>JAPDNY010000017.1:17762406-20162406 GCA_029375565.1 Gekko gecko
GCCTACTGGGCCCAGGGAGCCTGGCTGGTGGGAGGGGAGGCTGGGCCTACAAATCCCAGAAGGCCTTGGAAAGTTTTGGCACCGATTTTGACCAATAGGGAAGGAGAGGGCTGGGGAATTAAAGAGCTGGTACAAGAGGAGAAGCTGTTCTTCTTCCCAGGAAACAGAGCCAGAAGGAGAGCTTCTGTGGGGGAGAAACCCTCATCCTGAGGGAAGGGTGAATAGTCTAAAGCCACTTGAGATAGTGAGCTAGGGACAGTATATATTCAGACACGTGAGGGCATTTGATTTCTTTTCTTTTCACCCACTTACTGTTATTATTCTGCACCTTGTTTGTTTGACCTCCTATAAAATAAACTATTTTCATTGTTTACTCTGCCTGGTCCTCGTGTCTATTATTCAGCCAAAAGGGAGGTCTGAAGGTCTTGGGAGGGTGCTCTGGGCCTTCTCAAGGGATCCTAAATCCAGAGTGGTGGCAGGATCAGGTGACACCCCACCTGAGCCATGACGGGGTGGGGGGAATGGTGCATACTGCAGATACGGAATCCGAAGTCAGGCTTTAAGGCTTGACTGCTCAGATTCTCTGCAGGGAGCTGTGTGTGCCTAATAGGCTGATGAGGCAGATTCAGTGATGGACAACTCAGTGGGTCTTCCTCCAAAGGCCATGCTGGACAGCAACAGTGTGGGGAGGCATTGGCAGCCGGTTGGCCACTGAGTAAAACAAGATGCTGGAATAAATGGACTCCCAGGGGCCTGATCCAGCACCACTGCTCTTCTCCTTTTCACTGGTGCTTACAGTAGCCACTACATAAAGGGGAGGGGTCTTCCTGTGATCAATTTCCCCTGCTCCCATGATACGAAGTGTGGCTTTACATTACTCCTGACCCCTCTTCACCTCTCTCTATGCAAGCCCTTCAGTTCCCCCCCTGTTTTTGCACGAAGTGTACACAATGAAATCCTGTGAACAAATGAGCCTGTCTTTGAAGGAGAGTCTGATAGTTTTTTAAAAGATAACTGGCTAAACTCTTTCAACCCACATTCTCAACACTCTGACTGGTTTCCTAGAGTGCCTCTAGAGAAAGAGGACCCTAGTACGTTCCACTTGAGGGCTCTCTGATCAAGGGCACTCTTGGAAGTCAGTGAGCGAAACTCAATGGCTGATTTGCAGATCCTCAATCTCCAGCAGGACTCCCTTTTCATGCAGTCGGGCTGTGGTGTACTTCAGAGAAATCTTCTTACTCTTCTTTCCTTTCATTTCCCATGGCTTCTTTGAGACCCTGAAGGAGAGAAGGGGGAGCACTCTATTCTTGGTGCTGGGGGGGCAACAGTGGGAGGGCTTCTACTGTCCTGGCCCCACTGCTGCACCTCCTGATGGCACCTGGTATTTTTGGCCACTGTGTGACAGAGTGTGGCCTGATCCAACATTGGCTTCTCTTACATTCTTAGGGTAGCATGTCCATATTTGTAACATGCCTGGTGGTGTTTGTTGCTGAAGATACACCCAACAGCCTGGAAAAACAGGAATGCTCAGTAGACTTTAGCACAAGCAAAACAAAACACCACACTTTGGTACTCCTATACAAATTTTCAATTACATTGTCATAAATTAGAGCAGTGATTAAATAAATGCATATAAAGTATAATTAAATTAGAAGTATACAATATTACAAAAAATAGGAATACATTTGCTTTTGTACCCTGTTGAAGGACATTGACAATTTTTAAAAAAGTCTTCCACCTACAAAAAAAATATTCCCACCATAAACACTTCAGCAAAAACTGTATTATAGTAGCATTCTAACAGCACAATCTTAAACAGAGTTGTAGCCTTCTAAGCCCATTGACTTGTAACTGTGCTTGGGATTGTACCATGAGTCTGTGTAGATCACTGTTGAGCACTTTTGCAAAACTGGTGGAGGATTAAAAGTCCCAACTTCAACAGAACAATTAAAAAATCTTTACAAACAAATCAAAGCTTCAAAATAAATAGGACATAAGTTTAAAGTAATCTTTACAATGATCAAATAAGTAACTTCTGCCTTAACACATAGACTCTTTATACAACATATCCATACTGATTTATTACTTTGAGGTATTTGGAGGAGTTGGTAAAAGTCATGCACGGCCTTACTGGGTGAAGAACTCAAACCGCTTGCAAGGGGAAAGAGAAGGAAGCCTTTGGTTTGCCAGCAAGAAATTGGGAATAAAAACAAACATTTCCCTTTGGTTTCAAATACAGTTTCATTGCATGGTTGCGTGGGAAAAAGCACCACGGTGAAGAATTATTATTATTATTTAATTAGTGGCCTATCAGGCTGAGGTATTCAAAGAGTATATCTATAAGATGAGACATAAAGAGGTCAGGAGTGGTTTAACACTTTGGTTCAAGCAAGGCACTCATCCAAGTTTTATAAAGTATGCAATATGTTTATCTAGACCATCACTGTTAGTGTTGCAATACCAAAAGTCAGAAGCAAGTGTAATTACAGATGAAGACAACTGTACACGCTGAGTAAATCTGGGAACTGGAAGGGTTAGCAGAAGGAGTTCCTTTCTCAAGAGCAGGCCGCACATAAAAAAAATCTTTGGTTTCACCAATGTGATTAAAATCACCAATGGAAACTGAGTGAGGTAGCATCTTTGGTTCACACTATACTTAATAGGGCTTTATACACTGTTCTCTTTTTTAAAGATGTGAGTGTAACTATTCCTTACGCTCAGCATATTAAGGATATAGCTACAGACTGCAACATATAACTGACCACATCACAATAATAAACCATAAGGCCAAAGAAAGTCTCCAAATTAACTTCTAGGACCACTGAATGCACCTTAAACACACCTAGTTGGAAAAGGGGAAAGTGCTTTCTCTTTGTTTGCTAAATGCATAGTGTTCACTCACATCCAAAGGAGGTGGAAATGGAAAATAGATACGTTCAGCTCCAGTACAAAAGGTGTCCTACGACTCTTTGGTATGGCAAAGTCAGGAATGGAATAACAGTCTATGTTGGGTGAAATGCCTGCATGCCTTAGACTTCATCCTGCAGGCTTTCTAGGCCAAAGACTTGGAATGAACACGCTTATCATCAAGAAGAAATGTTGCTGATAATTTTGCTGTGTGTAAGAAAAACCTTACTACAGTATAGGTTTTTTTTGTTAAGGGATTAGTAACTTTAACTTCAAAACACGGAAGGTTTTGAGTCAATGCTATGACCATCACTCAGTTAAACAATTAATGGCCGAGGACAGACTGGCAATTTGCCGCGGGATGGGACCCGGGCTGACAGCGACTCAATATCGGATTAAATGGAATGTTCACACAGGCACATCTGCCTGGCGTCCCCCACCCGGAGCTTACCGGAGCCCTCGCGCTTCAGTGCCGGATTAAAAAACACCTGATAAAAGCCTTCGCAAATCCAAAAGCCTGCGTTCGTCGCGTGTTTCTCCGCTTCCGGGGAGTCTGAACGCGCAGGCGAAAAGCCGGGAGCAACCCGCGTTGGGCACGAGGCAGCAGCACTGTGATTGGCTGTGCTCCGCTCCACTGCCCAATGCGGTGCTGGCGTTGCAGGGCAAAAAAAAAAAATCGCCGAAATGCACTTATGCGCATGAGCGCATGAGCGCTCAAGCGCTCATGCGCACATACGCCCACAGCCGAAATAATGGGGAAACAGCGAATATAGCGCGCCTCCGGCACGGCAATCTGAACGCTCCCGCGCGCCTCTGTCCCGTTTCTTCCGGCAGAGGCCCCCGCTGTGTGGACGGGAAAACCCGGTATCGTTTACTCCGGGGTTTTTTTGCCCCGACTCGATACCGGGGCAAATTGCCAGTCTGTCCTCGGCCAATATTTTGATCCATTAAAATATATTCTGCCTAGCAGCTATTGAACTTCATAGCAATAAAAACAATAACATCCATTACATAATCTGACATTTTTGTGCGTGGCATTTGAAAGACTAACAAAATGACATTTTAGCTCAGCCTTCAGTAGACTCGAGTCCTCTTCATCAGGCATATGCAGTGAGACATATCAGATTTCCTTGCCCCTGAGGAAATGGGTTGTAATCCAAGAAATTTATGCCAGAATACAAAAAAGTGTTAAAATGCCACAAGACTCCTACTTGATTTGACACAACAGACTGATGCAGCTTCTCTCTGGAGGTTTTAAAAAATCTAATACCTTTCTAAATCCTGGTAGTCTCTTTAAATTACAAACCAGCTGTCAACATTGTTAGTTAGAGGTAAAATGCTTCAGCAACATTATTGCCAAACGAAGGAGTCTGCCTCTGTTGACTTCAGTCAGTTCCCTGGCCTTTGGCAAGGTGCAGTCTCCTGCCCTCACTTCCACTTGCCTTCCAAACACACCTGTGCTCCTTAGAGGTAGAAACTGGAGACTAAACTCTGGCCGAGGACAGACTGGCAATTTGCCGCGGGATGGGACCCGGGCTGACAGCGACTCAATATCGGATTAAATGGAATGTTCACACAGGCACATCTGCCTGGCGTCCCCCACCCGGAGCTTACCGGAGCCCTCGCGCTTCAGTGCCGGATTAAAAAAACACCTGATAAAAGCCTTCGCAAATCCAAAAGCCTGCGTTCGTCGCGTGTTTCTCCGCTTCCGGGGAGTCTGAACGCGCAGGCGAAAAGCCGGGAGCAACCCGCGTTGGGCACGAGGCAGCAGCACTGTGATTGGCTGTGCTCCGCTCCACTGCCCAATGCGGTGCCGGCGTTGCAGGGCAAAAAAAAAAAAATTGCCGAAATGTGCTTATGCGCATGAGCGCATGAGCGCTCAAGCGCTCATGCGCACATATGCCCACAGCCGAAATAATGGGGAAACAGCGAATATAGCGCGCCTCCGGCACGGCAATCTGAACACTCCCGCGCGCCTCCGTCCCGTTTCTTCCGGCAGAGGCCCCCACTGTGTGGACGGGAAAACCCGGTATCGTTTACTCCGGGTTTTTTTTGCCCCGACTCGATACCGGGGCAAATTGCCAGTCTGTCCTCGGCCATTGTAGTGCCACTCAAGGGATAAAGTATGCTCACCCCAGCAGTCAGAAAGCCTCTGTGAATTTCCCTCCCAGTCACTTGTCTCAGTTGTCCAAATGAGCAGTGCCCAAAGGCAACCAGGATGGCTTGCACTAGGGGGAGACAGTAATTTTATGTGAACCAAACTGTTCCTTGAGGGATTTAAGATATTTACCAAAACTACTTATTGGGCTGCTATCACACACACTAAATAATCTACTTTCAATCCCTTTTCAATGCACTTTCCAACTGGATTTTACTGTGTGAACTGGCAAAATCCAATTGGAAAACTGCATTGAAAGTGGATTATTTTGTGTGTGTGATCACAGCCTTGGGAAAAGCTTCTTTGCTAGTATTAATGGTCCTTTTGGTTTCACCATCTTATCTCAAAAGATATTACAATTGAATATTAAATTGCTTTAATTTCCCTGCATTTTTAAATTCTCAGCTTTTAGTTCGATAAGGCCATTTTTTCATAACTATTTTCTAAACAATTAAGTTATAACTATCAAGTTATAATCTTGCATTGATGGTTTATTAATATTGTAATGTTCTGTATAAAACGCCCAGCCGACGAGAGAAAAACAAATATTTGGGACTATATTGGTCAGTGATCACCTGTTTAAGAAGAATTACTACTATGTAAACTGGTTTTATGTTTATCTACCTAATTTAGCTTGTAATATACTCCAAAACCTTGAAATATATTCAATTTCTCCTGGCAGATAGATATTTTTTAAAAATGTCTTAAGTAATAAGCAGCCCTTACAAAAAGCATTTATAATGGGGAATTTGTCTGTTAAAACCATTCAAGTGTTCCTCTGTCTCCAAGGAGTTCCATCATGCGTCATCCACAGCAGACATATGCACAATTCTTTATTGGTGGATAAAGCACATCCTTAGTTTTTATTCCATTATGGACATATGGAGCTTCCTTAGACCTGTATTCAGAATTGCCTACTTGGATAGGCAATGGTTCTCTGGGGTTTTAGGCAGAGAGAGGTCTTTCCTAATGTCTAATTCCTGAGTTCCTTTTAAATGGAGGTGTTGGGGATTGAACCTGGAACCTTCTGCATACAAAGCAGATGCTCTGTCATTGAGCCACAGCTGCCATGGATCCCTAGCCTCCCTCATCCTTTCATACAGAATATGGATATCTTGCATTGATGGTGTCCCACTCCAATCATGGAGATCTCTGTGGAAGTAAGACTCCATGTAAACTCAGTTGCTGAATCAGAAACTGCAGTCATAAATCCAACACACGTTCACCTATGTACAGCACCACTCCAAACTGTGTGACTTGAAATGGGATGTACATTCAAAGGCATTTCCTTGTCCACATTCTGGGGTAACTAGTTATGCATAAATGTCATAGTTATGCACAATGGGAAGCGGATCAAAGTGCTTGTGTGAAACAAGGTTCATATGACAAGACATGCCTCACGCAAAGGAAAACAGGTAAATAAATATGTACATATATCTGTTAGATTGCTAATAGATATATTAACAGTGATCAAATTCTTTGTTTTACCAAATCATCTTTTAAGGTGAAGTGTGAATCTATATACTCTCACTACAAAAAGTCATATTAAATCAATGACGTTTTAAAAAAATCAAACTAAGATTCCTTTAATTCTGTTATATATAAATGAACTGATTCCAGTATCACCTGATGTACTGTCCCTAACGGTGTCTTTCAAGCTTTTCACGCACAACATGAGAATCCTATTAAGTCATAGTTGTACTTCATTCCACCATGAAAAGTGCAGAGGAGATAAAGGCCCAATCTGCTTTACAGCCTTGCTGATTTGCAACATCATTCTAAGGAAAGTTACACTCTCCTGATAAATGGTCTCAGAAAGGTGTGACTCTGGTTATGACTGCACTGTTTGCAACAAGAATAGTATCATGTTGCATTTAATTGGTCCTCCCATTTACTTGGTGATGGATTGGGTTGTTTGTCACATTATAAAGAAAAGCACCGACACAGTTAAATTCTGAGACTTCCTCATAACTGGACTGTGATTCAGACTGTCAGGCTCCTGCCATCCTAAAAGGACTCCTTACGAGGCCAGCTCCACATGGGAAACAATGGGTGGTCCCTCATGTACTTTTAATAGAATATAATTATACCTTTCTAAGTGCACTGACTTCAATGCACTTAGAATGGTGTAACTCCAAATAGAATTGCACTGCAAATATCTTTAAAGTCCCCTGAATTCTTGAGAGCAGGATCCCAACATTTGCTACCTGAATTTAAACAATTTAAGTTTTGTGAGCATGCCTTACATACCTAGAGGTGGTGTGCATTCCCATAGCACACACATGTAAAATTAGTATAGTTTGGAAGCTAAGATTAGGGAGCATTTCTTGAGAATTTATAGTAAACGAGACAATAATGTCTGAGACTTGCAAAGCCAACCTGAACATATTGAGACAACTACATGACTAATGTCTTCAATGGCAGCACTGAGACTCTCCCAGATGGTATCAGATCCCATATAGCTTATCTCTGGTGCAGGGATTGATATGGATCTGATTGTCAAGGTTGAAGTGCCATGGTCCTGAAGGCCCAGTTGGGTGTCCCAGCCCCCCCACGGTCTAGATGGTGAGCAGATTTATGCTCACCTGCAGAGATTAATGGACCAGATTGGGTTCCAGAATGCTCTATGGGATCCAGTGTCCTCCAACAATTCATTAGATGCGCTGATAGAGGACTGGAACTCCTGTCTCTCTGAAGCCATCAATGAAATTGCTCACCAATGTCCTCTACATTCCCAAACCAAATTATTCCCTGGTATACTGTGGAACTCGGGGAGATGAAATGAGAACTTAGACGACTAGGGTGAGTTTGGCAACACACTCGTGACGAAGCTGCAAGAACATGTTATTGGATGTTTATGAAATCCTATGAGGCGGTGGTGAAAGGTGCGAAAAAGTAATTTTTACAGCCTCCATCGCATCCACTAGTTCGCACCCAGCAAAATTGTTTAGGGTAGTTGGATCCCTAACTTCTCTCACTGAGAGAACCTGAAATGTTAGGAATTTGGCTATCAGCTGTGAGGCTTTTGTGAACTTCTTCATGGATAAAGTCTTGTTGCTCCACCATGACGTCCTGGCCAATATTGAACTGGAGGCCCCTTGGCTGTCTCTGGATTCTGTGTTTGACAGCTTCAGCTGACTCTCCCAGGCTGATGTTGACAGGATTCTGGGTGCCTCTTGCTCGTGTCCCTCATGGCTGGTGAGGACCAGCAACATGGGACCATGGGGCCCTCTGGTAGTCATTATCGATCAGTTCCTGGATTCAGGGGCCTATCCAGAATGACTAAAAGAAGCTGTGGTTGTACCACTCTTAAAGAAGCCAACTTTGGACCCTTTAGATCCATTCAATTACCACCCAGTCTCAAATCTCTTGTTTCTGGGAAAGTAATTGAGAGAGTGGTGGCAGAGCAGCTCCAGAATTTTCTGAATGGCACTGGATCCATACCAGTCCAGTTTCCACCCCAGCCATGGGACAGAGACAGCACTGGTCACCCTTACAGACTATCTCTGCAGGCAGTTGGACTGAGGTGGGTCAGCACTGCTGTTACTTATTCACCTTACAGCAGCATTCAACACAGTCAGTCATGATCTTTTAACCCAGTGCCTCACTGACCTAGGAGGCCACGGGGTTCTCTTGAAGTCTCTTACCTCATTTGTCCAAGGTCAGGGACAAAGGGTGGCACTAGGGAAGAGGGTATCTCCTAGGCACCCCTTGGTATGTGGGGTCCCTCAGGGGGCAATCCTCTTCCCAATGTTGTTTAACATCTTCATGCACCCCCTTGCCCTACTGGTAGGGAGTTTCAGACTGGTGTGTCATCAGTATGCTGTTGACACCCAGCTATGTCTGTTGATGGGTGGCCAGCCAGACGCCACCCCAGCTGCTTTGGCTGAGGGTCTGGAGGTCATGGTGGGATGGTTAGAGCAGGTTGAAATTGAATCCAGCTAAGACAGAGGTTCTCTGGCAGGGCAGAGAGGATTCAGGTTTGGGGTGCCAACTCCTGGCTCTTGATGGTGTGCTCTTAACACTGGCACCAACTGGGTGTGATTCTGGATGTCTCCTTATCAATGGAGGCCCAGATCACAAATGTTGCCAGACTGGCATTCTTTCAGCTATGCCAGATCAGGCAACTGGCCCCCATCTGTCCTGCACTGACCTAGTCACAGTAATCCATGCAAAGTCCACCTCCAGATTGAACTACTGTAACTTGCTGTATGTGGGCCTACCCCTGAGACTGACCCAGAAACTTCAGCTGGTCCAAAATGCAGCAGCACGGGTCCTTACAGGGATCCCACAAACAGCAAATATTTGACCTGTGCTGTGTGAGCTGCACAGGTTACTGACTGAGCACCAGATCAGGTACAAGGTTTTGGTGCTTATTGTTAAAGCCCTTAACAGTCTGGGACCCTAACCCACCCCCCCAGAGGTGGTCCCCAGCCTGAGAGATATCCAGCTGTCCTCAACCAGGGTCAGGGCCTTTAGTGCCCTGGCCCCAACCTGGTGGAACTCTCTGCCAATTAACATCTGCACTCTGTGGGAATTGATGCAGGGGATGTTCCATCAGGCCTACGGCTGAGGACAGCAAAGGCGTCCATTGAGCTGGCACTTTCATCCCCTCTCCACCTGCAAGGCAGGAGCACAACTGGGAATTTTGACAACCATCTGTTTAATTCTAAATGGACTCAGAGTTTTACTATAACTTTTAATATTCTTAACTTGTATGATATGTCATTGTACAGTATCCTGAGCCCTGCCTCAGGGAAAGGGTGGTATAAAAACTGAATTTAATAAATAAATAATGATGAACACTGAGGCTCAAATGTGGGGTCCTGTCCAAAGTCTCTTAAGCATCAGTCCTAAGCAGAGTTACGCCTTTCCAAGCCCATTTCTTAGAAGACTGTAACTCTGCTGAGAGCTACCCTGTCAGGCTATCAGATCACAACGGCATGTCATCATTTCTGATAGCCCTGTCCTGCATCACTGATGGCAAAAATGTCTACAAATAGAATCACAGTCTTCATTACAGTTTGGTGCCTTATACAATAAGGTTGGTTTCTCTCTATACCTCTACTTGGAATTGTATGTAAAAATAGCTTTGGAGTATTAAAATCATTTCAACAAGATACCTGTTATATAATAGCACACGTGTTCTTTGGTACCTACTTGATTTTTGGGGAGTGAAATGCTGTGGCTTTTTTTAAATGATATATTCCTTAACAAACAAAGAGAATGCACTGGTTCAGGTAACAGTGAAAATTTCTTTACCTTCCTTGAGCTTATATCTGGGTATTGCACTGGCAAAGTTTGCACTACTGTTTGAATGAACCCAGATGACTGAAGTCATATTTTCAGGAAACTAGCCCTGGATACGTTCTTCAATGCTGGAGTGTACACAGTAGTGTAATTAGTGACACCATCTACTCCACGGCATTGCTGTGAAATGAGGAGCCAAATCTTAAAATACGCTCACTGACGATACGTAATCAGAGCTCCAAGCCAGTAATCAGCCAAGGAGGGACAAAGAAAATGTAACACCAGTTGTTGGTTTCTTTGTTCCTTTGCAGTTGTCTTGTTTTGCCAGCTCTCATTCTACTAAAGTGTGTTTCTTAGAACAAAGTCAGAATCAGGAGATATCAGTTCTAGGTTTCTTTGGATTTATAAATAACCTTTAAAAACATTTAAAGGATAAACCTGTTTTCTTTAGGTCCTACTCACTGGTTCATTTGTTTTAAAGCTTTTCCACCGACTTTTAGTTTGTGGTTGATTCTCTATGCTTTGGTACAAGTGCTTGAGGAAGATGATGATGATGATGATGATGACAAGTTGCTGGAACTGGAGTTGCCCTCATCCTGCCACTTATCCAGGCTCCTCCTTCGTGCATTCATGAAAAAGTTGCTGACAGTGCTCAGCTCCAGTCCTAGCTGCTGTGAAATGGTGATTTGCAGTTCTTTGGAAGGACGCTTGTTCTCCTTGAATATTGCATGAAGAGTTCGACGTTGAACGTCTGTAAAGACCAACCTGGGCTTCTTGGGGGTGTTCCCTCTATCCTTCCCGTATTCTTGCTCTTTCCGTTTGCAAGCTGAAAGAGACAAAAAAATACATGAGGGAGGGAAAGTTATGTTTCTGCACAAAAGAATGGTAGCTGTCTCTCATACTGTCGTGTCTACTGTGACAAATGTCAGCAATTAGGTGAGTGTTGCCATTTGCAATTGGCTCTTGATTTTTAACTGAGATGGTGCTTTGGATAATTCAAACTGTAGTCATCTAGACTGCCTTATCGCTTCCTGTAAGTAGGATCCTGTTACATATTTTTTGCACTGCTTAATGTGTCATGTTAATGCTTCATTCCTTTCTAGTTGGTTCCAGACATCTAAGATCCTAATGCAGTGGCTACTAGATGTCCCATCCTGTTGACTGTCCTGACTCACTCAGCATAACCTGCCTTGAGTCCCTGTGAGAAAGGCAGACCATAAATAATGCAAATACATAATTAAAATAAAATACCTCAAAAGATACACAGGACATCCCTCTCTTGTACAGCACCCAAATGTTTAAAATAATATTTTGGTTTTCTGCACAAGTTACTGTTGTCCACTAGATGGCATATGGGTTCCAGTTGAGAAGGAAGGAAGGAAGGAAGGAAGGAAGGAAGGAAGGAAGGAAGGAAGGAAGGAAGGAAGGAAGGAAGGAAGGAAGGAAGGAAGGAAGGAAGGAAGGAAGGAAGGAAGAATAGGCACCTGTGCAGAATTCTAGCAATTCTTGAGTGCATATAAACACAGAATGCATATCTGTTTCTGGCATCAGCAGCAAACCTCTCTGTTAGGTGTATCAAATGAGACTGATTTTAATACAGAAAAAAAACCAAGGAGGTGCAAACTTAAGTGCTTCCTCCCAGCAATAGGCAGCAGAGTAGCTGTGAGATGATTCTGACACGTGAGCATTCTGTGTTAAGTGGTCTGAAGCCAGTCAAATTTACTGAAAGAGCAACAAAAGGGTAAAGAAGCTAACACTTGTGCACATTCCAGTATCAGGATATCCACGTCTTTTGATCATAAGATGCTGGGACAATTAATTCATGATACTTTAAGTATGTAGTGGTGCCTTTCATGGAGAAGAAGAAATGTCTGGTAGAGGTTCTCTTCTCCAAGAAGGTTCAAATTATTACCCAGATATTTCTCCTGTTTTTACAAACTTCCTTTTAGTCTATTCTAATTGAATTCCAACTGTTGTGTGGTGGACTGGGGAAGGGGGTATTATAAGATACACAGATCAGCTATGCCGCAATCCTGAGCGGGTGGCCTCTTATTCATACTGGTTAAGTGGCACCATGAGATTAACCAGGGAGTCACATCGAACACTGAACTGGAATAGAACTTTTGGTACATAGCTGAGCTCATACACAGGATCAGGAATCTTTTAGAGATGTATTGATTTATTTAGAATATTTATGTGAAGCAACACAAGTTGTGTGGCTTTTTAAAAAATAGATCAAATTTAAAACCAAGATAAGAACCTAATTTCAAAACACCTTTCAAAACTGTGTGTCTAGGATCAGCCAAGAATCCAGAAGCATGCCTCAGATGACGAGACTGCAGCCTGCAGGTCCTCTTCCGGAGGCTGCTGCGATGCCACTGGCTGGCTGCACCTAGTGGGAAATCTGCCAGAACTCTCTGAAAACTCTCTGCTGCTAGCAGTGGTTGCTGTACACTGTCAAATGTAGTTCAGCCAGGATGTGACCCAAAATATGTGTGGAAATCTGCTTTTCTATTGGCTGTCAATAGATTGGTTAGGAGAAGCGCTTTGATCTTGCGTGCATCTATTTGAATCTTTTATTACAGGTCTTCCACTTCGAGGAGGGGGAGGAGGAGGAAGAGAGAAGCTATTAAGCTTTTACCTTTCTAGCAGTAAGCATGTAGTCTGCTTATCTTTCTTATTTTTTCCAATGTTACCTTCCCTTTGATCTTCAGTAGACTTAGAATTGTTTTACCTTTAAACCTGTGCATGGTGTGTGGCTCTTGTTTTCATTCACTTTGTATTTTAAAGGCTAAAACCCCAACAGAAACTCAATAAATAAATAAAATGGCAGCCAGGTCTGATTTCCCCAAGAAAAGGTATAGTCGGTGTGCCAGAAAAGGTGAACAAACACGGTTCTAACCACTGCTGCTGCCTTGTCTTCTTGGCATACTTGCACAGCACGTTCCTCATCTTTAGGGGGCAGGACAGCGCTACCTAAAAGGGAGGTCACCTATGATCCTGGGTCAGCGGCTTCATTGACCCAAAGCACCTCTGGTTTGGCCTGGGTTAAGTTTCAGATTTATCTGGAGTTTCTTGCCAATTAGTTTTATCTAAACCTTGGTATGCAAGCTAAGGCAGCCCTACTGGGATGTTCCCATTCCCAAGCAGTAAACTTTTAATCTCACTTGTAGAAAAATATTAACAAAAAGTAAATGAGGTTGAGGGGGGAAGGTTATAAATCAATCAGCCACAAGGACACTGCCAACAAACAACTGCAGGTTATCTTCCAGATTATTTTCTCACAATGTTTGTGAATAAAATGTCAAGAGGAATTGGATGTGAATACATGCTCATGTTTGAGAAATGGTGGCCAAGAAGGAGAGTTGGCAATACATTCCCTGCCTACTCCACTGCCGGATCCAAGGGAATCACTAAATAAAATTTAAAATAGACTCTTTCAACCTTATTCTCCATCTTGGTCAATATGGGAAACTATAGGCTCTGGGGGCGAAAATGCAGTTCTTCTGTTAGCTTTGGAAACCAAAGAGTGAGCAGCAAAAACATTTGGGTGTCCTAAAGGTCAATCATACCATAGTTACTATATATATATATATATATATATATATATATACATACACACACATGTATGCCCATTTGTGAGTTCTGCTGTACATGGGACCTCAGAACTACATTATTTGGTATTTCATAGTTAGTTATCAGTCCACAGCATGCACTGAGTTTGAAACAGCAAGTCTGGAGCATTCTCAAAAAACACTTAGATCCTTATAATGTTTGGTGAACGTTGATTATGAAGGAACAGACTTGCAAGCCTTTCCCTCTTCCTTGTGTCCCCCCACCCATCTCATTTTTAAAAAATCCTCATCTCTGCCTCGCAGCGGTGCCCCTTTCTCTCTTTCCCAGGAATGCCAAAAACAAACTGGGTACTCAGTGCCATCAATTATTCTAGAGTAAGGGTGGCCGAACTCGCTTGATGTAAGAGCCACATAGAATAAACGTCAGATGTTTGAGAGCTGCAAGACATGAAAAAATATTACACACACATTTTTACTGGGAAATATGCAAATTTGCTTTTTATTAACATTAAATGAGACTGCCAAAAATAAAAACAAAAGGGGTAAAACCAGATATTGGTAATGATATTTATTTGTCCAATGATATTTATTTGTTTGCTAATGATATTTGTCTAAGAGAGAAAGACAGAGAGAGAGAGAGATGGAAAGAAAGAATGAAAGAGGTGGAAAGAAAGAGAGAGAAACAACAAAAGCAGATAGAAGAGAGGAGGAGAAGGAAGGGATGGAGAGAGAAAAAGAGAAAGGTGGAAAGAAAGCTAATAGATAGGAAGAGAGGAAGGAAGGGGGAAAGAGAGAAAGAAAGAGAGAGAAAAACAGAGAAAGCAAATAGATGGCTGAGGAAGGGGGAGAGAGGGAAGAAGAGAGAGAAAGAACTGAAGAAAGCAAATAGATGGGGAGGGGGGAGGATGGAAAGAATGAAAGAGTTTGCTAAGAAAGAAGGAGACACAGAGAGAGAAACAGAAACAAAGAAAACAAGTAGATGGGGAGAGAGGGGGAGGAAGGAAGACAGAAAGAAACAAAGAAAGCAAATAGATGAGGGAGGGGAGGAAGGAAAGAAGAGAGAGAGAGAGGAAGGAAGGAAGGAAGGAAGGAAGGAAGGAAGGAAGGAAGGAAGGAAGGAAGGAAGGAAGGAAGGAAGGGGGAAGAGAGAGAAAGAAAGGTGAAAAGAAAGAATGAAGTGTAAAGAAAGCAAATCGATGGTGAAGGGTGGAAGGAAGGGGAAAAAGAGAGAGAGAGGTGGAAAGAAAGCAAATAAATGGGGAGGGAGGAAGGGAGAGGTGGAAAGAAAGCAACTTTAACTTTAAATGTGTTCTCCGACCCTCCCCATGCCCCCATGCAACCCAGCTTGGCTTGGAGAAGGGATTTAAAGAGACAAATGTCTTCTCCAAGCTGGGGGGCCTTTGAGAAATGTATTTAAAGTTAAAGGTGCTTTCTTTCTCTGCTCCCCCCAAGCTCAAGCCTATCCAGGAAAGGGAACGCTGGCTGGGGAAGGGAAGACTGATCAGGGAGGCATGCCTTCCTTTTGCCTCCCCAGCCACCCTCCCGGGAGCCACACAATATGTTTTGAAGAGTTGCATGTGGCTCCCAAGCCGCAGTTTGGCCACCCCTGCTATTGCCTACCAGATGGAGTCATGTGTTTAGCGCTCACTACTTGCACTTCCGTTTAAAGACTCCACCTAGTTGCTGTGTCTTTTTAAGTCAGCAGAGTAAGTATTAAGAGACTGAGTCCAAGTGTGTTTAAAATATAAATGTTTACTATCAACCTAACATGGGAAAAGGTACATGGGATATGAAAATAAGAAAGAGCTAAATGGCTACATCCTTACAGCTAGAGAGATAAGACAGGAATGGCTTCTCCTTCTTCAACAAGAACAAAGAACAGGAAGGAGAACCCCAATATGCTAAATACCTGATACACTGATTCCGGATCAGAGAGCTAAGGTTCTATTGAGTAAATACATTGGTTACAAACAAATATGTGATTTCCTGTTTACCAGTACTAACAACATTAACCCTGTAAATACTGAAGTGTTTTAAACTTGTTATATCCAACACTGTGCCTACCCACTATGCTCCGCAAGGAAGCATGAAGTGATATACTGCAACCCTGCAATTTAGAGCTGTGATACGACAGGGCTGCCAGCTTTCTTGTCACAAGTGAAAAGGTATAAAATTGTGTTCAACCATTTCAGGCTGAGCAAGGGAATAAAGAAAAGGAGAAAACATACAGTTGGCCTCAACCCTACACTCCATTCTAATCCTAGTGATGGTTAAATAGGACAGGCTAGCTTTATTTGAAGTTACAGAGGTTTAAAGATCAGCATTAAGAACATAAAAACATCAGGAGAGCCCTACTGGATCACACCAGTGAGGGTCCATCTAGTCCAGCATCCTGTCTCACACAGTGGCCAACCAATTATGCTGGATAGCCAGAAACAGGGCATAGAGGCCAAGGCCTTCCCCACTGTTATCATCCTGTCTCTGGGAATATAATAATTTTTACCTTTCCAAGGGGCTTTTGATACCCAAAAGCAGAACATCAGAACACAAGCATCTTGGTGTATAGGAAATGGGACCGTTGCTATGCAATGTGACATTGCCAGGTTGCACCTCGAGGTGTTACAAGACCTAGGAGGTCATCAGGCTTCACACAACCAGTTTCTGGGCTTTGGATGATGGGGACCCCGCCCCACAGACCTCACCATAACATAGATCATCCACCTGATAAAGGCGAAAGGAAAAGGAAGGAAAACGCCCACATCCTGGCACAGACCAAGAGAAGGAGCAGATCTCTCTTCTCATAAGCAGGCCTGAAAGGGGGTGGGGCTTGATTACACAACCAACTGCCATCAAGGAGCACGGGGGTCTTTGTGTGTGCGTGTTACTTTATGTCACAACCCAGCAGTGAGTATGCTGACTTGGATAGCCCAGGTTAGCCTGAGCACATCAGAGCTCAGACCCTAAGCAGGGTCAGCTCTGGCCAGTGGTTGGATCACGGGAGACCACTAAGCAGCCCCGTGGCAAGGATTTTTTTCAGGGGGGGGGTGCTGAGCCCTAATTAAATAAAAACTAAATTAACTAAATAACCCATTTAGCTAATTAAATTAAATTACAGGAGGCAGGCAGGGCAGAATGGCGAGGACGGATCTCTTGGAGCATGTAGAGGGGATCCTCTTCTTCCCCTCCTAATGCTAACTAATGCCGCAAACAACCCCTGCTCCAGGAGCCCAGGCATCCGGAGGAGCCATGGAGGAGGAGGAGGAGGAGGAGGGCAGCAAGAAATGAGAGCTCGCTGTCGCCTCCTGGGCAGGCCTTTCCAGGGCAGCACAGGGAGGGGAGCTGGACTCAGGCCCGGCCAGGTTCCCACCACCCAGAACCAGAAGGAGCATGGCAGGACAAGGCAAAGAGGCCAGTGAGCACTGAAGCTGCCTTCGGCAGCGCCTCCACACACACACACCTGAGCCATAGGCTCCTTGGGAAATGCCTTTCTGCTTCAGATCGCAGCAGATCCCTGACAGGCCAGCAGCACCTCTTGGGGGATGTGAAGGGACATGGGGGGGGCACTGCAAATCTGAAAGGGGGCACCATCACCATGCGCCCCACCGCTGGCTGCAGCCTTGCCACCAGGGAAGTCCAGGGACATCATGACGTGGAGCCAGGCAATGGCAAACTGCCTCCTTTCTTTTCTTGCCTTCAAAACTTGATGGGGTTGTCATGAATCAGCTGTGACGTGACGGCAAAACAAACAAACAAACAAAATGCAGCCAAGGGGAGTTGAAGCCACATCTTCCTGGGCTGCAAGAGAAATGCTGAGGTGAAGGGACATCACGCTTGCTCCATCGGGAGGGAGGCGCTCCCATACCTCCATGTGCCTGTTCTGCAAGAAGGAACTGAATGACATTAAAGACAGAGAGACTTTTCCTTCTCTGTCTGTCATTTGCAGTGAAAGGGTTAAAGGGAGTGGAGTGGGAGAAGATAAAGGTTAAAGCCAGGAATGCCTTGTGCTTCCTGCCTTTAGTCTGGGGAGGCTTCTTCCCAGGAGAAGTTTCAGAAGGAACCTTTTTTGAATGAGGGATCTTCTCCCAGTTGGTGTAGAAAGGGGGCATGACAGATGGGAATGTTTTCCCTGGAGAAACCAATTAAAATAATGGCAAAGCGACAGCAACTCATAATATGTGACATTACAATAGTGACAAAGCCATGCAAATATTTTACCAGAGCAAATGACCAGCCCTGAAACAACACTCCTGTGCATATCTCCAGTAGCTTGTATTCAAGGAACAAGTTCTACCCTGTCTATGCTGTGCCCATACTGGTACCAAGTCATCTTGATCACTTTCCCAGCTGAAGCATGTCATCACAGCCAAAGTAAGGATTATTTCCTCAGCTTTACCATTGCAACAATCCTATGAGGCAGGGTAAGGTGGCTGGAGAATGATGAGTCCAAAGTGACACAGGAGCTTCATGCTTCAGTGCACATCTGAAGCCAGGCCTGCCTAGCTCTCGTCAAGAACTTTAACCACTACACCACACGATCTACTCCAGGTGGACATCACAGAATGAAATCATTGCTGTTGCAAAGCAACAACAGAATTCCAGTGACTCTCAGGAGACTGATCTAAACCATTTCAGAGGAGCTCAGATGATCCATTCTCAGGATCCACCACATTTCTACACATTTTGTTGAGAATCCTCACCAAGGATTACATTCAGTCCCCCCCCCAGCCTCCCCCACATTTTGACCAGGTCCATTTGTTCTCTCTCAGCTGGTGCCCAATCAATCATTGTCAGTCCAAGGGAAAGAACAGGTCCTGCAGCCAGGGGACACGGGAGAGGCTGGCCACACAGTGTAAAAGGGCAGGCAAGGGGAAAGAGAACCCCCTCCCTCCCTTCCACAGTTCTGCAGGGGCAGGGCACGCAGAAAGAGAAAAGGAGTCTTGTGGGGACAGACACTGGGAAATACTCCCCATTGTGAATGAAGAAGTTAGCCTCAACATATCATTGACCATTTCCTTCAAGTTAATTTGGTGAGTTTTCCCTAGCGGCTCTACAGAAAACATAATTAAAATTGGATTTCCCCATAGACAAACCAAAGTCCAAATGGGAAAGTGCTAAGAAGGCTAGCAGTACAGTCCTATGAAGGTTTCCTTGGAAGTAATTCCCCCTGTATTCGATGGGCTTCTTCCCAGGTGAGCCTGCAGAGGACTGTACTGTAAAATGTGGTGTCAAACAGAGCAGAGTATGGCAAGGAGCCTGTGAAACCACCAGAGCAAAGCGAAGCAAAGATGTATAAGGGAATGCACCAACTGACAAGGTTATGCAGGAAGTAGCTAGACAGGCCAGGCTGGCTTTCTCTCCTGCTCCCTCATGGCCACCCGCACTCCCAGGACCATTCACGTAAGAGTGCCTGATGACACTCCGTTCAAATACCTGCTGCCCTAGAACAGCCAGGGGGGGCCTTAGGGGGGATCCTTCTCCTCCCCTGCACCCTCTTATTTCTGCCTTTCCTGTTGTGGCAAGACCTATGACCGTTCTGCTGCTCCTGAGATGATTTCAAGCTTTTGTTCAGCTTTAGCTTGGTACCTTTCCACGTCGAATGGATTTCTGCATATTATTTTAATATTTTGTTTTATTGGTGGTGTGTAAGCTGTTTCAGATCCTATGTCATGTTACCACAAAGATATTTAAAATAAATTAATGTGGAAATTATAGTAATATGGGCTTGAATATCCATTAGTAGAAGCCAATAGGCTACCCTTACACTCTGTAGCTCTGCTACACAGGGTTTCTTGCAAAATACCTTTCATAACTCGGTCTGTATTTTCTTTGGTTTCCCCCCAAACTCTACTTTCCCTAATTAGATACAGTTACTTTTACTTTTAAACTCGAACCCGGCGATGTTGGCTCTGGTTTCTTTACTCTGCCGTTTAGAACAGCCCAGGGCTGGACGAGAGTCTGGGAGGAGCGCCGTCCCTCTGCCCCTCGGCCTGGGTTGGGGTTGGGGTTAGGCTGAGCTGGGCCCTTCACGGGACTGTGGTGGAGGTAAGAGGAAGGCGAAGAGAACCACGCAAAGGGCTGCGGGTCCCTCGGGAAGAAAGGGTTAGGGTATGAGTGAGGTCCCTACATAGCCACGGTGAGTGACTGAAGGAAACCTCCGCGTTCAGGGGCGGCAGCAGACCTCCGGACCCCCGCGCTGGGCGAGGGAGGGGGAGCACCAGGGGAGGCCTCGGTGGCCCCCTGGTTGGCCGCGGGCGAGACAGGACGAGGGTCCAGGCAGGTGCGAGTCCGCCGGGCTTTTCTGATGATCGCCCCCCCGCCCCCCTGCCGCTAGCCAGTTTACACCGTCCTGGGTGGAGGGGCTTCTTCACTTTCAGAGCTCTTCGTTCGTGGCCCTCGGGAGGAGCTCGGCGGCTCCTCCTGGCCCACTTCGGACTCCCGCGGTGTTACAGGAGCTCGTAGGGGAGGGGAGGAGAAGCCCCCACAGTAGCAGCCGCAGCCGCAGCAGCCAGGAGCGGCAGGAAGGGCCGCCTTTCCCGTGGTGGTTTGGCTCGAGGCAGCGGGGGGCGGCAGGAGACCAAGTCCCCTGCAAGTGGGGGGAAGCCGCGCAAAACTTCCCTGTTTCAAAGTCGGTCCCGGTTAAGCCGATGCTGCCTTCAGTCAAGAAACCACCCCGCTCTGCTCTCCAGTCGCGGCTCTTTTACCAAAATCGATG
The DNA here is from genome assembly GCA_029375565.1 of Gekko gecko. Classification (NCBI taxonomy): domain Eukaryota; kingdom Metazoa; phylum Chordata; class Lepidosauria; order Squamata; family Gekkonidae; genus Gekko; species Gekko gecko. Next base: position 17,783,009 of record JAPDNY010000017.1, read on the forward strand.
TTGCGCTGCCCCGAATTTTGCAAATTGCTTCCAGCAGGATGCGACTAACCAGGCAAGGCAGAAGACGGCCAGGGCAGGGCTTGCCGATCAAGCCAGCGCTTCTGCGGCAGGGTCTCGTCGACGCGAGAAACGCTTCTTGCCAGCGGGGCGGGGGGGGGGTTAGTCGCCTGCAGGACACTTCCTAGGCCCGAGGAGGAAAGAAGACGAACGTCCGCCTAGCCTGGCCCAAGTCTGGGAAGGAAACGCTGCAACTGCCAGGAACACGGGGGCGGGGTAGAGCCAGGTGTAGGTCCCCCCCCCCCCCCGGCAGCCTTTTCCTTCTCCGAGCAAGGAATATCGCATTCCTGCGGAGGAGTCTGGGTGGAGCGAAACACGGTTCCCCTTGGCAGTGCAGGGAAAGAGACGGGAGTCGAGGAGCGCCCTAGAGACCCGCGAGGTTTCCGGGGTCTCAGTTCCACAAAGCTCCCCGGCCAGCCGCTTCCTGGGGAGGCCACGGAGCTCGGGGGTGGGGGCGGCCGGGCGGGAGTGCCCCTGGACAAAGGCAGCGCGCAGGAGAAGGACGGCTCCGCGGAAGAGTTGCTCAGCAGCTGGGAGGAAGAGAGCCTCGGCGGGCCGAGACCGCCAGATGCTCCCTTTGCGGGGCGGGGGTCGGTTCTGCCCCCACCCCCGGCTCCCGCCACCCCACTTCCCAGCCAGGGTGGACTAGAGAGCCCGGGGGAGCGGCGGCGGCGGCGGGGATTCGTTCGCCAGAGAATTCTGGGAATGCCGAAGACGGAGTTGGGATTCCGACGCGCCGTTTCATCGGCCTTGGCCGGGTGTAATTTATGATATTTGGAACCGACGTCCATCCATCACCCTCCGTCGCCGCCGATGGCTCCCGGCGAAGAAGATCGCCTTTCTCATGTTGATGTCGGCCGGCCTCAGATCCGAGCTCCATCGGCGACGCGTTTGCCTCCCGCGGGGGCGGAGGGGGCGGTGGCAGACCCGCTCTCCTTCTCGGGAGGGGGGGCAGGGGAACCCCGAATGCCCGCTGCAGGGCGGCCTGAGGGGGGCGGGGGGAATCTGTCAAGGAGGAGTCCCAGGAGGGAACGCCTTCTGCTCGCCATTCGGGGTTTCCAGAGCTGTCGGGACTCCTCTGTGTTTCCTGCCGGCCCAAGGGCGCGAAGACCGTTTCCCCTTCGAGGCTTGTGCCGGCGGGGGGGGGGGGCTGCTGTTTCCGAGGACCGGCCGCTGCCTCCCACCCCCGGCGGCATCCAGTCCACCAAGACGAGCGACGGCGTGAAACAGAAGCCCGACCGAGGCCAGAAGTCACAAGGCTGCCCAGAACGCCCGAAGTGAACACATTGCCCCGGCCCCAGTCGTTCACCGCGAGAGAGGCCAACAGCGCAGACGGAGACGGAGCCCCTCAGGGGGTGGCGCCCGGGGGGGGGGCTCGCCGGGGGGCACCCCACCACGGACTCCGATCCCTCACCGACTGGCCAAGCTGTCGCCTGCCCCAGAAATGAACGGCCGGGAGGCCTCCAATCACGACCCTGGCCAAGAGGTACCAGCCGTGCCCCCGTGAGGCCGGGATTGGGCCTCCGTGTCGACTCAGGGCTTGGCTGGCGCACGTACGCGCCCCCCCAAGACTTCCCATCCCGCCCGCCCGCCCTCCAGCATCCCGCCGCTGGGGCCCGCGGAAACGACTGAGGGGCTGGTGAGGAGGAGCCGGCCCAGTCCTCGCCAAGAGAGTCTCCAGCCAGGGCGGTCTCGGCTGCCCTTCGATATTCTGGACCAGACCCAGCCCAGCATCTGGACCGATGGAAATTCGCGAGAAGCCCCTCCCCCCGCCATTAATCCTCCAGAAAGGATGGCCGGATCCACGTCGCGGAGGGAACCCCGGGCTGAGCCCTCCGCGCAGAAAAGCCTCTTCCACCGCTCCCGGCGCCCCCAAAGGCCCTCCCCTCCCCTCCCCACCCCACACACTCACCCCGGCCCAGCCAGAGGACCGGTTTCTGGGACGACGCGGGAGACAGATCCTCCTCGGCCCACCTGAAAGGGAGGGAGGAAGCCTGCCGACCTGGACCCGATCCTAGCCTGCTCCCGGTACCCCTCAAACCGTCTCCCTCGGGTCTCACTGGAGGATCTGCGCGGCTCCGGAGGGGGTTGATTCCGGAGAGGGGCTGTGCAGGATCCCCCGGGCCACACCACCTTTCGATTGTCGCACCCGGACCTCACAGGCGGCCGGGCGCGCCATTGTCCAGGAGACGGGAGCGCGCTTCACATTCCCCCGGCCAAGGGGGCACAGCTGCTTCCCCTCCCCCCCGCAAACAGACACGCCCCGCTTCTGCAGTGCTCGGAACGAGCCGCGGTCCCTCCCCCCTCCCCCCTCCCCGCCGCCGCCGCCGCCGCCATCCCCGCGCGTCCCTCCCCGCCGGGCTCCCCTCACCTGCCAAGCGCAGCGCCGACATCCGCTGGAACTCGGGCTCCTGCAGCCACTTCCACATCCTGCGGAAGGTCTCCCGGCCGGACTTGAGCTTGCTCCAGGGCTTGGGGTTGCGCAGGAGGTCGGAGAGCGTCCCCTGGGAGCGGCAGAGCACCCGCTGAGCGAAGATGGCCTGCGGGATGCTGTAGCGCTTGAGCTCAGTGGTGATGCGCTGCGCCACCTCCCGGGTGTTGATCTCTTCGCCGGGGCCGCCGCCGCCGGGGCCGCCGCCGCTCACCTGCGACTGCGAGGCGGGGACGCCGGGCTCCCGGGCGGCGCTCAGCAGCTGGCCCTGCCCCTGCCCGGGGGCGCTCAGGTGGGCCTGCGGGTGGTGCGGGATGCCGCCCAGAGGCACCATGCCGGCGGAGGGAGGGTGCGGGTGCGCCAGGGGCTGGTCACCGTGGCGGGCCAGCAAGGCCGGGTGGTGGGCTTCGAAGCCGCTGGGCGTGAGCATCTTCTCGGCCGGCATGGCGGGCCCGGGGTGGGCGTAGTGCGGCAGCCCCTGCTGCTGGGCATGATGGAGCCCGCCCAGGCCGGCCCCCGACAGCGGCGACAGGCTCTGCCCCATGCCGGCCACCTCCTTGGGGTAGGGCGGGTACAGGTTGCTCATGGAGGCGGCGGCGGCGGCGGCGGCGGCGGCGGCCAGGGCGCGCTCGTCTCGCAGGAGGGCGAAGCCGCCGCCGCCGCCTCCGTTGCCGGCCAGCCGCTGGGCCGAGGCCGAGTGCTGGTGCGGCGGGTGCGGGAATTTGTCCGCCACGGTGGAGATGGGGGGTAGGGCTTGCAGGGGCGTCAGCGTGGTGTAGGTGCCGCTCAGGCTCATGCCGGGGGGAGTCTCGCAAGCCATGCTTAGCGGCGGGGGCAGCGGGCCGCTCAGCGGGTGCTCGGCGGGACTCCGGTGCGGGTGGTGAGGGTGGTGGAAGTCCCCCCCGTCCAGGAGGGAGGGCATGCCCAGCGGGCGAGAGGGGTGGGCTGCCAGGTGCGGGGTGCGGTGGTGGTGGTGGTGGTGGTGGGCCCCCGAGCCGCGCAGGTGGGGCCCGCCGCTCATCGCGCCCCCCGGCTCATGGCTCACCGCGTGCAGGTCGCCCAGGCTCTCCATCGCCAGCTGCGGGTCCATGGGGGGCCGGCGGGTGCGGACCGACCATCGGCTTGACCTGGCTGTGCCCCTGCCAGGCGCCCCCGGGCACGGCTGGCGCCGCCTCTGGGTTAGCGCGTCCCCCGCCGCCGCCGCTGCTGCTGTCGCCGCCGCCTCCACCACCGCCCGGCTCCGTGCCCGGCCGCCTCCAGCGCCATGGCCGGCCGCCCTGCTGCCGCTCTCCGCTGCCCGGGATGTGGCTTTGGCTCCAGCCCCCGCCGGCGCAGCTGCTGGCGCTGGGAGAGGGCGAGCATGCGCGCTGGGGACCCGGCCGGCGCCTCCCCCTTCCCCCTTCCCTCTCCCCGCACCCCCCCGCGCCCGCGCACAGCCGAGCACCTGCCGCCAGGCAGCCGGGAGGAGGGAGGGAAGGAGCGCGCGGCTCTGGGCCCTCGGACGCAGCCTGCAGGGGCTCCTGCCGCCCCGGCCTCCGCGCCTGAAAGGGTCCCCTGCTGCCCGACCGTCGCTGGCCGCTGCCAAAGCGCCAGGACGTTGCCTTCGCCCCTCCCCCGCCAGCCCTTGGCAGTCCTAGTCCGGGGAGCGGGGCGAGTGCGACTTCCCTGCCGCCCCCCCACCCCATGCCCTAGCTACTGCAGCCCCTCCCTCCCCCCAGCTGGCCGATGGACTTCCGAATCGTCCCCCATCGGGGGTGGGGCGGCCCCACGACCGCGGTTTCCCGGCCAGCCGAGCAAATGAGGTGGGGGTGGAGGTGGGGCGGAACGATGAACCCGCCCGCGGCCCGCCCGCCTCCCTTCCTCCGTCGTTCTGGAGAGCGGCAGCAGGAGGCCCCCCCCCTTGCTGATGGCTCCTCGGGCCAAGCGGAGTTCTCAGCTCGAGGTCGCTTCCAGGGCCGGGAGGGGAGGGGAGGGGGAGGGCTGACCTGCCCGAGGAAGGGCGCGGCAGCAGAAAAGCGCTGCCCCCGAAGCTCTATGGAGAGCCACGTTGGTCCTCTCTTCCTCCGCCCCCCCTAAAACTGGTTGGGGAGGGACCAGTCTACCCCCCCCTTCCCAGCAAATCGCCCCCCTCTCCGGAAAGCTTTTGAACAAACAAGGGAGTGAGCACGGGGGGAGGCGGGGTCGAGCACTTGGGACGGGGGCTGAGAAGCGCTCTTCGGGACTGGCGGCTCAGTCCTCGAGAGGCGGTGCGTCTCCTCCACCTGCCCTGGGTCTGCGGAAACGGCGTGGAGGGGGGGCGTCCACTCGCTCCGGGCTAGAGGCCTAGCAGCTGGGCAGGGGCGAAACCAAGTGGGGCTCGTTGCCCAGCTGGGCCCCGGACTGCAGGGGGCGCTGGAGGGGCGAGTGGAGGGGCTGAAGGGAGAGCGGGGGTCCTTCCCAGTCCCAGGGCGTCCTCCCCCCCCCCGCTTCCCTTTTCCACTTCTGGTCTGTGAGCCTTGCCCAAGAGGAAGAACCCCCGCCAAGAGAGGTGAACACCACCTGGCCAGATGGAGCGTGGACTTCCCCGAATTTCTCTAGCCTGAATGCTGGGAGGAGGGGGGAGGGGGGAGTTGTTCTCACAACGAGCGGGGGTTTTGTTTTGTTTTTGCGTTTTCACTCTTGCGCTTTGTGTGCAAAATGATGCTGGATACCGCAGCTGGTTTTTAAAAAGTTCTTTCCTTTATGAAACCTGCAGGTCCAAAGCACAACTGCTGCTTAGGCCAGGACGTCTTTTCTATCTTCGGAACCTCCCGGGAGGGGGGGTTGCCCACTGCTCTCTTTGCAGGCCTGCTCCCGCAGGGGGGATTCGCTGATCTCCGCCCGCTGCGGCGCCAAGGAAGATCCTGGCCGTCCCAATCCCACCACGGGAGCCCTTCCAGGCCCAGCCAGAGCCCTGGCGGCAGGTGGATGACCACGCCGCACGCCGCTCCCCGGCTGGACTGGCCGCTGGGTTGGAGCCTCTTCCTCTCCTCCCCCTCCCGGCAGGGGATTCTCCTCACCTTGCTGGCTTCAGCGCCCTTCAGAAAGTCAGGAGGAGACGAGCCCCCCCCCATTCTCCGCCAAATCCCCCAGGGATCGCTCTCGAGAGGAGTATCAGTATTTGATCTCCAGCGACACCTAAAATCTGACCTCTCTGTTCAATATCTGACTGGACTCGTTGTTTGACAGCGCCTGTTCAGGGGGATTTAGGATTGCCAGAGAGCTGACGGCACATCCGGTATGAGACAAAGGATGCAGTTTGATTTCTCTGGGACTCAGCCTCCACGGATCCACACGCCCCCTTTATGCCCGGTGAGTGCTGTCTTCCTGGCAAGCATTTAAAAGACCAAAACTGGCCTGCATCCGATTTATTATTTAGGGCTTTTTATTGTATATAATTCTCAGAAACCCTCGAGTTTAAAAATGGCCCTCGAAGACGTGCTTGGCCGGACAGTGCCTGGCTGAGAAACACGGAAGGCCACCCATTGGCGGCAGCGACGATCCCTCTGGGTGGCGGCCCCGCCCTTGCCCAATGTAGGGTTCAGCCCTTCGGTTTCACAAAATGTTAGGTCTCAAGAAAAACCTGGCGGGGTTTTCCTAACATCTCATTTCAGATAGAATCCTCCTAACTCCTCAGCCAGAGACCCTCCTTCAGGAGCCGCCCATTCAGTCCAGCGTCTTGTTTCGGACATCAGCCTACCAGATGCTGCTGGGAAGCTCATCAGCAGGGCAGGTAGGAATGCTGTTCCCAGCCGTTGGTTCCAAGCCTCTGGGTCTCTCAAGAGGTGTGCTACCTCTGCCCAGAGACTACCATGCCCAGAAATCCTGAACAGAAACAGCCCCTCTCCTGAGCCACCGCCGTGTTGAGAGAGAGAGAGAGAGAGAGAGAGAGAGAGAGAGAGAGAGAGAGAGAGAGAGAGAGAGAGAGAGAGAGAGAGAGACCAATGTCTTGCCAGAATTCTCACGGCAATTGCCTCCATCGTTGAACGGGGGTGGGGGGGTGGGAGGAGGATATTGCTGCTTCTTACCCCAACCCAAAACTGGGCCATCTCTCTAGTCTGGGAAGACTTGGTTTATGGCACTTGCTTCTTCACCAACCTCAAGCCTTCTTCGACTTATCTCTGCCTCTGTTGTTGTTTTTGGAGTCAGAGAAGCCCCAGAGCTGCTAGGAAGAGAGCATCCCTCACTTCCATTCATTTCTGCGGCACTGAGGAAAAATACTCCGGCATCCGAAAATCAGGCTAGCACTTTCTGCCCGGTGGCTGGAATCTTTAATCTGCATGGCGACATGCATTTGAAAGGGGGGGTGAATTTCCTGATGACAGAGGTGACTGGTGATGCTTCTGTTTATGATATTATAAATGATTTGTCTCTGTTGCAGAGCCCACCCCGCCCTCCAGCCATTTTGTCTGAAATAAAGAAATTGCCTGTGCGTGTGCGTGTCTTCCTTCCTTCCTTATGAGGAGGGGTCACACTAAAATTGTGTGACAGGATGCTCTGGCAGCAGTGATAAATAAATGGCTTCCTTTTGCATTCGGGGGTGGTTTAGTGAGCCATGGCATTGCTAGCGAATACAAACGGAGAATTCTGATTTCTTCTCCTTACAGATATTGCAAAAGCTTTCTCTCACTTGGGGTTAGAGGAGATAGCATCTGACTATGAGAACATTAATTCTTTCTTTGTCTTATTAGAAATTTTTCTGTGCAACCTCATAATTCCCAAGGTAGCTGATGCGATAAATACACAATAGAATAGGAAAAGCCTCCATTGGCATACAGAAGGAAAACACCCGGCTGAGCAGCAGTGGGAGAAACAAAGCAGTTAAGAGCCGCCTTGAAGGTGGAGTATAAGTATTTTAATAAAGAAAGAGGCAAATAAAAACAAAAGCTTGGGGAAATGAAGAGAAACGACTTCACCTGAGCCTCTGACATGGGCAAGTGGGCTTCAAGAGTCTGTGATGGCCAAGCCCAGAGCTGGGGAAACGGGGCTTCCCCTTTCCCCCAGACATGCAATAAGTTGGCCGTACAAAGAAAGCCCCTGGGATACTGAGTCCCTCAGAGACACGGGATTGCCCCCTCCCTCCCTCCCCCCTGTGACGAGTGTCCTCTTGGCTGTCTAGGAACTCCGCAGCCACGCGCCCGTTGGTTCACCTGCTGGCCACAGACTGCTTGTTGATCTGGTGACATAACTAATCAGGCATGCTGGCATGTCAGACAGACAAGGTGAGGCAGAAATTAACTTTCGTCCTCTTTTGCCCACCCTTCTGCCTCTTCTGAGCAAGCTTCTGGTAAAGCAAGACTTGATCGACCCCCCCACCCCCAACATCTTCCCATGAACCTCTGCACTGCTTGGGCAAATAGATCAACTGAAAGTGGAACAGCAAAAATGAAACTAGACTGGCCTCAGGGGAGGAACAGGTTGCACCTGCCGGTGTCATTATCCCACCTGTGCTTCTGGCCCCGGTTCTGTGACGGACGGCTGGAAAGTTTTTACCTAAGCAGTTCACGTCTGTGCACATGAAAGCCAGACCCTTCGACCTGTAGCAGTTCTGGAAGTCCAGCAAATATGTGTGTAGATGTTGGCATTTAGCACAATTCCTTTTCCTTCTGCCAGAGGTACAGGAAGAGCTATGCGAAGTACTTCACAGCTTGCTCAGAACAGCTTTCCAAGATTTCGTCTGATATTTCCGGTACTTTCAAGGACTTTTCCAAACCTTCAAGGGCCCGGAGTACAGACTCTGAGAAGCTTCTTTTCACCGCCTGCTCATGCCAGTGCCGCTGCAGGGCCATCCCTGCTCCCTGCTTCTCCCACTCTGAGACAGAATCAAGGCTCTGTCCAGCCACCTTGGATCCACCAAAACAGTAAAAGGAGTCACGGCTACCTACCAGATCCCAGAATCTGGGTCTGATCAAACTGGAAGCACTGCTCTTCTTCCTGAAGAGGCCCAAAGATGGATTGGAAAGACAGTTGTTCCTCCCCAGGAGTTAATCTGAGGGGTTTCCTCATTTTGTTGCACATTCCTTATGCATCCACATTGTTCCAGGCTGCAGAGGAAGGTCTCCCAGATCTCTGGATCTGGTGTCATCAGTGCACTAGTGAAATCTTGCTGCATTTCTGCTTTTCTTTTAATCCAGACGAGGCAGGTGGATCCCCGAGAGCATGTCAGGGATCAGTGACAGATGGGCCAAAGTTGAATAAACTTCAGAACAATCCATTCAAGGCAGAATGTGCTTCTTCAGGATGAGCTCACATTTCTCTGTGAGGATACAGTCTGCCCTGCTGTTCAAAACCCCATTGGGGGGCCAGCATTGCTTTCCAAATTTCAAGTGACAGCTGTGAACTAGAGTGCCTTATACGTTCATCAGACTCTTCTATTGCTAGAACAAAACTTTGGCCACCTTCCTGCATAGGTGACTTGAAGATTAGAATGGCATCATGCACTCTATGCACCCTTCTGGGTAGTCCAGAACTTACAGCCAGGACAAAATGGTGCTGGCAGCCTCTTGGTAAATTTGACTCAACATATCTAGATATTGCCTCTTTTAAGAGCACGCGGGCTCTCACTGCGTCTCTAGATCCAATCAGAGAGTCTGCTTTTGACTTGTAAGGCTGCCTACTACAGCCCAGCCACAGCCCCTTAAGCTCTATGAACAAGGTTTTGCTCATGTGGAAGGCAAAGCTGACCTCCAACCAATGCTCCCTCTAAGCTGTGGAGTCTTGTGAGCAAAAATCCTACTTTGGGAGCCACTGGCTTTAAAGTTGTGGGCTGAAGCGATTTGGCTACCGCATCAATTAGTTTGCTCTGGAGCCAGCCTTTCTGAGTGAAGACAAAAATGTGTGAGCCAGAGGCTAAAAAACTGTGAGCTAGCTCACACTAACGCAGCTTAGAGGGAACACTGCCTCCAACATGAAGACTTTGGAATGTCCTCCTCTGGAAAGCACGTGGGCCCTTCATGCTCTTTTTCCAGAGCCAAGTTAAGATGCTTCTTTCTGCTGTCTGTTCAGTAACTGACATGCTGAGAATTGTTATGTTCTGCCAGATCTATGATTAATTTTTATTTGCTTTGATTTTTGAAAAGATTTTGTGTATACCTTTTGGCATCTATGCAGTTTTTTAAATATATATCTTTAATAAACAAAAAGCACTAGGGAAAGGCCTAAAGAGCTCCCTTTTGTGGTTCTTGGTGTCTTGGCAATTACCTTTTCTCTGTCTCCCAACCGCTGCTGTTGGACAACTTAGCTGTATTTTCAAAGTATCAGCCCCAAAAGGCACACCTGATGCTACAGACTCCAGCTGGTTCGTGTTACTGCTGAGAAATCACAGCATCATTCCCGCCCTATCTGGAATTCAGCTGAGAGGCTCCTTTCCTGGCCCGGTAATCCTGGCCACTTTCTCACCAGTCTTGTCTACAGAGGGCATCGTCGCCACGGGCAAGCAAGCAAACACCTGCGCGCGCACCCCCCCCCGTGTCCACATCTCAAGGGAATACCGACTTTTAAAGGAAGAGGTGGTTTCGATAGCTCTTACTTCAGGCAAACCACTGCAAGGGGATACAGCCAGGGCTTCCTTCACTGCGCCTCCTCCAGGGCGCCACGATGTCTTTGGGCAAGAGGAGAAATACAAATGGCTGCATTCAGACCCGGGGTGTGTGTTGGGGGGGGGGTCTGTCCCCAACGCCACTCTCTGCTGGTGACCTGTAAATCGCCGTATTTCAACAAAACAGACCTTGACATCTGAAAAAGGAAGTCCAGAATTTGCTGGATTCGAATTCGTGAGAAATGAAATACTGGGTGCAGGCTGAAGAGAGGTGGTGTGCTTCTTTCACGCTCCGGTGAGAAATAGAGCCTGGTTAGATAAGAGTATGCTGTGTAAGGCAGCTGAAGAAATGGGTTCCAGTTCCAGAAAATGTGTGTCACAATGAATCCGTTTAAGGCACGATACTGCGGGGACGGGGGACTGCAGGAACCCTCCTCCCGTTGGCAACTTTCTGGAGAGCCTACAAAAGGAAAATTCGGGAGAAGAAGAGATCCGCGCTTGGGAAAGCCTCGGATCGTCCAGACCAGACCCGCGCTTTGCGTGCGAGACTCGATGCCCTCCTCCAGTTCTGTCGGCCTCGCCAGCTCTCGCTCGCCCACTGCTCTGCCAGACGACGCGCCTGGCCTGCCCAGCAGGGTGCCCGCCCAGAGTGGGGCGGCGGGATCATGTTAACGCCCGGGCCTCCACCCACCTGCGCCGCTTCGGTCTCAGCTCCCCACTCCACCCCACCCCACCCCACCCCACCCCCGCGGGCAATCAGCCCCGCTCGCTCCGGAGCTCTGGTGCGGCTGGGGAAAGATTTGGGAGGAGAGAGCCGCCCCCAGCCCCGGCCCGTGGAGGAACACGAGGAGGCAGACCTGACCATTGTGGGCAGAGAGAGGCCTACTTACTTCGCCCCCCTCCCCTCCCCTCCCCCTCCTCCCCTCCCCCCCCCTCCACGGGCCAAGTGCGGCGCTGGATAATGAAGGAACTTATGGGAGCTAGCAAAACACTGTAAATAATTTAGCATTGTATTTCAGGGGGAAATCGCTATCTTAAATCACCTCCCTATCTGTTGCAGGCCTCCAGTTAGGGGCTGGGGAGCCTCCATTTTTAAAGGAGCAATATTCAAAGAGACATCGACGTCGGTATTAATTATTAATCGGCTGGTGCCTTCCTTCGTTCCTAACTTATTATTAATTAGGCGCCTCCAGTCTTTTCGCAGAAAGCCCCGCAGAGTCGGTTGCAGCTTTAAATATGAATTAAAAGCAAATCCAAGTGACTGTAATGCGAAAATTATTCCGCGTCTTCCTTGGCAGAGATGAAGAGGCGCGCGGATCAATACTGTGGAACTCGGCTCCAACCGACAGCGGGTTATTGATAGCTCGGATTAATGAGGCCAGTGATTGAGAAGGGAAAACGGAGCCCGACCAACTCAGAAACTTTTGCATCTGCTGAGGCTGGAGCCATCAGGCATGAATTAAGGGGCGCAATCAGGGCCTTATTTATGACACCGGACGAAGAGACACCCCCCCCACCCCACCCCAGCCGCCGCCGGTTCCTTCCGCGCTTTCCAGTCTCTGCTCAACTTAATGGGGCTCAACGCGCAGCTAATAAGACCAGCAATGAGGGGCGGGGTGGAGCTGGGGGGGTTGAAATCTCAAGAGCGGGTCGTAGACCAAAGAGCTCCAGGAAGTCCGAACGGTGCGAAGAGGCCCGGCTGACTGGGCCTCAAAGACCGATTCTCCCCAACTCGAGAAGCCGCCGGCCTCCGCGCCACCTTTCGCTTGGAAGCCACCTGTGTTTGTCTGCCCGAGCGCGTGTCCGTCGTTTCCTCTTGCCCCCCGCCCGCCCGCCCGCCCGCCAGGTGTCCTTGGCCAACCGCACGCGCCGCACGCGCGCACCCCCCCCCCCGCAGTCCCAGGGCAGGGCGCCGGTCGGCGGCCGGCCAGTCTGTCGCTCCCTCCCTACCGGGCTGTCCAGCGGTGGCCGACGCTCTCCCCGGGAGGGCGCCACCGTTTCCCGGCATCGAAAGCCCCGGCCTCCCTCCGGCAGGCTGTGCAGGGGAAAGCCCATCCGAAGTGGCCCGGCTCCAGCTTTTAGAGCCCGCTCCCTCCGGGGTCGCCTTGGGTGGGTCTCCCCGCACAAAAGACGCGCGGCCTCGAGAGCGAAAGCCTCTTCCGTCTTAGCCACGCACGGGGTACAGAGCAGGGACGGGGCGCGGCCACCGGCTTCCCCCGGAGCCCCGCCAACACCTCCGGCCTTCCAACCGAGTGTTTCCACTAGCTCCTGGTTGGAGGGGAAGGAAGGTGTAGAATCCCCATCATGACACTCTTCTCTTCCTCCTCCGCTGAAGATGGCCACGGCCTTCGGCTACTAGGCAACAGAGTTGCCCCACGTTGAGATCCAACAACGGGCAAACGCAGAGGGGCAGAGATGATAGAAGAAGGAAGCCGTGGCGGCCCCGACTTGTCAGCATTTACGGTTGTCAGGTAGCCCAGGCATGGAGTCAGAATGCGAGCGGAGTACTCTCAGTCCGCCAGCCTCACACCCTTACTCTCCTGTATGTTATCATCTACCTGACCTTGTAGTGACTCCAGCTGCAGAACTCTCTGATGGGGATCAGCGGCTTATAAACTGTATTGCCCGCTTTGCCCGCTTCCTCTGACCATCAGTCCCCGGGTGGGAAGCACAGCTTAAACCGCGATCAACCCCCACGAGACCCATCAGCTCACCCCAAAACTTGGAAACAATTGCGAGCCCCGGTCGGAGACAGTCTTCCTGGGAAGCCTATGCAACCGAAGCGCCTGCTGGAGAGAAGCCTTGGCCAGCACCCGCGCCCTGGGCAGGGCCTTGAAGGGGACAAAGTGAGCCTGTTTCGAAAACAGATCCACCACCTCCACCCGGATGACGGAGAGATTCTTCTACTGAAGCCTTGCCTTGTGTGACCTGACTAAGGAGCCTGACAACGGTATGCCCCCCCCCGTCCCCCCCAAAAAGAGGGGAAAGGGTTTCAACTCTGTCCTGGGGATCTAAGCCAGGCGGCACAAGCATGCAGCGCCGAGAAGAGAGAGCGCGCGCGCGGCTGGACGAACAGGAGGACCCCGACCCAGGGAAAGGTCTGTGCTGGGCTGAGCGTCTTCTTGCCCCCCCCCCCGAGTCAAAGGGAGGCGAGAGCAGCTGATTTTCACACAACGGGGGGACAAAATAACCCTTTCCAGCTAAATTATGGGATGGACAGGTGTTCTCTATTCACTTTGTGCGGCTGGGAACAATCCCGCCCTGGCCGGGAAATGGCTCAGAGGGAAACCGGGGCTGCAGCTGAGGGAAGCGCGCGCGCCCAGGACAGCCGAGGCGTTGAATAAAACGCTGTTGGTTTTAAAGGTGCCCCTCGGGACCCACACTTCGTTCTAGGGCTTGCCCTGGTTAGTTGTGAGTTGGGGGGGGGGCGTGAAAAAAATGTGTGTTTGGAGCACTATGATTGGATTTCTTTAAAAAATATTAATAAAAATAGACTTCATGTTACATGTTGAATCTTTTGCAATATTTATTTTACTATTTAATATTTTTTGCCTACCATTTTTCTTCTCACCTTGACACAGAGAGTACTCCGTCTTTCTGTGTTATATCTCTGAGGATGCCAGTCACAGCTACTGGCTAAACATCAGGTCCGACAATGCCAAGGCCAGGCCATACAGCCCGGAAAATCTACAACAGGTAATTTATGGAGATGTTTATTGGTAGGTTTAGTCCTAATACCTGTCTTCTTCTGCACCCAGGAGAAAGCCCAAAGACAATGACCATCCTCCAGCCACCCCAAAGCACGCCTGTTCGACTTCGCGGGATTAACACACACACACCCAACACACAACACACACAGAGGCTGCGGCCACAGGAACTAAATAATTCCGTTTCAATCCACTTTCAGTGCACTTTCCAACTGGATTTTACTGTGTGAACTGGCCACATCTAGTTGGCAAGTGCACTGAAAGTGCATTGAAAGTGCATTATTTAGTGCGTGTGATCGCAGCCCCACGCACTCATGCCTGGCCCCACTGCTGGACCTCCTGATGGCCCCTGGTATTCTTGGCCACTGTGTGTGGCCCAGAGTGTTGGACTGGATGGGCCATTGGCCTGAAGATCCAGCATTGGTTTCTCTGATGTTCTTACACCACCTGCTGAAAAGGGCGCACAGCCTTGGCGGCGGTTGGGTCGCGCCGGTAAGAAGTAGTAGGCACCGGACAGCCTGGTTTTAAAACGTCTGCCGTGAAATTCGCCCTTTGGAAGAAAAAGTCGTTTCTGGGGCTTTTTGCCAGGCACGTATGAAAGGGGGTGGGGTGGGCTGCGGCGACAGCGGAGCTGCGTGTCTGAATGTTTGGGAAAGATACAGGCCCCGCCAGCCTCGACGCGTTTCCAGAGGCGTCCTGAAGTCTGGCAAAGGCAGCGGGATCTCCTGGTGGATCCGGGAGGTCCTGCTCCGCTGTTCTGAGCTTTTCAAGGGGGACGGAAAACCACTTTCTTTGGACCCAGGAAAACGGGGCTTTCCGTTCCGGTGACTAAAGACGCGGATTTTGCCGCTCCTCCTTTGCTGAACCGGTTCCTCAGCGGGCTCACACCGGCATCGAATTACAGAAACGCCGCTGGTACCCCGTGGCCGAGCGTGTAGAAAGAAGTCTGACTTATTTCCGTGCAACTTCTGGTGCTCCCCATGACACCGAGGGGAGGGAGGGAGGAAGGAAGGAACCGGCCTTTTCATCGGTTCAGGCATTCCAGAAGACTCTGTCCCGGCAGGACGGTCCCAGGGGCCCAGGGCGCGTAGCCGCCCCCCGCCGCCCCTGCCGCGCCCCCCCGCTCCCCGATTAATCAGGCAGTTTCCGGCTGCTGCCCTTAGTGGGACTGTTTGGCGAGGAAGGCGCGAAGACTTCTGCCCGAAGTTTCTTTCCAGCGGACCGAGAAGCCCAGCAGCGCCAGGAAACAGATTTGGGTAGATAAGAACAGGATTGTTATTTTTGTTAATGGCACCGGCCGGCCCCCGGCCCCCTGGCGGTTTCACTGGCCTTCTGGGAAACGATTTCCCTTTCAAAGCACTTTATTTTCTTACATCCTTAAGAAATCCTTTCCTATTTATGTGTCAGTCAAAGTATAACCGTTGAAAATAGATTTCAAATTAATATTAAAATATACAACAGGAAACAGCTCTTTATAAAAGAAAATTAAGATCGGCGGTCGACTGTCAGCTGTCGCCGAATGCCTCCGAAACTCGAGGTGCAACGGAGGCTTCTTGCTGGACTTGGTGGGAAGCCGGAGAAAGGGAAGGACGCAAGAATCCGCAAACGCGGGGCTGAAAGCGCGGGGCCACCCCGGCACGGCCAGAGAGCTGACTGCCGCTCTCCCCGGGACAAAAGGCACCGCCGGCGACGGGACGGGCCCTTTGGCTGCCTGGTGCTCGGCTGGGCGAAGGCTTGGAGGCCGGGGGCCCCCTTGCGCTCGCTCCCGGCCGCGGCAAAGAAGAAGGCCTCCTCTTCCTCCTCCTCCAAGCCGAGACGCCCGCTGGAAAGGCCAGCGCAGGGCAGGCGGGTCCTCCCCGAAGCAGGGAGGGCCCGTCGGTCGCCCCCGGGCCGCCTCCCCTCCGCCCGCTCGCCCGCCCGCTTTCCAGGACGCTGGCAGCCGGCCGCGAACAGGTCCTGCAGGCAGGTGGGCAGGTCCAGCCGGGCGAGAGAAGAGCCGGCCCCAGAGGTTCCAGAGCATCATCTCCGCCGGGACTCAGCCCGAGAAGAGCCCCCCCCTCTTTCTACGACTTGCGCTGCCGGCCCCCCCTCTCTCCTCCGCCATGGCTGGGCAGGGAGGCAGGGAGGCTCCAACGGCCGCGTTCGGGCGACCCCAGAAGGGCCGCCGACTGGAGCGAGACACAACCGTGGCGGTGTTGTGCGTCTTCCAGGTGCCCCTGGACTTCTGGACTGAATTCGGGCGGGGACGCCGCGGACACCCGCCCTCGTCCCAGCCCTTACAGCCCTTGGCGTTTCCACGCCGGAATGGGGGGGGGGCTCTTCTGAGGGCTGCCCAGGGGAGATCCATTTTTTCACCGCCTTTCCGCTTCGGCCGTGCCTTGCAGACCCTGGCGCTTGGGACTTGGGGGTGCGTGCGAAGAAGGGCTGGCGTCTGCCGGGGCGCGTCTTGGCGCAGCCCCGGACGGGAAGGTGGACGAGCAGCGTCTGGCCCCAGCCGGGAGTGGATGAAGGGAGTCGCCTGCCGGTGGCATCGAGTCCAGCAGCAGCAGCGCCCGCGAGACCCCCTCCCGGACTTTCCCGCGTATGACCTTTCCGGGGGCCAAGCTCTCTTCGTCAGGTGCGTCTGAAGCACCCGCGGGACTGTGCTCGGGCTCGGCGCCCCCTGCTATTGCTAACCGGTCCGCTAGGCCCTCTCAGAAGGCCCCCGCCCCAGCTTCGAAGAAACGTGACAGATGATCGCGCGCCTCGAACAGGCTGGCTGCCTGCGACTCCCAGCAACGCCCCCCACCCCCGAGAGTCCTTTGGCGCCCCCTCCCCCTCCCTCTTGAGCCGGAGCACCGGCCACAGCCACCCCCCACCCCCCGCGCCCTCGGCCCGGAGCCCGGCCTGGGGGGGGGAGGCCCCGAAAGGGCCCTCCTGAGATCCCCCGCGCAGCTCCGCCGAGCGAGCCCTTCGGAAGAAAGAGGAGGAGGGGCTCCCCAGGCAGGCCGCCGCGGCGCTGGACCCCCACTCGCCCCCTTCCAGCTGTGATGCCGCCGGGGGCGCTTGACGGGGTCGCGCTCGGTAACCGGAAGGGAGAGCCTGCCGACCGCCGACCCCCTTCTCTCCCTCTCTCCCTCCCGGGGGAAGCCGGTCCGGCGAGGCTTACCTGCCACTGGCCAGCGTCGAAGATCCTCCGGCTTCCGCGCTGGAAGAGCAGCAGGAGGACGGAGAGGCTCTCTGGTGGGTCCCGGCGGGCGTCCTGTGCGAGCCCACTTGGGCAGCCGGCCCGGCCCGGCCCGGCCTCCGCGTCCAGCTGCGGGCGAGGAAAGACACGCGGCGGCGGCGGCGGTCTCGAGCGCTCTCTGTCTGGGCGCCGGGCCCGCAGCGCCTCGGAGGCCGCTCCGCCGGCGTTGGACTAGCAGCCGGGGATGTGGATGCAAAGCCCGGCAGCACCGATCGATCCGTTCGATACCGACGAGCTGCAGCTGCGGCTGCGGCTGCGGCGCGGGAGGCGGGCGGGCGGCTGGGCTGGGGCGGGGGTGGGCTCTCAGAGGGAAGGTCCCCAGACCCCATCCGCCAGGCGCTCCTTGGCCCGGGCCACCCCGCGGGGTCTAGAAGTCGGTGGCGGCGGCGGCGGGGGGTCATGAAAGCCTCCCCCCGCGGTCGGGAAGGGCCCCGTGTCGCCCCCTGCCTGCGGCTGGCATTCCGCGGGGGGGGGGGCTGGCAGATGGTGGGCCCCGGAGGCTGGCGGGCGAGGCGGCCAGGTCTACAGAGGGAGTCCCCTCTGGCCCTCGGCCGGGATTGCAGCAACCGGGTCGCCGCCTTAGTCCGTCGCAGCAAAACATTAGGACTCCTGCAATATTTTGTGTATTTAACAGTGTCTGATAACTGACACCTCTTGCTCTGAATTATTGCCTCAAAATGTCTGTGTGCTGTTGCGATCTTGAGTCTGCTGTTCAGGTGTGTGTATCTGTCAGCTGCAAAACTACAATGACGCAGCAGCAGCAGCAGCAGCAGAACTGGAAGCAGAAGGAGAAGACAGCCCGTGCCACTGCGGGCCTGGTGATGATGAAAGCCCTCCGGGGGATGTTTGACACCCCTGGCTTAGAGGAGTGGGTGACTTCGGGAACAAAAACATGCCCCCTGAGTGTAACTTCCTCCGTTTCATCATTTACACTCAAAACTCTCAGCACAACAGTTCCACATCCTTCCACACGTAAAGCTTGACCAGTCACTTGCGGTAAACTAGGCTTTCTCTAGCCAGACCATCGATTTTATCCATTTTTTTCTTTGTCAGCTTGGTCTGTTGGGGGCTCCTTATCAGGAGTGTCTAAGGCTGAGTGAGTTTCGAAGGCAGATTTCAGTCTTCTTGTCCCCCAGCTGCAGCTCTTCTTATTTAAAGGGTGGGATGTTCATATTCGGGTGGTGGTGAGGTCATTTTTGCATTACCAGCTCCCCGCTGAGGTCTTGTGTGTTCATCACCTGAGTTGTGGGAGATCTGCTCAGGCAGGCAGCAGGCAGGCGCAGGGTTAAGAGGACTTCCGTTTGTTCCCTCCTCTCCAGTGGTCAGCTCCACAAAAACAGCAGTGTCCTCTCAGCAGGAGTTTTCTCTGCATTTTTCAGTGCTGAGGTTCTGGGCTCCCATAGCCTGAAAGGGATTCTTAGAAAAAGATTATTTAGCAGAGATTAAATCAGCAGAGCAATGAAAGAGAGTCCATGTGGATGTCTGAAAATAATAATTCCAGTACTTGAACTAATGCGGAAAAGGTAAACGGGATTTACAACAACAGACTCTAAATCCTGCATGTTTGTAGCTAGAAGGCTACAGCTCGGAGTGGGCTTTCCTCACTTGATAACAGACTGGTTACAGTAAAGACATGTGACTTCCTGTTGACTAACAAGAGTTAACTTTATAATTATTGAGGTGTTGTTCAACTTGCTAAACCCAACCAAGAGTCATCTGACCAGCACCCTGAACTGAGCACAGGAACAGACCGGCAGCCGATGAAGCCGTTTCCAAATGGGCCACAGATGTTCCTGGTGGCTAGTTCTGAACTATAGTCAGGCTGCCACATTCTGGACTGGGTCTAGTTCCCAGGTTGTATTCAAGGACAGCCTCACATAGAGTGTCCTGCAGTAATCCAACCATGTGGTTACCGCAGCATGGATCAATGTGGGCACACTGGCCGCATGGGCACCCCCAAGTTCTTGACCTGCTCAGAAAAAGCCGATGGCACTCCATCTTTCCAACCAGCATCATTACCTCTGTCTTGTCTAGATTCTGCTTCAGTTTTTTTTCTGCCTTAGCCACCTGACCATAGACTCAAAGCACCTGTTCAGAACCAAGAAAGATGCATCTGGAGGCTTGGATAATGCAATACAGAATCGATGACACCCAACCTCAACCAGCACATCCCAGTTTCATTCATTACACTTTTACTGCACCCACCCTCTCCAGACCTCCAGGAGATCAACATCATTCTCCTATCTCCCATGCTGTCCTAACAACAACCTTGCAAGGCATATTGGGTGGAGAAGAAGTGCCCATGCCAAGGTCCTTGATGGTCGGTGATTTGAACTTGGGCCTCTTAGGTCCTTGTCCAGCGCTCCACCACATGGGCCATTCTTCGACTCATGCCTCACAGGCCCCGCCCCCCCAGGGCAGTGGACTCTGGGCTCCAGCCGCCTTCTGCAGCGCTCAGATCCATACAGACCCTCCAGCACCAGCAGCTTCAGCCTCCTGGCTGCAGTGCTTGCTTATACGACGTGAAATCGTATAATGTGCAATGTACATTGCAGTGGGCTCTGGGATTTTGGGATGGAAGGACAGTCAGAAATATCTCCTGTCTTCCTAAGAGACTCTGGCTGCCGGGGTTCTGGACCCAACAGATGGGAAGGCGAGGCAGACAGATGGGTGTAGACAAAGAAGCATGGGGTGGAAGAGTGGGATTCAGTGGGCTAGTATCATGAGGGGAGGAGATGGGGTGGGGGGTACTCCCTCTTTATGTTTTCCCCTGGAATTGAGTTCAGGAGGCTGTTGTGTTCCTGCTCTTGGAGGTTGTGAAAACACACACACATCTAGGTTCAATAATTGCGTTCTCTCTCTCTCTCTCTCTCTCTCTCTCTCTCTCTCTCTCTCTCTCTCTCTCTCTCTCTCTCTCTCTCTCTCTCTCTCTCATGCCGAGAATTGTAGGGATGATTGAGCCATCCCTAAAAGAGAATCCTCCAAACCTCAAGCAAACTGACCGAATAGCTGGAGTGGTTGGAGTGTCCGGCTAGGACTGGGGAGGCCCAGGTTCAGATCCCGACTGCCATGGCAGCTTGCTGGGAGAGCACCACAGGCCAGTCACCCACCCACAGCTGGCCCAGGGTGGTTGTGATGAGGAAATGGAGGGGGGGAGAATGTCGTTGCCCACTCTGGGTTGTTGTCATTGGGGGGAAAGGGAGGTATAACTAAGTATCTAGATATTTTTAAAAGACATGTAAGTTTGTAACTTGGATAGAGCCTCAGAGGATTTCAGGATGGGTCCTGTGTCCCATACAGTTCCAGGATATGCCCCCCGCCCCCCCCGCCCCCTCTTCCCACAGAACTTGCTTCGGGCTGGCAGTCGTAGGCGGGGCCTTTGGACAAGGCCTGCTGGCTTTCTAGCTGGCTACAGTCAAGTATTCTCTGCTTGGAGTGGGACTGGATGGTTGTGCGGGGGGGGGGCGGGCGGGGGGGAGGAGCCAAAGTGTAGGGACTGGTCCCTGGCATGTGCTGCCTCCACTTTCTACTTCCTGTTCAGGGGCAGATTTTTCTCAGCCAATAAAGTGTGCCTCAATTGACATCTGCATTCAGATATGGGGGGTCCCTAGGTGGGCCAGCCGGGCCCTCTTTTCTAGAAAGAATTGTTGTGAGGCTAAAACGGAGGATGGGGAGGTGCTGTAAGACCCCTTTGCTGGGATGTGTGTTTGTTTTGCATCCTCCCATTTCGACCACAGGCCACATTTTGACCACAGGTGACTCGAATTCTTTGCCGTGGCCAGCAGCTCTCACTCTCATGCAGCTCGCTGAGGCCTCCGGGTGCTTCTCTGGTACCCCTGATTGTTTTTCACAGGTTCTCAGTAGACTTGGGTGGATCACTAGACTATCAGCATCTGTCAGGGGAGCCTGATTTCTAACCTTTTTGTTCCTGTTGTTCAGTCGCACAGTCGAGTCCGACTCTTTGCGACCCCATGGACCAGATCACGCCAGGCCCTCCTGTCTTCCGCTATCCTTTGAAGTTTGCTCAATTTGATGTTCGTTGCATCGATGACACTGTCACATCTCATCCTTTGCCATCCCCTTCTTCTTCTTTGACCTTCAGTCTTTCCCAGCATCAGGGTCTTCTTCTCCAGTGATGGCTCCCTTCTCCTTTGGTGGCCAAAGTATTTGAGCTTCAACTTCAGGATCTGGCCTTCCAGGGAACAATCAGGGTTGATTTCTTTTAGGATTGAATGATTTGATCTCCTTGCAGTCCAAGGGTGTCTCAAGAATCTTCTCCAGCACCATAGTTCAAAAGAATCTATTCTTCGGCACTCAGCCTTCCTTATGGTCCAACTCTCGTAGCCATACATTACTACTGGGAATACCATTGCTTTGGCCATGTGGACTTTTGTTGGCAGGGTGATGTCTCTGCTTTTTATCACACTGTCTAGGTTTGCCATCGCTTTCCTCCCAAGAAGCAGGCATCTTTTAATTTCATGGCTGCAGTCACCATCTGCAGTGATCTGGGATCCTAGGAACGTGAAGTCTGTCACTACTTCTACGACTTCCCCTTCTATTTGCCAAGGAGTGATGGGGCCGGATGCCATGATCTTAGTTCTTTTGATGTTGAGCTTCAAGCCCACTTTTGCGCTCTCCTCTTTCACTCTGAGCAAGAGGCTCTTTAGGTCCTCTTCACTTTCTGCCATCAGAGTAGTATCGTCTGCATATCTGAGGTTATTGATCTTTTCCCCAGCAATCTTAACTCCAGCTTGTGACTCATCCAGGCCAGCATTTCGCATGATGTACTCTGCATATAAATTAAATAAGCAAGGTGACAATATACATTCTTGTTGTACTCCTTTTCCTATGCTAAACCAATCAGTTGTTCCATATCTGGTTCTAACTGCAGCTTCTTGACCCTTATACAGGTTTCTCAGGAGACATGTGAGGTGGTCTGGTACTCCCATCTCTTTAAGAACCTGCCATAGTTTATTGTGGTCCACACAATCAAAGGCTTTAGCATAGTCAATGAAGCAGAAGTTGATGTTTTTCTGGTACTCTCTTGCTTTCTCCATAATCCAGCGAATGTTGGCAATTTGATCTCTAGTTCCTCTACCTCTTTGAAACCCAGCTTGTATTTCTGGCAGTTCTTAATCCATGTACTGTTGGAGCCTAGCTTGTAGGATCTTGAGCATGACCTTGCTGGTGTGTGAAATGAGTGCAATTGTGCAATAGTTTGAACATTCCTTGGCATTGCCCTTCTTTGGGACTGGAATGTATACTGACCTTTTCTAATCCTGTGGCCACTGTTGTGTTTTCCAAATTTGTTGGCAAATTGAGTGCAGCACTTTAACGGCATCATCTTTTAAAACTTTGAATAGCTCAGCTGGGATACCATCACCTCCACTAGCTTTGTTGTTAGTAATACTTTCTAAGGCCCATTTGACTTCGCATTCCAGGATGTCTGGCTCGAGGTCAGTGATTATACCGTCGTGGTTGTCAAGGTTGTCTAACCTATTTACTTGCAAGTAATACCAATTAATTTCAAAGAGGTTTACTTAATTCCAAGTGAGGCTTTTAGTATTGCAGATCTGGAGCATGTTCCTGTGTACAGGCTGACCAGGATCCTCCTTGTTTGTTTAAGTAGGAGATTGATTTCCCTTCTTGGAGATTACATAGAAGCAAGCCATGGCAAGTCTAATTTCTTCACATCCACTTCATTTGCAATTTTTAAAAAACTGAACTCTGCCAAATAGAGGAGCCCTCCAGTGCTCTTGCATGTGGTCACCTGACCAGGGCATGTTGACCCAGAAATGTGGCTCTACCTGTGCTCGGTTGGGCACCTTCCAGGGAAGGGGCATAGAACTGCACGGGCCATGTGAACCAGGGCAGTGCCCACAGGTGTAAGCAAAGGGGGTCCTGCCACATCTGTACCTCTTGGAACTTAGGGTGGGGGCCGTGATGGCTGCATCTTTAACAGCCACAAGGGGCATTTCCTTACTCTCCCGGCCACTCTGCCCTTGTTTTCGCAACAGAAGACTCTGCTTCTCCTTCCTTTAGAACTTTGTCACATCACTGGACCAGCACTGAATTTGAGGTGCTACTGGGTTATTTTGCTGTTGCAGACTAACAAAGCCACCCAACTGGTATCATTATAAGGTGTAAGGAATCCCAAGAATTATGTCTTTAAGCCAGTGAATATTCCACCCTCCTAGGATGATAGACTGAAAAGTCATAATTCTTCAACAGAACAAAGTTTATCGGGAGGTTTTGGTGTGGAACTGCTCAACTACAGTGTATCAAGAGGTCTGTCACATCCCCCACTTGCGCACTGGAGGATTCTGGGATCCTTTGCCTTCCTTTGGCCTGGGATTCGGTGTTCTTGCTTAAGCCAGTGGAGATGCCTTGTTTGACTCATGGGCTGAGCAGGCTGCCCTGCAAGGCCAAGGCCACCCAAGGGACGAAGACTGGCCTGCCCGCTGCTACCAACCCATGTCTTAACTTGGTGGGTTTCTCGCCTCTCCTGTTTGTGTTCAGGAACTTCCAAGTAATATTAGACACACAAGACATCATTTGATTTGATACCTCTTTTTTTTCCCTTGAGAGAAGATCAGAAATTGTATGTTTTTGTTGGGAAATGCTTCCATGTATTGGTTAACCCTGGAGACAAACCCTACTTTATTATACAAGACAGACAAGCACTTAGAAGCCATTACTAACAGCATTCTATTCAGAGAAAATATGCAGAAGCTGCTTAGATATTATGCTAATTAGGACACTCCCTATAAACAAAGAGTGTGTGTAGTAATGATAATTAAGCACTTTTCATCAACAAAATGGCCTTAAATGCTTATTTGCTGAATGGCCCCCCAGGGCATCTTTGTTCTGAATGGGCTAAACACACACACAAAACCAAACCTTTAGCTTCAAAATAAGCCAGTTATCCAAATCAATATAGCTAGAGGACTCCATTGATTAGAAGAACTCCAGTCTTTAATCATTAACCCCCTCTGCTCTTCACGGGAGCTGAACAGGAAAACTCTGCAAGGCACGGGGTGGGTGTGTGTCTCATTCAGAGGCAGGCAAGGGTGTCCCACTACTGGTCTCCCAGAGTGGCCAGGGTAGGACCCTAACGAGAGCCTAGAGCAAATCTGCCAGTTTTAAAGCCCCTGATGCTTCATTGAGACCTCCCCCATTCCTCCAGCTGGAAGAAGCAGGAAGACCTACAGATGAAGAAGATGTCCATGGAGGGGGAAGGTTGAAAGGGAAGCGGAGGGTATCCAAGACAGCAAGCCAGCCACTGAAGAGGTGGGCGGGATTTGCCATCTGGTGTTCCATACTTGTGTCGTTTGGACTTCTTTGTATTGGCAGGTCAGGGCATCCCCATACCTTGACGTGGGGTTTAGGGATGGATAGGGTTGCTTGCTGTTGCTGGGAAGGACAGAGCTGAAGGTGGAGGAATTCCACAGATGCCCCTGTGCTTGTGGCTTCCTGCTGGCCATCAGGGTCCTGCCATCAAGACAACTATGTGTGTGCACCACACAGGGAGGGGTGGAGGATGCAGCAAGAAAAGGAGCTTCTGGTGCAGGAGGAAAATGCATCTCGGTCTACCCGCTGCATGGCCATGGCTTAGCTGCATCCTGTCTGGTGACCTGTAGGCTTCCAGCATCCAAGGAGCTTGGCTTTATCGTGATCCATACCACCCTGTTGTGGCCGAGCCTGCAGGTCTGACTACCTCCCTTGATGGTCTGAGAGCGCCCATCTGTTTTTCACTTGTATGACATTTGTCACATCTCATTTGGATTTTTCTTTATTGCATTGGATTTATTTCTTTATTATTCTTTATTTTCATTAATAATCAGAGCAACTGCTTACAGATGGCACTAAAATCCGAGGCCTACCACTATCTTGTGGGAAAGAGGTGGGGGAGGGGAAATGGACAGTGGGCGTGCCCAGACTGAGCCGTTGCTGTCCTCAGCCAAACGCCTGGCGGAACAGGTAGGAAACCTCCAGAGGATCCCAGTGCCAGGAGGCAGTCTTGGGGGAAAGCCTTGGCTTCTCGTTGGTCTGGCCTTCCAGAGCAACGGGTCGGTGGCTGTTGTGTGAGACAGGATGGGGGACTAGCTGGCATCCTGGTCTGATCCAGCAGGGTTTGGCTCCTGTTCTTATGACCAGCCGAAACTCATCAGTGGGAAACGGGTGGCGGTATGGAAGACATGAGTGCGAGTTCAGGGTGGGCCCGCACAGTTCCCACCGGGGCCTTCGGGGGGGGGCATAGAGACAAGCAGGCCTGACCGGGCACCACCTGCAGCACTCTCAACACTGGTCGAAGCCCGGCTCAGAAGCATCTCGCCCTCCCCAGCCCCCATTCTCTTGGTAGGTGCCTTTTGCACAAGAAATAGCTGCTGGTTGTAAATTTTTTTAGAAGGTTGTAATTGGTCACTATCCAGTTACAGCAAAGTAAATGACAATTCCATTTGCAACCTCTGTGGGCTTTTTGAACAGAAAATGTGAGTTTGAGGAAGAGATGGGCTGATTCCACCTGGATCAAATGCAAGCATTCTCAGGGCCAGCAGATGCAGCCCTTTCCGCGTTGGAGCGACGCCTGCGTCCGCGCCTGGCCGAGATGGGGTGGGGAGGACACCACGGCTCACTGTCATTCCCAGGCAGCCTCTGGTGACTTTTGTCTGCATCGTCTGAGGAACAATGAACTACTCAGCAGCACTCCTAGCAATGGGCCAAATTGTGGCATCACAACAACTGGCAGTTACGGATGGGGAATCAGGGTGGTGTGGGGGGAGCATTCAGTACAGGGGAGCTGAACTGTGGCTCCTCTCACATGGGGGGGCGGTGAAGCTGAGCAGCAGCTGTGGTCCCTTCTTCCCTCTATGAACTTTGTACAAGAGCTTTCATCTGCTCACATGGCCTGTACTGTTGCAGTGCTGTCGTGCCCATTCTGACCAACCCTGCTTACGAGATCAGCAAAGCATTACCCGGTAACAGTGTATGACCATTTAACTGAATTCCTCAGAAGGCACCTGAAGTCCTGGATTAGCTGTCATCTTGGATTTGGTTAGTTAGTGTGGGAAGCCTGGCAGAGCCTGGCAATTTGGCTGGTGTACCAACCACCTAACACACCAGGCAATAGCCTGCTGCCCCTGATGGAGGCCGTGCCGGGCAGGGCATTGGATTACCCTAGACTGATAGTCTTGGGTGACTTCAATATCCATGCTGACAATGTGGCCTCTACTCAGGCAATGGACCTAGTATCATCCATGGTGATGCTGGGGCTCTCCCAATTTGTAACGGCTCCCACTCATCAGGCTAGGCACACACTGGACCTGATCTTCACAGTTGGGGTTACAGTGGACAGGATCACTGCTCTGGCAGTGCCATGGTTGGATCACTCTGCCCTGAGGGCCCAACTGAATATCTCACCCTGACCCTGTTTAGGCAGTGAGTGTATTTTAGCTCACCCATGGAGCCCAATGGACCCAATGTGGCTTCAAATTGCTCTGCGGGATCTGATGCCCCCTGGCGGCTTACTCGATGAGCTTATGGAGGATTGGAATGGCTGACTCTCTGCAGCCACCAACGAGATCACTCCCCAACACCCTCTGTGCTCCCGCACTAGGCTGGCAACTAATGAAGCAAGAGCTAAGACAGCTAGAGAGACAGTAGTGGCATGACCATGATGAAGCTACAAGAACTTCTTATAGGATGTTTATGAGATCCTATGAGTTGGCAGCCAAAGCTGTGAAGAAAGAGTACTATGCAGTCTTGATTGCGTCTGCGAGCTCACGCCCAGCCTAATTATTTAGAATGATTTGGACTATGACGACTCTGCCACAAGACAGGTCAAACAGGGAATTGGACATTGGCTGTGAGGCCTTTATGAGCTATTTCACAGGTAAAGTCTTGTCGCTCCACCGTCTCACTGCCACAGTGGAAACACTGAGCAAACTGGAGGCTCCGCCCACGTCTTCTTGTCAGATTACGGATCATCTCAGTCCGCTCAGCCTGGAGGGAGTCGACAAATCACTCTTACCTGTGCACCCCACCAGGTGCCTCCTTGACCCGTGTCCATCGTGGCTCATCAAAGTGGGTCATGAGGGGTTTCAAGGTACCCTACGGGAGATTATTAACAAGTCCCTCTCAGAGGGCTTGTTCCCTGGGACAGTTAAGGAGGCCATGGTTTGTCCCCTCTTGAGAAAACCATCATCGGACCCGGCTGAATTGCCCTATGTGGGCAAGTTAATCAAGAGGGCTGTGGCAGCCCAGTTACAGAGCTTTTTGGATGACGCTTCCATCCTAGATCCCTTCTGGCTTACGTCTAGGACACGGGATGGAGACAGCACTGGTCACCCTGATGGATGACCTTCGGAGGCATCTGGATCGAGGTGGATTGGCAGTGCTATTGTTGTTAGACCTGTCAGCAACATTCAACATGGTCGACCACCAGCTACTGATCCACTGCTTCACCGACACCAGAATTCAGGGGCTTGCCTTACAATGGCTCACATCCTTTCTTCAGGGTCAGGGACAAAGGGTGACACTAGGGGAACAGCTATCCTGAAGGCATCCACTGATTTGGGGGGTGCCCCAAAGGGCAGTACTTTCCCCGTTGTTATTTAACATGTGCCCCCTTGCCCAGATTGACTGAAGGTATGGGTTTGGGTGTCACCAGTATGCAGATGACACCCAGCTCTATCTGTTGTTGGGCGGCCAGTCCGACTCTACACCAGAAGATCTGGACCAGGCATTGCAAGCTGAGTCTGGTTGGCTTAGACTGAGTCGATTGACATTGAATCCGAGGCTGTTGATGGGTATCCCCATGTGGGAGCACATCCAGCCTGTTTGTTTCAAGGTGCTGGTTTTAACCTTTAAAACTCTATATGGTCAGGGTCCAGCATACTGGCCTTTCCTCACACATTCCCCAGAGAGCAAAATTGGTTGGCCCTTCCAGGCCCTAAGGATGCCAGGCTGGCGACAACCAGGGCCAGGGTCTTCTTGGTGGCGGCTCCATCCTGGTGGAATTTGCTCCCGGAGGAGATCAGAGCCCTGTGGGACTTTTTCCAGTTCTGCAGGGCCTGCAAAATGGAGCTCTTCCACCAGGCATTCAATTAAGGAGCTGCATCATACATCGAGGAGTGTCCCTGTGCCCTGGCTTTACCATCTTTACCATCTTTCACCTCCAGCCTGTGCCCGCTGCATAATATGTGAGCGAACTGAGCCAGTATGAAAGTTATAGGAATCCTATGGTCACCAAAAACATATTAGAAATAATTTTTGCTCATGTTTTACTTGATAAAGTTCCAGCATTTTAATTGATTGCTGCTTATATGTTTATATAGGTTTTAATTGTATTTTTATGACATATTGTGTAAGCCACCCTGAGGAGAGGAGGGCGAGGTATAAAGTGAATCAATCAATCAATAATAAATACATTTGTTATTTGGTAATCTGGATTTTTTAAAAAAGATTTTGTGCATTCCACTATTTTATTGACACCTTGTGACTCACCCTGAGCCCGCTGGTGGCGGGGGGGGGAGGATAGAAACCAAACGAGCGAAGAAACGAGATCCTGCCAGACAGGGGCTGAGGGGGGAGGGGTCTGGTGCTCTGTTCTCGGTCTTCCTTCAGTTTCCTTTGTGCTTCAGGGTGCGATTCAGGGTCCAGTTTTTAGCCTGTCAGGTACCAAGTCAGTTGGGACCCAGGCCTTGGAACAGCTGCATGGACCTCCATCATCCTGCTCATCCCCTCCAGTCTCCCTTGGAAGAAGACAAAGATGAAGAAGACGAAGACAAAGGAGAAGGAGAAGAGCTGGTTTTATACCCCGCCCTTCACTACCCACAGGAGTCTTGGGGCGGCTTACAATCACCTTCCCCTGTGAGGTAGGTGGGGCTGAGAGAACTCTGAGAGAGCTGTGACTGACCCAAGGTCACGCAGCTGGCTGCATGTGTAGAAGTGGGGAATCAACCCCGGTTCTCCAGATTAGAGTCCGCTCCTCTTATCCACTACATCATGCTGGTTTGAATTGTCACTTGGGAAAGGGCCTTCTTAGGGGCGGCACCACAACCATGGAATAACCTCTCCTGAAAAGTCCACCCAGTGAAATCTTTTGTCGGGCAGCTGCGTCAGCAGAGGAAGAGGAAGGGGAGGGATTACTTGCAAATAGCAAGAACAGATAGTGTTAATGACAACAATAGTTGCACAAATGACATTTCTGGAAAACAAAGGACAGGAAAAGAATGCAAACGTGATGTTACACACAGTCAGCCAGGAAAATACTGAGCACCGGAAGCTGCCTTCCACGGACACGGACTTGCCTCCAGGAAGTGGTTCTTCAGGGGCTCAGGCAGAGCTCTCTCATCTCTTCGACCACCTGACCGCTTTTAAAACTGGAGGTGCCAGCGCTGAACCCGGGGCATTTGCGTGCCAAGCAGATGCGCTGCCACTGGGCTCGGGCCTCTCTCAAAAGTCATTCTCCGAACGAAGAAAAGGTTCAGCACATTGAAAGAGTGACCTCCCCCCCCCGCTCCAAATATATATACTCACCACAGGCTCCAGTGACAATTGCCCTTTGATGAAGACATGGTAAGAAACGTTGCAGGGAGGGTATTTAGTTTCATTTCCTCTCTCTTTCCTTTTCAGGTCTCGGGGATGGCATTTCCCATAATGCCCTGTGTCCCCCCATCCCCCCCATCCGACTACCAGAAAGGAGGCTGCATTGTTGGCTCTCGAGTGGCTGACGACTGACCCATCCTTCTCGCGTTACCACTCTGAGTGGCCACTTCCAAGGCCAAAGGTTATCCCCCTCCCCGTCCCCATGGAACCCGTGTGCATCAACTCCACAACCTTTGCCACGGCAGTCCCTACTCTGCAGATGTCCCATATTTTGTTCAGGAGGTCAAAGGGAGGGGTGCAGTGTACTTGGAAGCCGAAGGCTACTTCACATATGGTCATTTCCTTGCACTGACGTTATTTCCGTGGAGGAACACCTGTGGGCTCTCTATGCGCCCCTTGTTGTGCAGTGATGCAGACATGATACGGGGGAAACACCATTAAAAAGAACCCTTTCTTTGATTTTAATTTGGCCATCACTCATGCTAACCCTAACCCCCATTCGTGAACAGCTCCAGCATTCAGGGGCTTCTGCCTGCCCACCTGGTGTGGGAGCTTCATGCTTCCCCCCACTTGCTTCCAACCATATTCCCCACCGGGTTCACCTCTGCCTTCTGCAGCCAGCCGACAGGCAAGCAGCATCCCCCAATGGCACAGCCACCAGCCCCCTCGGAACTCTTCTGGCTTCACTTGGCTCAGGAGAAAGAGCTGAAGTATTGGCAGTGGCATTTAAAAATACATTTTTAAAAGAAGTATGCCATGTGTTGGGGCAACAGCACACACAATCTGAGACACTGCATGCTTTAGGGAATTATCTATATCCAAGAACTATCTGGAAGATACGGGGCAAACTTCAACTGGTGCAGTCAAACAAGAAAACATTTATTTCAGTCCATGTTGCCCTGGCCCACTGCTATTTGTTGGTGAAGTGCTGTGTTGTTAATGTGCTGTAAAGCTGCCTGAATTCAGTAACACTGTCATGAAGCACACTACTGAAAACACATGGTAAGACAGTCTAACAACAATGCTTTATCTGTATTTGAGAGCCAGTGTGGTGTGGTGGTTAAGAGTGGTGGACTCTCATCTGGAGAACGGGGTTTGATTCCCCACTCCTCCTCCTCCTCCGCCTCCACATGGAGCCTGCCGGGTGGCCTTGGGCCAGTCTCAGTTCTCTCAGGGCTCTCTCAGCCCCACCTGCCTCACAAGGTGCCTGTTGTGAGAGGAGGAAGGGAATGTGATTGTAAGCTGCTCTGAGATTTCCTAGGGTAGAGAAAAGCAGGTATACAACCCAACCTCCTCCTCCTCCACTA
Organism: Gekko gecko; assembly: GCA_029375565.1. Taxonomy (NCBI): domain Eukaryota; kingdom Metazoa; phylum Chordata; class Lepidosauria; order Squamata; family Gekkonidae; genus Gekko; species Gekko gecko. The sequence goes on from JAPDNY010000017.1 coordinate 17,813,901, forward strand.
TAAAACACTGCTGGGGTATGTTTGATTCCCTCTGTCCCTTGTCGGGGGTTATTGGTTAGCCCTAACCCTGCTGTTCCTCCAATCTCCCCAGCTCAGTTTTGTCTATCTAGAGGCTGTGTTGCCCAAGACCAAAATTCCAAAGCTGTGTATAACATAACATAACATAACATAACATAACATAACATAACATAACATAACATAACATAACATAACATAACATAACATAACATAACATAACATAACATGACATGACATGACATGACATGACATGACATAACATAACATAACATAACATAACATAACATAATTCAACAATAGTATAAAACCCATTAAATAAAACAAACATAAAATCATGTTTGCCCCATTGTAAGCCACCCTGAGCCCATTCGCAGGGAGGGTGGGGTAAAAATTGAAATAATAATGATAATGATAATAATAGTACCTATTCTAAAAGATGACTTCAATCTTTAACAAAAACGCTGTAGCAAATAGGTGGGGCATAAAATCTCAGAGCCGGGACACTGATTTTTTTTTCCTCCTGTGTTCCAGCTTACTCCCGGCGTTCCTTCTCCACTGCATTCAGAAGAGGCAACCCCAAAATGGTACAGATGTCATCCAAATATTCCTCAGCTCCCGTTTGCTGACTGAAGGGGGAAAGTGGTAGAGCTGGGGGCGTGGCCCCTGGGGAGTGAGTCAGCCAGCCATTAGCCAACCAGCAAGTGGGGGCTCCTTTCCTTGCCCCCGGAAGCACCTGAGGAGGAGAACTGAGAGAGGAGAGGCTCCCTGGACAGGCACCTGGAGTTTTGCCCGAGGAAGAGCAGAATTCTTAGGCACACAGAGTGGCTGGGGCACTTGCAGGCAGGAGCTGACATGTTCCAGATGACAACGGACGCTTCAGAGCCCAGAGACTCCTCCTCCTCCTCCTCCGCTCTGCTACAGAAGCTGATGCGAGGAGGAGGCTCCTCCTGGAAAGGATGCTTGTTCAGTGGACTCCATCCCCCAAGCCCCCAGCGGCCAGGATGGAAGGGCCCCCCGGGGCTCTTTCTTGGGAGGAGAGCGCTCTGCAGCAGGACCTCTGCGCCTTCCTAGGACAGGCCACGATTGGGCGGGGGTGCAGCTTTCCCCACTGGGCCCTTCATAACCCTCTGAGCAGCCACAGAAAAGCATCAAAGAGTCCCTGGAGCAGGCTCAAGTGGGAGGGAGGGAGGGTGGCCGGGGCTGCTGCCCCTTCAGTGAGGTCTGTGTGCTGGGCAGGAGACCTTCCTGGTTGCCAGGAGGGCCGGACCCCTTCCTGGGCGTAACCGAGTGCGCAGGGCTCAACCATTCAGGACAAAAATGGCTTCTTCAAGTGGCCGCCATGTCTCTCGAATGGAGCTGCTCTCCAGCGGACATTCCTCCAGCTACTGCCCCACGCTTGTATCCTGCTTCCCCCAGAGGCCGGTTAAACTTTGCAAGAGAACAGGGACTTTTGGCAGAAACCACTTGCTCTCTCAGAGAAGAGGAATGAGCCAATTAGCAGCTGGCTGTGGCTCAGCCCATGGTGGAGTCCTGGCTCCGTGACAGAGCCCCTGCTTGGCATGCCGAAGGAGGTCCCAGGTTCAGCCCCTGGTGGCAGCTCCACTGAAATGAAGCTTGGGGTTGTAGGTGATGTGGAAGAGCTCCACCCGAGGCCCAGGAGAGCAGCTGCCAGTCAGAGAAGGCAAGACTGACCTGGAGATACCCAAAGGCTCTGACACAGTCGGAGGCCGATCCTGTGTGCTTGGCAGCCAATGGCGTGTGGCTCTTTGTTATGCTGCAGGCTCCCCATGCTGATGGTGGATTTCATCCTTGTTTGCACCCTGGAAAGCTGAGTGCTGACATGCAGCGTTGTTGTTTTTTAAAGAACGAACCCTAAATCAGGCCTGAGGCCTACATGCCCACCTAGTTGTACCAGAAGGCATGTCTGAAGACAGCAAATGTTAACAGAGGGCCAGGTTCAGACTCTGACATATGTTCTGAGAACTGGGAAGCAGCGGATGAGGGAACTGGATGGAATAAACCTGGGAAATGGTTGGTAATTAAAAAAAAAAAGATGAAAATGGTAAAAAAATCTAGATATCAAGCCAAGGATGAGGCAGCCCAAATGTCTGCATTGGGACTGTCCTAGTTGGTAATAAAAGCTGAATGCAAACCACAGTGGAATTTGTAACAGGTGAGGGCAGACCGAGGGCCGGCCACATGACCTCCGATGACCAGCAGTGCCCTTTCCCTACCTGTTGCTTTTCACATTCTTCTTCCTCCCTCAGCCCACCTCCATAGTTCCATTGGCTGAGGCCACGAGGACCCATGCCCATGGCGTACAGCTGTGTCATCTTCCCCTAGCCTTTGATGCAGGGCCACTTTATTCTGCAGTTTGCTGTATGCAGCTGCATTCACAGAGATGTCTTTTGAGGAAAAGCACAGTCAGAAGCAGCCCGAGGAGGTCCACTGGCCCTCCTGGGTCTTCTCTGGAGTATGCCATTTTGCAAAGACCCGGAGGAGCTCGGGGAGGGTTTAATTGTGATGACAGGTGGAAAGAGCAGGAGGCAGTTAATTCTGTGGAGGGGAGAAGAGAAGAAACATAAATGTGGGGGGGGGTTGTCGACACGGGGCTCTGGGGGACACGAGGCTCAGGATGGTCCAAGCAGGCCATGGGCTCCACGTTGCCAAGAGATGCCAGGAGATGCCAGGGTTTGGCTGAAGGCTGCCCTTTGGAAGCAAGGAGGGGGGGCAGGAAAGTGTCAGAGTCAGGCAGTGCTGTCCCCCCAGAGAGAGAGAAGAGTCCCTCGCCACACCATTCCACACCATGCCATGTGCCACTCACCCATTTCAGTTTCTCTGTGACTCACAAGAGCAGAGAAGAATGTGCGCAGTAACCCTAAAGGCATCCCAGCTGGAAAGCAAGCCAAGAGAAATCACACACACCCCACACCACCACAGAGGTCAGCCTCGGCTTCTAGCCATATGAGATAGGACCCACACTGTTTCGACAAGCATTCTTACTGCAAAGAGAAGAGACAATGTTTATTGCCTTTTAATAGCATTAAACTTCAGCATTGATTTCCTGCATTGTTTAACATCTGGATGAACTGCCGAGAGTTCAACGTGCAACTCTTTCCCTCCATTCTTACATAATTCATAATGCACTGTAATGTGATGCCCTTCGCCCAACGCCTTTACAGGTGCTTATTAAGGTTAGCAAAAATGTCTGTGGCTACAGGATCATTACAGACTAGTGCACAGCACCCAAGCAGCCTCTTGGCAACCTTACTTCTCTCTCCACTCACGTGCCAGATGCAGAAGGGAGCTCAGCAAGCCAGGGACACCCCCCCACCTGCCCCCGGCCGTGGCACTGCCAAGCACTCTTGATTGTTAGAATACCAAGTGGGAGAGATGGAGGCAGGGAAACGCCTCTTTGCCAGCAGAGACAGAGCTTGCCGGAAGCCGTGGTGGCTGCTGCGGCAACCCACAGGCAGATTTGCTGTGCTCTGTGCCAAGGTCATGGCTGTGTCTCTCTGCGGTGCACAGACTAGCACTGTTCTGGGTTGCTGTTGTGTTCACATGGACCTGTTCAGGTGGGGGTCTTCAGGCTGGGCCTTCCTCGAATGGAGCCAATCCCTGCTGGAGGTGGGGCAGGTAAAATCTCTGTTATTCTGTAATGCACCCCTTTTGGTGCTGGAAGTCTTCCCGGGCAAAATCTCCAGCTCAGCATCGAAGCTCAGAAGAAAAGAATTCAGTTAAGGACCCGCATCAGGTCCAGAGCAGATGGAGGTGATGACGGGATACTGTAGGCTGATCCTGCATGGAGCGGGGGTTGGACTAGATGGCCTCTGAGTCGATGCTTCTATGGCCAGAAAGGCAAATGTTTTTGTGGAGAAGAAGAAGAGGAGGAGGAGGTTGGATTTATACCCCACCGTTCACACAGGGTCTCAGAGCGGCTTACAATCTCTCTTCCCTCCCCCTCCCCACAACAGACACCCTGTGAGGTAGGTGGGGCTGAGAGAGCTCTGTTGAAGACTGCTCCAAATGAACTTGTCACTGACCCAAGGTCACACCAGCAGCTGCATGGGGAGGAGTGGGTCCAGTTAAATTTGGATGTGGACCACTTGACTCAGATGGCTCAGTGGCTCAATGGAAGTCCTTGAGGGGAATCTTGAACCCAGCTCTGCTTTTCAAATAGCAGGATGGAGTAGTTGCCAGGGAGAATTGGACTCCTTTGTGAAAGAATTATTCCATTTGAAACACTTTGTCCTGAAGTGAGAACAGAAACAAGTGGGAGACCCACAAGGACCTGCAGGGGGCAGCTCGTTTTCCCATGTATTTCTCTCCCCCCCCTCCATTTCTTCTTTCTCTTTCCTGGCAGCCCCTCACTCGCTCCTCTTCCCTGCTTCCTTTTCTCCTTCTGACCCACAACCTTTATCCCCCTCCCCCACTCCCACCCCCACCGCCCCCTCCCCGTCATTTCTTCCTCCTGGCAGCCTCTTCCTGGGAACAGTCTGGCCCAGTGGCCCAGTGGCCTCCAGTGGCACAGTGGCTGCTGCTTGTGCTGGGCTGGGCTAAAGGCATGGCGGCCAGTTGTGAGTGCAGAGAGTTTCCCTCTAGACCGGTCCCCAACAAGTCCTCTTCCTCTTCCTTCTCCTCCTCTTCCATCAGGTGACATCAGAGTGCGGGGCTGGAGAAGAACCTTTTCTGGGGATGTTTTGGCTTCCCAGTCCACTTCTGTGCTCTCTCTCTCTCTCTCTCTCTCTCTCTCTCTCTCTCTCTCTCTCTCTCTCTCACACACACACACACACACACACACACACACACACACACACTCTCACGGCTTTGCTTTACATAAAGTTGAAAAGGTCAGAAATTTTGTTGTTGTTGCCATTGAGAGTTTTGTGGGCATTCTTTTCTTAAAACTGCAAGCATTGTTCCTGTTCTTTTGGAGAGCTTTAATCCCCCAATGTGTGTGTGTTTTTAAGAATTCAGATTTTTCTGCTACCCTGGGACCTTCTTTCAGCTTGTACAGAAACCCCCTCAGCCTGTCCCCACCTCCATCTTGCAGCTCAAATCCTCTAGTGGCACCGTTCAGAAACAGACACACTGAGAGCTCACCAGCCCTAATGCTGTTAGGAAGGGAATGCCAAATGAGATGGATGCAGAGGACTCTTTGCCAAGATTTTGGGGGAAATGCCTGTCCTAGCTCCAATGGCAAGGGCTTGAAGCCGACTCAGAGGCCGGTCCTTCGACTGACTGAGGCCTCGGGATCCAAGGGCGGTTCGGTGTCCCCTGAGCCTCCCCAGGGTGGTCCTCCCCGGCTCCCCCGTTCCTTGTCTGAGGAGGGTGTTGCCAGCGTCTGGTCTGGGGGGACTTTCATTTCTGAAGCATTTAGCTTGAAAGACCTTCATCATTTCAGAAGGTGGGAGTGGGAAGAGTTCCTGGGCATCCTTGTGCACTCTGTGTGGATCGGGTAAAAAGAACAGATGTGGCCAACCTTTTACACAGATGTGCACTTGCCGGCAGTCCGAAGAGTGTTGCAGAGTTCCCAAGCGTCACCAGTGACCCTTTCCCACCAAAGTTCTCACCAAAGTTCATTTTCAAGACCAAGCCACTTGGCTAGATGGCGGCTCTCCAATCCTCTCGCTGTCCATCACAGAATATTCTAGAACTGTCCCCAGATGGATGGCCGGAAAGCAAATCATGATCAGGTCTCAAGTGTGGCGGGCGAGTCACGGAATTCTGCCATGGGGGGGAGATTTGAACCCAGGCCCATGAGTGCAGCTGCCCCTCCCCAGCTGGCTAATATGGGGCTGATTCTCCTCCCCCCACTTCCGTACACATGGAAACTTTTTAAAATGGTGTGCTGCTGCTGCCTTTGGTGATGGATGAGGGATAAAAGGTGAGGAGCGTTTCATTACACAGAAAGCTTTCTGCTGGATGACACCCAATAAGTCAGCGGGACACAGACGTGGGGAATGACAAGGGGGGGGAGGGCTGGCTCCTTTGTGCCTTCTGGGCTGAAGCAAGCGTGGGGGGAGGGGAGGGGCTCCATAGCCTGTAAACGAGGGCCCGTGGTGGGGACACTTCTCCCATACGGTGACATGGCAAATATCAGATCTGCAAGCACTGCTATGTCACAAGGAGCACGCCTACGTGGCCCTCTCTCTCTTCGTGGCTCAGATTCAGTGAGACCTCTCCTAGTCCCTACAGGACCTGTTGGTAGCCCCCCCAGCCAGCCAGCTGTATTGCCCAAGCAACTGCCCCCCCCGAGCCTATGGTGACGATGAGTTGCAGTGCTGGCCGGCAAGCACAGGAAGAGTTAGGGAGTCTGCCCCAGCTTCTCTGGCCGGTGGCCCACTGGGGACAGCCCGGAGCAGACAGGGGACCAGAGTCCCTCTGCTGCCAAGGGGAATCCGGGACACCAGCTGCCCAGCCAGTCCCAAGCAGGGGGCTGGTTTCTGCTTCAGGCAGGGTCTGCTTCTGCAAGTCCCAAGGAGACAGCAAGGGATTAGAGACAGGGAAGTAAGGATCCAGCCACCAGAAAGCGTTCTCACAATAGACAGAAAGCCATTTTCATGCTGAATCAAATAAAACTTCCGTGCAGAATTCTTGCCACGGAGTACTCTCTGCCCTGTCCCCTGATTTCTGGACAGGAAAGTGTTTGTGGCACCTAGAAATACAGGGGAAGCAGCCACCAGCCTTTCATTGGGAAGGGGTGAAATGAAATGGAACCCTGCAGGAGGGCGGGGTTAGTGCTGAGTGGATTAAGGGGCAGATCCAGGGCCGGAAAGGGACAGCGGCAGATTTCTCAAATCCATCACTGACAGCTGGACTGCGTGTCATGCTGGGGAAAGAAAAATCACCTGTATGAAGATGAATCCTGACCTCCATCTTCGGAAGGACAGGCACCATCGTGCTCCCCCTCCCCTTTCATGATGGCTGAGACAGTGAGAGAAACAACACAAGTATTCTGGTTGCATTGACGGAGCAGTGAACGTACAAGGTTGAGGAACAGCAGAGCCCGCCATGGAACCACTTCCGTCTGAGGACTGAGCAGCGTGACGGTCCCTCCAAAGACATGCAGTGGGCAAAGACGTCAGGCCATGAGTTTTTCACCCTTTGAAATAGATGAAAACCCAAACCCAAATGCAAGAGGGACCGAAGATGAATGGGGTGGAACTTTCAGAAGTGTCTCTCCGGAGCCTGCAGCGGTGTTTCCCTTGCTGGCTGGCCTTGCTGGTGGCGGCACCGCCAGGCAGACCACAAACAGGAGATGCTCCCGAAGAGGCAGAAGGGGGAGAGCAGCAGAGACTCAAGTTAATGGAATGGGGGGAGGTGAACTGGGGGGCGGGAGGCAAGTTGATCCAGACTGCTTCCACACACACACACCCCCGGTCCTTCTGGCTCCCCAGCTTGTGTGTCTGTTACTGAGACGCATTCCCTGTTTGACTCCAGCAACCTTCCTTATTCCCAGGGATAATGTGTTGGCCCAGCATGCAGGGTGATCAGGAAGGCTTGCAAATGAGAGGAGCTGCAGTTGGTTTTGAGTGTGCGATTAAGTCTGGACCACAATGACAATCATCCCTTGTCAAGCTCCCTGTCCAATTCAGGGGGTCATGACACTGGCCGGTGACTTGGGGATTTGCCCCTGGATGTTTCCCTGGAAGGCTCGCCAGCTTCAGGTTGGGACCTTTCTGGAGTTTTAGAGGTGGAGCTTGGGGAAGGCAGCGTTGGAGAGGGGAAGGATCCCAGCAGGGTGCAATGCCATTGAGTCCACCCCACCCCCCACCCCCAAGCAACCATCTTCTCCGAGGGAACAAATCTCTGTAGTGTGGAGACTGGTGATAATTCGGGGAGATCTTCAGGCTGTTCCTGGAGGCTGGCAACCCGAAAAGGGAGTGCTCCTTTGATGACGACGGGAAGGACCGTGAGCCTCTCCTTGGGGCTGCGTTTGGCCACCCCCCACCCGGTGTGCTGCTGCCTTGCCAGACCCTCTGCCGCTCTTGCTTGGTGCCCTTTTCAGGCTGTGGACTGTTTGGGCCCCGGTTTCAAGCTCCCCCCACAAATGTGGATTTCTGGGCTGGCCAGTTTTCCCCACGCAGCCCCCTTTCCTGGGTCGGGCTGAGCCCTCCAGAAGATCCTGCCATCCGCTAGAAGAGCCGTGGAGGGGGGGGTGGAGTTCCAGAGCTTTGCTGCCATGACTGAGGCCCCCCCTCCTCCCCCCCCAGTTTGCCACCCGCCTGATCTCAGAGGCAGGCCAAGCAGGGCCTCTAAAGATGGCTGCAGAAGTCGGTCAGGTTCAGAGGAGTCCTGGGTTAGGAATCTGGCCAGAAAGGAGCTCCCCACAGCTGTCCAGGGTGAGTTTCCTCCTTTCTCCTATCAAATGGGACTCTGTCACTGACTTGGGGCCTCTGGTTCTAGTGGCACAGGACAGGTGGGCTTCTCTCTGCTTTGTAGGCACCGGGGTGGTGCTGGTGGCCTCCTTCCGGTCCTCCCGGCAGGCTAACCTGTGCTGATCACTCCCCTCCCTCCTCTCTTCTAGGACAATCAAGAGGAGATGCCCTCTCACTTCCTCCCTTTCTCTGAACACAGCTGGTATGCCTTTCCCAGGGAGTACTTTTTAGAAGCCGTGAAAGGACAAGAGGATCTCGTGGTGAAGATTAGCCTTTAGACCGTGGCCAATGCTCCCTCTAAGCCGTGGAGTCTTCTTGTGAGCAAAAATTCTGCTTTGTGAGCTCCTGGCCTTAAAGTGGTGAGCGAGCGAATTGGCTGCTGCATCAATCAGTTTGCTCTGGAGCCAGGACCACGGCTACAGTGGGGCATCTTGGGGCCCGGACTCACTGCTGAGGCCCCCCAACTTCCCACCCAGCCCAGGCCCCCTTTCTTCCAATGTTTTATTTTATTTGTGCCACTCTTGGGGGGGGGTGCAGGGTGCCCCCTGACTTATTTAAAGGCCCCCCGAATTTAAAATATCCTGGCTACGGGCCTGTCTGGAGCCCTCCTTCCTTCCTGAGCTAAGACAAAAATGTGTGAGCCGGAGGATAAAAAACCCGTGAGCTGGCTCACCCTAGCTCAGCTGAGAGGGAACACTGAGCGAGGCCTGTGCAGAGGAGGAGAAGGTTCCTTGTTCCCATCTGCTGTATTAATTGTGGCGTCCATCCTCCGCAGGGACTTTGCTGCTGAGTTTTCCCACCTCCTCTCTCCCTTCCCCCTTTCTTGCCTGATTTATGACAGGAAGCCAGTGGAGTCATTAACCCCCCTCCCCCAGTGTTGTGAAATGGCTTCTAAAGTAGGGTGACACTTTCAAATAATTAGATAATCATTATTAATTCATTTGCATTAATTTTAACAACAGGGAGTGCAGGCTACTTGTGTGACATTAGTCAGGAGCTGAAATGGTCTAGAGGAATTCAGAAGGCAGAGAAAGCTCCTGAGGCAGGAAGGCAAGAAGAGCCACGGGAATGTCGGCTTCTCTACCCTCCCTGCACGCCACCCCCCCCCCCGCAAGGCATCCCTCTGCCATGAGCGGTTTCTGGACATCCCAACGGAGGGCGGTCCAGGCCCTGCTGAGGTTCCAAGAGGCCTTCTAGGCTGGAAGACAGTCTTGATGCGACGACACCAACAGCAGCGGGCACCGGTGGTTCTGCGAAATACCAGTACAGCTTAATAACTGTGAAATCTTTCAATAACCATGAACTGCTAAAAAGAGTAGCCATGCATGCAGGACTGATGCCCCCATCCTGCAAAGGACCCAGATGACAGAGTCGGGAGTCTCCACGGCAGAACAGGTCACTCTGAGGGCATGAACAGGCCCCCATCCAGCACTCTGCAGTCCTGTGGGTCCCATTGGGAAGCTTCATGCTCAAAAAGCCACAGGAGTGTGCCCTGTTCCTGTGCAGGCAGCGCTACACAGACAAGAGTCCAGCTCTGCTTCAGAACCTGCCCCCTTTTCTTGCCATGGTGGAAGTGCTGGGAGGAAGAGGCTCCGGACTGAGCACTGGTGGGTGCCTGGCTCTAGCAGTCCAGGCAGGCAGGCAGGGATACCTCCACCTGGCCAGCCCAAAGCACTAAGTGCGCGCCTGGGGGTTCTTTCCAGCAAGCGGGAGACAAAAGCCCAGCCGACTGGTGGTCGGCTTTCCCGAAATGCAATTTCATGCTCAGGTTTTTACCCAAATTAATAATTTTCACCCTACATCAGACGCAGGGTGCAGCCCACCTCCATGCTATCCTGAGTGGGATCTGACCAGTTTGTGGGTGCCCACTTTGCCTTTCTGGCCGGGGCTCCAGGAGGGCTACGGTGCAGCCACACCGCATCAGGCAGTCGGCTGAACAAGGCCATCGGACCGGGATGGGATGATGGGGACAACTCACTAAGGCCAGATACATGATCAAACAATACCGAAGGTGGGTGACACGCCTTAGGGCAATGCAGTCAAGGCAGGCGACACCTAAAATAATCACATCATCCCATGATAATAAACACAGGGCTCAGGGCAAGGTGCTGGTGTCACAGACAAAGTCTTACATGGCCTTGGTCCCCATACCTGCAGGACTCCCACGCTTTAGTTGTTTTGCAAACTATGTAAAACAGAATTGTTCAGAAGGACATTCCTATAAAGGTGATAGGACTGTATCATAAAATAATGGTTCAGGGAGGCACTTTAGAAAGAGAAAAGGGCTGTGGATTAGACCACTGAGTATAGGAGTTGTTGTGCGTACCACCCTATTGCCATTGCAATATTTTCTGTGGAGTAATATCATTTTTCTGCATTGTATAGCAGGTCTACTACTCTCTGTTTGTTTCACATTTTTGTAGTCCTGGTCCTAGTCACATGGCTTTTTAGATGGCTCATCCCACTGCTTGCATCCCACTGTGCGATCCCTCCCTCCCTCCCTCCGCTTATCCCGTCCTCCACGCAAAGCAGGCTCAGGGTGGCTTACAGTCATTAAAACATGTTACACAATATATAGATAGCAATTCAAATCCAATAAAATCATCATAAAACAATTCAATTTTAGTAAAATAATAAGTGCTGTCGATGTTTTGCTAATTTTCTGTCATCTATCTATCAATCAATCTATCATCTAGCTATCATATCTATCTATCTATCATCACTCAATCATCTATCAATCAATCGGTTATAAATATAATAAATCAATAAATACACTGATTGCCTAGCAGACATTTCGATTCCAACTTGCGTGCGCGCACACACACACCCCTTCGTGGGGGACAAAGAGCCAAGAGGCGGCGGGTGGCCCCTCCCCCTGGAGCAGAGCCACAGGCTGTGCAGCCGACTCCCCCCCCGCTTCCCCCTCCGAGGCCGGGACGTCGGTCGGTCGGTCGTCTTCCAGGGAACAGCACCCAGCCTCTAAAGACCTTGTTGGAGAAGCCAGCAGCATTAACTCATTAAGTCAATAATTCATGGATTCTTTTATCTAAAGTGGCAACATCACACCATCAATTCACAAAACAGCCACTTCCCCAAAGTGTGTGATGATCATAATGGATTTTCTAACAAGAGGCTCTCAGAACAAGGTCACTGAACACAGATGCAGCGGACAGGGCAATCTGACCCGGGTAGGCAAAACAAGCTTTATTATTGAACCTAATTATGAACTATCAAGATAATGGCCCTCACTAAACTGTTTCCTGGGGGATTATTTAGAAATGCATCAGCCACTGTGGGCTTACACCTATAGCAAGATGGGACTGAGGCTTAGGGAACACAATGTGAGGGGGTCACAACAGGGAAGGAAAGGGTGAGCCGTGAGGAAGCATTAAAGGTGCTCTTTCAACAACATGTCAGAGTGACCAGGTCAGAGTAGGAAGCAAATGAGGAGAGAGCCAAACAAGGCCATGTTCTTCATGGGAAGACAGCCTTGTGGCCGTGCAGCCTCAGTCGGTGATAATTTCCTGCGTCTCAACTATGAATTTAGGCAGGTCGTGAGAGGAAGGGCAGGAAGGGATGAGCCAGGGCTTGGTGCTCGTGGTTCTTTCTGATCTGCCCAGCCTCTTTGGGGTCAGGAAAGGGTTTTCCTCCAGGCCAGATTGGCCAGGGACCCTGGAGGGTTTTTTGGCCTTCTTCTGGGCATAGAGCAGGGGTCACTCCTGACTGCAGAATTAAGGGGACACCTTGCCAAAATCCTGTACTTGGACCGCCTCTGTGATGGTGCTCCGGGTGCAGCAAAGACACTGGACCATCTTTTATTATTCTGCCATCAAGGGACCGTCCATTCCCCAAGTCCCTCTGGATTACTTTTTTTGCTTAAATATCAACTTCCTGTGGAACCCTGGGTGATACCTCTGTTGAGTTTGATTCTTAAATGCACACTAAATAAACAAGAGCCAGATAAACAAGTGCCAGACACTGTGTGTGAGTTTAAAAAGTAAAAGTAACTGTATCTAAATTTAGCGAAGGGAACTTTGGAGAAAAAGAAAATAACATTCCTATCTAGCCTGAAGCAGACGACATCCTGACAGGTAAAAGACAAACTGCTTAGTGCCTGCTGCTTTTTGCTCAGAGGCAAAGGACCGTAAAACATGCAAACCCCTGCATCGAAGACCAGAGCATTGATTCTGGCCTCATATTGACTGACCAATAGGAAGGTTACAGACTCCTTAATTTTACTAACACCTCCTACAAATTTTCCTGGGCTAATTAAACTCTACTCCTAATTGGTTGCAGATCAGTTAGGTAATTTCCTGTCTACTAACAGCAACAGTTAACTCTGTAACGACTGAAAAGTGTAAGCAACTTGTAAACATCCCAACAATCTCCATTACTGGCAGGTCCTGATCCAGAAATAACTCGCTTGGTCACATAATCACTGACAACAGTGATTTCTCTAAAATGTTGCTGAAATGTGCCTTGTGCCAACTATAAAGGAAGGGATGGGCTTACCTATATGATCTACTAAGGGGCTTCTAAATCAGAGATGCCAAACTCATTTGTTACGAGGGCTGGATTTGCCATAAATGTCACTTGGTCAGGTCAGGCCACGTATGCCGTAAAATGTAATGCCAGGTGTGGGAGATATAAACTTTATAAAGGACACAGACAACCCAATTATCGATATTACTTTTTGCTTAAAACATTAACATTCTTAACAGTATTTCCTTAAGAGTATCTCCCTGATGCCCACCCCTCCTGCTTCCACCGCCCATGACTCATTAGCGCTGGGACAGTAGGCAGGGACATAACCTGGCCTTGGCAGTCTGGCGAGATAAGATCTGTGAATGTGCCGGTTCTGGCCCGTGGGCCGTATGTTTGACACTCCTGTTCTTTGTTGTTATTGTTCAGTCGCACAGTCAAGTCTGACCCTTCGGGACCCCACGGACCACATCACACCAGGCCCTCCTGTCTTCCATCGTGCTCCGGAGTCTGCTCAATTTCATGTTCGTTGCATCGATGACAATGTCTAGCCATCTCATCCTTTGCCGTCCCCTTCTTCTTTGACCTTCAGTCTTTCCCAGCATCAGGGTCTTCTCCTCCAGTGAGGGCTCCCTTCTCATTTGGTGGCCAAAGTATTTCAGCTTCAGCTTCTAGATTATATTTAAGATTTTAGAGATCCTAGGAGAAATCCATATCTTACCATCCCCTATTTTATCTTCTTCCCTTTGCATATTTTATCTTACCTTTTAAATTTATCCCATCTTGCGATGATTGCGATCCTGTGATGATCGCTTGATGACCATGTAACTCCTTGCCGAATTCTATTTTATTTGCTCTGGCCAAATGAACTAACAGACCAAAGGAAAGGAGCAGGGGTCACTGGGGAAGTGTGGGAGGGGTATTTGTGAATTTCCTGAATTGTGCAGGGGGTTGGACTAGATGACCCTCAGGGTACCTTCCAGCTCTATGTTTCTAACTCTGCAGGAGCAACCTCAGCTCCACAGTGCGCATGCATGCACACACACACACAGAGGCAAGTTGAATGTCTGTAGGCCTTCCCGCTGCCACTCACAGGTGGGATCTACTGCTTGCACACGAGAGGGAGAGATGGGCAATGGGGCTTGGGCCCATTGCTACTCTTTGTTAACAAGGAGGTGCCAGGGGGTTGCCACAATGGAACTTGGCAGTCCTGCCATCAAGGGAGAGATCTTCCTTCCTTCCACCCATCCATCCTTGCCAGGGGTTCACGTGATTGCCATGCCGAACGGCACGCACTAGAGAACACAACTGAGGGGTAGTGGACAAGAAGGGCTGGACTGTGTGAGCTTGGAAGGACATCCTCTTACAAAATGTAGGATTTTACTCACTCCTTGATCCTGCCCTATGTCCTTCCTCTCTATGAAGGCCTGCAGGCAGACGCTGCCCTCCAGCTTCTGCAACGTAGAGTGCTTTGCTTTGAAAGCCTTCTGGAAATAACAAATATGATCACATCCGGTATGAGTGGTGTGCAACCAAATAGGATTAAGTTAAGTACGGGAGTTGTGATGCCCCTTTGGGAGGAAGAGCAAGGAGCCGAGTGTCCCTGGGGAGCAGTCCTGCCTTGCCCCGCGGGGAGCAGTGCAGGAACGCTGCATCAGACCCCGAGAATTTCAGGACTCCTGGCTGATTCTACTTCTACGCAGTAAGACCTAGGAACGTAAACACTTCGGAGCATTCACGACATTTGCCTGGGATACGTCTAGGCAGCAAATCTGGAGAAATTGAAGGGGCTTAAATCCCCACCGTGACATTCACTGCAGCTTATTTACTAGGCCAGTGAAGAAGAAGAAGAAGGGAAAGCAGGACTTGATCTACACAACTGTCAAGTTCCATCCATGACGCAGTTCAGCAGTGTTGAGATCTGATGTGTTGTGGACTTCTGTGGGGTTAAGTTGATCCCCTGTAGCTCCCAGGGGAGGTTCTCTGAAAGCCGATGGGGTCCCCGCCCCAGAAGACTCCCTGCCCCCCCACAGCACCAGCTGGCCCCGCAGCCTGTGACAGTGCCCGCTTTCCCTCGACGTGCCACACAGGGCTGCCTCCTGAGTTTTTGCTTGAGAACACAGGGCCCTGGAGACACAGAGGAGAGCCATTTCTTGACAAGGGCAGAAGCAAATACATTCTTCATAACAGCAGATTTAACTTGGGTTCCTGAAACAACTTATCTTTGGGCTTCCAAACAGCTTTGAGCAGAGCATCTCACCAAAGGTTCCTCAGTAAACTTAAGCTCCTCAGTCAACTGGACTCTCTGTCATGGGATATGGTAAAAGCCCATAGTTCCGATGGGGATTAGCCACAGTCACGGAAGAGAAGTCTGCCCACAGTATTTAGCCATGCACGGGGGCAGCATGCCTCTGCAGACTGGCAGCTGGGGGGCTTTGGCTTCTGTGCCTCCTTAATGGGCCTTTGGGGGCATCGGATCAGCCACAGTGGGAGCCTGGATGCTGGAGTAGGTGGACCTCCTTTGGTCAGACCCAGCAGGGCGCTTCTGATGTCCTTCTGGTCACAACACCTGACCTTTTGCTGACAGACGGGACCAATGACGTGCCTGGGCAGGGCTATGCAGCCGGATGAACCTCAAGTTAATGATGGTTGCTTGGAGATCCTGGACTTTGTGGCGGGAAGACGGCTGCTGTCACAGCTGCCCTCTCCCCGGGTCTGTCTCAGGCGGCCCCAGAATCGCCGACTCCTACAGAAACCCACCATTGGGGCTCAGCAGCCCCAGGGTCCTTCCCCTTGCCCCCCCCCTCCTTCCACCCTCCCCGCTGGCTGGAGCTGCCCTGGCTCTCCTTGCAATGCTCTTTCGCTCCACAGAGGACTTTGTTCTTTATGGGGGGGGAGGAGGGAAGAGGGAGAGAGCCGCAGAGTGCATGCGGACATCTCCCTCTGCTGCCGCTCCCCTCCACCCCCCACCCCTGGCCACAATGCTCCCTCCAAGCTGTGGAGGCTGGTGAGCAGAAATTCTACCTTGTGAGCTTCTGGCATTTAAGTTGTGGGTGAGCGATTGGGCTCCTGCATAAATGAGTCTGCTCTGCAGCCCTCCTTCTCGATCCAAGGCAAAAATGTGTGAGCTGGAGGCTAAAAAACTGTGGGCTAGCTCACACTCACTCAGCTCAGAGGGAACACTGCAGCTGGCGACCACCCCCCTCCCCTCCCCTGGGTCCCCCTCTGCTGTTTCTCCTTCTGGCACAGCCCAGCTGTAGCCTCCGTTTTTCGGGGGGGGGAGAGTTGCTTCTCTGCAAAGCATCATGTACCTTGATGGTGCATGCTAAAGGAGTGGCAAGAAACACAGCAGGACTCTGCTGCTGTAGAGAGAGCGCGAGGCAGCGGTGACGTCTAGGCAAGTGTGAGGTGCTGGAGGGGGGGGGGACAGGAGGGCAGAAAGGGGTCAGGCTGCCCTCAGGAGTGGCTTCCTCTGTTCTAGTGGGGGACGGACAGCTGGCCTTTTTTAGAGATCTCCCGAGAGGCCAGGCACGGTGGGGGGGGGGGGAGTTTCCCTACTGTGTGTGTGTGTGGGGGGGGGGATGCCACTCCCCCTGCAGAAGCCTCAGGTTCAGTTCCCACCAGCCAGAGGAAGGGCTTCCTCCTGCCCCAATTTCAGACTCATATTTGGCATGGCAGCACTGGCTGGCAGGATCCAGATCCCCCCCCTCACACAAGCCCTGAGGCCACAAGCCATTCCCACGAGCCTCCGGGGCAGCTGTGGAGCTGTGTGTGTGTGTGTGTGTGTGACACGCCTCGTAGCTCAGTGGTGGGGGGATGGTGAGATTCCCCCCCCCCGCTCAACTCCCTGTGGTGGGAAGGGATGCTCCCGTCCATGTGCCACACGGGCAACGCCCCCTGCCCCCAGGGTGCCCACTCCGGCATGGCTGCCCACTACGGGAGAGCTGCAGGGAGCGGCCTGAAGCGGTGGATGAAATGATTCCGCTTCCCGTTGGACTCCACGGACCGCCGGGCCAGAGACCAAGGCCCACCCCCCACCCCGCCCACCTGGCACCTGGGCCGGCAGAACAGGTACCCGAAGGGAGAGCGGCCGGATTGCCCTCGTGCTCAGCCTGCAGGGCCGGTCAAGGCAGGCCACGTGTGGTAAGGAAAGACACAAATGACGGACCGATCAAAATGGTTAGGTCGCAGGGATGTATAAATGTTAAGTCTGCGTTGTGCTGGTATATTTCTGATTCCAGTGCAGAGTCTGGCCTGCGGCCCTACACAGCCCACTCCCTCTCCCCTCCTCGTGGGTTTTGCTGTTCAGCTGCTTGGACAGCGGAGGCAGAGTCCCCCGCACCAAGCGGCGCTCCCTTGTGTGGACTGGGTCCCGCCTTCCCGCACGGTTGTTTGCCGCCTACTTGCCCGCCCCCGCCCCGGCCGAGCCCCCTCAGCCCAGCAACCCCCACCAGGACAGAGTGAGCAGCAGCAGGCTCCGGAATGGGGTCTCTGCTATATCCCGCCCTGAAACCAGCCGACTGTCGCACCCCTTTCATGACGTGCGGAGGCCCAGACAGCTCTCGGCTGTGCAAACGCTACGCGAGTTTTAATTGGCACAGACCCACTTCTTCACGGGACAGGCAGCCCTTCCAGCAGGAGGTGGCCCCAGGGCTTGGGCTCTGGCCCTTCTCCACCGCCCGTCCTGTGCTGCCTGCCAAAACACTGGCAAGGAAAGAGGAGCCACGTTTCCCAGCGTTTGGACTGGACTCGAGCCACCTGGCTCCTCCTCAGGAGGCTCTGTGTCAGCATGTGGGGAGCAGGTGGGGAGGGGAGGGGAGGGGAGAGGAGAGGAGAGGGTGCCCCCCCCACAGCCCCCTCTCAGCCATGGGACATTCTCTGGGCCACTTGCCCTGCAGAGCCTCCAGAGGCTGGCTCCGTTCTGGCTTGCTTCTCTTAACAGCAGCTGCCTTGCGTGGCTTGGGATGCGGAGGACGGGGTGGCTTTTGGGCGGAGGCTGCAGGGCCTTTTAGCGTCTTCATTTCTGACTGCCAATGCAATGAAGCACATGATGCTGTTATGCTCAGAAGGAGATGCATTTCCTGTGATCCAAACAGAGACAAAGGTGTTACCATTTATGTCCATAACTTGCACTGTTTTTGTTCCCCTTCCCTCCAGATACAGAGATGGAAACTGCAACTGGTCACACCCACCTTATCCCAATCAATCAATCAATCAATCAATCAATCAATCAATCAATCCTTCTACCTGGGGGGGGGTCTCCCAGGGGAATGGGCGTGTTTCCTGCAGACGGCAACTTCCCCTCCCCACAGTGACCAGCCTGTGAGGAACTCTGCCCAGGCAATGCACAGGAGACAAATCGGAATTCCCAGTTAGTCACAGATGTTTAATTTAATTACAATTAATGAATTACAATTTACCCTCAGGGAAAATGGGCTTTCCTTGCCAAAGAGGTGTTTAGTGAAGAGCACTGAAATTCATGACCCAGCCCTCCTGTGAACAGACTGCCCATTAAGAATGCATGAGTGGTTTTAAAGGGGACACTTGTCTGCTGTGGTCCTTTTAATCGCTTGCAGTGCCTCAAAGAAAACCATCCCCTGGCAGAATAGGACAAACTAAGGCCAGTGCCTGTGACTGGCAGGCCCCCTTCCACGTTCCTACCACGGCCTGGGGATACGGAGGGCTGCTCCAGCAGCCAAATTGGGTGGGTGGGCGGGGCATCTGGATCAGAACAAGAATCTCCGGAAATGCTGACAGATTGGGTCCGAGTGAGAGTGAAATGCAAGGAGGCTGCACCCAAGGGGTGTTCTGTTCAAATCGTGCTGGGCAGCGATCACATTTGGAATGACATTTGCAGTCCAGGCTGATGCCATCATGCTTATGCACAATTCTTAGAATTTTTTTTAAAAATATCTCTGAATTGTCCTGGACAGTTTTTCAACCCCAATTTCCCTCCTTTTGATTGCTCTATGATTTTATCTGGTTGTGGCTTGTTTTGGGGGGCTGCTGACTGAGTTGCTGCTGCTGAATTAAAATTGTGCGCTTAGTTTTCCTACTCGGTTGGGCTAGTTCTGTACACTTTTGTCTCCGTACTCTCGTCTGGGGCTGGCTTTCAGTTGAACTGCGATGCTGTGCATGGCCTCCCACCCTGGCAGTGGAGAGGCAGGTGACAGATGACCTTTCACGAGCAGAAACGTCCCCTCCCCCCGTCCCCCCCACCCATGCGTGAGGCCGATGAGGGTGTTCCCTGCTTGGCATCGCTTGGGTTTCCCAGGGAAAAGCTGGCCGGGGGCAGAGCATCTCTGGGCTGTGCCCAACAGGAGAGCCAGGGGCTCCACTCCTATCGATCCGTCCGCTCTCGTTTCCATGGTGAGCTGAGGCTTGTTCTTCCCACCTGCTGGGGGGGTCCATTAGAGCAGGAATCCGTAACAGGGTCCTGTTCATCCAAGCACAGGAAGACAGTGAAGGGATTTTTTTTCCCCTTTAACCCCCCCCCAACCTCTGGCCAGAGCTGGGGCAGATCCATCATGATCCCGGAAGTCACCCAGGCACCGTGACCGAGTGGTCTTCTGGCCACGGGCCCCAAAACAGAATTGGGAGTAAGCAGTGAAGTGGCTAAATTTACAGCTGACACAAAGTTGTTCAGGGTGGTGAAAACCAGGGAGGATTGTGAGGCACTCCAAAGGGATCTGTCGAGGATGGGTGAGTGGGCGTCAACGTGGCAAATGGGGTTCAATGTGGCCAAGTGCAAAGTGATGCACATTGGAGCCAAAAATCCTAAATATAAATACACATTGATGGGGTCTGAACTGGCAGAGACGGACCAAGAGATAGATCTTGGAGTCGTAGTGGATAACTCAATGAAAATGTCTAGACAGTGTGTAGCTGCAATAAAGAAGGCCAGCGCTATGCTGGGGATTATTAGGAAGGGAATTGAAAACAAATCAGCCAGTATCATCATGCCCCTGTATAAATCATTGGTGCGACCTCATTTCGA
Source organism: Gekko gecko (assembly GCA_029375565.1). NCBI lineage: Eukaryota > Metazoa > Chordata > Lepidosauria > Squamata > Gekkonidae > Gekko > Gekko gecko. The sequence continues at coordinate 17,833,779 of JAPDNY010000017.1, forward strand.
ATACTGTGTACAGTTCTGGTCACCACATCTCAAAAAAGATATTATAGCATTGGAAAAAGTGCAGAGAAGGGCAACTAGAATGATAAAAGGGTTGGAACACCTTCCCTATGAAGAAAGGTTAAAACGCTTGGGGCTCTTCAGCTTGGAGAAACGACCGCTGAGGGGTGACATGATCGAGGTTTATAAGATTATGAATGGGATAGAGCAGGTTGAGAAAGAGGTACTTTTCTCCCTTTCTCACAATACAAGAACTCGTGGGCACTCCATGAAATTGCTGAGCAGTCGGGTTAGAACAGATAAAAGGAAGTCCTTCACCCAAAGAGTGATTAACCCATGGAATTCACGGCCACAGGAGGTGGTGGCAGCTACAAGCATGGACAGTTTCAAGAGGGAATTAGATAAACATATGGAGCAGAAATCCATCAGTGGCTATTAGCCACAAAGTATAGATGGGAACTCTCAGTCTGGGGCAGGTGATGCACTCTATTCTTAGTGCTGGGGGGGGCAGCAGTGGGAGGAATTCTAGTGTCCTGGCCCCACTGCTGGACCTCCTGATGGCACGTGGTATTTTTGGCCGCTGTGTGACAGAGTGTTGGACTAGATGGGCCATTGGCCTGATTCAACATTGGCTTCTCTTATGTTCTTATGGGAGGAGCTGAGAGGTCTGGCTGGCCGAATCCGAAAGGTTCACTTGTCACCTCACTGCTGTGAGGAAGAGAAACCAGCCAGTGAAACTGGAATGTCCTTATCTGCCATCTGAATATAAACGGTGCACGAACTCAGAGGGGTGTGTGTACTTACATCTGACTGCAGTCCTAACAAGACTCTCTCGTGGGAATAAGCCCCAGAGAATAGACCTGGGTGGGATTCTGAGAAGATCTGCTTAGGGTTTTACTCAGGCAGAAACTAGCTGACCAAAGCTGGATAGAAAAGCAAAACTGGGGAAGGGGGGAGCACTGGCCCTAAACCACAACACCCAGTGGGCAAGTTCATTCTCACTCCTCAAGAGGGTTTAAGCACGGCATCGTTTGCTAGACTCCTTTGAGGGGAAAAGGCTCGCACGGTGCCTCACTTGGGGTACTGAAGGGGCCTTCGCGCGTGTGGCCGAAAAGCAAGTCTTCTCCTTGCTTGTGGGGCATTTATCCTTCATCTACCCGATGTCTCTATTTTTATTTTACTTTACTAGACTTGTATCCCACCCGCCCACCCCACACTGTAGGCTCGGGGTTAGGGTCCCACACATACAGACCTGCAATTAATGTACATTTACAATTACCATGTACCTCCAAAATCCATTAAAAAACAGTAAAATCATTAACACACTAAGACAACAACGCGCCTCAATAGATAATATCAAGTCTGACAAAGCCATGGTTCCCATTGGCTTCCAGGATTTGCAGACACTGGAGGGGAGGACAGATCGAAGTGGATGCCCGCCACCTCCGTGACTGGCCCGGCGGGAGAGCTGCGTCTTGCGGGCCCTGTGGAACTGTCACAGGACTCAGGAGGCAGCTCATTCCACCGGGCAGGACCCGAGCCCTAGTTGAGGGAAGCCGGGCGTCCCCGAGGCCAGGGTCCACCAGGAGACGCTGGTTCATAAGACACAATGTTCTCTGGGGCTCGTATGGGGAGAGGCGGCCTCGAAGATGAAGAAGGTACCAAAGCAGGATTACAGCTGGACATCAAGAAGACAAAAGTAATGACCACCGAGGAATTAGGCAACTTTAAGGCTGACGATGAAGACACTGAAATGGTTGAAGATTTCCTATCCCTTGGCGCCATCATCAACTAAAAGGGTGACTGAAGCCAAGAAATCAGAAGGAGAATTGAAACTGACCTGGGCAGCCGTGAAGGAGCTGGAAAAGACCCTCACGGGGAAGGGCGTGTCACTGGTGACCAAGATCGAGAGCACTCGTGCCCTAGTATGGATTCCCCATTACTGCGCAGGGGTGTGAAAGCTGGCAGGAAGGGGGATGGATTCCTCCACTGAAATGTGGTGTCGGTGGAGAGTTTTACTGAAACTGTGGCCTCCCAAACAGACAAATAAGCAGGTTCTAGATCAAATTCAGTCCTAGAAGCTGTATTGCCTAAACCGAGGCTCTTGTACTTTGATTTCATTATGAGAAGACAAAAGTCCCCGGAAAAGACAAATCAGGCTAGAAAAAGTTAAAGGCAGCAGGGAAATGTACACGATTGACTCCACAGAGGAAGCCACGAGGGCCTTCAGTTTGCAAGGCTTGAGCAAGGCCGTTCATGACAGGATGTTTGGGAAGTCGGGAACTGACAGGCTCACCGTGAGTTGGGAGGGACCGGATAGCGCTTAGCCCCTGCACCCGTGCATCAATATGCTGCTCTTCTCTCCAGCAGGGACCCAAAGCCGTTGAAGGCACCAAAAATATAATTCAAGCGAAGAGTTAACCACACGTAACTACAGCGCTGGCCCCGGCCTGGACCCCAATTCCTTCTCTGCCGGGCAGCTGGCTCCTGGCCACGGGCTGCCCACCAGGGGCTCCTGCTGAGAGGCCTCTCTGCCCACGGGGAGGGAACCGGAAGCGCCACTGGAACGAGCGGAGGGAGTCAGCGCGGGGCTGTGGCTAGAGCATCGGACTGGGGGGATCTGAGTGCCCACTCTGCCTGGCGCGGGAGCCGACTGGGTGACCTTGGTCCAGTCCCACACGCTCAGCCTGGCCTGCCTCACAGGGTTCCCGTCAGAGGAGACGAGAGAATTATGTCGGCTGCCCCCGCTGGGGAGAAGGGCCAGGGAAGGAAGGAAGCCAACAAGTGAGTGAGTGCAGCACCCTGGGGCACGGCAGCTCTGCCACTGACGGCGACGCCCCCCCCTTCCACTCCCCGAGGGGGGGAGGCAGAGTCCAGGCGAGGAGCCTGCCAAGTCTAAGGGGGGCCCGGGACCAGTGCTCCCTCCGAGCCGAGCTAGTGTGAGCCAGCTCACAGTGTTTTAGCCTCTGGCTCACACATTTTTATCTTAGTTCAGGGAGGACGGCTCCAGAGCCAACAATGCAGCAGCCCAATCGCTTGAGAATACCAACATGGCTGTACTCAATGGTCCCTCTAAGCTGAGTGAGTGTGAGCTAGCTCAGAGTTTTTTAGCCTCCAGCCCACACATTTTTGCCTTAGCTCAGGGAGGATGGCTCCAGAGCAAACTAATTTATGCAGTAGCCAAATCGCTCGCTCACAACTTTAATGCCAGGAGCTCAGAAAGTCGGATTTTTGCTCACAGGACTCCACAGCTTAGAGGCAGCATTGCCTGGAGGCACAGAGAATACTGTCTGCCTCCTTGTCTGTGTGCCTGCTTGCTGCCTTTAATCCTGGGTCCAATTTGTGACTGGTCCCTCGAGGCAAGGTCATGCTGTGGAGCTGGCAAACTGTATCCCCCCCCCGGGCTGGAAGAGTTCCTCGGACATCCACTTGGCAGCTTCTGCTGGAAAGGGACAGGTTGCGGTGAGGCTAGTGGAGCTCGCAGCTGAGCATTCTGGGCAGGGGCACAACGTCCCTCCCCCCACCCACTCCCAGCCTTATGCTAAACCAGCTGCCAGTCTGACCCTGGACAGGGCGCAGTCTGCTCTCCCCGGCTGTCCTGCAGGTGTCTTTGAAGAGCAGAGAGGACTGGAGTATCATCTGGGGAAATGGTGGGCAGAAAGTGTGCCCAGATGAGAAGTGGGTTTTTTTGGGGGTGGGGGGCAATTGGTGCATGCCCAGCACGGCTGCATTCTATTGGTCTGGATTGCTCTGGTGTCTAAAAACAACCCAATGGAACCCGAGCGGTGAAAGATGAGGATGACGTGCTGGTTTTGAGAAGAGATGAAGAAAAAACAACGGTGCAGTGGGAAGACAATTTTATTCCAATGGGATTTTTAACATATTGGAATAAAATTGTCTTCATAGAATAGAATCATAGAATCATAGAGTTGGAAGGGATCTCCAGGGTCATCTAGTCCAACCCCCTGCACAATGCAGGAAATTCACAAATACCCCCCCCCCAACTGGCCTGGAGAAAAACTGCTTCCTGACCCCAAAGTGGCGACCAGCATTTCCCAGGGCATGTAAGAAAGCGCCACGAGAACTAAGCACTGATGCAGCCCTTCCTGCCCTCCCTTCTCATGAACTGCCCAAGTTCACAGAATCAGCATGGCTGTCAGATGGCCATCTAACCTCTGTTTGAAAACCTCTCAAGAAGGAGAGCCCACCACCTCCCGAGGAAGCCTGTTCCACTGAGGAACTGCTCTAACTGTCAGGAAGTTCTTCCTCATGTTTGGCTGAAAACTCTTTTGATTTAATTTCAACCCATTAGTTCTGGTCCAACCTTCTGGGGCAACAGAAAACAACTCTTCAAGCACTTGATGATAGTTATCATATCACCTCTCAGTCGTCTCCTCTCCAGGCTAAACATACCCAGTTCAATTGCTGTTTGTTCTCTAGCTACAAGTTTGAACCTTGCCTGCCATTCTAACATATTTGATAAAGTGTGCATGCACAGGAAAGCTCATTCCTTGAATAAACCTCTGTTGGTCTGAAAGGTGCCATTGGACTCTAAATTTGCTATACCCAGCTCCTTCAACCTTTCCTCATGGGACTCGGTCTCCAGACCCCTCACCATCTTCGTTGCCCTCCTCTGGACACGTTCCAGCTTGTCTGTATCCTTCTTAAATTGTGGTGCCCGAAACTGAACACAATGCTCTTAAGTGGGGTCTAACCAGAGCAGGGTAAAGCTTCCCACTGCACCACTGTTTTTTCTCTTTCTCTTTGCACCGATTGGTGTGGCCCTTTACTCTCTTCTTGTTGGTTTCAAGAAGGACTCTGTGCCCTTCTTGGTACCCACCTCAGAGATTTTCCGGAAGTTTCCAGTCTGACCAGGTTCTGCTCCAGGAACAGCCAGCTGAAAGGGATCGTCTTCCAGGCAGGTGGCACACTGGTGCAGAGTGACGTCATGCCATTCAGACAGGCCCACGTGTGGGACCACTGCTGACCTCTCTTCCTTCTGCTCACTCTCTGTGAGCCTGGCTGATGTGAAACTTAAGGAATTGGCTGAGACCTGGCTCCTTTCAGAATCAAAAGATCTTTGTTTTCTTCACAAACTAGATAGGCCCAACACTTCTGAAAACTGGAGCACAACATCTACCACAGCTTTTATCGAAGATTTCAATTCCCCTTCGTCTTAAAGAAAATAGCCCTTTCATTTTGTTGTGGACATAAAATTACGGCCCTGAGAAAATTGGAAACACTTCTGCTGAGGGAAATCAATTTTCTCACTGGCCCTTCTGCTCAATATGTCTCAGCCGTCACCCAGATAATAACACCAAACTGCAGCGGGAATGGCCCCGGCACAGCGCAGGGAAACGCCTCCCCGGCCTGCCAAGAAGACTGGCCACTCAGACTAAAAGGCTGCCTTTTTAGAAAGGTTTCCCTCTGGTCAAGCGTTTCCAGGCACCAATAGCTTTATTTTTTGAACTGGCTGGCTGCAACATTACTAATGGTGCTCAAACATTTGCTCTTTGTGGACAGGAGCACTGCAGGGCCCGTACACACCCCAAGCACTCAGCTTGATCCTTTCAATGGAGTGCAACTCTGTCTGGACAGGCAGTTCTCCAAGGGACTGGTACACACGGACAGTGAAGTTCTCTGGAGCTCACGGACACCCTCTGAAGTCCACTGGGGGGACATGGAGACCCTGCTGTCCTCAGCTCTGTCTTCTCTAGATTAAGCTTCAGACGATACACCACTGTTCAGTCCACTTCATCCTTCAGGAGCACATTCAGGGACCCCTGAAATCTTCAGCTTCCCCCTGTAGACAGAGGTGATGGTGGAAGAGGGACAAGGAAACCTCCCCCACAGTTATGACCGTGGCCACTCTCCTTCCTTCCTTCCTTCCTGGGCCCTTCAGAAGTGTGATGTGACTTTCCTGTTACCCAAAATGTCCATGCACCACATACGGACCACGTGGATCACATATGGTGGCCACTGTCCTGAAGCCACTGAGATATAATCCCTACAGTCTGTGGGCCTTGATTTTGAGATCAGGCACGAGCAGGTGCCCCAGCTGAGCGCTGATGGCCTGTTTCACTGTCCACGTGGGGCTGTCCCATCATAGGAGAGCATTCTTTGGCGGGAAGCTGGTCTTGAGGGCCCCTGTCAACATCTGCAGGCAGGTGACCTGTCAGGCTAAAGGAGCTTCTGACAAAAGCTGGAAGGTTCCAGTGCCACTTGTTGTGGAATGTTTTGTCCTTTTGAAAAGAGGCTATTTCTCACAGACCACAGTATTCCAAAACTACCTCAACCTCTGACCCATCTATATTGCTTTGTTCCTCTTACTGAGACATTCATATCCAGAATTTCAGAAGTTGCAGGTCAGTGTTCCTTCAGGTGCACTCATCCAGGAAAGACCACTGTCACCCAATCTTTTGCATCGTTCGTTGGTTCCTGACAGGGAGCAAATGCACCCACAGATATTTGGCTTTGCTCAGAAGAAGAAACCTTCTTGCCGGAAGATGCTTTTCCTAACAATGGGAACGCAGGAAAACTAGCCTGTGGGCTTAATGAGCATTTTTTCCTAGCCCCGCTGTCCCCTAGTCAGCAATTGATCTTCCACAGTAAATAAATTTGTTCAGTTTAGGAAGAGATTGTTTTCAGGACTATTTTGCTAACATGTTCATGATGTTACCAAGAATCAAAAAGTGAACATTGACCACACATTTACAACATCTATTATTTATTTATTCATTTTCTTCCATGTATATCCTGCCGTCCCCACAAGTGGGCTCAGGGCTCAGGCTTACAAGGTCACAATTGGGATTGTGTCGTTGGCGATCAAGCCACTGACCACTAGGCCAGGGCTGTCAGCAGGGGAGGCCATGAACGGGAGTTTGGGTGCCCGCTGCCTCAACTGAAAGCTCAGCGGAACAGCTCCATTTCACGGGCCATGCAGAATTGTGACAGATCCTGCAGGGGGGCCTGACCGCCATTGGGGGCTTGTTTCACCAGGCTGGGGCCAGGGCGGAAAAGGCCCTGGCCCCACTTTTGGCTAGCTGGATGTCCTTCAGGCCAGGAACAACCAGGTGGTGTTGATCAACTGAGCGCAAAGCTCTGTGGGGCACATATGGGAAGAGACAGTCCCTGAGATATGCAGGCCCCTGGCCTCATAGGACTTTGAAAGTCAGCACTAGAACCCTGAACAGGATCCGGTACATTACAGGTAGCCAGTGTGGTTGGCAGAGCACCGGCTGGATGTGCACCCACACAGGTGTCGCTGTCAAGCACTCGTGTCGCTGTGTTCTGCACCAACTCCAGGTTCCAGATCAAGTTCAAGGGCAGCCCCACGTACAGCAAGTTAGAAGGATCCAGCCTGGAAGTGACCATTGCGTGGGTCCCTGTAGCTAGGTCCTGGGAAGTGAGATAGGGAACCAGTTGCTTGACCAGCCAAAGATGATAGAAAGCAAAGATAATCCAGCAATGGTGGGCCTCCACAGAAAGGGAGGAATCCAAGATAACCCCTAGACTCTTCTCTTCTCTCTAGGGTAGCCCACCACCACCACCTGCCCTTTTTGCAAGGAACTGCCCACTGGGAGGGACAGGACTCTCAGCTTCCTTTCCAAGATATGGGGCCTTGCCTCTGTGTCTCCTACTGCCCAGCGCTTGGTCCCCACAGAGATAGGGTACCCCTGGGGGAATAGCCACTTGCCAACTGACTGCCTCCCCCCCCTCCTGGTGCTCCTTTAAAAATAGCATGTCCAAGACGATGAAGGTCTATGTGGTACAGAGAAGAAGAAGAAGAAGAGTTTGGATTTATACCCCGCCCTTCACTGCCCAAAGGCGTCTCAGAGCGGCTTACAAACTCCTTTCCCTTCCCCTCCCCACAACGGAGAACCACAGACAGCATCAAAAGTTATGAAATATTTTTTCAAAAGAACATGTTTACAAGCATACTTTTATCACAGCATCAGACTGAGCAACGAATACAAAAGAACCTGATAAAAATGCAAACCCTCTGTCCCTCTCACTACACATGCCCTATCTGATGTTAAAATAGGACAGGCTCCTCAAGCTTAGGAAGCTACAAATCCCTACAAAATTTCCCTTACCTGGAAGATCCCTCCTTCTCTGTAGGCGAGCACATGGCCAATGGCTGCCGTCCCAGAGGAGAGTCTGTGTACGTGCTCCTTCCACTTGCCAGGAAATTTTATCATCTCTGGTACTCCACCCCCTTGACTCCGGTCAACCCAAGTCAAGGAAGCCTTTCCTGTCGTCTCTAAAAAGTTCCTTCCTCAAGTCTCTCTAGAATTTGACACCCCCGCAACTCTCTGTTCCTTGCCTGAAGGGGGGGGGAGGGAGAAGATGGAAGTTTGATCATCCCCTTTGTCTAGACCAGTTAGCATTTCTATGCAGGTGGGCTGAGGTACAAGCGAACTGACTTCCACCCTTGCCTAGAGGAAAGAAAAAACTGTTAAAAGTGGAGGCTTTGCTCCTTGTCAACCACTCAGGAAAAAATGCATTTCTTCACACCGTGATTGGCAGAACTGTGTGGGAAGGGGGGAAGGAGGCTGATGAGACCCAGGTTTGGCCATCTCCCTGGTGATAGGCAGTCCACCTGCTCAGAAGCAAGAAAAGGAACAGGGGCAAAAGTTTCCTTGCCCTGGGATGGTGAATATACACACATGCCTCTCTGAATTTGTGTCCTGATCATCTCTGCAGGCAAGATAGAGACACAGATTTCGGATCTGAGATCCCTTGGACATCTTTATCGTATTGCTTTTTATAGTGAATGTCATTACTGGCTACTGGTTCTCACATCTTATTTGGACACAAATCCAAACAAACAGAGAGAGAGCCAGGCAGCGCCCTCCCCCACACTTTGGGTCAGACAGGGTTCTTAAAAACTTTTTATTTTTCAATTTTCAGCAGGTAAATGCACATTCTGAATACAGCCCAAGGCCCATAACCCAGCATGTGGGTCTGCAGTACACACAGTAAAAGAAGAAAGTACACGGCCAATGTTAGCAGTACTATCAAATAAACAACCTCTTTTCACACATAGAAAGAAAATATTGTCTCATTTTTCTTATTGTTTTTATAAGTTAAAAAAGGGCAAGAATGCTTAGGCATTGGCACAGGCTCTGCGTAAAGAGTAAAGGGAAGCTATTTTTCCCCCTGTGAGATTTGGAATATGTTTAGGATTAACCACACCTTTAATCTGAGGTGAAATTTTAGCAGTAGTCATTTTTTATTCTTACATGCTGTAGCTTTTAAAAACGTGGCTGCCACCAAAAACAAAGAAGCTTCCTGACAGAGTGAATTTTTAAAATCATCAGCATACCCCAGTAAAAATGTCTCAGTTGTAAAGAAACTGATGACTCCACTATCTTCTGTATATGTCGGTTTTATCATCAAATTGCAAGAGAGCTGGATTTCAGCACAACATGACCACTATGCATGACAATTAAAAAAAAAAATCATCTTACCACATTTGGAGAACAATGTAAGCTGCTTCTGGTCCCATTTGGGGTATAGACAGCTTGAGTAATATTGGGTACAGATATGCTGTAATCTATCAGGTGTCAAACTCCAATGTATGAAAATTTTAAATGGAAGTTGTTGAGTGTTTAAAGAAGATGAAGTGAACCGCGGGCAAGATATGGGTCCACTTGTCATTCCGGGTCCACGCGCCTTAAGAGCGCCATGTTCTCACCTGTCCCCTGCTCGTGAGGGGGCCAGGCGTGGGAACTGGGACAGAGAAGCCGGCAGCCTCAGAGCCTCGGTGGGGTTCACGAGAGCCGACTGGGTTTTGTACAAAGCTGAAGAACTGGCTGGAGCCAACCAATGAATGACTCACGTGGCTCTTGCTGGAAAAACAACACTTCCTGCTAGCACATCTTACAGGAACACACCTTGGACATCCAGGGATGGGGCTTCTTCTCACCTGAAAAACAAAAATATGCACTGCGCATTTTGATCGTATCTGGCCTTCTGATCACTGCTGCCTCTTTTTTAAATGGGTCACCTGATAGACAGTCTTAAATGAGCTCCCGAATGAGCTCCTGGAAGAGATCAGGGCCCTGCGGAACCTTTTGCAGTTCTGCAGGGCCTGAAAGACGGAGCTCTTCCGCCAGGCCTTCCATCAAGGAGCTGCGTCACACATCTAAGGAGTGACCCTGTGCCCTGTGCCTTACCATCCGTGGCCTGTGCCCACCACACAAATAAGCTGAATGTTGAGCTGGTTGAGAATACCAACATGACTGTACTCGATGTTCCCTCTAGGCTGAGTTACTGTGAGCTAGCTCAGTTTTTTAGCCTCCAGCTCACATATTTTTGTCTTAGCTCAGGGAGGATGGCTCCAGAGCAAACCAATTTATGCAGCAGCCAAATCGCTTGCTCACAACTTTAATACCAGGAGCTCACAAAGTAGAATTTTGCTCACAAGTCTCCACAGCTTAGAGGAAGCTTTGACAGCACTGTTAGTCGGAAATCTACTGTTGTAGCAGTTTACTAGATCATTGTTCCAGCACTTCATGATAATTAATAATTTGAGTTGTTTATGGCTGTTTTGTGAATGGTTTTAATTGTATTTAAATATAGAATTTTAGGTGCGCCACCTTGAGCTTGCTTCGGTGGAGAGGGCGGGGTATAAATTGAACAAACAAACAAACAATTTGCAGTTGAATCGCAGATGGCACAGAATTGTGGGCCTTCCACGAGTGCTAATTTGTTGAGGCCAATAATGTTAGTATGAGCCACCAACTGCTACCCACTAAATAGCCCATCTCTTACATGCAGCTAAGCGGGACCGCCACGGAAAACCTTGCCTGCAAAGGAAGAGGGAGGACTGCTTTCCGCCCTCGAGGTCATGGGCAGAAATTAGGTCATTCAAAGAGGCAAAAGACTCCAAAAGGCACCCAGGCACCGGGGTGGACACGGACCTTGGTTTCGCTCTCTCTCCCCCTCATCAGCTGTGGATGGCAGCTGCAGGTGCTTTGCTGTAGCCCATGGGATTGGGTGGGCGTGTGTCTCAGACTTGTTGGCTACAGTCTGCATCTGAAGTCGTATCTAAAGCCTGATGTCTGAATACTGCAGTCAATCATTGCAGTAAATCACCAGCAGCTTTAAAACTCCCTGATACTTCCAGTGTGGTCTAGCAACTCAGGTCTCCTCAGTGCTTCATGTTTTCCTCCATGGGAGGCTGCAGATGGTGGAGAGACCCACGTCTTTGCCGTGGACGATGGTTTGGGCACTGAGCAGCAACCAGGCAGGCTCCCTCCAAACGGGGGCTCCTGTGACCCAACGCTGCTCAGAACACCTCCCGGCACGTCGGATGCAGCCATGTCCGGAAGAAGGTCAAGCACACCGGTCCCCTTCTCTTCTTATATGGGGAGGGATCTTTTCTTGTGAGCCCCCATCAGGTATTGGCGAGGGGTAGCCCAGCTGGCCACCTCAAAGAGCGCGAGAGCCACTGGTTGGCACAATTCTGGCAGGCTCACCACGGGGTCGCTCACGGGCAACACTCCCCAATGGAAGTGTTAGCCGGAGAGGCTTAGATCACCCAAGTCCCGCTTAGAGCTCATTCTGAAGACCCCAGAGCAGTGGGGAAACCCTGGATTACTCTCTTGATTGGTTCAATTAACTTCAACACCCAACAAATGGACAATATACAGTTCTCTGGCTAGTGGCAAGAGATCAGTTTCTCTTCTGACCAGACATAATTCATCGTTTACCAAAATTTGGTCATGGTTTCAGTGCATTACCCATGCTGTGTTAGCTCATGTGTGGACTCTATGGCTTTCACAGATGGAAATGCACATCCCATAACATTTCAACAAATTCATGTTATTCTGCTTGAATAACTGTATCATCAGCTTGGGGAGAATCATCCCCCCCCCCACCCCCGGTCGTCTCTTTTCTATACCGAAAAGTCTCAGAGACTCTTCAGCATTTTCCTCCTAGGGAAGGTGCACCAACCCCCAAATCAACTCGGTCGCCCTCCTCTCTGCACTTTTCCCAGCTCTGCCATGTCGATTTTTCAGATACAGCGACCAGAACTGTACGCAGTTATTCCAAATGAGATCGCAACGCAGATCTACCCAGGGGCATTACAATATCGGCCGCTTTATTCTCAACTCCTTTCCTAATAATCTCTAACACAGTGTTTGCCTTCTTCACTGCTGCAGCACACAGAGGTGACACTTTCACGGAGCTACCCTGCTACGATGACCCCAAGATCTCTTTCTCCCCTCTCAGTCTCAGCAGGTTCAGACCTGACTGGCCTACACTTGAAGCTGGGATTTTTTGTCCCAATGTGCATCACCACCCTGGGCCGTGTCTTAATGTCCCCGCACGGAATCTCGTCCTCCCAAGCAGCCATCAATCATTCATGGCTCTGACTCTTTATTGCCAGCCCCGCAAACTGCCCCGCCCCACTGCTAAGCTGTGTCAGGACAAGCTCTACAGATTGGATGTGACAAGGGACTAGCAAGTTTTTCAGCCAGTTGACAGGGAGCGAAGACAAGAGCCCAAAATGCAGCAACGAAATCCGGTATGTCCCAATGAAGCTGTTTCTGTCTCTCTTGCTCCGAGCTGATTTTCGACCCATGACCTGGGGTCACGTTAGAGTCCTAGCTGGCCCTCTTTGCTCTTCACACTCGCCTGGCCATTTACGCCTGTCCACGGATCAATATGAGCAATTCTTGGAGAAATGCAATGTTGCCATGGCAACCGGGCCACAAATTCTCAGTGGGAAGCTGCGCGGCCAGGCAAGGGCTCTCTGGAGATTTCCCAGCCTATAAAGAGCGAGCGGATGGAGGGAAAGCCAGAGGGATTCCTTGTTTGCTGCAAAGGTAATGATGGCAGCACAGACAGATGCTGCTCGGCTCAGATTTCAAGCTTTGAGGACCTATCGACAAGTGTTTTCCCCAGCACCTTCTTGCCGCTTGTGCATTCAAAGCCTCCCAGAAATGCCTTTGGATGCATTCTGACGGCGGCGCCAAGAGGGTGTCTTGGGTTCCCAGGCCAATGCCAGACAAGGGGGGAAGCCTGGCTCCAGCTCCTCTCTGCTCACGGCTCCTTCCTCTTTGCTTCGGCCCAGTAGAGACCACCAGAGGAGAGAGGGCGTGCATCCTTCTCCAGAGGGAACCGGACAGGGAGCCCCATCACTGGCTCTTCTGGACAACGTGAAGCGGGAAAATGAATCTGCGGCACAGCTGGACGACTGTCCCTTTCTGGTCCGGCGCGTAAGCCGGGTTAGGGTTAAGCCCTGGCGCACAAGCCCTGGCGCTCCCCACCCACTCATGCGTTCGGCACGAAGCGCGGCTGTGCCACCATTACCGGGCCGCGAGGGGCACAGCACAGCCGAGAGCCGGTGAAGGGCCGCCACTCCTCTCTTCCTTCTGAGCCCCGCCTCTGGAATCCAGTCATGCAGCAGCCAGCGGCCTGGCCGGGCCCCGAGAGGGCCCTGGGGAACTGCCACGGATGCCAGGCGTCCCCCGGAAATTAAGGCCCAGCCGTGCTCTCCAGGGAAGGGTCACGGACGCTCGGGGGCAGCCCTGGTCAGGACGGGCAGCGGGACTCGGGGAGCTCTCAACTCAGCTGACGGCAGCCACAGAGGGGAGGGATCAAAGCAACGATGTGCAGCAGCACCGTTCAGCTCACAAAAAAGATGCAGGAGAAGAAGAAAGAACCACCAGGTGCCGGGCCATTTACAGCCCTGGCTCAGTAAGTGGCAAATGCATTCTGCAGGGAGCTTACATGGATCTCCCTCCGCTGTGGGGTATTCAGACATTCCCTGAAACACCGCTGACCCAAAAAACTGGAAATAAACACGTCGGATTTCCTCCAGAGCAACAGCACCATGTGAAGCCTCCTCTTGGAGAAGCGGCAGGAGGGTCCCACGGCCTTGGCACCGTCCTGCTCTCCCCTCGAGAGGCTCAGCCACGGCACAATGACTGCACAACAGAGAGCTCTCCGTGCCTCGTGCCCTTGCTCTACCTGGGGGAGGGAATGGGCCTGAAAGGCACTCCCCCCCGCCCCGCCCACCAGATCAGGCAGCACCTTACCTCGGTTACCTGTCCCTTCCAAGGTGTTCTGCTCATCAGATGCCTCCTCTCCTCCCGGGAGGATTTCAGGGGACAAAGAGCTGTCACGTGGGACCCCAGGGGTGGCAGCTAGAAAGAAACCCATCTGTTACTCACGAGTTATTCCTGTTCCCTTTCTATGCTCATAGCACCTTTTCCCCCTCTGGATTGTTATCCATCCTGATTCCACTGGCCTTGGAGGGCTACAAAGAACCTGAGCATACAGAACAGAACCCACATCAAAGTTAGAGCAGAAGAGGGAGGGAAAATGCTGAGCCCCTCCATTTCCTGCGCCTGGTGCTCTTGCTCTGCCTGGGGTGGGGATGGGGATGGGGAGGAAAGGAGCACCCCCCCCCACAGCCAGCCGCCCGGTGTTGTCCCCCTTGCGTTTTCAGCACCAGGGACAGGAGGCCCTGATGACCTGGGATTTTTCGCTTAACAGGGTTATTTGGGGGGGGGGGGCGGGAGGTTCCCCCATTGCAGCTCTCCTCTTTCAGCAGCATCCTTGGCCAGCTTGCAGGGGGAAGAGTAGATTCATTTTACTTGATGGCTAATACTGCTGCCTCCGCAATTAGCTGCCTGCTAAAATTCTGGGAGCAAAGCAAATGCATTGAGACCCCGAAGCCTTCTCTTTCCACGCTGGCAAAGACCACCAGCTGCAAGCGCCAGAATTCCAGCAGGGCCCTAGCCACAGCAGTGCTCTCTTGTGGCCCCGTCTGCTCAGCATGCGGAGAAGTGGCCTCGCCCAGGAGTGGGGAACAGGCTTGCTCTCTGAGTGTGTGCTCTGAATGGCATCCCGGGAGCGCATGCTGCCTCTGCGGAAAGCAGAGCCAGGCAGGGGCCAGGGCCACCCAGGGGTGATGCTCGCTGCACTGGGGCAAGTGGGAAGAGTGCCTCTCACTCACGGGCATGTCTTGGTGCAACCACTTCTGTTCCCCTTCCCGCGTTCCAGAAAGAATATAGCCCACAGGGCATGGGATACGTAATGAAATTACTGCAATTAGATTAAAGGAAGTGGCAAGGATTTAAAACCACCAGAAGAACCCACAGAGCAACCCGAGTCCCTGCCAAGCCAACCAAAAGCAGAAGTTCGGGCACCTCGGTGCCAACTCGGGAGGCCCAAAGTGTTCCAGGAGGATTCTAGACACATGGTGCAACGGCGGAAGGGGTCTCGATCCGGCTCACTGGCCGCCTGACTTCCAGAAGGAGCACTTCCAAAGAGGACCACAACAACTGGGCAGCTCTTCCCCTCGTGAGCATAAAGGGCTGAAAGGCACTGGCTGAGAAAATGAGGCCCCCGCCCTGCCAAGCTGAGCTGCACTCCATCCCCCCCCCGCCTCCACCCGTGAAGCATGGCAGGCATTTATCACATCTCCCAGACAAGTTATTGAGCTGTCTGTGAAAAGCAGGAAGGGTTCCCTGCAGAAGGTAGCCGCCAAGGCCCTTGATTGATGGGGTGGGGTGGGGCAGAGAGCTGCCTGACCGGCCTCTCTGTGCGATGAAGTGGAGGAGCCCAAGGTCTTCCGTGACACGGCCTGCCGGGGCAACAGCCGCTTGATTGCCGCCACCCAGGGAAAGGTGGGCCGGGGCTCTGGGCTTGGCTGCCTCCCAATGCAGCGCACAGTCAAACTTCTCCAGCTACCTGCCCTGCTGAACTGCCAAGGGGCCTGTCCCTAACAGCGGCCATCAAAGGCAGGGCTGCCAAAGGAAGGGTTCGGGTTCAAGGAGGAGGAGGAGGAGGAGGAGGAGGTGGTGACAGAAACAAGACCTCCACCCCGGCGGTGGCTGCTGCTGCTGCACCCAAGACCCTCCTCCTGAGATCCAGGTGGTGGTGGTGGTGCTGCCGGCCGTCTGGAAACCAGGGCCTTGTCTTGGCCTTAAAGCAACTTTCAAACAGGACCTTGTGCTCGAATGGTGCCAGAAAGAGGTCAGCACGGGGGGGGGGGGGGATGAAACGCTGAAAAGCATTTCACTCATTCTAAAAAAAAGGGGGGGGAGTATTTTATGGGTGTTTTTCCCCCAAAACTTGTCAAAAAAAATATAGGGAAAAAAAGAGCCTCCAGAAAAAAAGTGAAAAATGCCCCCCCCCATTTCTCTCCCCCCCACCTCGGGGGGGACTTCACATCTCTGTGCAAGACCAACTTTTAAAATGGTAAAAGCTGTGCGTTGACACCGAGAACTTATGGTTTCCTTATATGGCTTGAATGAGAGCCCTGTACAATCTTATCCTTGGTAATCTTTTGGACAGATGAGGCTGGTGTGGCGCCTGCACAATTGGATTTTGTGTAAAAATACACAACAAATCTGATTTCTGCTGCATTAAGGAGTTCTATGGTAAAATACATGAACAGAAGAATGAAATAAGGGGCAGTTTCACAGAGCCTTCCAGTTTGCTTCCTTCAATACTTGACCGCTAATATTAGAGAATATTGGATCAAGGTAGAGCTTTAAGTGAATGCCGACAAGACAGTACAGTAGCCAAGTTAAGCTACGGGTTAGATAGCAAGGCACAAAATTGAGTTGCATCCCTTTACAGGAAAGAGATGTAACATGAAGCGTGAGAGCAGAATGGTGTCACGCCGATGCCTGTCCCACAGGAAAGCCGGCCAAGTCTGGCATCCTGACTGTGCAGCATTTAGCCAGCCGGCCAAAAGCAGTCGACAGGCCTCCCCTCCCCTTGGAATGCTGTCCCAGAGCCACACCATGAAGTGATGCTTTGAGACCTTCACGGACCTTCACACAGGCAAGAGCTCAGACATATTCATGCCAGCCTGGTCTGGAGGAAAGCAGAACGTACAGGGTTTGTGGGAAAGGCTGGAGGAGGAGGAGGAGGAGGGAGGAGGCTGGGCTACATGATCCTCCGGGAAGGAGAGCCCAGCTCCACCACCTGCTGAGACTTAGTTTTTCTGATGTGGTGACCTAAATCTGACTTGTGGGTACAATGAACAGTTGAGCATCCACTTCTTCCCATGCCAAATACCAGAGACTCCCCCCCCCACAAGCTGCTGTCTACAACTGTGCTTGTGAAGGTGGAACTCCCAAAATTCACCCACTACCTTGCATGGTGTCTTACTAGCACTAAAGAGTCCAAGGCTACCCCTTCTGGAAGGTTGGGGCTGTGCCCAGATTTGCAGCAGGATCTCTGAAAGGTAAAGCCAGTTTCTCCCCAAATGATCTGAGACCGAAACACACAGAGGCCTCTCATGTTTACTTCGTGGCAAATCCTAGAAAAAAAAGGGGGCGGGGGGGGCCCTTAATCCCACAGAAATGCTTACCACCTGAGTTGCAGCTTGCATTGATTTCCTTCCAAGTAAATTTGTGTAGCAGTGAGGTGAGACAGAGCAAAAGGGGGTGAGAATCCAGTGTAAACAAAAGAGAACAACCCACAAATCTTCCATTTTGGCACGACTACAACAATCTCGCTCAGAGGTGTCAGTGTTCCTTATGTCTGGAGAAAGGGCCTTTTTTAGATTCCTGGAACAAGCACTAGCCGGTAACCAATTTTCCTGACAGACACATCCACACCATGAGATTATAAATTAGCTATCACAGAGAAGGCCCACTAAGAAGATTGAATGTAAACTTCAGGTCACTTAATTTTAAGGCTCAGCTAATGGGCTAAAGAAAATTGGATATCACTTTGTAACATAAATTCAGAATCAGACTTTCCTGCCCATAAACATGAGCACCATTAAAAGTTACAGCAACTCGCTCTGTTGTAAAATGAAATGATCTAACCATAAAACTCATTTCCACTATGTGGATTTTTCTACTGCCAAAGCATAAAGACTCCACATTTCGTGATATGAAGTTATAAAATGGGAACAATAACGTTTCTAGTATAAATGTGATCTCAGTGAAAAAATATAAACCTGAGGACACTGGCTCATTTCCATATGATTTGTAGTTCACTGACGTTGCCTATGAAACGGCATGCATCAAGAGTTTCCAATACGACTCTGACATCTAGTAAAGAATGAAATCCTGGAACCATTTTGAACACCTGCAAAGCAATATCCCCCTTGTGTTCATCACTCGAGGGGGGAGGTAATCAACAGCGGGCCCCAAGGGATGGCTGCAGGAAGCAGCAGCAGGCTACCCCCCCCTGGGGGGCGGGCGAGGTTCCCCTCTGCAGTCACACAGAAGGCAGGCAGGGCAGACAGTGCCGAGGGGGGGTGGGGAGCGCTTACCTAGCAAGGGACGGCTCTTGGGCACTTCTGGCAGCTCAGCATTGGGCTCCTCCTTGCTTGCCGTTGCTAAAGCGGCCGGCACTGGCCCATGACCATTGGCTAGCGTATTCTGCAGGTTTCTCATGCTCCTCTGAACTTCAGCCAGCAGTGCAGCTTGCATGGCCTCAACGACCTGTCAGATTGAGACTATATTAGTGAGACTAGTGGACGGCTGGTGGTGGAGAGGGTAACCAGGCCTCTAGTTCCACCAGACACAGTTTATTTATTTAGAAATGCATCTCCTCCTGCTTCTTGGTTGGTGAAGGCAATTTACAGTAAAAGCATTCACACAGAACACAAAAGCAAAAATATGCATTAAAACCTCTGGGTGGGAAGAACCGAAACCCTTAGATAAAGACAAATAAGACGCTGGCCACTCCCCCCCTGGAGTCAGAAATGGTCCTGCTCAGGATCCGGAGGAATTCCTGCACCCAGCCAGGGAAGAGTGTGATGGGGCACCCACTCAGGGTCTGTGGGAAGACCGCCTGCAAGGGGGCAACACTCTGCCCTCGGGGCTCTGAAGAAGGGCAAAGGGGCAGCAAAACTAAACCCCCCTCCTTCCCTCGAACGGCGCCAAGAGCCCCACTCTCTCCGCTCTGCTCCTGTGGAGGGCAGCCAAAGCAGAAACGCCGGCCACCTGGCCCACCATACCTCCTAGAGTGCTGCTGGCCCGGGGAGCCAGGGTGAGACCAGAGTCCTGGTCAGCGGGAAACATGCTGCCGCTGCTCCCCTCCCCGTTGCTGCCGCCCAGACCACTGGGAAGGCCCAAACAAGCCTGCTTGGCATTCAGCCCCAGGGCCCTTCTCCCTGGCTCAGTCCCTCAGTCACGCGTGGGGTGGGGTGGGGTGGGGGAGCCCCCTTCTGGTAGGCGGGCTGGCTGTCGGTGGGTGTCTTCCCAGAGAAGCCTGGCCAGGGCTGTGCAGTGCAGGGGAGGAGAGGGCCGCTGCCCAGCCAAGAGCCCTCCTCCCTCGGGTCCCACGTGGCTGAAAAGTGTGTCCGTCCCCTACCTCAATGGACTGGTCTCTCCAGCAAGAAAGAAGTTTGACAAGTGATGTATTCTCAGCCTCACGGACAGGAAATCCAAAGGTGCCTGGAAATGTACAAGGCAGGCTTGGTAAGAAAGCGGGTCATCCAGAGGTGGGAGTGGGCTCAATGGGGCCACGCAACACACAAAGCGCTTGCAACAAAAGAGGTCGCGTGTGCGCAATGCAGCCCTTCTAGTACCGAGCAGCACATCGGAAGGTCTGCAAGCAGCCCACGTCTCACACTCCTTGTCACCCCACCAAACTCAAGCAACAGGGCACCTGTAAAGTCCTTGGGGGTGGGTGGGTGCGTGGGGGTGTGTGTGTGGGTGGGGGGGTTGTTGTGCTCTGGGACTTCCATGCTTTCCCAGGCATGGGTTGGGGTTTTTTATTTTGGATTCTGACGGGGGCCGTTGTGCCATGGAGAAGGGGCTCCGCCACCCCTCCCCGTCCACTTTTCTGGCCTGAAACGGCACCGGGGAGTTTTTGCTCCCCAACAGGCCATTTGTGTTTTCAGCCCAACAGTCTTTGACCGGAGGGGTTTCCGCTCCGTGTAGCTGAGAGGCGAACTGGTGTCCCCTTTTCTGGGATGCTTTGCACCAACAAAGGAGTGTTAACCGCTCAAAGGTCAAATTGCCATGATGAGCTAAGGGGGAAATAAAGTCCTGGCTTAAACACTGGCCATTTGGCCAGTTGTCAGGAGAAGCACAGCAGACCTGTTTCAGTTTCCAAATCTCTCTTCCAAAGTGTTTGGTCAAGAGCAGACTAGAGCAAAGAGCAGGTAAACTCTTTAGCCCAGTAAAAATAACAGGTCACTCATCTCTATTCAAAGGAACTTAAAGCTGAACATGAAATCCACACAAGAAACACGTTTGAGCTCACATATACAATAGGAATCACATTGCAGCTGGTGATGTGCCCTTGCACACCCGGGAAACACTGCATGCGTGATCTGTGATAACTACGGGGACTTTGCATCGTATGAATCAGCCCTCAGGACTTCTACGGTCTTTCCTTTCCAAACCAACAAAGTTTAATTCTGGGTGCACATAAGTGCTTCTACCCAGAATTAAACTTCGTTGGTCTTAAAGGTGCCCCCCCAGGGACTCAGGCTCTGTTCTAACATTTACTCCTGGGCGAGCTTTCGTGAGACAGAGCTCAGGTCTTTAGGTACAACACAACGCTGTTGGTCTTCAAGGGGCCACTGGACTTCCATTCTGTTTTCAGGAGAAAAAGAACACAACCACACACGTTTGTTTTCTCCCTTCTGTTCCCCAAGCTGTTACAGGGAACAGCCCAGAAAGTTATCTGTGTGATTGCCTGAGGAAAGGCCTCTTGACAGGCAACTTGCTGTTTACACAGCTGTGTGACTATCTCCTTAAAAGGCGGCGGGGGGGGGGGTAGTTCCTCCCACCAATCTACAGCCAGCAAATTAAAGGTTAAGGATTGAAACCCTCCTGAGACGCAGACTCCCCTGCTCCCCCCTGAAATGAACGGTCGGGCATCCCAGGCGCCTCTCCTCTCCTGGTGGGGAGAAAAGGCTGCCCAGCCGCCTGCCAGGAGTGACCAGGGCCGACCACCCTACTTGGCGTGGGAGCTCAGGTGGGCCTGGGCCATCCCGATCAGGCCGGGCTTCCCTCTTCCAGGAAGAGACCTGCCGCGCGCCGCCTGCAGCCGCCCTGGGCTGTGTCTCCTGGGCTGGTACTCACCCTCAGAGGACTCCTCGTGGCAGCTGGGGGCCCCGACAGATTGGGCGGCTCTCCACTTGGTGCGGACCGACTCCGCTTTCTGTGTGCTGGGCAGAAACGGGGTCAGGGATTACTGCAGGCTGCAGAGGACCCACTTCTCCGTCAGACAAGCCAGGAGGCGGCAGCCGGGCGGGCCCACCAACTCCTCCCACCAACCCAGGCTCCGCTCCTTGCCCACGGTGGCTGGAGAAGACAGGGGGCCCAAAAGACGAATGCCTCAGCTCTGGCGGCGAACGGCGCTCCTTTCGGCAGGCGGGGAAGTGCTCTGGAGCACTACCAACGGCCTCTGAAGGAACTCCGTTTGGCTCTGGCAGCCACCTTGTGCACCGACTGATCGCCGGAGTGATTCCCAGAGGCAGCCCGGTCAGGCACAGCGGCCTCCTTTCCCAGCCCCAGGGGAGGAGAGCAACGGGGGAGGGCCTTCCTTCCCACCACTGGGGCTGGAGGGGTGTCAGGACTAACGACGACAGGGAGAAGGGAGCCGGCTGCTCTTCAGTGGCGCCCAGTTCCCGGTGGGAGGTCTGACGTGCCTTTGCTCCTGGGAGACAGGGGCACAGACGCTCCCCTGCACGGCCCTTTGCGGAGCTCTCGGCCTTCACTTCTGGGCAAGGCCATCAGCAGCATGGGTGGTGGGGGTGGGGGGTGGGGATGGGCGGATGCTCCGTCTCCCTCAAAGGTGGCCCCGTGGGCAAGCCAGCATTTGGCCGGCCTCATCGTTCTCAGGCTCAGTGGCTGGAGAGAGTCAGCCTTGCAGTGGAGGCCTGAGCTGCGTTTGGTGAAAATGTGAACTAGGCTACTGTAAAGTGCTCTCTGAGGGGCTGCCTCCGGTGGCTGTTCAACAGTCGGCTCCTTTTCTGAACCATCATGACTGTTTCGCACTGTGCTGAAGCTGATGCTAACAAGGTCTTGGCTGGGGAACTGTCACAACCCGATGAAAGCCCTTCTCGCTCCTTGGAAGGAAGAGGAGGGCTTGAATAGCGCAAGCACAATGAATACAAAGGGGGAATTGTTATTCCCATTTATACAGAAGGGCAGAAAATGAGCCCGAGATTAAATTCCTCCAGAGTTGATGTCCCGTGGGTTGGAAGCAGTGGCAGCTGGCAAGAACGTGAATGGCCACCCTTGCTCACCTAAGCGCAGTTTAGCAAGACAGGGACTGTCAGCTGCCAGCAAAGCCTTCCTGCTGTTGACTTGGCCCGGCTGGACAGTCCTTATGTGGGACAATGAATGGGCACAAACCAGGCACTACGAAGGGAGGAGCATCTCCCTCTCTGTGGACGCCCTATAACAGGCCTCAGCCGAAAGCAGCCTGCTTGCCTCATGGAGACCGACGGAATGCAGACGTTTGACAAAGGCTGCCTACCTGCTCACAAAGGCTTCTGCCACCCGAACTTCAGTAGTCTAAAGATTAAAGTGCCCTGACATTCTTCGTTGTTTGGGCCGCAGCAGACAAAAGAGAGCCCAGAGGGGGAGCGCTAAAGTGCCAAACACCCTGAGCGCCTGCGGGGCCCCGGGGCCAGGATTTTTAAATGTGGGGGGCCTTTAAATAAGTCAGGAGGCACCCTGCACAGACACCCTCCCCCAAGGGAGTACCACAAATAAAATTTTAAAAATTGGAAGTTGGGGGGCCTGGGCTGGATGGGAAGTCAGGGGGCCTTGGCAGTAAGTGGGGGGGCGGGTCCCAAGATGCCCCACTGTGGCCAGGGGTTTGCCGGAGGCCCAGGAGTCCTGTGACAGACAGGCCAAAGAATGTGGGTTCCACGCCTTTGCCTCGCGTGTTGAGGAGACAGCCTCGGGAAGGGAAAATGCTCACCTGCCCTTGTCTAAAGGCACGCTAATTATCTTCTTGACTAAACAGATCCTGGTCAGTAAAGAGATGAGAGCCGGGGGTCCCTCCGGGGGCGCACTGTTTTTTGGACGTCCACTGGGCTTTCCCGGGGACTCCTGGGCCGCACTCAGGTACTTGTTCCGCAAATCCAGCACTTTGCTGGGAAACACCTTGACTGGCTGGTTGTGCCGGTCCCATGGAGGAGAATTAGTGTGGCTCCATCCGGGCAACATCAGAGACAGGCAATTTCCTTTGGAGACGAGTCCAAAGGAGACTGGCAAGAGAAGCCTTGAAATGCCTAAATGCTGGACACAGAGGAGGTCTGCCTCTCTGTCCACCCCCCAAGGCAAGAGGCACGCCAGGAGGAGCTTGGCTGTGTCCGTGGCAACACTGATGTTGACCTTCCCCGATGGCTGGCGCCTGGCCTTTTTGGAACTCTTGGCCTTCTTCGGCCGCTTGAGGCCTCCGCCTTGCTCCGAACACCCAGCCGCGGGGTCATCCCCAAAGCCCTGCTCCCCCGCGGGGCCATCGAGCGGGGAGAGAGCGCCGGTGGTCTTGTTCCTCCTCAACAGGAGCGTCCCTTTCTCGGCCGGGTTCCTGGCCCGCTCCGGAGCATCACAGCCGTGGAGGGAGTTGGAGGACTTCAGTCGGCTGAGCTGAGAGGAGCGCAGCAGTTCTGTGAGGTTTTCCAGATCAAAGAGGAGGATGTGGAAATTCCTGTTCTCCCATTTTGTCTGAATGGGCAAGATGGTGAAAGGCCACTGGGCATGGGGGCAGACTGAGGAGAGCTGAAAAGATCAACAAGGAGACTACATTAAGAAACAAAACCCCAAGGCATCGCGAGACTCTCTGGGCACCCCGGGAGCTGTTCCTCTCCAGGAGTGCTGTTTTTCCCTCTCTGCCCCCAACTCTGCATCGCTGCTCCTGCTGCTGAAATTAGGGAGGCTGGCAAGGGTGGCTTAGAAGGGGAGGTTCGTGGCCCTGGCCCCTCCCCCAGCAGCACCTCCTGCGAGAAGGATCGGGCCGGAGGTGGGGCGAAGGACCTCTGCTTGAGGCCCTGGGGAGGAGACCACGCTGACCTTGGGGGACCCCCAGGGGGCCTTACGCAGCATCAGGCAGCTTCCCCTGCTCACGGGAGGGGGCGTTGGGTGTCCATGAGAAACCGGCATTTGTGGGTGAGAGCTGCACCCCAGGTGGGCTGTGTGCTTGCAGCAGCTATGAGAAGGTGCTGAGAACCACACTTTTGACCAATGCGCAGAACGACAGATTGGCACGAAACAAAGGCAGAATCCTTGCGCTGCAGTTTGGCAGGGATGACGATTTGGGATGCTGAACAGGAGCGGGAGGGGGAGGGAAGAGTCTCTTCAGCTCTGTTTTAGTCCTGCCTGCCTGCCTGCCTGCTCCATAATTCCGACTGAGCCTTTCTGCCAATCCAGCCAGTCTCCTGTAGGCAAGGGAAGAAGAGGCCCCAGCAAGAACTCAGCAGAGACAGGAGGCTAAATCCCCTATTTGGGGAGGAGGGTCACCCTCCCCTCGCCCCAAGCACATCAGTACGTGGCCATTAACCGTAACCAGCCTAAGCCAGACACACGGCATCAACATTTGATGGAAAGTACAGCTGGATTGCTGTTTTACCAGGCGACCTTTCCACCTCCAAAGGCTCCACCGCTGGGATTCACCTGCCTCAGGAAACTCTCCCTCGTCCAATTACGGCGCGTCCGCCCGCCCGTGAGGGAGCGGAGCATCTGAACTCCTCCTCATGCAGAGAGGCATCCCAGGGAGGGGTGGCCGAGAGGGGCGGCGGGGGGGGGGTGGGGAACGACTAACAAAGCTTTCACTTTCCACCAGGGAACAAAGAAATGGAATTGTGCAGTGGATGTGCACGGGAAGACCCCATTAGAGGGAGAGGTCACCCCACCCGCCTCCCTCTCCAAATGAAGGACTGGGTTCCCAGTGGCACTGGCGTGGCTATTTATACCTGTGGAAGGAGCGTGGAGCGCTCTCCTCTCCCCCTCTTCCAGCCCAGCCCAGCCCAGGAGTGAGAGACGGACGAAGGCTGGCGAAGGCAGAGGCAGCCCAGGGAAGAGCTCCGAGGGCCGGCTGAGGAGCAGTGGTCTCCCGTCGCCGTCAAGGGGGACTCTCCCTCTGACAGGGTGACTGGCCCACAGGGCCCTCTTGGGGCTCTCTTGGTCCAAGGCAAGGCACGTCACTCGACTGTGGAGAGCAAAACACAAGGATCCCCCAGGGAGGGAACCTGTGGGGCAGCGCCGGCCGCTTCTGGACACCTTCCCAGCCCCGCCTGCTGATGCCCTCCAAGGCTGGCCTCTAGCCGTGTTTCCAAGATGGCACCATGCTCTGCTAGTGGCCGACTGGGTTCTTTCTTGGAGGAGTGGGTGGGGCAGGGCGAGAGGGAGACACAGAGGAAGAAGAGGCAGCAATTCCGTGACCCAGAGGACTTCCTGGGAAACAGGCACCCTGAGGAAGTGACCTGAGGAGTGATGCAGATGGCAAAGGGGAAACCCTCTGCCTGTCCAAGGCTGGTGGAGGCAAGCATTTCCCTCGACATACCCTTGTCTGGGATGTGCAGAGAGCCCAAAGTGCAGGAGCGTGCCTGCTTTTGGCCGGCAGTCCAGAAACAGGAAGAGGGGTGGGGGTGTCCTGCTGTGGCCCGAATGGTGCGTAAGGGGGGGGGCTGGTGCTTGGCAGCCAGCTGTCCGAGGAGGGCCCAGGAAACTCCGCTCGCTCCAGCTCTGCCTTTTCAAGCTTGGCCTGAGGAGGCCTGGAAAGAAGTCTTGCTCCTGGCACCACAACATATTCCCTCTCCCTCTCCCTCTCTCTCCCTCTCTCTCTCTCTCTCTCTCTCACACACACACACACACACACACACGGGAATGCCTGATCACTGCAGATTTGGGCTGCGGGAGGACCCAGTAAGGGCCCAGTCAGGCTTTGCATTTACCACGTGGAAGCAAAAAGCTGCTTGGAAGCCCATGGGTGAAAACACCCACCCGGCACCAACTGCTGGCCAAGCTCGGCCAAGACAACCGTCTTGACGGAGCCTTCTTGGAACAGACCGACGAACGTGGCACCTAGAACTCACACACCAGCCCTTCATTTTGCAACCCTCGTGCATCCACCCCCCACCGGCCCGGGCTCCCTGAGAGCTCTGTGCTTGGCAGCCGGGTGATTGGCAGCACAAATAGAAGGCAAACAAGAAAGCCCTCAATTGCAGCTGATGCACCGGGAAGAGCCCGGGGAGCGGAGCTGAAACATTCTCCAGCTAATAGCCGAGGCAATCTTCAGAGCACCACGCCTCTCCGAGAGGAGCAGCAGGGGGGGGCCTCCCCCCCCTTTCTCTCTCCTCCTCCCTGCAAAGTGCAAGAGCCCCTTTTCGCTTTCTCCAGCCACTGCAGGGGTAAAACAGTGGAGTGTGTGAAGCCCACGGACTGGTCCTAAATTACTATATTGGATACCTTTTGTTTTCTTTCCGCCACCGGCTCTGCTGTGCGTCCCTGCTATCGCTACCCATTGAAGTGGAGACTGCTGTGCTGGCGGGGTGGGCGGCCTCTCCCGTGTCTGGAGCGCCTCCATCCCTCTGCTCCGACTGCTCAGGCAAGGGACACGGGGTCAAGAAGCTCTGTTGACCTTTCCCAGCTCCCTCCTCCTGACCACTCACTACGGGAAGCAATCTACGCTGAACAGATGGACACCTTTGGCAGGCGCTATAAAGCTGAAGAATACCAAGATAAATGGAATTCGCTTCCAGCTGGTTTATGGGCATAAAATATTGCTTAGCCAATTCAGCAGGCGGGTTGGATGGGGAAGTGGCTGGCCTGAGTCTCGCACCCGCACCAACACTCTTCTGTGCGGCAGGGGGTTGTCTTGCTTTTCACTCTCCGGCCCCTTGGGGAGCTGGGCCGAAGGGAACCCTGAGAATGGCCCACCTGCACCCTCAAAGGCAGCGCTCCTGGAGCCCGGAAGTGGCAGCGCGCGAGCCGCAGGGAAGCTTCTTGGGGCCCCCCTCTCTTGCCCGAGGAAACGGGGCCTTGCTGGGGCCCCCCGCTCAGCGCACCCATTCCCACCCACGACTAGTCAGGCCCCCCTCCCTCCCCCTCCCGACCTCCCACCCCCGCGGAGGGGCAGGTTGTTTGCAGGGAGGAAAGGGCGCGGGCGTGCGGGCGTGACCTCTGGGCGGCCCAGGGGCAGCCCACACAAAACGGCCCACAGCAACACGGAGGACAGCTTAAGAGGGACCCCAGTTCCAGAGGCACCATTCCCATACTGCAAAGTCTCTGCTAACTCTTCTAGCACTTCTGGCCAGAGCAGAGAAAATCCCCTGACCCGCAAGCGGAGCACCTCTGGCACCGGGGGGGCGGCCCCCCACCTGGCTCAGGTTAGCCCCATGGAGGCCCAAACCAGCTCCTTTTCCAGCAGGGCAAACAGGTGATTCCTGCGCCAGAGAAGAGCCCTGCTTCCATGGACTCACTGGCCTTAGAATGCTGAAGCAATGCAGACCCTTTCCCCCCTCTGAGGGAGGGCTGCCACCCCCCGTTTCCTTGTTCTTACACTGAGCCACAGAACCCTAACCCCCCCACCCCCCACGGCATTGTCAGAGTCTGGCCAGGGTGATCTTTCATTGCCCTGAGAAACGGGGGGCGGGGGGGGAACCCCACACGCACACCTAGTGCTAAGCAGTAGAAATAGCTGCCCACAATCCACCTGTTCAAGCCAGAGACTCTACTCTGCTGGGACTGGATGCTTCTGACACATTTCTAAATGTGATAGTGAGTAGATGATGGGTAAATCTGGCCTTAACAATGGATTCTTCTTTTTTCCTCAGCTGTGAGAATTTACTGAGTAATAAACCTTTCCTGAAGGATTTTTTTTTAAAAACACAGGTCACCAAAAGTTAATTTGTTTCAACTGATTAATTAGTTAAAAGTCCTTTCATTAATAGATCAAAAAAAACCTTATTATCTGTCGATGCCCATATGGTTGGGAGATAAAACGAGCATCACCCAAGCAGATCTGAACAGCTGCCTGCCAGTCCAAAAGAGCTGGGTGAGGGTGGCGCTCCCCTCCCCCCCGCCCCCCAGACACACACTTGGGCTCACCTTCTCCAGCGCCCCCTCCACAGGACCACTCCTCCCTGGTGAGAGGACACACCTTACAGTTCCGTTGGGCAACTGAGGGCATAATTAATTATCCTATGGCATTGGGTACAGAATAGCCAGGAGATCCTAAGATTGTCTGGCAGCCAAAAGTTCTAGCTCTTTAGCATTAGGCACCACTAGGTGGCGAGCCTAACTTGTTTTTAAGGCAAGAGACATTGCGGAGGGAATGTTAATACTGGAAAACAGATTCTTCCAGTCGGTAGGTATGTAGGAAGGAAGAAGGAGGAGGAGGAGGAGGAGGAGGAGGAGATGGGATTCATACCCCACCCTTCGCTAACCGAAGGAGTCTCAGAGCAGTTTACCATCTCCTTTCCCTTCCCCTCCCCACAACAGAGAGATGTCCTTGAGAGAACAGCCCTGAGAGAACTTATGACTGACCCAGGGTCACACCAGCAGCTGCAAGTGGAGGAGTGGCGAATGAAACCTGGTCCTCCCAGATTAGAACCCGCGCTCCTAACCACGACACCAAACTGGCTCACCAGGAAGGGAGGGAGGGAGGGAGGATCTCTTTTTGAAATAGTACCGGCTATAAAGGAAAGCATGGCCGATCTAATTGACTATGCCCACGTATCTTACAGAGGCGGTCAGTGGGAACATGTGAATCAAGCCAAGGGGGGGCGGGTCACGTAGGCTCTTTGCTCTGATATGCGCAGAATGTCTCACTCCCCCCAGTGCACACCCCCACCCCTTTTGGAAACATTTCCTAAAAATGTTTGTTAGATTGATACTTGGAACCATTTGTAAGAAAGAGGCAACTCTGCTGCTCATGCGCCAAACGTGTTGCAGCGGAGGCCCAGGAGCCAACCCTGCTTGCTAGGGGCCAGGGATCATGGCCACCATGTGCCCTGGAACCCAGCCCGGGGAGGGCCCAACAGCAGCTGGAGCCTTCCTGCGGCCAGGCAGCCTGAGCACACGGCCACCTCTCCTTTCTGAAGCTGCAGAGGGCCCGAAGGCTGCCTGCTCCCACCTTTGAGGGGGGGATGTGGGGTGGGTGGGCGGGAGGGCCCTAGCCTCAGGCAGAAACGCCACTGTGAGGAGCACCCCAAGCTGCCGGGAGGGAGGCGACCACCCGCTCCATCTCCATCCCCGGCAAAGCCTCCCCCTCCCCTCCCACCATTTATCGCCTGCTTTGATCTATGCCCAAACAATCCTCCTTCCCAATGTCCTTCTAAAGGGCAGGCTGCCTTCTATAGACTTGGATGAAAAACCAGAGAGGAAAAAGAGTGTGGAATTGATTTTCCTGCAGTGCTGCAAAGCCCCTCCATTCTATTCGGAGGCCCCTCCTGAACAGCGGGAGTCAAATTGCACCATTTACAGCAGAAGCCCTTGTGGAGTGGAGCCCGAAGCATCCAAGCCAGGCCGGGTTCTAGCGGCCCTCGGCCCCACCAGCCGCTGCCTGCCCAGACCTTCCCCCCTGGACACCAGGGGACCCACGGTCAAACAACGCAGGCCACAGGACAGGCCCACGGCCACCACCCACGTCCTGGAAGGAGGAGTTCCCTGTCCTTTCTCAGCACTCACCCGATGGGAAGGCTTTTCTCGAGGAGGGAGGCTGCCGTGGGAAAGTGAGCCGACTTTGCAGGAGCTGGAGGGGGGCCACCGGCATTCTTCTGCTTGTGCGCGTCATCCTCACAGGTGGGGAGCAGAGAGTCTGTCGTGGAAAGAGGGGAGTCTTCGCAGCCAGCAAGGACGGCTTTGGCCACTTCCCCAGTTTCCTGCCGTTCTAAGATCCCTTTGTGAAGAAGAAACAGTGGTCAGGAAGCAGCTCTGAGTTGCTGTGTGGGCCCAAAGAAAACCCCCCAAACAAAATCCAAGCAACGTAAAGCCCTCGATTCAGACCAACGAGAATGACACAAAACGTGTGCAAACTTTGGAGCTCTCTTCTTCAGTCTCTGGATGTTAAAAAAATAAATAAAAAGAGGAGCAGGAAGGAAATTAGTGTGTTTTCTGTTTCTTGAGGCCGTTTGCCTGTTTCTGTGGGAGAGCCATGCAGAATTGGTTCCACCAGGCACCCTCGGCAGGGGAACCCAAAAAGCCGCCAGCGTGGCTGGACTTCAGACCAGCAGGCTTTGCATTCCTGGCCCAGGAAGGTCAGTCCCAGCAGGATTCCCTCCCCCAGTGATGGAACAGGAGCAGTGCTGTGCGGTGGCTGGAGCGGTGGCCTGCGATCTGGGAGACCCAGGCTCAGGCCCACATGCTGCCACGGGAGCTGGCCGGGAGACCTTGGGGGGCCGGTCACACCCTCTCAGCCCGACCTACCTCACAGGGGTGCTGTGAGGATAAAATGGAGGGAGAGCAGAACACTGGAAGCGGCTTTGGGCCCCCCGTTGGGGAGGAAGGCAGCACGTCAATGAAGCAGATAAACACAGTGAAAGGAATTCTGCACCAGAGACTCAGCACGGGGCCCAAGAGCCTCCCAAAGCAATTTCCGACGGTGAGCAGTGAACCCAAAGCAGCCAACAGCCAACAGCAGAATTATGGGTGCAAAACAGATCCCCCACCAGCCTGTCCCGGCTGCCCTCCGTGCCTCCTCTGGAGCTGCCGTGGGAAGCCTGTGGCCTGGGCGGCCCCCGGGGTGTGCCTGGCCCTCCGGGGCACGACCGGCTGACCGACCGCCGCGACGACGGCACAGGGGCTCCCTCTCCACTGCCACGCCCTGCAGCCCCACTGGCCTCTGTGGGGCTCTCTGGTGCATCCTGCTCCCCAGCCAGGGTGGGCAACCCTTCTGGGCGACCCAGGGAAACCTTGCTGCGGGATCCTGTGGCCACATCAACTCTGTACCCCGCACAGGTGCTCGAATGACTGCCAGGCCCAGAGTGGCCCACATCATTCTCTTCGCCATCATTTCATCCTCCCAACAACCCCGTGAAGGAGGTCAGGCGGAGAGTACGTGAGTGGCCCAAAGTCACCCAGCATGGCAGAGCGGAGATTAGAACCGGGGCCTCCCAGACCTGTGAGGGGTCGCTTTCCCACACTGATCCCCCTCCCCACTCTCACTCCTGGGAGGCATTTATTAGAATAGGCACGACCGACAAACCAAAGTCTATACTAGCTAAAGGTTTCCCTTGCTCGAAAGCCAGTCGAATCCAACTCTAGGGATGCAGTGCTCATCTCCATTTCCAAGCCGAAGGGCCAGCGCTGCCTGAAGACGTTTCCGTGGTCATGTGGCCAGCATGACTAGATGCCGAGGCGCACGGAACGCTGTCACCTTCCCACCGAAGCAGGACCTATTGCTCTGCTTGCGATTCCTTGCTTTCAAATTGCTAGGTTGGCAGGAGCTGGGGCCAGTCTGCAGTTCCGTGCCTTAACCAGCTGAGCCACTGCAGCCCCAAGGGTACATTAATAAGAGGCCAAAAACTGACAAGTCTTCCGCCTGGAATTTAAAATGGGTTTTGCCTCAGGGTTCCTCTTTCTCCGTGTGTCTGCATGGCCGTTCCATGGCACTCCGTTCCCTGCCAAAGAGTGCAGGAGTCTGGCTGTTGCCCATTTTTGATCTGAGGGCAGAGCCAGTTCCCTGGCCCCACTTGCCGTGGAAATGGAAGAAAAGCCACTGCCTTGTGAACTGTGTGTGTGTGTGTGGCGGGGGGGGGAGCTGTGGCTGCTAGAGGAAGACTGGCCAGTACTTTTCTTCCTTCATGTCGTAAAAAAAAAGGTATTTCTAAGGAGCAACAGGAATTAGTATCACGCGTGGTGACAGGAGCGAGAATGGCTCGGAAAGCACTCCTTTAGCCCACGCAGGCAACCAGAGGCCTGGGCACAATCTGTGCGATTTAGTTTGGATGTGGCCGTAATCAACACCATCCAAATGCTGCCCTCTAGAGTTCCAGGTATCAAACAACAGGAGGTAGGAAATCTCAGGAAAACCCACAAAACCCAGTCTTTGGTCACACGTTTCGTTTTCCTTCACATATCACTGCTCTGCCGTAATGTGTAGGCAGATTAAACAGCCTGCCTTCAGAGCACCCAATGCCCCTGGACCCTGGGGGCTGGACTCGCCTGAACTGGCAGCCCAAAGCCACAGGAGGACCCAGCCCCTCCCCAGCCAGGTCTCTCTCTCTCTCCCTCTCTCCCTCTGGATCGCCATCTGCACCGCTTGGGCTTTCCTCCAGCCCCTCTACGCCATGAAAGGACCGCACCCGCCCAAGACGAGGCACCAGCGGCACAGGCCTCTCAGTGATCTTGCGAGGAAACACCCCTCCCCTGGACAGACAAAACCGCCACTGCAAAAGGACACACCTCAGGACGAGGGCTCCGGGAGGCAGAGGCCTGCTTCCCTCCAGCGCGGCCTCGGTCAAGGCTCCGAAGGCAGGGACACGCAGCAGCGTCCCCGGAGAGAAGGAAGGAGCTGCCGCGGGGGGGGGGCGGCATCAGGGAGGTGGGTCTCTGCCTTCTTCCTCCCTCGGCTATGCAGCATTTCCTTCTCTCGGGCGCCCTCCCCTCCTCTCCCCTCCCCTCCGTTAGGCAGCTAGCACGTGCTCTCTTTCTTTCCAGTGATGTTAGTTCCTACATGAAGTTTCCTGGTCCCAAATCTGTTTGTGCAGCTGGCCGTATGCCCCCCCCCCCAAGAGGGAATGCAACATGGCTCCGGTCCAGGGAAAGGCACTGGGGGGGGCAAGAGGGGCAGGAGGAGACGCCTCTCCAGTCAAGGCCCAGGCGGGCAGCTCACAGGCGCAGGGGTCTGTCTCAGCGTGAGCCACCAGGCCCGTCGGGTTTGCTTCAGCTGTAGCCACAACACCAACCACTCTGGGCATCTGTACCTCGATTTCCACATTTTTTTACAGACTGACAAACGCTAACTAATGCAGGCACGGGAGCCTTCATAGTTATAGTGAGGAAGAGCCCTTTGGCAGGGAGCGGAGTCCAGCCAAGCGCTCTGACGTTGTACAGCGCAAAGCCCTTCCCTCCACCCTTGCTCCAAATGAAGCCACACGGGAAGACGCCGTAAAGTGGCAGAACGGCTTCGTAAGGGGATTCCGCCCCTCTCTCCGTGAAGGGCAGCTTGCCCATCAGAGCAAAGCTTACTCGTCCTGCTGGCCGGGAAGGCAGGCAGTGGGGGGGGGGGGAGAGAGCTCCCTCCACCTCCAGACCAGACCAGACGAGACGAGCAGCCTGCCAGCCTTGCCTCCTGGGGGGGGGCGGGCCCTAGGCCTGTTCCAGGCTCAGCTTTCGGAAAGAAAGCCACGCACGCACGGGCCTCTGTTTTCCCTCCTTTTCCTTGCACACGTGTGCTTGCCTTTGACTGCACAGCCAGCCCGGCCACGGGCGTAACGGCCACCCTCCGTCCAATGGGCCTGGCCTGCTCCTGGTTTGCCACGGCTTCTCCCTCCCTTTCAGGCCCCGGCGGCGTCTCCCTGCAGCCGCTTGCCTCAGCCCAGGCCTGCCCCGCTGTGGAGCTGCCTGCTTGTCCCACTGCAGAAGCGGCTCTGAACTGCACGGCACTGGTTTGCGGACTCTACCCTAGTCTCCGGGGGTGCAATTTTTGCTTGTGCGTGTTGGAAGTTTTTTTACAATTAAATACATTGTACTTCTTAAATCCACGCAAGCGGTTATAGCTCTGCAGCAGAATATATTTCAGCGAGCATCACAATTGCTCTTCTTCCTTACAAATGAGTGAAGTTTCATGACACCTTAAAGACTAACGGGTGTGTTCTGGCAGAAGTAACCTTTGGATAAGCGATGAGTGAACTAGGAGCTATTCGCAGACTTCACTGTATTGACGGGGACTGACACAGAGACTCCTCCGCTGGCTCTCCTCTCCTCCCTGATTACGGCTGGGCTGCTGTGCACGGCCACATAAACGACCCGACCTCTGTTGGCCTTGCAGGGTTTCCCCTCCCCCCTACTCATTTCTCTTACCCGTCCATCTCCCCCTTCTCCCAAGAAGTTCCAGACGGCACCTACGGGAGCATCCACATTCTGACATGCCCAGGAAAAGCGGCTCATGTGCCACAAGGGTGTCAGCCCTGCCAGCCTTCTTCTGTTCCATGTCTGGGCACACCCACAGGCAGCCTCCCACTCTTAAGGCCCAGCCTGGCACCCTGCAGGCCCAGCGACCGGCAGGTAGAGACCGCCGTCCCAACCCTGGATACCAGTGTTCTCCTGTTAGGGACGGGGGCAAGGCGGCAGGGCTCCGATACTCAGCCCCCACTCACGGTGGGCATGAAGCACTGCACGGCCGTTGACGGCTTTATTTCACTGAGAGCACTTCTTGTTCTCTCCAGGAGACCCGCGCCAGGCAGGCCACAGCCATGTCAAGCAGCAGAACCACGACGTGAAGACAAGGACCAGGCACCAAACAGGGTCCGCTGGCCATGAAAACCCTTCAACCCAGCAGCAGTCAGACCACCAGCCTTAAAACACCCCCAGAACTCCACTACAGAGGCCCCCTACCTCAAGCGCAGAGCCCCAGTTTGCCCAGGCAGAGGCTAGCAGGAAACATCAGACCGCACAGGCCAGAAAGCCCAGAGCACAACGCTCCTCTGGCCGACTGGAAAGGGCGGGTGTGTGTGTGTGTGAGGAAGCCCTGAGTGGAAAGCAGGGGCACACCCCCCCCCCCGGCAGGCACCAGGGAAGCGGTCAGGCCTGCCTCGAAGCACAGCATCCTCCCCCTCCCACCGCGCTGGGGTGGGCGGGCGCTTACCTGCCTCGATGTCCCAGACAGAAACGGAATCGTTCTCGCATCCGACCACCAGCAGGTTTTCCAGCGGGTGCCACCGGAGCACCCGCACAGGGGAGAGATGCTTCCTGGCATGCAGGATGCAGGCTCGTGCTTGCAAGTGCAGCAGCGCCACCGAGTGGTCACGGCACAGGCAGCACACAATCCGCTGGCCCTGGAACTGTGGGGACAGAGAGCCAACAAGGCACGGCGGTGAGAGTGCTGCTGGGTCAGGGACGGACACACAACCGGGTGTGGCTCACGTACTGACTCCCCAAGAAAGCTCAGCACAGAGAGGGAACCAGGCGGTTGTATTGGGGGAGGGGTGGGGGGGATGACCCTCCCCACGTTTTGGCGGGCTGCGGGGTCTGGCGTGCACACACAGCCCAACGGAATTCCTTCCCTTCCCCTTCCCTCCCCCTCGGCACAGGGCCAGGCAGCCACAGCAGTAGCTCCTTTTGAGAACTGCTGCGGTGCGGCCGTGTCCATCTGTACTGTGGCAAAACAGAGCAGAAGTCCAGAGGCAAAACGTTGCTAATCTGCAAGGAGCCAGGGGGGCTGGTTTACTACTCTTTGGCTCTTGTTGAGCCCCTCAGTTGCCCTCTGAGGGGCCCAGCAACCCCCACCCCCACCCCCGGCCGGCCTCTCGGAGACATTTCTCCTCTCACAGGAACACACGAGGCGGCTTCCGGCTGAGCCAGAACCTCCCTTGTCTACTCTGACTGGCTGTGGATCTCAGGCCCAGGTCTCCCACGTCACCTAGGACCCGACCCTTATCGTAAAACCGAGAGGCTGGGAATTGAACCCGGGACCACCGGCATGCAAAGGGACCGCCAAGGGCTCTCTCTCCCGAAGCCCTCCCGTCGCTCCGTACTCACTCTGTAGTTCTCCGAAGACAGCAGCAGCTGGGTGACAGGGCCGGCCTGCAGAGAGAACTGGTGTAAAATCTCTCCCGTAAACATGTCCCACCAGATCACACAAGAATCCTGGCTACCTGACACCAGCCAGCTGGGATCGAAGCGGGCAGACCAGCCGCGGAGGTACAGCAAGGAAGTGACGCTGCTGCGGTGGCCGGTGAGGACCCTGTGGGGCAGGGGGCCTGGAGGAAAGAAAGACAGGGAGGCCCTGAGACCAGCGGCCACTGCGGGGGGGGGGCGAGGGGAGGGGGGAGGGGGGGCCGCCTCGCCCAGGCAGTCCTGGCCCTCCGGATACACAGGGCTGAACCCCTGCACTGGCAAGAGAGGCGTTCCGATGACAGGACGCTGCAGCAGGACACCACCTCGCCCCTTGGGAGATCGCCTCAGGCCCGCCCCGTAGCTAGGGAATTGTGGGGGAGGGGGCCTCGGGGCCCCTGCCAGCCAGTTAAATGGAAGTACAGTGCAGGTGGTAAGTTGGGGCAATTGGGGCGCAGCCCAGGAGGGAGGGGGCCCAGAAGAAACTCTAGGGGACCGGGCCCTATGGGCCAGCTTCAGGCCTTCCTCCTGGCCCTCTCAGCAAGCCTGGAGCCTGGAACGGTCCACGCAGCAGGTCCGCTTCCTGGACACCCCTGTGCCATCAGGGGTACATAAACACCACCTTCCCCTGGAAGCCGCCTGAGTGCCGCACACATCTACATGCTTCCAGCTGCTACTGACCACAGGCGACACCATCCATCGCACCAGCTAGATTAATTCCCGTGGAATGCACTGAAAAGCCTGGCTGTGCTGTTTGCAAAGACAGGGCTGCAATATTTCAGCTCTCAATACATTTGGCATGGTATTTTTGTCTCACAGGACAGTTTAGTCACGTGCCGAATATGCCATGGAGCCTGCTTTGGTGGCCGCTCTCACCTTTGTGTGAATTTTAAAAACCTGAGCAAGCCTGAGCAAAGTGACAAATATCTGAGCTAGATTTGCAAAGGCAAACAAACAGGCGTCCAGGGGCATCGTGAAGACTAACAACACTTATTGCAGTACAGAGCTGCTCTTCTGAGTCACTGCTCACCTCTTCACGGTGCCTGCAAGAGAGACGCCCACAGCAGGCAGGCAGGCGGGCGGGCAGGCAAGCGCGCACGCACACGGACCTGCATGCACGCGCCCGGGATTGGCTTTGTCAGCCTGCCGTCCCAGCCAGCCAGCCAGCCAGCCAGCCAGCCAGCCAGCCAGCCAGCCAGGGGCATTCCACACAGCGGCCTGAGCAGTTGCTCACCTTTCAGGAGAGCGGTCTCTTCCAGCAGCCTGGTTCTGACGGCCTGCAGAGCCGGAACAATGAGAATCCTCCCATCTTCGCACCCACACACCAGCTTGTCAAGACTGGGGATGTACACGGAAGAGCCGAGGCCCCTCCGGCCCCCCCAGCCGGCCCCACAGAGGGGATCCAGGATGCCTTCGGCCACAGAGCCGTGCGCCTCAAAGTGATCCTGAAGAGTCCAGGAGGCCGCCACTGGGATCTCTGAGGAGGAGGAGGAGGAGGAGAACCAGTTAAGCCCGAGCACGATGCCTGCTGGGAAGGTGTGAGGGTGGCCTCCGGCCCCCTGCAGGTTGACCTAATGGCCTCCTGCAGACCCCAGCGTTTTTGAGCCGGTGGGCACCGTCGTGACTCTGACCCAGGGCTGTGGGGGCAAAACCAGAAAATGGCTGCGACGGGAGGTGGAAGGGAGAAAGAGGGGTGTCTCTGTACTGCGTTTTAACGCTAGTTTAATTTAACTCAGATTACTGTGTCTTCACTCTGTTGTAAGCCACCTTGAGACCTGCCTGCAGGGAAGGGCAGCCTAAAAGTCTAAGCGATATATACATAAATAAATCTAACAAACAATGTCATGGCAGCTGCCACTGAAATAATGTCATTTCAAGCTGCATAACCAATCAGATCTCCTGTGGTGCATCAGAACCCCGCTTGCTAGGCAGCATCCCCCCCTGGCCCCACCCACTTTTT
This sequence comes from Gekko gecko, assembly GCA_029375565.1. Taxonomy (NCBI): domain Eukaryota; kingdom Metazoa; phylum Chordata; class Lepidosauria; order Squamata; family Gekkonidae; genus Gekko; species Gekko gecko. The sequence continues at coordinate 17,871,417 of JAPDNY010000017.1, forward strand.
AGAAAGGCTTGGTGGGCACCAAGAAAGGGAGGCAACACCGGGCACCCTAAAAGAACCCCAGGCCTAGCCACAAGTGGAGCCTGCCCATGAAGCAGAGGGGGCCGTGCGACACTGGGGTGTGGGAGTCTGGAGCCCTGCAGGGTCTGCCCAGTTCCCAAAGGGGCCTCTCCTCCTGCCTCCCCCTCCCAACGTGTCCAGAATGGGGGTGGGGGTGGCATCCACCCCCCTGGAGCAGTTCCTGATTCTAGACCCCTTAAGTGCTTCCCTGAGAGACCAGAAGACGCCCTGACCTTTCGGAGAGCCGTCCAGAGTTGAAGCGGGCACATCGGGGATATGCCACACGGTGATTCTCCCAGAAGCATCTCCAGAATAAAGGATCTTATAAAAGGGCTCCTTCCTTTCATTCATAAAGCCCATCACGTACGAGAAACTCTGCCAAAGGAAGGAACGCATACAAGCTCACACCGACACCTCAGGGCAAGGCAAAGGAGGCAGCACTTGGCAGCCCAGCCCAAAGGCTGCTGGGAAGGGCCAGGCTGGCAGGGGGCCAAACCAAGGGGTGGGCGGCCCCCACCCCCATGATGGGACCGGCCTGAGGAAGGAAAACTGGGGGGAGGGGGGTGGGCGTTTCCAGTGGAGACCGGGACTCTGGGGAAGGAAGCGCCCCCCCCCCCAGGCTGCAGGGAGCAGAGTCAGGATGGTGCGACTCGGGGTGAGTCGTTCAGGCTTTTCTCTTCGGTAATTTTAATATATTCCTCCCCTCTCCTTCTTGCAGTGCTCAAGGTAGATTAAAGGTTTAGAAAGCACAGCAAATATACACAGCAAGAGACTAGAAAGCAGCAGATTGGGTTGCTAAGAGAAGCAGAGTTCTCCCAAAGGTGGCCCTTTACACGTTTCCTCCAGATGCGAGAGTTGTGCTGATGCACACTGGGGGCCACCCCAGAAAAAGCCCTGTCCCTGCACGCGGCTTAATGCTCTGCTGCTGAGACACAGAAGAGGGTCTGCCTGCTGATCGCCACAGGGAGGAGGACAGCTCAGACAACACCCTCTCCGGGGAGCAACATGACGCAGGAGGCAGACTGGTGAACCTGCAGCTCTCCCCCACCCCCACCCTGTCCTTCGCATGGCTCATGCGACCCATTTACAGGTCAGGCAAAGGGCAATTTTCAAGCGGTTTCTGAAAGTCCACCCAACGTGCAGTCAGCAGACTCAGACAACAGCCATCGGTGTTACCTCGTTATCTCCCGCGGCTGTGGAGCACAGTAAAAGGGGGCAGACGGTTTCTGTGAGCGCTCTTCGATCGGGGGGCTGCTTGCTCCGTGAAAGGCAACTAGGTGCATAGAAGGAGAGGGAGGAATGAACGGCACTGGGCTTCGGGGGGGGGGGCGGGGGGGAAGCACGTCTGTGTGACAAACAGGGAGCGCCCAGGGTCCACTCGCCGGCCCTCCCCTCGCCCAGCCCCAGTGCCAGCTGCCTGTGTCAGACACGGCTGATCTCACCCCTGTCAGGCAACACAAAGGCCGGCGGCTGTCGGACCCCAAGCAGAGCCTCTTCTGCCACCGGGCGCTTCCTCCACGTTTGGAACCACGGGAGGGAGGGAGGGATTTCCCACACAGCCAGCTCCCCAAGTTCAGCCGGAGTCCCAGACTTGCCTGTGCATTCCCAGCTGCACCCACCTGTTCAGCAGCTGGTAGATGTAGCCCTGGCCGGCCTCTGTCCAGATGACCAGCTGGTGCGCTGCAAGGACTTCCCCCCCAGCCCAGTACTGGCTGCTGGGGCTGGATTCAGTCCACAGCAAGGAGAAATCACAGTAATCGTACACCTGAAGTCACAAAGATCACTCAGAAGAACAGACACAGGCCTCTTGCCTATTGACTCTGCTTGAAAGTAAAGCATAAGATTTCTGTCCTGTCCCCTCAAGCAGAATTAGAAAGGAACAGATAAAACATTACAGAAAAATAGTAACATCAAATTTGTACCGAAGATAAACGCCTCTGCGGGAGAAAGATCCAAAAAGAACAAATGAGTTCCCCCCTCAAATGCTCCCCAAGTAACAAAAGGACCATTTGGGACGTATAACGCAGAGCCTGGCTATTCCTCAACGGCAGCCCCACTTGGGATGTGCAAGAAGCCCCCCCCCCCCCCCAGCACAGGTGGCCTGTGTGGGGTTCCATTCCCTCTCCATCACGCAGGCACCGGGCGGCGTCTTTCGAGCCAAGGGGTGCCCCCTCCCTCCCCCCACACACACTGGAGCTCCCTGGCCGGGCCCTGCTGCGGGTGGAGCCAAATGAGACCCTCTCTTGCTGCAGAAGCTCTGGGGGAGGAGCAGCTGGGCTCTCTGGACCTGGATCCTGTGGCAGGGCTGAGCCTGACCAAGGCCGGCCGGGACCCGGGTCTCCAAAGGCCTGTCTCCGCCCACCTAGGCCTGCCCGGGGACCCAGATCCAAGAGGCTCCCTTGGGGGGGGGGCGGGGGGTACGGGCGAGCAGGCCTTTCCAGCGGCAGCCCCACGGACAGCAACACCTCCCCAGTGAGGTGGGCCCGACTCCCTCAACCCCCGCTCTTTTGGAGGCAACTGAAGATGGTTTTATGTAGGACAGCATTTGGTTAAGGTGAAAGGTTGGTTTTTTCATGTATCTTATTTGTGTGTTTTATCTATGGTGTTATAAGATTTCCTCGTCAGTGAAATTAAACCAGCCTGGCATATGCAAGGTTGGCTGCGTTTGTGAAGCAACCTCACATCAGCTGCAGATTCTGAGGCTGTCTGTTTCTGAGGGCTTGGCATTCTCACAGTTCTTGAGCGGGCGGTGTGGTGTGGGGGCAGTGTGTCCCCCCCCCCATGCCATTGCTTAGCTGGTGTCCCTGAGGACTCATCCAGCCTCCTGGGGACCGAGGGGCAAGTCACAGCTGCCCCGGCGATAAGCCCTCTCTGACTGGCCTGGCCTCCCACCCCGCCCCCGCCCCCTGACCCGCCGGAGGCCGCAGCCGGTACCTTCCAGCAGCCGGAGAACACGGCCAAGAGGAGCCTCTCGGTGTAGGGGCAGAATCGGATGGCCCGGCAGGACATGCAGTCCAGAGACTTGGACTCCCTCTCAGTGACAAGCTGCTTCTCCTGCACACGAAAAGCCAAAGGAAAGAGGGCCTTGCGGGGCTGCTGGACCCAGGGAACAGCGACCCGCCCACCCCATCAAGGGCATGAGCCGGAAGGAGGGGGCACGGCGGCTGGACAGAAGCACCAGCAGCAGAGTCAGCAGGGACGCCGGCATTTTGTGCGGAAGGACCCCAAAGGACTCTTTCAGTTGGAAGACAAACAACCATTTCTGCTGCAGCCAAGGCAAAGAACCAGGCTGGCTCAGACCCCGGGGCTCAAACGAAAGCCCCTGCCTCCTCAGGCGCCTGCCAAAACACTGCTCTGGCCTCTGCGCGGTTGGCGCACGGCACTGAGAGAGGGAGAGAAGGCACACGGCTGAGCTGGGCAGCAGGAAGAAGGCTGGAAGCCCCGTACCAAGCAGGGCCCAGGCGTGGCTGGCTTCTCAACATGCCTGTCATGGCAGGAGACACGCTGTGAGGGGCCTTCTACTGGGCTCAAGGGCCACCCCCCGGGAGTTAGATGGACGACTAGGAGAAGCAGGGCCCGCTTTGTTGTGGCCCCCTCCTTGTGGAATTGTCCCCCTGCAAAAGCCTGCCCCGTTCAGGTTAGGAGACACGCAATACTTTTGACACAGTTATGAATCCCAGTGAGTCTGGAAGAAAGTGGACACACACCAGAAGTTCTTCTAGGTAGGAAATGTCTTTCTTGCCGGCGTTCTGGCTTTCACCTTAGTGCCCTTGTCGGGGTGGCTTTGCTTCACACTGCGAGGGCTGGGAGGCGCCTGCACAGCCTCATTCCAGAGTCACCAGCAGCCTTCGTGGTTAGGAAGCCGCCCCAGGGGGAAAGGCCCGCCAGAGTCTCTGGGTGGGCTCAGAATAGCTCGGCCCCTCTTTGCGGCTTTGGGGGGCGGGGTGTTCTTTGAGCTGCAGGCTGTCCTGGGTTGCCTCCCTCCCTCCCTCCCTCCTCCTGCCACCTTGTGGCTCACCACAAATGACACAACTTCTGTAAAAGCTTAAAAGGCTTCATTCCAAATATGAACCCCTGGGCAGAATCAGCAAACTTGCCCGAGGTGCCACCATTTATGAAATGGTTACAGAAGCCAAGGACAACAGCACTTTGCGCATGCATGCACGTGCCCCTGCCTTAGGGGCAGAATGAGGGTCTTTCCAACCTTTTGTGGATGTCAAATGTCCCCACCCCCACTGCTGATTACCTCACCAGGGAAATGCACATCGTGCCAGTCCTTGTGGAGTTTCTTCTCCCCTTAGGCAGAGGCCAGCTCCGAGGGGCTGACGGAAGCCCCAGTCTGGAGACCCCCCCCCCAACGGAGGTGGACTCCCTAACCGCACAGGTCTGGCGTGGCCTGAGCGTCTTCCGACGTGAATCTGGCTGCCCCGCTGATGGGACTGGGCCAGCCCTTACCTGTATCCTGGTCACCGAGGAGGACAAGTCCCAGACCTTGAGGTCTCCTGACGCTGATACAGCAATTAAGGAATCCTCTGCAGGGGGGAAGCAACGAGCAGAGAGAGAGAGAGGCGCTTAGCAGGAGTGCAGGGGAGAGCGGGGTGGGGTGGGGTGGGGAGGGGAGGGGCCAACGCAGAGCTCAGGTTCTGGCTGGCTTGGCGCAGGGAAGGGGGGCCGGCCGTGGGATCATGCTCCTTGCCACCGCCACCCCTCCCTCTCGCATCTACTCCCAACGAAAAATGGTCCCAGCAAGCACTGCACAAGCACTGGGTTCTCCTCGCACAACGCCCAGGAGTGACCATGCTTGCTCCTCATCCAGCCCACATCCGCACACTCCCTGCCACCCAGGGAGGACCCCCACTGCCAAGGGAGAAGGCGCCTTGGGGGCAGGGGCTCTGCGGCCCCAAGAACATGGAGCGCTCTCCAGGGTTCGAAGGGCTGGACGGACCTTGCCTTGTCCAGAGCTCATACTGAAGCCATAGTCTTTGAGGTGCCCCACGGGGCGGGGGTGGGCGGGCCATTTAAACTAACGGGGCGGGAAGCCATAGGGACACTGGCTCGCTCAGCCTCGTGCCTCTCACCTCCCAGAGCTTGGCGGCTAGGACAGCCTGAAAGTCTGCAGGAGCCATGGGCTGCACGGCCGTCGGAGGGCCTGCATCTTCCACCTGCCTGCTGCGGCCTGAGCTCCGGCCCAACACCACTAACGTGGGCAGTTGCATCCTTTCAAAGTGCAGCAGACTGAAATCCTGCTCCAGCCACCAGAAGCAGGCTAAGGAGCGGCTCCTTGGGGGGGGGGCACTTGGTTTGCCTCGGGGAAGGGAAGCGAGGTCTCAGCGAGAGGCCCGGGGAAAGGAGGGTGGGGGATGCGGCCAGGAGGAGAAAGGAATAAATGGGGGGGGGGGACTGGAGGAAGCAGAGGAGGCCCAGGGAGAGCCTGCAGAGAGAGCAGCAGGAGAAGGCCTTTCCCCTCTGGCCCTTATGGCCACATGCCCTCGTTTGCCTCTGCCCAATGCCCCCTCCTGCCTCTAGGCAGCAAAGTGTACCTTGGATCCGTGGGGAGTGAACCAAGCACATGCAGCTGATCCAGTTGGAAGACCGAGACGATGTCAGGGTGTGAAGGACAGTCAGCGTCTGGGCGTCCACGAGGAGGATATCATTGTATTGTCCGCAGCACAGAAGCCAGCCGTCTCCGGTCATACGGAAGGAGCTGTGGTAATACTGGGGGGGGGGGGGGGTGGTGGGGCGGCCACAGGAGGGTTAACCAACGAGAGACCACACACACACACACACACGCGTGCACGCCTCCTTACCTGCGTGCTAGAAACCGGCCCGGATGGATGTCTCCCTTCCCTCAGAACCTGTCCTGTCCTGCCCCCCCCCCCCCCGCAGACCGCCTACGTTTGGCATTTCCATAGATCTGGCTTCGGGAAAACGCCGAGAAGCCACGGTCTCCCTGGGCTCCCGGGGGCAGCTCCTCGGGAGCCGAGAGGATCCCCTCTGGGGGCAGAGTGCCCCAAAGCCCCACCCAGAAGGCGCTGTACTCACACAGATGGCCGTGTGCCTGAAGGGGAGCCGTGTGTGCTCGACGCACTGGCCGCGGGTGACATTCCATATGCACATTTCCCTGACAAGAGAGAGCCCGCGTTACTGTCAGGCCGTGCCCCAGAGCGCCCGGTCCGTTCTGTGACTTTCTGGCGCCTGGGCGGAAATACCGGCCCCCTTTCCGAGGGCCAGCAGTGACACAGGCGGTGGCTGTTTCTTTTCATTTCAGAAATCAGGAAAGGGCTGGCTTCAAGGCAACAGACCCGTCACCACTCCCATGACTTCTTGTCAAGGTGTCACCTGAGCGATCACTCACTGGAAGGGCAGAAAATGAGCTGGGTATTGCTAAACTTGAAGCTGCCTGTTTTCTGAAGCGTAATACATCTAGTTCTTCTACAGATGCCCCTGGGCTCCTGGGAACCAGGGCTCTGATCTGTCTCTGTTGTGAAAGAGGAAGAATGCCCCCCCCCAGAGGCCAGGGCTGCCGAAAAAAGGGCACACGCCCTCAGAAGGACTGCTGGTAATTCTGACGTCTGGCTTCACAGTTTTATCCAGCTGTGTGCATCACTTTAAAAGTACCGGGCATTCCTCGTTTTTCACATTAAGTGAGGCAGCACAGCAGTGGGCCCATAAATATTGTTTTTACTGTGGTTTTATATCAAAGAAAGGCGTGTGCCTACACACGCATATGAGAGACGGGGGGGGGATTGATCTCCTAAGCCCGTGGGCATTTCCAGAGGCCTCCTTCCCAGCAGCTGTGACAGGTACAAGTGCGGTCTCACGGAGACCAAACAGCGCAAACAGCTGCATCTCCGGTGTTCCAGACACAGAAGGAGAAGTTTCTAACAGAGAAATCTGTAGCAGGATTCATTTCTCTGCCAGGGTCCATTTCGTCTGCTGACTGCGGCTGGAAGCAGCTCTCCAGGGCCCCAGAGGGAGCTCTTCCACGTCACCTGCACCCTGCAGCCTTTCTGAACTGGAGGCACAGTGGCTGGACCTGGGCCCTTCTGCCGATGTCCCATCACTGGGTCACAGCACCTCCCTGACACCTTATACCGGTCCCCACCAGACCACAGCGTCCAGCACAAGCCCAAATGGGACTTGTTCAGATGTTTCTGGAGGACTTTGACCACCCTCTTTTGGAATGATTGTGTCACCTGAAGACCAGCAGCAGCCTGGATCTTTCCCTTCTTTTCACTTCTGCCAATGAACATTAAAAAAGGCTGTTATTGCTATTGAAATGCAAAGTGACTGACCCATTCTCCGTAGCGCTGACCACATACGGCTGCTTCTCAAAGTCCCTCGCTTTGGCCAAACACGTCACAGATGCTGTGTGACCCCAGAGGATTTGTTTGGATGAAATCTAGAAGACCAAGAAGTTACCAAGACGATGGAAAAGCAGTTGTGAGAAACTAAGAAAGGTGCGGCACACTCTTCTGCCACAGGGACCACAGGACACGGGCCCAAGGGGTGGGGCAGGGCGGGCGGGGCGGGGCAGGCTAGTCTCGGCTCTCTCTGGGCCCTCATGGGGCTCTACGAAGATGGACCAAGATGATCAGGGGCACCTCCAGAAGAGGAGCTCTTGCGTTTCACACCCAGGAAGCCTCCCTAACCCCATGGCATAGAGCGGGCATCCAGGGGCACCGTTAACATCAACAAAGTTTTATTCACGGTATGAGCTTGTGTGTGCAAGGACACTCCCTCGGGTACTTCCACATGGAAGCTCACCCCACAAAGAAAACTCTGTCCGTCTCAGAGGTGTCCGACGGGACTCCAGCTTTGTTCTGCTGCTCCAGGCCAACACGGGGACCCCCCCCCGCATCTGCCCAGAACGTGCAAGGCTGGAAGACAGGCCCCCCGGGGGGGGAGGCCACCTGGCAGCCCGCAGAGACCACCTGCCATCGGGCCGGTCCACCTTCACAAGAAAGTACCCCATCAGGAGGGGAAGCAGGACGCCTGAGGCCAACAGAGACAGTGACTGCTGTGAGAAGATCAGCAAGGGACAGCGAAGGTACTTGGCATTTAGGTTGTGCAACTGGGCAACCTGTCAGAGAACCTTCGAGCTGGAGAGACATAAATCGCCTACCTGCACCAGAGAAAAGCCAATGGATGAAAGCAATGAATGATGAAACTGAACCCTTACCTGAGAAACAAGCGTGGCCACTGACTGCATTACCTCCTGGAAGGGAAGCTACGGACAACCAATGGGTGCTCAAGGTGAAACACAGCCCTGAGGGTAGTGTGGAAAGATACCAAGCATGCCCAGTGGCAAAAGGCCAGAAGCAGAAATTTGGAATTGACCCTACTGGTATTTTTGCCCCCGTTGCCCGAAAGCCAAGGCTTGGTGGCGGTGTGTCTTTGTTGCCCCTTTCTGATCTCCTCACCGTAGCCTCCCCTTCTGCAGGGCCAGAGAAGGCGCACGAGGAGGCCCAGAGAGGGCGGCGGGGGGGGGGCGCAGCACAAACCTTTAGTTCTGGCGACAGGCTCCAGAGGCACAAGGGCCCCTCCTGACTTCCTGTGACGATGGTCCTCTGGTCCTCCGTGATCAGGATGGCAGTGATGCCGTGGGCTGGGGCGTGCTTCCCCCAGAGAGCCAGGGCCTGAGCAGAGGCCTTCATGGCAAGGGGACCTGGGGAGGAAGGGAAGAAGTATCAACAGAGACACAGGATCTGATTTATTCACCAGCTGCATTGATTGCAGGTTGGCTCCAGCCCACTCTGTTTAATGAAGCCAATCACAAAAGGACACCTTCCAGGGAATTCCTTTACCCGTGGTTGGAATATATGGACAAAATTGTTAAATTTGAACCTCACATCTGTTATTGACGGCAAGCCTTACAATCACCCCCCAAATCATCCTCATTGGCCCAGGAGGAGAAGATAAACAAGCCCCCCTCCTCTGGCCTTTTCAGGTGTGGCACAGCCCTGCTCAGCCAGGATGACGACGCTCTTGTTGTGAGCTGCAGCCACCCTAAACTAGGATAACCAGGGTCAGTCCCCAGCCTGCCTAACCCGGTTTACAGTGCTGTCAGTCAACAGTCTCCTGCTCCTTGATCAGCTCCTCTTCTCGAGGTCCAGGAGAGGCAAAGCAACCAGAGTTATTCTGTGGGGACGTCATTTGGGGTGGCGTGGGCAACCCCTCCGAGTGAAACAGCCACCTGCGTTGCAGTCCTTTCTGTTATCTTCATGCACCCTAGAGCAGTAGTTCTACTGACAGATTTCTATCAGAGCCTTTCTTGAGAAAGGAAAAAGCTTCCTATGCAAAGTCAGATCTTGCTCCAGGCTTATCAGTATGTGGCTGGTTTGACTCCTGCTGCCTTGACTCCTTGTATCCTGACAGCGGGCCGTCACAAATTGCTTAGCTTAACAACAGAGCTGAAAATGCGATTGTCAAGATTCTGTGTGTGTGTGTGTGTCCCCCTCTTGTGCCTGCAAACCCACTGGTCTGCCTCCCTGGACAGCCAAGGCGGCACCACCCTCCTGGAACTACTTCTAAAGTGCCGCCAGAAAGTGGAGAGGAGGTGGCTTGCAGATCCCGACACCTTTCCCAGAGCCCCCAGGATCCTCTTTCTGCGCATGTTTTAGCTCAGCACTCCTTCACCCTGCCCCACAACTCAGTCACCACAACACGGAGAGGTCAGCTGAAGCCCACAGCCCTGAGTCCCAGATGTGCTGGAGGGAACCCTAACCAGTTCTGTGGCCTTGACCAGGCGCTGGTCAAGAAGGAGCCTCTCCTCGGAGAAAGGCCAGGCGTTTCCATGGCAGTAAAGGGGAAGCCGGGAAGGCAGGGGAGGGGCTTCGGGCTGGGGAGCCCGGAGGAAGATGCTGACCTCTGGACTGGCAAGGGGCTAGGCTTGGGGCAGAGCTTTCCCATCAAGGGAGGTATGGAGGGTACCATGCTGTGGGGCCCCAGAGAGCTTCCTTCTTGCTTGGCACACACACCTGACTGCCCTAAAAGGCGGCATGCATTCCCACCCAGTCCCTTGCACCCTTCGCTTGCTCCCCCTTGCCAAGCCTGCCCTTTAATTGGCCACCGGAGCCCCCGCTGCTGCTGGGAGACAGCCTCCCTCCCCCCGCCCAGGCCTGAGATACAGCGGGGATCAATGCAGACGATTGCAGCCAGCGAGAGCCCACCAGTCACCTCCTGCTGTCTTCCCGAAAGGAGGGGCCGCGAGCCCTCGCCTCATTCCCCGCCATCCCCAGGAGCACGGCAAGGGCAGCCCCATCCTCCAGCTGCTGACTGCGTCAAAGGGGCCAAAGAACAAATTCAATCTGATGATGTTAATCTCAGCCTGCCACTCAGGAATTTTCTCGGAGGGATACGGTTTTACTCTGGATTTCATTGTAAGAATGATTTTCTTCTTTGGCAATCAATAAAGATACGTTTTCATCAAAATACTCTCGGCAGAATTCGGCTGGCCATCTCAAAACCTTTTGGTGACACAATATTAATTAGAATGATATAAGTTGCTCCTGATCTAGAAAGCTCCTCTGAACAGGCACGGCCCCTGGGGCCTTCCCCCTGGCTCTGAGCAGGCACCCCCCCAAAAAAAAAAGAAGAAGAAGAGAGAAAATAATCACCCACGTAGCTAAGCAGGACATTCCTCCCCAGGCGCAGTCATGGATACAGGAAGCTGCTCCCATCTCCTGGACCCCACACACCATCGTTCTGCCCAGGTCTGTCTCGACTGCTGTGACTGGCAGCGGCTCTCCAGGGGCTCCGGCAGAGAAGGGTCTTCCCCATCACCTCCCACCCCGAGCCTTTGAGCAGGAGATGCCAGGGATCGAACCCGGGACCGTCTGCATGCCAAATGGAGGCTCTGCCACTGAGCCACTGCCCCTCCCAAAAGCACTAGTGGACACATGAAGCTGCCCAATTACAGCCGTGCCGTAACCTGCATGCAAACCCATGCGGCAAAAAAGGTAACAAGATGATCTCTGCGCCAACCCGACAAGTGACACAAGGCAGCCCGCCTGTTCCGCTACTTCTGGTACTTGTGACTTTCCCGGAGTTATTAATCTGTGCTGCACTTAAGCAGGGAAGATAATTTGAAAAACATAAAGCTCGACAACCACAGATGTTGACGGGAAACTGGGTTTTGATTTGTGCTTGATGGTTCTGCTCAGGGGACATCACAGCACTTTTGAGGGATGACTTCAAACAGACCGCGAAATCCCCCAAGGGGAGGAGAGGGGTGCAGAGCCAGAGACAGCAGCTACACTCCGCCCAAAACAAATCTTGACAGGCACGAGGAGACCTCCTGCCAGGACGTTCTGCTACCCAAGCTGAGAGAAGTGTACCGAGGGAGGAGCACGTGTGCAGACGCCCCTCCTGGAGCTGCCGTCAGCATTTCACCTCGGTCAGAGCTCTTCAGCAATATGGACGGGACCGGGAGAGAGGATCCCTCTTGCAAGACACCAGAGCCATCTTGAGAGAAGCTGGAAGTGCTTGGATAAGCCTGGGGACACTTCTCACTGGCCGGGAGCAGCAAGGGTGTCACCCCCCCCCACGCTCTGACCCCAAGGTTTCCTCCCCTCCTGCATCTGAGAGAAAAGGCCCCCTGCTGAATTCTCCCCCAGCCTTGCACGCTTCCATGCCCTCTGCCCTGCGGCCAGTGGAGGGCCAGGCCCCCTGCCGCTCCTGAGGGCTCTGGGTGGGGGCGGGGGGAGGGCCCTCATGCCGGTGGGTGGGCTCAGCTCAGCTCCCCAGGGACTGGAATCCATGGGAAGGCAGCCTCCCCTCCCCCTGCCCTTGAACTGGCCCTGCACCAATCCGGCTGAGCAGGTCCCCGACAGAGCGGTGTTTTGGTTCCTGGTCCAGAGAGGCATCCGCTGGTGTTGACACCCTACACAAGAAGACCGGCCCTTACTGGCCTGGCCATCCACAGAGAAAACCAAGCCGCCCTGCGTGTGCACATTCATCTCCCCGGGGAAAGGGGGAGGAATGCCAAAGACCCGGAGCAAGGCCCCCGCTCCCTCCCCCCCCGGACATCGTGGAAGTTTTGTTCGGCCCTAGGAAAAGAACCTGGTCTCCGAAGAGCCAGAGAAGCCAAGAGGCAGCCCATGCATCATGCCAGGAAACAAAACAGCCCCCCCCCCCAAAAAAAAAAAAAAACTGGCCCGACGACTGCCCCGGAGCCCGGGCCCGTCCCGCAAGCGCCCCTCTTCCGAGAGGCCGGCGAAGGACCGGCGACGACGAGCGCCCGCCTCGCTCCCCTCCGGACCCTCCCGCGGGCCCCGGCCTCTTCCCGCAGAGCACAGCGCCCGCCCCCCGCGGGCCAGCAGGCGCCGCCGCACAGAAGGTCCCGCCGGCCCGGCCCGCGCCACTCACCCGTGAACCGGCGGGCGGCTGCTGCCCGTGCGCGCCTCCAGCCCCAGCGCTTCTTCTCCGCGCCGCGGCCGGGCAGGCAGGGCAGGGCGCGCTCAAGAAGAGCCTCCCCTCCCCTCCCCTCCCCGGGCGCGGCCCCAGCCGGAGCCAACCGGCCCTCCCCGGGCGGCCCCGCTCCCCGCCCACCCTCCGCCCCGAGCCGCCACCACCACGGCCGGCCGCGGCGCGAAGGCTCTCCGGCCCCGGCGCCCTCTGCGGGCTCGCTCCCCCCTCGGCCGCGGGGCCACGAGAGGAAACCGGCCCTCTTGGCCACCCAGGAAACGGGGAGAGACGCGCCCGGGGGGGGAGGGAGAGGGAGAGCCCCCCGGCAGGAAAAAGACGTGCTCCCTTCCCAGAAGGCCGCGCCCAGGGCCAGAGGCCGTCTCCCCGGGCAGAGGAGGGGCACCCGGAAGGGAAGGGAGCGCCCCTGGCCAGCGGCTGCCAGGGCTCCCTCTGAGCTGAGTGAGTGTGAGCTGGCTCACCTTCTTCTAGCCTCCTCCGGCTCACCCGTTTCTGCCTTAGCTGGGGAAGGAGAGCAAACTGACTGATGCAGCCGCCACATGGCTGGCTCACGACTCTAAGGCCAGGAGCTCACAAAGGAGAATTTTTGCTCACAAGACTCCGCAGCTGGGGGGGGGGGAGCTCAAAGCAGCCCAGAAGGCAGCCATCCTCCCAGGCTGTCCGTCTCCCCATCTCTGGCACCACCAGCGGCCTAAACTGCTTCCACAGCCCCATGCGCTCCATGTGCAGAGGGGTTTTAAGATACGTGGCCTTTGCGAGGAAAAGGACTCTCTCGCCCTCAGCCTGCCTTCCTCTGGCGGTAGGGAGGGGTTTGTGAGCCAAAAGACAGCCGTTAGTGCTGAACAAACGGGTGTCACCAGCCCTCAGACAGCCCGTGCCCCAGTTCTATCAGGAAGACCTGTCAAAGGGAAGACTCGGCAGCTCTCTTTCCTGTGATGCCATGAAATATTAATGGGGGAGAACCCTGTTCCATAGCGACATTTCCTCCTTCCTGGGAAAGTATCTGCAGAAATGTGCCCCCCCCGCCCGCCCACCCCCTTCGGCCTGCTCAGAGGTGCTGACTGAACAGTCGCATTTAGCACAACGGCTGCGTGGCTGCAGCTATACCAAGGCTCCCTCTAAGCTGTGGAGGCCGGTGAGCAGAGATCCTACTTTGTGAGCTACTGGTATTAAAAGTTGTGAGCCAGCGATTGGGCTGCTGCATGAATTAGTTTGCTCTGGAGCCCTCCTTCCTGAGCTGGGACACAAATGTGCAAGACAGAGGGTAAAAAACGGTGAGCTAGCTCACACTCACTCAGCTGAGAGGGAACACTGGCTATACCTAGTGGACAGAGGGCAACCGGGAAGGGGGAAGCGTCTCTCCTAGCCAGTGCCTTTTGAAATTAAAAGCTGACCGGTGCCAAGCCAAGCATCATTGCTTGCCCCGCCCCGCCCCCCAGGCAAAAGAGGACGGAAAGACCTTGGCCCGCTCTGCTGAGGGCGGGAATTCCCCAGGGTCCTCTTTCCCTCCTGGGGCCGCAAAGGGCCTCAGAGCGGGGGCTCCCGGTTAATGGAAGCCTCCAGCCGCGCGTGGCCTTCCTGTAGATACACCCTGGGAGTTGCCGGTTGGGAACTTCTCCCAGGTGCGTGCAGGTCCAATCCAATCAGGCCTGCCGCTTGCAGAGAGAAGGGTTTTCAGCCCCCTCCCCCGTTTTCCCGGGAGCCACACACACACACCCCCCACGGGGGAAGCTTATATGCATTTCCCCAGCAGGGCAAATAGTGGCGCTCCAGGACCGTTTCAGGGGTGAAAAGCAGCATGGGAGGAGGGCAAAGGGCAAAGCCCCTTCTGGTGCATCTGGCCTTTATCCCAACCGGGCCCCGCAGGCACCGGGGATTTGGGTTCCCAGCACGGAGCTCCCAAGTGTGTGTGTCTGACCCAAAGTCCTCGCAGCGGCCACATGTCCACCACCCGGACTCCGTCACAGGGGACTCATCCCAGAGAGGTCAAGGGAATGTGCGTTGCTTGCCTCCAGAGGTGGCCAACAGTCCTTGTCCCGCTGAGCCTGGCAGAGGCACGCTGTTCTGGCTTGCACTCCGCCGTGCTCTCCTCCCGCGAGAAGGGCCTTCGGTTCCGACAGGGGCTCTTGTGCACCGGCAGGACCGGCACCCGGCAAAGGAGCCTTTTTCCTTCCAAGAACGATGCGTCCGTTTCGAGCTGAGCAGGTTCGCAGTTCATGACATGATTTGGGCATGGTTGGGAGCCCGTGACTACTAGAGCCCCTGCTTAGACATTCCTTCACTTTTCGGGTGAGGAACAGGGAGCCTGGTTTCCTTTGCCGCAGGGTTCCAGAGGGGGATCAACTCACAGCCGATCTCAGCCAGACCGCGACCAGCCACCCGAAGGCTTGCCTGTTGTGCCGCTTATGAACAGACCAGGGGCCCTTCTAGCTCAGCTTTCCCCCAGGACTTGCTGAGATATTTGACCTGGAGATGCTGCTGGGGGCGCTGCACCCGGGACCTTTCTCCCCAATGGCAACAACACTGCCAAAGAGATTCCCCCCCCCCAAGGCTGCTTCTTCCAAGGACTGTGGTCTGAGGAAGCCCTGCATGGACTCCCCCAGCCATGACGTTATTGATCGGCCCCCTGAACCCCTCCCTCCAGCACGTGAAGAGGATCAGCGGCCATTGCCCAGGTGCCCGGCAGGGCCTCCCTCTCCCTGGCTGCTGCCGCCAGCCGTTTACCTTCCTCACGTCTCTCAAACATTTCAGCCCATCACATACTACAGTTCTTTGAGAACGAGAATTCTGTATGGTTCTGCAGCATTCCCGCAAGAGACCCATGGGTGGGCGGGACAGACTGGCTAAGACCCTTGCAATTGGAAGATGTGTGCTCTACAGATTATGCTCTACAGATGGGAAGCCAGTGCATACTTATGGCGCCCAAACTGACTTTGCTTGCTGACAACAGGGCTATCTGAAGCAGGCAGAAAGTTTCTGCATCCTCCACCTGACACCGGGGAGGAGGGCTGTGGAGGGGCGGCACACGCTCTCTCCCTCTCTCTGAAAGGACAAATGTGACTCAGAGCACATTGGCTATTGATTCTGACTGCTCTTCCAAATCAGCTTCTGCAGGAATGGAACTTCTGTGCATTAAAGGCAGGATTTCAATTGCTTCAAGTTTCCAAGGTGAATAATGTTCTTACCATGTCTTCCTGGCTTTCTGTTCCAACTTAAAAGCACACTCCCTGCGTGCTGGAGAGCCAGAGGGTGAAGTGAGCTGATGCACACTCTGAAAAAATGGAGGGCTGAGAACAAGAAAAAAGCAAGGAATGAAGTCAGGGTAAGGAGGGAAGAGACTGTGAGAGAGATCTTTGCAAAGTGGAACAGGAAAGACAGTCTTTGCATCACGTATCAGACAAAGCTGGCTTTTGACAAGCTCTTTTCCATGACGCCAGAACCCTGCTTGGAGAGACGGCGCAGAATGCAAATGCAGGTGGACTAGTGATGTGACTACCTGCCATCAGTTCTCTGTGCACTGGTCTTTGTGATAACAGAATGCCCGGCGCTTCTACAGCCCACTGGGCTACCGAAAGCACTTCCCATACATGACCCTGTGGTAACCCTCTGCATCACTCCCTGACTATGAAGAGGAGGAGGAGGAATACTGGGATGCTGATGGCAGAGGCAAAACCCGAACCAGGCACAAGCAGAAGCCCAGCCCGCCCGCTTGAACGCCAAGCTCTTCTACAGTTCCTGGGAATAACCCAGGAAATCGGGCGAACAGGGGCTGGGGCGTCCGTCTTGGTGCGTGGCTGTGTGGTGGGGAGGGGGGGGGTCTGGTCCTGAGGAATGATCTGAATCCCATGGGGGTGGGGGTGGGGGGAGAGTGGGGGAGATCAGGCAGGGGGAACTCTGTGCCTCTTGAGCTGCAGGGAGAAAGCCTGCTTCTCAGCCAGAGCATTCCTCTGCCACGTGCAGAAAAGTCACCTGGGCGCCTCCTAAATGAAACCCTTCGTCTTCAACGAGGCTCTGTTCTTCCTTCCTCCACCACCTGTAGCCACTCATGGCAGGGGGAAAGAGGCAGCCTGTCACAGCGGCTCCCTGGGACCTGCAAGGGGCAATGCAGGTTTAGAGGCGCTCCCAATCCTACCACCGTCACTGTGCTGCGCCCAGAGCCCTGGGGACAAGGAGCGCGCCAAACAACAACCGCAGCAACCCATCTGAGAGGGGAAAGGCGAAGAGGAGGCCTTGAGGAGAGTGAGGAGGCTGTGGAGGAGCAGGCCAGGCGCCTGGATTCCGCCCCCGAGAGCCTTGCCTTGAGGGGCTTGGGCTTGGCTTCCTTGAGCCTCTGCTCTCTTCCTCTCTGGGGGCCCGGTGGCTCCCCACGAGCACCAGCAGGGGGCACTCCCAGCAGGAGAGTCTCACAGGGGCTGGCGTTGTCTTGCTCTCTGCTGGAGCTCTGGTCCTGCACGGTCTTGCTTTGGAGGGACATCTGTGACCCCCCTCCCCGATGATCTTGTGCTCTTGCTTCCTCCTCATTTCGGCCCTTCCTTCGGTAGGAATGGAACTGGACAAAGAGGAGGGGAGCAGAGGGCAGGGATACGGAGCCACTGTTTGCCGCATACACAAGCCCCCCCCCGCACTCCCTCCCCTCCTGTGTTGCTGGTAGGGCGCATAAGCCCCCCGCCGCTGCTCTCCCCAAGAATCAAATATTGCCCCACAGGCATAAGCGGAAAGAGAACACGGGGGTCTTTTCCTTCTGCTTCTTCTTAGAAACATGGCATCAAGCCAAAGCCAAGAAAAGATATTTGATGGCAGAATTAGAAATAATCTAAGCATCCATCACCAAGCTGTGAGAGCAGCAAATGTTTATTTCTTTGGTCTTATGTGCTCCATATTGCAGAGTCACAGGGAGACTAGCAATGCATTAATTAAAAACAGGGTGTTTTTTTAAAAAACAGAACAAAACAAAAGACTGTGCCGCTCTATTCCTCCTCCAAGGAGTGCAGTCCTTGGCTACACCTTGAAGAAATCGGATTGTGTGCTAGAAGGGATTTTCTTGTTGCCGTAAACAGTTATGCTTGCATGCATTGTTCTGTTTTTCCTTACCTGTTCTACACTCCCAGCCCAAGTGCATTATTTTGTCTTACTAGGAATCTATATTGTTACAGTCAAATGTTAGTCTATCTTGTAATCCACTCAATGAGTGCCTGATGTTATCGTATTTCATAACCTGCTTACTTGCCTGGCCTTTTAAAATCATACTTGTAATCTGCCTTTGGTTCCAGTGAGAAAGGTGGACCATCAATGGAACTAATAGTCAGAATGCTCAGAATGTTGGTGTCTCCACAGATGCAGCCCAGCCCTGAGGGGAGGCAACGGTATTGGCACGTAGATCCCACTCCTGAGAACAGAGGTGCACCGCACCAGTTACGTTTGCTTGCATTGCCCTGTTTGGGGCACCAGAGTAACCGCTGCCACTGCCTGGCCCTGCACGGGCGAAGAACGAGTGTTCCTGCAGGGGCAAGGCTGGGACGACCTGGGCACAACATCTCATGGGGCAGGGCTGGCCAGAGGCTGAACACGATGAGCAAATGTGCTCCAAAATCCACACTCACGTACCCTTTCCTTCGGTCTCTGTGAGCGAGAAGGGGAAGGCTGCGGGGTCCCGTGGGGGAGTCTCCACGTCCTTTCCTTGACCCGGGCAAACGAGTTCCCTCTCTCTCCCGAGAGCAAACAGGCCAGGCGTTGAAGTAGATCTGTCTGAGGATGGAGCAAAGCCCTGGGCTGGTTCCTCCTCGGCATCATCAGCCTTCAGTACAAAAGAAATAAGGATATACAGATCAGTGTTTCAAAAACGAACAGGCAGCACTTTCCAAACACGGAAGGAAAACAAATTGGCCTGAGGCTCTTTGCTAAGGGAAGCCAAGCCGCTATTGGCCTCTCTCTGCTCCTTCATTTTATCCGTACCACCACCACCGCTGCCGCCTGGTTAGGTGAGGCGAAGAGAAAGTGGCCTGGTCCAGAGCTGCCACCACAGAACGGGAATTTGAGCCCTGCTCACAGAAGTTCTCCAGAGTCCTCCTGGCATGGACACGTTTTGGGAACACCGCTGCCCTTCCTGGTGCTTGCTGGGGAGCTGTGTGGCTAACACACCTCTTGGTTGGGTGCCTCTGCCCAGAGGACAGTGCCTCTGGGAAACAGCAGGGCGTGCTGTGGCTCTAAGAGCAGCCTTCCTGCTGGGAAGCTTGCCAGAGGTGCCAGCTCTGAGTTACCTGTGGGCAGCAGACCTGAGTTATTCGCATTGCCCTGCCCTCTCCATTGTGACTCCCCCACATTAATCACCTCTCTGTTGTCTGTTAATCGATTGTGGAACGTCTAACATTTTGGGTGTGGTGTGCGTGGGTCCAGCTGCTTTGTATTGACACACAACATCCAGATGCCCTCTGATGAGCGTCAAGTTACAAATGAGGGTGGGCAAAACCGGACCCATAATATTTATTTTTAAATTCTTCTGCTTCCCACCCCCCGCCAGAAAGTCCCTAGTCACTTCTCAAAGTTGGCACCTTCCTTGTTGAGAGCGGAGGCACGCTGCCATGGCTGCCCGTTTCAGCACCCTCTACGGGACAGAGTGCTCCTGGAACAGTGCTTGGAGACACTGAAAATAACTGAGCTTTAGCAGTCATTGTCCCCTGTGGCCCCCCCCCGCCAAACCCAAGAGAACTAAGGAAGTGTGTCTGTTCACAAAATTGTATGTTATTTATTTGGGGAGAACCCACAGGGCTCAGTGGTAGAGCCTGTGCTTGGCACGCAGAAGGTCCCAGGTTCAATCCCCGGCATCTCCAGCTGAAGAAGAAGAAGAGGAGAGGATTTATACCCCCGGCCCTTCACTACCCAAGAGGAGTCTGAGAGCGGCTCAGGATCCCCTTCCCCTCCCCACCACAGACACCCCCTGCGAGGGAGGGAGGGAGGGAGGGAGGCCGGGCTGAGAGAGGCTCTCCCTGAGAGAGCAGCTCTGAAAGAATTCCTGACCGGCCGGCAGGGTCCGGCAGGAGGGGATGTGAGAGACCTGTGGTGCTGCTGTGGGAGGCCCCCCCCGCCCCCCAGCGCAGAGGCTGGGCAGGCCACACCGGGGCGGGGCGGGGCGGGGGGGGAGGTGGACCGAGGAAGGGCGCGCGGGGGGGGGGGGGGCGGCCCTGATTCCGCACCGGGCAGCGCCACGCGTGTCCCCAGCTGTGCTCCTCTACTCCGCTCACTCGCCCCCGCCTTCCTCCCCAGCGGGGCCCCAGGCGGCCGAGGCCTCCTCTGCCCTCCCGCCCTCACAACCGCCCGGGGAGGTAGGGCGCCCGACCTGACCGGCCCCTCCGCCGTCGTCGTCCCCCCCCCTCCCCGGCCTCCCGCCCCCGCCGGCCGCCCTGAGGGAGGGGAGGGGAGGGGAGGGGAGCCCGGCCGGCGTGGCTGAGGGGGGCGGGGGCGCCCGAGGGGAGGGAAGCGCCGAGGAAAAAGGCGGGAAAGCGGCCCGCCCGGGAGAAGCCGGGGTGGGGCGGGGCGGGGCGGGGGGAGGGAGGAAGGAAGGAAGGGGCGCCCCTCCCCTCCCCTGGGGCCGCCCTCTCGCCCCCTGGGGGAGCCCCGCCCCCGGCGCGCCGCTTTCCCGCCTTTCCCCTCGGCCCAGGACCCCCCCTCCCCCCGCCCCCGGCGACCCTGAGGGCCAAGCGGCCGGGCTGTCCTCCGGCGGCCGGGCTGTCCTGTGGCGCGGGGGACGGCTCGGAGGGAGCTCGTGCGCTGCCGCGGGAGGAGGAGGGCAGGCGCCGTCCCGGGGCGCCCCCTCCCCCTCCCCCTCAAGTTCCCGAGTGGCAGAAGCAGCCCTCGCGGGCGGGCGGGCGGGCGGGCGGGTGTCCGTGGAGGTGCCCTCAGCAGGTGAGGGGGTGGGGCGGGCCGCGGGACTCCCCCTCGACACCCTTCTGGCGGCCTCCTGCCCCTCTCCCGCAGGAACCTCCCCCGGGGGCACCGCTGCCAGATTCCGGCTGCCCGCATATCGCCTTGCCAAAGGTTTTGACGATCACAAGAGAGGAGAAGAGCCCGGCAGGGAAGGCGCCCGGGGAGCTGCGGGGGGGGGGGGGCTCGATCCCCTTCCCCTTCCTGCAGGATGGCCTCGTCTTCCCTGGCAAGGAGCCGCCAGAGGAGCCGCCAGCCTGCCCGAGCGGAAACCTTCCCGCCAGAAAGGGGAACCCCCCCGCCCCCCCCCGGGAATCCGGCTTGGTCAAAGGGGCCGCGGGGGGGCGGGGGCGGGGGGGCGCGCGGCGGCTGCTGCCGGTTGAACTCCTCCCGTCGTGGCTTCTGAGGGGACAAGGGGGGTCCCCCTCCCTCCCCCCCCTTCCCTGGCACCTGTTTGCTCTGAAGGGAGTCTGCCCACTTCGCTTTGTGAGGGAACAGGGGCTGCCGCTGCTGCCGCCAAGTGTTTCTGGGGCGCGACTGCTGCCTTTGAGGCGCGCACACCTTCGCCCCCACCTCACGGGAGGGCACTGAGGGTAGCCAAGCCCTGGGCGCCTCCTGCAGCAGCCGCCTGCCAGGGGGATCCTCTCCCGGCTCTCGCCTCCCCCCCCCCCCCCGGCCTTCTTTTGCAGAGGAGAGGGCCTCCGCGGCTGCCTCCGTGTCTGGGCGGCCAGAAGGGGAGGAAGATGGGGGGGGGGGGTGCTGCCGCTGCTGCTGGGCTCCCTTCCTCCTGCCTTTCGTTCTCGGGCTGTGCTGTCTTTACCCGACCTCTCCCCTTGCAGGGACAGCGGAGGGCCGGCCCCGCCTGCACATGGAGAGAGGACTAAAAATCTGTTCCCAAGGGAGAGGGGACTTGCTGGGAACAATGTGTTTATTTTTGCCTGTAAAGCTTCTTCTCGGCCTTGCTGACTGTGGGGAAAGCATGAAGGAGCAATCCAGACTGGCAACCCAAAGCCAGCTTTTTGTTGTTGTTCAGTCGCACAGTCGAGTCCAACCCTTCGTGACCCCATGGACCAGATTACGCCAGGCCCTCCTGTCTTCCGCTGTCTGCTGAAGTTTGCTCAATTTCATGTTCGTTGCATCGATGACACTGTCTAACCATCTCATCCTTTGCCGTCCCCTTCATCTTTGACCTTCAATCTTTCCCAGCATCAGGGTCTTCTCCAGTGAATGCTCCCTTCTCATTGGGTGCCCAAAATATTTGAGCTTCAGCTTCAGGATCTGGCCTTCCAGGGAGCAATCAGGGTTGATTTCTTTTAGGATTGACTGATTTGATCTCCTGGCAGTCCAAGGGACTCTCAAGAGTCTTCTCCAGCACCATAGTTCA
Source organism: Gekko gecko (assembly GCA_029375565.1). NCBI lineage: Eukaryota > Metazoa > Chordata > Lepidosauria > Squamata > Gekkonidae > Gekko > Gekko gecko. The sequence continues at coordinate 17,893,201 of JAPDNY010000017.1, forward strand.
AAAGAATCTATTCTTCGGCGCTCAGCCTTCCTTATAGTCCAACTCTCGCAGCCATACATTACTACGGGGAATACCATTGCTTTGACCATGCGGACTTTTGTTGGCAAGGTGATGTCTCTGCTTTTTATCATGCTGTTTAGGTTTGCCATCGCTTTCCTCCCAAGGAGCCGGCGTCTTTTAATTTCATGGCTGCAGTCACCATCTGCAGTGATCTGGGATCCTAGGAACGTGAAGTCTGTCACTACTTCTACGACTTCCCCTTCTATTTGCCAAGGAGTGATGGGGCCAGATGCCATGATCTTAGTTTTTTTGATGTTGAGCTTCAAGCCCACTTTTGCGCTCTCCTCTTTCATCCTGAGCAAGAGGCTCTTTAGGTCCTCTTCACTTTCTGCCATCAGAGTGGTATCGTCTGCATATCTGAGGTTATTGATCTTTTCCCCAGCAATCCTAACTCCAGCTTTTTGTAATTGTGTAATATTATACTAGTGCAAGCCCTGCTGCATTCTGTATTGTCCAATAAGAAAAGAGTGGTTCTCTTGAAGACCCACGAAGGGCAAGAGAGGGTGGAGGAGAGCATTACGAAGGTGGGTTGGGTAGCGGAGCCTGGTGGCATTGGGAAGCAAAGGCCCTACCCCCAAAGCAGGAAGCCGGTTGCAAAGAAAAGCCGCCTAGGAAGGGAAATGCCGCTTTAAAGGTCCTTCGTCTCCCAAAAGCAGGGGTGGTCCCTGGGGAAGGTTTGCCAGTCTAGTCTTCTCCACAGCCCCTGCCGTTTGGCCCAGTATAAAAAGTAGTGTTAATTTTTTAAAAAAAGAAAATAGGTGAGGCTGACAAAGACTCGCCCAGTTTGTCAGGGGTTTTGGGGTGGGGGAGGGGCTGACGGAAAGACGGGTCACTCACTGACCCCTCCTTGGTGCCCGGGTGAGGGTACTGGTGCTCTGCTAAGGCACACCTGACAGGGCAGCAGGACAGCTGCATTTAGAGCTCCACAAAGGATCACAGCTTACAACTTTAAACCATGGGAAACACTGAAATGCAGCGCTTCTGCATTCTGAGGAACCAACCGGGGGAGAGGCTGGTCTGCGAAAGTAGGCACAGGTCTGGCACTGGAGCATAAATTGTGTCCAGTACATTTTGCTTCATTTCAGCAATGACCTGGAGAGCTAGTATGACATCGTGGTTAAAGGGTTGGACTTGGACTAGCACTGGAAAGGCCAACTTAACTATGAAGCTTGTGAGGATTTTGGGCCACTCATTCTCTCTGCCTGGCCTACCTCACAGGGTTGTGAGAATAAAGCAGAGGAAGGGTGGGATGAAAATCTAACAGTAGTACAGATGAGCTCATCAGAGTCAAATGTGATGCCTGAACCTGCCGTCAAAGAAATGAATATCTGCTGCATGTCAAAGTAAAGTGTTTTTCAGCAAAGTATTTTCACATTTCCGAGGTACCAGTTCCATACCTTATAAAATATATTTCTTTCTTTCTTCCAACTAGAGACAGACTTCAGGAGCCAGTCCAGGAGCTGCCAACTCCACTGGGCAGATCAAAGCTCTCTGGCCACATGCAGCAGCCTGTCCTCCATGAAAGGAGGCACTTCTGGCACCCAGAGCGAGCGAGCGAGCGGGCAAAGGTACTGGAATCTGGTCACAGCTTTGACCAGCCCGATCGGCCTGCTGCTGCCTCTACCCCCCTCCACATTGTTTCTCCCTTCGCTGACCTCATGCCATTCCTTTCTGGCACAAAGGCAGGCTCAAAGAAGGACAGAGGCTTAGGGAGCACAAAGGGGGGATGACTGGTGAGTGCAGGCAGCAGCAGGCCGATCGGGCTGGTCAGAGCTTTGACCGAGCCTTCTCTGGTAGCAGAAGCACAAGGAGCTGACAGCACTCGGATACTGAGGACGCACACGGGAGTTGTGTGTCTGACTTTTGCTAGGGGTGTAGTAGTCCTTTTCCTTTGGACCGTCTCCAGAGGAATGTTCTTTAGGTGTAGGCAGCCAGGCCATCTCCAGCAGAAGATGGGTGACCTGGATAACCCCGTCATTCTGACGACTCTTTTTTTTCACAAGGGCCAGAGACAAAGAGTGGCTCAGCTTCAGGTAAGGGTTGTGATCGCTTAGGGTGGACTTGGAGGTTCCCCCCATAACATGAGTTTTCAAGGTTATGTTAAGAACATAAGAGAAGCCAATGCTGGATCAGGCCAATGGCCCATCCAGTCCAACACTCTGTGTCACACAGGGGCCAAAAATACCAGGGGCCCTCAGGAGGTCCAGCAGTGGGGCCAGGACACCAAAAGCCCTCCCACTGTTGACCAGGCACCAAGAAGACAGAGCCTCACTTGCCCCAGAGTACCTATCTATACCTTGTGGCTAATAGCCACTGATGGACTTCTGCTCCATACGCTTATCTAATGCCCTCTTGAAGCGGTCCATGCTCATAGCCACCACCACCTCCTGTGGCAGTGAATTCCATACATTAATCACTCTTTGGGTGAAGAAATATTTCCTTTTATCTGTTCTAACCCGACTGCTCAGCAATTTCATGGAGTGCCCACGAGTTCTTGTGTTGTGAGAAAGGGAGAAAAGTACTTCTTTCTCAACCTGCTCAGTCCCATTCATAGTCTTATAAACCTCGATCATGTCACCCCTCAGCCATTGTTTCTCCAAGCTAAAGAGCCCCAAGCGCTTTAACCTTTCTTCATAGGGAAAGTGTTCCAACCCTTTTATCATTCTAGTTGCCCTTCTCTGCACTTTTCCCAAAGCTATAATATCCTTTCTGAGGTGTGGTGACCAGAACTGTACACAGTATTCTGAGCCAGATTGCACTGAAAAACATTCATGCAGAAGCCAGTCCACGCTGAGACACCGTAGCAGAAGAGTCGCAGAAAAACAAGCCGGTAGGGTGCCTGGTAGGCACTCACCTCCCCATTCAAGTGTGGCCCTAGCTAGGAAATATAAATCACTATGTAAACCGCTCAGAGCCTCCGGAATGGAGCGGTATAGAAATCGAAATAATAAATAAATAAATAAATGAGGTTGCACTATTGATTTATATAGGGGCATACCCTTCCTAATAATCTCCAGCATAGCATTAGCCTTTTTTTATTGCAGTCACACACTGTCTCGACATTTTCAGTGAATTATCTACCACAACTCCAAGATCTCTGTCTTGGTCAGTCTCTGGCCAGTGCAGACCCCATCAATGTGTATTTATAGTTAGGATTTTTGGCTCCAATGTGCATCACTTTGCACTTGGCCACATTGAACCACATTTGCCACGTTGACGCCCACTCGCCTATCCTTGACAGATCCCTTTGTAGTGTCTCACAGTCCTCCCTGGTTTTCACCACCCTGAACAACTTCATATCATCCACAAATTTAGCCACTTCACTGCTTACTCCCAACTCCAAATCATCAATGAACAAGTTAAAAAGCAGTGGACCGAGTACTGATCCCTGCGGTACCCCACTGCTTACCGCCCTCCACTGAGAAATTTGCCCATTTATACTCACTCTCTGTTTCCTATAAATTAGCCAGTTTTTGATCCACAAAAGGACTTGTCCTTGTATCCCGTGACTATTGAGCTTACTTAGGAGCCTTTGATGAGGAACTGTATCAAAAGCTTTCTGGAAGTCAAGGTAAACAACATCTATTGGGTCCCCCTTGTCCACATGTTTGTTCACTCCCTCAAAAAACACTAACAGGTTAGTGAGACAAGATCTTCTCTTACAGAACCCATGCTGAGTCTGCCTCAATAGTTTTTGTTCTACTAATTCTTACTACTAATTCTTTCCTTAATAACAGTTTCCACGAACTTACCCGGTATCGATGTCAGACTGACTGGCCTGTAATTTCCTTCTCATCTTCCACAGTGAAGACAGAGGCAAAAAATGCATTCAGCTTCTCAGCCATTTCCCTGTCATCCTTCAGTACTCCTTTTACCCCTTGGTCATCCAAGGGCCCCACTGCCTCCCTGGCTGGTTTCCTGCTTCTAGTGTATTTGAAGAAAGTTTTATTGTTGGTCTTTACATTTCTTGCAATATACTCCTCATACTCTCTTTTTGCCTGCCTGATCACAGACTTGCATTTTATTTGCCACAGCCTGTGTTCCCTTTTATCAGCCTCACTGAGACTAGCCTTCCACCACTTAAAGGAATCCTTTTTACCTTTTACAGCTTCCATTACTTTGTTTGTTAACCATGCAGGCTTTTTTCTATACCTATTTGTGCCTTTCCTAACCTGCGGTATATATTTTTTCTGAGCTTTTGGGATTGTAGTTTTAAATAGTTTCCAAGCTTCCCCAAGGGTTTTGACCCTTTCTACTTTTCCTTTCAGTTTCTTCTTCACATGTCCCCTCATTTCAGAGAAGTTACCCCTTTTAAAGTTAAAAGTGGTTGTGTCCGTCTTTTTGGCCAGCCCCCTATTTATACCAATGTTGAACTCAATAACATGATGGTCACTGTTGTGCCCTCACAAGTTCTTCATGATGCCCAAGCAGTTGCTCTCTCTGCAAGGGTTCGTGAAACAGACAGGGCCAGGCTGCTGTGCAATGCTGCAGAGTGCCTGGTGGAAAGGGAGTGGGGGGTGGGGAGAGGGGGGATGTTGCTTCTTCTCCCTCCCTCCCTCCCTCTTCGGCCCGTTCTTTGGGGCAGGGCAACAGGAGCATCACCTGAGGGAACAGAGGCTCTGTAAAGCAAGGAAGGGGGGGGGTGGCGGCCTTGCCAGAGCCCTGAGTCACGGAGGCATGTGCTGCTTGGAGGCCTGGGGGGTGCTTTGCATACATTGTCCGGTGGTGATTTCTCCAGCAGCTCCGGAAGGGAGCCCATTATTGCTCCCAGTGGCCGAGCGGGAGAAGAGCCGCTTTGCTAACTGCTCTCTCCCAGATTCTTGCCAGGGTTCTAGTGGCATGGATACTACAGGTCAGATGGTCCGTTAAACACAAGTGCATGCTTGCCTAGCAGCAGCCCATATGACATGACCTCCCCCACCAAAACCCAGGGGTTCCCGTGGAGAGTGGCCAGGTGGCTGGCCCTCCAGGGGCCGGACCGTTGCCTGGGTTCTCCCAGGGCAAGAGGGAAGTGGGACGCCCATGGTCATGCCTGCCTGTGCTCCTCGTGGGCTGGGGAGTGGAGAAGGAGAAAACCCTGGTTTCTGGAATGGCATTTCTCTGAGGAGTTTGTCTTGGCGTTCTGACTAGTTTTGGGGGTCAAGTACCTCTAAATTCCAGGGTTTGCATGTCATGATAGGCTGCCTAAAACCGCTGAGCCCGTTCATTTATTTATTTCCCTCCTGCCTCTTTCTGGTGACTGAAAAAAAGTACGTTTCAGGGAGGCTGATTTGCATGCACAACATCCATTAGAAAGTAATGATCAAATCAGCTCATGCAAATAAATATATGTTGTTTTGCAGGTGGGAAAATGGATGCAAGGAGGACCTGTTCATATTGCTTGCTGCCTTCAACCCAGGTATGTGTATGTTGATCAATCATGCTCACAACAGGGAATTTTTCTTGGGAAAAATGTACTAGAACTCTCAAGAGGGAAATGAAGTTTTCAGTATGCAGACTGAAAACTCATGAACTTCGATACATGTATCACGCGCAGTTCTTAACTCTCCAGAAGAATAAAGTAGGGAAAACCAAGCCGTGGGAGTGATCTGGGAGGAGGACTGTGCTCCTTTTCCTTACAAGTAAACATTTAGGCTGTTGTTGGGGGGTGGGGTGGGGGGTAGCAGAGGATACCGAAAGGATGACTCCTGCTACTGTAATTTGCCGCAGACAAACTATATCCTCCACACACCTAGAAAGGCCCACGGCACCACGGGAAGCACTGCTTAAGCCAGCCTGGGGCTGGATTTCTTATTTCTTAAAAATAAGCATTGCTCAGCATAAATGGGCGTGACTTGGACAAGGTACGCCATCCCTTGCAAGGCGGGAGCTGGCTGTTGGTGGCAGCTGTGGTGTCTGCTGTGGACTCCTCTCCGGCTCAGCCAGTCAGCCTAGGCTTCACTTGGCCTCTTTGCCCTACTCTGTCCTCCGGGGTGCTTCTGGAATGTGGTGATATCACTGGGCAGGTATGCCCCCCCCCCCCCGCCGGCCCCATAATTTCTGCTAGGCCCGTAAAGGCTCAGGAAGGTCCCAGATCCTGCCAGTGCTCTTTGCTTCGCAAGAGCGTCCCTTCGTGCTTGCTTGCAGAAGGAACAGTATAGCTGCAGAGGACACAAAAAATGTCACCTAATATCCTAGCACAGAAGAAAGATAGTCATGGCTTTCTTTAATGGAGCAGTTGCCAAAGAGTGCATGAAATAACCTCTGGCTCCGTCTTTAGACATCTGCTCGTATTAAGAGGCCGCTGACTCTCTCAGCTGGAATTGCCAACTATACATCGGCACAGCACCTCCGCAGGCTGGCAGTGCACACCTTCATTGCGGCTGAAGTGTCGTTTCCTACTGGACACAGCTTCTTTTGCAGACAGGGAGGGAGGCCTTGGCAGGAGTGGAATGGGGATCCCAGGCAGCACGTCCTGTGACGGCTTTGTGAGCAGGGCCCTGGGCCGGGGCAGTCCAGGGGAGTCTTTCCATGCACCTGAGCTCAGGGAATTCCTGCAGGAAGTCATTACCTGAGCAATAAATGGCCCACTGCAGTTGGCCCCCTGTGCTGCAGCTTTCCTAGGCTTGGGCTTGCGAAACCCATTGATGCTTGCCAGTGATGACAAGTGCCAGCGTGGTGTGGTTCTTTGGACTGTTCTGGTCACCACACCTTAAAAAGGCTATTATAGCTTTGGGAAAAGTGCAGAAAAGGGCAACTAGAATGATAAGAGGGTTGGAATACTTTCCCTATGAAGAAAGGTTGAGGCGCTTGAGGTTCTTTAGCTTGGAGAAACGACGGCTGAGGGGTGACATGATTAAGGTTTATAAGATAATGCATGGGATAGAGCAGGTAGAGGAAGAGGTACTTTTCTCCCTTGCTCACAATACAAGAACTCCTTGTGGGCACTCCATGAAATTGCTGAACGGTCGGGTTAGAATGGATAAAAGGAAGTCCTTCTTCACCCAAAGAGTGATTAACACATGGAATTCACTGCCACAGGAGGTGGTGGCGGTTAGAAGCACGGACAGCTTCAAGAGGGAATTAGATAAACATCTGGAGCAGAGGTCCATCAGTGGCTCTTAGCCACAAGGTATAGACAGGGACTCTGAAGCAAGTGATGCTCCGTCTTCTTGGTGCCTGGGGGGGGGGAGGTCAACAGTGGGAGGGGGCTTCTAGTGTCCTGGCCCCACCGCTGGACCTCCTGAGGGCCCCTGGTATTTCTGGCCCCTGTGTGTGACACAGAGTGTTGGACTGGATGGGCCACTGGATTGATCCAACATGGGCTTCTCTTACGTTCTTATGTTGAACTGGGATCTTGGAGTTCCGGGTTCAAGTCCCCTCTCTGCCAGGGAAGCTTGCAGGGCAGGCGATCTTGGGCCAGTCACTCTGCCTGAGCCTGATCTTCTTCACACGGTGGTGGCTAGAAAACAAACACCGTTGATAAAATTATAGATGAATCGTCTGGAAATGTCCCACTGAAATCAATGGAAGTTGTGAATTCCATCAGGCTGTCTTCCATGCGAGTGAGTGATTTTTCTGACCAGTCCTCTTACCAGGTGAATCTTTTCAGACTTCTCTCCTGTTGCTGTTCGTTTGCACAATGCAAGCTCATCCTTCCCCCACAAAACAGGACTGATTTGTAGATTTTCAATGGAAGGGAGAATGGCCCTTAGTGATGAGCCTGGCTTCTGCTTGTGCACCAAATGCACACCATGCATGCTTCACACAATACTTGCCCTTTCCATCAAGAGATGTATGCCTCAATGTAACCCTTGCTTTCTGGTAAATGTGTTCTTGATCAGTGGATGGAGATCATGCTTTTAACAAGCGGGGATTTTATAGAATGAGCTTACTATGCTGTCTCACTGATGCCATCTGCATACAAGCATTGCTCCTCTGATGCTGATTTATTTATTTGTTTGTTTGTTTGTTTGTTCAATTTATGAATCACCTATTCCCTACAATGTAAGGCTCTAGGCAATATACAACTGTTACAAACAAAATTAAAAACAAAAACTGAAAATCGGCTACATTCTAGGCATAGGGTGGCGGTTGGTGGGATGCATTTCCTGTGTCTGGCTCTGCAAGGTTTATAGAAGGGTAAGAACATAAGAACATAAGAGAAACCAATGTTGGATCAGGCCAATGGCCCCTCCAGCTCAACACTCTGTGTCACACACAGTGGCCAAAAATACCAGGGGCCCTCAGGAGGTCCAGCAGTGGGGCCAGGACACCAGAAGCCCTCCCACTGTTGACCCCGCCCCCCAAGCACCAAGAATACAGAGCATCACTGGCCCCAGACTCAGAGAGAACATAAGAACATAAGAGAAGCCAATGTTGGATTTTCAGGCCAATGGCCCATCCAGTCCAGCACGCTGGGCCACACACAGTGGCCAAAATATACTAGGTGCCACCTGGAGGTCCATCAAGTGGGGCCCAGGGCTGTCCAGCTCTTGTACTAGATCAGTTTTGCTTATGCAGTTTTCATTCTGATTTGTGTCCTCTTTTCTTTGGTTGCTATTGGCACTTGGGTGCTTCAAAATGGTTCTTGTTTGGTGCAGCAGGTATGATGCAAGCAGGTCAAAACAATATATTCCACAGGTTGCGTGTGTCTATTTGGGAATCCTTCATCAGTTGACAGACATCATCAGACTGAGCCTGTCTTTCATTACATACCCAATTTACTAAGCAGTCTTCGATATGAAACCATGTTGCCAATCAAAGTGGCTCTGTAACAGCAAATTCTAAGGTTCTTAACATGTTGATCATTTCTTAAGCCGAGCTGACTTGGCATGAATTTGTGCCACAGTACTAGGAATGCCTCAGGGCAGGAAATGTTTTTTATTATACTTGAAAGAGGGATTTAAACTTCAGAGTCCTTAAGCCAAACCTGTAGATGGGCCCAAGACCATCATTAGCTACCTTTTCTGCTTCTAGAAGACCTTTTGAATGTTTATCTCATTGGAGCTTTATGCTGTTATTAGACTACAGTCCCCGCACTGTACATTGTGGTTATGAGTGAAATACGAAAGTTTAAGGCTACATAGTCCAAGGTATATGGAAACTGCAAGCAAAAATGAAGTAGCAGTTGAAGTGAACCCTTTACAAAAGCGTCTCCATGCATGGCCAAGGGTTAAATTCTGTGTCCTGAAATATGCAATCGTTTTTTTGTTTCTTTCCAGGGAAACATAAATGCATTTCTGTGTTACAAATTTTTCCAAAAAGAATTAAGGCCATGCTGTTCATTGATACGTGCTTTACAGATGAGAACACTGGGCCTGCTTAAGATACATTACAAAAGCAGCAGCAGTTTCTGATTGTATTTTGATATCTAGGTTAATATTTACAGAGGACCTTTCTGTTTTCTTTCCTAGGAATATAGAACATACAGCGAAAGCAAGTTGGATCAGAGCAATTCATAAGGTAGGAGATATAATTTCCTTTGTAACATGGGGCCAACCATTTCAGGATGTTCTATCAGGGGGGAAAATGTGATGTGTTTTGCCTCCATTCCCTGTCAGATTTATTTGGTCACATGGGACTGGTGAAAAAAGTCTCCCTTATCTTGTTGTCAGAGCTGACATTTTCAAGAAAGTGCTTGTTTATTCATGAAGAATTGAATTGGCCCTAAATATTCAGTTTCGATATATAAACATTGATTTGTAAAACTTGGAATTTTAATGATGGTGAACATTGATTTAGGATCTTATACTCTCTTGTTTTTTTAAAGAAGACAATAGTTCAATGCATTTGATTTAAATGTAGTTTAAAACAAATTTCTCCAGGTGCTTTGATTTCAGCCTGTTAGTAATGTGCCGTCGAATTAAATGTGTTTTGTTGTTGCACTTATTGTCATAGAATGTTTAAAATCATTTATTAACTCTTGGTTTTTAAAGTGCTTTTGTCTATTGTACAAGGCAATTCTAAAGTAAAGTCTGGCCCAGAGGAAGAAGGCAAGCCCTGTATATGGGCAGGCAGTTGTGTCCCTTCTCCCACATTTAGCGTGAAATCTCTATCTGCCTTTCCCTTGCATCTGGAAATAGAATTTCCTTGTTGTGCCATTATTCCAATCAATTGCATCATCACTTAGCTACGTGAAGTTTTCTTTTATGTATTTATTTAAAACATTTCTGCCCTCCCCTTCCATACCCAGTGTGGCTCACAGCAGAAACAAAATATATATAAATAACAGTACACAAGTCAAAAATACAGCCAAAGCACAATCAGAATCAAAATACTATCAGCATGGATGTAGTAACAGTAAGTAATCAAATACAGAAGAACCCCATTACTGTGAATCCCAGAGGTTTTTATATAGAGTACAATCTTGCGCAGCCAACAGGGCATGGGTGAGGGGAGGGGCATGGTGGACCTCAGTGGGCGGAGAATCCCAGCGTCTCGGTGCTATTTTTTGGAAAGGCTCTCCTGTCTTGTGATCGGCTGTACTCATACCTCAGACAGCGAGGGCTCATGGCAAAGGACCTCTGAAGAGGCTCATGTTGCCTGGGGGGGTGGTGGTGTCTGTAGAGCTAATTCCATCATAATCATCCACAGTTAAAACTGAAATCAGTTAATGGCATCAGACAGACATCTTTTTCTTCAACATCATTGTCAAAAATTTGAACCAGTTCAGTGCCCGATGAAAACCATGTTGGACAAGCTGTTAATCCCTGGATTATTGGGGAAATAGTTTGTCTGGAGTGTTAGGATCAGGAGTTAGACTGTTCTCCCATCCTAGACTGTTCTCATGCACGCATGGGAGGTAGGTCAGCTGGCTGAGCAATCTGAGATGAAAGAATGTGAAAAAATGAGGCACCAGCAATGTTAAAAGCTTCCTGTTCCTGCTGCTGCAGAAGGTCTCCTCTTGCTGCCTGGTCTCCCTCTCCTGAGTCCATTTCACTCCCACCAGCTGTCTGCATCCACTCAGAGCTACACAATGGCTTTGCACCAGCAGCAACACTTTGCTTTCCTGCCCTTGCCTGCTTCAGCTGGGGCCTTCTGGCAGCTGGAGTCCCCTTTAAATCCTCCTCCTCCTCCTCTCACTGCTGCTCTCTTGTGCACTTTGGTATGCTAAGTGCATTCCTGCTTGCTTCTCGGTGTGCAGGGTGATGCTGTGCAAGAGCTCCCAGGCTGAGTCTGGCCCAGGCTGACTTCATACAGCGTGGCCAGGACTAGGAAGTGCAGGTCTCTTCACATCCCATGATGCTATCTGGTTATCTTGTTTACTTATTTAGAAACTTTCTTTGCTGCCTCTCCAGAGAACCTTTAATAAACTATTAAATGCCTCCCCGGAGCATAAAAGCAGCAGAAAACATGTAACGGCTTAAAATGAGACTCATAAAGCAATGGATTGGCTACCTGACTAGAAGGTCGTCTGCAATAAGTAGTAACAGCATATTCTGCAACAGCAACTAAATGCGCATGGTGTCTTCAAAGGGCCTTAAGGCCATTGGTTAGAATGAGAAGAACTGGAAAGGAATCTGACATTGTGCCTCTCAGTTTAGATGAGGATAAGGGGTGGATCTTGCCTCTGTATGACAGCTCTGTTGTTTCATATTGATACTGTTATGTCCATTGACCGCCACTAGATGTCAGCGATCGAATGCCGAGCTTAACTCCCTAAGAACAATAGTGACTAGGCTCCTGGATTGTCCTTGGGGAACCAATAGGGACTTTGGAAGGAGATTTGAACCCACCAATAGGATCTAGGGGTGTTCCCAGGTACTGTATATAGTTGGCCACCCGGCCGGTGTTCGTGGTTCTAGTTGTGTACCAGTAAACAATGTTGATTGCTACAACCGTTTCTGTGGTTTCTACATGCGTCTAACCCACTACACAACAGATACCATTGAGTTTCAGCAAGTATATAATTCGGACACAATTCTAGTCAAATCAAATTCCATTTGTTTTGGTTGGAGAGATTAAAACATGCGCACTGAAATGTGGCCGTTGAGCTTATGCTGCTTCAGTGTTTCTCAGACCTCTGGGAGCTGAAGTGCACTGTTTTCCTGAGTTAAAATGGGTCTCCCCTTTCATTGCTGCGTCCAAAATGATAGGGAGGCGGCATGGCCATAAGGCATGGTTCTTCAGAGGCCAGGGGATTCTGCTTGGGTCATTATGCTACTTCTGACAGGGTGGGGGGAGAGAGGGAGAAAATAGTACCGTACTCTAGTAGGAAGCACACCCAGAGTGCGCTAGGAGCCTTGAGTTATTTCCCTCGTGCATTTCTCACTGTGCGTCATCTGGTTATAACTGCATTCCTTGCCATGACATAACAGATCCTTTGCATTTCCTGACTAGTGCGTGATCTTCCTTACAAAAGCTCCTGCCAGCAGTCTGGTGTAGTAAAGCAGCAGCAGCAGCACTGGACTCGCTTAAGGACCGTCGACGGACTTGGCTGGTGTTCTGGAAGGGGCTCAGTTGACCAAAGGGGTCCTGTCACATTGACCAGGGGCTTTGCATACAGGTGATGTGGGCTCAAATAGGCCTGGTCATGGATCCCCATCAGTCTGTAGAAGACAAACTGTGAAAACGTGCACATGTGCAATTTGAGCTAGGATGTCCTTTTCAGGCTCTGCTTGGTTTCATGGGCTGCTCATGCTGTTGGGTTAGCCCGTTCCCCACCTGCTTTAAAATGTTAAGATTGAGAAGGTATAAGAGAGTTTTGTTGTTGCCTCTTACAGCTGGTTGTATAGTGCAAGAAAGCAAATGGTGTGGTGGGGGTGTGTGACAGAGAGAGAGAAAGGGGGGGGGCTTATTCTGTTTGTTGCTGTGTCAGAGGTAAGAGTTATGGAGGACCCTTTACATACTTGAGAGCAGGGGTCATTTCGTAGAAAAAGAGGTGCAGGAGCTCATTAGCATAACTCAGTAGCATAACTTATTTGCATATGCCACACACCCTGACATCACCAGAAGTGTGTCAGGAGGCAACACCCACCGCTCAGGCACCACCCCTAGGGACTGTCATTCCAGTCCCAGAGTAGCCTATCTGGGCCCAGGAGGAATGCTACATGTGCTGCTTCGCGCTTCTGCGGGGAACTGGGGGTGGGGCTGGCCACCGCCGCCTGTGCTTCTAACTGCCGGAGCTCCGCTCCTGTGTGCTCCTGCTCCAAATGACCCCTGCCTGAGAGAATGGTTTGACTTGGATACTTAGGTTGACGTACGTGGAACTTCTCTGTCAGAGAGATAGCGAAGACCCTTCTGTGCTTTGGGGTGGGGACCCTTTCTCTGAAACATGGAGGTCTGGGGATGGCCAAGTGGGCTTCTTTTTGTCAAAAGGGTCAGGGAGGGCAAGGTATCGAAAGCAAGTCATAGGCTGGCCAATGTTGCCTCTAAGCTCCATAGTGTTGTAAGCAAAAATTCTACCTCAGCGAAAAAAGCTAGTAGCATTAAAGTTGTGAACTTGACATTTGACTATCGCGTAAATTATTTTTTTAGAAGATTATTTCCATAACCTTGTAAAAATCTCAGAATGAATTCTTTTAAACTATATTTAAACTATATTTTAAGAATAAGTTTAAACATAAGAGAAAATAGAATCAAGTCAAATTTCATTGAGTGCCCACGAGTTCTTTTGTGAGTGTAATGTATTAGCTGTAGAAGACAGCCGCCATGGAGTTGGCCTGGCCACGCGGTCCGACAAACCTCAGACCTTTGTTCCAAAGACAACAGCCACTTTGGACCCAAAGGCGCACCTAGGGGCTCGCCCGGATCCGAAAGGGGACCTATTGAAATGTTGACTTGTAAATAAGGCCAGTCACGGGCGATGGGGGTGTGGGCGTGGGTCTGGTGTAGGGCAGGCGTATAAGCCGGTCACTGCCCGGCCAGTTTATCTTTCATTCCTGATGTAATCCAATAAACAAGAGCTGATTCACTATGCTGATTTCGTGTTATCTGCAAATTTAGCCACTTCACTGCTTACTCCCAACTCCAAATAATTAATGAACACGTTAAAAAGCATTGGACCGAGTACTGAGCCCTGTGGTACCCCACTGCTTACCACCATCCACTGAGAAAATTGCCCATTTATACTCACTCTCTGTTTCCTATAAATTAGCCAGTTTTTGATCCACAAAAGGACTTGTCTTTGTATCCCATGACTATTGAGCTTACTTAAGAACCTTTGATGAGGAACTTTATCAAAAGCTTTCTGGAAGTCAGGGTAAACAACATCTATTGGGTCCCCCTTTTCCACATGTTTGTTCACCCCCTCAAAGAACACTAACAGGTTAGTGAGACAAGATCTACCTTTACAGAACCTATGCTGAGTCTGCCTCAATAGTTTTTGTTCATCAATGTGCCTACTAATTCTTTCCTTAATAACAGTTTCCACCAACTTACCCGGTATTGACATCAGACTGACTGGCCTGTAATTTCCTGGCTCTCCTCTAGAACCCTTTTTAAAGATGGGAGTGACATTAGTTACCCTCCAATCCTCAGGAATGGAGGCAGAATTAAAGGAAAGATTACATATTTTTTCAGGAGATCCACAAATTCACATTTGAGTTTTTTCCAGAACTCCTGGATGTATGCATTCCGGGCCTGGTGATTTATCGGTTTTTGAAGTTGTCTATCAGTTGTAGGACCTCCTCTCTTGTTGCCTCAATCTGACTCCGGTCTTTCAACACCCCTCCCAAAATCAGCGGTTCTGGAGTGGGCAGGCACTTCTCCTCCTCCTCCTCCACGGTGGAGAATGCATTCAGCTTCTTCTCAGCCATTTCCCTCTCAGCCATTCAGTATTCCTTTTACCCCTTGGTCATCCAAGGGCCCCACTGCCTCTTCCCTGGCTGGCTTCCTGCTTCTAGTGTATTTGAAGAAAGTTTTATTGTTGATCTTCAAGTTTTTGCAATATGCTCCTCATATTTTTTTGCCTGCCCGATCACAGACTTGCATTTTATTTGCCACAGCCTGTGTTCCTTTTTATCAGCCTCACTGAGGCTAGCTTTCCACCACTTAAAGGAATCCTTCTTACCCTTTACACCTTCCATTATTTTGTTTGTTAACCATGCAGCCTTTTTTCTATACCTATGTGTACCTTTCCTAACTTGTGGTATATATTTTTTCTGAGCTTCTAGGATTGTAGTTTTAAATAGTCTCCAAACTTCCCCAATGGTTTTGACCCTTTTTACTTTTCCTTTCAGTTTCCTCTTCACATGTCCCCTCATTTCAGAGAAGTTACCCCTTTTAAAGTTAAGAGTGGCTGTATTGGTCTTTTTGGGCAGCTCCCTATTTATTCAAACGTTGATCTCAATAACATGATGGTCACTGTTCCCAAGGGGTCCCCAAGGTCTTGGCCAACGGGGCCTGGAGGAAAGAGGAGGGCCTAAAAGGCAGGTTGGGATTGGTAGCTCAGCTTAAGTGCAGGGTGCGAAATGTGCTTCTCCAGGGAGCCCCCTCACCTAACAGAAACCCTGGCACTAAGGGAAACTTGCCATTAGTAGGAAACACAAATGGTCTCTGTTTAAACCGCATGCCAATGGTGGGGTTTACCGATGCGTCATCTCGGGAAATAGATCTCAGCTGGAATCCCGGAGAGGAGAGTCAGTGCCTGCAGTTTGCTTCACACAAACCCGAAGACCTATTCTGCAGCCTCTGTAGTGGGGAAGAACAAGGCATGCATTATTTGCTGTAAGCCTTGTATCAATGGCGGGGGGGAGTGCCTTTCCTTTCTGCTTTGATTTCTCTTCTTTGATTTATTTAAAGATCAGACACCGATCCCTCAACCATACATTTTCTCTGATTTCTGTTTATGTTCTCTCTTTTATAAAGATTTGTGGGGTGTTATTTATTACTGGTTTTATGGTCAGTCAGTGTGTGAGAGAGTTGTATGGCTCCCAAGGCACATCTATAATTGAATTACTGCCTGGCTGCTGCATGTTCTGGATGGCTGACACTCCTGAGGCTGAGGCTGCCCGAGACGCCTCTGAGCTGGTGCTTCCAGAGGCCCCCTTGTGCCAGGATCTGTGTCAGCAAAGAAGCTTCCCCGGGAGCTCATCCCCTCTCCCCCCCCCATGTAATTCTTAGCAAGAGATGGGCGTCCTAGGTTTCTCTTGGAGAGAAGCCCGTGTCCTCTTGTTTGTCATTTGTTGTCATAGTTCTGTACTCTCATATTGGGGCTTCTGGCAGACAGACCCAAAAGCACCTTTTCTTTTATCACTGCTAGCTTTAGAAAGGGTGTTGTGAGAGCGTCAAGATAGTTGTCCGGTGCCTTGCCAAAGACTACAGCTTTTCTAGAATGTTTGTCAGCAGGCTTGCAAGGAGACCATTTCCAGGCCCACATTGCCACAAGGGATATTATGGGGTATGACGGGAGATTTCCCCTTGGACATGTGGCTGATATTTACAGGTTTGAATGTGGAATCTGAATTGGGAATCCTGGAGTTTTTGCAATGCAGTTATTTCTTTGTCTGGAGAATTTCCAATGTGAAGCCTCATAAGCTATCAAACATTGTCCAATAACAAACATTCATTGTAGGCTGATTATCAAGCCATGTTAAATTGCAAATGTTTAGCTCAAATATAACCCAGTGTATATGGCAGGAAAATATTCAGCAGCTTTTTGGTGCCTCTTCCAGTATATTCAGAGGCTGTGCTATCGGTGTTTGCTATTAAAATTGGCAGAGGAGATTTAGGGGGCAGATTCCATTTTGGCTCTGGCACTGCCCCTGGGCACATGGCTTCTCTTTATTCATTGAGGTTATTTGTTTGCTGTTTCTCCTGAACATCTGGTATGCCAGAAGAACCTTGCAACACTAATTAACATCTCCTGTCCCTATCAGTGTTGCCTTTGGGGCTGTCTAGAATTATCCTGGGATGGGCCCAGCAGTGGTGTATGGCCAAGAAGCTTAGCAGGCCAGAAGAGCGTGAGCCAGTAGCATCGCTGCCATGGCTGTGGCCACCTCGGATCAGGCATGATGCCGGCCACTTCCTAACTATGCTGGGAAGTAGAAGGGGTTGAAGTTGGCTCCGGTTTGGCTCCACTACGCCTCACTTTTATCATACATTTATTTATTTATACCCACCCTACCCCCCCAAAATGGGCTTAGGGCAGCTTACAACATAAAACCATGAAACGATAAAACAACAGATGGCAGCAACAGATGATGGCAAAGACCCATGCCTCGTGTTAGGCAGGAATGGGGAACATGGCACACACAAACACCCTGCCAAATTAGTTCTAGTGAGTGGAGTAATGCGCTTCCTTCCTTAGTTTTGAATGTACAAGGAAAAGAGATGAGTGGGAGCCAGAACACGCCCTGGCCTGCAAGGGGGGGGGGGGGGGGAGCTGTGCGATGTCGTGTTGCTACCTGAGCCTGTGCTCATCTCCAGCTCCCGGACTGGAGCTCCGTCCAGAGGTGTGCTGCAGGTCAGTGACAAGCCTGCTCTTAAGACCGAGGGGGCAGCCTGGCCTGGAGGGGGCTGCACTCCCCCCGAAGGAGCAGGCTCATCAGAGTTGGGGTAAGGGGCTGCTGGATCCTGGCCTTCAGCTGGAGAACCAGACCTCTGGGACACGTGGTGCTTTTTGTCAGCTTTGGCCGACATGCCAGGTACAGCGCACTCCTTGACAAATGTGATTTGGCCACCGTGATCCGTGCTCTCAGTAGATACAGCTTAGGTTACTACATGGGGCTGCCTTTGAAAACAGTTTGGGGACTTCAGCCAGTGCAGAATGCAGCTAGCAAGGCCTGTTGCCAGGGTCGGGATACGGGGATCATCACGCCACACTCTGATGTGGAAAGACCTGCACTGGCTGCCCGTTTGTTTCGGTGGTGGATCTTCACCTTTAAAGACCTAGAGGGCTTGGGACCGGGACACTGGAAGGATCTCCTCCTTGCACGTGGTCCAGCCTGCCAGATTTGCCTCACAAGCCCTGCGCTCTCTGCCCTTTCCCCCCCCAGAAAAAAGATGAGATGGGAGGCCACCAGAGACGTGGCCTTTTCAGTATTGGCACCTGGCTTGTGCAATGCCCTTCCTTCCCCTTGTGGCTCATGGGGCTCCCGTCTTGCTTTTTTTCAGTTGCCAGGCCAAAATGTTTCTGTTCTGTCATTTTAAGTTGTTTTCACGCCAGATTGGGTTTTAATTAATATCTTTAAATGTTTTGTATTTGCTATTTTCATTTTGTAGGCTGCCTTGGGCAGCTTCCTGGAGAGGTGGCATTAAAATGCTCTCTGAATTAAATATATCTTTGTAGATGAGAGTTGGATCCAGCCTAAATTTCCTCCTGCAGCCTTCCTCCCGTGGCAGACCGCTGGATCTCCGTGGAATGTTGTTGCTGCGTGTGTGTGTGTGTGTGATAGGGGATCCAGAGGAATGATGTGGGGAGGGGGGAATCAGTGGATCCCGATTAAATTGACAGTTTCTCCCTGTGTCACTGACTGTCCAGGGCTTCCTGAACTCTCAGTCTAGTTCTCTGTAGCACGAAGCATCTGATACACAAGGAAGCGTCCTCCCCATTCCCTCCGCCCCCGTACACATTTTGCTCCACGTTTTACAAGCTGGTGACACTGATTAAGTTGGAAAGTTGTCTTTTAGAGTTAAGGATCAGCACTGGTCTTAATTATGCTGACAGTGGCTGCTTTCTTGAGGGCTGCTAAGAGAGCGAGAGAGAATGGTTGTCCCCATAGCAGGTGAACAGGGAGACGTTATTCCTTGTGCGCTCTTTCAGCCCTCCAGGCCGTTTCAGAGCGGATTTTTAAATTTATTTTACAGCTGGAATTTCTCTGGTAGCCAAATGATTTTTTGATGGCACTGAACCATCCATTTACTTAATTGTGTAGTATAAATATTTCATATAAATTCCGACATACAAGTTAACGACAGATTGTTTCCAAAGAACGCATTCCTTGTCCTGGGGTACTATGGCACACATGGCTGCAATACAGCCTCCTTTCTCAGAATGGGCCGCGCTAATCACCTCTGTATTGTTCCCGTTTCAGTACGTGTGCTGCCAAAGCGAGTGCTCTTAGAAAGGCAGGAGATGCCAAGCGGCTGTTTGTGCTGCGCTGTGTAATGCTAATGTGGAAGAAGCCATCAGATTGCTGCCTTTGCTGGGCCTCATCAGCATGCAAGGCAAATCAAATCTGTGTAGTAGTAGTAGTAGTAGTAGTAGTAGTAGTAGTAATAATAATAATAATAATAATAATAATCATCATCATCATCATCATCATCCAGGCATCCAGCTGTGATTGTGGGGGATGGCTTAAATGCTGGCAGAGAGGTGCATAACAGACGGCATGGGGTGGGGGTGGATCTTAAATGGTTTTCAGTGGAGTTTGTATGTTTGCTTGTTTGTGTGCTCGTGGAACTCTATTCTTGGCAGCCAGGAAAACAGAATTCTTTCTCTGGGGCTGTGTCTATCTCTGCCCCACAAGCCCCACAAGCCATTTGGATTCATGTCTCTTCAGTCTACATGGGCAACTGTAAACAGCTGACCTGTGTGTGATCATTCGATACGGGTGTAAGTAATCCCAGTGCTTGCAGCGGTGCCTGCTTCCAGGCCTGGCTGCAGTTGCATGAAATGCTGCCAGCTGCATCCGAAATTGCCTCTTGACACATGGCATTGGTTCATGTGAATGCCCCTTGGGAACAGAAGTGTGCGCAGGACCTCCGTGTTACAGTCGGGCTGTGCTCATCGGGGAAGGAAGCACTACATTGTGGTGGTGACTGCTGCTGCTGCTGCTGCCATAAAAGGGGGGGAGCATGCCTTGATTTGTCCAAAACTTTGACCGAGAACTCTGCAGACGCTTGGCGGCACAAACTTTCCCTCTTGTGTAAGGCAGGAGATGTCCCTTCCCCACCCCACCCCACCCCTGAATTACTGCACGCAAAACTGTGACGCTCCCCCGGAACTGGCAGAGACACCTGGCCGGCCAGGCTGGTGCTGGATGGCTGTTTAATTCCAAGGCAGACCAATAGTGTGGCACAACTGACTCCAACAGATGTTCTTCCCTGTTCCGTGGGGACTCAGAGGTCTCCTCCTAGAAAAAGAGCTGCAGGAGCACATTAGCATAAGGTATGCTAATGAGCCACTAGGCTATTAGCATAATAGCTCATTAGCATATGCCACACCCCCTGACATCACCAGACGTGATGTCAGAAGGGGAAGCAAAAGGGGGGGGGAAGGCATCTTCAAAAGCCTCCCCTTCCCTTCCCCAGCCAGCTTGCGGGGGGGGGGGAGAGTTGGGCCACAGAAGGATGAAAGAGGGAAGGAAAGAGACAGAGAGTAGAGAGAAGGAAAGAGGGAAAGAGAAGGAAAGGGGATAAAAAGAGAAGAAAAGAGGGAAAGAAAGTAGGAAAGAAGAAGGGACAGGGGAAAAGGAGAGAACGAAAGGAGGGAAAGATAAAAGGGAAGAAAGAGGGAAAGAAAGAGAGAGAGAAGGGAAGAAGGAGGGAAAGAGGAAAAGGAAAGGACAAAAGGGAAAGAGAAAAAGGAGAGAAGGAAAGAAGGAGGGAAAAGGGAAAGAAAGAAAAGGAGAGAGAAGGAAAGGAGGGACAGAAAGAGGACAAAGAGATGGGGAGAGGGAGGGAGGCTCTCCCACCCCCCATCAAGCCCCCACCCCCCCAGATCCCTCACTTACTTGCACCATAGTGCCTTCCCCTGGGGCCACAGTGCTCCCACGCAGGCCCCGGGCAGCTGGAGACGGGCCTCTTCAGGCTACCCCCCCAGGCGCAGCGCTCAAGTGCGGGCCCTGGGCAGCCGGAGACGGGCCTCTTCAGGCTGCCCCCCAGCCGCAGTGCTCCAGCGTGGGCCCTGGGAGGCTGGTGACGGGCCTCTTCAGGCTGCCCCCTAGCCACAGCGCTTAGGTGCCGGGAGCTGGAGGCGGGGCTTGCCACCACAGCCATTTGTGGGTTGCTGGAGCAGTGCTCTGGTGCGCTCCAGCCCCAAAAGACCCCTGCGTGGGGTGATTTTGAAATCCACCAGCTGAGGAGCACCTAGTCGGGGGACACAGTTTCTTCTGGATGGAGCCAGATTGCACCATTTCAGCCTACTGCAGGTCTCTGGGGAAAAAGATGCTGCTGATGCACAGCCGGAAAGAGAGATCAAGCTATGACTCACGAAAGCCCCTGCCCTGCCACTAAAGTGGCTAGTCTTGCAGGTGCTGCTGGACTCCTGCTCTTTTTGGCATTAAGGTAGAGCCACAAAGACTGCTGCTTCTATGATGCTGAAGAACTTTTTGGCCTGTAAGGTGAAACTCCAGTTACATCAAGCAGGAAAACCTTTGTTGGTTTTTAAAACCTCCCACATATTTATTCTCTAAAAGTAGCTCTGCAGAAGTCTCACCTGACTGTCCCGAGAGCCACCTTTTGCAGCAAGTGCACCGAGCCGAGCGTGGGGGGCACGCCGCCAGACGGAGCCTGCTTCTGTGTGAATCCTCTTGGGGGGCAGGTCTCCCTCATCACACCTTCCTGTTGGCCCTTCCTCCAAGGAGCTGGTGGCCGTGGACCCAGTTCTCTTCTCCCCATTCTGGCCCCGCATGAGCCGCACGGAGGCACCGTTGGCATAGTTTGCTTTTCCAGGAGTGGTTTGTGCCCAGGAACTTCATGCAAAACACAAGAGCGGTCCCTCTCTTACTGTATCCGTGGACGACCCCAGGGGAGCAGCGAAGGCTGGCTTTGGAAATCCAGATCCAGCACTGGATAGAAGGTGGTATTTTGTGCAGACATCTTTGAAATCTTTCGCTTCCTGCTGCTGGGCAGAACGCACGCCCTCTGCAACATCTGGGATATCTGCAGCTTTTTACTTCGACAGGACACCTCATGTTCGGGCATTTTGGTTCTTTACACTACTTGACTCCTTTTGAAGTGCCACTCGGTGAACTTCTAAAATTAAAAGCATTTGCCATTGGACTCTGGGACGCAGTCATGAAAAGTAGGCTGAGCCAGCTGGAAGACTGGGTGGAACGGGGGCAGGGAGAAGGAGCCCCGCAGCTCCACCCCAGGCCGAGCAGGAGCAGAGAGCACACAGACACCTTTCCTGCCTATACCGAAGTGGACTCCTCAACCTCTAGCTCAGGGGACAGAAATAAGGCCAGCGGAGAAAGCAAACTCAGCGGTTCCTACAGAGGTCGTGTGTGTGTGTGTGTGTGTGTGACTGTGGGAAGTTCCTTTTCTTTCCGCGCTTCCCCCCCACTGCCCCCCTCCAGTACTACACACCTGTTAACTTCTGGGTGTTGTGCAGCTGAGTGAAGGGCATCAGGCTAACTGGCCTTCTCCAAAGGAGACGCAGCAGCCAGCTGGGTCACACCCCTGGGGAGGCCTGAGGAGGCCCCAGCCCGCCCCGTCTCTTGGCTGGCGCAGGAGGGGGGAAGCAAGCCTGGCTGCTGCTGCTGCTGCTGCTCCTCCTCATGAGGCCCCTCACCAGACCCTCCCCGAGAGTTGCGGGGGGTGGGGGGCCCTTGGAAGCCTCCGGGCGCCCGCTGCCTGGGGGTGGCCCCTTTGGTCTGGTGCAGCTGAGCCGCCCTCTGGCAGTGGGGCCTGGAAAAGAGACCAGGCCCCTAGCCAGGATTTTTGGAGTCAGGGGGCATTTAAATTTCGGGGCGGGGCGGGGCCCTGGCTCATCAATTTGATCTGGGGGAGAAGGCCATGCCATGGCACCCTGGGCAAGGTGGGAAGTCGGGCGGGGGGGGGGCAGCCTGGAGCCGGCCTGGAAGGGACCCTCCTCCTCCTCCTCCTCCCCCCACCTCTTCCTGGGGGTGGGCAGCCAGTGAGCCTTGCTGGGCTGGTGCCTTGTGGCCCTGCCCGCTGGCTCGCCCCCGCCCTGGCCAGGGGGTCGGGGGGGGGGGGAGACCAGGCGCCTGCCCGAGGGGCGAGGGGGCGGCCCGGGGTCTCTCTCCTTCTCCCCAGCCCCAGCCAGGGCGCTTCTCGGGTGTGCGTGTGCGCGCGTCTGCCTGCCTGCCTGCCTGCCTGCCTGCGTGCGTGCGTGTGTGTGTGTGCGGCGGGTTGCGGCGCGGCCGCCAGGTGGCTGCGTCGGGGGCGCGGGCGCGGGCGGGAGAGGCGAGGCCGCGCTGCAGACAGCCCCTGCCTGGCGGGCGGATGGCGCGAGCTCCCGGTCGGCGCTCCACACTGCAGCGAGCTCGGCGGGCGGGCGGGAGAGGCGAGGCGGCGGCGATGGCGGCTGAGGAGGGCTCGGGCACGTAGCCGGGCGCGCCGAGAGGGGCCGCGGGGAAGGGGAGGGGGGAGCCTCGCCGGTCCGCCCGCCCGCCAGTCCGCCCTCCCTCCAGCGCCGCCGGGGATGCCGGGGCCAGCCCGGCCGGAGGAGCAGCGGGCGGCGCGGCGTCGGCGCCCCTGAGCTCTCCGCTCTCCTCCCAGCCCAGCCGTCCAAGTTTGCCGGGTAAGTTGGGAGCGGGAGGGAGGGAAGGAGCCCGGTGCCGCCGCCCTGCCCGCCCGCGGGTCCCCCCGTGACCAGGGGCCCCTTCCTCCCTCCCTCCCTCTCCCCGCCGCCGCCGCCGGGCACGGAAGCCCCGGACAGACAGACAGACAGAGAGACGGACAGGCGGCTGGCCGGCCGGCCGGCGGGAGAGAGGGGGGGCGCTGGCGGCCCGTCCTCGTCCCCGCGCCACTCTTGGGCGCGCTCCTCCGCCCGGCTCACCTGCAGCCGGCCCGGCCCGGCCCGGGGCGGGGGGCGGGGGGGGGGGCTGGTGGCGCAGCACGAGCCGGTGGTTGCCTCGCCAAGAGAGCCGGGCGCCGGGCGGGGGTGGCTGCTGCTGCTGCTGCCGCCGGCGGCGGTGCGGGGCAGGCTCCGGCGAGAGGCGCGGGCGGCGGGGAGTCGGCCTTTCTGAACCCCCCCCCGGCGTCCTCCTCCTCCTCCAAGCAGGCGGGCCCTCGGAAGAGATGAGCTTGGCCCGGGTCGGGGGCGATCGGAGGGCTCCCTTCCGCTCGGGGAAGCCTGCTGAGGATCAGGCCGGTCGGAGTCCCGGGAGAGGGAGAACTGAGGCGCCTCCCCAAGGAAACGCGTCCCAATCTCGGAGCAGCAGCAGCAGGCGTTGGGCTTCAGGGTTTCCTTCTGCTGCTGCTGCTGCTGCCCAGAGGAGTTCTGCAGCTGCTTCGACAGCTTCCCCCTGGCTGCATTTTTGAGCAGCCAGCGAATGACTGAATGACTGATGAGAGGGGAGACGGGAGCCTTGCTGGTGGTGGTCAAACCGTGGTCCCATTCTCTGAGCAAGGAGGGGAAGCCAGTGTCTGCTCTGGAGCTGTGCACAGCTGTGCCAGCGAGGGGAGGACGTCTGAAGGCAAGGCATAATAAGTATCCTGACCTCGGCTCAGGCCCTTTCCAGATTAATCCTGGAAGTAGTGGAATGGAGCCTTGTCTCCTTAAGGAAAGGGAAATTTCACCACCATCGCAGTCAGTAGGTTAGTACTGCACTTGTTTGGTATTGATACTTTTCATCTACTGCCAACAAGTTATGAAGAGGTCAATAATCAGAGTACGTTAAAGCAGGGATGAATGAATAAGGTGGAAAGGATGCCTAATTACCCCTTGGACGCCTCTGCTCTCAAGTAGCATCCATCTGCTTCTCTCCCCCCCAGTCTCTGTGCTGCCAGGTATAAAATGCAGAATTCCAGTTCCCCTTTACCTGTTCAACATCCTACCCTGGGATTTGTTTTCCAGATGTGCCCTCCCGCCCGTGCCCGGGCTCTTGGGAATAATGTGGAGGAGGAGGAGTCAGGATAGGTGGAGGCCAGGCTCTCCATGTCTGCAAGGTTTTTATGTTGGGTCAGGTGTTTTGCGGAGCAAGGGGCTGCCGTAACTCCCACTGGGCAGCCGGTTGTGTCCCCGTAGAGATCCTTGGCTAGGTGGGACATGCGACGGAATGGCAGGGAGTCTGCTGCTTATCGCCGTGGCCATTACTTGGTTCTCTTTCCTGGCTGCGGCGACAGAAGGGACATCAGAAAGCAAAGCAGTGAGCCTTTGTGGCTGGAGCCTTGGAACGTGTCCTGGTGCATTCCTTTAGTATTATCTATTTACAAAATGTATAACCCACTTTTCTGCCCTTACCAGGGCCACAAAGGCAGCTAATAATTCAAAGCATGCATGATAAAATACATTATAAAAACAATAAAATAGATTTCTCTCACCAAAACAACTTTTAAAAAGTTGAAAGCAGTCAAAATACATTGAGGGAATGCCAGACTAAACAAGAAACTCTCCACCTGCTGGTGGCAGGCAGCCATGGTAGGGGACAGATAGATCTCCCAGTAAGGGGGAGAGTGTTCCAGAGCTTTGGTGCCGTGGCCAAGAAGGCCCCCCCCAGGTTGCCACCCACCTGATCTTGGAGGGTGAGGGCACCCGAAGCAGGGCCTCTGAGGATGACCGTAATGGGTGGGCAGGTCCATAAGGTTTTAGGTGATTCTTCGGGTATGTTGGTCCCAAACCATAGAAGGCTTTGAATTGTTCCTGGAAACAAATTGGAAGCAAGTGTAGGTGGATCAAGACTGGAGTGATGGGACCCTTACAACCCGCTCCGCTCCCCATGCTGGCTGCAGCGTGTCCTGCACCAACTGAAGTTTCCAAGGATTCTCAAGGGCAGCCCCACTCAGAGTACGTGGCGGTAATCTAATCTAGATGTTACCAGGGAGGGCATGCCCTGCTGTAGCTGGCTTTTCTCTGTCCAGGAAAGGCCAAAGCGGGCAAAGGGCACCCTTGGCCACCACTGCCGCCACCTGCTTCTCCAGCTGCAGGCCTGGGCCTCAGAGCCACCCCCTCCCCCTCTGGGCTAGGGACCTCTTCCTCCGAGGGGCACGTGATCCTGTCCAGAGTGGAGGGCACTTTAAATCCTAGGTCAGGCCTTCCACCCTCCAGTAGTACTTCCGTTTTGTCAGGATTAAGCTTCAGTTTATTAGCCAGCATCCACTCCAAACCAGCCCCCAGGCACTGATTGGTGGTTTCTGCAGCCTGCCTGGGATCAGCTGGAAGTGTGAGATGGGGCTGAGCGTCCTCTGCACATTGGTGCCAACCCAGCTCACCTCTTCCGATGACCTCGTCCAGCAGTCTCATGCAGATGTTACAGAGGATACGGGAGAAGATGGAGCCTTGTCGTTCTCCGTGGGCCAAGGGCTTAAATAGTGGCCCCCCGGCACTGTCTTTTGAGACCTGGTCTTCCAGGTAGAGCCCGGACCCCTTCAGAGCAGAGTCTCCCCATCCTGGCCCGGATAGGAGGATGCCCGTGGCTGACAGTATTGAAAACTGCTGAGAGGCCCAGGAGAATCAACGGAGTCATACTGCCTCTGCCCATCATCTCCCCACACAAGTCGTCCAGCAGGGTGTCCAAGGCTGTTTCAGCCCTGTAACCAGGCCTGAAACCAGAACTGGGCGGATCTGAACAACTTGACTCCTCCAGGAAGGCTTGGAGTTGTCCAGCCAACCTGGGTGTTTTCACTCAAAGTGTTTTCAGAAAACAGGCTTATCAGTCCTTTGTGTGTCATTTCTGAATGTTGGTCATATAACAAGGAGAGTGTCAAAAGCCACTGGAAATCCAATCACAAGTTCTGATTGTCATCATTTTCTTTCCGTCACCTTTGCAGGGAACTTAGTTTGAGGTTTTTTGTGTCCCGGGCAAAGACCCTCTGCATGTCGCTTCCCATAGCAGGCAGCCAGGTATGAGCCCAGGACTGGCCCGTGAGATGAGGCAGGCTGTTTCATGTGTGCAAGCGGAACTGATTCTGTGCAGAGAGCACTCTTTGGCAAGGCCCTTCTGCAGGTCTCTCATTCCTACAGCCTGTTGAGAACTGAACTGGCGACACTAATCCGTAATGCAAATCCGTTTGGCCAGATGTTGGAACAGAGCTGGATTTTGTCACCCCAGCAAGCAGAATATTGTAGTCAGGTGAATAATCTGACCCTTTTGTGGGGCAGGGTTCCGCAGCCAGACTCCGCAGCTCTAGTGGGGGGTCCCTTTGCATAGCCTGCTGGAACAAGAGGTAGGAACCCCGTTCTCTCCCTCCTCTTCCCAGCAGCCCAGGATGAATTTAGTGTCAGAATGAGCGATTTACATGCATGTGTGCATCTGCACATGTCATTTTGACTTGTAGTGACAATAATTTAGTTTTGTGATGTTGGAACTCAAGCCAGGAGGGGCTGTTGACAAACTGAATGTGTCACTGTTTGTCATCAGAATCAAATTCAGAGTTCACTGGTGCATGGCTCGTCCCTCCTCAAACCTGATCTGAACCTGGGAAAATCCATCAGATTGTAGTAATAAGTTGCTCAGTGTAACACTTGGGATGGATACCAACCAGGAGAAAGTTTCTCCTTTAATGGCCAGTCCATGCATGCAGTGTTTATAAACAGTTGTTGCTCCAGTGGGTAACGAATGGGAATGTAAAACATGTTCTCCAGAATACTCATTTGCATTACGAATTCTTCTCTGCTTTCTCTTCCACATGAAGAACAAAATTCGCAGGAGAGAGATGCAAAATTATGTAAGGTTGTATGTGAAAATGCCCTTAAGGACTGTTACTTAGTTCTGGTATTTGTATAATTCTATATTTTTACACAAAAGAAACCACCTTGCCCTTCCTTCAAGCAGCTCAGGCCAGTATGCAAGATTCCCCCTTCATTTGATCATCCCAGCCACCCTGTGAGGTAGGTTAGGGTGTGAGAAAGCAGTTGGCCTGAGGTCACCCAGTGAGCCTCCTGGCATGGTGGGGCTTTGAGCCTGAATCATTTTAGTCCAGCGCTTTTTGCCATGACACCACGCTGGCTCTTGAGAGGTGTAGAAACTTGTTGATGGTGTTGTTTTCAAATACACACCGTCTTCTCTTACAGTGGCAGCTTACTGTCTTTGATGTACCTCCCAGTCCTGAAACCCTGAAGGATTGTAACAGCCATTTTCATGAGCTTCTCTTAAAGTCCCAAGAGGCAGTGAATGTCTTCGTAGCCGGGGCCTGTTCCCTTCTGTCATGGCCCCCTAGTGGGCTGCCACCTTCCTCTGCCACCACTCTGGACTTAGGGTCCTTTGAGAAGGCCCAGAATACCCTCCCAAGCCCAACCAAAATGCCACTTTTAAGCTGAGAAACATAGGCGTGATGGCCAGGCAGGGAACATTAAACAAATAGTTTAGTAATACAATAATGGGGCAAGGGAAACAGAACAAGGTGCTTAAAAACATATAGCAGTATCTAAAGGCAAATAAATCTAATGTGACTACCTATTTTTCTTAACTGGTTACCATTCAAGGCCCACAGCCTTTTTATACCTGCCTGTACTCACTCTGACCCAAGTGAGGGAACTTTCAGACTGGACTGTCCCCTCAGTTTTACTCTGTGAGAGGGAAGAACGCAGTAGAGAAAAGGACACAGTTCCACAGTCCACAAAGCTTAAGTTACATCTCCTCACACAACCCTTGGATACCGATTGGTTACAGCCGTTGCTAAGCATTATGGGGATTGTAGGCTGTCTGCTTTCCACTTCCACACAGGTCTCTCCTGGGCCTAGGCCTCTAGGCCCTGTGGCCCAGGCCTGCACAGATGACACCTTCCCTCATACAGACCCTCTTCCCTTTATCTGCTCTCTCCTTCCAGTCTGAAAGCTGAGGGTTCTCCGTCAAGCCAAGGTACTCGCCTTCATGCCAGCAGTCACTCTCAGGTGCCGGCAGTTGGATCTTTTTGCAGGGGTGGGACTCAGTGGCCCTTTGTGGAGCAGAATCCTGTGTGTCAGGATGCAGCTCCTGTCCTGGAAAAGGGAGGCTTGCTCCAGAAGAAAGGTGCCAGCAGGCAGCCCATCTCTGCTGTGCGGAGAGCTTTGGCAGACGACGTCTCTGCCCACCCGGCTCTGAGCAGGAGCCCTGGCTAATAGGTCTCCCCACCAGAATCACTTTGTAAGCTGGTGAAAAACAACATGGCGGTTTCACAGAAGTCACACGGGTTTTCCTTTGTGAGTTTTGGTCACCTTTGGCAAGAAGGAAGGTGGTGCTGATTTCATTTATCCTGTTGTAGCAGCATCTTGTAGGAAACTGTCCAGCCCGTTTGGGGCACCGTCTGACTTAACAGTGGATGCCTATGGGGAAGCATGCCCACGCATCCCCTGTACACTCCGCAGGGCAGTTACTCCTGAGCAGCTACTTCCTCTGCCCTTCCCCTGAACTTGGGTCCCTATCCCAGAGCAACTGGTTTCTGGATTACGGCATCCGTCTCCTATCTAGGGTGTTTCAGTTGTTTCTTTCAGTTTTTGAGGCTTCTCTGCATTTCTGATCCAATAACTATGGCTTGTCTATGATTTCAGAGGATCTGACACGACATTATGAGAAGTGTTTATGTGAAATAATTTTGCCCTTTTTCAAGTCAGTAAGTAGTTCAGTGATTGTGCACCTACCTCTAGATTAACATACGTCGCAGAAATACTCATTCTGTAAATGCAATAAATTCTTTTCTAAATGTATTATTGCAGAATGTTACATAGCCGGTATTCAGTATGGCTAGGCATTACATATATATATATATAGAGAGAGAGAGAGAGTGAGAGGGAAGGACGAATTCATAGTAACACCATTCTCTGCTTTTTAGATGCTGTGGAAGGCGATGGGGAGCAGAACAAGAGTTTGCTTCATGTGGGCCTCTCTCAGGAGCTGATTTTCAGCCAACTTGATTTGCTATCAGATGACACAAAAACTTTGATGGCAACTTAGCACACTCCACCTTGTCAAGTAGTCAGAGCTGGTTCACGGGATCGTACCTTATGACTGTGTGGAAAGTGAACCAGTGTTCTTTTGTGGACAGAACGTTGCCGTCCTCGTGGGAAAAGGTTAACTGAAATTGCTCTCCATGGTCTCAGCTCTCTTCAAGAGCCTGATCTCTTCCTACATACGTAAGATTTACAAAGGAATGTTTACAAAGAAATTGGGAAATAGTACAAAAAAGAAAGAGAGTTGTCAAAGCAAAAAGGAACAAGATATTTCCCAAGCCGAACAGATAAAGAACCCCAAATTTACAAATACATTGAAAAGCACAGTCAAAAAGATTGCCAAGTGCTCCTCTGCTCGCAATTTGTCAATTGAAGAGGAGGAGAACAACAGAGAATTTTCCCTGTCCCCCACTTTCAGCTATCGGGTAGCAATTGCAAATGGACTACAAAAAAGTATTTTCTTAACAAATAGTAACGAAGAAACATTTCAAGATGTGTCTTCCAATAGCAGCTCATATTCAGAGTCCTTAAGTGAAATCAAAGGCCAAAGCCGGAGGAAGGAGTATATGTCGCACACAATGCCAGTGAGACGCAACAGAAAGAGCTTGAGTAGCCTTGCCCCCTCTGATGGCAGCTCTGAGGGTGAACGCACTTTGCACAGCTTAAAGCTTGGTGCTTTACGAAAACTGCGGAAATGGAAGAAGAGCCAGGAGTGCGTCTCTTCAGATTCCGAGCTCAGCACATGGAAGAAGACCTGGGGCCTCCGGAGCAAGTCTCTAGATCGGACTGCACGCCATCAGAAGCCAAACGCCCTTGAACCTAGCTTCAGTTCAACAGGTTGTATCAGTCAGACCCATGATGTTATGGAAATGATCTTCAAGGAACTTCAGGGAATCAGTCAAATTGAAACGGAACTCTCTGAACTAAGGGGGCATGTCAATGCCTTGAAACAATCCATCGATGAAATCTCCAGTAGCGTAGAAGTTGTGCAGAGTGAAATTGAACAGTTGCGAACAGGGTTTGTACAGTCAAGAAGAGAAACTCGTGACATTCATGACTACATCAAGCAAATAGGGCATGCAGGAAGCAAAACAAGTCTTAGGTTTTTAAATGTGCCTGAGGAGAAGTTTGAAAACACTGAAAACACGGTGTACAGAGTTTTAACAGAGAAAATGGGATTTCTGGAGGTGCAGCATTCTGTTAAAATAGAATTTGCACATCGAGTGGGGCAGCACAGAGACTGCCCGAATGCAAAGCCTCGGCCCATCCTTGTTTACTTTGAAACACCACAGCAGAGAGATTTCGTTTTAAAGAAGTCTTATAAGCTCAAAGGAACTGGCATTGGAATTTCAACTGATATTCTTTCCCACGATGTGAAAGAAAGGAAAGATAAAAATCTGCCTTCATCTCAGACATATGAGAGCATGGACTTGAAACTGTTGGCGGTTGATCTGAAAGCTAAAAAACATGATTGGGACTCACCTGACAGCAGTGATAAAGAACTGGAATCAGATATAAATCGTAACAGTTATGCAAAGATATCCAAATCAGCCCCACAAATTAAAAGAAGCACTGCAAAAGGAAGGGAAGGGCCCTCCAACATTCAGGTCCTTAAAGAAGCTGCAGACGGCAACAGATTTCCTAATAAAATAATTTATAATGAAGAGTCATCAGGAACAGAGAGCTTTCAGAAAGGATCAAAGTCTTGCTGCTACTCTGACATGACTCCTCTTTGGCAGTCTCAGAATGACTTTGCAACACTCAAGCTCAGCCGTTCAGAATCTGATTTTTCCAAACTGTGTCAGTCATATTCTGAAGATTTTTCTGAGAATCAGTACTTCAGCAGAACCAATGGCAGCTCCCTCCTGTCTTCCTCCGATCGAGAACTCTGGCAAAGAACCCACGATGATCCATCCACCTGGTGCAGTGGTTTGCAAGAACAGACTTTTAATCAAGATGGCCCGTCTTATAGAAGAGAAAACGAAGTTGAGAACACAGAGACAGTCGACAGTGGGGTAAGCAATGGGATAATATGTGTGTCTGGAGACAGGAGTCATTATAGCAACTCCCAAGTTTCATTACAAGAAGACCTTTCACCATGGAAAGACTGGAATCAGCTAGAACAAAATACAGACTTGGGGCTAGATTCATCGACACAAGAAGTTTTGGTGTATGACCTAAGCAGCTCTTCTGACCAACAGATAGACTATGGCCAGCTGTCTGATACCCAGTATGACGTGGATAGTTATGATTTCACCCTGGATGGCAACTCCCCCTCTGGCACTTGTCTCAGTAGTGGAACACAGAGCCAGTGGGTCAGCCAGTATGATGACTACCAAGAAACCAATGCCAACACCCTGTATCAGAACCAGAACAGGAAGCCCATGATGTACCGAAGTCAAAGTGAGCTGCCAAGTGATGACTCTGAAGAGGCGCCTCCTAAATCTTGGCATAGCAGGCTGAGCATTGACCTTGCAGACAAGACTTTCAGCTTCCCTAAATTTGGTAATACTCTACAGAGGGCAAAATCAGCCTTGGAAGTGGTCTGGAATAAAAGCACGCAGAGTTTAAGTGGCTATGAGGACAGTGGGTCGTCTTTTATAGGGAGGTTTCGGACTTTGTCCCAGTCAACTGCCAATGAATCAAGCACTACTCTGGATTCGGATGTTTATACAGAGCCTTATTATTACAAAGCAGACGATGAGGAAGACTACAGTGAGCCGGCTGGTGAGGATGAAACGGATTATGTGGAAGTGATGGAGCAAGTTCTGGCCAAACTAGAGAATAGGACGAGCGCCAACGAGGCAGAAGAAACCACTCAGGAATATGACCAGGATCCGATTCGATATGAAACCTCTTATGACGTGGCACAAGAAGATGCTCTGGGTGGACATTTTGATAGCCATGGGCTTAGTGACGATACGTTGGGATTTGCTGGTGAGATGCTCGTTGAATCAGAAATACAGGAGGATGAAAACCAAAATGTCCCTGAAGCCCCCGTTCAGACTCCAGTGAAGAAAAAAATACGACCATCTTTTAAAGAAGCGGCTTTAAGGGCATACAAGAAACAGATGAGTGAACTAGAGGAGAAGATCCTTGCTGGAGGTATGGCAGTTTCTGTACTTCTCACATTGCACCAGCAGAAGCTTGGCTTTGTTTTTTATAGGTACCTTTTTCCCCCTTGGAATTCGGTATCAAAGCAGCTGGATTCTAAGGGAGAATCTGTGGCTGAAACCAAACCCCCTGATCCACAATCCAGTTAAGCCCAAATACTTGTAGACAGAACCACAAAAAACAGTACCGCAGAAATGCATGCAGTTAAATCCAGTTACTGAGGCTTAATTGCATTGTAGAATAAAACGTTTGCATCAGAGCAAGACAATTTTGCAATAATTCTGTCAATGGACAAAAAAAATTAACACTTTTTGTAAATTTCTCCAACCCTGTCAAATAGCTAAAGGATTTATGCAGCCTGCACTCAGAGATGTTCTCTAGTGCTGTGGAAAAAGGATGACAATCTTGATCAAGAGCCATTTGTTTAGGTCATGTGAGTTCTTATACTGCATTATAAAAACTTTTCTGACCAGCCCAAATTGATGTACATATTCCTGCAATTTCCTTTATGACAAGGGGTCCAGGTTCCGCACTAACCACGCTCAGTGGGAAAGAATCAAAGGGGACTTCAGAACCAATCTTAGCCTGTGGGGGCCGGCCTGGACCAAAGCACCTGGCAGTTTGTTTCCATGAAACCCCGTTCCAGAGAGCTTCCCTCTTCTCAAATACCCGCAGAGCTCGTGCCACCTCAGGCCATATGCACCTCACAAAACATGTACAGGCTGGCAAGCCTTTTCCATGGGAAATCTTCCCCAATCCAAAAGGCAGACTTGCTGATGAGTTAACGTTCTGGAGTGGGAGCAGGTTACTTGGGCCCGAGGGAAAGCCTTAGTGGACAGTCCTCTGCCGCTATCGAGATACTTTTCATACAGCCTTTGGTAATCTAGGCAAAGCTACTTTAATACTACCAATGGGGGGGGTTAAGATGTCTGTTTGCGTTGCTCTTGTTCACACAGCTCCTTGATACCAGAACCTTCCTGTGATTAGCAGCAGCTATTGTCACCTTGACTAAACCTTTCCAGTGTTCCTATGACTGCCAGGCAGGAGCGTGGTCAGATATCACCAGTAGAAGCCATAGGCCCAAGCTGCATTTCTGTGGGTCTTGATTTTCACATCAAAATGACCTTTCAAGGCTAGAGCTTTTTGTTGGATCTAGAAGCTACTGGATTTACAATATACAAGACTTTGGTATGTTAACTACATGCTCTAACAGCTTAGCTACCGTTGTTTATGATTAACAAATGGTTTATAAGCTATTATGTAATCTCCTTAAACTCTCATATACATTATGTATTCTCTCTTACTCTCCAAGTATACATGTGTAAATATCACAGATCTGCCTTTCTGGAGGCCGTTTTACAGAGGAACTTTCCAGTCTCAGCACTGTGGATTCCCTGAGAGAGTCCTAAGGGGACCTGCCTAGGCAGTGTGTTCAGCGCCTGCTTTCCTTAGTGGTTAGCTCAGGACCTGCACAGTTCGCTCTTCCCAAATGTGTCCCTTCAGGGCAGACTGAGGAAGGGGCTCTCCCAATGGCTTGGGTGCCTGCTAAAAGCTTAAAACTGCAGGTCCAATTAATGGTTGTGAAGGAATGCTGTTACCATGCACAAATATACCAAGAGGAAGAATCCAATAAGGATGGAGATTCATTTATGTCTGAGAAGACGTAGAAGCAATTGATTTATGCAGGACACCAACAAATAGGCCAAAAGAGGGGGACTTTTGCTGCAAGAGTTGGGTAATCTCCCTTGAAAAGTCAAGGAAGCAAAGAACCCCAGTGGCTGCTGTAGAGAGCTTCCCTGACCAGTCTGGAGGAGCCTGTTCTGTTGACCACATTTCTTGGTCAGGGAAGCATCCACTGGGGCCACAGTCTTTGCTCATATGATCTCGGCCTTCTGAGTCTTTAGGTAGATGATTTTTATGGGCGGCTTTGGTTTCTTGCGTACATCTCAGGTCCAGTTTGCAGCAACAGCAGAGTGGTTGAGAGACAGTGGTGTGGAGGCTACCTCATGCCACAAGCCATCCATGTAAAGTCCCTTGGGACCAGGCTGCCACAGTTGGCCTCCCCGCCCCCGCCCCCCCCCCCAAAAAAAAAAAAAAGGTGGAGATGCAGAAATCTTCTTGGTGAGCTGCTCCCTGCAGAGAGCAGTCTCTACCATCTGCTTCCATTTAATAGCTACTGTTCCACTGCTGTTCTTCTGCAACAGGCCAAAGTGGTCCTCCTGTGGGAAGTGAGGAAAGTGACCCTTGTTGTTTTGGGCTTGTCTCCCTACGCAGGGCTCTCGCAAACCAGCTCTTTGAATCATACAGAGACCTCTGGTACAAGAGGCCTGGGGTGACGTGCCCAGTGTGCTCTAATCGGCTTGCGGTGGTTTCATGGGAGACTTCCTCAGTGCAGGGGGGTGGGACAGGAGGCCTTCAGGTCTTTCCTTGATTCTGTGGTTTTCAGCGGATATGCCCAGATTTTGGCTGTAGGAAAATTTTGGAGCAATCCGTTCATTAAGACTTGTATGCCACATGTATTCTCTCTTTACTTGGGGCCTCGTGTTGCTTTCTTCAGTATCTGAGAAACCCACAAGAGAGAGCCTTGTGAGAGCTAGGAAGGTGTAAAACATGTTGAGCAGGAGGTTCAGCGTGGGACTTTCTGTGCAGATTCTCAAGGTTGTGCCTGAGTTTGCACATCCTGTTGCTCTTGTTTCTGTTGGGAACCTTGATAATGATTTCAAACTGGGCATGCACCTGGGATACTTCTCCAGAAATGGAATGTGCAGATTGAAAATATTCATTGCATCTCTAACACTAGGATTCTACTGCCTGTTTCTCTCTTGCTCATAAAGATGATTTTTTGGGAAGAAATTAATCTCTGCCTATCATTTCTGTACAAAATTTCCAGTATTTTGCCTTGTCTGCCTCAGCTTTCCCCATTTGGGACTGAAACCCTCATTGTCTTGGTGAGTGTTCAGCTCTGTGGGAACCCAGGCCCACCAAACCCCCACTTGATTCAAGCAACTGCTCTCTAATATATTTTCCTGGGAATAGGTCTCGGTTTCAGTGGAGCTCACGTTCAAAACCTGAACGGGCTTAGATCCAAGCACTTTGGTTTACCTGATTTGCGGACAGGCTTTAAATGCACGCAAGTGCGCCATCTAAGAATTTGCAGGAAGGCACAGCAGAACAGAAGAACCTGGTCAGATTTCCCTGGACACAGGCCCTTATGATCAAGCAATTTTTCTCTGTTGCTCTTCAGAAGTCAACTCGTCGTATACTTATGCTTTTCAGCCTTAAATTGACATTTCAGAACTGGCTCGTGCACCTGGAAGGTCCTTGGCTTCTTGATGAAAATGTGTTGTCGTGTGTTTCCCAGAGCTGAGAATGTAGCAGGGCATGAGTGTCACCATCGAGGGCATCTTTAGAAACTG
This sequence comes from Gekko gecko, assembly GCA_029375565.1. Lineage (NCBI taxonomy): Eukaryota > Metazoa > Chordata > Lepidosauria > Squamata > Gekkonidae > Gekko > Gekko gecko. The sequence goes on from JAPDNY010000017.1 coordinate 17,929,429, forward strand.
CAGGGTTCTTTCAGGTGAGGAAAGGAGCAGACGTTTCTGTTTCACTGCTTAGGTGAAAATCAGATTCCCCCTTTTTCTTAATCAGTGTATTTTGGAAGGGAAAGACCAGTCAGCATTTACATGCAGTGAAACAGAGAAGCGTCCCGCCTCTTCCTGAGTGACCACTTGAACGTGAGAGAGCCTCATTGTGGAAACCTTGGCTGGAGCCGAACAGACACTGCGCTGTCCAAGGGTCACAGAAGCCCCACAAACGCACATTTGTGGCTCTGTCACACCCTTCCCCTTCCCCTGTTGAACCAAGCACCTCTAAGGAGCCCCAGGAAACAGAGCAGTGTTCAGTAACTACAGATCATAGAAGAGCTGATCTGAAGATTGTACAAATTTGGCTCAATCTCACAGTTGTTTTCTAACTTCATATGGACTGGAAAGTGGTAACAGAGCTTCTCCTTTTGGAATGTCATTGAGGCCCTCAGCCAGAAGCCAGGCAGCAGCGGCTCAGCCAGGGTTTGCTGTCAGGCAGCGCGTGTGCTGGGTTGGCCTGGGGAGCTGCAGCTGCAGGCCCTTGTGTCTCGTCACCACTGGCAGCTCCCTCAGAGTCAAGGCCATCAGCAGGTTAGGGCAGGATGAACCACAGAAATGTGTGCCCAACACTGCTGCTTCTGACGGAGGCGTGCTGGATTATTAGTGACTCTGCAACATTGGGCTGGTTTCCTGGTTTCTGAACTTGAGCTCTTAGGGGAACATTGATTTGTACGGCACTTCTCAGTTGGCTACGATTTGTCCAATGGAAAGGTTGGATGCCAGAGAGCCTGGGAGGAGAAGGACCTGTCCGATCAATTGTCTCCTGTCACGACGTATGGATTTTGTTCTGGAGACGGCTGTTTGGGAGGGCCGTACAGCCAGCCAGCTCTGGTGGACGCAGCGTTCTCTTTTTGGAGTGGTGGTAGCCGGCAGGGAGTAGAAGAATTCCCAAGTGGGGTAGGAGGGAGGGCCAAGGGCCGGACAAAGCTGTTCCCCTCTTCCTTGCAGGGGCCAGCTCCTGCCCTCAGACCCGCCTGCCGCTGGGCGATGCTGCACTTGCGTGGTAGCACATGGCTCCGTGGGCAGAAGTGGGTTGACTCGAACCCTGCTTGACACTTTAGGGGAGTGTGTGTGTGCGTGTGTGTGCATGTGCGTGTGTGTTTCTTCTTGAGACGGAGCAAAGTGGGTGCTCATGATGCAGGTGAGGTCAGTGTGTGGAGAGGTGAGTAGTGAACCTTTGCACGGAACACCTTACTCCGTAAATTTGGCCAGGGTGGCATTGTGACAGGAAGCAGAGAGGGGAGGACGTTTTTTATCTCAGAAGTGTTGCACGACAGATGGGTGATGCCTATCCTGTGCACATGCCTAATTTCCCTCACCTCCTTCGTACCCACGTTGTTTGTCCAAGACATACAGCGGTGGGATGTGAGGTACAGCCCACGTCCAGGCACTTTGGCAGGCTGGCAACTGATCACCCTTGCTGCAAAGCGAGCCCTCTCATCTCGGGGAAGTCTCTGCTTGCCGTTCCATCCACCTACCGGCTATTTTAACCACCCACGTATCACTCTTGTTTAAAGAGTTATATTTGGTTCCATATTGAGCCACCTATGGCTCTGGAGCTGTAGGCTGCAGAATCCTGAAACAGACTGAAATGAACCATTGGCAAATACAAACCTTTATACTGGCCTTACAGACCCAGAAATGTGATGAAACACTCCCCCCCCTCCAGATTAGGTCCTACTTGGGGGCCCTTTGGGGCCCATGCTGACAGGAGGAAGGGCAGATCCCCTCCTCCTCCTCCTCCTCCTCCTCCGTGGTGGTGGTGCCTGGAGGTCTTTGGTTTGTTCAGCCATTGCTGCCCCTCAGGGGTGTGCTGGTTTGGTCACAGGAGCGGGTGTCAGCAGCTGTATGAAATGCATCGCTCCCATTGCCTGCTCAATCCAATCCAGAGTGCTGGCATTGCCTGTAAAGCCAAACCACTCAACCTTGGGACCAGGATATTTAAAGGACTTCCTCATGTTGGTTTGCTCGGCACCAGATGCCAGAGAAAACGTAATTGTTTTCCCAGGCATTTGGCTGAGATGTGTGCTCTTCTCCTTCCTCTTTCTCCTTGGTGCCCTGACCTGTCTGGTTGTTTAGCCCTTTAACAATTCTATTATGCTTGCTCAAGATTTTTTATTATTATTGTTTTTTATTTTTATTGATCTTGATCTACTTTAGGTTGTGTTCTATATCGGTATGTTAATTTCTGGCTTCCGTGGCGACATTTTGTTGATGTTATTGGTGTTTAGCTTTAAATTGTTTGTTGTGTTATGGTACATGAAAGCCACGTTGAGAGCCTTCCTGCTGGGAGTTCAGTGTGCAAATCTGTTAGTTGAATTCAAGGTGCACAGAGCAACTATACCGAATCTTTCTGCAGCGTAGATCCAGAGTGGTGTATTTCAGTAACAACATTTTGAATTCATCTTCTTTTGTTTATTAATAGTCATTTATTAAAAGTCATGTGTGCACACCCGGTTTCCCTTGCAAATGACAGAGAACTGCTGCTTCCAGCTGTTTGCACTGTGAGTCCTGCCCCCCTCAGTGCTTCTGAGCGTTCCCCTGTATTTTCGTGCCCTAGGGGGGTCGGTGCCGCTTGATCCGTTAGCTGGGCTCCTGTCCTCAGTGGGCTTGCTTAGAATTGGCCGGGTGGATGAGAGAGGAAGCTTCCCCCTCTCTGGTTGCTCTTTGTGGGTGGGCTGCTGAGAGGCTGCCCTTGACGCTGGGCCCACTCCCTGGCCACCGGCCTTCCTTCCCCGCTCTGTACCTGGGCCGGGGTTGGTCCTGCTCTCAGGTGTGCCGCCCACAGGCTCAGCTTACTGAGGTCTTTTCCCTGTGTATGCCGCTCCCCTTCCCTCCCCTACCCCCTGCACCTCCTGGGCACCTTTGAAAAGGCCTCTTCCTTCTCTGCCACCCTATGGTAGCCTCTGAGTTGGTGTTGGCATAAAACCTTCCTTACTGTCTGGTCAAGACCAGGCACTAGCCTCAAAGGGAGATGGTGCTTTGCTTGGGCTTCAGAATGCAGTACCAGGTGGTGGAGCAACACCGCCCTGCCCCCCCCCCGAGTTTTTAAAGTGTGTTTCTGTTTTTTATCTTTCCTTTGGATCACAGGAAGCCTGTCTCAGTGACCTGCTGTAGAAATACGAATACCTGGCTGGGAGAGTTCACTGAAGAGGGGGGGGGCTCCGGTAGATTTCCCAGAATGCCTTCCAGGAGGGCTCCCATGATGCATCTGCATGCTCCACGATGCACCTGGGTATCCCAGGGCCCACCAGTGTGACCTGGGCGAACCAGGTCAAAAGGGGTGGAGAGAGGGATATACAGCGGGTGGAGGGATTGCTCCTAGGAGGTGCTGGTCCTTGGAAGAGAACAGACTGCTAAGCTCTGGTCTGCGGGCCGACAGCTATTTTTGACCATGCGGTCTGATGAAGGCCTGCAGGGAGCCAGAAGGTGATGAAAGAGCTTTAGAGAATTTGTCACTTTCTAAGACTAGGTGCCTGCCCTATGGTGACATCCGTAGTTAGGGCATGTTGAGAGGAGAGGGAAAGAGGATGTGGTTACCTTTCCTTGTTCTTCCATGTGCTGATTTGGGTGTGGTGCCGAAGCCTGGCTGTAAATGCTTTCTTTTAAAATAAATATTTTACTTTTTGATGCTGGTGGTGGTTCTTTGTACCACATAGCTCCCCAACTGCTGTTGGACACGCTACAGTATAAAAGGGGGATGGAGGAGGTCAGGGTGCAAATGGCCAACCCTCCAGGGGGAGACCCAAAGCTGCACTTGGTCCCTGTGGTAACTAGGTGCTGGGTAGCAGGAGACCTTGAGGCCAGGCCTCAGCACTGAGGAAGGGGAGTCAGGAGACCCCCAAAAGAACAGTGGTGGCAGGGGTACCCTAGTGGAAGGAAGTGGAAAGGGAGGGGGCAGAGCAGGGTCTGTGGGTCCAGCAGGCCTCTTCCGTCACCCAGACCGTGGCAGTCTCCGTGGGAATGTTGTGAGAGAAGGTTGCGCATAACATAACACCTGCGGCATCACTTACAGTGGTGCAGCTGCCACGCGCAGGGCCCCGCCTGCTGGAGGAAGGCTGGTCCTCCGTCAGCCTGTTCAGGTGGGCTGAGGGAAGCCAGGCCTCGTGAGGAGTTTCCAGGCCTCGTGAGGAGTTCTTGGGGTCAGGCAGGCTGTCCGTCCCCTTTCCCAGGAGTCGTTTGGAGAGGAGATTGGGCAGCAGGCCACTACACCCCAGAGGGACCGATTCCCCTACTTAGGGAGCTGAAGGGTATTTCTGGCTCACTGGTGATCCTCTGATTAAGGTTTTTTGCTTTTGTTTTTTGAAACATTCTGCAGGGTGTCGGTTCCTTGATGTATTTCCTAGGAGTGGGGTGGGCATATTTTTTGCCCTCTCGTAAGCCGCCCTGAGCCTGTTTGCGGGGAGGGCGGGGTATAAATGCAATAAATACATAAATAAATATTGATTGACAGAGACGAGCATTAGCCATGGAAGTTATTTTTGCATACAACACAGTGATGGGTTTCACACCTGCAGTGAGGTTCGAGTCAGAAACTTCCAGAACCGGTTTGTGTTGAAATCAGACACTGGCTTAAAAACCCAGTGATGCCTAAGTAATTTGGAGGCATGAGCACCAAGTCATATGCAAGCACACCTTTCAGAGTTCCCTCTGCTTTGCCCACTGACTTCTGCAGCGGCCCGGGGCTGACACGTGCGGAAGCAGCCACTCTCGCGTGGGCTTTTGGAGGGGCCCCAGTGATCCTTCCTTGTGCCGTGCAAAATGGGGAGAGACAGGGAGGCCCGTGCTTCTTGTGAGCGGCAGCCGGTTTAGCCTGGAGTTGGCTAATCTTCACGGTTGCTAGTGGCTGGTGAGCGACAAGCTGTTCATCTCTGCCATCCACCAATGGTAATTTTGCCGTGACCTTCTCCAGATCAGACAAGTGGCTCTTGTGCCTCCTGATGCAGAAGCTTCTGCAATCTCTTCCCAACATCCTCCTGCCTGCTCCAAGCAACAGAACGTCCTTTAGGCAAAGCTGCTCCGATGCGCTGCACTGGAGTGATAATTTTAGAATCTATTATTTGTGCATGGCTTCCTTTGTGCTGATGTGGCTGATTTTGATGTTTTTATTGGGCCTTCCTTGTTACCTCTTTATTTCTCCCTCCTAGCAATCAGGCACTAATTAGGGAATTGTTCGGATCAAGCTACCCGCTGCCTATGACCAAACACCCACAATTACAAGTGGAGCAGCTGTGCTGGGAAATTTATTCCATGGCGTCCTGTCTCCAGGGGGGTTTGTTACCAAGAAAAAGTCAATTATTGGGCTTGGCTTCTTCCGGAACAAAGACGTTAGAAAACAGTTCGTTAATGTTCACTCATCGTATTTGCCACACAGATGCCTTGATGGTCAGGGCTTTAGTGTGTGTGTGTGTGTTTACAACAGCTACTAGGAAATGCTCTGGGGTGCTGAGAATGTGCAGACATAAGTATGGTATACTGCCTGGCTGGAGTTCTGCAGTCTGTATCAGATGAAGTGGGCTGGGCTCTGGAGGGAGGAGGGGTTTGCAAGTCATTTGCCATTATGAGTATCCGCTCCCTGCCACACCCTCTCCTCCAGGCACACGCTGTGGTGAGGAGCTGCAGGAGGAATGGCTCCAGTGATGCACAAGGCTCCTCTGTTGGTGCGCTAAGGCTTGATTAAAGCAGCATGTAAGTGGAAACTTAATGGCCGTCTTCTGTCAGCAGCCTTGAGAAGAGTCTCTACCTGCAGCAGGCTCTCTGCCGAATCCTGAACAACATCCTGTTCTGCTGCAGGATCATAGATCGCATCGCCTCACAGTATGCATCGCCACCCCCCCCACCCCTTACTTAATCACAGGCCCACACATCAACCTTCTCTGTTTTAATTAAGATGCTCTAATTGAGTGGGCTTATTTACATGGCTGAGTTTAATTGTGATGCAGCGGTGTAGTTTCCACAGGTGGCTTTGTCCTATATTAGTAGTGTACCATCCCCATGCAGATTAGAGGGGCAACGGCCTGTCTCTTGGCACTGGAGACCGGTTGGCAGCAGTCCAGGGGTGGGGAGATCTTGTCCTATCGTGTCTCTTGCCTGCCCTGAGGGCGGGGCTGCCATCAAAATGAGAACAGAGGGGCTCTGGCGGCAAGTGGGATTCTGTGGGCTAGTGCAGGGAAATAATTGCCTGTCTATGCCTTTTCCCCTGACTTGTGTTCCGAGGAGTGAAACATCAACCCGGTCTGCAGCTCTGCCAGGACCTCCTCTGCCTGGCAGACGATTGTAGCTCGGGTGTCCATGCGGCTGTACAGTTGCTGGGACCAGGCCACTCATTTTTCTCTTCCTCAGACTGCGTGGCGTCTTCCCTTCAGAGCCCACAGGCAGAGGCCAGACTACCTGCACCCAGGTGCAAAGGCTTATCTGACCATGTTTCAGGCCAAAAGGTGGTGGTTTTGTGTGTGTGCATGGCTCCTTGGGTAGCTCCACTGCGCTTGGGTGCAAAGACTGATTGTTGACACGAATTCTGACCACACACAACATCCTTAAGTCCACACACACACGTACTACAGTCTGGCATGTTTTGGGGTCTGAGGTATCAGCATTCATGTAACCCCGATGACCTTCCAGATCTGGGGGTGGAACTGGCATAAAGCTAGACACCACAAGGCCCAAGCTTTTGCTTTGCTTAAACTATAAAGTCTATCCCTTCTATCCCACCCTTCCTCCACAGAGCTCCGGAGGGTGTGTGTGTAGTTCCCCCTCCCCTTCTATCCATGAGACAAGTTAGGTTAATGATGAGTGGCTGGCTGAGGATTTGAACCTGGTTCTCCCATACCCCCCCGTTTGGAACTCTTAGCCACGGTGCTGCACTGGTTCTCCAACAGAGCACACTTTTCTCCTTTGCAGCAGATCCTTTTTGCATTCTCCCCAGGGTGCTGGAGCAGAGGGAATTTTACTCCTCTGTTGAGCCCTTCTGGGAGCCTCAGCATCGAGGTAAAAGGCACAGTGTTGTTGCGTGTAGCCCAGAAGGGCCCGACCTCGCATCACCCGTCCGGCGGATGGTCTCTGTCCCTCGCCCTTGTCTGTTCTGCCTGGCTGGCAGCAGCTCTCCAGTCTGCCTTCAGATTCCGTGGGAGGCGATGCTTTGTGCACAGAGTAGCTGTAATCAATCACTTATGTAAAACATTTATACGCCACCTGTCCGTAAAAAGGCCTGTGGCACTTCACAGTGTCCCAATTAAAATGCCTCTAACAAAACATTAAACCTGAGCATTAACTTGAAAGCAACATAATCCCAATTTATAAATGAAAAAATAACAACAAGAGGGGGGAGCATTCTTATTCATAGCAGCAACAAGAGTAACTTAAAATATTACTAGTAGACAATAATAACCCAACAGAAAAGAGCCAGGGGTTCCAGGAGCACCTTAAAGGCTAACAAGAATGCTGTCGGGGCAGGGGCTTCCGTGAGCCACACCGCAGTCACTTCTTCAGATACTGCTGGAGCGTGGAGTCCACGGGGTGAGTCCCTCTGCCTTGGAGAGCGGAGGGACTTCAGATGCCAGATGACAACAGCAGGCGAATGAGAAGAGCAGGAGTGGGTGGATTAGGTGTGATCTGGAGGGGGGGTCGTAGCTCTTAGCTCTTCCAGGCAACTAACAACAACCCCCCACACACACACACACCCCTGTGTGTATTGTAAGGAGTTCTCCCCGTGTACCCAGTACTGACTTCTGTTTGCCTTGAAGGTGCCACTGGACTCAGACGCCATTCTCACATCTACATGTTAACATTTGTATTTGTATGCTGATCTTGCCTTAATCCAGTCTCTGCTACAGTCTCCCAGTTCTTATGCCTCTTGGCTCTAACCCTGGTCCTTCTTCTTGAGAACCAACCCCACCCCCTATATGTGATGGTTGAAGAGATTCTGTTCTCGGTGTCTGAAGAGCTGTGCTTGCACACAGAAGCTTATACTTTGAATTAAACTTTGCTTGTTTTAAAGGTGCCACTGGACTCAAACTTTCTTTTAGTCTTAGGTCAGCAACTGACTGTCCTAGAAGGTTAAAATGTTCCCCCGCTGCTCAGCTCAGAGTATAAAACTATTTGAGACAATAAAATTTAGAATACATTAACCAGCAATAAAACCAGACTAGGCGCTAAAAACAACCTTAGAAGCCAGCAGTTGACATTGTCTGCCAAATTCTTCTCTGGATTAAAAGCAGTTAGAACCGAGGAGGAGAGGGTATTGCATCACCAAGAGGAGGAGGCGTGGGTAAGGAAAAATCTCTTGTCACTGGAAACTGGGCAGTTTTAGTTAGAGCTAAATCTAAAACCAGGCCTGGAGCTAGAGCCAAGAGAGCCTGGAGTTACCCAACCCCAATATGACTGAGCCCCTTGCCCAAGAAGTAGGTATTTCCTGACATAGACCTTGAAGGTCCAAGAAAAGCCTCTTGGAGGGGTTTCATGGGCTCCTTGTTCAAGGCAGGCAGCCTTCCCCCTTTTCTCAGTGGAACTCAGAGCTGTGAGCAGTCCCCTCCCGTGAGATATGCTGCAGCCTCTGTGAAGAGCGAGGGCTGGCTCTGGCGGGGCATGACAAAGGCTCAGCAAGCTCTTTTGTCCCCACAGGCGGTCCACCCCGGCTGGAATTCATCTTCTCACCAAGTAACAAGTTCCTAATTTTCTCCCGAAGTAACAAGCTTCCTAATCTAACATTTAACTAATTTTATTCAAAATATTTACTGCATTTTTGCATTCTTGTCAGAGGCTGTTCACAATATAATAAAACAAATATAAATTCATAAAAGAAAAACAAAAATTAAACCCCCAAACCTGAAACCACCAGATACTAAGAATAGCCGCAACAGCAAATAGACTGGGAAAACACCTATATTGGAGTACAGTCAGTCAGTAGAGGAGCTATCTCCTAAACACAAGCTTTGGAACCCAGCTGAGGAGGGTGCCTAACCGGAGGGTCCGACAGCTGCTGTCCCTCCTCAGCCAGGTTACATGACTGCAATCCCAAGACAACATCATATGAGTCAGGATGCAGCCGCTGCAGCCCCCATCCTGAAGAGGTGGTCTGCCTTCAAAAGACAGTGATGGAGCTCGTCCAGGAGATGGTGATTACCAAGCATGTCAGGGGGAAGGTGCCTCCCGCTGCCTTTGGCCCATTCCGTTGCATCCCAGTGTCCTGCTGGGGGATAATTCACTTGGTGTGAAGGTGAGCTCATGCAGCAAAATACGGAGAGAGGATGATTGTAGAGAGGCACTAGTCTCAGTCCTCTTCAAATGAGGGATCTCGAGTGGTACCCAGAAAGATGCCACTGTGCTCTTAGCCTGTAATTCCACAGCTGAGGATGGCCCGATAGACGGAGGAGCAGCTGTGAAGGCCAGGGGCCGGAGAGCCCTCCAGAGCATCCAGGTGTCCCGGTGGATCCACTTGTCTTCTGACTCGTTAGGCGCAAAAGGACAGGTGCCTGATAGGCGGGGCTTTGTGATCTCAGCAGTGCAACCCATGATGATGGCAATGATGCTCAGTATCTCAGAGCAGTGTATTCAGCACCCTTTCAGTTCGGGTCGGGGCAAAATGTTAATTCTAGCCTGGCAGCATCCTTGTTGCCTCGTCACAGTCCTTTTGTCCAGGAAGCTTCAGGAGGACACACACACTGTCCTCTTCCTCTTCCTCCTCCTCCTCCTCCATTTCCTTGCAAGAAAGCGGTGTGGTAGCTCAGGCTGTGCCAGAGTCACCCTGTGAGCTTCATGCCTTAGTCTGACTGACGCTTTGTGCTCATGACAGCGACTCTCCCATAAGGCCTCGAGTCAGCTCTGAAAAGTCTTTCTTGCCATCTGTGTTGAAGCTTCCAGAACTGTAACCCCAGGTAACTTGGGTACTGCAGCTCAGACTGGTTCTGTTGTTCCAGTAGCAGCTCTGCACAGAAGCGTTCAAAAATATGCGCTCCTTCACTGAGAAGAGCTGCTTAATGCTGCTCTTCTCCTGCAAACTTCCAACAAGCAAACCACCTTTGTGGTGGAATAAGCAGATACCCTTTTCACAGATATCAATGTCTGTAACAGCATGGAGGCATTCACATGCCACGCACAACCTGCTTAAGGAAGAATGCAAACAAACCCGACTTGCGTGCCCCTCCCTTCCTGCCCCAGCTCCGGTGATTTGTGAATGCAGGTTTATGGGTTAACTGGAGTTAGAGTGTGGGGGTAAGCCTGGATTAAACTTGATTTTAGGATACCAGTTAATGGGGGGGATTAGTTCTGGTTAGCCTGTGCTCTTGCATTCAGATATCGTGGGCAATCAGAGTTAGTGTTTAATGCATGAAGGGAGGGGAGAGGGACATATGGTAGCCCAGCAGCAAGCCAGGTGTATTTTTCCTTAACTGTGATTAGAGGCAACGTCTGAATACAGCCTGTGTGTGTTTTGCTGGTTGTGTGCCACTTGACTGTGCAACAAGATTGTATGTGGGGAGTTACATCCTCGTGGGATGTTGTGGAACAGCTCCAGGGACAAAGAGAGGGAGTGGCCAGAAGATGGGGGCAACAGTGGGAGGGGGAGGGGGCTTCTAGTGTCCTGGCCCCTCTGGTGGACCTCCTGAGGGCCCCTGGTATTTTTGGCCACTGTGTGTGACACAGAGAGTGCTGGACTGGATGGGCCATTGGCCTGATCCAACATTGGCTTCTCTCATGTTCTTATAAGAGGGAATTGGATGAACATCTGGAGCAGAGGTCCATCAGTGGCTGTTAGCCACAAGGTATAGACAGGCACTCTCAGTCTGGGGCAAGGGATGATCTGTATTCTTGGTGCTTGAGGGGGGCCACAGTGGGAGGGCTTCTCTTATGTTCTTAAGATATTCCCTTTGCCTTCACTCAGGCATGTTTTATCTTGGATCTGGTTTGGGTTGATGGACCATATTTGTATGGAAGTCTTTAAAAAAAATGAAGTAAAGTTTATTAAGGTGACAATTCTAGTGGATATCTCACCTATGAGAAATGACCCTTACAAAGGAACATAGTTTTCTCCTGCTAAGATTCGTCCAATTCATGAAATTTTGCTTTCATGATGTCAAGTTTGGACACTTGTATATTTTTTGTAATAATGTCAAGTTTGAGTTGGACCATCCTAGATTTTCTGTTGCCAAGTGTGAGAGGCGGCAGCCTTCTTCTCCACTGCGAAGGCTGTGTCAGTAGTCCTCGGACGGGGACTACAACAGTAATTAGAAAAACTGGTAGAAGAATCCAAGGCAAGGTAAAGGTAAAGGTTTCCCTTGCTCTAAAGCCAGTTGAATCCGACTCTAGGGATGTGGTGCTCATCTCTGTTTCCAAGCTGAAGAGCCAGCGCCGTCTGAAGATGTTTCTGTGGTCATGTGGCCGGCATGACTAGACGCAGAGGCGCATGGAACGCTGTTACCCTCCCGCTGAAGCGGTACCTATTTATCTACTTGCAGTGTCTTGCTTTCGAACTGCTAGGTTGGCAGGAGCTGGGGCTGGAGACGGGAGCTCACTCGGGTCTCGAACTGCTGAACTACTGACCTTCCAGTCTGCAGTTCAGCGTCTTAACCACTTGAGCCACCGCAGCCCCAGAAGAATCCAAGCCCATGTGCTAATATAAAGTTTATATCCCAGTGTTAGCTGTATGGCAGAGCTAGGACTAACTGCTCATGCTTCACCTTGTTTTTGTGCGTTTTCTGAGTGGAGTGTGGGATTCCTTGTGACTTTCCTTGTCTAAGGGTGTGATTGCAGGCAAAAGGCAGCTGCTCGGATCACCCGTGGGACATGGACGTCGCAGTGGGGGTCCTGAGAGCAGCACGGGCCCAGCGCTCCGGCGGAGGGTCGCTCCAGAGCCCCACGGGAGCCCTTTGTGCCTTCCGCACGCCCTTGGGCCCTTCCCATCCCCATGACTCTGCTTGGGCCCAGCCTGCCCAGGCCTTTGAGGAATGCGGAAGCCGCATCCAGTGGCATCGGCATGTAGATTGTGGCCCGGTGCCACTGCAGCACGGCAGCGCCTCATGTGCAGTGATGGCAGACAGTGTGAAAACAGCCCACAACGGGGTGTGTGTGTGTGTGTGTGTGTGGCTCTCATCCTAGCCTGCCACCTGCTTTCTCGATGCCATGTCGTGGGATGCTGATATCTTACTCAAACCAGGAGGCAGTAAAAGGCAAGCATAGTAATGTTACTAAATAAGGATCTTTCCAGTCTGAGAACAAGATGTTAAGCCGGGGTTATCGGCTGGTTTATCAGTGAGCACCACCCCCCTAGTGTGGGTTGTATGAATTTTACAGCATCTTTAAAAAACTGATTTGTTTCAGGGTGTTCTGAGGGCTGCCTTGGATATCAGTGGCATTTTATTGATCTAGGTCAAAATGGCTTTTGAAAGTTCAACAGCACGCTGATTTCAGGCCTTCGGAGAATCCAAGGGAGCCAGACCTTCTCTTTCAAGGGAAGCTGCGGTGAAATGGGTGCAGAGCATCGGCAGGGCCCTGCAGGCCAGTCCTAATGCCGGGGGAGGGGGAGGGAGGGAGCTCTGTCCCTCTTCAGGCTCTGTCCCTTGGTGCTTCCGCAGAGAGTCGTAAAGCCAGGCCTGTAGCGGCTTCACGGCCAGCCTGTGGGCAGGACTGTAGGCTGTTCTCTTTGAGCTGTGCACAGTGTCTTGCGGACTCCTCGATCTAACCTTTATCCCCCCCCCCTCTTCCAATTCTCTTTCAGACAGCAGTTCTGTGGATGAAAAGGTTCCAGACTCTCATATATTTTCTTGAAGGGTCGTGTCTTTTGTTGGCGTGTATTTGTGACTAAGTTGACCTTTTTGGTCCCTCCATTTGAGTTGTTTGATGCGCATGTCTTCCCAGCTTTCCATGCTTCTGTCGTCCTTCCTTGGTGTGTTCCAAATGCCTTCCATTAATATGCAGAGTAAACCCTCACTGTTGTGGTTCTCTTCCGTCATAAGTTGTGCCAGCTCAGGGGTCTGCTACTCTCAAACCTGGTTCCTGGTTCTGCTGCCCTGTGGCAATCGCCTGTGCTGCTGCTTGCACCCCAGGATTTAAAGGGAAACCTCTGGGGGTTTCTGGGCACAGCCAGTGTGGGTTTCTCTCTAAATGCTGAACGTTGCTCCGTTGTGTTCTCAAACAAGAAGGACTTTAGCTTTGGCGTGGAGCTGGCCCTGCTTAGCATTTCCATACTAGGTGTTCTGTGTATGGTGCACTTTGTCCTCTGCTCAAGAAGACCTTCTGACGCCGCCCAAGTAACCGAGCTTTTCCTTCTTCTCCATTCAAGGCCCGCATAGTCAGTGGAGGTTCTTTGGAGGCTTCCAAGCTAGCAATCCAGGCCTTTGCTGGGTAAGTACGTAGCCCTGCCACAAGCTTACTTTTCAGACTGTGCTATTCTTTACGTGATTGTTTCCTTCCAAAGCTTATGCAAATGGTCCCTGGCAAAGAAGAAGACAAGGGAGAGACCTCCTCACAACAGATGGTCAGGGAGGGCCTGGTGGTGGTGATGGAGGAGTGGCTAGGAGGTTCCCTGGTCCTGCGGAGAGTATCCTCAGGGAGAGAAGGACCAGTCAGCTCTTTGTCACTGGGCAATGGAGCCCTCAGGAAGAGATGCGGAGGGGGAGAGCTGCTCCCAGGGGGGTGGAATGGAGCCCTCGAGGCGAGGCCCGGAGGTGCAGCGTGACAGAGGCTAGGAGAGGCCTCTTGTTGCCGTCCTGTTGACAGGAGAGAGGGATGAGTTGGGTGGGGCGGGGGAAGGCCTGCAGCTGGAGAGGGGGCCAAGAAGGAGGGAATGCGAGGGGACCAGGGCAGGTCACGGGGGACTGAGCGGGGATGGAAGGGTGGACTGCTGGGCTCCCCTCCGCCCCTTTCACTTTGAAAGCCAAGCACAACCCCCGACCGGGAGGCAAAGGGATGCCAGCAGCTGCCTGTTGTAATAGCAGTCAGTCTGAGGACCAGGCCCCCCCCCCCAACCCTCTTCTCTGAAAGTGCCTCTTTCGAAGGAAGGTGTGGAACCTCCCCTAGGAGGGACTTCTGCTTGTGCTGCAGGCGCTCTCCGAAGGGGCGGGACCCCAGGCTTCTTGGTCCTCAGGAGGGGAGGAGGGGGGTGGGCAGTCACCGTGAGAATGGCTCTTGGTGCCCTCCTCGTCTGGAGCCACTGCCAGGGGGACTCTGCTTGGCTTTCCCCAGTGGGCACTGGGAAGGTGAGAATGGCGCCTCGTCTCTCAGGGCGTATCCAAACAAGCCTGCTTGGTTGAGAATGTGAAGGACAGCTGCAAAGCAGTGAAGCCTCCCTGTGTGATCCCCCCCCCGTGTGTGTACACCGTGGAGCGTTTCCTCCTCCCCCAAAGTGAAGAGCCAGCCCTGGCTTTCCTCCACTTCAAGCATCAGTGGGTGCTTCAGAAGAGCCCCCGCCTTTCTGTCTGCCGCGGCAACTCGGAGGACTTTTGGGGGGCATGCCTAGACTTGTAATGAAACTCGAGAGTGTGAAGCAGGAGCTTCCAGGGGGTGCCCAGTGACACTACTGGTTCAGGAGAAGGGACCCCCAGATGCCTCTCGAGGTGGGAGATGCTCAGGGCAGAGCCGCTCAGGAGGAGGTTCTTCCTGGGGATCAGGGGGGAGTGTGAGGCTCCGTGGGCACCGCTGCAGTAAGTGGTCGGCCTAAAGGGGGAAGTTTAATGGGAAAGGGGCTTCCGGTTTCCCTTGCAGGGCCTTGCCGTGTGCCTGACAAAGGGAGCGCTGGCTTTTCAAACGCTTATACCCCAGAAGTGTTGTTGGTCTCTGAGGTGCTGCTGAACTTGAATCGCGCTTTCCTTTCCTCCTTTCTTCTCGGGAAGGTTAGGTTGATGAGGTCCTAGTCCGCCCGCTCAGTGGCCCGAGTGTGCAGGGGATGGATGCGGACCAGAGGGGAGAGGTGGTCTGGGGGGAAGCCTCCTGCACGCACGCTTCTGTGGCCGGCCAGCCAGGAGCTGGGGCAGGCCCCCTGCTGCATCTGTGGTGGTGGCGGCGGTGGCGCTCTGGTCCCCGAACAGGGTGTCTGGGCTTGTCTTTGGAGCAGCATGGCACGTGAGCCCTCCCATTGCCGCCTCTTGCTCTCTGCCACGTACGTTCTGCTGTTGGGAATACCAGTTTGTGGGCCACAAGAGGGCTTCCTCTAGACTGGGGAGAGGCTTCCTGGCGGCCGCTTCATTCTGCTCTGCTGCCGGTTGCGCTGCTCAGGCTGGATCCTTGTGGTATTTTCCTGGAGGTTGCCGGTTGCTCTGCTTTGGGTTCATAGAGACGCCGATCCCTGCGGGTGGGTGGGAGGCACAGTTACTCTCCCCCCCGCCCCCCGCGCCCGGTGCAAGAACGTTCCAGTCTCATCAGAGAGAGGGATTAACTTGAGGGTTTGCTTCATTGCCTGCTTCTGGGCCTGCCTTTGCAGTAGACTGAGCAGGGGGAAGCCGTCTGATGCTGTCTGTCCCCAGGAGCTGCTGTTAAGGAAGGGCTTCCTGAGCAAGCCTGGCTGAGGCGGTGAACAAAAGCCACAGGGCCCATCGGGAACAGCTCCCCTGGCCCCTTGAGCCTCGCGTAAAAAGCAAGGCTTCCTTTCCGTACTTCCAAAACAGGACCGTGGTGCTCCCTCCTGCCATGAGGGTGGTTCTCACACACAGGCCCGTTCTGCATTTCAGGACCCAAGGATTGGTACAGTGTGACCGGTTTGCAGGGGAGAGGGCAGTGTGTGTGTGTTTATGCGTTTGTCGTTTGTCACTGATGCACTGTTGGTGTTGTCTCTTCCCCTTTTGCACCAGGACTCTTACTGCATCAGAAAACCCCCCACAGTGTGATGCAGTCTGTTGTTTGTATCCACGAGTGAATGTGTGTGACTTTGTCCTGCACGTGTGTGATGGGGCTCGTGCCTCCTTCCACCCCCTCAGTTCCTGCAGGGGGATAGCCAAGAGCCCCTGTTTCCTCCTGTCTGCGGGGGCTCCATGCTCTGTCTTGGGGCCTGCAAGCCGGGTGACGCAGCAGCTGCTTTGGCCCCGTGGAAGAAATTCCAGAAAGGTCAGGGTCAGGCCAAGAAGTGAGTGCATCTTTCAAAGGCACTACAAGCAGGGATGTTGCTGGGGAAAGTGGGGGGGTTCTGCCTGAAACTCCTGGACGGGGCTGGGGGTTGTGGAGGAGGCTGCTGCCCCGTCTCTCTGGCTCGTTCCCCCTAATTTTACATACCTCTTATCGGTGAAGAGCTGGCAGCGTCCTTTTGCTCCCTCACTGAGGGTACACAAGTGACAGAGGCCCACGGAATAAAAGAGCTGCTAGAGTCAACAAGATGAAACTCCGAAGAAGGGCTGCCTGCTCAAGACTCCCACGGAATATGCAAGTGTACACTCAAAATAACACCAGTAATCATATCACGACCATTCTAACAATGATAATATAGTGTGATACAAACAGAGAGTCATCATGATTAGGAACAATAACAAATGTGGAAACAAAGATTCATAGTCGCCAGCAGGGGTCTTTTGGGGGGGAGCTCACCGGAGCGCAGCTCCGGGAGCTCAGGAGCCAAGCCCCGCCCCCAGCCGGTGTCCCGGAGTGTCTTTCAGGCAGCCGAATGTCAATTTCAGCTCCATTATATCCTATGGGCCATTGAAGTCAATGGTGAAAACATAGGATATATTCTGGGGCTGGAGGGAGGAGGTTTGAGGGAGAGGCTCCAAACTCACAGGATAGCTGATGGAGCCTCTCCCCAAGATACCCATCAAGTTTCAAGAACATTGGATCAGGGGGTCCAAGTCTATGGGCCCCTAAACAGGTTGCCCCTATTCCCTCCATTGTTCTCTATGGTGGGAAAACAAGTTAATTTTTTCCCACCATAGAGAACAATGGAGGGAATGGGGGCAACCTGTTTGGGGGCCCATAGAATTGGACCCCTAGTCCAATGTTCTTGAAAATTGGTGGGTATCTTGGGAAGAGGCTCCAACAGCTATCCTGTGAGTTTGGAGCCTCTCCCTGAAACCTCCACCCCTCCAGCCCCCAGAAAATACCCTATGTTTTCACCATTGACTTCAACGGCCCATAGGATATAATGCGGCTGAATTGCCGCTAAATTTCTTTCATTTCCTCCTTTCCTTCTTTCTTTTTCCTCTTTCCCTCATTCTTCTCTTCTCTCTTTCTTTCTTTCCCACCTTCTTCTCTTCTCTTTTTCCTCCTTTTCCTGTTTCCCTCCTTCTTCCTTCTCTTTCTTTCCCTCCTCTTTCCTTCTCTTTCTTTCCCTCTTTCCTTCTCTCTACTCTCTCTCTTTCCTTCCCTCTTTCCTCCTTCTGTGGCCCAACTCTCATGAGAAGGGGTTTAAACTTTAAATCCCTTCTCTCTTAGCTCCCCCACCCAGGCCAGCTGGGGAAGGGAAGGAGAGGCTTTTGAAGATGCCGCCCCCCTTTTGCTTCCCCTTCTTACATCACTTCTGGTGATGTCAGGGGGCGTGGCATATGCTAATAGCCTAATAGCTCATTAGCATACCATATGCTAATGAGCTCCTGCAGCTGTTCTTCTACGAAAAGACCCCTGGTCGCCAGTAACAGCAATAATTGCCCGGTGTAGCTCCCTTGTCTCTTAAGTTCTCTTCCTCCGTTGCTGTAAGCCTTCCACGGTTGAATTGGTAGCAGGGATTGTGCCACAGGGATTGTGGGGAATTTGTTCCTTTCTGATTACAGTGAATCATCCCGGACCGGAGACCAGGAGGTTCCCGTCAAGGTCACGCCTGAGGAAGACTGTAAAAGCCCTTCTTGCATTTGTGCCTTCAAGACAGAATTTTTGAGGTTTACAGCAACTGAGGAAGAGAACTTAAGGGACCAAGGGAGCTACACCGGGACCTTATTTTGCTGTAAATGGGCAATTATTGCTGTTACTGGCCACTATGAATCTTTGTTTCCACGTTGTTATTGTTCCTTATCATGATTACTCTCTGTTTATATGTAGTTCTTGGTCTTTTGACTACTTGTATTTTATCTGTCTTGTATCACACTATATTATAATTGATCACTATGTTATAACGGTCATGATATGATTACTGGTGTTATTTTGAGTGTATACTTGCATATTTAGTGGGAGTCTCGGGCAGGCAGCCCTTCTTCGGAGTTTCATCTTGTTGATTCTACCGTCACTGAGATGCTAGACAGCAAAAGCAGGCTGGGGGTGTGTGTGTGTTGTGGCCCTGGCAGGCGAGGGGAAAGCGTCTGGCCAGGGGTAGGCAAGGCCAGAGGTGTCTTTCCAGGCGGAGTAAGAGAGCCCCAGGAGGAGGCTGCAGGCAGGAGCACACAAGGGGCTGGGCTGGAGGAGAAAGAAAGGCAGCTAAGCCAGGAAGAACCCAGACAGTAGGCCAAGGAAGGGACGGCATCAGCCAGGAGGGCAGAGGAGCCTCTGGCGGCAGCCGAGGATACTTGCCCACATGGGAGTTGTTCTTGGCTGTGCTGTTGGGGGAAGCATCAGCCTCGGAGCTGTGGCTGTTCTCTGGGGAGCCTCCCTGCAGCCGTATCCCCTGCGGGGTCTTTTGGGGCACCCGGCCTGGTTGGGAGCTGCCTTTCTCTTGCAGACCATCATCCGAGAGATGCAAGCAAGACCCTCTTTCCTAGGATCCTCAAAGAGGTTGCTGCCCCCCGCCCAAGGGGTGGGGTGAATTCCCAGCCCCTGCAAGGGCCTCTGCCATCAAGTCCCCACGACGACGATGACAATGACAGAGGGTATTAAGCAGCTGGCAGCCATTTCTAAAGGGGAGGGGTGGGGAAAGCAGGGCCATACGCAAGTGTACCGTCGGGGTGGGGGAGAAAACTGACCTCTGCAATGGTGTGATGTGGCATAGGCCCCCCCCCCCAATATCTCGGACTCTATAACCCTCCCCCCCAAAACAGAATGAGGCATTGTTGAAAATGCATCCTGCTTCCTCCACGTAGCACAGCCCCATTTCCTGATCTGCACGTCCTTCCGGGGATGGGTGGGTGGGTTGTCACGTTCTTGATGGTGGTACAGGAGGACAAATAAAGAGGCAGCCCCCAAGCAGTGAGGAGCATCTCGTATTCCCTGTTTTTGTGAGAATGTTGCGATGGGGTTGTTGTTGGGGGCCTTCCCCTTCACGTATCCTGGCAACACCCCCTCCCCAGTGCTTGGACTGGAAACTGTACTGAGGCAGGAAAAATGCCCAGAGCTTCGTCCACTTGGCTCCCAGAAGTGTAACAGATCCAGAGTTTGTGATATGCTGTTCTGTTTCTGTTTCAAGAAAACAAATGTGTATAAAACTAATCAGTTCCCAAAAATATCAAGAAGCTTGAAAATTATTCTTTGCAAAACAATCACAGACCAAATTATTCAAAGCTGTGCCTTAAAACTTTGAGGGCAGCTTGTGACAAGGGCATAGACCACTCTTGTGTTGCTTCTCGAAATCAAATCGGCTGCTTGGCATCATCTCATATTCCAGAAATGTATCTGTGCCGCCCGGTACTAATATTCCCTCGTAGCTGATCTGGCTTTCCTTCCAGGGCAGAGGTGCTCCTTGCACTTTAATTGGGTCTAGCCGAGTAATTCCTCAGCCACATTAAGGGTGTCCAAATTTCAGTTATTTGATTTTCACTCTTGGACAGCTTTGCCGTGCTCAATCAATGTCACAGATTTCATACGTCTAGAACATCTTGCTCCTGCTTTCTCATCTAACCCCCCTCCTTCCCCGAAATTCCCCTGCCCTCTTGTTCTCTTTCTCTCTGTTCTTGGTAATTTCATTGCTCCCCTCTGAAGCCTTCTGGCTGCTCGATATTCTTGGTAATTTCGTTGCTCCCCCCCCCCTCCCTCTGCAGCCTGCTGGCAGCTCGATATTCCATTGCTGGCGGTGGAGTCCAAAAACGTGGGACATACAACATGGCTCTATATATAACGCGGCAAAGGGAGGCTGCTTGCAGAGGAGCGGGTACTGTGGGGCGGCATTTTACCTGTCCTTTGGAAAAAACAGTTGTGCCCCTGGAACGATCTGGCATGCTTTGGGAGGGAATGCGGTTTTACCATGGCAGCCAGGCAGTGGGCAACTTGATGCCCCGGCTGTGTGCCCGAGAGACCAGCCTTTGACGAGGTGGCCTCTGGCACGGCTGTCAGCGGAGGGAGCCCTGGCGGAAGGCTGTTGCTGGGCAGCCGTTGACCAGATTCTCCTTCGAGCAAAGAAGAGAGCCAGGTTGGTGCAGTGGCTAGAGTCTGGGACCAGGAGACTTGGGAGACAGGGGTTCGAATCCCCACTCCTCCATGACGCTTGCTGGGGGGCCCTGGGCCAGCCACACACCCTCAGCCTGACCTACCCAACAAGGTTGTTGCGAGTGAGGATGAGAGGAGGGAGTGGATCCAGGACTATGTGAGTGGTGACAGCTCTTTTTCTAACCTGAGCCCGGCCATCTGCATTACACCCTCATGCGTATTCAGAAATGTCTCCTGGAGTTCCCCGGGACTGACTTCCGAGGAAGAGCGCCACAGTCTGACCCCCTGGGGGTTCCTGATGATGTTCACATAGAGCTGGAGTAAAGGGGGAATTCTGAACTGGGGGTAGGGGTTCTGGCAGTGGCCAAAGTCCAGTCCAGTCTGTGGCTGGAAGTTGTGGATGCATCAGACGACATTTGGATGGTGGCGCTGGAGTCCCCTCCAAAGCATCGTGTCCAGATCACGGGAGGTGGTCGTTCCGCTCTCTTCTGCTATGGCCAGGCCTCACCTGGAGTCCTGTGTCCAGTTTTGGGCACCACACTTTAGGAAGGGTGTTGACAAGCTCGAGCATGTCCAGAAGAGGGCGACCAGGATGGTGAGCGGGTTGGAATCCAGGTCTTATGAGGAAAGGCTGAAAGAGTTGGGTACGTTTAGCCTGGGAAAGAGAAGGCTTAGAGGGGACATGATGGCAGTCTTCCAATATTTGAAAGGCCGTCATGTAGAAGTTGGAGGAGATCTGTTCTCTCTTGCTCCAGATTGCAAGACTAAATCTAATGGGTGGAAATGACAAGGGAGTCGTTACCGGCTCAATATCAGGAGAAACCTCCTAACTGTAAGAGTGGTTGAGCAGTGGAACAGGCTGCCTCGGGAGGAGGGTGGATGCTCCTTCCCTGGACGTTTTCAGGCGGAGGCTGGACGACCATCTTTTGGGTATGTTGTCGGTATGTAGGGCTGTCTTGTGGCTCTGCTCCTGCAGAGTGCAGGGGGTTGGACTAGATGACCTGCGAGGTCCCTTCCAACTCTAACATTCTATGAGTCTATGATTCCTTAGGTGGCAAAACCAAGCTGGAGTCTTATGGCACCTTAAAGGCTACCAGGTTGACTCCTCCCCAGCATCAGCACTGGTGCCACCGCGTGCCTTTCAGGTGCCAGAAGGGTCCTGCTTTCTCTGCTGCTGTGTGCAAATGTAGCTGCCTGTCAGTCATCTGGGTAAGTCCTGAGGAATATGCTGCTCTTTCTGCTTGGATGCGCTTCTCATCTTCCTCTCTCTTAGTCCTCCTGGTTTTGAATTTCAGGGCAAAGCACCTGAGCCCAGAGCCGAATTCTGAGCCAGTTGTGTGCAATGCTTTGAAATGAACCAGATTGACCTTGTGTGTGTGTGTGTGTGTGTCAGCTGGGGAGCCGGGGGGGGCAGAGTGGGCAGTAAGAGGAAAGGTGTGTGTGTGTGTGGGGGGGGGAGAATGTAGACCAGAAAGAACAAAGGCGTGCTGCTGTAGGGAGGGGCACTGGACCAAATGGGCAAGTCCTGGAGGACAGCCACCCATCTGGTAATCGGTTGCCTTGTGCTCAGGGAGGCCGGCGGCTGGCCAGAAGGCCTCTCCCCCAGATCTCAGGGTTGCCCTCCTTTGCGTTGCTGATCCTCTGCAGCTTAAAAATAAAGCTCGTGTTCACTAATGGCCTCTAGCAGAGATATTATTTTTCTTCTGGCAGAAATGTTCATATGCCTCATGTCAAATGGTAGATGTGCAGCCTTTGATTCTCTCAGCTCAGTTGCAGCATTACTGTGCACAAGCCAAGCAAGCAGGTGCCTTGCCCCTGCGAGTTGTTGAGGAGGGGTAGAATCCAGCAGGTGAAACAGGGAGCTGGATGGCTCAAATGCTGTGGGGGGGAGAGATGCTGCTTCCCAGTTCCCAGGCATCACAGAATACCACAGAGGCATCGGGAGGAGTCTGATGATCAGGTCAGCCTGGCTGAACCGCTGAGAGCCAGCGTAGCGTTGGTGGCTGAGAGTGGCAGGTTCTGATCTGGAGAAGCGAGTTCAGGCCTGCAGCCAGGATTTTTTTGCTGGGAGGCAGTTAAATTTTTCAGGGAGCAGTTAAATTGCTGCTGTTGTTGTTGTTGTTGTTCAGTCGCACAGTCGAGTCCAACTCCTCGAGTCCAACACTTAAATTAATCTGAGTGCCCGTCTTTAAAGGAGGAGGCTGCGAGCCTGTTTCTTGCCCTTCCTTTCAAGGGACGGGGCAGCGAGCGTGTCCGTTCCTAAGAAAAAACAGCTCAGAGGGAATTTCACTGCTTTCAGAAGGCATTTAAATGCCCTCTTGAGTTCCCCTCCGCAGGGTCAGAAAACTTAGAAGGGCACCCAAGACTCAAGAGTGGTGCCTTCAGTACATCTCCCACATCTTTCTTGCCCTGGGAAAGGGAACTCAAAGGGCATCTAAAGGCCTTCTGAGCTGTCTTTCCCCAGGTCTCATGATGCCCCCCACCCCCCAATTCCACAGCGGGAGGGAGGGAGAGGGGAAGCCGCTGTGGTGCTCTCACCCCGTCCGCCACCAGCAGCAGGGGACTCTCCTCAAAAGTAAGGATTCTGGCATGGCCATCTGTGGGGCGGGGCTTTTAACGAATGGGGCAAGGCCCTGAAATGCCCCACAGTAGCTCTGGGCCTGGCCGAGTTGGATTCCCCACGCCTCCCCCCCATGAAGCCTGCCGGGTGACCTTGGGCCAGTCCCAGTTCTCTCAGAGCTCTCTCAGCCCCACCTGCCTCACAAGGTGCCTGTTGTGGGTGGGGGGAAGAAGGGAAGGCGGTTGTGGGCTGCTTCGAGAGCCTCTCGTTTCTTGGCTGGGCTTATTGATGTCCCCTCCCAGCCCCTCCTTGGTCCCCTCCAGTGATTTCTTTTGCCCCCTGTGGTGTCTTTGCTGGGAGCGTCCCTCACCGCCTCCTTTTTCTAAACTGAGCAGGCCAGGTTTTTATCTTCTGTGCTCACGGTTAGTACAGGATAATACCGGTCAGGGTGATGAAAGGGAACCTCCACATTCAGAGGCAGCAGACTTCTGAACAGCAGTGCTAGGAGGCAGCCTTGGGGCGGGGGGGAGGGGGGAGGCCTTTGCCTCGGCACGCTTATTAGTTGGCTTTCCCAGGCAACTGGCTGGCCGAGCGCGTGAAGGAAGCTGGCCTGGGTGGACCACCGGTCTGAGTCCACAGGCCTCGCAGGTTCTTGCAGAGAGTCAGGCTGTCCGAGTAACATGGGGGCTGCTGCACGTTCTGATCCTTCCCTCCTTCACTTCTGTGTGTGGGGTCCGTGATGGAGCGGTGCTGGTGTTGGTATCTGGGAGAGCTGAGGACCGAGAGGGTTTGCCACGGAGCTGTGTCTCAAGAGAAGGGGATGGCTACCCCCTGTGATGCAGTCAGGAGACATTAATTTGTTTAGGGTATTTCTGGGCTGCCTCTTCAGAGGATTGCTGGAGGCAGCTTACCATTAAAACAAAGTGACAATATAAAACAAGCCCTTCTGGGTTCCTCGATGTTGGTCTGGCAGCCTCCAGTTGGCCTTCGTGGCCTTCACACCCCCCCCCAGCCAGGATTATGCAAGAAGTCTCCCCAAGCAGGAGCCAGGCAGCTGCCTCTCGGGATCAGAAGAAAAAAATGTAGAATAATCCCAGCTAATAAAAGTGCACTCTGGGAACGTAGCAGTAGATGAGAAGAATTAAGCACACATGGCTTCCCACTTGTCTTCCCAGTGTCAGTTTGTAGACTGAGCCCAGTGACTTTGTGTGTGTGTGTGTGCAGTCCGCCTCTTCGATCCTAGCATGAAACTGACCTGTTGTTCCCCTTCTGGTGTCTAAACCAGCTTCTCAAAGGCTGCTGAATGCACTGTGCTAGTGGCCGCTCTACTACAGAGGAACTGAACTGATATTTTTGGCTGGTATTAAAGTGGCTTTAATCCCTTTGTGGAGAGACTGGTAAGCAATCTCTGTGGTGGCATTTTAGTACAGACTCAAGCTGCAAGGCCTGTCTACCTGTGTGTCCTGTGATCTTTTGCACTGTTTAGTGGCTTATCCCAGTTCTGCATTCATTCTGCCATTTAAAAATACCCATTCTAAAATAATTAGAATTTTAACAGGGAAGAATTCTTCAAGGCCTAGCTGGGGGCTGACAGGATGTTTCACAAGACCTGACCTTCCACATGTGAAATGCACTGAACAACAACAACAGCAACAAGTAACGGAGAGCCATGTGAGGGAACCTAAGAAGTGAAGTTGGAATGCTTGGTGCTAAATGACAATTTGGGTATAGTGAGTGTTTCAGAAACCTGGCGGAATGTGGGAAAATAAATGAAATACTGTTATGTCTGGGTACAAAGCGGGAGGGATGTGTTGGGACAGCATTGCTTTGTGTTTCAAAGAGGGCATAAAATCAAACAAGCTAGAAAACTTAACCACAGAATCTCTGTGGGTGGAAATACCAGGCCCTGTTGCCCCCTCCCCCCGATCAAACTAAGACCAAGACCCTGAGATGGAGAAGGGAAGAAAGGGAGTGACTGGCCGACTTCAACTACCCTCACGTTGCCTGGGCAGATGTGTGCTTGAGTCGCATGAACACACATGAAGCTGCCTTATAAAAGTCATGCTGTACAAAGGGGGTTTCTGGATGTCATAAATGACTGTGCAGTGGAGCATTTGGCTATGAAGCCGGTCAGATGTGCAGGGACTCTGGATTTGGTTTTGAGCGATGCTTGATCTTGTGTGAGATGCAGAGTTGTTGCACTGATTGGGAACAGTGACCACAATGTTCAGGACTAATGCCACTGGAAATTTGCCCACAAAGTCCAAAGTAACCATTTTTCATTTCAAAAAGAGGAGGTTTGCAAAATTGCGGGGACTAGTCAGACAGAAAGTGAAAGGAAGAATGAAGAGAGACAGATCCCTCCCTGATGCCTGAAAAGTACTCAGAACTGCACTAAATGAGACCCCCCAGAATGGATTTATGGCTCCAGCCAGGAGAGGTCCCACCAAGTCCTGCTAAAAACATTACGACAAACTAGAAACATTTCTTCAAATGTAGAGGAGCAAGAGACCTTCTGGGAAGGCAGGTGGGCTGTTGGGTGGCAAAGGAATAGGAGGATTAAGGGTGACAGGGAGACGGCAGAGAAACAGAATGAGTTCCTTGAGTCCATTCTCACCGTGGGAAATGTGGGGCATGTACCTGTGCCGGAGCTGCTGTTTCGGGGAGGGTGTCTGTGCAGAACGGGGTCCGAGTGAGGTAGCGAGAGAAGAAGTTCTAGGGCTACTTGGCAGTCTGAAACGCTATCGATCGAGTGAGTGGACACCGGGGTGGCAAACGAACTGTAGTGCTGGCAAGGGCAGGCTGATGCACAACGGGACCAAGGATCCTGAATCTGGATGCATGCCCAGCTGGCTGAGACGAAGGTGGGAAGAGCACTCGGAAGTACAGTGCACAGCGCAGTGGGAAGGTCAATGCGCAGTGTGCGGCAGCCGTGAAAAAGGCAAATGCCGTGCTGGGGACTATGGCAGGGGGGGCGCCCTGGGAGAATGCACCGTCCTCGCCTAGAGCAATGGGGTGTCCACGCTGGGGATATTTTTATAGTTCTGGTGCCAAAAGTACCGAAAACAGCAACCCAGGTGATCCAAGGGCTGGAGCACCTTTCCTATGAGGAGAGGCTGAAGAGTCTGGGACTTTTTTAGTTTAGAAGAGGCGGGGGGGGCATGATGGAGGTTTGTGGAATTATGCCTGGGGGCGGGGAGTGTGGCCAGCTTTTCTCCCTCCCCCCATCATACCAGAACTTCGGGGCACCCAACGAAATGGCTGGGCAACAGGCATGGGAGGTACTGCTCTACTCCGAGGGTACTTAACACGTGCCAGTGGGGGGTGGGGGTGGCGATGGTCACGAGCACAGGCGGCTTCAGAAGGGGGTGGGTTCAGAAGGGGGCCCATTGGTAGCTGCCAGCCGTGGTCACCAGAGAAGCCTCCTGAGGCCCAGTGCTAGAAGGCAGCCTGAGCAGCCCTGCCTGCGGGCCCTCCTGGGCAAGTGGGGGGCCCTTGTGTGGAACAGGGTGCTGGACTAGCCGGACCACTGGTCTGGCCCAACAAGGTGACTCCCATGTCCTTAGGTTCTTAAAGGTGGGAAAAGAAGCAAAGTGTTGCCCTTTCAGTTCATTAGCTGACTGCAGTTTACGAGGAAGGGAACTGGGGGGGGGGATCTGTGGCCGAATCAGGGGCCCTGGCCTCTGGCAGGGAGTGCGGGTGCTGACCCTGGATGGCGTCCCGGAGTAACGCCGAAGGTAAAGGCGCCGTGGGTGGGCGGAAGCACGTGGTGTGGCCAGCTGGCTGAAGCCAATCAGGCGAGGTGGTCCATCTGGCTGGTCTCTGGGTGGGGTGGGGGGCCCCACTTGGGAGAGCCATGGGGATGTGGGGCCCTTGGGTTTCGGGGGAGCGGGAAAGGAAGGCGGTCAGCTGGCTGCTCAGACCGTTGCTGGCTTTGGGGTTGGCGCAGGGTTCACCGTGACCTGGACTCTGTTGTGCTGCCCTCTTACCCTGAACAGGGCTTGTTATGTCATGATGTCACGGTAATTATTCTGGCTCTGCACTCTCAGGGAGCAGAAGTGCCTTCCTCTGCCACCAGACTCCACGCCAGAAGGAAGCCAGGCGCCAGCAGACTGCAGGCAGTTCACCTGAAGCCGGTGGTCCTTCCGTGGGCTGCAGCCCAGCTCTTCCCCTCCCGTTCTGAAGGGCGGAGCTCTGAGTCTCCTGTCCTCAGCCCCCCACCCCCTTTGGCTTGAGTTGCTCCCCCCCCCAGTTTGCAGCTTTGGACCTGAAGTTCGCCTTTTGTACTGTGCCAGAGCTCTTGATGCATCCCTTCTGAGGAGCTCATGATAAAGGAAGCAAATGTTTGTTGTATCCACTAGCATACATTTGGAAAAAAATGGTGTGTGTGTGAGAGAGAGAGAGAGAGGAAGAGAGAGAGAGAGAGGAAGAGAGAAGTGCTGTCAAGTCCTAGCTGACTTCCAGTGACCCTGGCAAGGGGCTTCTAAGGGGAGGTGGGGTTGGCCCCTGCTGTGCTCTGCAGGACCCTCCTTGTCGCTCTCCCATCCAAGACTGGCCCCACAGAGGCTTCTGAGGGCTGTGGAGAGATCGGGCTCTCCTGTGCTGCCTTCCCTCTCGGAAAGCGGTGCCTCGAGAAGGCCACATCAGTCGCTCCTCCCAGCTCTCAGGCTGATTTCTGGAGCAAGGCCCCTTGCGGTCCTACGATTGTGAAGAAGGTCTTGCCCGGCAGCAGCCAGCCAGCCAGCCGGACGGACAGAGGGCTGTGCGTGCCTTCCCAGGGCAAGACGCCAAGGACACCGGGAGTTTCCTGGGCATCCCTGGCTCCCGGAACTCACCTAGACGGTTCTGATGGGATCTGTGGGTGGAGGAGTCTGTGGAATGAGGCTGCTTGAAGCTGCTGGCCTCGCTCTCCCCCTCGTCTCCACCCCCTTTTCTCTTCTTTTCTCTTCTCTTCTCTTCTCTTCAGGCCAGGCAGTGCTCTGTACGGAATTGACAGCATGCCGGACCTGCGCCGCAAGAAGTCCTTCCCCCTTGTCCGCGACGTGGTGAGTTCCATGCAGCGCATTGTGAGCGTGTGCCTCGGTCTGCCAGCCGCCTCCTGCTTGCCAGGGTGACGGGGGCTGCTGGCGGGGTCCTCCTCTCCTCCCCTGGAAGTCAGGCGTGCAGGAGCCACAGGCCCCACAAGAGCCGCTTGACCCGCCCCTGTCTAGAGCTGGGCCCGCCTCAAGCATAAACCCCGCCCCCCCCCGGCCCCTGTGAAGGACTAGGGATTTAAACATTAAAATCAATCGTTTCCCATCCCTTTGCTGATAATTTTCCTTTCTGTAAATTGTCATGGTTGTTCATAGCGGCATACAGTTCATTTTCTCCCGAGGTGCTTGGGCAGCTGTGGCCCGTGGCTGTGTTTACGTGGCCGCCATTGCCGCTGTGGTGAGCTCCCACCTACTGATGGCCACGATCACTGTCTCCCCCCCCAGTGCTTGTGCACGTTGAGGTTTACGCAGCAAGCCAGATGGAGTCACCCTTCCCATCTGCATGCTGCACTTGAGAGAGTCTGGTCTCCCTGGTGCCCGTTCTGCCAGGCGGTGGGTGGGAAGGAGCACTAGCCCTCGGACAGGTCCTTCCCCGTCCCCAGGATCCATGCACTGCTTCCTCTGAAGGCCAAGCCACGATGGGCCCCTGGCCCTGGGACCAGGAAAGGAAGCGTCTGAGCGGCCCTCTCCCCCTGGCTGCTTCCAGCTTGCGCTGGCCTGTTTCCGTGGTGCTCAGAGAGGTCCCCGGGGAAACGTGTCCATTCTCTGGTGGGCTGGGAAGGCCCTGCTTTTCTTCCCAGGGGCTGGCCGGCTTGTTGTTTTTGCTGCTGATTGATCTCCTTTTACTGCTTTCTGAGATCCTGGTTGGTTTTGTCTTTGATTTCAATTTTATCATTACAACTGGGGTCAAAATGCTTTCTGGAGAAAGGCTGCTAATAAATTCCATTCATAATTAACTAGTAGTGCGTGGATGCAGACTGGTTGCTTTGCAATAAAATAATCACACATTTTAGCCCCTGTTTTGGGACAGCTGTGTGTTGCACTAAATAAATTTCCCGTGTTTTTCACCAGAGGGAAAAGTGAGTAATGGAGCTCCCAGCTTCTGCTATGGCCTTTCTTACATGGATCAATCCAATTACCTGGGCGAATGTTTTAGAAATGGAGAGTTCAAGCCAGCAGTTAATGTGATTTCTCTGCTGTTTCAATGCCAATCAACATATTAATCATTGCTTGTCATCATCTGTACAACACCTGATTATTAATGCTTTCTCTGATTTCTTTCTCATCAATGCTGGATTTTCCAGGCGATGGTAAGTGCCTTTCGGTTGATGGAGGCTTTGAAGTGTCCTTAATTAATCCCGCATTCCGGGGCATCTGTTTATTGCAAACTGGAAGTGCTTCTTTTATGATCAGTGCCGTATATTCCTAGAAGGATTTGCAGAAGAGGATCACAGCCTGTTTTAAACTGACAGGACTAATGTCTGAGCCCTGGAATTGATTATTTATTTATTTATTTGATTTATATACCGCCCTCCCCAGAAGTGGGCTCAGGGCAGTTTTCATCAATATCATAACAATCGTTTAGTAACAGATTAAAACAACATAAAATCACAGATCATAAAATCACAACTACCATGTAAAATAACCTGTTCAGGTGTCAGTCATGTCTGAGTCTAATAATGGAAGGGAGGGACACCCCCCGCCTCAGCCAAAAGCCTCAACCCCCGGCCGAGGCTAGACGGACTCCCCTGGGGGCCGGGGACTGCCAGGAGATGGTGGTTCGTGGGCCTCAGTGTCCTACGGGGCTCCTGTGGGGAGAGACGGTCTCGAAGGTATGCTGGCCCCTGGCCGTGTAGGGCTTTAAAGGTAAGCGCCAGCACCTTGAAGCGGATCCGGAATTCAGTTTGTATTTGGCCCAGTGGTTTCAATGGAATACTTTGCCAAGGATGTGCAGCTGAGATGTCTGGCCAGGGCAGCAGTCCTCTGCACACTTACTTGGAAGTAAGGTCCACGGATCCCAGCGTGCCCTGCCAAGTATTGTGTCCGGAGTGACGCCTGTTTCCCTCACTCGGTTGGTTCTTAGAGGGAGGGCTAGGCCAGATGTGTGGAAGGAGGCACTGGGAGGTTTCCTGAGGCTTTCTGACGTGACCCTGGGTAGCCCTTGTCTTAGAGGAGCCCCCTCCGGCCACGGAGCTCTGCCTTCCACGGTGCTTGGCGGGCTCTCCTGGAGAGCTGCGGGGGGGGGGGGGGCTCAAGCGGCCTCTTCGCCTCCCTTTTGGGACTTCAGGGCCGTGAACTGTGTGCGAGTCGAGTCTCGCTGCTGAAGTGACCCTGTCATTCGGGCCGGCGTGGAAGTTGCTGCAGGAACTGCCCTGCCTGGTGAGATTAGAGGAGGGTCCGTCTTGTAGCTGGAAAATGAGGCCAAGAAGATCCCGGGGGGCAGGGGAGGAAGTGCGGGGGGGGGGGAGTCAGAAGCCGAGCCTGATGGCTGCGGACCGCCTGCCCCCCTCGGTAGGCAGAAGTACTCTCCGCTGGGTGCTGGCACTCTCGTGGTGAATAACTCCTGAACGCGCCTGTTGACAGCCGTCACAACAGCCGTCTCTCTCCCCGCCCCCCCGCCCCCCGGTGGCAATTAATGCTGGAGAGCTGGGCAGGGAAAGAAGTGGATGGGCTTCGTGCCCGCCTGCTGCTTGCTTGTTCAGTGGCGTGTGTGCCACGTAGGGGCGCCTGATGCTGCCTGCAGAAGAGGCAAGGTGGCCTGGGAGTTTGGCCGCTGTAGCGTGCCCCTGTGCCCTCCCGCCTGCTGCCCGCTCCAGGTGGCTGAACTACCCGGGTGGGGGCGGGGCGGAGTCAAAGAGGGAACGAGGCACGTTTGAACCCAGTTGCCCAGTGGAGCCGCCGGAAGGCCTCCTCCCGCCAGGCCCGGCTGCTCGCCCACTTCTTTGACTCTGTGGCCCCCTCCCAGGATCCCACCCCCTCCGCCCTGTAAGGAAGGGGAGAGCAGTTTGGGGTTCGGCATCCGTCCTCCCTCCGTAATGCCGGGCGGGATCCTGGAATCGGCCTCCAGGCGGAGAGAGGGGAACTTCCGAGGCCTTGGCAGGAAGGCAGGTGAGGCAGCAGTGGCTCACGTGGAGGGGACCGCCGCTGGGTTGGCAGACCAGCAGGTCCACGTTTTGAGAGCAGGCATCCAGCCACATCCTTCTCCCCTTGGCCCTGGCACATGGTAATCCCGCTATGCCTTACTGGTCAAGGAACGGCTTCATATCTTCAGTATAAGCTTGATTCATATTTCGATTTGTGTCCCTTGTTATTAAACGGGGTATCTGGAAGAAGCAAAGGCATTATCAAAGGAGCCAGGAGCCAGCTTAGTTTCCCCGGCCTCTTCCGGCGTCTCCCGGATCTCCTGGCAGCTCACCCGGTGTCACTGCCAGGGCCGCCCCGTCACCTTGGCACTGAGACTGCAGGCCCCTCCCCCCCCCGGCCCCCAATTCCCTCCTGTGTCTCCCGCTCGGGGCCACAGCCCTGTGCTGTCGCGTGCCACCTTTGGGGGCCTTGCAGGGATCTGTAAGGGGGCGGGGGGGGGGACACACACGGAGACAAACGGAACAGATCACCAGCCCTCTGCCGTTCCGAGCAGGCCAGGACTCCACTTGTGTGTTTTGCCTTTTTTTTGGGGGGGGGGGGTGTTTGTCAGGAAAGGGCTGTGATTGGAGCTCTGCCCGGGGGGGGGGGGGCTCTGAAATCCAGCTCTGCTTTTGTGGCTCTCTGTGCCTCTCTGGGTCCCTGGCGGATGGGGCTTCTTTTCCACAAACTTTCCATTTTCCCATTAGCCTCGTCATTCATTTCAGAGTCTGGCAATGCAATCCCTTTTTTTCCCTGTGAACTGTTCACATTTAATACTTGTAATGACCTCAATATATGCTGGCAGAGGTTGTAAACGCAGCTCTGCAGGAAAATATATGGCCTTTCCTGGACTGCTGGTTTAATATTAATAATTAAAAATCCATTGAAGCCCTTGAGGATGAGAAGTCTTCTATCAATAATATTTCCTTCTGTCCTTCAAATTTATTGATGTTCTTGCTGGCTTGAGCAGCGCCAGCGGCCAGTAATGTGTTTACCACAAGATTTCAGTCAGAATATCATCCAGACCACCCTCCCGGCTTCTAAGCGGGGCTCCTCCACACCCCAGCCTCGGGTGCCCGCTGTTCGGCTGGCCTCCATGTCTTTCTTGGAAGAGTGCGGCAGTCGTCAGCAAAGCATCCTGGGGCGGCGGGCAGGACCTTGGGGGAAGGGCCTCTTCTTCAGATTCCAGGGAGCCTCCTGATTTGCCACCTCCGGTCAACACCCCGAACCATGAAAAAAGAACGTTACCTTTATGGGGCTTTTCTTGTTGCCATCATTGTTGTCGGCGAGGCCACTGTTTCTCAGACGGCGGAAGCCTTTGTGGGTTGGAGCTGATGGGCCCAGGCTCCACGGCAGGTATGGCCGCGGGAGCATCAGCGGCACACTTGGATGGGCATACAGAGACATGAGTGCCGCCCCCTGAGACGCTGGCTTCTGTGTGATGCGAGGGC
Source organism: Gekko gecko (assembly GCA_029375565.1). Lineage (NCBI taxonomy): Eukaryota > Metazoa > Chordata > Lepidosauria > Squamata > Gekkonidae > Gekko > Gekko gecko. Next base: position 17,961,870 of record JAPDNY010000017.1, read on the forward strand.
ACGGAGCTTGGAGGTGCCGCGGCTTCCCGGCGTGTGTAGACCAAGGCCGCCGCCGTGCCTTTGTGGAAGTAGCCCTGAGGATGGTGAAACCAGAGGGGGCGGGGGGGTCCCCAGCAGAGTGGAGGCGACTTTCCGTCTACGTGGTCTTGTTTGTTTCATACAGACAGACAGAGAAAAGGCTGGGCCGTGTGGAAAGCGAACGCTGGATCTCCCCCCCCCCCTGCATCAGGCAGGGAAAGGACATGAGGAAGGGCTCTGCAAATGTAAGCAGGGACTCCCGGCCCAGAGCACCGCTCCCTTGCAGAGCCCCTCGGAAGTGGGCCCACAACGATGCCCCCCCCAATGCACAGTGGGTGTCTCCTGTCGGGTGGTGGAACTGGCAGCTTAAATGGCCGCTTGGCTCGCCCTCGGCCCTGGAGAGGAATGGCATTGGGTGGGCGTATCGGGTATTTTGAAGTTTGTGCTGTTTTAACTATCGGAGCCTCTCTGAACACGGAAGTGGTGGGATTTTTTTTGGGGTGGGGAACCTTTTAAAAATCTTGTTGAGTAAATTGACGCTGGCTGGGTGGTAGCTGCTAGCAACAGTGAAGTCTTTCTCTGGGCGAGGCCTCTGCCCTTGGGTCAGCCTGGGAGGCGCCAGGAGTGCTGGCGTGGCTGAGGACTGGCATTTGAGTCATGGGATCATCAGGGTGGCGCCCCCCCCCCGGTCATTTGCTTGTTTCCTTTTAAGTTGTTTTGAGCAAAGAAGAGAAGGAGTCCAGAAATCTTAGAGAATACGTTTTCTACCGCAAAGCAGAAGCTGATCCAGTTAATTTCTCGACATGGATATGCTGTGTTTATTGAAATAGAAGAGAAAAATTGGAAGCTGATGAGCAAACAGAATTATTTCATTATTAATAGCAGCTAAGGAAATTAATTATGAATTCATGTCACAACCCAGCTTAATGGCTGAGAGTTTCCAAAGACGCTGAGGAGGGCTGTTTGTTTGTTAACCGTCGTCCATCAGTAGCAAAGCAAAGCCAAGGAGCGAGCGCCCCAGGTGATTACGTCAGACTCCGTTTTAATAAAGGGTGGATCATCTTGCACCCCCCCCTCATTGTAACTTCATCTGGGGAATAACTGAAAATTGGGTAGGCTTGGGGGGAGAGAGAGAGAGAGAGAGAGAGAGAGAGAGAGAAGTGGGCAGGTTTTATGTAAGTACCCTCCTTAAGTTTCATCCTTAAATGTGAGTGTCCTGAGTTCAGTTTCTGGGCTGCCTGGCCCCTCCCATGTTGGTCTGGTCTCTTGTTTCCAGGCCCTGCTGCCTCCCAGCCAAGCCCGTTGACTTTGGGGATAGTGAGATGCTTCTGTTCAGTCAGCAGCAGAATGCAGCTGTAACCAAAGCCATCCTCTTCAAAGTGGCCCGTGTGGCCTGGGAATGGAAGTCTTGAACTTTGTCCCAGAAGGGAGGCCGTGGCTGGGCTGCTGAGGGGCATGCTGCTGCTGCTGCTGCTGTCATCGCCGGGTTTCTGTCTTCAGCCCCCCCCCCGCCCCCCTTTTGATGCATTAGTATAATTGAGTTTGGAATGAAACGTGCAAAATAGCCCCTTAGAATGGCAATTTGAATCATCGTAACCCCTGGCTATTTCACCGGAAGGGTCTCTTCTCTGGCTTTCTTTTGCAAAAGGTAAATAGAGTCGATAAACTCTGCCCTGGGGAGTGCAGCCTTCCCTGCAGTGCACATGCATGCCGGAGGGAGGCGCTCTTTGTAACAGGGTGACATGTCAGTACCCATGACCCACACCCATGAACTGCTGCCATGGGAAAGGGCTTGCAGCCAGCCAGATTTGTCTGAGAATCAGGTCAGCAGCAGTGCTCAGAGTTGCTGAGCGGAATTTGGCAGAGAGGAGGCTTCCAAGCCCGTGCAGAAGCTGAAATGGGGTTTTGCAGGCGTGGCACAGGCGTGTGTGTGTGTGTGTGGGGGGGGGTTGCTGGAAGAGGCTGGGCCAGCAGCAGACACCAGGAATTTTATCCTGGAGAAATTGCAAGGAGATGGGCTCCACCACTAGCATCGAAAGAGAAGGACAGATTTGGAGCCCAGGATTTGGGGGTGGGGGAGGGGTTTAAATACGGGATGGTGGGGAAAATGTTGATCACCAGCGCCTTGCTCATGTTTGCAGCCGCCACCACCACCAAATTCTTAGTCTCCTAATTGGTGACTTTGCTTTCTGCGCACCTAGCTCTGAGATTTAGAGGTTTTAAAGAGGTGGGGAAAGTCTTGAAGGTGACATGTTGTGTGTTTCATTCTGGGGTAGACAGCGGAATCCACAGTATAAGAATGGGCAGGGTTTGGTGGTGCAGAGGCGGCAGCGCGGTGCACCAGAGTGGTGCCAGGCCGGGGTAGGCAGAGAGCCCTGTGGGAGAGAGCCCCCCCTCCCCCCCCCGCCTCGCAGTGGTTCTCCCACGTGCTGACCCTGTGCTTTTGCTTTGGACAGACCCTTGCTGCGCGGAAGTCTGGTGTGTCGCTTGCCATGGTCATCCGGACATCCCTGAATAATGAAGAACTGGTAAGGGGCCTCTTTTCAGTTCCGAGCTCATTGTCTGCTGCTTTGGTGCAAAGGTTTGCCTCCTGTCTGTGGGTGCGAGGGTGCTGCCAAGGGCGGTGCTGCCGGGGTGCCAGGGCCTTCATTGCCCTTGTTCTGAAGAGCTTTTCAGCAGGAACGGGATGTTTTGCTGCCTCTCCCCTCTCCCCCACCCTTTCCCTTCACAACAGCCTTGGGGGGGAGGGGCTGGGGAGAGGCTCGGTGGCTGGTGGGGGACGGGGGGGAGAATGAGTTCCCCTGCCCAGGCCTGGCGTTGGAGGGCGACACTGGAGGGTGGCCGCCTTCAGGGGGCCCCTCCCTCCAGCGGGTCCAGTACAACAGTGGCAACTTCTTGTACGGCCTGGTGGGAAGAGGAAGAGGCCGGCTGAGTGAGCTGTTGGCATCTCCCTCTGGCCCCTGGCGCTGGAGATCCGTGGTTTCTGCCCCGTCCTATTCCGCCGCTCTCACGCACACGGAAGCCATGCAGGAAGGAGGCCTGGGAGTGGGGGGGGGCAAGCAGTGAGGTGGCACCCTATTGATGAATCATACAAAAAAGGGCTAAGAAGGTTAAGGTGACACGCGGGCTTCCCCACTGGGCTGAGGATCACCACCCCGCTGGCCACCTCAGGCCAGGGAAAGGGCGAGGGGAGAGGCTGAAGACCGCGCATGCCACTGGTCCCGTTGGAGTCGGGCACCCACCTGCGGGAAGGAAGGAGAACCCAGGTGTCGCACCTGACTGTGACAGGCTGTTCTCTGCAATTTCTCTGTAGCCTCCCTCCCAGGGGGTCTTCTGTTGTGGGGAGGGGGAGGGAAAGGAGTTTGTCAGCCACTCTGAGACTCCTTCGGGTAGTGAAGGGCAGGGTAGCAATCCCATCTCCTCTTCTCCCTCTTCCTCTTCCTCTTCTTCTTCGTGGCCTAGTCTTAGCGCTGTCTCTCCCACATGTGCACCCCTTGGCCCCTCACGCGGGTGCTCACGCAGAGCGCTTTCCTCGGTCCCCCTTCCCTGGGGTTTGGTGCCACAGAGCAGTGAGGCAGATCTGGCCGATCCGTGTGCTGTCAGGAAGGCGACTTTCAGGACACTGTTTTGAAGGTCAGCCGGCTGAGGGGTGCTTAATGAGGACAGACTCAGTCTCTGCGTGCCGCTCGCTCTCCCTGTAGAGAGCAGGGCTGTGCCAAATGTTCTCTTGCACACATTTTCGGCAGGAAAGGGAACTGAAATCTCCCTCTTCAGGCACAAGTGTCTGTCTCTTCCTCTTATCATAGCAGGCTGCTGCCTGTCCTTCGCTTGGCGCCACGTCCCCCCTGACCAGTGCTACTTAAAGAAAAAATAGCATTGTCTTGTTACTGGGAAGAATGACTCCTGCTTGTCTGGTATCATCTCATGATCCTCCTGATGATATCAGTATGTCATATAGCCAATTGATTCCCAGAGGAAACATAAGAATGTTCAATAGCATTGACAAATATTTTGGTGATGCTGGACTGTCCTGGGAATTTTAGTCCACTGTCTACGTGATTTGTCCCTAAAAATGTCACTTCTGCAAACGAGACCCTCTGAGACTCAAAGGGAGGGTGCATGCCAAGGCTCATTCTCTGAGCTGTGGAGTCTGGTGAGCAAGAATTCTGCTTTGTGAGCTCCTGGCATTAAAGTTGTGAGCTTGAGCGATTGGGCTACTGCATAAGTTAGTTTGCTCTGGAGCCATCCCTTCCTGAGCTAAGACAAAAATGTGTGAGCCGGAGGCTAAAGAACTGTGAGCTAGCTCACACTAACTAAGCTTAGAGGGAATGCAACACTCCCGTCCCCCTGGTGTGCGCCAGAGCTGTGGCCAGAGCTGTGGGACTGTCCGGCCTTAGCTGCCCACCCTGCGTTCCCTCGGGGCTGAGCTTCGTTGGTGTGGTGGGGGGCCCCTGCGTGCCAAGCTCTGGCTCTGATCCGTCGATCACAGGAAGGGCGACAGGTCCTTGGTAAGAAGGCCTATTGATTGTGCGTCTTCTTGGGCTAATTTTACTTGTGCCAGATTTTTAAAATAGAATAATCATTTTTTAATCTCAAGGCCTTTTTTTTAAGCCATATTGTTTAGCCCCCGAGAGAAATGGTTAATGCTGAAAGGTGTCTTTGCCAGGTGCCGAGCATCGAGTAAGGAGACTGGCTTGAGATAAAACCTGTTGCTTAAAATGCGTTCCTCCAGCTCTTCTCCTTCTGGGGATGCTCTGGTAAGATCCAGGCTTGACGACTGCTGTGAAGTGTATGCGGAAGTGCCCTTGTCGAGTGTTCAGAAACTTCCTCCCACGTGTCAGGGACACACTCTGGAATGCGGACGTCCCCGTTCTCCCTGTGACTGGGGAGCTGGAGTGTTTGCAGTATATTGCGTCAGCTTATGGCAGAGCTTGTGGAGCTGAGATGAAACAGTGGCCTGAAATGACCTTCGTCCTGCATGTCCCCCAAAGGCTGCAGGGCATTCTGGACATTGAGACAGTCGTGCCAATTAAATCCCACGGTTCTGTTGATGGGCATCTCATGGTTCACTCCTGGTTCTGCAAGAGGCTGCCTGCGGGAGCTGTGTCGCTGTGCTTGTGGAATGTGCCCTCGGTCTCTTGGCTGTCCCCAAAGGCCCTCTAATGCGCCCGTGGTTCTGCAGGCTCACCCCTAGACTGTCCCGCCTGTCCACCTTTGCATGTGCCTGGTGTCAGTTCAGCCTGCTCAGGCCCACCAATGGAGAGCGCCACCCGTGTCCTCGCCAAGGAAGTCAGTGTCTCCCCCCCCACCCCCAGTCCAAACCTCGTTTCCTGCACCAAGGGGCCCACTGTGTGACGGTGGCTCAGGGCTTTGTCCAGGGGGTTGCTCTCAAAAGGTAATGCGGGGCGGTTCTTGCTCTGTCCCATGGCTGTGGGCCTGTGGGGTTCTGCAGGGTTTGATCTAATCCCACATACTATTCAGTCTTGGAGTAATTGTCGGAGCGGAGGGCAAGAGGAAAGGTACCCCCTGGGGCGTGGGGACTGACACCATGCCTTGCCCACCCCCGTCCATCTACGGAGCATGACGGATTACTCTAAAAGAGTGTCACTTTTATTTTCCACGTGTGCACCCTGTTGTCTGCCGTGTGCCTTCTGACTTTAAATTAATACTACTTTTCAGTATGCCTTTCCTAAACTATGCATAATGTACAGGTAGTCTAGTCTGAAAACAAATTGTGATGACAGTTTACCTCATAGCATATTGTATAAATTTATGTCTTCCATAGTTTTCATGCCTGTTTTTTAATAAAACCTTTGCCAGGCAGAAGAGCGTGTGGCTTCTCTTACGGCTTCTGTTAACTTTCTCAATATGTTGTTGTTCAGTCGCACAGTCGAGTCCGACTCTTTGCAGCCCCGTGGACCTCACCACGCCAGGCCCCCCTCTCCTCCGTCATCCTCCATCATCCTCCGGAGTTTGCTTAATTTCATGTTCGTTGCATCGATGACCCTGTCTAACCATCGCGTCCTTTGCCGCCCCCTTCTTCTTCTTTGGCCTTCAGTCTTTCCCAGCATCACCAGGGTCTTCTTCTCCAGTGAGGGCTCCCTTCTCATTGGGTGGCCAAAGTATTTGAGCTTCAGCTTCAGTCTCTGGCCTTCCAGGGAACAGTCAGGGTTGGTTTCTGTTAGGATTGATCGATTCGATTTCCTTGCAGTCCCAGGGACTCTCAAGAGTCTTCTCCAGCACCATAATTCAAAGGAATCTGTTCTTCGGTGCTCAGCCTTCCTTATAGTCTAACTCTTGCAGCCATACAGTACTACTGGGAATGCCATTGCTTTGACCGTGCGGACTTTTGTTGGCAGGGTGATGTCTCTGCTTTTTATTCTGCTGTCTAGGTTTGCCGTCACTTTCCTCCCAAAGAGCAGGCGTCCTTTAATTTCATGGCTGCCGTCCCCGTCTGCAGGGAGTCACTGCTCAGCTCTTCCGATACGGAAGGACCTGAGGAAGTGACTGCAGTGATTCACGAAAGCTCCTCCCCTGCCACGTAGTTTGTTAGTCTTTATGGTGCTGCTGGACTCTGGCTCTTTTCTACTCACCTCTCAAGGCCCATCTAGAAGCCATCTCAGTTTCTCAAAAGAACACAAGAGAAGCCAGTGTTTCATCAGGCCAGTGGCCCCTCCAGTCCAGCACTCTCTGTGTCACACACAGTGGCCAAAAACACCAGGGGCCCTCAGGAGGTCCAGCAGTGGGGCCAGGACACTAGAAGCCCTCCCACTGTTGACCCCCCACAAGCACCAAGAAGACAGAGCATCCCTTGCCCCAGACTGAGAGTCCCTATCTCTACTTTGTGGCCAATAGCCACTGACGGACCTCTGCTCCAGATGTTGATCCAATTCCCTCTTGAAGCCATCCATGCTTGCAGCTGCCACCACCTCCTGTGGCCGTGAATCTCATCTGTTAATCGCTCTTTGGGTGAAGAAGGACTTCCTTTTATCTGTTCTAACCCGACCGCTCAGCAGTTTCATGGAGTGCCCACAAGGAGTTCTTGTATGGTGAGAAAGGGAGGAAAGTACCTCTTTCTCTTCCTGCTCTATCCCATGCATAATTATCCCATGCATAATATAAAGACATTTTAAAAATCCCCCTTTTGTGATATTTCTAGCTGGGAGTTCCTCCTTCAGTACCAGTCTTGGGTGTGTACCGTTTTAAGTGTGGCAGTGAGGAGGGGGAGAGTATCGTGGCATCTTCTAGACTCACAAAATTTTATTCCAACGTAACACTTCTCCAGATGCAGTGGGTGGGTCTCCACCATGCAGTCATTTTATTAAAGAGGTTCGGGGGGGGGGGGGATGGTAGGATCAAGCAGCCGTTAAAATGTAGGAAGTACCAAGTGAAATATAATCATGTTAAATTCAGTCCAGGATGGGGAAGGTAGTATTTTTAAAAAAGAACTCAAATCTGTCACTCAAAACGGCAGTATTCCACAAGCAGAGCCCTCCAGCATGGCTCTTTCCGTCTCCTTCGTTTGCACTGGGGCTTAGGGTTTTTATCTTGCTATAAGTGTGACCATCTTAACAAAACCCACCCATTACAGGTGTCAGCTAGCATAGCACAGCTGGTGCAGTGGTTTTTGTATTTTCCTTGATTATATTTGAATTGCATGATTGCATTTCACCTTGTGTTTCCTGCATTTTGTAGCCCCTTGACCCTTTGGCTGTTTCCAAACAAAACTACCTGATTGAGGGGGTCATTATTTTGGAAATAGTTACAGACAGAAAATCTGAAACCTGAGCTTCCTAACTGAAAGACATTTTACTCGTGGGTCTTCCTAGCCCGTAGCCACAACACCATTCAGATGAACAGCCTTTATCACCCAGAGAGCCAGTTGGATGTAGAGGTTTCTCTCGCTCTTGGGGGAGGCCTTGTTTCCAATCCCCACCCTGCCAGAAGACCCCACCGTGTGCCCTTGGGCCCGTCAGATGCACTCGGCCGAACCTCTCTGACAGGGCTGTTGTGCGAATAAAACAGAGAGGAGAGAACTGGGCACGCTGCCCTGAGTTCCTTGGAGAAAGGTGGGATGAAAAAGTGATGGATCGACAGACAAGACGAGCCGTGTCCTGGCCCACTTTCCTCAGACATCACTGGCGAGAGAGTCAGTGTGTGAGTTTCCTTCCCCTGGATCTCATGGTGAGTGTCGGGCAACGAAAGATCCTTGTAGGCAGTCAGCACAGTCGCCTGGTTAGGGCGGGGCCGTGGCTCAGTGGCAGAAGGTCCCGGGTTCAGTCCCCGGCAGCATCTCCAGGTAAAGAATGTGGCAGGAGGTGCTGTGAAAAGGCCTCTTCTGCCTGAGACCCTGGAGAGCCTCTGCCAGTCTGAGAAGACGACACTGAGGGACCCCGGGGGGGTGGGGGTCTGAGTCGGGATAAGGCGGCTTTGTGTGCTCACGGTGTGCCTCCTCGCTTGCGTGGCCTCAGGCAGCTGCTGCTCCTGGCAGAGAGTGGCACTGGAACCATGCGGGGAAATGCCAGGCTGTGCTCCGAGCCAATGCGGAAGGGCAGCTCCTGCACAGCCAGAGCAAAGCAAAGCTGAAGAGGCAGCGCCACCTGGGAAGTGGGGCCAGCCCCTGCAGGAAAGAAGTATTGCGAGGGTCACCGCCTGTGCCGCCAGCAGCTCTCTGACGGTTCCATAACTTATATCCTCCTCCTCCTCCTTTGCCTTCGTTTTCCCAGCCGGAGCTCAGTTTCGGCTGCTGGACTCCTAGTTATGTGTCAGTGGCATGGGAAGAGGAGACAACCCTGAAGAAGTGTTAGCACATGTCTGGAAGTCTTGCCGCGCTAGTTGATGGATTGTTCGGCATTTGCCCCGTGGGACTCTTCTCTCTCAAAAGTGCCCGCCTCAGCCCAGTCCCAGGGCCCCGGGGTTCCCCCCCACCCCCCCACCCCCCGGGGACCGACGGAGCAGGGGAGAGCTCAGCTGGCGAGTGGGCAGCAGGCCGAGGGGTCCCTGTCTGCAGGTCCCCTTAAAAGCTCCGTGGCAGGAGCCTGCTCGGGCTCGAGGGAACGACTCAACAAGCTGCGTCTTGGCTTAACACCCCCCCCCCGCTCTCTCTCTCTCGCTCTCGCTCTCTCACTCTCGTCCCACCGACAGAAGATGCACGTCTTCAGGAAGACCCTGCAGGCCCTCCTCTACCCCATGTCCTCCACCACCCCACACTACTTTGAGGTGTGGACGGCCACCGCCCCCACCTACTGCTACGAGTGCGAGGGCCTCCTCTGGGGCATCGCCAGGCAAGGGATGAAGTGCACCGAGTGCGGGGTCAAGTGCCACGAGAAGTGCCAGGACCTCCTCAACGCCGACTGCCTGCAGAGTAAGTGTTCCGCACGTTCCTTTGGGTTGCTCTGGAATCACGGGCAGCGGCCCCCCCCCCCGTTTCTCAAGGCTTGCAGGGGGGACCGAGCTGCCTCAGGCTGGGGGGGTGGACTTTGGGGAATGGGCTTCTTCCTGTGGCTCTCTGGGGAGTGGGCGAGGCTCGGAGTGGGCTTCGCAGAGTGGCTCCGTGACAAGCCGGTGCCTCCAGCGGGCCCATCTGGAGGGGAGAAGAGACGGGCTCCTGCCCTCCCCTGGGAGTCCGGCCGTCGGTCTGCCGGGCTCCGTGACCTCTCCTCGGGGGCGGGGGGTGGGGGGGTGCTGGGGGGCCCCGCAGGGTCTCAGGCAGAGGCCTGAATCTTGGACCTGCTGCGGGCCGAGCAGGTGACCTGAGCCAGGGCCTCTCCCAAAGCGACTGATTTTTCTGCTATGGCAGCCGGGTGAGTTCTTTGGACATTGTGCCTGCGTTTCCAGGGAACGTCTTCCATGGTGACTCGTAGCGACTGAAACTCAGTACATACATTGTAAATTGACACATGCGCTAACTGTGCATTGCTCTTCTATAGGTGAGGGAGGATAACTGGCCCATTGAAAAAGGGGCAGCAGACAGCCGCCAGGGTGCAGGGGCAGAGTCTCTTTCCCCCGGGGCCTCGCCTGCCTCTCCTGAGACTCCCAGCTTCCGCACACAAAGGCGCGCGCGGCTGAGCTGGGGCTGAGTGGTGCATCAAACAGGCGTTTCTCTGGACTGTGTTCTTTGGGCTGCCCTCCTGCTGCTTTCCGTCATTAGGCCGCCTCTCCTGGGCTTTGCTTTTATCTTGGAGCTTCGCAGGGAGACAGGCACTTTCTCTCTGCCATTGTATGTGAGCCCACCAGACGCTGCTTACGTGTTTGCTCAGGTGGGCTAGCTAGATGGCAAGAGAGCTGTGAGCCATAACTTCAAGGGGCTGCAGGACTTCTCGTAGTTTTGAGTCGCAGTGAATCACTTCCTCCCACTCTTGTGCTGCTCTTTGATGGGGAGGCTCTCTTGGGAGTCACTTGGCTGTTCCTGGTCCTGGGTGCGAAGATTAGGACTGAGGGGAAGCCACTGCCAAGTGGCCATTCTGGTGGCCGCGTCCCTCAGGGCCTGCTGGGGAACTGCTTAATGCTCCCTGAGCTGCCGCCAGGCAGTTGGGGGCTGCTGCTGCTGCTGTTCTTCTTCTTCTTCTTCTTCTTCCTCCCCCCCAAAAAAAAAACAAAAAAAACCCCTTGGCTTCCATCAGGCCCAGCCTCCTGTGGATCATCTCTTGCTCTCTGTCCCAGGCGGGGAAGGGGCTGTATTGAGAGGCAATCTGTAAATTTCATTAGGGAGCCGATTATTTTATTTATTATTATTATTATTATTGTCAGTTTGTATCCTGCCTTGCCGGCAACCTCGCTCAAGGTGGCAAACAAGCATTAAATACAGTAAAACAGTTAATACAAGAAAAGACAAATAAGCAACCTACAAGACATCATATATCTGGCCGGGGGGGCCTGCCGACCTGAGGGACCGCCTTTCCCCACATGTCCCCCAGAGAGCACTGAGGTCGGGGACTGTCTCAGGGCCAAAGGACGCCAGACTGGCCGTCACCAGAGCCAGGGCCTTCTCAGTGGTGGCTCCACACTGGTGGAACGAGCTCCTGGAAGACGGCAGGGCCCTGCGGGACCTTCTGCAGTTCCTCAGGGCCTGTAAAATGGAGCTCTTCCACCAGGCCTTCCATTAAGGAGCCGCCACAGAGGAATGTGTGCCGGAAATCGCACCATTAAGGCCCTACGCTATGCCACTGACATCAAGACAACTGGACGCCGGCCCATCTACATCGGCCCACTTTAGTAAGCGCCATTTGAATCAATTTGCACTTTATGTATATTATACGGTTTGGAATTTTATTGTTATGTATCGATGTATTTATATTGTATGGTATTTTAGTCTATGTACACCACCTTGAGCCTGCACATGCAGGCAAGGCAGAATATAATGAATAAATAAATAAATATCACTGTGCAAATGATGGCGGCATTCAGGATCAGTGGCAGGCAGTGTTCGCCGATGTATCATACGGGCCCTAGTATGTTCCGGTGACTCTGTCATCAGTGGCGGCTCCTAATCGAAAGCCTGGTGGAAGAGCTCCGTTTTACAGGCCCTGCGGAACTGTAGAAGGTCCCGCAGGGCCCTGATGTTATCTGGGAGCTCATTCCACCAGTGTGGAGCTGCCACTGAAAAGGCCCTGGCTCTGGTGATGGCCAACCTGGCGTCCCTCGGGCCAGGGGGAGTCAGGCGGTTCTGTGTCCCTGACCTCGGTGCTCTCTGTTACATTGCATGGGTCACAGGTTCCCTTGGGACCCATCAGTTTTTCTCTAGGAAGAGTTTACAGGAGGCGGACCAGAGTGGTCTTGGATATTGTTGGGATTGAGCAAACTCTGCTGACTTCCCTCTGGAAAATATTGACTGGGTACGTAGAAGGACCAGTCACCCTCCCTTCCTCCAAGGGACAATCTCTCTGGAAGCTGACAGGTTCTGGTAGGTACCGATAATGACGTCTGTGCACGTCAGCTGCTAGAAACCTTGGTTTACGTTGTGGTCTGCATGGTATGATGTGACCCTAGAATCCACAACTAGATCTTATTTCCCCCAGATTTCGACATCATTGTTGATCACCAAAAATATGTATGGATTATTTATGTCGTACGCAGTAAGCTGTGGACATGTGTATCAACATCTGTTCTTCTCAGGGGCGGCAGAAAAGAGTTCAAAGCATGGTGCGGAAGATAAAACCCAGAATATTATCATGGCCATGAAGGAACAAATGAAGATCCGAGAGAGAAACCGACCGGAAGTGTTTGAATTGATCCGGGAAGTGTTCCTGATCCCCAGGGAAGATTTCGTGCAGCACACAAAGGCAGCCAAGCAAAGCGTTTTGGATGGGACCTCCAAGTGGTCGGCCAAGATCACCATCACAGGTGAGGGGGTTTGTGCTTCTCGCTGGCACTCCTGTTGTTTTTACGCTGTCTCCAGTTCGCCTCCCTTCTGGCGTGAGCCCTGGCGCCCTGACGAAGTGACTGCAGGGTGACTCGCGAAGGCTCCTCCTCCTCCCCGGCCACAAACTCTGTGGGTCCTTCGGGGGCTGCTGGGGCTCTGGGCTCTCTTCCGACTGCCGCGGACAAACGCGGCTGCCTGCTGTGATCTTTCTCACGAAGGCTTGGCACAGTCACCGCAACCAGCGCCCCCTTTTCCTTCCTGACCCAAGTGTTCGGCTTCATCTTTGCGTGGGGGTGCGCAGGCCCCGTGGCATTGTGGCCGAGGAGGCGGGGTGCTTCCGCGTGTGCCCTGGGGGAAGGGAAGCAGTGACGGGCAGGCTGCTGGATGCAACAGGCAGCCACGTTCTCCTCACAAGGCCCCTGGGAGCTCCTGGACGCTGAGTCCTGCATGCGCTCCACCGCCTGCATGGAGCCTGGATCCCCTGGGACACGTTGCCCCCCTCGCATGGAGCGGCGCAGCCAGGGCAGATGGCGAAGCTTCACGTGTGCCCTCTTGTGTGCTCCTGCCGTCCACAGACCCCGCGGGCACGTGGGCAATGGCAGCCTGCCCTCTCCTGGCCTTGCACTGCCTCCTGCTTGGCGTTCGTCGGCCTCTCAGGCTGATGTGCACTTACGGCGGCCGCTGCTGGCTCCCTTCTGAGAGAGCAAAGTGCCCTTTCCCAGGTGCTGGCCACTTTCCACGGCTGGCTTTCCTTAAAACCACTAAGTGGCTTCACCCCCTCTGGGGCAAGTCTGGCCCTGAAGAACTTCAGCCTGCCCGTCCGCTCCTGCCCCTCCCCCTCCCGCCCCCCCTTTCCTGCCTGCCTGGCCTCCTTAGAGGAAGAGGGTGGGTAGGGAGAGGCTGCCGCCGCTGCCGCCGCCGCCGCCGCCCTTAGCCGTGCTCCTCGGCCACACTGATGAGCAGCCCGATGAGGGTACAGCAGCAGCAACATCGCTTACGGCTGGGGTCACACGAGCAGTCTGCTTTCATGTCGTTTTATGTTTGACGTTACTTTATGTTATATCGGCTCCAAATAAACCACTTGAGCTTGGGACGCTTTGCGTTGATCACACAGCGGCCGCTAAGCCGGCAGTCATCGTGCCGCAGGCCCGTGGCCGGTCATTCCCATGGGTGGGATTCTCTTTCCCACGCCTCCTCACCCCAATGCCAGGCTTTGCGTGTGCGTGCATGCCCATCCACGAGGGAGTGCCACAGGCAGCCGACGGGGGCCCCAAAGTGCACCTCGGAGTGGGGTGGGGGGTGGGGGGAGGGAGGGAGGGAAGAGCCACGCCGGAAACGGAGAGGAACGATCACTGCGCTCGTGCATTTCCACGGCGTTCCTGGGTGACCGGACGCCCAGAAACCCGCCACGGAAGCACCTCCCTGAGGGAGCCCCTGGGCTGTGTGGGGGGCTCGTTAATCCGCGTGGGAGTCGTTTCAGCGCGAGGGGCCGAGGCCTGGGGCACGGGAGCCAGGGGTGCCCCTTTGATCCGAGGGGGTGGGTTGGGGGGCCCCCTGTGTCGGGCCCAACTGCCCGTGGGACCAGGCCCTGAGTTTTGGACCTCTGAGAGGATGCGGCTGGCGGTGGGGTGCCTCTTCCTGCCTCTCCCCTCAAGGCCAGCCCTGGGCAGTGTGGCACGGCCGTGCCTCCGAGCAGGGCTTCCCCAGGCAGGGGCCAGGAGGCGTGCCCTGGTGGAGCGGGGGAGCAGGGGGGAGGCAAGCTCCTCCTGCCTCAGGGGGCTCACGGGGGACGGAGCGGGGGGCCGCGTGGGCTGCAGCCCGGCAGACAGGGGCTGGGGGGGGGGTCTGTCCTCTGTCCTCGGAGCAGCCGTTCACTGAGCCTCAGAGCCCACGGAGCCTCAGAGCACCTGTGCACGCTTGGGCTTTTCGTGGCTTAGGCACCCTGCCTGGCAACAGAGGTTCCTAAAATTATGCGTGGGTCAGAGAGAGAGTGAACACGGGGAGAACTTTTTCCCGTCTCTCCCAAAATACTGGAACTGGGGGGCCCTCGAGGAGGTTAACGGGCAGTTGACTCAGGTGACTGACAGAAGGAAGTGCTTCTTTGCTCAGTGTGTGATTACAATGTGGAATTTACTGCCAGAGGATGTAGGAATGACTTCGAATCGCGGGTTGGACAGATTAATGCCTCGGGGTACCAGCACCAGGCGGAGGCAACACCAAGGGAAGGACTTGGCCTCTCAGCCGTAGTCATTGTTGGGCCACTGTGTTAAGGCAAGATGTTGGGCTGGATGGACCCTGGGCCTGATCCAGCAGGGCTCTTCTTACGGTCTTGAAAGAGCCCTTTTACCGCTAAATGCCCAAATCCTTTTCTCAAAGGTAAGCAGGGATGCTCCTTCGCGCCTCTGCCCTGACAAGACCTCAGTGGTTACTTAGCACCAAGACCTCCTGCTCCCTCGTCTTGGCTCAGAAGCTTCTCGTGTTGGCCCAGGGCCGCCTAGAACCCGTTTCCAGCCACTTTGGGGAAGCCGCGTTGGGAGTGGGGCTGGATCTGGAGGGTGGCCCAGCATCCCTTGCCGGGCCTCGGGGGCTGAAGGCGGCTGGGCACTGCCTCTCGGGCCTGCCGCAGTCAAGGAGTGAAGGGTGTCCTTCCACTTCCCCAACAGTGGTTTGTGCCCAGGGTTTGCAAGCAAAGGACAAGACGGGCTCCAGCGATCCCTACGTGACGGTGCAAGTGGGCAAAGCCAAGAAGAGGACAAAGACTGTCTTCGGAAACCTGAACCCCACGTGGGATGAAAAATTTTATTTGTGAGTACCTCTCTAGCATTTTTGCTTCCTGCTAAGGAGCCCCTTCTCTGTCCTCTGCAGCACTTGGCTTATTCGCTGCTCTGGCTTCGATAACAGAGTTCCTCGTGAGGAGCCCGAAGTCGTTTTGCTTTCTTGTCCTGAGCAGGTGTCTTTATTTGACGTGCAATGTACGTTTGAGCGGGTGGGAAGACCCTGTGAGAGAGGCAGGGTGGGGCAGCGGCTGGAGAGCTGGATGCCGGGGGAGGAGGCCCCTTTTGGCCCTGGAGCTGGCTGGGGGCATCCGGCCAGCCATTCCCGGAGACGCAGGGTCAGTGTTCCTTCAGCGCCTCGTTTTCCCGTGGGGAAATGTCCCTTTCTACAGACTTCCATTTGTGTGTGTGTAACATTACCGGCACAATCTTAGGCAAGCCTGGCAAATTCAGAGTTGTGATTAATAGTTCAGTGATGATGATCCCTAGGAATTGTGGGAGAGACTCCGTGTCTGTTTGATGGATTTAGCCGTATGCATTTCTTACTAGGGACTGTCTGTATTTCTGTCTTGCTCATAACTTTTATATATAAGTAATGAATGCAGTAATGAAAACAGAAATATATTCGCTCTTGCTGCAGGGAGAGCTCTTAAAGTCCTTGATGGGTTAGCAGACAGAAACTGGAATTTAAGCTGTTTTTAATAAAAGCCGTCCTCCTGGGCACATCGGGCCATATCGGGGAGAGAGGCTTTGCTGTCCTGCGGAGGCAGGAAAACCATCATCCAGGAGGACTTATTTATGGGCTTTGCACCGTTCAGATTAGTTGATGAGATGGGCTGGAGGCCCTGGATTCTCCGAGTGGTTGTGTTTATGACTCGTGTGTCTTATGATAAGAGTGGGGAGGAAGCCCATGTAGTGCTTGGGATTGTCTTGGGTCGAACAGGTAGGTTGTTAGCAGTGAGCACCCAGACAGCCCTCCGAGCAGGGCACGTGACACCGCTGGGGTGGGGCAGGGGCAGGGGACGGAGGGCTGGGGAGCTGGTGGGGAGAGAGGACCTTGCAGTCACGTTTGGAGGAGAGGAAGAGGGGCGAGGCAGGGGTCGGCAGGAGTGGGACTCAGGGGCAGAACCTGTGCCTGGGGCGTGTGGCCGTCCTGTGTGGATCTCTGTGCTTGTCTGCATGTCTCAGGCAGTATTTGCCCTTGCCGAGTCTCCTGGGTTGCAACCAGCCCTGCCGGCACAGTTCCCCCTGGGCTGCTGCAGGGCTCTGGGGCTTCTGTTGGCCTTGCTGTGCAGCGCTCTTGGCCGGTGTGCCCCCTCACAGGAGTAGAGGAGCTCCAGTCCAAACTGGGCTGTGGGGGGGATTGGCCAGGTGGCACTTCCTCAGGTGTCGTAACGCTGCAGATGGCTCAGGGAAGGAGGGGAGTCCTTTGGGGCTCGGTGTTCCGAGGGGGTGGTGCTGTGTGGGCGTGGCTCTTTGCCCTGGGGCGTGGCTTCTTTGCAGGTACAGCCTGGTGCCGGGAGTCGTGGCATGCAGTGCAGCCTGGGTGGGCGGGTGCTGCTTCTGCACGGAGGGCCGTGGGAAAGGTCTCCCGGGGCAGAGGACCGGGATTCTGGGAAAGGGAGCAGAGGGAGAGGGAAGTCACTCGCCAGGTCAGGTTGGCAGAGAGGTGAGGAGGGAGACTCCTGGGAATGGTTACCTTAGCGACACCCCGTGGAGGCCGGCTTCGCCGGGGGAAGCCTGTGGGAGCTCAGGATGGGCGTGGACAGCTGTCATGTTGGGGGCCAAAGAAGGGAGTCTCGGTTGCGTGGTTTACGGGTAAGCCCTGGCTGTGTGGCCTCCAGTGGGAAAAACTCTTTCTCATGCTGTGAAATAGATTTTCAGGAAGGCAGGCGGGGACTGAGAAAGTGGCTGCAAACTCTGGACGGGGTATTGAGAAGAGTTTCCGGTTCCCCCACCACCCACCCACCCCCCGCGCCATGCTTTCCACCTGGGAGTAGATCCCTCTTCCAAATGTTACGTGCAGATGGTTTCCGAGCGCCCGTTCCTTGGGTGTTCCCTCCTGGCTCCCAGCCCCTCGCCACCTTTTTGCCTGGAGCTCAGACCCCGGGACTCTGAGAGACGCAGGTGCCCTGGCAGGGTCTCAGGCTGGCAACCGGGGCTCCCTCGCCTCCTCCCCCGCATCACAGAAGTGCCCCTTCCCCTGTCAGGGGAGCCCCTCGCCCCCGAGGCCCCCGGGCACCTGCGGGCGACGGGCCAGTGCGGGGTGGAGGGTGGCCTTTCCTCGGCCAGGTCTGTGGGCACGAGGGCCAAGCCAGTCCTGGGCTGTGGGAACGTGCCTGTGACTCGGCACCGTCTGCTTGGGGGGGCGCACAGGCCTCCCACTGCCACTGCCGGGGCTTGACAGCCGCCCATAATATGCATGCTCCAGAGCAACACGTTTGTGGCCTGAAATGTCGCCTTTGCCGTCTTGTTGGAGGGCTGATTTCTGCTGACTCCGGATGCCTGTTTTGGCTGGCTGGCTGGCTGGCTGCAGCTCGCCATCTGGCATCTGCAAAGTGCTTCTATGTGCGCCGGCTGTTCTCTCCAGAATAAGCAAATAAACGTTAATTAACTCAAATAACACACACAGTGAAGCTTTTGAAGTCCGTGAATTGCTGTTTTTGCCACCACATTCATTGTGGCCTAATTGGCGCATCTTTGATAGCAAATGTGGGGTGTGCGCGGTTGGGAGGGGCCACTGTGGGGGAGGGAGGGAGGGAGAGGGGGAGAGCGGCACAGAAACCCGTCCTTCTCATGTGCACTCCTACCCCAGCATCATAAGCGCACCACCCCAGAGCAGGTTTTCAACGACAAAGACGATGAAAAGGATTCTGTTTTCTAAAACAAGGCCACAGACTTGTGTATCCGACGCTTTTGTTCAAAAGTGGATCCACAGAGTAGCTTTCGACACAGTTAAAACAATCAAATAACACTGGAAAGTTCCACTGAAAAGCCAGATGAGGCATGGACATCCTCACCTTGCCCCCCGAAGGATGAGAGTTTGCTCCCTTCCACGCACAGTTTTTGCAGGCTCTGTGCAGAAGGTGCCCTCATTTTCCTCTGCCATTTGTTCTCCCCGCCCTTGCCAGAGCGCCAGAGAGGGTTTGGCCCAGGGCAGCCTTCCCTTTTTTCTTGGGCCCGCTCAGGGCTGCCTCAGGAGTGGCCGTGGCGAAGCAGGGGGTCCGGATGGCCCTGTTGAGCAGGCCGCCCAAGACCAGGGGCCCGTTGGCCTGTCCAAGAAGGAGGGGGCTGGAGATTCCTTGGATTTGGGGGTGTTTCCTTTCTGCACACCTTCAAGCCGTTAGCCAGCCTCTCTCAGGCACTGTAAGGCCATTTTCAGAGTTCCTTCTGCCAGCCCTGGCCGCCACTGGAGAGAAGAGGCAGGTGACGAGGCAGCGGCTTCCGTCTTCCCCCTAATACCCAAGGATTTAAACATACAAGAATGATTTAGACAAACTGCTGCACATAACAATCTATATGAAGCTTCAGAGATTAATAGAAATGGCCAAGGATTTAAAGCGTGTGGCTTTTTGATTACAAGTGTGGATTTATTTTACATTATGCAAATTGTTTCTGTGACCCTGCTTGGTCTTGAAATAATCCTGTGTTTGGCTTGGAAGACTGTTAACAAGGAAAGGAATAGCTGTGTTGCGGGGGGTTCTTTAAGATCCTTCCTGGAGGCCAGACTTCCCAGGGCGTCCCTGTGGAGCACCGTGTGTCTCTGGCGTGCCAGGAGAGGGAGTGGCCGTGTGCCCCCTCCCCATAGCTGCTCTGATCCCCACCCCCAACCCCACCCGACTGGTCATTTTTGCCCAGCAAAGGCCAGGGAGGGTGCAGGGGGAGGGCGGGGTAAGCAGGAGGAGTTAAATCCCTGAACCTGCCACTGTGGCATTGTTTGGCAACAAGATCGGAATGGCGTCTTCACGTCTCGTGGCTCTTTCAAAGCAGCAGCTTTTGGGAAGCGAGATCTGAGAGGCCCAAGACCTCCCTTCGGAAGCAGAGCCTGACTGGATTCCAGTCCATCGGTCCTTGGTGGAGCTGGAAGAGACGTGGGAGCCCCTGCCAGTCTCCCCATAATTCCCGTTGTTCTTTTTGCATCGTTGTGATGAAAACTGGTAATCCTTAATTCTGCCCTTTGGTGTCTCACGGCAGGGTGGCGGACCGTCAGGGCCGATTCTGCCTGTCAGGGCCAAGCCAACAAATCCACGCCCCCCCCTCGGGAGCCTGGCCAAATCAGGCCCGGGAGGGGAAGTTCAAACAGCCCTTTCGTATAAGCTTTGATTCCAAAAGGAATGACGTGTCCAGTATTACAGCTGAAGTTTCACTGTGCTGGGGAAAAAATGGTGACCTTGCCATGAAAGAACGTGTCGTTGGTGGTGGTGGCGGTGGTGGTGGCGGTGGTGGGCGTGTGCCTCTGGCCTCCCTGGCTGGTTCTTGTCACGATGGTCTTCATTTGTGCCTTGCTTTTCTCTCCAGTGGGGAGCCAGAGCAGCTCACGCTGTGCTTCTTTCTTCCGCTTTATCCTTACTCACCATCCCTGTGTGAGGTAGGTGAGGCGGAGAGTGTGTGACAGGCCCAAGGTCTCCCAGCGGGCTTCCCCGGCAGCGTGGGGATTCTCACTGACAGTCCCCCTCAGGGGGCTCAGCCAAGCGGGCGTGCTTCTCCTCTCACTCCCCCTGGGCCCTTGTACGGGCAGTGCTCAGCCGAGGGGGGCTGCAAGAGGAAAGCGGTCTGCTGCCCAGTCCGGCATGAGGCCGGAGGAAGTGGCCCCTACCAACCTGGTGCGTTGCCCCAAACGGTCTGTGTTGCCCCCAAAGCGGGCTTGTCTCCTCTTTCAGTGGGGGGGGATTAGCGAGAGGGGAGTAACGAGCGGGATTGCGCTGCCAGCGTTCACGGGGGTCTTTCCCTTTGAGAACTCTCAAAATAACCAGTCCATGGTAACATGAGGAGGTGCTTTATGGACAGAGACACTGGGAGGCTAGCCTACACCGGCCCTGCCAGACGGAGCTCTTCCACCGGGCCTTCTTCACCTCGGAGCCGCCCCCACTATGACGGTCAACGAGCCCGGCCCGCGGCTGTAGCCTCTGGCTCGTTCCATCGAGTGACCCAGGGCGACACGGAGCCCGGATCCAGCTGCTGCAGACCTCTCTGGCACGCCACCGCAAGCCATGACCTGGATAGTTGAGAGCACCTTGCGGTTTGATGAATTTATCTGGACTGTAGTGTTCTATAATGTTTTATGGTTTTATCGGCAATTGGTGCCAATGCTGTAAGCCGCCCTGAGCCCACTTGCGGGGAGGGCGGGGGGTATAAATTGAATAAATAAATCAATACAAGAAGCACGCAAGAGGCAGCACACAGACGAGATCAATTAGAGACAAAGGAAGTCGTGGGAATCGAGGAGGGTGTCGGGGGAATTACGGCGCCCTGCCCTGGAGAGCGGGAGTCCGCGCGCGGGGGGGGGGAGACGTGAGGCGATCCGGCCTCTCTCACAGAGGGACCCCAGCAGTATGAGGGTGCTTTGTCCCCAGGTGCCCGGCCAAGACCCCCCCCCGTACAGCAGCAGTGGAGCTGAGGCTGCTGTCCACTTGCAGAGCAGAGGGCGTGCCAGCGTGACTGCCCCTCCGAACAAAGCAGGGATGGAATTAGCTAAAAGCAAAACAGCGTGCTTGGGAAACACTGGCCGGGCGTCCCAGGAAGGAGCGAGCGAAAGGGCCCGGAGGTGCCTTGGGAGGAGTTCAGGGTGTGAAAGGAAGCTTGGGCGGGAACTCTGGCCACTCCCCCTGGTGGTTCAGAGGGCTAATGGCTGTCCAGTGAAACCATCAAAAAGCAGCCATGTTGTTTGCTGACCCGCCTTTCGCGTTAGGTGGGAAAGTGGTTTTGGCCTCTGCAGACCTGCTGTAGGGATGGGGGGGGGCTCGCAGCGCGGTCAGGCCGAGGGTTCCCCAGGCGTGGCGCCCCTTGTGTGTACTGCCTGGCCAAACTGCCTGGCCTGCCGAATGGAGGGTGCTGGCCCCCAGCCGACACCTCCGCAGAGAGGGGGGCGCGGTCTGCCTCCTGGCAGTGGGGCCCCGTGGAGGGCAAGGGGCAAGCCTGGGCACCCAGCCTCCGGAGCCAGCGAGGCGGACCGGCCCAGCCCTGCCCGCCGTGGGGGCTGGTGGTGGCCCCGGCTCCCCCTCCCTCCCCCTCCCTCCCTCCCTCCCTCCCTGGCTGCGGAACTTCTCGGTCTCAAGAGGCCAGACTTGCCCGGGCACAGCCACATCTGCCCTAGGCCCCCCCCGCCACTGGACCAGCCAGCCACCCCCGGCCGTGCCCCTGCCCCACCGCGCAAGGGGGCCTGCTGCTGCCGACCTCCGTCCTGGAGCGCTTGGTGGCAGCGGGGAGAGGCAGGGGACCCGGAAGGCCCCTTCACGGCCATAGACCACCACCACCATGGGGTGGGGATCACAAACCGCAGACGGGTGCGTTGACGGCCAGCGGGGAGGAGCGTCCTCCCTTAAGAGGGGCTCTGTGTGCGCCCCCATCTCTTCAGACCTCGGGAGCTCTGCGGGGGGCCAGCCCTGGCCGGTGTCTGGATGGGAGACCTCCAAGGAATGCCAGGAATGCCGGGAGGCAGAGGGTAGCCAGCCCCCCCTGCACGTCCCCTTTGCCTTCACCCCCCCCACACACACACCCCACTGAGGGCTGCCGGATGTTAGCTTGAGTTGAGGGCAGAAAGGGGGAGGGGGGGCTGTGTGTGCCTCTGCCCCTCAGGAGGCTGCTTGGGGGCAAGCGGAGAGGCAGCTGGGGGAGGAGAGGCCCTGCTGCTCCTGCGGCTCCTGCGGCTGGAAACGGACACCCGGCCTTTGCGGGCTGGCCTGAACCCTGGGGGCTCCTCCAGAAGAGGGGAGAGTGGCGGGGGTGGGGGAGAGCCCCGGGCATTGTCTTGGGAAGGGGGCCATGGAACCCACCACCGCCACCCCCGCCCCCACCCCCCCAGCCGGCCGATCCAGCCACCCCTGGCACCCCACAGCTTCCTGGAAGCTATTTGAAGCCACCATCAAATGCTGCATTTCCTTGCTGCTTCAATTATTCATGGTGGGGGAGGATTGATTTTGTAAAAATACTCTCACTCTCCCGGGGGGGGAGCGATCACTCTCGCCCTCCCTCAGAGGAGTCGTATCACTTATAAGCCACGAGGCCCTTGAGTCTTGGGGAGGGCAGTGAGGGGGCAACATCTGCAGAGGGGGGGGCAGAGGAGCCAGCCGGAGCGGATGGTGGGACGGACGGAGCCTAACCCTGACGAGCTACCTGGCCAAGGGTGGCAGGAAGTCTGGCCTGGCTCCCTCCCTCCCAGCCAGCTTCTTGACTGCCCCGAGAGGCGCCGTGGAAGCCCCTCCTCTGCCGAAGGGCTGGTGGGGAGGGGACCCTATTTAGGAGGAAAGCCGGCATATCACTCTGTGCAGTCCATCCACCTCCAGTCCAAGTGAGAAAGGCAGCCTCTACGTGGCATAAATGAAAAGAAATAAATGGCCGGCCGCACGCTTGTGGCATTCCCAGAGCCCCTCCCACAAGCGCTCTGAAGGAGGTGCTGTGCCCCCATGGCAGGCTGGCAGCATGGCCCCTGAGTTGGAAGGCAGGCCGTGTCCACATCCAGAGTGGGGTTAGTAGACAGGCTGCTGCAGGCCTGCTGGGGACAGGGTTCTTCCCCCCCCCCTTGTGCCAGGCTGTGCTTCAAGTTACCCTATCCCACCCCCCCACCCCCTCCTGTGGAAGACGCCAGCAAGGGCCTGATCCGAACACACAGCACGGTGGCTCCGCCTCGTAGGGTGCAGGGACAGGAGTATGGTGGTCTTGCAGATTTGCTCCCCAGTCATATTGACAGTTTCTCAGAAGTGATTCTTCACCCAAAGAGTATTTAATAAGTGGAACGCACTGCTGCAGGGAGTGGTGGCAGCTACTGGCACAGAAAGCTTCAAGAGGGGATTGGATAAACATGTGGGGCAGCGGTCCATCAGTGGCTATGAGCCACCGAGGAGAGAGGGAGGGAGCACTCTGTCTGGGGCAGGGATGCTCTCTGTCTTCTTGGTGCTTTCGGGGGGGGGGCAGCAGTGGGAGAGGGGCTTCTGGAGTTCTGGCCCCACTGCTGGACCTCCCGATGGCCCCTGGGTTCTGGCCACTGTGTGTGGCACAGAGAGTGTGGGACTGGGTGGGCCCCCGGCCTGAGGCCAGCAGGGCTTCTCTTGTGTTCCTGTGTTAAGTAACACATGCTGAGGCCAGCAGGGCTGCGTGGGATTTTGCAGCCTGGGGAAACTGGGGCAAGAGCAGATCGGGGGCGGGGGGGGGCGGGGGAGTTACTCAGGCCGGGGGAGGCGGATTTATTTGAGCCACTCGCGGGGGGCGGGGGAGCTCCTGCTTGCCACCCCGTTCCACCCTCCTTGGGGAATCGGTTGGCTTCTTGGCTTGCCCTTTCTCTGGGTCAGGCTGTGGAGTCCCCGGCCGTGTCAGCGAAGCAGCTGAACGCAGCCCCTCTGGAGGGGCTTGGGGGGGGGTCAGAGGAGAAAACCGACCTTCAGCAGCAGGAAGGGTCAGACTAATTTCTAAGCCCCAGATTTTGCTGGCTCCCTGGCCTAGATTTGCTGCAGACAGGAAATTTGAGAATCAACAAAGGCCCGATGGGAAGAGATCAGAGCCGGGGATCAGCTGTTCAGGTTTTGAAATCAGGGTGGGGGGGTGGGGGTGGGGAAGAGGTGTAATCCTGGCACTTGACTTCAAGCAGGGAGCGGGTTCCTGAGCACGAGGACCTGCCCATGGCAAGGTGGCCCCGCGAGAGGCCCTTGCCCATTCCCAGGGAGCATGACACCGGGGGTGGGTGGGTGGGTGGGTGGGTGGTGTCGGCAGGAATGAGCGCCGTGCCTCTCCTTAGGGGCGTGTGAGGGACAGCCGGGGGTGGTGGGGGTGGGATGGGGAAGGGATCCGTGTAGGGTTAGGGTTAGACTCCTGCTCAGATCTGTACCGTGTGCTCTGGGCCTCACTGGCCAGTTCTTTGCTGCCCGCTTACTCCATCCATCGGGCAAGGCTGTTGCGAAGATACAACAGGGAAGGGAGGCACAGTGTGTGGCCCCGGGCCCTGTGGAGGAAAGGCAGGGCTTAAAATGCCAGAGAGTCTTTCCCTGGCGGCCTTTGCTGTCCACACGGAACGGCTTTGCAGTGCCGCCAGCGGCTGAGCGCCCCCGAGGCAGCCCGGGACCCTCTTGCGCTCCTGCCCAGCGGCCGCTGCAGCACCCCGGGACCCTCGCCCATTCCCTTTGTCTTGTCCTTTTCCAGTGAGTGCCACAACTCCACCGACAGAATCAAAGTAAGAGTGTGGGATGAAGACGACGATATAAAATCTCGCGTGAAGCAGCATTTCAAAAAGGAGTCGGACGACTTTTTGGGGCAAACCATAATTGAAGTAAGAACCCTCAGCGGAGAGATGGATGTCTGGTATAACCTTGGTATGTAACTCTTTTCTGATATTCCAGAGCACGAAGCTTCCCCCTTGCCAGAGCACCTCCTGTGACTCTTGAAAAGGCACCTCTTGGTTTCCCTTCTGAGCCTGAGGGCTCGGCCTCCCCGGGTCGCTGTTGTTGTTGTGGTGGTCCCCCCAGCCCCAGATGCTGCGCTCCTTTTGACACAGGGGCTTCTGGCCAAGCTGCCTGCTCCCAGAGGAGGCGTGCCGTGTCTCACGGGCTGTGCCAGAGTGGTCCAGGCGGCTCCCGCTCACCTCCCGTGGGCTCCCATGGGGCTTCCCAGCAGGCTCCTCCTCTCGTCTCGTCAAGAGTCCTCCCTCGATTGGGCGGGGGGGGGGGACGACACCGTGGTCCCAGTCCAGGCACCGCTCCAGGCTGGCCCCGGTTGTGTCAGGGCCTTTGTCCCTGTGGCTCCCTTGGTCCACTGCCGCCTGAGGGCACAGAGACCTCCTGGGCTCTGGTGTCTTTGGGCTGGCGGTGTGCCCTGGTCCAGCTCCGGAGCAGAGTCCCGCTGGCCTCCTCCTGACACTCTGCCCAGGGGGAGCTCTCTGACCCGCAGGCACCGCCTCCTTTCTTTTTGGGGAGGGAGCCAGGCTGCGTGCACCCGCCTTCACGTGGGCAGCTCTTCTCCCGCCCCTCGGGTGGGTGGGGCCATAGCTGGAGGGAGGGGCCATAGCTGGGCGGTGGGGCACATGCTGGGCGGGCAGGAGGTGCCAGGCTCAGGCGGCAGGGGACTGCTGCGGGGGACGAGGCTGGCCTGGAGAGACCAGGGCCCGGGGGGGGGGGGTGCCACTGGGTCACGCTCGGGACGGCTGCGCTCCTGGCTGGCCATCAGTGTGGTTCGCCGCCTTGAGCCGACTCCCGGCAAGGCGGGGTAGAAAGTGAAAATAATAAATAAATCCTGAGAACACGAGGAATGTTTTCTGAATAGGACAGTTGCTTTTCTCAGCTGCTGAAAACCTGTTCTTGGCAGTGGCCAGGGTGTGACCCCCCCCCCCCCGCTTTCCCTAGACAAGCGCACGGATAAATCCGCCGTGTCTGGTGCCATTCGGCTGAAACTCAACGTCGAAATCAAAGGGGAGGAGAAGGTGGCTCCCTACCACGCACAGTACGCCTGTTTGCACGAGGTACTACGTGGGGGAGGCGGGTCTGGCCACTCGCGGGGGGGAGGGGGAGGGGGGGAGGGGTCCCGCCCTGGCCGTCTTAAGGACTCATCTCGGACAGACCACCGGTCCCTCTTCCCCGAAGGACGCTCCAGGTAGAGGAGAGGCTGTTGTGCCGGGGGGGGGAGCCAGAGAGACTCTTGTGCCGGGGGGGCGTGGGTGAGAGGCAGCGCCAGCGGTGGAGCTGTAGGGGGCGGCTGCCAAAGCCACTCGGCCTGGGGGAGCTGCCACAGTTTGGGGGGACCTTCTGAGCTCTCCCAGCAGGAGATGCCCTGTCCTGTCCTGTCCTGTCCTGTCCTGTCCGGGCAAACTGGACTCCCCTTCCCGGCCGAGCTCCAGAGCCCGTTAGCAGAGGGGGCCCTGTGGGTGGGGAGCCCTTTCCTTTGGGTCGGGGAAAGGCTCGGGCTCGGTGTGTGTGTGTGTGTGTGGGGGGGGGTTTGGGCCCAGGCTGGGCAGCTGTCTCCTGGGAGCGCCGCGGGCCTCTGGCCTGTTTGGTGCTCCTCGTGCGAGACGCCAGCCAGAGAGGAACCACAGGAAAAGCACGATGCAGCCCAGGCCTCTCCCAGGGGGCCCGAGGGGCAGCTGGCATTTCCAGTGAAGGGGAAACCTGTGTCCCCTTCAGAACCTCTTCCATTACTTGACGGAAGTCAAATCCAGCGGGGTCGTTCAGATCCCGGAAGTCAAAGGGGATGATGCCTGGAAGGTCTACTTTGATGCCGATGCCCAGGAAATCGTGGACGAATTTGCAATGCGTTACGGAATTGAATTCATATATCAGGCGATGACGTAAGTTGCTGACGGAGAGACCTCGTGTCGGGGCGTCTGGGTGAGGCGGGGACTGGGTGAGTCCTGGGTTCAGATCCCCCCCTCAGCCATGACGCTCACTCTTTGACCTTGGGCCCCTCGGGGTCAGCCTCACGGGGCTGCTCTGAGGAGGGAAGGACCGAGTTCTTTGGAGGAAGGAGGGGAAGAAAGCGGGCAGACAGAGAAGGGGGGTGGGGGGAGGAGGAAGGCGTGAGAGGGGAGCGAGGCGCTTGGCCTACTCAGCCCGTCCCGGCAGCCACAGCCTTGAGTCTGCTGGAGCCCTCCCCGGCTGGGCTCTCAGGCGCTGGAGGCCTCCTGGTTGAAGGAAGAGGTCGATGGCCTTTTGGCTCGGCTCCACGAGAGGCTCGCTCGTATCTCCTGACAGCTGTCCGTCTGGCTTTCCTTGCAGGCATTTCTCCTGCCTGTCTTCAAAATACATGTGCCCTGGAGTCCCTGCGGTGATGAGCACTTTGCTGGCCAACATCAATGCTTTCTACGCTCACACGACAGCCACCACAAACGTGTCGGCCTCTGATCGGTTTGCTGCGACTAACTTTGGGGCAAGTCCTCTTTCCGCCTGCTGCTGCTGCTGCTGCTTGCCGTGACGGGCGGCAGTCCTATCCACAGAGGGGGCTTCTGCCTGTGTGGGGGTTTTGGCTTCAGTGGGGATGCCACGAGGAAGAAGCTTTCTTTGGGGCATCTGGGTGGCGTCGTCCTCCAGTCATTCCCTGGCCGAGTTTCCCCCTGCTTTGCTCTGATCTTTCCCGAACCTGGTTTGAGATGGTCTTTTTGGAAAGGTTGCGGTCTGAGTGGATGTGAAGGAGCACACCTTTTAAAGTTCTGCCCCACGCTGATGACATTTTCCTTGTCTGCCCCCTCCCCATGCCTGCCATCCCCCTATTCAACATTAACAGTGCAGCCGTGATCTGGCAGTTAAAAAGCCCTCGGGTGGCAGCCACGGGGGGGGGCTGAGGCAGGGAACGCGGTGTGGGGAAATTGCCCCGTGGAGGGGCCATCGCCGCGCTGTGTGGAAGCGGCTGGAGGGGACTGACGTGTGACTCTTGCAGTTTCTGGGCTGCTTTTCCATGAGGGTGGGGGCAGGGAGGTGCCTCCCCTGCTGCCCCAAGAGCACTTCCCGGGGCCTAGCCCAGGGACAGGCTAGCAGAGCGCAGCTGAGCGGAAACGCTGCTCTTTGTCTGGGGCTGGTCCCCTGCTCTGAGTCAGCGGCTTAATTCCCTGGTCCAGATTGGACTCCGAATCATCCCAGACGTGCCCCGTGTCTCTCCCCCTCTTTGTGGCTTTATGCCGTCAGCGGGTCTGCATTACATAAGCCTCGCTTGGGAGGGCAAGCTGTTCTGCTGCCTGGGGGTCCGGCTGCCTTGAGAGAGAGAGAGAGAGTGTGTGTGTGTGTGGCCGGGGGGGGGGAGGGGGGGTGTCATCATCTGAAGAGCCCTCGAGCGGCCCATCTGAGTGCCCTCCTGGGCCCTTGGCAAGAAGCCAGCTCTCGTTTGCTCTGCCCGCAGGTGGCCAAGTGTCTCCAGGGGTCCGTCACACCATGGCCGGGCGTCTGCGTTGTGCGGCACCCGATGCCTCCTTCAGACCAGAAGGGCCGAGGCCGCTCCAGGGGGCAGGGGGGGGGCTGGCAGACTCGCCACCCTACGCCTGTGTCTCCCGTCCCTTGCTCCCATTCGCTTTATTTCTTGTAGAGACCGGCCCCCTCTCTCAGAAGCTAATGCCAGTTTGCCTCTGACGCAAGTACCGATCCCATTTGCGGGTCAGCGGCTGGGTATAAAGGCACCACTGGAAGGGCCCAAAAAAGAACTGGAAGCAGCGGTCGGCTTAAAAGCTTTTAAAGCGCTTCCCATGAGTCTCTTTGCCCAAAGGGGGCAGGACCTCAGTCGTCCGTGTCCCCCCTTCCCCTGATGGGCTGAGGGGCCTTGGGAGGGAGGGGGGGTGTCCCTGGGCAGAAGCATCTGCCGAATGCCTGGCCCAGCAGGGAACGGGGGCCTGTGTCAGGGAGACTGGCGGGGGGCCCCCTCTTTCCTGCCCCTCAACGCCCATCCCACCCCCCCCCGGGCACGGTCGCTCTGCCCTAGTTTTGAAGAGAGAAGCAGGC
This sequence comes from Gekko gecko, assembly GCA_029375565.1. Classification (NCBI taxonomy): domain Eukaryota; kingdom Metazoa; phylum Chordata; class Lepidosauria; order Squamata; family Gekkonidae; genus Gekko; species Gekko gecko. The sequence goes on from JAPDNY010000017.1 coordinate 17,990,639, forward strand.
AGCTGAAGACCAGCCCCCCCCCCCCGACAGCTGCAGGGCAAACGGGGAGGGAGCACTCGGGGCAGAGTGGCCCCCTCCCCCAGACTCCAGGAGCCAAGGGTTCGAGGCCGGAGGGGCCGCAGAGCAGGCGGAGGGAAGAGAGGTGGGGGGCCACGCAGCCCCCCCCCGCTCAAGCGGAGAAGGCCATGGGTGGGGGGGGGCTTGAAGCCGGCTTCATCCTGCACTGCCTGATGGGATTCCTCTGCCTGGGCTGGCTGGCATGGCGCAGTAGTGCCTCGCGCAGGGAGCTCTAGGGCCTGGGCCCACCAGGTTTGAATCCCCCCCCGGGCACGAGAGCTCTCCAGGTGACCCCGGGCCTCTCACGGCCCCTCTGCCTAGCCTGCTGGGCAGGGAGGTGGTGGTGGAGAGGGCAAGGCGGAGGAGGGGAGCATGAGGCGAGAAGCTGCCTTGGCCCCATGCGAGGGAGGGAGGGAGGGAGGGAGGGGGAGCAGGACGGCAGGGCAGAGAGGCAGCCGGCACACCCTTGTTCTCCCCTCCTCCTCCTCCTCCTCCCCCCTTTAAAACATCCTGCCTGATGAAGAGCTCTGGAGGACCTGGCGGGTCGCACAGACAGTGTTGTGCTGTCTGGAGGGGACCTAGCAGAATACCGCCTCTGCTTTTGGGCCCCCCAGATTGGTCTGAGAGGGAAGTGGAGGCAGAAACGTTTCCAGGGAATAACGGTGGGGAACCAAAGGGGAGGGGGCAAGTCCAGGCCTGGGTCCTGTTGCTGAAGGTGAGCAGGACCTCTGCCCAGCCCCTGGCTGCCTCAGCCAAGGTCAGGGGGACGGCCAGACACCTTCCGGGAGCCCCTTCGGTGGGCCTGGTCCCCGCTGGCCTTTCTTTCCTCCTTGACCCCGTGATCCCTGTCCTTTGTGCTTCCGGGTGCCTGGGTGGTCTGGCTGTCATCCCCCCTGCAGCCTGTGGGGCGGGGAGGTTACTCCAGCTCAGCCTGAGAGGAGGAGGAGGAGGAGGAGGAAGAACTGGTGTGCAGAGCTCTTCTGCCAGTCTTTTGGGGGCATGAAAGGATGGCTGTTTAGAAGCCCCATTTTTCCCTTCCAGACATCTGTAATGGATGTGCAGGGAAGCAGACTGATGAATGAGGTTATCGACTGGCACTCCAGGCGGGGTGAGGGTGGCCGGCCAGCCAGCCATCTCACTCACAGGCATTGATGGTGTTTTTGTCCCCCCCCGCAGAGAGAAAAGTTCATCAAACTGTTGGATCAGCTGCACAACTCCTTGCGGATTGACCTCTCCAAGTACAGGGTACGTGCTGCTCCTGCCCCAGTCCTGCCCGGGGAAAAGGCCTCACGGGCAGACTCGCGGTTCTGGCTTGTCTCCATTTCCTGGCCGATTCTGTTGGAAGGCTGCTTGGTTGCTCGAAAGCCGAGAGTCCTTTGCGGAGCAGCGGGCGAGCAGCAGCGGTTCCTGGCACGGGGGAGGGACGGTGCTGGGGTGGGCGGGAGGGAGTCAGCAGCGCCTCATCCCCGCATTCACTCCTGGCCTTTCGGCAGGCAGAACAGGGTTGCCGTCAGGGGTGCTTTCCCCCAGGGACCCTCTTTGTTTTCACAGGTCACATTCCCTGGCGTTTTGAGCCCACAAGGGGTGGAAATCGAAAACTGGGGGACGGGGACGGGGACAGAATGCTAGGAAACGCTCTTTAGTTCGCTCTCAGCTTAGTCTACCACTTTGAGAACATGAAACAAGTCAGTTAACATGTGCGCTCGCATTGTTTGCTGTACTGGTGAACTTTAAAAGTGCTCTTCAAGCAAGAATCGCACACACTTGGCCGTGGTGGGGTGGCTCACACAGAGGAGGAAGGGGTCCCACGCCCTCATGCGTACCTGCCACAGAGATGCCTGTGCATGCGGACAAGTACAAACACCCCGGGGGGGGCGGGGAGGTGGCAGCATCTCTCAGAAGCAGACGGCTTGTCCTTGTCCTGTGGTTGCCGGGCGGGGAGGACCAGGCTTCCTTGCGGAAGGGAAGGGACATGCTGAGCTCCTTGTGGCCGGCCCATCCTGCCGGCAAGAGCTGTCCCCGCCCAGCCCCTCGCCCCCTGCCCTGCCCACGCAGCCCCTCCTCGCCCTCTGCCGCTCAGGCAGCTCACTCTGCCGGTGGCTGCTTCCTCCCCCTCCCCACACAGCTCCTGGGGGAGTGGTGTTCTGTAGCCTAGGCCCCCGGGGCAGCGGTGCAGGAGGCAGGCACTGTGTTGGCCATGCCAGTCACTAGCTTCTCTTGAGGCACGTTTGCTCCCGTGTTCGTATGCACTAGGAGAACTTCCCAGCCAGCAGTCCGGAGAGGCTTCAAGACTTGAAATCCACCGTGGACCTCCTCACCAGCATCACGTTTTTCCGCATGAAGGTAATGGCCGGGATGGCACGGGCGAGCCCGCTCTCACGAGACCTTGGAAACTGAGCAGGGTCAGTCCTGGCGAGCGCTCAGCGGGGAGGCCAGTGAGGAAGTCAGCCGAAGCTTCATGGCATTTTCCTCCACCACCAAAGCTTGTGAGAGGGTCTTTTGGAGGACTCAAAAGCCAAGCGGCAGGGGTGTGTTTAGAGGTTCTGTGGAGACCACATCACCTGGCATCCCAGAACTAATGGTGGATAGCAGCTACGGGGCATGGGAAAATCTTGCATCTGGTAAAAAGTGTCTGTTACAGAGAAGCATGTGCATTTTCTTCCAAGCTGTGATTTTTACGGAATCTGGAACCTGCACACTGGAAGACTCTTTCATGCTTGTAAAAAAACCAAACCAGTCTCTAGTCATTTTTCTTGCAGAGTTATAAGGCAAAATATGCAGGCTGCAAATTTCCCCTTACAACTTTGCAACCGAAAGGCCTACTTAAGAAAAAAGCAAGCAAGCTGGGAATTAGTATTTTGCTGCAATAACATTGTTGCGCTGCAGCTGTCTGCCTGAAGAGTCCTGGGTGTGTGTGTGTGTGTGTGTATGCGTGTGTGTCTGTCTGCCTGTGTGTATGTGAAGCGCCAGCCCCCGGGGGCTGAGGCAAGGAAAGCTCTTGGGAAAGTGCTGTGTGGGATGCTCTTTTGCCCCCGGGAATGCCTCTGCCGCAGCAAGTAGAGCTACACAGACAGAGAGCCGTCTTCATGAGGAAGCAGCCTCGGTTTTAAGTGTGTGTGTGTGTGCAAAGTGCCATTAAGCTGCAGCCAGCAAGAGGTGGTTTGCCATCGCCTGCCCTTGCTGAGGGACTAGGGGGTGTGCAAAAAAAAATAAATAATAATAATTCTGGTATTGTTTGGGCATATTGAACCTGAAAAATACCAGAGTTTCCCAATATCCCCAAATCCCAATACTGGTATGGTATTTGGGTTTGGGAAACCCACATTTTTTGGGGAGGTTCCATTATCCCGTATGGGGGGGACCACTGTAGTCAATGGTCCCCATAGGGTATAATGGAGAACCGATCCAGGGCTTTGGGGGCTGTTTTTTGAGGTAGAGGCACCATATTTACAGCATAGTCCCTGGTGCCTTTCCTCAAGAACACCCCCAAGTCTCAAAAAGGTTGGACTAGGGGGTCCAATTTTATGGACCCCTAAAAAGGGTGAAAAAAAGCATTTAAAGGGATTGTGGTCCCTTTAAATGCCTTCTCCAAGCCATGTAACTCTGCAGCGTGGAGAACTCCAAAGGCGTTTAATGGGACTACAAGCTGTTTAAACACCTTTGGAGTTCACCTGCTGCAGAGTTGTGCAGCTTGGAGAAGGCATTTAACGGGACTGCAGTCCCTTTAAATGCCCTTTAAGTTTGTCTTTCTGTTGGTCCCAAAAATCTTGGATATTTTGGGATTTTCAGGGTTTGGCCATTTAGGCTAGATGAACAATTTCCAAAATCTATATCCAGCTGAATCAGTTTTTTTTCAGCTCGGATTTAGCTTAACGAACACCCCTAGTAGCGACCCTGAACTAACTTAGTGATTTTCCATCCAAAGACTACGCTGGGCTGACCCTGCTTAGGCTCGGAGGTCAGGCTGGCCTGGGCCACATGCGTCAGGACAGAATTTTAAGTATCACTGAAAAATCAGAGCATTTCAAAGCAGGCTCCAATGTCTTCAGTGGCTCCCAAGTAATTTTTTTTGACGTTCCTAAAGTTAAGGAGATGCTCTGTTGCCTTGACAGATCAAAATAATTTCTATTGTTTTATTTTAATGGAATTAATCTATTTTAGTGGTTTTACTATTGTTGCTTCAGGTATAACATGTAGCGAAAGAGCCAGTTTGGTGTGGTGGTTAAGTGCGCAGATTCTAGTCTGGGAGATCTGGGTTTGATTCCCCATTCCTCCACTTGCAGCTGCTGGATGACCTTGGGCAAGCCACAGTTCTGTCAGAGCTGTTCTTGAAAGGGCAGTTGTCATGGAGCTCTCTCAGCCCCACCCACCTCACAGGGTGTCTGTTGTGGAAAGAGAAAGGGAAAGGAGATTGTCAGCCGCTCTGAGACTCCGAGTGAGGGGCGGGGTATGAATCCAATCTCCACCTCCTCCTCCTCCTTCTTAATAAATCAAGCCCCGGGGTGTTACCCTTCCCCTGTGGACTGTTGCACACCTTGAAACTCGTTGCTGCTGATGCTCAAGACCTGTGACCTTGTGCACTCCTCCTCCTCCTCAGGTCCTGGAGCTGCAGAGCCCGCCCCGCGCCAGCACCGTGGTGAAGGATTGTGTCCGAGCCTGCCTGGACTCCACGTACAGATACATTTTTGACAACTGCTACGAGCTGTACTCTCAGCTCATGGAACAGGTGGGGGGGGCTCTCTGCTTTGGAACGCCTCAGCGGCTCCTCCCCTTCCCCCGCTTGGGGAGGGGCTGCTGCCTTCGTGCCACACTGCTGCCCCCCACCCCCCTGGAGAATCCTGGCCCGGAGGGGGGAGGGGGGGTCCCCCCTTGTTCTGACCCAGCCGCACTGCAGGGGCGTGACGGCTCTGCCGCTCCTCCTGGTCTGGTTGTGCCCCAAACGCCACCGCTCCCCGAGGTGTGGGGATGGGGAGTGGCAGGCGGAGAAACGGGACCGCTGGCACGAGGGTCAGAAAGGTGGAAGTGCCCAGTGCCTGGCTGAGCTGAGAGCTGTGGTCGGAATCCTTGTCTTTCGAACCTCTGCCTCCCGTGCTGTGCAGGGGCTCTTGTCTGTGGCTGACGGGGAAGTGGGGCTGGCTGGCTCAGCACTTTCCGGAGATGGGGATCTGCTGACCGCTCTCAGACGTGTTGTGGGGCTGTCTCAGGGGACGGGATATTGGGCTTGGTGGTCCCAACAGGCTGGTTCCGATGTGACCAATGGCGCCGACAGCCCGGCAGAGCCGGCTGCCACCTTCCCCCGTGCTCATCTCTGCGGCGGGCTCGTGGTCACAAGGAGGTGCCCCAGGCTTTGGCCATGTGAGTGTCCCTGGGAAAATGCCGTTTCCCAGTCTAGCTGTCTCCTCCGCTCAGGCACACACATCCTGCTTTGAGTGAGGCCCTGGGTGTGTGATCTCGGGGACATCGCGGCTCATTAATCAGCGGCAGGAGGGCCCCCCCCCGCCTGCACCTCAGGCCCTAGTGGAGTGGGACAGCTGCTCCTTGGCCCGGCCTTTTCAGTCCAGCTCAAAAGGAGCAGAGGCTTATAAAACGGCAGGTCTGAAGGAATGATTGGGGACTCCGGCTTGGACTGGGAGTTTAATCTGGAACACCTGACCTGCCCGTGGTGAGCTCTATCCATGGGGTGGGGTGGGGGGACGAGGCCTGGTGCTGCGAGAGGCTTCTGTGGATGGCAAGGCAGAGGCCTCACATGAAGGGCCGAAGGGGGGAAAGACCCCTCCCCCCGAAGGCCACTAGAACGGGGACTGTTTCCCCCCTACTTTTGCCAATAGGGTAAAAAGCAGGATGTTCCTCGTGAAGAACAAGGCCCAACCACGAAGAACCTGGATTTCTGGACACAGCTCATCACCCTGATGGTGACCATCATTGACGAAGACCGGATGGCCTACACCCCGGTCTTGAACCAGTAAGGCTGTGCTTGGGAGCCAGAGCGGGGTGGGGAGGTGGGACACCCCAGGAGAGCGCGGGGCCCCTGCTTCCGCCTCAGGCGCACGCTCCTCAGTACAGTCCGCGGGCCAGCCCTGGAGACCGCCTTCCAAGGGGGCACTTCTCTCCTCTGCCCGGCTCTTACGTCGTCCGTCCTTTGGGCGGGTGTGCCCTTTTCCAAATGCTGGGATGCTTGCAGTCCTCTCCCTCTCTCCCAAGCCGGGTTGGCCGGGTTTCCCAGGGTCACGCCTCACGCAGCAGCTGCTCTGGTGGGCACGTGGTGCTTGAGCCCCCTGGTTGGGTTGCAGTCGTCGCGTTACAGCTTTGCCTTTTGAAGCAGCAGCAGCAGCAGAGTCCAAAGGGCAGGTGGACATCGCCCCCACAACCTGAAACGATCCCCGTGAAACGGCGCATGAGAGACACAGGCGGCAGGGCCCCCGCTGCCACCGCCTTGGCAAGCCACTCCAGACTCAGCCCCCCGCCACCCTCTGGAGCCGTCCGGAGCATTCCGAGCCCAGAGCCCCTCTGGTGAGGTGGGGGGTCTCGCTCTCGCCCCCTTTTCACGGAGCCCCGGCGGCTGCTGCTGCCGCCAGCGGGCATTGAAGTGCCCCGCCCCGCCCCGGGTCCCCTCTCGGCTTTGCCTCCTGCCCGACTGTCAGGAATGAAAGGAGCCTGCCGGGCGCTCCTGCTGACTGCTGCTTCCCCCTCCCTCCGTAGGTAGCCGCGGGAATCATTCCACCCCTCCCCCCCCTCCCCGGGGTCCTCTTAGGCAGGAAGTGCCGATCCGTCGGGCCTGCCGTGGCTGCCTGTGGGCGGATGGCCAGGACGCGGTCCGGTCACCCTCTTCTGCACTGTACCCAGCGAGGTGTCCCCATTGCTTTCCGTGCCAGAGTGGAGGTGTCTGGGGGGCAGATTCTCTGACGGAGCAACAGGCCAGGCTGAGCCACTCCAGCCGCGCTCCTCGGTGGTGATGTCCGGCTGAGGCGGCAGTGCAGAGAAGGTTCCTCCCTGGAGACGCTGGCTCACCTCCAGAGCCCTTCTCCGCTGCTGGGTGGCCTCCGCACAGGGCCCCCTGGCACCGGCCAAGGCTTCTGGCGGCAGAGGAGAGCAAAGGGCCCCGAGGAGCTGCCGTGATGGGATAGAGGTGTGGCAGGCCAGTTCCTGCATCCAGGAATAGGACTTGTTGCCGGCAAACAGCCCTCCGCGGAGTCCCGCCTCGTTGTTCCTCGGGGGCCTGCGCCTTGGATTTTGGTGCAGTGCAGCCCGTCCCAAGCGAGGAAGGGGCAGCAAGCAGCTCCCCCGAAGGCTGCACTCTGGTGTCTCCCCCCCGGAGGAGGAGCCTGGGAAGGCCTTTGCCCTTTGGAAAGCCCTCCGGCCCCACTGGGCTTCCGAGGGCCCCATCTGCCATCCCTCGGCCCCTCTTTGGGAGTCTGGTGGTGCCTCTTCCTCCCCCCTTCAGAGGGGGCGGGCAGGGGGCCCTCTGCCCCCCCCGCAGTCCCAGCTGCAGCCAGCCAGGGCCCCGTCTGGAAATGGGGGGGGGGAATAGGAGGCCTCCCCGGGAGAGGGGGTGGGGAGGGTGGGGCTCAAGCCGCTCCCCTTGCAACAGAGGGGCCAGGGAAGGAGCGGGGGGGGAGGGAGGGAGGGAACCCCGCCCCACCCCCAAGGACCCAGGCTGCAGGGAGACTCCGGGGTGGGGGAGTGGGGGGCTCCTGGCCCAGGGCCCCGGCCCACCAGCCCCAGCCTGTGACACCCTGGATGTCATTCACAGTAGGAAGTGGGAAAGCTGAGGAGAGCGTTTCCGCGGGGAGGGAGGGAGGGAGGGAAGGAGGGAGGCGCTTCGAATCCTGGCCGGCCTCGTTGTCCGTCTCCCCATGGCCCGAGAGGCATTTTTCTCTGCCACCCCCCAACCCCCCCCCCCCCGGGCTTGGTGTTGTGTCTCGGCCCCCCGCCGGATGAGGCGCTCTGAGGAGGAGCTGGGACGGGTGTGCCCGGGCCTGCTGGTGTCCTTCTGCTGCTTGTGTAACTTCTGCTTCTGGGTGGTGCTGTGGACCGGCCTGGCTGCCGGCTTCTTTGCTGGCGTGTTGAACGGGCTGCTGGAAACAAGCCGGTCTGACCGAGTGTGGCCCCTCCAGACCAGGCAGATGCTGGAGAACACGCAGTGGGAAGCGGGGGGGGGGGGCTCACCTCACTGTGAGGACAGCGGAAGGTTATTTTTAGGCATGGCGATGACTCACAGGTGCTTTCCACGCAAGGATGGACTTGTGTGGTTCCCCCGTTGCTGCCGCGCCCGCTCATGCCCCGCAGTGGCACTGGAGATTCCACACCGCGGGTTCCCCCACGTTTTCCTTGCCCCGGTCCCCCGCAGCTGCCATCCCGCCCAACCCCCCCCCCGCCCCCCCAATCACAGGCTTTCTCGCGTGGTTTTTGTAATTGGCAGTTGACCTATTATCATGGCATTAGAAGGTTATCTTGATCGGTCTGTCTGGTTCTCTGATCGTGAAGCTGTGGTTGTGAAAAATATTTGCAGGGCGGTCGGAGAGCCTGGGGGTGCTCCTGGGCCCAGCCATGCTGTGGGGAGTGGCCGGGGGTGTGTGTGTGTGTGTGTGTGTGTGTCTGTGTGCCCCTCCTGTCAGTGGCACGCAGCTGGGCCGCTTCCTCCCTCCTCCTCCTCCGACCCATCCCCGCCAGCCGTGCTGTCGTCTCCCCTGCCCCCCCCCGGCGCGCTCTTGCAGCCTCCTGCCTGGATTACGGGACTGTGCGCCCTGTGTCGGGCTGCCCCTGGCTCAGACGGCAGGGGCCTGGTGACGGTCGGGGGACCAGGCCTTGACCCCCTTGCAACAGCCGCCAGTCCGCTCACGAGCCCGATTTAGGGGCGCTGGTCAGGACCTAAAGGACCACCTCCTCCCGTACGCCCCTTGCACCAGCCACAAGATGACCCCGCCTGTGCCTCCCTGTGCTTTGCTTCCAGGTTCCCTCAGGAGCTGGACATGGGCAAGGTCAGTGCGGACATCATGTGGGCCCTCTTTGCTCAGGACATGAAGTACGCCCTGGAAGGTAAGGGGAGCGGGGAGAGGCCAGGGGCGGTGGCGGCGGCTGCTCCTCCTCCTCCGCGGGGGCCGGTGTGGGGGGCCGGCAGGAAAGCAGAGGGTGGGCGTCTCTGTCGTGATGCTCTGCGCGGTGCTTCGGGGATCAGGACCCTTTTCCAAGTGGGGGGGGGGCTTGACGCGTGAGCCTGAGTTGCTGCCCTGCCTCCACTCCCACCCGTTTGGAAGAACTCTGGGGGTAGCTTGACCCGCTCAGGAGGAGGAACAGGTGGGTCCCAGGACACGAGTGGGAGGCCACGTGATGACCCAGCTGGCAGGGCTGAAGCTCAGTGAGGTTGGGGCTTTGTCAGCGCCTGGAGAGAGACCGCCTGGCGTTCCATCAGAGGGGCAGGCAGGAAGGAGAGGCGCCTCTTGAAGGAATGACCACGGCCCTCCCCCTCTCCCTACAATGTCCCCAAAAGGAATGGTCCCGGCCGTGCTGTTTCCTGGTCTCCTGCACAAAATGACCGGCTTTTAGAAAGGAGGGAGGGAGGCCAGCCTAAGCCCCTGCTGCGTGCAGCAAAGAACGGGCGGGGGCAGGCAGAGCATCCCCCCCGTCCCCTGGAGACATGTCCACGTGCATTCTGACCGCCCTTGCCTTTTTCTGCTGGAAGATTCTTTTGAGCCCGATTGCTGAGGGGATCTCCCAAGCCATTTGGAGGGGTCACCAAAGCCACCGGCTTACCCTGCTCCCGTGGGGAGGGAGGAAGCCCCCCCCCCGCCTCTCTTCCTCCAACCGTCTTCTTGCCTAGATAAGAGGGAGGCTGCAGAGCTGAAGCCTGCCTTGGCTGATGGCCGGAAATGGTTCCGGGCGCTCCGCTTATGTTCCAGTGTTGTTCCCCGAAGGCTCTGGACTGGGCTTCCCATGAGCGCCATTGCTTAGGAGAGGCGGTGGGAGGGAGCTGGCCCGCCCCTCCGGCTTGCCTGGAAGGAACCAGGACTTGAATGGCTGTGTGGTGGAGGGCCAGTTCCTTTCCATTAAGCCGGAGGGGAGCCCATGGGAGGGGGCAGGACAAGTTTTATTTTTAGAACACAACGCAGCATGCGGCACGTGCCAATTATATTGCAGTAGTCCAGAGCACTGCATCCCTAGAGTTGACGGGCTTTCGAGCAAGGGAAACCTTTACCCAGTCAAGATGTCACGTTCAGCGTATGAGGCCAGATCAGCAGACGCAGTTGGATAAGGTAGAGCTGCCCGGGGCATCCTGCTCTTGAGTGCTAGCCCATAAGACAAGACTAGAAGACAGCTTAAGACGCTCACTCTGGTAATGAAGAGCACGGTGCTCCTGTTGTTTCGGGCGGTGGCACACGGGGCATGCCAGGTTCGTGTGGTTCTTATGGCTGCCCAGGCTCTGCAGAGTGCGTGCCGCTGTGTTAAGTCGCAGGGAGGGAGGGCCTGCCTCTGGGGAGCGCGGTGTCCAGCCCCTGGCCGCGGGGGGAGGCTTCTGGCTGTGACGAGTGCCTGAAGCCCAGCAGGTCGCGCGCTGCCTCGAGTAAACGGAAGTCATGGGTTCGTTTCCGCATTTCAAACGCATCTCCTGCCAGCGATATAAAATACCTCTTTCAATGATGAGCACTTCTATAGTGCTTCTTGGTGGGGTGCAAAATGACAGCAGAGCACGGTGGGGTGACTATTCTGACTGGACACCTCTGTAGTGACGGGGGTCTGAGTTCACGATGAGTCTCCCGGAAAGAGATCTTGGGGCGTAGTGGCCCCGCTCAGCGGGAAAGGCCACAGCAGTGGGGCTGGCGGGCTCTAGGTGTGTGTGGGGGGGGGCGGGGTTGTGAGGAAGTGCCTTGGCAGCGGAAGGGCCAGTCTTGTAAGGGGCTTGCCGAAGACCTGCAGTGGAGGGGTTTGGTCACTGCACTTTGGTTGGGAAATGGGTTGAAGTGGCATGGCTAGAACATCGCTCAGAACTTTTCCAAGGGAGTAATGGTGGATGGTGGGCATGAGGCCTATCTGGGCATGGCATCTGGAGTCAGAACTGAGGCCAGCAGGTTTGCAGACGGCGGCAGAACTGCCGGAGGAACGTGGGGTCTTGTAAGCAAGTCACTCCTAATGAGAAACGGAGCTGTCCTGGAAAGCAGGGGAGTCTGAGAGCGCTCAGGCCTCCGTCTTTATCAGAGCCAGGCTCCTGGCCTCTCACCTCCAACCCAGGGGGAAAGGCTTCTGCAGAACTGAACAAGCCGCATGTGGCCCAAATGAACCCGCCTCGCCCGGCAAGGGCCAGCACATTGGCAGCCGCACCACAGTCGTGATTGGCATACGATTCGGGCTGGGGGATGGAATTTGAGCAGAGGAGCTCTGTCACCCTCTGGGAGGCGGGGGGTGTCCATTGGCACATTTATAACCTTTCTGGATTCGTGCCCCAGGCCTCCAAGGGCTTGCTTGGAATCCCGTCGGGCGCCCCGGGACTTCTGCCTTATTACTCCAGGCCCAAACCCGCCCCTCGGCTGCCTCAGGGCCAGGGTGAACGAGGCCCGCCTCAGAGGCCGCTTGCGGAGCCTGCAGCACTGCCCCGGGCCAGCGTGGGTTGAGGGGGCAGGGCCCCCTCCGTCCCAAGCCCAGGCAGCCCCTGGCCCCCCAAGTGCAGGCTCGGTGGTGGTTCCCCTCGAGGTCCTGTCTGGTTTGGCCCTGGCTCTTCCGGGGCTGCCTGTGCTGCAGACCCCTGGCTGCCGGGGACCTTGCCTCCCACCGGGTGGGCTCGGGCATCGGGACCCTCTGGGGCAAGGCCACTTTCCCCCCAGGGCACCGTGAGACCTTGAAGTCACTGTCCTAACAAGACCGGGCAGATGCGGGCTGCAGAAGCCCAGCGTGATTGATTGTGCCAGGGCTGGTGGGGATGTGGCTGAAGTGTGGACTGGACTGGGATGCAGCAGTTTTATTTACAGCTGGAGCTTGATTAAATATTTTCTCTTGCTCCCTTACAGAGCATGAAAAGCAGCGCTTATGTAAGAGCACAGATTATATGAATTTGCACTTCAAAGTGAAATGGTTTTATAATGAGTATGTGCGAGACCTCCCAGCATTCAGAGACGCGGCACCCGAGTACTCTCTGTGAGTTGGGGGCGGGGTGGGGGCGGGGCTGTTCTTCTGTGGCCTTAGTTCTGCTTGTCGAGCTCAGGTTTCCCTTAGGCGTTCACCCCGTCCACCCCGTCCAAGCCAGAGAGAGAGAAATGCCGTCCCGCACTCTTCCTTTCCTGGAGACGGTTCCCCCAGAGTGGCAGCCGAGAAGTGATTCTCCCTTTCCCGCGCAGGGTTTCCTCAGCCGCGGTGGCTTGACGCTGAGGGCTCCCACCTCCTGTTGCAGGGTAGCCGCCCGCCCCTTTCCTCGGGAGGCTGCCTCCTTCAGGGCGGGAGGGGCTCTGCGGCGCCTGCGGGGGGCGGGGGGGGCGCTCCCAGTCCGGCCACTCCTGTTCCCCACCCCCTCCCCGGGAAGACTGGGGCTCCGTCTCACAGGACCTGGGTGCTGCCCCTCCCCTTTCACTCTGGGCGTTCCAGTCCACGAGGCCACGTCTGTCGCAAGGGAGAAGAGATGCCCGTTGTGTCGGTGTTTTTGTTTTCGACAAAATGGTTGCCGGGAGCCAAAGACAACACCACCAAAGCAACTGCCTGCGAAGCCTCGCCCCCGTTTGTGTCCCCAGGTGGTTTGAGCCGTTTGTCATCCAGTGGCTGGACGAGAACGAGGACGTCTCCCTGGAGTTCCTTCATGCTGCCCTGGGAAGAGACAAGAAGGACGGGGTGAGAGGAGGAGGAGGAGGAGGCGGCAGGAACGGGAAGCCTGGCGGGGAGGGCCCTGCCGGGGGGTGGGGTAGGGGAGGAGGGTGCCAGAGATGCCCCCACACAAACACACACACACCCTCTGGCTCGCTCCCTCCCTCCTGCATCACAGCCTGTTGCCTGCGGTTGCCCTGGCCTGTTCTCTTTCATTCAGAGGGTGTCTGCAAAACGCCCCCCCTTCCGAGGTGGGCTTGGGGTGGCTGCGGCTGTGTGCTGGGCCCGGTGTTCCCTCTGAGCTGGTCTAGTGTGAGCCAGCTCACAGTTCTTTAGCCCCTGGCTCTGACGTTTCTGTCTCAGCTGGGGAGGGGCGGGGCTCCAGAGCAAAGTGATTGATGCCGGGGCCCAGTCGCTCGCTCACCGCTCTCGTGCCACTAGCCCACCAAGCAGAACGTTTGCCCACCAGGCTCCGCAGCTGTGAGGGGCCGTTGGCCGGGCTCTCTGCGGAGGCGGGTGGAGGACTGAGAATCCAGCGGCAGCAGGCCCTCCTCCTGGGGGGCCGGGGCCTTGGTGTGCGGGGGGGGGTGTCTCCCGGAAGGAAGGGCAGTGCCCAGAGCTCTTCTAGAACGTGCCAGACTAAACAGCGTGAGACGGCCCAGAGTGCCAGTCCTAACCCTGGAGCTGGACGGCACGGAGGAATGGCTCCTGCTGCCGCCGCCATTGGAGCTGAGTGGCTGCTCTGGGAGGGGCTTTGGCGGAGGAGGGCAAGGGGTGGGCCCAGCCGCGTGGCCTTGGGTGCGAGCTCTGCTTGCTTCCTGCAGTTCCAGCAGACCTCGGACCATGCCCTTTTTTCCTGCTCCGTGGTGGATGTCTTCACGCAGCTCAACCAGAGCTTTGAGATTGTAAAGAAGCTGGAGTGCCCGAACCCAGAGGCCCTCTCTCACCTGATGCGAAGATTTGCCATGGTAGAGTGACGCCCTCTGGGCGTGTGCCCCGCTGTGTGTTCGGGAGGGAGGGAGGGGCGGCGGCGGGGAGCGACGGGCTTCTCAGTTAACCCTCTCAAGAGTGACCGGGCGGCTGCCCACGCTGGGTTGGCACCCTGCCAGAGAGCATCTCCTCTGTGGCGTGTGTGGACCTGGCCCATTCAGGCGGCATACATGCCCTCTAGGGAAGGGCTGCGTCCTCCAGGCCAGGCAAGGCCCCCCCCCCCAACCATTGGGGCAGAGGGTGGCAGGTGGCCACACTTCGCAGCCTGGCAGGGGCCGTGCAGGTCTCGCAGAGGGGGCGGCTGCCGTCTGAGCCGGGACCTGCCGGGGAACAGCTAAACTCTTTGGAACCCCTCCTGCGCCTGCCTTGGGGGAGGGTGAAGGGGTGGCAGGAGGCAGGCCACCAAGCTGGGGCCGAGCAGCTCCTGGGTGGGCGGTGGGAATGGCACAGGTGGGCACAGGTCTGGGCGCTTAGCCCGCTGTGTCCCACTCTCGGCTTCCAGAACTCAGGCGGCACAAAGTGATGGTCTTGCGCATGGTGCTCCTTGGCTGCCAGTGCGGGGAGGAGGGGGACCCCACCGCCTCGAGAAAGAGGGGGAGGGAGGGGCCCAGAGCAGCAGCCTCCCCTCCTCTCTGCCCTCCAGGGGCGGCACACACATCCCCCCCCGAGGAGCCCACTCCCTCTGCCTGGCGGGGGCTGCAGGGCCACGCATCAGTCTCCTGGCTGCCCAGGCTGGAGGGAAAGAAACCCAGAGCCGCAGCATGCCTTGAGGCTCCTGGCCCGGAGTGTGCCTCTGCCATGAACCCGCCCAGGGGGCCCGGGCCGGCCAGCCCCCCTCCCCTCCCCTCCCCTCTGCAGCCTGGCGAGCCTGCCTGATGCGGCGGTTGTGGGGATCCCGAGGAGAGAACCAGAGAGGCCTGCCCTCCCCTGCCCCCGGGACGGCCGTGGACGGCCACGTGGCTCCTGCAATAACTGGGGCCCCCCTTGTTGGTTCCAGACGATCCAGAAAGTGCTTCTTCAGTATGCAGCGATCATCAGCCAGGACTTCAGCTCCTACTGTGACAAAGGGAATGTGGTGAGTACAAAGCTGGATGCCTCTTTCATGGGCTGCATCTCCTCTTCCGTCGGGGGCCACAGGAGTCGTCCGGGGGGGGGGCCTGGCCGAGAGGGAGAAATGGGGCGGGGGGGACGACGACACTCTCAGGAGCCCCGTTGCCTTGGACTAGTCAGCCTCCACCTGGTCCAGAGTCCTGTTTCCAGCTGCCCTGGAGGGCCCTGGAGGGCCATGGGCCAATCCCCCCCCCCCGCTGCTGCTGCTGGCTCCTCCTCCTCCTGTGGGGAGGCCCCCTCCTTGCTTGGCTTGTCCTATGAAGATGCCGGGCTTCTTGCCTCTCTCTCTCTCGGCCGCCTGTGAGGTCACGAGGAAGAACGCTCCGCCTGAGCAGCGTGGCTTACCGAGAGGCATGCCGGATCCTGTTCACTGAGAGGGTCCCAGGGGCTTGAGACTGGATAGCAGTGAAAGGAGACCCGTACGCGTCTCCAAAATGGGTTCCCACAAAAGACGAAGCCCAAGGAAACAGGAGAGAGGCGGTCGGGTAGGCAGGGCCTGTCGGCCGCCGTAGAAACAGAAGTCCCTGGGGATGGTGGGAGGAGGAGAGCGCTGATGCACCGAGACTAGGCTGAGACCGGGGAGGCCGCCCAGCCAGGCTCCCCGGGGTGCCGGAGCAGGAGCAGCAGCCTCCCTGTGGACGGTTCTGCCTTGGCCGCGTGGGGCCCGGTGCCTGGGCTGGGTTCCAGAAGCCACGGCTCCCTGCTTCCTTTGCAGCCCTGCATCTTGATGAACAACATCCAGCAGCTGCGAGTCCAGCTGGAGAAAATGTTTGAAGCCATGGGAGGCAAAGAGGTGAGTGGCCTTTCCCCCCACCCCCTGCCCCTACACCCGCTCCCTGCCACCGGCACTGGGGGGGGGCACACACAGGGGGAGCCAGGCACACACACACACCCCGGGCTGGGGAAGCGCGCTTCCAGGGAGTGTGGGAGGGAGGAGCCAAGCCGGCCTCCGGCGGGGCTGCTAGTGGTGGGGGGGTGGGGGGGTGCCCTCTCGCCGTGCTGCCTCCTGCTGACTGCTTCTCCTGGACCATCCTGTGATTCTCTTTGGTGGTTTGCTCGGTTTCCACAGTGCCGGTTTGCTTTGTGGGGGAGGGGGGTTGCCATGCTCTGTCTGTCACGTCACCCTGTCTTTGTCTAACACCTTTAACTTGCCACGTCCTGCGCAGAAGCAAGCAGGAGAGCGATTCTCCTTTGAGGTTTGTGCTCGCCAGCGGCGTCTTCTCTTCCTCCTGATCCCCCTTCCCGCCTGTGCATCAGTGTGGCTGAGTCACTGGAAGGGCCCCCCCTGGCCTGTGTGCTCCTGGCTCTTCAGTAGACAAAAGACACTTAATCTTGTCGCAAACGGTGCAAAGGCCACGGAGTGTTGCTTGGCAAATGCATTTCCAGGGTCATCTCGAAGCGGAAGCCTTAGGAGTGGTTCAATGCCCTGGAAACCAGCTGGCTAAGCACCAGGCGTGGGCGATCGATCCCCCGGGGTCCTCCCTGGCGAGGCCTTCCACCGGGCCCTTTTGGGGTTGCAAAGCAAGGTCCTCCCGAGGGAGGGCAGGAAGGGGGATCCCCAGTGGGCGAGGGTATGTGCCAGCGGCAGCCGTTACTCAGGGTGACTGTTGGCCATGACTAGCAGTGGCCCCAGTCCAGCCCATAGACGTGGGGGGCCGGGGGGGCGCTTGCACGTACGTGCGGAGCAGTGCTGGACTCCGAGCAGTGCTGACGCAGCATTCTGACACGCAGAGGGCGAGAGGGGCCGTCGTCTCCTGGACCTTGACTGTGACCCTGTGAAGCGGAGCACCTTCCTTTCCACACCCCTCCCCTCCCCCCTCCCCCCCCGTTTCACTTCTGGGGAACTGAGGCTGGGAGAGAGAGCCGCTCCTGCTGGTGTTGTGTGCAGAGCCTTCGAGGCAGGCCAGGCACTCCCCCCCCCCGTCCACACACACGCTCCCCCACCCCCACCCCCGGTGGTCACCGCTGGGGAAGAAGTTGCTCGGCGGGCCAGGCGCATTCTCGCTCCCAGCCTCCCCTCCCACCCCGATTCCCACACACGGACTCGGCCGATGCCCTCTGGTCCCAGCATGCCTTGGCACGGGAGCTCCTCCTTGCTTGTGCTCTCCTGAGGCCCAAGCAAGTGCTAGTGAGGGGGGCGGGAGTCTGTCTGCAGCTTGCCTCCCTGAACCAGCCTGCAAGTGGGTCTGATTCTCTTTCCTTTGGGTTTAAATGCTCTGCTGAGAGGTCATGAGAAACAGGTGACTTCATGCCGGACGCTCTTGGTTGCACATTCCTGGACAATCAGTGCAAAATGTGAAGTACCAGCAAGTAGCACATTCTGGTGAGCAGAGTATACCCAGGAAGTAGACTACCCGCATATATTGGAATTCCTTTCATAGAATCACGAAGCCACTTGTTGGAACAAAAAAACGGTAGGCCTCCAAATGACTACACAGACTTCTGCACACACAGGCACACAGTTTAAAGCATAAGAAAAAGCAGGCTAGACAAGAGCAGAGATCCATCTGAGTCCCATCTCCTGTCTCCCTCAGTGGCCAGCCTCATGCCTCCAGGAAGCCCGGGAGCAGAGTAGGAGGGGCACAACCTGACTCCCACTGTTTGCCCTTTCCCCACCCCTCCAGAGGCATAGAGGTGTCCTACTTGGCTGCCCAGGGCCCTGCCCCCCAGCAGACTGCCTGTGCCCTTTGAGGACCATTTCAGCCAGTGCTCGCATCTTGTGGCGAGAAAAGCCTCTGTGGCAGAGTGGGTCTGCTTTGGCCTGCAGGCCCCTATTCCGCCCTGCCTTCCTAGGTTTTTCTCAACACCTGAAGAGGCTTTTCTTCCACTCCCGGGTTGCCTGCTGCCGCCACCACTTAACCGTTGTAAGAAATCGCCCACTGAGAACGAGCAGGGCCTCCACTGTGCGTTTTAACCATTTTTTTTCTCTGAGTTAACAACAAGCAGGAGGGGGGAAGAAATTAGCCCATGGCCTTCCAGATGCATCTCTTAAGAACTACTAATAGATCCAGCAGGAGAGACAATGGAATAGGCCAGTTCACCCCCTCCCCTTTCTGCTAGCAGGGAACAGAGGTATGGAGGTGTAGAACTCTAGAGAGGCTGAGGAAATAGATTCCTAGAGACAACAGGAAAGCTGCCTTGACCTGGGCTGACAGGAATCAAGTGGAAGGGGAACCAGAGATGATAAAATCTCTGTGAGACAGGAAATTGCTCTTTTTCTTTAGGGATGCTTCGATGAGGAGAACTCTGAGCTCTGGCTTGCAAGCAGGCGGCAATTGATCATATGGTCAGCCTGGAAATCTGATGGGAGCCTGAGGTAACGGGTACTTTGTAGAGACCTGTAACTAGCAAAGCTTAAAGAGCCTGTCCTATTTTAACAGCTGGTAGGACATGTATAGAGAGGGACACAGGATTTGCATTTTTGCCAGTTTCTTTTGTTTCCCTTGCTCAATCTGGCATTGTGCTGAAAGTATGCTTGTTAACATTTTCTTTCTAATAAATCCTTTAAACCGTTGATGCTGGGAGTGTACCAAATAGACTTCCACCATTTTGGACATGCTATATTAAAAGGGGCTCCAGGGGGGTTGGCAAGTGGCTATTCCTTCAAGAGCACCCAAGGCTCCGTGGTAGCCAGGCATTGGGCAAGCGGGAGACACAGAGGCAAGGCCTCAGAACTTGGATGGAAGCTGGGGGTCCTGATCTTCCCAGTGGGAAATCCCTACAACAATCAGGTGGTGGTGGTGGGCTACCCTGAGAGTGAAAGAAAAGCCTCTCTAGGGAGTTGGGAACCCCTAGGAGGGCAGGGTGGAATGGGGCCTGCAGGCCAGAGCAAGTACGTTCTGCCACAGTCAGGACTCCCAGCTTTCCTTCCAAGTTCTGAGGCCTTGCCTCAGTGTCTCTTGTGGCCCAGCACCTGGTCACCATGGGGACAGTTCACTGCCTTGCATGCCACTGGAGGAATAACCATTTGCCAACTGCCTGCCATCCCCCAGTATTCCTTTTACAGAGAACCACTGCCAGCATCAAAAGTTATAAAGCATTTATTAAACAGAAAATGTTCACAAGCATACTTTTAGCACAGTACCAGATCAAGCAAGGGATCCAAAAGAAATGGGTAAAACGCAAATCTTCTGTCCCTTTCTCTATACATGCACTATCAGATGTTAAAATAGAGGACAGGCTCTTTGGCTTTAGGAGTTCTAGATCTCTACAGAGTTGTAATTACCTTGAAGCTTGCTCCAGCTCTTCAGGCAAGTACATGGTCAATGGCCATCTTCCCAGTGGAGAGCTGTGTACTCTCATGGACTCAGCACCCAAGGAAAGAGACCTCCTTCCTGCTGCAAGCTCTTATCGCCTCTCTTTTCCTCACCCCCTGACCAGGTCAGGTCAGGTCAGGGAAGCATTCCCTGGGGCTTCTTCCTGGATATTATTCCTGGTTCCGTTCTAGTTTAAAGTCCTCCAAATCTCTGTTACCTGCTTGGAGAAGAGGAAGAGCTTGACCCGCCCATTAGCTCTCCTGCTGTTAGCATTTGTATGAAAGTGAGCTGAGGTATGTCTGGGAAGCAACTGAACTGACTTCCTCTTCCTCCTGCCTGTTCTTTGCCCAGAGGGGGAAAAAACTTAAAACGCACAATGGAAGTGTTGCTCATCTCAGTCCTCCCAGGAAAAGAAGGGCCTTGTAAATCAGCCGCCCCTCAGTCTCATTGGGTGATCCTGATTTCCAGTACTGTGGGAAAGGGAGAGATCCCCTCTATCCAATTTCTTCCCCTTATGCTTCGGTGGGGAGGGCGGGGCATAAATCAAAGAAAGAAATGAATAAATACAATTTAATAAGCCTCTACTGTATTACTCCCCACCCCACCCCCGGGTCATCCTTTTTAAAATCGAAAAATCTTTAAACTTCTTACCTTTTCCCCATAAGGAAAGTGCTCTTTGGTGATTGTTGGTGCCCTTTTCTAGAGCGGCTTTCTTGGCTCACAGTCTTCTCGAACCGCTCTGTCCAGATTCCGTCTCCCAGGGCCCTTGCCGTGCACATTTCCCTCTGCATCCCTTTGGTCTCCTTAAACGGCTTGCACGTGCTTGCGGTTACAGTCTTAGATGACCTGGTAGTTGGTGCCTCGGAACACAAGGTGTCGCAAACTGGACGCGCCTGTTCCTTTGAAGGCCTGCTTCAGGCTGAGCCTATCTCTCTTGTATGGAGTCGTTCTGGCCCAAAGCGCCCCCCAGCTAACCCTTCCTCTGTCACCACCCTGTCCTCACCCGTGTGTGGCGGGGCCCCTTCTCCCGCTGGCCCTGGGACAGGCCACATTTCTGAAAAGCTTGCTGTGGAGATCCGTCAGCCTCACCAATGGCATTTTTCTTCTTGGACTGCACGGCCTCATTTCTGGTGCCACTGGCCACAGTCTGCACCACCACCCCTGGTTCCCACCCACCTCTCTGACCCTTTGCTACAAGGAGGCTCCGAGGCAGGCAATCCCGGGGTCAGCAGCACCTGCTGCACAAACCCTCACCTCGGCCCATTCCTCAAAATCGAACTTCCCACCTCCAGAGAGATGCCCTCCGCATCGAGGGGTGGTGGCTGGCTGGCTGGCTAACCAGGGAAAGGAAGATGGCTTCTGTCCCCCTCCGGCCCAAGAACTAGGCAGCCTCCTTTCCAATCTCGACCCCCTCCCCTCCATACACACACTCACACACACTGGCTGGAAAGAACCAAGGAGGTGCCTCCTCCGACCAGCCTCCCTGAGGCCGGCCAGCCCAGCCTAGCTCACCCAATTGCTAGACTGCTCAGGAGGGTTTTCCCTGCTGGCAGTCAGAGAGCCGTCCCTGAATTTCTGCAGATACACTTCGAGATATTCCCATAGTAAGAACACAGAAGAGCCCTGCTGGATCAGACCCGTGGGGGTCCATCTAGTCTAGGCTCCTGTCTCACACAGTGGCCAGCCAGTTATTCTGGAGGGCCAAACAAACATGGCATAGAGGCCGAGGCCTGAACGTTTGGAAAAAGAAGAGAAAGCATGCAAGATAACAGAGTAAACACGAGAAGACGGATTCTTGATGTTACCACCACCACCACCATGTTGGGAACGGAAGGTGATTGCTGGGCTGGCTGTCAGGAGAGTGCCAGTGCTTGCGCATGGACCCCGGCACAAAGCGCCCTGGCCCCGCCTGCGCCCTCCTCACCCGAGAGGGCGCCACAGCTTCCTTGGCACCCAAGAGCGCGTGCTGGGGAGGGCCTGTGGGCCTCAGCGGGGCAGGCAGGCCTGGCTTCCTCTGGATCGCCACTCCTGCCTGCGCTTGGGCCAGGACCCTCGGGCAGAGCCCCGGAGGGGCTGGGGATGGTCAGCTGCTTCCCTGCCTGCATCTCCTGCCTCTGGGGAACGCATGGGCCCAGAGAGCCTCCGCTCACCCTCGGGTGCTCGACACTAATGCAAAACAGCGTGGAAACCCCGTCCCCCGGCGAGAAGGGGCGAGAGTGGCCGGAGACAGCCAGGGCCGCCAGCCGTGTGGAAGCGGCCAGGGCAGGGAGCCTGGTGCTGCTTCTGGCCGGAGGGGCCTGTTCTCGCCGGGCATTCCTGCTCGGCTGGCCCCTTAACGAAGCCCTGCAGCCCGGCGGAGTGGTTTGTCGCAGCTGCTCAAGGGAGGGGGGGGGGCCTGTTGATTTGTTCCACTGGGTCTGGTCTGCAACTGGAATGGTTGCTTTGGGGCACCGTTTTGGACGGTCTTGCCTGATCTCCCGAGGGGCACGACCCACTGATAAGTCCTCCCGCCCAGGGCCCCCCTTCGTAGAAGACCTTCCTGGCGAATTAGGAGGCTGTCTGGATGCCCTGCCTGGACTCCGCCCTGGGCGTTTCTACCCGTGTTTTTCATTAATGTCACCCGGTCTTGGGCTGTGTTTTCCTTCCCGCTGGCTGCCGCTGCAAGCCAAGAGCGGCGCCTGATGTCCCCCGTGCCCCTTTTCAGCTGGACCCGGAGGCGAGCGCGGCCCTGAAGGAGCTCCAGGTCAAGCTCAGCGGGGTCCTGGACAAGCTCAGCGTGACCTTCGGGGCCAGGTAAGAAGGGCGCCGGCTCCCGAGGGGCCCCCACCCCTCTCAGAGCCCCGGGAAGCTGCAGGCGAGCTCCTCCTTGCCCGGCCATCGCCACAGCAGGGGCCGGAGTGCCAGTGGCGGCGGGGAAAGGAAAGGAATGCCGCTTAGAGGGTGGCCTGGTCGGAAGCCCTCTCTCCGTGTGTGTGTGTGGCCGGCCAAGGCCTGGAGCGGCTGGACCCCCTGGGCCATGGGGGGGAGGGGGCCGGAGGGGGGAGGAGGAGGCCAGGGCCCAGGGCCGGGGTGCACCTTTCCGCCCGTACTCACTCTTCTTTGGGGGGTGGGTGGGGCCTGGGTGCTTCCCTCCTCTTCCTCTCCCCTCCCCTCCCCCCCCAGTTTCCAGCCTGTCATTGAGGACTGTGTGAGGCAGATGAGCTTGGAGCTGAATCAGATGCGCGGCAATGGAGCTGCTGCCCAGAACAGCACTGCTGTGGAAGCGGAGATCGTGCTGCGCCCGCTGATGGACTTCCTCGACAAAACGTGAGCCGGGTGGGCAGGCCAGGGGTCCCCCGGGGCTCGGCAGGTGGACAGGCGGTGGAAGCCACCGGACCCAGCCGAGGGGCTCTCCCTGAGCTTGGCCGACCCCACCCTGTTGCTGTCACACACCGAGGGCTGCAGAGCAGCTGCCAAAGTTCTCCACGCCTGGGGTGCCTGGGAGGGGCTCTGCCGGTTCCCTGTGTTGTGTGTGGCACCCCCTCAGCCAGCAGCAGGCCCCGTGGGAGCAGCCCCTGAAGCGTGTGCCTGTGAGCCTGGCACTGGCCAGCGCATTGGGGGGGAGGTCTCTGGGTCCTCTGTGGGAGGCACGTGTGGGGCAGGTGGCCAGCCGTGTTGAGGGGGAGCCACCCTCTCCTGCTAGCACACCCCAGGAAAGGGGGGGGGCCCGCGGTAGGACCGGAAGGGCCCGGCACCCCTGCCCCCCGCTGGACCCCCCTCCCCCTCAGCCCTGTCCCGGGGCAGGAGGAGACGCCAGCAGCACTCGGCACAAAGGCCTCCCTGGGCAGGGGGCAGGCACAACCGCAAGGGCGCATGATCGGCAGGGAGAGGAGGGGGCCGTGCCTGAGCTCGCTGGCCGCCAGGGGGTGTGAGGGAGGCCGCAGGAAGAGCCTTTCGGGTCTCCTCCTCCTCCTTCCCCCTGCCTTGACCCTCCTGTCCCCTTCCCTCGTGGAGGTCCTTCCCTTCTGCACATGCGCAGCCTCCCCTGACGCAGGCGCAGGCATTTCCCCCAAACCTGCTTTTGGGTTGCTGCGGAAAGC
Organism: Gekko gecko; assembly: GCA_029375565.1. Classification (NCBI taxonomy): domain Eukaryota; kingdom Metazoa; phylum Chordata; class Lepidosauria; order Squamata; family Gekkonidae; genus Gekko; species Gekko gecko. The sequence goes on from JAPDNY010000017.1 coordinate 18,013,911, forward strand.
GGCCCTGCCCTTGGAGCCCCGGCTAGCCCGGGCCGAGGGGGACGTGTCTCCGTCTGGAGTTGGCGCTCTCTGCTCCCTTCCTTCCAGCCTAAGCCTCTCGGCCAAGATCTGCGAGAAGACGGTTCTGAAGCGGGTGCTGAAGGAGCTCTGGAAGCAAGTCCTGAACAAAATCGAGGCGCAGATTGTGCTCCCCCGCTGACAGACCAGACCGTAAGGCCCCCCCCCCCCCGTCCACCACCCTCCGAGGGCTGCCTCTGGGGTTACCAAGCCCATGCCGCCACTGCCCCCGGGACTTCCCAGGTGGAGGGGCCCTGAATCCCCAGGCCCAGCGCAGGTGGGGGAGGAGGGGTCCAAGCGTGTGTGTCCCCCCCCGTGCTGTTTCCCCTCCCTGAAAGAGCCCCAGGGAGCTGCCATAGGCCGCCACCACCCCCACCACCCGTGGGGAAACCTCAGTGCTGCCCCTCCGTTGGCGGGATTTTCCCCAGAGAGCAGCACCCCCGAGAGGTGCCGCTTGGCTTGAGCCCCTTCTTCCCTGGCACTACGGCCCTGATGCGACTCCCCCCCCCCGCCCCTGGGAATGGTGGCCAGCCAGGGCAAGGGCCCCCTTGTTGCCAGCTGCGAGGAGGGAAATGAGGCGCGGGGCCTCCCCTCACTCAGTCCTCGGGAGCAGGGGCCCCGGTGGGCAGGCGGGCGGGCAGAGGGTCAGGGTCCGGCCTTTCGCACCCTTTGCCTTCCTGAAGGGGGGCCAGCCGTGGGTGCTGGAGCCACGGGGAGCATCACCTTGCAAAGGGAGCCCAAGGCCAGCTTCTGTTGGCTCTCGGTGCGGCTACTCATGCGGGGCTCACAAAGCCTAGTGGGGCTCGTCCCCTCAGCCAGCCAGCCAGGCGGGCGGGTCTGCTGAGGCCCTCGGCAGACGGAGCCGCCCTCCGGCCTCCCCCTTCCTGACCCTTCTCGAGGCGGCAGGGGCCGTGGCCAGGCAGTCTAGCAGCTGGGCAGTGAGCAGAACAGGAGGGCCACGTCTCCCTGCCCGGCGCCTTCCAGCCGGCGCTTGGGATGCTGGTGGGGGTGGACTTCCTCCGTCACTTCCCATGCTCAAGGCGGGTGGCAGACTCTGAAGAGCAGTTCCGGCCGAGTGCCTCCCCTGGACAGAGCGGCAGGAGCCTTGCCGGGTGGCAGGACTGGGTTGCACGGCCGGCCGAGGGTGTCTCAGGCTGGGCTGTCTGCCGTCTCTTCCCAGGGTCCCCAGATGATCTTCAGTGCGGCCAAAGACCTCGGGCAGCTCTCAAAGCTGAAGGTACGTGCATCTCCATGCTTCGCGGGGAACGGCAGCGGCTCTCCTGTGGCTGAGAGCTACTCACTGGAGCTGGCCAGTGGGGTGTCCACGCAGGCGCCCCTTGTTGTTCGTGCCGGCAGTGCCTTCCGGCTGCCTCGTCCAGAGCCCCGCAGGCATGGTGGTGCTGGCGGGGGGAGGGTCACTCAGCTCCCTGCTCGGCGAGGCAGTTTGGCCGTTGGTCGCCAAGACCTCGGGGTGGTGCCCAGATTGCACCTTCTTTTCCAGGACCACGTCATTCGAGAAGAAGCCAAGAGCTTGACCCTGAGGCAGTGCGCTGTCATGGACGTGGTGCTGGCAACAATTAAGGTCGGGCTTCATTAGGGGATCTGGCCAGGCAGTGGGGGCGGGAAGGGCTTGCATAAAGAGCCTTTGCCTTTGGGGGCTGAGCATCCAGAGCTGCTTGGCGAGCGTGCCGGGCAGAGCCCCGTTTCTGGGCGCTTCCGCCTGGGAGTGCCAAAGGCGCCCGGGGCCCCAGGAGCAGAAGAGCCCCTGCTTCGTGGGGTGGGGGGTGGGGGGGCAGCGGGAAGGTCGGTGACCCAGGCCCCCTCCGCCCCCACTTCTTTATTTATCTAACTTCAGCCCCGCCCTCCCCGCCAAGGCAAGCTCAGGGCAGCTTACAGAAAACCAATAAAACAAGCTACAACTTGGAATAAAATACTTAAGCATTATAAAACCATTTGTACATCATTGGCGGCGCAGTGCCTGGGCCCACAGAGCCTGCACATTTTGAAATGGCTTCTGCTTTCCAGGCGCTTGGGGGCTTGCACACCCACGCACACACTTGCACCCACGCCCCGTAGGCAGCGGCTCCCGCCCTCCTGCCGCTCCCGCTTCCGGCACCTCCTCCGGGCTGCCCTGGGGCCCGTGATTCTGGCCGCTCGGGCTTGGGCATTCCCTGGGGGCGCCACGGATCAGGAGCCAGAGGAGTCCGCTCTGCCCCCCACGGGCCGGTTCCCACAGAGCCCACGGGCCACCCCCCCAGGAGCCCTGCCCTGCCCTCGGCTTCGGTGGTCCTCTGGGGTTTATTTTCGTAGTGTTTCATTTAACGGGTCTCTACCTTTTGGGCTTCTTTTTGCTGCCCCATCGAGCTTGTGGGGAAGCGGCAGACTGACGTCTTCTGGAGAGGGAGCCCCCTTCCCGGCCAGGGGCTCCAGAGCGGCCCCTGTTGTCCCGCTGCGGCACAGTCCGTAGCCCGTGGCCTTGCTCGCTCTGAGTTGGGAGAACCCCTGTTGGCTGCTTGCCCATCCTTCCCGGTCCTGCCACAGACTGCTCCAGTCCACGTTTTTTGGCAGGCAGGGCGTGAGCCCATTGGCATGATAAATGGGTGTGTGTGTGTGTGGCTACAACATGCCTCCTTTGGGGTGGAGGTGATAGGCCCCCATTCCTGCTTCTTTGGCTGAGTTTTGTGCTGTTTTGGATGCAGCTTGCAGTCACTGTATGGCAGAGGGCCCAGCTTCAGCACTCGGAGCGTGCCTGGCCCCTCTGGAGAAGACTGGGGCAAGAATAGGGCAGGGCTGGTCAGTGACCCCAGGGGGTGGCGGTTGCTCTTGGGGCAGGAGGGGCCCATGTGGGTGCTGAGCAGGGAGGGCTTAGCAGAGCTTCCCAGCCTCCCGGGGCTCTCTTTGCCTGGGGCCGCCATAGGGTTAGGCCGCCATAGGGTTATCGGCGGGGGGGCAGCGGGGAAGAGTTCGGTCCAAATCTGTGTGTCATAAGAACATAAGGGAAGCCAATGTTGAATCAGGCCAATGGCCCATCTAGTCCAACACTCTGTCACACAGCGGCCAAAATATACCAGGTGCCATCAGGAGGTCCAGCAGTGGGGCCAGGACACTAGAAGCCCTCCCACTGCTGCCCCCTCCAGCACCAAGAATAGAGTGCATCACCTGCCCCAGACTGAGAGCTCCCTATACCCTGTGGCTAATAGCCACTGATGGACTTCTGCTCCGTATGTTTATCTAATTCCCTCTTGAAACTGTCCATGCTTGTAGCTGCCACCACCTCCTGTGGCCGGGAATTCCATGTGTTAATCACCCTTTGGGTGAAGAAGTACTTCCTTTTATCTGTTCTAACCCGACTGCTCAGCAATTTCATGGAGTGCCCACGAGTTCTTGTATTGTGAGAAAGGGAGAAAAGTACTTCTTTCTCAACCTGCTCAATCCCATGCATAATCTTATAAACCTCGATCATGTCATCCCTCGGCCGTCATTTCTCCAAGCTAAAGAGCCCCAAGCGTTTTAACCTTTCTTCATAGGGAAGGTGTTCCAACCCTTTTATCATTCTAGTTGCCCTTCTCTGCACTTTTTCCAATGCTATAATATCCTTTTTGAGGTGTGGTGACCAGAACTGTACACAGTACTCCAAATGAGGTCGCATCAATGATTTATACAGGGACATTATGATACTGGCTGATTTGTTTTCAATTCCCTTCCTAATAACCCCCAGCATAGCGTTGGCCTTCTTTATTGCAGCTACATACTGTCTAGACATTTTCATTGAGTTATCCACTACGATTCCAAGATCTCTCTCTTGGTCCGTCTTTGCCAGTTCAGACCCCATCAACGTGTATTTATATTTAGGATTTTTGGCTCCAATGTGCATCACTTTGCCCTTGGCCACATTGAACCCCATTTGCCATGTTGACACCCACTCACCCATCCTCGACAGATCCCTTTGGAGCGCCTCACAATCCTCCCTGGTTTTCACCACCCTGAACAACTTCGTGTCATCTGCAAATTTAGCCACTTCACTGCTTACTCCCAATTCCAAATCATTAATAAACAAGTTAAAAAGCATCGGACCGAGTACTGATCCCTGTGGTATCCCACTGCTTACCACCCTCCACTGAGAAAGTTTCCCATTTATACTCACTCTTGGTTTCCTATTTATAAGCCAGTTTTTGATCCACAAGAGGACTTGTCCTTTTATCCCATGACTATTGAGCTTACTTAGGAGCCTTTGATGAGGAACTGTATCAAAAGCTTTCTGGAAGTCAAGGTAAACAACATCTATTGGGTCCCCCTTGTCCACATGTTTGTTCACTCCCTCAAAAAACAGTAACAGGTTAGTGAGACAAGATCTTCCCTTACAGAACCCATGCTGAGTCTGCCTCAATAGTTTTTGTTCATCAGTTTGCCTACTCATTCTTAATAACAGTTTCCACGAACTTACCCGGTATCGATGTCAGACTGACTGGCCTGTAATTTCCCGGATCTCCCCTGGAGCCCTTTTTAAAGATGGGAGTGACATTAGCTACCTTCCAGTCCTCAGGAATGGAGGCAGATTTTAAAGAAAGATTACATATTTTTATCAGGGAGATCCACAAGTTCACATTTGAGTTCTTTCAGAACTCTCGGATGAATGCCATCCGGGCCTGGTGATTTATCAGTTTTTAAATTGTCCATCAGTCGGAGGACTTCCTCTCTTGTCACCTCAGTCTGATTCAGGTCTTTCCAGTGGCCTCCCTCCTGCCCTCCGCTGGTGGAGGTGGCGGGCCTGCCTCTCCGGCACCCCAGCTGAGAAACCTGCCAGGCCAGACCGGGGAAGTTCTCCGTTCATCTCTGTGCTTCTCCTTCCAGCAATACTTCCATGCCGGGGGGAGCGGGCTGAAGAAGACCTTCTTGGAGAAGAGCCCAGACCTGCAGTCTCTCAAATATGCACTCAACCTTTACACTCAGACAACAGATGTCCTGATCAAGAAGTTCATCGACACCCAGACATCCCAAAGTAAGTGGCTGGGCATCGGTGGACAGGCTGCTTCCTCCTCCTCCTCCTCCTCCTCCTCCTCCTCAAGGGAGAGCGGGAGAAAGACCATGGCCAGAAAGGGCTCCGTGCAGCGCTTGCTTCCCGTGTAGGTGGCCGTTCCTTAATGGAGAGGAGGCTGTCCGGTACTATGCAACTTGGAGGAAGAACTCATTGTTCGGGTTCCAGTTTCAGGTGCCAGTAGGGGGTGCTGAATCTTCAGCTCCGTGAAAGAGGAGTTGTGAAGACCCGCCCTGGTGGGGCTGGCTGCTTGACAGCCCCTTCCCCCGAGAGGCCCCTGCGGCTTTGACCTGCGGGGGGAGCCACTGGCCAAGAGGTTCTGCCCCACAAAGGGCTGGGAAGTGACGTGGCCCCTATTTCCCTCTCCTTGGAGGACGCCGGCCATCCCTGCCCTCCTGGGTCTGACCCAAAGTCCAGGGAAGGAGCAGATCTCCACCGCCTCACGGCAGCACAGGCAGCTGTCTTCCCAAGGGACCACGGGGATACCACGGCACATTCCTGCTGGGGAAAGAGAGGTCTCTGTTTCGCACCCATGCCCACACACCCCCACGCCAGTGTTTGCCACATGCTCATTTTTTGAGCAGAAGTATTCGTTTGCTAATCTAAGAATGGCTGTCTTGCCTCTCAGGGGGCGGGTGGGAAAAGTGCTAATTACAGAGCTTTGGCAGGAAGCAAGCAGGCGTGCCTCTTCACAGTGCAGCAGGTGAGATGGAGCATGAGCACCCAGTTCCTCCCCATCCCACAAACGAATGCGCCTGGACCGTTTGTGAGCGGAGTGGAATTGGAAACCCCCAACCATGTCTGTTCTGAGAGCTTGACTGCTACGGTTAGAGGCACCGGATACTGTCTGAGGCGTCACCCCTTGAGGGTGGAAGGTCACCAGAATCCAGTGCCCTCTGATCCACCGGAAGACTTCAGCATCTCTCCAAAAAGGAGCCCCCGTCTCCCCTGTCCTTGGAAGGGCCCTTTAGACAAGATGAGAGATGCCGTTCGGGGAGACTGGGGCAGTTCCCCCCACCCCCACCCGTGCCCCCCAGTCCCATGGGACTGTTCCTCTGAGGGGCCCCAGGAGCATTGTCTGGGGGGCGGGGCGGGGTTGCTGTGCCATGTCTTGAGTTGGTAAGATGGCGATAGAGTCATTAGGTCTGAAGAAACCCAGACAGTCTTTAGCGCTGTGGCATTTGCTTTGCAATCAACCTTGCTTGTGCCCAAGGGAGGGCGTTTGGATCTTGCCCTGCTCCCCCACCTGCTGCCCCATCCTCTGGGCCACGCTGGGCGGGCTTTAACGGCACCCGAGCGCCAGACTCGTGGCAGAAGGTCACGGCAACTGGAGTGGCCGTGGCACTGGGTACTCCATGCAGCCGTTTCGCTTTTGTTCGGCAGGCCAGAGAGTCCTTGAGGAGACTGTCCCACTTCCCTGATGTGATGCCCACGGAAAGAACGAAAGCTTGTTTTTAACACAGGAGATTTGGCTTTGTTTTTTAAACAGTGAGTTGGTGGTTATTCACCCAACTCTGCCCTCCTGACCTTCCCAGCTCTGCCGTCTAAGCTTCCCCCAGGGAGCTGGGTAGGTGGTTGGAGGGCATGATTCCGTGTGTGATTCGGAAAAGCCGATCTGGCTACGAGGGCGGTGAGCCGGGGGACTCACTCCAGGCAGCTGTTGTCTTCTGAAGGCGCCAAAGCGGCTGAGCTGGGAAGGGGCACCGGTTCTCCCTCCCCTGCCCACTGAGGCCGAGGCGTGCTGCTGGCCAGGCGGGGGAGGCCTCTGCCGGCCCTCGGAACGTGGCTGCAAGGAAGGCCAGGCTCGGGACACGGGGCTACTCGTGGCCCTCTTGTCTGGCCGGGCTGGGCTGTGCGGTCTGCCCCCATCTTCCCCGGGAGGAGCTGTGGCTGGGCACAGTTCACCCGCAGCCCCCGCTGTGCCATTGGCTGTGCTCGGCCGGATGTTTTGGTGGCATCCAAGAGCCCGTGGGCAGCTCTGTCTCCACGGCTGAAGCTCCTTAGGGACCCGCCTTCGTTTCAGCCAAGGAGCCTGAGTCCAGCCCGGGGGAGCGGCAAGGAACCTGCCAGCTGGCTCTGCTGGGCAAAGCGCCGTGCTGCTGCCTCTTTCCCAGCCGGGCCAGCGCAGGGCTCTGCGTAGACAGTCACGGGGAGAAGGCCTTGGGGCTGGAGGGGCCGCTGTGCCCTGCGGGTCAGGCAGGGGATCCTGCAGTGCTGCACACCCCCCCCCACGGAGGGGGGGAGCCTTCCCAGCGCCTGGGCGGGGCTCCCTCTCTCCCACCCCTGTCTGGCGGGAGAGGCCGGGCAAAGCCCTGGGGGGGAGGGGGACGGGGGGGACCGGCCCCCTTCCAAGGGCCCTGTCACGCGAAAACCGGCCTTCCGTTGCAGGTCAGGCGGCCAACAATACCGTAGGAGACATCTCTCTCCAGGTGGACCTGGCCACGCACCCTGGCACCGGAGAGCACAAAGTCACCGTCAAAGGTCAGTCGGCAGCCACTGAAGCAGGACCGTCGGGTCCCCCAAAGGCCGCACGTGGGGCTGGACTCAGCGCTCAGGCCTCGCCTCCGCAAAGCTGGAGCCGGCCTTTGGCCGCAGAGGTCGGGCACGGGTGGGCGAGGAGGGAGGGTTTCTGCCGCTGCTCCCCACTGAGAGCTGTGGGGGGGTCGTGGGGAGGAGACCTGGCTGCGAGGCACGGGGCAGTGGGCGACTCCGGGGTGGGACCCACCGCTCCGGTTCGTTTCAGTGGGGCTGGTGCGGGAGGGTGCCCCAGGGGGCTCGTGCTAATGAAGGGAAGTGGGTCGGTTTCCCCAGTGCAGCTCCCCAAGGCGGAGCTTGTGTCTCCTGCCCCTCCCCCCGTTTTGCCATTGGCCGTTCCAGTTTTCGGTTCCCCCCCCTGCCGCCTCTGGAGACAGGGAGCAGCCTCCGCCTCCGCGTAGCTCTCCCCCTGGGTCCCAGGCAGGCCGACAGAGGCTCAGCTGCCCCAAATCCTGTGAGGCGAGAGGTGCAGAGGGTGGGATCTGGACTCCGGAGGCACACAGCCCCCCTGGCTGGCTGGCCGGCTGCTGGCCCCCCTTCCGAAGGCCTCAGTCCTGCCTGCCCGGCTGAGATCCAGGCGGTGCCTGAACCTCCCAGCTCCCCTCGTTTCTTCTCCCTGCTCCACCCAGTGACTGGCTGCCATTCACAGCGGGAGGGGGCCAGTCCCTGCTCCCCGCTCCCCTTTCCCTGCAGGGCTGCAGCCGGTCGGACTGGGCCCCTCCCGCTGTGAACTGGAAATGGAAACCCGCGACCAGGCCATCCTCCAGCGCAGCCCCTCTCACGGCCACCCTCTCAGAGACGTCCCTGCTCTGCAGCAGAGCCCTTGGACGCCAGAGGAGGGTCTTGTGGGGTCCACTCGCTGCCAAGGAATCACGGCTGCTCCCCCTCACGAGTGGGCTTGGGGGGGGGGTGTCAAGGCTGCAGCTGCCCTCTGCCGAGTCCGGACCTTGTCCGCTCTGCCTGGCAGCGGCCCTCTGGCATCCCAGGTGACCTGCCTCCTTGGACGGGAGAGGCTCCGCCTGCAGGGCATGCGCTTTGGCACTCAGCCGCGGCCTCGTGGCCCCGTGTGCTGTGCTGTCGTTCTAGTGGTGGCCATCAGTCGCCTCAACTGGCAGACCAGCGCCATGTTCCGGCCCTTTGTGGAGGTGTGCGTCCTGGGCCCCGGCCTCAGCGACAAGAGGAGGAAGCACGGCACCAAGACCAAGAGCAACACCTGGTCGCCCAAATACAACGAGACCTTCCAGTTGTAAGTGGGGCGGGGCCGTTCTTCCGTTGGCACGGCAGCCTCCGGGCACCACCACGCGAGTCTGGGCGGCGGCCCTCCAGTTCGGCCGGGGTGGCCAAAGCAGAACCCTGATCCAGCCGCCCCGGCCATTTGGGGCAGGCTCCTCTGGTAGGGCCCAGGCTGCCCCGGGGAAGGGGGCCGCTCACGTGTGGCAGGAGCGGGCAGTGGGCGAGGCCTCCGTGTCACGCCCTCCGTGTCGCCTGCCGGGGTGGGGCTGCTTGGGCTGGCTCGGCCGTGGCTGGTGCCTCAGGCAGCGGTGGTCAACAATGCGGCCTGCCCCCTCCCCTCCCTCCCTCCCTCCCTCCCCAGCCTGCTGAGCCAGGAGGAGCGTCTGGCCTCCTATGAGCTGCACCTCTCCGTGAAGGACTACTGCTTTGCCCGGGAAGACCGCATCCTCGGCATGGCCGTCATCCAGCTGCGCAGCGTGGCCGAGCAAGGCGGCGGCGGCGCCACCTGGTACCCACTGCTGCGGAGCGTCCACATGGACACGACCGGGCTGACCATCCTGCGGATACTTTCTCAGCGGACCAACGACGACGTGGCAAAAGAGTTTGTCCGACTCAAGTCTGAAACACGCTCCGTGGAGGAGACGGCCTGAAACGCCTCGCGAGGAAATGCAAAATGTCAGCGCCAAGATCCTTGACCCAGTGTTATCGACGTCTGAATCATGCATGTGTGTGCAACTCTGTGGGAATGTTTAACTAACTCTGTCTCCGTGTTTGCAGAATATAAGTCCTATATTTGCAAGGTATGTCAAAGAGCTGTAATATCTTTTATACGTATTTTGGTCTTTGAAAAGAAGTAACTGATTCAATGAAGTGCCAAAACTACAGTGAAGAGCAAAATTATTAACGGTATATTTTGAAATGTTGATTTTGTCTCCCCTGCTGTAAAGGTTTCCGAATAATGTGTCAGTTTTTTGGGTTGAGTCATTAGCTGTCTCCACTGAATTACCGTGCTGCCTATTCAGCGTCGTCTTAACTGAGTTGTCTCCTCCTCCTCTTCCTCCTCCTCCTCCCACCCCTCCTCCCCCGTTTGGCCTGATCCGTGGGTTTCCATTTTATGCAAACTCTGTTTGAAGTCTCCCTTCCCCAGACCTTTTTCTACCACAACTTACAGATGCAGTTACTTCAAGAAAGGGTTTGTAATTTTATAATTGCTGATATAAAGAAATAATTTTTTGCACACACTTTTAAAAAAAAAGTGGAAATGTTTTATGCTGATGTTTTTTTCCAACCTTTCATATATATCACTGTGAAGAAATGCTGTTCCAGCATGGCCTCCAGGCGCTATGCTCAACCACGTTTGTTACTGATGTTTGATACCTGGAAATAACTTTGTCCTCCCAAACTGCCAAGGCAACAACATCACATTTGCACTTCAGAAGGCAAGCCCGCCCCCCCGCCCTGCCCCTGGTTCAGCGATCTGCTGCAAGTCCCGTGCGGAAGAGAGGCCTCTACCTGCCCACGAGGACTTCCGGGTTGTTAGCGCAAGCCACTCGGGGCAAGTGACTGCCTTGCCCCCCTCCCCCCCGCCGTGGATGGGGGAGGGCCGCAGGGTGCCTCCGGAGGTGGCCAGGGCTTTGGAGCGCAGAGGACGGGAAGAGCTGGGCAGTAGGCACAGGCCCTGGGGGAGTGAACGGAGGGTCGTTTTCAAGGGGGGGGTCCCCATGGGGTGCAGGCGCCTTGCAGAGTTGTGTGTGCGGGTGCCAGGAGGTTGAACGCTGTGGGGCGAGTGAGGCAGAGGAGGCTGCTGGGTGCCCCTTCTGGAGAAGCCGTGTGGCTGTTGACAGTTCTCGCTCTGACCATCACCGACGTTTTCTTTACCTCCTTAGCTGAAATCTCATTCGGCTACGTGCTTTCTTTCTTACTTACTTTGATTTTCATACAAGTTCAAAGGTTTCTACTTATGCAACTTGACTGTGTCCTGCACTGAGGCAAAATCCATGTGCTGTAAATATATTTCGTGAACAATTGTAAAATAAAACAAGAAACTGCTTCCTGTGGTCTCCTTGACATGACCAGGCCCAGCACCAGAAGGGGCACCTCCGCTGGCCAGCACGGGAGGCCGGAGGAGGACAGAGGGCAGCTCGGAAACGGCAGACTCGGCTGGGCAGCGACACTGCGAGGGCCACAGTCAGGCTAGGATCCGGGAGACCCAGGTTCAAATCCCTCCTCTGGCATGGGAAGCCACGGGTTGAGCTTGGGTCAGTCACTCTGAGACTCAGCCCAGCTTACCTTGCAGGGCTGTTGGAGGGAGAACCTGAGCCCCTCGGAGGAGGAAAGGCAGGATAGAAATCTAACAAGATTTTTGTTCCACGATGGTTGAATTGCTTTGTGATCCGAGCACTGCTAAGCGATGCCCATTTGCCTGTCCTCACAAGCATCGCTGGCAAATAGGGGTGTGCATTCGGGAATCCCAAAACGGAAAAAAACCCAAAAAAGCATTTTTGGGTTTTTTTTCGGCTTTCGGGATTCCGGACAGGCTATTCACTGTAATCTTCGAATTCCAAAAAAAAAAATCCCAGAAAATTCGGGATTTTTTCGGCATTGCCGAAAAACGGCGTTGTGGGGGTTTTAAACTGTTGAAGGGCCCGGGAATTCCTTTCCCCACCATTTCCCCCTCTTTCCTGCCTTTTCCTCCTGTTTCCGGGGGGGGAGGAGGCTCCAGACAGCCAATCACTGCAATGCATTTGCAAAATGCATTGCAGTTTGCAAGCTTGCAAGGCTGTTGTTGCTGCCTGCAGCCCAACCACCAGTTTGCTCCTTTCCCAGGGAAGGAGCACTGTGGTGGCCAATAGGGTTCTGGCATCTGCTCTCTGGCCAATCACAGAAGGTTTTTCCTTTTTGAAATCCTTCTGTGTATGCTCAGAGAGCATAAAAGGAGCCAGTCTCTGGGCTGACTCTCATTGCTGTGTTCCTGGATCCTGCTGGCTAGTGAAAGAGAGCTGCATGGCTTGGCTGTTGGAGATTGTGGCTGGCTGGCTTCTGCTGCCCCTGCTCCTCCTGAGTCTGCCCTGCTTTCCTCCCTGCTCTTCATGGACCTCGGATCAATACCTCAGAAGACTTCAGACTGATTTGATTTATTAGGGCACTTTTAAATTTAATTTCTTCTCTCTTTATTTTATTCTTCCTTAGGGTTGGTTTGGGAGAGACCTGGGGTTGGTGGGGTGGTGACTGCACATGGTCTGCTGCTGGCTTGGCAAACATGCCCCCTCACACCACCACCACACCTCTCAGGTTTTTTTACAGGGAGAATCTGCTTGCCTGATCCATTCCCATAGGAAACAATGGAGAACTGGGGGCACCCTCTTTGGATGCCCCTAGAATTGGACCCCCTGGTCCAATCTTTTCAAAACTTGGGGGGTCTTTTGGGGAGAGGCTCCAGCAGCTACAGTCCAAATTTGGAGTCTCTACCTCACCCCCCCTCTCCAGCCCCCTGCAAACTTTCCAGAAAATTTTGCCATTGAAGTCAATGGCCCCATTGGATATAATGGACCCGAATTTTTCGGGAATCCCAAAACTTTTCGGATTTCAATGCTTTAGCGGTATAGGTATTCGGGTTTTTTCGGGAATACCGAAAAAATTCAGGTCCAATATGCCCAAATCCGAATTTTACCGAATTTTTTTTTTTTGCACACCCCTACTGGCAAAGGACCTGGCCTCTTCTGCTGAAAAGAGCACAAGAGGAGTGTGGTGGCCCTGTCCGAGTCCACTGCTTCCAAGGAATCCTGCCAGAGTTTGGGGCCCAGCCCGTGGTGGTGTGCCGGGCTGCACTGCTGTGGTCACTTGCTGCTGGGAAATGCTCCCGCCACCCCACCCCCTTCCCCCACGGCATCATGCTGCTTTGCTCTGTCCCTGGCTGTTCTCCAACCTGCTTTGCTGCAATGCTTAATTGCCAGTTTTAAAAAGAAGTGGCCAAATTCCTGCTGGCCCGGGGGGGGCTGCCACAGGGACACCGGCCTGGGGGAGCCTCGTTGCTGCTGCTGCTGTGTCAGCCGTGGGGGGAACCCACACTGGCCTTGTCCTCCAGCTCCTGGGGCAGGGGGGGCAGCTCTCCGGTGGGGGGAGGGTGGGGGGCCGCCTCCCACAAGCTGACTCAGGCGGCCTTATTGTTAAGCCACACACCCCACCCCCCCTCCACACACACACACACACACACACATGCGGCAGAGCCTTAAAACTGAAAATGCCCTGGGTTCCATCACTAAAGGTCTGCTGGTCTGGCCCCCGCCCAGCAAGAGGCGATCAGTTTCCGGGGGCCAGGTGCCCCGCCTGCCCCACGGCCCTCTGCAGCCCCCCAGCCGCGATGGGGCATCCTGGCCCCGGCTCTTCCTGCAACGGGGGCAGGGGGGGCTCTCGCTTTTGGAGCTGAAGGGTGAAGATGGGTCGTCACAGAGTTTCCGCCTCCTCCTCACCACCACAAGCGAGGGGAGGCTGGTCCGTGGCCCAAGGGAGGGGCGTCCCGCAGGGCTGGAGGGAGTGGCGCTTTGCTCACCCCGTCTCTGAAGACCCAGAGAGCTGCTAAATGAGAGCTCCTGATTTCTTTTCCTCCCAGCAAGGAGGGAAATGGTTTCAGCCAGAGAAGCTGCCTTGATAGAGAGCTGTATCGGAAAGGTACCATTCAGTTTGGGGCATGAACCAGCCAGTCCCATCGACTAAGCACCCGAGTGCCTTCCCAGGGGAACTGGTGCCGCTCCCCCCCCAAGCACCCCCCCCCGAGAAGGGCTCAGGTAGTGGGGAGGGGGGCTGCTGGGATGTGGAATCCAGCCCCTCCCGCCTCAGTGAACACTTCCAGCCCTCCCAGAAGAACCCAGCCCCTGCAAGGTGGAGGGTTGCGGCCAGCAGAGGCAGACCGTTTGGTGCCCAGAGGACGCGACAGCCTTGAAAAGCATGCTCCCCCCCCCCACCCTCTGGAAGGAGCTCTCAGTCTGCCAGAATCCTGGGCAGAGATGCCTGGGACACCCTCGTCCCAGCCCGGCCTGCCTCTCTGCAAGGCCCCCGGCGACACCCTCCAGACCCGTCGCCCTGGACAGCGCCCGTGGGCATCAGTGGTGACATCCGTCGTGGTGGCAGGGCGCTTTAGCACAGGAGCTGCTCTGTGGCTCTTGCCTGGGACAAAGTGGGCAGCAGCCGTGGACTCCTCCTCCTGGCTGGCTGTCTCTTCTGCGGAAGGGCCAGGCAGTCTTCAGGCCGCCTCAGCAAACGAGCCGCCCGCAGGGGGAGGCGGGCCCGTCCCCAGGAGCCCAGACCCTTCCTTGATGGCCAGGGCCTCTCTGGTGCGCTCCTGTGGCACGTTCCGGTGGCCAACATGCTGGTTATTATGACCCCCCCCGCGGAGTGGCCCAGCAAGCAGCATAAACTGATGACGGCCAGCCTCTGGACAAGCAGGTGCCTCCCGAGACCAGCGGGGGAGAGCGCAGAGGAGTCCTCCGCCAATCAAAACACACAGCAGACCGGGGGGGGGGGCGAGGGGGGACCAGGTGCCTGGAGGCGGCTTGCCACCGAATGCCAGTGCTGCATCCCAGCAGGCCCCACTCCATGCTGAGGGGGGGATGGGGTGCCGGGCCACGGTGTTCTCCCGGGCTGCCTGCCCCCCCACACACCATTGTCAAAGAAGTGCCCAAGAGGAGGGGCTCTGCCATGTCAGGAGGATTGCAGCGTGGCAGGAAGGACCCCTCTCTGCACTGAACTTGGAGCTGCTGAGTGACTGCCGGCGGGGGGGGGAGCAGAAAGAGCCCTTCAGCACACTTGCATTCAGGAGCGCGTTCTTGGGAGGTTTCTAAAATCATGTGCTTTCCCCCTCCCCCCAATTTGGTACTGGCTTGTGAAGACAAAAAAAGAGGGGGAAATGTCCAGAATGAGGGAGCGACAGCAGTGAGGGCCTGAGCGCGCCTGTGCCCACGCACACCCCCCCGGGCTCTTGACGAGGAGGATGGCGCATTGAAGGAAAGGTGCGGACAAGCTTCACAGAGAAGCCCAGGCTATTATTGGGCTGCCCCAAATACGACTGCCACCTCGGTGCTGGCTTGCTTCCTGGATCTGCCCCCTGGGGGCTGAACGGGGACTAAATATAAGCAGAGCCTGCGGGGTTGGGGATGATGCCCCAAAGTGGTTCTGGCGTGACCTGCAAGCTCAGCACCAGCTCGCGGCCGCTGGCAGATCCGCATCCTGCCAGTGGAGTGTGTGTCAATTAGCCAGGAGTGGCAGCCGAGGACGTGCTTGGCAGGTCCCAGAAAGCAGGTCAGAGCACCAAGGGAGAGGCAGCCGGTGCTCTTTCTTGCCAGGGACAGCGGGGGGGGGGGGCGTGTTCCCAGGCACTGCTCCAGATGACCCGGAAGGCCGGGGCTCCAGTGGGAGCAGGGGAGCGGCGGGACCAGGCAGAAGGGTCCCTGGGGGAAGTGGAGGCCTTGAGTGAGACGCCACGGAGGACTTGCTGGGATGCGTCCTGGCCCCGGTTGCCAGCGGCAGCTCCCTCCCCTGCGTAAAGCCCTCCCCTGCAAGGAGAAGGTGCTGCCGGGCCCAAGAGAGAACTCCCCCCGGAATCGCCAGGAGCCGGCCTGTTCCCTCTGCTGAGGCTGCCAGCGGAGTCCAGGGAAACGGGGCTCTCGGCCCACTGGCCAGTGGCTCAGCTGCTCCTCAGCGGATACAAACGCAAGGCATGTGCAGGATTGGCCAAGCCGGGCCAGGCCTGCAAAAGGCAAGCCAAGGCCCATGTCACGAGCGGCCCCTTGCCTGGCTGTTGAACAGCTAAGAAGCAGCGGCCAGCTGGGCCGCGTGGAGAGGCACTCTCCGGTTGGGCCCAGCGCGTGCCTCTCGGGGACTGCGGCTTCTCGGCCTCCCAGAAGCCCTTTCTGGTCCCGTTCGCCTGGGGCTCCCTCCTCTCCTCCTCTCCCCGCTCCCCCAGGCCCTTGGGTCATCCTTTGGGCTCAGACCTCTTCCCCATTCTGGCCCTGTTGTGTTTGCAGAAGACTGGCCCTCAAATGCTGCTGTCTTGTCTCCGTGAGAAAGAAACAGCCCTTTCCCCAACCAAAGATGCCCTGTGGGGAGGGCAGAGTTGCATGAGGGACAAGGTGACCCACTGCTCCGTTGTGGTCACAATCCAGCGGTATCGCGGGCCCGGCCAGGGGCTCCCACGCCAAGGCCCTCTGGGCAGCTGCGGGGTGTCGCTCGGCCACCTCCCCTGGAGAGGGGGTGCCGCCAGGAATGCCGCCGGCTCAGAGCGCCACAAGCCGGGCTGGACTTTCCCACCCTTGCGGAGAAGCCTCCAGCTAATCGCCGGAGAGAGGGGTGGTCTTCTTCCCCCAGCATTTTTGGCTCTCATGAATGAGAAGAAGGGGCAGACGCTGACCCTGCAGTAAAACCAGCCAGGAAAGTGGACTCGTGGGCCCGGTTGCAACCAGTTAAGAGCCCCAGCCAGCCAACAGGCAGCCCCACTCCTCCTCCGCCGCCTCCCCCCCGCATCACTGGGGGTGACCCAGAGCCCAGCCAGGACTGATCCTGCAAGGCCATCGCGTCTGTCTGCCCCCTTTGTCTCAGACCCTTTTCCTGTACTTCTCCCATCCAGCCAGTCAATTCTCAACTAGTCTTTTCCAAAACTGAGCGCATGTGGTTTTCAAACACATCAAGTGGCGACATTTCCCAGCCGCTCCCCTCAAGAACGGTCCCTGGCCTGCCTATCCCCCCCCACACACACTGGAGAGCAGCTATCGTAAACATCCCTTTCCCGCAACAACGCCTCTCTTTTTCTCTGCTTAACGGAGGGAGGCCGAAGCCCTGAGCTACGGAGTGAAAGGAACGTTCTGTCCACATACAGCTGAGCGGAGACCCTTCTAAGGCCTGTCCCCCGCTCCCCGGGGTTTGCAGCAAAACCAGCTGATTTACAGCCTCTCTTAAGCACCAGGTACAAACAAAAAGTTCCCGTTTGGTGCTTGCGGCCTTAAAATAAAATACAGTTATTGATTTCAGAAAATAAAAGTTTGGCAGCGCTGCCGTGTACGCATAAGGAAGCCGGGCTGGACGGGACGCAGGCGGCTGGGGCCCCAGGAGGCGGTGCCCTCCCACGAACTCAGCCGTGCCAAGTGTCCCCCCCTCCCCTCCCCTCCCCCCAGGCGGGTGCAGGGACTGAGCCTGGGCGGGGTGGAGGTGTGAAAGGATCGCTCAGGAGCAGCTCCCCCACTTCTGAAAGAAGTCAGACACGTTCAGAATCCCAGCACTTCCCAACAGAACATTCTGGAGGCACCTCTGCCTTGGGGGGTCCGGTCCAGTAGAGCCAAGGTCTGTTTCCGCAAGGGCCCAGGCGGAGGAGGCCTTTGTCCCGCTGCCTTTGCCACTTTGTAGGACCTCTGTAGGAGGGCCTGCCTCCAGGCCAACAACACACGGCGGCCTGTCCCTGTCCCCCCGTCCCCCAACTCCCCTGCTAACGCAGCCGATCTTGCCAGCGACCCGAGAGAGGCCAGCGTGGGGTCACGGTTAAGAGCAGCGGACTCTAATCTGGAGAGTGGGGTTTGATTCCCCCTGCCCCTCCTCCTCCTCCAGAAGTCTGCTGGGTGGCCGTGGGCCAGTCCCAGTTCTCTCCGAACTCTCTCAGCCCCACCTGCCGCACAAGGGGAGAGGGATGGGATTGTGAGCCGCTTTGAGCCTCCTGGAGGTCGAGAACAGTGGGGCGTAGAAGCCGCCTTCTTGTAGGATCTCGGAAAGACTCCCGGTGGCTGCCCCTGGGCATTGCGTCCTGGCAGGCAGGCAGGCAGAGCTCCCCACCCCCCACCTCCTGCCCCCTGGCCTGGCCTGGCCTGGCCCCTCCTCCTCCACAGCAGCCCTCGCCTGGAGAGCAGCCCCCTGTGCCGCAAAGGGCATCAAGCCTGCATCAGAAATCTCCCCTTCTCAGACTGCCGAGGTGTCAGGCAGCCACGCTCATCTGCATGCCACACGCACACAGAGACACAGAGACACTGAAAGAGGAGGCAGTATGTGCTCAACAGCCAGCAGGGGAAAGCGGCCCGTAACCGACAGGGAGGGGCCTCCTGGCCTCTTGGCTCGAAGGCGACAAGTCAAAGGCCCTGAGGCAAAGGGGCAGCCGCCAGGCCCCCCCCCCCACAGTGCCAAAGGCCTTTGCCAGGCACCAGCTTGCAGGTCCTTGGCTCAGCAGCAGAGCCCCCCGCCCCCCCATTTTGCAGGCAGGCAGGCGGGCCAGCCGGGGTCCCTGCAGAGCTGCTGCCAGGCCCTCCCCTTGCTCCACATTCGGGCACGCGCTGTTTCAGAGTCTCAACACATTCCCCATGGACGGCCCTGGGGGCTGAGCACAAAGGATGTGCCCATTTAAGGGGGGGGGCCTGTCTGGGTGGGCTTTTCCATCGATTAATGTATGGGGGAGCGGTACAGCCCCAGCACTGCAGCTTAAGAACATGAGAGAAGCCAGTGCTGGATCAGGCCAGTGGCCCATCCAGTCCAACACTCTGGGTCACAAGGGCCAAAAATGCCAGGGGCCCTCAGGAGGTCCAGCAGCAGTGGGGCCAGGATGTTAGAAGGCCTCCCACTGTTGCGCCCCCCCCAAACACCAAGAAGACGGAGCATCACTCACCCCAGAGTCCCTGTCGATACCTTGTGGCTAAGAGCCACGGATGGACCTCTGCTCCATATCTTTATCTAATTCCCTCTTGAAGCCGTCCATGCTTGTAGCCGCCACCACCTCCTGTGGCAGTCAATTCCATGTGTTAATCACTCTTTGGGTGAAGAAGTATTTCCTTTTATCTGTTCTAACCCAATGGTTCAGCAATTTCATTGAGTGCCCACAAGTTTTTGTATTGTGAGAAAGGGAGAAAAGTACCTTTCTCTACCTGCTCTATTCCATGCATAATCTTATAAACCTCGATCTTGTCACCCCTCAGCTGTCGTTTCTCCAAGCTAAAGCGCCCCAAGCACCCCAACCTATCCTCGTAGGGAGAGTTCTCCAACCCTTTTATCATTCTAGTTGCCCTTTTCTGCAATTTTTCCAAAGCTATAAAATCCTTTTTAAGGTGAGGTCGCACTATTGATTTATATAGGGGCATTATGATATTGGCTGATCTGTTTCCAGTTCCCTTCCTAATAATCCCCAGCATAGCATTGGCCTTTTTTATTGCAGCCGCACACTGTCTCGACATCTTCAGTGAGTTATCTACTAGACTCCCAGATCTCTCTCTCTTGTTCAGTCTCTGCCAGTTTGACCACTGGCTCCTCCCCAGCACTATCTACCAGCCCATCTAAAACACGCGTAATGTCTCATACCTTTGCACCAACACTGGACCCTGACAGCCACCCAGCTGTCTACCTGCCTAAGGATCGAATCACCAACTACCAAGAGCCCCCCTTCCACCCTGCCCAAGGATGGTTCCTTGGTGTGAATGGATACCCGTTCACCAGCTGAAGAAGAGGTCCCTTCTGAGGGCACATTCCCCTTATCCTCAGCATGGTGCCCTGTTCCCCCTTGACCCTCGTGCTCCCTGACAGCAGCGGGGCTGCCAGATCCAGAGTGGGACATATCTAACAAGTCCCTGAGAGTCTTCTCTTTACACCTAACTGACTGTTTCTGCTTCTCCAGGTCAGCCACCTTGGCCTCAAGGGAGCAAACTCGCTCCCTGAGAACCAGGAGCTCCTTGCACCGAGCACACACCCACGACTTCTGACCAGATAGTCATACATGTGACACTCCATGCAAAACACTGGATAGCCCCCGACCCCCTGCTGGGATTCTGGCTTCACAATTGCTTTTAAAAGGATAAAAGAATAATTATATATAAATCCCCTTTTAAAACCCTTTGTATTTATGTGGTTCCCCTTGTAGAAGTCTACTTACTTTACTATCCGGCTCTTCCTGGGCTTCTTATAGAGCCCCCGGTCTAAGAGTCCCTAGGCTAAGAGCCACAGGCAAAGAGCCCTTCGGCGAGGTGCTGCCTTAAGTAGAGGCCTCCCCCAGGAAAGGGTGGGGCAGCAGCTATTCAGATTCACCAGGCACTCAATGTCATTCAAACAATGTCCCTTCCTCACCCTCTCTCAAGCAACCAGCGCTCTGCAACATCTCTTGCACACACACTCCCAAACACAAACACAAGCCTCCCACACAATCCCCTTAAGCAAATAAAAAAACACTCCCCCCCCCGCCCCCGGCAGCTCTTTCTCCGAGCTCAGCTCTGCCTGTGGTTGCTCCCAACAGCTGCCAGGGCAGTGGGCAGGGCAGGCCAGAGGCCCCAAAGGCAAAGCAGGGGGATGCCTCAACTCCTTCAAGGCACGTCTGCCCGAAAGGGCCCCAGGCCAAGGCCTGCCACTTGCTGACAGAGATGCCGGCATCGCCCCCTCAGCCAGCTGCGGCTAGAGACATATCCCCCAATCCGGCGTCCTGTGCAGCTCTGTTTGTGGGAAAGGAGAGAAGATACACCCAGCACCCACCGCCATCAGCAAGAACCTCTGAAAGCTTTCAACAAGCAGAGTAGATCACCCGCTGACACAAAGAGCAGCGGAGATTTCCACTCGAGAGCTGCACTTGCTGGACTCGGCTTCCTCCGAACAAAGGCTGCTGAAGCATCAGCTGGCTGTTAATGGAGGAGGCTCCGGGAAGCTGGAGGGCGCAGGTGGAAGGCAACAGGCAGAGAGAGGGAGAGAGCGCAAGTGCACTGCTTGGGCTTTTATCAACATGTGAATTGTCCGCACGTTAACAAGCTTGTTCTGGCCGCCTGCCAGAGCTCCGCCCATTTCTGCACCTCCCCCCCCCCCCCGGCTGAGCTGGTCAGACGGACTCGGCACCCTACGGCCACCGGGACCCGCTGCTGTCCTCAGCCTGGCATTTCCTCCGTGGCTGGGCCAAGGCAGACCAGGCTCACGAGGCAGCCATGCGCGTGGGAAAGCCAGCCCGGCCAGAGGCACCAAGCGCCACCCGCAGAGAAACACAGATGCAGAAGGGGTTCCTGCCCACCGGATGGCTACCACGAGGGAAGGCCAACCGAGGGGGGGGAGGCGACCAGGCCGGAGACGGCAGCAGGAGAGGGGGCTGGCCGGGGGGGGCCAGAGGGGAGAGGCCGGCTCCAAGAGTGGGCGTGGAGGAAGAAGGCGACGGCAGAGGCTGCTATTTTCAGAGTATGGCCAAGGGGAAGCATCAAGCCGGGTTGCCAAGATGACCGGCCAGAGCAGACATTGAAAACTAACACGTCCCCCCCTGCCACCTCCTGGCCTCCCCCCTCCCCAAACTGAGGAGTACAGAGCTGCCCTTCTAAAAAGGATCGGGAGGGAAGGGCAGGGCAGGGAAACCGGGGGCCAGTCAGTCCAGCCTCTGCTCTGGCTAAAGTTACGGGAACAGTTGAGAAGAGAGGACTGTCAGGTAGGCAGAGGGAAGACCCCTTGGTGAGCCACCCCCCACCCCCACCCCCGTGCGGCTGTCGGAGAAGGGAGTCCTGCCTCACCCCCCTCGTGGAGCTCTTGAAGAGTCTCTTAAGAAACGAGCTTCAAGTTCAGTGTTTCCGGCTCCGGCAAAGAATGTTACTGATACGGACGTGTGAAATCTAAGCTCAGGGAGGAGGCTGAGGCCGGGTGCAGGACAAATCAAAAGGGCCACTAGCAGCACAACGCCCAGGCAGAGATCTACGTTGTGGCCGCTTCTGAAGCACCATGCACAGTTCTCTCGAGCTGAAAAGCACCAGCGACGCATGAAACCAAAATGCCCGAAGCAAATTCAGGGTGTGTGTGTGTGTGTGTGCGCGCGCATGCATCCGGGAAATTGCACGCCTGGTTCCAAAACCACAGGACTGGGGCAACACCCACTGAAACTGGTGGGCCACAGATTCAGGGCGGGCAAAAGGGAGTCCCTCCTCACACAGGGCACCGCTGACGGCCGCAGGCAGTGCAGGGCCAACGGCTTGGATGGCCTGAAAAAGGGCCTACCAATAATCCCTGGGGGGGGGAGGAGAAGGGGGGGGTCTCTCAGGGCTGAATGGGACCTCCCTGTCTGGCGACAGGATGCCTCCGACAGGCGGTGGGTGGGGGTGCAGAGCACGGCTACCTAAGGCCTTTGTTCCCCAGCCACCAGAGAGCAGCCCGCTGCAGACCAAACCAGCCAGACCTCCCTCCTGCAGGGCACCGATCTGGGTCACCCACAGAGGCCTCCTTCACTGGGTGCCCCCTTGATCTCCGTGGATTTCAGCAACTGGTGCACAAGAGGCTCACGTGGTCTGTGGCAGCTGTTTTACTCGCTTACCATTTTACTCTCCAAATAAGAGCCCACTCCCACGGGGGCCTCACCACACTGCCCCGGCTGGCCCCGGAGCCAGAAGCTGCCCCCGGCACGCCCCAGACCCGAGGGTCAGTCTGCAAAGATGGGCCGTCCGCCAAGTCCCAATCCAGAGAAACAGCCCCTCTAGGAAGAGTCTTCCATGGCCACGGTGTCCTCTAGCTTCTGGACCATCTTGTCTTCCAGCTGTTTGGCTTTGCCTGAAGGTCGTGAAAAAGACTGTTCAGTTCAGCCCCCCTCGGGGTCACGCCACGCGCCCCAGTCCCAGTCCCTTCCTCCTTGCTGGCTGCAGGGAAACGTTCTTTTCCTCGTGGTCCACGTCACCCCCAGAAGGGCCCTGAGCAGCCTCGTCAGATCTGTTCCGCTGTGCCTCCGCTGGAGCCGCGTGCGAACTCTGGAAACAGGATCTCTGCCCCAAAGCGCTCCTCTGGGCATCTCCAAGATGCCTCCCTTCCCATTTGCAGCAGCAGGAGCAGGGGAGCTGGTTGCGAGCTGACCAAGTCACCAACGTGCCCCTTCCCGGACCACCGTCCGCACCCTAGCCCACGCAGGGGTATGGCTCGCATCCTATCCCTCGTAAAGCTCCATCTTACCCAAGCCCGCTTTCCTGAGTTCCTCCCACCTTGGCGCAGGAGCCCAGTCTGAGGGGCACTGGACTCCACCCCTGGAGAACTCTGACTGGCCACAGCCCCTCCACCCCTGCCTGCAGCCCAGAGCAAAAGGGCCCTGCCTGCCTGCCTGCCTGCCTGCCTGGGATTCAGCCGAGGGCAGGAGAACCTCCTCTGCAAAGGCTCAAGGGAAGCCATGAAACCACACACCCCCCCACACACACACACACTAACGCAGGAGACACACCCGGCCTCTTTCCACTGGGCAGTGGGACACCCAAGTCCTGAAGACGACATGTGGCTGGCGTATGGACACCCAGAAAGCTGGTTTCAAGCAATTGATGTGAGGTTAACTGCCTTCTGGGAGGGGGGGAGGCTCACCTGCATGCGGAGCCCGAATGAGGTGGATGTTCTGCTTGACCTCCTTGATGTCTTGCGCTTTCTGCAATTCTTTGCCCTTCTTTAGCCTAAGGTGAGCAGGAATGAAAAACAATCTTATTTATTCCAAAACCAAATGTAAACAGGACACGGTACCACAGCACACAAATTAAATATCTCCTGTTCTGCAGGGGGTGGGGGTGGGGGTTGCTCAGGCAAGCTGCAGGTGATGGGCAGCAGGAAAAAATTCAGCACCTGGACTCGTCTCTGGATGCTGGGTCTGCCCGCGGTGGCCGCGCCAATGCCCAAGTCATGCCGAGAAGCCAGCCCCTTCTCCCTATATGCCGGACAGGCCCCAACTCCCGGAAGCGGGCCTCTTCCCAAGAATTAGTAATGGCCGTCACCCTTCCAGAAGCCTGGCTGTTTCTGAGCACCAAAATCTCTGCTGCGGTCAAAGACCAGCCCAGCTACAGCCTGAAGGTACTGACGGGCCCCCGTACCTGTTCAGGATGAACTTGGCTTGGCGCCTCTGCTTGATCTCTTCCACTCTCTTCATGACGTCAACTGGGAAAACAGAGGGGGGGGTGT
This sequence comes from Gekko gecko, assembly GCA_029375565.1. NCBI lineage: Eukaryota > Metazoa > Chordata > Lepidosauria > Squamata > Gekkonidae > Gekko > Gekko gecko. The sequence goes on from JAPDNY010000017.1 coordinate 18,037,651, forward strand.
GCATTAGAAGGGCCTTTGCACCCGCTCAGAGTGTGGAAGCAGAAGCGCAGCTCCTTGTTTGAGCTTTCCGACACAGGCTGGCCCCACCTGCCAGATCCCGGCAGTGAGGCGGGACTGACCCCGGCTAGCATCTGGAGGGGTGCCCGTCAAGGAATACCAGGGTCGCTATGCAGAGGCCGGCCATGGCAAATTGCCTCTGCGTGCCTCTGGCCTGGAAAACCCCGCCAGGAGTCGCCATCAGGTGGCTGTGAGCGGAGGGCCCTTCCCTTTCTGCCGCCCCTCAACCTGGCCTGCCTTTAGACGCCTGCCAGGCTCACGCGACGCCTCAGCTGTGAGGGGGGCCAAAGGTGACCCGTGCCTGGCGCTGCCCTCGGCCTGACCTTGTCTCTCACCTGACACCACTCCAAGCCAGGCTGCCCTTCTGATGTCTGAACCTGGGCAGGAAGAGCCCTCTTGGGAGAAGGGGACCACGCCCCACCTCCACCCAGGGCCAAGTCACCCTGTGAGCCGTGATGGGGCGGGGGCGGGGGGTGGGTGGGACTGCGCTCCCCCAGGGGCGGGCCTGCAGGTGGGGCTCCTAAGAGAAACGTGGAGCCATTTACGCAGCAGGGGCACACGGAGGGAGGAGGGGGAAACGCCCTTTGCCTGCCCAGCTGTTCTTCAAGGCAGACACTCCCAGCCCGGCCCTCTGACTCCTCCTGCTCTCTTCTCTGCCGGCACAGGCCCCGCTCCCCAGCCGCTGGGCGCGCCCGCACTTGGAGGCCTCGGGGCGGCTCCCGCCCGCCCGCCCGCCCGCGTACCTGACTGCTGCCAGAGCTCCCGCTGGTACTTCACGGGCTGGTGCCTCCGCTTCTCGAACTCGAAGGACTGGTCCTGGGATAGGAGCGGGCGGGAAGGAGGAGAGGGAGGGAGGGAGGGAGAGAGAGTCACGCCGGGCCCGGGGGGGGGGGAGAGAAGGGTCCCCCGTCCCCCCCTCCCCCCGCCCCGCCCCCCCGGGGGACTCACCACGGTCAGCTCCTTGCCGGCCGCCTTGCGGAAGGCCTTGGTCCAGCGCACCTTCCGCGGGTTCCGCTTCTTCTTGAAGCTCTTGTGGCACTTGGAGCGGCAGAACCGGAACGCCTGCGGGGGGGGGGGGCAGAGTGAGCGGGGGGGCGCCGGAGCCACACCCACGCGCCCCCCCCCCCAAGGGCCCCGGCGCCAACCGCGTGGCCCAACCCGGCCTACCTTGCAGTCGTTGCGGACGAAGGTGACGCCGTGTCCCGGGTAGAGGGGCCCCGCGCAGAAGTAGCAGCGCTCCACCCGCATGGCGCTCGCCGGCTCGGACGGACGGACGGTCGGTCGGCGGGGCAGGAAGGCCGCGGCGACGGAACCGGAAGCGCCCCTCTCGCTGCTCCCGCGCCCAGCCTAGAGCGGCCGGGGCCGGCTCCTCCGCCCCCCGGCCCGCCAGGGCGCATGCGCGAGAAGGGCCGAGGCGGTGTATTTCCTCTCCGGGCAGGGTTGCCAACCTCCAGGCACGGGCTGGAGTCCTCCCGCAATCATGACTCTGCTCCAGCCCGCCACGTCGAGCACTGTGCATTTATGCCAGGAAGCCATGGCGCTGCTGCTTCTCCCGGAGGGCCCGGGGTGGGCGGCACCCTCCCCTACGGGGGACCCCCCCCCCACCCCCCAGTCCTGAATAAGGCAGCGGCACTCGGGCGGCGGGACCGGCGGGCGCCCCTGCTGCGGCGGCGGGGGGGGGGGAGGCCTTCGCGGAGGGGGACGGCAACCGCCCCGCCTCCCTCCGCAGCCTGGGCCCCGGGGCCGGCAACTCTCCCGGCGGGAGGCTGGTCCTGGCGGGCGGGCGGACCCTGCCCGCCTCATAAGGGCACGAGCGCCGCCCTCCACCCAAAGGCCTCCCGCCCCCGCACGCCGGCCCTCCCCGCCCCCGGCTCGGCCCACCAGGGCTCTGACTCGGGACACGAGGCCTCGCGGCCCCCCGTCCCGGGAGAAGCGGGGGGCAGGCCCGGGCGGGCGCGGTGGGGGGGGGTGGCGGTGGCCTCGGCGCCCCCTGGAAGCAAAGCAGACGCCCCCCCCCCCCAGCTCCTGACGGGGCTGCCCTCGGGAGCAGGGCGCAAGTTCGGGGCCCGGGTGGGACCAGGACTTGAGGTCCGGCGCAGACTCGCCCCCGGGGGCCGGCCAGCCCCCCTGCAGGGACAGCCACGGGGCAGAGGAGGCCTTCCCGGCTTGGCCCTGCCGCCTCCTGGCTCCGGGGTTCATTCAGAGGGTCGGTGCCTCTGCAGGGGGAGGTCCCCCCTCCGCCACCGGGGCTCGGAGCCCTGGCCGACGCCTCCTCCTCCCTGCATCTCTCCCGGCCCCCTTCAAAGCTGTGTGCCCCCCCCCCCCGGCCATCCCGGCCGCCAAGTCCACACTTCAGTCCCTCTCCCTGTAAAGTTCTGTTTCCTTTTGTCTTTCCTGCTCACCAGTTCCATTGGATGCCCCCAAGTTCTACTGTTTTGAGAGAGGGAGGCGGGGTATAAATCGGAAATAATCAATACAATTAAAAACTTCTCTCATGTCTCCCCTTGGTCATCTCTTTTCTAAACTGAAAAGGCCCAGACTCTTCAGCCTTTTCCTTATGAGCCCCAAATCATCTCAGCCACCTTTCCCAGCTCCACAATGTCATTTCTTAAGATAGGGTGACCAGAACTGTATGCAGCTATTCCAAATGAGGCAGCAGCAGAGCTCTAACCCTAACCCTTTTTCACCACTGCAGCACACGAGGTTGACACTTTCACGGAGCCCCACGGCTTCCTTCCCTCCCCTGTGAGCCTGGCCCATTGACTCCTACCCTTTGCTTCCTGTCATTTAATCCCTAAGTAAGGTAGTTTGTCAAAAGCCCTTTGACAGTCCAAGTATATAATCCCTACCAGGTCACTGTTGTCTACATCTATTCTCTCTTGCTCCAGATTGCAAGACTAGATCTAATGGGTGGAAATGACGAGGGAGTCGTTACCGGCTAGATATCAGGAGAAACCTCCTAACTGTAAGAGTGGTCAAGTAGTGGAACAGTCTGCCTCAGGAGGTGGTGGATGCTCCTTCGCTGGACGTTTTCAAGCAGAGGCTGGACAACCATCTTTTGGGTATGTTGTAGGGATGTAGGGCTGTCTTTGGGCTATGCACCTGCAGAGGGCAGGGGGTTGGACTAGATGACCTGCGAGGTCCCTTCCAACTCTAACATGATTCTATGATTCCATGATACATACGTGTTCACTTTCTCAAAGAACTGCAAAAGGTTGGTGAGGCAGGACTTCAATTCTGTCAGTTTTTTCTTCTCCACATTGACACAGAGAGTACTCCATCTTCCTGTGTTATACCTCTGAGGATGCCAGTCACAGCTGCTGGCAAAATGTCAGGTCCTACAGTGCCAAGACCACGGCCACACAACCCGGGAAATCTACAACTACTTCTGTCTTTGATTTCAGTTTCTGCTCATTCGCCTGGGACAGACGTGAGGCTGACTGGCCTGTCATTCCCTGGGTCCCTTTTTAAAAATTGGTGTCACATTCGCAACTCTCCCGTCTTCTGGTCCAGCGGCTGAATTTAGTGATAGTTGCTCTACTAACCCATATAGGCAACCCATCTCACATCCAAGTCCTTTAAGAATTCTGGGGTGTGTGCCACAAGGACCTTGAGTTTTAACTTCCCCTGCCGCCTCCTGGCTCCGGGGTTCATTCAGAGGGTCGGTGCCTCTGCAGGGGAGGTCCCCCTCCGCCACCGGGGCTCGGAGCCCTGGCCGACGCCTCCTCCTCCCTGCATCTCTCCCGGCCCCCTTCAAAGCTGTGTGCCCCCCCCCGCCACCCTCCCCTAACCTGCCTGCCCCTCCCCCAGGCACAAACATTGCCCATTTTCCACGCAAGCAGATTATATTTCCTTCTCCAGATTCCCCAGTTCCTGAATCAGATTTGCCAAATAGCAAGAGAGCGTTTCAGCTCGCAGTTCCGGGGCTGGACAGAGCACGCCGGGGAGGCTGCGGAGCGCCTGGCTGGGTCTCCCGGCTCTGGATGTGAGTGGCACAGGAGAGCCCCGGCCCAGGTGCCCAAGGGTGATTGGGTGCTGGGGTGGAGGGTGGCCAGGGCAAGAACATTTGGCAACATGGGGAAAACGTTAAAAAATGTAGCCAGGCTGAAAACGCACACAATGGTGGGCAGGGCCTTCTGAGAAGTCCCAGAGAGGAGGCAGGCAGGCAGGCACTCCATCCCGCCACCGAAAGCTCTGGGGACTGGTTTGCTCTCGACCATTTCTGTCCTGTTGTGGAAGACGCTCCAGAAAGGTGGCTACCCCCTTGGAAAAGGACAGGCTCTGCTTGACCTTGCGGTTGAGGATCAGTCGACTGCTTTGGGTTACACGCGAGCAAGCCTTCACCCCAAATACCCAGTTGCTTCTCTCAGGACAAACTGCACACACACACACCAAGAAACCAGAGGTGTCAACGGAGAAGAGTTAATTAAAGCAAAGGAAGGCCTCACCACGCCAGAGCCCCGCGCGAACGGTTTCAGTCCCACTGGGATGGAGGTTCTCTGCACCAGTGTGCGCGCTTGGGACCGAGGCCTTTAACGGCAAGCACGCGTTGGCCCCGGGCTCCTGCCAAGACACAAGCAAGACCCGTGCGTGAGCCCCCTGCCTCCCTCTCCGGACTGCCCACACTTGGCCCATCTACGTTTCGGCAGGCGGAGGTCTCCGTGCACATCCAAAGGGGGGGGCGTGTGCTGGCGCTTGCCCCGGAAAGGGCTTGAAGGATGTAATCGAGAACAGAATCTCTCCAGCCATGAACAGTAAGTGACTTGCGGATCTCCCAATAACTGCTTTTATTGCTGCCAGGAGAGGACCTGGATGCCATTACGGGGCAAAAGCGCGCAGGGCGGGAGAGCCCCGGACGCAACCAGTCCTCGGCTAACTTGCAAAGCACCAGGGGGGCTCCCGAGGGGAGGGAACCTCCACGCTCCTCTTCCACGTCTCCCGCAAGGCAAGAGCGGCCCGGGGGCGGATCCCCCGCTGAGCTCCCCCCCGTCACCGAGCGGCCACCTCCCACCCGGGCCCTCAGCAGCTGCATTTGCTTTTCTCTTTCTCCTCAGAGAGCCGCTCTGTCGAGCTGTGGCCATTGGACTGCACCACCCCTTCCGGGATCCAGGACTTGTCCACACACCGTTCCATGCGCTTCATGATGAGGTCCAGCAGCGTCTCGATGGCCTGGCTCACGTTGGCCCCACTGGCCGCACTCGTTTCGAAGTACGGGATCCTGCAGAGGCCAAGCGGAGTCAGAGGGCCGCGGGCGGAGGCTCGGGGGGGGGGCCACGGGGAGCCAGTGAGGGAGGAGGGTCGGTCGCAGGAAGGGATCCTTCCCAGCGGGGAGAAGGGCGAGTGTGCCCCCCCGCCCCTGCTCTTCCTGCCATCCGGCTGGCCCCCTTGACCACCGGGGGGGGGGGCTGCCTGCTTCTCCAGGATGCCAGGATGCACCAGTGCAGCCCTCTTCTCCAGGGGGGAGCGGGTCTCTTTCATCTGGAAAAGTGCAGTCCTTCTCTGGGGGCTCCAGGGCACAGCTGGAGGATGGCAGCCCTACGCAGGGTGCCCAGAGAGGGAGAGGGTATGTTGTGCTCCTGGGGCAGCGCTGGAGAGCGGGAGAGCTCATCATTTCTTTGGGCGGGGTGGGGGTGGATCTCCTCCCCCCAGCCAATGCTGAACAGAGGAAGGGAGTGTCGTGACCTTGAAGGGCGCCGGGGGGGCAGGTGGGGGAGGATACTCACCCATATTTCTCCGCCAGCTCCTTGGCCTCTTCCTCCCTGACCGCCCTCTGCTCTTCCAGGTCGTTTTTGTTCCCGCAGAGGACCACGTCTGGGTTGTCGCAGTAGGCGTGCATCTGGAGCTGGCCTGGCAGGGCGGGCAAAGGGGAGCACAGGGGTCAGCGCGGGGCACCCCCTCCCCCTCCGGACCCTCCAGGGCCGGCCCCCCGGCAGGACTCCTCTCCCTGGCCCCCTCTCCTCCCGGGAGCCACAGCCCAAGGGAAGAGGCCCCTTCGGCAGCCCTGCCAGGCAACCTCCCAGCGCAGGAGATGGAGCCCGGGGGTGGGTGGGGGGGCAGCTGCCGGGGCTTTCGGTGCCCTAGGCAGGGGTACTGGACAGAATGCCCTGGTGACGCTTGCCCCCCTCCGCCTGCCTGCCCCCCACTTCACCCCCGAGAGAGAGAGAGAGAGAGAGAGAGAGAGAGAGAGAGAGAGAGAGGCCTCCGTTGGCCGGGAGTTTGGCTCACAGACCCGCTGCGGGTGAGAGAACGGGAGATGGCCGGGTCCCTGTGAAGCAAAGGAAGGGCCGGACAGCCTGCCCCCCCCCCGCCCTCTGGTCCGGGCAGAGGAGAGCTCGGGTGGCTCCTCCTCTGGGGCTCCGTGTATCAGACACCCAGGCAGGAGAGGGCGAGGCTCGGTGGCAGACCCCTCCGGCAGGAGCCCGGGAGTGGAGCTGGGGGAGGAAGGCGGCCCTGCTGGGGGAGGAAAGGAAGACAGCCTGCAGAGCAGCCCTGTGGCCTGACTGGCGAGAAGGTGGCCCCCGCCCGGCCCCCAGGAGGTCCCAGAGAAAGCCGACTGGTCCAGGGAGGGCCTCCACTGCCCCGGCCGGGCCAAGGGATGGACTCTGGCTCAGGCAGCTCTGGGCGTCCGTGCCTTCAAAGCACCTGGCGGGCAAGGTCTGCCCGCATGAGCGGAGTCCCGGTTCCGTCCTCAGGCTCCCTCTAGAGCCGGCAGAGAGCTCCGCTGCCCTGGCCCAGTGGGCCCCCAACCCCCCAGCCCCAGAAGGCGGCCCCCGAAAGAGCGGGAGGGAAGGGGACCTACTCATCCAGTTCCGGATGTTCAGGAAGCTCTGCTCATTGGTCAGGTCGAAGAGGAGGAGGAAGCCCATCGCGTCCCGGAAGAAGGCCGTCGTCAGGCTCCGGAACCTGCCCAAAGACAAGCAGGGCTCCTCTGGAAAAACCCGCCCAGAGCCCTCTGCGGACGTGCCGGCTTTCAGCCAGAACGGGGGAGCAAGGGAGAGCCGGACAGCTCTTTCTCGGCCACTGCCTCCCACAGAGCCTCCCAGAGTCAGCGCACCGGAGGGCAGCCGTGTCGGTCCGCAGGAGAAGAGCTGGGTTCGAGTCCAGCCGCAAGGGCCTCAAAGCCCCCTTGGTCAGAGCCAGTGTGGCCCTTCCCGTCCACCAAGTCCGGAGCAACCCGGAGGAGGACTGGGGAGGGGGCGCTTTAGGCCACAGAAGGCAAAGGGCCCCCTCCCAGGCAGAAGACCCTCACGTCCACTTGGGGGCCAGGCTTCTCACCCGCCTGATGGCACCTGCTGCCTGTCGGCAGAAGACGCCCGCCTACGGCTGTGGGGAATGGAGGGTGGGCGGGAGGGCGCCTCCCTTTTGCCCTCGGCCTGTCGGCGTTGCCCTGGGCAGGAAGTCAGAGGCAAGGAGGGGCCACAGGGAGCTCTTGGGCTCCAGGACACAATTCCTGGTGGGACCATCAAGAGTCCCTCCTGGCGGGGGGGAGGAACCCGGACTCTTCCCTGGCCTGTTCCGGGGTGTGTGTGGGTGTGGGTGTGGGTGTGTGTGTGTGTGTGGGTGCAATCAGACCGGAACGGTGCTCTGTACTCCAGGGAAGCAGGAGAGAAAGGAGGCTACCATCAAAGGGTGCCCTGGGACTGCCTGGGGCGCGCTCCTCTTTGCTCGGGGGGGGGGGAGTCCGAGAGAGGTGGGGGGGGGCAGGCATCCTGCAGGGAGTTGGGCCTGTCTCGGGCCAGGGGCCTCCTTAGGGCGGGGTCCCCTTGCTCAGGATGTATCCTGACCTGGCGCACGCCAAGAGGAGAGGCTGCCCAGACGGCCCCCAGAGCACCACACGGCTGGCCACAGGGCCACCCCCCCCCCGCTCAAGGGGCCGAGTGGAGTCGGGCAGGTGCCCTCGGATACAGCTGGGGGGGGCTCCCCTGCAAGCCCGGCAGACAGGGACGTGGGCGGATCCGGGCCATCCATCCCAGGGCGTTTTGCGGAAGGTCGGCCCTACCTTTCTTGCCCCGCGGTGTCCCACAGCTGGAGGTGAATCCGCTGCCCTCGGCCACTGAGGCCATCTGGCCCGTTGGGTCGGTACACCTGGAAGGAAAAGGGAGCTGTGAACCGCGGGGGAGAACGACCCAGGATGGCCGCCAGATAGCCGGGGGGAGGGGGGGCACAGCTGTTTCTGTCTGCTGCTTCCGCCTCTGCGCTCGCGGCCACTGGCTCTACGCTGCAGCCTGTGCTCTGACCGTGTCCCACGGGCGAAAAGATTGACGGGCCAATTTAGAGACGGGCTACTCTTCTTTCTAGCATGGTTAAGCGGGCTTTCCGTAAGGCAAGAAATACCGGTGGGTCCTCCCTCTTGACACCGAAGGCAAGAGGAGGTCAGTCCGACCGGGTTGCTATTCCCCTGGCTTAGGATGGAAGAGCAACTCAGGTCCGGAACACCAGAAGGAAACGCCGGCATCTAGTAACCGATATTCCTTCATGTGAGATTGCGCCTCACTTTGCCTACTGGAGATCTAACAATCTGAGAGAGACGTTACGTAAGAAACAGCTTCAAATCTTCTCCAGCAATACAAAGGGGAACAGATGGGCAAAATTTACCAACTGGCAACTTTCCCTGTGGAAGATGTGAGGTCTGTGATTTGATGTTACGTACAAACTTTTGCTATGATTCAGCTAAGCTGGGAAAGTACCACACCAGGTCATTTTCCAATTGTAACTCAAAGGGTCTTATCTATGGCATCATCTGTAAATGAGAAAAAATGTATATAGGCTGTACTCCGAGGCCAATAAAGACCAGGATGACAGAGCACAGAAGTTGCATCAGACGGAGAAGGGGGGAAACGCTCCTCTCGCCGACCACTTTGAAACGGCTGGCCACAGTGACAAGGACTTCTCTTTCTTTGCTCGGGAATATGTTCAGTCATGTGCAACCATCTTCAGATGACTCAACATTTGAAAACCAGAGAATTGTTCTGGATCCGTGCCCTTAAAACGTTAACCCCATGTGGTCTAAAAATGAACAGGTGGACTGGTATGTGGCATGATTTCATGACAGCTCAACATCTAGTCTGGAATGTATACTGCCTTATAGTCTTGAGTGCTCTGCTGTATGGGGGGGAAGTGTGCAATCCCACGGCCATTTCAAGGCAGTCCACAAGGGCCGCATCACCCGACCCCTGGCTCAGAGGCCCCGGCACGTCCGTCCGTCTGCCCTGCTCTTCGCCAAAGGGACAGTTTGGCCGAGGACACTTTTGGCTTGAACTGAGCAATCATTGAAAGGCAATTTAATTTTACTTATTAGTTACTTTTGAATTAAGTTTCAATATTGTAGACTGCATTGGTTATACATTTTTTGGCTTCCAGATCAGTGAAACATCACTTGGCATATGAATGGATCTTGGGAAGCCTTATTTATACTTTTATTCTATGCCTGGCAATTTCACTTTGGAAGTCAGTCAATATGGTTTCTTTGTATAACAGAGGCACTGATTATTTATTCATTTTGTTATATGTATTTAATTTCACATGTTTTCTTTTTATTGTTTTACAGCCATTCTTTTCTGGTCCATTTTGTATCCATGCTGTGTAACTGTCTTGTGTTATGGTATAAGCCAACTTGTTCCTCCTTGTGTTTGACCCCCGAAGAAGGCCGAAACAGGCCGAAATGTGTTGGGCCAAGTCCGCTGGTCCATTGGATGATTTTGGAATTCTTATATGAGGCCCCTGTATGTTTTTTTAATTCCTTACAAATAAATACATGTCCTCTGCTCTATTTGACTTACCTTTTGAAGGCTCTTGATCCCAGGTTTCAGGGTTAAGTTTGTTCCCCTTGTTTGGGTACAGTCCTAGCTTTGCATGGCAGTGTGACGTTTGGAAAGGGGGGGAGTCGGTGGGAATGTGAACGGCTGCCCTTCCCTCCCTCCCTCCCTCCCTCCCTCCCGGGGACCTTCCTGGTCTCTGGAGGTCAGCTGTCATCCCAAGAGAACTCCAGGCCCCAGACTCGCAAAGGGCAGGAGCTGGAGCCCAGGGAAGCGCTGCCTCTCCTCCTCGTTGTGGGATCACACACACACACCCCTCACCCAACACCCAAAAAGCCCAGTCAGATAACACAACACAAGCAGGACATTGAGCTGGGCTGTTTCCCAAAGCCCTGCCTGCCTGCTTGTCTGTCTGCCTGCCGTCAACGGCCCCCCAGCCATTCCATCTCTCCGTCCGTGCAGGATGAATGGCCCCCCCTCCCCAGAGCCCCGGGGGCAGCAGGGAAGGCAGGCCGGGGACTCCAGAGGGGGCACTTTTGGCTGCAGCAGACCCTACTGGAGAAGCCCCCCCCCCGAAAGAGGAGCCACCGTCCTTGTGAGACTGTCTGGCGATGAAGGCCAGGCCACGTGACCAGAGGGGCGCAGGGGCGTGGCTGAGTGGGAGCGCAGGGGAGAGAGGGCTGAGCTTGAGAGCAGAGGAGCAGCCCCTCTGGGATCGGGCCGAGGGCCCCTCCAGCCCAACACTCCGGCTCACGCGGGGGCCAAGCCCCTGGGGGGTCTGGAGGGTGGCGGCCTCCTGCGTTCCCCGCATGGCAGCACCTCCTCCCCAGAGAGGGCCTGGATTCGGAGCCCCCCCTCCCCCACACGCAGGCAAGGAAGGGGCAGGGGTCTCCCGCAGTGACTTACCACCCTCTTCTCCCGGAAGTCGATGCCCACTGTCGCGATGAATTTGGAGATGAATTTGCCATCGGTGTATTGGTAGAGGACGCTGGTCTTCCCAACGCCGGAGTCTCCCAGGGCCAGGAACTTGATCAGGTAGTCGTAGTCCCCATCCGACATCGTGGCAGCGTGGGCGGACCTGCGGGAGGGAGACGCGGGGAGGGGGAGGGAGCCACTCATCCCGAAGGCATCACGCCCGGCCGATCGGTCAGCCGGGGCCCACGGCCCTCTGCCCACCTCCCATCCACCAAAGGGCCACTTTTTGCACCTGACGCTTCCCCCCCCCCCGGGGATGTCTTCAAAACCCACAGGAGGTGGTGCCCCCTCAGCTGCAAGGCCGGCCGGCCGGGGGCAGAGCCCTCCACGTGTCTGCGGGGGGTGAAGGGGGGCTGGCCCAGGTTTTGTCCTGCCTCAGACAAGGGCCATGTTTCCCGTGTGTGTGGGGGGGGGGGCAGAGCAGAATCACCCTTTGGACTGACGGGAGCCGCCATTGCGCAGCCAGAGAGTCCTCTGAGGGGCTTGGGGGAGACCCTCCTTTTCTCAGGGCCCAACGATGCACAGCATGCGCAACTGTGTGGGTGCTCCCTCGGCCTCCCTGTCGTCATCGTCCCCCCCCCACCATAGTCTCCATGGGAATGTCTGGGAAAAACACCCCCCCCCACTCACACGCACAATGGGCGCAAGGATGGTGTGCCCTCTGAATGACAGAAACCGGCCCTCCCGGAAGGGGTGCCCTCGCCTGACCTCTTCCTGTTGGGGGGGCTGGGGGGGGGAGGCGGTCCCACTGTGCCTCTTCTGGGCCTCCAGTGGCCGGCAGGGGCGAGAGGGCGGCCCCTCCCCACACTCACACCCTCTCAGGGGCAGTGCTGCGGGTGAGGACGGGGGGGAGGGGGGCACCCACAGGAGGGGCTCCCCGGAGGGCCCAGGCAGCCGGGCGTGTGCTGCGCTCCCCAGACTCAGCGCCGGGAGGGTCCTGGAGGCTGAGCCCATCCGGACTTCCCTCCCGGTGGAGGCCTGGCCTGGACGGCCCGCCCGGCACCCTCCCGGCGGCCTCCTCCCTGTACAAATATTGAACCTGGGCTCTCCCCGCTTTGGCTACTGAGGGCAAGGCCCGGAAGCCTTTCTGCCGAGGCCCAGGCAGAGGTTCCGCAGGGTCTCGGGCAGTGCTTGGGACGCCTGCCAGAGGGAAGGGTAGCCCCCTAGCCCTTGGGAAATGCTGGGCGGGGGCCTGTAGATCCCCACAGGCAGGGCCCCTCTCCCGCCCGCAGTGGCCTCCCGCCAAACCCAGGCCAGGCCGCCCTCCTCTGACCAGCAGTGGCGCTCCGGGGCCTCAGGCGGAGAAGGGCCTTTCCCGCCCCCCGTTCCGGCCTGGAGGTGCTGCCAGAGAGGGAGACCCAGACCGCCTGCTCGCCAGGCAGGCGTAGCCCTCCCACCCCCACCCCCACCGAGGGCTGCTGGAAGGGTGGCTGCTCAGCCGGGCTCTGGCAAGGCGGCATCCTCAGGGCAGCGGCCAGGAAGGCCCATCCCACCCCCACCCCCGGGGCACACGTCAGCTCACTGCAGGGCACAGGGTAGCGCCCTGATGTGCCCCCCCACCTGGGCAGGAGGAGGAGACTGGATTCATACCCCTTTGCCCTTCACTTGGGAGTCTCAGAGCGGCTGACAATCTCCTTTCCCTCCCCACCACAGACACCCTGTGAGGTGGGCGGGGCTGAGAGAGCTCTGACAGAGACTGCTCTGGAGAGAACAGCTCTGGGAGAACTTGTGAGTGGTCCAAGGTCACACCAGCAGCTGCCTGTGGAGGAGGAGGCGTGGGGAGTCAAACCCAGTTCTCCCAGATTAGAGTCCGCACACTTCACCACCACACCAAACTGGCTTTCAGGACTGCCCTGAGAGTATGCTGTGGTGTGCCACGTTTAGGATAGCTTGCGGTGGGGCATCAAAAACCTGGTCCTGTGCATGCTGGTGCCCGTGCGCGGCTCAGCCACCATGTACAACAGTTTCAAGCCGCCTTCCAGCAGTCACCAACGAGCACCCAACAGTCCTGTGTGAGAACCTCCCAGCAGTGCTGTGACTTCTCACCCTCCCCTGCTGGAGTGGCCGGCTGACCGTCCTCCCCCTGGGGGGCCTGCCCCAGCCCCGCCAGCCCCCTCTCCCTCACGGTCGTCTTGGCAACTCCCCCTCGTCCCCCCCCCTCCTCCTCCTCACGGCCTCCTCCTTAGCAGCCCCCCCCAGCCACGGGCGCTGTGCCCCCTCCTGAGCCACGGGCGCATTGATGCCCGCCCCCGGGTCCCAGTGGGAAGGCGCTGAACCCCCGGGCAGCCCTCAGCCTGGCTCTCCGCTGACCCACAGCCTCTGGCCCTTCACCCCCAGAGGGCACACCTTCACCCCTGGCCGGGCCAGGCACCCACAAGGGCCAGGAAGCCAGGACACCCCGGGGCTTCAGCACTGCCCAGCACAGCACTGCCTCCGAGGCGGCCGGCTGGGCGGAGGGGAGCCGCCCACGGGTTCTGGACGCTCTTCCCGGGGCACTCGCCGGCCTTCCCGGGCAACAGTGGACGCCGCTCTCACCCTTGGAAGCGGCACGCCTGGGAGTCTGCGAGGCCGGACCACTGAAGCCGCCTGGGTCCCCCCCCCTCTCCCTGCCCCCCCCCCGAGACGAGGCTTCCCCCACACACCTGGCCGTGGAGAGCCCCCGCACAGCAGGCACCACCGCAGCCTCCGCTCTCTCCTGGCAGGCTCCTCCGGGGAGTCACCACCGCCACCGCTGCCGCCACCACCCTCATCGTCTTCTCCCCCCCCGCCCCCCCGGCAGCACAGCCTCTGGGGCCCCACCTGCTTCGCACACAGCCGGGCGGGAGGCTTACGTGGCTCCTGTTTGCCCAAGAGAGGCGTGCCTCCGGCCCACGGGGAGAAGAGCTGCCCCCAGAAGGGTGCCTCGGCCCGAAGGCGGCACAGGAGGGGGGAGCCTGCCTGGCAGGGCCCGGGCGAGTGAGGGGTGGCACGGCTGCCCGCCCATCTGCCTGCGGGAGGCGCACGAGAGCCCCAGGAGAGGCATCGCGGGACACCCCCCCTCCCATCGACGTCCTTTCTTCTTGGGACTGGGGGTCCCCAGCAGTGCTCCCTCTAAGCTGAGTTAGTGTGAGCCAGCTCACAGGTGTTCTAGCCTCCGGTGTGCACATTTTTGTCTTAGCTCAGGGAGGAGGGCTCCAGAGCAAACTAACTGGTGTAGTGGTTAAGTGCACGGACTCCGATTTGGGAGAACGGGGTTTGATTCCCCACTCCTCCTCCACTCGCACCTGGCTGGATGACCTTGAGCAAGCCGCAGTTCTGACACCAGCTGTCCTTGAAAAAGAGCCGTTTCTGTCAAGAGCTCTCTCAGCCCCCCCGACCTCCCTCACAGGGTGTCTGTTGTGGGGAGGGGAAGGGAAAGGAGTCTGTCGGCCGCTCTGAGACTCCTCCGGGCAGTGAAGGGCCATGGGGTAGAAATCCCATCTCTCCTCCCCCTTCTCTAAATACTGGGGAACGGTCTCTGACCAAATCTTCTTGGGAAGAGTTCCTTGTGTGTTATTCTCTGGAGGTCCCCCCACCCCCACCCCCCGCCGTGCTGTATCCCTCTTTTCCCAGGCATCCTCATGAAGCCCAGGGCCCCAAGCGCAGGGGTCTGGCATGGCACCGCAGAGCCCGTCAAGGAGGTCACCAGCATTCCACCCTTGGCGTGGACACGGACACGGACACCCCCCCCCCAAGACCCTTGGCTGTCGCGTTCTGCCTCTCGGTCTGGAGCCACCCCAGAGAGTCGAGTCCTTTGCTGCCCAGGTTGGCCTCCTCTGCTGAAGACCAAGCCTCTCACTCCGCGGTCTGGGCAGAACCAGACACACACACTCCCCCACGCTGGAACGGCCAGCCCACCGTTGCACAGACAAGATTGGAAGAGAGGTAATGCCACACCCATGGTTCCGAGGACCGTCCTTGTCGGCGCCAAGACAAAAGAAGGACAAAAGTGCAGCCACTTGGTTCCTAGGGGGGTTCTGGACATTGACAAGCCCCACTGGCTTTCTGGACAGAACTTCCCAGATGATCCCTGGGCCCCAAACCCAGGGATCTGGCGTGGCACCACAGTGCCCGTCCATGATGCCACCAGCCCTCCCCTGCTGGCTTATTCAGCACCCCCCCCCCACACACACACACACTGGACAGGAGGAGAGCGGGCAAGTCCTCCTCAGCCCACCCCCCAAGAGCTCCAGAGTGGCCAGGCGCTGTGGCTGGAACCCTAACCCGCCCCGCCCCCAAGTTGGGGAGACACAAGAGGAGGAGAATCGTTTGAGCCAAGCCTGGACGCGGGCGGCTTAACAGAGCCCAAGATGCAAGTCGAGAACTGCCGGCCTGCTCTGTGCAAAGCCCCACGGGGGCAGGATCCCCACTCATGTGGCGGAATCGGAAACCGGATCTGCAGGGCTGTGCACGCAGAACAGCTCCTCACTCACGCACTCATCCAGGGCGCTCTGATCCGCCTCTCTAGAGACTTCTGCTCCAGGCAACAATTAACACTCCAGCATTGTAAGGCTTGACAAAAACGACACAGCAAAATGGACATTAAGAAACCAAGCCCGCCCAGCGATAAGACCGCCTTGGACTCGAGTACAAAAACAACGCCCCCCCTCCCCCCCCAGCTGGGGCTGCCTAAAAGGTGGGCGGCAGGCGGGCAGGGGGCCGCGAAGCACAAAGACCGCTGAGGCCGTCGCAGGGAAGGAGGCGCCTCCGATTAAGCCGGAGAGGAAGGCGTCTCACTTCTCCCACCCGTTATCTTCATTAGACTATTTTCCCGTCCTTACAAAATAGCCCATCTCAAGACCTCATCTGAAATTAACCGGCCTCCGGAGGAAGCCACCATAAAACAAACATCCTCTTGAGGTACCGACTTGGGAAGCCTGTCCCCGGGGGCCTGGCAAACGCAGAGGAGCTGGTTGCCCCACACGCCAAGCAGGAAGTCAGTGCCAGTTCCAGGTCAGGTGGCGATTCTGTGCCCGGCGGGACTCCCGCCCGCCCTCCTGCCCACCAGCCCCATCGAAAGAACCCCGGGCAGGACTTCCTCCACGGGAGATGTGGGGAGGGAAAGGATCCTCTTTGGTGTAGTGGTTGAGTGCGTGGGCTCTAATCACATGCGGCAGCTGCTGGTGAGACTTTGGGTCAGTCACAAGTTCTTTCAGAGCTGTTCTCGAAAAAGAGCGGTCTCTGTCAGAGCTCTCTCAGCCCCACCTGCCTCACGGGGGTGTCTGATGTGGGGAGGGGAAGGAGATTGTGAGCCACTCTGAGACTCCGAGTGAAGGGCGGGGTAGAAATCCAATCTCTTCTTTCTTCTTCTTCTTTGACAACAACCAGAAGGCTGGAGCAGCAAGGGCAGGGCGGGCAGGGCAGGGCGGGGGAGACGGCCGGCTGGGAGCAGGGGCTACCGGAGAGGAGAAGGGTCGAAAGAGAAGGAGCTTCCAGGCATGGGGGAAGAGGGCTGGTAGGCTGGCTGGCAGCCAGGGACGGGTCCAGGGTTAGCAAACAGTCATTTGTCTTGGCAAGTCGCAGGGCGATCACAGGACAGCTGCTGCTGCCCAGCGCTCTTCACGCTTCGCCTCCTGGACTTGGCAGCAGGCGCCTGCTGCCTCCGCCAGGAACTTGCCTCCCGCTGTCCTGAAAGGAGGGCCGACTTCCGAGCCCCTGGCCTGACCCTCCTGGGCCACTGGAAGGCCCCCGCCTGCCGCCCTGAAGGGACACGGCCCTTTGCTTGGCCCGGGGCCCCGGCTCCTCCCAGGCACGCCACTCGGGGCCACATCCAGGACGTCAAGCCTCCCAAAGGAGCCGGCAGGGAGACCCGCCAGGCCTCCAGGGCCCATCCCCCTCCCCCAGGAGGGCCTCTCCGTCTGGCAGCAGCAGAAGGGCCCGGCAGCTGCGTCCGAGGCCTGAGCCGGCTGGCCCCTGGGAGCTCCACCTGCCCACCTCGGAGGGGCAGGGGGCACGTGGCTGCCACGGGGCTAGCCCAGAGGTGGCCCCACCTGTCCGGGAAGGGGACACACAGCTCGAGTGGGTGGGTGGGGAAAGGAAAGGGCCCACCTCCTCCGGGTGGTCTCTCTTCCCCTGGGGGTTCATTGCAGACAATTAAAGTTCTCCAGGCTAACAAAGGCCACGGAGCCACTGTCTGTTGGGCCTTCCCTTCCCCTTCTCTGTTTCCTGTTTCATCAAGTCTTCCGTGCCTCTTTCTCCCAGGACTCCCCCCACCCACCGTGCTGGGGCCGGGACCCTCTGCTTGGCTTCCCCCGTAGCAGCAGCATTCCGTGACGGCCCATCTGCCTGCAGAGCCGTTCTCTCGGGAGCAGTCCTGGAAAGAGCTCTCGCGGCAGACCCAGCGACCTCACCGGGTGCCGGTTGGGGGGGGGGGAAGGAGACTGCATGCCGGTCTGAGACTCTGAGGGAAGGGCGGGGTAGAAATCCAGTCTCTTCTTCTCCTCCTTCTTCTCTGCTTGTTTCATCCGTTTATGTCCCTGTTATGCCCCAAGGGGGACCCCAGAGTGGCTTGGCATTGATCTCTCCTCTGTATTCTCCTCACAACCACCCTGTGAGGCAGGCTAGGCCGACGGGGTGTGACTGGCCCAGGGTCCCCCAGCCAGCTGCCAGGGCAGGGATTCAAACCTGGTTCTCCCGGAGACTACACCGCCCTGAGGGCCTGAGCCCCCCCCCAGTATGGCCCCCTGTTGAGGCCAGCAGCAGCAGCAGCAGTGCCCCGCCCAGGGCCCCCCCACCCCCCCATTCAGTGTTCCCTCTAAGCTGGGCGAGCGTGAGCTAGCTCACAGGTTTTCTAGCCTCCAGCTCCCACATTTTTGTCCTTGCTCAGGAAGGAGGGGCTCCAGAGCTAAATGATTCGTGCAGCAGCCAAACGGCTCGCCCAGGGCTTCTGTGCCAGGAGGATTGCTGCTCAGAAGAAGACTCCGCAGCTCAGAGGGAGCCCCTGCCACCCCCGCTCCCAGCTCCTTGTCGCCTACCTGGCCGGCCTCTCAGCCCTGGGAGGAGAGACGCATCCTGCGCTTGGCGGGCCACAGCAGGTCTCTGGGAAGCGCAGCCGGGCCCCGAATGGGCTCGCAGAGGCTGGCCTGACGTGGCGAGGAGCAGAGAGGGGGCGGAGGGGGCGGCTCGTGGCTGCTCGGTGGTTTTCCTGCTGCCGGCCCTGCGGTCTGGCCGGGCAACTGACAAGCGGGATCCTAATCTGCACCATGTGATCTCCTCACAAAGGACCGTTTCTTCATGTTGGTGGGAATGGAACACAGCTCAGAGTCCCTCCGGAGCTTTTCCCTAAGCAAGAGCACTGCAGACTCCGCCATGCGGCCAGCGAGGAGCGGGGGGTGTGTGTGGGGGGGGGGGGAGCCTGTGCACGGGGGGGGACACACACACACACACACACGGCCACTCAGGCCTTGTGACAACAACCCTCAAAGGCGCAGGGGGCCTCCCCACAAAGCGGGGCGGGGTGGGACTCCTCCTGGGAACGGGAAGGCAGGCGGCACGCCAGAGAGGACCTGAGCTGGGGTCACCCGCCCCCCCAGTGCCCCCCCGCCCCGTGCGGGCAAGAGCCCCCCCCCGCCCGCCCCGCCCCGCCGAAGAGCCACGGGAGACGGCGGCGAGGAGACAGGAGGCCTCTATTCATCCGGAACGCGCCCCCCCCCCCCGGGAGTCAGGTCCGCGCGGGGAGTCAGCGGGGCGGTGTCCGGCCGGGCGGAGTCCACAGGGGCCGCGCTCCCCGGCGCCGGAGGGGGCATCCCGTCAGGCGGGCCCCGCAGCCAGGGCAGGGCAGGGCAGGGGGGGCGGCGCGCGGGGATCCTTCCTTCCTTCCTTCCGGCTCCCCTCGGGGCGTCCGCGCTGCGTCCCGGCGGCTGACTTCGGCCTCCCATCGGCCGCGGGAACAGTCCGGCGCCCTCCTCGCCCGGCAGGCAGGCAGGCAGGCAGGCAGCTCCAGCGCCGAAGGGGGCGGGCGGGCGGGCGGGCGGGCGGGGCTGCCTCCTCTTCCTCCTCAGCCGGTCGCGCCGTCGCCGTCGCCGCCTCCTCGTCCTCCTCCTCCTCCCCCGCCCTGGGGCCGGGGGGGCTTCTGCTCGGGCGCGGCGGGGCTCCCGGCCGCCGCCGCCGCCGCCGCCGCCGCCTCCTCCTTTCCCTCCTCCTCCTCTCCCTCCTGGGGCCGGGGGGCTGCAGGAGGGGCTTGTAGATGTAGACCCCGCTGGCCACGCCCACGACCGCCGCCACCACCACCTCGCCCAGCCTCAGGCCCCGCCGCATCGCGCCGCACCACACCGCCTCGCCGCGCGCTTCCTGCGCTTCCTGCGCCTGCGCCGCCTGCGCCTCCGCCCCCCCCGAGCGGGCACTTCCGTCGTCCGGGGGCGGGGCTTCTTGTGCCCTTGGAGACGGGGCCAAGAGGCGTTTCCGGCCGGGGGCGGGGCTCCCTCGCTCCACGACAGCCCCGCAGGGTGGGCCCAGGGCGCGGCAGTAGTGGGAGGGTGCGCGCGCACGCAGCCGGCCCCGCCCCCCGCCGGCCCCCCCCAAACCGGAAGGCGACCGCGCGCCCCGCCCATTCCCGGAAGAGAGGCCCTCGCGGAGCGGAGGGGAGCGCCCGGCGAGCGGCGTTGCCATGGAGACCGGGCCGGGCGGCGGAGGGGGGAGTCCGGGCCCCCCCGTGCGCCTGCGGAAGCGGAAGTCGGAGCTGTATCGGCCCGCCCGCGGGGGGCCTTGGGGCGGGGCCCCGGTGAGTGACTGGCGCGGGCAGCCCCCGAAGGCCAGCCCCCCCGCCCCTTCCAGCCGGGGCCTCGGGCTTGGGCGGCCCCCGCCCCCTCCTGGAAGGCGCAGCCCCGCAAGCATGTCTCCGGGCCAAGGCCTTTCGCCGTCACTTTGAAACCTTCTTTCGAGGCCTGCGCTCCTTCAGGCGGAGCGGGGCGCTGTGGCTGAGTGATTCCCACGCTGAGCAAGGGGGTTGGAGTAGGTGACCTCTAGGACCCCCTTCTCCCTCTGCCAAGAAACTGGCCTCCTTTGAGAGCGTTTTCCCGCCCAAGGGTTGGCTTTCTTGACTAGAGGAGTCCTCACTCCCCGCCTGCCGGCTTCTTCTCAGAACTGCTGCTTCATCTGGCACAAGGGATGAACTTGCAGCAGCTGAGAACAGTCGTCTAACCAGCTTGCAGTGGAGAGATCTGCCCTGGTCACAGCTTTTCCATTGGCTAAATGGCTTTTCTTTCTGCACCGACAACTTCAGCCCGCCAGAAACAAGTTTGCCCCACAAGCCACAAACTCCTGGCTATGGGCCTGCATTCAGACCTGCCCCCCCTCCAGGAAGCCCCGGACGGCCCCTTCTCCTCTGCTGCCCTTTCAGCAGCTGCCCCCCCGCGCAGGTTTGCTTGCACCCCCTCAGTGAGGGTGCCGGGGCCCTCCAGGGCTGTGAGTGGAGGCCTGGCCCTGTCGGGAGGGGAGCCCGTGAGCCATGAGGCTGAGCACCCCTGGGCCTTTTTGCAGCCGTGCTGGGGGGGGCTCTTGCCCTGGGCTTGTGCGCCGCTGTCCTGAGGCTGCTCAACTGCCTTCTAGTCCAGACCAGTTTTGTCCCGGATGAGTACTGGCAGGCCCTCGAAGTCGCCCATCGCCTGGTCTTCAAATATCCTTTTGCTGGTTTGTCAGCAGGGCTGGTGGGCTGGTGGGCATTTCCTGGGGGGAACAGAGACCAGCCCCGTGCCCTCTCACTGTCACTCAGAAGCTGATCTGGACTTCTGCTCTTGGCACGCACTGGGGCTTAGTCCCAATCTAGATGACGCCTTCTCCGCCCCCCCCCCCGCCCGATTTCTTTTTAGGAGCCCCAGCATGGCGGGGGGTCATTTCCATACGGAGCCCTTCCTTCAAGGCAGAGCTAGGCCAAGGTTGCCCTGCACCTAAGGTGGCAGGGCTTGCCTAGTGGGGGGGGGGGGCCTGTGGCTTCCTGGAACGTGTGTGTGTCGGGGGGGGGGGCGTGCCCAAAGTATTTTCTGAATGGAACTCAGGGCAGTGTCCCGAGAGGCCGGCCGTGCTCCACAAAGCCCTGCGATGCTTTCGTAGAGCAAGACGGGAAGCCGTATGAGTCGTGAGTCACTCACTGCTCACTTCTTCAGACGCTGCTGTGGTGTTAGGACATCCTTAACGCTGCCAGTTATGGCTACTTGACCTGGGAGTGGACGGAAGGGCTGCGGGGCTCCCTCTTCCCTCTCTTCTTCGCTGCCCTCTATAAAGCGCTGCAGCTGTTGTCCAGGGATGATGTCCAGTGGCTGGTAAGTGCAAACTCACCTGCTTACTGCCAGTCAGTGTGTTTCCCGGCCGCAGGCACGTGGACCGGGGTTTTGGGGGGCCATCCTCCGCTTGGGAGGTGCCAAAGAGGCGCCTTCTGGCGGGTGGGCTGGAGGCCTGCTCGGGGGACGGCCCCTGGCACAGGCGGGGTGTGGCTGCCTTCTCAGGAGGAGCCGGGTGCAGAGCTGACGCCGGGCAGAAAAAAAGAAGAGCCCCTCTTGATGAAGGGCCTGGCCCGGCCCAGTCGAGACCCTTCTGCCCCGGCGGCTCTTTGGGGACCACGCAGGAATCGGCCGAACAGACGGGCCATGCAGGAATCCTGAACCTCCCCGTGTCAAAACATGCCGGACGGCCGCCTCCGGGTGTCCAAAGCGGTGCGCCTGCTCTGGAGTCTTGGCGTGGGCGGCACGTGCCGGATCCAGGCCCAAAGATGGCGTGGGGGGAGCGGCACAGCCGGCCTCTGGGAGGGAGGCCCCGGGGGCTCAGGGAGGGGCGCAGCAGCAAGCTCTGCTGGAAACCCGGAGTTTGGGGGGGGGCACCCCGAGGAAGCCTGTGAAGAACACTAGCCGTGGGTGACTGCGCTTCGTCACGCTTGTAAGACTTCACTGCTCAAAACTGTCCTCAGTTGCTGAGTGATTCCTCCTCCTCGCAGAGTTCAGGGTGATTTGCGGAGGGAAAGTGGGCAGCCGCGCACAGCCGTCCTCCCTGGGTCAGGCCTCGGGCAGTCTGGCTGGTGTGTGTCCCTTCCCCCCCTCCCCCTCGCAGATCTGGCTCCCGAGGGTGGTCCAGGCCCTCCTGTCAGCGCTGGCGGATGTGCAGCTCTACTCCTTTGCAAAGCGCCTGGGCGACGGCGAGACGGCCAAGTGGGTGGTGAGTGGTGACGGTGAGACGGCCGGCCTCGGCCTCTTGGGGCCTCGCTGTGGGCAGTGCCTGCTTCCTCCGCAGCAGAGACGGGGATGGGAGAGGTGCCGCCAGCCCTCCTCCCCTGGCGCTGGGCATTTCGGGGCCCAAGTCGGGCAGGGCTGCCTGCTCCTCCGCCCACCGCTGCTCTTCTTTGCAGCTCTTCTGCCAGCTGTGCTCCTGGTTTACGTGGTTCTGCTGCACCAGAACTCTGACCAACACCATGGAAACGGTTCTCGGCACCCTGGCCCTCTCCTACTACCCGATGGAAGGCACGCGGCCGGGGAGCAGGTGAGAGACGCGAGGGGGAGGGAGCCCGAGACACCTGCTCTTCTCCCACTCGGCCCTCGCCCACGCCCGGGCATTTCCTCCCGGCCCACCTGCCCTGAGCCCCACTCGAGACCCGGGTTCCATTCCGGTGTGGGTGTGGCTCAGATGCTGGTGTCGGCGGGAGAAGCTGCTTGGAGAAAGGCTGCCAGAAAGAGTGGGGGCGTGGGTCTGTGGGGGGGGGGGGTCTGCGTGCCCCTGCTGGCCTGAAGCCGGAAGCCAGCCTGGGGAAGCGGGGGAGCACGCAGAGGTTGGGGGGGTGCCCGTCTCTGAAATGGCCATTTCGTCGAAATGCGTGGGCAGCAGCGCACAAAGCGGGCAGTCCTGTGTGGCTGAATACGGCTTCTCTGGCAAGGTGCCCCCTCTCCCCAGGTGGAAGTGCTTGGCCCTGGTGGCGCTGGCCTGCCTCGTGCGCCCGACAGCCCTCGTCCCCTGGGCTCCGCTGCTGCTCCGCCTCTTCTGGAAAGAGCCGCGGAAGAGGGACCTGCTCCTGCACGCCTGCCTCCCCGTGGGGTGAGAGCGCCCCCTCCCGGGCCTTGGCGGGGGGGCCGGAGGGAGTTTCTCAGGTGGAGAGGGAGGGGGTGGGGGGGAGAAGGCCGTGGTGGTGGTTCCCTGAGCTGGTTCCTCCTCTCTCTTACCAGGCTGATCACGTTAGGAGGCTCTCTCGTAATGGACCGACTGTTCTTTGGCAAGGCGAGTCCAGGGGGTGGGGCAGCCCCGGTCCCTTGGGGGGAGGGTGCAAGAGAGTGGGGGGACCACGGGGGGGGCTGCTTTCTGACCCCGGGAGGGGGGGATGGGGTGTATGCTGCCTGGCCTGACTCGCGCGTTTCCCTCTTTCAGTGGGTCGTGGTTCAGCTGAACTTTCTGAAGTTCAACGTCCTGCACAACTTGGCCGCCTTCTACGGCTCCCACCCGTGGCATTGGTATCTCTCCCAGGGCTTGCCGGTGGTCCTGGGCCCCCACCTCCCCTTCTTTGTCCACGGCTGCTTCCGAGCCCCAAAGGGGCATCGCATCTTCCTGGCCGTGGTGCTCTGGACAGTGGCGGTTTACAGGTGCGCTTCCGGCCCCGCGGTGCAGCGTGGTAGCGTTGAGGCTCCCGTGCTTGAGGCTCCTTCTCCTGGCCAGTGTCCTGGGAGGGGCTCTGCAGCCACGGTTGCCCCCCCCGGTCTCCTCCCAGCTGTTCAAGAGCCGAGTCTCTCTCTGCCGTTGCCCTTCCCGGGGATCCCCCGAGGCCTCCTGGGGCAGGGAGGGGGAATGGCAGCCCAGCACCAGGCTTGCCAGTGCCCACAGCTCCCCTGAGAAGTCACGACTCGTGGCGGCAGGCAAGGGGGAAGCGAGGGGTGGTGACGCCGGCTCCCTCTCTCCTTCCAGCACCCTGAGCCACAAGGAGTTCCGCTTCCTCTATCCCGTCCTGCCGTTCTGCATGCTGTTTTGCGGTAAGCCCGCTGGCTGGGACACCTCCGCTGTCGCCTCGCACTTGGCAGAGCTCTGGGTAGGAGGCAAAGGGGCTCAGCTCTCCAGGCGGTTTGTGAAACGGCAACGCCTCCTGCGGCCAGATGGGCAACAAACCAGCTGAAGGCTTAAGGCGGCTGTTGGGGCCCTTCCATAACACCCCCCCACCAAACCCTGTGCTGTGCAGCCAGGCTGAGAGCAGGGAGGGGCCTCCCCCCCCCCGGAGAAAAGCCAGACGCTTCCGAGGGGCACCCTGGCACAGCCCACACACCCCTCCCTTGACTGGCTGCCTCTCTGCACAGGGCAGTCTCTTCGCCAGCTGAAAAGGTGGAGGGGGCCCGCATGTGCCTTCCTGCTGGTCGCCAACCTGCTGCCTGCGCTCTACACGGGGCTGGTGCATCAGCGCGGCACCCTCGATGTCATGGGCTACCTGCAAGGGCTCTGCCAGACAGCTCCGGGCCCCGCCCCGGCTTCCGTCTTGATGCTGATGCCCTGTCATTCCACGCCTCACTACAGGTAAGCCCCCTGCGGCCTGGCCCTCAAAGAAGCAGCAGCACTGGGGGTGGGGTGGGCACCTTCCCCCCCCCCCATGCTGTCTTTCAAGAGCCCCCATCCCCCAGTGACTCCAGCCCCCTTCCCCCCCCAGCCACCTCCACTGCCAGCTCCCGCTGAGGTTTCTGGAGTGCCCTCCAGACCTGACGGGGAAGGCCAATTATGTGGATGAAGCGGATCGGTTTTACGCAGACCCCGAGAAGTGGCTCAGGGAGGAGTTCCTGAACACAACCTCGCTGCCCACCCACCTGGCCTTCTTCAATGTGCTGGAGCAGGTAAGAGAACGGCAAGAAGTCAGCACACACACACACCCCTCTTTCCCGGAGGGTCCCACGCCTCGGGACTGAAGCAGGAAGGGTCATGGCGGGGGGACGTGGGGGACGGGACGGACTGCTGCCTGCAGGAAGACGCACCGGGCAGCCCAGGGTCTGTCCATCCGTCCTTCCTCCACCAGGTTGGTGTGTGGCGGTCAAGGACGCCATGAGGGTGCCCCCCCCCGGTAGCACAATGGCTGCGGTGCCCGGCCTCTCCCTGGCTCCTCTCAGGGCCTTTGGGGCTCGCGGTCCCCATCTCCCCCTGCAGACAGAAGGCTCCCGTGTTTCCCCTCCCCCAGGACATTTCCTCCTTTCTGGCTGCCCACGGCTACACCAGAGCCGCCACCTTCTTTCACACCCACCTCCCTCAAGACCGGACCGGAAGCCACGTCTGTGTCTACGAGAGGAATCAAAGGCGCCTCCGGGGACGGCCGGAGGCCAGCTGACATCCCGAGCTCCGCTCTGCTGGCTGGCTCCAGGAAAGCGTCACCCACATATGGGGGTGGGGTGGGGGCTCACCGCTTCTTGCATCCCCTCCAAGCAGATGGCTGGACTGCTTTTGATACCCATTTTTTAAATAAAAAAACCACTGTCTCTTCACCAACCACGACTTTTATTGTTTTCCTTCTACTGTTTGCAAATGTGCAAGAAATTTCAAATGCAGGTTAGGAGGCTGATCAGAAAGCACAGCAGCAGCGGCACGCCCCCCCCCTGCGCAACACAGGAACAGACACACAATTGTGAGACCGAGCTGATTCTGAACAGAAATGAGATGAATTTCACACTCCACCCGATTACCTGGAAATCAGGCCTGAATCCACGAGTAAGCCTGCCTTCCACACAGCCCCAACACAGGAGCTACTGCGTACCCTTGTTTATTGCAACCGTCGAAACGCCACCAAATTACGATTTCCCCAGGGGGGCAGCAAGGCCAGGGCAGGGAGAGAACCAGAGAGAGAGAGAGAGAGCGAGACGGAGAAGCTCCGCTGGTCCTTGGGGGAGAAGAGAGTCCCAGGGGAGGCCAAAAGGGGCACCACCAGCACCCCCCCCCAGCACGGGTGCCTGTCCACGCTGTCCTCGGCAGGCCGTGCTTGGCCACGCAGCCACAGCGTCAGTACTTGGGGTCCAGGGGCAGCTGGCCCCACTCAATCTCCACATTTGCCACGTGCCGGCCGTTGGCGCGCCCCTGTTTGTGCCACTTGCCCTCTCTTTCCTTCTTGTGGCGCTGCTGGTGCCTTGGGGAGGGCCTCTCCTGGTGCTGGGAGAAAGACGCCCTTCTCGGCGGTTGCCTGGGAGGAAAGAACAGCGGCACAGTGAGGGCTGCTCATGGCACAGGCTTGGTACCCGGATCTCACCATCGACGGAAGGGAAGCCAGCTGGGGCGGAGGGCGAGCTCCCCGGGGCCGCCTCCACCAGCTCCCTTCACGGCGAAGCGTGTCCTGGGCCCAAGCAGCGCTGCCCCTTCCTGGCAGATGACACAAAGTTGTTCAGGGTGGTGACAACCAGGGAGGAGTGTGAGGCGCTCCAAAGGGATCTGTCGAGGATGGGTGAGTGGGCGTCAACGAGGCAAATGGGGTTCAATGTGGCCAAGTGCAAAGTGATGCACACTGGAGCCAAAAATCCTAAATATAAATACACGTTGAACTGGCAGAGACGGACCAAGAGAGAGATCTTGGAGTCGTAGTGGATAACTCGCTGAAAATGTCTACACAGTGTGTAGCTGCAATAAAGAAGGACAGCGCTATGCTGGGGATTATTAGGAAGGGAATTGATAACAAATCAGCCAGTATCATCATGCCCCTGTATAAATCATTGGTGCGACCTCATTTCGAATACTGTGTACAGTTCTGGTCACCACATCTCAAAAAGCTTATTATAGCATTGGAAAAAGTGCAGAGAAGGGCAACTAGAATGATAAAAGGGTTGGAACACCTTCCCTATGAAGAAAGGTTAAAATGCTTGGGGCTCTTTAGCTTGGAGAAACGACGGCTGAGGGGTGACATGATCGTGGTTTATAAGATTATGAATGGGATTGAGCAGGTTGAGAAAGAAGTACTTTTCTCCCTTTCTCACAATACAAGAACTCGTGGGCACTCCATGAAATTGCTGAGCAGTCGGGTTAGAACAGATAAAAGGAAATACTTCTTCACCCAAAGAGTGATTAACATATGGAATTCACTGCCACAGGAGGTCGTGGCAGCTGCAAGCATGGACAGTTTCAAGAGGGAATTAGATAAACATATGGAGCAGAAGTCCATCAGTGGCTATTAGCCACAGGGTATAGATGGGAACTCTCACTCTGGGGCAGGTGATGCACTCTGTTCTTGGTGCTGGAGGGGCAGCAGTGGGGGGCTTCTGGTGCCCTGGCCCCGCTGCTGGACCTCCTGATGGCATCTGGTATATTTTGGCCGCTGTGTGACAGAGTGTTGGACTGGATGGGCCATTGGCCTGATTCAACATTGGCTTCTCTTATGTTCTTATGAGCCGTGGAGGCCAGAACATGCAGATCGCGAGGCTTTCATTGAGCTGTCAGTTCTCACGGCTTGGTTGCCGCCCGTTTGGGCCGAGCGTGCATTAAAAGCAGCCGGTGGCCTTGACCAGTGGGCACAGGAGGCTTTTATATCATCTGGTTGCCAGCTAACAGCAGAGATCAACCTGACTACGCCCTGACTGGCTGAAGGGGGCTACCTCACGGGGCGGCTGCTGTCCCAGGGACACCGAGCATGAGGCCGCTGTGACTTCAAGCCGGAATGGTGGGGGCTGTCCCTTTCCTGAGCCTTTGCAGGAGGGGGCCCGGTCACAAGACGGCCCCCGTGAAGGAAGCTCAGCCTCTGCCCAGTGCAAGGACAGTGCTGTGGACGGGGGGGTTTGCCACTGGTGTGATTTGTGAGTGGTTTCTGCCAAGCAAACACTCTTTATTCTTTGAAGGATGCAAATAAACACAGAGGTATTTTTTAATCTGCTGTGTTAGAGGAGTATCTGCTGAACGTCTGCCTACATCCTCAAGGGGAACCCAGAAACCAAAAGCCTCAGCAAAGGACCAGGGGCCAGTGAGAACTGGCTGTGAGTTCAGCTCCTGGGAAGGGGAGAGGGGTTGTCCTGGGTCCAGGCGGGAGCCCTGCAAGAGGGAAACCGACTGCTGCAGAACGGCCCGCCGACCCTCGCCAACAGTGGAGCCAGGGTGGGAAAGCTCTCTGGCCTGCCCTGCCCAGGTCTGCTCACGTCCCCTCAAAGGGCGACCGGAAGAGCCCCGGGATCGGAACCCCTTCCCCTCAGGCGTCTCAACCGCCCCCAGCTGGCTCGTGGGGGTACAGCGTGCGGGGCTAGACGGGAGGAGGCCTGCGCCCCACTTGTAGCACCCACCTGGGCCCCTGCTCGGGGGGGGAGTGGTCGTGGCGGAAGTAGTAGGTGTAGATGTAAGTGTCCATGTCCTCAAAGGCCGCCCTCTCCCGGTCCCGTCGGTACTCTTTCAGGTCTTCGAGGTAGTCCTTGACGTCGCTGACAAAGTCTGTGAAGAGCATCTGGTCGTGGATGAAGACGCCATTGTGGAAAAACTGACTGATGAAGCCGTCCAGTTCTCGCCAGTGGCGGAAATGGTCCACCTCTTGCTGCAGGTACTTGTGCATCAGCTGGTTAAATTCGTCCGCGCGGATGGGGTCCAGGACTCGGTCAAACAGGCTCCGGAACTCCTGGTGAGCACAGTCAAAGATGCCCGCGCAGCCCTTGAGGACGGCCTGGTGCTTCCTGCCACGCTCTGGCGAGGCCGGCTCCCGGGGGGGGCGACCCTCCGTGGCCCCCCTGCCCTCTCGGGACTCCCTCCGGCTGCCGGGGGCCCTGTAGGGCGTGGGCGGGTGGGGGCCCGCTCTCCCTTGCGGGGGGCCCTCTTCCCCGGGGTCCCCGTGCCGCCTCTTCTTCCGCTCCTCAAAGATGTCTCTGGTGGTGTCCTTGAAGTGTCGGAAAGTGGACTTGACGGAATCGGAGAACTTCCTCAGGTTCTCCTTGACAGCTTCTTTGGCCTGCTTGATTTTCTCCTTATGGTGCCTGACAAACTCCTTGGTCGAATTCTTCATGGCGTCAAACGTCTCCTTCACCGACCCAAAGAAGCTGGCCTTGGCCTTCTTTTTGGCTCTGCCGGCTCCCTTCCCGCCCGCCTTCCCGGGCTTGTCCGCCCGCCCCTGTTTCTCCGCGTGGTCCTTGACTTCCACGTACAGCTTCTCCCACAGGTCGGAGCGCTGCTGCTCGAAGCTCAGCTTCCTCTCCAGCTCCTCCAGCCTCCCCCGCAGGGCTTCGATCTCCCGGCTCTCCTCGGGCGGGCCTCCCACCGTGGGCGGAGCCTGCTGGGCGCTCAGCTGGTCCAGCTCCGCCCGGAGGGCCGCCGTCAACTGCCGCTCCCTGTCCAGCTCTCGCCGCAGCATCTGGGCCTCGGTGAACAGGGCTTTCTTCTGCTGCACGAAGCTCTGCCGCTGATGCTTCTCCTCCTCCAGGTGGGCCTTCAGTTTCTGGTTCTCGGCCACCACCAGGGAACTGGGGCTGGCCTCCTTCCGGGTCTCCAGGTGCCTGATCTGCTCCCGTAGCTTCCTCAGCTCCTCCTGCAGCGCGGCCAAAGCCCCTTCCTCCCTCTCGAGCGATTCTCGCAGGCGCCGGTTCTCCGAAGCAAGGCTCCACTGCTGAGACGCAAAGGACTCCTTCTCCATCTCCGTGGACAGCAGGCACGTCGCCAGGCCTTCCTTCAGCAGCTGGTCAGAGACAGAAAAGGGAGCACACGGGCATTTCAGAGAGAAACAAAGAGAGCGTGCAGGATGGTCCGACCTGGCACTGAGCGGTCAGGGAGCCACACGTCTCCAGAGCCTCTCCCTTGGGGTGTCCCCTGAGGAGTCTCACCCTCGGCAGAGAACAACCACCGACTGCTGATCCCCAGCCCAAAAGAAGTCTGGCGGTCCTCGACGAGGGCTGGAGCCTTGCCTGCCCCGCCTCCCGCCCCTGGTGGGACTCCCTGCCCAACCACCACCTCCATGCCCTGCAGGGCTTGATGCCCTCCCACGGGAGGGCTTGCAAGGCAGAGGCGTCCCACCAGGCGTCCGGGGGAGGACAGCGACGGACACCATCCTACTGACACCCCCCCCACTGGCTGCCATTTCCCTGCGTCTTCTCTACCTCCCTGCGAGGCAGTGCCACAACCGGAAATCTGAGGTGTGAGCGCCATCTCAGAATGTTTTATCTACGTATTCTCTTTGCATTATTTAAATGGTTTTACTATTTATGAATGCTTTCACCGTTGTGTTGTCCACTGCCCTGAGCCATGTGTATCCAGGGGAGGGCGGCTTATACCTTCACATTCTAGCTATAAATAAGTAATGAAGAGGGGCAACAGTCGCTCACGGGCGGGACCCAGGGCTTTTCCTGGACTCCGCTGCCCGGGTCAAGGCCCGGAACGAGACCCGCCTGGCCCAGAAGCCCCTTGCCCACCCACACGTCCCCGGGCAGGGCCCACCTCCCAGGGCCCCCCCTCACCTGACACTCGCCCCCCGGCTCCTGGCCCTGCCGGCACCGGAGGAGGTGGTCCTTCACGTCGCTCAGCTCCTCTTCGTGCGTCTTCTCAACCATCAGCTGGCGATTCTGGACCTGAATCGTACCTTGAAAGAGAAAAGTCTCTCTTTTATCTGACAAGAGAAGTGGGAAAGAAGGCAGCTCCATCAGCCGGGGGGCGGGGGTCAGCACACGGGGGGGGGGACCCCCACCCTCCCCTACACTGGACAGGAGGGACCAAGGACCACGGAGGCAAGCTCCAGCCCAGCAGCCAAGGCCGTGATCTGGCTTCTCAGCACACCACTAGGGGGGGAAAGACCAGCCGCACAGGCCCCCACCCCTCCCCCGCTCGACTGCACGCACACACACACACAGGCATGCGTGCGCACCACGTGCATTCTGGAAGACGGCAGAACCCCCGCTCCAGGCAGCATCCGGGGCAGTGACAGGATCCGCATGGGTGAGACACCCCCCCCCCCGGGGAAAGCGGCACACGCATCTCCTTGTAATGCAAGGCGGGGCGAGGCAGTCAAAGCAGTGCGATGAGCCATAACAGGACCGTGACTAGGAGCAGGGTTGCGTGCATTGACTGATTCCGCGGTGCTCACACCCCCCTCCCGACACTCGTATCGGGCACACCCGGCAGAAAGGACAGGCCCCCTGCGGAGGAGCCCAGATGGCTGGACAGAAGGGGCTGAAAACAGGCAGCCACAGGAACGGTCGGGAGAAGCACGCCCCTGCGCCCGTTGGTCTCCACGAGCATCATTGCCAGGCTACGAGGGCCACAGCAGCACCCCCCCCCGCCCCCGGTGCCCCAGGGCACTTCAGAACTGTGAGACAGCCAGCCCCGACAAGCACCAGGGGTGGGGCGTGCCATCACCACGGACCTGGGAGGCAGAGACCCTCCTCCCTGCTGCAGAACAGGAGGCCGGGGGGAGGGGGCAGGCGGCCTCACCCCCCGCTCAGAAGGCATGCGGGGCGGCACAGGCATGAAGCCGGGACTGCCAGGCACAGCAACGATCGGGACCTCTTACCATCCAGAAGCCCTGAAAACAGGACAAGGGACACGGGTGAGAGGTTTTGCAGCTCCGAGTCAGAGAGAGCCGGGAAGTCGCGGCCCACTCCCAAGTGCTTTGGCACACTCTGGGACCAGCTGTGCCCACATGGGCAGAGAACTCCCCACCCCCCACCCCTGCCACCCCTTTGATCTGCTCAGACCACAGAGCAGAGGCAGGCAAGGGCCGGCCACCACTCCCCCAGCTACCAAAGGTGCCTGCGTTGCCCCCCATCTTGTCTGTGAGCCCCGGGGGCCAAAGCACCTGCCCTCCCTCGGTGGACGGCCCCAGGGGAGGCAGGAAAGCGGTCGGGCCCCGGAGCGCCTCAGCGGCAGCCCCTGCCTCCATGCCACATGGACAGCGGCTGTGTAAGAAAGGGGAGAGGGCCAAGCCAAGCCCAGAGAGCTCTCCAGCTGGAACGCGGTGTGGACGGCAGGCCTACCCTCACGAAGGCCCAGCCTTCCCCTCTGAGCTCTCCCCACCAGCAACGGGCGGCTTCTCCTTCCCTGGAGGCTGGCTGGGTGCAGAGATGGGGGCTCCAGAGCCAGGCAGGGGGATCTCAGCCAGGATCCTCCCAGCCCGAGGCCGACATGGGCACTCCCCGCTTTGGGCCTGGGGGGGCCCTCGGCAGCCAGTCGGATCCGGCCCACTTCCTCCCCGCTCCTCCCCAGGACCCCTGCTGGATCTTCGTTCCGGTCCACCAGCCCCGAAGGCAGGAGTGGCCTGACGTGACCCCCCTGGGACTGGAGACTGGCCGGCCGGCTCCTGGCGCTCCTCTCTGGGCCAGAGCCGGGCTCCTCCCGCCGTGGGTCCCCAGGCGCCCCTCCCACGGGACCCACCCACGGGACCCCCGCGCCTGGGAGCACTCACCATAGAAGTGGCCGAAGCCCATGCTGACCGCAATGACCAGAGCGAGGATGATGCACCGATTGAGGCCGCTGCTGAACGGGTGCTTGCCCGGTGGCTCCGGCTCCGGTCCCGGCTCCTGCTCGCCAGGCGGCGCCTCTTCCGACTCGGAGCTGGAGACCGGCCTCTTCTTGGCCCGCCGGCGCCGCAGGGTGGGGCCGGAGCCGTGGCTCGTCTCGTCGCTGCTCGACTCTTCACCACTCGGGGCAGGGGGGAAGCCTGGTGAGGAAGCAGAAGCCCTCCTGGCTCTCAGCACGCGGGGGAGGGGGCTCCCCGCCCACCAAGCCCACCCCGGCAGGAGGGGGAAGCGCTGAGAATGCCGGCGAGGCTGCCGGAAGACCAGAGCCCACCCCTTCCCCGGAATGAGCCACAGCCGGGCTTCCAGAGCAGCTCTCCTGCCTACGGAGAGTCAGACGGAGCAGGAGCCACGGCCAAGACGGGGCCTCGGGAAAGCTCAGGCGACCCAGCACCATCTCCGCCATAGCGCTGCGGACTGTCCCCATGACAGACTGCGCACACGACTACAGGAGAGACAGAAAGGGGAGCCCCGGGGGACCTCGACTCAAGCGACTGCCTCTCACACAAGTTGAAACGCCACTGAACGCCTGCCGGGGCAACTGCCGGAGCTTCTGCTCTTTCGAAAAGCGCAGCAGTCCCAGGAGGGGAGGGGAGGGGAGGGGAGGGGAGCCAGAGCTGCCCAAGCAGGGGCTCAGCGGGGACGCGCCGGAGGGTCGGGAGAGAAACACACAGCAAGGGAAGAGCCACACAGCTCTCTCTGTCTCTCTGTCTCTGTCTCTCTCTATGGTGGGGCTGGCACAATGGCAGGCGAGCCACCCTGAGTGCTCGTGGACACTTCCCGGGGCCCAAGCAAACACAAGAAGACGGAGCCACTCAGTCACAAACAGCCCGCCCCAGTGTGAAGCTATCCAGGGGCCCTGGGGAGGGAAAACCCCCCCACACACACACACCTGTGTCCCCCCCTTCCCTTCCCTACCCTCCCGGGCCGCTCCTCCACGGTGACGGGCAGGGGAGAGCTGTGGGGGCAGGGAGGGGGCAGGAGAGCCTGACCCTAACCCTCCCCTGCCTCCACGCCGACCATCACACTCGGCTCTCCAGCAAGCACCCCCCCCAGCAGCCAAACGCCTGGCGCAACACGGCCACACCCTGCCAGGCGACTCCCCCCCAGAAACACACCAGCGACAGGGAAGGCGGCAGGCCCCAGCCCAGAAGCAGGGAGGCCCCCCCCCCGGGGCAGAGACACAGGCCGACACCCGTGCCCCTCACCCCACGTAATCTCACGTGGCAGATTAAATCCGACTGGACCCTTGGGACTGGAGGTCAGCCGCTGGTCAGAAGGGCAATCTGGGTGAGACCCCAAACAGCACACTTCCCCCCCACTCCCCCCACAGACAAACACGCCATCGGCTGCCTCTCGACGCACAACCTGGGCGGGGAAGGCCTGCTCCCCTGAACCACCCCACGGCCTGGCTTGGGATAAAACCTGGACCTCTCCTCCCTAGAGGGGGAGGCAGAGACCATCCAGTTCAGCAACCCACGGCCCGGCCCGGCCCACCCAGAGGGGCTCCTCGTCAGCTGACCCCACCCCCACCCACCCCGCCCGGCCACTGGCCCAGGGGCTCTGTGCGGAGGGAAAGGGGGCGCGGGCCCTGCGCAGGGTGCCAGGTGCGCACAGCAGGAGGACACCCGCTTGGGAACAGACCGGTCAAGGGCTGCTTCCTTCGTTGCTTCCAGGCACGGGGGGGGGTGCGTGTCAGTTTTCAAGCCCTTTGGCTCCACCTCCCACCGTCCCACGCACACTCCCCCACGCCAGCCATGCACTTCGGACCCCCTCCTCCCCAGGGTGGGGTGGCTGTTTTTAGCGGCCAGGCCCGTCCTTTGGGGGCGGAAGGAGCCTTCAGTGCCAGCCTGTGGGAAGGGGCACCAGGCCGTTTCCTGCCCAAGGGCACTTGGGAGTGTGTGTGCGGGGGGGGGGGGGCAGGGGGAGTCAACAGGTTGGGGAGACCCGGCTGCCCTGTCTGCATTGAATGCCATCTGGCTCATTTCCTGCTGGGTGGCTTCAGTGCGCTGGCCCCTTGGCTGTCAGCCCTTGTGCATCTACGTAGCGCAGGAGGTAGGGCGGGCAACGGTTCAAAGCAAACAGGACAGGCCTGCTGCTGCCAACCAGCCTCACGTGGGGGGGGGGCAGAGGCACCTCTGGGGCTTGCTGCAGTCATGAGAGCTGGACTCATGATGAGCCAGACGGGCCTCCCTGCCCCTGCTGCCACGTGCCCCGGTGGCCCACTTCTCCCGCTGGGGTCCTGCCCAGTTCCCACTTCTCCTTCCCTGGAGGCTGGCTGGGTGCATACCCTGCCCTTCACTACCCAAGGAAGTCTCAGAGCAGCTGACAAACTCCTCTCACTTCCCCTCCCCACAACAGACAGACCCCCTGTGAGGCTGGTGGGGCTGAGAGAGCTCTGACAGAAACGGCTCTTTTTCAAGGACAGCTCTGACAGAACTATGGCTTGCCCAAGGTCATCCGGCAGCTGTAAGTGGAGGAGTGGGGAATCAAACCCGCTGCTCCCAGATTAGAGTCCACGCACTGAACCACGACACCAAACTCAGTCAGCAGAGAGAGGTCCGGTCCGGGCTGACCGGGGCACACATTAGCCCATAGCTCCTGTTCCTAGGGCTCCTGGTGACAGGCACCCCCTCCAGTTCCCCGGATTCCTCTCCACACCCAGAGAAGGCCACCTGCGCTGTGTTAGAGCCCCATTCCTCCTTCGCTTCCACCGCCGTGAAAGAGAGCTCACTTCCCTCATCTGGACCCGGCACTCTCCCCCTCGCACACCGCAGGAATTCACTCTCGTACCCCTTTGTCTGCCCGTCACAACCACCCTTCAGGCAAAGCCCCTCCCCAAGTCGTGCCCTGTGCCATGCCTGAAGGCCAGGCTGCCCAGACACCCCCTCCCTCGTCCGGGAAGGGGAGGCCACGGGGGTCCTTCCCACAAAGCGGCCGCCTCCGGTCTCCCCAGAACACAGGGCATGATCCGCCACATCACCTCAGCTGACCAACCCAGACTTCCGGGGACACGCAAGGACTCCCCATACCTGCGTCTGGCCGACAGAAGGCATACTGGCTGCTGGAAGAAGTGCCCATGTTCAAATCTTCCGAGAGGGGGACTGCCGCCGCCGCCGCCTCCTCCTCCTCCCCCCCTCCCCCAGGGATCCTTCCTCTGGGCTCCCGAGTTCTTCAGTCTTTGGCGTCTCGAGGGTAACAATATCGGAATCGTCACTGACCGCCCCCACGCAAGACCCTTCCTCGGGCAACGCCTCTCTCTCGCCCTGAGCAGCAATGAGAAAAAGGACTGTCATGACACGGAAGAGGGCACCGGGCGGTTGCACGGCTCAGGAAAAGCCGCATCTCACTTCTCTCTTCCAACGAGGACCTGCCCAGGCAGGGACGGGGGGCGGCGGGGGGGGGGGTTTCAGAGCTTTGCATGACTCACCTCTGCAGCTGGCTGGAGGGCCTCAGAGGGGGCCCCACTTTGATCGACCAGTGATGTGGCCTCATTTTGGCCAAATTCAGCTACGGGGACAAAAATTGAATGCGGGCAAATTAAAAAACTAATGCAGTTTTACGCACGTCGTGTACTTTGTGTGTGTGAGAGAGTCACAAACAGACACCCACACTCCCACTGTGGAAAAAAGTGTACAATTTCTAACATTTTTCTCAGCAATAAAGACAAGACTGGGGGTGGCCATCTGACCGTGTCAACTGAGCTGCTCGGCGGGGCAGGCCATCTTAAAGCGCCAGCAACACCAAGTCATCCACAGACTTGACATTTACGCCAGTTCTGAAAACAAAGAGGTGAACTGTGCTGGTGACAGAAGAAGAATGTGGGATGCAATACTACAAGCGCTGTAAGAGTCAGTACAGTTAGGGAATATTCCTTTAGATTCGACCAGTTTGCTGAACTGGTTTCTATCTTGGAAAAACCAGGGCCAGCCTGCAGACAGAAAGTGTTTTAAAATGAAGCAGAGACAAACAGCCAGCCAATCTTCTTTCCTAAGTGAAGAGCCGCTTCCTTGGCGGGAACTCCTAGCCCAGGCGAGCAGCGGCAGACTCCGCTGCCCAGCCAAGCGGCCCTCATTTCGGCGGGGGGGGGGCGCGCTGCCTGTGGAGTGCCACCGGGGGCAGCAGAGAGCAGGCCCCCCACCCTCTTTGCCCTCCCCCTCCAGACCAGTCATGTGACAACACTGAACCAGGCAACTGCGGGGCCGGCCAACCCTCACCCAACGCAGAGGAATGGAGACAGCGGCTCTCTCCGGCATTTCCATTCGCTCTGCAGCGTCACAGAAACTTACCCACGTAACTCTGGGGAGGCGGTTTTTTCCATGACGGCTCTTGGCCCTTTCAAGGCTTCCAGTTTCAGTCTGAGATATCATCTCCACCCCACAACAGGCTGCCAGTTTCAGAGCAAGCGACCGCCTTCTCCTTGGCACCACCTCAAAGTGAGTCTGGCTCAGTTGCACAGCTGGGTTTGAGTCCAGGAGCACCTCGGGGGGGGGGGGGATAAGCTTCCGAGAATCCAAGCTCCCTTGGAAATGAGCCCTGACTCTGGAAAGCTGATACCCCTCCCCCCCATCTCCTTGGGTCCCCCCAGGGTGCGCCTGGACTTGAACCTCTCGGTGGTCCATCCTGCAGACCAGCAGGGCTCCCCCCGGAGGGTCCTGGCCTCGCTATGTCAGTAAGAGTTTGTACCACCACAGGAGGCCGCCCACGCAAAAAACACGGCCCCTCTGCAGAACGGCCAAGTCCAAGAAGCCGCTCGGAAGGGCTGCCAGCGAGATCTCTTCACAGGGAGCACTCTGCGGACAACCGCCTCCTTTTGCCGGCGGCTGAGGGAAACGCTTGGGCGTCGGGATCATGAGCAACAGCCACGCAGAATGGCCTTTCCCCAGAAATCTCCTGATTTCCCCAGAAATCCCCTGAGCCCAGTGAAGTCCTTTGCCTCCCAGACCGGGAGCCCCCCCCTCACCCCCACCCACGCAGTCCCAGCCTTCAGAGGCAACGGGGGGAGCCGCCATGCCCAGAGTCTCCTGTCAGCTGAGCCACCTGCAGGTCGCTCTCTGCCCCGTGACACACGGCAGGCACGGCAGCGTCCGTGGCTCTTCCCTGGGTTAGGGTCTCCCCTTAAGCCCTCTGAAGGCTCTAGCAGGTGGGTGGCGGTGGCAGGGCTGCTCCCACCCTCTCCGGATCTCACCTGGCGAGCCCCCTGGCTCCTCCTGCAGCTCTTCTGGCACCAGAGTCACCGACTCTTCAGACCCCAGCTCCACGGGGTCACCCAGCCCTTCATTTTCAGAGGCCAAGGCCTCCACGTCAGAGCCCTGGAGGAAAAGGGGCAGTGCCGCGTTGGATCTGGTGGGGCCGGGGAACCACCAAGGCAGCCCAGTCCAGCCACTGCAAAGACCTGCTGGTATCTGGCAACCAATAAAGCCCGCTGCCCGCTCTCCGTGCCCCATCCCGGGGGGGGGGGGGGTTGCCTCTAGGTCACCCATTTTGGCCTCGGCTCGGGAAGGAGGGCTCCGGAGCAAACTGACTGATGCAGCAGCCCAATCTCTCGCTCACAACTTCCATGCCAGCAGCTCACAGGGTAGAATTTTTGCCCACCAGACTCCACCGCTTCGAGGGAGCCTTGGTCCCTGCCCTGGTCTTGCCCCCTTCCCGTCCCCTGGTGCTGAACACCCCGGAAGCTGCCTTCTACGGAATCAGGCCACAGGCCGACCCAGGGCGGTCCGGTCCGCGCAGACTGGCTGTGACTCAGGCCAAAGAGGTCCTCCCCCTCCCTGACGGCCTTTCT
Organism: Gekko gecko; assembly: GCA_029375565.1. Lineage (NCBI taxonomy): Eukaryota > Metazoa > Chordata > Lepidosauria > Squamata > Gekkonidae > Gekko > Gekko gecko. Next base: position 18,075,621 of record JAPDNY010000017.1, read on the forward strand.
GCCTTCAGCTGGAGAGGCCAGAGGCTCCAACATGGGACCTTCGGCCTGCCAAGCAGAGGGGCCCCCCACTAAGCCCCCCCCCCCGCATCAGGTATGACTCGCTCGCTCGCTCACTCGCAGAGGAGACCACCTGTGAGACATTCACGCCTGCTGCCCGTCTGGGATAACGGTCTGTCCAGGGCACTGACTAACACCTGAACACCAGAGGCCGGGGGGCCTCACTCCCCTGCTGGCAAATCATCTCTCCTCTTTTCTGCTCGGGGAATAAATGCGCTCGCGAGTAAAGAGCGCAAAGCGAGGCTCTGAGTGGTCGGGCCCAGGCCACGCTACCCTCCGGCCCCCCAGAACCGGCCCCCCACTCGGAGGCAGGGTTTGAATTCATGGGGAACAAAGTTGGAAAGGCTCCACTGTTCTTCTCCCGCTGCAGAAGAGGGGGGATGTCCAGACAGGGGAGTGTTGTCCCCAGACGCCTGGGGATAACAGCACGACTGCTACCAGCCTTGCCTTCACAATGAAAATCAAAGGAAGGCCAGAGAGCCTCCGCAGCCCCAGTGGCTGCCTCGAGGATGGACGCCACCTGCTGGCCATTCCCCCATTTGCCGCCTCCCGCAGCCCAGCTCTTCGCCACAGTCCTGGGGGGCAGGGGGGCGGGCAGGGGAGCTTCCTTACAAGAGTTAAGGAGGCACTGCAAGGCTGCTTTATGGGCCAGAGCTTTGAACGGGTGTTTCACTAAGGAGGGGGAGGGGGAGGAGGAGGAGGAGGCTGTGGCGGCTGTATTGTACTTTGTGCGCTTTTATATCTGGAAGTGGGAGCCGCCTACAACGGGAAGAGATGGCTATGCACCCCAGTGTAAATAGAGACAGTTACCCGCAGGAGGGAGCAAGCCCTCAGAGCATAAGGCCACTAAAAAATTCTAGCCTAGCCCAGACCACCCTCATGCACAGACTGCTCTGTCCTCCTTCCAGGCCGACACACCACCCCCCGCCTCCAGACCCCGCCAAAGAGAAGCAGCTCCATCCGGATCGTGCACCCTTCCGTTCTCTGCCTCCCTGCTGCCTGGCTGCTTCCTGGTGCCCAGTCGAGGCCTTTTCAGCCCAGCCCGGCCAGCCGGGGCAGCGACGAGCCCCAGGAATTTCACAGAGAAGCTGCAGGAACAAGAGCAGCCGCCGCCCAGGGAAGAGAGGGCTCTACCTCGTGGTTGATGACTGTCCAGCCACAGGAAGAATCGCTGTCACTGGAGTTCTCCGACATGATGTACGGAACTGAAAGCAAAACCAGACACAGCAGACAGGATCAAGGCTGGCTGCCCTGGCCCGTCTGCCACTCAGTGCTGCTGAAGCGCAACCTCTGGAGCATAAAATATGCAGAGCTACAATCCCGCCGGATGCTGCCACTCAAAGCAGGACTTCACGGAACCACAAAGACAGGGGACTCCTGTGCCCCAAAGCAAAGGCGTCTCTCCCCCCCCCCGCCTGCACAGCCCAGACCATGGTGGGGGGTGGGGCCACGTGGGGCCCAGAGAGCAAAATGCCCCCAAACAACTCAGGTCACGAGCCAAGCTTTGGAGGAAAACAAAACACTCCAGTGGTGACCTCTAGTCCGGCACTGGGCTTGGCCATTTCCCGGGGCGTGGACCTGAGACCCCCTTCCCCACTGAGACGGCCCAGGGAGAACTTAAGTGGAGAAGAAAGGAAGCCCCACAATCCGCTGGCCCAGGCCCAGGAGGCCAGGCTGGATTCCACATGCAAGGCCCCATCCTCCTCTCGAGCCAGGCTGCCAGGCCGCCCTGCCCTGGGGGGTGCAGCCGGGGGTTGCCTTTCTTGGCCACTGCATCAACCCCAACCCCCCCCCCCGACTTCCCCCTCTCGAGCTGCTGAGCCCAGTGCCCGCCGCTGGAAGGTGCTTCTCCTCTCCAGTCACGAGACCGGCTTGGGTCCTGCTGGCCGCTCCCTTGCCGCTCTCCCAGCCTCCCCTCCGTCCCCCGGAACCACCGACGGGCTCTCAGGAATGAGCCCCGCCCCCCCCGCCCCGCCCGATGCCGCTGAGCGCCCAGAGACCCTCCCCTCCCCTCCCTCCCCTCCCCTCCCGCCCAGCACAGACAGCCGGGGAGGGGGGGCCGGGCAGGTGCGGGGGGGGGCAGCCTCCGCGGCTTCACCTCACCGGGCGGGCGGGTGACTTCGCCCGCCCGCCCGAGGCCCAGCAAGGATTACTGGAGGAGGAGGAGGCCGGGCGGGGCCTGCCTGCCCGGCCTTCTCCTCCGCGGCCTTGGGGACCGGCGGAGGGCTGCGCAAGGGCCCCGCGGCTGGCGCTGCTTACCGGGCCGGGGCCGAGGCGGAGGCGGCGGGAGCTGCTGCTGGGGGCGGGGGGGGGGCGGCCGCCACCTCCTCCCTCCTTCCTTCCTTTCTTTCCTTCCTCCCTTCGCAGAAACAACAAACAGCCACCCGGAAGGGCGACGGGGCGCCTGCGCCTCCTCCGGGCCCTCCCGACGCACCCTGGGAAGCGTAGTCCTGGGCCCGCCGGGCCCGCGGCAGGGCGATGCGCCGTCCGACTACCGGCCCCAGGAGGCCGCGCGGGCGGGAAAGGGCGGGGCCGCGGGCGGAAGGGCCGCTGAGGCAACAGAGGGGGCGTGGCCGCGGGCGGTGCTGAGGCAGTCGTCCTGGCAACGCCGGGCCCTAGCAACGGCCCTGCGGAGGAAAGCGCCCAGCAGGGGAGGGGAGCAAGGGGGGAGCGAGCCCTTCGCCGGCTTCTGGCCCGGCTACCCCCCCCATCCCGTCCCTGGCCAGGCTCCGGCTCCTCTGGTACCCAGCAGGCACCCTTCCTCTGGACCAGTGCTCCCTCTCAGCTGAGTCCGTGTGAGCCAGCTCACAGTTTTGCTAGCCTCCGGCTCACACATTTGCTGCCTTAGCTCAGGAAGGGGGGGCTCCAGAGGAAGCAAATTCATGCAGTAGCCCAATCGCTTGCTCACACCTTTTAATGCCAGGAGCTCACAAAGTAGGATTTTTGCTCACAAGACTCCACTGCTCAGAGGGAGCATTGCTTTGGACCCCAGCCAAGTCCCTGGGCTGGGAAGGGGGCTCCATGGACGTGACGGCCCCCCTGATGTGTCCTCATCTCATCGCCTGTCTGTCTCGCTCTTTCTTCCCCGCAGGAAGAGGCCATGGATGCTCAGCCCAGGCCCGGCAGCGCAGAGAAAGCAGCCTCTTTCCGGCACCCGCCCTGCGCCAGCCCCGGCAACCCCGTCTTCTCCTGCATGCTGAGTGCGGCCACGCTCACCACCGGCACTTCCTTGACAAGGCCCCAGCTGCTGCTGTATAAAACCACCTCCAGCGACTATGGGGCTGTGCCCCCCACCACACCGATGGTCCCCTGTCGGTATTACCCAAAGGATAACTCCTTGACAGATCACTTATTGGCTTGTGGCAAGACAGAGTATAACAGGATTAACACAGCCCTGGACAAAAGCAAAGTGTACGACCATCCCGATATTCTGAACCTTTTATGAAGGGCCCGGTGCCTTCTGCGTTGTTGGTTGACACAATAAAGCTATTAGAAATCCCCACGCTTAGTTTTTCTGTTCATGTTAACATGCTAATATGGAGACCGCTTACTTGCCAGGAAATCTAATAGATGTCAGCAAGACTAAGTTAGTCCTAGATGTAAAGACATGTATTTATTTAGTTCATTTATACAGAATTAACTCAGCTCTTAGATTCTGAACCATGCTGACAGATCAAGGGACCAGAGCCTCTTGATGGCAGGAGGGGTGCGTGTGGCAGAGCAAGTTTTCTTGGATGATGCTGCGATCCTCGATCCCTCCCGGTCCTGCTTTCCCCCTGGCCATGGGATGGAGACCACATTGGCAGCCCTCATGGGTGAGCTTCAGAGATCCCTGGATCAGGGTGGGCCAGTGCAGCTGTTACTTCTCGATTTGACTGCAGCATTTGACACGGTTGACCATGATGTCTCGGCCCGCTGCTTCGCCAGCCCTGGAAGGTGGGGGACTGTGTTGCAATGGCTCTCCTCCCTCCTTTATGGTGCTGCACTAGTATGTGGTGTGCTGCAAGGGGCTATCTTCTCCCTGATCCTGTCTAACATTTATACGCACCCCCTCACCCAGTTGGCTCAGAGGAATGGGCTGGCTTGTCATCAGTCCTGTACCTAGGCCATGGGAATCTGGGATCCGGAATCCAACTCCCAACTTTCAGTGTTGGTGCCATTGCTAAGGGTGGTCCTGGATTGCTTCCCTTCCTGTGGAGGCCCAGGTTGCTTGACTGGCCTTTTACCACCTCCAGCTGGCCAAGCGACTGGTTCCCTGTCTCACTTCTCAGGACTTGGCTACGGTGAACCCGGTGACAGTCACTTCCAGGCTGGATTATTTTAACTTGCTCTCTGTGGGGCTGCCCTTGTACTTGACCCGGAAACTGCAGCTAGTGCAGGACGCAGCAGCACAGGTGCCGACAGCAACATCTGGGTGGGTGTGCATTCAGCCCGTGCTGCACCAACGGCACAGACTGCCAACAGAGTACTGGGTCCAGTTCAAGGCTTTGATGCTAACCTTCAAAGCCCTATGCAGCCAGGGACCTGCGTATCTTTGGGACTGCCTCTCCCCAGATGGGCCCTGCAGAGACCTACGCTCCAGTGATCAACGTCTCTTAGCTGTCCCTGCCCCTAAGAATGTCTGATTAGCCTCAACCAGGCCCTGGCCCCAGCCTGGTGGAACAAGCTCCCATTTGAGATCAGGGCTCTGTGGGATCTGTTACAATTCCGCAGGGCCTCTAAAATGGAGTTGTTCCACCAGGCTTTCGGTTGAGGCACCGGACATCCCAGTCCATCTTGGCCTCCTTTCTTAATCTAGCAAATTATCCAGTGGGGCTGCTCTGAAATGTTTTCATCCGAGCTCTGTTATCAAGGCATGCTTGCTCTGGTGTGCTGCACAGTTGATTTTAATACTGACTTCATTATTAAACTTCTATTTACTGTTTTTGCTGTCGCACTCTTTACGTGTGTAACCACTTGCAGAGAGGGCGGGATAGAAATGGAAAATAAAGAGCTACCACTGCACTACTTCAGAGTGCCAGTGGAGGGCCTCACATGGTCGAGCCATCTCCCCAACATCTCCCTTTCTGTATGCAGGAAATCCGTCCAAGTCCTGGCATGGAGTAAGAGTGAGGGCACTTGGATTCCTTCCAGCCCTCTGGCTCTAAGCAAATAAGGAAGAAGTGAAGAAAGGTTAAAGCGCTGGACTAGATGGACACCAAGACCCTTCTCTGGCTGACCGTGCTGGGAATGTTATTTTTTCAAGGGTCAACTTTAGAATAATTGATTACAAAAGCGTCGCCTCTCACAGATCAGAATGTGATCCCTAGAAAACAGCTAACACTTTGACTTTATTGAACTGCTATGCTGTACATTCAAAAACGATGAAGACTCCTGGTTACTTCCTCATCCTAGGAATTCGGACATTTTATCTAGATGATATTTTACCAGTATTGGTAGCAGTTTTTAAGCAAACACAGCTTCAAGCAAAGTTGGGTTTCTTTATTGAGCAAAATATTAAATTAGAAAAATTATGTTCTAATGTTATTTAAGGAAGCATTTCATACAAAGAAAATGTTTTAACAAAACAAGAACCTCAAATGGCGTACTTTACGGTTACTACTTAAGATGAGCAGGAGAAAAAGGCGTTTTATCCCAGTAATGCTGTACCAAAGTATCGTCCCAGAAACGAACTCCCTCCGTTCAGCAGCCTCAGGGCTACCTCCCAGGGCCTCCAGCCGACAGCTGCTCTCCCGAGCCAGGGGCTCCCCTCAAAATCATCCTGTTTCTTGGATTAGGCGTCGAATCTTCTCAGCATCCTCTGAGATACTTTTATTTGTGGGCTCGATCCTGAGTGCAGCCACGTAATCTTGCAGACCTAGCATTAATCCAGCATGCAGATTTTAAGCCGGCAGGGCTGAGGGGGCAAGGACCGATCGGCTGGCTTCCCAACACGGGCTGCTGACTTCCTACTGGCAGGGCAGGGCAGGGCAGGTGAGCCGACCAGCCCGGACACAGCAGCACAGTCCCCCTGCTCCATCTGTGTTCCTCTCACCTCTCTGAGCGCATCTACCCACACAAACCCTACTGTGAAGAGCAACCTTTACTCCCCACAGAGCACAAGCCAAGCTTGTTGCTCTCATCCAGCTGAAACAAGGGCCGCTCCACAAGCTCCCAGTTGGCAAAGTGGAGGGGGCTAAAAACGACGATGGGCAAACGTCCGCAGTGCTACCACGCTGCTGCTCCATCGGTTTCCTAGATGCAAGGAGGTGAAAAACCGCTCTTGCTTCCACACACACACACACACACACGGTGAACACACGCAATGCTTTCGGAAGCCAAACATAAAAGTTTCCATCTGGAATTCCTCCTCCTGACATATCAGCCTCCATTAGAAAGGAGAGAAATCTATACTGCCTAGTGTGTCCTCTGGGAGGAAATATCACAAAAATACGGGTGAAGAGCCACCACTGAAAAGAAGAGTATGGGTTTTCATTTTAACTTAATCCCTATGCCATGTTGCTGCTGAGGGGAGAATCCCACTTGGAAGGGGGGGGAAATAAGTGGAAGAATGCCAGACTAAGCCAAAAGACAAGCAGTGACCCACAAGGCCTCGTCTCTCCAAAGACAGCAGTCGTGAATCAATCAGCCCCAGGACCGAGGAGGCCTTTCCTCCTTACCTTCAGCATACAGTTCCAGCTCACAGAAGGCTGTCCCTCGCCTGACGTGAGCTTTCACTCTGGCGTTAGCATTGTCTGGAACGGGCGGAGTTAATAAATCCAGGGCCTTGAAGAATGAAACATACAAGATGCTCCAGGTGACATTTCGCACCAGGTCCCCCTTCCCCATCACAAACGGCATGGACACTCTGACCCTCCCCCGGTGTATCAAATGCTCAAGGATGGAGGGGAAGCCAGGGGAAACCATCTCCCCACCCCAGCCCATGATTTCTCTTCGCTCCTCTCTGCCACGGACGTTTTCCCCAGCTGTGCATCTTCTTCCACACCAAACCCCCCACACAGCCCCTCTGACACCACCAGATCCGTCAGACAGAAGAAGCTGCATTCCCGTTTCATGTGCCAATAGCCACGCCCTTCCAGCAATGGCCTCTGCCCTCCCAGGGATGCCTTGCCACAGGATACAAAAGGGGGGAACAAGAACCCTGAGCCTTGAGAACCACGTCCACGTGGGCAGGAATATGACCGCAGGCCACAGAAGGAGTGAGCTGGACTCCCCCCGGAGGGGGCAAAAGCACACCGTTGGATGGCTGCGCAATCTGCACCCGACCGGCAAACCGGGTGGGAGGCAGGGTACTGAGCCCAATACAGGCCTCTTTCCCTAATGTCTGCTGCATGGCTTGCACGATGATGGGTACGCGTTCCAGGGAGGCTTGAAGACAGAACACGGCCGGCGACTGGGCCTCTTCGGCAGAGAGAGACTCGGGGGGGGGGCAGCCGGGTTGGTCTGAAGCCACAGATCAGAGCTTGAGTCCGGTGGCAACTTTAAGACCAACCAGGTTTCCTTCCGGGTAGAAGCTTCCGGGTGCACACAAAAGCTTCTACCCAGCATGAATCGCTGCCGGCCTAAAAGGTGCCACCGGACTCCAACTTTGTCCGGTTCTTCAGCAGCGTTTTCCCAGATGCCGATTAGTGGGGCTTTGGTGAATCTGGGAGAAGCTGAATGTTTTAAGAATGGGGGGCGTACCCCTGAATCTAATCAGAAATCATAACGCGTGCGACCACGTGGTGTTTGCCCGGCCAGCTGTGCGCACGGCAAAGTGGAGCAATGGACACCTCAGCTGCAAACCTCCACACCGCTCAGGAATACCTTGGAGGAGTCCTCAATGGCCTTGTGCAGGTTTCTCAGCCTCAAGTGGCAAGCGGCTCGATTCAGGTACAGGGCCGGGATCTTGCTGTTGATACGAATGGCCAGATTATAGGCCCCCACAGCAGCAAGGAAGTTCCCGGTGGCAAACATTTTGCTAGAAACATAAAAACACGGCTATGCAGAACTGTCTAGTTGCTGAGTTTCCAGCAATTTTTTTTTAAAAAAAATTAAAAGACAAATGCAACCGAATATCACAACTCATGATCCGTCTGGATCATAGAACACGGGCCTCGGAAGAGACCCAAATGTCTGCACAGGAGCAGAGAAGAGGTGTCAGAAGCCTGCAGTGGACGGCACCCCCCAGGACGTCGTCGTCGTCCGTCCCCCCCCGGCACCGCCTGACCGCGAAGGCTTCTCTGTGGGCGGGAGATGCCCCGGGAGGAGACTCACTTGCCCTTCTCCTTCAGCCAGTCGGGATTCTTCTCATCTTCCGACAAGTCCCCCAGCTCCGCGAGATCCGTATTGATTGCCCTCCGTGCCTCTGCTTGCTTCTGCAGCCACTGGGAGGAGGCAAAGAGAAAGGGGGGGCGGTTCTTTCACAGGCCTACCAGAGAGGACCTCGGCCAGGCCCCTCATGCCTGAATTTTGTGGCAGACACTCAGGATCTTGGAAGGAGCGGCGGGGTTCCCTGCACACCCTTCACGTTGGCTCTCGTCTGTGGCGAGGTTCACAGACATCATTTCCGTGGAAGACAGCAGCCTCTTTTCTGCGCAGATCAAGCACTTCAAAATGAACTGGGTGAGTTCAGCAGAGTGTGCCAACCGTCTTTAGGGACACAATCAAACATTTATGGAGAAACAAAGTTCTTGTGAAAAGGGATGCCGGGGAGCTGCTTTGCCCTGGCTGAGGCCCTCCCTCAAAACAGAATCTGCAGGACAGTTCCGTGTTCCCAGCATTCAACCTGCCGGGAGAGTGCCATTTTCCTTGACCCTACATGACCTTTGCTCTATTGCAGAAGGTGGCTGAAGAAATGCCAGCAGGCCCTACTGACCAGTTCCAATGACATCCTGCATGCCCCACACCACAGCCGCACCCTTTCAAGCTCCTCTAAAAAGGGTTGCTTTTTCCTTTCATGGGAGGCTGAACACTCCTCAGCGGGACCATTCTAGGGCAAGCGTGGAGCCCTGGACCTCCAGGGAGAAGAAATGGCAGCAGATGCCAACAAGACGACCCAAACCCCTCTGCCTCGCACGGCACATTTCTTGGAAGCCACAGCGCAGTGGCCAGCGTTCTGTACCTCCTCCTCTTCTTGGACCCTGGATTCCCTGAGAGCTGTCGGGAAGACACGAGGTGTGAACTTGAGCTGTATGCTGCCAGCACGCCGTGGACCAGGAACACACTCTTCCTTTAGCTTCTCAGAAAACATATTTCCAGAACTTCCAGCTGCAATAATTACAAAATACACACAACACACCTTATTTCTCAATGCACAGGAGAAGGATCTCTTCATGCGGAAGAAAAAAGGAGCCCCGGCACAGGTTTGAAAACGATTCTTCTCCTTTCATGCAGCCCTTTGGAAGTGAGCACAGAAGCAGGTTTTGGACAGCTAATACTCCCATCACTCTGTTATTTATTTACATCCCTACCTTTGGGATAATTATCTATAATTTAGTAGGGCCACCGCATCCAGTGTCCTGGGAGCATTTGGAAGGAACGCAGCCCCAAAGATGCAAGCCATGGAATGCAAAAAGATTTGAGGACAGATAATATCATTCCATAAAGGATCTTGCGTGCACAACTAAAAACAAAGCTGTTCCTCGGTCTGGTCAATACTGGTGTTTGTATGGAAAATGGACACCTCTGGGGTTTGCTTTCCGCCTCCTGGTGAGGGCAGAATCTGAGCTCGAGCCAAGATCTGAGCTCAAAGAAAGGTGCCCCCCCCACCCCCCGCCAGGTATGTCAGGAGGGAGCACGGCAGGAAGGCCGATGGCTGCACTGAGAGATCAACAAAAAGAACAGCTGGAGCCAGAATGAAAGAATACAATGGGAGGTGGATAACAGGAAAGGGGGAGCAGGAGAGTGGGAGCCCCACCCCCAGGTCAAGAGAGGGCAGGCCCAGCACCAGGGGCTGCTTCTGGCCCAAAGGCGGCACCCGCTCTCACGCACCTCCCCGCGCTCCACTGGCTATTGGGGCCGCTCCTCCGCCCCCGGGTCTGATCTTGTTTTGCTCTTGCGTTTTTTTAATTGGATCCACGGGGTCCCTTTCTTGCTGATTATGTTGCTTTTCATTTTGCTCTTTCCACTTCTCGATCTCTTCTGTGGCTTTTTTCCGCTCCTCTTCTTTCAGGTCCTCGACCCTTTTCCTTTCTGCTTCTTCAAGCTGTTTTGAATTACAGACACATCAAAGCCCATCCTAAAAGGACTCAAGTCACTCGCAGTCCATCTTGGACTTCCATGGAGCAACTCTTCTCACCCCGCTGGAGCCCAGAGATACCAGCCAAGCAGGTTTTCCCTGACTGAAGCCTTCCAAGTTGCACTGGGCGGAGCATGCCGCCTGAGAATGCCCTGCATGCCCACGGTAGCTGCCCTGCTTCTGAATTCTCCTAGACAGAGCCTCACAGACGGGATCCCCGGCTTCCACACCCAACTGCCTTCCGTTCAGTGCTTCCGTTATGCCAGGAAGTGCTGCCCTCGCACCTCTCCGTCCATTCCCCTCCTCTCGACTCTGAAGCCTACAGACAGCAACAGTCAAGCCCAAATGGCAGAAGTCCGTTTGGCACTACAGTGCCAACTGCTATGCTGTCCAATGGCTGCTCATTTCTGGACCAAAGGAAAGGGCCAGACAGCTCTTGGTTTACCTTCATTGTGGCCTCCAGAGCGCACTTGGAACGTTCTCGTTTCCCAACGGCTTTGGCATCCATTTCTTCTTTCGCCTTCTCGTGGGCTCTGAGCACAGCATCCTCTCGGATCCTCTGCATCTCTTCCTTGTCACCTTAAGAAAACCATTTCAGCCGCAGGTTAGTAGACTGGGCTGTGACAGGGCAAACAGGGCCTGATAACTGAGAGCAACCCGGCAGCAGCGACACTCACAGCTCCGGCAAGGGAACCGTAAAGGGGCCAGGCCGTACAGCAGGGACCTTCCCTGGGCGCTGAAGGCAGCTGGCAGAGAAACACCAAGTCTCACGCAAGCCATGCCCACGAGGGCCCATGCCTCTGCCTGCACTCCAGGTCTGCTCCAGCCTCCTCCAGGCACTGCCACCAGTGTCAGCCACACGCCTGGCCACTAAGAACGTGGCTCTGCTGTAGGGTTGCCGTCTGAACAGAGGCTGAAAGGGCCACCTGCTGTCCATCTCCTCCGCAAGGCGGCAGCAACCATCCAGGCCACTCACCCTTTTCCGCCAGGAAGGATCCCCACATGGCCGCTTCTTTCTTCCGCAGGGTGAAGGACACGGAGCCATCCTCCAGGCGTGCCGAGCTGCGAGCCTCGTCAATCGGGGCCCAGAGGAAGGCTTCGAAGAGGAAGGGAGGCGCGTTCACCTGGCAGCGAGAGGAGGGAGGGAGGGAGGGGGTCGAGTCCCACGAGGCAGGAATGGGGGGCGAGCAGCCAGCCTACCTCGCAAGGCGGTCCTGGGGAGAGGGTCAGGTTGCTAACCTCCTGGTGGGGGCGGGAGGCGGGAGCCCCCCCCCCCCCGAATTGTAGCTGGACCCCGACGCAACAGAGGCCCTTTCCCCTGGCCGCCTCGGAGGGCAGGCGCCACGGTATCCCCTGGAGGCTGGGGGGCAAGGGAGTCCCCCCGCACTTCCCCAGGGCGGCGCTCCCCTTCCCCCTCCGCCCCCACCTTCAGGTACTGCTCGGCGCAGAAGATGTCCGGGCGGCCGAGGAGGCGCCGCCCGCCCTGCCCGGGCACGGTCACGAAGACCACCGAAGGCGTCTGCCGCCAGCTGTAATCGCGCAGCCAGACCGGCATGGCCGCCGTCTCTAGGCAACGGCTTCCGGGAAGCCGCGCGGCACTTCCGCCCAGTCAGCGGAGCCGGCGCGCCCTCCCGCAGCGGGGCATGCCGGGAGTTGTAGTCCCAAGCCGCCCGAGTGGGGCGGGGGAAAGCCGCGCGGCGAGACGGGAAGCTGACCGCCCGCGCATGCCCCGTCCTCGCTCGAGGCCAGGCCGGCGCCCCGCTGCTGCTTCTGCAGGCGGCGGAGGGGAGGCACGCTTCCGCCAACAGCGTCGCCAACCTCCAGGAGGCACCTGGAGACTCCCGTAAATCGCCAGTCGTCTCCAGGCTAGCGACTGGGTCCCCGGGGGGGGGGGTGGCCCCTCTGCAGGACGGACTGCCTAGCACGACGCCCCCCTCCCCTCCCCGAATCATGGACTCGCGGCGCTGGAAGGGGCCCTGCAGCCCGCCCGCCCGCCCGATGCAGGACCAGCCCGGCGCATCTCCGACCCTCCCCAGCAACGCTCCCTCCGAGCGGGCGGTGGAGTCTGGCGAGCAAAAAGGCCGCTTCCGGAGCTGCCGGCCGCGAGAGCCGTGAGCCTGAGCCACCGGGCGGCTGCGGCGGTCGGGATTCGTTTGCTCCGGAGCCCCCTCCCGCAGCCGAGGCAGAAATGGGGGAACTGTCAGCGGGCTGCGGGCGCCTCCCTCCTGCCCCCCCCCCCCGCCGCCGGGCTTGGGTAGGGCGCTGGGCGGGGGGAGAGGAGGAGGAGGAGGAGGAGGAGGAGAGGGCGCCGCGAGACCCGGCCCCCAGGCCGCCCGCCCCCCGCCCGGACGCGCAGAGAGCGAGAGACAGAGAGAGCGAGGCCAGCGGGAACGGTGGGCATTACACAGTAATTTAATTCCGTACCAAAAGGGACACCAAGAGCGGACCCGGTGTGGAAGCGCCTTTCCAATGTGAATTACACTACAGCGGGACGGTCACACGAGCAAGCCAGGCTACACCGCGGAGAGAAAGCGGCACCTTTCACGCACCAGAGCAGGTCGGGCGGGGGGGGGGGATACCCAATCAAGGCTTTGCTTTGCAGTAAACGGAAACCAAAAATAGGTATTTAAGAGACGTCTTCCTCTACTTAAGGGAGTCTACCCCACCAGCGATTATGACCCCAGAGACAAAAAAAGGAGGCGGCCGGAGGGTTATTTGCATGGCAAGGCTTCGCTCACACAGTCCCCAAGGGTTTGTGGAGCTCTTCCTCCCCGCCGGAAGGTGCTTGCTGGGAGGAGGGGACGGGACAGGGGGGCATCTGCTGGTGTGCTCCCCAACTGCACACGGGGCAACCCCCCGGCCGGCAACTTGCACATTTCCAACAGTTCTCAAATGTTCCCAGGGGCCCGTTTGCCACCAAGAACCGCCAGGAGGACAGGGGGTGCCTGACGGGGGCACCCCCCTCCCAACTGGCCGAGGGCACTGCCAGTCACGTCATAAAGGGGACGGCAGAAGTCTTGCTTTTCATTTTTCATGAGCACCCCCAAGAACCACGGGGGGGGGGGGCTCCCAGACTCCTAGAAGCTTGCCCCTCACTTGGAGAGGTCCCTTCACTGCTGCCTGCCCCCAAATGCCAGGGCAGACAGAAAGCCTCAGGCTGCCAATGGGAAGCCAGGCCGCTGCCTGAACTCTGGGCAGCTCAGAGGGCAGGATTATGGCTCCAGAGGGTTTTGTCACACCACAGGGGAAAGGCCACTCAGAGCCCCTCCGAGTGCACTAGGGCAGTGTTTTTCAACCACTGTGCCGTGGCACACTAGTGTGCCGTGAGATATTGTCTGGTGTGCCGTGGGAAAAATTCCAATTTCATCCGTAACATATGAACAATTATAAAATAAAGTATTATTATTTCATAATAAAGTAATTATAAAATAATTTCTTTGTGTTTGATTCCTATTCAAGAGAATTACTTTATATATAGTCAATATAGGCACAGAGTTAAATTTTTTTAACATTTTCTAATGGTGGTGTGCCTCGTGATTTTTTTCATGAAAAAAGTGTGCCTTTGCACAAAAAAGGTTGAAAAACACTGCACTAGGGCACCAGTTTGCAGACACTGCCAGGCCCCTCGCAGGGCTCACGCCTTCCTCCGTTTTGGTTCTGAATGCCTGCCAGAGCCCAAGCTCCCCCCTCGACAGCGGCACCCCAGCTCTGGCTGAGAGGAGGGCCCGGCTATGACGGCCACAGATTTCCCAGGCCCCCTTTCCATCCTCTGCCTTCATCCCCACCGCCCAGGGCAAGCCAGGGAGGTGCAGCCGGGAAGCTCCAGTCCACAACAGTGTAGCTGGGGCCAGCCCTGGGCTTGACTCCCAGGGCCGGCCCAGAGCAGAGAGGCCTGCCTCCTGTGACCAGACGGATGGCTGCAGCAACACCCATGCAGATTCCTGGAGAGCGATGTGTGCACCCCAGCGGTGCACGAGAGGCCGCTTCAGGTCCATGGCAGCATGGGGGTGGGGGCGTTCTGCATTATGCACAAGCGAGAACGAGCGAGAGCCAGCCTGGCTGAAAGTGCGGGCACTCACCTTCCTCCAAAGACAAACCAGAGCTGTAAAGAAGCGGTCGGAGGACATTTCGGATTTCATTCTCATCCGGCCATGAAGGCTGGGATAAAACAGGCGCTGCTCGGCAGGTCTAGAGGCCTGACCCGGCAGGCCGCATGAAGGTCGTGTGGGAAGAATACCTCCCCTCCTCCCACGGCCATGGGCCCACTCGCTCTGTGTGCCTGCTTGGGGGGGGGGGCAGGCTTCTCCCAGCACCAAGCCAAGGCCCACAACTCATCTGAATCTGCGTGTCGCCCTGAAGAGGCCCAAAAAGGGCAGGCATGCAATAAGGCACATTTGGGGGCAGAGCACACATGAGAGTCCCTTTGTGGACCCGGAGAAACCCTCCCCTCCCCAGCCATAGTTGTGGCCAGACCCCTCGCCAGGGCCCTTCCCTAGAGCCATCTGGGGCCCCCAGGCCTTCTCCACTGGGAATAGGCTCTAGAGATTCCCACCTTACTTCAAGCGCAAAACCGGCCACCCCAAAGGTTACGTAAGACGGCCCGCTGGACGCCTCAGCGCCCACCTTCTCAGTTCAGCCTAGAGCGTCCCTCAGCAGCGTCATGTTCAGCTCTTCCCAGAAAGCAGGAGCACCACGAAGCTGCCGTGTACTGAAACCGACCACTGGCCCCTCTAAGCATTGTCTGCTCAACTGGCAGCAGCTCTCCGGGGTCCTTCATATCACACAGGATCTGATCCTTTTTTAGGCCGGAGATGCCAGGGATCGAACCTGGGGCCTCTCTGGCTGCCAAGCAGGAGCTCTGCCACTGAGCCACGGACCCACGTCCCTGAATGATGGTGGGGGAACACAGAGCCGGGCATTCTACTGGAATCCCAGGGCACACAACGGGAAAGAAAGCAAAGGTAGCTAAGCCACTGACAGCCTGAGAGCCAGGTGCAAATCTCCACTCTGCCACGTAGGACACTGGGTGAGACTCGGCTCTCTCTGCCCAGTTGTGAGGATACGGGGGGGGGGAACCATGGATGCCCCCCCTTGAGCTCCTTGGACGAAGAGTGGGATACACACAGACAGAGACAAGAAAGCACACGTGCGCACGCATGCACCCCCCTTAGCTTCTGGGTCATTTTAGGCTTGGCTCACGAGAGGGAGAAGAGTTTTTGAGGGGGCGGCAAAGAAAGGCCGCTGGGCAGGGCTGGCCACTTCCGAAAGAGCGGCCCCTTCACACCCTCCCGGAGGGACTCCCACCTCTCGGGTGGCTTTTCCTGGGACCAAACCCACTCCTCCCGACTTCACAAGCCTCACCTGCTGCCTGGGCCAGAGGCAAGCCCTCCAGAGACCGGGGGCTGCAAACCAGCCCCGCCCCCCAGCCCAGTAAGGCTATGCAGGCCGGCCTCTGGTGCGAGGGATGAGGCCTGTGACCCATGAGACCACGAGGACTGGGGCAGGAAGCAGCCAAGGCAAGGTGGGGCTTCAGACGACGGCCCTCCTCCTCCTCCTGCTCTGGGGGCTTCGTCTGCAAACAAGACGGCCTCTTCCGAGAGACACAACGCCGGGGGGGGGGTTGTCTAAAGCTGCTTTCTGCCCCCAGTCGGATCTCTGATCCCCAAGCCCCCCACACTGCTGGGGCTCCCAGTGACAGAACAGCTCCCCCCCCCCCCCAGTGTTTCATTTGACTGGAGACGCCACGGGCCGGACCCGGGACCTTCTGCCTGCCAGCCAGGCCACCACTGCGGCAAGGCCGAGCCCTCCACCTCTACTTCTCTCTCACAGCAAGGCTTCAGCACAGCCCGGCCCAGCCTCACGCCGCAGCCCCAAAGCCGCCAGCCTCCTCCTCCGCTGCCCCAAACCCCCTCCGCTGCTCCTCCCAGCAACCTCAGAAAAGCGCCAGGATGGCAGAGGCGGCCAGAACAGCCTGGAGATGGCTCTCGGATCCTCACCGGCCTCCTGGCCAGGGCTCCCGACTGCTGCTGCTGCTGCTGGGGAGGGGGGGTCTGGGGAAAGCTGAGCCACCGCCTCCCCCCCATTTCTTGGTCCTCTGCTGCTTCCCCCCCCCCCCGTTCTCGACCCCACCTCAAAGGACAGGGAAAGTGCTGCAAATGAAGCACCCCTGGAAAGGCAGGAGCAAGCGTCAAAATGGAAGCCGAGCCGGGGGGGGGGTGCTAGAGGCCCCACGGGGGCCCGCCCGACCAGGCTGGGATCTGCCCTGGGGAGGGACTTGCAGAGGAGGCTGCGGAGGCCAAACCAGGAGCAGGTGTGGAGGGAGGAGAGGCACCGCCCACTCCTGGTGCCCTGCACCTCCCAGAAACGGACCTCCACAGGAGCGTGTTTACAAGCAGCGCATGAAGGCCCCAGGCGTGCCCTTCACTTGGCAACACTCTCTGAGCACCAGCTGGAAGAGGGAGGCACCGAAACCTCGGGGGGCGGCAGGGACACGCCTCGGGGCCTCCTCCTGGTGCCTCGGAAGAGGACTCTCGCCCAGGGGACAGGCACGGCGTGAGACTGGAAGTCAGGGAACGGCCCCCCTCTGCGATTAAAAACACACACACCCAGCGGCGCAGGCCCTCCCTCGGAAGAGCCAGTGCCCGGGCTCCAGAAGCCACCAGCCACGGGCACCCTTGGTGACGGGCATCCTTCGTAGCCCACTAAGGTTATGCTCTGAAACAGACACTGGGGGGAAATACTGAATTTCTGCACTAACCCTAACACTACTCGAGGTTAACATCACTTGACGGCTTCAGCTAGGAGACAAGTAACTGCACATTCCTGGTGATCGTCTTAAAATAAATATTGCTTGATTTTGCTCGCTGCCTCGGAGCCTCCGAAATGTTAGAAAAGAAGGAACCCTTCTTCGCAAGAGAGGACAGACCAAATGCCAGCCAGACAGCTGCTGCGGGCACTCCTCCCTCCAAGGCAGCTCCAGTCCACAGGCCCACCGCGGGCCAGCCCTGCCCGCCACAGCAGGAGCCAGGAAGGCCTCCTGGGCCCATCGGCAGCAACAGGGCCTACGGGCATGCAGCCGGGACGTGGCATTGAGCGAGCATTTCGAAAAACAAAGCAGGGCAGGAGTCCTGTGGCCCCTTCAGGGCTAAGGTGGAGTTCTTTAGATGCAAAGATGGGCGGGCGGGTAGGCGGGGGAGAGGAGAGCCCCCCGCCCAGCTGGGGAGCAGAGCGGAAGAGCCCCCGCCCTCCGCGGGGAAGGGAGCCCACAAAGTGCCGCTCTCCGCAAGGCCCGCCTCTGCTCACTCAGGGCCCCCGGGCGCTCAGGCGTCAGAGCTCGAGACGGGCGGCCCGCCGGTCTCCCTGGTGCGCATCAGCTGCACGTCCTTGTCCGCCATGCAAGTGTCGCAGCCCCAGACTGCGGAGGCTTCCGCCGTGAGCAGGCCGTACGCCGACTCCGTCATGCCCGTGCAGAGCCGATGGAACCACTTCTGGCAGGAAGCCTCGCACAAGATGGCATCCTGGTCGTCGTTCACCTCGTGTGTGCAAATCCCGCAGGGGTAGACCGGTTCGGAGGGCGGGTGGCCGTGCGGGGCGGGGTGCGGCGGGTGCTGACCGCCCTTCTCTGGGCCTCCCCCTTCGGCCGTGCCACGGGGCAGGTGGGGCTTGTTCTGCGTCCCGTTGGCATGGCTGCTGTTCAAGGCTTCGGCGGGCTTGGGGGGGTGGCTCTCCGGGCCGGCTGGCACGTGCCGGGCGGCGGGCTTCGGGTCCACGCTCCCCGAGTTCCCCACCTCGTCTGTGCCGTGCTGGAGGTGCTGGGCGGGAGGGGGGCCGTGCTTGTTGGGGCCAGGTTTCTGCACAGGCTTGTTCTGGCCATAGTTGTTTGACAGCGGGCCGTACGGAGGGTTGGGCTCCATCTGGGAATTGTTAAAATTGGGGTGGTTTCCAGGCCCAAAATGCAGCGGCATCTCGTGGTGCGGCATCTGCGTCGCGTTCTGGGAAGCCATGTGACCAAAGTTCTCCGCGGGGTTTGACCTGAAGTGCTGGCCAGGCATGGCGATGTTCTGGTTCAGGCTGGCGCCGTAGGACGGCTGGTTCCCGAAGGCCAGGTTCTCGTGGGGCCCAAAGTTCATCGCCTGAGGCCGGCTGAAGACCACGCCCACCGGGCTCTGCGGGAACGGGTGGGGCTGGCTGCGGAGCGGGTAGGAGGCCCCGTACTGCGAGGCCATCCTGGGCAGCAGGTGGGGCGGCATCCTGAAGGTGCCGTAGCCGCCAAAGCCCGGGTAACTGGGGTTCCCCAAGTAAGGGTTTCCCGCCGGCAGCGGCTTGTAGCAAACGGTGTTGTAGTTGTCGTCAAATGGATTAGCTGCTACCAAGTGGTCCGCGCTGGGATTTGGCGGGGGAGCATATTCGGAGGGCGGCGGGAAGCAGGAGCCCTGGAAGACCAGACCGCTTAGGTTAGTGTGGCTTTCACCTCCACTCGACAAAAGACGAGTTCCGCCTGGAGTGCCCCATAAAGACCAGAAGCTTCACTAAGGGAAGGCGTGGCACCATTGCGGGGGGGGGGCTTGCTTGCTTCGGCTTTTAAGGATAAAATGCGTTTTGAGTCCCCGCAGAAGGCACCCCCCCCAGCCCTGCAGCCAGTGCAAATTCCCTGGGGAAGCCACCGTTCCCACACCACAGACCCACCCCGGTGGCCAGGGCCCTGGGCCCACCGGAGGAGGAGTCCTTCCACCTGCAGTCTCCAGCAGCGGGGGAAAGCACGGGCCAGGTAGGCTGCACGGAACTGGGCTGCTTGTCACCGGCCCAGCCACGGTGGCAAGAGTGTCAGGCTAGGATCCGGGGGACTTGGGTTTGAAGCCCACCTGGCTACAGATGCCTGGATGACCTGGAGCCAATCTCAGCCTGACCTTCCTCACAGGAGGAAAGATCCGTGTGGCCAGACCCTTTGGTTCCCCCCCACCGGGGAAGAGAAGCAGGGCATAGATGATACAATTCACCCGTTTCCTTTCTGCCCCCTTAAACCGCTGCACGCTGTGGCTCTGGCTCACTCATCCAAGTTCCCTCGTTCGAGCGCTCCCACAGCCAAGAGCGTGGCCCGAACACTCCGAAACACTGAGAACTCCCTTTATTCCTCCAGAAAAGGCTCTCAGAGCTGAACTTTTTGCTTTTTGACTTCTCACATGGTCGGTCTCCACCAGGGCCCTGAGTCTGCAGGTGCAACAGGTAGAGGCAACGCTGCCAGGCACCGAATGCACACAAGACACAACGGGGGGGGCAGAGACGTGAAGGGCCTCCTCGGAGCAGAGAGGAACCAGGGAGGACTCGGCAGGGGAATGCCGCCTGCCACTAGACACCAGGCACACGGGAAGGAAGGAAGGGAGGGAGGGAGGGAGGGAGGGAGGAGGGGGGGGCTCTCAAAAACAGAGGGCCAGGGCGGCCCCGGCTGGGCGTGAGGGCTGGGAGAAACGCAACCATGGCGCCGCTTACCTGAGAGGTGGCCTTGCGCTTCTTCTTGTCAGGGCTCCCCAGCTGCACTCCAGGGCCTCCTAGGGCCTCCAGTCCACCGTCGCCACCTACGGAGATCGCAAGGGACACAGGGACACATTTACCACCCTGCAAGGTCACCAGTCTGGCAGGCGATGTTTGGATGCATTTGGATGTGCCTGGATCTTTCTCTGCCTGTGCCCATTCCTGTCAAACATGGAGTGTGTCCCCCAGAGCAAAGACTGGCCAGGGACCCCCCCCCTCCCCCCCAGCCAAAGGCACAGAACTCTGGTGCCCGCTTTCAGGTCCCGCTCCAGTCTCTCACGGGGACTCTGGGTCCAGATCGAGGTGGATTTTGTGCACCATGGTGCCCTACCCTTGGCCTTGCGTGCTGGGAAGGAACCCGGCTGCGGGGGGGGGGGGCGCCACACGCCGGAGTGAGAGAGAGGGAGCCTGGGCGTTCTGCAGGGACACCTCCACAGGCTGTCTCTGCAGTTGGGCTGAGTGGGTGTCTGTGGGGAGGGGAGTCTCTTTGGGAAGAAACCCAGCAGGCATTTGAGGGGAAAGGGAAATGCAGACAATACTTAATGTCACGATTGCTTAACTGCAGAAATATAAAAGGTGTAACTTAGCAACTAGGTAAAAACCGCCTTGGTCTGAGTGAATCAGGCAGCCAAACGGAGCAGCCAAGAGGACCTCAGGGCCCCCCCACCCCCCTCCTTCCGCCGATCCGGTGGGGGGGGGAGAGAGAGGGGGGGGCAGCCCTCCTCCTCCTCCTCCTTCCCCCCCACTGAGGAGCCAACGGGGCTTCCCCGCCCCTCCCCCTCGGCCCCCTGGCCAGGCACGACGGGCACCGGGGCCTTCCACAGCCCGGGCCGGCCCTCTCTCCGCCGCCCCGCGGGTGCCCTTCCTCCCAGCCGGGGACGCCCCCCCCCCCAGCCGCAGGGGTGGGAGTTGGGTGCCCCCGCCGCCGCCCCCCCCCCGGCAGAGTCACCCCAGCGGCTGCACCCCTCCCCCCCGCAGACGTGTCAGCCCAGCCCCGCGGGGGGGGGAGGGGGGAGGGGGGAGGGGGGAGGGAGCCCGGCGGGGGGGAGCTGCGCGGGCGCCCTCCCCCTACCCCTCGGCTGGCGCGGCCGTGCAGGGAGGCCCCGGGCAGGACCCCCCCCCCCGCCGGCCTCGGGCCTGACAAAAGCGGCCCCCTCCCCCTCCTCCTCCCGAGGCGGGCCGAGCAAGACGGCGGCGCAGGGCTGAGCCCCGCCCGCCCCTCGCCCGGGAAGCCCCGCCGACCCCCCCCCCCCCCGTCCTCCGCCCGCGCCAGGCCGCCAAGCAGGGACGGGCCCGGGCCCCCGCACGTGGGCGCCGACGGCGGGCCCCTGAGCGCGTGCAGAGCGTCTCCCCCCCCCCCGCGCGCCCAGGGAGCCGGCCAGGAGGCCTCCCCGCCCTAAGTCGGGCGGGCGGGCGGGCGACTGGCGGGCCTGGCGGCGGCGGAGGAGGCCGGGGCTCGGCGGGGCCTGCCGCGGGGGAGGGGAGGAGGAGGAGGGAGCGCGCCCCCCCCCGGCCTCCGCCCGCCCGCCTACCTCGGGGTCTCTTGAGGGCCGCGGCGGGGTCCTTCTCGTGTTCCGCGGACATCGCCGGCGCACCATCGCTCCGTCCCGCGCCCGCCCGCCCAGCGCCGCCTCGCTCGGCCTCTCCGGGGCGGGGCCCCGACGCCTGCCCGCCCGCCCGCCCGCCTTCCCAGGCGCCCCGGCCCGCCCGCCCGCGGGGAGGCGCTTCAGGGGCAGGCGAGAGCAGGGCAGGGACGGAGGGAGGGCCGCCGCCGCCGCCGCCCCCTAGAGCGAGTCCCCGGCGCAGGCCCGGGCCCGGGGAGAGAGGTCACCCCTGCACTCCCCGGCAGTGAGTGACCCAGTGCCCCCCTCCCAGCCCCCCCCGAGAGCTCTCCCGGGGAGCCAGGCTCCCGAGGCCCCGCCCCCTTCTCAGGGGACCGCCCCCCGGACAGACTCCCCCCGGGGGCCCCTCCGGGCTGGGGGCCTGGCGAAGTGGTGCGCCCTGGCCCCCCCACTCCTCCTCCTCCTCCTCCGCCACGGGCAGCGGCTGGGGGGACCCTGGGCCGGCCACCAGTTCTCTCGGAGCCGTTCTCTCAGGAGCAGTCCCTGCCAGAGCTCCCTCGGCCCCGCCTCCCCTCCCGGGGGGGGCCTGTCCGCGGCGGGAGGGAGGGAGGGAGGGGGAGGGAGGGCCGACTGGGAGCCGCTCCGGGGCTCCCTTCGGGTGGGGGAGGGCGGGACGGGGAACCCCCCTCTCCCCTTCGCCTCCGCCTCCTCCCGGCCTGTCCAGCCGGCCTCTTCTGCGAGCCTCGGCTCTGCGGGCCCTCCCCGCGGCGCCCGCCCCCCCCCGCCAGGTCTCTGCCCGGGGGAGCCTCTCTGGGGACGGGGGGGGTTCCGGGGGGCTGCTCCTCCTCCTCCTCTCCCCCTGGCCCGGCCCCTCCCGCCAACCAGAGGGCGGGGTGCCTCGGGGGGGGGGGGAGGGCGCTCACTGGGTCTCGGCCGCAGGCCAGTGGGAATGGAGGGGCTCTCCGCCCAGGGACCAATCAGCACTGAGGCGCTGGGAGCCTGAGCCCCTCTCGGAGGGGGTGCCTCCCCGGGACCCTGATGATCGCGGGGTGGTGGGTGTGGTGGCGGCGGCAGGGGGGGGGCCTGTGGAGAGGGCCTTCCCGGCCTTGGCAGCCCCCTCCTAGAGCCAGTCTGGCGGGGGGTGGTGAAGAGCAGCAGACTCTGATCTGGGAGAACCGGGCCTGATTCCCCCACTCCCCTGCTCGCACCTGCTGGGGTGACCCTGGGTCACTCACAAGTTCTCCCAGGAGTTTGTAGGCTGCTCCGAGACGCCAAGCCAAGGGCCGGGTAGAAATCCAATCCCCTCCTTCATTTGGGCCTCTGACAGGGCACCCACTCTTCCGCGTCTCGGGCAGGAAGAGGTCTTTGACATCCCCCTCCCGCCCGACCCTTTGGAGTGGGCATTGGACTGGGCACCTTCTGTGTGCCAAGCAGGGGCTCCGCCACTGAGGAGGAGGAGAAGATGACGACGGAGAAGAGATTGGACTTATACCCTGCCCTTCACTCAGAGCAGCTTACAAACTCCTCTCCCTCCCTCTCCCCACAACAGACACCCCCTGTGAGGCAGGCGGGGCTGAGAGAGCTCTGACACAAATGGCTCTTTTTCAGGGACAGCTCTTATCCGAACTACGGCTTGCCCAAGGTCACATCAGTAGCTGCAAGTGGAGGAGGAGTGGGGAATCAAACCTGGTTCTCCCAGATCAGAGCCCGCACACTTCACCACTACCCCTTTCTCTGACCCTGCCCCATCACATGCTGAAGCAGACGGTACTCCCCCACCCCCACCCCCTGGAGGCACAGCTGTCCTGCGGAGGAGGCAGGGGAGGGGCCCACACCAGGGCGTGGTGCAGCCGGTCCCAGCATGGTGATGGGGCCACACGCCCTTCCCCAGGGCCTCAAATCTCCGGTTGCCTGCCGAGGGATGCTCCAGAGCTGTGCAATTTAAACTTAGATTTGGATCTAGCTTAGGATCTGGGTGTGGTTTGGATCAGGCCCGAGGGGGAGGAAGGACGCATAAAGCCCAGACCAGAGCAGCCCTCCAACCCAGGAGGAAGGGGCACCCCCCCAATTCCCCCCCCCCAGCTCTGCCCCATTAAAGAAAACTCTTGTCCAGCAGTGGCCCGGGGGCTGGGTCAGGCCCCCCCCCAGAGGGCTTCCATCAGGCCTGCAGTGGCGCTGGCTGTCTTCTGCTGCTGCTGCTGCTGCTGCTGCGTCATTGTAGGGTTGCAGCTGACAGATACACACACCTGAACAGCAGACTCGAGACTGCAACAGCACACAGACATTCTGATGCAATCATTCAGAGCAAGAGGTGTCAGTGATCAGACATGGTTAAATAAACAAAATATTGCAAGAGCGCTGATGTTTTAAGCATGTTTTTATTTTAAGTTAAAAAAAAAAACCCTTTGTGATTGTGTCTTTTATAAGGGTTCTATCTCCGCTCCTTGGCATTCCCTTTTATGACACACGGGGCCCGGCCCAACAAGGCCTCATTGATGCCAGATCCGGCCCTCGTAACCGGCAATGAGTTCAACAGCCCCCCTGTTTCAAATGAATAAGGTATGTTTGGAACTGCAGAACTCTCTCCAGAGCAAGCGCGTTTGACACCCCTGCGGTAGAGGCTGGAAAGGAAATGACTCCTTACAGGGAAAACAACGACAGCCGTTTACTAAAGGAGACTTTTATTCAAACTGTGCAATCCATCAGTATTTAGACAGCAGTTTCATAAACATTTTGGCATTGAAACTTCTACTCATTTTTTTGGCATGACATTTGTGCCTGTCTAAAGAACAAGCCTTGGGGGAGGGCAGAGAAACACACCGAGGTCGACAGTCACTACAATGCGCTATATATATATATATGTATAAAAAGAATTCTTTTAAAAAATCCCACATTATTAAACAAAACATTAAAAAAAAAGACATTTAAAAAGGTACATTCACGATCACGGCAAACAGCAGCTGCCCTCATGCAATGGAATCCACAGGGCTGGTCCCCTGAGTCAAAGATAAAATTAATATAATTCAGCCGTGTCTTCCATTCGCCAGGCAGCTGCTGCCGCCCGTACAAGGGGCAGCGGGAGGGAGGGAGGGGGGAGCACCGCCAGCTCCCACCCTCACAGGTCATTCGCATCTTCAGAATACAACAGGAGGAAAAACAAGAACACCCAACAAAGCCTTGGCTGGGGGGGGGGAAGGGGGTACAAGCCATGGCCCAAAAGCACCACCACGTGGAGGCAAGGGGGGTGCCCAGCAGGGAGGCAAACCCTCTCTGCGGGGCAGGGGCGGGGGAGAGACTGCCTTGGCGGAAAAGTGGGCGGGGTCGCCTGGTGCAAACTGAACCCCCCTCTAGGCAACACGGCTGAACTCATCATCGAATCCCCTCTAGGGAGAAAGAATTCTTCCTACCCTGATCTCAAGGGGGAGGGTCTTCACTGCATTTATATGCCACCCTTCTCCCTAGAGGGTGGACCCAGAGCGGCTGACATCACCCCTCCCCTCCTCCGTTTTATCCAAACTACCCATGTGCGGTAGAGGTTAGGCCATGCGCCTCGCTGCCATTCAGCAGGGAGGAAGAGATTTGGAGCCAGAGGGTTTAAGGGCCGCCAGCCCAGCTTCTGTCGCTTGGGGGGCAGAGAAGGCTCTGGAGGCTCAAGCACTCCACTGGGGATTTGGAGGTTCTCCAAATCACGTCAGGTTCCTTAACAGAGCGCATGTATGAGCCCTGGTGCACACCCCCTACGTGAGCTCCTGGGTTAACAGAGCATTTGGATCTGGGAGCATCTAAGTTGTATTTGTGGTGTGGGGGGTGGAGCTGGCAATGGTGCAGGAGGGGAAACCTTCCCACCTCCAGAACTTGGGATCTTTGGGCAGAGTCGCTGTGAGCTGCTGTGCATGCGCATTTTTTGCCGTGCACAACGGATGCTGCTTAGATGTCTCTCTGTCGGCCACATGGCCACTTTTTTAAAAGACTGAGTTCTCAACACACCACTTACTCCAGAGTTATTTCTTTGGTGTCCCTCTGACATCAGTGGGACTACTCTAGAGTATGTGTTTTGCTGAGAATAGCTTTGGCAGGTGCCCACATTCAAGTGCCTGGGAGTCAACGGGATTTCCCCTCCCTTGGCTAGGCGGAAAAGGGTTAAGGAATGGCACTCTGGTGGCCCCATCTGCTGGGGAGGTGAGTGGAAATCTTTGGTGGTGCCCAAGCAAATCTGCGTCCCTCAAAGAGGATTCGGGTGACGCGAGGCCGCGCCCGTGGGGGGTGGCGGTGGCGGCAGCGGCAGCAGCCCAAGGGCCAGTCCCAGGGCTCAGTGGAGGTGGAAGCCCCTCCCGCTGCCTCGGTCCTGCCCCGGCAAGGCCAGAGTCACAATGCTGGGCTGGGAGGGGGTGGGGTGGGGGCGATGGGCCTGGGAGGACTCATCCACCACCGAATGCTATCGCAAACAAGAAACGCAAGGCAAAGCGACCTAACTAACACAGGCCTCTATGCTGAGGTAGCCTTAAATATCTTTGGTTGTCTCCATTTGCTGCTAAAAAGTACTGGAAGAAACGATACTTTCTCTGGCTCGCGTTGGAGGCCGGGGCACTGTCTGTAGCTAACTGGATCTCTCTAGCACCCCAGCCAAGCCCCACGGAGAAGGTGCCGTCGGCTCTCTGTCCCCAGCTCGGCTTTGGCCATGGGGAAAGAGCTGCGCAGACCTCACTGCCCAGGGGGCTGGCCAGAGAGAGCTCTGGGGAACCCGGCAGCGTCCCTCCGGGCCTCGGGGTCAGGGTGGCAGCGACTGTCCTTGGAAGAGCTGCACGGCACGTCCCCGGACAGCCCTGGAGCCCCACAGTCTTTGGCAGGGCCACGCGAAGGAGCAGAGTTCACTGGCAGCGTGGAGAAGGGCTCCCCCGGGGGCCAGCACTCCCCGCAAACAAGTCTTTGGAGAAGGAAAGGGTCCCCCCGGGCAGGCGTGTCGGCTCTTTGCGCCTTTGTCAGAGAGACGGCCGGCCGGGAAGCTGCTCTGGGAAGCTTTGCGCAGCGGCCCCGATATTCTGGTCTAACTTCTGCTGTACGCCCAACAATTTTGACCCACGAGTCCAAAAAAATAAATCTTTGGTGAGAAGAATTTCTTTTTCTTCAGCAAGTAGATTAAAAAAAAAAACACAAGAAAAATATTCTAATACTGGACTGTCAAAAAGCTAATTGCCGAAGAAAAGGAAAACATAATTACACTTGGAAGTCTTTGGAGCGGTTATTTCAATTTTCTCACAAAAGAAAACAAAAAGAGAGAGGTTCATGTAACAATAAGGTAGTTAAAACTGGAATAACTAATCTAGTCAACCAATCCCTACGACCCAGAGAACGCCCACCGCCCGGTTCTCTTCTGCCTCTGGTTAGTAGCTACTTAGGCAATAAAATGGATTCAAACCTATATTTTTTTCCAACTAGCACAATCATCTTTTCTTTTTTTTGGGAAAATATGCAGCTTTTTTTTCTACAGAAAATTCTTTGGTACAAGATTATTGTCATCTTTAAAGCCTTCGTATCAAGACAAGGGTGGAAGGTGGACGGGCCGTGTCTGGCACGGCGCAAGGAGGGAGGGGGAGAGAGACACACACACACGCACGCCCACACTTGCGCACACTCGCAGGCGAGACACGGAGAGGAGAGCCCTGCCAGCCCCCCAAAGCCCAAGAGAGGCGGGGAGGCCCACTCTCCCCGCCCCCTGTCGCTGGCACAAGGGGACCCTTGCTTGGGGGGTCACCCCCGGGCAGCTTCTAGGCCGGCCGGCCGGCTGCTCTCGGAAGAAACAACGGCTGCGGGCCAGGGGGAGGCAGGTCTGCGTGGCCGGGCTTTGGAGGAGTGGGCAACGCTCTCCCTTCTCCAACTTAACAATCAAACAACACGCGATACCCTGTCAGTTTGCCCCACACTGCTGCGAGGCGGCTTAAAAAAGTCACCAAACTGTGCCCTGAGTACAGGAAAACAACAACAACAACAACAACAACACTAGAATCACTTTTCCAAGGAGGTAGTATCGAGGAGGAGGAGGAGGAGGAGTCGTGCGGGCCTCGGGGCCTGCGAGGGTCTCTGTTCGGCTCAACCGCTGCCTTCTTCCTTCCCAGGCAGCTTCTCCGGAGCGCCGCCTGCCACCGCCGTAGAAAACCAGGCTTCAGCCTGCAGCAGCAGCAGCGGCTGCCAGACCGGTGGTCCGAGAGGCGAGCCCCAGCACGGAAGCCCCACTGCTCCTGAGCCCCCGGGGCCATTCCCGTCCCCCCAGCCCGCCGAGAGCGTTTAAGGCATCTTTCTGCACTCCGAAGCAACTTCACGAACATGGGAAAGGGCATAAGGCAAACCTGTGATTCCAGAAGACAATGCAGAAGGCACCGTTGCTAGGGAGTAGCAGGGAAGGCTCGAGGCCTGGCGTGGCCGCTCCGGTCCGGCCAAGGTCTCGGGAGCACTTCCCGGAACAGAAACGAGCGCTGGGCCCCCACGGATCCACCACAGCGCACGCGGAGGAGGATCCCAAGGGGAAGGCACTGCTTGTCCAAGGGGGGGCGGCGGCGGGGGGGGGAGGGACTCGGTTCTCAAAGGCCACCTGGGCTCAGCAGCCGGCGGGCTCTCTTCCGGGGTGTTTCTCGGGCTTCGGCCTCAGGCCTCTCCAAGCCAGGCAGCCCCCCACGCCTCCCCACGGCCTTCTGCAGAGGGGCTGCCCGGCTGGTTCCGCAGCCGGAGAAGCTGCCCGGCTGCCTTCCTCCTCCTCCTCCGAGCGGCACCGCTCCCTTCCAGCAGCCAGCGCTTCAGCCGAACAGCCCCGCACACCGAGACCCAACACGACTCCTCCGAGCACAAGCACGCATCATCCGCACACGACAGACACATGTCCGTGGGGGAGGGGGAGGGGGCGGGGCTGCTAGGAAGCATCGTCCGTCCCGCGGCTGAGACCACCCCTCAGCACACGGGTGAGGTAATGGAGCTGGTCTCCGGAGTTCGCCGCCTGGCAAACTGAGGTAGATACGTCAGCAGAGGGGGCTTCCCTCTGCTCCAGTGATACATAGAGAGAGAGAGATGGGGGGAGAGACAGAAACACCTCTTCTTCACCCTCCCCCCTTTCACATTGTTGAGCAACAAACATTCAAAGCGAGTGAGTTTTGCACGTTCCCAAAAAGGCCGTGCACGCCCCGGACAGAGGGGGGGGGCCCCGCCTGGCAGGCTGCCCCGCGGAGAGCTGGGGGGGAGGGGGCCCCCTGTTCATTGTCCTTGAACGGACCCCCGCCCCCGTGCACCCCGGTCGGGCTGGCCACTCAGTTCTGTCCGTGCAGGGGCGGGAGGCGGGGAGGGGGGCTTTGGTCCGGCGGCTCTTTGGAGGCACTCAGGACAGGGCAGACGGGCCCATGCAGGCCGGGGCCTTCCCAAGGAGCGGAGGAGGCACAGGCGGCCCCGGTGCCCATGGAGAGGGGCAACTCATCGCTGGACTCGTGGGAGAACCTCCCGGAATCACCGGTGTCGTGGCTCCCTTCGCTGTGGGCCGAGTGCTCCGTGTCAGCCGTCACGCTGTGCCTCGCCTGGTAGCTTGGCTCCTGCCCGGCGGATCCCCGGGGCTGTCCCTCGCCAAGGAGGACGGTGGTGCCCGCCTGGTACACGCACGCTGCTTTGGCACACTGTCTCTGGGGCTGGAGAGCAGGCAAAAAAGAGAACCGTCAAGCCCCCCTTCTGGGTGATCCCAGGCCACGCTCCGAAGGCACGCAGGAGAGCAGAACGGCTCTCACCCCAGACAGCAGGCCGGGAGGTGAGGCCGCCCTCCTCGGAGTCAGGCCCCCAGGCCATCCCAGGCACAACAAGCAGCCGCTCTCCGGGCCCTCAAGGCCGCCCCCCACCCCCCACCTCAATGCTTGGGGTCACCTGGGCAAGAGGCTCATCTGGTTTTGCATGGAAAGCGTAGGGTTGGCCACTCACCTGCCCCCCCCCTCCCCGGGATACAAAAACGCTCTCAAAGGCGCAGCCCCTCGGACCCACGGCCCAGCCCTCTCCCTCCGCAGCCCCTGCAAGGCCACCCACTTCCTAAGCAGCCGCAGAAGAGCCGGAGCCATTCTCTGGGGCTCAAGCCGGACTGGGGAGCTTATGGGGAAATGGGCATAAAATGCCAAGTGTGGGTCTTGGGCACATCATACCCCATCTTCTGCAGAGGGCGAACCCACCACTGGTTGCTGAAACAGAGAGAGGGACACCCAGGCAGGGCTTCTTAAGGAGGGAAACAAATCCCGGGCCGGACAAGGAGCCGTGGGATGCCCGGCAGCAATACCAGTGGCACTCTCTTGTGGCGGGTGTGCCCGCCCGCCCCTGCCATTGGGCAGCCAGGCTCCCTGTTCACTGCCCCCCCCCCCGGGTCTCCCTCTGAGCCAAACCTAAAGCAGCTGTGCCCCCTGAAGAACCAGGGCGATTTGCCGCAGCCAATGCACTTCAATTCCCGCAGAAGCGGCGGGTCTGGCGCACTTCCGAGGCCACCAAACAGCACCCAGACGACTACTCGGCTACTCTGGAGTGTGAGTGAGCCGCCCCCTCCGAGCCCCCAGAGCGCCCGGGGGCAGGGCACAGAACACGGGGCCCCAGAATAAGCCCATCACAGCACCAAAGGCTCCGACACACAGGGGGCGGGGGGGGGGAGCGATCTGTATCTCAAGAGCCACAGTCGAACCTGACCACGTGGCCAAGAGAATGAAGGCCCCCCCCGGGCCCCCCCTCCCGGGGTACCCACAGGTTCACTTCCTCCGCCCTCCTCACAGGTTACCTCTTCCGGCCTCCCCTCCTTCCAGTCTGGGAAGAACCGCCACTTCCTCTTAGAGCTGCTCTTGGTGACTGGGCCGTAGCTGTTGATGATCAGACCGGTGCCCCCCTGGGAGAGGGAGAGAGAGGAAGTCATCCGGCTGTACCCCAAGAAGAGCCCAGGCGGGCCAGGCCAAAGGCCCCCCCCCCCGGGCCGGCACCCTGTCTCCACCCATGGGCGGCCGGACACCCCCAGGAAGCCCGTCCGCGGGGGAGGAAGGCCAAAGGGGACCCCCGGCAGCTGCCTTGGGCCAGGCCCAGAGGGAGGCGCTCTTGTGGGTGGCTGCCCCTCAAGCAGAAGGGGACGGAAATGACACCCAGGGCGGTTCAAGGGGTCGGGGCGCCCTCCTCAGGCAGGGAAAGGGGAAAGAGGCCGGGCCTCTCAACAGATGACCAAGGGAGAGGAGAATGTGAGAAAAGGGGGCTTAAATAAGGCTTGTGGTGCAAAAAGGGGAGGCGAGAGGAAACGTCTCCTCCCTCTCCCATAACGTCGGAAAAGAGGGGATGCCAGTGACGCCGACCGTCCAGGATAAACCAAGGAAAGCATTTCTGCACACGGCTACAGAAAGGACGGACTCTCTGCCACAGGACGCAGTGACAGGTCCCACCTTTCTTACCTGGCCGTAAAAGGCGATGGGACCAGTTTGTTATCAGCGACCCTCAGCTGTCACGGCTAAGAGGGATCTCCCCCCCCACCCCCCGCAGAGAACCAGCGGGAAGGGGGCTCTGGCCTCTGGGCCCAGCTGGCAGGCCTTGCAGGGGCACTGGCTGGCCACGGGGGGAGCAAGGACACGGGACTGGGCGTGCCTGCCGTGGGACCAGGCAGATCTCTGCACACGCTTAAGAGACAAAAAAGGTGCTGAACAAGCAGGCGGCGGAGAGCGCCACGGGGAGCACACAGACCCACCCGCTTGGAAGCCCTGGCTGAGTGGGTGGGGGGCAGCGGGGACGTGGGCCGGCCACAAGGACACGGTCTGCACACGCCTCCCTCCGCGGATTTGCTTTCCGTCCGTGCCGGAAGGACACCAGCGCCAACATTGCGGCTCAGCACACAGACCAGGCACGGCAGGCGGGATATTAAAAAAAGAAAGGAAAAGGAAAAGGAATCCTCCTGAACTTTTTAAAGAAGGATCTTTAGACTTTGTTGTACCAACTGGAGACTTCACCACACTTGTGTGAAATAAGTCACATTGTACTGAGACAGCACGACACTTAACTGCTGCAGGGTGTCGTCTTCACAGTTAGTCATGCACTGGTTTCATTAATTAAAATTTGTATTGAGCTATTATTTTTTTTTCCAGGAAAGACAGGGCAGCCCCCCACCTGTAGGCCCCCCCGGGCACGCAGTCCTGGGGTCGAAGGGACAGGGGATCAGAGCACCATGCGCCACCCCAGGTGGGCAAGGGGGGGGGGGCAAGCAGAGAGACCCCAAACCAAAGTGCACCTTGGCGTCCAGGAAGCCGTTCCCCACCAGCATGGGCAGCAGCACCTCCTCGTTCTCCGCCACGCCCGCCACGCTCTTGGCCCCCTCGCCGGCTCCACCCAAAGAGAGGCTGCTGCGAGAGTGCAGGTCAGAGCCCGGCGGGACACTTTTGGGTGCAGACGTCTTCCTGCAGAACACCAAGCAGCGGGACGGGTGAGCTGTGCCATGATGCCCCCCGGCCCTCCAGGGGCGCGGCCTGGATTCCCCCTTCCCCCTGCCCACCGGGGAGCGCAGAGGCCGGGAGGAGTCAACCCACCCCACCCCCATTGCTGGGCTGTGGGCATGTCTGGAGGTGGGGCCGAGGGTGGGCTGGAGCGCCCCCCCCCCCACGTTCCAAAGGAAAACCTCCCGGCAGGATCGCCGCCTGGGCTTCTTTCTCTCTGACCCGCTGGGCCTGGCTGCCCGGAGAGGCTGGGGTGGACCCCCTCTTCTCTGGTTTGCCCCCATCTGCGGGGAGCCTCCAGCCCTCCCTTCCCCCCCGGCAGCCCAGCCAAAGGAGCTCCCCGGACGGTTCTGCTGGTGGGTTCTGGTGGCGGCGGCTGCTGCCCCCCCCTCCTTCTCTCCCGGGGCTCACCTGGCTTTGCTGCGAGAGATGAGGATGAGGACGCAGAGCAGGATGCAGGTGAGGGCGATGCAGACGCCAGCGATGATGCCAGTCATGGACTTCTGGTCCAGCGGGTAGTAGCCGGAGGGAGCTGCGGGGAGGGGAGGCGTGGCGTGCCCAAGTCAGCCCGGGCGTCCCTCGCACCCTCTGGGGGACCCTCTCCCTCTCTCGAGTCGGCCTTTCTCCCGCCCTTCCTCCCAGGAGACCTGGCGGCCACAGCACGTGACTGGCCCAAGGCCACCCGGTGGAGTGGGGACCGGGACCCCAGAAGGCCCCCCCCCGGGAGCCTGCCCGGGACTGACACGGCTAAAGTTGGGCAACACTGCCCCCCGGTGTTCCAACCAGGCGCCTGCAGGCTGCTTCTCCCTGGGGGGCCGTCGTGGAACGGCAGGAGCCCCAAGCCCCAGCAAGGAAAGGAAGGAGCCTCAGGGCCTTGCTAGAGGAGACAGAAGCCCCGGACCAGAACGGCCAAGCGGGAGGGGGCATCAGGAAGGAGGGGGCCCTTCCCCTTCCAAGGGACAGGAGGCCCCCCCGCACCGCTGCTCCACCCCATCCCCACCCTGCCGGGCCAGTGGGTGAGCGGTCTGCTCGAGTGGCTCAAGGGAACCTCCACATTCAGAGGCAGTCAACCTCTGAATACCAGTGCCCGGCAATGCTCCCTCTAAGCTGTGGAGTCTTGTGAGCTGCTGGCATTGAAGTCGTAAGCGAGTGATTTGGCCGCTGCATCAATTAGGTTGCTCTGGAGCCATACCTTCCTGAGCTAAGACAAAAATGTGTGAGCCGGAGGCTAAGAAGCTGTGAGCTGGCTCACTCTGACTCAGCTGAGAGGGAACCCTGGTGCCCGGGGGCGGGTGTCAGGGGACACCTTAGGCCTCCACTGCCCGGCTGCTGGCCCTCCTGGGCAACTGCTGGCCTCTGGGTCAAGCAGGGTGCCGGACAAGATGGACTCTCCCTGGCCTGACCCAGAAGGGCTCTGCTGAGGTTCCAGGGCCCACCCTCCAAAGACTGGGCCAGGCGGGGGGGGGGTTGTTTTGTGGACAACGTTTTGTGGCTCAAAGCCCAGGCTCTGGTTGGGTTGGCAATACAGCGAGGGGCTGCTCACGGGCAAGAAGGAGAGAAGGGCAGGCAAACCGCCCACTTCCGAGTGATGCCAGCCGCAGAGAGGTGCCCGAGCAGCGTGTGGGCCTCCGTCACTCCTGTGCCTGAGGGTTATCAGGGGAAGGAGAGGGGAGTCGGGCCGGGGTGCCTGGGAAGGCTTCACATGAGGCCACTGGTCAGGTTCATTGGGGTCCACGGCAGCTGCAACCACAGAGGAGGAGTCCTCCACGCCTGCCCAGAGAGGCACCTCCCAATGGGGAGAAGGCGGGAGCGACAATCCCGGCCACCTCTGCCTGCCTAGAGTGGGCACCACCGTTGTCCCCGCAGCTGGCGTTTCTCTGCTTAGCCACGGCAGGGACGCAAGCCCAAGCGTGAATGAATCCCAGCAAGAAAGTACCAGTTCAGGAGCACCGCCGAGTTGCCGGAGGGCTCACCGGGAGCAGCAGTCAGGTCCCCCTCCCCACCTTAAATGGGTTTTGTTTAGGAAAGGCTCCCCCCCACCCCCGGCACCCACCTGTCTCGGCAGCCCCGGCAGAATCCAGGCGCTTGGGCCGCTGGTTGGACTCGGAGGCTCCCTTCGGCAAGACGGCCAGTTCCACGGCACTGGAGAAGGGGCCCTCGCCCGCTGCGTTGGAGGCGGCGATCTGGACGACGTAGACATTGCCAGCCAGGAGGTGCTCCAGCAGAGCCATCGTGATGGTGCCTGCAAGGCCCGAAGGAAGGGTCACCAAAGAATGGATGGGATTAGAAGCAGTCCTGAGCAAGGCTCCCTCGAAGCCGAAAAGCCTTGCGAGCAGGAATTCTCCTTTGTGAGCTACCAGCATTAAAGTCCTGAGCGAGCGATTTGGCTGCTGCATAGATTAGTTTGCTCTCTGGAGCCCTCCTTCCTGAGCTGAGACAAAAATCTGTGAGCTGGAGGCTCAAAAACTGTGAGCCAGCTCACAACAACTCAGCTTAGAGGGAACACTGGTCCTGAGCCCCTTCAGCACATCCTGCAGTAAAACCGGGCTCCTTCTCCTGTGCCCAGATGCAGCCCCCCCAAAGGTCCCCCCCGGCCCTTCCCCATGCCTGGACCCCACGACAGAGCAGGGGGCGAGAAGTGTGGCCCGGGGTCTCCTGGCCTGACAGGGCAAGCAAGCAGTGAACGTCTCCCCCCCCCCCCCGAGACCTGCCTTGCAAAAGCACCTCCACCCCAGGCCCTGACGCAGGATCTGGGACTTTGGGAGGATCCACGAGAGGCCACCCCCTCCTCCTCCTCCTCCTCTCCCCACTGGGGTTTTGCCCATGAATCAAAAGTCAGTTCTGTAGGCACACCAAGAAGCGATGTCTGACTCGTGGCACCTTTCTGCTGGAATCCACGTGGTCAGAGTCCTAAAGGTGCCACGGGGTTTGCGACCAAAGACTGCCACGGCTGCCCTTTCGAGACTTACCTTCTCGGTGCAAGACCTGCCAGTCTCCGGCAATCCAGGCCTTCCGGGAGGCGTACAGGATTGTGTAGCGAGAGACGACCGTCCTCTCCCCTTCCGGCGGCTTCCAGGAGACCAAGGCGGTGTCCTCCTCGATCAGAGTCACCTTCACTCCCAGCGGGGGGCCGGAGGGTGCTGCAGGGGGAGCCACCCGGGGGGGGGGTTAGTGGGACCCCCCTGCCGAAAGAGAGGGCACCCAACACATGCCTTGGGCCACAGCGGCACCGGCACCCCACCTGATCGGCCTCACCTTCTGGGAGCGTCGTGTGATACAGCACCGGACTCCATGGGCTCGACAGCTGGTCCACGTGCAGCCGGACGGCAAACTCGTACTTGGTGTTCGGCTCCAGCCCTTGAATCAGCAGGTGGGTCTCTGATCTGGGAAGGTGACACGGCAAAGGGAGCCACGTGACCCCAGGAGCAGCAACCCAGAGAAGATGCGTGAGATCGAGGAGCAGGCGAGAGTCGCTGGGCCCTGCCTGTCGAGGAGGGCGGAGGGGCACCTGCCTTCTCACTCATCCCCAAGGGCAGGAGGCCCACCAAGGGGAGAAGAACCGGAGCCGGAGAGTCCCGTCTGAAGCCTGCCCAGTTCAAGGCGCCCAGAAAGACCGCCCTGCGCCCTGCCTCCTCCCCGACAGGAACGGCCATTAGGCCTGGCACCCAGGGGACCTCTGCAGGGAAACCGGCCGAGACCACAGCTGCCTCCGTGCCCACCGAGGCCCGCTGATTGGGCATCCGCCCATTGGCTGTTTTGAAGAAGAGCTCCCTGTACAATGGCTCTTTCCCCCAGGGAGGGGCATCAGGCACACGGACTCTGGAGGGGTCCCATGTGGGCTAAAAGCTCTTCGACAAAGAGTAACGAAATAGATCGGCGGCCTCTTCCTTGTAAGCGCTACAGAAGGGCAAATATGAGATGCCTGCTCCGTGTATTTCTGCCATTTCCCTGGCTTAAAACATACGGTAATAACACCTTGGATCATTTAGAAACGTGTTTCTTGCCCAACACCTAAAACCATCGCTGCTGTTCAGGAGTTGATCGACTGGGTTAGTTGTGAAGGAAAGGAAGGCTGGTGCCGCCGAGGGTGAGAAACGCGGAGCAGAGAGGTGGGCTGCACCACAGACGGTTCCCACTCCCGGCCAGGGATGGCGAGCAGAGGATGCCACGCATGAAGCCGCTGGAGCCCGCTCCCAGTATCCCCCTGACATCGCCACGGGCAGGCAGAGAGCCCTGGCAGCGCCCCCAGCCTCCGGCCAGCAGCCAGAAGTACCCGTGGTCAAGGGCAGACTCCTGCAGCCAGCACAGAGAAGACCCAGGGAGGGATAAGAAGAAGGCGCGGCAACTGCGCGGAGGGAAGGATACCTACGTTTGGAGGTAGAGGACCAGAGAGGCGTTCTGAAGCCCCACCGGGTTGCAGCGGACCGTGTAGTTGATGGCTTGTGCGGAGGTGAAGGCCGGCCGCCCCCAGTGGAGGTAGATGGTGGAGGAGGTGTTGGCCTTGGCGTAGAGGTGGTGTGGGGGAGGCGGTGGCGGCACCAGGCGGTCCCGGACAGCTGGGGAGAGAAGGAGAGCGGGACCCCCCCTCAGGAGCCGCAGAGGAGCCGGGGGGGTTGGGTGACAGCCAGGGTTGCCCCTGCCCTTCCCAGAGCGGAGTGGGGCAGAGCAGAGCCCAGCTCAAGGGAACCGGCAGTCTGGCGGGGGGTGTGTGTGCTTGATTCTTTCCGTCAACTGCACTCATGGCACCCCACAAGTCGACTGTGGCTTCCTAGTGGCCCCCAGAGGCACAAAGGCCATGGGGGCAGCACTGAGGCAACCTGGCTCAAGGGCCGGAGCTGGGATGAGAAGAGCCCCCACCCCTCCCTGCCCCCTGACTTACAGACGCATCCCGGGGTGCTGACGGTTTGGTCCGCCTGGTAGCCTTCCTCCAAGCTGTTGTAGGCCAGCAGCCGGACGTGGTACTTCCTCCGGGGATCTGGAAAGGCCGGAGCCGGGAGAGAGAGAGTTCACTGGCGGGGCCACGGAGGAAGGGGGGTGGGGCCCCAAGGCGCTGGCCGACACGCAGAAGGCCCCCCGTGGCCCAGGAACTCCCGCTGGGGCATGCCAGAGGTGCCAGGAGGGGGCGCTGAGAGAGGAGATCATGGGGCGGCACAATCCGCTCCTGGATCGCAGAAGAGGCCGGGAGAAAAACAATGGCTTTGTGTTCCACCTCCAGACTGACTGACCACTGAATGGGCCGGGCTCCCCGTCAAAAGGCTCACCAAGGGCAGCCCCCCTGCCCCCAGTCAGGTCGGCAGCCCCACACTGGGCCCACGTGGGGTCACAGCAGCAGGGAAGGGGGGCTTTGCTGCTCCCTGCAGCTCTTTGTGACTCCCCCCCTGCCATCCCCACGGCTTTGTCTGCTGCCTCCTCCGAAATCCAGGCAGCGGCAGCACTTGGAGACACCAGGGGGCGCTGCTCCCCTTTCGTCTCCCGGCCTCCGGACTGCCCGCCTGGACGCTCGCGGATCTGCCCTCCGCCCCCCCCCCCCAGAACTCCCCTGGCAAAAGCCCAAACTGCAGCCTCACGGGCGGGCGGGCGGGCGAGAAGAGCTTTCTCCCCAGGAAGCCCCCGGCCGCGGCTCAGCCCCACAGGAGCCAGGCCACCCGGACTCCTTTTCGGAGGCTCAAGGGCAGGGCCGGGCACAAGCCGCCGCGCCCAAGGGGGAAGGGACGGATCCTGCTCCTCAGGACCTGGGGACGGGGAAGGCCTGAAGGGCCCCCGCACCGGAGAAGAGGCCCCTGGCACTCCTGGCCCCCGTGTGACACACAGAGAGGACTGCTGGACCGGAGGGGCCAAGGGGCCTCACCCAGCACGGGCTCCTCTCGTGGCCACAGGGAGAAGAGGGCGGTTGACCCTCACTAACCCCCCCCCCCCAGCCAGCCATTGTTCTCTTCGGCGGCTCCTTGTTTGTGGAGCTCCAGAGGCCTTGGAAGGCGGCCGGCCAGAGCCAGCAGGTCAGGGCGAGATAAAACTGAGAAGGAATCCGAGGTCAGGCCTGGGGGGGGGGGGCTTCTCTCGTCCTTCTGCAGAAAGGCCGGCCAGGCCCCCTGCTACAACATACTACTGATAAAGAGGGACCACCATCCCCCCTGTGGTGAAGGGCCACTGCCCGGGTTCCTCCTCTACAGCCTGGGGGGGGGGCGTGTGTGTGTGTGGGGGGGGGAGGCTTCGGCTTTCCCCCATTGTTGTTGTTTTCTGGCCCGGTCAGATGAGCTCCACCGGAGGCTCCCCGGGATGGGATGGGAAGGGAAACTCTGGCCGCCAGGAAACTCTTCCTTGCCCAGGGACAGGAGGAGGCTGCCCGGGAGGCCCGATTTCTGGGGCGGCCGCTCTCTGGCCAAATGTCCCCCCCGCCCCGCCCCCGCCCCTTTAGCCTCTCTCCCCGTCCTTTGTGTTCCTGGCCGGCCTCCATCCCGCCAGCCCCTTCCGCACAATAAACCCCAGATAATTATTCTGGAAGGGGCCCGGCGCAGGGGCTGCGCTGACCCGCGGGTCGCGGCCTTTGACCCGGGCTCTGGGACGAGGCGCAGGCGGCTCCCAGCAACAGAGGGCGGCCGGGCGGGGGGGTCGGGGTTGGCAAGGGGGAAGGGTGGGAACAGGAGAGCCCGGAGAAACCCTATCCCCCGCCGCCATGCCCCGCTGCAGAGCACAGAAATGTAAATATGCCCGGCAACACCGAGGAGGAGGAGGAGGAGG
This sequence comes from Gekko gecko, assembly GCA_029375565.1. NCBI lineage: Eukaryota > Metazoa > Chordata > Lepidosauria > Squamata > Gekkonidae > Gekko > Gekko gecko. Next base: position 18,114,182 of record JAPDNY010000017.1, read on the forward strand.
AGGAGGAGGAGGGCAGCCCCGGGAGCCAGCAAATACCTTTCCCCTTCCTTCCACCACATCCAGGCAGAAAAGAAAATGGGCCCAAGCAGGCAGGGGGGACGGACGACACAGGACACAAGACTTTCCAGTGGGGGGAGGGAGGATGCCTGTCCTAGGCTTATTTGGGGGGGGGCTCCAAAATGATCTGTTCTCTGCAGGAGATTCAAGGGAAACATCACTCCCCCCCCTCTTCAAATCCCGGCAAGAGTAGCTCCCAGAACAGTGCTGGGAAGAAGGTGCCCCTTCTCCAGGAGATATGGGGGGGCTTCCAAGGACCTCTGGCCAAACAGCCCCCCACTCTCGCCAGCCCTGACCTCGCCCTGCAGGACAGAGAGAGAGAGAGAGAGAGACCTTTCCTTTCTGCCCACCCCCGCCAGCAGGCCAAAGGCCCCTCCAGTCCAACACTCTGGGTCACACGGTGGCCAAAAATACCAGGCGCCATCAGGAGGTCCAGCAGTGGGGCCAGGACACTAGAAGCCCTCCCACTGTTGACCCCCCCCCAGCACCAAGAAGACAGAGCATCTCTTGCCCCAGACAGAGAATTCCTATCTATACCTGGTGGCTAATAGCCACTGATGGACCTCTGCTCCATACGTTTATCCAGTTCCTTCTTATATTTATTTATTGGATTTATATCCCGCCCTTCCAACGTGGGCTCAGGGCAGCAGAAGCCCATGTTGGATCAGGCCAGTGGCCCCTCCAGTCCAACACTCTGTGTCACACAGTGGCCAAAACTACCAGGGGCCATCAGGAGAACCAAGAACACAGAGCCTCCCTTGCCCCAGACCGAGAGCTCCTAGCTACACCTTGTGGCTAATACAACTCTGCGTGGCTCTTGGTGCTGTTGAGGGAGGCGGTGTGGGTGGGAACTATCCCACCCCGCCCCGCCCCGCATCATCAGGCAGGAGAGGAGGACTTGGCCCTCGCCAGGGAAGTGGAGGACTCCTGGCAGTTTGCTGCCCACCCCCACCCCGGGGGCCCTTGGCCTTCAGCACAAGGAGCTGCCCTGGAAAAGCTTTGCCCCCACCTCTGGCCCAGGGAAAGGGCCTCCCCCCTCCCTGCAACCGGGCTCCTCCTCCTCCTCCTCCGGTTAAGCGGCCCGCCGGTGGCAGCCTCAGCCGCAACAGCAGAGCCCGCCTATTGCCTGGCCGCCCGGCACACACAATACATTTTTACACGCTGACAGAGGGGATCCGCTTGGGGCACCCAAACTTCCCCTCCGGCCATGAAGTAAATTTCCCTTCCGAACTAACATTGCTCTGCTCCCTCCATGGGGCTGAGGGGGTGGGGGGCTGGCACTCTGACCCTTTTGTGCTGCAGAATGAAAACACCATCGATCACCTCTCTCTCTCTCTCTCTCTCTCCCCCAGCTCCTCCGCTCCTCTGGCTGGCTGGCTGGCTGGCGGGCGGGGGGGGGGGGCGCACAGAGGCTTCCCCACAAAACACATTGGTGGCTGGAGGCAGCCAATGGCCAGCGTGGGGCCCGGCTGCTGGGAGGAGAGGGTCTGAAAGAACTGAGAAAGGAGGTGGGGGAGGGAGATGCCGGACACACACCCCTCTCACGGAGGGCCCAAAGCAATCCTCAGGTGGCCCCCCCTTGCCTGGTGCTTGCAGGATTGGACCCCTGCACATCCCCCCCCGGAGCCCCAGGCCCCAACAGACTCCGCCTTCTTTGTTTCCTCTAAATGTCGGGCAGGGTCCCTTCGGGTTTCCTCCTCCTGTGCAATCCTGACACGGATAAGACCCCCCCCCAGCGGCCCCTTAGTTCTCTGCAGCCCAGAGGCCTCCAAATGAGCCCAGTCTTCTGGCACCTTCTCCCCACCCGCTCCCCTTTCACCTGAGTCAACTGCTCAAGGGCAGCAGGTGTTCCCTCTCAGCTGAGTTCGTGTGAGTCAGCTCACTGTTTTTTTAGCCTCTGGCTCACAGATTTTTTGTCTCAGCTCAGGAAGGAGGGCTCCAGAGCAAACTGATTTACGCAGTAGCCAAATGGCTCACTCACCACTTTTAATGCCAGTCGCTCACAAAGTAGAATTTTTGCTCGCAAGACTCCACAGAGCTTAGAGGGGGAGCATCGGGGGGGGGGGAAACCCCAGTCCGTTGTCCCCAAGCCCCAGGGGTCTGGAGGGGCTCACTCCCCAGCATATGTCAAGGCCCAATCCTGCCGGAGGATGTACACCCCCTTGGTTCGGTCCAGAGGCTCCCCACAGGCAGCAACTCTGTGCCCGCCCTGTACAACCCTGGGGGAGGCCAGTCCAGTCAGGACAAGCTGTGCCCGCCCACTCTGCCTCCCGTGCCCCAAACCTTCCACGGGTCTCAAACCTTCCAAGGATCTCGTGCCAGGCAATATTCTTGGGCTAACTTGCAGGGATCTGGGATTCTGCCAAAAGGGACCCAAGGAAAGGGGCTAGACGAGCTTCCCCGTGCCTTCTAAAAAAGGGTGGCGCGTATTCTCTAGGCTTTCCAGGACAGCCATAGCAGGCTCCTTAAGTGCTCAGCCGCACGCCCACTGCAAAGAAGGAAATGGGAAGGGGCTTGCTCCACCCTCTGCTGCTGTCCAAGTGCTCAGCCAGACAAGATGCAGGTCTGCATTCTGTGGACCACAGGGAGATGCTCATGCCTTAAGCAAAGCTGAGCGTGTGCGTGAGACGGTTTTGCATTCGTCCAGACAGTGGCCAAGCAGACATCTGACCGGGCAACCGTCTTCCCTCCTTCCTTCTGATTGAGAGAGAGGACACTGTGGCTTTTGGTCCCATTATCACTACTGGGCACAATCCATTGGGATGATCTCCCACAAAAATGCCCCCGTTCATTTCAAGGCGGTTTGTGCAGGAGAACTCCCGGGTGGATCGTGCCCCCTGTGCGCGCTTGCCCCTGAAGGATCCACTTTCCTGCCTACTGGCCAGAGACCTTGCCATAATTCGCCTACCAGCTACTGCAAAGCTTCGGTTCCAAGACACCCGCACAGTCTGATAGATCACCACCAGTGAACGCTATGCTTGGATGGAACCTCGGAGCTTCCCTTAACCTGCCATTTCAAAGGGAAGTGGCCCTCTGCAGCCTGCTCCGCCTGCGCCTCCTCGCTCCGAAGCCTCTTTCATGTGCTAATGGCGGCGTTCAAAAAAACCCTCTTCCATTTGACTCGCCCGGATCTTCAGAGACCTCCCACCGCTCACGGCTCCTCACATTCAGGCCAAACAATCTGCAGAGAGGTCTGGGGGCTGACACACGGGGTGATTAATAGACAATGTTGGTTTCATTTCCTTTCGCAGGCGCTCTCCCTAAGCCCTCTTCAAAAGCCACTGCTGCTTTTCAAATCACAGCTGAAAGGGAAGGGGAGGGGAAGGGGACCTCTCCACCAGCCGCCACGCAAGTTTAATTCTCAACTGATTGGCCTTCCCTGGCCAAATATTCTTTTGCCCAGGAAGGAATCCAATCGCTCCTTTCCAAAAATGAAGCTGAACCCCCGCCTCCCTCCCCACAGAAAGAAAGAAAGAAAGGCCAGCAGCTAATGTGTAAAAAAGCCAGCGCTTTCTGAGGACGGGAAAGTAGTTTGCTGCTGCCCCCTCGCCCCCACCACGAGGCAGCTCTCAAGACACTGGCGGAACGCCACAGTCAGAGTACCAATCGGTAAACATTTCCTAGAAAAGCCACATGGGCAGGATAAAGCCATTTGGAAAGGGCCAACTTGAGGGCCTCCCTGCAGCCCACCATCTGCCAGGCCCAGCCTGAAGAAGAAGATGCGGCCTGCAACCCCCTCCCTGGTCCCCGGTCCCCACCCCCAGCCACGGACTCCTCTGCCTCCACCACGCAAGGAATTAAAGCCGAGTTTCCAAATTCAAGTGACACCCCTCCCCTTGGACCAGATCATGAAGAACGCCAGCTCAGGTCTGATTTTAAAACTGCAAGTGACAGACGTCAGCAGGGGCACGCAGGCCAAACCAAACGCCCACCAGGCAACGCCTGCAAAACTCTTCCTTTCCAAGTCTGTAGACGACACGGGATGCTGCCATATTCTCTGCAGAGCCCGTTGACTGAAGAAGGGGAACAAAACCCCACATCTGCTTTGCCCCGGCTTCACCGACACCCTCCCCCTTGCCCCTTAAGCAGGAGTGTGAGCCAGAGGCTAAGGAACGGTGAGCTAGCTCACACTCACTCAGCTGAGAGGGAACACTGCTCCACACCCACCCTATTCCGTTAAGGAGGGCTTGTGCAGGAGAGAAGGTTGGGGAAGCCGGACCCCCTTTGCAGAAGCCAAACCGACTTCCCCTCAGCCAGGCTTGTTCTTCTACCTGCTCAATGCAGCGATATGGGAGTCCCCACCTCCCATTCCCTAAAGCTTCCTGGTGCTCACCAGATCACCTCTCAGGCCACTGTCGGGTAGCAGGGCCACTGCTGTTGGGAGCGCTGTGGGGGGGGGTCCCCGGACATTTCGGGGCAGGACTTTTGTCTCACAGGAGCCACCGGCAGTCAGCCCAAGACGCCCTGCTAAGCCGAGGGATCCAAAAGCAGATCAAGCATTTCTGCAGGTCTCCAGGAAAAGGGTTGGAGGCATAGCAGTGGTAAGACAGACACCCTTCCTCCTTCTCTGACAGCAGAATTTCCAAGAATGCGGGGGGGGAGGGGGAGGGGAAGACCACCACCCATGACCAGTGTTCCCTCAAAGCTGAGCTAGTGTGAGCTAGCTCACAGTTTTTTAGCCTACAGCTCACCCCTTTTTGCCTGAGCTAAGGAAGACTGGCTCCAGCAGCCAAATCGCTCGCTCACTGCTTTAATGCCGGTGGCTCACAAAGTATGATTTTTGCTCACAAGACTTCACAGCTTAGAGGGAGTCTTGCCCATGACTCCCAGAACGCCCCCCCCATGACCTCAGAATGCTCCAAGATCACCCCCCCCAAGCACACAATGCCTCCTCAAGGGCAAACAACCCCCGTACCCAAACTCTCTTCTGCTAAACGCCAGCTCCTGAGCACCCTTCCCCAGTCCCAACATCTCCCCATCGCTCGCCTAGGACACGCATGCGCCCGCATACTCCCACACACACGCCCCCCCAAACTCCCCCCTGCACAAGGAGCCTCTGGGCTCCCCCAGGAAGAGAGAGAGCCTTTGCAGACCGATGCTGAGAAGCCAAGGAGTGGGGGGTGTGGCTGGGACCCCAGGAAGACCCACCGCTGCCTGGCTTTTCATTGGCCTTCACTGATTTTCCCGGGGGGGAGGGCGCAGGCAGGAGCCTCCCCAAGGAGCTCCCTGCACAAGGGGGCGGAGCCAGGCCTGCCCTTCACTGCACAAAACTGGCACAAGGGCTCAGAATCGGTTTCCGGGAAGGGTGGGAGCAGGGGCCGGAGGGCCAAGAGAGCGGGCTCTGCCGCTGAGCCCCCGCTGCCTGCCTGGCTCCCAGGGATTAAGAGGAGGGGGGGCGGCAGATGCCCGGCGGGCCCCCCAGGGCCAGCTCCTGCAGCACATGCCGGGGATGTGATTTTGCACAGGAGGGGTGTGTGTGTGGTGTGTGCGTGTCTCTCCTGCTAAAAAAGAAAGGCTGGGGGGCCCCCCGCAACATAAATACACACAGCCGAGAGAGAGAGCGAGCCCAGCTATTTATTTGAAGAGGGGCATTCCAACATCCGGTCACAGCTCTCCCCCCACCCCCCATCCCACTGGTGGGGTCTGTGGGTGGGTGCGCGTGGGTGCGTGGGGGGTCAAATAATTCTGTTGCCTCCAAGCAGACAGGCCTGCGAGGTCCCGGGGGAGAGGCCCAGCAACGAGAGAGGACGCAGCCAACCCCCGGAAGCACCCAGACGACACACCCACGTGGGGTGGGGTGGGGTGGGGGGAGAGAAGGGGGACTCTGTGCCCGGCAGATGCGTGATGGTGGCAGCAAGGCCCTGCCTCTCGGAGTGTGAATCCGCAGGCCTTTGGGCGGCCAGGGGAGGGGGTTCGGCCGGGGGCTCAGCGGTGTGCGTAATCAGAAGGCAGATCAATGCAGCCCCGCCCGGAGCTGGGAGGCCCCCTCCTCTCCCCGGCCCCTCCCCTTTTGTCCTCCCGCCAGATGGGCAGATGGTCTCTCTGGAGAGGATCTGGGCAGATCACGAGGCAGCCGCGGCCGGGGCGGGGCGGGGGGGAGTCCAGAGTATGGCCGAGAAGCCACTGGATCGCGTGGAGATACAGACAACTGGGTTTTTTTGAAAGTCTAGAATGATGGCGACCGAGGGGGACCCGGCAGATGCCAACAGTGTCCTGAAAGGAGCGGACGGGGTTTCTCCCCCTCCCGGAAGAAGAGGACTCCGTGGCACACAACAGCCCTGCAGAGAAACACCTTCAGGAGGGACACGTGGGGGAAGAGATCCTTCTTTACTCAGTGAGTCATTAAACTGTGGCCTTCGGAGGAGGTCGTGACGGCCAGGAGCACAGACAGCCCCTCCGAGGGCAGGGAGGAGGAGGAGGAGCCCATCCAGGGCCCGGAGGCCGGTCGACAGAGCCAGCACACCTCTGCGGGCCAGGGGGGAAGGGGCTTGGCTTCCGTCACCTCCAAGTTGGAAGGGACCACCAGGGTCACCAAGCCCCCAGTCCCCTGCCAGTGCAGGAGCCTCAACTACCCAGTGAGCAGGGATCCAATCAACACTTCAGAACCTCCGACGACGGAGAATCCACCGTCCTCCTCAGATTAGGAGAAAACGTCCTTCTGCTGTGGGCCCCAGCCATTCCTTCAAGTCTTGCCGCCACCACCCCCCCAGGCAGAAGGGGGAGATCTCTCCGCGCCCGTCCCCCCCCCGCCCCCGCCCACACACACACGGCGTCCCTTGAGGGATCACCGGCCTCTCTGCAGAAAGCGGCCATCGCCCCACCTCCCAAGTATCTCGTCTCCAGCGCCTCCAAGCCCTGTTTTTGTTGGCTTTCGGGGCAAGCGGCTGGGGCCACCGTGTGGAGCAGGACACCGGCCGGACCCAGCGGGGCTCTCTTCGTGTCCTTGGACCAAGGCAGGCTCTTCAGTCAGTCCCACCCGGAGGAGAGGGCAACCCCTTCTGACGGCACACAAGCACGGAGCTGCCCGGGGCCCCTGCAGAGCCCGTCTGGTGTTGTGGTTAGGAGTGTGGGCTCTGATCTGGGCAAACGGGGTTTGATTCCCCACTCCTCCTCCACATGCAGCTGCTGGGGTGACCCTCGCTCAGTGACAAGTTCTCTCAGAGCTGTTCCGGAAAGGCCAGTTTCTGCCAGAGCTCTCTCAGCCCCGCCGACCTCACAGGGTGTCTGTTGTGGGGAGGGGGAGGAAGAGGGATTGTAAGCCCATCTGAGACTCCTCCAGGTAGTGAAGGGCAGGGCATAAATTGTTTGTTTATTTGTTCAGATTGTCTCTTGCCCTCCCTGCCAGGCTGGCTCAGGGTGATTTACACAAAATATGTCCATCCACCCACCCTCCTCCTCCTCTTTTCTTTGCCCTGCCCCTTCAATATCACTCTATCCATCCATCCTTTTAAGGGCATCTCTAAATACACACACACACACATCACACAACAAAACTTCTGTAGAAATTCAAAGACATTAACATTCCCAGTTGCTAACCACAGGTGACGTCACAGCCGCTGGCCAATAGATGCCTACTTCCAAGCAGGCACATTGCAGAGAGTGTACCAGAGTCCACACATACCACTGCTTAGAAGAGACAGCAACGGCAAACCTGCAGTTTGAACAATGGCAAGACACAGTTCCCCTGCGACCAAAACACCAGCTGAATTTCCCCGCAGCAGCTAAATGACAACTGCACAGTGAATGGTCTGGTGGGGGTGGGGTTGGGGGGATGGAGTCAGAAACCTCACCGTGAGGCCTCTCTGCCCTTATGGGATAAGACCCATAATGGTCTGAGATGCTGGGGGGGGGGAGAGCTTGCCACCGGGGAACGCTTCCCTCCTCTTGACCCAGCGTCCGGCTGCACAGAAGTCCAGGCAGCTCAACGTGGAAGGGAAATCCGCACCCCCACCCCCGGTCTTTGCTGCAGAGCTCCTTAGAGAAAAGGGTTCCCTCCTGGCAGTGGAAGGGAGAGGCCGCCATTCACGCCCTGCCTGGTGGAAAGTTCCAGAACGCCTGAAGCAGCAAAGACGGGCCCAGCTCAGCCGGTGCCCCTGTCCACCAGCCAGAACACAAACAGGACACAAACCAATGCAAGAACTCAGGTGGGCCCTCCATGGAACGGCTGAGCAGTCGGGTTAGAACGGACACAAGGAAGTCCTTCTTCATGCAAGGAGTGATGAACACATGAGGAACTCACTGCCATAGGAGGGGGTGGCGGCGGCTACAAGCACAAACGACTTCAAGAGGGAATTGGATGAACATCTGGAGCAGAGGTCCATCGGTGGCTCTTAGCCACAAGGCATAGACAGGGACTCTCAGCCTGGGGCCAGGGATGCTCTGTCTTCTTGGCGCTGGGGGGGGGCAACAGTGGGATGGGGCTTCTAGCGTCCTGGCCCCACTGCTGGACCTCCTGAGGGCCCCTGGTATTTCTGGCCCCTGTGTGTGACACAGGGAGTGTTGGACTGGAGGGGCCACTGGCCTGACCTAGCATGGGCATCTCTGACGCTCTCTTTATGTTCTTAGGGACTTCAATCAACGGGAGCCTCTGCGCCAGGGGGCGATCGCAGGACGCCGAGCCCCGGGGGGGGGAGCCATCAGTCCGAAGGCCCCCGAGGGATCCCGGCTCACGAGCATCAGGCGGGGGGAGAGTGGGCTGCTTTTCAAATCCAAAAGGGTCTGATGGGAAGCAGGCTTGGAAGAGCGCGCCTCTTGGAAGACCCTCCTCCGGCCCCCCCGCCCCACTTACCCAGGCCGCTGATGGTGTGGGCCAGGACGCTGGCCTCCAGCAGGACGGGGCTGCTCTCCTGCTGGCCCTCTTCCTTGTAGAAGAGCTTGTAGCCCTGGACGGCGGCCGGGTCCCCCAGGTCCGGCTGCCACTTCACGGCGATGGTCGTGCAGTTCAGGGGCTCCAGGCGCAGCTCGGGAGATTTGGGGGCTGGGAAGAGAGGAGACCGTGCCCTTCAGTGCCACACCCTAGGAACGGAGCCGGAGCTCCACAAATGCTCCCTCCCCCCACCCCCAGCACCAGGTGGCCGGCATCTCTGCAGCCCCCTTGCCCGGAGGGGGCCTGGCTCCCCCCCTCTCCGGCGACAGCTGCAAGACCAAAGCTCCAGCCTGGCCACGGCAACACAAGCGAGCGACAACTCCGTTGGCAGGTAGGCCTGGAGGATGACTTTGCTTTTGCTACGCAGCTGAGTTCACTCGGAGATGCACCTTTCCTTGAAGGTCCAGGCACAGAGCGCGGCCCACCTGCGTTTCGGGGGGGGGGTGGCACAGAAGACCACGTGTGGATCCACCTTGTTACTTTGGAACTCAGAGAAGGGCATAAAGCAGACGAGGACAATCCACCCTCGGAGAATGCTTGGCTTCAGAAAGCACCGGTGCCAACCAGACACACACGAGAGACCCTTCAGCCTTCTCACTCACTGGCCCCGAGGGGCATACATCTCTACGGCTCTGGCATGGCTCTGCGCCCCTGGAGGAGGAGGAGGCAGCCTACCTCTGACACTCGTGGCTTTCGGGGTCCGGTGGGAAGTCCACAGAGAGGCCTCGCCCCAGCCGATCCGCGTGGCTGCCGTAATCCGGACCAGGTAGACAGTGTCCGGACTCAGGCTCCTGAGCAGGTGCTCGTAGGTCGAGCCCAGGAGCTCCACCACTTGGACGGCGCTCTCCGTGCTGCGCCGAAACGACAAGCGGTAGGAAACCACCTGGCCGCGCCGGTACTTGGCGGGAATCGGCAGCCAGGAGATCAGGATATCGGTGGGGCTGCGGCTCGTCAGGCTGATCTCAGGCGCTCTCAGAGGGACTGCGGGGAGAAGGCGGACGTCAGCACGCACACAGGGCCCTATCGGAAGCGCCGGCTTCCTCTCGTCCCCCTCCCCCGACTCAGCCTCACTTTAACGCAGCAGCAAAGCCCCACCCACAGCGGAGGCCACCGCAGGGACTTCTCGGTGGCGGCTCCAGAATGCCTGCCCACTGCCCCGCCGAAAGGGGGAAGGTGCCTCTGCCCTCTCTCATGTCGGCCATTTTCTGGGCTTGCCGCCACACAGAAGGAAGCGACAGAGACGGGGATGCCCGGAACCACCTACCCTGCTCCCCTCTCCTCTCACCGCCCCCCAGCCCAGCCCAGCCCAGCCCAGCCCCACTTGCCGTCTTCCAGGGTGTGCTGGGTGACGTGGTCAGACATCTGGCTGGCCCCCATGGGCATGTAGGCCACAATGTAGAAGGAGTAGTTGCTGGCGGCCTCCAAGTCGTCGATGATGTAGTGGGTGGTGTCGTTGCCGATCACCACTTGGTACTCTTCGTTGTTCAGGCCTGGAGAGCAGAAAGCAGGGGCGGAGACGGAGCAGTGAGGGGCGGGAGGACAGATCCCAGGGCAGCAGCAACCCCAAGGCCACCGGCAAACAAGAGGTCGAACGGCTGGGCCCCTGAACACCTGGCCTGGGGAGTCCATCGACAGGCTGGCTACCTGAGGGGTGGAACTGGTTTGGGGGCCTGGGACCCAGCCGCCTGGGCCCGTGGCCCATGCGCCTTGGGATGAAGGACGGCACTTTGGATCTGGCTGGCCAGAGAGGCTCCATCCGCGCTAATCCATGCCCCCCCCCGGACAACAAAGCCCCCAGCAGCAGCAGCAGCACCCAAGAGGGGGGGCACTCAGCGGACCCAACAGCCTGATCAGGCGGGCCAGAAAGGCGGCTCACAGCCCAGAGGCTGGGCAGAAGAGAGAGTGGCTATTGGCTGACATGCAAGGACGGCTCTCAAAATCCAACAGGGGTGTGGGGGGTTAGGGGGGGCTCCTTAAGGAGCCGATGGGAAAGAGCCAAGGAGCATCGCAACACGCAGAAGTCGCAGGCTCGGCCCCAGTTCATTTCCTGCCGTGGGGCCAGGTGGGGGCTGGAAAGCCAGAGAGGCTCACCTGCTGCCTCCCAACACCAAACTGCTTCTCAGCATTGCAAAGAAAAAAAGACCCACCACAACAACCTTCTTTCGAGGCAGGCTGCGCCCCCCTCCCCTTCAAGAGCCAAACTTCTCAACAGGCCAAATTCCACAAGTCGGTTTTCCCACCGTTCAGGATTCACTTGATAGCCCTTTAATTAGACATGATTATCGGCATCTCACAACACCCTAATTAATGGCTCGTTAATTAGGAGCGGCCCGGCACGATTTCTGACCCGCTATATGGGATCCGGGCCCCCAGTCAAAGGGAGCCCCGCCCATCCCTGAATGGCCGCCCCGGGCCCCATGCCGAGACCGGCCTGAGAGGGCCCCCTCCCCATCCGCCCCTCTTCTCTTCCGGAGCTTAATTGCTCCCGAGGAATTAACACACACACACACACACACCCCTCTCTCTCTCTCGCTTTCTTTCTTTCGTTCTTCCTGCTGCCGCTGCCAGGGACCGTCCCTCCCCGCCCCCAATCAGAATGCAAACTCTCCTTCCCCACACATCTCCCCAGCAGACACCTGCCTGCTTCCTGGGGCCCCTCCAAAGCCCCCTTCATTCAACGCCGTCTTTTATCCGCCTGGGAGGAGGAGGAGGAGGAGAGGGAATGCCATCCGATGGCCACGGCAGAGGGCCCTTTGCACGGACTGCTTGGCCAAGAGGAAGCGGGGAAGCCCTCTGCCGCCCAAAGGACTCGACCAGAGGCCAAATCCCCCTTGGGCAGAGGTTGCCCACCCCCCCAGGCAGGCTCCCCCCCCCGCTGCACCCCAGCAGTCCCTACCAGTGTTCCCTCTCAGCTGAGTGAGTGTGAGCTGGCTCACAGTTTCTTAGCCTCCAGCTCACAGATTTTCATCTTGGCTCAGGGAAGGAGGGCACTGGAGCAATCTAATTTATGCTGCAGCCAAATGGCTCGCTCACAACTTGAATGCCAGGAGCTCACAAACTAGAATTTTTGCTCACAAGACGACTCCACAGCTGAGAGGGAGCCTCGGCCCCTACCCCACGCCCGTGTTCTCCGGGTGCTTTACGGAGAAGGTGGTGGTGATGACGCCGGAGGTGCCCAATCACGGGCCATAAACCAGGTCCATTCTGGGGGAGGGGGAGTCATTCCACCCGCAGAGGAACTGGTTCACGGGAGCCCAAAGAGCCAGGGGAGGGGGAGGGGGCGTCTCCTCAGAAACCTCAGAGGCCACCACCCGTCTTCAGGTACTGGGACATGCACTTGACGGACTCACTGACCACCCAATTCATCCGCTGTGGTGGGAAAAGAGGCTCCAAAGGGCCAAGCCCCCCCCCCGGTCCCCCTCCAGCTCCAGACAGGGTGGCCAGGGACAGCGGAAGGACTGCGGGGGTTGGGGCAGGCGCTGGAGGTGGGGGGAAAGCCCTCAGTGCCGGGCAAAACCAAGCCAGGGACAGAGCTGGGTCAAGAAGGGAGTGCTCCAAGCCAGGTAGGGAGTGGCACAGAAGGACCAGGAAGAGTTCCCAAAAGGGTTTCTTGGTGCCATTTCCTGGAGCTTGTGCTGCCCAGAGCCTGCCAAGGAAGCCGGGCGAGGGAGCCCTCCTCTCTGCAAACAGGACAAGCTCCTCCCAGTGAGAAGAGTGATGGGAGTCCCTGTCCCCCTCGCAGATAAAATTCTCATCCTGCCCCGTGTGCCCCACAGTTCTCTGGGGGAAGCCCCTTCCAGCAGGGCTCTGCACAGCAGCGGTGGGAGACCAGGCCCAGGGAGGCCTCTGGCTCAAGGTGCCCTGAAGCAAAAGGCAGCCCCACACCTCCTGAAGCCCTCCAAGGGCAGCCCCGGGTACTGCTCACTGAAGTAGTCAAGCCCAGAGGGTCCAGAGCCGCGCAGCCCCCACTGCATCGAGCCAAGATACTGCGGTGGAGGCCTCATCGTTGAAAGGGCGGGAGGAACAGAATCCGCACTCGTCGGCCACACACCACCGTCAACCGCCGGCCGCTCACCTTCCGCTTTCATGTAGTGGACGGAGTAGGCGATGACCTTGTCCGAGTTGTACAGCGGCCTCTCCCAGGCGAGGAGGATGGCGGAGCTGGACATGGTCTCCGCGTGGACGTTGCAGGGGGCGCTGGGCCGGTCTTCGGACAGAACCACCGTCAGCCGGGCCCGGGCCAGGACGGAGCCCTGACTGTTCTCCGCCACGCACTGGTAGATGGCGTCGTCTTCGGGGATGATCTGGTTGATCACCAGTTTGCTGGGCACAAAGAGAAGAAGAGGAGGCGTTCAGCACCGCTCCAAGGGCCCAGGTTCCTCCTCACGGGCCTCTCGCCCCGACCCTGCTCTCCCGACCCTGGCTTCAGTGCTACAGACCAGCTGTGGGGGGTGAGGGGGTGGGGGCCCCTCCCCCCCCAAATCAGAAACGTGCTCCTGGGGAGGGAATTTTTAACCCTGGAACAGGAAGACCCCCCACCCACCCCCCGCGTGGCGGCCATAAGCCAGCTGTCTCCCCCAAGCCCAGCGTGGCTAGAAAGGCCCCGCCCCATCGGGGGTGCCGGCAGTGTTCCCTCTAAGCTGAGTGAGTGTGAGCAAGCCCACAGTTTCGTAGCCTCTGGCTCACCCATTTCTGTCTCCGCTCAGGAAGGAGGGCTCCGGAGCCAGATAACTGATGCAGCCACCCAATCGCTCACTCGCAACTGAATGCCAGGAGCTTTCCGAGCAGAGTTTTTGCTCACGAGACCCCACAGCTCAGAGGGAGCCTTGGTGGTGGGGGGCCTTTCCCAGGGCTCCAAGTCCTGCCCCTCCCCCAATGCAGCCCCCCCCCCCGCCAGCACACCTGTTGTACATCTTGATCCTGCCGTTGGAATGGATCTTCCGCCCGTTCTTCAGCCACGTCACCCTGGGCACCGGGATGCCCTCTGCCTGGCATGCAAAGCGGGCAGTGCCGGCCCGAGGCCGCGTCAAGCTTTCGGGCCACTCCACAAACGAAGGCGGGGCTGCCAGTGAGGGTCAAAGGCAAGTCAGGCTCTGCAGGCACAGCGGCCTCCCCTGCCCCCCTGGCCACCCCCCCCCGTGCTTGGATTTTTAAAAAAAAAATGGCGTCCAGCAGCATCAATGTCGCTACTTCAAAAGCACCCCAGGAACGCTGGTGGAAAGGAAACAGTGTCCAGCCCTGGGGACAAGGAAGAGTCATCTGGCATGGGGCCAACACAGAGTACCCCAGGTAGGGAGTGGCACCCCCCCCCCCAGCAGAAAGCTTGAAGCAGAGCGGAGGTGGCCGCCCACCACGCCCCTCCCAAGGCTGCTGCTTGGCCCGGCCACCGTGGAGGAGGAGGAGAAGGAAGAAGAGGTTGGGTTTCCATCCTGCCCTTCGCTACCCAAAGGAGTCTCAGAGCAGCTTGCAATCTCCTTTCCCTCCCCCCCCACAACCGACATCCTGGGAAGTGGGTAGGGCTGAGAGAGCTCTCCCAAGGACTGCCCTTGAGAGAACCCCTCTGAGAGAACTCGTGACTGACCCAAGGTCACACCAGCAGCTGCAGGTGGAGGAGTGGGGAATCAAACCCGGTTCTCCCGGATTAGAGTCCAGGCTCCTAACCGCCGCACCAAACGGGCTCTGGAGCCCCCAGCCCCCCCTTTGTGGATTTCAGCGCTGACTCACCAAGCACCACCAGAGTGGCTGTGGCCGTGGTGAAGTTGCGTGTGCCCGGGATGGTCGCCCGGCAGACGTAGATGCCCGCGTGCTGCACTTTCACGTCGGAGATCATGAGGTTCCCGTTGCCCAGCACCCGGGTGTTGAAGACGTCGATGGACTTGTGGTCTGGAGGGGGTGTGTGAGAAAAATCGTTCAGAGGAGGGGCCACGCCCCGCTCCCGAGGGCCTCCCCCTCCTGGTCCCAGGGGGCCTCCCTTGGGCTTGCGGCAGAGAGGCCCACAGCCAGGCCCAGGCCTGAAGCCTCCTGCCAAGGAACCCTGAAAGCAGGGCTGATCCCCTCCGGCCTCGTTCTGCGTCTCATCGTGACTTGGCAACCGTGGCACTGGCTGCTGCAGCGCTGCATGGGAATGCACCCCGGGGGCACGCCCCCCCGGGCCCTGCGCTCAACACAGCGCCTCCTTTCCTTTCCTCCTCCGGTCTCCCTCCCTCCCTCCCGGAGGCGCACCAGGAACACGGGGGGGGGGGGGGGCGGCAGCAGCCACAGCCCGAGCGCAGAGAGGGCCGGGACGGCCGGGCTCACCCAGGCGACTCCAGGAGACAATGGGCTTGGGCTGCCCAGTGGCCATGCACTCAAAGACCACGGTCTGGTGGAGGGAGGCCGTCACGTTCTGTGGCCCAGCTATGATGGCCGGCTTGTGGAAAGACTTCGCGGGCAGGGCTTGAGGACGAGGAAGAGGAAGAAGAGGAGACTGGATTTATACTCTGCCTTTCGCTACCCAAGGAAGTCTCAGAGCGGCTCACAATCTCCTTTCCCTTCCCCTCCCCACAACAGACACCCTGTGAGGGAGGTGGGGCTGAGAGAGCTCTGACAGAAACTGCTCTTTTTTCAAGGACAGCTCTTGTCAGAACTACAGCTTGCCCAAGGTCATCCAGCTGCTGCAAGTGGAGGAGGAGTGGGGAATCACACCCAGTTCTCCCAGATTAGAGAAAAAGGCACAGCTAGGAGCGGGGGGAGGCAGGGCACAAAAGGCCCCGCGCCTCAAGGGCAGGCGGGGAAGGGGAACCCAGGCTGCCATCGGAGCACGGCAGGCACCCTCAACCCCCGCGCTGGCAGAGGACCCGGTGGGAGGGACGGGAGGCCTGGCCGTGTCTGGGGGGTACCTGGAAGGACGGTGAGTGTGGCCTCTGTGCTCTTCCGCCGGTGGGCCACCGTGGTGGCGACGCAGCGGTAGTTCCCAGCATCCTTTGGCTGGACGTTGTAGATCTGCAGCACTCCTGAGGGCAAGGCCGTCATTCTGAAGGGGAAGCAAGACCCCAGGGGGGCGGGGGGCAGGGGGAGAGATTATGAGTTTGGAAGCACGCCGTACCCGCCCGCGCTTCAAAGCTCCCCTTTAAAAAGCTCCCCTGGCCCTCCTGAACACGCGTTGTTATTTTCCGCACTCCCCAAAACAGCGGCTCACGCCCTTCTCAGAGGATGGCGGCACGGAGGAGAAGGGGTCCCTCACGGGCTGCTCCCTCCCCAGGGTGGCAAAAGGCATCCGGAGGAAGCAAACCCCCGACCACCAGGGTGCCAGGAGGGTCAGCCTGAGGGGGGGGGGCCCACGGCCTCCGTCCCCTGCTCGTCCGGCCCTCCGGCAGCGCTGCATCAGACAGGATGCTGCTGGACTCCGTGGGCCGCTGGTCTGAGCCAGCAAGGCCCTTCTGGTCTGAATTTGAATCCGTGCTGGGTAAGGCGTGGCAAAGATCTGCGGAGCCGGCGGAAGCCTGGAACCGGCAAAGCCCAACTGGGATTCTTCATTGAGCCACGCAGATGGTCCTGGACCCCTTCCTCACAGCCTAACCAAACTCACAGGGGCACTTTGTGGCTTAAACGGGATAATGTGCGCATGCACACACACACACGCACACACAAGCTGCTCTGAACTTTTCGGAAGGAGGGCAGAGGAGAGACACCCAGAATGAGCCGCCTGGGCAGCAGTGGCAGCAGCAGCTGGAAGGAGGGCGACGGTTCCCCACCTGTCAGTGTCTCCGGGCACGGCTGTCCGGTTGACTTCCCAGGAGATGGTGGCCGGAGGGTTGGCGGAGATCTTGCAGGCAAACCGGGCCACGCCCCCTTCGTGGACCTCCGCCGGCAGTGGCTGGACTTCAAATGCAGACATGGCTGGAAGACAAACAGGGGGAGGCTGAGGGGGAGCTCTGGGAAGTGGGCCTTGGCAAAAACTGCAACACGCCTCCCCCCCCCAAATAACGAGGAAAGGGTGTGGGGGATCCTCACTTATTGGGGAGACCGTTTCTCCTTTAAAATACCCTTTGTGTACATGGACTTGGTAGATTTCTGCTGCCACCAGGAATTAAAAATTACATCTCTCTCTCTTTTGGTAGATTGACCTGGTGTCTGGGCGCTTCAGAGGACTATGTGGCCCTGAGGAAGGGCTGTTCTGATTGCTGGGATAAGTCTAAACAATAAATGATTTATTTATAAAAGAACAAAATAGGTTTCTGGGTATTTTTGAACTGTTTTTGAAGAAAGAAAATATAACTGACAAAGCTTGGCGTCACACATAGTCTCTCATACACCAAAACTCAACTCTGACAGGCTTATCTCTCTCTCATATATATAAAGCTACACAGGCTAAGCTTCCTTGTTCATATATAGCCACACAGGCTACTCTCTTGCTCATATAGCCACACAGGCTGAACTTTCTCTCTCATAGCCACACAGGCTAAACTTTTTCCACCACTTCCCACACTCCCCTCTACAAGAACACTGAATAACCTCATAGACATCTCTCCTCCCACACTCTCAGTCATCAGCCAGTCACATCACACTTGTCTCCCACTATCACTCTCCGAACAACTAACCATTTAAAGAAACACACCAAAACAAGAAATCATTACAGAGTGTGCATATGAAGTGCCGTCAAGTCACCCCTAACTTATGTGGTCCCTATGATTTAATGGCCTCCACAGGGTCCTCTCTTTCACAGCCTCACTTGGGCCTTGCAAACCGAGAGCCCTTGTGGCTTTCTTGATGGAGTGTGTCCAACTCCTGTTGGGTCTTCCTCCTTTCCTGCTGGTCTTCCGCTTTCCTGCTGCCTCCCTCAGTGAGTCCAAGCCCCCAAGATCCGAACGACCCCGACGGGCCCAGGCTCCCTCGCAGCCCCATCTCCTCTCCCCCCACCCCATGCAGGGTGGTCTCTCTGAGCATATGCAGAGAGACTCGGAGAGAGATGACCCTGCACTGCCAGGAAGAATGGCCCACCCAAGGAGAGAGGAAGATCTGGCATGGGCCAAGAAGATGGTCTGCGCGCCCGGATCAGGTCCTCCCACTGCGAGGGACTCCTGGGCTTGCTCACTTTGGGACCCGCAGCTCCCAGAGTCCCTGGGGAGGAGAGGGAGAGACCTCTTTCGGCCCAAGTTTTGAGGGGGGAAAGCTGGGCCTGGCTTCTCTTAAGTTCTTTACTTTCTTTCTTTTTCTTTTTATAAAAATTTACTAATTTTCCAACACAAATACAAGGGGGGGAAAGAAAGAATAAAACAGAACAGTTTGAAGATAAACGACATAATCTACAAATAAGTTAGCAAGAAATATAAAATCTCATATTTATGCAGAGATCAAAAATTATAGAGCATCACAGAATAATAGTAAACGTTACCAACAAAGGTTTGTGTATAGCAAATCTTACCACAAATTCAAATCATTTATTATATTTGGTATTACATCATGGTGAACTAAATATTCCAAAAGAGGCAGCCATATTGTAGCAAAATTTACAGAAGATTTAGAAGAAATCACGTCATTAATTCTGTCAGTAATTTTTGACATAATATACATTTCCCACAATTTAGCGTGCCAGTGCTGCCTATTTGGACTTGTGTTATTCTTCCAATGCAGTGCAACAGTATTCTTAGCAGCAGAAAGCAAAATAGTTCTGTTCTTATAGGAACTCTCAGTTTGGGGCAGGTGATGCACTCCATTCTCGCTGCTTGGGGGGGGGGCGACAGTGGGAGGGCTTGTCATGTCTTGGCCCCACTGCTGGACCTCCTGATGGCCCCTGGTGTTTCTGGCCCCTGTGTGACCCAGAGAGTGCTGGACTGGAGGGGCCACTGGCCTGACCCAACCGTGGCTTCTCTCTTCTGTTCTGAAAAGATCACCGAGTGTGAAACAGAGGAACCCCCCTGGCAGAGGAGGCCCCAAAGTGCCCAGAGACGCGGGCCCAGCCAGAGGGGCCTTAACCCTCGGGGGTCCAAATGGGGGGCTCTTTCTGCCTCACGGAAGCTCTTGGGCAAGAGAAGCCCCGGTCCCAAGCAACAGGCCCTCCCTCCTCCGGGGCATCCATTTTGCCCCCCCCCGCCTCTGCTGACATAGTGGCTGACCGCCCCCCTTTCCCCCCTCCCGTGGTGGGGGTGGAGGCCGAGGAGGCCGGAGGAATGCCTGCCGGCTGCCCCTCAGACCCAGGCCATTGTCCTGCAGCCCCCACCCCACCCCTCCTCTTTGTGCCGGGAGAAAACCCTCCTAAATCTTCCTTGGATGGGAGGGCCGGTGATGAAGGCAGCAGAGCCAGGCCAGGCCGGGGAATGGCCCTCCCCCACCCCTGCCCCCGACCAGCCCTCGGCAGGCAGAAGAATGCAAAGCCCAAAGCCAGCCGGCCGGACACGGACACACGGGGGGGGGGAGGAACCGGCCAGGCCAGCTGCTCCTCTCCGGCCGGGACCAAAAGCCTCCCCCTCCCCCCCCGTCCGCTGACCACTGGCCCCGAGAGGACAAAGGCCTCCCCCAACCCTCCAAACAGCCCCCCCCTCGGGGGTCCCAGAGGCCAGCCGGCAGCCTGGCAACCGGCCTCCCTCCCCAGGCAGCGGCGGCGGCGGCCCTTCCTCGTGGCCCTCTGCTGCTGCCGCCGGGAAGGGGAGCGCCACAAGCCCCGGGAATGCCGGGCCGGGAGGCAGGCCCCCCCCCCGCCCAGGCAGCTGCTTCTCCTTCTTCGAGGAGGAGGCCACCCCCACGAGGAGTCCCCCCCGGCAGCAGGCCCCCCACCCCCCTTCCACGGAGGAGCCACGCTTCAGGCACGGAGGCCACAGGGACGGGCGCCTTGCAGTGAGAGGAGGTCAACCCAGAGGTGGGCCCTGGTCCACTTTTTTTTTGGGGGGGTGGCAGATTTCACTCGTTCCATGGGAACTTTCTGCTTGCAAGATTGACATCTCCATGATTCTGGAAGTGGGCCTCACAGGGGGCGTGAGGGAGCTTGGACTGGTTCACCCAAAGGCAGCGGCGCTATCGACAAAAGAGCAATCCTGTCGTCGTCGTCGTCGTCCCCCCCGCCTCCTCTTCTCCAGACTGAACGTCTCCTCATCCCTCAGTCTGCAGCAGGAACACCCCATTCCACCCCCGGGGCTGGCTGGCTGGCGGTGCCTTCCCTTAAAGGAATGTCAGAAGAATCGTAGTGTGGCCGGGGGCCGTAGAGGCCATCTAGTCCAGCCCCCTGCTCAATGCAGGGTCAGCCAAGAGCACCCCTGACACACGTCTGCCCAGCCGCTGCTGGAAGATGGTCAGGGGAGGGGGAGCCCCCCCCACCTCCCCAGGCAGCTGGTTCCACCGTGGCACAACTCCGACTGTCAAAAAAGTTTTCCCTGGGATCCAGCCGGGACCTTCCCACCCTTAACTTACACCCATTCCTGTGAGTCCTCTCTCCTCTGCCACCAACAGGAATGGCTGCCTGCCCTCCTCCGAGGGACGGCCCTTCCAAGGCTTCAAGAGAGCCACCCTGTCCCCTCCAGACTGAACATCACCTCGTCCCTCAGCCTTTCCTTTCCTTTTAGGGCTTCTTGTTCTCCAGGCCCCCAACCCTCCTCCCCACCGGGTACTGTCTGCAACATCTCCCCGAGCGTCAGCCCAAGCACGGCCTGTTTGGTGGCAGCCCCACTCCAAGGAGGTGAGCACAGGAGCATCCTTGCAGCCCGTCAGAAGGAGGGGCAAGGCGGACCTTGGAAAGAGGGCTGAGAGCTGATTGGACGGCTCTCCTGGATTTGTTCTTTGCTGAGGGTTTAATGACTGCCTAATTCGGGAAATGTATTCCCACTCAGCTGAGTCCATGTGAGCTTTTTCACCACCAGGTCACGCATTTTTGCGGAGGGTGGCTCCAGAGCAGATAATGTATGCAGCAGTCAAATGGCTCGCTCACAACTTTAATGCCAGGAGTTCTCACAAAGCAGGATTTTTGCACACAGAGCTTAGAGGGAGCCTTGATTGGCACACCAATTAATTAACTGCCCTTCGGAATGCTTGGAAGCCCCTGCAACGTTGCCCCCCCCCGAAGATCCCAGGCAGTGGTGCCACTGGACGCCCCCTCCCACAAGAAGGCCTCCAAATCAGCACCCCGGACCCCGGCCTCCAATCCCAGGCGCCCTGGACCCCCCCCCCACTTCCCCAAAGGGCCAAGGCGGCCGGCCGGGGCGGGCCTCAGCTGGCCAAGCAGCCCACAGCTCTTTCCCAGGCAGGCAGGCAGGCAGGCCGGCCGGGGGCTACAGACTGCCACGCGGGGGTGGGGGTGGTAGACTGGAAGGCCACACCCCTCAGAGGGGCCCCCACCCACCCACCCACCCACCCACCGGCAAGGGAGTCCAGAGCAGCAGCCCAAGGACCCTTCCCCCAGAAAGGAGGGCCTGGCTTCCAGAGATAGTCCGCCACCAACCCCCAGGGCAACCCACAGCCTAGATCTCCAGCAGAGAAGCCCTCGCAGGTGGTTCTCCTGGCACGTGCACATGCGGGGGGGGGGGGGACACAAGCCTTCCTCGTGGCTGGCGGGCAGGCACCCTGGGGTGCTCCCTGCCCCATCCCCCCCACCCCCGGTGGAGAAGGGCCATTCCTCATGGGCAGCGGGGGGGGGGATCCAGGGCCAGCAGCGCAGGCGGGGTTGGGCCAGCAGCACTCCCCCCCAAATGGTTCGCCCTGCCCTCGGAGGCCCCTCCCCTCCTCCTTGGCCGCCAGACCAGGCTCTCCCCAGAGAAGGTTCCCCTCCCCGAGACCTCCTGAGCTCATTTCTCACCAAGCCCGACTTCTTTTGCACGAGGAAGGCCCGGGTCACACTGGAACCCCTTGGGGGAAAAACAGGCCCCGCCTCTTTCCGGAGAGCTGGGGAGAAATTGCACGGAGCACCCAGCCCCGGCTGCCGGCACCCAAACCAAGAGGCAGAGAGACACCCCCCTCCCGCCGCCCCCACCTGGGGCTCCTGTCCAGCACCACTCCCGTGGGACCCTCCTCCTCCTCCGCTCTGCGGTTCCTGGAGGGGGCAGTGCCCCCTTCAGAGCCGGAGCAGAAAGCCTTGGGCACAGCGAGGGCTGGGTGCGAGGCCGCCCCACGGGGACGCGGCCCGGCAGGGACTGAGGAGGCCCCCTCTGGCAATCTGCGGCAATCAGCCATTCAGGAGGAAAGATAAAAAAGCAACCGACCGGCCACCAATGCGGAAGGCAGAGGCTTCGGCCTTTATCCCCCTTTTTGCACCACGCTGAAAGAAAGTGGCGACCTCTGACCTGTGTCTGGGGTGCCCGGGACGCCCGGGAAAGAGAAGGAGCGGAAATCAATATGCGCATTTAATCCCGCAAACGATTACGCAGGGCCCAGCGCGCTCCCATTGTTCCGGGGGCAGCATATCGCGCCTGCCTCTGGACGGACAGACAGACAGACAGACGGGGGGCATCAGCTGGCGCCCCCCTTTACTCAGCGCCCCTCCCCCTGGGTCCCACCCCTTTGCCCGGGCTGCCTGTTTATGTCTTCCCAGCTTTTGCCCAGATCAGAGGTGGCAGAGCAGAGCTGGCCCCCCCAGCCCCACCCCCGGTTTCTGCCAGGTTTGCTCAGGAGGGGGTGATCAAAGGCAACCCCCCACCCCTACCCACCCCCCACACACACCAGGACAGGAAGGGCCTTTGAACAAGGCACAGGCAGCATGGAAGAGCCCCACTCCCACGGGGTGATGGTGGGCATCCTGCCCCAGCACCCCCCGGCCCCCTTGCCACCTCCCAACCAGGGAGGGAACCCACTCAGGGGAAGGGCTGCCTTCAGGACTCTCCCCTGTGCCCACCCCCTACCAGCACCACCAGCAGTGGCTCCCCGGCCGAAGGGCAGAGGAGGGTCACCCCGGGGATTGGGGGGGGCTGGCTGGAGCCCCTTCCCTGGGAGGAAAGGCCAAGGAGGAGTCTGGGACTTCTGCCTTGAGGAAAGAGACAACGAAGGTGCCTGTGGGGCGGGGGGGGGGCCATGACACACGAGAGAGGTTCATCAAATGATGCATGGGGGGTGGTGGAGAGAGCTCCCAAAGAGAAACCGTGGCCCCCTCCCAAAAGACTAGAACACGAGGGGCATCCAATGCTGCCAACGGCCAGAGCGAAGGAAATACTTCATGACACAGCAAGTGACTAAAATGGGGAATTCGCTGCCAGAGGAGGTCCTGATGGCCACAGGCACAGGCAGCTTGAAAAGGGGATGAGGCAGACCCAGGGAGGAGAAGTCGGCCGATGGCTGCTAGCCCTGGGGTCTGAGGGGAACCTCCATGCCCAGAAACAGCCTCAGCCTCTGACTCCCAGAGCCAGGAGGCAACCTCAGGGGAAGGCCTCGGCCTCTCTGCCCTGCTGCTGGCCCTCCAGGGGGACGGGCTGGTCCACTGCGGGAGGCGGGAGGCTGGACTGGAGGGACCACTCACCCACCAAGGCTCTTCTTATTCCTTCATACATTAACCAACCAACTAACCAACCTCTGCTATATCCCCTGAAGAGCGTAACACTCTGCTGCAAACAGCTTTCGGATGACCCCCCCAGCCCCAAAGACGTCCAGCTGTCCTCGACCAGGGCCAGAGCTCTTCCTGGTGGGACTCTCTGCCCAATGACCTCCGCGCCCTGCAGGACCCGGTGCACTGCCGCAGGAGGGCTTCCAAGGCAGAGATGTTCCGCCAGGCCTCGGAGGTGCCTAATGCCATCTGAGTACTGTAGATAAGAACACAAGAGAAGCCAATGTTCCATCAGGCCAATTTGCCCATCCAGTCCAACTCTCTGTGTCACACACAGTGGCCAAAAACACCAGGGGCCCTCAGGAGGTCCCGCAGTGGGTCCAGGACACTAGAAGCCCCCCGCTGCTGCCCCCCACCCCCAGCACCGAGAAGACAGAGCCTCCCTTGCCCCAGACTGAGAGTCCCTATCTATACCCAGTGGCCAAAAATACCAGGTGCCATCAGGTGGTCCAGCAGTGGGGCCAGGATGCTAGAAGCCCCTCCCTCTGTTGCCCCCCCAGCACCAAGAATACAGAGCATCACGTGACCCAGACATAAGAACATAAGAGAAGCCCATGTTGGATCAGGCCAGTGGCCCATCCAGTCCAACACTCTGTGTCACACACAGTGGCCAAAAATACCAGGGGCCCTCAGGAGGTCCAGCAGTGGGGCCAGGACACTAGAAGCCATCCCACTGCTGCCCCCCACTCCCAGCACCAAGAAGACAGAGCATCCCTTGCCCCAGACCGAGCGTCCCTATCTATACCCTGTGGCCAATAAACTATTGCTTTAATCAGCTTTTAAACTGTTAGTATTGTTTGATTCTAGGTTCTCACTGTTGTTGTTCATCGCTCAGAGCGCTGAGTAATTGGGGACTGAGCACCCACCCCCAGCCCCAGGCCCAGCCCTGAACCAGGCAACCAAAACACACCTCTGGCACACACAGTGCGCCCCTGCAAGTATCCAGACCCTGCCGGGGGACTGGGGCACCAAAAGTGCACACCCTTAACTTCTTAGGACCTGAACAGATGACAATGGAAAAGCTGTCTTTAAAAACACACATATCCACACAAGCAGCACTGTCCTTCATCTAGACAACCTCAGGAGAGCCCTGCTGGGTCACAACAGTCAAGGTCCATCCAGTCCAGCACCCTGTCCCACACAGCGGCCAGCCAGTTCCTCTGGAGGGCCAACCACAGGGGCAGGGCGGCCGAGGCCTTCCCCTGAGAAGAACCTCAGGAGAGCCCCACTGGGTCAGACCAGGGAGGGTCCATCCAGTCCAGCCTCCCGTCCCACACACTGGCCAGCCAGTTCCTCTGGAGGGCCAACCACAGGGGCAGAGAGGCTGAGGCCTTCCCCTGATAAGGACATCAGGAGAGCCCTGCTGGGTCAGACCAGGGAGGGTCCATCCAGTTCCCATGGAGGGCCAGCAACAGGGCAGGGAGGCCGAGGCCTTCCCCTGACAAGGACACCAGAAGAGCCCTGCTGGGTCAGACCAGTGAGGGCCCATCCAGTCCAGCCTCCTGTCTCACCCAGTGGCCAGCCAGTCCCTCTGGAGGGACAACAACAGGGCAGAGAGGCCGAGGCCTCCTCTTGGTGCTGCCTCCTGGTTCTGGGATTCAGAGGCTTAGTGCCCCTCCGTCAGCAGGGCTAGGAGCCATTAATAGACTTCTCCTCCATGCGTCTATCCAATCCCCTTTTCAAGCTGTGTGTTCCTGTGGCCATCCCTGCATCCTCTGGCAGTGAATTCCAGATTTTAGTCACTCTCTGTGTAAAGTGGCGTTCCCTGGGGTCTGCCGTGAGCCCTTTCCCCATCAACTTCATTGGGTGTCCCCAAGCTCGAATACGAGATGGGGGAGTGAGAAAAGAGAAACAAGCCCTTCCTCCATCCGTTTTCTCCCCCCTCTATACAATTTTATGCACCTCTCTCCGTGTCCCTATGAGGAAGCAGTAGAGCAATCCTGCCCCCAGGGTGGGGCGGGGGAGGCAGCCTGGGTCACCTTCTGGTCCGCCTGGGGTTGTTTCCTTAAGCAGACATTTGTGCCCCAGCAGAGGGGGGGGAGATGCCCAGCCGAGATCTAATCTAGTGATGGCATTTAAAGGAAGGCAACATATTAATGGAAAGGCCGTGATTTGCAAGAGGGGAGGGGTGTTTCTGATGATCCTCAGCCAGGCACAACCTAACAAATAAGCCTACGCTTGACGTTCACAAGACACATGTGTTTCTCATCACTACTGACGTCACCGGCACTGGTCAACCATCCGCTCATCACTTCAAGCCGTAGCAGACCCATTCGCTGGAGTGAAATAAAACCAAACCAAACCAGGTCTTCCCAGGATCGAGTGGCCACACGCTGGACCTTCAGTGCTGGGAGGGACCTGGACAGCGAGAGAAGAGCTTTCTGTGCCCTTGGAGAGTCGGCGGGGAGTGAGACACGGACTGGCAGAGAGGCGGCCCAGTTGCCAGAGCAAGTTCAGGTCTGGGGCAGAGGCCAGGCGGGAGCCGATGCCTCCCAAGTACTCACAAGGCTTCGACTTGGAAACCGGCACCTTTGGGGTAAGCATCGAGAGGGACAGGCCTTGGGAGAGTCGCGGGAAATGGCGGGGCCGGGTCCCCACAATCCAAATGAAAACTTTCAAACAACAGGTTCTAACCTGGCATACCCCCCGCCTCCCCCCCCCCCGGAGCATTACACCCACAGGACAAAGACCTCCTGACGATTCCTGGAACGAGAAGCACTCAGCGGACAGTGACCAGAAGCAGAGCCTTTTCAGGCCTGGCCCCGACCTGGTGGAACGCTCTCCCAGCTGGGATTCAGGCCCTGCCACAGAGCCCCCCCCCCCCCGCAGGGCCTGCAAAACAGAGCTGTCACCCCCGCCCCCGGCTGAGACTGGCCCTTCAGCTCCCCCGCTCTCCCCTGGTTGGACGGGACGGATTTGGATCGCCGGGTGCCATCCATGGAACTACGCTTATGGTTAGTTTGATGATGGATAGGATTAGTGTTAAGAGTTGTTTTAACATTACATTTATGGCTGCTACTATCGTATGCGGCGCCTTGCGGGAGCAAGGGGGAGAGCAAGCCAGATATATCCAGCAAGATGAATAAACAAACAGCCGGCCCAACGCCTCTCATCAGGCTCTGCAAAATAAAAGCCTTCCCACTTCCTCTCCCAGAGCAAGGCCTGCACCCAGCATTCCCACCTCCCCCTGGCAGCCCCTGACCCCTATTCAGAAACTATCTGGCATTCCCCCACCCCCCAGGAGGCCGCTGAGTCCAAAACCTGCATCTCCCCTCCCCAACCTTTAGACGTCCAGCCGAATAACGGAGGACTCCGGGGGGGGGGAGGGTTTGTTTTCAGCTGCCACCAGTCCCAGCATTGCCCCTGCTGGTGCCCACGCACCAGAGGAGCAATACTGGCCTGGCATTCAAATGCCCGCTCTCCCACCTGCCTGCCACCTTCACTGGCTACGACATGAAGACCCGAGGCCCATGGCTCTCTGTAGCCCCCCTGCCCCACGGCTGCCCCCTTTCCCCAAGGGGTGCAGCTGACAAGATATTCCCCTGGGAGCCAGTGCCCAGTCCAAGAGGCTGCCAGTCTGCCCAGGGAGGGAAGCGAAGGGTTGGACTGGGCGCCAGAGAGAGGCCTTCCAGGGTCTTCTCTGAGGCGCCCCGAGGCCTGCCACCAGTGTTCCCTCTAAGCTGCTCACAGTTTCTTAGCCTCCGGCTCACACATTTTCCTCTTAGCTCAGGATGGCTGGCTCCAGAGCAGACTCATTTATGCAGTAGCCAAATCGCTCAAGTTCACGACTTTCATGCCAGCGGCTCACAAAGTAGAATTTTTGCTCACAGGACTCCGCAGCTTAGAGGGAGCGTTGCCGGGCACGCCTTTGAAACCTCCTTTCTCCAGCGCCTGCAATTGTTCCGCCCCCCACAAAGGGCCCAGCTGTTAAATGGAGGAGCGGTGAAAACAAGAGGGGGGGGGAGCGACTGGCCAGAGCCCCTCTCTCGCTCTCGCTCTCGGGCTGGTGGACAAAAGGGGGCCCTGCCCAGCGCCCTTCTGACCACTGCTGTGAGGAAACACCAGCGGAGGGAGGGAGGGAGGGAAGGAGAGAGAGATACCCTTTGCTTCCCTCCCCCCACACACAAAAATCACACGCAGGCCAGCATCCAGCAGACCCTGGCGGAGGTGGTCAGGGGACCTCCGTGCCAGCAAGCGGGCCACATCGGAGACACCCTGAGAGGCAAGGCCAGGAAGCCAGGCTCTTTGCCAGCCAGACCTCTCCCAAGGAACCCGCTCCACGGCACAGAGACTGCCCAGCAGGGACTTTAACGCCACAGCCGGGGAGGCAGCTCTCGGCGGGAGGGACAGGAGGGCCACGAGGCAAGGGCCTCGAAGGGACCCCCAAAGAGCTGGCGGAGTTCAGCCGCCCGATTCCTGCATCTGTTGCGGCCCCCGCCCCTCTGCAGCGCCTTGCTTGGTGCCCCCCAAGGAACAGGCCTTCTGCTGGCCCTGGGCAGTCCCCTCCGCTGGGGCTCGACAAGCAGGGGGCACTCACAACTCGGGCAGGACGGCACGAGCCCAGAACTGCCCTGCCATCTGACAGCAACGGGTCTCTAGGCCCCAAGCAGCAGACCAAGGAACCTTCCCAGGCCCAACAGCACTTGGGCAAAAGTGCCCACCTTCACACGTGCCCCGCGGCCAAAGCTCCCTCTAAGACTCTAAGCGAGCTCCTGGCATTAAAGCTGCAAACAGGCAATCTGGCTGCTGCATCAATCAGTCGGCTCTGGAGCCCTCCTTCCTGAGCAAAGACAAAAATGTGTGAGCCGGAGGCTAAGAAACTGTGAGCTAGCTCACACTAACTCAGCTTAGAGGGAACACTGCCCACGGCCTGGCCATTTTGTCTGCTGTTTATCTGCCAGGGATGCCAGCTGACTCCACCAAAGGCACTCCTTGTGTCTGAAGCCATGGGGAAAGTTTGGCCTGCAGGCTCGAATCTGTGACGCCCTGTTCCTACTGCTGACGATCAAGCCCTGGCCATAGAACCCTTCCAGTGGCCACAATCTCTGTGCAAAACCCACACAGTGGTAAAACACGGAATTCCTAATGACAGGGTCTTCTCCGTGGTGGTGCCAGATGTCCCACCTGAATAGCTTTTCAACAGGTTTTTTTCTCCCAAGCGCTTATGTACAAAGCAAGCTGTGGTCTGGGGAACTCAGCTGTGTGACCCAGATTCCATTGCATGTTTAGTGTATCTTAACTGAGTCTAGGCACCTCCAAAATCCAGCTTTGCAAGGCAGGACAGGATGTGGATATCAACCAAGTCCCCATTGGTTTCCTGGAACTTGCTTCTCCGCAAGCACACACACAAGGCCGTAACTCTACAAAGCACTGCAAGAACCACTGATCCAGGAAGGACGCGCTTCCAAATGTACACAGGATCGCAGCGAGCCCCAGTGCCAATCAGCTTGTTGGTGGTGCCATTTGTCTGATCACCTAGGGTGAGTACGTGTCACTTCCAGGCAACCAGGCAGAGCAGCTTTCCTGTAGGAGGGGGGGTCTCTTGAGGGGCCACAGATGACGAGCCCTGGCCCTTGCCAAGCCATGCGCCGCCTGGCCTGCAGCCAAAGTCCCTCATGTACCCCACAAACCCCTCTGAACGGCGTGGTTCCAACACGGCCACACGCTTCTCTTCTTTTACAGTCTTCCCGCCATCATTCCCACACCAAAAGGAGCAGTGATTAGATGCTCTTCCTGCTATTAGTCTCTTAATTAGAAAGCTCGAGTTCAGCCCCCCAAATCCATTGATTTGGGGGGTAAGTGTCCAGCATTTGCCTTGACGGGGGGGGCATGGCCTCCACCCCCCTCCGGAGAGCCCGGCAGATGTGCGTGTGGGCACCCTCCCTCCCTCCCCTCCCTGACGCAAGCAGACAGCGAAAAGCCCCCGACACAGCCCCCTCCAGGCAGCAGGAGAACCACCAAAGTCCTCTTGGCGTTCACACAAGCTGCGAGATGATTTGGGGCCACCAGAACCTACGTGGCAGCGCAGAAATCAAGATGGCCTCAGTTGCTGGCTCTGAGCTTGAAAAATGGCGAAGGGGAAGCCTCACGCAGATCTCTCCCCCCGCCCCCTTCTCTCCCATCCCAAGAGAGGAACCCACAGCTTCCTTGGACACCCTGCTCTCCCCTCCGCAGCCTCCCCTCCCAGCTGAGTGAGTGTGAGCTAGCCTCCGGCTCACACGTCTTCATCTTCGCGCAGGAAGGAGGGCTCCAGAGCAGACTAATTCATGCAGTCGCCAAGTGGCTGGCTCACACCTTCAAGGCCAGTAAAGCTCACAGAGGAGAATTTCTGCTCACCAGAAGACTCCACAGCTCAGGGGGAGCACTGCCTCCCAGTCTTCCTTCCCAAACAGCACAGAGGATTTGGAAAAGGGACCACGGATAGGGCATCCCCCGCCCGCCACGTAACCACACCAGGCTGAGCGGCAGGGGACCATCTGACCCCCCTCCCCCACCCACCGGGATGCCTCCCAAAGAAAACACAGGGGGGGGGCTCTCGCCTGCCCCCACCCCACCCCCCTGTCCTGCACCGGAGTCAGCAGCAGACACCATCGCTCGGCCCCTCCAGTCATTTTCTCCCCCCACCCCCAGAAGAAGGAGCAGAAGAAGCAGAAGAAGAAAAGCGGAGAGAGGGGAGGAGAACTCGGAGGGAGGGGGAGGGAGCCTTTTGTGGCCGGCCAGGCCTGGGGGGCCTCCGGAGAGGGACCGGGCACTCCAGAGGGACATTTGCATCTCCCGCATTCCTCAGGAACAATCCCCGGCCATTGGGGGAGGACATGAAAGTGCGGGCCACTGAATGAGGGTCATCTGCTCTTTATCACAAGGGTTAGCCTCACCCTGGCCGGTTTCTAACCTTTTAACCCGGGGGATTCTTCATTTGCACATGAATAATGGGAGGCTGCCTCGCCAGTCCCTAACTTTCCTCCCAAATCAGGGCTCCAATCTCCAAGTCGCTCTGGAGCAGATTAGAAGTTTCAGGTTTCCAGCAAGGGAAACAGGCCCCCCGCCCCCCAGGCAGGATCCTAACGGAAGCCGAGGAGAGGGCCAGCCCTGAGCAAGGGAGCCCGGCCAGTGGACAGGCTGCCCCCCTCCCCCCGTTGCTCCCCGTGGCTGGGCCAACCTGTGGAAAGAAAGGGAGGAAGAGCTGCTGGCCCCCCCTCCTCCACCTGCCCCCCTTCGCCCCAGCCACGAAGTCATTGTGTCCCCCGGAGCTGTAAAGCCATGGGGGGCTCCTCTGCTGAAGCCCCAGTTCCTTCTGCCACAGAACACTGGGCGTCCTCACAGGCCTCTTCCTCGGGGTCTGTGAAATAGGAGCGGGAATTTACT
Source organism: Gekko gecko (assembly GCA_029375565.1). Classification (NCBI taxonomy): domain Eukaryota; kingdom Metazoa; phylum Chordata; class Lepidosauria; order Squamata; family Gekkonidae; genus Gekko; species Gekko gecko. The sequence goes on from JAPDNY010000017.1 coordinate 18,144,964, forward strand.
TCCCAGCCACGTGCCCCTTCGCTGGGAACAGCACAGCCCCACATCTTACCGGACTGAGCCAGGAAAAACATCACAAGCTCTGGCGATTCTTCAAGAACCACACGCATGCACACACACACACACACACACACCCCGCCGGAAGACAGGCGACTCAGGAGCCCCTCCTGGGCCCAGAAGGCCCAGCTACTGGCCTCAACAGACCCAAGGGGACCAGGAGCCCCCCCCCGGGGGGAGGGTAGGAAGGCTACGCTACAGAACCAAGAGCCCCCGACTGGGCACCAGGCAAGCCGGTCACTGCAGCATCCCCCAGTCGGTCGGGGCTCTCAGCGCCTCCAACAGCAGGTCCCAGATTCTTGCCGGTGGCTTGCTTTGCCTGCATTCTGTTATGTCAGAGCGGGTCAACCCCCCCCCCAAAGACTGGGAGAGCGCTGGGAGAGCGGCCTGGGCTGCCCTCATCAGGTACCTCAGGAGGCCAAATCCTGACATGCTTTGCAACCCTCCTTCCCAAGGATGAAGAACATGGACTACTGTCATGCTCTCTACCTGGGGCTGCCCTTGTCTCAAACCTGGAAGCTGTCTCTGGGACTTGTAACATCAGCCTGTGCCAACCACCTGGAAAATACCCTAGATAGATCCCGGAGCCAGTTATGGGAAGGAAGAACTTATAGGGTAGCCATCATTGGCTCAGTTACAACAACAACAACAAACTAGCACTTACGGTGTCATTGTTAATTAGTTTTAGCTTGGTTTTAATGTTCTAATTGCATATACGTGCTGGTTTTATGTAAGCCCCCCTGGGCCAGCCTTGGCTGGGAGGGCAGGGTAAAAATGTGAGAAAATAAATAAATACATTCTGCAGAGATGACGGGGCACCAGTGTTCCCTCTAAGCTGAGCTAGTGCAAGCTAGTTCACAGTTTTTCAGCCTCCGGCTCTCTCATTTTTGCCTTGGTTCCGGAAGGGTGGCTCCAGAGCAAACCAATTGATGTAACAGCCAAATGGCTCGCTCACAACTTTAATGCTGGTCGCTCACAAAGTAGAATTTCTGCTCACAGGACTCCACAGCTTAGAGGGATCCCTGCGCACTGCCCTTCCTTCCCCCAGCTCCAGCCACCCCGTTGCTCAAAGACCCACGCAGGAGACCACCAATGAGAGAGAGAGCGCCTGTGGCAGGAGTCTTGTGGGCAGGATACCTTTCTCTTTCTTTGCCAGGGACAGGTTAAGACCGACACGTGAAGAGGCAAGCAAAAGGGGGGTCCCTTGCCACTAATGGGGAGCTCCTGCCCCCCCCCGAGAAGACACGGAGGCCGGCAGCCCAGAAAGGGGGAGGGGGGGCGCAGCTCCGCAACCTCTCTCAAGAACCTCTCCCCTAGCGGCCGCCCCTCCCGCCACACCCCAGCCCAGCCCAGCCCAGCCAGAAGAGGGGGAGCTGCTCTGCCCGGCGGGCCTCCTCTCTCCCGGGGGCAGGGGGGCTCCCGGTGCGTCCCCCCCCAACCCCCCCCCCCACACACACACACACATCCCCAGAAAGCGACACCGGGACTTCCAGGCCGCCCCCAGTTCAGATCAGGCCGGCAAGGGCCGCAAGCAGCTGCCGCAGACACCGAAAGGCCCCCCCCCCCCGGGAACTGGGGGAGAGGGGAGAGCGAAACGCTGGGGCGCCGCACTCAGGGCAGCTTCCCCCGCCTCGCAGGGCGCCCAGGAGAGCCAGGGCCGCGTGCGGGGGGACGCGGGGGCAGCATGGGCTCCGGAGCTGGGCGACACCGGGGGGGGGGGAAGGGCGCCCCCGTTCCTCGCGACAGGAGGGTTCCCCGCGGAGGCCCCCCCGGGCGGCGGCTGGGGCTCGGGGGCGGAGAGCCGGGGGGGGGCCGGGAGCCCGGGCGAGAGATGGGGACAGGCGGCGGCGGCGACTTCCGAGGGGTGGGGGCCCGCTCCCTCCCTCCCTCCCGCTGCTTACCGGCGAGGGCGAGGCGGGCGGGCCGGCTGAGGAGGGCGCCGCGGGGGCTGCGGGCCAGGCACTGGTAGAGGCCCTCGTCGGCGGGGCCCTCGACGGCGCGGACGTGGAGGGAGCCGTTGGGCAGGGGGCGGAGGCGCTCGCTCTCGGCCACCGGCAGCCCGTTGCGGAGCCAGGCCAGGCCCACCGGGCCCTCGCCCCGCGCCTCGCACGCCAGCACCGCCCCCGCCGCCCGCCCCACCGTCGCGTCCGCCGGCTCCTGCGCGAAGAACAGCTCGGCCGAGCCCCGCGAGCCTGCCCGGGGAGGGGGGAGAGAGAGAGAGAGAGGCGGCCGGTGAGACGGGCTAGGCCGAGCCGGCCGGCGCCCCGAGACCCCGCCCGCCCGCCCGCCCGCCCGACGGGCCTCCTCCGCGCCGGGAGCCCCGCAAAAGGGGCGGCGAGGGCGGCTGCCGGGAGCACGTGCCGGGGAGGCGGGGGATGCCCTTGGCCGGCCGCCAGCGAGGGACGGGCCCGACGGAGGGACGGGCGGGCGGACGGCGCGGCTTACCTGGGACGAAGGCGGCGGCGGCGGCCAAGACGAGGAGGAAGAGGAGGCGGCGGCGGGGCGGCTGGCGGCTGAGCGGGAGCCTCCGACGGGGCGCCATTTAGCAGCGGCGGCAGCAGCGGCGGCTCCTCTCCTGGGGCATGCTCGCCCCCCTCGCCCGCCTGCTCGTCCGTCCTCCGCCGCCGGCGCGCCGAGACTGGCTGCCCACACGCAGGGGCCGGCCGGACAGCAGCGGCTGCCGCCGCGAGGGGGCTCCCCGGCCCCGCCCCCGGCCCCCGGCCCCGCCCCTTCCTCGGGGACTCGCCCGCGCGCGCTCCCCCTCCCCCCACACCCCCGCCGCGCCCCTCGGTCCGGGCGGGGAGCGGGCGGGGGAGGCCTTCCCCGGCCGCGCGGGGGCGCCCTTCGGCCCCCCTCGTTGGGGAGAGCGCGGGGGGGGGTGTGGGGGGCGGGGGCGGCGCTCTCGGCCTCCCCCCTCCGCTCCTCCCGTCCCCTCGCCCGGGGGCCCTGGCCTGGGGGGCGTATCCCCCCCCGCTCATTGTTTGGGGGGGGCGGGCGGGCGGGGGCACACGCGAGCCCCCCCCTCTCCTCAGAGGCCCTCGCAGGGACCCTGCTCCCCTCCTGGGGAGGACGCGGGCGGGGGCAGAGACCCCCAGAGACCCCGCGGGCCAGGCCCGGCCCCCCCCCCGCCCAGGGCTCTCCCCTCGGCCCACTGCCGCCCCGCTCAGCCCCCAGGGGCCCCCTCCCCCCTCCCCCCGGCTGGGCGGGAACCAATCGCGGGGGGGGGCGGCGGGAGACCAGCCATCCTCCCCCCCCCTCGAGGGCCACCGGGCCCCCGGGGCGACAGGGCGGGAAGAAAGGCCCCCAAAGCACCCTCTGCGGACCAGGCAAATGCCCCGTGGAAGGGCCCTGGCTGGCCTGGGCCCTCCTGGGGAACTCTGCATTTGCTGGGGGGGGAGAAGACAGGGAAGCGGAAGAGCCCCCCAGAGGTTTAAACCGCTGCCCCTTCCCTCCCAGCACTGGCTTGCTTGGGCGCTCTGCCGGGCACCCAAGCAAGCCTGGGAAGACAGCAAGAGGGGGGCACCTTTTGGCGCCCCTACAGCCTGTGCTCTAGGCTACCACCTAGCTCGCCTAGTGGGCAAGCCAGCCACAGGCTCTTCCCCGGGGCCACCCCTGGCCTGCAGAGCCCCCCCCCCAGTCCGCTGCTCCAGGGGGAGGAGGGGGTGGCCAGCATCCCATGATGCTCTGCAGCATCCCAGGTCCACCCCATCCCAGGTCCGACCACCCCACGCCCCAGCAGCCCGGACCCCCACCGGTGGTACCAGGCCTCCTCTCTCCTGCCTCCCGGCCCCCCCCACACTCCGCTCCATCATCTCTGGCCGGCTCTGTCGCCTGCTGGGGGGGAGGGGGCTCCGGCCTGCCCCTCTCCTCTCTCTCTCTCCCCCTCCCTGCCTCCCAGCTGCTGTCACCCGGCAAGAGGGATGGGTGACCTCTCCGGAGGGGGAAGATAAACAGAGCGGAAGCCTCCCAGGCATCTGCCGGGCCTTCCCCCCCCTCTGGATGGGAGGGGAGGGATGGAAAGCGACCCTTCCTTCCGCAGTGCCCACCCAGCCAAGGCAAGGCTGCCACCGCACAGTCCCCAAAAGGCCCGGCCAAGAGGGAGAAGCCGGCAGGCCCGCCGGCCGCCCGCAGAGAGTCCAGCTCACCTCAGCAAGGGCTGGGGGGGCTCGTGGGAGAGGAAGGAGGTGGGGGCAGCCAGGCTTGTGACCCCCCCCACACCACTCGGCAGGGTGGCTACAACAGACAACCCCCGGAACCCAGAGGGGGCTTCTTGCACACCCTCACCACCAATGCTCCCTCTAAGATGGGGAGCCCTGTGAGCAAAAATTCTACTTTGTAAGCAGCTGGCATTAAAGCGGTGAGCAAGCGAATCAGCTGCTGCATCAATGAGTTTGCTCTGGAGCCCATCCTTCCGGAGCTAAGGCAAGAAATGTGCCAGCCAGAGGCTAAAAAACCATGAGCTAGCTCACACCATCTCAGCTTAGAGGGAACACTGCTGGCTGCCACCACCCTGGCTTTGTTGGCAGTCTCAAGAGTGGAACTGGTCCAACCTCCTCCAGGGCTAGGTCAGGATGGTGCTCAAAGGACTCTTGACCTGCCCCCAGTGCTGTTTCAGGCCCCAGAAGCAGAGTGATCCCCCCCCCCAATGGCTCACCCGGCCCTAGACTGGCCACCACCAGAAGGGGACCGAGGGGCCTGCTGCTCGCCTCTGGCTCTTCCCACCGGGCTGGGCTGGGCCAGGGCAAAGCCAGGTGGCCTCTGAAGCAAGGAGCCCTCCCCCACCGCCACAGGGTGCAGACTGGCCCCCTCCTTGGCTCTGCTTGTGACTTCCTGAGGGGGAGGAGAGGGGACCCCCCCTCCAAAGAGAGACTCATGGGGGGAGAGCAGGCACTTTGTGTTGGGGAGATGCTGGGGGGGGGCAAGTGATGACAGAACCAGGGAGCCCTCAGTCATCCCGCCCAGAAAGCCGCAGCAGGGAAAGGAAGTGGACCTTCGCTGCAGGCACACACAGAGAGAGAGGCGCACCCAGGGCAGAGAGTTGAGGCTGGCCTTCCCTCCCCGCTGTTCTTTAAAGGCTCGTTCTGCTGCCTCGCAAGGGCCTCCGGGGCTAAGCCAGGTCCCCTGTGTGCATGTGGGTCAAATGGGCCCTCTGCCTCCCCTTCGGGCAGCAGGATGGTGCCTTGCCTTGGACCCTCCCCCCCTCCCTTCTCTCCAGCCGGCCGGTCAGGACCTCTTCCAAGAGCCACTTGGCCCCCAAACGTGAGCTGACCCTGCCCTCTGGTGGAACTTGCCGAGCAGCCACGCGGATGCCTCTTCTCCGTTTCTTGTCCCAGAAGTCCAGCCTGGCCCCTGAAGCAGAGCCGGAGGGCAGCGGGCCCATCTCTGCCGGGCCCTCCCTGGAGAGTCTGCAAAGCCAGGTCCTTGCCTGGTGGGCTCCTCGCTGCTCCCACTGCTGCCTCTCAGGGGATGGCCCCCCTGGGGTCGAGCACTGGGCAGGTGGCCTCGGGGGAACTCAATCCAGGGTCCTTTCACCAGCCACTGCGACAGGTTATACGAGGCGCTTCTATGGGGGAGAAGCTGGGGGGGGCAGGCGGCTGGGCGGTTAAACCTCACGGGCGGCAAAAGGCAGAGTTCTTTGGACTCGCCCCCTTTGAGATCTCCCTCTGGTGCCATGGCAGCCTTTCCGTACGGAGGGTGGTGGCCAGAGGAGGGAACAGCCCTTGCTTTCTCTGGGCGGCTCCAGCAGACCAACGGGGCCAAAGCCCACCTGCAGCCCGAGGGGCTCCCAAGGGCAGGGCCTCTGGACAGGCTCCCAGCCGGCCTCCACAACTCCCCCCGAGAGGCTCTTCAGCGAGGGGCCACGAGCAGTGGCTTCTGGAGAGGACTTCCCCCCTCTAGCTCCCCCTCCCCGGGAAACCCTTCCACTCTTGGGGAGCAAAAGGCAGAAGTTCCCCTCCCTCCACATAATGTAAGAAGGCTCTCCCGTCAAACAACTGACAGCATTAAGACATGTGCGCATCCCAGAGACAGAACCCACAATGGTGTCCAAAGGGACTGATTTTTTTCGTCACGTGGGGAGAATAAAACCCTCGTGAACCACTCCGTGTGCTCGGCGTTACAGAGTCAAAGAGCCATCTACGCTGCTCGCTCTCCTTGCCTTCATCACGACAAGGTGTGCGCCTTCTCGTTTCCGCTTCTCGTTCAGGCGTGGCCAAGCGGTGGCTCGGGAGTCGGGAGCTGCGGGTGGCTCTTTCACCCATGGTGGGGCTCCCGGCAGGCTCCCCCTCCATCTGCTGCCTTCCTTCCCCATCTATTGGCTGTCTTTCTCTCTCTCTCTCTCTTTCCACCTCTCTTCCTCTCTGTCTTAGACAAATAAATTTCATAACAAGCAAGTTAATGGCATTGGACAGATATCATCATTATCAATGGTTTTACCCCTTTTGTTTTTATTTTTGGCACTCTCACTTAAACCTAATAAAAAGCAAATGTGCATATTTTTCAATAAAAACGCGTGTTATATTTGTTCATGTCTTAGAATCATAGAATCATGTTAGAGATGGAAGGGATCTTGCAGGTCATCTAGTCCAACCCCCTGCACTCTGCAAGAGCGTAGCCAAAAGATAGCCCTACATACCTACAGCATACCCGAAAGACGGTCGTCCAGCCTCCGCTTGAAAACGTCCAGGGAAGGAGCTTCCACCACCTCCCGAGGCAGTCTGTTCCACTGCTCAACCACTCTTCTTACAGTGAGGAAGTTTCTCGTGATATCTAGCCGGTAACAACTCCCTTGTCATTTCCACCCATTAGATGTAGCCTTGCCATCGGGAGCAAGAGAGAATAGATCTGCTCCATCTTCTACAGGACAGCCCTTCAGATACTTGAAGACTGCCATCGTGTCCCCTCTTAAGTCTTCTCTTTCCCAGGCTAAACAGACCCAACTCTTCCAGCCTTTCCTTGTAAGACTTGGATTCCAATGCGCTCACTCTCCTGGTCGCCCTCTGCTGGACACGCTCTTGTGGCTCTCAAACATCTGAGGCTTGTTCTGGGTGGCTTCCCTGTTAAGCGAGTGCGGCCCCCCCTGTTCCATTTCTTCCCTCGTTCTTGGATGGCAAGAAGAGGCACGTCCTCCTGGCTTTTGGCGCTGGGTGGGCTTGCAGTCTGACGTCACGTTGTGCTGGACAGATGGAGAGAGAGAGCTCTCCCTTGGCCTCAGCTGACCAGGCATCCCAGAAACCCCCCCAAACGGTTTGAATGAAACAAAACTCGTTTTTAAGTTGAAGAAAGTTTAATTGACTGTTTCGGCGGAAGCACTCCTGACAGTTACATTCAATCGTATACAGACCGAGCAGTCGAGGTTTCGCAGAACCCCTCCGCCTGGAAGCTCCTGAGTTGCTCTGACCCCTGGCTCCCACGCCACACCTTGGAGGCGGCCAGAAGACGAGACGGGTCCCTGGGAGGGCCTGGGGAAGGCCACCATGCTGCCCCCCCCCAGCCCACCGAGGCACGGGCCCTTCCCCTGCACCCAGGCGGTGGTGCCGGGAGAGCAGGGGAGCGGGGAGGGATGAGCCAAAGACCACCTGGGAAAGTGCCCCTGCTGCTCCAAAGAACCCGGGACTGCCTACCGTGCCCTGACAGTCAGATCCAAACCCCGACGTTTCCTGTTCAACAAGTGCATAAACGGCTCACCGCTGAATTTACATGAACTGCTGCCTCTCAAGAAATTGCACGCTACTGACAATAACTTTGGTTTCCCCGTATTTTTACTTTTATTTGGTTTCTAGGCCAAACACCAACAAAATGGAAAAATGCAGTGGGAAGGGGGGGGGCGAGATGTAAACAGACCCCCGGGCCGAGGGGAGCCCCCGGTGCCTTCTCCATGCAGTGACACTTGCCCAGGCCAGACCGCCAGGCTTGGCCCTTTGAACCCAGGCTGTAAGCATGTCCATGCTGTGACGGGGCAATGCTTCCAGAAGGGACCCGGAAAGGGCATCCGGCTGCCCTGGGGCACGGCGGGACTCGGGAACACAAGGAGCGTTTGGAGTGAGGAAGCGGGAACTGGAAACACCACGCGTCAGGCCATTTATCAAAATACAGTTTACCAAAAATCCACAAGTCAAATATAAATTGAAACAGATTTGAAAATAATCTCATCCGATATCATCTCTCGTAGAAACGTGAACGTTGGAAGGCAGAAAAAGCAGGTGAGCCGTTCTGCACAACAAAACAACCCGGGAGCCAGGCCGGGCCGCTCCCTTGAGCCGGTGCAGGATGGCCGGCAGCTGCTGGATTGGGGCCCCAGGGCCAGGAGACTGCACCACACCTGCTTGCGAGGATCCGAGCCCCGCTGGCTTAAAGCCTCCGACAACGGAGACCAGCTGCAGCACGAGCAGACACGGAGAAGAAAGAAACCCCAGAGCCATTCGAATGCTTTTCCCTGAAAATGCCATAAAGTGCTTCGGAAGAAGGTCTGGAGGGAAGGCTTTGAACACCAGAGGAGTGCCCTCGTGCGGAGGACCGGCCATTTCGGAGGGAGCGAGGCGGGGGGCAGGCCGAGAGTAACACACGCCCCTCACGGGACTCACAGCTCCTTTCACAGCTTCGTCTTCAGTAGTTTGGAGTGGGTCCGAGGGGCAGAGAGGGTCCGAGGAGACGCCAGCACGTCCCTCGCGCCAGCCAGGCTTTGAAATGGCCGAAGGTGCCTGAAGGTGCCTGCAATCCACCCTCACGGAAGGAAGCCAGACAAAGTGGCCGTGGACCCCTGGAAGAGACCTGGTTCGACTTGTAAACTCTTTGCGTCGCAGCACCGGAAGAAGAAGGGCCAGGCTGCCCTGGGGGTGGGGGGGGGAGCCCTCAGTCCACCCCGTCAAACCCCTGAGCGTTCTCAATGGCCACGTGGAGCTTGTCCCAGAGGTCTTCGAAGGACTCGTAGGGAGGCAGGTCCAGGCGGTTGAAGCTGGGGGGGAGAGGTAAAAAAGAGCAGCCCCCGTTAATGGCCAGGGCAGAGGGACGGACGGACGGACGGACAGACAGGTGAGGAAGCAAAGCGGAGCGAGAGGGAGGAGGGACACTCACCACGTGTGGGCTCTTGGCAGCTTGTCCGGGCTACCCCAGAGCTCAATGGTGAACAACTGTGGTCCGTTGGAACCTGTGGGGGGACACCAGCTGTTACTCGTGGTTCTCACCAGCCCCCGGCAAGGCAAGGCAGTCTGTTCCCGGTCCCTGGCTGCCAGAAAGCTCGGGGACACAGGCACTCTTCAAGCTACGCAGAGCTGCTTACGTGGCTGAGAGGGTATCCTGGACGGCAGCTGCAACCTAAGACCCCATGAGTGCCCAGGGGCAAACCCACCCGTCCGCCCACCCGCCATCAGTCCTGCAGGGCACGGGCGACGGCTGCATCGAATATTAGCAGTTCTTCAGGGGCGATGCTGGAGCTGGTGGGGTCTGGGAACCCTCCCAACTGCCACACGGAACATGCCCCCCCCGCCCCGCCCCCAACCCGGGACCTCACGGACGCAGAAGCGCTCCCTCCAATCCCTGCGTGTGTGTTTCAAGACGGGGGGGGATCCCTGCTCAAGCTCTTGTGGCCCCCCCAGCAGGCCACGCTCTGCTGGCCAAGTTCCCCCCTCCCGGGATCGTTTCAGACACCAAGGAAAAGCGTTGTGGCCCACCAGAGCTTCGTGCTGGAGCCCTCCGTGAGTCCAGGTTCCCACATGGTTTTAAATCCCATTCGAGTTCCCAGAGTGAGCGGCGCTCCTGGTGCTTGGTGGCAAAATGGGTGGCTTTGCTGGAGGGCCACGCAGGGGACACTGACGGGGCAGGAGAGGGGCCCACCCAACGCTCCGCGCCCCCGTGCCTTCTCTCCCGAGAGCCCCCCCGCCCAGAACTCACCGGGGGGGGGCACACGCACCCTGGGGCAGACACTCAGCACTGCTGCCGCCCCCCGCCAAAAGAACAGACGTACCATACAGTTCCGAGAATCCATTCATCGGTACGCGGGAGGTGCCCGTCACAAACTGAAGAAGCCGGATCCGCTTCTCAGAGTCCATCAGCTGCACCCCCTACAGAGAAGGACCGTCAGGCAGCAGCCAGCCCCCGCCACCAAGCACCCCTCCCTCCCTCCTCTCTCTCTCTGCCTCCCTCCCACTAAGAATCTAGCGGAGGCTGAGTCACCCTGGGTGGGGGGGGGAGTGGGAGAATGGCTCTGCTCTGGAAATGTCAGCCTGCCCCCGGGCTGCCACCTTTCGCATCCGTTAGAGGGAACAAGAGTGCTGGTTTTGACCTGGGGCCTGCTTCCCTGAGGGAGGGCCTTCCCCCACAGCTCCCCAGAGAGCACGGGGGTCAGGGTCCCCAAACCGTTTGGCCCTCCCTGGCCCGAAAAATGCCAGATTGGCCTCCACCAGGGCCAGGGCCTTCTTGGTGGCTCCCGGGAGACATCAGGGCCGTGCGGGACCTCCTACAGTTCCGCCGGGCCTGCAAGACGGAGCTCTTCCGCCAGGCCTTCCATCAGGTGCCGCCACCACCACCACCTGAACTGGGGTCAGGCCCCCTGTGTCAACAGCAACAGGCCCTGGCCATATGTTTTTGTTACACAGGCTGCACCACGGCCTACAGAGATCAGGATGTGTTGCCTCCGCCACTGGCACGTTACCTGCACCCACTGTTACTGTTATTTGTATGTTTATGAGTTTTATGATGTGCCCTAGGTTTTATGAATCCATTTTTAATGTGTTTAAACTCTTAACGGAAGCCGCCCTGAGCCCTGCCTTGGCAAGGAGGCCGGGACACAAACTGCACCAGCCAGCCAGCCGGCCAGCCAAACGACCCCTGGCCAGTCTTGCCAAGCAGCACATTGGCTGGCTGGCTGCCAGTTCCTTTCCGAGCCCCCGCCCCTCCCTGAATCGGCCCTGCTCTGCCCACCACTGATGTCCGGAGCACGGCTCTCCATCAGCCACCGGGCAGCCTTCTCGGCTGGGGCCCCAGCCATGCGTGGACCTGCTACGGATCAGGACCACGGCGCTGGAGGAAAGAACGCGAGTCACTCCACGAGCTGTTGTCCTGCCCCGAAACGTGCCGGGCCCCCGACTGGGATACTTGTGGAAGGGATCCTGCCCCTTCCGCCGCCCTGGCCTGCCTACGACATCCCCGCTTGAAGAGCTAGAGGACTCCGGGTACCTTCCAAAACCACTGGATCACCACGTGACTGGCGCTGTAGCCGTTCTTGTACTTGGTGTGCTCCCTCCAGTCGCTCACGTCCACGTCGCCCAGGCCGCACATCAGCAGCTGCGGGACAAGGCCGGAGAGAGGGCGTTGGCACACCAAATGGGCGACGGGGAGCAAGCCTCGGCGGAAGCGGCAGCACTCACCTCCAGCTCATTTTCATCGAAAATCCGGATGAGGTCTTGCGGTATCAGTTCAAAAAACCCCTGGAACGCAGAGGGGTGGAAGATGATCAGCAGGCTCGCGGCGTCCGGGGAGCACTTGTGCCGTGCGCGTTCGGGGGGCAGGAAGGCGCCTCGCGTGGTGGGGAAACCCTGGCCTGGGCGAGCCCTGGAGCCCTTCTTCCCTGGGGGGGGCTCGCTGGGCACAGTTCCAGGGGGCAGCTTGCAGTTGTCCCGCTCTGTGGAGACGGGAAGCCCCCCCCCTTCTGGCCACGCCAGCTACGTGGCTCTGCCGGCACACCCTGAAGCGGCATCCAGTGGCAGGAGTTCCCCTGGTGCAGGGGAAGGGGGGGGGGAGAATCGGCCCAAGGTTCCCTCTGGGTTTGCTCTACGGGGATCGGAAGGCGGACGCAATCCATCCATCCGTCCATCCGATTTATACCCCGGCCTCCCCACCGAGGCGGGCTTGGGGCGGCTGGGCACTGGGCAAAGGAGAAACACAAACACGCTTTGAGACCCTTCATCTCCCCCTGCCCCTCACGCTTGGCCAAGGAGACGGCAGACGTCTGGACAGTCCCCAGTAACGGACACCCCAAAGGTACCCAGAGACGGGCATAGTACCCCTACCTCCTTAAAAGCCGCCATCTGCCGCTTGATTCTGTTCACAAAACGCCACTGGATCACCAGGCTGTTTGGGGGGGGGGGAAGAGCCACAGAGGCCCGTCAGGAAGAAGCCCACTTCCACGGCCCCTCCTCTCTCCGGGGCTCCCGCAGACAGAGAGCGCCATCCAGGGGCGGGGGCAGAGGAAACAAGGCTGCGGGAGCCAAGAGAGGAGAGACACCCCCCCCCCGGGAGGAAGGCGGCCGCTCACTAGATGTACTCCTGCTTGTTCTCGTTGGTGACCACCAGATCTGAGCCTCCGCTCTTCAGCTCCTGCTGATGCGTCTGAACAGGGGGAGAGAGAGAGAGAGAGGAAGAGCTGTGACGAGGCCGGTCAATGGGCAGAGCGCGCCGCGGGTGCCCAGATCTATCCATGGGCAAAAGCCTCACTAGCCAAGGGGCCCTGCGCCGGCTGCACTCGTGAAACTGATCTGGACTGCAAGACTAGAACTCATGGGCGGAAATTACAAGGGGAGTCGATATACCGGCTAAATATCAGGCGAAACTTCCTAACTGTCAGCGTGGCTGAGCAGTGGAACGGACTGCCTCGGGAGGTGGCGGAGGCTCCTTCCCTGGACATTTCCAAGCGGAGGCCGGACGGCCATCTTTCGGCTTCGCTCCTGCAGCGTGCAGGGGCTGGACTGGATGGCCTGCAAGGTCCCTTCCAACTCTAACATGATTCTATGATTCTGTCTCCATGCTGGAAGGGAACTCGTGGCATGTGGCAGAGAGAGTTGGGGAGGATCCCTCGGGGGACCCCCTCTGAGGTGGGGCCACGGCGGCTGTCCCCAAAGAGGGCTGGCCGAAGACCCCCGGCTTCGTTGTCCCACAGATGACCTCCTTTGAGGCGAGCGGTTTCAGCTGCAGGCCCCCCCCCCCCCGGCAGCGGAGCCCTCCGTCCTGAAGGGACGCCCACCTGCCCAAAACGTTCCTCATCAACGGTGAACCGAAGGTCCAGTTCCGTGGGGTCATTTTCAAGAATCCACTTCAGAGAACTGTGGTATTCGCTGTCCTAGAGAGAGAACACGGAAGGACCAACTGTGAGGAAAGTCACACGTGGGAGGAAAGTCCGCAACAGTGTCACGGAGGGCACATACCACGGATTCCATGTCACAAAGAGTGATCGGCTTTTGAAGCATCATCTTGTAAAACGGGCGGATGAAAAAACCTTGAGGAGAAGAGTGAGAACAGGGTCATTAGACAGGGGGGGCACAGCTTCAGCTTCCCCCAAGGGAGCACGGGTTAAGGAGGACATTCATTCCCACACACCCCACTTCAGTACCAACCGTCCAGCAGCTTCCCGTGATAAACAGCCATCCCAGCCACCCGGCCAATGAACTTGAAGTAGGAGAGGTGGTCTTCGTTGCACAGCCCCGAGTTCGGGTTGATCTGCCGCGTGTAGTTGTCCCTGCAGGGAGAGCGTGCAGTGAGCCCCCCAGCAGTGACCGGGCCTTCCTCGGCCCTTCCACAAGCCAGGCCGTTCTGGCCGGGAGGAGGCCCGGGCTCCCCCTCCCCCCCTGCCCCAGGGAGGCACAGCCGGCTCCTACTCACGCAGCCGAATACTCAAAGAGCCCGTAGTAGGGGTTGAACATCTCCCGGGAGAGCAGGAAGAACCACTCGCGGGCGACCCCTCCATAGTCCAGGCCTTTCTCCCCCTCGAACTCGATCCACAGCCTGGCCTTCAGGCACTCCGCTTTCTTCACCGAGATGATCCTGCGGTAGGAATCCTCAAGGATGTTGTGCCGGTGAAGTTTCAGCTCAAACTTATTGGGGATGTCCGTCTGCGGAAGAACAGAGGGAGGCCCTCGGGGTAAGAGGTGGGGCTGGCTCCGTAGGAGCGCTGCTGGGAGGAGGCGGCTGAGCCTCTGGGCACGGGGCGTGGCAGAGCCCATCAGCACCCGTCGAGGCTCAGACCTGCCAGGCTCACGGATGAGACCCCTCCCCCCCAAGTGAGGAGCAGCCCAAGCCCCAGGGGAGGATGGGGCAGGCCGGCCCCGCCCTGGGCCCTGGACACAGAGGGAGAGAGCGGCCGGAGGGCCGGGCTGGGCCCTGCCACGGAACTGCCCTGGGGGTCCTTGGGCCAGTCATAGACTCATAGAATGTTAGAGTTGGAAGGGACCTTGCAGGTCATCTAGTCCAACCCCCTGCACTCTGCAGGAGCGGAGCCGAAAGAGAGCCCCCTACAACATCCTCCCTCCCTCCCTCAGCCCAGAGTGGGGGGGGGAGCCATTCTTGGCTCTCTGCGGTGGTTTCCCTCCCCGTCGTCAGCAGCTAGAAGGACAACCATCGCCCCCGTAGGCCCTGGAAGGCTCATGTTTCCACCCCGGGCACAGTGCACTGGCACACGGGGGTGTGGCCTGGCCATGTCTCCCTACTGCTCCACTCTGTAGCCTTGTCTGGAGGGGACACTTACTGGCTTCTTTAGCTTCTTCCTGAAGAACTCATACTTTCGCTTGTAATCTCTGGAGTAAGGCACTGCCTTGGATGGAAGGAAGGAAGGGAGGAAGGGAGGAAGGGAAGCAGCAGTTGAGGCGCTCTTGTAGTCAGACACGGGCTTGGCCTTGCAGCGTGAGGGCTGGGGGGGGTTCCCTTCCCTCTCTGAACTGCAGGCTCCCAGCAAGAGCCTCCCCCATCTCCCCCGCCCCTGCCCTTATTTCCAGGCGACTTAAAGAACGGAGATCCCCCCCCCCATGCAAAGACGTGGCCAGCCATGGGGATCACTCTCCCCCCCTCCCCAGCAACATCAGCCGTCTTACTGGTCTAGGCATTGAGACATTCTGGAGGCGGGGGTCTTCCCACTGCGTCTTCTTTGTGTCTGCAAAAGACAGAAGCAGGCCTCAGCCCCCAGGAGGAGTCTCTGCACCGTAACGGGGGGGGGGCGTTAGGGTTGGAGGACTCTTCTCCCCCCCCCCCCACGTACTGTGGTTGATGAAGAAGGTCCTTCCGTCCGTGTGAGTCCTCTCTTCCCAGCCGGGCTGCAGGGGGAAGCGAGAGCCAAGAAAAAGCCCCTCAAGCACTCTGCCTGCCGCAGGCCTCGAGGCTTGAGAGGTTTTCAAGAATGCCCCTCTTCACAGAGCACGGAGGAGCCCGACGCGTCTCAAGACTCACCGGCAAAGGACCGAGCTCCCCGGGGTCCAAAGAGGCCTTCCTTCTCGGGTGAGGCGGGATTCTCAGTCTGGGGTCTTCCTGGGGAGGGGGAGACAGAGAGGCGGCTGGTACGTGCTTCACATCCCCACCTCAGCAGAGGACACGCCGGATTGCCCCCCCCCGACTCCGTATCCCTTTGGGACAGCGTGAATTTCAACGACGGGTGCACAAAACGGAGCGCCTGCTCAAAGAAGCAAGAGGCTGCCTTTCCGGATGCCCAACCGGAAGAGTTCTCCGCCCGGTGCCGCCACAGCCGCCCTCCTGCCCTGCTCCCCACCCACAGCGAGAGGCGGGGGGAGAGAGGATGCGGAGGCTGGGCTCCAGCAGTGTGACTCTTGATCCGGCATGTGCGTGCAAGCCCCGCCCCGCCCCCGCCCATGGCTTCCGCCCTCCCAGCCTCCGAACGCCAGCCAGAAAGCCACCCACCCAGGTGGTCGTCTTGGCGTTGTGGTCGATGAAGAACGGCCTCCCGCTGGGTGCGTTACGGACCTCCCAGCCTTTCGGGAGAGGCCCCGGGTCCCCGGCCCCTGCCAGCGGGGGCCACGGCTGCCGGGACGAGTCCTGTGGGGGGGGTGCCAGCTGCCCCAGGGAAGGACTCGCAGGGAGGGCAGCCGCTGCTGCCGCTGCCGGGTTCCCCTCCGCTCCTGCCTGTCGGGAATCAAACGAAGACAGAGAGACTCAAGCCCCACGGCCCCGCTCGAGCCTTGCCGATGCTCCAGCTGGGAGCCAGAGAGGCTGAGCGGCTGGGATCCCACAGCCATGGCATGCCCCCCCCCAGCGAAGCTGCCCATCCCGGCACTAGACCTGGGGGCCCCGCTGAGCAACCAAGCATCTCCTCCCAACAGCAAAGGTCCCCGAGGGCTCCCCTGCAGAGAGAGAGCCTCTCCAGCTCTGGCACTGAGCCTGAGCGTGCTTCCTTCTCCCGCTAAGGCCTGGACAGGGCCCAGCGCTAGGCGCAGACGCAGCCAGCTGCAGCGGGACTCCTTGGAAACACCTCTGCCCAAACAGGCCCCGAAGGCCAAGCCAAGGTTTGCTCCTTTCCAGCCCCCCAGGCGCAAGAGGCAGCTATGGACACCCCCCCCACCCCCAGGCAGCAGCCACCCCTTTCTCTCTCCCTCTGCTGGGCTCTCCCAAGCAGGCCCCACCCCCCCTGCAGGCGGAGTCGCACCAAAGGCTCCACTGGCTCCACTGAACCCCGCGGCCCTCTCAGCCCTGGCCCCGGGTACCTGGGCGGCCGGCCTCTGCCAGGTGGTCGTCTGGGAATTGTGGTCGATGTAGTAAGGCCGGCCTTTCTCATCGGTCCGGACTTCCCAGCCGGGGGGCAGCCCAGCTGAAGTGGGCAGTAACTG
This sequence comes from Gekko gecko, assembly GCA_029375565.1. Taxonomy (NCBI): domain Eukaryota; kingdom Metazoa; phylum Chordata; class Lepidosauria; order Squamata; family Gekkonidae; genus Gekko; species Gekko gecko. Next base: position 18,161,553 of record JAPDNY010000017.1, read on the forward strand.
CGGGGGGGGGGAGCAGAGAGAGGGAGAGCACACGCACAGTAAAACCACTTGGCCAAGGAGACGGACAGATCTCCCCCCCCCAACTCACACCCTACCCCAGAGAAAGGCCAGGACTCAGTCAAGCTCAACGCTCCCTCTCCATTGTGGAGTCTCGGGAGCAAAAATTCTACTTTGTGAGCTGCTGGCACTGAAGTTGGGAGCGAGCGATTGGGCCACTGCAGAAATTAGTTGGCTCTGGAGCCCTCCTTCCCTGAGCGAAGACAAAAATGGGTGAGCCGGAGGCTAAAGAACTGTGAGCCAGACCGCACTCACTCAGCTGAGAGGGAACACCGGTCAAGCTCCTGAAGGGCGGGTGCAGAAACTGACTGGCCACAAGGCGGCTGCTCCTGACAGAGAGCCCCCCCCCTCCAGCCGCACCCCTCCCCTGCACAGTGCTCCCTGCCACGGACACAAACCTCGGCCGCTGCGGCAGGTAGGAAGAGGGGGAGCCACGGGTCTGAGCAGCTTCCTGGAGGAGCCCAGCCGTGGAGTCCCGTCCCCACCCCAGCTCCAGCCGAGAAATGGACTGGCTTGTTTCGGACTTGGCTGGGGAAACGGCTCGACTCAGCACACGGGCCCTCCTTCCTGCCCCTCTGGACTGCCACGCAACCTCTTTTGAGAGGAGGAGGAGACTGGATTTCTACCCCGCCCTCCACTACCCAAAGGAGTCTCAGAGCGGCTGACAAACTCCCTTCCCCTCCCCACAAGAGACACCCTGTGAAGGCAGGTGGGGCTGGGAGAGCTCTGACAGAAACGGCTCTTTTTCAAGGACAGCTCTTGTCAGAACTACAGCTTGCCCAAGGTCATCCAGCAGGTGCAAGTGGAGGAGTGGGGAATCAAACCCGGTTCTCCCAGGTTAGAGTCCGCCTGCGCTTAATCACGACACACAAGCTGGCTCTTAAGCCAGGGCCAGGCCTCGGCCATGCTCACCCAAAGGGAGCCACCCCTTGGGCTACCGGGCACCAGGAGGGCGGCAGCAGGGACTTCCTTTGCCGAGGGGAGCCTCCCTGCCTTCCAGAACGGCTCTGACCCCAACAGAGGGGGCAGCACATTGTGAAGCAGAACTCACCACTGGGAGCACCGGCTGCTCCTCCCGGCTGTATGTCTGCAGGCCGTTGCTTCTACTGGCGTCGCTCTTGCAAGAAGAAGGGAGAAAGTCACCCAGGACTGCGGCTGTGAAGATGCTCCCAAGCAAGAGAGGCAGTAGGGCAGTGCCCCCTCCCCATTCCCCCCAAAGGCTCCAAGGGGCCCCCAATTCTCTCCACGGACCTCTGGCCCAAACCTGCAGCCAGCGCAGACTGTTCGGCCATCACGGAAAGATGCGCCAGGCAGGAGGCAAAGCCAAATGCTCCTTTACCAACTAACAGAGCCTCGGGAGCGCCCGACCGAGCCCCCGGCCCCCAAGAAGAAACCCGCCTCGCACGTCTGCCGTTCACCACACCGCCTGCCGGCTTCCGAGTTCCCTCCGAGCTCTCTGACAGGCCGAGTGATGCTCAGGACGCAAACGCGGGTGGGATGGAAGGCGGGGGGGGGGGTGGGGGCGGTGTTTCCCCGGCCCAGGCCTGCAGCAGCCCCCGGAGGGCGGGAGGAAGGGCACTGCGGGGGAGGGGCGTGGTTTCCGCTTTGGGGGGCTGCCTGCCTGCCCGCGCCCCGCTTTGCTCAGGGCGGCTCTTACAGTGCAGGGTGCTGCAGGGGCCCGTCGAGCACTCGGGGCGTCCGTAGGGGGTGCCTCGGCCTCCGCGTGGCCCCGCAGGGCGCCCGCCTCAGGGCTCTGGTTGCTGTAGAGCGTGGCCTCGTCTTCTGTTATGATCTCCCAGCTCTAAGGGGGGGACGACGACAAGGCAAGTTAGCAAAACTCCAGGGCCAGCCGCTTAGCTCTTTCAAGATAAGGCAAAAGAGAAACTGAGCATCTTTCACAGAAGAGCAAAGCAACAAACACAGACAAGAGATGGCAGCGAAGTAGCTTCCGCCCGGGAAACCAGCTCTGCGTGCAGCTTCCCGCTCAGACCTCTTCCCCGCCAGTTTGCAAAAAAATCCACCCCCCCACCTCCCGATCCAAGGATCACAACCACGCCATCCCAAAAGAGCTCACTGTCGCGGCCACGGGGGCCGCCTGCCTCTCCCTGCCCCCCCAGTGGGGCTGAGCTGTCCCATTTCCCCCCAGCTGACCAACCACAGCAGAACTCCAGGGGACCTGAACTCCAGGGGACCCTCCCTCCCTCCCTCCCTCCCTCCCTCCCCCGGGGGTCTTGAGAGCCCCATGGGCCCCCACCTCACGTCCCTCTGCCGGCCAGGGAGGCGGGCTCTCACCTCGGGGGACTCGCCATTGTCCAGGCCCTCGGACTCCTCGGTGATCTGGTGCCGGTGGGCGAAGGCACGCTGGGCTTCCAGGTGAGTACTGTCGCTCTCCGCGGCAGGTCGGCCATCCCTTCACCAAAAGAGGGTTAGTGTGCCTGCCTGCCTGCCTGCGCCAGGGAACACCCTGCCCTACGTGGGAGCAGCCTGCTTTGCCAACTCAGAGATGCAAGCACAAAAGGCCATCCAGTTTTGCTTCCCAGGGGTTAGGCGGGGAGGCCAGCCTGCTGGCACCACCATCCCTCAGGCCGCTGCGCAGGATTCACATACAAGCCCCAACCCACAAAAGGAGTAGGAGGAGTAGGAGGGGGAGATTGGATTCATACCCCGCCCTTCGCTACCCAAAGGAGTCTCAGAGCGGCTCACAAACTCCTTTTCCCTCCCCCTCCCCACAACAGACACCCTGTGAGGCTGGCGGGGCTGAGAGAGCTCTGACAGAAACTGCTCTTTTTCAAGGATAGCTCTTGTCAGAACTATGGCTTGCCCAAGGTCACACCAGCCAGGTGCAAGTGGAGGAGTGGGGAATCAAACCCGGGTTCTCCCAGATTAGAGTCTGCACACTTAACCACCACACCGAACTGGCTCCCACACCAAGCCAACCAAGGGCATTAGCCAGAGCCACCTGCCCCCCAGTGCCGGCTCCAAGGACACGCCCCTCCCCAGACTCCCCAAAGACCCTCCTCTTCGCCTTCCAGAACAGCGTCCATTCCACCAAGAAAGCACAAGGGACCTACTGAAGCGTCGGCCTCTTCCACTGCGTCCTTCTGGATTCGTGGTTGACGTAGTACGTCCTGCCGAGCAGGTCTTGCCTCTCTTCCCAGCCGGGCGGGAGAGACGCCTCCGGCTCCTCGAGCTGGCAAGAGCCTTCTGGCTGGTCCAGGATAATCCAGCCGGGCTGCAACAGCAAGGACAGGGTTTGGCTCCGGCGGCCTCTGTGGCCCGGCAGCCCCGCGGGTGGGTGGGTGGGTGGGTGAGCGGGCAGGCTCCAGTCAGCAGCACGACCGCTGACACGTGGCCCGGAAACCACCCCTCTTCTCAAGGAAGACGGCTTGACGGGTTTGAAAACAGACCCAGAGGGCAGCATCAAAACCCAGCGGAATCCAAGGGAAGGGCCCGCTTCAGCACACGGCGGCAGCAACCCCCCAGTCAAGCTCGGCCAAGGGGGCGGCAGGAGGCAACGGGGTTTGGGTTTCTTTGCCCCGGCTGAGCGTCGTCGGCCAGGCCAAAGGAGGCCCCGAGAGCTCACCTCCAGCTCTTCCGCCTGCTCTGTGCCGTCGTCCTCTTGGCCGTGGCTTTGAGGCAGGTACGTCATTTTGAGCCTGAGGAACCCTTTCACGCGGGACTTGTGGCTGTGGAGGAGAACCGTGGCCACGGCAGGAGTGAGCCATCCAGGGAAGCCGCTGCCTCGCTCCCCTGCCAGAAGGCCTTGCCTCTGCCCCCCTGCCTGGCCTTCACCCAGCCTCACTGGCACACATGCCCCCAAAGCCACAAGGCAGACAGGGAGGGGCAACCCCCCCCCGGACAACAGCCACGGCAGAAGGGGCATTCGTGGCACCAGAGAGGGATGCTGGCGTCTCCTAAGGGACTGACCTCCGTGGGTGAAGAACAAAGTCCTTAAATGTGTACGGCCTCTCAGTAGCCGGATTCTCTGTCTGGAATGAAACAGCAGCTTTGGGTCATTGCCCCCCACCCCCAACACAAGCCCTGAGGTTTGGAAAAGCACCGCTGGGGATGGGGCCCTCCCGCCCTCCCAAACGCCCCAACTTCAGCCCTGCAAAACACAGCAGCTGGGCAGGCAAGACAGTCAGCTGGGGCACCAATGCCCAGGGAGGCGCTGGCAGTGCCTGGGGCCAGTCCAAAGATCCCTTGCCCATCTTGGCTGGCACCAGAGCATTTGCCAAGCGTGCCAATGAGGTGCATGCTGCATTTCTAAACCTGCAGGCCCATTCAGACTACTGGTTTCTCCAGGGTGGAAGTCTTTGGTAATGACTGCATGAAGAGAAGCGGGGTGAATTTTCATGATGTTCTGCAGAGGGCTTGTAAGAATATAAGAGAAGCCCGTGCTGGATCAGGCCACTGGCCCATCTAGTCTAGGACAGCGAGCGCAGTGGAGCCCCAGGAATGCCGGGCGACGTTGGCGACACCCGCCAGCCTTGGTCACGGCCTGTCGGTGCATCCCCCCCCCGGACCTGCCCAGTTCTTGGCCCACGCCCCCGGAGAGGAGGCTCAACACCTCTGGTTAAAAACAAGCAGTGATGAAGCGCCATGCTCTTGAGAAGAACATTCAGAAAGCCGCATTGTTTGCTTTTAAAAATCAATACCAACCGGGAGCTGGCAGAGAGGCACATCCACTTGACCAAGGAAGTCGTCTCTGGTCTGCGGAGAGAGAGAAGAGGCCGTGAGTGGCAGGGGGCCTTCCAACGTTCTCTGCCGCGCCAAAACCCCTCCCGAGGACTCTCCTCCGGGCCAAGGAAGAGGGAGGCACCGAGAGGAAGAGCACGTCTCTCTCGCACTCCCCCCCTTCCCCCCCCCGCCTTGGACCCACGTTCCACAGGGAGGAGGCCCCGCTTCTTGGGAGCACACACCCAAGGCCGAACATCCCCTGCCTGCCAGCCCAGGCGCTGGGGCACCTGCCGGTCTGCATGGGCACTCGGGGACGCGGGCTTTGCCACTTTCTCGGTGTGATGGAGCGGGGCCAGCAGAGCTTCCCTGTGCCCTCCGGCCTTTCTCAGCGCTGCCACGCTGGCCCTCTTGGGACGGGCCTCTCCAGCTGCAGCATCCCCACGTGACCCTCCCCCTCCCACACCTGCAGCGGCCTTCCTTCCGGCCGGAGCCCCCCGGGCCCTCTCACCCCTCTTGCCACCAGCTCCCACCAGCGGCCGCTCTCTCTGCCCAGGCTGCCCACGGTGCTCCTCCACTGAAGACCGAAGGAGCTGCACCTGGCAGAGCACCCGCCCTTCTCCCCCACCCTCATGGTAGTGAGATCCTCCCCCCACACCCAACAGCAGGACTCTTACAGAGAAGCGGCAGCTGAACTCTCCCTCGGCCAGCTACCGACCTGCTCTAGTCTCTCTCTCTCTCTCTCTCTCCCCTCACACCCACACCCCCCCCAGATCACTGCAGCCCGAGGAGTAGGAGTCCCAAGGTCAGGGATGCCTCCTTCCTACCCCTCCGCTCCAGAACAAGTAAAACTCAGTAATGTCCCTCTAAGGGCCAGACCGTCACTCTCGCTGGCAAGTCCGCAACAGCTCCAAAAGCACCAAGGATCTGCCTTTCTCGGGGGGAGCCTGTCTACACCCACACGCCCACCCCATGCACAAGGTTCAGAGGGCGCAGCGGAGTCGCCAGCCGACCAGGCCAAACCGAAACGAGCGCCGCGCCTTTCTTCCCTGGAGAGACTCCCGCAGAAAGAGGCCTCTGTTGGCCGAGCAGCCGTTTGGCTAAACGAGACGGGCCGGCCTGCCACCCCAGAAGTGGTGGGATGGGGACGCCGTTCACTTTGCTCGCCAGGTGAGGCGAGAAGCCCAAAAGCGGCCAGGAGGGGACCCCCACAGCCTCTGAGAGGCGGGACGTGACAGAGGCACGGAGACCGGCTGCAGGAGACGGCTAAAGCGCCGCTCGAGACCTGCTCGCAAACCAAGCCAGGCTCCTGAAATGCCCCGGCAGCTCTTCGTCTTCTGGCCGTAGGCATCACAGCATCACAGAGCTGGAAGGGCCCATACAGGCCTTCTAGTGCCGCCCCCTGCTCAGTGCAGGGCCCGCCAAGAGCACCCCTGGCAGGGTCCGTCCAGCCGCGGCTCAAAGACTGCCGGGGGCAACGCAGCTGCGTGGCAGGCAGATGGCCTGAGCCAGAGAGGCCTCCCAAACTGAAGGTGGTCTTGCTTCCCCCCAGTACTTGGAATCGATCCACACTGCTCCTGCCTTGTGCTTCTGGAAGGCGAAGCACAAGGCACAGGAAGAAGAGGAAGAGGAGGAAGCCATTGGATTTATACCCCACCCTTCACTACCGGAAGGAGTCTCAGAGCGGCTTACAGATGCCTTTCCCTCCCCCTCCCCACAACAGACACCCTAGGAGGTAGGTGGGGCTGAGAGAGCTCTGACAGAAACTGCTCTTTTTCAAGGACAGCTCTTGTCAGAACTACGGCTTGCCCAAGGTCATCCAGCCAGGTGCACGTGGAGGAGTGGGGAATCAAACCCGGTTCTCCCAGATTAGAGTCCGGGCACTTAACCACTACACCAAACTGGCTGAAGAGGGTCTCCTTCTCCCACGTGGAGCCTGCAGCGTTCCTCACCCCCCACCCCTTGGGCTGGGAGACACATTAACCATGCCCCCTCCTAGGACTTATGACCACCTAAAGTGACAAGGAGTTTGGCTAGCACCAGACTATTTAGCGCCGGCCGGGCCACACTCCACCGTGGGAAAAGGCCCCCCCCACCCCCCCACGTAGCCACTGTCCGGAGCTTATGGCCCAGAAGACCCTGGGGATCTCTGCAGGGGGAAGGCTGCCCCCACTGGGACCAGCGCCAGAAGACTAAGCAGGCTCACTGCGGAGAAAAGGGACACGCATCTGTTCCACCCCAAAGGCACCAGTCATATCCCGACCACCCTTTGCAGGCCTGAACACGTGTCCGGGACCCGTCCGCGTGACCAGACTGGCGAGGGGAGGGAACCCTGCAAAGCAAAGCGCGACGTGGACCCAAATGCTCACACTCCCCACACACCTTCAGGGGAAGGCCGAAGTGTGAGCTTCCCACAAATCCCCTTCGGGACCCCCGTGTCTGGCTGAAGGGAAAGAACGTCCTGCAGGAAGGAGCGAGCCTGGTCAGCAGCGGCAACCTGCCCCCCGCCCCGCCCCCGCCCAAGATATCCACTGAGGGCTTCCTGTAGGGGGAAGCCAGTTCCAGGGATGCTGCTCCGCCGAAACAAGGTGAGCCTGAATCCGCCGGAATGCGCTCGACCCCCGGGGGCCGCCCATTCCGTTCTATGGGACACATCACACTGGCCGCATCTGCTAAGGTTCGAGCGGATGGGCAAAGTCTGCACCCCCTCCTCCCCAAAAAAACCCACTCCTGGCAGCAGAGGCACGGAGCAAGCCAGGGCCTCCCCCCCACTGCAGCCACCAGGGCTCCTCCTGCCAGCTACAGGAGCCCCAGCCCCAGCCCCACCCTCGTCTCCGGCCCCAGGGAGTCCCGCTTCCCCCTTCCCTCCAGGGCCCTCCTCGCTTCCCAGCAAGGCCCCTCTGGACAGCTCTGGGGCTGGCATCCCTTCCACACACACACCCCACCCCGTGGCCTGCTCAGAACTGGACCCCCTACGGCCTCCTTCGCAGCGGGTTCTGCACAGAAGGCTGTGCAAAGCGGAGGCTGACGGAGAGCCCGAAACTGGACCCTCGGCGGCTGAAGACAAGGTGCCCACACACACACACACACACCCCGCGCTGCCTGCCTGCCTGCCTGCCTGGGACCCCTGCGCCTGGGACTGAAGCCCTGGCTCCGTTTAGTGACAGCTCTATGGGGCAGGCAGCTGACCTCCTGAAATGCGACCCCCACCCCCACCGCCGGCTCGCTGTGAGCAGAGGAAGGGCCCGCCAGACCCCTCCCACCAGGGCCAGACGCGCTGGAGCCGGCCGAGTATTTTCAGGGTGGTTAATTTTAAACTGAATCACAACACAGAACTATAATTAGGTGGCGTGGGAATATCTGACAACACTGGCATGGAAGACTCCCTCCTAAGAGCGGCAGCCCGCTCACACCGGGACTTCAGGAAACCGCCCCTTTCACATTCATCTGGAACACGCTGACCAGTCTTCGCCTGTCCCCAAGGGAGCAACGGCCCAGCCGTGCCCAGGTGGAGCCCAAAACATCTTCCCATTCCATCCAGATATGAAGAGGAGCAGCCGCCCAAAGACTCGGCTCAGAGCACAGGTGTATTTTGCATAGCAAGAGACCGCTTTCAAAAACACTGTCAGCCTAGAATGCCCCGCATGCCTGGAAATGCCTCAAATTTCCCTCCAGCACCGCCACCTGGCACTCACGGAGCCAAACCTGAGCACAACGTGGCTTCATGAAAACACTTCTTAATGTTGGCATGCCCGTGCCTAAGACGGCGTCTCTTCAGCGCCGGATGGAATGAGGCAGGCAGGCAGGCAGGCAGGGTTTTACTCTGTCCGCTGCTGCGGCAGAAGTGTCAATCGAGAGCATATGAAAGCGGGCTGTGTTAGGAACAGGCTCTTCCCACTAAAGTGGAGTATCGTGTTGTGCAAAGGGGGTGGACAGGTCCGCCTCAGGGATGCCCGCTCCACCTACCTGAAGGAACCCTCGTGTGAATAAACTCCATTTGGCTTTAAGGTGCCCCTCGACCCACTTGGCTGCGATGGGCCTAATATGGCTGCCCTGCTGGAATCATTGCCAAAATAGCAACTTACACGAATCTGTCCTTAGGAAGAAAAAAAGATGGGGATTCCCCCCCTTCAACCATTACAGAAATAATTTCTGCAGATGTGCACAGAGCCCACCCCCCCACTGACTGGCAAATGGAAGCCCGCTCCATAGAAAACGGTGCTTTGAGCTGGGGCAGGAACTCCAGGCCCTCTTGCCTTTTTTCGGCTTTTGACAGCACCCCTGCAGCCAGCATACAATGAAGAAGGGAACCCGAAAGGCAAAACAGTTAGACCTGAGTCCAGTTCTAGCCCCGTAGAGCCCCTCGAGAGGCCACGCTCCTTCTGTCTGACCCAGCAGAGCAGAAATGGAGACCTCCGCGTCCTTTCATCCCAGCCAGAAGGCAGGAGGGTTGTTGTAAAGGATGCCAAGGCAAGGACAACGTGTACCGTCATCAGCTTGATTAGAGCAGAGAGGAACAGGCTCGGGGGAAGAAAATTAGCCTCTGTAGTGAGATAAGTATGCAAAGCCAGCACAGGCTGGCCTAACAGGTGCCAAGGATATAATCTAAGTTATCTGCCATGTCGCTTAATCGTCAGAGATAAGCAGAGAGTGTCCTTGGCCCCTGAAGTTTTAAAACCAACAAACAAAAGCAGGGACCACGGTGGAACAAACCCAAAAAACAAGAAAAAACACAGTATACAAAAGTACAATGCTAGAAAAATAAATTTAATAGACTATTAAAGAATGAGATGTATTGCATAAGTATAAATATCGTAATAATATTCAGAATAAAGTTGTGATACATATAACATCACACATGAAAACACTCAATTCTCTGATGCAACACAGGATTCATACGTGAATGAAAGTCAGTATCACTGGAAGTGAACAGTGCAGGGATTCTCTATTTTATATGTCCTGCACTGCAAATATGTATGCTAATAAATACTCCAAAATATTCTTCTTCCAGAACTTGTTACTGCAAGAGAAGCGATCCAACAATCCCGCTGCTACAGGAGAAGCTATCCGACAGCTCCCCAGGTGTAGAAGCCATCTCCAGCCTTCTTTCCCAGGAATCACTCTCACAATTCCTTGCATCAACCATTCCCTGGGACCAATCTCCATCCTTATAACAAACATGTTCACTTTTCCCACGGGATTAAGGGACTTTCATTCCTGCATGAATCCTCTGGTGCCTCAGATGTTTGTGAATCGAGTTTTCACATGCGATGCTGGATGTCTCATGACTTTATTTTGAAGATTATTACGGTAATTATACAATATATCATATCTTTTTAAAAATATTCTATTAAAATTGGTCATTTCTCTGATATTGTACATGGTGTTTCCCTTGTTTTGGGGCCCTGAGGTTTTAGGACGGGACGGGCAGCGAAAGTGAGAGCCACCCCCACGTGCGCCGAGTTCCACGAGGCAGGAGCAGACGGCCACTCACGGAGGCTCAGAACGACACACTCGGGAGCAGGGGAGGCTGGCCGTCCCACTACGCACTGCCCGGGGGGGGGGGGGCCTGGCTGTCTCCCAGTATTCCCTGCAACAGAGAGCAGCTCCGCTGAGGCCCTTCACGCGGTACACAAAGGAGGAGACCCTGCCAGGCCAGGCGCCACGCTTTCAGGGAGAGACACTCACCTCGAGAGGCTGCCTCCAGCTGTCGCTACAGAACGCCTTCCCGGGTGGCCGCCTTCCCCCGGGCGCTCCCTCCCTCTCGGAGGCAAACTGGATGTGCAGGTGGGAGGCACCGGCCTCAGACCGGTAGTGAAGGTGAGTCAGAGGGGACCCCACGGACAGGCTCCTCCGCAGGCTTCTGCCCCCGCCGCTGGCGCCGGCGTGCTCCCCCGTATCCGAGGGCCAAGAGGCCCAGGCGCCGCGTGCAAGTCCGGCGGGAGGGTCCCTTGTCACGGCGGGTGCAGAAGAAGCGGGCTCCCTTTCCTCCGCTGCTGCCAGCGTTCCGCGGGAGAAACGAAGCGAGATGCAAGAGCCCCCCGTGGGGACTCCCCCCTGTGCGGCTGAGGGCCTCCCCCACCTGGCGCTCTTCCCACAGAGCGGCCTCACGTCCCTCGCTTCCTCGGGAGGACCGGCACCGTGAGAAAGCCGGAGGCCGTTGACAACCGTCGACAGGGACCCCTTGGCCCCCGCCCCGTCTCCGCCTGGCTCCGGCTCGCTCGGAAGCACCCAGGAGGGCCGTCTGCGGGGCGGGGGAGACGTCGGAGACATCGGAGGGGTACCCGAAGGGCTCCGAGGGAAAACCACCAGGGAGGAGCAGCGCCGCAGCGGAACCCTCCCCTCCCGCACCCCTCCCCACAGCCGGGCTGCCCTTCCCGCATCCTCCGGGTCAGAAACGTTCCGGACTGAGGGCCCACGAGTGGTTCTGCCCGTAGAGAGGCGAGATCTGCCACCGGTGTCACCGCCGGCCGTGGTGCCGGGAAGAGCCCAGCCCTCCCCCGCATGGAAGGGGCAGCCGCCGCTGCCGTCACTGGCGACGCCACTGGTGCAGGAGCTGCCGTCACTGGTGGTGCTGGCCCAGGACCCGCAGTCGCTCCCGGCACTGCTGCAGGCGCCCGGATCGCTGCCCTGGACCCTGCCGAAGGCCACGTCATCAGGCGGCGGGTCCGGTGGGCTCCCCCCCGCACGCCGGCTCCGGCGGGCCCCTTCTGTCCTGGCGCTGGTGGTCGAGGAGGGGGGGCCTTCAGAAGCTGCGGGCTGAGAAGGCCCACGGCATCGTGACGGCTGCAAGGAGATCTGCAGGGAGGCGCTCTTCTTCGGGTTCTGGGGCCCAACTGGCTGTGGGCTGGCCTCCTGCGTCCCACCCCCGGAGGGGCTCGGCTTGGGGTCCAGCCTGGGCCGCACGGAGTCTGGGTGAGGCCTCTTGACATGCGTGCAAACATCCTCGCAATCCAAACCACCTCCCAGGCTTGCCGGCGATGGATCAGGGCGACTTCTTTGGGCTCCAACATGCAGTCTCAGCCACTGAGCCATTTGTCCTCATTTCCACCGACAAAAGTCAGAGCGCTTCTTCCTCTCAAAAGTCAAAAGCAGCTGCCCCAGACCTCTCCCCGGCCGATCTGCAGCGCATCAGAGGACGCCGACAGCAAACGCGGTGGGGACGGCCGGTATACCAGGAGGCCTCCAGGAATTAGCAAGTCATTCCCACCCCGCGGTTCCAGCTCGGCCTGTCGCGCAGAGGAACGCTTCGGCTTACTCAGCACTTCGTCTCCAGTGCCCTTTAAAGCTCCTCTCCGCGGCAGGAGGCTGACCCTGGGCTGGCAGGCCCCTCGGACTTGCGTCGGCCGACAACCCAGAGAATTCACGCCAAGGCAGGTTGTCCCACAGCTGCCGCAGCGGAACCCGAGTCCCTGCTTTCTGCCGAAGGAGACGGCCTCTTCATATTTTTAGAGCCACAGGAAGTTCACAGGAATCAAGTTCCACGCAGTTATCAAATCTAGGACGCGCGCTTTGGAAGAGCAATTGTGCCAGAAATCCGAGAGTGGGCCTAGTGCGTCACTCAAAGAGCAAGGAGCTACAGCGATGGCAGGGGGCCCGGCAGCAGCAGCAGCAGCCGCCACCAGACGCCCTCGGAGGAGGGCAACTGAGAAGTGAGCTGCTCTGCCCTGTCCTGGAGAGGGGGGCCAGCGCCATGGTGAAGACCGTTAGCTCTGTTCAGAAGAATCCCCTCCCCTTCCCCTGCCTGCACACACGAGACAACCTGGAAAGGGCGACCCATTGGCATTCGGCTTCCTGGTGCCCGAGGTCTCTGCCGCTGAATTCTGCCCCACAGGCACCAGGACCTGTCTGGCCAGGGAGTGGGGGGGGGCCCTGAGCTTTCCGGGAAGACAACTTCAATTGTTGCCGCATGCAGGATGCGGGGAAGGTTGCTCACAGGTGCTGACATCACGGCAGTCCTGCTGCACTTGGAACCCTGCCCACGGCCACAAAGTCCTTTCTGATTGCCACCTGGAAGCAGACCAAACGATCCCTCAAGGCACTGAGGAAGCCAAGGCGTCACAGAATAACTCCACCAGGACCCCACAGAAGCCAAGAGATCCTCCGGGAATGGCACAGCCACTCTACAAAGCAGAGCAGAAACCTGCTTGGAACGGCAGCAGGGCCCCTGGAGAAAGGTTCGGGAGGGGGCTGCCCCGGGAGCGGCCCAGCCTTTGCCCCACGCAAGGAAGGCGGGAGCCCTCCCTAGAAGCTGGCTCACCCAGGCCATGGATGGGGCAGGCACCACAGACGTGGCCACCACTGAGTGGACTGGCCAAGGGGATGCGAGAGGGAGCAGCTGCCAGCAGCGGCAACAGGTGCCTGCTCTTTCTCTGCCAGTTTGGCGTAGTGATTAGGAGCGCAAACGCTAATCTGGGAGAACCAGGCTTGATTCCCCACTCCTCCTCCACACGCAGCTGCTGGTGTGACCTTGGGTCAGTCACAAGTTCTCTCGGAGCTGTTCTCTCAGGACCTGTCCTCGAAAGAGCTCTCTCAGCCCCACCTACCTCACAGGGGGTGCCTTTTGTGGGGAGGGGAAGGGAAAGGAGATTGGAAGCCGCTCTGAGACTCTGAATGAAGGGTGGGGTATGAATCCAATCTCCTCCTCCTCCTCCTGTCCCTCCACTGGGGGGATGCGGGGGCGGGGCACGGGCAGTCAGAGACCTCCCCCCAGCCTGGGGTGTGGGGCAGCTGCCGCTGTTGTCCTGTGGCTCAGACCACCCCTGACCAGCTGCCAGTCTGGCAGCAGGACACTTCCGCATTCGCCTGCCAGGCCACAGCAATGCTTTCTGCTCTCTCCTGACACCCGGTGGCCCTCCTGAAGAAACACACCACAGCTCTCCATCACTGCCAGCACAACTTCAGCTACCAGCATGGGGACACACACACACACTCGATGCGTGGCATTTCTAAACCCGGCCACAGCGATGTGGAAGTAAATCGCAGGCAGCGGAGAACACTGAACCATTGGTTCACACATCAGATCACACGGCTGAGTATTTTCTGCTTGGTATTTATTTAACTTTTACTTCTGCACGTTTTCAGGTATTTTATAGACTCCTAAAAGGAAAGGCAAACGTTTCCTCCCTCAGCCAGAATCCATAATCCCGAGCTCAAGGACAGGCAGCCTGACTTGTCCCCAAGAACCAGAAGGACAGCAAGCCCCCCCCGCCCCGTTGCCCCCAAAGATTCACTGTTCAGCACCGGGCCCAAGACACCAGGCACACAGAAAACGGGCTGGTGGACTAGGGCAGGGATCTGAAGAGGCACCGAGGAGAGAGAAGCCGGGACCGTTCTAGATCTTGGGAATGCCCTGGGACACCCAAGGGGTGTCAAGAGACGCCCCTTGGCAACACCTCCAACAAGCGGGTCAAGACCAAAGGTGCAGGAGCAAGCTTTTTTAGCAGCACAAACACAGAGAGAAAGACCTACCAAACGGTTCTCATCAAATACTTCCAGAAGAAACCTGTGCCTCTGAGGATTGACCTAGGAGAAGCAATTGTAAACCACTGGTTAGCCAATTTTGTAGGAAAGGGAGACGGAGCGAAGGGTGAAACATTCTCACGAGCTGCTCAGTTTAAACAGGCAGTAATCTCATGGGGCCACTTAACCACCAGGGCACACCAGCATGCAATAAAGTCACTTACTCTGAAGAAAAATTCTTCGTTCCACTTTGGATCCAAGGTCTAAAAGGAAAAGAAAGCAAATTAGACTGCAGAATGCCAAGCTGCCCTTTGCCACCACTTTGCCGAAAGAGTCGACCACAACGGGCAGCAGCATCCCGGGGTTTTCGGCAGAGGCCTCGCCCATCTCAGATTCTCCCACAAGACGTCAGCCAGACAGCGCAAGATCTTTGCACCACAGACAGTTTGTCACCTGAAGCTCCTCCCCGGTGGGCAAGGCGCCAGTGACCCCAAGCCAGCGGCTGCCCTGGGGAAGCACCTCTGGTTCCCAAAGCCCCACACGTCCCCTTCTACTTTTGCCTCTCTGTTTTTCTCCAGATTCAACCAGCAGCCGCAGGCACATGGCATGCAAGTCACTGACTTGCTCAGGAAAAGCCTCACCTTTTTAACGGTCCTTGTTTGAACAGTGGTGAGGATGCCGTGAGCCGAATCGTACACCGTCACTTTCACGTAGGGATCACTGTGCAAAAGAGGACAAGCACAAACAGTGGAGCCAGCTCACCAGCCTCTCGGGCACTGTGCCATCCAGCACCTGCACGGTGAGTTTCCGGCCAAGCTGCGCCTCAAATGCGACAAGCCTTGTGCCAGCCAGAACCCCTGTTTCTTTCCTCACTGCTAGGAGGTGGCAAGAAATTCAGGCCACCTCCCTTCTTGACTCGGATGTTGCCGAGCTGAAGAGAAGCAGCAAAGCAGGGAGCATCAGGCACACAGGGTTGGTGGGTGGAGGGATGCTTCCCATTTCTCTCTCCCCGCCTTGACAGAGCAGGCACATCTCAGCTCTCACGGGCAGAACTTGAGCAGGCAAAGCCCCCGCGCAGAGGCCTTTCAGCTCTGCCTCTTCCCAGCACACCCAAGACAAAGCCCCTTTCGCCATCACCAGAGCGCCTTGGTTTTAAAAGCCGCTCTCCATGTCCCCAGCAAGGAGGCAGGCCCTATTGGGGAGCCGTTTCACAAAACCTCACCCGTGGGAACAAGGAGGCCACCAAAGGGCAGACCTGCCGAAGCGAAGTAAATGGGAGAGAGAGGACCACGGAAACGAATGGCCGTCAATGGAACAAAAGTTACCGTGAGCAATTTACGAATCTATTTTCCAAGGCTGTATCAAGCTTCCTCGCTTAGTTTAATTTACTGTTGTGAGATTTTTTCCCTGAGGGTTCTTTCCAGGATTTATGCGGGGGCCCTGCCTTGGAGTATCATTTGGTGGACTGGCCTTGAAAATCTGTATGTGATGGTTTGTATAAGATTATATTTATACGATCATGACTGCGAGTATTACGCATGATTAAATTAAGCAAGGAAGACTGATAAGAGTACTGGGAAATGTATTAGAAAACTGATTGCAGTAACTTTTGTTCCGTTTAGAGCCAGAGAAGGCGGCACTCCTTCAAGTGCCCTGCTCCTAGCAGCGGGCAGCCAGATGCCTCTTGGAAGTCCCCAGAGAGGAGGTGACGACCAACGGCCCTCTCCGACGGCCAGCTCCTCACCGGGCACGCAGTCGGCATGAGCCAGCCACGCATCGTGTGGACCAGCACCCTCCTCCCTGAATTGGCGCCCAAGCACCTCCACTGCTGTGGCCGGGAGAAGGCTGCCCGACGGCCTTCTGGGGGAAAGCAAAACGACAGCTGGAGACAGCGCACGTTCAGTGTTCCCTCTAAGCTGAGTGAGTGTGAGCTAGCTCACAGTTTTTTAGCCTCTGGCTCACACATTTTTGTCTTAGCTCAGGAAGGAGGGCTCCAGAGCAACCTAACTGATGCAGTCGCCAAACTACTCGCTCACCACTTTAATGCCAGGAGCCCACACAAGACCCCACAGCTTAGAGGAAGCACTGGTCACATCCTGTGTCCCTTGGATGCAGCAGGCCCCTTCTGTCTAGCATGCAGGCAAAGGCCTCAGGCAATGGCATGGAAGACCCCCCCACCGTGCACCAGCTTGGACGCTAGCTCAGGTCATGCCGGTGGCTCTGAAGAGAAGGCATCCCGCCAGTTCTTCCGGTCTGGACCAGTGAGCTCGATCCTGACACGCCACACCAACACTGCACGTCACGTGGATTTTTAGAGAGAACGTGGCACGGCTTCAGGCTCCCTTGTGCACAGAAAATGGGTGCTTACCTTGTTCCCAGGATATCCTTCTTGGCCAGGTCTATTCCAGCGATGATCCTCAGCCTCACGATCCGTGTGCCTTCCTGGAAAAGGAGTGGAGCTGCTGGTGAGCGGAAGGGGCAGGGGCAGCTTGAGTTCTGTAGGTCTGGGAAGAGACTCCAAAGGGATGGGGGGGGGACTGGAAGGTGAGCCTGCCTCTAGGACAGCCCCTGCTCGAGGGCGGCCTTCTCCAACCCCCCCAAACCCCCCCCGCTTGCCTTGGATTTGGGGGGGGGGGTGTTCCAACTAACACAGGGACCCAAGGACATGGCTTTTTAACTATCACTACAGTATTGCTTTAACAATCCACCATTCCAAGCCGGAATTATGCAGCAGATCACGATGAACGCTTGTTATTCTAGGTGAGGCAGTTGGGGAGAAAAAGCCCTCAAGCTGAAAAACAAGGCCCTTACTTCAAAACTACGCTCGTTCAAATTTGCTGGGTCTATCAAGGCCTCCTGAATTACGAAAAAGGTTCCATTTATTGAGGAAGCATGAATCCAGTGCCAACGACCACACGCCCTGTTCCCACCTAACATGTGTGGCAGGGGGAAGCGGAAGAGAACCTGCCCCCCTTTTGGAGACAAGCATCAGGGATCATGTCCAGTTTTTCCAGGCCTTCGGATCTCTGCCCTGGGACCAAGGAAAGCACCCAAGGTAGAGTTACCCGAGGGATGTCTTCTGTGCAAGCTCTGACAGCAAAGCACCTAGAATCACAGTGGCAAACTGCAGGGAGACAAATTGGTAGGCGAGCGCTCCCCCTGGGGGACAAGCCGTACTGTTGAACATGATTAAAATGTGCACAAAAAGCAATACCACATGACAGATGTCGATGCCCCCGACACACAAGAAGCTAAGCTCTCAAAGGCGGGAAGGGCTCGATTTCTTCCCATTTGTCCCTTTAACTGAGAAGATTTTCACACCTGAGCGTGATGGGAAAGTTCCAAAGGCCACACCCTCTCTGGCAGGGAGTTCTTCAACAGGACAGGAGTATACAAGACTAGCAAGGAAGAATATACCTGGCTGTTGGGGAGAAGACTCTACCGCTTGAACATCCGTTCCTAGGTGTGAGGCCTGAACTGGGTTCCTAAACCTCTGAGCCCTTGCAAAGTGTTTCTTACCTGAGCCGGAGGAAAACGGCGGGGAAGGGACTGATTCCCCAGGGCATTCAAGTGAGACGCCTGGGATCCACTAGAAGCTCAGCAGCATACTTGAGCCTGAACCCTTACTGAGATCAGCGTCCTGCCTGGATGTATTACCTTCCATGACTTCTTGTAAAGCACTTTATGAGCAAGAGGACTTTTCTACTTCTCTAATGTTTCCTGAGGAAGATCCAGTTTTGAAACGTTGTTATATAATCTGGAGACGACGTTGATGATGTATCTTTGCACTAGGATTGTCTTATGACTTGCAGGAATGTGTTTATTGTATTGTGTTGCAGTGCTTATTGACCAATCTATACAGAAAGCATCTTCTTTGCAAGTCTTGTTGACTGGCCTGATTTGTGGGTCAGACTCTCACGACTGTTTTCTTTATACTTGTTCTCGGATCAGGTCATGATTGTCCAAGCTTGTCTTGCGTTCAAGAGAGAGAGCGAGACGGATGCGGCGGAGGGATTGCCAGAGCTGGGGGACCAGCACAGAGAAGGCCCTTGAGGGTGGCCATTCACCTCACTTCGGCAGGGAAGGAGGCCCATGCGTGTATCGCGCAGACAGGGAGCCTGGCGAGGCTGATAGAATCCCTGCAGACCCCAGTCGGACAGCCTTGCCAGCCACGGACTCTTGCCTGCTCCAAGAACTCCGCCAGGTGTGACGGGGGGGAGGCCTCCTCATGGGGGGATCTGCTCCCAGGTGGCAGCTCCTTCTGCATGAACAGAGGCTGCGGACAGCTGCTTATCGACTGCCCTCTCCCCCTCCTCCCCGCGTGAACCTAGTTCCCCTCTGAGCCACACCCAGTGGGCGCCACATGCAAAGACTACAAGTGGCCACAGAAACAGACCTCACCAAGCGCACAAGAAACCATGCAAATGAGCTGTCGGGAAGTGGGGTTGCAGCAGCAGCAGCAGCAGCTACGAGAAATGCTACCCAGCTCTCAGGTTACGTAACTACTAGCCTTTGGCAGGGAAAGTGGAAGACCTCTCAATGCAAAACACACCAAGGCAGGAAGCACATTACTGTACGCTGGGCTATTATTAGAGCTTCCCCTGCAGCTAAGTAAGATCGGAGCTGTTTTTTGTGACGGGAGGGGGGGGATCTACAGCATCCAACATGTCACGTGGCACTTTACAAATGACCCCAAACAGTCCTCCAAAGAACAAACAGCAGGACGCTGGAGAGGCAACACAGAAATCCCCTGAAGAGCAAAGTACATAAGCACACCCCTGAACAGGCCTCCCATTAAGATCACGGGGAACACTCGGGTGCTGACTTAAGAGACACGGGAACACTGGTGCTGACTTAGAGACACCAGGACGTCTTCAAGGAGCTCCTCCGCCAGAGTTCCTCCACGCTCTGCCCCTCCCAAGTTTATCAGCCGCAGAACAGGCCCCCCCCCCAACTCACAGCCAGTGACTCAGGCCCTCAACACCGATTGCAGCTTCACGGCCCTCCTTCCCCACAACTCTGGAAGGGTGGCAGTGATGTGACACGCAGGAGTGAGTCACCATTAAGAACGTGTTGCCAACTCTCCCTGGGAACGACCACCACACTGCTGGCTTGGGGACAAAGAGGCTGCACATGCCAGAACACGGAGGATGTGGACCTCGTAAGCTATTCTCGCTGACTGCAATACAGACACACGAAGCCCTGGCACATTCCCTCTGGGGAGCCCACCTATCAACACCAACGGTCTCTAGCTTCCAAGTGCACACGCAATACGTGGCAATTCAACTCACAAAATAAACCAACTGGATTCTTTTACTAGAAACTGGCTCTATTGTGGGGGGGGGAGCCACGACCTCCAGTTCCTCTCCTGCTGCCACAGAACCAGCAAGAAGATGGCAGAGGGCAGCTTTACCTGCTTCACACACACCGCATGTATGACAATGTCACTTCCGTGCAACTGCATTTACACACATCACCTTGTGTGACAAACATACATGTCTGCTTTGCTGCATTGATGCGGACAAGTGCAAGATCGCATCCATTTTTCTCGGCTCCGCAGAGGGTAAAGTTGTTGGCAGGCCTGGGGGAAATGACCTGTCCCTTTGTCAGTTTGGTTTTGCAGGAGTTCCGGTCACTTCTGGGCAGAGCAACCCCCTTCGGAGCCCCTGGGCTCTGACGGATCCAGAAGTGTGGCATTCGGGACTAAGAGAACTTGAACCCTTCGTTGCCCGGAGTGCTGATTAGGAGCATCCCAGTTAACTGGTCAGAAGAAGAAGTCTCTCCATGCCACCTTTCCACCTCACAACAGGCCTCCAGGGCGGCTCAGAACCACCAGAGCGACACAAACAAGGTAAGAAAATGTGCAGTAAATTAAATACTGACTGAACAAGGTACTGAAAAAAAGATGGGCTCTCTTGAGGACCGTTGCATTATAGATGAGGCACCCTCGACGTGGACAAGAGGGGTTGAGGAGGCCCTTGCTAGTCTGCCGGGGCCTCGGGATGTACTCTTGCAACTCACAAGGCGCTGACTTGGCTACCTTGCCACAGTTTCGCTGGGATAAAGGCAACTGCCTTCAGGGCAACTCAGAGGTGTGTCCCCCCCCCCGCTGCTCAGGGGAAATTGGAACTGAATCTCAGGGCCAAGGGGACCCCCAAGACAGGACCCACTGGGTTGTCAACCTACAGGTGAGGGCTGGAGACCTCCCAGCATCGCAACAGATCTCCAGGCCACAGGGTTCCCCGGGAGAAAAGGGCAGATTTGGAACTCAGCAGGGTCAAATCCTCACCTAAGATAAAGGGTTCCCTTGCTTGAAAGCCAGTCGAATCTGACTCTAGGGGGCAGTGCTCATCTCTGTTTACAGGCCAAAGACCCAGCGCTGTCCGAAGATGTTTCTGTGGCCATATGGCCAGCAGGACTAAATGCCAGGGCTCACGGTACATTGTCACCTTCCCAACGAAGAGATGGGAGCTCACTCCGTCATGCGGCACTTGGGTGTTGAACAGTGCTCCCTCTAAACTTAGTGGGAACTAGCTCAGGTTTTTGGATTTTTTTTAAGGGGCTGCGGTGGCTCAAGTGGTTAAGATATTGAGCTGCAGACGGGTAGGTCGGTAGTTTGGCAGTTTGAGACCCGAGTGCTGCGTGATGGAGTGAGCTCCCGTCTCTGGCCCCAGCTCCTGCCAACCTAGCAGTTCGAAAGTGGAAAATTGCAAGTAGATAAACAGGCACTGCTTTGGTGAGAAGGTGACAGTGTTCCGTGAGCCCCGGCGTCTCGTCATGCCGGCCACATGGCCATGGAAACATCTTCGGACAGCGCTGGCTCTCCGGCTCGGAAACGGAGATGAGCACCGCGTCCCT
Organism: Gekko gecko; assembly: GCA_029375565.1. Taxonomy (NCBI): domain Eukaryota; kingdom Metazoa; phylum Chordata; class Lepidosauria; order Squamata; family Gekkonidae; genus Gekko; species Gekko gecko. The sequence goes on from JAPDNY010000017.1 coordinate 18,182,607, forward strand.
AGAGTCGGATTCGACTGGCTTTCGAGCAAGGGCAACCTTTTCGTTTGCCTCACTAGCTCACAGTTGTTTGTCCTCCGGCTCACGCACATTTTTGCCTCAGATCCCCCATCCTGGAGCGAGCAGCCTGAGCAGCCCGCCCGCCCTGGGGCCGCTCCCGGGAGACCCCCCGGCGCCTGACGGGCAGGGGGGCGCGCGGGGACGAACGAGGGTCCAGCGCGGCTGCAGAGGGCGGGAAGGAGGCTCCCAAGGGCGGGCTCGGAAGGGAGGGGAGGGGAGGGGGAGGGGAGGGGAGGCCGGCCCGCAGCGCCCTCCCCCCACACCTGTGGAATGGGCCGCCCCGCCCCGGGCTCACCTGTCCGTCGCCGCCCGGCAGGCCCAGCACCTGCCCCGGGGCCCCTGCGGAGGCCGCCATCGCCCGGCCGGGGAGGGAGGGAGGGAGGGAGGCCGGAGCCGCCTCACGCACTGACTGACTGACTGACTGACTGCCGGACGGGCCCCGACGGCGCTCGGCCCCGCCCCTCCGCCCAAGCGCGCGCCCCGCCGGCCAATCGGCTTCCCGCGCGCGCCCCGTCGCCGGCTCCCGATTGGGCCAGCGCTCGCCGCCACGCCACAGCCCCGCCCTCCGCTCCTGTAAACAAACACAGCCCCGGGAGGGAGGGAAGGAAGCAGCGAGCCTCGCCCTTTCCCGATTGGATGCCGTCACCCCCTCCCCGCCTGGTGCCCGCCTCCCTCGTCTAGGCGGGCTCGCTGACTGGCCGCTCCCCAGGGGAAGCGTAGATGGTTGGCCGTCTTTTCGAGCGGGCGGTGCAAAGGAGGGGGGGCGCTGCGTGGTTGGGCCGTGCGGCGCCAGAGGGCCGTTCTGATAGGAGGCTTCGGGGGTCCCTGCGCGGAGGACGGCGTCCGCCCGGCCAATCGGGTGCCACCGCCAGAGCCAGGGTTGGGTCGTGGGAGTGCGCGCGCGCAGACGGAGGCTCGTACATTGGATGAAAACTTTCTTGGTCTTAAGAGGAGGGGCGCGCGAGGGAGGGGGGGGACCTCCTTTTATTCTCTCCGTTGGATTTTTGCCCCGCCCCCCTCCGCCACAGCCGGGTCAGGGCGCCTTACGTAAATTCCATATATAACTTACAATCAAAACGTGACTTAATTCGAATTAAAGCAATCCTAAAATCATTTTAACTGACGCCCAGAATACGGCTTGGCTGGTCTTGGCATGTGCCTGGCTGGACTCGCACTCGGTTCTGCTGCTTCAGACCAACAGGGCCACCCGGGTTCGAATCCCCACCCTGCCCTGGAAGGTGGCCTCACCCTCGACGGCGGCAGGAGGGGGAGGCAGGAGCGGCTAACGCCACGGGTGCTCCCTCCAGCGCCCCTCTCTGAGCACAGCAGCCCCCTTTCCTTCGGGCCAGCTTCTTCCTTGGCTGATCTGACCCCTGCCAAAAACTGCAGCCCTCGGGAAAGCAGCCATTTCTCCTTGGCCAGGGCTGGGGAAAGTGTGTGTGTGTGTGTGGGGGGGAGACCCTGGCATGGAGAGACTCAGGAGAGCGGGGGCACCACCCTCCAGGCCGCAGTGCAAGGGGGCTCCTCCCAGAAGACCAGCACCCTGCCCCCTCAGCTCTTCAGACGCCTCCCCCCATCGTTTCCAGCTCTTTGCTACCGAGGTCTACAGACCCCTTCGACACGAATGCAAAGTAATCACCCCTTCAGAAGGGCCGGCGCTGGAGGACAGTTGCTCCTCTGTCACGAGACCCCAGGACTGTGTTTCATTTGGCCGGGCTACCCCCTCTGGGGCCTGTCAAGGCACACTCCTGGGGCTGCCCAGCACCACCCCTGGGAGCCTAGGGCACTTCCCTTGGCAGAGGCGCTCCAGGGCCCGCCAGTCGCTCTTCCTCTTCTGGGATTTCCAGCTCTTGGCTGCCGCCACCCAGACCCCTCCCAAGTTCCCCTGCCCAGAGGCTCCTGCTGGGTAAGGCCTTTCAAGTGCCCCCAGGCCAGCCGAGCTGCCCCTCCGGAACTCTTGGGACTGGCCCCGGCAGACTTCCCAGGTCTCCAGGCTCCCCGGGCGCTTTCCTCCTCGCCAGGCTCTCTCTTCCTTTGGGCTCCTTCGGCCTTTGCCTCCCTGGGAGCCCCCCCCCCACGACCCCCTTCTCCCGCCCGCCAGCCTCTTCTCCGGGGATCTCCGTCTCTTTTTGTGCCGCCGCCACTCCCGGCCACCTGCAACTGGGGTTCTCACGGGCAACCGGGACTCCCGAGGGCCGCTTCTCCTTCCACAGCTGGTCTTCCCCGGCCTCTCCTCCCCACAGCCCGACGGCCAGCCAGCAGGCCTCTTCCGCCGGCCGCCCTCCTCTTCGGCGATCTCCAGCTCTTTCTGCCGGGACCACGGAGGCAGCAGCTCCCCCCACGCCTTGTCACTGGGACTCTCCCTGCAACGCCAGCCCCCCCACCCCACCCCCCGGCAGTGCTGCTGGGGAAGCCGCCACCCACCCTCCTCGCCCGGACCCCGCTGCCGTCCCTCCACAGGCGTCCTGCGACGTCCAGCCTTCGTGAGCAGCCGCTACAGGATCCCAGCAAGCCGGCGAGGCGAGGCGAGGCGAGCCCCTCACAGCAGCTGGACCAGAGTTTGGGGTTTTTCCCATGACCTGGTGTCTCTGGCTTGGATCGCCCCGCACAGCGGCGCCTCTGGGGCTCCTCACACCCGCCCAGGCATCCTTCTCGGGCCTCCCCGCGCCCTGGACGACGGAAGCCCCTGGCCCTGGGGGCTGGGAGACGGCTGGCTCTCCCCCTCGGCGGGCGCCCTGCCTTCTTCGGCCTCGGCCTCCCTCTCGGGCCAGGCTTCTCCCGCCTGCCTGCCAGCTGCTTCTTCGGTGATTCCCAGCTCTTTTGGGGGCTGCCAGGCAACAGCTCCCGCCTGGCTCTACAGGAGCGTCTCCTGGACCGCCCAAAACGCCCAGGCGCTGCCCTCGCTCTTCTCCAGCTGGCCTCCTCCGGGAGCCTCGGCTCTTCGCCCCCCCCCCACGTCTCTGCTCGGGGGAGCCTCTCTGGGAACCGGGGGGGGCTGCTGCTGCTCATCCTCCTCTTCCTCCTCCTCTCCCGCTCAGGGTGGGACTGCGAGGGGGAGCGGCGCGCCCAGGGCGGAGGCCGGCCTTTTATTCCCCCTGGCCCGGCCCCTCCAGCCAACCAGAGGGCGGGGTGCCTCTCGGGGGGGGGGGGCGCTCTCACTGGGTCTCGGCCGCAGGCCAGTCAGAATGGACGGACTCTCCACCGAGGGACCAATCAGCACTGAGGCGCTGGGAGCCTGAGCCCCTCCCCGAGGGGGGTGCCTCCCCCGGCCCCGATCTGACCGTGGGGGGCAGTGCAGGGCCTTCCTGGCGTGGCCACCCCCACCCCCGGAAACCGGTGTGTCCCTCGGGCTCCCTCCTGGCAGCAAGGACACCTCACGACTTTCCTCCTCCACCGCTCCACCGTCCACATGTTGGGGGGAGACCCAGAGGGGTCCGCCTGTCTGCGGCGGATGAAAAGAGGCCAGGCCCGGGGGGGCGGGGGCACTTCCAGGACCAGCGCCCTTCGGGGAGCCCCTGCGGGCACCCCTTCCGCCACAGCTTCTCCGAGTGCCCCCCCTGGCCGCCTGCCCTGTCATCGGGCGGGGGGGAGGGGGGCTCCCTCTCCGCAGTGCTCCCCGAAGCCAGGCCTATTTTGCCCTCTCTCGATGCCGGCCGCCGGGTCTCCCTGGCACAGAAGAACAGGGACCTGGCCTAGGTGCCCCCACGGGCCTGGCCTCAAGGGCAGGCAGGGCTCTCCTCGCCCCCTCCCCCCCGGAGTGGGGGCCTGTCCAGGCCATCGTGGCGGGGGAGGGAGGGAGGGGGGGTTGGCGGTGCAGGGATCGTTCCTCTGGCCCAGGGGCCGGCCAGTCCCTCCGGGGGGGCGGCAAGCAGCCCGGGCACAGGGACCCCAGGAGGGCGCCCAGCCCAGTGAGGCCAGGCCAGGCCAGACCAGGGAGGGCCCCTCCAGCCCAGCCTCCCGCCTCCCACAGGGGCCAGCCAGGGTCCCGTCCCCGTCCCCTCCCCCGGGAGGGCCAAACAAACAGGGCAGGGAGGCCGAGGCGGCCTTCCCCTGGTGTCCAGGAGGACCCCGGAAGAGCCCTGCTGGGCCGGGCCAGGGAGGGTCCACGCGGTAGCCCAGCGCCTCCCTCCGGAGGGCCGACCGCGGCAGGGCACCGAGAGGCCCGCCCGCCCCCCGGGCCCCCTCCCTCCGGAGTCCGGGCTGAGCGAGTGCGCGGGCCGGGCCGCCCTCCTCTCGCCTCCGCCGGCTCAAGCCACCTGCTCCGTCTGAGCAGCCCAGGGAGGAGGGCTCCGGAGCGCAGGCTCGGCTCGGAGGGCGCCTGTGGCTCTCCCTGCTGCGGCCGGGCCCCGCAGGGAGCGAGCGAGCGAGCGAGCAAGGGAGGGAGAGAGAGAGAGAGCGAGGGAGGCCCTCCTGGCGGCTGGCGGCTCCCTCCCTGCCTCCCGCCCTGCCTCCCGCCCTGCTTGCCTCCCCCCGGCCCGCAGCAGCAGCGGAAGGCGCGGCTCCCCGCCCGCAGGAAGGAGGGCGGCTGGGCGGGCGGCTCCTCCCCGCTGGGTCACGAGCGCGCGGCGGCGGCGGCGGGCGTGTGGGCGAGATGCGCCGCCGGGCCCCCTGGAGCGGCGGCGGCGGGGCGCTGTGGGCCGTCGCGGGGCTGGGGCTGCTGCTGCTGCTGCGGGGCGGCGGCGGCGGCGGCTGCGCGGGTGAGTAGGGGCGGCGGCCGAGCGGGCTGCGCTCCGGGAAGAGGAGGCCGGCGGGCCCCTCGGTGGGTCAGGGCGGCGAACCTCTGCGGCGCGCCTGATGCCCGAAAGGCCCCGGAGAGACCGGGAACCGCCCCGCCGGCCCGGCTCTTCCCCGTGGACGGAGCTCTGGCCGGAGGGGTGGCCCTGCCCGCCCGCCCGCTTGCCCGCGGCAGGAGAGAAGAGCCCCAGCCCCGGAGCAGCTCCCAAGGCCCGGGGCCCTGGTGGCGGGAGCAGTGTCCCCTCGAAGCCGACTTGATGCCAGCTAGCTCAGAGTTCTTTCGCCTCCGGCTCACCCATTATTCTGCCTCCGCTCCGGCAGGAGGGCTCCAGGGCCAGCTGATGGATGCAGCAGCCCAATCGCTCGCTCACACATTAAGGCCAGGAGCTCACAAAGCAGGATTTTCACTCACAGGACTCCGCAGCTTAGAGGGAGCATTGGCTGGGTGACCCCCAGAAGCCCCGCCCCTGCCCCGGGTTTCCTGGGTCTCCTGGGCTCCGTTCTTCCCTTTCCCGGAGCAGCCGTCCAGCCTGCCAGCCTGGAGGAGGGGGGGGGTGCGGGCAGCGCTTTCCAGGGGCTGCTGCCACCCCAAGGGAGGGCCTGGGCCGGATGGGGAGTCAGGGGGCCTGGGCAGTGAGTCAGGGGGCCAGGCCCCGAGATGCCCCACGGTAGCCATGGGCTCGGGTGTGTGTGTGTTCTCAGCTGCAGCCCCCCTCCCTACACACTCCCTCCGTCTCTTTTCCTCCCCCCCCCAGGCTCCCCCTCCTCCTCCTCCACGCACTCCTTGCGCTACTTCTTCACGGGGGTTTCAGAGCCAGGCCAGGGGCTGCCCGAGTTCATTATTGTGGGCTACCTGGACGACCAGCGCTTTGTGCAGTACGACAGCCAGACCAGGCGGGACCTGCCCCAGACCCCCTGGATTGAGGAGGCCGAGAAGGACGACCCCTACTACTGGGACTGGCAGACTCACCTCTCCCGCAACTGGGAGCTCTTCTTCCGCGTCAGCCTCTGGAGCCGCCACAACAACAGCCATGGTGAGGAGGGGACTTCCTCCCGGGAGAGGAGCGCGTTGGGACCCCTCCTTCCCCACCCTTCTCACTGGTGGGGCTGCCAAGAGGAGGGGCTGCTGAAATGCCCCCCCAGGGAAGGACGGAAGGAGAGAGACACAGACCCCCCCCCCATCAGAGTCAGCATTGCCTACTCGGGCGGGCAGCTGCTCTCCAGGGTCTCATGCTGATGTCTGCCTGCTCCAGCTGCCTGGGAAGGAGGAGGGAGGGTGTGTGTGTGCTGTGAAGTGTTGTGCATGAACTGCTGGGGAAACAGGTCTGGCTCGTGAAGAGGCTCTTTGAGTAGGAGTCCCTTCGTCACAGTTGGGATCCTTTGACAACATCAGAAGAACAGGTTTCAGGTTGTGCCGCTTGCGAAAGAAAGCCGACTGTGAGTGCCTCTCGCCTCGGAGCTTCTGTGGGCCGGGACTCCCCCCCCTTTCCTCATTCTGACAGCACGGGGAAGGGCGGGGGGGCGAGTGGAGAGAGCCGACCCCACCCCCCACGGTGACTGCGCTGCTCCTCCCCCCTCTCCCCCCTTTCAGGGCTCCATACCTGGCAGTGGATGCACGGCTGCGAACTCACCAAGGAGGGGCGCAAAAGGGGCTACTCCCAGTTTGCCTACGACGGGAAGGACTACCTGAGCCTGGACAAAGAGACCCTCACCTGGACGGCCACCGATGGCCGGGCCCAGGTGACCAAGCGGCGGTGGGACTCCGACCGCGTCTGGACCGAAGGGCGCAGGAATTTCGTGGAGGGGCGCTGCGTGGAGTGGCTGCAGAAGTACCTGGCCTACGGGAAGGAGACCCTGCTGAGGAGAGGTGAGGGGCTGGGGGGGGCCGGCGGGGGGGAGCAGTCCCATGTCCCCCTCCCCCCGCGTTCTTCCAGGACTGAACCACAATGTGACACTGGGCGGGGGGTGTGTGTGTGTGGAAGCTTATGGGGCTCCAGCCTGCAGCTCAGGAAGGGCCCAGAGACAGCCCTCTCTAGTGCATCCCCTCAGAGTTGGGCGGGGGGGGGAGAGTCCAGGGATGGGGAACTCACACACCAGAGACAGAGCTAAGCACCAACTTTCCTCATGTCTCTGCCGGCTTCCTGGTTGGATGGATTTTTTCAAAAAATGAAAGGATTCGAACACACCGCAAACTCCGAGCACACAACCAATGCTCCCTCTAAGCTGTGGGGTCTTGTGAGCTTTTAGGAAGACAAATTCAGTTTTCTCAACGCCTGGCATGAAAGTTGTGAGCGAGCGATTTGCCTGCTGCATCAATTAGCTTGCTCTGGAGCCCTCCTCCCGGAGCGGAGACAGAAGTGTGTGAGCCGGAGGCTAAAAAACCTGAGAGCTGGCTCGCACTCACTCAGCTGAGAGGGAACAGCGAACGCAACTCCTCCCTGGGCAGCCGTCCAGATGGGGGCGGTCCCAGACCTGCTCCAGCTGGATTCCGGGCAGGGCAGGCTACATGCCACCGCTCTCAGCCGCTCGGGCAGGTCCAGCCGGAGGGCAAGGCGGGAAGAGATGGCAGATGAGGAGGGAAGGGCAGACGGAGACCTGCCCCCTACAAACCCCCCCCCGGTCACCCTTTGTGGGCAGGCCAGGCGGGGCCTCCCTGCACTCCAGAGAAAACCCACCCACACACACACACACACACACACTTCCCTTCAAAGAACTGCCAGGAGAGGGAGGCCGGCAGGGGCTGGGTCTCTTGGGCCACTCACAGACCTGTGCATGGTGGTCTCCTCAGTGCGGCCCACTCTCGAAGCCGGCCCGTGGTTCCTGGTTGGCTGTTCCCCTCCTGGGGGTGCTGCAGAGGGAGGCCCTGGGGGCGGGTGCCCCCGGGAAGCCCCTCGGCCCCAGCTGGACCGCTGCCCCTGGGAAGAGATCGTGTGCCAATCACTGCTGCCAGTTTGGTCTAGTGGTTAAGTGCGCGGACTCTAATCTGGGAGAACTGGGTTTGATTCCCCACTCCTCCACTTGCAGCTGCTGGATGACCTGGGGCAAGCCGTAGTTCTGACAAGAGCTGTTCTTGAAAAAGAGCCGTCCCTGTCAGAGCTCTCTCAGCCCCACCGACCTCCCAGGGTGCCTGTTGTGGGGAGGGGGAGGGAGAGGAGTTTGTGAGCTGCTCTGAGACTCCTTTGGGTAGTGAAGGACAAGGGGTATAAATCCAATCTCTTCTGCTGCTGCTGCTGTCGCCCCCCCCCCGCCGCAGAGCCTCCCGTGGTGCGAGTGGGGCGCCGGGTGGGCCCCGACGGCCTGGAGCGCCTCGTCTGCCGGGCCCACGGCTTCTACCCCAGGGAGATCGATGCCGCCTGGAAGAAGGATGGGGAGGTCTGGCAGCAGGACACCTTCCACGGGGGGGTGGTCCCCAACGCAGACGGGACATACCACACCTGGATCAGCGTCACCGTCGATCCCAAGGACCGGGCCCGCTATCGGTGCCACGTGGGACACGACGGCCTGCCGGAGCCTGTGGAGCTGGCCTGGGAGGACGCTGGTGAGAGGCTGTGGCGGGTGGGGGCGCTCCGGGGCGCCTGGCTTCCAGCAGCAGTGGCCACTTCGCTTGAGGGCATTTTGTGAAATGATGCGGAGGGATTTCCCCTGCGTTGGAGGCAGATGCGGGAGAGCCTGGGGCAGCGAAGAGAGACAGGCAGAGCCAACCCGGCTACACACCAGAAAGTGTTTGAGCTGTTCTTTCAGGCCAGGGAGGCCCTTTGGAAAGGGTTCTGGTGCGCATGCTCTCTATTATTGGGGCCCCTGCAGAGAAGGCCCTGCTTCACACGCTCCACAGTTTCAAAACCAGTTCTCTGTGGGGGGCCTTTCCCCCGTCCCGGCAACCCTTCCCAGCAGCTGCAGGGCCTGATCCAGGAGGAGAGCTGAATGTAGGCCCTCTGCAGTAGCCCGACTAAGGCCTCACCCACCTCCGTCTCTCAGGCACAGAGAAGCAGGGAGCACCACGTCACAGTCCCTCCCACCCACCCAGGTGTTCCTTTTCCTGTTTCAGCCTCTGCATGGCCCATCGTGGGCGGCGTCGTGGGGGCTGCAGCTGTTGTTCTGCTGGTGGTCGGGATCGTCTTCCACACCAGTAAGTGAACCCTGAAGGCCTTTAGCTGGGCTACTGGGCCTGCGGGGGACTTCCCCACAAGCCCCCCCCCCCCGGAAGTGGGTTTTGGTCCACCAGCTGGGTCGGGCCTGGTGTCAACGTAACCACAAACCCCCGCCCTCTAAAAGTTGCACAATTATTGGCACCCCAAATTTCTAGCAAACGTATATTCTCAGGAAGCCGAAATGTACCCGTGGGTCCCCTACGTTTGGCTTCCCAAACACGCTCTCTTAGCATCAAGTTCCATGAACTTTGGTGGAATCAGCCCCCCCCCCCATGAATATCAGTTCCTGCTGGGGGAGGGCTGTCGACTGAACCCCGCAGCCCTGGTCGCCCTCGGCCTCCTGCGGCAGGTTGTCTGGCTCTGCCTTCGTGAGGGGGGGGGTGGGGCGTGAGACACAGCAGGGGGCTCTTCCCTCGTGGGGATGCCGGTGGGGCCTGCCCCAGAAAGAGGGTCTGGGCTCTTCTGCCCCCCTCCCTCCTTCCCTCGGAGCGTGCAAAGCCCCCAGCGCCCTGAGCCGGTCTCCGTTCCGGCGGCGGGGGGGGGCAGGGAGGGGGGTCTTCCCCATGCTTGCCTGTCCCCTCTGCTCCCTCTAGCCGCTTCCTCCACTGCCGGTTGGGAGATGTCCCTCCAGCTCTGCTCCCAAGGGGGGGGGGCAGGGCCCCAGGGCTGTGTCGCTACCTGGAAAGGTGCCCCAGCTGTAGCTGCCCTTACCTGGGAGGCCCGTCTCGCTTGCCTCCCCTTCCCAGGAGAAGAGTCTGGAGGAGGAGGAGCTGCCAGGCAGGGCTCGGGGCCAGGGTGCCCAGCCTCACTGCAGGGGGTGGGAGCAGGAGATCTCGAGGGGGCCAGTTTGGTGTGGGTGGTTAAATGCAGGCGGACTCTGATCCGGGAGCAGCGCGTTTGATTCCCCACTCCTCCTCCACTTGCAGCTGCTGGTGTGACCTTGGGCAAGCCGTAGTTCTGGCACGGCTGTCCTTGGAAAAAGAGCAGTCCTCGAAAGAGCTCTCTCAGCCCCACCTGCCTCCCAGGGTGCCTGTGGTGGGGAGGGGAAGGGAGAGGAGTTTGTCAGCCGCTCTGAGGCTCCCTCGGGCAGTGAAGGGCCAAGGGGTATGAATCCAGCCTCTTCTTCTCTTCTCTTCCCCACCCTGACATGCGGATTCTGTCTCTGCAGAGAAAAGAGGAGAGGAGGCCTACGCGGCAGCACCCAGTGAGTGGCCACGGCTTTTCTAAAAGGGCGTCCCGTGTCTCTCCGCCACTCCCTGGGGGCAGGTGGGAGGCCTCTACAAGGAGCTCTGGGAGGCTCTGGGAGGGCCCCGTCCAGATGCTTGCCCCTGCCTCTCTGCCGCTGGGCGGGGATCGTCCTCAGAGCCGCCCTGTCCCTGGGCCCTGCTTGGCAGAGGATCGCTTTTATGTTCTCCATCAGAAAGTGGAAGAGTTTGAAAACTGCGCAGGACGTGGCTGGCTGGGGAGCAGAGCTGGGACACCCCGGGGGCGGGGGGGGAGGGAGAGGCAGGCCGAGGGAACAGCTTGTGGGCCAGGCAGCGGCCAGCCTGCTCTTCGGAGGGTGGGAGATCGAGAGAGCATCGCAGGGTTGGCGTCAATCTGATCGCATACCCTCCTGCCTGTATGCCGGAGGACACCTGCAGAGCCCATTCCGGCCCAAGTACTCAGCCCCGCTTTGGGAGAGAGGGAAGGGGAGGCCGAGAGGAGGGGGGCCGCCCCTCCAGCCCACCCTCCTGAGTCCCTTTTTTTCTCCCCCCCTTTCTCAGCACGCGACCGGGAGAGACAAAACTCCACTGTGGGGGTAAGTGAGCGGGCACCCTCTTCGAAGGGGGATACTGTCACTGGCGCTGGGGAAAAGGTGCTCAAAAGTGGTGGGGGGAGGGTTTGCGTCCCGCAGGTCCAAACTTGGAGCCACCCCCTTGGGGGGGGGTTATAAAAACGGGGGCTCTCCCTTAGCTATGAGCGAGGGGGTTCTGGTGGGGGCCATTTCCTGGAGCCTTTCACCTACAGGCCCGTGTGTTCCAGGGGCCCCTCCAGGCCAACACACTCTTGACCTCACGCTTGGTTGGGGGCTCAGCAGCCCTGCCCCGGCCAGGCCTGGACCGGATGGCCGTCGCGTCTGCCCCACCCCTGGGTTCCGGTTCCCCCGACAGGGGCTGAGAATTCTGCTGCTTTTGTTTCTGCAGCCGGACTGCCTGCTGGAACCCCTGGAGGGCGTGGGGTGAGCCGCCCGGAACCCCTTGGGACCTCCTGCCAGCCGTGAGTCTGGTCTGGCCTGCCACCTCGCCCCACACGTGACCAAGTGCCGCCATCGGGCCTCCAGCCAGAAATACTCGTTGGGTTTGGGGGAAATGGCATCGCTGTGGACTTTCTGGAGCATTTGGCCGACTCTCGGCAACCGGAGATGCCAGGCTCACCCGAAATAGCCGGCACCGGGGGTGACGACACCGGTCACGGACTCTTGGCCAGCCTTGGTGTGGTGGTGGGGGGGCTGTTTTGCTCTCTTAGTGTACTGGCTACTTGTGGCGTTTTCTTTCTGGCATGCCGCCTCTGCGCAATCCCAATTGAAGTTTTTACATCTACTGTGATTTGTATAGTTTTGTGGCTTGTTACAGGGTGCTTTTCGCCGGGGCAGAAAAGCAGTGATACAAATAAAGTGTTTATTTATTAATTGAAACATTTGTCGTCCCACCTTTTCTCATGGTTCAAGGTGGAAAGTTGCCGGGAAAGCAGCCTGCTGTGGGGTTTGACAGTCTTCTGTTGGTGCCTAAGTGTTCTGCTGTTTGGGGAGGGGGGGGAGGGCCCCGAGAGCAGCCCACCAAACTGGGGGAGGGGGCAAAACCACCGGGACCCCCACCTCCTCCGCTGCTGTGGTCTCCGGGCAGTCCCCGGCTGAAGACTGGCCATTCCTTTCTGGCATCGTGTCAGGCCCAGCAGGGGGTACAGTGGTTTGGTGTTGTGGTTAGGAGCGCGGACTGATCTGGGAGAACCGGGTTTGATTCCCTACTCCGCCCCATGCAGCTGCTGGCATGACCTTGGGTCAGTCACAAGTTCTCTCAAGGGCAGTTCTCTGGCGAGCCCTCTCAGCCCCACCTACCTCACAGGCAGTGTTCCCTCTAAGATATGGAGTCATGTGAGCAAAAATTCTGCTTTGTGAGCTCCTGGCATTAAAGTTGTGAGCGAGCAATTTGGCTTTGGCATAAATTAGTTTGCTCTGGAGCCATCCTTCCTGAGCTAAAGGTAAAAATGTGTGAGCCGGAGGCTAAAAAACCCATGAGCTAGCTCACACCAACTCAGCTTAGAGGGAACACTGCTCACAGGGTGTCTGTTGAGGGGAGGGGAGGGGAGGGGAAGTTGTAAGCCACTCTGAGACTCCTTCGGGTAGTGAAGGGCCATGGGGTGGAAATCCAATGAGGGTGAATCTCCAGGCCACATTTCAGGCGGAGGGGTCAGCATGCCTGGGTTCTGCAAGGGACAGAACGGTCGGGGTCTTTTCCCAGTGGGCAGCTGAAGAACCCCAGGAGGTGGCCCGGCTTCACCAGCAGGGTGCCAAGCAACACACAGAGAAGAACAGTCCAGCAGACGGCACTGACCCAAAGGTCCAGAATGCCTCTGCAGGGGGCCAGGCTCCGAGGCCACAGTTGTTGCCCTTGCCAGAGCTCGGGGGGACCGCTGGGCAGCCAATAGCCCAGATGAAGTCCAGACCGGAGTCGCAGGCTGCGCCTGCCCCCTCCCTGCCTTCAGCCTTGGAGGCCACGCCCCCTCAAAACATCTCCCAGAGGCCCCGGAGGCAACGCCTGCCTTCCAGTGGGACTCCCGGGCGCACCCCCTCCCTGCTGGCTTGGTGGCCCCACAAACCAGCGAGAGACACAGCGGCTGCCCCCGGCTGGCCCACTCCCCAAGGAGCCCCCTTCCAGGGAACGCAGGCCGGCACCCTCTTGTGTTTGCTACGCCTAGTGGGCGGATGGGTTGCGTGCGTTCCCAAACCATGCCAGAGCAACCCTGCCAGATGAGACCCAGGAGAGCTCTCCCACAGGAGAGGCCAAAACACCTCAACCGCCCTGGAGTCCCACTGGTCCTCACCAGGGAGCTCTCGTGCAACTGACGGCATCTGAACTGACCGACCTTGCAAGGGTGTTGGGAAAAGTCCCCGCAATACTGCAGATGAAGCCGCACAAACCCCATGGTCTGTGCAAAACATCCCCGCGGGCTTTGTGATGGGGGGGGCCCCCTCTGCACCCAGCCCTGCCTTTTGTGCTGATCCGAACGAGGATGACGGGCAGGCACGCACGCCCACCGCCCACCTCCTCCTCCTCCTCCTCCGTATTCTCGTGCCTGTAATAAAGCGCGCTTCTTGGGTCCAGCTAAATATAAAATGATTTATTGTTTCTGAAAACATTAAAAAACAAATTTTGAGCACTTTCAATAAAAAAATCAACTGAAATGCTACTGCGATACCCAACGACTGTCATTTCAGCAGTACAACAGACAACGTAACACTGGGGGCTGGAGGGGGTCGGGGGGGGAGAACCGGACTGTGCACTCGATGGAGGGGGAGGCGAGGCGAGGCGAGGCGAGGGGGGGGTTCACTTTTCCTTTCCTTATAGAAAGCACGGGGTAGAGTACAAGACTTGATACCAACTTCAACGGCACAAACTTCCTTCTTTTCGGTCGACAGTCAGTGCTTTTCTGCAAGTATCTGCAAATGCTTTTTACTTCATGAATTCTCATCATGAACGAACAATGCAAAAAGGGGATTTTTTTTCTTCCCCAACACCAGCGCAATAAAAAGAAGAAGAGAGAAAAGAACATAGCTGACAATAACTAAGCAGAATTAGTCAACGTAAAAAGAAATGTAACTAACTGCTTGCCTGGCTGACGCAGAGCCAGTCTCCAACGCAGCGCCGTGGGGGGGGGGGGAGAGCGAGCGAGAGCGCGAGAGAGAGCGAGGGAGGGAGGAGCGCGCAGTGGTTACAGGGTCAGTCTACCTAGCACTGTACAAGGGTCAGTCACAGAACGCTCATGCACGGCGCGTGATCCGGTATTAACACGGTGAGGCAAACGAAACAGCTTTTCTTTTCTTTTTTTTCCTGCTGTAATATTCTCAGGTAAGAGAACAATAGAAATAGAAATATCTCATTGAGATCAAATGCACGATTGCTACATAAGACAATTTTGCCTGTCATTCAGATGACATCTTTGCCTTTTCATAGTGAAAACACATTTAAAAAGTTTTCTGTAGTCATTTTGTCTCCTTGTTTTCTCTTTCGTCTCCGCGTGGGCCAGATGGGTTGCATTTATCCTAAGGAAGGTGCCTGCCACAGTTCAACAGGAGGAGGGGTCAGTGCAATGGACGGCCCCGCCCGCCGCCCCTCAGGAACACCGGCCAGCCGGCCAAATCCAGAATACTGTCCAGGGGTCTGAGCTCAGCCACGGAAAGCCGAGCTCCGTTTCATCCCAAGAATGGAAACGGCCTCGGAACTGCCTCTGCTCTGGGCAGCCCTCCAAGTTCTGGGGGCTTCCGCCACGCTGGGCCCTGGCTCCGAGGAGGGTGAGGGTCTGGGCCGGAAACAGGCCTTCCAAGCTCCTCCCTGCAGCCCGCCCCCCCCCCCACCTGCAGAAGACTCAGCGCCCCAGACGGCCCAGCGCCCCACACCTGCCCTCTCCTCCCTAGCACCTCAGCCTTGGCACAGAAACGCTTCTAGCCCTCAGCCCCAGTCCGAGACCAAGCTCCCTCCAGGATGACTGGGGAGGCTCAGGACCACGGCCAGCTCTGGCCAAAAGGGACCAACGGGGGCTTTCCACACCTACGGGAGCCAGCCTTCGATTGTGGCCACGTGACACAGAGTTTCCACGGGCCAAATCGGAATCTGTCTCCATCTCTCCCAACAGGGGAGAGCAGATATTTCCTTCTCCACGTGTGCTGGATTTGACAGGGACCAGTTTGACGGACTCCCTGGGAGGCGAGCAGCCCACAAGCGCGATGCTGGCACCGTCTTCTGGTGAAGGCTGCTCTCTTTAGCCGCCCTCCCTCCCAGGCGGCCCAGCAGCAGAGCCCTTCCCTGCCAGGCAGAAGTGCTCTCGAGGGAAGAGGGGAATGTCCCCACTGACCCTGGGTACCTCTTCCCTGCAGGGCCTGGCTTGCAAAAGGTTAAGCGTGCTCATCCTCTCCTCTGCCTCACTCCGGAGAGCAGACCATGGCCCCAGCAGGACATGCCCCCTGCTTCGGGGGCGGGAAGGATCAGGCCTCCCCTGGTCTGGACTGCCTTGGGGGGGGGGCGCGCTCCGGAGACGGGCCACTGCAAAAGGGAGCAGGAGGGGCTCACAGTGAGGAAGTGCCCAGCGCCCTGTGGGCCTCCTCTCTCTCCTCTGAGATCTGTGGGGCTGACTATGGCTCTCCAGTATGGCGATACCCAACAAGCTACTTGGGGAACCTGAAAGCAGGCGGCTAGCCTTGTGAGGCCTGGGGGGGGGGGAGGGGGCAGCGTTCTTGCTCCTTGCATAGCGAGAGAGAGAGAGCCGTTCCCCAGAAGGGCCTCCCCCCCTTCCAGATGGGCCGCTCCGGAGCTCTCCCCTCCCCACTTCCTAGCAAGCGCAAATTCTAGCAAAGGGCAGCACCTGAAGAGTCTTGTAGGCACTTGCTGGTGTAGGCAAGGTGCTGGCCCTATTTTGCCAGGGCGGCAGATGAGAAGCGGCCGGACCTTCCCAAAGAGGGAGCGATGCTGCCCCCACCCCCCTGGTGTCGACCGGCGTCTCCTCCCCGCTCCCGCTGACGCCAGCGCGGCCGAAGGGGGCTCACGGCTGCTCTTTCCCTCGGCACTCCCTTTACACAGGCAAAGGGCACGATCCCCTGAGGGAGCTCTCCTGGGCAAAGCACCCAGTGATTTCTACCTGGCCTGTTCAGGAGGGCATCCCCCGCCTCACGCCCCAGAACCCATCTCCCGCCATGTCTGCGAAGCACCAGGCAGCATCAGGCTCCCTTCCGTGCCCCCCCCAGACAGAACCAGCCACATCCCTGATGGGCCGCCTTTTTTCTTTTTCTTCAGAAATGCCGATCGACAGCAGGGAAAAGCCGCGGCTTTTGCACCCCACGTTCGGGGCTGAAAGGGAAACTGCCCCCCTTCATTTTGGGCCCGCCCATAAAACAAGAACCGGCTCATCACCACTACGGGACTGGCGGGCTGGGGGGCAGAACGCCGACGGCTGAGTCTCCGGGGCTCAGACTACATTTTCGCACCCAGCAGGATAAAACCAGGACGAACATTTAAAAGCCTAAAATCATTTTTCTAAGATGAGCCTGGGAACAGCCCAGAAACTAAAACGAGAGCCCTCCTCTTCCTCCTCCTCCGCCGCCCCTTTTGTTTCTTTCCTAAAGCTCTGCCCCTCCGGCCCTCCTCCTCCTCCTCCTCCTCCTCTTGTGCTCCCCTGCCCCTAGAGCCCTTGTCTGGAAAGTAAAATTGCAGCGGGGGCAGGGCACCTCTCTCCCATCCGAGCCCCCCCTCGCAGAAAGGCGGCCCCTTCCCCCACACCTCTCCCTGCAGGGACCCACACATGCAAAGCTCCTCTGGATAAAACCCCAAACCAGAAGAGAAAGCACAGCCCGGGATCTCCCAGAAGCAGGAATCACAATCCCACTGCGGGGAGCTCTTTTCCCTAAGCCAGGGAACCACTTCCCTGCTGGGTTTTCTGGATGGCGGCAGCAGGTCCGCACTGGCATTCCGATCTGCTCCCTCCCACGTAAGGGGCAGGCTGGTGCTTGCAAAAGGCCACCGGAGTGGGCACCTGAGTCGTCGCTGGGCCCTGGGGCCCTGGGGCTCGCTCAGTAAGGGGGGGGTGTGTGTGCGAGGCCCGGAGGGAGCGCCTGGCAGATCTGGCCTCTTGCTTGGCTAACTGGGGGCTTCCTGCCTCGGGGCTGACCTCAACCGATCTCTCTCTTGCTATCGCAAGCAACGCTCATTGAATTTAAAATCTAATACTGGCTTCTGAATAGGCCGTCTCCTTCAGAAATGTCTTTAAAATCGACCCGACTAGATTCCCTGCTGAAGAATAAAGCAGCTGGTGGTGGAGCAAAGGTTTTGTCGTTTGTGTTCTTAAATGCCACAATGGATTGATCCTAAGTGTTTCTACTGCGGGAGGCACTTCCGTCAAGACAAATACAAGACACGTCTGTCTTTAGGGACAGGGTGCTGCCTACGTTTTTGTTTTTTTAAAAGAGAGAGTTAACCCAACATTTCAACAGCAGGGTGGTCTTTGCTCTCCATCCAATCAAAACCTGCCGAAGTAATCGAGTTAATTGACTCGTTACAGATCTGTTGGAACAAGGGGTCGTTCTTCAGCTCTTCCAGCGTCGCCTCGTCGTCCGGCCCCTGCTGGTGCGCCGGGTCAAAGAGGAGGCTGGGGTCCAGGGTGTTCAGGTCGCTGATGCTGCCCGAGAGCTCAGAAGTCAACCGGATGTCGCTGGAGAAGACGGAGGCCACGCTGCCCAGGTCCGTCGCCACCTGGCTCACCAGCTGCGGGGTGGCGGGCAGGCCGTCCTCCCCCAAGAGGTCCTTGACGGTGCTGCCAAAGTCCAGCGAGGGCTCAGCACTCTCCGATTGTGCTTCGTTCTCGCCCGAAGGGAAAGCGACCTGCTCCCCGCCGCCGCCGCCGCTTTTGGTGAGGTAGCCCGGGGCCTGGAACTCAAACACGGAAGGGCTGGCCCCGAGCAGATCCTGGGCGTTGGCACTTGGGAAACCACCCGACGTTTCCAGGATCTGCGTCAGGTTCATCCGGGCTGTGTAGTTGGAAGGCAGGTTGTTCACCCCCAGGCCCCTCACCGCGTCGTCGCTGTCCGAGTCGAGCTTGCTGAGCAAGACGTTGATCATCTTCTTAGAGTTTGCCTGCTTGGCAGGCTGCTGGAAAGCCGTCTGCATCATCACCGTCAAGGGGACCGAGCGACTCCGCTGGGCCAGGGTGTTGGCACTCGTGTCCGCGGGGACGTTTGCAAAGGGGGCCTGGATCTCCAGGGCGACGGGGCTGCCGAAAGACGACACGCCAGAACGGGGCACGTTGGCGACGGGGCAAGCGGTGGAGTTGCTGCCGCTCAGGTTGCGCTGCCGGTGGACGGCGGGACTCACGCTCCGGCACCGGAAGCTGCTGTTGTGCGAGGAGCCGGCTCCTTTGCTGTCGAGGGGCGCGGGGACCGCGAAGCCCTCTTGCTTGGCGCTGCTGACGGGGGAGACGGGGGTCACGCGGCCAAAGTGGGCGTCGTGGTGCCGGGACTGAGACTGGTAGGACTGGCCGGGAACGGCGAAGGCGTGCGGCTTCCGGAAACGGTCTTCCACCAGCTCCTGGTAGCTCGGGAGGATGCCGTGGCTGGAACCTGTGGGGTTGCTCACCCCGCCGTACATCCACTCCAGCTTGGTCTTGTCGGGGTGGGTGGCCGTGGGCCGCTGCATGGGCTTGACGGGGCTGCTGGAGACGATGCTGGCGTCATGGTAGGCCATGCTGGAGCTGATGGGCGTGAAGGCGAAGGGGTTCCTGCACTCCACGGGGCTCGGCGGGATGCTGCTGCTGCAGTTGGAGTGGGGCGTGCCGATGGGTGTGTGCCGGCTGCTGCCCAGGGCACTGTCGACGGGGGTCGTGGGGGCCATCCGGGAGCACGGGCTCTCTCGCGAGACGCCCTGGGAGCCAGCGATGATTTCTGAGGTGGGGGTGGGGGTCGGGGTCGGGGGTGGGGGTTGGGGTGGGGGTCGGGGTGTGGACGGGAGTGCCGCTGTTGTGGATGGGCTGGTAGAAGTGGGCACTGCCGGGGTGAGAGGAGAGGGCGGCCCCCGGAGCCACGCCTGGGTTCTGGAGGGGGATGCCCAGGCACGAGCTGTACGGGTGGGAGCCGCCCAGGGACATCTGCTCCTCCATCAGGACCAGCTCCTCCACGATGCTGTCCTGCGTCAGGTCGTCGTCAAAGGAGAAGAAGTTCTCGCTAGGCTGCGAGGCCGGGTCCTCCAGTCCCTTGAGCGCCGGCTGCAGGGGGAACTGGCTCACGGGCTGGGCTGGCAGCGGCTCCACCGGCCCTTCCTGCGCCGGGCCCTGCAGCGGCTGGCCGTAGGCGGCCTCGGGGAGCCCGTCAAAGGGCACCGGCTCCCAGGGAGACTTCTCCACCTCCTCCGCCCCGGACGGCCCGGCCAGAGTCAGGATGCCGAGATCCTCGTCCTGCGGCAGCTGCTGCTGCTCGCCGGTCACGGGAGCAAAGTCTGAGTTTTTGACGAGCTGCTGCCACACGTTGGGGTTCAAGCCCCCCTCGGGCGGAGCGGTGTTCTCCAGGATCAGCATGTTCCCTTCCAACTTCACTTTGAGGCTGGGCACCGCCGCCGCCAGCTGCTGCCCCAGAGTGGGGTCGCTGGACGTGAGGATGATGTCGGCGTCTAAGGGGCAGCTGGCGGCCAGGCTGTGGGGTGCCGCCGTGTTGACTTGGATGGTCACCTTGCGGGGGAGCTGCACCAGGGCCGCAGGGCTGTCGCTCTTGGCCAGAGACGCCCCCCGCTGCAGGGGCCTTGCACCGCTCCCTCTGGAGGGGGCCTCTGGGGCGGCTGCCGCTGCCGCAGGGGCCTGGCCCAGCAGGAGCTTCTTTGCAGGAGGGTGCAGCTGGGATTCCGGGAGAGGAAGGGCCCCCCTCTTCCTGGGGCTTCTGGAGGACAGTCGGTCACCGCCAGGAGAGGAGTGGGCGCTGGCGAAGGTCTGAGCGGGGGAAGCCGTGGGAGCAAGGGTGCCGGGGCTGCTGCCCAAGGAAGGAGCCGGAGGGCCGGAGTCCGCGGGCCGGGCAAGGCACTTCTGCTCCGACTCTTCCGCCCTTGGGTCGCGGGCGGACTTGGCTTCTCCCAGGCTCTCCTCGCCCGCCGCCTTCTGAGGCTCCGTCTCGTGCCTCCGCAGCGGAGGGGCAGGCATCCTTGGCGCTCCCTTCGTAGCCTTCGAGGAAGAGTCCGGATTCTCTTGGCCCGGGGGGAGACTGTCATCCGACGTGGCTTCGGGCTCCGTTTTGACCTCAACCGAGGATGCGGTGGTGGCTAAGCCCCCGGCCCCCACTCGGCCCCCCGGAGACTGAAGGGACACGACAGACCCGTTCTTGATCTGCGGGACGTTCCTTGGCTCCTCTGCTGCTCCCACGCCGCCGACCACCGAAGCGGTGGGCTTGATCGGGGTGCTGGTGCTGCTGGGGGCAAGGGATATGGCTGTCATCTTCACCACGTTCATGTGCTGGGCGGGAACCACGGTCTTGATGGGGCTACTGGTGAAGAGCACGGTGGTCGGGGAGCGGATGGTGAGTGCACTGGTGTTGGCGGGCTTCGGGAGGATCTGGGGGTACCGGTGGCGGGCCGAGCGGTCGCCCACAGGGCTGGCGGGGACGTTCTGAGGAGTCTTTGGCGACTGCTTGACAGACTGCATGTGCTGCGTCACCACCTGGACATTGAGGGGCAGGACCTTGCCGTCTGAGGCGCTGACCGGGCTTGGAGAAGTCACCAGCTGCCGGGTCCTTGGCACCTGCGTGCGGACAACAGGACAAGTCCCCATCACACTTCCGGGAAGCCAGAACAGCAACACAAAACAGAACCGCCAGAAAGGCGAGAAAGCCGGCCTTCCACTTTCCACCCTGCAGCCTGGCACCCGACCCCCACGGATTCCCCACCACAGGCCACACACAACCATCCATCCTCCACCTGACAGCTGCCAAACACACAACTGGTGATCCTCTAGCAACCGTCCACTTCCCCTGTTCCTGTTCAGCTCTGATCTCCCAGACTGGACCACTTCTTCCATCTGGACTTTCTTGATCCCCTGCAAACTGGTCGCCACCAGTGTTCCCTCTAAGCTGAGTTAGGGTGAGCTAGTTCACAGTTTTTAACCTTCTGGCTCACACATTTTTGTCTCAGTTCAGGAAGGATGGCTCCAGAGAGCAAACCAATTTATGCAGCAGCCAAATCGCTCGCTCACAACTTTAATGCCAGTAACGCAGAGAGTAGAGTTTTCGCTCACAAGACTCCACAGCTTAGAGGGCGCACTGGTCACCACACCTCAGAAAGGATATTATAGCATTGGAAAAAGTGCAGAAAAGGGCAACTGGAATGATCAAAGGGTTGGAACACTTCCCCTATGAAGAAAGGTTAAAGTGCCTGGGGCTCTATAGCTTGGAGAAACAACAGCCAAAGGGTGACATGATCGAGGTTTATAAGATTATGCATGGGATAGAGCACATTGAGAAAGAAGTACTTTTCTCCCTTTCTCACAATACAAGAACTCATAGGCACTCCATGAAATTGCTGAGCAGTCGGGTTAGAATGGATAAAAGGAAGTCCTTCTTCATCCAAAGAGTGATTAACACATGGAATTCACTGCCACAGGAGGTGGTGGCAGCTACAGTCATGGACGGCTTCAAGAGAGAATTGGGTAAACATATGGAGCAGAGATCCATCAGTGGCTATTAGCCACAAGGTATAGATAGGAACTCTCAGTCTGGGGCCAGTGATGCTCTGTATTCTTGGTGCTTGGAGGGGGCAGCAGTGGGAGGGGGCTTCTAGTGTCCTGGCCCCACTGCCTGACCTCCTGAGGGCCCCTGGTATTTTTGGCCCCTGTGTGACACAGAGTGTTGGACTGGATGGGCCACTGGCCTGATCCAACATTGGCTCCTCTGATGTTCTTATGTTAACTGGTTTCTGCACTCTGCCCAGCACAGGAACTGCTCTCCCTGAAACTGCCTCCAAAGTTCACCTCCCAGCCCACAGGCCAATCTCTCCGCAGGCCCTGGTGGCACCAAGGTCGGCTACCTCTCTGCCCGCTTGTCCCATCAATGTGCCCACTTCTGAGTGATGACAGGAAAGGACTCACAGCCTGAGAGTCAATCAACAGGCACTTGGTGACGAAGTAGCCAAAAACCTTCCCGAGAAGCTCTCTTTGGAAGCAGAATGTATTTTCGGCACACATCAGCTTTTGAGTTTAGAACCGGCAGGATGGAGATATTTATTTGGGAGGGGGTGTCTGGCAGTTACGGAAGATCTGATACTTTCACGTGAAAGTTTGTGTACTTTAAATCTCAGTTTGTTTGTTCCAGATGCTGTGGTACTGTCTGAACATCTCTGGCTGAGGAACTGAGGGCCTGAGTGGGTGGAAAGCGACCCTTTCTGAACCAATATGGCGCACTTTCACATGTGCTGAGCAAGGCACGTTCAGTCCACGTTCAGAGCACTTTCGTGGCCGTTTGCAAGTGGACCTTTGCCACGTCACACAGTAAAAAACCCTTGCAAAGTGCACTGAAAGTGGGTCAAAAGTGCATTCCCACCACTTGTGAAAGTGCCTGAAAATGTGGCCTTGCTTACAGTGCGCTTTTGGGATCCCCCACTATCCGACTGAGATTCTGAAATGAAATTTGAGAAGAAGGTGCCAGCACAACAGCCGGTACTTGTTCAAACTGGTTTTGACTGCACACATTAAGAGTGTTTCTAAAGAGAGCTTTTATAGTTTTCTGCAACAGAAGTTCACACACAGTCGCTTTAGAGTACGTGCATGTCTGAGACCAGGGCTCCCTCTAAGCTGAGCTGGTGTGAGCTAGCTCACCGTTTTTTATCCTCTGGCTCACACATTTTTGTCTTAGCTCAGGAAGGAAGGAGGGCTCCAGAGCAAACTGATTTACGCAGCAGCCAGATCGCTCGCTCACAACTTCAATGCCAGCAGCTCACAAAGCAGGATTTTTGCTCACGAGACTCCACAGCCGAGAGGGAACACTGTCTGAGACTCCACGGAATCACTCAGGCAGGGGCCTTCCTTTGGGCCTAGGCCTTCTCTCCAGCCCCCCCCCATCCTTGGGTGACCCCCCCCGCCCCGTTTCCCAGAAGGGAGGCAGGGCCCTTACCGTAATGGGGCTGGGGACGGCGGCCACCACGATCCCGATGGGCTGAGGAGACAAGATGGCGGGGCTCCCGTTGGACAGGCCGGCCACCCCGTTGCCCAGGGAGCTCTCGGCCTTCTTGGCGGGGGCCTCCCCGGGCAGCGGCGACTGCAGCTTCTGCTCCTGCTGCTTCTTCTGGATCTTGCGCTGCAGCTGCTGCTTGGCGTCGATGGGGGAGGGCAGGGTCTTCGCCTGAGGCTGGAAGGAGTTGCTCTCGGCGGTCGGGACAAAGGCCGAGGGCGGGGGGAGCCCTTTCATTCCTGGAAGGGAGAGGCCGGGCTCAATGAGCACATGCACCCCCACGGCGCCAACCTTCCCCACAAGCCCTCCTTCCTCATGGCGAGAAGACACACACCGGGGGGGTCTTCTCTCTGCCATGCTGTTGGCCCTCCAGAGAGACTGGCTGGCCCCTGTGTGAGACAGGATGGTGGACTAGGTGGACCCTCCCTGGTCTGACCCAGCAGGGCTCTTCTGAGGTTCTTATCAGGGGAAGGCCTCGGCCTCTCTGCCCTGCTGTTGGCCCTCCAGAGGAACTGGCTGGCCACTGTGTGAGACGGGATGCTGGACTAGGTGGACCCTCCCTGGTCTGACCCAGCAGGGCTCTTTTGGGGTTCTTATCAGGGGAAGGCCTTGGCCTCTCTGCCCTGTTGTTGGCCCTCCAGAGGAACTGGCTGGCCACTGTGTGAGACGGGATGCTGGACTAGGTGGACCCTCCCTGGTCTGACCCAGCAGGGCTCTTCTGATGTTCTGATCAGGGGAAGGCCTCAGCCTCTCTGCCCTGCTGTTGGCCCTCCAGAGGGACTGGCTGGCCCCTGTGTGAGACGGGAGGCTGGATTAGATGGACCCTCCCAGGTCTGACCCAGCAGGGCTCTTCTGAGGTTCTTCTCAGGGGAAGGCCTCGGCCTCTCTGCCCTGCTGTTGGCCCTCCAGAGGGACTGGCTGGCCCCTGTGTGAGACGGGAGGCTGGACTAGATGGACCCTCCCAGGTCTGACCCAGCAGGGCTCTTCTGAGGTTCTTATCAGGGGAAGGCCTTGGCCTCTCTGCCCTGTGGTTGGCCCTCCAGAGGGACTGGCTGGCCCCTGTGTGAGACGGGAGGCTGGACTAGGTGGACCCTCCCTGGCCTGACCCAGCAGGGCTCTTCTGATGCTTTTAAGGATTAGGAGGCATGGGCTCAACTTTCCATATCCAGCTGGGGGGGGATTCATCCCCCCCCATGAAACGTGGCTTCTGATGAACCCCTTGAGGTCCTTCCTCATCTCAGCTCTACTAAAATGCTCAGAAGCCCCCCCCCTCCCCCCCGCAAGACTCCGGAGAGGCCGCCGAGTCCTGACCTGCCGGAGCCGCAGCCATCACGGTCAGAGCTGCCATGGACTTGGTGCCGATGTAATGGCTCTTGACCAGGAAGCGGGCCAGGTCCAGGACAGAGTCGAAGGGCTGGCTCAGCACCTTCTGGGCCCACTCGCAGACCAGCTGGCAGGCGGCAGACACCACTTCCTCGTCCGCGTTCTGCAGGTGCCCGCCAGGCTCCCCTCCTTCCAGCTGAAAGACAGAGAAAGAGGAGGCCCTGAGCAGCAGCCCCGAGCCAAAGCAGGCCTCCGGGACTTCTAAAATCCTAAAGCCCTGGTTACGGAATGTCCCCTTTCTACATTCGGTGTCGGGGCTACAAGTAAATACAGAAGGTCAAGGGTGAAAAGTGCCTCCAAGTGGAAGCCCAGGCTGCAGGACTCCCTGTTCACAAATCCACAAACCTCTGTGGCAAGAACTCACCAGCCGCCTGACAGCTGTGGGAGAGGACAAGAGGGCTGTAGCAGCACCAGGCCCCGGAGGAGGCCGAGACACACCCAACCCGGCCTGCTGGTGAAGGCCCGGACATGGCCCTCCCCTCCCAGAGGCAGCCTGCCTGCACGGGGCCACCCCTTGCGGTCGGAGGCTGCCCCGTCTTCCCCCCACATAAGGTGAGACCCCGCTTGCAAAGCATCACAGCTCTACAGCGATGGGTGTGTGTTTGTTTTATAAGGCCCCCAAAACAACTTTGTGCTGTACAATGTTTATCCACAAAACACACATAAGGCTGTAGCCGGACAGTGTAAAAGGAGAGACATTTGGGAAGGACAGGGCCCTCCCTGGGAAGGCAGGCCAGGCCAGGCCAGACCACCTCCTTTCAGACCTGCCGACATCAAAGTCCCTGCCCTGACGCAGGAGGGCTTCCCGTTTTATACAGGGGGAGGTGCAGGGGGGAGAGAAGCGTCAGTGCGTCTACTTTACCCCGTCTCCAGTTTTATGGAAGTCCAGATTGGGCAGCGTCGGCATCTGCACAAAAGCTTTCTTCCGAAGTCCACTATAACAATACGTGATTTAAAAAATTAAGGGAAACAGACTTGCTACTCTTGGGTATATCTGCTGCCAGTGCAATACATTCACGTGGATAAAGACTGTTTTTCTTACGTCAGAAGCAAGAACAGCACCAAGACATGTCTGGCTCATGCAGAACTCCCCAAAGCAAGGAAACCCCCCCCCTCGTTTTTCAGCTGGCACCACCTTCCCCCCTCAAAAGGATATTTCGATTTGCCTCTGGTGCCCAAGCGGCGCGCCTTCATGTTCGGAAAGACGTTCTTCATGATCTTCCCAAAGTCAGCAGCACTTAGCGGGTGGTAGCCCAGATTGTCGCAATAGCTCCTGCAAGGAGAGGAGGAAGGAAGGAGAGGGGAATTCAGAAGACCCGGACTGAGGAGGCCTTGACCCTTCGCTCTCGGGGCCAGAAGGCCAGACGGCATGAACACACAACGCTCCCTCCGACTGAGTCAGACTCTGGCTTGACCAAGGTCAGCACTGCCAACTCTGGCCGGCAGCAGCTCTCCAGAGTCTGAGACAAAGGCAACTCTTTGCAAGAATGCCTGTGGATGCTGAACCCAGGACCTTCAACATGCTCCCCACACCACCATGGCCCTTTCCGGGATGCCACGCAGCAGCCAGGAAGACGCTTCAG
Source organism: Gekko gecko (assembly GCA_029375565.1). Taxonomy (NCBI): domain Eukaryota; kingdom Metazoa; phylum Chordata; class Lepidosauria; order Squamata; family Gekkonidae; genus Gekko; species Gekko gecko. Next base: position 18,208,448 of record JAPDNY010000017.1, read on the forward strand.
CTAGAGATGTGAAGACCCGGAAAAAAACTGGGAAAATTTGGGGGGGAAATGGTTTTTTCCTGAAGCCTTTTTTGTTTTTTTCTGAAAAACTGGAAAAATTGAAAAAAGAAAAGAAAAAAATTGATTATGTAACGTGATCATGACAGACACAACAGAGTAGCTGCAGAAGCAGAGTCTGAAAGTGATACTGATAATTACAGCTCAGAAAATGATTCTGATTAAATTTCATGCCCTTTCACTGAAACTTAGTCCCACACGCCCTCCTATACACTTCCCCCCTCTTCAGTTCTTTTTATGAGAACAGGTTTTTTATTTTTATTTAATACTCTGGGGAGGAAATATGAATAATTCTGGATTGTTAAAAAATTGTTTTGTGGAGGTTTTTTTGCCTGTTCCACATAAGCTAGTAAACAGTTCAGGAGATTGTTGCTCCGTTTGTTACAATTACAAATAAATATTCTAAAAAAAGTAAATTCTGTTTGTAGTAATTGTTTGGATAGGCTATGTTTTTAATATGCCAGTTGTGATCATTTCATGCCAAGTGAAATTGCCCATAGTCATATTTTATGTCCCTAAAGTAACAGGATGACTTTCTGTCTGGAAAAGAAGCGCTAATGTAGCGTTTTTGTCAATTTTCCCGAAAATTTCTGGGTTTTTCCCGGGGGGGGGGGAGATGGGGAAAAACCTGGGTTTTTTTCCAAGCTTCAAAATTCCCCAAAATTTTACATCTCTGCATTTCCCCCTTGGTGCTCCCTTGCCCCCGGAGACAGCAGGCCGGTCCCCCAGGCACGCCCAGTGGGGCACAGAGTCGGAGGCTGAAGGGAAACAGGGGCCTCTGCCGACTCAGACGGGCTCCAAGTGGCTGGATCCACCCGGACTTTGGGGTCTGGCTCAGCCACCGCAGGGACATGCCTGTCCCAAGGAAGCCGCGCTGCTAAAACAGGCGGAAGGCCCAGCCCGCCGGTCCCCAGCTCCTGGCCTCGGCCCTGGATACCGGTTTGTTTGCATTATTTACAGCCTGCCTTTTGGGGGGAGGGTGTTCTTGTTGTTGTTGTTGTTGTTATTATTATTATTATTAAGTATGAACTATTAGTATTATTATGTATGAATAATGAATTATGATGATGATGATGTATGAATCGCCCCATCCCTACTATCGTAAGGCTCTGGGCGATGTACATAGTATTAAAAACAGTAGTCAAATCGAACATATTAAATTACATTAAAAAACAGATGGCGAGTAATACCTTTAGAGTTAATTATTCCCATATCACAGACTACCGGCCATTTCAAGGGTGAGGGAAAGAGGCCGAAACGAGCATGGAAAACTGAGGAGGGTGCCAGCTGGGGTAAAAACTGTCCCTGTCCTCAACCAAAAGCGAAAAACCTCTTGCCTTTGTGCGTGCGTGTGTGCATGCATGAGCCTGCGCCTGGAAGTTGTGGCAGCCTCTGGCGACTCCTCCTGGGTCACGGAGGACGTTCAGAGAAGTGGCTTGCTAGTCTGCCCCTGCCTCCTTGGAGGTCTCCCATCCACGTCCTTGCCAGGGTCGGCCCTGCTTAGCTTCCGAGACCTGCTGAGATCCAGCTTGCCTGGGCTATATCCAGCTCAGGGCTGCAGCCTGCCTTTCCGGCTGAGACTCATGACTGAGCACATAACAGTTATGGCAGTCAACACAGGACCAGATGTCTAATAAGCAATGTAACGGGACGAGGGGTTGCAGGGATTTCTGCAGACTGGCTTTGGATCCCACCTAGCCCCCAAGGCAACTGCTGTGCGGGTGTTCCTTTCAGCTGCTGTCCAGACGGGATCTCTGCATACTCAGCCAGGGATTTGCAAAAAGTGTTCACCTACCCCAGAGGCGGGGCAGAGGGCCACTGGGAGGCATTTCCACCCCCCAGCTCCCAAGCGCCTGGTCCGCCCACGCCCCCCACCCCGGTCCTGGTTCCACAGAGTCTTCCTTCCAGGGGCTGGCGTCTGGATGGAAGGATGGCCAAAGGTACCCAAGGCAGCAGGGCACATCCTCGGCATCATTCAGGGTGGCAAAAGAGAGAGACGCGTGCCTGACCGTGCCCCAGCACCAGGGCCGCCTCTAGCAAGCCTCCTTCAGTTCCCATGAGGCCCGAGCAGAAGAGCCAGGCTGCGATTTGCTTTGCCTGGCGTTTAGGCAGGCCCCTGGCAGAGCCATTGCCCCCCCCAACCCCCCCGCCCCGGGCAGCGCTCACTTGTACTCGTCGTACACCTCCTGCTTGGGGAGGGAGGTCTCGGGGTGCTCCTCCAAGGTGTTCCGGATCCAGGAGAAGGCATGCATTTGTTGTGCGCGGCTGGACGACACGGACAGCTGGTCACTGAGGCGGGAGAGAAGAGAGCCGCGGGTCAGGCGGAGAGTGACGTGCCCCCAGCCCCCGTCCCTGCCAGGCAACTGGCCCCACGGACCTGACCGTCCAGACAGACCGCTGCCCGTTCCGCCATTTTCAAGACATTCGCCCAGTGCCAGCTCCCCAGCACAGGAGCCCTTGGAGAAACGGGCAGCAGCAGACCCGGGGGGGGACGGGGGGGATGACTGCCACTCCTTGTCAGAAGGAAAGGACCCCCCCCCGATTGTCTCCCCCCCGCAGGATCAACTTGCAGCCCCGCTGACTGAATTCTATAACAAAAGGGGTCACGGTGAACAAGGAGTCCAAAAGTACGACAAACACCGTGTGAAACAATCCACTAAACAATATAACAACAACCCTCGATATCAGGGGTGGCCAAACTGTGGCTCGGGATCACATGCGGTTCTTTCACACATATTGTGCGGCTCCCAGCAGGGTGCCTGGGGAGGCGACGGGGAGGGCAGGCCGCCCTGGTCGGTCTTCCCTTCCCCAGCCAGTGTCCTCCTCCCTGGGCAGGCTTGAGGTGGGGGGAGCACAGACAGAGAGCAACTTTAACTTTAAATGCATTCCCAAAGTGCCCACCCCCCACCCCCAAGTCTACAAATATCATTGGATAAAATAAATATCACTATCAATATCTGTTTTTACCCCTTTTGTTTTTATTTTTGGTAGTCTTATTTAACGTCAATAAAAGGCAAATTTGCATATTTTTCAATAAAAACATGTGTGTAATATTTGTTCATGTCTAGCGGCTCTCAAACATCTATTCTATGTGGCTCTTACATTAAGCAAGTTTGGCCAGCCCCTGCTCTATATATTCAATATAGAGATTGGAAATTCAGTAAGTCAGTAGCCACGGCACAATGAGCCATGAGTATACACGCCCACACACACACACCCCAACTGCTGTTATTTCTCGCAAGCAAAGTCTCTTTAACTTTTCTTCTGTTGAAAGAGTGAAGCAGTCGACGCGCTCCTCCAGACTGTAAATAAGTGGTTTCAGTTGAACTTCCTCAGGACTGTTGAACCTCTGGGTGTGTGAGAACCATTCTGCCAAGCTGAAAAGAAACGTGGCGGCTAATTAACCCAGTCAGAGGCTTCTGTTCTGCTGTGTGTAATATTTGAAGGCTTCGGTTCCAGTCTCTCTGCAGCCCTGAGGAAGTTCAACTGAAACAGCTTAGTCTGGAGGAGTGCGGCAACTGCTTCATTCTGTCAACAGAAGAAAAATTAAAGAGACTTTGCTTGTGAGAGCTAACACCAGCTGGGTATGTGTGTGTGTGTGTGTATGCTCACTGATGTACTGAATTTATTTTATATATATATATATATATATATATATATATATATATATATATATATATATTGACTATAAAGACTGTTTTTGCTATTATATTATTTTATTTACTGGATGGTTTCACACGGTGATTGTTGTACTTTTGCCTGGCTGACCAAAAGCAGCCCTTGCTGGAGCTTTCATCGACCAGCTGACCAAGAGAACAGTCCGGGGCCTTGTCTGGGCCTTGCCCAGAGAGCCTGAGGCTCCTCCTTCCGGAGTCCACGGGGGCAATGTGGCTTGTGGGGACGAGCACAACTGAGCAGGGCTGTACCCAAGACCCACTGGGCCAATGCCGGCACCTGGCGTCAGGTGTGTAGCTGCCAGAACTAGAGGAAGAGAAGCTGCAAGAGGAGAAATGTGACAGGCAGAGCAAAGCACCCCAAAAACGAGAAGGCAGCAATCGAACGGAGAAGAAAGCCATGAAGCGACAGAAAAGGGCACGGAGAGGCAGAGTTCTAACCAGAGACGCAGCACCCTGGCCCCAGGCAAAGGGGGACAGAGTGGCGCCAGCACCCAACAAGCGCCAACCTCCGCTGCCGCCCTTGCCCTGGAGGGCAGGGCCCCCAGGGGCCAGGCCTCCAGGAAAGAACGTCCCAGGGCGGACTTACCTTCTCTCGCCATTGCTGGGGCCAGAAGGCAGCTGAAGGTAGAGGTAGAGTTTCTGTAAGTCTGTAAACTTCTCAACTTCTTGCTAAACAGAGAATTAAAAAAAAAAAGGAGGCATGGTCATTGGCTGGTATTGCCACGAGGGGGAAAGAACCAGGTCTGCACACAACACAGAAGAGCAGCCGAACTCCTCTGGGCTAGAATCCCTCTTCATCTGAATCCAGAACCTGTCCGATCCAACCGGAAATTTGGACTCCTCGTTTCCAGTGATCCAAATATTTTAGATCACCCTCTGTTACGGAATGAGGAGAGAACCTTGTCTGACAAAGCATTCCTCTCATCCCCAAGGTCCATTATGGGAAAAGGGCTTCCCCTCAGTTTTAGCTTAATATCCAAACAGGCCAGCAATCCTAATTACTCTGACTCTATTTAAAGAGTTTCTGTTCAAATAATACAATTTATTTTGTTTATCATAGAATTTTTCAATATACCCCTAGATGGCAACAGTTAAGATCTCTATCCTATGGTTGCAGAGGCCGTAGCAGTCAGCAACTCTCTCTCAAATAACTAAGTAGACTTGCAGTTTCTTAGAGAAAATTAAGGTATTTATTTATTTAATTCATTTATACCCCACCTTTCTCACCAGTGGGGACCCAAGGTGGCTGACATCTGTCTTCTCTCCCTCCATTTTATCCTCACAACAGCCCCGTGAGGTAGGCGAGAGGCTGAGAGAGGCTGATTGACAGGCCCAAGGTCACCCAGCAAGCTTCCTTGGGGATTCGAACCTGGGTCTCCCAGAGACCAGTCCTGCACTCTTAACCACAATACACTCTTATGTATATGTTTCAACATAGTAATATATACCAAAGAGGACAATTTTTACATGATAATTAAGTTATAAATTATGCATGTTATGTTGTAAAAATAGTTTAAGCTTTGATAGGAAAGTTAAGTATTGCAAATATTTCAAGTTCTTCCTCACATTTCCATTTTTTCCCCCTGGAAAATGGGGGTAGTCTCCAATAATCCCTCTAAGCTGTGGAGTCCTGTGAGCAAAAATTCTACTTTGTGAGCTCCTGGCATTAAAGCTGTGAGCGAGCGATTTGGCTGCTGCATAAATCAGTTTGCTCTAGAGCCATCCCTTCCTGAGCTAAGACAAAAATGTGTAAGCCGGATGCTAAAAAACGGTGAGCTAGCTCACACTAACTCAGCTTAGAGGAAACACTGGTGGTATCCCTGGGGCTTCAGAATTTTCCAGAAATGTCACACCTCTGGCCCAGCCCCCCAGGCTGAGGGCACCTTCACCCCAAAGCAGACGGACGTTTCAAGACCGGGGAAGTCTAGGATTCCTGGGCTTCTTGCTCTCTGCGCCCCTTTCCCACCCACAGATCAGCCCTGGAGTTCTACTTACCAAAATGCAGTCCACTTTCGATTGTACAGTTTTGCTAGAGAGAAGGGAAAAGAAAAGCCAGGATAAGCGCACACGGTCATTACCAGAGAACACACCCCAGCCAATTCCCGCGGCATGTGTGTCTTGAAGGGAGAGGCAACCCCTGCCTGGGAAATGGGTCACCCCCGCCTCCGCCTGCAACGAGCCCCCCGACTCTGAGTTAGGAAACCAAAAGGTGAATTGCAGTTACCACAAATACGAGGGCCAAATACTGTCAATTCAAGCATATGATATAAATATCATCAAACATACAGAGAGACACGTATTCATTAGAAATCAGATACAAACAGATATAGGCCCAATAATAGAGGGGGAGGAAAACTTAAACAAGTCGAATTAAGAAACCAGAAAGTTAATTACGACAAATATGAGGGCCAAATAATGTCAATTAAAAACGTGTAACATGAATATTATCAAACATACCAAAATACTCGTATTTATTAGACATTGGACCAGGACAAGACAAAAACAGGGACTGGGCCTGTATCAACGCTCCTTCTAAGCTGTGGAGTCTTGTGAGCAAAAATCCTACTTTGGGAGCCACTGGCGTTAAATTGTGGGCTGAAGTGATTTGGCCACCGCACCAATTAGTTTGCTCTGGAGCCCGCCTTCCTGAGCTGAGACAAAAAATGTGTTAGCCGGAGGCTAAAAAACTGTGAGCTGGCCCACACTCGCTCAGCTGAGAGGGCACACTGGCCTGTATCAGATTTTACCTACAAACCTTTGGGTTTCTTAATTCAGCTCGTTTGGCTTGAGTTTTTCTTCCCCCTCTTTTTGTTCCTGTGCCTACTCTGAGTAACACCAAACACCTGTCAGCCCAGAACCGGAGGAGCTCCCTCTCTCCCCGGGCAGAAATAAGATCCATGCGCCGTATGTCCCGTGAGTGAGACCCACTGCTGAGGCAGGCCTCCACCTGCCAGCCTGCATCTTCCTTGCCCACAGGCACACACAGAGGGAGCTTCCCAGGCCAGACCCCTAATACCGTCTCTGCCTCCGCCGCCTCCCCTTGCTCTGCCCAGCCTCCCCGGCTGACCCCAGTTCCGAGAATCCTGCCCTCCCGCCCCCTGCCCCCCACCTTCACCACATCTCCCTCCCAGGAAGCTCCCTCCTCCTGCGACTCTTCCCTCCTGGCAGGCTCCCAATTCCTGTCCAGGCAAGCACAACCCTCTCCTGCCCTCTCCGGGGCGCCCCACTAGTGTCCCCCTGGGGCTGCTAGTCTGGACCCTTCTCCTCCAGGAGGAAGGTGCATAAGAATGCAAGAGAGAAGCCCGTGTTGGATCCGGCCAGTGGCCCACCCAGTCCAGCACTCTCTGTGTCTCACGCAGGGGCCAGGAATGCCAGGAGCCATCAGGAGGTCCAGCAGTGGGGCCGGGACACCAGAAGCCCCCTCCCACTGTTGTCCCCCTCCAAGCACCAAGAAGACAGAGCATCCCTGGCCCCAGGCCGAGAGTCCCTATCTAGACCTTGTGGCTAACGGGCCACTGATGGACCTCTGCTTAGTACGTTCATCCAGTTCCCTCTTATAAGAACATCAGAGAAGCCAAATCTTGGATCGGGCCAGTGGCCCGTCCAGTCCAGCACTCTCTGTGTCACACACAGGGGCCAGAAATACCAGGGGCCCTCAGGAGGTCCCGCAGTGGGGCCAGGACGCTAGAAGCCCTCCCACTGCTGCCCCCCTGAGCTAGTCCCCCCAGAAAGAGGGCAGGAGTTCCCTGTCCTCACCCAGGTCACGGGGAGCCCCAGATGAAAAGGGCTTCTCTGCCCCAGCCGGAGGGGCTGCAAAGTATTCAGGAAGTGCTCCAGGACTGGCCTGGCCTGCGCTCCCCCTCCCAGGGGCAGGGGCGCAGCTTGGGAGAGCCCGACCCCCTGCGGCACGTGGCACCTTCACCCAGACACAAACGGGTCTTCCTGCCAGCTACAGACTACCCGTGGCCCTCCGGCTAAGAACAAGCCACCCCCTTCCTCTTGGGCAGCCCAGGCCTTGTGTTCCCGCCTGGCCCCCGGCCTTCACCCCACACACACCCCCGCGGGCAAAGGAGAAACAGGCTCTGCCCGGAGACCGCCCTCCACGCCTGCCCGCTCGCCCCCTGCGCTCACTCACAGCCTCTCCCCCACTCCCTGCCCCTGCTGGGTCTCTCTCTAGCTAGTCTTGCAGCAGATGAGCACAGCTCCCCAGGAAGACGCCCGCAGACTGAGGTTCTCCATTTAGGTTCTCAGAAATCCAGATTTCCAAACCACCTGGGGCCACTGGCCGAGGCTGGGGTGAGAGAGAGGGAAGTGGGCCTCGATAATGCCGAAAGACGGGCACACGTGCAGAGAGAGAGAGAGAGGCACGGTCACTGCACCGCAAGCACACACACGGCCTCCCTGCCTGGCATTAGGGGACACTGCCTCGACCAGGGCTGTCGGACTCATAAATGAGGCCTTGCCGGGCCAGGCCCTGTGTGCCATAAAAGGGAATGCCAGCTAGCAGAGATATAAACTTTATAAAGGACATAGACGCACACAATGGAAGATTTTTTTAAACTTTAAATAAAGCATGCTCAAAACACTAGCGCTCTTGCAATGTTTTGTCTATTTAACAGTCTGATAAGGCCTGTCTATCTGTCTCTCCTGTGTGCTTGAGAGAGGCTGGTAAAGCAAGCTGTGATGTGGAAGCACCACCAGAACTTAAAAAGGAAGCAGGAAGCAGCCAGGGCCTTGTGGGCCGCATGTTTGACCCCCCTGGCCTAGAGGAACGGTGTAACTTGTGTCCTGTCATCTCCCCCCCCAGCAGCCTCCCCACCCCAGTGTTAAATCCTGCCCCGGCCGTATGCCCTGCTACCTCTCCAGGGTGAAGAATACCGGCACGCCCATTAAGCTAACAAAGGATGCCTGCTTGTAGCTTTCCCCCTGGGAAGAGCGGGTGGTATGCCATGCTGCAAGTCCAGGGCAGCTCCCAAGACTTCTGCAAGTGCCGGCTTGTGGCCACTCACTGCTGGTCACGTGGACTGGACACACGGGAGGCAGGGGCTTGGCACGGACAGCTACGCTTGGTGCGGGAAAGGGGCTCTCAATCCACAGCCAACTTCTGGCCCCCTCCGCCCCTGGGATTCCTTCGCACATCCTTCATTCCCATAACTTTGTTTATGATTGTTTGTCAGTCTGGAAGAGCGACCCCTGCCTTCAAAGCCAAATGCCCTGTGAGGACACCCAGACGTATTCGTATGGCTGTTCACTGCACCATCACTAGACACCCCCCCCAACCTGATGACATCATCAGTCCCCACCTAGTCAGTCTCAGAGGTTGTGATGATGGGGGTCTGGCAGCTCTGCCCTCTCCCCTGAACTCTGGCCCCTTGCCTGCCCTGGGCCCATGCTCACCCCTCAGCCCGTGGCCTTCTCAGCGGTGGCCCCAGTGCCTGGGAAGGTGGCTGCTGAAGGCCCCCTCTGCCCAGAGCTCTGCTTCCAGCCCGTCGACTGCCCGCCTGCAGACGCCAGTGGGCCTTTTCCTTCCTTCTTCTCGCCAGTCTTCCGGGCTCTCTCGTTCCACTACGCGCCTCTCCTGCCTTTATGACCCCGAGTGCCATCAGGTCTTACGTTCACGGTACTGCGTGTTTTTATTACAAACCGCTTTGGGCAGAGTCTTTGGCGAGCTTCTTACATAAAAATACGAACAAATAAAAGTGCCCAAGAGAGATGGGCATCAGCAGAGCTGGGAGCATGCCCAGCGCCAGGCAATCAACACCTTGGCAACACAAGGTGTCCTTCCTTCAGCTTCTTCCTTGAGGCGCCCACAAAACTATTTCTTAAAAATCCTGCCACCAGGCTGTGGTCCGAGGAGCCAAAGGTGCGTCCGATGAACAGACCCCCACCGGAGCTTTCCAGGGACCGGTGCTCCCTCTCAGCTGTGGAGTCTTGTGAGCAAAAAATCTACTTTGGGCAGTGCCGGCATTACAGCTGTGAGCGAGCGACTGGGCTGGTGTGTAAATTAGTTGGCTCCGGAGCCCTCCCTTCCTGAGCCGAGACCAAAAAAAGGGTGAGCCAGAGGATAACAAACTATGGGCTAGCTCACACTCACTCAGCTGAGAGGGAACATGCAAGGGACCCTCGTCCAGGATCGAGCCCCTGCTGGCCTCCACCGTCAACAATCGCTTCTAAACTGGGGGGGGGTCAGATCTGGACAGAAAACGCCTGCCTGTCAGCCCCTGCTAAGCCATGATGTGGGCGGTGGCGGCGGGGGGAGGGGGTGCTGTTTGGGGGCTGGCTTGTGCCAGGTGCCCCGCCCCGAGATCCCCAGAGGAAAGGCAAGAACGTGCCTGCGGGAGCCCTGATAAGCCCCCCCCCCCCCAGCAGCACTTGCTGAGCCCTAGCTGCAACACCAGGAGACGGGGAGGGAGAGAGATGCACAGAGAAACTTTCTATTTCACCAACAGGGCTGCACATCCCTCACGGCTCACGCAGCACATGGCAGCCTGCTCTGGAAAGCCACACGCGCACACCCTAGGCCAGGGGTGGCCCAACTGTGGCTCGGGAGCCGCCTGCAGCTCTTTCGCACATCTCGTGGGGCTCCCGGCAGGGCGGCTGGGGAAGCTCAATATCATTAGCAAACAAATATCACTGGACAAACAAATATCATGACCAATATCTGCTTTTACAGCTTTTGTCATTATTTTTGGCCATCTCATTTAATGCTAATAAAAAGCAAATCTGCATATTTCCCAGTAAAAACATGTAATAGTCCTTCATGTCTTGCGGCTCCCAAACATCTGACATTTGTTCTATGTGGCTCCGACATTAAGCAAGTTTCCCCACCCCTGCCCTACACCCTAAACACACACACACACACACACACACACACACACACAGGCCTTGTTACTAAGCCGACCACCCCGGCCAGGACACGCCTCTGGTGGAGGGGGTCGCCTGGAAGCTGGGCCTTGGGTAGAATGCAAGCCCAGACTGAGGCCCCGGGGTGCCTCCTATTGTGCCGGAGGGGGGCAGAGAAGACAAGACGCCCCCCCAAACAGCCCCCCCACGGGTTCCTGCAGGCAGGGAGAAGACGCCAGGCAGGGCAAGCAGCGGGTGGGCTGCACACAGCTGGGTGCAACGGCAAGAACGCTTGACTTTGGCTGGGACAGGCCTCAGAGGTCAGCCCTGGGGAGGGGGGAGGAAGAAGAAGAAGAGGCCACCCACTCCCCCCCCGCACCCCAGCTTCCCCGCCGGCTTCTACTGGACCAGCCCTGTGGCAGGAAGGGGAGGGCCCCGGCGGCTTCCCCTCCCCTCCCCCTCCCCTGCCTCCCGAGGCACAAACAAGCCAGTGTCTGCAGAAGCACAAAAGCCAGCCCACAGCGAAGAAGACGGAGCAGCAGCGGCAGCAACAGCAGCAGCCGGGGCGGCTCATTCCATGCGTGCAAATCTTCAGCTTTCTGAATTTTGGAAATGGCAGAGTGAGCTTTGCAATGCAATGCAAAGAAGAAGAAGAAGAAACCCTTCAGGCCTCACCACCGAGCAGGAAGAGGAGAGGCCGGGGCAGCAACCCCGAACAGGGCCGGCCGGGGACTGAGAGCCCCACTGACTGAGCCCGGCCTGCAGGAACAAGTCAGGCCCCGGCGGCAGGGGAACCTCCTTTGGCTGAAGAACCACGCCGGTTTCTCCCAATTTCATCTCAGAGATGAGCATTTTCCGGCTCCCTCCTCTCAAAGCAGGGCTCGCCTTCCAATTCGACACCGTGTTTTTGAAAGCCAAGTACCACTTCTAGAGCTCAGTAACCAGGCCGCTCTTGTTTACCACCATGCAGGCAGCTTGGATTCCAAACTCCCCCTCCCCTTCTTCTTGCAAGCTGGCAAAATGCACCTTCGGGGAACTCGCCTGCTGACCACTGGCAGTGGCCACGCTTCCCGGCAAGCAGGCTCAGGATGAACAGCCCGGCAGAAGAAGCCGCCGCCTCCTGACACAGGAGAATATTTGTGGCTATTGTTTGAATAGGAACTGAAATCCCAAAGCAAACAACTCTCTTCTTCAGCGCTGACCCCGGAGTACTTTGCACACAACCCTCAGCTCCTAAATGATGCTCAGATGCCTCACGTATGTTGCTCAGCTACGGTTCTCTTCCAAAAAGTTCCTCCCCAACCCCCCCCAAAAACCACACCACACATCTCTTTTTACAGCTTCACTGTTGCATTTCCAGCAGTCTCTCCCGCCTCCCACCCCCAACAGCTCCCCATTCCCTTTACCTCTGAGGTGTCTGCAGGAGGCCTGGAAGAGGCCCAGATCCAAGCATGGCCACCCCTCCTCCTCCTCCGGCCTGCTTATTAAGGCCCCCCGCATTGAATGTCACCTCAGCCATGCACAGTCACAGGGGAGTGGGGGTGGGGGCAAAGCCCCACTCCCCAACCCTTCAGGAGAGGACGGGCTGGAGAAGAAGCCCCCCCCAAAGGAATGCACCCGGGAATGCAGAGCCCGGTGGGGGGGGGTGACTCAGGGCGAAGTCTCTGACTTTTGCCAGGACCCAAGCATGCCAGGAAATGCTTCTCAGCCAACACCACAGATGACCCCTCGCCCACGAGAAACTTCATGCAGCTGTCCAGTGGTGAACACCCCCCCCAAAGAAATGAAACCCTGCTGCAATTGCCCTGCCTCCCCCCCATGTCCTACGTCCCTTCTGGGCCCAATTAAGCAGGGCCTGGCTTCCTTAAATGCTGCTCGGGGGAGGAAGCCCTGCAGAGATTTCCCTGTTTTCGCACCCAAGACCCAGTGACCTTCTCGGCGGCTCCTTCTGAACGCACACCGCAGAGAGAGGTCTAGGCAGGGATTAGGGCTGCCAACCTCCAGGCCGCGGCAGGAGACCTCCCAGTATTACAACCGATCCCCAGGCGGCAGAGCTCAGGAGAGAGGGGCTGCTTTGGAGCGTGGACTCGGTGGGATTCTAGCCCACGGAAGACCCTCCCCCTCCCCAAACCTCCCCCTCCTCAGGCTCCACAAAGACACCCCCCCAACTCTCCAGCTGTTTCCCAAACTGGAGCTGGCAGCCCTAGAAGGGACCCACAGGGGTGGCCGAGCTCAGATTTTTGGAAAACATTATTCAAACAACCTGCGAACCTGGAGTGGGGGGGTGGGGGTTTTAATCCCAGGAGAAAAGAACGATGCACCCATTTCCAGCCCCTGACCGTTTCTGAAGTCATCTGCCTACTATCTGCTTGGGGTTGTTGCTGTTGTTGTTATTGCTATTATTATTATTATTACTAATTGTCACAGTCAGAATTCTGACTGGTAGATTTTTTAAAAAAAATTATTTTTATTTTATTATTCTGATTTGTACCTCGGCCTCCCCACAAAGCAGGCTCCAGGCGGCTCACATTGGTCAATACAGAGATAACAGGGAAAGTCCAGATAAGATCATCTAAAAACATTTCAAGTTATATAAATAATTCAAATTCATAAAGTGCTGGTGATGGTTAACTGGTGATTTCAGACGGCTTCCCGTAAAAGTCTGCGCACAGAGGTCTAACAGGCATTCTGCTCATGGTCTTCCTGCTGCAAGGGCGGCGCAGGCGAGATGTCAAAGCCAAGGGCCAGGGCCCCGTAGTGGCGGCGGTGGCGGAAGAGCTCCGTCTTGCAGGCCCTGCGGATGCAGCTAAGCTCTGGGGAACCACAGCTGTATCGTGGCAGCACTATCCTCATCGGTATCCTTATTGACTTTATTTACAGCCTGCCATCCTCATCCTCATCACTGAAACTCAAGGCGGGTTACCGAATAAAAGCGATGAACTCCAACAGCAGAAGGCACCCCAGGAAGGATGATGCAACAGGACACACAATTAAAAGACAGTGAGAAGGACCAGCAGCCTCAGGCCAGGCCAGGCCGTAAGGAGGCAGAGGTCGAAGACAAAACAGCTCCTAGAAGGAAGACGGCCCCTAGAAGGGCCACTGCAGCCCCTGGCCATCCCACCCCATCACCAAGGCCCCCTCCTGGGTGCCCCTGTGCAGCCAGAGTTCAGACCCCCTTATAAGACGCCCCCCCCGGGGCCATCCTGCCCGGTACATCCTGCCGAAGGACGGAGAGCCACGCGGGCAGGGCAGGGCAGGCTGTTCGCTCCACAGGGTCCCAGGCCAGGGCTTCCTCTAAGCTGTGGAGTCTTGCGAGCAAAAATCCTACTTTGGGAGCTACTGGCATGAAAGCTGTGAGCAAGCCGTTTTGCTGCTGCATAAATTATTTTGCTCTGGAGCCCTCCTTCCTGAGCTAAGACAAAAGTACGTGAGCCAGAGGCTAAAACACGGTGAGTTGGCTCATGCTAACTCAGCTGAGAGGGAACACTGGTCCCAGGCCATTCTGGACTTTGTGGGTGCCCTGATCCAGGCAGCCCCAGCTAAGCTGATCTCGTCGGCGCTTGGAGGCTAAGCAGGGCTCATACTTGGATGAGAGACCTCCCAGGAATACCAGGGTCGTGACGTGGAGGCAGGCAATGGCAACCCACCTCCAGACATCCCTTGCCTTGAGACCCCCATGAGGGGCCGCCAGAAGTCAGCTGGGACTTGACAGTGCACACACACACACACACACACACACAAATCGGACTGGTACCCAGTGACGCAACCGCAGGATGGGTGTGACGTGCATGCTCTGCCTGATGCCCAGCAGTAACTGGGCTGCAATTTTCTGTACCAGCTGGAGTTCCCAGGTTGACTTTGACAGCAGCAGAGAGCGCAAGGCTAACCTGACCTGAGGCGACCGCAGCAGGGACCCCCACGGCAGGATCAGCGCCGCCAAGGTCGGGAGCCCTCTCCCAGGCGCCAAATGAAGCCCAACGGTGGCGTTTTTGGCAGCCACATTAACTGGCTCGTTTCTTTAGAAGGTTTACGCCCTGCCCTTGGACTTATAAACCACTCAGGGCAACTTACAAAAAGGCCCAGCAAGGATAATAAAACAAATGCAACCAGAATCATTAAAAAAAAAAGAACGTCGTGAGGAAAACAGCATTCATTAAAACTCCTCCCGTGGCCCATCCAAATTGGCCTAACAACTCTGGGACCACGAAAAGCAGACACCGCGGGGAAAGTTTTTGTAAGAAAGCACACAGCCACTCTCCAAAGAATGTTCAGTTCCTGAAGGTGGGATTCTGCAAGGCCGCGCATTCATGCACGCACGCGGGAGGCCCCTCTTTCTCCACTCTCTGCCGAAGAGCCACACGACACACACCCCAGTCAGGTCACAATCGGGGAGAGCAGTCTGTGCACTTCCCTACTCCGACAACAAACGCAACTGAATGCAAGCAGCCCTATAGCAAAACGTAATCGTTCAGCCAGAGCTGTTCAGCTAACCCGCTTTCAGATTCTCTGAGACCCCCCCCCATTTATTTATTTAATTTATTTAACGCTTCCCCCACCCCCCATTTACTGCATGAAGAGGAAAAGCACTGCTTGGTGGACTTCATCTCTCGTGTCAAACACAGTCTTTCATACTTCATACAGATTCTGGGGGGTCGCCCTGTCGGAACAAAGCAGAACGAAGTCTGAGCCCAGTGGGGCACCTTTACAGCCAACACGTGGGCACCCACATGAAAGCGGATACCCAGAATTAAACTTCGTTGGTCTTCAGGGTGCCACTGGACACAGACTTTGATCCGTCTTCCTTAAGTTATGAGTCAGCCGTGGGATCCTCCGTATTCCAAGTAACGGCAGTCAGGCCGGATCCAGCGGAACCCTCGGCTTTCCCAACTGAGCCAGGAGGAGGCACCAGCTGAGCCTCACCCACGGCAGGTGGGACATCGCTGAGACAGGACCGCAGCCTCTCAAACCTGCAGCGCTTTTGTCTGACGAGGACTGTTTCTCCCTCCATCAGTGTCTTCTGCTGGCAGACAAAGGGTTTTCTTGTTGTTGTTCCATCTGGCACACCCCCCAGTAATGGTTATTGGCCCTCCTCCCCTTGTGTGTTTTTATCTAATCATTTTAAAATGTTGTTTTTAATGGTTCATATGTTGTAACGTGTGCCACCTCGGGGGCCCTGACCAGATGGAAAGGCGGCATAAAAACACTTTGCACAAATAAAGACCAGAAACACAGCCGTTCCCCCTCGGCCCTTCACCCACGGGCAGGGGGATCACCTGGCAAGGGGGACCAAGAAATACAGAACGGTGCTGCTGACACCCTGCACCCAACCCACGGATGACTGTCCCCAGGGCTTCACACAGAGACTGAACGGCACGGGGGCCACATGGCCGCCACACCCCGAGGACGAGGGCTTCCAACAGCAGTCCTTGGCGTCCCGCCCATAAAGAACGATTTCCCCATACGTTCCCCAGCAAGCACTGCGATTGGGTGCCCAAAATCGCCTGGTCCTCCCAGACCCTAGAGAAGCCAGGCTTGCAGCAACAAGGGCCAGGGCCTTCTCGGTGGCAGCTCCATACAGGTGGAAGGAGCTCCCGGAAGACATCAGGGTCCTGCGGGACCTTCTGCAGTTCCGCAGGGCCAGTAAAACCCAGCTCTTCCACCAGGCCTTCGATTAAGGAGCCGCCGCAACCACCTGAGGCCCTGGCCCCGATCTCATCAATATCTTAACAACACCAACAATATCATTAACATCACGGAATAGTCAGTGCCTTGCTGACCTGACCCAGACCCTGCACTCATTGATGGTGGATTCCCGCCATGTTGCATGCCATTGCGAGCACCTTATGTATTTTGTCAAAGGCTTTCACAGCCGGAGTTCATTAGTTGCTGTAGATGTTCCGGGCTGTTGTGTGGCCGTGGTCTTGGCACTGTAGGACCTGACGTTTCGCCAGTAGCTGTGACTGGCATCCTCAGAGGTATAACACAGACAGATGGAGGACTCTCTGTGTACTCTCTGCCACCTTGACCCAGAGAGTCCTCCATCTTTCTGTGTTATACCTCTCTGAGGATAACAGTCACAGCTGCTGGCAAAACGTCAGGTCCGACAATGCCAAGGAAATCTACAGCAATTTTATGCATTGTTTTTAAATTTAACTTTATTGCAATTTTAAGTGGGAAACTTTCATCAGTGATAACGTCGTGAGCCGCCTTGAGCCTGCTGGGGCGGGGAGGGCAGGGCGGGAGCCAAGTAAAATAGACAAAAATATAAAACCAGCAGGCAGCACTGCCCTCAGTCCCGACTTCTACCTCCAAAGGCCTCAACGAGATGGTGCGAGTAGTGCCACTGCCAGTCAGGGCTGGATTTTATAAGCTGTTATTTTTTATTGCTTACAAAAATTGCCAGTTCATAGGAATCCTAGAATCCTAGAGCAGGAAGGGGCCATAAGAGGCCATCCAGTCCACCCCCCCCTGCCCAGTGCAGGACCAGCCTGAAGCATCCCTCACAAATATCCGTCCAGCCTCTTCTCGGAAGCTGCCAGTGGAGGGGAGCTCACCACCTCCTCCCTGGGCAGCTGATGCCGCCTCGGAGCCACTCTGACCGTGAAGACGTTTTTCCTCACATCCAGCCGACACCTTCCTGCGTGGAATTTAAACCTGCTGCTTCGGGTCCTCTCCTCTGCGGCCGGCTGGAACAGCTCCCTGCCCTCCTCTGAAGGACAGCCTTCCAGATATTTAAAGAGAGCCATCGTGTCCCCCCCTCCATCTCCTCTTCTCCAAACTAGACATTCCCAAGAAGTCCCTCAGCCTTTCCTGGTGGGGCTCAGCCTCCAGACCCCCGATCATCCCCGTCGCTCTCTTCTGCACCCTCCCGGTTTCGCCCACGTCCTTTTTGAAGGGAGGCCTCCAGAACGGCACACCAAGGCAGTATTCAGAGAGGGGCTATGATGACCTCCCACGATTTCGATGCTGTGGCCCTTTTAATACAACCCAAGACTGAATTTGCCTTTTTTGCCACCGCATCACACAGACTGCTCGTATTCAGTTTACAGTCCCACCCTTACCCCAAGGTCTCTCTCGCATACACGACTCCCCAGGAATGTATCCCCCATCCAGTGTCTGTGCTTGACATTCTTGTGGCCCAGATGTAACACTGTGCATTTACCTTGGTGGAACTGCACCCTGTTTGCAACTGCCCACTTCTCCAGAGGATTCAGGTCTTGCTGAGTTTTAACTCTATCTTCTTGGGTATCTGCTGCTTCTCCCAATTTGGTATCATCGGCAAATTCACAGTCCTGTGAAGAGCGGACGGGGGGCGCAGCGAGAGAGAGGGCGGACAGCTCCCCGGCACGCTCCTCTGGGGAAAGAGGCCAACTGAGCAGAGAGATGTGAAGGTGTCGGGGAGTGGAACAGGGGAATGTGAGGAAAAAAACTCTTCTCTTCCCATTCTCTCCCGCCCCTGAAGTTTTTCCAGTGGAAAAACTGGAAATTGTAGGATGCTGGGGGGGGGCACCTACGAAATATTTTCTCTTTCAGAATGTGCAGAGTGCTTTTTAAGAGTAGGTTTTGCTCATGTAAAATGTGTCATATGAAGGGTAGGTCAGACACCGTGCAGCCTGAGAGAACAGCAACTCCTGCACATGCTGCAGAAATATACAGCACTGCCGAGGACGATGGCGTCACCCGCTGAAGACTCCAGAGTTTTCAATGTTCTGAAATCGAGCTCAATACCAAGCTTTAATTAATTCATTAAGTAACTTTGTCTCCTGCCTTTCACCCCAAAGGGGGACCCAAAGCGGCTCACCGCCTTCTCTCCTCCTCTCTTCTATCCTCACAACAACCCTGAAAGGTAGGCTAGGCTGAGAGCCTGCGACAGGCCCAAGGTCGCCCGGCAAGCCTCTGCGGCACCAGTGCGGATTCCCCAGATTCTAGTCCGACACTTGAATCACGATACCAGGCCGCTGGCCTCCTTTTGACTGCCCAAAACCATTTCTGCCCAGACAGCACCAGTGCCCCTCCCCCCACTCCTCTACCCGGACCACAGCAGGAACCTTGAACCCGGGGGCCAGCCCACGCAGGGCTCTGCCGTCAGCTCCCTTGGCACAGCCCAGCTAAATACCCCTGAGCAGCCTGGTCAAGAACTCCCTGGAGGACGGCACCCATTCCCACTGCCCCCCCCCACCACCATGACATGAAGCAATGCAGGAGTGCCGGCATTAACGGAAACACACACACACACCCCGTCCACAGACTGTGGAGCTGGACTGGGCTCCTCCTTTTGAGCTCTCAGGGTCCGGACACAAAGCAACTGGCAGGAAAGGTTTACTGAGCCTAGAGCAGGGGGAGATTAAATCCCAAAGGCCCAGGAAAGGCCAGGGCAACCTGCAAAGAAGCCTGAAGGGGCGCAAAGCCGGCCTCATCATCTGGACCCCGAATCAGAATGGGGGGGCGGGGGGACAGCATTCCCGGCTTCCTCATCAGCACTGGGGACCTCCCTCTCTCTCAACACCCCACCCCCCATCAACACATGCCCCTGTAGATAGACACACACACACACAAACACAAACACCTTTTTAAAAAGTCATTTCAAGGTATCCATCTGCAGGCCAAAAACCTGACATGGTTATGGGGGGCGGGGGGAACCCCAGACACTCTAAATTCAAGCAATATTCAATTCACTGCAAGGAAACTTCAGTCATGAAGGCTGCAACCCAGCACACCCTGGCCGGAAAGAAAGCCCCACTTGATTCAGCAGGATTTACTTCCAAGTAAGCACGCCAACGAGCAAGCGGCTCATGCCAATCTGTTCCACAGCACACGCATGCCAAAGGTCTCCTTGTGTGAGCAAAGTGGGTCTCGGGGGGGGGGTGTTTCGCGAAGCTTTCCAAGATGCACGCCCTCGGCACAAGAAGTCTGCCCCTCGACCTGTCCCCCCTGAGCTCCAGGGAGGCCGATTGCCCCACGGCGCCTGGCCACCTATGGAGGACCCCCTCCCTCCCCTCCCCCCACCCCCGCTGACCGGACTCTGTGGGTGGATGCAGACACGCCACTTGGCTGGGGCCATTTGTGAATGATTATTTATTATCCTCATTATTTTTATCATCGTTGTTATTGATAAGAACATAAGAGAAGCCAATGTTGAATCAGGCCAATGGCCCATCTAGTCCAACACTCGGTCACACAGCGGCCAAAATATACCAGGTGCCATCAGGAGGTCCAGCAGTGGGGCCAGGGCACCAGAAGCCCTCCCACTGCTGCCCCTCCAAGCACCAAGAACAGAGTGCATCACCTGCCCCAGACTGAGAGTTCCTATCTATACCTTGTGGCTAATAGCCACTGATGGACTTCTGCTCCAGATGTTTATCTAATTCCCTCTTGAAACTGTCCATGCTTGTAGCTGCCACCACCTCCTGTGGCCGTGAATTCCATATGAGGGTTTCCCACAGACGACCTCCGCAGGGCAAATGGGCCACTGTTTCCCCAGTGCTGCAGGGGAAAGGGCCACGGCTGGGCAAACAAGGGGCCACACACCAAGTTCAGGGCAGGAACGAAGAAGAAGGGCCTCTCCGCTCGCCGGATGGCTTTTCTCTCGCTCTGAGAGACTGAAGACAAGTCCTCAGTGGCGGAGACTGCCCAAGCCAAAATGGGCGGGGGGGGGAACATCACTAAGTTGCTGGAGAAGAAGACCCCAGAGTGGGCTGAGCCCTCGCCCCCAGTGCCAGGCACCCTCTCAAGCCCCAGACATGCAGGAGAAACCAGCCCCCCCCAGGGGAGGGAGGGGCCAAGGCCCAGCAAACGCCTGGCATCCCAAATAACCTGTGAGGATCTGCAATGTGCGGGGGGGGATTCTGCACAGGTGCAGAGCCATCTGGAGACTGTGCCCGTCTGGAACACCTTCAGACACCGCTGATGCCAACTCAGGGTGCCATCCGGGACACTCAGAAGCCAGGCAAGACCAATTTACTGGCCACTCCCCCCAGCTTCAAGGTACTTTCCACTCCACAGAAGGGCAGGGAGGGAAGCTACTGTCCAGCGTTCGTGTCTTTGCGGATCCTCAAAGCTGTGAGCAGGAGCTGGAAGGATTTCCCAGAGTCCTCAGCGCACTGGACGTGGCGGCTGTCTACTGTGAACAAGCGAAATCGCCTCTTATCTGCTGTTAAAGGCGGCATCCCCCCTTGCTCATGGAATGGGCCACGTTTTGTTAGATGCAGGGGGGGGCCCACGGAAGCTCACCCCTTGAATTCAACTTTGCCGGTCTTAAAGGTGCCACCAGGCTGACACTCTGTGCGGCTGCATCTTGTGCATGTGTCAAATTTTTATCCATGAAGCCACGCGTGGACAACTAAAACGACATGCCCTTGGCACTGCGGGGGACCTGCCCTGCCCCTGCCCACATCGACCCCGATCCTCACAGGGGGAGGAGGCACAGGGGGTGGTTGGAGAACCCCAAGGCTCCCTGTGGCAGCTGCCTCTTGGGGCTGCGACCAAAGGGGAAGGTTTAGGGGACAGCCGCCTACAGCCACAGTTGACTGACGACCCACTAACCAGGCCGGTTGCATTTGAGTCACTGGGGCTGAAGACCAAAGGCAAATGTTTCTTTTGCAGGGTCTTTTTTGGTAGGGACCCAGAAGGGGAATCAAGACCCTACAAGCCAACGGAAGCGCTCAGTGAGGACCCAATAAGACGCCTTCTACTTCCTCCAGTTCCTCAAACAGGCCCCAATATTGAGGCCCTGGCAACTCATTCATGGAATCCAGAGGTGTCAAACTCATTCATTACGAGGGCCACGTGGGCCATAAAATGTAATGCCAGGTAGCAGAGAGATAAATTTTATTTATTTATGTATTTATTTATTTATTTAACTCCATTTCTATCCTGCCCTCCCCACGAATGGCCTTTATATAAGCTTTATAAAGGACACAGGAGAACCCCATTAACCATATTACTTGACTACTCAAAATACAAACAAAAGCTGACTGATTCCTAGCAGTGAAAGCAACTGATTTACGGGGGAGCCCCACAAACGCCCCAATAAATGTATTTAATCATATCCGAGGTGAGGTTTCCCCCCAAGGGGTACCATCAAAGGAGGCATACCTGGCGGTTCCATACAAGCCCTACAGTCGCTTGGGGGCCAGCTCAGAGCCCCGGATGAGCCGGTTCCGGCCCCCGGGGGCCTTATGTTTGACACCCCTGAGGAGTTTAATCCGGGCAGCCGACCGGCAGACTCCCTTGAGCCATCCTGGCTGCGATTCACTTGCCAAGCAAACCTGCCCTTTCCAGGAGGCACCTGGCTGCCCACACTGCCATTCCGGGAGCTCCCGAGCCAGCCTCCTCCTCCCGGCACCTCCCTGAACTCGGGGCCCCTCAGCGGCTCCTCTCAGCCAGGCTCCTCCTGGGAGAGAGGAGATGTCCTTCCCGGCCTTAACGCAGGGAGCTGAGTTATCGGAGGGGGTCTGCACCCTTCCCCGCGCCAAAGGAGCTGCCGGTAAAAGCCAAATAAACATCCCGCGAAGAGGACCTGCTGACTGGAAATGCCCTCCCGGGTCTGCCTGTGTTTCTATAATCAGGCAGTATCAGGGTTCTGGAAAACGCCCACAAGGCCTCCCCTCCCCATGACTTCCCCCTCCTCCTGTTCATCCTCACAACAGCCCTGCGGAGTAGGCCTGGGCGAGAGAGGGTGCCTGGGCCAAGGTCACCTGGGGTGATTTCCCAGACTCCCCGCCCCAGGCCAGCCCTTCTTGGCTGGGCAGAGCCGCTCTTCTTCCTGGCCGCCGGCACTCCCAGAGCCCTCCTGGCAAGTCCACGCCCACTCTGGAGGCTGGCATCTCCATGGCCCCGGGGCACACACCTCCGCTGACCGGCGGAAGGGCCAGCCCTCCTGCCCGAGCTCCCCCTCCGGGGCAGAGACCTGTAGCCGGGGGTGCTTTGTGCCGGCGCCACCCAGTCCCCCTCCCCCTGGCCAGGTGCACGCCAGCCGCAGGCACGGGCCGGCCCTTCCTCTCCGCCGGCGGGCGGGCTGGGCGGGACGCGCACACACACACACACCCCATGCCGGGAGAGCGGCTCCGGCGGCCTTCTCCTTCTCGGGGCGGCGGCGGGGGGGCGGGGGGATGAGAAGCGCCTCTTCCTCGGGCGGGGGGGGCGGCGGAACCAAGGTGCCCCCCCCGCCCACCTGGGCCCTTCCCGTGTGTGCCGCGAGGCGAGGCGAGGCGAGGCCGGGCTCCGGAGCCATTTTGTCTCCCAACGTGGATGCTGCTGCGGCTGCGGCACCTCCGCGGCACGCCAGCCAGCATGTAAACAGGCTCCCGAAGACGCGCCTTCCTGCCTGCCAGGCCCGGGACCGGGACCGGGACCGGGCGCGGGGGGGGGCGCTGGCGCGGGACAATGGGGAGCCCTCCCGCCCGGCCGAGGCGGAGGCGCACCCGGGAGAACAAAGACCCGGCGGGAGCAGCCGCCCGCCCGCCCGCCGCCGAGCCCGGACCCCGGCGCCCGAACAAAGGCAGCGGCCTGGCACCCGGCGCCCCCGCGGAGGAAGGCGGCGCCCCACGCCCTCCCCGCCGCCCCTCCCCACCCGCCGGGCACCCCGCCCCGCCGCCCCTTCGCCCCCCCCCCGGCGCGCCTGTCAACAGCCGCCGCCGCCGCCAGGGGGCTGCCTGGGGGTCCCCCGCCCGCCCGCCCGGCCTCGTGGGGGGTGCCCGAAAGAAAGAGCCGGGCACGCGGCGGGGGCGGCGGCGGCGGCGGTGGTTGGGGCGGGCGGAGGGCGGCGGCCGCCTGCACGGCCCCCTCCCCTGCTGCCCACCCCGGGGGGGCCCGGGCGCGCGCGTGCGTGCGGGGGCGCGGGTGGCGGCGGCGGCGGTAAACAAGCGCGGGGCTGCGGCGGCGGCGGCGGCGGCCCCAGTCAACATGCGGCAGGCAGCAGAGGCTGGCAGGCGCGGCCCCGGCGCAGGGGGGAGCGCGGCGCCCGAGCCCGCTCCTCGCCCCTCTGGCACACACGCCACGGCACGGCACGGCAGGCGGCGCTGGGCGCCCTCCGGGCCCGCTTTTGTGTCTTGCGCGCCTGCCCGCCCCCCCCCGCAAGAGGCGGCCCCCCGAGGAGGAGGGGGGGGAGTGCCAGCCCGCCCGCCCGCCCGAGCCTCCCTCCCTCCCTCCCCGCCCGCCCGCTCGCTCGCTTACCAGATGGAGGTCTTGATCTTGTGCTGCAGCGCGCTGGCCTCGCTGGCCTGCAGGCCGGGCACCAGGGCCGGCAGGGCCGCCGCCGCCGCCGGGCCCCCGCCGCTGGGCGGCTCGGGCGGAGGCGGCGGCTGCTCATCGGCCATGGCTGGCGAGGCGAGGCGAGGGAGCGGGGCGCGTCCGGGGCGGGCGGGCGGGCAGGCGGGCGAGGGCGCGGCGCGGCCGGAGGGGCGGGGGGGGGCGGCGGCGGCGGCGGGGCTAGGCCTCCTCCTCCTCCTTTTTCTTCTTCTCGTCCTCTTCCTCCTCGCCGGCCGCCTGGCGCGCCGGCCGGCCGCGGGGGCTCATCGCCCCGCCGAGCAGGGGGCCCGGCAGCAGCAGCACCACGCACCAGCACGCACTGGCGGCGGCGGCGGCACCAGCTACGCCCCGCGCCCGGGCAGGCGCATCGCCGCTTGGAGAGCTGCGGGCACCCCGCGCGCCGCACCAGCCACCGCGCGCCGCCGCCGCCGCCGCCTCCCTCTCCGCCTCCGCCTCTTCCTCCTCCTCCGCCCGGCTGGCTGGCTGGCTGGCTGGCTGCTGCTGCCTGGGCCGGCCGGGCAGCCCGTGGTGCGCGCACGCTCCGTCTGGGCGGCCGCCCTGGGGCTGGCGTCGCGGGCGGGGACGACGGCGAGCAGGAGGAGGAGGAGAGGCGGCGGCGAGCGGCCCCGACGCCAAATAGGGCGCGCGTGCACGGAGCCCGGCTGGCTGGCTGGCTGGCTGGCCGGGGCGCCGCGCCGCTCCCTTCCCTTCCCTCTGGCAAGGCGAGCGGGGTGCGCGCACGGCGCCGGCCTCCGCCTCCAGGCCTGGTGCACTGCCGCCGCGCGGGGAGGCTCCGCGACGGTCGGCCCCCGCCCCCTCCGAGGGAGCGCGCCTGGGCGAAGAGCCCCCGGCCGCAAGGGCCTGGCAGGTGCAAGGGCGCGGGCATCGCCGCCCCCCCCCCCGCGGGTGACCCTTCTGCGCAGCCCCGTCCGCTGTCGGCCCGGCGGGGGCTGCCTGGGGGGCTGGCTCTCCCCTCGAAGGAGCTGGCTGGCAAGGGCCTCGTCGTGGCCACGCTGCTTGGCGGCCTCCCTCCCGAAAGCCCTCGGACAGGAGGCGGGGGGGGGGGAAGAAGGGGCTCCCCTCGCCCACGGGCACCCCGCGGGAAGCACTTGGCACGCCCCCCCCCCCGGGGAGACGCCGGAGGAGCCCGAACGGGCCAGGGGCTGCCAGCGGGCGGGTGGGAACACACGGGGACGGGGGGGGCAGAGAGGGACGGGTATGGGTCAGGCGGAAGCGGCAGTTTCTCTCCCAAAGTGGGCCAGGCCAGGCCAGCCTCCCGGGTCTTCTTTTATTTTCAGAATTATTCTTTTAAGAAATCCCCCCCCTCCCCCGCAGCCGCCTTGGGGTCTGCAGCTGGTCACAAGGCAGAGCTCCAGGGAGGTGGTGGGCCTGCTGCTGGAGTCCTGCTGCGGCACCCGGAATCGCTCCACTTCCCAGTCCAGGGGACAGAGGGACCCCCTTCCAGCTGCGGCAGAAGAAGGGCGCCCTCCCGCCTCCCGGAAGCTCCTCCCCTGCCGCATATTTTGTCAGCCTTGAAGGTGCTGCTGGACTCCGGCTCTTTCCTCGGATTGCGCTCTACTTGGAAGGCCAGGCGTCCAAGCCCATAGAAGAGCACAGGGCATGTCTTCTCTGACCCCCGCCAGGGAGCAGAAAAGCCGCACTTTGGCCCTGGCTCCAGGCCTTTGCCAGGAGAGGGGCCCGGCAAGTCTCCCCAGGGTGGGGCGGGACTTCCTGCATCAGCTCCTGGGGCAGCCAGCAAGAAGGCTCTGCAGCTGCTCCCTTTCCGGGCCTCCGCATGGGGCCTCCTTGGAAGGAGGCCAGTGGCACTGAGAGGAAGCGGGGAGCACACACATGTGTTGTTCCAGGCATTTCAGTTCCCAGGGAGCTGTGAAAATATGCCCCAGAGAGCTGAGCCTCTAGCTCACCTCCAGCCTGCCCCCTGAGAGTCCCTTCAGAAATTAAAGGAGGGGAGGGTGTCGGTTCTTCTCACCCTGCAGACTGGAGAGGGTCAGACCAGGCCAAACCTGGCACCAGAGAGCAGCCAGTCAAGAGTGCACTGATGCCAAGGCAAGCCAAGCTAAATTTGGCCTCCCCTTCCCCCCTCGTTGTAGCAGCCAGGAGAGCCCCTTTGGCCTGCAGCCAGCGGGTCTAAACAGTCCGCTGGGCCCAGGAGAAAGAGGCCCGCACGCCCCTTGTTTTTGTCCCTCCACCCAAAGGCAACCCCCAGCTGTCTGCAGCACAAACTCTGAAGCCCGCGCTGGGTGGTGCAGATGGGTTTCTCGGACAGCCCACTCAGGGTCAGCGTCTGGTTCTGTGTTGAAGGGCTGCACTAAAAACTCACCCACTCACTCCTCCGTGCCCCACCTGGGATTGGAGCAGCAGCTCCCCCCCCCAAGCCCTTTCATGAGCAGGGCCTGCAAAAGAGCAGCCCCCCTTGGGCACAGCAGGGCAGACTCGGAATGCAAGCTGGCGGGGGTGGGGGGTGGAGTGCTTGATGGCAAAGAGGCTCCACTGGGGCAGAGGGGTGTGATCCCTGCTTAGGTCGGCTGGCTTCTCCCAAGGAATCCTGGGGATCGTAGTTTCCCAAGGTGCTGGAATTCTCTGCTTGGGGCTCTCTAGGCCAAACAACTGTTTGAGTAGTTACATGCAAGACTTCCCCCCTAAAAAGTCCCAAAGCAATGTATGTGTAAAACCTAGGAAATTCAAAAGTGAACTGAGGGAATTCACAATAAGCAACAAAGAGAAAAGACATACCTTTTTTTTAAAAAAAAAACCCACCCTAAATAGCAGTGAGCAGATTAATACACCAGCAAAAAGTCCAACAGAAATACTCTTTTAATCTCATGTGGAACAGCAGAGATCCCTCGCCAGCTGCCAGCAAAGCAGTGTTAACTTGGCAATGCAACAGCAACCATGTTGGTTCCCCTCAGTGCTCTATGTCGGGAGTGTATGCAGCCAACGGGGCCATCCCGGGAAAGGCCCTGTCCTTCCTGACTGGGGAAGGTGGAGCTCACCAGGGTGAGGAAGAGCCTCTGGTGTGCACCTCGATTATCAGACAGGCTCATACGGGAGAAGAAGGCAGGTACCCGGGTGCCAGGCCGGCGCCATGAATTTGCTGGCCTTTTCATACTGGCATAATCTGATCCCATTTCATAGTCCAGTGGCAGCGCGCTGGACCAGCTGGAGCTTCTGGACAGCTTCCGAGGCCAGCCCCTCCCCCCGCACATCTAGCATGGAACTGCCCAAGAGGGGCTAAGCAGACCACAAGCCCTCCAGGCCCCCAGGGCAGCCGGAGCTCCCACAGGAAGGGCCAGGCTGAAGGGCAGCCCAGACGCACGGGCACCTGGGCTCCTGCCCGCAAGGTTTATCCTTCCTTCTCCCTCCAGCTGATGGGAGCTCTTCCCAGTGAGGTGCCAGGTTGGGTTTCCTAGTTCTTTGTACGTGCCCCTCCCCTCTGATTTTAACGGGGCAGTACGTTGCCATCTGGAGAGTCCCTGGGACTGCAAGGAAATCGAATCGGTCAATCCTAACAGAAACCAACCCTGACTGTTCCCTGGAAGGCCAGAGACTGAAGCTGAAGCTCAAATAACTTTGGCCACCCAATGAGAAGGGAGCCCTTGCTGAAGAAGAAGACCCTGGTGATGCCGGGAAAGACTGAAGGCCAAAGAAGAAGGGGGCGGCAAAGGACGCGATGGTTAGACAGGGTCATCGATGCAACAGACATGAAATTGAGCAAAGTCGGGAGGATGGCGGAGGAGAGGGGGGCCTGGCGTGATGTGGCCCATGGGGTCGGGAAGAGTCAGACTCGACTGTGCAACCAAACGACAACACATTCCCATCTGGGAAGTAGGCAGGCTTCCATTGTTAGACCTTACCAGATCTCTAGATGGGTTTAATTTTGGACAGTTGTGGAGAGTGTTCCCTCTAAGCAGTGTGAGCTTCCTCAGAGTTTTTTAGCCTCCGGCTCACCCATTTTCGTCCTGGCTCCAGAGCAAACTGATTTATTCAGCAGCCAAACGGCTCGCTCACCACTTTCATGCCAGGAACTCACAAGGTAGAATCTTTTGCTCACAAGACTCCACAGCTCAGCGGGAGCATGGGTTGTGGGTCTTTTGGATGTGGCCAGACAGTGCGATTCATCCACTTGGCCAGTCTGGTAGCCTTCACCCCCTAGCAGGCTGCCCACCCTTCTCCTCTTCCACGTCCCCTGCTCCTTGGCCCTTTGACCGGGAGATGCTGCCAGGGATGGAATGGGCAGAGGCACTGCCATTCAGCCAGCACGAGCTCCGAATCGGGGGGGGGCAGGGCGGGGGGCCTACCAGGCCCAGTGGAGTGCCGGATCCCCTTGGGAAGAGAGGGGCTGCCAGACGAGCCAAGAGAGAGCCCGAAGGAACCCATCTCCTCCCAACTGACCTCAGGCCGTATCCCTCCGGGACCTGCCCCTTCAGCAGTTCCGGCCGAGAGCTCTCCCTTTCTCCTCCTGCGTCCACCTGTTGGCCTTCAGCAGCTTCCGAGAAGCCAGAGCGTCCGAGAGGGACGTGGGGGCCGAGGGCCGAGGCAGCAACAGCAGCCCCAGGGCCCAGACCCGGGCCTTGGCTTCGCCCTGCTGGGAGATGGCCTGGCTTCCCGGCCATCAGGCGGCACGACAGGCCCCCCGGCCTTTTCTAGCGCAGGGCAGGGAGAACACTCTGCTTGGGGGGAGGCCTTCTGCCGCCCCACTCAATTGTTGTGCGTTGTGTGAACTGCACAGGTCATTTCTGGGGCTCCAGTCACGCTTTCGGAAGAAGCACAAGGTGGGAACTCAGGCTTTGCCAAGGGATTTGTGCTGGCTCTGAAGTTTTATGTCCCACGTGTGTCCGTCTATGAAATTCATATGGAATTCACTGCCACAGGAGGGTGGCAGCTGCAAGCGTGGACAGTTTCAAGAGAGAATTAGATAAACATATGGAGCAGAGGTCCATCAGTGGCTCTTAGCCACAGGGTATAGATGGGAACTCTCAGTCTGGGGCAGGTGATGCACTCTATTCTTGGTGCTGGAGGGGCAGCAGTGGGAGGGCTTCTAGTGTCCTGGCCCCACTGATGGACCTCCTGATGGCACCTGGTATATTTTGGCCGCTGTGTGACAGAGTGTTGGACTAGATGGGCCACTGGCCTGATTCAACATTGGCTTCTCTTCTGTTCTCTTATGTTCTTATGTCTCCAGTAAAACAGCCAGATTGGAGCCTGGCGGCACCTCGGAGACCAACCAGAGTTCCAGGGCAGGAGCTTTCGAGAGGCAAAGCCCCCTTCATCAGGCACGAGCGGAAACGGCGCTCTCTGAATCCTGAACCCCATGGGTGGCCCCACCAGACAACTGCTCTGGGTGGTGCACACAAGTCCGGGGCCTCATTCCCCCACCGCACATGGCTCGAGTCTGGTGTAGTGGTTTTAAGAGCAGAGGGCTCTGATCTGGAGAACCGGGTTTGATTCCCCACTTCTCCCCATGCAGCCAGCTGGGTGACCCTGGGTCAGTGACAAGTTCTCTCAGAGCTGTTCTCTCAAGGGCAGTTCTCTCAGAGCTCTCTCAGCCCCACCTACCCCACAGGGTGCCTGTTGTGGGGAGGGGAAGGCTGCTCCGAGACTCCTTTGGGGAGTGAAGGGCGGGGTAGAGAAATCCAATCTCTTCTTCCTCCGCATGGGCATTACAATACAGGCGCAGCAGAAAGTAGGACCGAGCAGCTCCCCCACCTGCCTGAGGCCTCCGGACAGTCTCACAGATCACACAGCACCTTGACCTGAAGCAGCAAAGCCCCCCCCCTGCCCCCCATGCTCCTCCAAGGGCCTCTCCAGTGCCCTGCATGGCTGGCCGGGCGGGGGTCAGGCTGCTTGCCTCTCTCGGGCGGGCTTGCCCTCCAACGTGTGAGCGACAGACCCCCGGCACACGGGCACCACTGTTCACGAGGGGGCCTGAGCTGGAACACCGGGGGTGGGGCGGGGGGGTAGCGGCGGCGAAGTTTAGGGCCCAGTTCTTCACCCGGAGAGCCCTTCTCTCCAAGTGGCCTCCTTAAGGGCTTTGTAGAACCCTCTCCTTTCCAAATCCTCGCCTTCCAGCCTAGTTCCATTGCCCCGAAACCTATAAAAAACCGACACGCCAATATTGCTTCCCCAAAGGAAAGCCTCTTCCTCTAGTCCCCCAAGGCCCAGCCCTACAGAGTCGTTCAAGATGGGGATGACCCTGCGGCCCATCCGCCTCCCCCTCTTCTTTTGGGGCTGGACTTTCCCCCCTAGGGGTTCGCGTGAGCACACCACAGGGCACATCTGCTGTGTACGAGGCCCCCGGGCTCCACGGAAGCGCCACCGTCCCCTGCCAATCGAGGGGGGGGGGCGGGAACAAGCCGGAGCGGCGACTGTTGGGCATCGGAAGATGTTTGTTGTGGGGGCGAAAGGATTTACCACCGTTTAAAGTCGCCCAGCCAACAACAGATTGCTAAATCTCAATAACAGAAAGACGGGAGATATCTGTCTGGATTATAGCGGGGAGATTATGGCAAAGCCAAATGACCGTGTATGTTTTGCTGGCAAACATGGAACAAACATCGTCTGCGAAGACAGGTGACGAGGCAGAAGACAGGGGGGCCCGCCGCAGGGAGGGTGCCGTCCGTGGCCTGTGGCCCTGCACGCGGGCGGGGGGGCGCAGGGGGGGCGTGATCCCTCACCATGCGCACCAGACCCCGTGGCCCGAATCAAGGCCGCCCTGCCGCCGGGGCCCTAGAAAGCCGGGCGGGTGTGGCCCCTGGGCCACGCTTTCCTGGTGCAGAGTTTCCCACACGAGGTGTTGACTGATGAAGTTCACTGATCCTTCGATAGGACCCTTCTGGAAGCAGCTTGAAGACGACCTCAGACCATCATCGGCATTTCTCAAAAGATTTAGCTCTGACGTATAAACACACAAAGCTGCCCTGTCCTGACTCAGGCCACTGGTCCATCAAGGCTGTGCCTCTTTCCCATCGCCTGCTCCCTGAGGTCCTTTCCTGGAGACCCTTCGGGGCCTGAACCGGGGACCTCCTGCCTGCCAAGCAGAGGCTCTGCCACGGAGCCACGTGGCCCCTCTCCTCTCTTCCCTCTCTTTTGTGTGCACAGCCGGTTGGAGACACTTGCTCAGCCTACACAAGGTGTGCGGCCCACTGCCGTTTGGCAGCTCTGGGGGGGGGGTTATGCCCTGGGCTGCTTCTTCCTCTGCTGCTGATTGGTCTATTTAAAACATTTATAACTCATTTCGGGGTGGGGGGGGGGAGGCAGGAGCCCCATCAGTGCGTCAGTCAGAATGACCAAAGCAGTTTCCACTCCAGAGCTGTGTCAAACAGCAGACCACGGGTGGTCCAGAAAGTCTGTTTCACCCCAGGAGGAAAGCGTGCCCTCGGCTGAGAGAAGGACCGGAATGGCGGGCCGGCCCTCCGTGTCCAACCCAAGGGCAAGGAATTCATTCCCTTCACTTGCATGCTCTTCCAGGCACACAGCGACTCAATGGACACATCAAACCCCAGCCGGAGGCGTCACAGAATCACAGAGGGTGGGAAGGGGCCATAAGAGGCCATCCAGTCCACCCCCCCTGCCCAGTGCAGGACCAGCCTGAAGCATCCCTCACAAATATCCGTCCAGCCTCTTCTCGGAAGCTGCCAGTGGAGGGGAGCTCAGCACCTCCTCCCTGGGCAGCTGATTCCGCCTCGGAGCCACTCTGACCGTGGAAAAGGTTTTCCTAGTATCCAGCCGACACCTTCCTACGTGGAATTTAAACCCGCTGCTTCGGGTCCTCTCCTCTGCTGCCGGCTGGAACAGCTCCTGGCCCTCCTCTGAAGGACAGCCTTTCAAGTATTTAAAGAGAGCCATCCTGCCCCCCCTCCGTCTCCTCTTCTCCCAAGGAAACATCCCCAGGGCCCTTACAGCCTTTCCTCGTAGGGCTCAGCCTCCAGACTGAGGCGTCCACCTTCTCCAGGGAAGCCCCCTCGCTCGCTGGAACATCAGCCCTCCCCCCCCAGGCTGCTGCACAGCTCCAGTGTGCAGGATTAGATCCCGCTCTGACTGGCATCCCCGGAAGCTGCCATCGGCACTCTCCGGGAGGCCCCACCATCGGCACGAGAATTCCAGGAGGAGGAGGAGGAGGAGGAGGAGGGAAATGATGTCTCCTCCATGCAATAAAGCCGTGATCCCCAGCATGGCACTTGCGGGCACTGCTGCCGCCCCTTTGCTCCTTCCCCAGAGCAACTACCCAGGCCTGGCTGTCCTATGCCACACCCTGGAGGAAACAAGGCACTTCATAAGTAGGAGGCTGCTTGGCTGGTCCTTTCCCAACCCGTTGCCATTGGCCCCTGGACCCCGGGGCAGCCGTTTCCTGGCCAGCCCTGCCTCTCCCTGGCAGCCATTTCCTGGTGGAGGCCAGTCCCTGTTCTCAACACTGGGAAAGGAGGGCTCGGAGACTGAGGACCCCCCCCCACGAAGGAAGCTGGGGGGGGGGATCTTCCTTCATGACGTCCTCCTGGTCCTTCCGGCAGCAGCAGCAAGTCCAAGGGAAACGTCCCTCCCCCTGGAAGTGATGTCACTCTCTCTGAGGGTGGGGGTGGGACTTCCCCCACCGGGACAGCTAAGAGACCAGGTGCAGCTCCAAGCAGTCCTCCATCCCGACAGTGGAAGGGACAGGACATCGATGGCGGCAGAACCCTTTTGTCCAAATAGGCTGTTTTTATGATGAAACCGCTTCCAGAGTCCTATCTCAGCTTCAGCGGCGTACTTATGAGTTGAGACGGTACAATTGCCACTCCCTTGAAGCTGTGGAGTCTTGTGGGAAAAAATTCTGCTTTGTGAGCTACTGGGGCATGAAAGCTGTGAGACAGCGATTGGGCTGCTGCATAGTTGGCTCTGGAGCCCTCCTTCCTGAGCGAAGGCAAAAATCTGTGAGCTGGAGGCTGAAAAACTGTGAGGCTGATTCCACACCAATGCTTTGCTTTCCTTTCCCCCCGGGGTCTAACTGGCCCGATGCTATGCGCACGTTTCCACATTACGGAAATCTGACCCAGGCTTATCCCAGGTGTCAGCTAGCTCACACTGACTCAGAGGGAACACTGGGTACAACCTGGACATCGATTAAGGCGCAGGTGCGTCGTGTGGGCGAGCGAGAGGCTCCTGACAAAGCAACCGACAGGCTCTTAACGTAAGGAATGAAGAATGCCCTCACAGCTCAAGAAAAGGGCCGGGGGCCTGCTTTACAGGCCAAAGGTCCCAGGTCTCATCACTGGCAGGGCTCACAAAATCTCAGCAGCGGTGTTGGGAAGGAGTTTTTTTGATCTCAGTCCCTGGAGCGTTTTCCCCCATCTGAAGAGACAATACAAAGCAGGAGAAATCAAGGGTCCCACTGCACAAGAATGTGTCTTGCGGGGCACAGGGGGTCCATCAGTGGTCACTCAGATACCCAGATAAGCTGTGACATAGGCTGTGACGGAGCAGCCAAGCCAAGCCCGCTGCTCCCGCTGTGCCTCTCACGGGGGGACCGTTGAACTCGCCATGGCTGACAGCCGTTCATAGACTCACCTTCCACATATTCGTCCAGCCCTTAAAAACAGCACTGAAACAAGCAACCAACCATCCCCTTGTGTCATTAGCAATTCCAGGTTAACCAGGCGCCGGGCAGAGGAGTGCTTTTCTTGCCTGGGGGTTACCTCACAGGCATGAGAACAAATTCTGCCCAACAACCCCCCTAAATAATGGACGTGGGACCCGGGCAGCAGGAGTACAGCGGTCAGCAGAGCCTATGAGGTTCCGAGTGACTCCCACCCCAGGCGGGGTCGCCCCCCGCAGTTCAGGGTTTGCGACCACAGAGCGCTTTCGGTGGCCCCACTGCGGAGTGGTCCGATGCATGCAGACCAGCTCTTCCCTGCCTTAACAATCAAAACAGAAGTGACCAAAAGCGGGAGCTTAAAGGATTATGTCTCGAGAAAGACGGGAGGGGGGATTTTCAAAGAAATTCAACCAACTAACCCCCTTTTTATTGCACTGATGAGATTTAATAACATTTAAGGCCCTTTCCCCAGCAGACACAAAGCTGTTGTAATCAGAGTATATTATCGGGGGGGGGGGGAGAACTGTGCCGACGGAGGATTCCGCACAGTTAAATCATGCCAAGGGCACTGTCTGGATTAGGCTCGAAAGGATGATGCCAGTGTGAGGGAAACAAAGGGGAGACAAAGGTCTCCGTGCACCAGACTCCCGATGGCCCAGAGCGAGCGGGTGCAGGACAGCCCTCTGGAGGGCCCGGGCACACTCTCCTCTCCCGGCTCGGTGGGTGCCCCCTACGAAGAGTGCTGCCCAAAGGATCGCAGTTGTCTTCCACGTCAAGCACTTTCATTGGCACATCAGCCCTGACCACCCACCCTGGGCAAATGTGCTGGTCCCAAACAGGCTGGCTTCAAAGTGTGTTTTGCTACAGGGGGGCCGTCAGGGGCTGGAGGCGGGGGGCCTGTGTTCAGCAGGCGGAAGGTTGGCTTGGGAAGCAAGTGTCCCCTCCCATCTCCAGGGGAGCCGCCCCCCCCCCATCAGTCCAGAGTCTCAAGTTCCCTAAGTGCAGCACTGTGTCGTCCTGGTCCAGATTATGTTGAGGGGGGCTGCTGAGGGATCTTATTGCAAACAGGAATATAGGGGGCGGGGGGGGAAACCAGCGGAACCGCTGCCTAGCTTTGAGGCGCACTCCCCCGCCACAGAGAGCCTGTGTGCCCGTGAAGGCCGGTGACTGGGCCGAGGTCCACTGCAAGCAGCCGGTTTCCTTTTTCTCCAGCAGAGGTGCCCCCTTCTTG
The DNA here is from genome assembly GCA_029375565.1 of Gekko gecko. Lineage (NCBI taxonomy): Eukaryota > Metazoa > Chordata > Lepidosauria > Squamata > Gekkonidae > Gekko > Gekko gecko. Next base: position 18,243,093 of record JAPDNY010000017.1, read on the forward strand.
TCCAGCCCGTGGCACACTGCAGCGTGACAACACCGCCGCTTTGCAAGAAGATGCAAGACACTGAATCGTCCTCTGGAAGCACAAGGGACTTGCCGCCAGCAACCGGGCGGGTGAGACCAGTGCGAAGTGAGGTCCACGGGGCACTCTGGAGGATGGCCACGTCCACACGGGCCGCCTTGACATCCCATCTCGGACCCATTTCCCAGGGATCCGGGCTTCAGGGGACCCTGCGGAGGCCTCGGGCATCACCTGGCAGCCTGGCAATGCTGTCCCCCGTTAGTCCTTGCCCCGTTTCCCACCAGAGCGATGGATGAAGTTCCCCGTGTTGAGAAGCCTGAGGGTTCCAAGAGCTGCCGGAGGGATTCTGCAGCAGGAATGGTTTCCGGTTTGGGGTTAGCGGGACCTCACCAGGCCCTGGTCCCAGCAAGGAGAACTGCAGCAGCTCACGCGCATTATCATCCGAGGGATCCAGAGGGCAAACCCGCCGATGTTTTGGACCGGGAAGCATGAGAAGGGGCTCTGTTCTGGCCCCCAACTGGGGTCAGGTCCGGCGTCCCCTCTCGGCTGAGTGGGTGCGAGCGAGCTCACTGTTCTTTGGCCTCCAGCTCACACGTTTTTGTCTTCGCTCGGGAAGGAGGGCTCCAGAGCCAACTGACTTATGCGGCAGCCGAACGGCTGGCTCCCGAGGTGGAGTTTTTGCTCACCGGACTCCGCGGCTCAGAGGGAGCCGCCTGAGGCAGAGAGTGCGCGCGCACCTCGGGCCTCCTCCTCCTCTCCCCCCCCCGACTAGGCCGCCGCCGCCCGGTCGCCAGGCAACGGCGCCCCAGGGCCCGCAAGATGGCGGCGGGAGGCCCGGCTGCGGCCGCGGTGGGGGGCAGAAGCAACAGCAGCAGCATCCGCGGCAGCAGCAGCCTCAGTCTCCCGGCCGCCCTCCTGGCCAAGGAGCGGGAGTGCAAGTAAGGGCCGGGCGGGCGGGCGGGCGGGGGTGGCGGGGGCGGCCCTGCCGGGTAGCCCCCCCCCCTCCTCCTCGCCCGGCGCTGACCGAGCCCCCCCCCGCCCCGCCCTTCCTTCCTTCCCCGCAGGCGCCTCAACGCCCGCCTGGAGGCCCGGACGGCGGAGCTGGTGCGGCAGGCCGAGGAGGTCCTGGTGAGTCCCCGGCGGGGGGAGGAGGAGGAGGCCCCGCCCCCGTCCCCCCTGCCCCGTCCCCGTGGCTCCTCCGGACCCCCCCCTGGGCCAGCCTCCAAGCCCCCCCGGAGCCCCCCTCCCCGCGACAGGAACCGGCAGGGAAGTGGGGCTCCCCCCCCCCATGCCCTGGTGCACCCCTGGGCCAAGAGGCGCCCACCCACCCACCCGCCTGCCTGCCATTGCCCCACCTCTGGCCACTCTCAGCCTGCCACCACTGGCTTCTGCCCTCCCCGGAGCCAGGAATTTGCAACCCAGGACCTGGAGGGCCTCCTCTCCTTCCCCACCCTGCACAGTCTTCCTCTTCCTCTTCTTCTTCCTCCCCTTGCTTGCAGAGAGGCCAGCAAGAAAAGCTCTCCAGGCCCGTCTCGGTCCAGCCAGAACCACTGGACAAAGAGGAGCCCAAAGACCCCCCAAGGTAAGCCACCGGCCGCCAGGGAGAGAGAAGCCTGTGAGCAGGGGGGGCAGACGGAGGGACGGAGAGGGCGTGGCTTTCCCTCCGCCTGAAGCCAGGTTATGTTGGTGGAGTGCAAGGGAAGGACAGGCAGGCCACAGCCTCACTTTGCACAGGAGGGCACAGGATCACACTGCCCCAAGTGGCAGGGCACCCACTCTTTTTGCCCTGTGAGAGAGACCCTGGCCACCCTCGGTGCCCTCCTCTTCCACCAGAGTGCTGCACGGAACATCGTGGCCAGGGAGAGCAGAGGGCGTGGCTCTGCCCGTGTGCCGGAGCCGGGGCCTCTTCCTCCTTCCCTCTCTCGGGATCCCACAAGCAGAGCAGCCCGACTCAGGGTGCCTGAAAGGCTGAGGGGCCCTCTCACTGGGCTGCCACTGGCCAGACAGCCTCAGGCCTCAGCTGGGCTCCTCCCCAGTGACCGGGGGGGTTCCACACTCCCCCTTTGCCCCCACTCTTCCCCCCAGGTATTGTCCCCAAACTAGCAGACAGCAGAATGACGGTGCCAGTACCTAAAACCCATAGCAGAATAAGAAATATCTGGCTTTTGCCACTCAAAGCTGGCACTGAAACCGAGGAAGGCCTCTGTTCCATTTTTCTGTTTTCTGTGCCCCGATGGCAGGCACAGGAGAAGTTCTGGGTCGGAATGCAGGGCCTTGTCGGGCTCCTCAGCCAGTGCAGTCTGCGAGCGGGAGGGCTTGGAGGCAGGATGTGCTGGGGGAGTGTTGGCCCTCTGACTCCCCCAAGAGAGTCTGTGTAGACAAGCGCCTGCAGATATTTGTATATAAGATCCAAGAGGCAGTTTCGAAAAGAGGGCATGCTGTGGTTTTGGAGCATGCAGGTCTGTGCCAGAGGCAGAGGGATTCCCTCCCGTCTAAAGGAAGAGGGAGAATGGCCCCCTCCTAAGTGGCACCGACTGGCCAGCAACTTTGGGGTATCCCCAACAAAAACAGGCACTTCTGTCAAATCTGCGTGGCTAAGCCCATCAGCGCAGCCTCAGAGATGAAGCGGCAGCCTTCAGGTTATTTGGATACCTGGGATCTCCTGCTTCCCTCCGGCTTGCTAAATTGCAAATTTACTTAAATTAACCCCTTGGGAGCCAACCGTCAGTCTGAGGCGACTTGGAATCGGGCTGCTCCCTCTAATGGCCGGCCGGAGGGACGCTCCATTCTTTGTGCGAATTCCTCCGCTGTAACTCAGAAAGCTCGAGCAGGGAGGGATTGACAAGGGAGCCCTGTGTAGGGTTTGCCCTGGGCGTGCAGAGCGGATCTCGTGGGCCTGCGTTTCCAGAGAAGTCCCGCTCCCGGGCAGAGGCAGGCCAGGACCCTGAGCCAGAGGAGCAAAGAACTGGAGCTGCCCAAGACCTGCTCAGGTGCCAGGCGATGCAGCAGGGCCCGGCCCCCCTCTTACGGCGGGGAGAGGGAGCATCGACAGCACAGGGAGAGGGAGACGGGGGGGGCCTGGGAGCGGGAGCCTTCCGCAGTGGGGGGCTGAATCGCTCTTTCCGTCCCCCGGCCCGGCAGCCCCAGGCAGCCTCTTGGGGCGTGGCTGGGGTGGAGCGGGCGTGCAGCTGGGCAGGAACACCGAGGACTGGCTCAGGCGCACGCCTGCCTCTGGAGTTCATGCCCAGTCAAGCAGTCGTTTGGGGGCTCGGCCTGCGCCAGGGCCCGAGGGCACCAAGGCCGGTAGGAAGGTGTCGCTGCTGTTCCACTTCTTGTAAGGAGAGCGCGGCAGTCCCTGCGTGCAGAGGGCAGCCCTTTCGGCAACACACTGGAACCTCAAGAAAAGACACTGCGCATTGATCGGGAGCGCCTCTTTCTGGGCACATTCCTCCCTTCCACAAGGAACGCTCCCCACCATGATTGTGACACTTCCCAGTCCTCCAGCCTTGGGGAGGGTGAGCAGGGGAGGGGTGGGCGCGCACGCACACGCACTCCTGTCAGGCGGGACAGAGAAGGTGGCCCCTGGAAGCTGGGCAGGGCGGTGCTCTGCTGACGCTCGCTCCCTTGCTCTCCTTGGCCACTCAGTCCCTGCAGAACGGCCTGGCTCTGAGCGGAGCTGCCCGGGTGGGCACGGCTGCGGGGGTCCCCCATCCCCCTCTCGGATGCGTGTTCCCAGCATCACTCCTTCTGGACGGGTCTCCGGCAAACAGGGAGCTGCCAGCGCTCCCTCTCAGCTGAGTGAGTGTGAGCCAGCTCACCGTGTTTTAGCCTCCAGCTCACACATTTTTGCCTTCGCTCAGGAAGGAGGGCTCCAGAGAGCAAACTAATTCATGCAGCAGCCAAATCCCGTCCTCACAACGTTGATGCCGGTCGCTCACAAAGCGGGATTTTTGCTCACGGGACTCCACAGCTGAGAGGGAGCCTTGGTAGCTGCCAGATCGGGGAGGGGGCTGTAGTGGCTCTTCCTTTGCACGGAAGCCCCCCCGCTGGGCCGTGTCTGGGGAGGAGCAGGGTGGCCTCCACGGAGCAGCCAGGCCCCCGTATTCTTTGCAGGAGACCCCCTCCCGGGACCCTCATGCCTCGGAAGACCCACCCCCACCGGCCCTCTGGGGCTCACGTGCTGCCCCGGACTGCCGGGCGTCTTCCTTGCGCAGAGGCCCACCCAGCGGAAGCTCAGCATGGAGCCGGCTGTCCAAGGGGGTGTGGGGAGGAGCCGGGGCGTTGGGCAGCCACTTCCAGGCTGATCTCCAGGGGAGGAAGCTGCCCTGTGGTGGAAGGGCCTGCGGGGGTTGCCCCGGGGTGTGGGTTGTTTGGGAGCCACTGCCCTCGGGGTGGGGGTGGGAGGAGATTCAAGAGGCCCCCCCATCCTTTCAGAGCAGGGCGCTCTGAAGGCATCTGGCCCACGTGCCGCCTCTCTCTGCTGGGCTGTGCGCAACGGGGCAAAAGCAAGCAGACGCTGCCAGATCCAAGGCGACAGCATCACCTGCAACCCGGAGGGGCCTCTGGACCGGCACCTCCCATGGCTGGAGCCCCCCAGGCCCTTCCCCTCCTGCCGCAGCCCGGAGCCAGCCATGGGGAATGGGGCCCCGCGTGAGTGCTCTGCCGCCTCACTCCTTGTCGGGGGCCGAGAGAGGTCAGAGGTCAGGGGAGGGTCAGAAGCCCGGTGGAGCCCGGCCAGGAGGCACCTCTGCTCCAAGGCCCAAGCCCCGGCACCCCTGGGCCCACAGGCAGACCCCCAGCGCCCCCTCTGCACCCGCCCACCCCCACCTGTCTTCCTGGTCATGGGAACGCCTGCATGCCCTCTCCTGAAGCCCTCTCACGGGAATCAGTCTGAAAAGCTAGCCTGACTGATCAAGCACGTGGTTGTTTCTCTTCCCTGGGACAGTTCGGGTCACATCTTTAGGAAGGCAGCCAGGAGGTCTGTGGTCTGCCGGAGGGCTCTCTTCTCCTTCTTTTCAGTGTGGCTGTGATGTCCTCGGAGCGGAGCCCATCCTGCCATTGTTTCTCTCTCTCTGTCTCTCTCTCCCCCCAGAGACCTGCCTTCTCCTGAGCTGCCGGCTCTTCCACCGCGTGTGCACAGCAAGGTACCCAAAGGGAGTGGCCGGGGGTGCGCTCTGCTCTCTCCAGTCCCCTGCCAAGGGCCTTCAGGTGCAGCGCGTGGGTTTCCTGGCTCAAGTCCAGCAGGGGCTTTCTCTGCCTCCCCCCCCGCCCCCGTCTGTACACGGTTTGATTTCTCTGCATTCGAGGTGACCTAGTAGGTTGAGGTTCTTTGGAGCAAAATTAAGAGGGGGCCTGAAGAACAGGGGTACTGTGGTGGAAGCCTGTGTGTAGCCGCGAGCCCCCTGCCGCGGGCGTGCCCGGCCTTTCCCAGACTCTTCTCTCGCCCATCCGGCGACGCGCGAGCCCTGGCCCTGGTCCGCGGAAGCTCCCGCCCCTCTCCGGTGGTGGTGGTGGTGGTCTTCGGGGTGCCTCCCCTGGGGTGTGCTGCGGCAGGAGGAAGGCGGCTGCCGCTCAGGGAGGCTTTCCTGGGTCTGGATCTTCTCAGATCGGCGTGATGGTTTCCTGGTGCGCGAGGGAGATTCCGCGTGCAGGTGCCGGCCACTGGCCCTGAAGCTGGGCAGGCTGCTTCTGTGACCTTTCCCGTCCCACGGCCCTCAGACCCTTCGAAGCCCCTGCCAAGTGGAACCTGGGAGCTTGGTGGGGTGTGCTGACTCGGAAGGAGGCAGGGTGGGGAGGCCGGCCCCTTTGCTTCGCTTTGCCCCAGGAGACTCCCTTCCGAGTGGGAGGCAGGCGGAGGGGACCGGCCCAGGTTCCCGGGGCCCAATCTGTTGCTCTCAGCTGTGGGGGTCTGGGGGAGGGCAGTCCGTGGGGTGGGGGGGTGGCCAGGGGTGGTGGCGGAAGTGACAGCGTGGGCATTGTGCCGACTCTCCTTAGCCCGCAAGCAAGAAGGCTGGCCCGGGAGCTGCAGCTCGGCTGAGGACCCAGTCTGGCCCGAGGGGAAGCCGGGCCCTTTCCAGGTAGGGTGGGTGGCGGTGGGGTGGGACTCCCTCTCCTGGGGCCACCTGGCCAGCCAGAAGAGCAGGCACACACACACCCCGATGGTCTCCCAGCCTCAGATGCTTGGCCCAGGACAAGGACAGGCCGGGCCTTGGCTTTGGTACTGAAGGAATGGGTTGTATCTCATCCCTGCCACCAGGAAGCAGCCAACAAGTGTAAACAATGAATTGCTCAGGAGAAGGGGGGCGGGGCAGATGGCGGCGGCCCTCAGCTGCTCTGCAGTAACTCAGCCAACGGGACCCAAAGCCACGAAGGGCTGGAAAGCCTCGGGAGCTGGCCGGGCAGCCCCGGGAGCCTTCCCTGTCCCGCTGGGCCTGGCGGGAGAAGCCCCCCTCCCCCCTGCAGGGGTCCTTGTCGTCGAGGGGCCACCACTGACCGGCCTCCCACTCTCTGAGTGGCCCTTGTCCCTCCAGCGCCAAGCGGAGGCCGGATGCAGGCCCGAGTGCAGCTGACGTGGCCATGCCCGACTTCTCTCTGGCAAAGACCATTGGCAAGATTGAAGGGCAGCTGGAAGAAGGGAACTGGCCAGAGCTGGAAGAGGACGCCCTCCTCGGTGCGGGAAGTGAGGTCGGAGCAGGTAGGGCTGCTTCTGCCGCCTCGTCCTCCTTCTTCCTGGAGCTCTAGGAAAACCGCCGGAACCCTGGCGGGTGTCACAGGCAGGCGCACCAGGGGTCTGGTCTCAGGTCTTCTCCCATGTCAGACGCATCCTTCGAGCCTTTCTCGGTGGGGGGGGGGAATGAAGCCAGCAACGGGAGGGGTGACGCAGCGCCTTCCATGGGAGCAGGACTTCCTGGGCCACTCGGGCCAAAGCGTCACCTGCCGCGTGAGAACCGGTGACCATGCTTGACCAGCAGTGATGCTCGACCGGGGCCGCTTTGGGAAACTGATCCTGCAGCCCCTTTCGGAGCCGGGGAGGGCCCTCTGGCCCACTCCTCCGACTGACAGCTGAGTGGGGGGGGGTGCAATCACACACACACACACACACCCCACGCATTCAGCAAGCAGCCCTGTCAATACAACTGGCGTGACTTTACTGAATTGTACGTTACCTAAGAAATATGTTAATTTTGTATTTTATTGAATGCGAATTGGTACCCCTTGTAAATATTATGCTTTGTAAGGGTTTGCCAGCCCGTAGATCTCATACCTAGATAAGTTGTGTGTTGTTTTGAATTGTTGTTGTTGTTGTTTTAATTTAAAAAAATTTTTTTTTTTTTTTCAAATGACCTTGCCAAACTTTGGCAGAGGCCCAGATCCGATTTCTAAAGGCCAAACTGCGTGTTATGCAAGAGGAGCTGGACCACCTGGGCCAGGAGTGCAGGCAGAAGGTAAGGGCGACAGTGCAGGCTGCCCCGGCTGGCTGGTGTGACGTGTGGAGGGCAGGGCCCGTGCTCCCCCCCCCGGCCTCTGAGGACAGCCCGGGCGTACGCGGCAAGAGGGCTCAGGCCTCCTCCGAACCTGGGCTGGGTGGGCACGGGGAGGGACCACGCAGGACCCGGCACTGCAGTCATCCCCTCCAACTGTTATGATCTCCCCCACCCCCACCCCCCCGCCACCAAAAACGGGGGCAAGCGGAGGACAACTTCCGTGCGGAGGAGCTGTAGGTGGCGTCTGGCCTGGCCTTTACGGAGACCGTGGGGGCAGGATCAGCCAGCAGCAGTCAGAGGAGAGGGGCGGGGCCCAGCACCCAGTCCCAGCCCGGTTGGTTTGCTGGGGGCGAGGTCGCTTGGTGCTCGGCTGGCCGGCTCCGGACTCCCCTCTCGCCCCAGGCACCTTCCGCCCTTCTCTGCCCGGCTCCTGCAGAAGGAACCGCTGGTCCTGTCCTCCAGGAACCGTGTGTGTGTGTGTGTGTGTGTGTGTGTGTCTTCCCTCCCTCCCCCCCCCCGAAAGCAGGACCCGCTCCCCTAACTCTGCCGAGGAGAGGTCTGGCCATCCTGTGGGTCTCCCTGCTGCTTCGTGTCCATGTGGGGCCCCTCCACCACCCCCGGGCTCCTGCTCAGCCCCCTTCAGCCCACAGCCGGCACTCGCCCCCTGACCCGCCAGGGCTGGGCAGCCAAAAGGTGGGAGGGTTTCTTCAACTGCTCCCCCAACCCCCCCCGGAAACCTCTGTACTTGGCGGGGGTGGGGTGGGCGGTCTCCAGGTCAACGGTGCTGGGCTTCATTCTGGAGAGCTGGGTTGGATTCCCCACTCGTCCTCCTCCTCCGCCTGAAGCCTGCCGGGTGACCTCGGGCCAGTCCCGGTTCTCTCAGCGCTCTCTCAGCCCCACCCGCCTCACAAGGCGTCTGTTGTGGGGAGAGGAAGGGAAGGAGACAGTGAGCCGCTCCGAGGCCCCTGTGGGTAGTGAAGGGCGCGGGGTACAAACCCCGTCTCTCCTTCTTCCTCGCCCCCCCAACCCCCGCTGTCCATGCTCCCTGCCGGCCTGCAGGACGAGGAGAGCCGGGATGTCGGCCACCAGCTGAAGGAGGCGGAGGAGGCTCAGGGCAGGCTGCAGCGAGCGGCCGGCGCCCAGCAGGCTCAGCTCGAGAAGTACAAGCTGCTGGCAGAGGAGGCCAGCCGGAGGGCAGAAGGACTGCAGCAGCGGGTCCTGGGCCTAGAGAAGGTGAGCCCCCCCCTTGTGGGGCGCTTGGTCCAGCCACTTGAGGGACAGGCAGGCACCGAAGGGGCCGCAAAGGGGAACGCAAAGGGGGCTCTGCCTCTGGGGTGCCGGGGGGGGGGAGCTGGGCCTGCCCCGTGGCTCGGAGGGCCAAGAGGCCGGTGGGCTGCAGAGGGGCCAGGCAGGGGCCAGGCAGGGGCGTGTAGCCTTTGGGACACGAGACCCTCTCCGAGGGGGAGGGCAGGGGTGCACAGCAGCCCCCTGGAGGGTGTGGGGCGGGCTCCTTAGCCTCTACCCTGCTTGCGGCCTCCGCCTCTGTGGCAAGCCAGGGAATCTGGCAGTGGTACCCTGGCGGTGGCGGCCTCGTCTCTCGCTGCTGGAGCGTCACTGCCTGACCTCTCCTCTCTCTCTCTCTCTGCCCGGCTCGCGGCACAGGAGCTGGAGACGCTCAAGCGGTCCCAGAAGCAGGCCTCGGCCAGCCAGAGCACCATGGAAGTGCGCTTGAACCGAGCCCTGGAGGAAGCGGAGCGGGCCAAACGGGAGGCCGCCCAGCTGAAGCAAAGCAACAAGGTCTGTTTGGGGCCCCCTCCAGAGGGACCCAGCTGCGGCCTGCCTGGCCTGCCTCCAGGGAGCGGGGGGGGGGCTGTACGTGGGGCTCCCCAGCTCTGTCTCCCCCCCCCCCCAGGAGGCAGGCAGGCAGGCAGGCAGGCCGGCGACCCCAGAGGGAATGGAGTGAGCGGGTGAACAGAGGCCCTTCTGGGAGCCGGAGGGCTGGGCAGAGGCGGGAGCCCCCCAGGGGAGGCCTGCCACTCTTGCCACCTGCCTGCCAGCCATGGAGTTCAGACGAGAACCTGGACCTTCTGCAGGCGAAGCTCCCGCTGGCATGCGACCAGGCGCCCTCACCCTTTCCTGGCCAGAGAAATGCATGGCCGCTGGTCATCTGCAGAGCGTGGCCGACTCCTCCCATCAGCCGAGGCATAAACCGGGACCCCTTTGGGGGCCACCCGGCACCAGCGGCTTGCAGGGAGGCCGAGGGTGCGCCTGCCGCCGTCAAGCCCGGTGAGGCCCTTTCCTTCTCTGCTAGGATCTAGTCAACCAGCAGCACCAAAAGCTTGAAGAGCTGACGGTGGGAAAGAAGAAACTGGAGAAGCAGAAGGGAGACCTGATGGCAGCTTTCACTAAACAGCTGAAGTTAATCGACATCTTAAAGAGACAAAAGGCAAGTCCCCCGCGGCGACGAGCAGGCGGCCTGCCTCTCCATTAAGGCTCCACCTCCCACGCTCCCCTGATGGCCGCCCCCAACTGACCCCCCCGAGGAAGACGAGGCCTGTCCCACGCAGACTGGAGACTGGCCCCGCCGGCGGGCTCCCCTCCCAGCACGCATCCCCCCGTTATTTCTGGTGGCCCCACAGGAGAGGGGTCCCGGGGAGGGGCACCTGCTTGGCACGCAGAAGGCCCCAGGCTCAGGTTCTGGCGGCATCTCCAGCGAACAGGGTTGGGGGGGAGAGGTTGAGACAGAGCTCCCCCGGAGACTCTCGAGACTCACGGCCACTCTGTGTAGACAGGACTGACTTTGATGGACCAAGCCCCGGGGGGGGGTTGGGGTGTGTCCTGATTCAGCAGAAAGTGGCTTCATGTCTTCACCCCCCTCTGCAGCTACCCCACCCCCGGTGCTTGAGGGGGGGATCTCCTTTCTGGCACCTCCTCTGCTATATCAGGACATTCAAGTGTCAGTGTGAATTTCTGTTTGGAATAATACCGAAGGGACCACGAGGTTCTCCAGAGAAACCCCTTCAGGAGGCAAACTAAGCCAGAGCTCTCGGTAGGGGCAAACCCCAGTTCCACGTAGAACCCTGCCGTAGAGGAGTTCCCAGCAGGCCAGGTGCCCCTGCTTGGCAAATCCTACCGGGGGGACGGGACGGGACGGACTGACACACACACACTCAGTGGTTCCTGGTAGTTTTTGCACAGGAGCCATGCCACCCGTCTGAGCTGTGGCCAGACAGCCAAATTGATGATGGGGGGGCTGTGTTTGTGACCCAAAGACAGGCTGGGGGGGCAGGGGGACAAGGCAGAAACAGCCTCAGGCTGCAGCAGGGGAATGAGTGCGGACTTCCGCTTCCTTCTGGCCTGCCACCGGCTTTCTCAGGATAGGGGGGGGGACTTTCTCTTCGTCTAACGCAAACTATGCAAAAGTCCCTTAAGGAATGAAAAACCTTGTTGAATTCTCTTTCCTAGATGCACATTGAAGCTGCGAAGATGCTCTCCTTCACTGAAGAGGAGTTCATGAAAGCCCTCGAATGGGGAAATTCCTGACTCCGCAAGCTTGGGTGGTGGTGTGTGTGTCAATCCATTAAATGCCCACTTTTCTAGCAAAACGGGTGTCTGGGCAGTGCCTCTTCCTTTCCGTTGCTTGTGCCCTCCTCTCTGTGCCTCGGCAGGGAGCAGTCGGCTGGCCACTTTTCCAAACGTGGGGGGGGGGTCTCCTGCCTCCTCAGAGTGAGGGGAATTGACCCGTAGCCTCCACAATCATGTGGGACTGGTGTGTGAGCTCCCGCCGTCCCACCGCTGTCAGAGGGTGCCCCCCTCCCCTCCCTCCCGGCGGACGAGAGGAGGAGAGGGCCCCCCTTCCGAGCCAGCCTGCTCATCCGCCACAGCGGTGGACCTGAGAGTCACGCTTTCTGTCATTCAGTGGGACACAAAACACTTTGCCTACTTAGTGGGAGCATATTTAATGCCGACCTCTGGCCAGCTCATCTTTTCAGGCACCTCTGCTTGTCAAGCCAAGATAAACCCAAGGGTCACTTTCCAAAGGGCGCATGAAGCACAAACTGGCCTGGACTATCCCCCCCACGCCCCGCCCGCCTGGCCTGAAGGTAAAACAGTGGAGAAAGCCGCCTGCCCGAGTGAGCCAAGGGCTACCGTGAAGCTGGGCCACCTCCGGAGTCCTCCAGAAGCCCCTCGTTTTTCCTCTTCTGGTAAACTTGCCTGAACTCTTCTCCGAGCATGTCGACATCTTGCTCGTCTTTCAGAACTCCCTGGACACACGGACACACACAGACACACACACACGGGAGAGAGGGAGAGAGAAGCGTTGGTGGTGACCCAGAAAGGACACTCCCGTGCTTGTGGGCTTCTCACTACCCTGTCTTCTGCCAAAGTGCCCAAAGAACTATTTTTCAAAAGCCACCTGCACCATCAAAGGACCGTTTCAAGGCAGGGGTGGAGGAGACGCAGGTCCTCGGCCTTATCCTCTCCCCTCGCCCTGCTGCCACCAGGTGCGATGGCGAAGGACGCCTGGGACGGAGGAGAGCGAGCTCTTGGGAACAGGGCGCAGGGGCAGAGGGCCTCTGCTGTGCAGGCAGAAGGCCCCAGGCTCAGGAGGCCCCGGTTTCAGAAGAGGAGCGGGAAACACCCTTCCCTGGAGCTCGAGTTCTGTGGGGCCCCCGCACCAGGCGGAGGAGGAGACCCGGCTAGACACAGTCCTCGGGTGCTGCTTCACCCCTTCCGGTCCTGCCCCGCCACCAGCCCATCTAGCGATGCTGGTGCAGTCCCCTTCCTGAGAAAGTGCAGCCCTGGGCACGAAAGAATCCCACCTCCCTCTGGGGGTGCATCAGCCCCTCTCCCCCACCCAGCCCACGGAGGGGCAGACGGGGAGCCAGCCTGCATTGAGGGGAGAGAGAGAACCCGCCAGAGAAAGGCGGAGCTGACAGAGAGCGGGGGGGGAGCAGGACCGGAAGAGTGGGCGGGTACAGGTGGGACTAACGAGCACGTGGTAAACAGCCTTCACCAGAGTCTGGGTTGCAAGCAGCAGGGTGATGGGGGTTAGCCAGGGAAGTCGGGGGCAGGCACCTCTGCTCTGGTGGCCATTCCTCCCTCTGGGCTCTTTCCCAGCATCCCCGGGAATGTGAGCACCCACCGGCCCCAGTCAGCACCAAGCCAAATCCCTCCAGTCCCAGGGAAGCCTCGGACCGCTCCTCCAGGCCGCCTCAGTCCGCTACCCCCCCACCCCGGGCTCAGCCATCTCCCCTCTGCTTTGCCAACCGCCTGCCGGCAGTCGCCCGACTGCTCCCCCCCCCCCAGTGGCACTCTGCTGCCCTCTCCCCGGCAGAAACTCTGCACAGGACAAGGGTGGCCTCGGGCTCTTCGCCCCAGAGCTGGGGAGGAACGAAGGGATGCCAAGCCCAGGCCAGGCCAGCAGGTGGCGCTGCAGCACCCTCGTCTGCAAAAAGACAGGCCGCCCGCTTTGCGCCAGAGCAGATCCGTCTCAGTGGGGAACAACAGTGGGGCAGGTGTTGCCCTCGAGACTGAAGAACTGGAGCCCCAAGACCCCCCGGGGGACCGGGCGGACCAGTGCCACAGGGCGGGGCCAGGGCCCTTCATGCAGCGCAGCAATGAGGCACAGGGGCAGGCAGAGGGACGGGCCAACCGACACCGGCTCAGGGCACCCCACTTACCCGAGGGAGGTACCCCAGTAGTTGGACGGCGTGTTCTTGAAGCAGCTTGCGGCGCTCTTCCTCGACGATGGCCTTCACGGCGCCCGCCCTCCTCTCCTCCAGCTGCCTCTCCTCCAGCTCACGCTCCTGCCCCCAAGAAGAGGATTCTCCGCGTTGGTCTCACTCTCACAGACATCGCGAGCGAATGGAAGGAGCGAATGAAAGGCTCCCGCCGTGACTGAAGTGCAGAATCCCCCCCCTCATTCACCCCCCCCACTACAGCTCAGAGGTGGTGCCAGATGGCTCGCCCGGGGTGGGGTGGGTGGGGGTGGTTCTGAGCAGGGCCTGCGGCCGGGCAGGACGGAACTCACCTTGTCCGCCAGAAAGTGCTGGCGCCGCTGCTCAATCAGCTGCTGCACAGCCCTCTGGTGCTCCAGCTGCCTCATCCGCCGCTTCTGGGCGTTCATCTGCTCGATCCGGTCGTCCTCCGCAAACTTGGCCAGCATGGCCTGGCGGAAGGCGGCCTCCTCCTCCCTCATCGCCTGCTGCAGCACCTCCCGCAAGGCCAGCTGCTCCTCGTAGGAGTGCCGCAGCTCCAGGCGCTGCCGGATCTTCTTCTCCATCTCCTCCTGCCGGAGACGAGGGGCGGGGCCAGAGAGCCGCGGGTTCACTGGGGCTCTGCTCGCGGGCCTTTGCCCACCCGCTTCTGGGCGGGCTGCTCCAGCTGGGGAGCGGTGCTACCCGGGGGGGGGTGTCTGGGGCACAAAGGACGTGAAGGGCCAGGCAAGAAGCCACCCTCCTCCCGCCACCTGCCAGCTAGGGCCACCCTTCCGCGGGACCCCACCGCTCCTTTGCCCCGGTCTCCTCGGGGAAGGGTGGGGCGTGCAGGAATGTCAGCTGCGTGTGTGTGGTGGGGGGGGGGGGCGGGGAAGGGGCTGAGGCTGCTTTGCCCAGAGGAATGGGGGGGGGGACCCAACAGGAAGTGGCCCAGGCCTCCCTCCCGCCCACAGTCCGCCAGCTGCACAGCAGGACACGACCCTGCAGCACAGGAGAGCCGCGGCCCCTCCCTCCAGGCCCACCAACGTCAGGAGGTTCAGGAGGGCCCTGGTGCCTGGTTGCAGAGTGCAGTCGCCCCGGGGGCCGGGGGGAGGCTTGCTGTGGCCTCGGTTGCGGAAGGCAGGGCAAAGTGCGGCCAGGGCGCCTGACACCAGGGAACCCAGAGGGCCGGGGGGGGGGGGAAGCCAGGGGCCTCACCCTCTCCTTCTTCCGGTCGGCGGCCGCCTGCTCCTCCACGGAGAGCTCCTGACGGACCTCCTCCAGCTCCTCGCGCTCCCGCTGCTCTTGCTCCAGCTGCTCGGCCATCTACGAGGGGAAGGAAGGCAGACTTCAAGGGCCGCCCCACCACGGGCAATGGCTGGCTGGAGCAGAGGCCCAGCCAGAGCCGCACCCCTACCCTTTGCTGGAGTTGGCGCTTCCGCTCCTCATTCTCGTGGACTTGAGACATCCGCTGGTCTTCCCTCTGCCGCCACATGTCGGCAAAGGCCAGGATCTTCCGGTTCTCCTCCTCCACCTCTTCACGCTGCCTCCGCCGCCGCAGCTCCTGGTCCTTTTTGAACTCCTCGATGAAGCGCTGGGTCATCCGCTTCTTCTCCAGCCTCTCCTGCCGGGCCCTGCGAGGCATCGGAGGCGTCCGTTTCAGCCGTGCTCCCAGACCCGCCGCCTGGCTGGCCTCCTCTCTCCTGGGGCTCCAGTCCCAGGGCTCACCACCAGCCCCCCCTTCGAGAAAACAGGCGCACGGAGGGGTGTCCCGCCCCAGGCAGGCGGGTGCCAAGCCCAGGTGCAGCTGTGGGTTCTCCGGGCGTCTGCCGGAAGGTATCCCAAACCTCCCCCAGGGGCGACTTTGGGGGTGAACTCACACAGCCACAGCCATGTCCCGTTCTGCTTCAGCAGCCCAGCACTCAACAAGGAATGCGTTGGACAAAAAACCACACGCCCCGATTCCACGGCAGCACTCTGGTCTACTGTTGTGTCGAACGTTACCGTAACAAAAGCATTGGGGGGACCCCCAGAAGCCCACCTCCCACTCCTAAACAGGGAGGGCTGCGGCAGGGCATGGGCAGAGGGGCACTGCCCCTCGCCAGCCAGCCCCTCTCAGGCTGAACCGGACCGGGGAGACTCTCCCCTCCTGCCCCAGAAGACGGCCGAGGCCGCGGCGAGGGCCACCCGGAGCGGCGAGACCAGCCGGCCCCTCCCCACCCAGGCAGCCCACCTCTCGTCCTCCTCGTAGATCTTCCTCACGATCTCGTCGACCAGGAGCTTGTCCCGGAGGAACTCCTGGTAGGCGGCCTGCTTCCGCCTCTCGCCCTCCTCCAACTGCTTCTCCAGCTCTCGCTGGTACAGCAGGCGCTCCTGAGTCCGCCTCGTCTCCGCCGCGCTCTCCGCCAGCTCCGCTCGCTGCTGGGCTTCCTTCGTGGCCTTGGCCAGCTCCGCGTCGCTTTTCTGCCATTACCGGGGGGGGGGCGGGGGGAGAGAAACACTTAATCCGTACCTCTGGACTCAAAGAGGTGGCGTGCACGCATGGGCCGCTTGCAAAGACCTCAGGGAGGGCAACATCAAAGCCCCCGAGGCCCCAGCCCCACCCCACAGAATGCCTGCCTGCGTGTGTGTGTCTTTGCAGCACCACCTGCTCCTCTGACCCGCCTGCACGGCTCCAGCTCTCAGCCACACAGAATTCCGTGAGGGAACATCACCTGTGAGGCAGAATTCATGGAAAGCCGAGCGACAGGCGGGCCGCTCCAGAGAGCAGAGACGGGGGCCAGGCCCCTCAGGGCAGCTGGCTACAACGGAGGAAGTCTTCCACTGAAAGAATGGCTACTACAGAGACGCTGCCGGAAAACATTTAATTGTTACGTGTGAGAGACGGGCCTCTGTCTCCCAAGAGCACTGGGTCTCATCGCTTTGGCCAGGGAGGTGCAAGAACGACGCAAATCCAGTTGCACAGCCGGACCGGAATGCCCCGTCGGGAAGCCCCCACGCCCATGCCAGCGCAATGCCCAGATGTCCAGTAGGACAGCAGCAGCGGCACAAGGCAAGTGCTCAGACACAGACAACACCACAGGAGAGGGACATCTCAACCAGCTATAGACAACTGCGTGAATTGTGGCAGCTCCCACCAGACCACTTTCCAAACAGGCGGGCAGGGGGCGGGCGGGGGCACAGCACCCATTTGGCATGCCAAAGGCCCCCCGGGCTCAGCTGCTGGCGGCAACTCCTGTTCAAAGGCCTGGGTGAGGAGCGGGTGGGAGAGACCCTTCTTTGCCGGCGTTTTTGGAGAGCCACGGCCAGTCTGAGCAGACAACGCTGGCTTGGATGAAATGATGGTCCCTCAGCAGAAGGCAGGTCCCCGAAGCTACGGATTTTGTTAAAAATTCTGCAGTCCACAAAGAAGGTGCCGAAACCCAACCAAAGAAGCCCACGTGACAAACCCCGGGGGCAGGACCCCCCAGACCCCGACATCCAACACTGTCCGTTACCATCTGCTCGTATTTCAGAGCTTCTCTTCTGCAATCTGGGCGGCTCTTTCTTTGTTCATGTAGGCCGATTTCAGCTTCCTCTCCAGCTCCCGAAGTTCAATACTAAAAAAGGGGTGGGGGTGGGGGAGAGGAAGCACACACGCTCCGCACCGCTATCAAGAGTGGCAGCAAAGGGGTGGAGGGGGGGGCTCTACGTAAGGCCCAGCGGCTGGGATTCCCTGCAGAAGGGCCCGGGACTGGGCTGGAAGCCCCCCAGACTGAGCGGCCTGCTCTCCACCCCGACACACGGAACCTTCCCCTGCACAGGCCCCACAAGGGAGGCCACGGGACCCCTCTCCCACCCACCCCCGCCTCACAAAGCCGCTTCAGCACCCAGCGTGGGCACAGCCGCCCCCGGGCACTGCTTTGGCGGAAGGGCCTGTCCCTTTCCCTTTCCCTGAAGTGGCATCTCCCTGCCTGCCTGCCTCCCTTCCTCCTTTGCCCCACTCCCCGCGGCCGAAGTTCCAGCCATCGCGTTCAGAGCACGGGAACGGTATTCAGAGGGGTTTCCTAAGAGCGAGGGGGGAAATACCTGGTCTCTCTGACTTGCTGCCTCATTTTTTCATCTTTCAGCTTCTCGTGCTTCAGCTTTGCCAACTCCGCAGCCAGTTTTTCTTCCTGCTCTAACTCCAGTTCTCTCAGCCTTTTATTCTCTTCTGCCTGTGGCCAGAGGACAGGAGTGGGCAAAGCGAAATTGTGCGTTAGAGCATCGGAGCAAAAGAATCAAAAGTCTACCCTACACATTCCAGACTCGCTCGATAATTCAAAGCGTGTGGCCACTGAAGACACAAGGTAAGATGCCTTAGAACAGCCGCTCTTGCCCTGCTGTCTGTGGAACAGAAATAACCTGCTGGAATTCAAACTTTAATATCAGGCTGAGGTCATGTCTCCCTCTTCAGAATTCTGTTTTGTAGCATAAGGGACAAGAACAATTTATCAGGAATGAAGTGGTGGGTTTTAAAAGGATGCCTGTTTCCACAGCAACATTAGAACTTCCAGTATTTAAGGTGTAAAGAGAACGGACGCTTTTCCCAATTAAGAATCAGAAGAGACCCAAAGAGTCTCATAAACATTGAACAAGACGTGCCAGCTGGGTTTTTCGTTAATGCAATAACACAAGGTGCGCTGTTCCTACCTGTGCTCAGTTCGCGTAACCTGTTTGGACAAGGAATTACAGAGTTTCAGGGGGTCACCCAATCCCTCCAAAGCCCTTCTCCTTCACTGCCCGACTCACCCTCTGGATGGCCTCTTCCATGCGCTGCTCGTACTCCTCCTCCTGCAGCATCCGGGTGATGCGCTTGCGCTCCACCCGGTCCTCAGCCTCCCACATCACCTCCAGCTGGTGGACGCGCTGCACCCTCTTCTGGTGCTCCTCCTCGGCCAGGCTCCGGAAGTAGGCCTCATGCTGCCGGCGCTCCAGCTGCTGGGCCGGTGTCAGCTGTGGCCAACCGCCCTTGCGGGGCAGTGCCTGTGGGGAAGCTGCCATGGGGCTGAGTGCACCCAGAGGCCCCACCGGCTGGCAGGGAAGCCCCCCGACTTCCCACTGGCCAGGGCCCAACGTGGCCACCACAGTCCCTCCCCCTGCCCCCCCTCCCCCACAACCCCAATGATGGCAGGGCTACCAATCTCCAGGTGGGCCCTGGAGTGCTTTCAGAATGACACTGGATCTCCCAACTACAGAGTTCTGTTCCCCCTGGGTGGGGGTGAATGGCTGCTTTGGAGGAGGGCGGACTCCAGGGCATTACAGCCTGCTGAGGTCCAAGGCTCCTTCTGAGCCCTGGAGTCTTCTTGTGAGCAAAAATTCCCCTTTGTGAGTTGCTGGCATGGAAGTTGTGAGTGAGGGATTTGACTGCTGCATCAATTAGTTTGCTCTGGAGCTCCCCTTCCCGAGCTGAGACAAAAATGTGTGAGCCAGAGGCTACAAAACTGTGAGCCGGCTCACACTCACTCAGCTTAGAGGGAACACTGCTTAAAGTCATAGAAGCCTAGAGTTGGAAGGGGGGGTCCCCAGAGGTCATCCAGTCCCACCCCCTGCACCATGCTGGAAATTCACAAACACCTGCCCCCCGCACGCCCCAGGCCCAGAAGATGGCCAAACATCCCCTCCAGGATCTCCAGCCAAACTGGCCTGGAGGAAATTGCGGCGGCCCTCCCACTCCCCCCGGGCCACCTCCAGGCATTCCCCACCCCGGGGCCGGCCACCCTCTGGGGAGACAGACGGCGGAACTCCCGGTCACGGCGGGGCCCCCCGAGAGGAGGAGCAGGCAGGGAGGCGGCCCACCTCCCGGGGCTGCTGGGGCGAGGGAGGGAGGGAGGGAGGGCACCCGGCGCCGCCGCCGCTCACCATCTCGGCCGGCAGCACCTCCACTTCTCCCGCTCAAGCGCGCCGTTGTCCAGGCAACCCGGCCCGGAACGTCACGTCCGGCGGAAAGCCGCCACCCCCGGAGACTTCAGCGGCGCTCCGATTGGCCCAGCCGCTAGCCCGGCGCAGCCACTCAGGGGGCGGCGAGCGGGGAGGATGCTCGGATCGCCTAGGCAACCGTCGGGCGCGGGACGGGCCGTACCATCGGGGCTCCGGGCCGGGGTGGGGGGAGCGCCCGTCCTGCTCCCGGGGCGGGGCTAATCTCCTGCCTGCGGGGGGGGGGCCGGGGGGCCGCTGTCGCTCGAAATGCAAAAGGCCCGGGGGGGGAAGGGCGAAGGCGCCCCCTCCCTGCAGCAGTCCCCGGGGCCAGGAGCTCTCCCCCCCCGCCCCGGGTATGCACGCACGCACGCGTCGCCTATGGCCTTAGGCCAGCCTCCAGGCAGCACCGGGAGCCCTCCCGCTGCGAGAGGGGAGCTCCTGGTGCCCACGGCCCGTTCCCCCGCGGAGGAGGCCTGCACCGGAAGCCCAGCACGGGGCCCTCCTCCTGGCCGGGCGGGCCCGGGTGCGAGTCCCGGTGGGAAGCGGAGCCTTTCGTGCCCGCCGCTCGCCTCTGTCTCCCCCGTGCGAGGGGGGGGGCGGCTCCCGGGCGTCTTGCCAGGGCGGCGGAGACTTGCGGGCAGGGAGGCAGGCGGCAGTCCCACGTCGCGGCAGCAGAGGGCGCCAAGCAGACCCGGGAGTCCGCGGCAGCGTCCCACGGCTCGCGGCGAAGCAGAGGGCCGCTGCTCGAACGCCGGGGGGGGAGACCCGGGAGGCCAACCGGCGGCAGGTCAGCGGAGCCTGCCGGCCACCCGTGCCTCAGGAGGGGAGCCTGGGCTTCCCGGGGGTCTCCTGGCTGCGCCGGCGTTTGGCGCTTCGGCCGGAGGAAAGGACTGCCTCCTCGCCTTAGCCTGGATTTCCCGGCCACGTCCGTACGGCGCAGAGGTCCCGCAGTGGCCCCAAGGTGTAGACGGGAGCTCTCGCTCTGGGGCAAGGGATGCGCGGCCTTCTTGGTGCTGGGGGGGGGACGACAACAGTGGGGGGGCTTCCCGTGTCCTCCTGGCCCCACTGCTGGACCTCCTGGTGGCCCCTGGCATTTCTGGCCACTGCGTGTGACCCGGAGTGTTGGACTGGATGGGCCACTGGCCTGATCCAACATGGGCTTCTCTTGTGTCCTTACCCCTCCATTCCCAGCCAATTATGGCTCCCGTTTTCTGTATATAACTCAAGGCTTCCCCAAGACTGCAGGAACAGCCATCTGGACTGGGAATATTCCTCAGCTCATGCCAAGATCAACTGGACTTTGGGGGCTTCCAATTTATTTACAGATGCATTGGCACTTGGTACTCAAACTTCCCAATTGCCAGTAGCATTTGGAATGCAGATCTATAGCTTAAAAGGAGAGGCTGGGCTAAATAATTCAGCAGCCAAGGCAGGGAATGAAGTGCGGAAGCCGTTAAGCCTCTCCAAGAGCCACCCCCCTCCCATAAATTCTTAATGGCAGTGCGGTGCTTAAAAAAAGTTAAGAGCCTGTGCACCACCACACAGGAGATGAGAGACGTGGCACTTCCTTGCCAAGAGCCCCAAATGAGAAATGGTTCTGTGTATCCTTCTCCCCCCACGCCCTTGAACCTGGGGCAGGATCTTGACGGGAGAGCTGGGTGGGGGCACAGCTCCGAGGGTTCTGGAGGACAGACCCAGCAGTACCCAGTTCTGTCACCACGACCCCTAAGGGCTCTGCAGCCCGGGCCACCCACAGTTCACACACACCCCGTAATTATTTTCTGTTTTTAAGACCCTCTGGGAGGCCCAGCCAAGGTGCACAAGCAGTTTGCACGTTTGAGATGTGGACAGTATTTCTCAGTCTGTGAAAACTACCACCGGCACCCAGGGAGTCTGTTTGAGAATGCCAAAAACCAAGCTCATGAAACACCAGCTCTTCCCGCTCCGTGGGCTATTTTTAGATGCAAGGAGGCCGGTGGGCTCGGAGCCTTTTCCGATGATTTGCATCACAGGCTTCCCGGCTTCCTCTGCTGGAATCTGGGCATCTGCTGAGGCTGTGCGTGGTGCCACCAGCGGCCCTTGTCAGAAGAATTACATCCCTCGCCAGTGTGTTTACAGCCTGGCGCTTGTCAGAAGACTCCCTTGAGCGGCACAGCTCGCTGGAGCCACCTCCCCCCTCCTCCTCCCAATCTCGCTTTATGAAAGACTTAATTTCTTTCTTGTTTATGTGCATCCTGATGCTTGCAGGTGCAGGCAAGAAAAACAAATCACCCCATCCAGATGTTCTGAAGCATCCGCCGCATACATACAGTTCCGATTAGGGAGAAAAATTGCATCCGATAAAAGCCCCCGCCTCGGCTCCCCATTTCTGCTGAGTCGTTAATAAACCTATCATGTTTCAACTGACAAGAAGGCCCTTGGATTTAATTTTCAGCAGGCCAGGAACATTTTTACACAGCCCTCGGCTGAACTCATTTGTTATCAATTTTGCAAAATGTTTCATCCAAGCTGAAGGTGGCCCAATTCCATCTCCTCCTCTCTCCAGTTCTGCAAGAAATCCCTTCCTCCAGAGATGCTACAGTTTCAGGCGCTGGTTTGGCGACCGCGCACAGAGCTGTCGCTGCTCATTACCGAATTAGTTGGACCGGAGGGAGCTCGGCGGAGACCCTGTCTCCTGTCCACAGACAGATGCCAGCTGGAAACAAAGGAAAACGCACCCTTGTCTCTCCAGCACGGACCTCAAACGCTCGCATTTCGGACACCTTCTGCCAGAAGCAATCATGCTACTGAGCTGGCTGGTCCTCTCTTGTTAAATGCGAGTCCTCGTAGGGAGGAGGAAGGCCTGGATGGCAAAGCAGCCCCTACCCACTAATGAACACGAGGCACTGAGAACCGCTCCTGCCGTGGGTGGTCTTTTTCTCTGGGAGCTCCCAACATGAAACAGCTGGCTGTGGATTTGGGGCCGGGGGGCTAAGCTACTTTCCTCCCGCCTCCTACCCTTGGATGGTGCTCCAGCCCTGACAGACCTTTCCCTGCCCTTCCAAGCCCAAGTCGCCTCTGCAAGTCAGGGTGGCTGGCGGGGAGCCCTGCAGGACCCCACGCCAGAGCCAGGCAAATGGCCTTCGGGGGAGGCAGAGGGGTGCGCGATCCTTCCCTTTCTCAAGAAAAGACCAGAACAAGTCCCAGATTTCTCCAGGGCTTCAGCAAACCCTCCCTGTCTGCTGTCCAGACACAGGCCCGTTGTGTCCAAAGTCTTCCAGTAACGCAAACAGGCTTGTTTGAAAATGGGGGGGAGGCTGACCGATGGCCGGCAAGCAGTTCAGTCACCCTCATCGTGGGGCAAGTTTGGTGGAAGCCACAGAAGCTCCCAACAGAAAATGGGCCTGGGAAAGGCTATGCAGAAGAAAAATGGCACTCCTGGACTCTACTGTGTCGGACAGCAGGTGGGAGTGGCCATATTCTTAACAGTTCCTCTGTGCATGCAGTGATGTAGCACATCTGAGGGAAGGCTGTGAAAACCATCTTGCCAGACGCGGAGAGCTCTCTGAAACCTGGGGAGACATTCTGAAAGGCAACCCCACTCTGCTGGGCCACCTGGGATGCTACACACCTCCTTGCTGAATGAAGCAGGGGCCCGAGAAGCTGGCTTCAAGGCAGGAGAGCCCGTCACGCTCCGAAGGACTCCCCTCTCCAAGCAGCCGGGGAAAGCTGACTGTGTACAAACGGGGGTCTGCACAGTCCAGACAATCCCCCCCCCCCAGCACAGACCCATGGGATACCATATAAGGAGACACAGACAGCAAAACAGGTCACATTTTCTTGCAAATATTTACTCCAAAATATGTACATCTCAGGGTCTTAACGGATGTTCCAAAACATTTAATGTTCATTAAAAACCAAAAACAACAAGTCAAAAGAACTTCCTAAAAGATCCAAATGGAGTGTTTTAATTAGGCATGTTAATACTTAAACACAAGCTACCATTAATTCATTGGATGCATTCCTTCACCTAACTACGTATCAAAATGATTTTCATGCCAAAATCCCCCCCCTCTTCCCACAATCGATGTCTCAACACCTGCTTTCTGATTCTGTAACAGCTTTATGCATTTCCAGTTCAGGTCTTTCCTTCTGCCTTTCAAAGATGGCTTGGGGTTTCTGGGGGGGGGTGTCTGCTGCTGATAAAAATATTCAAAACAGCCCCCACCTCAAAAGACGCAGGCCAGGGAGCGTCAACGTTCCTACAAAGAGTGCGCCAGATTTCCCACACGGCTTGCACGCTGGGAAACCCACCAGACCTGTCTCAGGGGAATTCCACTTTCACTGAAAGCTTAAGGTAAGCCAATATCCTTCGCAGATCACACCGATCCAGAGGTGCAGAGTGCTGCAGCAGCCCCCACCCCCCCCAGCTGACTTCCACAGGGCAGGGATGCAACACCCCGTCCGGAGCTCCTCCTCCTCCAGACCGAGAGCAGGCCAAACGCTCTGCATGGAGCACAATCACTCCGGGACTACAAACAAACAACACAGGTCTACAGGGAACTTACTTGGAACGGAACAAATAAACCTTATGATTTCCTCCTGGCCTCTCAGGTGAGATTACTGCAGGCAGGCCGACTGCTTCCAGCCTGCTTTCTTGGGTGTCACGGGGCCTGCACATGTCACTTGTGATTCTCTCTCCAGCTTCCACACACTGCGTCCGTGAAGGGCAGCAGCCGGTTCGCCGTCAGGCCCTCGTGTGGCCCTCGCACCGGTGCCCCTGGCACTGTTTCAGCTGGCGTCTGCGCTCTCCTCGGCGGGGCTGGCGGCTGCCTCCCCGTGGCTAGGGCTGCCCTCTCCAGACACCCCAGCCTCCGCTGGCTCAGAGCCCGGCCCGGACGTCTTGGAGGAGGAGGCCACCGAACCCCCTTTCTGGAGGATCTCCGTTGCCTCGTGCTCGAGCACCTCCGAAGGAGTCAGCGGCTCCAGGTGGACACTGCCTTGCTCACTCACGTCCGAACTCACCGACTCGGGCTCATCTCTGCGCCTCAGGAACTGCTCAAAACTGACGTCGCTGTCGGAGGCCCGCCCAGAGGGGTCTGCGTCCACGTCTTCTGGCCCAGCTTCTTCCGGATCGGACACTTCCTGCTGATCCTCAGAACCGGGGCAGGGGCTGTCTCCCGTGGGCCCTTTGGATAGCCTCTCGCCCGTGTGCTCTCCTGCCCCAGAGGCGTCACAGCCTGCTGCCCCTTCTTCATTATGCGAGGCCTCCACAGAACAGGGCGGGGCCCCCGGACTGGAGCCGTCTCCTGCCGCCGGTGCCGAGGAGCTCCCTTCACACTGCTCTGCCTCGTTTCCGGGGCTGTCCTCGGCTACGACTGCATCCTCGGAGCCTTGCAAAGGAGCCTGGAACTTCACATCCGAGGGGGAGCCGGCTGCTACAAGGGACACAGCCATCCTTTCGAGACTTTCAGCGGCGACAGACATTTCCTTCGCCTCCCTTTCCGGGAGGTCCCCCTGGGTTTCTTCCACAGTCTCCACGGGGTCCTTCAAGCAGGCCGACAGCCCGGGACTCAAGGAGGGCTCTGGAGTGGAAGGAGCCACGTCCCCTCCACACGGAGCAGCTGCGTAACCTTCATCGATCCGATGGCCAAGGCTCTCGGTTTCCTCTGCAGAGGCGCCAAGGTCTTCTGAGCAGGCTGGTGGCGCCAGGCCAGAGGAGGGTTCGGCCACGGATGCGTTTCCTTCACATTCATCGACTGCAGGGGTTTCGGCGACCCGATCCTCATGGCTGCCTGCGTTTCCTTCTCCTGCGGAGACTTGGGGAAGGTCCTCTGAGTGGGCTGCTGGTCCGGGACTGGCAGAGTGCTCGGGAACGGAAGGAGATGTCTCTTCTCCACCCTCGGCCACGACAGCCCCTTCAGCCCACTGATTCCTAAGGCTTCCTTCTTCGGCGGTCTCTCCCGGGTTTTCCGAGCAGGCAGAGGGACCTGGGCTGGAGCATTCTCCTGAAACGGGCAGAGAGGAGCCTTCTCCTCCTCCATCTGCACATGCAGCGCCTTCAGCCAGGGGACTTCCAGTCTGGCCCGCCTCTCCACTTCCCATCGGCTCTTCTGCGAAGGTCTGGCTTCCCAGACTAGAGGGGGGGCCCAGCACTAAAGGGGACACAGCCTCCTCACTCCCAGCTGCTGCAGCACCTTCAGCCAGCGGACTTCCAGTCTGGCCCGCCTCTCCACTTCCCATCGGCTCTTCTGCGAAGGCCTGCCCTCCTAGACCAGAGGGGGCACTCGGTGCTGAAGGAGATGCGGCCTCCTCACTCCCAGCTGCTGCAGCGCCTTCCGCCAGGGGACTTCCAGTCTGGCCCGCCTCGCCACTTCCTGTAGGGTCTCCTGAGAAGACCTGCCCTCCTCGACCAGAGGGGGGGCTCGGTGCTGAAGGAGATGCGGCCTCCTCACTCCCAGCTGCTGCAGAGCCGTCAGCCTTCTGACCTTCGAGGCAGCCTTCGCCGCCTTCTTCCAAGGGGTCTTTGGACGGGGCCGAGAGTGCCGGACTGGACGAGTGGTCTTCACTTGGGTCAGATGCCTTTTCTTCCTGTTTATCAGCAGAAGACGTTTCACCCCCTGGATCAAGCTGGGCCTCATCTGTTCCTTCTGCAGAGTTTTTCATCCCTGGGCTGAAAAAGGCAAAGTAAACCAGCTGACTACATCATGAAATATCCTAGAGTCGGACCCAAAACCATTCAGGAAACTTCTGTGCTGCATATTTGTGACGTCCTGAAGACCCGTAAATAGGGGTGTGCAAAAAGGAAAACAAAAAAAAAAAGCCGGTATTTTTCAGCTTTGGGTAAACCAGACCCGAAAACTATAGGTAAATGCCAAATTTCCCCAGTAAAATACAGGTAAGGTATTTGGATTGGGGCTATATTCAGGTCCAATTTACACCACCTGAAGAAAAGGAGGCATGTTAGAATGCCTTCTTTCCCTCTGGTAGCCCCTACAGATTTCCCTGTCAATTTCATTCCATGCCTGTCAGCAGGGAGTGAAATCGACAAGGGAAAGCTTGGCTCTCTGCCTTCTCTTCTCTAGCTGACAGATTATAGCTGGAGAAGGGCGTGCAGGGAACCCAGGCATGTTTACAATGCCTTTCTTTCCCTTCCGGATCTTGGGGAGGGAAAGAAGGGCATTTAAACATGCCCCCCTGCCACCACCATGGAAACACAGTCTCTCGGGGCAGAAGACATCCTTAAATGGCTCCCTCCTTCCCGGTCTGTGACACAGACAGCTCCATTTGGGTTCCTGCCACACCTCCATAGATGTGTGGCTCCCTACATCCTTGCAAGAAACATATCCAGTTGTGACTGGATAGGGCTTTAAGGCACCCACTGGAACCAGAGGGGTGGCTCAGAGTCGGCATGGAAAGGCATGCATGTGCCATAGATATGCAGCGGAAAAAAACAATAATTGGGGAGCGAATGCCTTTTCTGCAGAGGCCCCATGCTCGGTCCTGAAGGACAGGCAGCAGCATCCGCCTCCTGGGAGTGCTCGGCAGGGCCCACTGCAGTGGGGGGGATCAATGGCTGGCCCAAAGAGAGCTTGGCCCATTCGTGCTTATGGGCATTTAGGTCTAAATCCAGCATACAAGATTGTTGATCAGCTAAACTGCCACAGCCCTGGAGAATGCAACCCACCAGTGCTATAAAGATAACCCCACACCCCTGTGGCACGGAGATTCCATTCAAGCACGGATCTGGTTCCAGGCTAAACTTCTGTGCTCCCTCCTCCTGCCACCAGTCAGGGATTCCCTCTCCACACTCTGGTCCCCTCTAAGTATTGGGGCTGCTGGGAAGGAAGTGAACCTCTCCTCACAAAGGTGCTTCTGGACACTGTGACCAGCCGGAGTGTGAAGCCCTCCACCTCCAGAGGGGCGGGGTGGGGAGGGCAAGCCCTTCTTGCACCAGCCTGGGCAGCGACACAATGCTTCCCTCTGGAGGAACAGGAGAGAGCCAGAGCCCAGGAGCACCTGGAAGACTAGCAGGATTCATGGCCGGCCGGGGGAGGAGCTTCCGGGAGTCCCTGCAGTGGCCAAGTGGGCCGTGACTCGGGAAAACCCTTCCCTGGCCATGAACTGTATTCGTCTGCCAGGTGCTCCTGGACTCTGGCTCTCTTCTGCAGCTACAGACCGGCCGACGGGGCCCCTGTCTGGACCTCTGGAGGAATGCAGCCCTTCTTGCTTACCTTGCAGGAGCCGGTGTCCCTTCTTGCCCTTCAGTGGGATCAGGTCTGGAAAGGTTCTGGAATACAGGGTGAAACGTTGACTTTCACACCCAGCGGCTTTAGACCGAAGCACAGCCGGGCCCTGGCAGCCGCTCTTCCCCCTCTCCAGCCCAGACCCCCAGCGAGAGCTCTGGCCCAGGCGCACCCCCCAGAGCACGGCAGCTCCAAAAGCACAGCTGGCAACAGGGGCGGAGAAGGCAGGGCTCAGCAGGCAGGGGAAGGGAGGAAGAGCACCAGAGCGGCTTCCAAAGGCCGAGGCTGCCGTCCCAAAGGCAGCTTTCCCCCCTAGCGGAGCCCACAGCAGCCCTGTTTCCCTCCCTCCAAAGAGTTCTTCAGGCATGAAGGCACAGAGCCAGCCTCCCCCAAGGGCAAGGGGACTGCCAGGAACTCTCAAGGACGGCAGGGCTAATCTGTCACCGGATCTCTCGGTGTCAGAGGTCACAGGGCTGGCCAGAAGTACAGACTGAGTCAAAGCGAGAGAGAGGCCTCCCGAGAGGAGAACAGCAGTGGTACCTTTCAGCTAGGTTTAAAACCCCATCAGGCTCCTGAGAGAATCAGAAGTCAGGAAGCCTGCTGGCCACCGGGCGTGATTGTGCAAGTCCAAAAATAAAACTTAACATGTATACTTGTATATACTTTTGAATATGAGCGAGGGTGCAGAAAAAGACTTTACCTGGGATTGATCTTCACCTTCATTGCTTAAAGACGCATCATTCGTTGGGCTGAGGAATGGAACAAAAGGCAGAATGTTCAGACAGCCAAGGATTTCCACAAGGAAAGCCCTCTCCCCCCACCATCCCCCCCCCCAATGCCACCTCCTGGGGCTAGCCACCCGTTATTAATGCTTCTGCCCCAACGGATAGGGAAAGGAAGGGGAAGCTGGAGGGATGCGGAGCAGGAAAAAAAAGGGGAGAGGCTGCAGGCACTGCCAGGGAGATGGAAAGAGGAGAAGCAAGAGGGAGAAGGGGGAATGAGGGCCCCCCCACACACACACAGGTTCTCACAGGCCCCCCCCCACTTGTACATAGCTATAAAGCTACAAACAAATGTAACTGTCAAAAGCACACATTCTGGTTTTTCTTTTTATACCAGAGTAAAAGTAACCGGGGGGGGGGGAGAGCCAGCTGTAAGAGTATTCATCCATCCCCTTCATCATTTTCAAGGCACCTTCTGTGTTTGTATTATCCCGTATATTCCCATAACAACACCAGTTTATTTGAGCTTTGCAATTTACCACCCGGAACAAGACAGCCGCTCTGTGCAGTGCTGCTGGGGAGGACCTGGCAGCTCAGACCTCCGGCTGCCCCTGGAAGTGTGGATTTCTCAGGCCGCAGCCCGTACTCGAGAGCAGCAATGCATTATTTAGACATATTGACTTCCAAGCCCACATGAAAACAAGCCGCTTATCACCCCACCGGGATTGATTCCCTGCGTTAAGGAAAGAGGCGTCCAGCAACCGAGATAGCAAGAGCTCCATGTGTGCCCCCAGTCAAGCCCTGCCACTGAGTGGGCCATTTACGTCTTCTGCGTTAAGAAACTGCTGCTGGCTGCATCTTCTTTGCTGATGCAGCATAATTTGCAGGGACTGTTAATCTGCTGCAGCCTGGAAGTGCACCTCTGACGCCTGGGGAGTCACGAAATTAATCATGACTCCTATGATCCCAGGCCCTGCAATGTCTTCTGCAGCAAAGCAGAGCCATGGCAGTACAAGCGGCCCCGATTCCACCGAGGACGCGGTCTCGTCCCCTGCCCGTTTTTAACTTGTTTGAGGGTAGGCACAGTGAGGGCCTTCTCACCCATGCACAGAGGCTCTGAAGTGAACCTCTGCCCAGAACCCTTTGCAGGACGAATCTGTCCGAAGGGCAAGTGTTGCCCATGAGAAAGCACAAGCCTTTCTCTCCGCTAGCAGCTGAGCATACAGACAAGGGGGGCAGAGCTGATGGATACGTGGGAAACGACAGTCACAAAGAAGCAGCCCGATAAGGGCATGTGCTGGATTTCCACTTTTCTCTGGGAGTCTTGATTACCCCCCACCGCTCCTCAGGTGGGTGTGCTGTTCCAAAAACCCAAAGCCCCCCCCCCCGGGGCACGGACAGGGCTCCTTTGGCCCTTGGATCCCCGTGTCTCAGAACACCTGATGCAGACCTGTATATGCATTTGGGCCCAACAGTGCCCTGAAGCTTGCATTTAGGTCTTGGAACAGACGTCAGCAGAAGCAGAGGTTCCACCCACCCACTTAACCAACTCAACTGCCAATTTTTTTAAAAAAGCAACTTACTCAGAAAGATCTTCGGCAGCAACATCCTCCGAGGACACTGCAACACAAGAGACAACAGTTTCCTTTCAACACAAGCCGGCACACGCCAGTCTTCGGGGAACAACGACAGACGCGTGAGAGGCACCCACCGTTTTCCACAATGACCTGGCACCGATGAAACTGGCGTTCATTCAAGTGTGTGGCCATCTTGTCTAAGCCGGAATCATCCGTCACGTAATCACAGCTCAGGCAGACCGTGGTCATGCCCCTGGGGGTGGGGAGAGAAGGCAGCCATGAGTACAAGTGAGAAAAAGTTACCAAAGGGCCTCTCCTGCCGGCGCTGTCTGGAGCCAAGCCATTCCGACCTGGCTGGCTCACAGAAGCACATGTTTCCATCACACGCCTTCCTTTCCAAGCCTTTCATAAAGAAGCCACGACAAGCACAAATCATCCTGCCAGAACTCTGAAATCTGGAAAGAACCCAGGGGAAAGCAGCGCTCACTATTGCTACATACAGCTGCCTGGGGCCCCGGTCCAGAAGCGTTTCGTAGCTTTGCTACCACAGCCTGAACGGCGGCCTCCAGAAGCACCCTCAGTACAAGGGAGTCTCAAAGCTGCCAAGATGGCCAGAGAGCAAACTTCAGCCAAAGGGAAGGGGGGCAGTGGGAATCACACCAATGAACGATCGTCAAGGCAGGTTCCGAGTCGTGTTTCAAGTGTGGAGTTCTGCTCTGAAAGTTAAGCTACACTTGCATATGTTCTAAGCCCAGCACCACACCAACAGAGTTCTTTGCCGGCAGAATCCAGAAAGCTTTTGTATCTGGTTAGAGAAGAGGTTCAGGACTGGCATTCAGAGAACAGCCGCCCTGAGCCCACCATGGCAGGGAAGCCGAGATACAAATTTAAGGAATAAATAAATAAACAGAGTTGCCCAAAATTTACACCAAAAGGAGGAGACTGGGAGATCATTACCTCAGTTCTTCAGAACGAGCCTTATAAATCCAAAACCGTTTACTCTGACGGGCACTGTGAAAACTGCAAGGAAACAGAATGTTTCTGGGTGGATTTCTCTGGGCGTGAAGGACCGCCGCCCAGTCCACCGAGCCCCGCAACGGCCACCTCCCCCGGCCAGGGCCCCCCTACCTCATCATGTGGTTCACGTAGGCTTTGCTGCAGCTCGTGCTGTAGCGGCACAGGCTGCAGTGGACGTAGGCGGGGAAGTGGCTGGCAAACGTCCGGATGTCGGCAGAACACTCGATGCACTTCTGGATTTCTGAACATCTATCGGGAGAGCAGCGTCGGAAGGAGAACATTAACCCAGCGTCAGAAGGAGAACATTCGAGCCCATTAAAGAATGCAAGGAAAATGCGCTTCCTCAAAATCACACTGGGCAGGATCCCAAGACACATGACTGCCAATCCCACTCTGAAGGGTCTTTCTGCTGTGTCAGACTAACACCTTGGCTACCTCATAAAGAATAAGCCCCTTTCAGGGACTCTCTGGAGTTGGGGTCAGCATGGCACGAGAGGGTACCCTAGGAATGGGGCGGGGGGAGAGGCGCCCCAAGGGCTTTGGGCACATTTTTAACATCCAACAATGTGACAGGTGGGAAGCTCCAGGAAGAACACATAAAGCTGCCCCTGTACAGGATCAGACCCTTGGTCCACCAGGGTCAGCACCATCTGCTCTGACTGGCAGCTGCTCTCCAGGGTCTCAGGTGGAGGAGGTCTTTCATATCACCCCATTGCCTGATTCATTTAACTGGAGATGTCAAGGACTGAACCTGGGACCTTCTGCGTGCCACTGAGCCGCAAGCCCTCCCCTTAAAACATGAACATGCATGAAGCTGCCTTCTACTGAATCAGAGACCCTTGGTCCACCAAGGCCAGGATTGCCTACTCAGACCAGCAGCCGCTCTCCAGGGTCTCAGGCAGAGGCCTTTCCCATCACCTAGTACCCTAGTCCTTTAACTAGAGATGCTGTTGGGGACTGAACCTGGGACCTTCTGCATGCCCGAGAGGGGTGGGGCTGCACTGCCACCCGGCCTGCGAGAGCCTCCTGCCAGCCCAGAGTCTGCAAGGCCCTGAGCTGCAGAACTTCTGCCCACGGCCACCGTCTCCTGAAGAGCAGGGCGCGGCTCACTCGGGACCTCCCAGCTGGGCTACCGCAGTGCCCCCGACAGCCGGATCTGGGAGGCTGTGGATTCCTGCCCAGGTGGCATTTGGGCTACCCCCCACCCAATGCTCCCTCAAAGCCGTGGAGTCTGGTGAGCAAACATCCTACTTTGGGAGCGACTGGCATTGAAGCTGTAAGCGAGCAATTTGGCCACTGCATAAATTAGTTGGCTCTGGAGCCATCCTTCCTGAGTGAAGGCAAAAATGGGTGAGCCGGAGGCTAAAAAACTGTGAGCTAGCTCACACTCACTCAGCTGAGAGGGAACACTGCCCCCCACCCCACCCCACCCCAGGGACAAGGATCGGAAGACTCACCGGAGATTATTTAATGCTGTGTTTGCGATCTTATTGTTCTTCTTGCTGCCACTGCCGCTGCCACTGCTGCTGAGGCTGCTGGTCCCCGTGCTCAGCCTTTTGCTCCAGGGCTTGGGCTTGGGTTTGGGCTTGCTGACATTCAACTTATTGTAGTTCTTAGTGTTTGTGGCTTTCACATTGGGAGACAACTGTAAAGTGGACGTGCTGGCGCCAACAACGGGCGTGGGTACCGATCCAGGCGGAATAGACCCAGCGGAAGCTCTGATAGTCACCTAGGATGAGAAGAGGAGATCCAGCAAGCGCCTCTCCAGACCGGGAAGGCCACCTCCTTTCTCGCCGCCCAGACCTGCGCTTCCATGTGAGCAGAGAGGGAGTCATCCCAAGCACAGGAAGGGTCCGCAGGGCTAGACGATGCCGCTCTCTGCCGCCCTTGGAGGGAGGGGCCGGCCAGCCACACTGCCACGGGAGACTCCCGGCTCAGCCACACCCACCCCCAACACCAAAGCCAAGCAGGGCAGCACCACACAGGCTCCCACGCACCTGCCTGGAGTCCCGCCTCTACAGACACATCGCACACATTACCAGGATCAGGAATGGCTGAAACCACTCCACTGGGACTGGACTCCAACGGGAGACAGTGGGTGAAAGGAAACCGTCCTGGTGTTTATTGATAGTTGCCCCACCTCCAAGCCCAGGGTGGACGCCAGACGGAAGAGCCCCAGGAGAGATACGGGACAAAATCCCACCAGACTGAAACCTCCCCTGCAGAGCTAGTGACTCCTGATCCTGCTTCTAAACAGTGCTGGATTCTCACAAGGCATGCTCCTACCCACGGTTTTCTCCACCCCCTACACACAGATTCACCAAACAAATTTAGGGACTCTTGTTTCTCATAACTCTGCCATTGTGAGTTCACCTCCCATGCGGGTGCGATGCCCCCCTGCCAGAGACCGCCTTCTCAAGCAACTGGGCTTGCCGTCGCTTGAGAACAAGGCCAATGGGATTCAGGGATCCTCCCGTGGGTCTGGGAGTTGTGGCCACGGGGCACCCAGGGATCAAGCTCCATATCAGCAGGCAGGGCCCCTGCACAGCCATCTCCCCAGCAATCCCAGATATACAAATTCCGCTAGGAGAAACACCATCATACGATTCGCTCTTTACACTATGAACCTTGTGGGTCTGCTGAAATCGTTGAAATCAGGTTCCACCTACACAGCCGGCAAACTGAAGAAGTTGAAGGAAACGCATCTTTTCAGTATCTAGAACGGGCGTCTTTGCAAAGGCTGTTTGGGAAATGTTATGACTATGTGGACTCCTCCTATCGAGTTCCACCGACTGCATGGACTTTACGTCTTATCTTCTAAGGAGGAAGCACAGCATCTTATGCCTTACTAGAGTTATAGTATGCACTAAATTTTGCTGTTGTGACATCACCAACTTTATATTTGTTAAACAGTTTATATTTTGGGCATTTCTGATGGTGTTTCTCCTAGCAGGATTTGTATATCTGGGACCTCTGTGACACTAGTTTTTCCTGTTTTTTGGAATATCCCTCCTGAGGCAAAGGAGCCAGCTGGTGCCACAGGTAGCCCCATCAGAAGTTCCTGGGGACCCAGTCATGCACATGCGGCCCCCTCCCCTTGCTCCTGGCCTCGGACCACTTCTCACAACGGCAAGGCTTACTTTGGTTCCTGGAGGCAATCCTTCGAGTTGAGGGGGTTTCCTGAACGTCCGGTGATGCTGAGATTTATGGTCCAGTTTTTCTTTGCACGTCAGGAACTGGAGTCGGCACTTGGTGCAGCGGTGCACTCCTTTTTTCTTTGCAAAACAGAAGACAACTGACAGTTCATTCGGGATTTGCTGTTGAGCTGCAATTGTCATACCAGAATGAAAGCAGAGATCTCAAGGGGGCCACCCTGACTGCAGGTGTGAGCGAGAGACCACAGGGCCTCTGGGCCCGCTCCACACTGACACACAGCCAATGTTCCCTCTAAGCTGAGTGAGTGTGAGCTAGCTCAGGTTTTTAGCCTCTGGCTCACACCTTTTTGTCTTAGCTCAGGAAGGAGGGCTCCAGAGCAAGCTAACTTATGCAGTAGCCAAATCACTTGCTCACAACTTTAATGCCAGGAACTCTCAAAGTGGAATTTTTGCTCCCAAGACCCCCGGTTTAGAGGGAGCATTTCACCCCTGGCTCTTCGAGCTCAACACCTTCCTGCCACGAAGGCACTGCCTGCTCCCGCCGCTCAGAGCAGCTAAGGCCGACGGGAGAGCAGAGACCAGGCACCGCTGCACAGCATCCCCGGAGGGCCACCCATGGTGTTGCAGACTCAAGCTGGATGGCAGCCCCTGATCCAGGTCCAGGGGAGGGGGGCCAGAGACCCCCTCCCCAGCCACAACAGCTGGCACCCAAAGCGGCGGGCCTTCCCTTCCCCTGTCCCAGAAAAGGAACAGCTTACCTGATGCCTCATGTAGTGATGCATATACGGGGCCCCAATTTTAACAACTTTAAGGCAAAAGGGGCAGAGCAAGTTTTTTGTGTTCTCGTGAACGGCTCGGAAGTGTTTCTCCACATCTGAAAATGCCGACGATCTGTAGTTGCACACCTAGACACACAAAGATACACAGACTGATCTGTAAAAGCTTTCATAAAGGGCATTTTCAGTGTACACAAAACAACGTTCTGCGGTACCTGGCAGACGTAGGGCATTTCCCCGGGCCTGTGATTGTCCTTCATATGTTGCAAAAGAATTTGCTCCGTTTCAAAGGATAATTCACATATTCTACAGATGGCTGGGGGGAAAAAATACAAAACAAACCCAAAAACTGAACTTTAAAAACTTTAAAAGCAATGGAATAGGGCAGATCTGGCCATTTTATTGGGCTCTTTGATAGTTCATCAACATTTCATAAAACATCTGACACCCCGCCCCCCCCAGTTTCACTCCTACGCAGTGTTCCCTCTAAGCTGAGTTAGTGTGAGCTAGCTCACATTTTCTTAGCCTCCGGCTCACCCATTTTTGTCTTAGCTCTGGAAGGAGGGCTCCACAGCAAACTAATTTATGCAGCAGCCAAATGGCTCACTCACAACTTTAATGCTGATAGCTCACAAAGTAGAGTTTTTGCTCACAAGACTCCACAGCTTAGAGGGAGCATTGCTCCTAAGAGAAAACAATCGTGTCTTCAGGTAATCGGAGACAGATCCTCCACGCAAAAGGTTGCAGATCCCGCACAGTGCCCATAGAAGACGCTCTCCACCCCAGCCCATTCCAGGCCCACAAAAGGAAATTCTGGGGGTGGAGAGATTGGGCACAGGCTGCAGCCGAGTGGAAAGGAGAGAACACGACCACTATTCCCGCCTCTTGCGTGAGCAGAGCTCCTCTCGGGGAGAGAAAGGAGCAAATCCCCCCCCCCCCCCGCAGCATACAAAACACATACAAAAACACACGCCCCACCCTAAAAGTTAACCTCCCCGGGCTGGGAAAGGCTCCAGAGAAGAGGGGCGGGTAGGATCACAGCAGACCAGCAGGATCTTCTGCTGGCGCTTTGTGGGATTCAGCCCAACAGCAACACGCTTTGCCTGGCTTTTGCACACAACATCTCTGCTCTGCTCCAGCGCTGGGAAGTTCCCTGCTGCCAGACTTCAATGTCTCTCCCGCACAAGGGCCAAACTTGTGAGCCAGAATATTTTCATGGTTCTCATATGACGGGCAGGAGAACGAGAGGCATGTCGAGACACAGAAAACCTTGGGGCCAGAGTTCCCTCTCAGCTGAGTGAGTGTGAGCTAGCTCACAGTTTTTTAACCTTCTGGCTCACACACTTTTGTCTCCACTCAGGAAGGAGGGCCCCAGAGCAAACTGATTTATGCAGCAGCCAAATTGCTCGCTCACAACTTTAATGCCGGTGGCTCACAAAGTAGAATTTTTGCTCAGAAGACTCCACGGCTTAGAGGGAGCATTGCTTGGGATGCCCAGAACATGCAGCTCCTCCCTCGTGGCATGCTGAGGCGGGAAGGCTCCACTTAGCCACTTCCCAGGGTTTGGAGCCACTGCTGGGAGGAAAAGCCTTCTCCACTGGGGAGGGTCCCAAAGAGGAGGAACAACTCCACCATTTAGGAACCATTCATCTCAGAACTAAGTACTCCTGAACACAGGGCGCAGGGCATCAATCCCAGGTTCAAGTCTTCATCATTACAGGAAAGGCCCCTTCGGGATGGGCTGGAACAGAAAGATTTTGTGCATGGGGAGAAAGCCCCCCTCCTCCCCCCGGCCACTGCAGAAAAGAGAGTCAGCAGCTCCTCAGGCAGCCCCTCTTGCAAGCTCACTCCAGGAGAGAGAACCGGGGCCCCAGGCAGGGAGAGAGAGAGAACCAGGGAAGAGCTGAGCCCCGTCCATTCATTCACTCAGGCACTCACTGGACGACTCGTGAGGCGTGTGGGTGCTCTCAATGTGGCACTGCAGCTGGAAGGGGGTGGGGAACTGTCGGTAGCAGTGCTGGCAGGTGGTGTGGCTCTCCCAGCTCTCCTGCTTCTCCAGCTCCAGGTGGTGCTTCATGTGGTTCATGAACCTGGGAGGGACAGAAGACTCAGAACGCGCCGGAGGGGCACCACATCCCACTGAGCCAAGGACCTGCTAGTAGAGGCAGGCCCTCCCCTGAAGGGCTCGCAACCCGAGGGGAGAAAAGAAAAAGGAAACTTTAAAACGGAGGTAGATATCATCGACGTGACCCCCTGCAGGCAGATCATCTTAAGGGGGGACTTTAAAGACACGAGCAGGGCCACTCCCTCAGAGAGGGGCGGAGAGGATGGGCACTGGCCCCCTCACGGGCAAGGACGCTTCCCCTCCCTTCCCAAAGGGATCCCTGAAAGAGGCCACTGTTATTACTCTCCGGAGCACCTTAAGACCGCTTCGGCCGGAAGGGCACCAGTTCCAAACAAACTACGGAGCAGCTTCCCATCAGGTGGCAACTCCGAAATGTCAGTCGCTCCCTAACGCTACGCTCCCAGCCTCCATTCCGGGCCCAGGGAAAGGCTCTGGGAGAGATGCACCCCGGAAGGGCGCAGGCGTACCGGATGTTGTTTTTGAGAAGCTTCATGCAGCTGGCACACTTAAAGGTCGTGTGCGTCTTCTGCTCCTGATGCACCTGCTGGGTGTTGCCCTCGTACTTGCCGTAGTAGAAGTCGTTCACTAACATGATCAGTTTCCCTTTCTCCGACTCAGCAATTTTAGCCGATGCACCTGAGGAATCTGTCGTGGGTGCCCCCAGAAAGGTGTGCACCAGCTCTGGACAGCAATACTGGAAGAACAACCAACAGAAACACTCTTTGGACAACAGAAGGCTGCTGCAAACTACTGTTAGCCCCCGGATTATAACTTTATAATTTCCCCCTCGGCACCTGGCACTTGACCACACAACAGATACATCGACCACTGTGAACAGCAGATGGTTAAATACCAAAGCAAGTGCCACGGGCTTCAAAAGACTTATTTCCAAGCACGCACGCCTAGAATTGTGGTCGCTTGTTATTTGAACCCCGTGGTCCTCACTTACACACGGACATGGCCAGCACAAATACCACACGGGAGTCCCAAATCCCCTGGCAATTGTCAGCCCACTCCTTGCAATGGGCTTGGTTGCCATAGGTGATGGGATGAAGCCTGGAATGTTCACTTTTGTTTTTGCTTGCTTAGCCACCTGCTTGCTTTCCTAGCTCCCTAGAAGGAGCTATGTGACTCGGCGCTCCTGGTGTCAGCTGTCTCTTGGGAATAATGAACCGTTATGTTCTGGCGGGATCCTACCTTGGTGTGATCGGCTCTAGGCCATTAGGATGTTAGGGAGGGCTGAGTATAATTGCTACCTCTGCGCACTTTTGAGCTAGTTGTAACCAAGACCGTTAAGAGTAGTGTCCCCTCTAAGCTGAATGAGTGCGAGCCAGCTCACAGTTTTTTAGCCTCCAGCTCACACATCTTCGTCCTCGCTCAGGAAGGAGGGCTCCGGAGCAAATTCATTTTTGCAGCAGCCAAATGGCTGGCTAACAATTTTAATGCCAGCAGCTCACAAAGTGGAATTTTTGCTCACGAGCTTAGAGGGAGCATTGGTTAAGAGCCCGGATCCCTTCAATGTCTCAATAAGCTTTTATCCTCTGAATTACTGTTGTTGGGAAGTGATTGCTCCGGGGTTCTGACAGCAATCATGAAAATCTGCATTCTGCTCTCTTTGTGTTATCTAGCAATGGCCAAGATAGGTCCCGTCTTTGATTTCGGTGAGATATACATATGAAGTAGCACGTCGACAATGAAATTGGAGTTGGCAGGTAGGATTCCTTCATAAAATGCCCACGAACAGCAGCGGCAACAATGCATTTAAGCCCTCTCTCTCACGCACACCCACACACACTGTGCTCCAGGCTCCTTCCCAACGGTGTAAGCAGCAACAGCACTGGGCCGCATTAGCTGGCGGGATTTCATACATATTTTCTAAAGCTATTTCCTGGATTTTCAATAACATTCTCCTGCTGGAAACAGAAGCTCACACAGCAGACAGAAAACGCCGCACCTGATTTCAATGCTCTTTCATTCAAAATGTTTATTTATACCGGACTAGGGGAAACGCAAACACATTCTAGAGGGAACAAGGACTGTGCCAATCCAGAAGCCACATAATGCAGAAGACAACCAGTGCTTTCCTGGTCTCCCTACACTGAGCGGCTTTTCACTTCTGAACAAGGACAACACTCAAAAACCTCAGCACGATGACGGCTTGGCAAAGCCACAAAGTACTCAAGAACCATGAGTGCAAGTATCATCGGTAACAATGCATCATTCGCTACAAAAAAAAAAAACAAAACCCTTACCTTCATGTGGTTTTTTAAGGGATCCAAAAGGTTGAAATGAATATTACACTTGGGACAGGCTTGTGGGAAAGCGGCTCCATTCTTAGTGTTGCAGGAGGCCATCCCTGCGAAGGCAAAGGCACAGGGCATGACTGCAGCCCCTCACACCCAAAGGGAAACCTCTTCGGAGGGCGAACCGCTCACTCACGAGCTCCCACGGGCGGAATTATGACCAGCACCACATTCATAACAAAAACAGATTTTAAAGGTCCAGCATCACTGGTAGCAAAACCATTTAAGAACACAAGAGACGCCAATGTTGGATCAGGGCAACGGCCCATCCAGTCCAACACTCTGTGTCACACACGGTGGCCAGAAATACCCGGTGCCATCAGGAGGTCCAGCAGTGGGGCCAAGACACTAGAAGCCCCTCCCACTGTTGACCCCCCACCCCACCCGGCACCAAGAAGACAGAGCATCTCTTGCCCCCGACTGAGGGTTCCTATAAGAACGTAAGAGAAGCCATGTTGGACTCTGTGTCACACAGTGACACCAAAACTCATGGGCCATCAGGAGGTCCACCAGCGGCCACAGCCAGAACTCCAGAAGCCCCTCCCACTGTTGCCCCCCCCAAGCACCAAGGATACAGAGCATCTCTATCTCTACCACACAAATCATTCCTATCCCTCAAGAGCCTCGGCTGGATCAGGCCAATGAGGGTTCCTCGAGTCCACCCTCCTGTCTCACACAGCGGCCAACCAGTTGCACTGGAGAGGCCGAGGCCTTCTCCCGATGTTGCCTCCCAGCACTGATAAGCAGAGCCCTTCTGCATCAGACCAGTGGAGGGCCATCTGGCCCGGCGTCCTGTCTCACACAGCGGTAGCCAGAGGGTCGCTGCCACTAGATGGGGAGGCTCCCTTTCGTCACTCTGGCTACTAGCCATTGATGGCCCTCTCCTCCGCAAATCCCCCACCCCCTTTTTGAAGCCATCTGTATCTGTGGCCACCACTGAATTCTGCATCTGGACTGCTCACTGAGTAAAGGAGTATTTCTTTGTGTCTGTCTAGTACTTATTGCCTGTCAACCTCATCGGATGTCCCCAAATTCCAGTACTTCGGGAGTGGGAGAAAAGTTCTCTCTGTCCACTTTCTCAACAAAATGTATAATCTTATCAACTTCTAGCATGTCCTCACTTTCCATCAGAGAATTTCAAATATAATACTGAGACATGAGATCAAAAACATAAGCAGCAAGAAAGACAGGGCGAGGGGAGGGTCAACAGAATCAACCGATCGCAATCTCAGTTTCCCAAAACTTTTGCTTTAAAAAGACACATTTTATCTGATTTTGAAGACAGCAGAAATGGAGCCCAGTGAACAGCAGAGGGAAGGGCTCAGGAGCAGCTCCTGCTAAAGTCCTGCTCTTAATAAAGGCCGGCCTTGCCCCTGAATGTTGGCACCCTGCTGGTCTCAGGTTCGGGGAAGGTTCATAGGGGGGCCTGGGGAGCCTTCAAAAGAGAAACCCTGAAGAAAGCAGACAAAGAAGGGGCGGGCAGTGTTTCTATTTTGGCATGCATCACATATGTAGTTCC
This sequence comes from Gekko gecko, assembly GCA_029375565.1. Taxonomy (NCBI): domain Eukaryota; kingdom Metazoa; phylum Chordata; class Lepidosauria; order Squamata; family Gekkonidae; genus Gekko; species Gekko gecko. Next base: position 18,283,650 of record JAPDNY010000017.1, read on the forward strand.
AAGTTCATTGGGGGGGGTTAGAAGACCCGAGACCAGAACTGATGGAATAGCATCCTGAGAAACTGGACCCTTCGAAAGAGGGATCTGGGAACAAGAGGCCCCCATCTGGGCATCAAGCCCACTGGCCGTTGCACAAACAGATTCGGACTCTCTCTTGCGATCACGGACAGCCCGAACATCAACAGCTGCTGGGGACTCGCTGCAGGGCTTTGGAGAAGTCACCACTCAGCATCACCTCCCAATTTGTAAAACGAGAACCATGTTGGACTTCCCCACAGGACTGTTGTTGTGGTTTTTTTTTGGGGGGGGGGGGGCAAAGCAACTTCTGACATATTTCTAAGCTGGTTTATACAATAAGCTGCTTTGGTAAGCTTTTGTGCTGAAAAACAGATATCTGCGTATTTGCAAAAGGGGATCCACCGAGACCAGAACATGCTCCTGCCTCCAGAAACAGTGACAGGGACTTCCACGGGACTTGTTCCTAAGCACATGCAGTTCACCCAGATGTGTACAGAATATGCCTCCCCCCCGCCTCTCTCATCGCTTAAGGAAGTTAGACCAGGTTAGCTGTTGTAGATTTTCCGGGTTGTGTGGCCGTGGTCTTGGCATCGTAGGACCTGACGTTTCGCCAGTAGCTGTGACTGGCATCCTCAGAGGTATAACATGGAAAGATGGAGGACTCTCTATGTCACCTTGACACAGAGAGTACTCCTCCATCTTTCTGTGTTATACCTCTGAGGATGCCAGTCACAGCTACTGGCGAAACGGCAGGTCCTACGATGCCAAGACCACGGCCACACAACCTGGATAATCTACAACAGCCATTGAACTCCGGCCCTGAAAGCCAACAACATATTAGACCAGGTTCTTCACCTACATTCTGACTGTACCTGAGAGTTCAGCTTCACCCCCAGACCGCTTTCTGCACCTGGCTGGCAGCAGGCAAATCCGGAGCTTCCCTATAGCGATACCTGGTCACTTTTTTTTTTTAAATAAAGAATCCCTCCTCGCAAGTGTTGCTGTTTCATTTCCCGGTCTTAAGACCAGCTTTCTGCTTCCCACCTGGGCAGTAGGGCTCCCAATACCCTTTACCTTTCTGAAGCGATGGCATCTCGTTTGGAGATTTCACCGAAGACGCGAGAGGTGAACTGCTCCCGGATCCTGCCTCTTCAGCCCTCGCCTTTTTGGGACTAACGCTGCTCACTTCAGTAGATGCTGGACGCTTGGCCAAGCCTGTGATGGTTAGAAATTAAAAACATCTCCATCTTCCAGAAGATCTCCGACCCCTCGTTTCCCAGCTAGGCACCCTACTCCCCAGTCCAGCCTCCCCTTGCTCTGCTGGGCCTTTAATGCGCAGATTCCAGTGGCTCTTAGCTGCAAGGAGGTTCCTCCAAGGCATCTCAGCCTGGCCGCTCAGAATCACACACAACCTTCAGGGCAGGCCGGCATGAGGGGGAACACCTCCCTGGGAAAGGCGGAACACTCTCGTTTCACCCACAACCCTCCTTGCAACCAAGCTGCCCCTCGGAAGTGAGACACATTTCCAATGAGACTCCGTCACCAATGAGACCTCATTCCTCAAGGTCACCGTGAGCACAGTTATCACCAATGGTGCAAACGTTGTTTGTCGGAATGCATTAAATCTGATGGCCTCCAGAGCTCCAGGCTATAGTTGCCACTCAGCATCAGAAGATATACTGATAATTTGTTTAAGACGCTGCCACCACCCAACTTGGTATACTCATCGATGCCTTACGGAATGACAATCCAGTGATTGGATGCGAGGAGGGGGAGGCTCTTTAGGAAGTTGGGGAGGACCAAGCGGCTTAGGGCTTAGAAAGGCAACTCCAGGACTTGGGATTGTCTGCTGACCATCCCAGGGCATCCGAGCAAATGTGACACTCTGGCTCAGTGGAGGTGCCTCTGCTTGGCATGCAGAAGGTCCCCAGTTCAATCCCCGGCATCTCCAGTTAAAAGGATCAGGCAACAGGTGACGGGAAAGACCTCCGCCTGAGACTGCAGAGAACTAGCACCAGCTTTGATGGGCCCAGGGGCTGATTCAGTACCAGGCAGCTTCATGACTTTACACATTATAGGAGAGGGGCCGTGGCTCAGTGGCAGAGCACCCACTTGGCATGCAGAAGGTCTCAGGTTCACTCCCCAGCTAAAGGACCAGGCGGCAGGTGACGTGAAAGACCTCTGCTGTTGCCAGTCGACACGGGCTTTTGGATTTTGGTCACTTCTTCCTGATTGTATTAACAGGCATGAAAAGCAAGTATTTGTGAGACAGCCATAACACAGAATGTGTTGTTACACGTACCTGCGGTTGTCATTGCTGTGCCACTTGGACACTGGGCTGCTCCTGAATTCTGCCTTATGCCAAAAACTATGCTGGAAGTATTAGTTGGGGCAGCCTGTGGAAGATTTCATTGATTAGCTCAGCTGAAGCATTTCAAGAGTGTACACTGGATTTTTTTTTTAAAAATCCAGATCTTTTCATTCTGAAGGCACACGTACAGAGTTCCCAGTTCTGTCACCACAACCCCAATAAGCACATTCTCAGCATCTATTATTATACTTTTTAAAAACCCAAAATAATTAGTGACACGAGTTTTAGTGTCATAGAATTAAACACATCTCCTTATTTCTGCTTCGAAACCCTCCTGGGGTCATCGCACTGCTACTTCCTTGCCCGCGGGAGTCAGGACCTGGCGATACCTGGGCAGCCACCCATCCTACCATCCTGCTCACCAGCTTGGACTGACAGTGAAACAACAAAGGGCTTCCGAAGAGGCTTTCAGCTGCACCCGTCAGGAATGCAGGGCCTCAAGGCGGGGTCTGCCCTCATTTCCAGCCACTCTGGAGCACAAATCGGAAACTCCAAAGAAACCCTTCAGTGGAACCAACTGTTAATGCTGGGCAGCGACAGAAGGCAACCGAGCGGGTGGAGACAAGGCACTCGCCACCATGCTTCCACAGCACACCGGTGCATCTGCCCACTTTCTTTATCTGATGAAGTGAGCTGAGACTCCCAAAAGCTCCTGCCCAGCCACAAACTCCTCCCCTGCCACAGACTTTGTGAGTCTTCCAGGTCCTCATGGACTCTTGCTCTTTTCCACTGCTACAGACAGACTGACACGGCGGTGGCCCATCTTGATCTAGTAACAGATGATGCCTAAGCATTCAGATTCAACACTCAAATGCTGCAGGATTCACTGACACATTTGACGGTTTTTGTTCCATACCCACTGCCTGAACAGTTGGAAGAATTCAGTGGTAAATAAAACAAACCCGGCATAAATAAATCAATACATTTTAGGATCTTGGTTTGAAACGAGTCCTTCAGCACTGAAACAGTTACAGATATTTGGGCACATTTTTAAATTTCTTGCTTGTCAAGTTCTCTACTCTATTTACGGCATGAAAGAAAGCCGGAGTTCTGCTGCATAACACTGAGAAGTGGCTCCCTGCAGAAGTGATAATAACGAGCCAATGCCTCACTCTAATTTGGCCGTCGGGAACATTAATGCACTTGTACTTGACACCATGCGTGAAAGGTCTGTAGGCCACATGACTGGCTGTTACACTGTTGTAAATATTTTTTAAAAAACTGAAAGACTTTAAGTCTCTAATATGGCACAGTTTGTTTTCCAAGACTGCTCTTGTTGATGAACAAACATTTGCCTGTTGCTCTTACCAGCTGGATGAGTTTCAGGCTCAAATATGCCACATTAGCAAACCTAAGAAATGTTTTAAAAGCTTAGCCCCAGGTGATGTTCACAAAAAGTACCCAGTTAGCACCCAGCAAACAGCACAAGAAAACCCTCCAAGAAGAGAAAATATCTACCCGATGGTGGAGCGCTACTGGCTGCGCAGTTACCGTTGCCACCGGCCGGGCCGCAGACGGAGCCATGGCGGGTATGTTCAGGTTCCCGGATATCGACGGCGTTGGGGCAGATCTGCTAACGGGCTGAGAGATGCCAGCGCTTGGCTTGGCTGCTTCTTGGGGCGAAGAGCCTCCGGGAAGAGGCTTCTGCAGGCCCGGTGAAGCCCCCGAAAGACTGCCTGCCCGCGGCTGGGGCTGGACGGCTAGCGTGCTTGCGGCAGGTCGGGCCAGCGGCTGGAACCCTGGAAAAACAGCCACGGTTACTGGCGAGAATGTCTGACCTTGACTGTCACATGCCACTGCAAGAGCTTTAAAGTCACCCCTCTCTGAGAGGGCCGTACCTCTTTTCGGCGTCCCGTTCTGTACTGCCGTGCGTGGCGAGCTGGGGTGGACTCTGTTTAATATATCTGTGGGAAAGGGAGGGTTGTACCAAGTCCATAAGGTATTTCTGCTACAAGCTTAGGAGAAAGTCAAATTACACTCGCGTGAACGTGATCAGGGGAGCGACAGAAAGTCTCCCCCATGAAATGTGGTCAGTGCAAGTATACTAATGTCTGCCAGCCTGTAAATGTACAAGAGGAAATCTTTACACTTGCAAAAGCAGCAGCTAAACACCTCTCGATGGGTACCAGCAAGCCAGCCCAAGAGGCCCTTAACCCTGCTCTCTTTGATAAACAGGGTAACTAAATATCTTTTAACTGCAAATAAAAGATGTTGTTAATCTCAGCATCTGGCAACAGTATCTCCAGCCTCTTTTCCCTACTCACAACCCTCCAGTCTCCAGGTATTTTGTGGGGAGCAGACCCTGATCAACCCCTCACTTGTGCAGTGAAGACACAAGCCTTATTGACCTGACACAAACATCCCAGAATCACTCCTTCACTCAAAGGGGCTGCACACACTGGCCAAGGCAGCAGCCCTTTCCTAAGATCCCAGTCCACGGAGCAGCACCTCCACCCAAGCACCAGTTGCCTTACCCAAGAGCCAGTAGTTGAAGCAAACGGGCCCAGAGATTATTTCAGGATACCTCTGAAGTTATACTCTTTTGTGCAGACAAGACACGAATGCTGGTCAGTCCCTGGCTGTGTAGCTGCTCGTGCAGCCAAGGAACATATGGGTGTTGTATGTTTTTGCCTGAGAAGGGCCCGTTTACTGTTCAGCGCCTCAGTGTACTGAAAACAGAAGCCACGGATTCACCCTCCTGTGCGGTAAACTTGTAAAAGAGGAAAGAGATGCCCCGATTCGTTAGGCTTCCAGGAGCGAATCTCCCGCCCTGTCTTGCAGGAACAAGTCTCTCTCTCTGCAACTGAGGCTCTCAGGAGTCTGGATTTGGGGTGGCAAGTTAAGGCCGCCTTCCCATACACACCGGAGCAAGTAAGCCTGGCTAGGATTGTGCTGTAGCTGTCCCCTTAGGTATGTCTCCGGACAACTTTTCTGCTGACTGATTGTTAAGCCTGCAATTCTGAGCTTTATGCATTATAAGCAGGTCAATAAGACTTATGGTGCAAGGACAGAACCCTTGGCTGGTAGTCTACCATGGCGAAAAACTTAAGGCTCGAGGGATCACGTTTAACATAAGGCACGTTGTAAAACTGACACACACAGATTATAAAGAAAGGATGGGAGGAGGAACTGCAACGAAGCAGTCAAAACTGACCGAACCTTTAAACCGACCTTTTCTGCAGCTAAACACCACGAGCATTTCCTTTGCATTTTTAGCAAACACAGAACCAAATAGCCGCTGTTACTTGATATGCCCAGCCGCATGAGGGAAGCCATCAGCAGCAGGATGAGGCTACAGAAACAGATTAGCAGAACTTCTTCAACCCCTTGGACTTGGTGCCATCTGAGGGACAGTGGAGAAAGGTCCATCTAGAAACCTGGGTTCGTGCCTAAGCCTGTTAGCATAGAACCTGGGAAAGCACAATCCATCCAATGGGGGCTTCCCACCATTTCCGGTAGGACAAATTATACCCTGGAGCCTATTAGCCTTTGAAGCACACAAACATGCTCTGGGAGAGGTCTGCTTTCTGAAGCATGGAACTCCCCCCCACCCCACCCCGGTCAATTCTTTACCCATTCAGGAATCACCCGGCACACACTTTCCCTCAAAATACTGCCAGGCACCATCTTACATGTATTGGCCGGTTTGGAGCTCAAAATCTCCCCCACAAAGATGGGCTCGTCGTCATCGTCGTCATCATCCACAACAATTGGTTTTGAGCTCTGTTGCCAGGGTTCAAGCTCCTCCTCCTCACATTCCATAAATAGTTCCGCCATCGTGCCACTACAGAATACAAAAAAGCCAAGAGCAATGGGTTAATAAAATCAAACAGATAACCATACCGTCGGTCACAAAATGTTTTTAAAGGAAAATATTCTACACAGACATTACGTCTGGGATGCACTGAAATGGGGAGAGAGAATGGCGTCAGGATGCAAATTCACAAACGATGATGCTGGCAGGCAGGGTGAAGCAGGAGGCTCTAGCAAAATTCAGCTTGGTTACCATCCTGGGTCTGGGTGGTACCTGGGCAAAACACTGGAGCCCCCCTGTGTCCCCTGCCCACTGCTAGCCCCCCCCAACCCTAACCCATTACCTTGAGGGAGGCTGAGCACCGGAAGGAAAGTGGGCCCGCTGGCTGGAGGATCAGGAAGGGAAGCCTGTATTTCTCCCTAGGGGCCCCATCAGCCTGCGGAGGAAAACGAGAAGGGCGCGCAATTTAGGAGCCACCTCAGCCAGGCGATACCCAGCAAGACCAAAGTGGTCTCCTTCCCAGGTGCGGAAGTCCTGACTGCCCTGGAACCCAAAGGCGGGCGGGCGGGCGGGCGCAGGGCTTCACCCCCCCCCGGGGGCTGGAGGGGCAGGGCGGGCCAGGAGCTCAGCCGGGGGCCCTCGCCTCCCCCCCCCCCCGCAGCCGCCGGCCGGCTCTCAGCCCCGGGACAGGCCACGCCGGAGGCCCCCTGCAGCCCGGCCGAGGATGCTGCTGCTGCTCCCGGGCCGGGATTCAACCCCGCGGAAGGGGGGGCGGCGGCGGAGGACTCCCCCCCCGGTGCCCTGCAGTGGCGGGGAGGGGGGCACGCGCCAGGGCCGGCCCGCCTGAGGAGGCACGTGGGGGGAGGCGGCGGCGGCGGCGGCGAACTCCCCCCCCGGGCCCCCTTCCTTCCTTCCTTCCTTCCTTCTTCTTCCCTTCCCTCAGCGTCTGCGTAGGCCCCGCAACTGAAGACAGGGCCTTTCTGCCGGCCGGGCCTCTTCGTCGCGGGGAGGCCGCCACCGCCTCAGTCGCCCCGTCCCGGGGCATCCTCGCCCGCCCCCCGGCCCCCTCACCCCCCGCGGCCCGCCTGGGCCTGCCCCGAGACCGGGCGGGCGGGCGGGCGGGCGGGCGGCCTTCCTTCCTCTCCCCCCCCCCCAGGCGGCGGCGTCGCCCTCCTCATCACCTCAGGAGCGGGCGGGTGGGGGGGGTCACGGCCGGGCCGGGCCGCGCTCCCCGCCAAGATGGCGGCCTCGGCCTCTCGGACTCCCCCTCAGGAAAGGGGAGCCCGCGCGCGCGCCCGCCTCCCGACGCCTCCCGCCCGCCCTCCGCCGACGCCCGCCTCCCGACGCCTCCGACGCCTCATACCAAGGCCGGCCGGCCTGCTTGGGCGAGCGAGCGGGCGGGCGGCGGGGCTCACCGTGAGGGCGAGGGAGCGAAGGGCGGGCGGCGCGCGGGCTGCCGGGAGAAGCGTGGCCCGGCGGGCGGGCAGGCTAGCTGGCCGGCCGGGGCACCCAAGCAGGCAGGCGGGCGGGCCGGGCTGAGGCGGGGGGCGGAGACAGAGGCAGGCCGCGGCGGGCCCCTCCCCCTCCCCTCCCCCGTTCCCCGCAGCCGCCGAGGGGCGCGCCCGGGAGAGGCGTCCTGCGCGCAGGCGGGGTGGGGGGGGCGCGCGGCCCGGCCCTTCCTGGCTCCTCAGGCGCCCCCCCCCTCCCCCCCCCCCGCGCGCCCTGCACACGCGTCACGGCCGAACGCCGCACGGGGACAAAGCAAGGAAGGGGGGGGGATGCGGACTTGGCGCCTTCCAGACTGGCCGCTTTGCACGAAACGCGCCCCGAAGTGGGGCTCTGGGCATGCCTGGGGGGCGCCGCCTCCGCCTCCTGCCACTCACTGGGTGCCAGCCAGGCCTGGCTCTGGAAGGGGAAGGGGCGCGCCCGGGGCCCTCGGCCTGGCCTTCGACGGGCCCAGCAGAGCGCCGCCCCTGTGGAGGGATGGACTCCTCCCGATCCAGCCAGGTCAGCGGCGCTGGGCTTCTCCCCGGCTTGCTGGGTAGGGGCACAGGAGAGAGAGGATGTGTAGAAGGACGTCAGAGGCGCCCGTGTGGGGTCAGGCCAAGGGCCCCTCCACTCCAACGCTCTCTGTGTCACACACACGGGCCAGGAATACCAGGGGCCACCAGGAGGTCCAGCGGTGGGGCCAGGACACTAGAAGCCCTCTCACTGCTGCCCCCCACCCCCCAAGCGCCAAGAAGAGGAGATTGGATTTATACTCTGCCTTTCGCTACCCAAGGGAGTCTCAGAGCAGCTTACAAACTCCTTCCCCTTCCCTTCCCCACAACAGACACCCTGGGTAGTAGGCGGGGCTGGGACAGCTCTTGTCAGAACTAGGGCTTGCCCAAGGTCATCCAGCCAGGTGCAAGTGGAGGAGGAGTGGGGAATCAAACCCAGTTCTCCCAGATTAGAGTCCACGCACTTAACCACTAGACCACACTGGCCCTCAATACAGAATACAGAGCATCCCTTGCCCCAGGCCGAGAGTCCCTATCTAGACCTTGTGGGTAATAGCCACCGATGGACCTCTGCTCCATATACTTATCTAACTCCCTCTTGAAGCCCTCAGTGCTTGTAGCCACCACCATCACCATCACCACCACCTCCTGTGGCAGTGTGCCTCTCTCAGTGCTATGCTGGGCTGCAGTGGAGTTAGGAGCATGCAGCAGCAGGCCTCTGTCCTCAATCTTTTGTTGTCAGTTGTGTTAGATTCACTGCTGTGGTGGAGCCGGGGATCTCTTATTAGGCAGCAGAGTGCAGGAGGCTTACATGCTGCAGCAGCTGCTCCCTTACTGTGCCTGCTAGTAAAGTTGCAGAGTTCTGGAAGCTACTTGTCAGTTTCAAACTAATAAAGAGTCCTTTGTTCAGGGAACTACAGTTTAGATAGTAGAGGCTGAGAGATAGGGATAATAAAATCTAATCTCCAATCTGGTGGAACACTCTTCCAAGTGAGATCCTGGCCCCCTGGGACTCAATGCAATTCGACGGGCCTTGTAAAACAGAGGAGTTCCGCCAGGCATACAGTCGAGGGCTTCCTATCAGGACTGGCCTGCACCTTCCTGTCCCCTGCTCCCCCTCCCTCTCTTTCTTATCAGGCAGTTTTTAGTTTTTGGACATTCACACACACCCTGGAGAATCAATGCCATCGATTGTGTGATAGCTGATGGCTTTTATTGTATTTTATTATTTATTGTATTTAAATGAATGTTTTAAACTGCTGACGCAATTGAGAATGCAGGACAAAATAGTTAAAGAATGTACAGTTAGATGGATGCAAAATGTGGGTTATAACCAACGCTCCCTGTAAACTGTGGAGTCTTGTGAGCAAAAATCGTACTTTGTGAGCTGCTGGCATTAAAGTTGTGAGTGAGTGGTTTGGCTGCTGCACAAATTAGTTTGCTCTGGATCCATCCTTCCTAAGCTAAGACAAAAATGTGTGAGCTGGAGGCTAAAGAACTGTGAGCTAGGCCACACTAACTCAGCCTAGAGGGAAAACTGGTTATAACATCGATCAGTCGCAGTGGAGTAAAATATGGAAAGTGAATATTAAGTTGACTAAATCTGTTTCGTTCAAAGAAAACTTCTATAAAATGTCCTATAGATGGCATCTAACCCCAGATAGATTGGCTAAAATGTATAAAAACTTGAGTAATATGTGTTGGAAATGTAATAACTATATTGGGTCATATTACTGTATGTGGTGGATATATAAAAAGATTCATAAATTCTGGATTGAAGTGCATACTTTCTTACAGTTACTCCTGAGTGACAAAAAACACCTCTTAAGCCAGAGATATTTCTGTTAAATTGTCTCCCAGATGGGTTAGATAAGAATCACAGATATTTTATTTTACATGTTACAACAGCTGCCAGAATTTTACTTGGAATGGCATGGAGGACATTGAAGATTCCAACGCTACATGAGCTAATAGTGAAGATTATGGAATGTGCTGAAATGGACAAGTTGACAAATATATTAAAAGGAGAAATGGAAGAAGAATTTTTGGGACCCTGGAAGGCATTCTATGACTGGTTAAAACTTAAGTATTAAGAAAATAAGATCAAGTGAAGAATAATATGAAAGACAGATGAAGTTGTTGTGAAATTGTAATGAGAAGATATGCATGCAGAGTGCTAAATTGGAATTTTTAAATATTTCTGTACTTCTCTTCCTCCTTTTCCCATTTCTTTATATAAACTAATAAAGAATATAAGTCTAAAGTAATAGATAAATAACTAGCTATGATGGATGCTGATAGAGAATGCTGTATCCATGGTGCCAAAGATGGAGAGAGAGCGTGTGCTCCTTCTCTGTGTGAGTGTGAGAGAGAGATGTGTTAAGCAGGAAGGAAGTCTCATCCCTAAGAAGAGCATTCTACTTCAAAGGAATAGTATCAGATAGCAGGAAGGAAAGGATGCTCTGTTTGTCCCGACCTCTCTGTCTGTCTCTAATCTATGGTGCTGTCTCTGAAGTCTGAGGCAGGGGACTGCATACACTCCTTCACTTCCAACAAATTGTCTTTACCCCTGCACCACAGAGATAGGGTGTGATAGAAAGATAGGGCACACAGAGTTAAGTCTTCTTAATCAATTTGTTGGGAAGGCATTAAAGAGTCTTTTAAATGTCTTCCTGCAAGTTGAGGAGGAAGACTCACTCTGTGTATCGCACCTCAAATTGTCCTAAACCATTAGACATGGGAGACGAGACGCTCCTGAACTGCCTTGCATTCCTTCAAAAAGGGAAACGGGAACTGAGCAAGGCCCGTCTGGCAATTGTAACAGAACTCTTTCCTACAATCAAGATTGTCCTGCTGTGCTGATTTTGGCTTTTGCAGAATCTGCTCGGGCTTCTTGATGCGGCAAGCCTCGGAAACGCTACAGATGATTTACTTCATGTTATTTTCCCTTCTGGCCTTCTCAGAGAGCGAAGCTTGTTTGGCAAATATTCCATTTTGAATCCATTTCTGAATTCATCCAGTTCCATTTATCTCTCCTAATAACATCTGGCAGGACTTGTGACTGCGTTTTATGTGGAAATGCATGCCTGTTAAATATACAGGTCTAGGGGATGTAGAAGCATAAACAGAATAGCTTGTGACATCCATTTTACACCGAGTGCGTTCTGTGATGCCCCCGATCTTTGTTGCTGATGCTTTGTTTGTGCATCTCAAGATAGGAGCCAGAGCTGGTTCCAAGTGTCTTTGAAGCGCCTCTTCCTTTCCAGGTATTTGGCAACTAAACTGAGCAATGTGCTTTTGGAGAAAGGGTTTCACTGGTCAAATGCATCCCAGCTGTATAGACTAACACAATTTCATAACTGAATTTTAATGACAGTTTAAAATCAGTTTCAGAGTTAGAATACATAAATTATGTAAGGATTTTAAATCCGTTGGAAAAGAGGAGGTTTCACATTCTTCTCTGCTGCCTGTTAGAACAGAATTTAGAGGGCCTGAGCTGACGGTTCCACCCAGCTGACCCCCCCATCCGTTGCACGCAAACAACACCCCTTGGATGGTGTCTGGAGAGCCCCACCAGTCACCAGCCCTACACCTTGGCCCTTTCTCCCTTGCCTGCACAGCTAGCTGCACAATCTGGGTGATGAGAGCAGCGTATAAGAAAAGACCGTCTTCCCTTGGCCTAGCAGGTGGGACTTCTGCAGCAGAAACCTGCGGCTTTTCTGTTCTCCCACAGATAACTGTGTTCTACAGACATCCAGGGACCCCTCTGCTGGTGACTGCTCTGCAGCTGAAGGGCCCGGTGGTGTGGCAAAGGCCGGGAGACTAACAGTGTAAGCCTAAGAACACTCTCCTAGGAGAGTACGCCCCTTTGAACAGGCCTGAGCAGGATTCTGAGTAGATCTGCTGAGGATGGCACTGTAAGGTCAACACACAGGGATCTATTACAGTTCTGCAGGACGTGCAAGACAGAGCTCTTCCACCGGGTCCTTGGTTGAGGCGGAGGACGTCCCTCTTTCCTCCTGGCTATCTCCCCTACAATGGCCTGCAAGACAGAGCTCTTCCACCAGGTCCTTGGTTGAGGCGGAGGACATCCCTCTTTCCTCCTGGCTATCTCCCCTACAATGGCCTGCAAGACAGAGCTCTTCCACCGGGCCCTTGGTTGAGGCTGAGGACGTCCCTCTTCCCTCCTGGCTATCTCCCCTACAGTGGCCTGCAAGACAGAGCTCTTCCACCGGGCCCTTGGTTGAGGCTGAGGACGTCCCTCTTTCCTCCTGGCTATCTCCCCTACAGTGGCCTGCAAGACAGAGCTCTTCCACCAGGTCCTTGGTTGAGGCGGAGGACATCCATCTTTCCTCCTGGCTATCTCCCCTACAATGGCCTGCAAGACAGAGCTCTTCCACCGGGCCCTTGGTTGAGGCTGAGGACGTCCCTCTTTCCTCCTGGCTATCTCCCCTACAGTGGCCTGCAAGACAGAGCTCTTCCACCGGGCCCTTGGTTGAGGCTGAGGACGTCCCTCTTTCCTCCTGGCTATCTCCCCTACAGTGGCCTGCAAGACAGAGCTCTTCCACCGGGCCCTTGGTTGAGGCGGAGGACGTCCCTCTTTCCTCCTGGCTATCTCCCCTACAATGGCCTGCAAGACAGAGCTCTTCCACCGGGCCCTTGGTTGAGGCGGAGGACGTCCCTCTTTCCTCCTGGCTATCTCCCCTACAGTGGCCTGCAAGACAGAGCTCTTCCACCGGGTCCTTGGTTGAGGCTGAGGACGTCCCTCTTTCCTCCTGGCTATCTCCCCTACAGTGGCCTGCAAGACAGAGCTCTTCCACCGGGCCCTTGGTTGAGGCTGAGGACGTCTCTCTTTCCTCCTGGCTATCTCCCCTACAGTGGCCCGCAAGACAGAGCTCTTCCACCGGGCCCTTGGTTGAGGCGGAGGACGTCCCTCTTTCCTCCTGGCTATCTCCCCTACAGTGGCCTGCAAGACAGAGCTCTTCCACCGGGCCCTTGGTTGAGGGGGAGGACGTCCCTCTTTCCTCCTGGCTATCTCCCCTACAGTGGCCTGCAAGACAGAGCTCTTCCACCGGGTCCTTGGTTGAGGCGGAGGACGTCCCTCTTTCCTCCTGGCTATCTCCCCTGCAGTGGCCTGCAAGACAGAGCTCTTCCACCGGGCCCTTGGTTGAGGCTGAGGACGTCCCTCTTTCCTCCTGGCTATCTCCCCTACAGTGGCCTGCAAGACAGAGCTCTTCCACCGGGCCCTTGGTTGAGGCTGAGGACGTCTCTCTTTCCTCCTGGCTATCTCCCCTACAGTGGCCTGCAAGACAGAGCTCTTCCACCGGGCCCTTGGTTGAGGTAGAGGACGTCCCTCTTTCCTCCTGGCTATCTCCCCTACAGTGGCCTGCAAGACAAAGCTCTTCCACCGGGCCCTTGGTTGAGGCAGAGGACGTCCCTCTTTCCTCCTGGCTATCTCCCCTACAGTGGCCTGCAAGACAGAGCTCTTCCACCGGGCCCTTGGTTGAGGCTGAGGACGTCCCTCTTTCCTCCTGGCTATCTCCCCTACAGTGGCCTGCAAGACAGAGCTCTTCCACCAGGTCCTTGGTTGAGGCTGAGGACGTCCCTCTTTCCTCCTGGCTATCTCCCCTACAGTGGCCTGCAAGACAGAGCTCTTCCACCGGGCCCTTGGTTGAGGCGGAGGACGTCCCTCTTTCCTCCTGGCTATCTCCCCTACAGTGGCCTGCAAGACAGAGCTCTTCCACCGGGCCCTTGGTTGAGGCGGAGGACGTCCCTCTTTCCTCCTGGCTATCTCACCTACAGTGGCCTGCAAGACAGAGCTCTTCCACCGGGCCCTTGGTTGAGGCGGAGGACGTCCCTCTTTCCTCCTGGCTATCTCCCCTACAGTGGCCTGCAAGACAGAGCTCTTCCACCGGGCCCTTGGTTGAGGCGGAGGACGTCCCTCTTTCCTCCTGGCTATCTCCCCTACAGTGGCCTGCAAGACAGAGCTCTTCCACCGGGCCCTTGGTTGAGGCAGAGGACGTCCCTCTTTCCTCCTGGCTATCTCCCCTACAGTGGCCTGCAAGACAGAGCTCTTCCACCAGGCCCTTGGTTGAGGTGGAGGATGTTCCTCTTTCCTCCTGGCTATCTCCCCTACAGTGGCCTGGATCCAAATAGACACTGGGGTACCCACTGCTGAATTTTAAATAATCTGATTGACATCAGAATCAACTTGTTTACATGGGATTTCAAGTTCTATTGGTTTAAATTATTTTAATAGTTGTTTTAATGGTATTACAATTGATGTAAACCATCCTGAGCCCACCCACAGGGAGGGCGGTATATAAATCAAATGAATAAATACACCTATGGCCAACGCCTTGAGCCTTATCTATTTACTTCATTTGTACCCTTTTTTCCCCTCGTGGGAATCCAAACGAGCTGCAATTGTTCACATCCCTCACAACAATCCTATGAGGTAGGTTAGGCAAATGGTGTGTGACTGGCCCGAAGTCACCCAGCAAGCTTCCATGGCAAAGTGGGGACTTGAACCCAGTTCTCTCAGATCCTGGTCTGGCACTCTCTGACTGCCCTGCCCTTACCTATCAATGTGGAAACGCTGAAGTGTGCAGCCATTTTGCCTCCACGCTGGGCTACTGCTGAGGAGTCCAGGGCTGAAAACCTACCTGTCTGGTTAGTCGTATTCAGTGAACAATACCGTTGAATAGAATTGTTGCAGGTCAGTAGGACAAGATAATTCAGTGAGCAGTGGACTAAAATCGAGACCCCTCACAAACTCTCAGTCTTCGCTTGTGTGGGTGGGTGGGGGAATATAGTAAAATTCTCAAGGCAAGTTACAAAAACTGTTACATATAAAGCTTTTGTTGGAAACTGCTTTGAGAGTTTTATGCAGAAGTTTACAAATATTTATGTATTTATTTTATTTATATTATTTATATAGCCCACAGGGACTCGATGGACCACACACTGCATATAACAGAGTTCTCATGTGCTTAATCGTGTTCTTAAATAAGTTACTCATCACTTACCCTACCCTATCAGCTGTGGTCGCAGGCCGCTCGTCCTGAGCCCCTGTGTGGGTGGTGCTTGGCAGTAAGGGCCTATGTGCTGAGGCTCCCATTTTGAGGCGGGGGGGGGAGGTCCCTGGCTATCTAACTCTTGTAAACCGTGTTCTTCACAGGGCCTTCCATCGACCTGCAAAATAAGAATCAGGCTTGCGTGTGTGGGTATGCCAGCTGCAGGACTATCGCAGGACTGGGCTGTAAATGTGGCTAAAAACAGCTGCCACCCTTTCCCCTCGGGATCCTCCCTCCTGTATTGGCCTTGCTCTGAGAAATACCAGCACAGCAGCACAGCACGGAGTCGGTTTTGGGCAGGTGGAGCAGAGATGCTTATCCAACTCTGATGGTGCTTTCAAATGTCATATTTATTCATCTTTCCCCCATGGTTGTGTGCAAATTATTCACATACTTGACTGCGATCCAGGCTTACCCACCAGATCTGCCAATCCCCAAAATTAGTTTTTTCAGAAGACCATGTTCAGTCAATGGAAAAGAGTGCATCTCTTTGACAGGTGGAGACAGGCTAATATTTTACTTCTCCGCGGCAGATAAGGGAGCTGTGGCAGGATACGGTGGCTGAGGCCAGGCAGGGCTACTTTCTGAGAAAGTTTTCCCACCAGAAGTATGACATTAGAGAAGGACTGGAACTCGCTTTCAACAAGGCACGGCCCTTCTGGAATCAGAAACTTTAAAAATGTTGGGGGCAAGGGAGGATGGCACAGCATACAGAAGTCCAGTTTTTTAGGCATTCTGACAGCCACGCTAAAGGAGGAACAAAGGAAAACTGCAATCCTCTGCACATTTTCTTCACTGCAAGTGGCATTAGGTCGAGTGGGACTTACCTCTGAGTAAACACGCTTAGAGTTGCAGTCCCAGAGGAGCTCCCTGTTTCTCGGGCAAGTGTTACTTATTGCCATGAATGGAGGTTAGAGGGCTGCTTGGGGAAGAAAGCCCTAAATTAATGGCACTGAGTGCCACGTAGGGGGCGAGCAGGTCCTCGGAGAAACCAAGGATTGGTCTGAGCCGCCCACAAGGAGAAACCTTTGCAGCCTTAAGGTGTTTGTGGGTGTAGCAGTTACCTCGTTGACTGACTTTTCCACTTTTGTTGTTGTTTTGAGGGGATCATGTGCAAAGTCTCAGATTCTGAAAGGAGATATTAGACTCAGTTGTGGTTCAATTACAGTGGGAGCAACCAAGAGAGAACCCGCTCATTGTTCACTCTGGAGATAGCAATTTGAGATGGCCAGAAAAATGGAGGTCTTACAGGGAATATTTTTTGAGGCTCCTGCGCCATTAGGTGTCCACACCTGTGCTGGTTCTTTGTGAAGGCCCCTGTTCTGCAGCTTTGGTCTGAATTTTATGATGATGGAGATTTTAATGGGCAACATGATGTGCAAGTGGTCATTCCAGTCCCATGAAATGTGTGCTGAGGTTTCAAACTTGGAGAAGCCAAGTGTTGCCTCTTGTCATTCTGAGTGCTGCAGGACCGGCAACCCCTCCACTGCATCAGTGCATCTTATGGACAAATTCAGAATTTTGTAGTTCTTGAATGCTATCAGTACTTTCAAAAGTGGTCATCACAGTAAAGTTAAGAGCAGCTGGACTTTAGGAAAGGAGTGAGGAACTGGGGGATAAATTAGGTGCACTCTCTAAGATGAACACATGAAGCTGAATCAAGGCTGGTGTCCCCCTCCCCATTCCGTCTCCTCCACTTGGCAGTGGCTCTCTGGGGCTTCAGCACTTCTGCTTCAGAATCCTTTCCCTGGAGAGGCTGGGGATTGAATACCATTTTCAGGGAGGGAGTCCTCTACTTGGAGCTTTCACAAGCATTTTGGCACCACTTTAAAACTCCCCCTGCCCTTGTCTGTCAGTAAGACTGATTTTGGTTAGAATTGATGCAGTGTAGAACAGTTGTTTATGTGAGAGGGTAGTTTTTGGCCTGGAATGAGTACATTTTTTGGTAATACTTTATTATTAGTAGTATTAGTAGTAGTAGTAATATTTCAGGCATGGCCAGCCTGAACTTTTGTCTGGGACAATTCTTTTTGAAAATCCATGTAAATAATCAGGATGACAAGCATCCTTATATAAATATATTAAGCAGAACTCCCGTAAGTGTTGTAGAGGTGTCAGCTTAGGATCTGGGAGACTCAGGTTTGGATTCCCACTCTTGCTGGGTGATCTTGGGTAGATCACACACCCTCAGCCTAGCCTAACTCACAGGGTTATGGCCAGGATAAAATGTCGAAGGGAAGAATAACGTTGTAAATCATTTTGGGTCCCCATTGAGGAAAAGGTGGGACACAGATTAAGTAAAAGGAATAAAAATAAACATGCAAGAGTTTCCCCCTATGCAATACACAGTTGAATGCCTAATTCTTTTTCTAATATATTTCCAGTCCTCCTCCTCCTTGGTTGCCTGCAGGCTTGAAATGGCTTCTTAGTTGTACAATCTTGTGCACCCGTTTCTTCGGAATAAACCTCTCCAAAACTAGGAGGGCTTTCTTCTCAGTCAGCAGAGGGGACTAGGCTGTGTGGCTATTTTCTTCCCCCTTTTTGCTCATTAGCTGTAGATACTTGTTCATGCTGGTGGCCAAGACGCTGTAGACATTTTGTCACCTCACCATTTGACGACTGCAGCGACTTATCGATTGTTTCATTTGCCTCATCCATCACTGGCATACACGCTATTCAAACTGCTAGCTGCGGTGACACATTTGATTGCCCATCCCCACCCCCGCTTGCAATCTACAATATCCTTTTTGAAGGAGCTGCCTGCATTAGAATCAAATATAATAAATTGTTAAACTTCTTGTTACGATGACTCATGGCTGGTCCTGAAAATGCTGGGGTGTGCTGGGTTTCTGGAATGGGCCAGCCAACCATGTGGGGAGTTTGGGGGGGGGCACAGTTCTTGCATTTTGCCTTGTGCTCAGAGTGAGAGCTCTGGTGCAGTGGAGAGGCTCTTTGGGTGTGAAAGCTCTCATCTGCACACATGCACCTAGCACATATAATCCCATTTGGATCTTTGTTCTAGGAGTGGTAGTTGAGACTCGAGAGGTGGCCTCATCCTTGAACTGACAGCAAGATTGTTGCAGCCACTTATTCGGGGCAGCATCCCTTCAAACGTTACAACTTGTAAATGACTGCAGGGAGTGGGTCAGTTGTTGTTTCAAATGGACCCAAGAGCTCGTCCTGAAATTATCTGTTCAAACCAGCTGGGATTGTTCTGAGCCCATACCCAGTTGGCTTCTGCACCAGGCTTGCTCTTGACCCTCTGCCATTAACACTCCGACACGCTTGGGTGGTGTGCTATGCAGGCTTAGTGGCATTTTTCTACCGTAGTGTTTCACAAGTCCGAAGGATAAGTCAACAAAGAAAATAAAATGGTGCTGACCATTTGTTCAGATGATGCTCTGAAACTGGGATTAAACTGATGAATAGTCCCTGGTGTCATGACTGTCACGAAGGGGTGTTTTGCAGGTTCTAGGATGACAGCTCAAGGGTAGCAAGAGGGAAAGAGCCATAGAGGGACTCCCATGTGTGAAAAGAGAGGATCCATACTCACATAGGCTGAGCAAGTGGAGCCACCCACAAACCTGCCCCACAGGTAATGCATGCTCTGTAAGCGCAGGTGTGAGAAGTGAGCCAGGGTGCTCCCCACCAGCAGTCCCCACTTCCACGAACAAAGATCTTTGTGCCTGACTTCTTGGGGAAGAAGAAGAGGCCACTGTTGGCCCACTGATGAGGGTCCTTCTGGCCTGTGTGGGCCTCTCTTGGAATCGTCTTCTCAGAGAAACCAAGCTGGCCCATCAGCCCAACCCCTCTTGGGCTGAGTCCACCACAGGAGAAATGGTGGCTGAACTCAGGAAGGTCTCCAGATGTAGTCCAAAGAGAGGCCTGCCACTCACATCCTCAGAACATTCTAGCAGGGCTGGTAGCCTCCACCCTCTGGGAATAATCTCTTTGGAGGTGGCTTGTGAATTAGCCTACTAACAAAACTTCAATGGGGAGGGGAGGAGAGGCAAAGAAGAAAGAGAATCTCCTTTCTCCACCATGGCAGCTTGGGGGCCTCCATTTGTCTATGTTTTAACAGTCAGGTCAAAGACTGCATTTGGATCAATTGCTGAGGCCTTTAAAAACATCCTGGAGATAAGAGCGTAAGACTGAAACATGGAATGCTGGACTCTGCAGATCTGTAGCAGTTTCACTGATTGATCAGAAAAGTAGGAATTTGGGGGTGGGGGTTGATGGGAATGACGTTGACAGCCATTGAAACATCCTGGTTCTGAGGTTGTGGGCCACGCTGCGTGGCTGCAGAGGTACTGCAAAGAGCATTGCAGGGGAAAAATTTGCAAGCAGGTTGTGCTGGGATCCCTGGGACTCCAGTTCAAGAGAAAGTACTTCTTTCTGAGGTATAACAGGGCTGCTTTTCTGCAGAGGAGTTAAATTTGTGGGACAGCCTAGTAACCATGCAGCCTCAAGGTTTGATTCCCCGGCCTATTTTATTTTTTCCTAATTAGAGCAGTAATAGAGTGGACTTCCCTGCCTTTCCTAACATAAGCAAATGAAGGTTCACTTCATTGTGCCCTGTTGAAGGGGAGGGTGGGGAAAAAGGGAACTCTTTGTCTTTAAGAATGCCAGTGTTCTTTTTATTGGGAAATGTGTAAAGTAGTTAATGTCCCCCCTTTGCTGAGGTTCTCATCAGCTTTAATGGATGTTATGCCCATAAGAATGTAAGAGTGGCCTTGCCAGATCATTGTTGGGGCCCCTCAACTGGACACCCCGGGGAAGGTCACGAGCAGGACCTGAAGGCGGTGTCTGCCTCCTGTTCACTGCAGGGAGGTCGGAACCCAGAGGTCCCACTCAGCAGCCACAGCCAGCATTCCACCATTCCCCTCCCCAGCCCCAAAAAGGGCTGCTTGCCAAAGCCAAGAGGGCAGCGTGGCCTCACCCTGCCACCCTTCCAGGCACAGAAGCTCAGTCTGAGAGGAAGTGTTCTTTGCTCTAGAATAACTGAGGGGGATCCATTATTGTGGAACAATTCATCCCAGGCTAAAGAGGAAGACTGATATTATAGTTGTAGTTCCTGTGTTGACAGGGCATTGGACTAGTTGAATGTGGAGGGGGGGTTCTTCTAACTTTGAGATTAAATAAATGCCCTGTGCAACCAGGTGGTCACTATGGGCACTAACGTGCATTTCACAAGAGGATGAGGGGGTTCAGTGGAGAATCCCTCAGGGTGGGATTTAAAAAGAAAAGGCCTTGGGAGCACTTGGGACACTCCTCACATGAAGAAAAACCCTCTGCCCATTTAGGAGAGATCCATTAGAGAAAGAGCTGTTCCTTTCCTGAAATACTAGAATTTGAAGAAGAAATAGATGGGCAGTGGATTCACGAGGGATGAAAAGCAGGACTTTTGTCCCTCAAGGTGTGATTGTATGTGTGTGTGAAGTGCCGTCAAGTTGCTCCCAACTTACGGCGACCCTATGAATTAATGTCCTCCACAGAGTCCTCTCCTTCACAGCATTGCTTGACAAATGAGGCCCTTGGGGGGTTCCTTGACAGAGTCCATCCATCTCCTGTTGGGTCTTCCTCCTCTTTTCCTGCTGCCTTCCGCTTTTCCTAGCACTGTCCTCTTGTCTTCTCATCATGTGCCCAACGTGCAAGAGCCTGAATTTAGTCATTATGGCTTCTGGGGAGAGTTCAGGTTCCATCTGATCTAGAACTCACCTGTTGTCGGTAAAACTCTCCTACAGCACCCCATAGGAGTCCACTTTCCCCCTATGGTCAGCTGTGACTGCAGTGTGGCATCCAGGGCCCCGGTCTATATACTTAAAACCAGGGCCTTCCCCCCATTTTTGAAAAAGAGGTGCCCGGCCTCTCAAGAGGGAAACGGCGTTTTCAATCGGTATACCGAAAACTCACGAACTTTTAAACATTTTAAAAAGAATTTCGCCGAAGACGTTCTGGAACTCAGTGTGTTCCCCCAGAAAAATAGGGGGGAAACCCGGCTAGAGGCATTTATTGGCCCTCTTGCTTCCTTCTGGCGCCCCAGGCGGAAAGGAAAGCACCCAAGGCGGCTCAGGAAACGAATAGGACGCACGAAGCAGGGCGCCCCAAAGTGCCTGAGAACCGCAATTTAGGACGGTCTGAACCAAACGCAGTCCTCCTCAGCCTGAAAGCCATCCCGGGCCGCCTCCGGAAGAGGCGAAGGCCGGACAGTGAGGGAGGGAGGGAGGGAGGGGGGTGTCCCGCGCTTGGCCTCGCCGCCGGTCTCGCTTTCCCGCCCTCCGCACGTCCGAAGGCGGCCTCGGGCTTGCGTGCTGCCCTCGAAGAAGAGCGGGAGCGCCCCGAAGCACTCTCGGCGCAGGCCTCGTCCTTCCCGTGAGGCCAGGCCAGGCCAGGCCAGGCGGGCCTTCCCTCTCCTCCCTCCTTCCCCCTCAGGCAGGCAGGCGGGCGGGCGGAGCAGCGCGGGTCGCCCCTGCGTGCTGGTTACCGTCGTTGCTGCTGCCGTCGCCGCCAGGCGCGGAGGGATACGGAGCGGCCACCCCGAGCCGCGGCGGCGGTGCTGAGGCCTCCGCGGCGGAGCGAAATGCCTGCCTGAGGGGGAGGGGGGGCCGCGCGCGCGCGTGCGCTTCCGCCTGGCGTCTCCTCCGCGGGGGCCGGAGAGAAGAAGGGGGCGCGCCAGCCAGCCAGCGAGAGGGAGGGAGGCTGGCTGAGGCACCGCGACCCGCTCCCGCCCGCCGAGGACCCTTCCCCGCGGCGGCGCCTCCTCCCCCGAGCCGGGGCCTCGGCCGCACCACCACCAGCAGCCGCCGCCGCCACCGGGTAAAGGCGAGCGCGGAAGTTGGCGGGCGGGCACTACTTTCTCTGGCGCTGAGGGGAGTGCGGAGGGGGGCGCGCGCTCTGAGGCGGCGGCGGCGTTTCTCCCCTCGGCGCGGGGCTGGCTGTGGGGCGGGCCTCCGCCGCCGCCTCCCCCTGGTGTGCGGGGAGGAGGAGGAGGAGGAGGAGGCGGCGGCGCGGGGGAAGAAGTTGCGGGGCCGGCGGCGGCGGGAGGGGGGGTCTCCTTTGTCGGGGGGCCCCTTCTCCTTCTCCTTCTCCTCCTTCCCCCCGCGCGGGCGTAACGCGCCTCTCCTCCCGCCTCGGTCCGCCTCAGGGCCCCGCCGCCGCCTCCCCCCGGCTCCGCGCCCGCCCGCCATGAACCCGCAGCAGCAGCAGCAACGGATGGCCGCCATCGGGACCGACAAGGAGCTCAGCGACCTCCTCGACTTCAGCGCGGTAGGCGCGGGCGCCCCCGGGGCCGGGCGGGGGGGGGCGCAAGGAGGTAGAGAGAGAGAGACGGAGGAGAGGAGAGGAGAGGGGCCCGCCCGCCCGCCCGCTTTCCTACCCTCCCGGCCCGGGCTGGCCTGGGACGGTGGCGGCAGCAGGAGCCGGAGCCAGGCCGCCGCCCACGTGCGCCGCTGCTCTGGCCGAGGCGGGCCGGCGGGGCTGGGAAGCGGAGCTCCCTCCGAGCCGTGGAGTCTGGTCGGCAAGAACTCTCTCCTCGGCGAGCCCCCGGCGTGTGCGAGTGGTGTGCGAGCGAGCGATTGCGGGCTGCTGCAGGAGTTGGGTTGCTCTCTGGAGCCGCCTTCCCTGAGCCCAAAAGGCGTGAGGCTAAAGAACTCGGAGCTGGCTGACACTCCCTGAGCGGCGGAGTCTTGTGAGCAAGAACCCTACTGGGTGAGCTCCTGGCATTAAAGTTGTGTCAGCCAGCGACTGGGCTGCCGCATCAATTCGTCTGGAGCCCTCCTCTCTGAGTGGAGGCAAAAATCTGTGTGAGCCGGAGGCTAAAGTAACGGTGAGCTAGCTGACACTCACAACCCTGGTCTCCTCACCCAATGCTCCCTCTAAGCTGTGGAGGCTTGTGGGCAAAAAGCTGCCTCCTCGGTGAGCTCCTGGCATTAAAGTTGTGAGCGAGGGATTGGGCCGCCGCATAAATTAGATTGCTCTCTGGAGCCATCCTCCCTGAGTTAAAGCATAAAGGCAAGAGCTGGAGGCTAAAAACTGAGCTGGCTCACACTGACTCAGCTTAGAGGGAACACTGGCTGGGAGACAGATGGAGAAAGGAGGGACCGGAGCGGCCTGGAGGTGCCGGAGCAGGGTAGTGGGGCGGGAGGGGGGCTCCAAGTCCGACGGGAGGGGATCCCAGGGGTCTCCGGCCTCCTCCTGGAAGAGCAGCAAGGGCTGGAGTCCCGCCTGGCCAGCAGCAGGACTTTCGGAACCAGAAAACAACGTGGAAATAGTTTCAGTCAGGCCTGCCGAGGCAAGCCCAGCAAGACTTTCAGCCAAGACGCTGGCTGCAGCTGAAACAAAATCTTTTTGCTGCTTTGCGAGGGCAGCCACGCCGGTCTCTGCAAGAGAACAGCTAGACCAGGGGTGTTGAACTCACTGGAAATGTGTTATTTAAAGTTTTAAAAAAAATCTTCAATTGTGTTTGTGTCCTTTATAAAGTTTATATCTCTGCTATCTGGCATTACCTTTTATGGCACACAAGGTCTCATTTATGTCAGATCCGTCCCTCATAACAAATGAGTTTGACATCCCTGAGCTAGACACTTAAGTAAGGGCCCCTTGGGGACTCAGGGGATTCTTTAGGGAGTGCTGGGTGGGTGGGTGCCTTTGGGAGTCCAGGCTCCCCTCGCTCAGGCATTGGTTCTCCAGAGCCTTTATCCCAAAAATCCTTTGGCAGGGAATCAAAGCTGCCTTGGAAGGGAGGCTTGGCTCGGGGAAACTCATGCTGTGAAAATCTGGTCCACTTCCGCGCTGTCACTTTTCTCACTCTTTTGTCCCTATTGCTTCCCCCCCCTTTCCTTTTCCACATGTGTTTTGCTCCCTCTGGGACGACTAGAGAGAGCGAAACACGTTTTTTTTGGGGGGGGGGGAACCCCTGAAGCAGTAGGGACAGTCAAGTGACAAAAATGACAGTGGGGAAGTGGCCCTGGTTGGCCTCTAATGTGCTCTTGCACTCAGGTGCAGCTTTTCTTCTGCCCTCTGAAAACTACCTACTTTCTCCCGTGTGTGTGTGTGTGTGTGTGTGTGCCCTTTTCACATCCAAAGGCGTGGAAGCTTAAGGGCTTGTGGTGACTGCTGTAACGGAGATTTTACTCTTTAACAGAATGGGAGCGCTTGGTCCTAATCTGTAGACATCTGCTTGCTTTGCAGATGTTTTCTCCACCTGTTAATAGTGGGAAAACCAGACCGACAACGCTGGGAAGCAGTCAGTTCAGTGGATCGGGTAAGGTGCAGGTTTTTAAGTGTTGAGAAGTGACGCTGTTGTCATCCTGTTTGATCTGCAGAACCCCAACCTCTCAGATTATGTTGCTGTTGAAGTCTGTGCAAACAAAACGTATAATTTGTAATGAAAGTTTGTGCCTGTTTTTCTAATTGTTTAGCTGCCGACCGAATTGCTGCTTGGAAACCAAAATGTTGATACTGCAGAATAAATTTGTAGATTTATTCAGTGGAGGGTGTTCTTTCAGTGAAAGGGCGTGAATTGTTTTTAAAATGTGGACATTCAGTTTCTTCCAAAGAAGAATTTTAAATTGTGTCATTTAACAGTGGTTAACAAAATCTAAATAGCAAATTTTGAGTGTTGTTGTGTTACACATTTATTACTGTGTCTTTAATACCATGGACTTCTTAAGATTAGTTTATTTACAGTTTAAATTAACCTCTGTAGTCAGAATAGACTAAATCATGGATGGGCAGGGGGAAAAGCACTGGCTTCCTAGAGGGAGGACTGAAAAAGAGGCAAGCCTATAGTAACTGCAATCATGCAGCTGGTGGCGTGGGTATGTTTTAGTGGATGTGTGCCTAAATAATATGCTGTTTAAAGCTGCATGTATTTGGGTGCAGCACTGCCTAACGAAGTATGAAATAAAAAGTGTAAAGCCGAGGGGAGCATTTCGCCTTTTCTTTCCCCCCCTCGCCATGAGTTGGGTTTGCGTCTCTTTGAGGTCACTGCACAGTGTGCGCTTCAGAATATTAGTTGAGCAGTTCAGGAATTCAATTCAGGAATTTTAGGAGCTCTTTCTGTATCTCCTCCTCCCTCCCAATAAGATGGTATATTTGCCTGTCTCATCTTCCTCTTCACAACAGGGGTATTGTAGCTGTTACTTCACAACAAAGAACAAGCTTTAATCTTAACAGTCGTGTGGTAGTATTAATCTGTTGTTCTTGATTTGGGGAGGTCAGGAAATTTTATACTGACAATGAATTATCATTCTTGGAGAGCAAGCTGGTTATTTGTTTTCTAAATTGTGCCGGCTTCTAGTGGTTAGGATTGAGTGAGATGCAGGGTGGGCACTTCTGGTATAAGAGTACTGACTGAGTAGTAACCAGGTACTTCTATATTTGCATCACGCTTGGCTTGTCTGTTACTTCTAGACCATTGGGAATATTATTACTGAGATATTTCAAAGCCTGAACAAGCATTTCTGGGCAGAGCAGATACTTAATGACATTTAAGCTTTGGTTTGATAGCCTGGTGCTAAACATAAATGTGTGTCATAGGCTGAATATTTCTCCTCTTGCTTCCTTTTCTCTTTTCGAAAAAAGGTTTCTCTGTCTGAGACAGCAGCAGTTAACATTATATCTGCACCAAAGTTAACATTAATTGTAGACGGTTTCTATGTATAGCATTTAACATTGATGCGGACATGATGCTGCCTACAGATGGCTGAGCCATAGAAAGGGGTGGGGTCGGGGAGGAAGCCTGGGAGGGGGGAACGGAGGTGGGCTTAATATACTTCCTGTGCAGCTTGCTGGGGGAATTCTCAATACTTGGACCTCCTTTAGCAGCTAATGAGAAAACAGACAGGGCTGCCATGGGGGAAAGTCTTATTAGATGCTCTTCTGAGCCCCCCCCCCCATCCTCTTCCCTTGTTTTCCAAGGAATTCTCATTGCTACGCTCAATACATAATGTATCGCATACACAGTGTTCTAATCTGTAAGCGTCGAGAGCTGGCAACTATTAATGCCAGCACAGTGCCATGTGCACAGCTGGGTTACTTGAACCTGAAGAAATCTACGGTTTTGGAAAGGTTAAATCTGAAACTGGAGTTTCATAAAAATTTCTAGTGCATGAGGGAGGCATTCATAGCTTAGATTTTTTGTATGCAAATGACTTGGTAATCATGTGCATTATAGGACACAGGGCTTTGATGAACTGACTTCTCTATTCACTCCTGGACCATAGTTTTATTTCATACCAACTTTGTTTTCACTTCCTAGGCCTGTGTGGCTTATATGGAAGGGAAGTTTTTTTTAAAAAAAATGGGTTAAAGATATTTGAAGGTGATTCATGCCTCTATATAGAATGTTGAGCAGCCCAGTTCGAGTCCTGAAGCTTAGTTTTGTATGTCAGGTGCACGGGTTGCTGACGTCTTAGGGTCTGCGCCAGGAAGGGGAGGGCAGCAGGGTTTTTGCTGGCTTGCTTTCCAGCTGGCTCCTTGGAGTGTTGGGGGTGGGGTGGTTCTACAGCAGCACTGGAAGAACACACATGGTTTTCTGGGTGCAGAGAAGCTTAGTTTGCACCTTCGGTTCTTGATGGACTTTTTAGTTTCTTATAGTGTATATAATGGATATTTACTGTCCCTTGTTGAAGAACTCTTTCTCTGTTGCCGTCCCATAAAACAGGTTTCTTAGTCCAGTGTTTTTCAACCTTTTTGTGCAAAGGCACACTTTTTTCATGAAAAAAATCACGAGGCACACCACCATTAGAAAATGTTAAAAAAAATTAACTCTCTGCCTATATTGACTATATATAAAGTAATTCTCTTGAATAGGAATCAAATAAACACAAAGAAATTATTTTATAATTACTTTATTATGAAATAATAATACTTTATTTTATAATTGTTCATATGTTACGGATGAAATTGGAATTTTTCCCACGGCACACCAGACAGTACCTCACGGCACACTAGTGTGCCACGGCACAGTGGTTGAAAAACACTGTCTTAGTCATAGTCCCTTGTCGGGTGTAACATAAACCTTCATAACAACTGTGGTTGTAGCACTGTCTAAACTTCAGTTGATATGTATATCTTTTAGCTTTGCCTATTTTATTCTGTTCTGTTCAGAAACAACGTTCATTCTAACGTTATCCAGTTGGAATTTGTTTCTTCTATACGTTTGCATGGAGTCCTGCCTGTCTTCCAGGATGAAACTAGAACATACCAGCCCAAATACTATGCAGAGGTATTTCTATTAATTCCAGATGTGAGGGGTCTTACCTGCCTTCTTAAAAGAGGCATGCTTTTGTGCACCCTCAGATCATCCTATGTGGAAAGCAGCAGGGTTTTGTGGATTGTTCTCATGGTGTACGGGCAAAAGAGTTTCCCCCCACTTAACACTGGATGAATTCAGAAAATGGCTTCATAAGATGTTTTCTTTATGCATCCAGTAGGGTGTGAGGTCTCTGATTGGTTGTCTCTTTTGAAGGACATTGTTATTATTTTGTACACCTTAAGACTGGGGCTGAAGCTGTAGTTCTTTTAATACATCGCTGCAGAGTCAAAACACATTTTGTTTTGTGGCCTAACTGTATTAATTGAGTTAAGGTGTTACAGAAGAAGAGTTGGCTTTTATACCGTGCTTTTGTCTACCCTAAGGAGTCCCAAAGTGGCTTACAGTCTCCTTCGTTTGTCTCCTTTGAAGACTGTCTGGAAATGTCAGATTGATCAAAATGCAACAACGGGGTTATCAACAGGTATAAACTTTCAGGAACACAGGCCTGCTGTACATGCTGCTGATTTGTACTGACCCTGGAAACAGTGCTGCCGATTACTGTTACAGTCCACAAACGCTTTGTTGTCTGGGTACTGGAAGGGCTGTTTGCTCTCATCTGAACCTGCGGATCGGTTAAGGTCTTCTGGAGAGGCCCTGCTCTGATTGTTCCCACATCAGCATGGGTGGTCACCAGGGGCAGACCCTTTTTCTATGGTGTGGCTTCTTCCTTTCAGCAGAATTTAATTGTCCTACAGAGGTCAGGGGCATTAGCATCTAAGCAGAGTTGTACCCTTCAAGGTTGTTGGAATCAGTGCACTTAGAAAGGTGTAACTCTGCTTAGAATCAACATCGGCATTACCTGGTAGTTCTGTATCAGATTGGTGATTGCAAAATTCCTTCTACCACCTAAGAGGAGGAGACATACCGGAACGTCTGCTTTGCTTTGACTGGCATAACCATTCAGGTGAATTTCTAATATGCGCTTTTGTGGTGCATCTTCTGCTCCTGGTTTACAGATCAGTACAACAGACATGGACTCTCTCCATTCCTATGGCTGATCACCTGAAAAAACATTAATTACAGCTTTGAAGATGCCAAGCTCGTCTTGTCTAATATTGTGCTGGCAGTGGCCTCCGATTGTTGTTGTTTCAAACAGTTAACCACAAATTTTTTAGAAAGGGAAAAATAAAGCACTGGAAAATTCTCATTTTAAAAAATGTTCCACCCCATATCCCCGATTCTGGCCCATCTAGCTTGGTACTCTCTGCTCTGACTGGCAGCAGCGCTCCAAGACTTAGTCAGGGGCTGAGGCCTTGCTAGCTGAGATCCCTTTAACTGAAGATACTAATGTTTAGTGCTGGGGACCTGAAATGTGTTCAAGGGTACAAAACTGTAGGGCATCTTCTGGCTCTGTGTAGTGCAAAGGGTTTGCATTGGCTGGAACAGGAAAACATTTCATAACCAGAGGAAGACACACTAAGTGCTTCTCGTATAGATAAAATGAGTGAAAGTAGAACATAGGTGCTCTGACCCAGATTCCCCAGGCTATGCTGATCTCGTCCGATCTCGGAAGTTAAACAGGATTAGCCCTGGTTGGTACTTGGATGGGAGACCCCCCAAGGAATGCCAGGGTTGCTACGCAGAGGCAGGCCATGGCAAACCACTTCTGAATGTCTCTTGCCTTGAAAGCCCCATGAGGGGTCACTGTGAGTTGTCTTTCCACCATCAGAACATATAAGGCAATCAAGTGTTAGATAAAAAACATTAGATCCAGCTGCTTTAAACTGTTCAGAATATTAACCAAGAGACTTTAGAGCTGTAGCACAAGTTTTCAAAGCTGCTGAAATAGAGTTAATGGCAACTTCTGTGACCCTTTTGTCGTTACCTACAAGCGTATTTAAAAGATGATTATCTTCTGAATGAATAGAGAAGGTAGCTAAAACAAAACAGGTGACGGATTCTAGTATCTGGGCTGCCCACAGGCACTGTCTCTTGCTTATGGAGGAATCCCCACAAATCTACCGCGAAGTTCCACCAGAGGGAGTTCCTAAAGAGTGCCAGTGAGAATAACCTGTGGTAAGGTCGGAACTGCGAGATGAAATAGGTACATGCTGCAAGGAAAAGGAGGGTGAAGGCAAAAAGCCCCAAACGTTGGGAAGCAAACTCGCTTGGCATCCACTGATAAAAGCTGCCAGTCAAGTTAGAGTTTCCCAGTCACAAAAGAGCAGGCCAGTGAGGGAGAAACCCATTTCCATAATCTTTCTGTCCACATTTTGGCTCTGTAAGCTACTGTAAGTATCTCAGCAAAGACACAGCAATGGAGTCGGAAGAGAGTCTGCAAGAACAAGGATTAGCCTACGTTTAGTTTCTGCTGGCCGTGCTAGTGTGGAGAGTCTGCTGTATCAGAGGACACTAGGGTGTGGGCAGCCGCTGATGCTACCCATTTGCAGGGTGACACTTGCAGAAGGCTTTCCTCCAATGGGCAACGCTGTTACGGCAAAGCATTGTGGGAGAGGCAGCCCTGCAGATACATGGGTCTAAAGCCATGAAGGGTGATTAACCAGTATTCAAATAGAACCTGGTAACTGCTTGCTAACCAGCGGAGTGATTGTTGAGCAGGTGGTAATGGGCATACTCAGCCTAACTCCTGATAGTAACCAAACTATGGTATTCTGTACCAGTTGAAGTTTCTTAGTTGACTTCAAGGGCAGACCCATGTACAGAGCATTACAGTAGCTTAACTTTAAGGTTACTGTGGCCAAGGTGGGGAGCCATATTCCAGGTTAAATGAAGAAAGAAAAAAAGTATTGTTGGTGTTTTTTTTCTCTTCCAGTTGCATTAACTTGCTTCTCCAGCAAGGATGCTGGGCCCAGTTTAGCCCCATGACTGGTAACTGAGTCAGCGTAGGAGAGCTGAACGCCATCAGAAATGGGAAGCGCAAAATCCTTAAAGACCTTAATCTTCCTGACCAGCATTACCTCAGTCTTGTCAGGATTAATTTTCAGCTTGTTACACCTTTAGTCATTTAAGTACGGGAGTCGGGCCATAGCTCAGGGACCTTTACAGTATCACCAGGTGATCTAGATAAAGAAACGTAGAGCTGGGTGCCTTCAGTGTATTGATAGCAGCCAACTTAAAACCCATGAATGATTTCTCCTAAAGGCTTTACGAAGAGGTTAAATGAAATATAGAACCCCCACAGGACAAGTCACACAAGGAGGAGGAGGTTTTTATACTTTGCTTTTCTGTACCCTAAGGAGTCTCAGAGTGGCTTACAATCTCCTTCCATTCCTCTCCCCCGCAATGGGCACCTTGTGAGGTAGGTGGGGCTGAGGCAGTTCTGTAGGAACTGTGACTGGCCTCAGGTCACCCCGTAGGCTTCATGTGGGGGAGGAGTGGGGAATTAAACCCGGTTCTCCAGATTAGAGTCCTTCTCTCTTAACCACTACACCACAACTCATCTCACACCAACCCTTTTGAGTTCAGTCCATTAGGAATGATTTAAACCAATCCAAAGTATATGCCTTGAGACTTCTGTGTCCAGATATCTCAACAAGAGGGCATGGGTGATCATATCAAAGGCTGCTGATAAATCAACTGTTCAGTCCTCCAGCAAGATCAGTTTCTAAAAGCACTCTACACCAGTATTGTGCTCTTCGCTTGTGCCGCCTTTTGCTATCTTTATAGGAGGCAAAGTAGTGTATGTTAACACATGTACCTGTGGATGACTTAAGTTCTGCCTGCTGCTTGTCTCAATTTTGTTTAATTTTGGCTTACTACTATTAAGTATTGGCTTCTTTTTAATTCAGACTCCTCTAGTTACACCCATCAGCTTCTACTAGAATCTAATGATTCAAATTTGATTGCTTATATTGAATCCAGAATCAAATCTCTGGATATCACCGTAGATTCCTTATTCCTTACTTCCGAATCTGAGACTTTCCCAATTATAAGAGCCAATTTACTTCTCTCTGAGCGACATTCATTATATAACACCGCTAACAAAACCTGTTCACCTTTATACTTTGGAATATCTCCTAAAGTTGGCCAAGCTGCCTCTTATCTTTATCAACTTCATATCCCTAAACTCTGTAGAGCCCTCTCTTTGGCCAGATTCAATGTACTACCATCAGCTTTATTATCTGGCCCTTTCCAGGGTGTGCCCTTCGCTGATAGATGTTGTCCATGTACAAACGACCACATCCAAACGATCCCCCATGTCTTGTTTCAGTGCCCCTTTTACCATGCGCTACGTCTGAAATATTTAAACTCTGTTTTGACTCAACTAGAAGAATATTCTGATGGTCTAAAGACTCTTACTCTCCTTGACAATCCAAGCCCTGAGATAACAGAAATTGTTGCTAAATTTCTTTCTGGTACCATCTCTATTCGCCCTTTATTTAATTGATTGGTCCTTTTTTTGTCGGTATATTTACTTGGTAACCCTGCTCGTACCTGTTCTTTTTGCAAGTACTATTTTTGCTGTAGTTGTTTTTCTTGTACACGAGTCTGCAATTGTTACATGCCAATAAAGGTAATTGGATTGGAATTTTGATCTCTGGTCTTGACAGCAACCCCATGTAAAGGCGCTCACTCTAGCAGGCTGCTTTCTGCCTTTAGAAAATGCTCAAGGTTGGAACCTGAAGACCTTAAATTTGGGTTCACCTTCTAAGAGGGGCTGATGCTCAACAGAGCCATGTGGCCTGCATGCAGTCAGTTCAGTCCCCGGTGGCTCCAGGGGGAAAGGATCAGGTTGTAGGTGATGTGAAAGGCCTCTCTGCCCGAGACCCTGGAGAACGACTGCTAATCCAAAGAGACAGGGCTGACCTGGAGAGAGCAAGGGTCTGACTTGGTGTAAGGAAGCTTTGTTAACATTGGATGTGTGTTGCTTCTGGATGACCAGGGGCTTCTTCTGTTGAGGACTATAATGTCTTAGCAGTTTTACTTTGGTTTTAAGTGGAACTACCCTTTCCCCCCAGTTTTAATTGCATTATGGGGAAACTTCTCTGGTCGCTCGTCATGGTTGACTCTTGATGACCAGACTTTCTGGATGAGGGACTGCCTGGGAGTCATGCATGAATTGCTGTGGAGGAAGGACCGGGCAGAAGCATGAGAAACAGTCATGGCCCAAAGGAGTAGCAGAGGTTACATCTCTTTCATCGGCTCTAGGTTTTGAGCTGCTTTTTGTCCCTGCAGTCCTGCCCAATGCTCTGTCTAAGCCGTGGAGTCCCGTGAGCAAAAATTCTACTTGGTGAGCTACTGGCATTAACGTTGTGAGCAGGTGATCTGGCCACTGCATAAATTAGTTTGCTCTGGAGCCCTCCTTCCTGAGCGAAGACAAAAATGTGTGAGCCGGAGGCTAAAAAACTGAGCTAGCTCACACTCACTCAGCTTAGAGGGAACACTGGTCCTACCTTACCAAGATTTTTCTAGAGCAGTTTTGTCTTCATGACGCTCAAACTGGTAGAAGTTCAGCACTTGGACCTTTTCTTTTTTCTAGAGAAACTTTAGCGGCTGTCTTTAAAAATCCCTTGCAGATGATGACACAGAATGGTTTCTTCTGTAGGTATCAGTGGATCGGGTCAGGGGTCAGGGGTCAGGAAGAGCTTTGCTGCTTTGCTTTCTGCTTGTGTATTTCTTCGTTCCTGACTGCCAGTCATGACTCAACTGCTGTTGCTGATAAATCCGCTCTGTAGTTGAAGATGGCCTGTCTCGGTTTCTAACTTTAAAAACATTGGTTTGAAAGCTTGGTTGTTATCCTGGGTGTTTTGCAAAGTGACACAATCATTTGCTAACAGTTTTGAAGGTCAAGTTTTTTCTTGCTGTAGGATGAGATAATTGGTGATTTTATGTCTTGAATGAATGTTTTGTATTTCTGTATTTGGAAAACAAAGCTGTATTTATAAACACAACATTCAGAAGCATAAAGGACATACTTTTTGGTGAAGATGTTAACTGAATACCAAGGAAAATCAACAAAATAAGCTTTTGTTGAGTTTTATAATATCGCACTATGTATGGGCTAACCATGGGTCTCAATCTACCCAAGTCTTTTGAGCTTTGTTAGGTACGCTTATGCCGTGGGGAGGGGGAGGGCGTCGGGAAAGAGAAACAAATGCCTTCGAGCTCTCTTGTGTAAAACCAGATGGGAATCATATTCTGTGCTATGCTTAAGGATCATCATTGGTGGTATTTGGGGCCCGCGTATGCCGTGTTTAAAAGCATTTGGATGGTTGTACTTTTTGTTGTTGATTTGAACTTTGATTTGATTGCTGTGGGGGGGTGGTTTCAGCATTTTTACAGTCTGCAGTATGGTAAACCATGTTAGGGTAGGGATGTGAAATCTCTGGAAATTTTGACGCCCTCAGCTTCAAAATCAGCCTTTTCTTTTCTGCTGGGAAAAAACCAGAAACGGCTGGTTTTGAAACTGAGTGCTCTGGGGGGGGGGGGACCTGAAATTTTGGGGAAAATAGGAATATATGCAACACTCATCAATCCTAAGTTTATTTTATTGCCTTAACAAAACAAACTACAGTGTTTTATAGAATATTCATGAAATTTAAGATTATAAATGCTCTAATTTTCTATAAGTAACAGGATGGATATAACCCATATTAGAGTGAGTTACAGATTGGTACAACCTTTTCTGTCTTACCACAAATGTCTTAGTTTTGGATATCTGGGGTTTAGGAGACAATAAAAGCGAGAAATAGAAAACACATTTTGTGCTAAACAAAATAAAGCGTGTTCTCTGGACAAAAACAATGTGGTACACTTACAATAGGACTAGCGGCAGATTTGGATATTAGGTTAAACATTATAACATTGAAAATTATTCATTAGTGGATTATACAAATTACAGCATTCTTATTGTGGTCAAAATTAGTCACATTTAAACAATAAATATGTTTGTGTCTCCATCATGCACAGGAACTATCATTATCATGTAAGACCATCTGTAGCATTAAAAAAACTTTACTACAGAGTCAACATACATTTGTCTTTGAAAGTGTGTCCCCCCCCCCCCGGTCTTTAAAAACATACTATTGTTTTCAGTGCTTCTCCAGATGTCTGATTTTTCCTCTTGGGAAAATAGAGGCTGTTGGGGTGGGAGTCAGGGGAAAAGACCCTTTTTCTGTCCCTCCCTTGACATCTCTAACTTCAGGATCTGCTCCAGGCCAGAAGCAGGGAGTATAAATGTAAATGTTGCTGTGTTTTAAGGAAGGAATTGCCCTTGGCAATTAAAAGAGATGCTCAAACTGATGGCTGACTCGTGACATCCAGAGACAGCAGCCTGAGATTTCTGTCGAGCCCTCAGTTAAGGGATCCCAGGTGGGAAACTGAAATGGGTTTGATCTCCTCCTCCTTCAGTGATAACTTCAGTTTTATCTGCCACAGTCCCTTCACTTCCTTCGTCTTCTACCTTCCCTTCCGTCTTGTTCAGCCAGTGAGCTGGTGACGCTGTCTTCCTTTAACCCAACCCTGTGCTGCTTGGATCCTGTCCCTCACCACCTCCTGAGTGGCTTTCGCACAGAGGCCTTTCCCCCACCTTGGCTTCCAAACTGGAGTGCTGGCGTGGGGGTGGGGGGAGCTTCCACATGACGATTTTATTTATTTACATTATTTTTTAGTCCTGCTTTCTCACAAGGACTCGAGGCGGGATTAGGCAGAGTTGAGTCAGCACAGTCAACAGGATGGGGCATTTAGTAAACAGAGAAATTAGGATTAGGGTTGTAGAACCAAACGGAAGTCTACAGAACAGAACTGAAGTGAAGCAGGTGTGTTTACATGGCGCACTAAATTGCAACAATTCCATAGAGCAGTAAAGACCGAGCTCTTCTGCCAAGCATTTTAATATGCTTGCCATACTGGCAGTACCGCAACAGCACCAGCATGTTATATAGTACTTTATACAGAATGCCACCATATTTTAATGTAACTCAGTATTTATTGTATTGTTTTAGATGTAGAAATATTGTGTTTTAAATTGTATACTGGTTTTAATTGTTTGTAAGCCGACCTGAGAAGCCTTGGCTGGAGGGCGGGTGAAAAGTCAAGTAAATAAATAAATACAAAATTACCTAGTAGGATCCTGCGTGCAGCAAGCTATAAAGAGTGGGGACCAGAGTCCCTAATAATTTATCAAAAGGAGCTTTGTGAATCATTTTGATGTTGTGCTCTGATCATCCTCTTTTCGAGTGTTCCCCATACGCAGCCATAATCCATCTCCTAACTAGACACACAGTTGCGGTCATCAAGGGCAGGTCTTCATCACTGATTACACTTGCGAAACTGATGGGCCTACTGATTTTTTGCAATTTGTATTTTTTGTACCTCTCAGAAGGCAAAAATTAAATATGTGGTAGCGTAGGGCGCTACCATTTGCAACTCTTTTTCAAGTATCAGGTATTCTTGTAATCTTCCTCACAGAAAATGAAGATACTTACAATTTTAAATTCCATAAATATACCAAATAGTACAGTTTTTATATGCTGAGTAAATTATAAATGATGCATTTAAATTCAGTAAAATAATCATTAAAAATCAGTTCCATCAGTAAAAAAAGTTTAGGTTTGAAAAGAAAGTATAATTACATGTTTCAATCCGGGGTGATGGAAGTATAAAGAAAGACGAGTCAGCAGCCTTTTCCTGCTTTCTCCTGGTCTTCCCTGGGATCAGGGAGGGAGGTGGAGTGGGGGTCCCCACAGCCATACGTTTGCAAATTGCAAATGCATGTGCACCCTTGTAAGACTGGTGTTGCTGCTGGGCTATTGTGTGGTGGTTGCTGCTGGCCTCTGGCTTCAGGCCAACAACATCTTTCTTAACTTACAACATCTTTCTTTACTATGTGCAAATTTGTCACTGCATCTGTTTGTCCACTTCTTGAAGGTAGATTTCCAGGGGGCGCTGTGTAATGCTTTTTCTAAAAAGGGGGGCGATAGGCCAAATAAGTTTGGGAACTTCTGCTGATGCCACCTTACACCTGAGAGCAGCAGAAGGTGGATGAGGGCATGACACGGTTGCACCCTGTGGGCTGCCAGCGGTGTGCCAGAGAGCGTGCCATGGGTATGGTACCACTGCCATAATCAGACCTCTGTTCCAGCCAAGATCCCACTGTAGGCCAAGATCCTACAGTGGTACCTTCGGGGACCTCTTTCCAGCGGGCTGTCCTGATCACAGCACAGAGGACAAGTCAGGACAACAGTTAGGGAGTCTTGCTTGAGTTATGAGAGAAAGTGGACCTCATCCTACAAAGTGTTTGAAAACTCAAAATTAAAGATTTAATTTTCAGTGGCAGCTGCAGTAAAGTTCTGGATGTGCTTGCTCCAAGATTACATGCACGCATCATTTTATGAACCCTAGCAACTGAATGGGTACAACAAACAGATTTTGTCAGATGGGAAAAATATTCCCAAATCAATTTCCTCTGGAAAACAGCCTTGTCCATTGTTCTCTTTTGAGAGTAATAGATAAAATTCATGTTGACAGTTGGAGATACATACCAGTGTCTTGCCTATGGCCATCATCTAATAACAAGGGATACCGTAACAAGTTTTCTAAGGATTCAGTAACTAATCAAGGCATTTTTCTATTGCTGACCAAGTGTATTCTGATGACTACAAGAAATAGTGCTGTATTAATGTGTATTTACTTCATTTTATAGTCTGCCTTTCTGATTGAGGGAGAGTAGATTTGCCATTATACCCTGTACTTTTAAAATGTTTCAGAACTTGGAGGTTAAAACTGTATGGGATGTAAGCCTTAAGGGAGATAACAAATGTAAATCCAGGCACAAGAGAATTTATCACTGGCAAGTTTGGGATTTCTGGGTGCCCTTGATGCTCTGTGTTTTCCCATAATCCATCTCCTAACTAGACACTTCCTAAAGCAGGGTGACTTGCCTTTGGTGTGATAACTGGCACACAGTTGCCCTAAAGCCACAGTTTCCTTTCTGTTTTGGCCTGAGAATCTGCTGTCCCAGATTTCCCAAGTTGCTAGCGGAAAAATGTTTGTGCCTCTTCTTCGCAGCCTGTGTCCTCATTTGCTGCTTATCTAACTTCAGAATTGCCCAGCTTCAGAGGTACTGTTGTTGTAGGTGCAAATGGAGAAATGGAAATCAGTTTGGCAAAAACCCGGAGAAGGAATTCACTTTAGTTTATTAACTAAGGGGTTGATGCTGCTTGGAGGCAAGGTGACATCCTTAAAGGTGGGGATTTGTATGGGCAGTACTGGCCAAGTGGGTGGGAAGGCATCGGGAACTTTCCCTGTACACTCCAGCTTTTAAAGAGTAAGAGTGTCTGTGGGGCTGACTCAGTGGGAAGGGTCTCTAAGTCATATTGACATGAAGAAATGGCATACTGTCCAAAGTGAACTTGGATCCCATTGTTAAGCATCACTTTTAGGCTGGGAGCGATCTCATGCTTTGGAATGACATGTTTTATGCGGGTAGTCAGCTCAGTTTCTTTGCATTTAAAAGTAATGAAAAATAAAGTCAGGTATTGAAATATTTGGAGAGAGGATGTCTGAGAAAGTTCATAATGCTGAATTTGAAAGGAAATACCAACCATGTCTTGAAGTTAGGATCCAGTTTGTATAGCTGCTTTTACTTGGCTGTAACATAATCCCTCTGATTTTGTATTATAAAATAGCAAGATAATTCATTTATTGCCAGAGCTAAACTACTGTCTGATTTTGTGGACAAATTGGCTTAAATATTAGTTTAAAACTGTTAAATGCTAACTGGCTCGAGGGGGGGTTGTCTTTGCATTCCACCTACTAGTAAGTTGTATGTGTTTAATTTCACAAGTTGATATAGGTGTCCAAACAAGCAGCCATTCATATATTTTTGTTCAGATCACTGGGTGTTTAGCATGATCATTTATGATTATTTCGTAGTATGAATGTTTTAGTAGTGGTTTATAAGCAATTATCAATTTAGATGACATCCTTCTCTAGTGGTACACGGGTTCACTTAATTGTTGAATAAAAGACCTTTGTAGACTCTGAAATTTGCTGCGTTCAAAGAAAGTTATAACAGTATATTTTCTTTGACTGAAAGATTTTTTTAAAAGCTTTGAAAACATGTACTTAAATATTTCCTGTACAGATTGAAGAAACAAATATCTCAGTGAACCACCTCTCAGCTTTCATAGCAGAAAATAAACTCTGCACTCCTGAAAGTGTTGCATTCTTTCCTTCTCAACTAATTCGTTTTTCTTGTGCCACGTTTTGATTGTAATACACCTTAATGCTTGGTTCTTGCCAAATTCCTGTTCTTGATATTCTTCCCTTCCCGGCACGTTTTGAGCAGTAAAT
The DNA here is from genome assembly GCA_029375565.1 of Gekko gecko. Taxonomy (NCBI): domain Eukaryota; kingdom Metazoa; phylum Chordata; class Lepidosauria; order Squamata; family Gekkonidae; genus Gekko; species Gekko gecko. The sequence continues at coordinate 18,322,444 of JAPDNY010000017.1, forward strand.
TCCCCTTGCATGGCTTGACCTTGCGATGCTCTTGTGAACATACGCGATACCTAAACGCTTTTGGCCAGGCTGTCCTTGACTGCCACTTCCTTTTCTCTTAGCTCTTCCCCAAGGCCTTAGTGACTTCTCTCAGGCTCTGATTACTCATGGTTTAGTTTTAAATTCCACTTTCACCTTTATTCCATAATTTGTTTTATCTCCCGGACACATGGTGATTTATTCCCAAAATAATTATCAGCATTATGATCGATTCGTATTAGAAGATTAGACATCACAGGAATTTGACTGTGTCAGGCTGGGGCTGGTGGACTCCAGTCCTCTTTACACAAGGGATGTTTTGGGATGCTGATTTCTGCCTGCCTTCTCAGCATATGTCCTTCCCTTCTCTTGCTGTGTGCATTTTCCCAATCACACCATGGAATTACAGCTCTCTGGTGCCAGAATAGGTCTGAATGGGGCTTTAGTGTGGATCTTAGCATAAAAGAAGTTATAATCTGTACTTATTACAGATTTGGAATTGTAATGGGTTCTGAATGGGGACAGCATTTTCTCAGGCTTAAATGTGTTTTCAGTGTAATAATTACGAGTTCAGTTACTGGATCCCTTTATTGTCTGTCAGCACACAAATGTGTAGGCCAATAGGTTAGCTTTCTCCTGTCACCTGGAAGACCACCTGATTCTCGTGTCTTTCGATGGTATTCCATAGCTGGGACTCAGCACCACTTACGCTTAAAAGGTCACTTTGTGGTCATCCCTACCCCCCCCCGAAACTATGAAGATGGGACGTCTGGTGCAGGTGCCCAAAAGGCAAGGCAGGCTTGTATGGGTGAAGGTGGGCCTTCAAGTATCTTGGCCCCAATTGGTTGAGGTCTTTATAAGTCAAAAACAGCACTTTGAGTCATGCTTAGAAATAGCCTGTTAGCCAGTGAAGTCCTTTGAACACCCATCAGCCTTACATTCAGAACAGAATGTCTCGGTTTGCAGCCCGTTTGCCATGTTATAGACAAAAAACATTTCTTAATAGTCTTAAAAGGAAGAAGCCAGTGCGGTTATAGTGGTTTGTTGTATCCGTCAGGGACTGGGAAGATGTCTGGAAGCTCCCTGGGTGTGCTTGAGGCAGTCATGTTCCCTCTGTCCTCCTCACAGGACCGTTGTGGGAATAAAATGGAGGAGAGGAGAATGTTTCTTCTCTGCCTTGTGCTTCTTGGAGGGAGGGGCGCGATAAAAGCGCCGTGAGCCATATGCAGCCCGTAAGTCATCTAACATGGACATTGTTAGAGTACGGATAGTTCTGGCAAGAGAGTGTGCTGCGTAAGCATTAAAAAGTAACAGGCTTTAAAATACCCCGAAAATAAATATTTATTATTTGTTATGATTACCTTCACTGAAACAAAGGAAGCAGCCCGCCCCCTGATCTGTGGGTTTCAACTTTAGATTTGTACAGCTGGGGATATTTCATGGTTGGAATTTGTTTGGCCAAGAATATAGTATGTATTTGGAGCAGTTGAAAGTGCTAGGAGCTTCACATGTGTTATCTCTGTAGTCCTTACAACAGACCTTTAGGGTAGGTCAGCACTGTTATTGTCTCGTATTTCAGATGGAGGATTGGAGAAGGTTAAATAAAGGAGCTTGTCTTGTCTGAGGCCGAGTTGTGAGTTATTATTTATTTGATTGTTTGTTTGTTTAATTTATATCCCAGCATCCCTGCCGAGGCAGGCTCAGGACGGCTAACACAGAGATGTAAAACAATTAAAACAAGAGTTGAATAAAATCAGGACAATACAGTATGGGTATAATTATAAAGTTTGTGGCAGCAGTGAGATTTGAATTAGGTTCTTTCCAGCTTGATGTTGTGGATCAGCCGGGCACAGCCAACCGTGAAGAGCCAGAGGACTCCGTGGAAGAGGAAGGGGCCGACGAAGGAGTTCCCAGCTCCCAATCACTTGCAGACGGTCCGCTGCAGAAGGCTACTGGGACCCTGCCAAGTTGCAGTTCACAGACAGTCCTTCCCCGAAGCAGGTATTATCCCACCCTCCACCTCGCCTCCCTTTTCTCCAGAACTGCTGGAGTGTAGGCAGAGGAGGTGCTGGAAAGAAGGCAGAGTGGTGTGGTTAGCGACTCAGAGACCACCACATCTAGTTAATAAGGAGCATGATGCGACCCCAGCTGTGAGATGAGCATCTCGGCCATAAAAGGTGAAGAGAGGGAGAGACTGGCCATGGGAGCAATACACTGAATTACTCCTGACCTCGCCGCCACAGACCCTGCCTCTGCCTCATGACTTTGACTCTTTGGACTATATCTGGATGTCGACTTTTGGATTTGCTCCTAATCCGATCCTGTGGCTGACTCTGTGCGTGACCCAGGGACTGGACTCTGACCGCACTGTGCCGGTTTGTGCCCTCACCTTGCCTTGCTTGCACCTGAGCTTCGCCACCCAGCCCTGTGCCTTGTGGGTAACCAGGACACTCACATTTCCTAGTAGTTTGCTTTGTCTGTTCTCAGCCCTTGAACTGAATCATTGCGTGCAATACTCAGCCGTAAGATGGTTTTTGTTAAACGCTGATTTCTCACTACCTTAATGTACAGTGTGAAATCACAAGGACTGTACTGAAGTCAAGCTATGCTGCTGGGGAGCCCTCCTCCTGATGTGTACGATCTGCTCTTTCCTGGAATGGAATGTTGATTAAGGAGTTTCCATTTTCGTGTTGCAGTCTGCAGTGCTGGAAGTTGCTGACAATGTAAAAAAATCTTCCCAGTGAAAAAAAAAACAGCTGAGATTTAACTCCTAGATTTATGATGGCAGTAGGCTTAAGATCTCTGGAATGAAATGCATCTCTCTTCGGGCTGCTTTTTAAAATAAGAAACCAAGGCAAGGAATTGCGAATAGTTGCCTGTCCTTTGCAAGCACACACGTCTGTATCAATTCACTGCAAAATACGTCTTAATTTGATAGTTATATGCAGTGCTCCCTGTAAGCTGTGGAGTCTTGTGAGCAAAAATTCTACTTTGTGAGCTACTGTCATGAAAGCTGTGAGCAAGCAATTTGGATACTGCGTAAATTAGTTTGATCTGGAGCCATCCTTCCTGAGTTAAGACAAAAATCTGTGAGCTGGAGGCTAAAAAACTGTGAGCTAGCTCACACTAACTCGGGTTAGAGGGAACATTGGTTATATGGTGTCTAAAAATCTTCCAGAGGTATAGTGAGAATGAGTAAAGTAATTGTAGGATCCTTACGTTCTACTCCTTGGGCCGCAGATGACTGACTGCAGAAGGAATGATCGTAGAATCCTTATGTTGGGCCTCAGACAACTGGACATAGAAGAAATTATATAGCTAAAGTCCGAGAAGCTCAGACAGTTGTTGAGAAGGCCAGCAGCAACCACGGCATCACTATAAAGCTGCTGGGAGACGTCACCGGTGGGGCTTAGAGCTGGGGTGTCATCACTACTCTGATCACAGCGAGCCCCGTATTTCTTTATGTGAGCACCTAAGAGTGACTACATTTAATAGAACAGAACTCGTAATGTTGTGTATGGTGTAAAAAGTGTTTTGGTAAGAACCCCTTTCTATGAAATTGCTGAGCAGTCGGGTTAGAACAGATAAAAGGAAATACTTCTTCACCCAAAGAGTGATTAACATATGGAATTCACTGCCACAGGAGGTGGTGGCAGCTGCAAGCATGGACAGTTTCAAGAGGAAATTAGATAAACATATGGAGCAGAAGTCCACCAGTGGCTATTAGCCACAAGGTATAGATAGGAACTCTCAGTCTGGGGCAGGTGATGCACTCTATTCTTGGTGCTGGAGGGGGGGGCAGCAATGGGAGGGCTTCTAGTGTCCTGGCCCCACTGCTGGACCTCCTGATGGCACCTGGTATATTTTGGCCGCTGTGTGACCGAGTGTTGGACTAGATGGGCCATTGGCCTGATTCAACATTGGCTTCTCTTATGTTCTTATGTTCTTATTCCAAAAAAGGCCAAAAACAATCTACAAGCATGGACAGCTTCAAGAGGGAATTAGATAAGCTTGTGGAGCAGAGGTCCATCAGTGGCTTTTAGCCACAAGGAATAGACAGGCACTCTCAGTCTGGGGCAAATGATGCTCTGTCTTCTTGGTGCTTGGGGCGGGGGGCAACAGTGGGAGGGCTTCTAGTGTCCTGGCCCCACTGGTGGACCTCCTGAGGGTCCCTGCTATTTCTGGCCCCTGTGTGACAGGAGTGTTGGACTGGATGGGCCATTGGCCTGATCCAACATTGGCTTCTCTTATGTTCTTATGTTAATCCCCCTGAGCGGTTTGTATTTTTTCAGAATTTTTTTTGGGGGAGGGGGGTTGTATCACAGAAGAGCACATATTTTATTTGGTCCTTTTAAATCTTATTACTCTACACACAACTATTGTTGTGCTTCTGTGGAAAGGCAAAGAGGAAGTATATTGGCTTCCTCAAGAGAAAAAAAATGTTTTATTTGCTATATAGATCTCAGAGGAATAAATTTTTGTTGTGCCAATTTGCGGTCAGTTCTGACATTCCCTTCTTTGGTGGAAGACAGCTGGTGTGGGTCTCAAGGTATGGTGGGATTTGGAACTGAGCCGGGGGTGTGGGGAATCCTCTCATCCTTCATGCTGAGCTTTGTCAGCACAGGCGCTGGGAGCCTTGGGATTCTCTTGAGCCCTGACTGACACCCAAGGACAACAGAAGAGCCCTGCTGGATCAGACCAGGGAGGGTCCCTCTCGTCCAGCCTCCTGTCTTACCCGGTGGCCAACTGGCTCCTCTGGAGGGCCAACAACAGGGCAGAGAGGCTGAGGCCTTCCTCAGATGTTGCCTCCTGGCACTGGGGTTCAGAGGCTGACTGCTTCTGAATGCAGAAGCTTCCTTTAGTCACCACTGGTAGACCCCCTCCTCCAGGGATCTGTCTAATCCCCTCTTAAAGCTGCCTACACCTGTGGCCATCACTGCATCCCCTGGCAGCGAATTCCATACCTAAGACAAAAGGCAGCCCTTGTGGCCAGGAATGCTGCAGAGGCTCCTGTCCTCTTTGGAGCCAGAATTATGTTGCCGTTCCCCCCCCCTCAGCCTTTGAAGACTGACAACGGTCAAGTGCTTTACTATTGGGTGAGCCAGTTTGGTGCAGTGGTTAAGTGCACAGACTCGAATCTGGGAGAACTGGGTTTGGTTCCCCACTCCTCCACTTGCACCTGCTGATGTGACCTTGGGCAAGCCGTAGTTCTGATAAGAGCTGTTCTTGGAAAAAAGAGCCGTTTCTGTCAGAGCTCTCTCAGCCTCACCTGCCTCACAGGGGTTGTCTGTTGTGGGGAGGGGGAGGGAAAGGCATCTGTAAGCCGCTCTGAGACTCCTTTGGGTAGTGAAGGGCGGGGTATAAATCCACTCCTCTTCGTCTTTACATGGGGTTTGCTTTTGTAGGTGAGGAAAGGACCGTTGCAATCCAGAGAACCTCCTAGGTGAATCAAACGATACTTACTTCTGAGTAGGTCTGCTTAGGATTGCTCCCCACGTCTGGTGAAGACTGCTGTATCCCACCCCTTGATGAATGCAGGGAGGCAAGAACACGCCTGATGAATCGAGCAGTTGCCCGTAGATGCTGGCCTGTGTTCCTCCAGGCACATTCATATATAGCCCGTCTCCCTTAAGATCATCTGGCAAACCTCTGCTCGGTTTGCCCTCCTTATATATGATATTAGGAGCAGGTCCTTTAAGGGAATGGCACCGTTCCTCTTGGAATGACCTCTCAGTGGAGGGAAGAACTGGCCCTGCCCCTCCTGACTTCTGAGCAGAGCTTGCGGGCTGATGTAGGGGCCGCTCTGAGTCACTGTTTTCAGGGCCTCTGAGTTCTGAGTGCAGTGCTCTAGGCTTGTGTTTAGCTCTGGCCTTTCCCCTTTTTGTAAACCAACTTGAGCCAGTGCAAGGGGATGTGTAAACATTTTTAATGGGAATGACTAGAACTGTGTACATTCTCTTCCTTCCTTTGTTTTTAATTTGTGAATTGGACGTGTTTCCTCTGTATACTGGTTCTGTTTATCCACAGTTGCTTTTCAATAACAATTTTTAAAGCCTGTTTTAAATGGGAGGGTTTGCCAGTGTCAATAATATGAAAGCTGGTAAAAATAATCTGATTTTTTAACTTGGATTTTATTTGTTTGCTTGAGCCAACTTGAGCCAGTTTGTGTTTAGTGGTTAAGTGTGTGGGCTCTCATTCCCCACTCCTCCACTTGCAGCTGCTGGGTGACCTTGGGCAAGCCATAGTCCTGTCAAGAGATGTTCTCTCAAGGTCCTCGAAGGCCAGCCCCACCTGCATCACGTCTGTTGTGGAGGGAAGGAAAGAGTTTTAGCCACTCTGAGACTCTGAGTTGCTCTCCATCTCTGCCTCACCAGAAGGCAAGTAAGTCTCATGTTGTTCTGCTGATCAGTGAGGCACAAACACCGGGACTGAGCAGAGTCCAGGGCCATCCTGTGTCGTCTAGTCTTGCAGTTCTTGTAACTCTGAGATCTCTTAGCTAGATTGAGGCAGGGCGGTGGGGTTTGATGCCTGGTTGAATTATCTCTCTGGCTTGCAGTGGCCAGGCTTCCTGGACATTTCACACTGTGACGGAAATTCAGTCTTGCAAAGGTGGTCTGTTCCTGCCCCCTTTGTCTCTCACTTGCACCCCCTCTTGGCTGAGTCTCACCTGCCTTCCCTGTTGCATAACTTCTTTAGGTGAGGGCATGCAAGATTTCTCCCGGGTGGCAGGACAGGTGGGCTGGTCATGGGCCCAAAAGGGGCAGAGATTGCAGGTTGTGGGGGGGGGGGGGCGGGCAGAAAGGTCACGGCAGCAGGTAGAATGATTCTCTCCCAGCCTAACCTATTTGATAGGGTCACTGCGAAGATGAAATGGAGGCACACGGAGCGATATATGCCACCTGTACGTACTTCTCCAAAACCTGCCCTGGGTTTAATGATGCAAAATGAGGAAAACATTCGTTTGATTGAGCTAGCTTTTTAAACATAACGATTAGTTAAATATTTATTTTCATTGTTTACATTATTTACAAGCTTGTTAGTGTTAAACAGATGTTTACATTTAGTGATGCTTCACTTTTTAAAAAATGCAAAGCGCCGTGTTTTCCCAGGCTTACTGAGTGGGTGGCAGTCATTGTGCAGGTATTATAAATATTAATCCAGATATTCTGGAACGCTTTTGCCCTGCTGATACTTTGGGCACAGCCTAGAGATATTACCTATTCTACTTACGAAGGTGAGTCAAGATATAAGATGACAACAAGGGTTAGTTTTCTTGTTGAAAATGGATGTGTGTCGATTTGAGAAAAGGTTTTGGAGTTAGATGGGGAAGTTGAAACCGGTGTTCTGAGGCAGTAAAAAGGGGGTGACAGAAAAACACTGTGCTTTGCCCTTGTGAAATGGGTGCAGTCAGATTAAAGCGGAGCTTCCAAGAGTTACTTTGCTGTCAGGTATAGAGCTGGCTCCCCCCCCCCCAAAAAAAAATATTTGATTGATGTTTTATTTAAAGCCTTTTAAATGTTACACTCGTCAAAGTCCATTAAACATGACTCCATTCATTTTTGATTCCTAGCCTTCCTTTTTTCATTTGCATTTATTCTACTGTAGAAGAGTAGGGAGAGACTTGAGAGAAGCGCAGGAGCCAAAGGCCGACTAATTCCTCCTGAGGCCAGACTTTGGAATAGCAGTGCCGCTCTTCCTGTGCCTAGGAGGCCTCCTCCGTCTGATTATCGGATGACCTCTTGCTGGTTTGGCTTTGCAGATGCCTGGCAGTCCTTGGAGGTACTCCAGGCATAGTTCCCACAGTTTTCTTTGAGGTTCATGTTCAATGGTTTTGTTTCTTAAGCTTTGGTACCTGGTATTACAGGCTGGACCCTGACCAGGATAACCCAGGCCAGTCGGACCTCATCAGATCTCGGAAGCTAAGCAGGGTCAGCCCTGGTTCGTATTTGCATGGGAGACCATCAGGGTATAACAGAGTCGCTGGCCCCAATGGCGGACCTCCTGATGGCCCCTGGTATTTCTGGCTACTGCGTGTGACACAGAGTGTTGGACTAGATGGGCCATTGGCCTGATCCAACGTTGGCTTCTCTTATGTTCTTATGCTTTGCATAGATAGGAAATGGCAAACCACCTCTGAACGTCTCTTCCCTTGGAAACCTTTTGGAGGAGACCAAAAAAAAAAGAATAAATTTCCAGGCTTTTAAATAGCCATTTACTGGCCACCCTGTAGCCTAGTAGGGCAGCTTTTTGAACGCTGGTTCTTTGCTTCTATGTTGCAGTTAACAAATAGAATTAGGAAGGGTAGTCAGAAAATCTTTGGACATATCTGCAAGGATGGTTTAATACATTCTAATTGTTCTGCATTCTTTTTCTAACCCACCTTTTACCCTGTGGAGTTCAGTGGATGACAGATCAATTAAGTAGATCAAGGGTCAAGACACTGCGTTGTCCTATCAGCTGCATTTTCCATCTTATGTCCATTGGAAGTCGGGGGGGAGGGTGTATTTTGAGTTAATGTCCTCGGCCTGCTGCTGCTAATAGAACATTTATTAGCTCCGGTAGAATAACTAAGTGTTCAAAATGGTGAGGAGTCTTCTTCTGTAGTATTCTCTAGCTTAAAAGAATAATAATCACAGAATGTAGGTCGTCATTCATAGACCAAGAATAATGTCAAGCCATACTTTTAATAGTCCCGTGCCCATTCTTGGGGAAACACACCTCTCTCTACTTTGGACATGGAGGTGGTGATGTGGGTTTTCTAGAAAAATACAGATTGGAACATTTTCCTGTTCAAATTTGAACAAATAATTTACATATCTGTGTGTGTGTGTGTGAAATGCTGTCAAATCACATTCAGCTTATGGCGAGCCTATGAATTAATGTCCTCCAGAACGTCCTATCCTATCGCTGACAGGCCTCGCTTGGGTCTTGAAAACAGAGGGCCCCTACATGGCTCCTGAGGTTGACTCAGTCCGTCTCATGTTGGGTCTTCCTCTTTTCCTGGCTTTATTGTCATTTCCAGTGAGTCTTCTCGTAATACGTCATGTTAGACGGGCTAAATTTAAATAATATTAGCAGAATTTGAATAATGTTAGCAAAAGACGTCTGAGCCATATACAAGCACTGGGGTTTGTCCATGATTCATTCCTTACGTTTAGCCCATCTGGCGTGATTGACAGCCATAGATTCAGACTATATTTACCCACATCATTAAGTAGAAGTGCTCCCCCTTGTTTAATTATAGTTCTTACCCTGTTCTTTTTTTTTTTAATGAAAGGCCAACAGACCTCAGGATTTAAAAACTGATAACCACTTCTGTCCTTTCCCTGTGAGTGCTAATTGTGACTAATGGAAACTGGGATTTCTCCTTTCACCAGGATTCAGTGTGAATTTTTCAAACATAATGGTACACGATGGTGGGGGAAAGTGTCTGAGCTTGCAGTGTGCTTTCAGTGTTGTAGCCATAATTAGGAACAGTACCCAGTCCGTGGTAAAGGCTTGCGTGTGAGCAAACTGTTATATAGCCTCCAATTTTGAAATTAAATTTCTGTAAAACATGCACATAGGTAAATATAACCTTCCCGAAATAAAGAATGGGAGTCTGTTTGCAACTGGCGGGCCTCCAGCTGGATATTATACATTCAAGTTATTGTTTCGGTCAGGGTCTTCTTGTCAGACATAATTCCTGGTGCTTTACCTAGTGCCAACATAGCTTTGGAATTAATTTTTTATAGGCACGCATGTTTTGGCCTTACATACTGCTCAGTCCACAAGTAATTAACTCCTAAGCCACAATGTATAATTAGCAATGCAGTTATAATTAATAACTGTATTAGTGATGTAATTCTAAAGTGTAAGAATTCTAATAGGCTGTCCTACTGCAGCATTTTTTAATGACTTAGGTGAGGACCAACACCAGCCATGAATGAACAGGTTGTGCCTCTCTGAAGAGACAGTCATAGAGAGTGTTAATAGAACGTAACAAGTTAATCATACGCATAAGTTGAACATTCTTCCTCTCCTGAAAGACTTCCGTTAGTGCTCCTCTCTTCCTCCAAAGAGGCCAGAGAGAAGGCAACCTGCCTTCTGTCCAAGAGCTGACCACATCTGACCTCCTTGCTGAGATTTCGGGATGGACCCCTCTTGAGCACTTTCAGATGATTCTGACTTCAACAGGGCACTTTCAGAAACTCTCGGAGCCATTGGCTCTTCATGCCAGTGTGGCAGCGCCCCTTCTCAGAACGAAACACCCAAAGGGATGCCCTTCCAAATGTGGCATGTAATTGCTGGTCCACCTCAAGCAGCTTCTTGTCCAATGTCATATGTATTTGCCTTTATAAGAGCTGTAGTCTAGAAGCACGTTAATAGGTTCAGTGTTGTTACGTAGGGGCTGGATCTGGATGAATGTTTCCTTGGGTACAAGCATGATTTCCCCACATCTCCCCCATGCATTTCCTGGGGGGAAAGGGATGCCAGGAACAGAATTGGGGGGACATTTGGGGTTGCTGTGAAAGGGGGGGAAATGCCGTGGGTAGAAATCCTTATACCTGCAGAAACATCTAATCTGGATCCAATTCCTAATTTTAAACACTCTCCAAAGCTTTATAACAGATGCATTGTACTTTCCTCTCTATGTTTTTTTTAAAAACGGTAGCCTGGAGGGGCTAGAAACTGCTAGCCTGAGTTATCCAAATATTTCATGCAGGCTTTAATTGGTGCAAGAGTGCCTCGCTTAGGGAAGCTTATCATTTATGCAAGAAAGAAACTGCTTGCAAGGTAAAAATCACTGACCACCCTGGTGTTATTAATATAGGTAGTGCGTTTTATCAATAACGACTGTAGTAATTGGATTCCAGATTAAGTTTTACTAGAGAATTGTTTTTTTAAAAAAGTCAGGGAAATGTGTGGGCTGCCCTGCTTTTAGAAAGTGGTGCAGGGGGTAGTGTAGTTGTAGAAATGGAGGCAAGTGTAACTGGAAGTTCAGACCTCCGGATACTGAATTGTGTAACAAACATAGTTCCTGTTCCCATTGGTACAGGTCCCTCCCTCTTTCACATCTTTACTAACTAGGGCACCAGTAGCAATGGATGCCCCTGTCAAGTATGGAGGGAGTTGTCTGTATAATGGTAATGCCCAGCCCTCATGCGGTTTCTAATTCCTCTGTCTCTGTCACTGGTCTTGACATCACCTGGAGTTTAAGCACTTAAAGGTATAACGTGTGGGGTATGGAGTGTCTTTTAATTCCTTATTGTCTTGGAAGACCTGGGATTGTGAGCCTGTGAACTCCCCTTGCACAAGGGGATGATGCAATTAAAAAAATCTATTTTGTTGCTGTCTCCCATCTGCTTGCAGGGAACAACTGCACCCAAGAGTCTTGGATGGTATAGAAGAACTCCATGAAACAGAATCAGCAAGTAAGATATTCCCCCTAATGTAGATGCAACAGTGGGACTGAAAGATGTAACATAGCATCTAAGCAGGGAAAGCCGCGTTCAGGATCAGAGGCTCAGACATATTTTGGAACGTATTTCTAGCTGGCCACTGTCAGGCAGCTGCTCAGGAATCAACCCAAATCAAAGGCCAGGGTCCCTAAACCACTCGATTTCCTTTGTGTCAGCTCGTAAGGAGTTTGAGACTTCATTTCCCTAGCAGCAGCCCCCAGGATGTATGGCAGAACTGCATTTGGGAACTTGAGGGAGTTTCCGAAGCAGTTTGATGTCGCAGGTAGGGCAGCTCTCCAAAGAGAAATTCCACTGGGCTAGAGTAAGCCCCTTGTATAAGCCTCAGTGGCTCTTTGGATTCTGGCCACAGGAAACTCTGTCTCATGCGTCTGCTCAGGATCTAGCCAGAAAGGGGAGTACGGCGGCTAATAGGCAGGGGGCTTGCTCTCCCTGTTCCGCTTTTAGATGTCGCATGCAGGCCTCTCCCAGAAGGCCGGTGAGCGTGGTGTGTAGATCTCGTCAGACAGGCCAGCTGGGCGTGCTGGTGCGGGGTGTGTGTTAACGTTGGAGGCTGGCTAGATGTTCGTTGGGTGTATGAAACAGGAAAGCTTGCCTCACAGGAAAATATTCCCCTTTTATTTGGTGCTCAATGGAATCTCTAGCTTTTACGCTGTTGAGCAAACTTAAAAGGTTTTTTTAAATGCAGAGAGAGAGAGAGAGAGAGAGAGAGAGAGAGAGAGAGAGCGCGTGTATATATCCATTAATGCCAGGGGTCCCCGACGTGGTGTCCGTGGGTGCCCTGGTGCCCGCTGACAGGTTTCTTGGTCCGTGCCAAGTGGTTCTTTGTTGTTGTTTTTAAGAGAGTGGGCAGGGCCCCACAAGGCTTCTGATTCGGCCCTGGAAATCTGATAGGCTGTGCAGATTCTTAAAAGCATTGCTTTCTTCCCTGTGTGACTGAAGGTAAGCTGGGGCAGCCATTTTGTGGCTGTGCCAGCCATGCTGTGCCAGCATTCCAAAGGTGCCCACAAACGCAGAAAGATTGGGGGACACCCCCCCCCCCGCTTTACCACTAATCCTTTACATCAGGAAAAGACAAGCAGCGACTTGGATAAGTTTACTGGGCTTTTTGTGTGTGCTGAATTTCTTGAGGTCTTGGCCGGCTCCCACTTGGTGAGGATTCTCCGTGTTGCTTTCATCACCACTGCAAATGCGGCAGCATCAGTGTTGGCAAAGGAGCATACGCATGTGGGAGTCTTCCGTGGACTTCCCTCTGCCCTTTTCCTTGTTCCCCCCCCTTCCACTTGTGCTCTGCAGGGACTCCGCCTTGGCTCTCAGGGGCTTGCTTCCCATGCGGCCAGTGTGACTCTATGTCCTTCCCCTCACACACACACACACATGTGCTCAAGCTCTGTAATGGTTCTGTTCAGGTTTGAAGTTGATACGTGACAAGATCGTCGGGAGTGCTGCTGTAGCAATTATACTGGGTTTTTAAAAAAGCCCTTGGTGGAAAATGATGCTTGTGAAGGGCTGTCAGCATGAAAATGGCACGGGCATGAGCAGGACCTCTGCAGGGAAGTCGCTTCTTCCCAGGGGTGTCCTGGTATGCTGGGCTGTGTTCTTCCTAAAAAGGTCAGAGTAAACCAGATTTGGGCAGAGAGGCTGAAAGAGGGTGATTGTAGCACAGTGCCATCTGGGAGCTCCCACGCGCACAGGCACTCCAGTCTGGAAGCCAAGGCAGAGAGAATCCTCCACGTGGAAACAGCCCCTGGTCTGTGGAAAGGGTTTATGCCCACCCGGCAGTAAACAGAGGAAAGCGTGTGTATCTTTCCCGCCTTGGTAAGCATCAGGATCGGAGAAGAGTGTGACAGAAGAAGAGCATCTCCAGTGAGGAGAGTCACACATCAGTGGGGTTTTTTTTGTTCCCTGTGGTTTCCTTCATATTTTATTTATCTATTCATTCATTCATTCATTCATTCATTCATTCAAATTTGTACCCCGCCCTCCCAGCCTAGGCTGGCTCAGGACGGCTTACATAAAATCCTCAAAAACAGTTAATAATATAATAAAACATTTAAAACAATAGTAAAATAATTACAGTTCCTTAATATGTGGTAGATTCCAGTAATAAAGTTCATGATGGCTACCATCAACTCTCTCTCTTCCCATGGCCGGCTTGCAGATCTTCTGTAGATGTCTTCAGGTGTCTTTCCCGGCTGCTAGTACAGGCTGTTAATGTATATTCCAGGGGGGGCAGCAGGCTTCTTATCCTAATTGTTAATATTGACAGCGGCTCCAAAAGCCTGGCAGAAGAGCTCCGTTTTACAGGCCCTGCGGAACTGTGATAGGTCCTGCAGGGCCCTGGTCTCCTCTGGCATTCCTGCAGTCTTACAAGAGTCACTGGTGGACCAGTTAAGTTAAAGTCTCTTGGTGGTGGCTGTGTTGTGGGAAGTGTGCCTGACCAAGCCAGTAGTTGGCTGAGGGCATACGCATCATCCAGGTGAAAATGGAAGGTGTTTTGGAAAGGGGAGTCCATAGTGAGGGAGTAGTTCACTACCAGTTTGTTGCCCCTACTAGCCTGTCTCCAAGGCCATGCTGTGTTGCACTCTGGATGTCCTTTTTAATGTCCGCTTCTTGGCCACTAATAAAACAAGAGCCCTGCTGGATCAGATCAGGGAAGGGTCCATGTATTTCAGCACCCCATTTATCATGGTGGCCAGCCAAATGCCTCCAAGAAATCTGTAAGCGTAGGAAGAATCCAATAGTCCTCTCTTCTGTCTACCCCCATAAAAGAAGAAGAGGAGATTGGATTTATACCCCGCCCTTCACTACCCAAAGGAGTCTCAGAGCGGCTTACAAACCCCCTTTCCCTCTCACAACAGACACCCTGTGAGGTAGGTGGGGCTGAGTGACAGGTCCTGCTCTTTTTCAAGAACAGCTGTGCCAGAACTATGGCTTGCCCAAGGTCATCCATCCAGGTGCAAGTGGAGGAGTGGGGAATCAAACCTGGTTCTCCCAGATTGGAGTCCGCGCACTTAACCACTACACCAAACTGGCTCTCAGTTTGGTGTAGGCTTTCAGATGCAGATTGTCACTGAATCTGGAGGTCCTGTTTAGTTGCCATGGCTAATGGCTGATTAAAAACACTTAAATCCATGGCGTAGTTGTGGATGAAGCTGCCATTACTAAAATATCGCTGCACGAAGATGATGGCTTGTTTGGGTCCAAAGGAGATCTGGTGCAGCCGGAGCCCAGGTGTGGGAGATACCCTGGCAGAGTCCTAGCTGTCCCACAGGGATCTCCTTTCTCCTGTAATCCATTTTTGGATTGGCATGTGTGGACCAGGAACATTTGCCCACGGAAAGACAGAGTGATTCTTTTCATGCCTTTTATCCACCTTGTTGCTTGATTCTGTGTCTGAATTGGTAGATAAGATTTAGCAGCTTTTTGGCATCTAGTAGTCCTACTTCAGGTTTTTAAAAACATGTCTTTGGCTTTCTACTCTGTGCTTTCTTTTCTTGCTTGCATTGGTGTCAGCTGGCACTTGGGACTTCAGCACTGTGTTCGGCTGTGCATTCTTCTCAACCCCCCCCCCCAAATGCCAGAAATACTGAGGTCTGGACACTGTAAGGCCCCAGGCTGTGAAAGCGGTTGCGAACACAAGCAGTTTTCTTGGACAGGGGGCTGGAGGGTCCCAGTTCCTGTCTGGGGTGTTTTTGTTGCATTGGCATAGCAGAATTCTGGTATATTCCCTATATTGACAACTTTGAGCTTGAACTTCTGGCACGGCTAAGGACTGAAAACATAACTTAGCTTTTATGTTATTAGCTCAATATATGGCTTGGTCATCAGAAGTTTAGATTGTAAGCTATGTGGGGCAGACCCCCAGTATACTTCTCTGTCTAAAGCACTAGGTTGATGGGTAGCTCTCTCTATATGACAAATACCTGCAATTAATTTCAGCTCATAGAAGTAGCGGTGCAGACACTAAGTGGTTAGCTTAGCTTTCCCAGCGAAAACTGTACAGTGGAACAAACAGCACGTCTTCTTTTCTCTCAGAAGCCATGTTCTCCTGTTCACTCAAATGCCTCCTCTGTGGCTGGAGATCTTGGCAGGTTTGCTCAGTGGGACTCTCCTCCGTGTCCAGGCATTTGCCTTCCTCCCAAATAAGTGTGCGTAGGACTGCAGTGAATAAGCGTGCATCGGACGGCGGCAAAAGGCAGTGGGTTTTTTTCCAAAAGAAATGCAAATAATTGTGTTCAGGAACATGTGTGGATTCCAAAGCATAAAATTGTGTTGCTAACAGTAAAGAAGTATTAAAAACCTGTTAAACATAAGCTTTGGTATTGACTGCAGCAGTGGATGTAGGGAGAATTCCAAGGCAGGTGGGGCTCCCTGCCCCTGTCGCCACCATGACTCAGGTGGATTGAATGGCCCCCTGGCAGGAGGTCCTTGTGAGGGTGGCCACATTCCCAGTATCCCCTGCTTCTCCCCTGCCCCCCCCCCCCGGAAGAAAGAAGGAAGCTGAAAGAGTTGTTGCCTTTTCTAATAAAGAGTCCTCATGCCTGGCATTTGAGGTGGTCGCGGAAGTCGTCTCCCTTTTCTAATGCCCATGTTTTGAGAAATAACCCCAGTCGACAGATGCTGGCATGCAAGGTTACTCCTGGCTGGCCATGAGAATCACCTTCTTCTCACCTGTGTAACAGATTATTAGCAGTGGACTAGGGAGGCATCCCAGGGTAAGTTCAGAAGGGAAAAGAGCATAGGCATTGTTTAAAAGAAGTATTGTGGGCAGTCATGAAGTAAGGCCTGAGGACCAGTGTTCCCCCTAAGCTGAGTTAGTGTGAGCTAGCTCACAGATTTCTGGCCTCCGGCTCAAACATTTTTGCCTTTAGCTCAGGAAGGATGGCTCCAGAGCAAACTAATTTATGTCGTAGCCAAATTGCTCCCTCACAAAGTAGGATTTTTGCTCACAAGACTCCACAGCTTAGAGGGAGCGTTGCTGAGGACCCGCTGGTCAAAAGGCAGCTCTGTAGCCTTCTGTTCATTTCCATACCTCAACCGTTTGAGCATGTGGAAGGAAATATTTACCGCCCCCTAGTTAAGCCCCACAGTTCTGCACACAGCCCTGCAGAGAGCCAAAATGCATCATCAGTGGCAGGATTTAGCCCTGCTTTGGTGAGGCTAAATCGTTCTCCAGGGTTAGTAAATGATACGGAGGGTGGTCGTCCTTGCAGCTTATTCAGAGGGTCTCCTCTTAAAAGTGAAACGTGGCGCACAGGGTTCTCCCCTGCTCCGTTTTATCCTCACAGCAACTCTCCGAGGTGGGTCAGGCCAAGAATAATTGGCTGGCCCCCGGTAAGCCAGTACGTTTTATGACAAGGGGGGGAGATTTGAGGCTGGGTCTCCCCTGCCCTAGTCTGTCATCTAACTGCTATGCTGCCCTGGCTTTCATGCCACGATTAATACGAGTGTAGAAATCAGGCCTGCTTTCTAATACAAGAGCTAGGAGTTCTAATTTTAAACAACGTGTTTTCCAGCTCTCCTTGTGAGATCTCGAGACACCGAGAAGTGTCTTGGGAACCAGTTATGTGCTCTGGAGAAGAAGCATATGTTCTGGTGGTCGCTCACAAACCTGTCATGCTGAATTCCGTTGTGTAGAATCTTAGGCGATGTGTTTTCATTTCTTTGTAGTGGGTAATTATGTATAGATGGTGAATAACAAATATACATTCCAAGTCAGTTGGATTAGCTTGACTTGGTTATACTTTGATCCTAAGAACATGACTTGTTTTTTTAAATGTAGCTCTCAGGATTGGGGACGGGACGGGACTGGAGGTTATTCCCTTTCCATTGTTCACTGTTGTCTTAGTGCTGATTTTTTAAAAAAGAACTTCTTGTATCCAGCACGTGGCCCCAATAGCAAGGAAAATAACATTCTGTGCTAATAAGCAAACGTGATGGTGATGCTGGAGTTGTGATTGTTTGAACGTTTCTTAAGTGAATCGGTTTGAAAAATGCAATTAATATTGTCAGATCTGTTTTCTTGTACTTACACGGTCAGTTTCCAGTTTACTATCAGAGTGTTCTGTTCCCGGTAAGGTCCTATCACTGCAGCGACAGGTGACTGCTGTGCGCTGGGCTTTTGTTTCACTTCTTCCCCTTCTTCCTTTGCTTGGATGTCACCGTGGCTTGTTGGTGCTTTTCCGCTAACCTTGTACGGCCCTTTTGACATCAGAGGCTGGTGTTAGCCTCAGGTGTTAAAGCCCCTTGGCTACGGTTACCTTTGCTATTGCATCCTCTGAAGATACCGCAGTTGTCTAAATCTTGTTCCGAGTGGCTGATTGCATGGGGCAGTGGGAAAATCTGATTCCAAACTTCCAAGTCCGTGAAGCAGTACAAGCGAACTTAAAGTGTTCTGGATTGTACTTAGCTGGTGGGTCTTGAAATGACACCTTGTAGGTGCAGACCTGTTGGCTGATGTAGAGTTCGTTTGCTGAAAACAAAGAGATGAAACTCATTCTCGTACATAAGGCAGGAATGAGACTCTTAGAGAGGAATGATAGTGTGAAAAGCATGTAGAACAGGGAATAGATAATCCTCATCACAGGAAATGAATAAAATAGTTGACATTAACAGTTACTCACAAAGCTGTTCTGCATTCCAGACTGAACTGGGCAGTCGGTGTTGAAATTCCTGAAGCGGGCAGGAGTTTGTTCCATGGTGCCTAGTTTCCTTCTAAATTACTCTGCTGTTGTGTTGATCATAAATTGAGGTTATATTTTGAGAAAGAAACTGAAGATCCCAAACTCTGCTGTAAAGAGAATCTCTGTCTTTGCAGAAATATTAACTTGCTGCCTGGACTTGCTGAATCCACACTACTTAAGCAGTATTAATTTGCACTGGAGCAGTTCAGTGTCCTAAACTACTAATGCAGCAAGCCCCACTCAGACATGACCTGTCCCATCTACAGATGCTCTACAATGGCTGTAAGAATTCTCCTGCACATTTTAAACAAAAGTAAGATTGAGGCAGAGAATGAGAATGGGTAAGTTGGTGTGTATCAGTTTGGTGTAGTGGTTAGGAGTGTGGACTCTAATCTGGGAGAACCAGGTTTGATTTCCCACTCCTCCACATGCAGCTGCTAGCATGACCTTGGGTCAGTCACAGTTCTCTCAGAGCTGTTCTGGAAAGGGCTGTTCTCAAAGGAGCTCTCTTAGCCCCACCGACCTCACAGGGTATCTGTTGTGGGGAGGGGAAGGTAAAGGAGATTGTAAGCTGCTCTGAGACTCCTTCAGGTAGTGAAGGGCGGGGTAGAAATCCAATCTCCTCCTCTTTCTCCTCCTCTTCTTCCTGCTGCCCCCAGCTGTGGCATGCCTGTTCACAGATTAGTCAAGTGGTTCTACCAAGAAGGGACACAAAAATGATGGTCTTGGCAGGAGCCCTTCACAGCCATATCCAGTGGTATTTTTGGCCACGTGTGACAGAGTGTTGGACTGGATGGGCCATTGGCCTGATCCAACATTGGCTTTTCTTATGCTCTTATGTTCTTATAGTGAGTGTTTTCCATCTGTTAGTTGAGAAAGCAGGTAGAAGTGTGGCTAGGAGCCTTTTCACCCACCATACAAGTAGAAGATAGTTGCCTTGCAGGGACTGTGGTCCCTAACTTAAAAATGGTCTCTTCTTGGTGACCCCCATCTTACAGTCTTTTGCTCTCACTAGAACATCTTTCCATGAGAAGAAGGAGAAATCCTGATTCCCCCCCCCCTTCTTGTTTGCCCCATCCATTAGCATTTTCTCCCTTTCTCCTGCCTTTTGATACTACCTTCTCCCCTCAGCTGCTACCTTTTTAGACATGCATGGTATATGCTAAAGGTAGTCTTATGAAATCTTAGGTGGTGTTTTTTTGGGGGGTAGGTGGGCTTAGGAGGAATACGCACGTACAGGGAGGCATAAAACACTCTGATCTTTTTTCCCCCGCCTTGGCTTTTCTCGGAAAACCTGGTAGTTTCCCGTGCTAGTAGAAATACCCACCTTTTGGTAGTTGGCCCCATTGTGTGTATTTTTTTATCTATGCTTTGGGACCAAGTTTGTAATTAGAAGTGTGTTGCCAGAAACATGCAAAACCTCAGGAAATGATTACTCCTGAGTTTTTGCTAGGTTGTTAGTATTGATTTTGATAAATGTTAGACAAACAAAGATTGGGGGGGGAGGGGCTGTATTTTTGCTTTTGTGTGAGAAAAGAGTGAGGTTTATCAATAGATTACTTTTGTCGGTCGGTACCAGCCACTGTGCGTCCTCAAATCCTGGATCAAGTACAATAAAATTACTATGTCACTGCCAGCTGCAAAATGTGGCAAAGTTGTGGAGGTTTTAGGTGTTGGAAAGAGTGCTGGGAAGTCACACCCTTGTACCCTGTCAGTTTGGAATTATTGGGTGGGATTCTGGCGCTGCTGCTGCTTATGGCAGTGATCAGTAGTTTACTGATACTGCCTTTTGCTTAGGCGATGCATTAGCTGGTTTTAAGCACAACTTTCCGCAGAGGTCTGCCTTAGTTCCATGTTCTTCTCTGACATCTTCATTAGGCCAATCTTTTGTGAGTCTTAACATGGATGTGGTGTTCTGTATCTGGACTGCCAGCTGGAGAGAAACTTTTTACAGTTAGCTGAGTTTAGAAGGAAAATAAAGATAATTGTAAGTTGGTGGAAGAGTGAAAGAAAAATAGTGGGACTCCAGCTTCTTAGAAAGTGTTGTTTCTGGATCCAGAAAACTACAAACCTATTAGCCAGAGTTTTATTTTAGGTAAATTGGTGAAGAGTCCTGTCAAGCTAGAATGGCTGAAAAATAGAAGTCGAGCCCCCACTGAGGAAGAATCAGCACAGTTTCGGCAAGTTTTGCTTTACCCGCCGTTGAGACCCCTTTGAGTGTCAACAGGCAGAGAGGAAAGTGAGCCATGAGGCGTCTTATACTTGGACATAGCAGAAAGTGTTTATCACGGTCTCTCACCAAAGGTAGCGGTCACACACGCTAGAAAAAACGGGGGGGGGGGTGAGGCTATTTCCTCTGGAGGAATTTGACCTGCAGTTGCATGATCACACCTCCCTTTGAAGCTACGAGCACAGTCTGTCAGTGCGTGATCAGACGCAACTGCGGGCGAGTCGTGGGGTTTTTGTGCCGTTTTCCCCCATGCGCTTAACCGAGGGATCGATGAATCACACCTCCACGCCGAGGGCTCCCTATGGAGTTTGCAATGATGCGTCCTGCAAAGGGGCGGGGGGGGACAACGGCACGGAGCCATGAGAGCGCGCTGGAGCAATCAGACAGGGGAAAGTGGCCCGTCACAACCCGTTAACTACTGGATCTTCCCCTGTGACTTTCAACTACGCTTCTGCAGCGGAGCAGAACGGGTTGCCGACGGCTGTGGGGCTCTTCCCAGGTTTTGTTGTCTGATTGTGCCCTTTAAATCCGCCCAGCATTTGCACCTGTGTCGGATCTTATTGTGTGTATGATTGCAGCCAAAGACTTCTGAGCAAAGATAGGCATCATGGTGGGGGGTGAGGAGGAAGAGGACAGTTTCTTATGGATCAGAAGCGAGTTAAAGAACAGAATCCAGGTGGTACGAGTGGAGGGGATCGTTGTCGTAATGGAAGGCAGTAAATAGTCCTGCGATCTGTATTGGGGCCAGTGATGTTTAGCAGGGGTGTCAAGTACTGGCAAGCGGACCCAAGCCATGTCCCATTCATGCATACTGGAAATGCTTCTAATCTAAATGAAATTATTTCAGACACTTGGGTGCAGGACAAAATCCTCCAGAATTTAGGTGAGTTCAGGTGTCTTTTTGATTTCCCTGGCAATGGGAAGGGTTCAAGATGGGAAAGTTACTCACTGATGTATGCAGGACACAGATGTTGGGAGCACAGGGCAGAGTTCCTGAAGTGGATGGAAGCTAAGGTTCCCCCCCCCACACACACACACACACACACGCTGCTTGAATAATTATTTTCTGTCTCTGAGAAAGCTGCCGATACAGAATCTTGGATCTAACCATCTTAACAGTATGTTAAGAGCAGTGTTCCCTCTAAGCTGAGTGAGTGTGAGCTAGCTCACAGTTTTTTAGCCTCCAGCTCACCCATTTTTGTCTTAGCTCAGGAAGGATGGCTCCAGAGCAAACTAATTTATGCAGCAGCCAAATCGCTTGCTCACAGCTTTAATGCCAGGAGCTCACAACATAGAATTTTTGCTCACGAGACTCCACGGCTTAGAGGAAGACTTGGTTAAGGGCATTAAGCAACTGCACGCTTCCTCAGTACAAAACCATTAACTCACTAGGTGGTTCAGAACAGGTAAGAGAATTTTTTTCAATAGAAGACGCGTTGGTTTTGATATCCCACCTTCCTCTGCCTTAAGGAGTCTCAGAGTGGCTTGCAGTCTCCTTCCCTTCCTCTCCCCACAACAGGCACAGTAAGGTTCAGGATGACAGAAACTGAACATCTGGGTCGAAAACAAAGCTAAGGCCTTTGCGTGCACTGCTGCCCCCTCACGCAGTCTCGGTTAGGCTGGTGTTTTGTGAAGAGAGGAAGGAAGCCAGCAAGCAGAAATGTTCGGGAAAATAAACTGAAAACTTTTATTCCAAAAACTTTGCCACAATCCCTTACTAAAGTCTCAAGAGAACGTAGTAGCCATCGTATAAGGTCATAGTATTTCGAACATGATTGAAGGAAAGAAAACCAGGGACCTGCTCAGACTTACAGTAGGGTAAGAGACGGCGCCCTGCCCAAGAATCTCTCGGAGACCGCAGGCAGCAGCCCCTTTCACGTGTATCATGCCTGCACATGAAGAACATCCAACATGTATAGGCTGTGTTCTGTAGCTGATTTCCATAATTCTGGTGGGATATCATTTGGGTGGCTTATGAGCCTCGGATGCTGAACTCTTCACACTTGCCCAAGAAAGCGACTCCTCCAGGCAGTGCTCCCTCTAAGCTGTGGAGCCCTGTGAGCAAAAATTCTACTTTGTGAGCTACTGGCATTAAAATTGGGAGTGAGCGATTTGGCTGCTGCATAAATTAGTGTACTCTGGAGCCCTCCTTCCTGAGCGAGGACAAAAATGGGTGAGCCAGAGGCTAAAAAACTGAGAGCTAGCTCACACAAACTCAGCTTATTTATTTATATTTATTTATTGTTTTAGCTTTTACCCTGCCCTCCCCGCCAAGGTGGGCTCAGGGCGGCTTCCAGAAACTGACACACAATATACAGTTACACATAATAAAATGCAACAAGTCATTTAAAACACAAAACTAAATCAATTTAAGACATAACTTCAATGGCGATAAAATAAAGTGCAGTTTAAAGACACAATCCATGGTGCTACCGCACTGAGTCATACTAGATCTGAGTTCACTCAGGGTGCTGCTGCTAAGATGCCGCTCCTAAGAAGCTCTGTTTTCACGGCCCTGCAGAACTGTGACAAGTCCCGCAGGGCCCTGATCTCGGCAGGGAGCTCGTTCCAGTAGGATGGAGCTACGAACGGGAAAGCCCTGGTCCTAGTTGCCATCAACCTGACTTCCTTAGAGGGAACACTGCCTCCAAGTGCCCAGGACTGGAGGCAGGACACCAGAGCTTGTGGTAGGTGGGGCACACAGTCCCCTTCTTCACCATCCATACTTCCAAGTTTATCTGTTCCCAAGAGCAGGGGGTCAATGGGGGCTTCTCGGATCTGCTGATTTTATTTCTGAATGACCGGGGGGGCGGGGAGACTGACATGGGGACAGAAAATATGTTTGCTATTCTTAAGCGCCTCAAGAATCTCTCCAGACCAGGCAAGAGGCCAAGGGGATGGCCGATGGGATTGAGTTACATATAATGTCGTATTCTTGGGGGCGGGGCGGGGGGGGAATCTTCACTAGAATTCCTTGAAAGGTTGTAATGACCGTAACTGATTGGGAGAAAGATTTTTGTGGTGGAAAGTTTGCAGAAAAAGCAGCACAGGGCATGTAGCAGTGAGAAAGTCAATCATAACGCTAAGTATGATTAGAGAAAGTGGTTATGACTCTGTAGCATCTGCATACCTACAGAGCTGAATGTGGGACAGTTCTACCATATAAAAACAGGTGTAGAATCAGAGAAGCTGCTGAGATCATACACTTTTTAATGGTGGATCCATTGTATTAACAAAAATGACTGGGGAACATGAGTATTCACTATCTATCTATCTATCTATCTGTCTATCTGTCTGTCTATCTATCTGTCTGTCTATCTATCTGTCTGTCTGTCTATCTATCTGTCTGCCTACCTACCTACACATACACACACACACACACACACATATATATATACATATATATACATACATATATATATAGCGCAGCTGGAAAAAGTATTAATAGGTGAGTCTTTCTTAAAGGTGAGAGCTTAGAATTGTCTACTGATAGGCAGAAAGTAACAGGTTTATGGATAAAATGAAGTGTTTTTGTCATGCATGAAAAAAATAACTGCCATTGGCTGTTGAATCACTCGTGTGAGTTTTTAAAGGGTTGGACAAACATGTCCAGGACAGCTGTTAAAAAAAGCCACGGTAGCCAGAAGTCACCCTGTGCATTCAGGGGTAGCTCCTCTCTTGCCTTCCGAGTGCTGGGGGCCATTGGGGCAGGGGGCCTGGTCAGCTTCAGTGAGGTGACTTCTGGTGGACGATGCTTTGTCTGGCCGCAGCGCAGTGGCGGACTTCTGCTCCTGAACCGTTGCGTTTGATTACATAGCCTGTGCTCTTTCTTTCCCACTGTTAGGTATGGAAGAACGGACAGGTGCTGCGTCAGCTTGGGGAGCAAGTGGTCAGTCCAGCCCTACGTACGAACCTACAAGGGTAAGAGCATAATTTGGCGATAGATTGCATGCAGATACAGGAGTGGCTGCAGACAGGCTTTTGGGCATTTGTTAAATAGACACTCAGTATGCCTTTAATGATCTGTGAGTGGCTGCTGATGCAGAACCTGAAAGTGATCTGTCATCTAGCAAAGAAGCGTGTCACAGCAGGGTTGTGGTAACTGGTAACTGCCTTCTTGGCGTTGTTGACACTGCAGTGGTAAGTATTCTG
Organism: Gekko gecko; assembly: GCA_029375565.1. Taxonomy (NCBI): domain Eukaryota; kingdom Metazoa; phylum Chordata; class Lepidosauria; order Squamata; family Gekkonidae; genus Gekko; species Gekko gecko. Next base: position 18,346,989 of record JAPDNY010000017.1, read on the forward strand.
CACTCTGTCGATAATCAGTAGTGTAGTTCCTATCCTTACTCCAACAGATTATAAACAGGAGACGGCAATTGCTTACTAGAGCAGACCTGATTTTCACACTGACATTGTTATAAATAAAAATGATCTCCTCAGCTTCAGTGAAGCAGAATGGCTCCTTGGGAGGGAACTGCCTGTGCGGCTTAGTCTTGCTGGTGGCTGCAGAAGGCACAGAACCACAAAGGGAGTAGCCACACAGCTTATGAGGGGAAAGCCCACCCCCCACCCCCCGGCTCAGTCCAGGGCCTGTATTGGGAGCTTCAGGTCTGCACTGCACACACTGTTTTGCCACTTGAAAATGGCACAGTGCTGTAAATGTCTCTGTGCCACCCCGATGCCGCCGAGATTCCCCCTTGCAAATGAAGTTGTTAACTTTTCTGCTGCAGCTGAACTCTGCTCCTGAAAGACTGTAAGCAGGAAAGAGGGAACTGGCCGTAGCCAGACCTTACCCAAGTGATCAGAAGGCTGCTGCAGTGTGGTGCCCAGAGAGGAGCGCAACTTTCACATCCATCCTGAAGGTTTAATGACAGCCTTCAGAGGCTCCCGGTTCCTGGTGAGCCCGGGCTGTCAAGGGAAGATGGTGTGGTCTCGGGAGCCGCAGTTGTCAAAGGAAGGCAGCGTGGCTGATAGACAGCCACGGCACTTCACTGGGTTTGCCCCAGATACAGCTCTTTGTTGAGTGCAGAATTATGGCAGTCGCAGCACTGGTCATAATTTGAAGTCCTTCCCAGAAAGGGCTACTAGGCCAGCCTATCAGAGCAGAACAATTGGTGCATTTAAGGCAGGCCCCTGTTTGTAGTATTGTGAGTCCCGGTCTTTCCCATAAGTGTGAAGGCTTGGACTGAGTTAGGCTGACATGTTGGCCATACAGGGTGGGAAACTTTAATGAAATTCAGATGAACATATCTGACTTGCTGCCAAGGACTGCTCTTAACTTTTCTGCATTTCTCTTGTTTTTGAATGCAATTGAACATAAGAGAAGCCAGTGTTGGATCAGGCCACTGCCCATCCAGTCCAACACTCTGGGTCACACAGTGGCCAGAAATAGCAGGGGCTATCAGGAGGTCCACCAGTGGGGCCAGGATACTAGAAGCCCTCCCACTGTTGCCTGCCCCCCCAGGCACCAAGAATACAGAGCATCCTTTGCCCCAGACCAAGAGTCCCTGTCTGTACCTTGTGGCTCATAGCCACTGATGGACTTCTGCTCATATGCTCCATATGACAGACATATTTATGCCATTTACAGTCTGCCTTTCTCACTGAGTCTCCAGACAGGCTACAATAGTGTAAGTCAGATACAGTCAATAGTACGGGACATGTAAGAAACAGTGCAGTTGGGTTTGGATTGCAGAAATCTGAAAAAGACCTGAAATGAAACACGTGACCTGTTAAGCAAAGCAGCAGTTACATAGTAGGCTCATACGTATGTGAACAGGCAGTACATACTGTACGCAGTTGTGATGTCCGCAGTCCCTGTTCCTTTACCAGAGCATCTTTCAGAACCATTTAATTACAGTACAGCCCTATAATCCATGTTAAAAAGCCCTCCTTTAAAAAAAAATAAATTATTTTTTGAAACAAAACAAAACATAAAATGAGGGTATCTAGATTTTTTTTTTGTCAGTTCAGTTGTGGACTGGAAGCAAAACTATAGACACCTCTGGGCCTAGTGACAGAAGGGAACACAGCCACTGTCAATTAATTAATGATCTCTCAAATGGCAAAATCAGCCTACAGGCCTCTGAGATGGAAGACATGCCCCAGCCTCTGTTTCTTAGACTGAGGAATATAGGGTGGTGTGTGCTCTTGTGGCTTAGAGCTCACTTTGTCAGATAAAGTGAGCTCTGGCTCAGGAATGCTCATGGCCGAGTCAGTGTTAAGCTGCAATGGCATGGTGGAAATTCTCTGCGTGGCAGAGGCATGTGCAGCACAAATGGAGCATCTGCATGGTTGGTTGAGGAGTGAATTCCCTTCCTTGCTCCAGCTGTTTTGCAGCTGCTCCTCCACACTCCTTTTCAGGCAATCTGGACAGACCATCTGCACTTTCCCCCTTATATCTCCGCAACAAAATAGGCCAGAGACTTGTTTTTTAAAAACAAGTATGAGGAAGGCATGTTTGGAGGAGAAGTGTTTGCCCACTCCAGAAGCACCGATTTCGGGAGGGGGTTTGACAGACCTGAATCAGATTGCGGTAACAAGAGAGGAAGTCCTCCGACTGATGGACAATTTAAAAACTAATAAATCACCAGGCCCGGATGGCATTCATCCGAGAATTCTGAAAGAACTCAAATGTGAACTTGTGGATCTCCTGACAAAAATATGTAATCTTTCTTTAAAATCTGCCTCCATTCCTGAGGACTGGAAGGTAGCTAATGTCACTCCCATCTTTAAAAAGGGCTCCAGGGGAGATCCGGGAAATTACAGGCCAGTCAGTCTGACATCGATACCAGGTAAGTTGGTGGAAACTGTTATTAAGGAAAGAATTAGTAGGCACATCGATGAACAAAAACTATTGAGGCAGACTCAGCATGGGTTCTGTAAGGGAAGATCTTGTCTCACTAACCTGTTAGTGTTTTTTGAGGGAGTGAACAAACATGTGGACAAGGGGGACCCAATAGATATTATTTACCTTGACTTCCGGAAAGCTTTTGATACAGTTCCTCATCAAAGGTTCCTAAGTAAGCTCAATAGTCATGGGATAAAAGGACAAGTCCTCTTATGGATCAAAAACTGGCTTATAAATAGGAAACAGAGAGTGAGTATAAATGGGAAACTTTCTCAGTGGAGGGTGGTAAGCAGTGGGGTACCACAGGGATCAGTACTCGCTCCGATGCTTTTTAACTTGTTTATTAACGATTTGGAATTGGGAGTAAGCAGTGATGTGGCTAAATTTGCAGATGACACAAAGTTGTTCAGGGTGGTGAAAACCAGGGAGGATTGTGAGGCACTCCAAAGGGATCTGTTGAGGATGGGTGAGTGGGCGTCAACGTGGCAAATGGGGTTCAATGTGGCCAAGTGCAAAGTGATGCACATTGGAGCCAAAAACCCTAAATATAAATACACGTTGATGGGGTCTGATCTGGCAGAGACGGACCAAGAGAGAGATCTTGGAGTCGTAGTGGATAACTCGCTGAAAATGTCTACACAATGTGTAGCTGCAATAAAGAAGGCCAACGCTATGCTGGGGATTATTAGGAAGGGAATTGATAACAAATCAGCCAGTATCATCATGCCCCTGTATAAATCATTGGTGCGACCTCATTTGGAATACTGTGTACAGTTCTGGTCACCACATCTCAAAAAGGATATTATAGCATTGGAAAAAGTGCAGAGAAGGGCAACTAGAATGATAAAAGGGTTGGAACACCTTCCCTATGAAGAAAGGTTAAAATGCTTGGGGCTCTTTAGCTTGGAGAAACGACGGCTGAGAGGTGACATGATCAAGGTTTATAAGATTATGAATGGGATTGAGCAGGTTGAGAAAGAAGTCCTTTTCTCCCTTTCTCACAATACAAGAACTCGTGGGCACTCCATGAAATTGCTGAGCAGTCGGGTTAGAACAGATAAAAGGAAATACTTCTTCACCCAAAGAGTGATTAACATATGGAATTCACTGCCACAGGAGGTGGTGGCAGCTGCAAGCATGGACAGTTTCAAGAGGAAATTAGATAAACATATGGAGCAGAAGTCCACCAGTGGCTATTAGCCACAGGGTATAGATAGGAACTCTCAGTCTGGGGCAGGTGATGCACTCTATTCTTGGTGCTTGGGGGGGGGCAGCAGTGGGGGGCTTCTAGTGTCCTGGCCCCACTGCTGGACCTCCTGATGGCACCTGGTATATTTTGGCCGCTGTGTGACCGAGTGTTGGACTAGATGGGCCATTGGCCTGATTCAAGATTGGCTTCTCTTATGTTCTTATGTTCTTATGTGCTCCTGGAGAAGTTTAACTTTTCACCAGCTGTACGTCCTCCCCTCCCCGAGCAGTTTTCTTAGTGAGTGAAGGGCACGTACCTCGTTTCTCCACATCTATTAGCTGAAGTCTTTCCTCCCCTTGCCTCAACACCCCAGTGCCAAATGCGGGATTGGCTTTGCTTGCTTTGGAGCTTGCCAGCAGGAGGAGAGCTATGAGGGTGTGCATAGTGGTTAACAGTGTGGTGTAGTGATAGGTTCTAATCTAGAGAACCGAGTTTGATTCCCCACTCCTCCCCATGATCCTGCTGGGTGGCCTTGGGCCAGTCACGGTTCTCTTAGAACTCTCTCAGCCTCACCTACCTCACAAGGTGCCTGTTGTAGGGAGAGGGAAGGTGATTGTAAGCCGTTTGGAGACTCCTTCGGGTAGAGAAAAGCAAGGTATAGAAACGTACTCTTCTGTCTCTTCTTCTTCATACACAAGGCTGGGCATAATATTTAATTTGGCCCTAAACGAGATTTGGTGCTCCAGCTGGATCCGTTCCCTTTCCTTTTGGCTTCAAAACAACGTTTTCTATAAAAGCAGAATCAAGTTCAGATTCAAGGTGGAGCCATCACTTCTGCGTGTTGCTTCTCAGGTTCTTCCCACGCTCTGTCTCTGCTGCGAAAAGATGGCTTTCTGCCTTGGATCTTAAGGGGCTCAGACTTCCTGCACTGAGTCCTGGGATGCTGGGAAGCCAGTCCTGTCTCCTCCCAGCAGCTTTTCAAGCTAAGGACAATCAAGGGGGCAGAGTGCACAGTCCGTTGCGGTGAAGGAGCATTCCGACCATGCCCAGCTCTGGACGCTCCTCCTGCGCCATTTGTGCAGGGACTCTGCCTGAGAACATAGTACCGTATTTTGTTGGAGGCTTAAGCCCCGAGTAATCTTGCCTGGGGACAGGAGAGTGTGTTTGCCCAGCTCTCTGCTGCAGTGTCATCTTGCGAGTCTTTCCCATGAAGGGTTGCAGGGAGGAAGACAGGGGCGCTTGCCTCTCTAGCTGTTCTTCGACTGGGTCCTCCTGCAGGTGTCCTCTTTGGGCCAGGTGGCTACTTCAGGCGTGAACTCTTGTGGCTGGAGTGGAAGGGGTGGATGGAGTGTGGAAGGGTGCTCTGGTGTTGCCTCAGACCCATCCAAAGCACACGGGGAGTGGGCAAACACTCCCACCCCTGGGAGGCACCACCTGTTGCCTGGGCAGGAGCAGGCCCCAGATTGTGACTCAGAGAAAATTTAATGGGCTGGCAGCCCTGTTCAGTAGAACATAATTATTCAAGACCAAATGCCTGTGTGTTCTAAGTTACATCGCTTAAAATGTGATGATGGATATTTGCTTTTTAAATCCTGTCCTAACAGGTTCTGAATATTTCCTCACTTACAGGAAAACGGCAGTCTCCTTGGGAAAAGCTCGGATCTCTCAACAGCCCTTGAAAAGCTGAAACATGAGGAGGTGGGACGTGTTTCTTGTGTGCAAAAATTTGATTTGCAGATTCCCCCCGCCCCCGAACCGTATAAGCTACCAAACCTGTGGCTCTCCATCTATCAGCTGGTATCTCTGGAAGGTGGAACAGGTGTGTTAGATTACCTGGAAGGGGCAGATCGTGTGCAGAGTTCTGGTGAGGGTGAAGATGCTGTAGGGAGACCCTTTTCCTCCCAGGTTTTGTTTGCAGCCACCAGTGCTGCTCAGCTCACCACGGCAGCTGCAGAGCCCAAGGGAACTTATGGGAGCTTCTGTCCACTGCCTGCCTGCCTGCCTGCCTGGTTTTGGGGGGAGAGTTTTGCGCCCTGCTGGAGGAGGCTGTATACGTGTAGCCGGGTGTGAGGTCTCACTCTGGGCCATCCCTTGAATTTACAAGAGGAACTGGCCTCTTTATCCCACAGCTTCTAAGCCTGCTCTGGAATCTTTGGCCAGGTACCTTCTCAGAGGCCTTTTGGAAGACTGGCACACCCTCACCCGCATACTTCCTCACCTTCTCTGAGAACTCCAAAAGTTTGATGAGGCAGGACTTCTCTTCACGTACTGAGCCTCTCTGCTTTGCAAAGATGCTCTTCTGTGCTAGCAACCCTAGATTTGCTTTAGTGGTGCCTCCAGGACTCAAATGGGTTTTCACAGCAGAACCCCCCACTTCCAGTTTTTAGCCCCTAGCTTCTGACCCCTTTGAGTAGAGGCTGGATGAGTTTTGTATTCTGCACTCGGGCTGATGCGCTTGCATTTACAAGCTGCTGCTACTTGAGTAATCATCTCTCACTTGACAGTACATGGTATAAGGCATACAGGAAACAGAGTGCTTCTTTTTAGTGGCACATTGCAAGGCTTTTTGAGCATGAAATGCAAAGCATGCCCAGCAGCCAGGTCTGCTTGTATTTTTGAACGTTCTTTCATACAACACTTTTGGGAAATGGCCCCGTTAGAGCCTTTGCCCCTCATCCTTCACTTTTGCTGCCTTTCTGTTTTAAGGGTATAAAACCAGCCTGCCTTGTATCAGCTGTACTAACTGAGTGGTGCTGTCAGCCAGGCCAATGCCGTTTTCTTGAGGATTTTGGAAGCTGTTGTAGATTTGCCACTCTCTTCTGCATGACGGCATGTGAACTTTGAGAGCAGTGATTTATTACTTTGGGTAATTAGCGGTGTATTTCTTTGATATAAAATCTGGTCACCAGAGCACTCCTCCTTTCTAGATGTGTTCCATGTAAAATATTTTGTCCAGCCACCGTCTTCTAATAGCCATGCTGCTGTTCAACATAAAGCAAACTGCAGCAGTGACCTTGGCAAGGAGCGTCTGGTTTCCTGGGCAGCTGCTGCTACACGCTGTCTGTCTGACAGACGAGGCCAGGTCATGGTTACCAGAGGACACCCTTGTGGTCATAAGCGAGTTGTAAATGTCACTAAGATTTTTTCAGGATGTCTATCACATGTGTATCACTGGTGCCGAAGTAGGTAAAGTGAGTAATCTTCTGGGGCTCCCGGAAGATGAATGCTAAGGCAGTATAGCGGAAAGCTGTGACATGCATCCATAAACAGTGGCAGGGATTTGACAGATATTTAGCCCTTAGTTACTAGCCCTTTGGCTGAACTGACAGCAGGCCTGCAAAGATAGCGAGGAGGCCTGTTTCAGCCCCATTAATGTCGTCTTGAATGCAAGTCCATAGTCTGGAAAATGCTACATGTTCAGTGATTGATGACTTCAGAGTCCCTGGGGGATTCTGTGTGTGTGGGGGGGTGTCTCATTGCTCTGGGCCTGCTCAAGCCCCTCTTGGAAGCTCCTTAGGGCTCGGTGCAAAGACTCTTAAATAAAGCAGCCATTTTAAGCAATACTTCCATGAAGAGTCACAAAATTTGAGCTCAGTGCTGTGAGCAAGATGTTTGATTAAACTCTTGGGACGTTCTTTTCTCCTCTTCCTCTCCCAACCTGTGGTGTTGAAAAAAATACCTTAAAAAAAAACCCTCAGAGAGAGGAAACGGAATAATAGTGATAACAGAGTCCTTTGTGCTTTTTCCAAGTCTTCTCTTTAGATGCTCCTTTAGCTTTTTGTCAGATATGGACTTAAATATGTTATTGATTTTATCTGTTATTTCCTATTTTCCTATTTTATTGTATTTTAATAGATGTATGTTTTTTGTCATGATGTACACCGTCTTGAGCCCTTCGGGGAAGGGCGGTCTATGAATTTAGATGAAGATGATGGTGATATGGCTTCCATTCCTAGGGCTAACCAAAACTGATATTAGAATGCAAGCCTTTTTTCTTTGGGCTGGACAGATGGCAGAAGTGGGTTCTCAGGTTAATTCTTTGACACCAGCACTGTCCTGTTTGGTGTAGTGGTTAAGTGTGCGGACTCTAATCTGGGAGAACCGGGTTTGCTCCAGGGGATTCTGCTTTCAGGTCTGTGTGAGAGCTTCATTCTCATTTCTGGCATAAGAGGTGGGAGGGGGGGGCCCATGGCGAGTGTAGGAGCCCAGCCTTTCCATTCAGATGCCATCTTAGAAGGGAAAACTTCTGCCTCAGATTCACACAGTTAGTTTTTCTGCCACTGCCAATAACTTCTGGGGCATCTTGCTTGGAAGTATAGACGGGGCTCGGCTTTATTCCTGAGAAAGCACTCATTATTAAACGGTGTTATTGATCTTTTGGCAGGCTCGTCATTTGGCAATCCAGTTCATGATACCCTAGTTGTTGTCGGGGGCTTTAAAATTTGATGAGACAGCAACGTATATGGTTTGTTTGTTTCTCTTTATGGTATGCAGGCATGAAGATCAACTTCAGGGGAAAATGAGTCACTGTCTCTCTGCATTAGGAGTTAGGAGGGGGTGTCATTGAACTCACCCAGTAGGGCTGCAGATAATCTCTTAAACATCTGTGTGTTTTTTCCTCGTAGGGTTTTACGGAGAGCTCTCATTATGGGGATCACTTGAATGATAGTCGATTAGGGCCCAGTGAAGGATTGTCCCCAGCACCTTTCACGAACTCAAATCTGATGGGTAAGTAGGTCACTCTTTGTGAGTAGCCCCTCAAATCTTCTTTGGCCAAAGAGACCTTTCCCAGCCCCCTTTTCTAGAATGACAAGTCGAGATGCCTGTAAGTTCAGAATTTTTCTTATGACAGGCAAGTTTTATTCTGGGAATCATGTCACAGCTTGTGAAAGAGACCGAGGCACCAAATACTAGGTCCCGTAGGGTTTATCTTTCTGCATTCAGTCTTTGTGCTTGTTCAAAATATTGGTGTAACTAGGTGTGGATTTAAGACGTTTCGGCAATCAGTTTCTAGTTTTGATTCTGCATGTTTTTGATAATAAAGCATATTGAAAATAGCACAGAGAGTGTGCGCTTCACTGTCGGATAAGAATATTTTCCTTGTCTTAAGAAGCTGCCTTGATGGAGGCAGTTCTTTACAGTTGGGTGGAAAGAGGCCCGGGAAAAAGCAGCAATTGTACTGATTCGTAAATAGTCGTGAAGTAGTATTGATTTTGGTTTGTGTCTGAGGACTAGGAATTCCTCATAATGTGTCTCTGTTTGTTGAACTGACATTTGACTTAGTTATTTTCTCTCATGTCTGTGACCTGGTCACGCTCCTGATATTATTTTTTAAGAAAACTGCCATAGCAGTCTCACATGGGCTGTGTGGATTCAAATCCTAGTGGTCTTCTGGACTTTTTTTTTTTTTTTTTTTTACTGTTTTAATGTTTTATGGATTGGCAGATGGACAGTTGTGCTGCACAGTTTGTAAACGCAGCTGCCCACCTTCTGCTTGCACATGAGAATGTCCAGCAGCCAAAAGTGGTGTGAAACAGTGCATCCTCTTTGGAAACCCTGCCACCTGTCCCTAATGAGATCAGAATCAGCCAACAGGTGCTCCTCCTTTCTCCTCCAGTAATCTCAGCACGTGCAGAAGGTACTGTCTGAACCAGGGAATGCCCAGTCATCTTCCTTACGCGGGGTGGTGAGGACCCTTGTCTGGCCCTTGAAGGTTCAGTAGGCGACAGACACAGTGGAGATCCTGCATTCAAATCAGTTCCGGATATTTTAGTTTGGATGTTATGTTTCTGCATGACGAGGTCAGCTGGGGAGGAAAGAGTGAGCCTGCTGCTTGCGCCCAGTTAATGGCATGCTGGCTGGGGGTGGGCGTGGGGGTAAATGGCTCCTACGCAAGAGCCATCTTTCAAGGCTGCTGAGTATTTTCAGCCTCTGTGTTTCTTGGGGGGGGAACCCAGAAAGAACATAAGAGAAGCCAATGTTGAATCAGGCCAAAGGCCCATCCAGTGCAACACTCTGTGGACAAAAAATCCAGGTGCCGTCAGGAGGTCCAGCAGTGGGGCCAGGACACCAGAAGCCCCTCCCACTGCTGCCCCCCCAGCACCAAGAATATAGTGCAGCACGTGCCCCAGACTGAGAGTTCCTATCTATACCTTGTGGCTAGTAGCCACTGATGGACTTCTGCTCCATAAAGCAATCACCTTCCTAATGCCAAAGTGAATCTAAGCCTATTTAAACTTTTAACAGCGTTCTGTTTAAGTGAATGTCCGGTGTGTTTGACTGTGTGATCTGCACTAGGGGTGTACATTCGGTTTATCCAAGCTGGACCCCCCCCCCCCAAATATCTTACCGGTAATTTCCAGATATTTTTAAGCCAAATGCAGATCAGAGATCTGTATTCAGTGACCAATATAGCTTACCCCGAAAAAAAGGTGATTTTTTTGGCTTATATTCAGGTGCCTTCAGCTATACTGAGAAGGCATTTAAAGAGATTGTGGTCTCTTTAAATGCCTTCTCCTCCAAGCCCTGCCATGTGGAGTGAACTCAGAAGGCATCTCCCTGAGCTTGGAGAAGGCAGTAGACATTTAAAGAGACTGGTCTCTTTAAATTCCTCCTCCTCCAAGCCCTGTTGCAGTGGCAGTGGCACAACTCAGCAAGTGATCGATTCTCCATTATATAATGGAGCCGAAAAAGTTTGCTTTTTCAATCCAAAATCCCAATTGCCATAACAATATTGGGATGCCGGAATATCAGAAAAGACCGCTATTTTTCAGGCTCAGTATACCCAAATCCAAAAAAATACCGATTTCCACCCCACCCACCCCCAACACACCCCTAGTCTGTACTACATTCCTCTGTCATCGCAACATATATAGCGAATCCAGTTTGGCCATGCATTTTCAAAGTAAGAGCTCTCACCTTTTGCTTCATATATCTCCAGCCTTGGTTTGATCATAGCACTCAAGCTGGTACACGGGGGGGGGCAGCTAGGAGCAGGCTCCCCTCCAGCCACTGACTGGAGCCAGGCACGCGTCTCCTCGGCACAGTGGCTGCATCGTGTGCCTTTTCGGCCATATGTGGGCGGAGACCAGGATGTCCTGACCAGGACTTTAATGACGTGCCCGTTTCAAGTTGACTCCTAACTTAATCCCTTCTTTGTGTTATTCGTTGTTTTGTCATTTTTAAAAAAAGGGCTGCATCTTCTCCAAAATTTCATTTTGCACGCGTCCAGATAGTGCTAGATGCCTGTTGTTTTCATGGTGCCTGTGGAGACAGTCGTCGTTAAAATAGCTGGCTTTGTTGGGGGATTTTGCCCACATGAGTGTGTGTGTAAATGAGAGTACCTAATAACTTGCCCTGGCTTCCTGCTACTGACGGTATATAATTTTGAAGGCTGGGTGTGACCCGTGTTGGAACTGCCTTTCAACAAGCGCTCTCCCCCCCCCCAGTTCACTGGGACTGGCTTCTTGCCCTGCCCCCGCCCCCCACTCTGACTTGGGGACATCATCATCCCTAAAGAGGCCCTTCTTAATCCGCTCTTGCATATTCTTTTCGGGGGGGGGGGGGAGCTTTCTCCAGACTGCTGTTTGTACTAAAAGGTTTTTGTTGTTCTCTGTTTGTGTCGCTTTCCACTCTTTTTGTTGAACGTTTGAATGCTCACTTTTTTCTTCTTTTTTTTAATCAGAAAGGTAGCTGATACATGTGGAAAGAGACAGCTGGCAGGCTGACGCTGGGTTATATGTGTTGTCTCACTCTTGTGTTTTTCAGGGTCCCATTTTTCCATCTTGGTGCTTTGCATTTATTTGTTCTATCCCATTTCGCTGCCAAAGGATAACAATATTTTTTTTGCAGTTTTCAAAATCGTATTACATTAACTATGCTACTGTCTCAGGTTTTAACCATTTGTCCGTGCACGCAGGCACCATTAAAAAGGGAATTGTATGTCAGCGGGATGTTGTTTTTGTATATTATGTTCCGCCATAAGCATGTTTGCCTGGAAAGATAGTGGGTTATGAATTGCCACTGCCTTTGGTGATGGAGCTCTTAAACACTTTAATGACATTGTACTTTGCAGAAGCTAGAAATTTTGTATCACAAGTGTTGATAATGATTCAATAATGAACAATTTGCTGCAGAAAGATGCATTTTAATATTCATTCAGACATTTTGAAGTGCTTTTGTCAGAGGCAGTACAGCTATTATGTCGAAGTGATTTGTGTTCCTTCCTAATTCTGGAATTATCCTGTTGATGTTGTCACTGGGAGGGAGGGAGTCTCCTGGTAGTTCAGGAGTTGCCACAGAAATGGTTCTGGTGTCAGAGGATGCCATTAGCACGGCCTGGGCTTGGGCAAGACCCATCCAAAGCGGGCTGGTGGTGCCCCTTCTGGACTTAATGTCTTTTCTCCAACAAGTCAGATACAGGCTCTTCTTGCGCATGCCTGCCCCAGCGGGTGCTCTCTCTCACGCCTCGCAGAGGGCTGGAAAGCTGGGAACGGGGCCCAAGTGCGGGTGCAGAGGTGAGCCTCTTCTCACCTGTCTTCAGGCTGCCCGGCAAGAGCTGTGCAGTTGGCTACTTTTTGTCACAGCTCCCCACTTGTGGGACCTGCATAGAGACAGGTTTAAAGTCCTGGTAGAACTTTTCTAATTTATAAAGTTTATCCAGTTCTGTTGATCAGGACTGCACCCCCACCCCACTCAGGTTGTGTATAAAAGGTAATGAATGTCTGGGTGCCTTTTGTATCTTGGGCCCATTCTGTACTGTGTATTAACACTTCTTTTGTAAAGGTGTTTCTGCTACTTAACTTGATGTTGGGATTTTGGCAGTGTTTAGGCTTGCTTTTGAAGGACATTAATGTAGTGTTTACAGTTGAATGGTTATCGGGCTCAAGCTGCTGATGCACTACTACTTCCCACAATGGGCGTTTCGCTTGTGAAATTCATTGCCCCAGGATGTGGTGACGGCCACTGGCTTACAAGGGTTTAAGGGGGGGAGTTGGAGCAACTTGTGGAGGTGAGATCTCTTGTTGGCTATGGGCCATGAGGGCTGAATGGGACTTCTGGATTTAGAGGCTGAATACCTTTGATGACCACACTGTGGGGAATAGGCCGTCAGTGAGGGTTCTTGCCTGCAGAGCCGGCTTATTGGCTTCTCTGGGGCATCTCTCAGGACACTACTGGCAACGGGTTGCTTGACCAGGTGGACCTTGACCCTGATGCAGCGTGGTCATTCTCACATTCATATGAGACAGCAAATGTCTGTGCTTTGCTTCTGGCTGGTCGCTGTGCATCAGTTTTGATCGTGCAATTTACTCCTTGGTTTAAACCCTTTATAGGCCCATGTTGGGATGCAACGTAGGTAGGACAGTGAAACCAATACATTGCAATAACAAAGAGCCATTAAAATTACAGGAGACAACAAATACCAAATAGCATTCAATGACTGTCATTGTGGGAGGCCGCGTTATGCCGCCCGTTCGCCTTAAAATAGATGACTGTGCAGTTTCTGTTTGGCACAAGAGAAGGAAACAGGATCTGAAGTGCTGCACAGCGGCAGTGCTTCCCGGTAGACCTGTTGATGATGCAACTTAGAGGAAGTGTTGAGTGTGTGTGTGTGTGTGTGTGTGTGAGGCAGAGCGTCTCTGCTGGGGAAACAAATGATGTTCTTCCAAAGAGTGCTCTGATTGCTAGTGTGGTTTACTGTATCCCTGATCCAAATGACCAGCAAGAGTCTACTTTTGGCTTAGTCCTGTTTTCGAGTCACTTGGCATACGGGGAGCGACTGGATTTGAGCCAGAAGCAGCCAGTGCTTGCCAGGCGCTGTTTGGATACTGCCTTGACGGTAGTCAGACACCTGTGGAACCTCAGAACCATCTTGTCAGAGTCAGACTCAATCAGCCGTGTCATTCAGACTTCCGTAACCTTGCTTTGCGCCTGCTGTCGTGTGCTGGGTGCGGGGCTGGCTGCCTCCGCTTCAGCTAGGCCAGAAGGTGGTGGCACCCTCCCTGTGACTGAGCAGGTGAGGCAGGAGTGGTTAAGTGCGCGGATGATGATGATATGGCTTCCATTCCTAGGGCTAACCAAAACTGATATTAGAATGCAAGCCTTTTTTCTTTGGGCTGGACAGATGGCAGAAGTGGGTTCTCAGGTTAATCCTTTGATGCCAGCACTGTCCTGTTTGGTGTAGTGGTTAAGTGCGTGGACTCTAATCTGGGAGAACCAGGTTTGATCCCCCACTCCTCCACTTGCAGCTGCTGGATGACCTTGGGCAAGCCATAGTTCTGTCAGAGCTGTTCTCTCAAGGACAGTTCTGGAAAGAGCTCTCTCAGCCCCACCTGCCTCCCAAGGTGTCTGTTGTGGGGAGGAGAGGGGAAAGGATTTTGTAAGCTGCTCTGAGACTCCCAAGTGAAGGGCAGGGTATAAATCCAATCTCCTCTTCCTCCTCCTTCTTCTGTGGCTAGTGTCCCGGACTAGGTTCTGGGACATCTGGGTTTCAGTTTCCACTCTGCCACCGAAGTTTGCCACAATGTCTAACCTACCTTGTAGAGTTGTTGTGAGGATAAAATGGAGAGGAGAATGCTGTAAGCTGCTTTTCGGTCTGCACTGAGGACCCAAAACTGAAGTAAATAAGTAAACCCTCTGGCTGGAGATCTGTCCAGGCCTAAGCCATTTGGGGGTAGCTCTTAAAAGCTGGGACTGCGGTGGTCTCTTGTGCCTCATACATCGTAAACTGGCTCTGTCTGATCACCTGTTCCTGAGTGAGGACAAGAATGCACAAGTAACTGCGTGAGTTTGATGCATTTTTCATTAGGAAGAAGACATTTCTTACCTGTAAATACAGAATCCCAGGTAGGAAACTGAGGCTTTTAAAGGCTGTTGATTTACCAACAGACATGCATTCTTCAAAGCTACCCTTATTGATAATCTTATTATGAGAGAAGAGAGGTGTCTGTTAAGGCACTGAAAGAGTTGCTTAATTGAAAAAAAAAAAAGACACCCCCCCCAATCCATTAAATGGGATTTTAGCTTCTAAATTTTGCCTGCCTCCAAAGAACCAAGCCCAAGAGACTTCATTCAGTGTTGTACTTGGCTCTGGTCAGAAGGGTCTCGTGATGGGGCCTATGCCATTTTGCCCCAAGTGTTGCATGAGTTGAATGAGGCTCATAATAAAGATGTGGGCCTAGTTCTTTTGTGTTTTTTCCCTTCTTTCATGGAAACAAACGGTCCTGCAGTGCCAGCACTGCATACTGAACATTTTCATCTTTGGGTTTAGGTACATTAGATAGCACATTAACCCTGTTTCCCTGTTCCCCTTTCATTTGTGGTACCGTTTCAGTCAGCTAGTTTTCCCGGTCTCCCTTAACAAAGCGATACATCTGTTAAAAGCCTCTAGGAATCCAGTTTCCCTGGTGTAGGTCGTAGCAGGTGTCCACTTGCATCTCTTTCCTCTCACCGCCCCCCCCAAACTCTTCAGCCTCTTCCTTGTTAGCAGCTGGGGCGGACGGAGTAACAGGGGTTGCCCTCTGGTGAAGGACGTTAGACTTCACAGGTCACAGGTGTTTGCCATGCTGATATTTCTGTCTTTGCTTACAAGTGCTCGGAGGGAGTCCTTTCCCTCTGACCGACTTGCTGCCCTCAGCACTGCGGAAGATGCTGCCTTTGAAGTCAAGTGTAAAGAAATGATACAGGGAGCAGGTGTGAGGAAAAGGCTCCCCCCACCCCCACCCCCACCCCCACGCACGCACACACTTAGAGGAACATGTCGCTCATCTTTTCCCCTGGGCTCAGAAGACAAAAGCCAGTTCTATTTTGCGAAATGTTTAAAATTATTTTATATAGAATATCGGACAAAATGCTTAATTTGTTTTATTTATTATTTCAGTTATTTAATTTGTATCGCGCCCTCCCTGCCATGGCAGGCTCAGGGTGGCTTACAGAATATATATAAATATTAAAACAACAAGATATGTTACGACACAAAGTTAAATTAAAACCCTAGCATATAAGATTTAGATTTCAAGGAACATAAATATTAATCAAAGATGGTGGCGTTCTCTCAGCATCCAGTGGTCAGCTACCACCATACTCTGGGTTCTTGCCAAGCTGTTAGTTGTTGTTAATGCTGATATTGGGGCCAGGGCCACGATATTAAAAGGCGGCACCCAAATGGAAAGCCTGGTGGAAGAGCTCCATTTTACAGGCCCTGCGGAACAGTAAAAGGTCCCGCAGGGTCCTGGTGTCATCCGGGAGCTCATTCCACACCAGTAAGGGGCCACTACAGAAAAGGACCTGGGCCTTGTCACAGCTAGACTGGCTTCTTTAGGGCCTGGGAGAGCTAGATGGTTTTGGGACTCTGATCTTAGTGCTCTCTGGGGAAAGGCAGTCCCTTAGGTAAGTAGGCCCCTGATGATATAGAGCCTTAAAGGTAAGAACCAGCACCTTGAACCAAATCTGGTATGCTATAGGCAGCCAGTGCAATGCTTTTAGGGCAGGCTGGATGTGTTCCTGCACAGAAAGACACAACAACAGCCTCGCCGCTGCATTCTGCACCAGCTGCAGCTTCTGGATTTGGGACAAGGGCAGTGCCTGGACTTTGTGTCAGTCTTTCCCGTCTAAATTAAATGGGGAGGATGCTGCATAACTGGCACAGAGCTGGTATCATGACTGAGGTGGAATAATGGGGGGGGGAGTAAGATTGAGGCATTGGCTGTCTCAGATGTATCTGGTCTAGCCTTTCCCTCAACCATTAGGCTGTCTTGGTGACTTGCAAATACGGAAACGTCCTTGCAGAATGTGCCCTCAGGAATTCGAGATGTTATGATCTTCCTCGTGTCCGGGTAGCCTTCAGCACTGTAGACTAAAGGACATTTGAGCCGCTCTCCTGGGGTCGTGTTGCAGCCCCTCTTTTCCTGCTACTTGCCCTGCTGCTCTCCTGAGCCTGCTGCAGGGCCCTTCGGTTGCACCCTGTCCCTCTGAGCACCCCTGGAAACATAAGGCCTTGCACACAGCCATGAATGTTCTGTGAGGGAGGAGGAAAAAGGAGTTGAGGAGAAGCCAAGCTGGGGTGGGCAGCTCTCAGTGAAGCGGGCTGTGCCTGAGAGAGGTAGAACTCTTGGTTATCCAGATGGGAAGCTCTGAGCAACAACAACAAAAAAGCTTGTCTGCTGAACAAAAACAAGACAAAAACCCGCAACACTAAAACTGTTGTATATTTGGCTTCCAGTAAATGGAATATGTTTTGGGAATTAAGGTCTCATTTTATCCATCTCCCATATTGTCTCTTTTATTGACCAAGCCTTCCCTTGTTGGGGGCTGGAGTCTGGCCCCCTAAGAGAACATAAGAGAAGCCCATGTTGGATCAGGCCACTGGCCCATCCAGTCCAACACTCTTGTGTCACACAGGGGCCAGAAACACCAGGGGCCCTCAGGAGGTCCATCAGTGGGGCCAGGACACCAGAAGCCCTCCCACTGTTGATCCCCCCCAAGCACCAGGAATACAGAGCATCACCTACCCCAGACTGAGAGTTTCTATCTATACCTTGTGGCTAATAGCCACTGATGGACCTCTGCTCTGTATGTTTATCCAATTCCTTCTTGAAGCCATCCATGCTTGTAGCTGCCACCCCCTCCTGTAGCAGTGAATTCCTTTCCATCTGTGCTCAGTCCGTGCTCACTCAAAGGTGGTTCCTTCCACAGAACTCTGGAGCTGGATCTGCCTTTGCTACTTGCACTCAAGAAGGAGGTGTCGAGTTTGGCTTGATTCAGAGTGGTGCTGCATGGTGAATGAGCCTGTAAGAAGCCTCCATGCTGCTCGACCAAGAGAGACACTCCTCTCACATACCGGAAAGGAGTTACTTGCAGAAAGTGATAGCTTGCCACTGCACAAAAACCAGCATTGCCCTTGCCTGATAGACTTGGACAGCAAACCATGTCTTGGTGAAAACCAGTGAGCATTGGGCTGTAGCGGGGCCTGCCAAATGTTTTTAGGAAGGAGGTGGAGCCAGATGGGTCTTTTCCCCAGCAGGGCTTCTGATTGACCACCGGAGACCTGATTGGCTGTGCAGATGAAAAGGTATCCCGTTGCAGAGGACTCCTGCCTGAAATGGTGATGAGTTGCTGTGAGATTTATATGTAGCCTTGCTCGATTTTTTGGTGGATTCTAGGCCAGAAAGTATTCTTTCCTTAGCTAAATCTCTTGTTCAGGCCACAAGAGTTCAGGCAGCTTGTGGAAGGCATCTTCTGGAATATGGGATATCCCTGTCCTGTCTGGCTTGGATTCTTCCTTGGGACTGACTGTCGCTACTCAAGGCCTGTTGTTCAGAAGAGTAGAGAGAGAAAGGAAGGAAGAAGTTCGGTGTTTTGGGTTTTTTTTAAAAACCTAGCTCCCGAAATTCTGTGGTTGTCTCTGCCTCCTGTGGTAGCCATTTTGCTGTTGCACCCACTACCCTGTGTCAGAATGCTCAAGATGCCCGTGGACTAAAAGAGGTTGGGAGACCCTGCTGTAGTGTATGCGGTCAAACTCCTGCAAGCTTATTTGGTTTGTACAGCATCCAGTCTTGGTTTGCTGCTGTCTGTCAGAACGTTCTTTATTCTGGTTTGTCAAAGATGAACATCTATACAAGAGATTTTTGCCCTCCCGTTAACGAAGACAGGGCTGCAGGCGTTATCACAAAATGAGCTCCTAGCCACTTCCTCTGCTTGGACATTTGAGTGAGCATCGTGCAGAATCTCTTGGCTAGGCGTCTCGATGGCTAGTGAAGTCTAGATCCAGCCATGCCTGGTGGCCACGTAGCCCTCCAGGTCACAGGGCTCGCCAGCCCTCGTAAAGGAAATCTTCATTAGGTTTAGTACGAGTTCACTCAGCCATCTCCTGTAAGCCAAAGTCTGAGTTAAAACCAAGGTATTAGGTGGGGCTCAGCAACTAGCAGCCCCGTCCAAAGCTGTACCCTCAGAGTGATGCAAGTCCCCAGTTGGTAACCTAGAAGCAAAAGAAAGCACAAGGAGTATGCCCCCTTCTAGGAATAAGATCATTAGGACTTGGCAGTAAACTGTGTTGGGGTAGGACCTCAGCCCCCTCTCCCTCCCTTGCTCCCATTTCAGAATGGCTGTTTAGCAAAAACGTGTTGTTGGCCAAGGATGTAGAGAGAGGCTCTGGTGGTGTACGGTGTAGTGTCTGTTGTTGGCTTGCGTGCATGATAACACCTCATGGCATGGGTGTGTTGGAAACGAGAGAGAGGACACTGCAGAATCTGGGGCAGAAGGTCCCAAGGAAATGTGTAGTGAGTTTCCAGTGCTTCTCGATAGGGAAGTTCTTATTCTCTGTGGGTAGAACATGAGTAGGAGCTGTGGTGGCTCAAGTGGTTAAGGCACTGAACTGCAGGCTGGAAGGTCGGTAGTTCAGCAGCACGAGACCCGAGTGCCACATGATGGAGTGAGCTCCCGTCTCTGGCTCCAGCTCCTGCCAACCTAGCAGTTCGAAAGCAAGACATTGCAAGTAGATAAATAGGTACTGCTTTGGTGGGAAGGTGACAGCATTCCGTGCGCCTCAGCGTCTAGTCATGCCGGCCACATGACCACAGAAATGACTTCAGACAGCGCTGGCTCTTTGGCTTGGAAACGGAGATCAGCACTGCAACCCTAGAGTCGGATTCGACTGGCTTTTGAGCAAGGGAAACCTTTTACCTTTACTTTAGAACATGAGTAGGCATGGTCAGTAGCTGCCCTGCCAAGATTACACACTCACTCACTCCGATTTTTGCCCCAGGAATGATGGCTGTGTGTGTGAGGAACTGCACAGGGGCGTTGTGGTGGTGCTGCTGCTCAAGTCACTGGGAGAAACCTGTTAGTATCCAGTTCCACCATTTGCATAGGAAGCTTGTTAAAGGAAATACTGTATGGGTGGGTGTGCTTGATGCACCATGCTTGACTTCAGGGGTTGGGTGTGGATTTGTGTGGGTGTTCATCTCTGCAAGCGCAGTACTGTTTAACGGCTTCTTTGTGTCAGAATAATAGCATCATACGCGTTCTTTGTTGTGAAGCGAATGTCATTGATCTTGGACTCGGGAGAAAATCCTCCAGGCAGAAATGTTTGGTTTCGAGCTGCTGCAATCTGCGCTCCACGGAGCTTAAAGTCAGTGACTTCACTATAAACAAGCGCTCTTATTAATATGCGCAACGTGAAACGCTTTCAGTGGGGAGGTTATTAGAATGCTGGTTTGTATCCTCCAGTGAATGAAATGATGTGTGATTATGAAGTCATCAGGCATGGACCAGTAAGGCTCGAGAGAGCCCCCCTCCTCGGGGGTCCTTGGGGTGCCATTGATTGGTGACCATGTGTTTGTGCCCGATAGACTGTGAAATGGTGTGTTGCTACACGCCTGTGCTGCACCTGCGCCCCACCGAGGTGATTGATTGGTTTGGTCATGTGGAATGTTCCCATCTGGTCCACAGTAATGTGTGTGTGTGTGTTTGTGTGTGTGTTTGTGCGTTCGTTCATTCTGCAGCAAATAGCAAGAACCGGCTGAATAACTGTAGCCAGCCGTTGCAAAGGGCTAAGCAAGATGTTCCCTTTTAAAACAAGCTAAGATTGCAAGCTGCGCTTCCTCTGATTTCCATGGATCTTATAAAAATAGAGGCTTGATGCACCGTGCATCCCCTGGGCCCAGGAGGCCGAAGTCAATAACAGTTAACACCAAAAGGGCTCCAGGCAACGACCGCGTTGGAGCGATAATACAGGGTTAACCTGGTATTCGGTTCCTTTCTTGTAAAACCTCACTGACATTCTGAGTTGAACTTAACAATTTTGAAATCTAAATAACGAAAATTAGTATGCAGTGGTCTCTCTCTCTCTTTTTTTAAAGATTCTTTCGTGATGTTGGGCGGTCTTGTTTGATATTTCTTAATCTTGGTTTTTTTCATAATTGATCTATTTATTCCACTTAATGACTAATTACATATCGGGCTACTTCATCAGCAGTATTCATCATTGTTGAATGTAATAATGACATTTCAACAAAGGAAAAAAATAAATATGCAAATAGGAACTCATTAACATTTGCACGAGCTGTTTGAATAATCACATTGCTGACAAGGCTGTAATTAACCGAAATTGATGCCGTGTTCAGGATTTGATGGTGTGTTTTCTCAGCACTTTATTGTCGCTGCTCTGGGGGCTGCAGCGAAGTCCTTCTCGTCTTTGAGCCTTGTCTCTGACTTGACATGATGGGTTGTGCCAGGTACCAGAGGGGCTGGGGAGTTCGTAATTCAGCTATGACCTACCTTCCACGCATAGAAAGATACTTGATTTAAATTGCCTTAGTGCTAATGAAGCGTGGTTAGACTGCTGTAATTATGCAACAACTGTCAGGAAGAAAGAACGCAAGAACTGGGGGGGGGATGGTATTCTTGTGCGAAGCACATTGTATAGACAGAGGAGTACACTTTCATGCACCACAACTCTGGGTTGGTTTGTATCTCCGTCATTTGTTCAACAGTGATTTCGTGTCAGGAGGTTCAGGTTCACGGTAACCGAAAATCACTTAGGGAAAATTATAAAACACACAGTCAAATTCGTAGCACTTTCACTGCTTATATTCTTCTTTTTTTTGTGCTGCGTTCATTGCTTCTACCAGGGATATTAAGTGAAGTGCCCAAAATACATTAGAGCTGTTTATGTCAGGCTTTTGGAATTACTACAAATGCTGATGATAACAAGTTTAAGGAATTTTCTTTGTTGAATATGTTCTTGTGCCATATGGCTCCACATGGAACATTAACTTGACAGCGGTAATAGATCGTAGTGCATGAAGACAGTTCTGCCTCCAGCTTCACTCTTACTCATTCCGGTTGGGGACTTGAGTCTATAGTCTAAAATGTCATAAACATGAAGATGGATGGATGTGACTGAAGAGCTGAATGTCTGATTTCCCCCCTCCTTAGAGCACGCCTTTTTTTTGAGGGGGGGGGGACAGTAATAAACAACCCTTTTTTTTTGGTATTTTTGCAGTGTATGTGTGCGCATGTGCGTGCACGCCCATGCCTAGAAGTCGTGGCAACCTCTGGCAACTCCTCCTGGGTCATGGAGGACGTTCAGAGAAGTGGCTTGCTAGCCTGCCTCTGCCTCCCAGCCCTGGTATTCCTTGGAGGTCTCCCATCCAAGTACTTCTCAGGGTTGGCCCTGCTTAGCTTCCGAGACCTGTTGAGATGCAGCTTGCCTGGGCTATATCCAGGTCAGGGCAACAAGACATTGCATTGATTTGAAAGTAACCAGGTTTTCGAGGAGGGCGGTACTTCCGGAAGCATTTCTGCATATCTCCAAGCAGCACTTCATTGAGGTTTTAAGGTTGCAGCTTCATTTTAACTTAGAAAGAAAGAAAAAATGCTTCTGGTTTGTGGCACGCCAGGTACGGATCGTATTTGAATGCGTCTTTGTTTGCCAGTCACGGGAGAAGCTAAACCTGGTGGTGCTGAAGTGGCCCACGATGGGTGCAGCCCTCCCACGGCTGCTAGTCGGTGAGCGCCTGTCACAAACGTGGCCAAGTTTGTACAGGAGCCACACCAAGACGCCTGGTGATGCTCCCAAAGTTCCGGGGTGTGTGTGTGTGAGAGAGAGAGAAACTAGCATGCTGAGTCAGTTCTGTACTTTCTCTCTCCTGGCAGTATTATCTCTTAAGTGCTGATAGATCAAGCCATGTTAGTCTGTCTGCAGCAGGAGAAATGAGCGAGAGTCCAGCAAGCACCTGAAAGACTCACAAAATAGGTGGCCGGGGAGGAGCTTATCTTAGTCAGGGTATATCTGAAGGAGTGCACAGTGATTGGCGAGGGCTCGTACCCCACGATATATTTTGTTGGCCTTTAAGGTGCTCCCGGCCTCTTGCTCCCTTCTACTGCACCTAAATGTCGTTTTTGCTTGTTCCAAGTCAGAAGCCTGTCGGTGTGTTTTCCCATCTCTGGCTCAGGCTTTGTGTAAAATGATGCCTGTGAGTGCAGAGGACTTTGGGGGGGGGGGTTAGGATGGAGTCATGGAGGAGAAGTCTACCAGTGACCACTTGCCATGGTGATAGATATACAAAACTAGTCTAAGAATCAGACAGTGAGTAGCTGGGAAAGAGAACTTGGAGCAGGAACAGTTAGTTCATTGAGAAATCTACTGGGCATGCAACAGCAAATGAAAAAAGCCAGCTAACTGAATACCAGGATTTGTTGAGCCTAAATTTTACTTAAGTTTTGACCTGACATAGAAAGGCTATGCTTGGCACCGTGACACCCACCTACCGCCTGGTGCTGCTGCTGCTTATCTTTCCCCAGAGCTTTGCTGTTTGCATTGAGACCTCTGCCTTCTTTGCCTCTTCTGGGCATCTAGAATACTGCCATGGTGTCGTCTCTCACAAGGTACCCTGGGAAATGTAGTTTTTTCCAGGCTACCTGAATCCATCATATGCCTGTTGGGCAATGCTCCCTCTAACCTAGGGTTGTTAAACATGCAGCTTGGAGGGCGGATCAGGCCCCTGGAGGGCTTCTATCAGGCCCACAGTGGAACTAGCTGTCTTCTCCTTCTTCCAGTTCTGCTGCTGCTGCTGCTGCTGCGTCATCGTAGGTTTGCAGCTTACAGATACACACACATGAACAGCATACTAGCACAGACATTTTGATGTAATAATTCAGAGCAAGAGGTGTCAGTTATCAGACACTGTCAAATAAACAAAATATTGCAAGAGTGTTAATGTTTTAAGCATGTTTTTATTTTAAGTTTAAAAAACTCTTTGTGTTTGTGTCCTTTATGAAGTTTATATCTCTGCTACCTGGCACTACCTTTTATGAGACAAATGGCCCGGCCCAACGAGGTCTCATTTATGTCAGATCCGGCCCTGCTCTAAGCTGTGGAGTCTTGTGAGCAAAAATTCTACTTTGTTGAGCTCCTGGTGTTAAAGTGGCGAGTGAGCGATTTGGCCACTGCGTGAATTAGTTTGCTCTGGGGCCGTCCATCCTGAGTGAAGACAAAAAGGTCTGTGCCAGAGGCTAAAAAATGGTGAGCTAGCTCACACTAACTCAGCTTAGCGGGAACATGCTGTCGGGCACCTCAGAAATAGTATGTCCCGTAGCACACTGTGCGTGGCCTGCTCTGGCTACGCTATCCAGGGAGACAGAATGAGGTCTTCCCGTCACTGCTGTTGCTAGGGAAGCTTTGGGGAGAGGAAGAGGTCACGGGGAGGGAGGGGGATGGACGTTTTTACTTCCATTTGCTTGCTTATTTACTTTTATCCACTTTCCTAAGAGCAGACTGCAGAATTCTGTTAAAAAACAATCAAATGAAGACCAGTACAACAAACAATACAATAAAGCTGGCTCCCGCACAATTAAATAACAATGAAATCCAAACAGTGTTTTCCCATTGGGGAACAATGAAGTCAAGATAGTACGGCAGGAAGGGAGAAGAAGAAGAGAAAAGAACTGTCTAAAATCTGACCTCCTCTGCACTTCCAGTGGTGCCATCTGGAGCACAACGGAGACCCGAAATTTAGAATGAAGCTCTGCATTTAGCAAGGGAGTTTTTTCTTATCAGAGGGGTTAATAAGTGCCTGAGTCTCTTTGCAAATTAAGCCAAGAGGAGTTTACCACTGACTGTGCAGAAATTGATCGGCTGTTTCTTTGCTCATGTGTACCCAGTTTGGAGTTTTCCTTTTGGAGCGCTTTGCAGTCTACTTGGGTTTAAATGAGCTGAATAAATTTTTGTGCCTCTCTGCTCACCCCTGACACCAGTTCAATAGCACAAGTCCCAGTGCAGATTGGGGGGCAGGTGCTCTACTGTGTGCCTCCATTTATTCTCTGCTGCTTGTTTTTTGGTTTTTTTTTTTTAACCTGTCAGTCCATAAAAGTTTGGTGTAGTGGTTAAGCGTGCGGACTCTAATCTGGGAGAACCAGCTTTGATTCCCCACTCTTCCACTCACAGCTGCTGGATGACCTTGGGCAAGCCATAGTTCTGTCGGAGCTGTTCTTGAAAAAGGGCCATTTCTGTCAGAGCTCTCTCAGCTTCACCTACCTCACAGCAGGTGTCTGTTGTGGGGAGGGGAAGGGAAAGGAGATGGTAAGCTGCTCTGAGACTCCTTTGGGTAGTGAAGGGTGGGGTATAAATCCAATCTCTTCTTCTCTTCATTCTAGGAGTGCCAGGTCTGGGACTTTATATGCTTGTACTTACAATGTCTGTTAGACTGCTGTGGATTTTTATGTTATGGAATCAGTATGCCTCTGCCGAGGGAATGACACTATGCAAAGACTCTGGAGCCTGTGTTAGGGGCCACTCTCGGTTTAGGCTGGGTGCTGGGTGCACCTGCTGGCACACACCTGTTTGCTTATTTTATGTTCGGTCTTTCTCCCCAGTGAAAACCCAGAGCAGCTGACATAATTCTCCCCCCTCTCGTTTATCCTCACATCCCCCCCCCCCCGAAGGCTAGACTAAGTGTGTGTGATGTCCATGGCAGAGTAGGGATTTGAACCTGGGTCACTCAGCACATAGCCCGACACTTTGACCACCATTCCACATTGGCCTCAGATTCCCACACCCAAGATCTGCTTCTTGTCCACTGCAGCAGAAGTCGAATCATGGTGGACGTGAGGTGCGGTTTGGGCTGCCCGCCTGCCTTTCCCATTCTCTTGGAGGTGGAACTAGTGCTCAGTCTCTGGCAGTTTGTGAAATCCTCCTGGGCGGTGGTTTTCAATTAAACCCTAGGATAAAAGAAAGAAACCCTAAGCCGTTGGGCACTCAGTTTGATGAAATGGGGGCCTGTTCAAAGATGCTCCGCAAAAAAAAACACAATAAAATTAAATTCACTATGTAAATTATTCATGGCAAATTATTTACTTGGCTCTCCTAGACATGAAACTCTCGACCTCTGAACTGTCAAGCAAAGTGAAACACTAGTTGTTGGGGTTCCCCCCCCCCTTTGTAAAATCATTACATACAAAAGTAACAGACCCGCAACTGAAAGGTCAGCAAAAGGAGGCCATTCAAGTAACGATGTGCTTACCAACCATAATTATTTTTATTAAGCTGTGAAAAATAATTATACCTTAGTTATGAGTTAACATTGTGCATATATTTAGCAACTGCTTATAAACTGCAGCCATCCAGGAACAAGACCACCTGGGAGGAGAACATAATTAAAATGATAATAGGCCCAATGAGAAGAGAGGATATTTGCTCATCTTGGGCCCAAGGGAAGGAGGCCTGTGAACAAAAGCCCCAAAATGTAAACAGCACAACATATATCAGCTTGAAATATTCATACGGGGGGTGGGGGTGGGATGGGGACGGACACTCGTCCTCGCTTAATCCGCAGCATTGAGGAAGAATAAAACAAAGAAACGGCATCCCTGCAACAAGCAGCACATCTTAAGTTCTGGTCTTTTGATATGGCTGCTAGTGGGGCTTTTGTTTTGCTTCACGTCTTCTGCATGCTGGTTAGGAGAAACAAGGCTTTCCAAATCTTCCAGACTGTTACGGTTGGGAAAACATTTTAAGATCTTTCACCAGCAAACGCTTAAAAGTCTGCAGCCGTGCCTCAAGGCAGTCCTCTAGAGGAAAAGGGTGTACATGAGTGCTGTCAAGCTACTTCCGACCTATGGTGAACGAATTACGGATCCCCCACAATGTCCTGCGTTTTATGGCCTCGCTCAGGTCTTTCTTCTTCACCCAAAGAGTGATGAACACGTGGAATTCCCTGCCACAGGAGGTGGTGGCAGCAACAAGCAGGGACGGCTTCAAGAGGGAATTAGATAAACATACAGAGCACAGGTCCATCAGTGGCTATTAGGCACTAGGTATAGATAGGAACTCTGGAGCAAGTGATGGTCGGTATTCTTGGTGCTTGGGGGGGGGGCAACAGTAGGAGGGCTTCTGGAGTTCTGGCCCAACTGCTGGACCTCCTGATGGCACGTGGTATTTTTGGCCACTGTGTGACAGAGTGTTGGACTGGAGGGGCCACTGGCCTGATCCAACATGGGCTTCTCTTATATTCTCTTATGTTCTTATGTTCAAACAAAGGGCCATGGCTTCCTTGACTGAGTCAACCCATCTCATGTCGGTTCTACTTCACAGGGTGTCTGTTGTGGGGAGGAGAAGGGAAAGGAGTTTTGTAAGCTGGTCTGAGACTCCCTTGGGTAGTGAAGGGCAAGGGGTATAAATCCAATCTCCTCTTCAACTTTTTCCAGCTGCCTTCAACTTTGCAGTCTAGTATGATCACAGTTTTCAGTGACTCTTAGAGAAAGGGGAAAGCATGCACAGGAAAGCTCACACCTTGAATAAACCTTTGTTGGTCTTAAGAGGTGCTGCTGGACTCTAAATTTGTTCTGCCACTTCAGACCAACACTGCTGACCACCTGGAACTATCTTAGAGAAAGGGAAGCGGACATTATTCCTACCCCAAAAGAAAAGAAAAGCAGGGGAGAGGTGCAAGAGCAGAGGAGGAGAACTCACCATCCTTGTCCTGGCCACTCCTGTGTCAGGCTTCCATGGGTTGCCACAAAAAAAGATGAAATCCTATCTACAGGTGAGCACAGAAAGAAGGCTGAAGTGCCACACTCCAAGCAAGCCTTAGTGGCAAAAATCAGTCATCTTCTACATTCTGCACCGTCTCATTATCCTCACCCAGCTGGGTTTGGGCCATTTCGAGGTCCCATTGGAGACAGTGAGGGAAATGAGACACGGTTCTGGGTGGCTGTTCTTACCAACTTCAGAAACTTCAGAGACAAACACTGGATGGGGGAAATTAATCCTCTGATAAAATGCTTTTGCGCAAGGGAGGGAACAGGAATTCTGAAGGTTTACAATAGCTTCTGATTTTTGCCAGTGCCATCAGGGTGGGAAGTGGCTAGCCTCTGCTGAAAAACCTCCCAAGAAGGAGAATCCACCACCTCCCAAGGAAGCCTGTTCCACTGAGGAACCACTCTAACTCTCAGGAAGTTCTTCCGAATGTTTGGCTGAAAACTCTTTTGATTTAATTTCAGCCCGTTGGTTCTGGTCCGACCTTCTGGGGCAACAGAAAACAACTCCGCACCATCCTAAACTACATAGACAGACAGACAGACAGACAGACACTAAGTTAAACATACAGAGAGGAGGATTAATAAGAGTTAGTGAGGAACACCAAACCAAACAAAAAAAGGGTGGAGAGCGTGGGTGGGGTGGGGATGTTAGCCAGCTTGTTTGATTGTTGGCCCTGGCATGTCTGTCGGAGCACTTAGTAGTGAGAGCTCCTCGCACTCCTTGAAGACACGTCTGAACTGCTGACCTTGTGTGGAGCTTCCGAGTTGGTGCTCTTTGTGTACTTGAATTGCTTTGAGCCTTCTGTATTGCTGCCTCTTCTGAAATCCTCGGGAGGGATGCTTGGTAGGATACAGTCTGGTGAAATGCCCATCTTCATGAGAAGCAGTGCATGCAGGAAGGGCGTGCCTGAATGCTTAATTCACACAACTATAATCTCCAGAACTGAGAGCTGTTTCCTCTGTCTGTTTGTGAGATTGAGACAGGAGTTTGTTCATTGCTGTCAGTCTGTCCCACTGAGACGACTGTTGCGTTTGTTGGAATATGTTTGCACTTGAAGGCTTCAGATTACAGCTTTAAGGTGGTACCCATTGTGAATTAGTCCCTTGACACAGAGAGTACTCCATCTGTCTGTGTTCTACCTCTGAGGACGCCAGTCACAGCTACTGGTGCAATGTCAGGTCCTACAGTGCCAAGACCACGGCCACACAATCCGGGAAATCTACAGCAACTAATGAACTCCGGCCATGAAAGCCTTCGACAACCACTGTGAATTGTTCAACATCCAAATAAACTTGGGCTTGATAAGGCTGGTGCTAATTAAGACTATTGGTCAGTTTGGCACAGTTGAACCAGTTCAGTGTGGTAGTTTTTTGTAGAAACCGGTCAATGTTCATACTTCTCTGCTGGTTTGGGAAGTCAGGCAATGAATCAAGCTGCTTTTAAATGCTGTCTGGGACCTCTATGGATGCAACGTGTCTGGGACGGGCATTGCTGTTCAAGGAGTGTACGGGAAGGTGTTCTCCCACGGCAGTGTGTATTTCAGCTTCTCCTCTGCCACAGTGATTTTTCCACTCTTTGTAATTTACTGTTTTGCAAACATTTGTTCTGAACCCTGGCCTGGAATATTGCATACCTTAGTCAAAGTTGTTTATCATTTGGTGGAAGGGTTTTTTTTATTTACAGGAAAGAAAATGCTGAGTCCAGTTAACGCAAGCAGCATGATTCACGCTGCTTCAAACAATTTTGCGTGCTGGCTGTTTTATTTGCTTGCTCTCTGACAGCTGTTGGAGGCAAATTACTTGAGCAGAAAAGTGGTAACTTTTTCTCTTTCTTTTTAACAATAATGTCACCTCTTTCCAAGCAAGTAACAGTGAAATACATGTCAGTCCCATTAACTTGGCAGCACGGTGTTACCAGAAGAACGGATGATCTGCTTCTCTCCTCCTGCCCGCATTCCAGTTTTAAGCAGCAATTTGTAAACAAGATTGACTTCAGCATTAAATCAGCAAAAATAATCTCATACTTGAGGGAGATCAAAGGCTGGTGTTTTTTCGGGGCATATTCTCCGGTGTATAAGTATTTTTAAGGCACGGCGTCTTCTCTTTTTGGCACAGCACACTCTGCTTCCCCCCCCAGGGTCATTTATGATGGAAGAATTCATGCTTTTAAAAAAAATTTCAGACCAAACATAAAATATTCCTGCTTATTTTCTTATATTTGCACTCTTTTGTTTCTTTTTCTCTCTGTTTAATGCTCTGCTTAGGAGGATTTTAGCATGTCCAAAGTGGATGTTTCATTATTTTATTTTTACTTTTATTTTATAGGGAAAACAACAGAAAGAAGTCCATTTCCGTTGTTTGGTCGAGAGCCAGGACTGTCCGGCTGCCAGGTAAAACATGGCATTGGCGCTCACTCAAGCATGTGTTTCTGGGCCCTTGGAGGGGGACTGTGCTGGCGTGGGATAGAACCAGGCCTGGGCGGCCGCGGCCGCTGACCCGAAGCAAGCCGAGTGCTCTGGAAACCTGCCTCTGCCTCTCTCGAGCATCGGGCTCAGCTTAAGGCCCTCAAGGTGGCATAGAAACAGAAATACAAGTGCGCGGAGGGAACTGTACAAAGAACAAAAACAAGATGTATCAGACAATAGAATACAGCGTGCCGAAAGGATTAGCAGCAGCAGCCGGCCAGAAAAAGAAAGGGCCTCACGACGCCTGCCTCTGCAGGGGCCTCGATTGCTGTTTAGGCGTTGGTGGCGGGAAATGCTGCCAAGTCGCAGCTGGTTTTGGGCAGCCCCAGTGGGGCTTCCAAGGCAGGAGACGTTCAGCGGGGGCTGGCCATTGCCCGCCTCCGTGCAGCGACCTGGGCTTCCTTGGGGGTCTCCCATCCAAGGACTAGCCAGGGACACAGCCCTGCTTAGCTTCTGAGATCTGACATGAGGCTGGGCTGCCCGGGGCCATCCGGGGCCATTGTGCACGGGGTATTTATTCTCTTACATCAGGATGCCGTTCCCTGTGGGGGGTTGCAAGAAGAAAATGGTGACCTCAGGTTAAAGGCGTTAGCTGGAATAAGCCCAGGAGAAGGAAGCTCCCAGGTGGGGGGATTGGGGGGGCGGCTGATGACTGTGAATTGTTCCTCAGCCCAGCGGCTGACCTCTCTGTCTTGAAAGGAAGGGCCGCTGTCAGTCCACACCAGCTCTTGACTCTTCAAGCAGGAGCACCGAAACTGCCCCCCCCCCCCCACTCCCACCATGGACATTCTGTGCTTGGAGCCACGATCATTTGAGAAAGCAAAAAAAATTTGCTCAGAGGGCCCATGTTTCTGAAATTGGAGTTGACTCCTGAAGATAATCTGCAAAGAGATCCTTGAGGGAAGTGTGTAGCAGGTGTTAGGAATTAGCTTGCGGAAGTGCAGGGTGCAGTTGAGGGAGGAATTCACTTGCATGGCTGGAGGAAGGAGGGGGGGGAGAGAGAGAGAGAGAGAGGCTGATGACATGCAAGTAACTTCTAACTCTCTTCGCTTCCCCTTCCTTACATGAAGTTGGGAGTGGATTTTTTGTCCCAGAGCTGGACGCTTTTATTTGCAGTGTTCTCTACATCAGGTTTCTGTCCTTCTAAGCAGGACTAGAAGTCGCTCGGCTTCTCCAGGAGTAGTGGCATGGTGTCCTTGTGGAGCAAGCAGGAACGGGTGATCTAGAAGGCTGTCAGCTGGCAGACGATACGCCGTTTCGACATTTAGAATGAAATATGATTCCATCAACTATTACCGCTTCCCCCTGCCTTGTGGTGGCATTTTAAATTCAAACTGGAAGATCTTCGGAATGATCAGTCAGTAGTTGGTTTGTAGTCGTAGCTCCATAGCCACAGAGAGATAAGGAGCTCCGTCTCTGTCTCCCCTTCGCTGACAGCTTTCAAGAAGAGGCTGGACGAATATTTGTCAGAGGGGCTTTAGGCTGGTCCTGCATTGGGCAGGGGGTTGGACTAGATGGTCTGTAGGGCCCCTTCCCACTCGATGATTCTATGGTATATTGATTGGTAGGCTCTAGTGCTTTAACTCCCAACTTTCTTCAGTAATGAGGGAATCCCATCTTGTTGACTTAACTGTATTGTTGAGGAGCCTAAGAAAATGGAACCTCGAAATCCAAGGGTCACAGGGATGTATTCCCTTGTACTTTTTCCGTAAAGGGAGTTTTTCTGCTCCCTGACATCTTCAGAAATGTTAAGCAGGAATGGTCTCAACCCCTTGCAAATCCACTTCAGGGGACGTGTGTGCAAAAAAGAACTTCATCTTTTCAGAAAAGACGGCATAGGCATGCTTCAGAGGTCAGTGGTGGCTGTTCTAACTAAAGATGACGGTTCCCTCAAGGACGCTTCTGACAGGAATTGTGAGTTTTCCTTTCTTGAGGGCCATGAAGTCTCTTCCTGGGCCATAAGGACTCCGGTGGCAGTTTCTCTTTTTTTTGCGGAGGTTTCTGTCTTACCGTCCAGATGCTGCTTAAGTCAGTTCCGGAAGAGAACTGTCGCCTTAAGGAGGAGTTACAGAGGCTGACTAAAGCTGCTGCATTTTATTTATTTAGAGAAAAAAATTATGCCACCTCTCCAGGAACCTGCCTGAGGCAGCTTTCAGAGTAAAAAAAAATGTTAAAGTAAAAGATATAATAATAAGAAACGATGCCGTGACTACTCGGTTGGTGGGACACCTCCAGCCGTTTGGGGACAGCTGATTTCACTCCTCCTTGGATCCGTGGGCCAGGGCCCCCCTCAGACGGGGGCATTCCATAGGACTAGCTGCATCCCCTTCATCTCTTTCTGTCTTTCCTGGAATCCTCAGAACTGGGCAGACATCAGCCTAGCCGGAATTAAATTCAATAACCAGGTGGCTGTGCTGGTACTATTGCAAGAAAGAATTGTGGGAATCTATTCACTCTTCTGAGGCATCCAAGAAAAATGAAGTTTGGCAAACTTGTCCTGGTCAGCAAGTTCATGAACCGTAAAGAGGTTCAGGATGAAAACCCTGAGATCCTATCCCAAAAGCTTTCCATTCCAACGACTTGTTAACCTCTACTGACTCGACAGGAATTTTTCTTGCAGTAGTACCAGCTCATCCACCTCAGGCTAGGCTGCTGTCTGCCCAGTTTTGCATGTTGTTTGTCCCACAGAAAGTATCTCAAATTCATGTATCAAGTTCAAGCATTCCCTTTTGGTCTCTGATCAGTACTCAGGATATTCCTGAAATTAATGGCAGCGATTGTGACCCAGGGCCTCATGATTCAGTGGGAATCCACTTAGTTTACCAGCCTAGATCATCTTCTTCTAAAACCTGTCTCCAAAGTACAGGAGTCACATGATCTACAAGCACCAGTCTTGTGTCTCGAAGGAGATAGCTTTCTGATAAATCACCAGAAAGAGTGTGCCGACCACCTACTTCATGGATACAGCATTTGTGGGAACTGCAGCTGAAGTCTTTACTGCCCCAGATCAGTCAGAGCTGAAAGTAGTGGCAAAGCAGATATGTTCTTACATCCTCTTCAGAGTTTGATACCTTGTGTGAACTCTGTTGTTCTGGGTGGTCTCTGCATCTTGCAGCTGGGCGCTTGAGCCTCGCTTGGAACCGTGTAGAGCTTTTTGCCTCTCACGCCCAGCCAGCGAGGGGGGGGTCCCATGCACGTTCATAGCGGCCAGGGTAGCATCTCCTGCTCACTGAGCATTGCAGCAATCTTGTTGTGAGGAACTTTTCCTTAGAATAAACGGTGGCAGTGAAGCTGCGTTTTCTTCCTGGATTATAATGGGGCTTTTTTTACTCTTCAGTATTCTGTCATTCAGCTTTCCGCGTGCCCAGGGCTGCACAGACAACTTTCAGTCATTGTTCTTCCTGTGCCGGGGAGGTTCCTAGGCAGCAAAAGGAGGAAGGCCAAGATGAACATGAGTTGTCAGGACTGATCTCTTCTGTACCGGTGGAGTCCCTGGGGCAGTTGTCCTCCCCTACCCCACCAGCTGAGACAGGAGAACCCACCCGAGTGAGTTTTGTAAACATTACCGTTGAGTTAGAGATTTCTGATCAACATCCTGAACACACCTGGCAGTCGTCTGAGGTTCAGGTTGTAGACTCTGTTTCAGGGGGGCAAATGGATCCCTGGATATGGACCATAATCAACATCAGTATCACTGTGCCTCTCAGACATGGGGTTTTTTCTGGTGAACTGGAATACATCCAGTATGCCTGCAGATGACGTCGCCATTTTTGAATTCCTCATGAGTCTCGCTGATGATGTGGCTGCGAAGAAAGCAAATGCAATCTTAGGATGCGGTAACAGAAGCATTGTGTCCAGATCATGGGAGGTGGTCGTTCCGCTCTCTTCTGCTATGGCCAGGCCTCACCTGGAGTCCTGTGTCCAGTTTTGGGCACCACACTTTAGGAAGGATGTTGACAAGCTTGAGCATGTCCAGAAGAGGGCGGCCAGGATGGTGAGCGGGTTGGAATCCCAAGTCTTATGAGGGAAGGCTGAAAGAGTTGGGTCTGTTTAGCCTGGGAAAGACAAGGCTTAGAGGGGACATGACTGCAGTCTTCCTATATCTGAAGGGCTGTCATGTAGAAGCTGGAGCAGATCTATTCTCTCTTGCTCCAGATCGCAAGACTAGATCTCATGGGTGGAAATGACAAGGGAGTCGATACCGGCTAAATATCAGGAGAAACTTCCTAACTGTAAGAGTGGTTGAGCAGTTGAACAGACTGCCTCAGGAGGTGGGGGATGCTCCTTTGCTGGACGTTTTCAAGTGGAGGCTGGACGACCATCTTTCGGGCATGTTGTAGGGCTATCTTTCGGCTATGCTGCTGCAGAGTGCAGGGGGTTGGGCTAGATGGCCTGTAAGGTCCCTTCCAACTCTAACTTTCTATGATTCTCTGTTCTGTTTCCTTCACTTTTAGTATATTTGAGACTTCTGTGGAGATCAGGAGAAATGGCATTTCCAAGACACACTAAGAGGTTTATTAACAACAGGAAATGTAGCCATTTTTTGTCACCTTTAAGACCAACAAAGTTTAAATCTGGGTGTACCTCATGTGCCTTTGTGGATCTTAAAGTCACTGGACTGACACTTTGTTGTACGGTCTTAGACCAACACGGCTACCCACCTGAATCTGTGTTTGTCACATAACTAGTTTCGGGGTGTGTGTGTGTTAACCTGGAGTGTATCTTCAGAAGTCTTTCTACTGCCTAAGTGGGGATTCCCGCCCCCACCCCACCCCCCCACTGCTGGAGACAGGAAGTTGGGAGCTAGCCATGCTTTCAGATCTGATAGGAAGCATCACTCATCAAGCATGGCACCCTTCTGTCCTCCAAGAAGAAGAAAGGAGGGGAAATCTAGGCAGAACTAATGTCTGACAAGTCTAGCAGGCCAAAGGAAGTTTGTTTCAAATGGGGTACCATTCCGTCTCGTGTCACCACTAGAGGACATATTTTGTTATGTTGAGAGCGTCAAATGCAGAGCTGCCTCAAAGGATGCCATTGCTCTAAGATGATAACTTGGCAGGAAATATACAACCATAGCTTTGGCCAAAATGGTCATACCTGTTTGTCTCTGTGGTGTGACCAGACTCAAATCTGAATGAGAGTCCAGAACGTGAACCACCAGTTTCCAGAAACTGATTATTGTTTGGGAGAAAAACTTGAAGCATTATGAAGGAGACATCATATATTGTTTAAATATCGTAACACAGGTCTTTGTGACTCATTTTGACCACTGTCACTATGTACAAGGATCTGTTACAGCATGTTTTTGTGGTGGCCCCTCAGCTCTAGAAGGCAAGCCATTGAATGATAATTCATAGAATCATAGAATGTTAGAGCTGGAAGGGACCTTGCAGGTCATCCAGTCCAACCCCCTGCATTCTGCAGGAGCACAGCCGAAAGATAGCCCCCTACAACATACCCGAAAGACGGTCATCCAGCCTCCACTTGAAAACGTCTAATGCTCTGCTTGTGTGTGTTGGATGTCTCCAGGTGTGCCAAGGAAGACAGGCCAGCAATTGCAGGGTCGGAGGTGTTTCATGGTGCGGTCTCTGTATTCAGTGCCTTCTTATCCCAGCCTCCCACTAAGGAGCTCAGGGTTCTCCCCTTCACCGTTTAATCAGCACGGCCCCTGACCCGGGGTCACCCAGGAAGTTCCATGGCATATGGGAATGGCCATACAAGTTGCTGGTGCTCGGAGCACAAGTAATTTGTTTGAAGAAACGACAGCTGAGGGGTGACATGATCGAGGTATATAAGATTATGCATGGGATAGAGCAGGTAGAGAAATACACAATACAAGAACTTGTGGGCACTCCATGAAATTGCTGAGCGGTTGGGTTAGAAGAGATAATAGGAAGTCCTTCTTCACCCAAAGAGTGATTAACACTTGGAATTCACTGCCACAGGAGGTGGCCGTGGCTACAAGCACGGATGGCTTCAAGAGGTCCATTGGTGGTTATTAGCCACAAGCTATAGATAGGGACTCTTGGGCAAGGGATGCTCTGTATTCTTGGTGCTTGGGGTGGGGGTCAACAGTGGGAGGGCTTCTGGTGTCCTGGCCCCACTGATGGATGGACCTCCTGAGGGCCCCTGGTATTTTTGGCCCCTTTGTGACACAGAGTGTTGGACTGGATGGGCCATTGGCCTGATCCAACATTGGCTTCTCTGATGTTCTTAAGGAGAGCAGGAGTGGGGAGCAAGGTTCCCTCTAAGCTGTGGAGTCTTGTGAGCAAAAATTCTACTTTGTGAGCTAGTAAAGGTAAAGGTTCCCTTGCTCGAAAGCCAGTCAAATCCGACTCTAGGGTTGCGATGCTCATCCCCGTTTCAAAGCCGAAGAGCCACCACTGTCTGAAGACATTTCCGTGGTCATGTGGCCGGCATGACTAAACACCAAGGGGCACGGAATGCTGTTACCTTCCCACCGAAGTGGTACCTATTTATCTACTTGCAATTTCTTGCTTTCAAACTGCTAGGTTGGCAGGAGCTGGGACCAGAGACGGGAGCTCACTCCGTCATGCGGCCACTCAGGTCTCGAACTGCTGAACTACTGACCTTCCACAGCCTGCAGTTCAGCGTCTGAACCACTTGAGCTCACCGCAGCTTTGCTCTGGAACCATCCTTCCTGAGCTAAGACAAAAATCTGTGAGCTGGAGGCTAAAAAATTGTGAACTAGCCCAGACTAACTCAGCTTAGAGGGGACATTGGTGGGGAGGGAGGCATCCAGTGCTCAAGCCCTTTTTGGGGCTCCTGTGGGCCCATTGCAGGGGGTTTGTGCCCCGAGTATTTCTTTTTAATCTGTTGTGTTTGCTACTGAAAGTCAGATGGCCCACCTGCTGAAGAAAAGCAGCTGATGGTCAAGCCCTAAAATGGCTTTCTTGTGAAGAAAAAAGCAACTGTACTGACTTCTCAACTGTCGGAGCTTAAGGCTGGTGAAACGACCGTTCTGGTTGGGTTCCTCATGTGTCCGTCAGCCACATTTTTATCTCCGTGGGCCGTGGCTCGTACTGGTGGTCAGATGCAGCGGGGAGTCGGCCAGTGATCGCTGTCGTCTGCCTTTCCAAACTTGCAAAATGACTTAGAGAGAGTGTTGAGGCTGTTCATTTTGGGGGTTCTCTTCCAATGACGCGTGTTTTTGCTGCTCCTCAACCTCTTTTAAGAGGCGGCTGGTTCCCCCCCTTCCCTCTTCTCACTTTAAAAAAAACGGTCTGTAATCATGTGTATAGTTAATGACTTGTTAGCACAATGCATTTAATGAAAACTTTCCAAGACAAAACCTCAGAGAGAACCCTAATCTGTCTCATTTTCTGGCAGTCGCTATTGATTACTCATTCAAGGTTCCTTTGTTTTCACTATCTAATGATATTCTCAAGATTGGATTCTTTAACAACCTGCTGATAGTTGTAAAAGTATCTCCAAAATTTCCATACAGAATGGATTTGTAGTATAATTTAGCTTCATGGGTGCCTTGCTGCATTTGATGTTTGAACATGTTTTCATTTGTCAGAAACCAACATCCCATCAGTAATTCAGAGCTGTCCTCAGTTCTTGCTTAACGCGTACTTGGTGGCTGCTTTCAGGTGTCATTTTATTTATTTATTTATATTTACATTTATATCAGGAGCTGCGGTGGCTCAAGTGGTTAAGACGCTGAACTGCAGGCTGTGGAAGGTCAGTAGTTCAGCAGTTCGAGACCCGGGTGCCGCATGATGGGGTGAGCTCCTGTCTCTAGTTCCAGCTCCTGCCAACCTAGCAGTTCGAAAGCAAGAAATTGCAAGTAGATAAATAGGTACCACTTCGGTGGGAAGGTAACAGCGTTCCGTGCACCTTGGTGTTTAGTCATGCCGGCCACATGACCACGGAAATGTCTTCGGACAGCGCTGGCTCTTCGGCTTTGAACGGAGATGAGCACCGCAACCCTAGAGTCGGATTCGACTGGCTTTCGAGCAAGGGAACCTTTACCTTTACCTTTACCTTACATTCATATCCCGACCTCCCTGCCTTCTGGCAGGCTCAGGGTGGCTAACAGCATACATAAATATACATTAAAATTCCATTAAAACTATCAATCAATATAAAATCGTACATCATAAACATAACTTATATTAAAAGATGGTGAGTCTTCTAATCACTGTCAACTGAATGGTGTCTCTAAGTTCACGCCCGGCTATAAACCCTCAGGTGGTGGTGCAATTTGGTGTTATCAGTACCAATGATGGTACGATTGTTGGCACAGTTGGTAATTGGGCCAGGGCCGTACAATCGAGGCAGCA
Source organism: Gekko gecko (assembly GCA_029375565.1). NCBI lineage: Eukaryota > Metazoa > Chordata > Lepidosauria > Squamata > Gekkonidae > Gekko > Gekko gecko. Next base: position 18,385,029 of record JAPDNY010000017.1, read on the forward strand.
CCCTACTTCAAAGCCTGGCGGAAGAGCTCCGTCTTGCCGGCCCTGTGGAACTGTAAAAGGTCCTGCGGGGCCCTGATGTCCTCTGGGAGCTTGTTCCACCAGTGAGGGGCTGCCACAGAAAAGGCCCTGGCCCTCGTTGTCACCAACCTGGCCTCTTTAGGCCCTGGGAGAGTCAGGTGATTCTGGGAACCCAATCTCAGTGCTCGCTGCGGTACATGCGGGGAAAGGCAGTCCCTCAGGTAACAGGTCCCTGGCCATATAGGGCTTAGGCTTGGATACAGTTTGCTTGTGTGCTCACACACTCTTCTTACGTGCAGAGATTTGGGGGGGGGTTGGGTTTCAGAGCTTTTCCCGGTGCTTTATTTTGCTGAGGAAAACTTTCGATTTCTAAAGATTTTGTTTCAGAATAACAATGAACAGATGCCATTGCCAGTACGACATTAGGCAAACTTGGCAGTTTCCAAGTTGTAGTTCGTGCTTTTGGGGTGATTATTCCTAAGGATTGCATGTGTGAGAGAGAGAGGACATGTCTGTTTTATTGGTTTGCAAAGTAGGGCTTTGGGAAGAGAAAACCTCAAATACATAACCATCCAAAAAAGTTACAGATTCATTTGTTTGGTGATGACAATATGCCTTCCAGAGTGAGAGGAAATGTATAAATAAGAGTTTTAGCTGTGGTTCTGATTTGATCAGCATAGCTAGTCTGATACGGAGCTAACAAGTGACGCTCGGGAGAAGGTATCCAAACCTCACGGTCTCCACGGACAAGGGTTGAATTCTGCTAAAACAAATGAGTGGGTGACCACGTTCATGGTGTATCATGCACAGTAATTTTAGTGTACCCAAAAAAGTGTGTCAGGTGTTTTCACTGCCTTTTAGGGTTTTTTAAAAATAAATAATATAGAGGAAGTACATGCTCTTCACTCTTTGATCCTCACAACAACCCTGTTAGGCTGAGGGTTTTTAACTGGCCCCAAGGTCCCCCAGCGGGCTTCCGTGGAAGAGTGGGGATTCAGACCTGGGACTTCCAGATCGCAGCCCCCTGCTCTGACCACTGTGCCAAGCTGGCCCCATAGTGGCTAACATCCTGCCACCCGCTGATGCTCTCAGGCCAGGGTGAAACTGCTTGTTCAGTTTATTCTGGCACACAGGAAAATCAGTGTGATCACTTAATTACACCTGTGTTGATTTTGCATTTTGCAAAGAAAACTTAAAAATAACTTTACTAAAACATTTCTAAGGTTAACATTTTGCCCGTGGGTGGTGGGGGGTGGAGCGCTTTGCTAGGAACTTAGCGTCCCTGGCACTTTGTGTGTTTCTCCGAGAAATCTCTGCCTGTGTTACTTGAACAGAGCATGAATTAAAAAATTGCAGTCAAATCCTAATTCTGCACCGCTTGTGTCTTGACAAGTTCAGCCTCTTTTCACTGTAGCTTATTCACTGATATGCTGAGAACGAGGCCTTATGCATAATTATATCAGCCAGCAGGCATTTAAAATGAAAGGTAATAAAAAACTTCCTGAAAACTTGAGACTGGAGTTGTCGTCTGAAAAACTGGGAATCTTTCCTGATCTACAGCCAGAATGTCATGCTAGTTCTTAAGCCACTCCCCCCCCCCCCAGTCAACATTTATTTGAACAAGCTGGTTTGGGGCTGACGTTGGCTTTAACAGCCAGCACTGGCTAACTGATGTCTTGTCAGAGAGGATGTTTTCAAGCGTCCTTCTTGTTTTGCAGCCCAGTCTGCTTCGACCAGAGATGGGGCTTGGAAGCCCAAGTCAGATGCCATCCTCAGGAAAAGCCGGAACACCCTATTATCCATTTTCTGCCACCAATCCAAGACGAAGACCTCTTCATGAGTCATCTTCTCTTGGTGAGTAATTGATGCGAATCATGATACTGGCGACTGCTGTTCCCTTTCTCACAAGCCTTTCTTTTTGGAAGCTGGGTGGGTTCCTCTTTGCATACAAGGCCAAGGATTTGGGCCGGGGTGGGCGGGCGGCGGCAGCAGCGATATCTGTCTCAGTGTCGGTGTAACTTTTCTGTGCTCACCTTGGCACTCCTGAGAGTGGGTGAGGTTTTCACAAGACAAGCAGCCGCATGACCCTGATCCTCTTGAAAGCAAAATCGGGAAACAATCGCTACCAGCTTCCCGTTCGCCACTCTCCCCCCAAGGTGACACGCAGGTCTTGTGGACATCCGCAAAAAGAGGTTATGACGTGCCTGACGTTATCACTCCTCCTCTTGAAGCTTCCCATTTAGTTGTTTAATCAGTCATAATGGTCTCTGTCTGTCGTTCTGTGGCGATTCAGTATTTCAGGCAGCATTAGGGATTCTAGTTCATATAGAGTGGGGACACCTGTCTCTTCACGAATTTGTCATAGTTTAGAATTGTGTATTGTTTGACATTCAACTGCCATCTAGCTAATATTGTTGGATATTTAACTGACGCTGAAATTCAGGCATCTTGCCTGTGCTGGGAGAGGGCACCGTTTGTACAAAAGATTCCTTGTGGAATCCAAGCCCCCACCGCATGCCTTTGCTTCTGCTCTGGACCTGGGGGTGGGCACGTCCAGTGCTGGACTTAAATCGTGGTTGCGAGTGGACACTGTGGGCATCAATCGGTAAGGTGCTTCTCTGAGGCCCGCCCACCCACCCACCCTTCTGAGGCAGAGAAGTTAATTTCGTGCTGAGGCACCAGCTCAAGACAAAGCTTACATTTTTAAAAAGAGGCCCAGATCACACAAATCAGGTGTAACCAACATAGTAGATTCCGAATCTATTCTGACAACATGGCTGTGAGTACTAGGCTCCAGTCTGCTTTAACAGTTCTGCCCGGGTCATAACTTTCCATTCTGTTCCCTGCTGGGCTGGTTCAGTTTCCTGTTTCAGGCCTGCAGGCTCATACCCTGTAGTCAGCAGGTTCCTCATGGTTGGGCCTGTCCCTGAGGCAGCAACGACTTCTGTTCTTTCGTGAAGCATGGGCTTGAATAACATTCCTCACAGTGCTAATATCCGAATACCGTTCAGTTTTGTGCTTCTTCGGGTGTGCACTCTCGTGTGAGTGGGTTTGCTGAGTCAGCGCATGGGTTCGAAGTGGGCGTGCCATTGCGGAGCAGTCTCGTTTGTTCCACAGCATACTTGGTTGAACAGAAACGGGGTTCTGATGTGGAAGTTCTGTCATTGTGGTAATGGATCCCGCTGCCCACCTCCTACCTTCTGTTCTCAAGCCCTCTTTGGAGAGCTCTGCTCACTCTAGCAGTTTGGCTTCAGCACTGCTGCTTATCACTGTTTGTTACCGAAGTGTAGCTAATTGGAAAATTTGTGACTTTTTTTGTGCAGATTCTCTGCAGACAAAGAAAGTAAGGAAGGTGCCCCCTGGTTTGCCTTCTTCTGTAAGTAAAGTTTTTTTGTTTTTAAACTTCTGGTAAATACAGCTGAACGGACAGGTGGACGCACTGTCTGTCTAGTCACTGCGGATCGCTGACTTGCGTTTGTCACAAAAAGCCAAGTTTCTAATGTCCGTCTGAGGCTAGCGTAGCACCAGGCCAGTGGGTCAGAAGCAGCTTTCTCAAAGATTTCCGGGCACCCTTTCTTGGCATCCCTTTCCTGTCTCTGTGCAGGGATTTCTAAGGTCTGCCCTGGCCTGTGGGAATCGGGGGGGGGGGATGGGACGGGACGGGACGAGGGAATGTCTCCAGGGCTGCCTCTGTGTTGTGTCTCTCCTGACTGGAGAGGCAGCATTTGCTAGTCTGCCCCAGCAGCCAACCGTACTGCTTGGCCAGCTATATGCAGTAGGGGGTTTGGGTTAAGGCAGAAGAAAATGAGAAATGGGGATGCAGAAAGGCCTGTGGGGTAAGGAGGCAGAGAAAAAGGGATGCAGGATGGATGGCGATTCAGAGGGAGACAGAAGAGGTGGTGCTGTGAGGAGGGGAGGGGCAGGTGGAATGGCAGAGGGTGCGGTCGAGGGAGAAGCCAGAAGCTGAGAGTCCTGAGCAGTGTTCCCTCTAAGCTGAGTTAGTGTGAGCTAGCTCACCATTCTTTAGCCTCCTGCTCACGCATTTCTGCCTTAGCACAGGAAGGCTGGCTCCAGAGCAGACTGATTTGTGCAGCGGCCAGACCGCTTGCTCACAGCTTTCATGCCAGGAGCTCACAAAGCAGAATTTTTGCCCACAAGACTCTGCAGCTTCAAGAGAACATGGGTCCTGAGAGAACTGGAACTGTGTGTGTGTGCATGCACAAAGCCAGAGCATGCGCACTATGGCAAAGGAAAGGTGCTTAACGGAGAGGGTGTCAGAGAACCTTGTGACGGGGCAAGGAAAAAGAGAAGCGGGCGTCCTCTCTGTTGGGTGTCGAGAGGGGAGGCGGCCTGTCTGAAGGAGGAGAAAGGGAGCACTCAGCTCTCTGTAGGGCCCAGGGGGCTTCTGGCCCCCTGGAGTTGGTAGCCTCGTGAAAGTGTCCTTTTGAGTGGCATGAGCCGTGCACCTCTGGTCAAGCTACAACTTTGCTGTGTGTTTTCCTCCTATTGTGGTGGCAGTGATTTGTCGAACATTTCCTACACATTTACCTACTTATCCCTGTCATGTGAATTCCTCTCAGGGGAGGAGAGGTGGCCCAGGAACTGTCGAGAAAATCTCCCCCGTTCTTGTCTTTTGATGTTTAATTAGTCATTATGTTGCCGAACAGGAGGACAGACAGAGATTAATAGCCCAGAATGGTAGGAATTTACATTGGTAATAATCCCAGTGGAGCTGGAGACATTAAGATTCGTGGGACACGTCCGGGCCTCTGCTTGCCTCAATAGGACTGCCGTTATTAATATGCATAAATCACCCAGTCAGATGTTCCTCGGGAAGCCCTGGTGGATTTCCAAGCCCTTCATTAAGCCCTTTCTGACTTGAGCTGAGCATCAGGAAGGCTTCCAAGCAACTGGTTTGCTGGTCCCCCTCCTGCTCAAAAATGGATCCCCGGAGAACGGAGGGCTTTGGCGAAAGGGGTTTGGAGGGGGGTTGGCTTTTTTAAAAATGTCATTTACAACTGGCGATAATCTAATGCTTTTGGGTTGCTTTGCGATATTGCGTTTAGTACAATAAAAAACTGGTTTATCCTTGAATCTGCATGTAAAGCCCACACCAGCTGAAGGCAGGATTCTCCGTGCTCTCTCCCCCCCCCCCAGCCCCCTTTTCAGAGCAAACAAGCGGGGAGGGGGCAGGGAGCGATGCCGGCCGCGCTTCTTTGTTGTGTAAATGGAGGTGTGGGGCTTTTATTCAGCACCACTTAACACATGGCGCAGGTGCACCCTGGGGATGAGTCATCGCTGAGAGCGGGCGCCGGCTGAATAGGAGAGCAGCAAAACGGGGCCGGTTCTTTCTCCTTGGCCTCCGTTCTGAAGTGGGGCCAGTGCTGTGGTTTTGCCTGCCCTCCTCTTCTGTTGTGCGTCCCGCACAAGAATAGAAGCCCAGCAGCTCCTCTTCTTGCTGTGTGTCTTCTTCCAGATGCCAGCCAGAGACGCTTTTGGTCGGGGGGGGGCACTGCTGTGTTCTGAACCTGCAGCTTACCTGACAGGCCCAGCTGGCAGCTGGAGGCCCTCGGAAAAGCTTTTGCCCGCCTAAGCACTCGGGGCTGAACGGCTGCCGGATAAACCGGGAGTACAGTGCCAGAAACTATTATTCCAGCATCCAGGCATCTTATTTCCCCACCCCAGCCCCAAGCAGTAGCTAAAAATGCTTCATGTTTTACCCCTTGTGCTGATGACTTCTGGGCTTAAAAGAAGAAAAGAAATAGGCTGAAAGATGTGATGTCCTTTATTACCCAGAATGAGTAATGCAAGGTTAAATTACATCTAAGGGACGTGTGATGAGGGGAAACAGTTGTGGAAAGCATCTTTTTCTTACCCAGAAGTGGTAACCTACACTATGTGTGTTCTGTTTTCTCTGTAAGTTCTCAGCAGTCAGTGGTGGGTTAGGGTTAGGGTTAGAAAAGTCATTGGAAGCCTCTGTGAAGCATTGTAGCTACCTAGCTTTATGTCACTAATAGCAGCATCTAATTTTACAGCAATATAGGGTTTTATATGCAAGTTAGTTAAGGTTCGTGGACATGATGATTTGTCAGTGTTTGACATTAGTTTCTGTCAGAGTTTGGTAAAATGTCGCACAGGCTCAGATGTCCTGCAGTCATGTGCTTTTGAGTAGGGCAAGCAGGGAAGCATTGGAGGGGTGCAGGGCCACAGCACGGGGGATGCACGGGCAGCCAGCAGCATGTGCCGCTTGGGCTTCAGGGTTCCACTGATGCTTGTTCATCTTCCAACTGGAACATGCTGTTGAATTCCTCCGACGTGGGGAGGTTACGTCTGCCTATGCACCTACCTGTGGAACGTGGTAATTTCACATCTGGGTCACCCACAGGGAATGGGACTCTCCCCGTCCCTGCAGGAGGCCTCACAGGTGTGGGCGACTGGCGTGGTTCTGAGTTGCGTTGAAAGGCAGCTTGAATCCAAGTCGAGGAGCTCAAGTGAATTATGTATCAGGCTGGTGGTGATTGTTTCTCCTATGGAGCAAATGGGGCGGAAACCATTCCAGGATGGAAACTGACAGCAGAAGCAGGAGAAGCACTGGGGTGGGGTGGTGGTTGTTTTTTGTGTCGCATGTTTTCGCCACTGTCTTAAGCACATGAGAAGGGCCCTGCTGGATCCATCCAGTCCAGCCTCCTCTCTCACACAGCGGCCTGCCAATCCCTCTGGAGGGCCAACAACAGGGCGCCGAGGCCTTCCTCTTTTGTTGTCTCCTGGCCCTGGGATTCGGAGGTCAACTGCCCCTCTTAGTGTCTTCAGAAAGCGTTTCTCGATTTCTGGGCGAGACTCCTATTCACTGACAGGAATCTTCCCTTTTGTTCTTACGTTTTTAGCTGTTGCAACGTTACCTGAAAAGCAGTGCTAGTCTAGAACAGTGTTTTTCAACCTTTTTTGTGCAAAGGCACACTTTTTTCATGAAAAAAATCACGAGGCATACCACCATTAGAAAATGTTAAAAAAAATTAACTCTGTGAGCCGAAGCCGCATGTTACAGATGAAATTGGAATTTTTCCCACGGCACACCAGACAATATCTCACGGCACACTAGTGTGCCGCGGCACAGTGGTTGAAAAACGCTGGTCTAGAAGACTCCATGCCTTGTGCCCAGTCACGGTTTCACTTTTTTGAGATGATCTGTAGTTTGGGATGTTAAATTTAAAAAACACCCAACTGCGCCCTCAGAGTCTCTGTGCGACCTCAGTATAAATTCAGCAGTTTTTCTAGTGACGTTTTGTCAGGCACTAAAACATTCTCGGCTCTTAAACTACTTCTCAAAGATTGAATCCTGCTCCTTCATGTTACGTGGGGACTGAGCAGCATTTCTGCATAGTAGTATCTGGGGCTCAAACATAACAACTATAATAATTAAGCAGAATAATAATAATAATAATAACAACAATAATAATGGCATTTACAAAGCTCAGATTCCATTCCTTCAGGTTAGCTCACTCCTGCAAAGACTGACTTCTCAGATAGGACACACAAAAGGGGAGGGGGTGAGAACCCACTCAGCTTCTGGGAGAGCAGCCCTGCTGGCATTTGGGGTTTGTGGGCACAGAGGAATTCACTGCCACAGGAGGCGGTGGCGGTGGCTACAAGCACAGACGGCTTCAAGCGGGAATTAGATCAACGTATGGAGCAGAGGTCCATTGGTGGCTCTTAGCCACAAGGTATAGATAGGAATTCTCTGTCTGGGGCAAGAGATGCTCTGTATTCTTGGTGCTTGAGGGGAGGGTCAACAGTGGGGGCTTCTAGTGTCCTGGCCCCACTGATGGACCTCCTGATGGCACCTGGTATATTTTGGCCACCGTGTGACAGAGAGTTGGACTGGATGGGCCTTTGGCCTGATCCAGCAGTGGCTTCTCTCTTATGTTCTTATGAGGAGTTCCTCCTGCCAGCAGCAGGGAATAGTGGGCCTCAGCCAGAAGTGCTTTCTGCAGCCCAATTCCTCCACGGTGCGGGTCAGGAAAAGCTCCCCGCTCCACGTGTGAATGTGTTCTCAGCTGTTGAAGGAACTGGGAGCTGCACCGGGTAAGCAGGAAACATTCGGCACTGATAATTGCTGGACCTACTCAGTGCTTCAGACAGCTGTTTGGTCTTCCCAATAACATCTGTCAGGAAAGTATGAATGAGTTTAGAAAAGTGATAATCAAGTTGTGGACGTATCCGAAGGCAGAAGGCCAGCCGGTGTGTGTGTGGGGCCCCCTGAAAACATCAAGTGGTGTTACTCTACCGATGCCCATCTCAGCCATATTCTCATCTTACTGTAATCAGTCTGTGCAACAGAAACTTTGATGAATGCGTATTTTCCTTGTGATGCTCTGTGTTATGATGCATATTTTGTCATCTTTTTTCCCCCTCGCAGCTTGAAGATGCCTTGCCTTTCTTGCTTTTAGGTGCCTTTGATCATCAGCCACTGCTCTGTTCTGCCTCTGCTGTGTTCTTGTTTGCAGAGCAGCCAAACATACAAAAGCAGCCTTGGGGCGGGGGGGGACGGGGACTAGCAACCTTCTCCCTGTTTGTTTGTGTTCTTGTTCAGAAGGAAGTGTGGGATTTCAGTGGCTTAAAGCTTGCCACCTCTTCCTGCCCCGGCATCCTGGGAGTGATGTAACCACCATTTAGTTGGGCTAGACCGTTTACTGTCCATTGGGAAAGCTGGGAGAAAGTGTTTTCGTGCAGTCAGCAGCCTCAGAGCAGGCCGGCCTGGGTCTCTGGGCCTTTCCAAGCACACTCTGGTGGCAGGAAGAAGGGGGGGGACCTGCCTGTGGGAAGCGGATGGGCCGCCTCCTGTGCCTCCGCCGGTGTTCTGAGCCCCAGCCAGGCCCCCTCGCTCTCTCTCTCTCTCTCTGTGCCTGCCTCATGCCGGCCCTCCTTTGGCTCTTCGGTACTCTGGCCACCTGTAAAGCACAGTTGTTTCCCGTCTCCTGCCGTTCATGTTTCTGACCACAATGCCAGGTGAAGGGCCTTGTGTTCCATTCTACAGAGGGGGAACAGAGAGGGGCCTACTCATTCATTCATTCATTCATTCATTCATTCTGACTTATATCCCGCCTTGTGCGCACAAGCAGGCTCAAGGTGGCAAACAACAGGTTAAAATCCAATAAAACACAGATGCACCATACAGTGCAAAAGTTACAATAAAATATTTTGTACACATACTATCAATGCAGGACACAGTTGCGTGCAGAGTGGCACTCGCTATTTGTCGGCCCAGCGTAGCAGAATCCCGTAGCGTGAGGGCCAGGATGATTCAGCTGTCAATGGCTCGTTCATCAGTGGTGGCCCCTAATCGAAGGCCTGGTGGAAGGGCTCCATTTGACAGGCCCTGCGGAACTGTAGAAGGTCCCGCAGGGCTCTGATGTCTTCCGGGAGCTCATTCCACCAGTACGGAGCCGCCACTGAGAAGGCCCTGGCTCTGGTGATGGGCAATTTGGCATCTTTGGGGTCGGGGAGAGTCAGGCGGTGTTGTGACCCCAACCTCAGTGCTCTCTGGGGAACTTGTGGGGAAAGGCAGTCCCTTAATGCTGCTCAGTGACTGTCTGGCAGACATGTACTTGAACCCACATCTCCTGGGTAGAATCGGACTGACTGAACCACCTGTCCCGGCCAGTGTGCCAGCTTAAATGCCTTGCCGTGGGTGACATGACATGGCAGCTTCTCAGCTTTTGGATTAGACAACCAAATAGTGTCCCTTCACCTGTATTTCAGTCAGTCCCTTTTGCATGCTACAGCTCAGTTGCAGCCCCTGGCTTCCCTCCTCTGTTCCCTCCTTCCCTTCCCTTTGTCTCCTTGCCTTTTTCCATCTCCCTGAGATGCACCTTGGAAAGGGCCTGTCAGGCACCTCTGTTTTCCAGCTGTTTTGCAATCCTAGAGCTTCTCCTCCCCCCCTCCCGGAGTGGTGTTGTGGGGCCTGACCTTAGCATTTCCCATGGCGGTGGTTGCCGTACATGGCGTGCTGTCGAGCAAAATAAAACTCCCTTTTGCTAGTTTAAGATTTCTTGCATGTTTGTTTCCCTGAGGAGGTTCTAGATTACAAATAATTATTATTAGAGGGAAGGGTTAGATTATACAGCCACCTACAGGAAACTGGCAAAACAGCATCCTGGTACTGCTGCCCTGTTTTATGTCTTGGTTTGGGATGGACGCAAAGCGGTAAGGAAAGCATCTAAATAAGAAAGTGCGATTAGGGAGCTCTTTCTCCCCCATTTTGTGCCTTAAGAACTAATTTTAGGTTCTCTCTCTCATGGGTTTGTGTGTGTGTGTGGTATTTTGTCATGTCAGTACTGAGGGCGTGCATGAAGGCCTGCCTAGAGTTCACTTCAGGCCAGGGTGTTTTAATTTTGTCTCTTTGATTGACTCCCCCTCTCTTTAGTGAAGGGGCCAAAACCCTTTTATCTCTCCCTTTCTATACGAACCCAAAATGGGGAAGGTCTCTGTGAAGGAGTAATTTCTGTCAAACTGAGAACTAGGGACTGATTACGGATGTGTGTTTTTAAAAAATAAATAAATAAATCTATTCCATTTTATAGCAGGATGTGCTGAAACCTGCCTTCCCGGGCACTTGCCTGGATAGCTGCAGGACCCATAATTGTGGTGTTCCCTGCAGAGTTGAGACATCCATCCAGAAGCTGCCAGGCCTGAATATTTCTCTGCCCTAATAACAGTGTTTTATTGGGAATGAAACGGCTTATGTGGTAGCTGCAGGGAAGATTAAGGACGGGAGGAAAAGCCGGAGATTTCAACAGGCAGTACTGAAGAACTGAAAATAATGAGTTAAATGTGTGTGTGTCCCCAGACACACACACACACACACACACACACACTCTGCAGGCTAAGACCACGTATACTGCATCGTATAAATATTGGATGGGATGTGAAGGGAAAGGAGTTGCTTTGATTGGAGGTGGGGGTGGAGGGAGAGATTTGTGTTCAAGAGTGGTAGCTTTGGAGACAGGCATGCATTTCCACACACCTCCTCTGAATTCTTTTAAATTGGGGGGGGGTGATGACCAGGATTTCCAAGGGAGGGTGCTGAGCTGGGTGCAGGTGAGCAGTGTGGAAGACGGGGCGACAGGTACCTTGAAGCTCCCCGGATCTGTCTCGGGAGACCCCTGATGCTGCTGCATCTCTGGATAGGAACGTGGCTTGTCCTTAGAGGCACAGGTATCTTCCATACTCTCCTAACCGCTAACTGCAGCCGAAACCTCCTTGCACAGCAAGCAGAGGGTCTCGCACATGTGTAGGGAAGGGCTTTATTTATTTATTATTTCGGTTTGTGTAGCACCCCCCCACACACACACACAAAGTAGGGCTCAGAGCGGTTCACAGTAGTGTGAAAACAGAGGTAATGAATACAGCAAAACAGTAGACAGACAGGCAACCTTTATTGGCATATCAGAGATAAAAGTACATTAAAATTTAGGAATGCATCAAAAGTGTGGCTGCCGTACAGCCAACAAACAGACAAAAGAGGAAAGAAAAAAGAAAGGACCGATCAGTTTACAGTTTCCCTGATTCGAATTGCAGACTGAAGAAAACAGGCAACATTAAAAGTTATAGAAGAGTTTTGCCCCGAGAGTAGCAACTGGACCTTGGCACTCTCAGGGAGACCACGCCATGTAAAAAGAAGGGTGTCCAGAAATTTATCCCGGGTCTTAGTATAAAATGGGTGACTTAAAAGAACGTGGGAAACGGATCCGGTGGCACCCTGACTGCAAGGGTAGCAAAACTGTACAAAATGCGCTCTGGGACCCTGGCAAGCCCGGTCTCATCAGCTCTCGGAAGCTAAGCAAGGTCTACCTTGGCAAGGGCTTGGCAGTCGGGAGGCGGGGGCAGGCTTTGTCCAGCCACCTCTCTGAATCTCCTCCAGGCCCCCAGTCAACGTGTACGTCGGAGCTTCAAAAGTGTGGGTCACGGACACAGTTCTGGCTGCCGACAGGTTATTGAGAACAGGAGCTCTGATGTTGAACTGCAAATCCTAGATTTGTTCTTCTTTGTTCATAAACTTGAACAAGGAATAAACATCTGCATAACCTCTTAGTGCTGATAGTCAGTGTTCGTCTTACAGATGAGTGTTCTAGAGTCAAAGTGGGTCTTCTTGTTGCCAGCAGAAAGATGTTTTCCCGTTTTGCATGGCGAAGGTCAAAACTGGCACCCTGACCGGAGCCTGGGAACTAGCAGGCAGCCGGTGAAGCTGGGCTCCAAAAGCTGATCTGAACTGATCCCGGAAAAGATGCTCTCTGGGTGGCACTGAGCAAACCACTGTCCTCTAGCCTGGTGAGGGGGGCGGGTGGGTTGCAAGTAGGAATGTAAGAGTGGAATGAGAGTTGGCAAGGGTGTCAGCAGGACGGAGAGAAATACGGGTGTTCTTGTCCACGTAGGGCCGTCCTTGCGCTTAAATGGCAGCAGACTGTGGGGCAGAAGTTATGTTATTGGAGAGTGAGGGTTAAATCTTTCTTGTCTTGGTCACCCTTTGCGAGCCGCTTATGTTCCTCCCTGTGACCTGTCAAGTTCCGTTAAGTGGGTTTCCTTGTAGCACTTCGTCTAGCAAGGATCGTAAGAGCTTGGTCACATCGTCCTAATTTTTGCTCTCCCTTCCTGCTTCCTTAAATAACTTTTACTCCTATTTTCCCTGATTTTTTAAAAAAGTTAACTTTGTTCTGCAGATTGGGCATGAATGGACTTGGCAGCTAATACTGTTTTAAACTCTCCAAACCAGCTCTTACGAAGCAGGGGCTTTATAAATGGCTGTGTGTGTGTGAATTAAAGGTGTGAGCTTATAATAATGGCGGCTCACGACAGGAGTTTCCTATTTAATTCTCCTCTTATTCATTGAATTGATAATTCCATTTCTCTGTGAAGGGGCTTCCGCCTTTTACAAAGATCAGCTCTCTTTCTGTAAGGGGAGAAAACAGCAGTGAAGAGAGCCAGAGGGGAAATACTTTATTTAAACCACCCCCCCACCCCCTTGGATTTCAAGGGTTAAAAACCCTTGGATTTCAAGGGTTTTTTCAAGGGTTAAAAACAAGCTGGGCTTTCTTTCAGAGGCCCTGGGGGACTGTGGGGTTTTTTTGTGTGTTTTGGTCCAGGAACGGATCCTCCTCCTGGCGTGTGATGCAGCCCAGGAGTGTTCTGGGGCATATTTGTGAAAGTGAGAAGGAGTTTTGGGGAGGTCCAGGGGGAGGCACGGCTATCGGTGCGGGACGTTGGGTCTCTGTTGCCACAAGTGCTCTCCTTTGATTAAAACTACAAAAGTAACCAGGATTTTTCTGTTGAGTTCCTTTGCAGTGTTTCTAGCTACAGAACAAATAATTTTTCCGTACAAATCGTTCCTCTGTATGACTGTAGCAATGAACTAACATTCTTTTGGCAGAATTATCGGGTCTTACCTATGTTATATAAATCTCGTTTGCCGCTAAAAAGCAGCACTGGGTTGAATGCGCGAGAAGATTACAGAATCGAGTTCACCGCTCTCCCGCACACACACCCCATTTCCCTGTCGAAGATGGTTCAGTCCTGCTTTGCATAAATTCCTTTTGAGTAGAGCCATGTGTGGTTCCATCGGCCTGAAGAATTGCTGTGTTTGATCTGGTGGATTGATGTCGTGGAGGGAAGCTGTGCACTTTGACTGCAGGCGGTGTTGTTTTTAGACCAAATATGTATTGTGCCTACCCGGTACCTGGAATGAACAGCAACTCTTTGATGTATTATTACAACGGGAAAACGGTAAGGGAGCTTTCCTTTTGTTCCAAGAGTTTCCAAACTCTTCTCCCGCATGGCTGATAATGTTGTTTTGTCACCTCTGGACTGGTTGAGCAGTTAGATTTGTAAGTATTTACTTTCACTCATAAGATTTAACTGGATCTGTATTTGTTTTGTACAGCTATTCCATTGCAGGCAAGAATGACATCCTTGACTTATTTAGAGACGTGTTTTGAAAAGTGGGAGGATATTTCTGTTTCATCCAGATGAGAAAATGAAAACCATTCTAGCTAGATACTTTAAAAACCAGCCTGTGTGGGGATGCGGGGTTGTTTCGGAAAGCCTTCAGCTGGTAAAACTGGCATTTCCTGTTTGGAGTTTGATGTTTGGTCTTCATCATCTGCTTTCAATGGGAATTTTTTGGGGGGAACGTACTCAGGCTCATATAGTTTGATTCATAAATCTGAACACTCGGTAGGCTAAAATACTCTCAGGAGCCTTGTGAGTCAAAGTGGATTGCATCCATTGAGAAGATTAAAGTTGTAAAGCAGGCTATTCTTGTTGGTATTTGAAAGATGTGTGTTCCAATCTGATACTTACCTTTTGTCTGTTTGGATGATGTGTAATTTACATTAATCATGAGGGGGGGGCGTGTTGTTATTGAAACGGAGGATGCATTTTTAAGAGAAATCTTGTCAGGGTTGGTAGGGCAGTGTATTGCTCAGAATTCAAAATTGCTTGTTGGTTTGTTTGTTTTTTAAAATTCTATTTCAACTTTTATTTAAAATTTCTCTGTTGCCTTTCCAACCAAATAGGGTCCTCAAGGCATATTTTACTGACTTGCCAAAGGATCGTACTGATTTGCAAAACAGTCTTAACCAATGCTCCCTCTAAGGTGTGGAGTCTTGTGAGCAAAAATTCTACTTTGTGAGCTACTGGCATTAAAGTTGTGAGCGAGCGATTTGGCTGCTGCAGAAATTATTTCGCTCTGGGTCCATCCTTCCTGAGCGAAGGCAAAAATGTGTGAGCTGGAAGCTAAAAAACTATGAACTAGCTCACTCTGACTCGGCTTAGAGGGAACACTGGTCTTAACTAGGAGTAGAAAATTGGCAGAAATGTTGAGGAATTCCTAACTTCCGCTTCTAAATATTAGCAAACTGTTCTTTAAAGTTTTGTAGTCATTTAGTGTATTAAGACTTACTAGTGTAGTCATTTAGTGTGTCAAGACTTAGCAACCTTGTACATGGGTATTTGTGTGATCAGTTACTTTGGCATTGTATTGGTGGTAGAATATTTTTGAATCATTTTCTAGACATCTCTAAATTGATTATAAAATGTGCATGAACTTCAGACAACTTTAGTGAAAAGAGAGATCTGCTTGATCTTTTTTGGTTTTCTTTGGTACATATGCCAAAAGTCCCTTCAAATATGAAACCATTTCCCTTCATGTCTGCTTCTAAATTGAAACAGTTATGAAATTTTATGTGAAAATGCATGTTAGAGTGAAGTAAAATTAAGTCCGCGGTAACCCCTGAAGCAAAAGGCCTATGGCTTTCATGGTGTGTTGATTTTATTCTTTCTTCAGTACAGAGCATTCTCTTTGTTCTGCACTGATGGGGAAAGCTTTGATCTTATTAAGTATTTCCAGGCTTGCCGTGGGTGGAAGTGTGTGTGTGTGGGGGGGTGCTGTAAGAGAAGCACAGCCTTGGTTTGTGAAAGGCTGGGGGTCACTTCCGTGAGCTTGAGAAGTGGGACACACGCCCGTCGTGGGACACACGCCCGCCCCCTCAGTGTTTGGGGCTCCACAGATTAATTCCCCGAAGAGACAAATAAGGCTGGTCTTTAGTTATTCTTCTGTGTGAATGTCCCCCTCGTCTTCCCCTTGGTTTGTTAAGCAGCTGCCTGCTCTTACTGCTGGAAAGTGCTGTTCAGGGATTCATCTGGAGGTCTGCTTTCACTTTGGCATCTGTGACTTGTCAGAAACAGATAATCTGGCGCACAGACCACGTCAGTCGGAGCGGCATTCCACACCCACCCACCACCACCACCACCACTGCATAGGTAGCATTTTGACCCATCAGTACTGGGGTCTGGTGTCAAGTGTTTATTTAAACAGGAGATTAATTTATCGCTCGATACCAGCAGATTTTCTAACACGCTGGCTGGTCAGCAGTGGAGGTGAAAAAGTCTCAGAAGCTTTGCGAGTTCTTGTGGGAAGGTGCTGTTCAGCTACCTGTCACACCTGGATAATTCTCTTGGATGTTTACAGAAAGACCAAAAAGTCAGGGGCGATATTAAAAAGTAAGCGGAAGAGGATTCTTCCCTTTATCAACGGCACCCCAGTGAATGTGCAAGGAAAGAAAAATTAGATTGTTTTGAGAATTGGATGAATATTTTTTTTTAAAGTTACCTCCTCGGCTGTTAAGCTGTAAGATGTTCCTGTGAAGCAAGAGGTGACGTGAACCAG
This sequence comes from Gekko gecko, assembly GCA_029375565.1. NCBI lineage: Eukaryota > Metazoa > Chordata > Lepidosauria > Squamata > Gekkonidae > Gekko > Gekko gecko. The sequence continues at coordinate 18,401,266 of JAPDNY010000017.1, forward strand.
CTTGATCCTCAAGGAAGGAAATGAGTCTCTGCAGTGGGAGCTGCAGGACAATGGGGCGTGTTAGTTTTCAAGAAGAAGAAGAAGAGATTGGGTTTATACCCCTGGCCCTTCACTCAGAGTCTCAGAGTGGCTTACAGTGTCCTTCCCTTCCTCTCCCCACAGCAGATACCCTGTGAGTTAGGTGGGGCTGAGAGAGCTCTTTCGAGGACTGTCCTTGAGAGAACAGCTCAGAGAGAACTTGTGACTGACCCAAGGTCACCCAGCTGGTTGCATCTGGAGGAGTGGGGAATCCAACCCAATTCACCAGATTAGAGTCTGCTGTGCTTAACCACTACACGAAACTTCTTTTGCTTTTCTCTTCACCTGTTCAGAAAAATATCTGACAAAGGGACCTTGGACTCTGGAAAGCCCCAGCCTCAAAATTCCTGGACTCAGATCCAGCTGTTCTACTGCCGACCAGCAGGGCTGCCCCCGAAACTATAAACTGTGTGCCCTCTGTCTTGGGAACAAAATGTGTCATGTTATCCGGGCAGAAGTGTCAATGTTATCGGCTGATGTTGAGGACAAATTTATTGTGCATTCTTTGTGTCCAGGTGTTGTTTGACTTGCAGGCCCTTGCCCGGCTCACGTTCATTCAGCGGGGCTCAAGCAGGAGACGTTCCCGGCTCACTGGGCACATTGGTTTAACCAAGCCAGCCAGTTCCCATTCAGTGTTTTCTCCCGTTCATAATGTTGTTATTGTATTTGTGGTTCCTTTTAAACCGACAAACCTGGAGCCCTCCCTCCGAAACATGTGTTAACTTTTCGGAATCAGACCAGTGCGTAAGTGGCCTGTTTGTTGTTCCTCTCGGTGAGTCCTTGCCTTCAGATGGCGTCCGTGGAGAGTTTCTTCCAGGCAGTCCCCATGAACAGCAGACACAGCAACTGAAGTTGCCGAAGAGAGGAGGTGTGGGATTCTGCAGGCGCTTCTCCTGCGCGGGGGGCTGGCTGAGCCACACGTTACGGTCTTCCTGTACAGAGGAGATCACGGTGCAGGAAGCCAGTTCTGCTGAATTGTGGGATCGGCTGCTGCTGCTGCCACCACCGTGGGGGGCTGTGTGGCCCCGTGTGGGTGCACCAAGGGAGAAGGCGGCCTGAGCTTATTTGTTTTTCTATAGGACTGTAGTCATGCGTGAAGCGTTCCTCCTCAGCCTGCTGCGTTCCCTGCTGGAAAGACTTACGGACTGGAGAACAAACGGTAGTGTTGTGGATCTAGTGCATTTTTAATGTTTTATTCCATTCTGTGCTTTCTTGGGCCAGATTGCACTTCTTCAGATGCAGACCCGGTTTCTTTTTGCAACCGCCAGGCTAACTCAGCCGCTCTCCGCAGTTTGAGACCTTGGAAGACTGCAAGGCACTACGTCAAAGCACCTCCTTTCGGTCTTCCCTCCTAACCCCATGGCAAGTGGGATCAATTACGGCTTTCCAGTGCAACAACTGAAGCAGGGACAGCGACTTGCCCACAGCCCCGGGCTGAACGGGTCTGCGAGCAAACCCTGGTCTGCGTGCTGCGCTCTGGCCACTGGGCTGGGCTTGTTCTAACGCTGAAGAAGCGTAGTTCCAGGTGGTCAGAAGCCAATCCACAAGGTGTATGGCGGTGCCCAGCTATTGCGATGGATATGGCATCACGTGTCACCCAGAGCTGCGTTTCTGCATCATGGCACCGAGGAGTTGCGGATCCAGACCCTCAAGGTGGGGAATTCGGTCCTTTGTGGACTCTAGTAAAGTGTTCCATGGCTCTCTATGAAGCAGTTTGTTACGGAGTGGATTTTTCAGCCTGAGATAAAAAGGTTGCCCCTTCTTTGAGGTCTTGAAATGTGGAGGGGGAAAGGTTCACAAAACAGGGAATGATCTTTTCAGAAACCTTGTCTTTCGTCTTGTCTCCTCTTGATGTTGAATGTAAAGCACATTTTCATTGGCAAATGCAATGCGTTTTCTCCCCATGAAGAAAACAACCCCATGGAAGAAACAGGTACTTTCTTTTTAGACTTCAGAACCACAGGATAACACCGGGTGTCTCATCATTCTGAGTCGTACTAAGGCACCATATTTATTGCTTTGGAGAGAAAACGCCATAACATAGGTAAAATTATTTTCTGCTGTATGTAGGTGTTTTTAGTTTGGAAAATTGTCAGCTACAAAATATGATTATCCAAAGTTATTTCTGCCTCACAGAAGTTTTCGGCTGGATCCACTGTTCTCCATAGCAGCTCACACAAGATGGAAACTTACCTTAGCAACAGAAGACTTAGAAAGCACAGACCTCCAGAAGTGGACCTCGGTCTTGTGCCTCTGGGTGGACTTGATTCTTCTCTCGACCTCAGATATGGCTTTGAAACAATCAGTCTTGCTGCTTGCTTTCCAAGATCAGACGAGATCGGGCGTGTTCCAGGGTGGCATGGCTGTAGATTCTGTCAGGAGGAATGAGACCCTCTTATACTGCCCCTTCTGTCCAGATTTAGCCCCCTACAGTCTTACCTCGACGTTAGGCCAGAAGTCCTTTGCAAATTCCTCGTAGAAGAGCTCAGTGACTTATGCTGTGGCAAAATTTTGTTGCTTAGCTTAGGAAACGTAAACTTATTTTAGCTGAAAAAGTTGTATGATTCTCTTATTAATATTTTATTTTACTAATTTTATTAATTTTCTCTTGTTAATGTTTTTATACTATTCCCATGTTATTACTGTTTTAATCCTTCTTGTATCAGAATTGTACTGTTTTACCGGCTCTTGCTGTAATAAATTAGATCGCTGCTTGCTTTCTAGAGAAATTACCTAGGGAAATGTCCATTTTCTACTCTTGATGCATGGGTTAGCCACCCCTTCTCTTCTTGTCAGCCATAACATGTGAGGCCAGGGCTGGTTATTTCAAAAGAACTTATTTTTTGCTTGCTCTTAAGAGTGAATTTGTAAGACAGGACTGCTCCGAGTTCACCTTTCCATAACAGTAGTAGGGGGTGGCTGAGGTTTTGGATGACCAGTTCCCTGTGAAACATCCGTTTCTGAGAACCAGGCAGACCTGCCGGGACCCCAGGAAGCTCCATTGCATGCTCCCGTGTCAGGTGGGGGCATCCCCTTAAAGTACCGCACAGTGCAGTTGGCAGCCCCACATCTTTGCATGTTTGGAAGGGGAAATGGACATGGCATGAGGGGAAAGTAATTTGCCTTTCACGGTGTCCTCCTCCACCTAACACACCCCCTCCCCATGTTCATGGAAGAGCCTCTCATTGTTTGCAGGATGCCTCCCGCCGGACAGAGCGCAGCTGCCTCCTGTTTGTCCCATGAAATTAAGCTCGGAAACAGCGTGATGGGGGAGAGTCGGGCGTGCCTGCTGCCTGTCTTCACTGCTGCTCTCTCGAGCATAGCCTGCCACAAGGCGTCTTGCCATGCAGTGGGGTGTGGGAAGAGAGCCAAGGCTGGCTCCTCCCTTCTCGGGGGCTGCAGCATAGCCCCTTGATCTTCTCCGGGGAGTGCAGAAGGGGGACTCGATTTCTTCTCTTCCCCTGTGGACTTAGAAGAAGATGAAGAAGAGGAGGCAAGATTGGATTTATACCCCGCCCTTCGCTACCTGAAGGAGTGTCAGAGCAGCTTACAAACTCCTTTCCCTCCCCCTCCCCACAACAGACACTCTGAGAGGTAGGTGGGGCTGAGAGAGCTCTCTGGAGGACTGCCCTTGAGAGAACAGCTCCGAGAGAACTTGTCAGTGACCTAAGGTCACACCAGCGGCTGCATGTGGAGGAGGGGTGGGAATCAGACCCGGTTCTCCCAGAATCGAGTCCGCCCTCCTAACCACTACACCAAACTGGCTCTAGGTTAGCAGACGTCTGGGTATCCCATGAAGCTTCTCCCATTCATTCTAGAGCATGTTCCCCTCCCTCTTGGAGAGTGTTTTCTTATCACTCCTCCTCCTCCTCCTCCTCCATGAGCTTCCTTTCCTTGCGAGCAGTGTTCCCTCTAAGCTGAGTTAGTGTGAGCCAGCTCAGTTTTCTAGCCTCCGGCTCACGTGCTTTTGTCTCTGCTCAGGAAGGGTGGCTCCAGAGCCAACTAATTTATACAATAGCCAAATCACTCGCTCACAACTTTTGCTGCCGGTAGTAGCTCACAAAGTAGGATTTTTGTTCCCAAGACTCCACAGAGCTGAGGGGGAGCACTGGGCTGGGAGCCAGCAGCCTCCTCGAGGAGACGGGACAAGACAGGCCCAGCATCCCTCCTTTCTCTGCCGGCCCCGGGGGGGGCAGCCTCTCTGGTCCTTGGCTGGGTCTGAGATTGCTGGCTCAACCTGGAGTCGCGTTATTTTAGAGCCGAGCACGTTGGTATTCGGAGAGTGGTTTCTTGGCAGGATGCAAGGTACCCTGGCAGCTGTGTGCTCCTTCTTTGTGGTCCGTGGGGTGGTCTTGGAGTTGTTTGTTCATCCTGTGATTTGTTTGCTGCCAATTTACATGATATATTTTGTTTCCTTGCTGTATTGCATGCTCCACTGCAGATTCTAAAAGAAACTGAGACGAGTATTTCTATGTTACATAACAGCGTACCTTGTTTTGTTAAAAAGTTGCGTTATTAAGTTCTAGTTGGCTGGCCGCGTAACTTCTCTGCAGTGAGCAAGGTGAATTATCTTGGTATAAGTGTTGGAGGTGGCTTTTGTACAACTTTGCCTCAGGTCTTCACGGTCTCTTTATGGCAACAGCTCTGTGCTCTGAGTGTGGTGTGACTCCCTGTTTCCTCTCTGGGCAGCAAACATGAACTTGGGCTGCTTCAACCTGGGGTTCCCAGCAATACTCCCTCTAAGCTGTGGAGGCTTGTGAGCAAAAATTCTACTTGGTGAGCTACTGGCATTAAGGTTGGGAGCGGGTGATTTGGCCACTGCATAAATTAGCTGGCTCTGGAGCCACCCTTCCTGAGCTAAGGCAATAATGTGTGAGCCAGAGGCTAAAGAACTGTGAGCTAGCTCACACTTACTCAGCTTAGAGGGAATGCTGGTTCCCAGCTGTAGGTGAGCCAAGCGGAGGCTGCTGATGTAGTTGCCAGGCGCGAAGGCTGGCTGTCCGTCCAGAGAGGAAGGCTGCCCAGCAGAGCATCCCTCGCATTTAAAACGCTTCCTGACTGTAGGCCGCGACAGACTTTGCCCCCCAGGAAAGCATCTGAGACACTTGCATGAAATGTGTGCCTGGCCGTTGGGGACAAGCTGGAATGGGATCCCCAGATGTTCATTCCATCAGCTTCTGAGGTAGGAAGGTAGGTAGGAAGGAAGGAAGGAAGGAAGGAAGGAAGGAAGGAAGGAAGGAAGGAAGGAAGGAAGGAAGGAAAGCCGGGGTCACAGGAGTAACGTGAGGAAGAGAGACTGAAGCCCTGTTCGGGGTAATTAAAAGGTCTTCCTCCACTCTGCAGCACACTGTCCCCGGGATCTCTTTGGACACCGAGACTGTGTGTGTGTGTGTGTGTGTGTGTGTGTGTGTGTGGGCGCCCACGAGCACGCCCCCCACGCCTGCCAAGTGCCTTATCGGGTCTTCTGCCTTCAGCCGCGTTTGGAGTGTGCTGCCGGTGGCGAGATGGGAGCATCTGGCCGTGCTTAGGATGTCTTCCGCGTCAAGTGGTCGCGACACGCAGGGCTCTGGTTACTCAGGGGCTGCCTAATCTCAGCATCTCAGTAATCCGTTTCTCCCCTTTTGCTTTTAAATTTTTGTTTGTAGTAACAAAAAAAAAAATACAAAGACCTGTGATTAACGGGGAGCGGGGGGGGGTTGCGCTGGCAGTCATCTGCAGGTGATCGGATGACTGAAGAGACCTGGTTTTAATTTGCGGGTGGTTCTGACTGTAACCAAGGCCAACTTGCTCTCTTGGCGGACTTGGCAGGCCGTTCCCCGACATCTGGAGTGGATGAAGTCCTTGAGACCACATCAGTTGTGTTTTGCCGCAGGAGCTCTTTGATCTTCAAAATCCAGACTGGAAGAAGTGCAGCTTGATGTTGCTTTGTTTGTGCAGGCTGTGCCTCAGACACCGGAGCAGGGCAGAACTATGCAGCCCCACTGGCCAGCCCTGCACCCTTCTGGCCCTCCGCGCGGGAGCCCTTTCCTTACACTTTGGGTGTGTGTGTGTGCGTGCAAAAAGACATTGCTGTGGCTAATTCCTTGACATTCCGTCTCCTTTTCCGGTGGTTCTTGCTTGGGATATTGGGGAGGGGGCTGTTTCTCATTCACCAGGAAACCTGCACATCACTGCAGTCGCGTCTCGTTCCAGCTATGTCGACAGACTGTCGGATTCAGCACACGGATCAGCACTCACCTCCGTGCCTGCTTCCTGGCCTCTCCTGCGGCTTGAAATGGAGTAACCGCAAGCTCTGTGGGGGATGCCAAAATGTTTAGCTCAGCTTGGAAAGGAAGTTGCCCCTGCCTGGCGTAGGGCACCTCCTTGGACGGGGGAGATTTAAAGTTGGGCGCTTGTGTTTTCTGTAGATGGGCGCGTGCGGAACTAAATGGATTTCTGTTGTAAATACCAGTGTTCAAGCAGGTTTTTAAAATTGATTTAGAAACAGAGCTTGCCCATTGTCACCTTGTTTTCCCCTTCCTGCCTCGGAGCTACGTTTGCATTGATTCACAAACTGCTTCGGGGGCAGCTTTCCACTGCACAGAACGTTCTTTCCGTGTACCTCCTTTGGACGTCAGTGTAGAGAACTGCAGGACCGAGACGGGTGTGAGTCTGTCTGCAGCCGTAGAAAAGAGCCAGAGTCCAGGAGCACCGTCAAGACTCACAAAAGGCGTGGCAGGGGAGGAGCTTTCATGAGTCGTCGCTCACATTTTCAGATACTGTAGGAAGAGAATTTGTGTGTTGTTCTTGGGCAGGTAAACACCTGTAGTAAGGCAGGTAACTTATCCTGCACTTTGCAGAATGTTGTATTTTCTCCAGACGGCTGCGTCTGTGTTATCTGCCGTGGTTGGTCCTGTGCAGAAAAAAAGAGCTGCAGGGCAGATTGCTCTGCTCCAGGCCAGTGAGGACCCACCGGGCAGGGAAGGTTTGTAGGGGCCTGGCCCTCTCAGTACCCTGACCGGGATAGCCCAGGTTGTCCTGATCACGTCAGATCTTGGGCGCTAAGCAGGGTTGGCCCTGGCCGGTAGTTGGATGGGAGATGCCCAAGGAATGCCAGGGTTAGCAAGCCACCTCTGAACGCCTCTTGCAGTGCGATGTGGTTGCTAAAAGGGCGAATGCGATTTTGGGCCGTATCAACAGAAGTATAGCATCCAGATCACGCGAGATGATGGTGCCACTTCACTCTGCTCTGGTCAGAGCTCACCTAGAGTATCGTGTCCAGTTTTGGGCACCACAACTTCAGAAGGATAGAGGCAAGCTGGAACGTGTCCAGAGGAGGGCAGCGAAGATGGTGAGGGGGTCTGGGGACCAAGTCCGATGGGAAAAGGTTGAAGGAGCCGGGTAGGTTTAGCCCGGAGAGGAGACGACTGAGAGGTGATATGATCACCATCTTCGAGTACTTGAAGGGTTGCCATCTAGAGGATGGTGCAGAGTTGTTTTCTGTTGCCCCAGAAGGTCGGACCAGAACCAACAGGTTGGAATTAAATCAGAAGAGTTTTAGGCTAAACATTCGGAAGAACTTCCTGACAGGTAGAGCGGTTCCTCAGTGGAACAGGCTTCCTCGGAAGAAGGTGGTGGGCTCTCCTCCTTTGGAGGTTTTCAAACAGAGGCTGGATGGCCACTGGACAGCAATGCGGATTCTGTGAACTTGGGCAGATCGTGAGAAGGGAGTGTCAGGAAGGGCTGCCTCAGGGCTTAGTTCCGGTGCCCTTTCTTACACGCCCAGGGAAATGCTGATCGCCACTTTGGGGTCAGGGAGCCATTTTTCTCCCAGCCCAGTTTGGCCGGGGATCCTGGAGGTTTTTGCCCTCTTCTGGGCATGGAGTAAGGGTCACTGAGGTGGAGGTGGAGGTATTTGTGACTTTTCTGCCTTGTGCAGGGGGTGGGGCTGGCGGTCCCTTCCAGCTCCATGATTCTGTGATAAGTCAGCTGTGATTTGAGGGCACTTTGCACCAGCGTCCCTCTCAGTATTGCAGCGCACTTCCTGAGCTTTGATGTGGCACACCTGCCCCCAAAAGTAGCCCACTGGTGCTTTAGACCAATAGAGGTGGGAGACAACTTGTCCTTTTCTTTTAATATTTATTTATTTATTTATTTATTTATGTAACAGCATTTATGCCTTACCTTTCTGCCCTCCTAAGGGCTACCAAGGCAGCTAACCAACTGAAACATACATAATTAAAAAACATCTTACAAACCAGTAAAACCAACAAAAAAAACACATCATGAAAACCAGAGCTAAAATACAAACAAACACATTAAAACATCAATTAAAGTGTTGCAGGAAGGGAGGATCACTGTGGGAAAGCCAAACAAAACAAAGAAGTCTTCAGCTGTTGGCAGAAGAGGGCGTGAGGGGGTTAGGGAGTTCCAGAGTTTTGGTGCCACCGCTGAGAAGGCCCTCCCCTGGGTTGCCACCTGCCTGATCTCCGAAGGCCTCGGGGGAGGACCATAGTGGCCAGATATGCTCATGAGGAAGTAGCCGGTCCTTCAAGTATATGGGTCCCAAACCACAGAGAGCTTTAAAAGTCAACACCTGCCCCTTGAATTGTGCTGGAAAACAGATTGGGAGCCAGGGTAGACTGGAGTAGTCTGGTTCTTTTACTGTTTTCTTACATACAAAGAAAGTGGTTGACAAAATACCAGTTTAAATCGTAAGAACGTACCAAGTATCAGACCAGAAGGGTATTAGCAGCAGTATCATGTTTATATTGTGCATCTGATTTTGAACGGCATGCGGGTTGTTAAAACTCAGAAGTAGGGAGATGTTTTACTCAGATGGGTCAGCCACTAACTTTGCATAAGGATCTCAAAAAAATAAAAAATAATAACATCTCCAGCATGTTAACTATGGTGGAGGATATCCCCACCATTTTGAGGGCGCGCTCCTTCTCCTTGGTCCGCTTGGTGGTGGAGATGCAGGATGCAGCCCTTCCGAGGGCTGCCTTTCTACCACCACCACCACCACCACCAGGTGAGCCCAGGTGGGCACCAAGATCAGGAGGTGTGTGAGTCCATCCAGTGGAGGAGCGGGAGCCAGGCAAGCAGGGGAGCTGCGGGTGGGCGGGATCCCTCACCCCACGGGAATCTCGCAGGTCCCCTGTTTTTCATTACCTGAAACCCAGGCAGGAGCCTGAAACAGCCACAGAAACGCCTGCGCCCTTAAAACCGAGTCAGACCCACAGCCGGCAGACAGAAATATTTGAGAGCCCAAGGAAAGGGCGGGGGGAGCCTCTTGCGGTGTGTGTGTGTGTGTGTGCATAGGATAAATGTTTTGGGCAGCCACGGGGGCGGGGGGGGGGAACCCCTGCTCTTAGTAGATGCCCATCTGGACACCTTATTTACCTTTACGTTGTTTAAAGTACTTATGTAGCCATCCTTTTGACATACACTGGAAGCCGTTTCCATTTATGCGGATAATACCATACACATTAAAGCCAACACTACTAGATTTAAATAAGAGATTCTCTCTGAAGGTTTACAGAGCGGGAACTCATTTTCTGATTGTCACAGGCAAGAAGCCCTGTGTGGGGCAGGATGCGTTACCAGGAGCCAGAGAGTGGGGTGCAGTTTTTCTGACTGGCAAGTCTGGGCAGGGGAGGGCTAGTTGAGTCCATCGGACAGCCCCCCGGCTCTCTTTCCCTCTCCCTCCTGGCCTCACTGCAGGACAAGTCCACCTGTGTCTGCCCCTCTGAGCTCCTGGGAGGAAGCGTGGCACGACTGGGGCACGACACTCCCTGTAACCGTCAGCACTGGGCACCCTGAATCGGGCCAGGAAATAAACATCAGCGGCCCCTGCAGTTGGTGGAGCCCGCCTGCCAAAGCGAGGGCAGCTGCGTTTAGGGTGACGGGTCTCCGTTTGGAACCCCCGTCCCACAGCAGCTTCCCTCCGTGGCGTCCTACAACTATTGAACAAGACGGGAGATGAAATTAATCCTTGTGGTTTGCCACAAAACAAACCCCGTGAAATTTCTGCCCTGCCTCCCAGGGGAGCCAACAGCAAGGACAGGGGCCGGCTGAGCTGCCTCCCGTTTTCACAGCAGTGGCCTTTTATCTCCCATGTATAGAGTCAAATTGACCCAAGAAAGTAGGAGCAATAATAATCCTGGCCATGCGCAGTGAGGTTTGTAAAGAAGCCCTTCCGTTTGTAGTGGTTTGTTTGTGAAAGTCCCTGGCGAACAGCAGGTCTGTGAGAGGCGTGTCTGGGGACTTCTGTGGTGTAGTAACGGGACAGAGGACATATGAACCCTGGGTATACTCGGTCTGAGGCTTGGAATCACAGCTTAGCTAATGTTAAACAAACAGAGAGTTAGTTTTAATTCAGACCTTTGTTTTATGTGGTGCACTTGATTTTCAGAAATTGCTCTTGTTGGAAGGAGTGAGTTTGCGCTTTCCTCGGGGCTTTTTTCCAGCCACCTGGTTAAATTAGCACGGGGGGGGGGGCAGGGGGCAGAGACAAGCCGGCTGGCTGGGTTAGGCTTGAATTATTCAAGGCCTGGGCGACTTCTTGAAAAAGCATTTTCCACTTGCAGGACCCAGTTGTGCCTTCAGGCCATGCTGTGTGTGTTTCATTACTTTATATTTGTTCTGCTTAAGCGTGGCTTTCACCCGTTACATTGGTCCTTCCCTTCCTTTCCCGTATTTAGGTTTACGCCCCATCTCCTAATTCCGATGACTTCAACAGAGAATCACCAAGTTACCCATCTCCTAAGCCACCCAGCAGTATGTTTGCTAGCACTTTCTTTTTGCAAGGTAAGAAAGAAATGTTTCTACTTGCGCAGCAGTTTGAGGAATGCGTGCCAAGGAAACGGACATGAGCTTAGATGTAAAGGGGGGGGAGTAATACATGATATGAGCATGTGGGACAAATCAAAACATAACTGGGCGTACTTCCTTTCCCAGTTTTTTTGTGTGCCAAAATACAGAACGCATACCTGGTTTTATTGGGTTTTGTGTGTCACATGAGAGCCTGATACTCACATAAGGGAGCTCTGTACTCCAATCTGATGGGGTCCAAACTGGCAGAGCCTGACCAAGAGAGAGATCTTGGAATCGTGGTAGATAACTCACTGAAAATGTCGAGACAGTGTGTGACTGCAATAAAAAAGGCCAACGCTATGCTGGTGATTATTAGGAAGGGCATTGAAAACAGATCAGCCAGTATCATCATGCCCCTGTATAAATCATTGGTGCAACCTTATTTGGAATACTGTTTACAGTTCTGGTCACCACTCCTCAAAAAGGATATTATAGCTTTGGAAAAAGTGCAGAAAAGGGCAACTAGAATGATAAAGGGGTTGGAACACTTTCCCTATGAAGAAAGATTAAAACACTTGGGGCTCTTTAGCTTGGAGAAACGACGGCTGAGGGGTGACATGATCAAGGTTTATAAGATAATGCATGGGATAGAGGAGGTAGAGGAAGAAGGACTTTTCTCCCTTTCTCACAATACAAGAACTCATGGGTACTCCATGAAACTGCTGAACAGTCAGGTTAGAACAGATAAAAGGAAGTCCTTCTTCACCCAACGAGTGATTAACACATGGAATTGACTGCCACAGGAGGTGGTGGTGGCTACAAGCATGGACGGCTTCAAGAGGGAATTAGATAAAGATATGGAGCAGAGGTCCATCCGTGGCTCTTAGCCACAAGGTGTAGGTAGGGACTCTGGGGCAAGTGATGCCCTGTATTCTTGATGCTTGGGGGGGGGCGGGTGTCAACAGTGGGAGGGCTTCTGGGCTTCTAGTTCCACTGCTGGACCTCCTGATGGCCCCTGGTATTTTTGGCCACTGTGCGACACAGAGAGTGTTGGACTGGATGGGCCATTGGCCTGATCCAGCATTGGCTTCTCTTACGTTCTTACTAGACCGGATGGGCTGGGTCTTACATTGGTTTGGGTTGTCTTTTAAAACCTTCAGAGCAGCATTCTGATTTTCACACATCTGTCTTACGGTCAAGCCAGTGTAGGCCAGGTCAGCACAGGTCACCAGGCGGCAACACAGAAAGAGTGACAGCCCCCCCAGCAGGCCCCCCCCACGATATCCTAGCCCCACTGCACAACTCCCTGCCGGTCACCTCAGCCACATGTGTCACGATTGCGGGCAACACATGCTATTGTTGATGTGTGCCGTGTAAGATCCCTGTCTTGCTTTCTCTCCCCCCCTTTTTTTTTTGAAAAAACGAAGATGGGACCCACAGCGCTTCTGATCTCTGGAGCCCTTCTAACGGGATGAGCCAGCCCGGCTATGGCGGGATGCTTGGGAGTTCCTCCTCTCACCTGTCGCAGTCGGGCAGTTACAGCAGCCTCCATGCACACGAGCGCCTGGTAAGACCCCAGCAGGCCCTGCCGCTTGCCTGCCAGCCAGTCACTGAAGACGGCAGGCCTGGAACATGGACGTACTTGGGGAGTGAGGAAAGGAGTGGGGCAGCGAGACGGTTTAGCTCTTCACAGCTGCCAAAGGGGCGGAGTAATCAGCCGAAGCTGTCACTGGTTCATCGAGAATGGCCGAGTCTGGCCCTTGTTCAGACAAAGGTTCCGTCTGGGTGGCAGGCAAAGGCCGTGCTTCCTCTTCCGAGGTGGTGGCAGTGGAAAGGAGATGTCTGAAGACCGCTTTTGTTGACTAAATAGGCAGATCTCTCACATTTCCTTCTCTGAGCCTTCCAGTGTTTGAGTTGGAGGGATTCCCCAGTTTTAATGGTGGTTTGGCGGGGTGTGTGTGTGTGTGTGATAGACAGGGTCTGGTGGGTGAGGATCAGCAGGTGTCCTCACGAGAGAGGGGTATGAAAAGAGAAGTCCTCTGCAGGTTCGTCTGCAGGGTGATCCCGGGTGCTCAGTGAAAGAGTCAAGCTTGCCCACATCACCATGTCATTCAGGAGGGGAACTCCAAAGTAGGCTGTGGAAGAGCGCTTCCTAAACGGGGTGAGTCTGGGCAGCAGAACGGCAGGCAAAATGCCACATAAGTACATGCAGGGTGACAGGGCGGGAAACCCTGGCCCCTCTATGTAGACGGCCTCTAAACTGGCTGGTCTTATAGGGTGCGCAGCGGAAACCTGCCATGCCACAAAGGCAAACCGAGTGTCAAGAGTGAGATTCGAAAATGACACAGCGGCTGTCACTGCTGCAATGCCTGTGGTATGGCCACGTTGAGAGTCCCGTGGGATGCAGTCTTGCCTCACCCCAGACTGCACAGTGAGCTGACTGATGCAAGGGAGTCCTGGCCTCAGGGTGATGGCTGCTGAAAACATGGCTCTGAAGAAGACTGGGCACTTCTGTGGGCTGGGTCTGCTTGTGTTGCTGACCACGTTAGCAAAGAACAGCACCTTCTGGGTTCTGGAGCGCCACCCCTTGGACTGCCCTCTGCTGCCGCAAACAGTCGAAGGCTGAATGCACTGCTCCTGGGCTCGGTGGGCGTTGGCCTGAAGTCCCGATGCTGCCAATTGCTGCATATTTTTTAATTAATGCTAACCCGTCCTTTCCCTGATTCTGTTTCTGCTTTCCCCCCTAGAGCTACCCCCCGCATTCAGTCTCGCCCACAGATCTCAACCCCAGTCTTCCTCCAATGTCCAGCTTCCACCGGGGCAGTGCCAGCAGTTCCTCGTATGTTGCAGCCTCACACACCCCACCTGTCAACGGAGCAGAGAGCAGCACCATCCTGGGTAAGAAGGCTGTGGAGTCCCTGAAGGGTCGTCTCAAAATGACAGCCAGCTCTGCTTGTACTGCCCCCGAAGTGGGATTTCTCGTGCATCGCCCGTGGCCCTGCCATCTTCAGTGGCAATGGTTAGAATTTCGTCGAGAGAGGTGGCGTTGGTCGATCGAGTCATATCAAGCCGTTCCCACTTCTGGGTTGACTGCCACTGTTAAGCTTTTAATTAATTCATTGGTTCCCTACCCCAGTAACCCACGTGGCATTGTGGTTGGAGTGTCAGTATGGGAGAACCGGGTTCGAGTCCCCACCCTGCCATGGGAGCTTGCTAGGTGACCCGGGCCAGTCAGTCTTGCTCAGACTGACATTCCTAAATCTGAGAAGGCTCCTGGGTCTCCCACCTTGGAACTGCTTGTCCCATTTCTCTCTCTCTCTCTCTCTCTCTCTCTCTCTCTCTCTCTCTCTCTCTCTCTCTCTCTCTCTCTCTCTCTCTCTCTCTCTCTCTCTCTCTCTCTCTCTCTCTACACACACACACACACACACAAACAAACACACACACACACCAGCCTGCATGGTTGGGGGTGGGGGTGCTACGCTGCTTCCTTTTGCCTGAGCAAGCGCCAGCTCTCCCGTGTCACTGAGGTTCTTCCTTTGCTGTGCCACTCTGTGTCAGCACCTCCGTGTCAGCACCGGCAGGCTCTGGGCGTGGCTGAGTCCACATGTCTGTGCCTTTACACAATAGACCAAAAGAACACAAACACACACCCCCCAGGAGCCATCCATGAGTGACTCCTGTGCCCTCAGAGAAGAGCCAGGCTGGGAACGGGAGTTCATGCTTGAGTCCAGCCCTCCGCTTTGATTTGGCCTGAGATTTCTTGCTGTCCCTTTGGCAGAGCAGCCGTGTTTGGTCATCGATGGCACCAGTCACCTGTGGCATTGAATTATTATTCTGATTGCCTCTGATTTCTTCTTCTTCTTTCTTTGCAGTGAACAGAGGCAACTCTGCAGGAGGCTCACAGACGGGGGATGCCTTGGGAAAAGCTTTGGCATCTGTAAGTAATTTCTTCCAAAGTGTTCGTGGGAATGATTTCTGTAAAAATTCTCTGATACGGTTATATCAGTAAGTAGGTATTTGTTCGTAGTATCCTCTGTGTATATGTGTTTCAAGAGGAATAAAAAGCTTTAGTGTGCGTGTAACTGAAGTCCTTGCTGATAAATAGCAGATTTGTTTGTATGGCAGAAGGCCTGCTAAGGTCTGGCACAGGCACAGCAGGAAGGGGAGGTGCTTGGAAAAGATGGGCTTACGCAAAAAGGCTCAGGAAGTGACTTGTCTGCCTGTATGTGTGACAGAGTTGGGACTTGTCCATTGTGTTGGTACTCTGTGAGATCATCGATTGGATGGATTTGTAGATTCTTGTTTGAAGATGTTGTGGCAGAACAGGCCTGCTCTGACCTACAAGCCCCGTTCCACCCTGTCCTCCAAGGTTTCCCCAACACCTGCAGAGGTTTTTCTCATCTCTCCCCGGTAACCCACTCCCTCTCCCACTGCTACCACCCGACCTTTGTAGGAATTGCCTGCTGGGAGGGTCAGAACAGTAGAGGTCTGTCTGGCACAGAGAACCCCTACTAGCATCAAAAGTTATAAGTATTTATTAAAAAGAAAATGTTCACAAACATACTTTTAGCACAGCACCAGGTTGAGCAAGGGATTCAGAAAAAAATTGGTAAAATGCAATTCTTCTGTACTCTATACATGCCCTATCAGATGTTAGAATATAGGGCAGGCTCCTTAGCTTAGGAAGTTACAGATCTCTGCAGAGTGGCCATTACATGGAAGCTTCCTCCAGCTCTCCAGGCCTCCTCCAGTTAAGAGTTCTGTCTGCTCTGATGGACTCAGCACAAAACAGACCTTCCTCTTTGCTTCCAGGAGTTTTTTCTTCTCCCTTTCCCCCTCCCACTGACCCATTCAGGCCAGGTCGAGGAAGCTTTTCCTGCAGTCTCTAGAAATTTCTTCCTGAAGTCTTTCTAGTCTTAATTCCTCCAAGTCTCTGTTTCCAGCTTGGGGGGAGGGGGGACACACACTGGTCCATCCAGTTTTTTCTAGCGAGACCTATTAGCATTTGTATGAAGGTGGGCTGAGGTAAGTCTGGAAAGCAATTGAATTAACTTTTCCCCTTCCTGCCTGTTCTCTGCCCAGAGAGAAAATGTTTTTTAAAACTCAGAGTGAAGGTTTTGCTTATTTCAAACCTCCAAAGGAAAAAAATGTGTTTCTTCACAGATACGTAGGAGAGGTTTTGCAGTTTTGTGGAGAGGTGGAGTGCAGGTAATAATATAAAACAAGTTGTAGAATGAGCTCAAGAATGCCTCTAGTCCAGTAATTTCTTTTTTAAAATGAAGAGGAGTTTCATCCTCTGCAGAAATGCTGAGAATAGTCCCTGACCCCCAGAGTGATTTAATAATGGGATGACATTGTAGTCTACATTTGTAGGGTAATCTGGAGATGGAGGAGGGGAAACCAGGGTGGCAGCTGGGACTCGAGGGTTATGACGGGGGACACCAGGGGACGGGAAGTGCTTCTAGATGCATGAACCCAGAGGGATCTTGGGCCTGAGGCGGTGTGTTGGGGACCATGGCCGTAGAGCTAACAGGGTGGGTACTGGCGTGAGAAACTGAGTGGAGGACTCGATGGAAGCCCCGTGTTCCTTTGGGCCTTTGGAAATAACGTTGGAGGAAGGTGGTGGTTGCCCTTAAGAAATAAAGTGCAGCCAGATTTGGTCTGCTAAAATTTGCGAAGAGGCCACTGCTTTCCTAGAGGAGTACACCGTGGTGTCAGGATGCATTTTTAAAAAAACATTGTTCAGATTTCAAGATGAAAGTCGTGGTAAACACCAGGCTTGGATCTCTGGGTGACAGTACACGAGAGAAGCTCCATCGAGAAAACTGCTCTTGGCAGAGGGACTCCTCTGTAGCTGAGGGAGCGGATCCCTGCCTTCCCCAGGTTTCTTCCGGGCAACAAACCTCATGGCCACCCAGTCGCCTGCATCCCCAGGAGGGCAGAGCAGGCAGCATCTCTCCGGAGGCAAGACCTGGCTTTGCATTGGTGCGGGGGGGGGGTGTGGCCTGGGCCCACCTTTTGTGGAGACGGCCGGGTGGAGTGAACCCAGTGAGGCTGTTGGGTTAGGGCGGTGCCCTGTAGTTTTACCATGATGGGGCAAGTGTGTGTAACTGGAGGGCAGGCTGTGGTTCTCATGGCAACTCGGCCCTATCATCCGATGACGCTGTTGCGTGGAGGAGCAAGCGGGTCGTCCCATAAATCATTTCTGTCATAGCAGAAGGTGACGCGTCCCGTCTGCTCGGCGCTCTGGGCTGCAGCCCACTCCCCTGGAACGCCCCGTGTCACCCGCCCCACCCCTCTCCCCTGTGCTCCAGGAAGGTGCTGGCAGCAACTGGCCCCTTTTTTGAAAACAGCTTCCTGCTTAACACAGCGTGTTGACTCATCCCAAGGCTGTAAAGATGCTTTCTTTTCCTGGCTTGCAAATATTGTTGGTAGTAACGAGGAGGGAGCCTGGTGCGCAATTCTGCTGGCACGCTTCTTTTTAAGAAAGGGGGGGGAGCGCCTTTCATGTGTGAATCTGGGGAAGCAATCTTTGTTCCGCTGTAAGTATTAAAGACCGTACAGAACCCTGTGTGATTAAACGTGTAAGGCCAGATAATACATTTGCAAAGGTTCTTTTATTTTAGGTTTAAGCCTGGATAATTGTGGACTTAATCTCAGAGCAGGCAAGAAAGAGAATTGTACATGAAAGTATTTACACACAGTTCCCAAAGTCCTGTGGATTATACATTCGCTTGGATAATGAACCAGCGTAGAGAGAAAGCAAAGGAAATCAGGATATTTGCGCCATTTCTAATGTGTTTTCCTGAACATTTGCCAAACAATAACCCTTCAAGATTGTGCCCACTGAGAGTTATATGGCAGGAGGAACATCTGGTTTATTTCAGTGCTTAATGCCAAATCAAAACACTTGGCCTTTAATTTAAAGGAGATCAAAGAGGAGGGCTGTTTAACTTTGTTGATTATATCGGATCCCTTTGTCGGAACCTGTGTTTTGATTCCTACCTCCAAGGCCCGGTGGGCGGGCGGGGAGGGGGCATCCTTTGTGCCTTGGGAGATGGCTAACTGGCCCCTGATCCCTGGACAAAGGAGGAGACAGTGCTGGGACTGACTTTTCCAAGTAATCCTGAATGGCTTTTGTTGCCCCAGCTCCCCTGTCATTAGCATGACAAAGCGGCCCTGGAAGGGACTCTGGAGGGCGGAGAGGAGCTCCCCCCCCCCCCCGTGCTTGGTGCTGCAGCCCCTCAGTCTGGTCAGCCTTTGTGTGGGCCTCTCTTCATTAGAGCCGGGCATATTGGCACCCCGCGGACTAGAATGGGCCATGACGGGCCCTCGTTTGTCTGGAGAAAACGAGTCCTGTTAGCCTTTAAGCCTGGCAGAAGGCCCCAGTGATTCATGGGTGCGGGGGGGGGGCAAGGTTGCATGGAAAATGAGCTCTGCCTTTTGCACCGAAATGGGGGCCCTTCAGTGGCACTGATAGTGGATCTTATCCTACCTCCCCACAATGAACGGGGAAGGAGAAGTTACTTGTTGTGGATGCGAAGCCACGGACCCACACGATTGGCCAGCTGTTGTACTTCTGGCCATGTGTCTGTACCCCGGCGACTGGGGTCACATTCTGGTTTCTGTTTCCGGAGATGCTGCAGGTGGTGAATTGCAGGAATCTTCCATGCAGGGCACATAGCAAATTGTGTTGCGATACAAGGGCATTGTTTGTGAAAAGCTGTCCTTGTGCAAGCCTGTCTTAATTTATTCTAGTCAGAAGAATTTTACCCTTCTACTAAAAACACCCAGGGCAGCTTACAGAGAAGAGGGGGACACCCCTCAACCCCAGGAGCAACGAGGAATACATAGCAGCACAGGCAGTGGGAGCCGCAGAAGATGCCTCGGCACCACGTCAGACAACCAACCCTCCCCCTGTCTTCAGATCCCCCCCCCCCGGCCACCCCCTCCAAGCCAGTCGCCCTCCCCACCACCCGGGGACTGGCTGAGCGTTTCTAGCACAGCACTTCCAGAATGGGTGGGGAGAATCAGAAACTGGAGCTACCAAAAGCGAATAAATACATCGTGAGGAAGAGGGATGATTACTGGAAAATTGTCCTGAAGAATGTTTTTCAGTTGCTTTTCACTGTTTACTAATTGTTGGGCACACTGAGCTTGAGAACGACAGAGAGGGGGAGAGAGAGAGGGGCTTCTTTCCTGGCAAAGACCGTCATTTTGGAACACCCGTGATGCCAAAGCACAGTTTTGCCTCAGCATCCGGCCCGTGGCTCTTGCACTTGCCTTCTCGGCCTAGGGCTGCGGCTCACGGTCGATTGTTATTGACAGGTCGGATTGGGAGGGCGAGCGGGAGGCACAGTTTGCCAGTTCAGGCGTGTGGCCAACTGCAGTTGGGCTCCAGGTGAGAGGGGACGGTGGCAGGGCGGTGTAAGTCCAAGGCTGGGAGCGGGCAGGGGGAAAGGTGGTAGGTGAGCCAGAGTGTGTTTTGCAAAACACCCAACTGGTCCATTGTCCAAACAAGAGGTTAAGCAGCGGAATGAAGGGTGCCCAGCCAGCTTGTGTGTCGTGATTAAACGCAGGCGGACTCTAACCTGGGAGAACCGGGTTTGATTCCCCACTCCTCCACTTGCAGCCTGCTGGTGTGACCTTGGGCAAGCCATAGTTCTGACAAGAGCTGTTCTTGAAAAAAGAGCCGTTTCTGTCAGAGCTCTCTCAGCCCCACCGACCTCACAGGGGAGGGGAAGGGGAAGGAGTTTGTCAGCCACTCTGACTCCTTCTACTCCTTTGGGTAGGGGAGTGCAGGGTAGAAATCCAGTGTTGTCGTTGTCCTCCTCCTCCTCCTCTTCTTCTTGTTGTCCCTCCCCAGATGGCAAAATGGAGTTTCAGTCACTGCTGTATGGCGTCTTTTCAGCCTGCTCTTTAGTAGATGTTTTTCCTTGTGCTGACAGGTGTCTCCCCTTTTCTTCCCCACTGTTTAGATTTATTCACCTGACCACACCAGCAGTAGCTTCCCATCCAATCCCTCGACACCTGTTGGATCACCATCACCTCTCAGCGGTAAGATATCCGGCATCTTTTTGGCCCCATAACTATCCTTCACATTGATCCCGAGGACAGAGAGCAGGGGGGTATATCCGAAACCGAAAACCGAGTATATCTGAAGCCGTGGGAGTCGGTAGCACACGGCGTCTGCCAGGCCCAGTGCCTGCCTGGTATTCTGCCCAGAACACGCCGAGAGAGACCAGCAGGAGCTCTGCCTTGGCTACAACAGTGATGTGGTGGTGGTGGTGGTGCCTTTGAGTGTGAAGACTGTGAGCTAGGCCAGGCATGCCAGCAGTGCGTATCAGTAGGACCTGTGGACAGGCTGGCATCATGTCGTGGAGCCCTGGCTTTATGGCAGTAGAAAAGAGTGTCCAGGATTTAGGGGAAAGGGCTTCAGGATTGGCAGAGGTGCCACTAGGCAAGAGTGCGTGGTCTCTGTCTGTGGTATCCCTTCAGTATTGTGTGACCTTTCTGTGTCTTGGGGAACTGCAAGCATCATGGCACCCAAAGCATCTGCGCAAGCCGTTGACAGCAGCTACAGTCTAAACCTGTCAAAGCCCAGCACGTCTGGTCCTTCGGCTTTCATGAAAGCGTGTGCTTTGAATGTTGTCTTTGGCCTGCCTTGCGTCTGAGTTTCCTCTTGTTGATTTGGGCAGGTGCGAGCCAGTGGTCAAGGGCCGGAGGACAGGCCCCTTCGTCTCCAAGCTATGAGAACTCCCTGCACTCCTTGGTAAGAACCACTGGAAGGCTGGAGACGACTGTTTTGTTTAATGAATCCTGCACATCCCTCCAGAGAACCGTCGGGGTAGCATTACAAATGGCTGCTTTGCTAACAAATGGCTGCCTTCAAGTGAACAATACCAAACATGCCGGGTGGGTCTTTCCCCATCTGTTCCTTGGGCATCCGGCGTCGTTGCTGCAGGCAGCTGGTGCTAGGCACGTGTCAGCAATCCTGCCCCCCTTTTGGAAGCCACCAGCTCGTTTTCACAAAGGTTCGAGTAAGAAAAGAGCTGTGGCAAAGCATTCCACATGCTTTCCGTTCTCTTATCCACTCAGCAGTGATACTAGCAGCGCTTTTAAAACAAGGATTCGGACATTTCTTGCTGATCAGTTTCTTTCTGTGCAAAGGACTGATGCCTTTGGGGAGTGAAGGGAGTGGCCGAGGAGGCATGGAAGTTGGTGGAAGGAGGCGGAAGGTTCACTTTGCTGCTGCTGCTATTTCTTTGCTTCCCGTGTTTCTGTAGTGCCTACAGGGGGGGTGCAGCACCGCAGGGGCACATGGTCCTTAGAGGCTGAATGAAGTTGGGAGCAATGCTCCCTCTAAGCTGTGGACTCCTGTGAGCAGGAATTCTACTTTGTGAGCTGCTGGCATTAAAGTCGTGAGCGAGTGATTCGGCTGCTGCATCAATCAGTCTGCTCTGGAGCCCTCCTTCCTGAGCCAAGACAAAAAGGTGTGAGCTGGGGGCTAAAAAGCCGTGAGCTAGCTCACACTCACTCAGCTTAGAGGGAACATTGGTTGGGAGTACAACATTGTGGGGGGGGGTTGATGTACTGATCAGGGTTTTACAAATCTTGTCAGTTCCCCCTGATAACTTTTCCCCTTAAGTCAGCTAACAAGAGAATTTGCATCATTTAATGTGTCACTTTAAGCATTTGCTTTGCTTCCGTTCTCTTTTGACGTTTCTGGTGGGTTCCACGGCCCCAATCCTGTTCTACTGTTTATTTGGACATCCCATCCTGTCGGTGGTGCTGACTCCCTCTGTGTGATCCGCCTTGGGGGCGGGGGGGGGGGCACACTGTAATAAATAGCATAAATGGTTAGATAAAAGTCATAGAATTTAAGCGGGGGTGCAGCTAGGGATTCCAGTGTCTCTCCAGCCTTTGGCATTTGTCTTCTTGTTTCTTAGGGTAATGAAATCTTTGTTGGATTAACTGAACTAACCATTGCGGCTGACACGCCCCGCCCCTCCCCACCCCCCACCCCCAGCTCTGTGCCCCACCTCTTTATAATTACTTAACCTGTGCTTTGCTTCCTGTTCTGTCTTGACTTTGCCAGAAAAACCGAGTTGAGCAACAGCTTCACGAGCATTTGCAAGATGCTATGTCATTCTTAAAGGATGTCTGTGAGGTACTCTTTTCTCTTTAGATGGGGCCCTTGTGATTTGCCAGTTAACTCTACTTACACGTTTCCTCTGAAGGTAGCAGTCTCTGCCGTGTAGGATAGCGTGACATAGACCGATCCCTTTCTTCAACCATTTTATAATATCAGCACGTCAAAGAATATGATGTTTGCATAATTTCAAGCAAGGAATAAACCTCAACAAGGGGGGAAGAGGATGGTCAGAGAATGTGGGGAACCACGTTTAAGCCCACCCCCCACCCCCGAGCCACAAAGCATTCTGGGTGGCCTAAAGCCGGCCAGCATCTCAGCCCCCACCCAGTGCCTGCTCAGTCTTAGAGGAGGGTGGGAATGCTCTGAGTTCTTGGGGGGGGCGGGAGCAGGGTTCTCACCACAGATCCGGAAGCCCAGGAGGAGAGAGTCCCAGGCTGCCGGTGGCCCTGTCCCACCCCTTCTGCCCACGCAGACACCCGAGGTAGCTGATAGATCAAAGCACGTGAAAACAGCAAAATATAATAAGAGCAATAATACTGGAAGAAACACAGAATATTGAAAGAAACACACAAGATGCTGAAGAGAGCTGCTGAAAACTGTAAGCAGCCATAAAATTAGAATTAAATAGCCATAACAGCCAGTCTCAAGCTCTGAAAGAGAGCCCGTCCCCAACCCTTCCACAGCCATAAAGCTGACACCCCCCCCCAGACACACACACACACGACTCCCCTCCAGATCTGAACCCCCTGGCTGAAGGGCAGTTGAGGCCGAGGCTCCCTCTAAGCTGTGGAGTCTTGTGAGTAAAAATTCAACTTTGTGAGCGACCGGCATGAAAGTTGTGAGCGAGCGATTTGGCTGCTGCGATAAATTAGTTTGCTCTGGAGCCCTCCTTCCTGAGCAAAGACAAAAATGTGTGAGCCGGAGGCTAAAGAACTGTGAGCTAGCTCAGCTGAGAGGGGAACACTGGTTGAGGCGGGGCGGGGGTGGTGGTGGGGGGTGGAATGGGCCCCTGGGTCTCCTCGGTCTTCATCCTCTCCTGCCAACTTGGCTCTTGTCACTGTTGAGGCGGAAGAGCCACCCTCTTTAGGGAAAGCGTGCCGCATTTGCTCCAGTCCTTCTCTTATCCACCCCCCACCCCCTTTTAACATTTTTACTAATCTTTCTGTTTGTATCCTGAAACCCTGAGTCGTGTGGATCTGAGGGCTGCCTTGGCTTTCTGAAGGCGGGACTGCTGCATCCTCTCAGTGCCTTCCCCAGCCTGGTTCCGCGCGTTGCTAGCTAGTTTGGAAGCCCCTCTGGAAGCCTTTCCCACCCTCCCCACCCCGTAGCCCGCAGGACAGGGTTAGTGGTGCTCGCAGAGGGGTGCAGTAAATGACCTCCCCCCCCCCGCTCCTCCTCACTCCCCACAGCAGTCCCGGATGGAGGACCGCTTGGACAGATTGGACGATGCGATCCACGTGCTGCGGAACCACGCGGTGGGGCCTTCGACAAGCCTGGCCGGGGCCCACGGAGACATACATGGTTTACTGGGACCATCCCACAACGGGCCCGTGAGCGGCTTGAGCTCCAGTTACGGCGCCTCCAGCCTCGTTACGACCAGCCGGCTGGTAAGCAGCCGTTTCCTCTTTGCCTGGCTCTGCGGAACGGGTTGACTTTTCCTTCTCCTGCCTCTTTGGCTTGAATCCTCTTGCTAGCAGGTCCCGAGCGGGAAGGGGGTGGTCGGTGGTGCTCGTCCAGCCAACAGCTGTGCCTGCTGGAGGGGGGCAATGAGAGGGAATGCCGGGGAAGGAGCAGGAGAGGGTGGCCTGCCGGGCAGTGCCCCTCCTTGGCAGTCGCTGGGACCAGTTCAGGAAGCAGAGGCTTTCCGCCGCGCGTGTCTTTCCAGGTCGTAGAATCATAGAGTTGGAAGATGTGCAATAATTGGCAGGCGCCCGTCCCTCCTCGAAACAGGGCAACGGAATGAATGGGGAAAGCAGTCTAGGAGAGAGGAGGCCTCCGTGTCCAGGGCCGGAGGAGCCTGTGCTCTGAACTGCAGCCCGCCTCCGGGAACAGCGGGCAGAGGGGCGTAGGGCGCCGGCACGTGGAGCGGTGGCTCCTCTGGGAGGGACTTTTGCTCCCAGCTGTAGTTCAGGCATGTCTCGTGTGTGGTATCTCCCCCCACCCCCGCCCCACCCCGGGAGGGGGGTCACCCAATCTCGGACAAAGACATGAAGGCTCCTTTACAGCTTCGTGGACCAGGCAGGGATGCCGAGATCGCCGCACGAGGAAACGAGAGTGGAGATTCGCTTCCTTCCCGGGAGATGCTTTCTTTTGGCATGTTCCCGGCAGGACTCCCAAGGCCGAGAATGTGTCCCTTTCTAGAAGAGGCTCCCAGCTGGGTGTGACAGAAGAGAGGCAGGACTGCGCCTACCACCGACATAACTGGGCAGCTTGACTGCGGGAGGAGTTTTAACCTGTCAAAGAGCGAGCGGGGCGGGATGGCACAGGACAGGACTCTGCTGATGAGCGGGGGGGCCTTGGGGAAGGGCTGTGGTGTCCCGAGCGGAGCATCTCCAGCTTAAAAGAAAAATGATCCAGAAACGGCCCCACCTGCAACGGCTGCTCCCAGTCACAGGAGGCGGGGCTGACCCAGTAGAAGGCATCATAGGGTCCGTGTTCCCTCTCAGCTGAGTGAGTGTGAGCCAGCTCACAGGTTTCTAGCCTCCGGCTCACACATTTTTGTCTTAGCTCAGGGAGGAGGGTTCCAGAGCAGACTGATTTCTGCAGCAGCCAAGTGGCTCGCTCCCAATTTTCATGCCAGGAGCTCACAAGGCAGAACTGTTGCTCACAAGACTTGACAGCTTAGAGGGAGCATTGCTTAGGGGTGTGTGTGTGTGGGGGGGGTGAACTGCACGGGTGCAGCAGTGGACTAGAGCCCAGTGAGGTCATGCATGGCAAGGTGGGTCCTTGGGAGGGATGCTGGCGTGGGGGGGGCTGTGCCTCAGTGGCGGAGCCGCGATCCTGACATTCCCAGGGAGAAGGCGTCCTGGTGGCAGTAGGGCCTTTTTGGGCTGCCTGAGGCCCTCGAAAGCTGCTGCCAGGCAGAGCAGGACCAGTGGGGCCCAGGGGGCGGAGAGCAGTGTTCCCTCTAAGCTGAGTGGGTGTGAGCCAGCTCACAGTTTTTTTAGCCTCTAGCGCACACATTTCTGTCTCAGCTCAGGAAGGATGTGGCTCCAGAGCAAGCTAATTTATGCAGCAGCCAAATCACTCAGTGACATCTTTAATGCCAGGAGCTCACAAAGTAGAATTTTTGCTCACAAGACTCCACGGCTTAGAGGGAGCCTTGGCAGAGAGCCTCTGTGGGCCCTGGATGGGTGTAGGCCCTGCCCCAGAGCCCAGATTAGACGCGGTGTGCTGCTGCTGCTGCCGCTGCCCCTCTAAGTGGCCCCTGGCTTGGCTTCTCCTTGGGCAAGCGTGGAGTTCTGCGTTTCTAGCCCCCGTGTGCTAGGAACAAGACAGGCCGTCCTCCCCTCACGAGCAAGTCCCTTGGCCAGTGGGACGTTCACTAAGATTTAGCAGTCCCTTCTGAACGTGCCTAAGCAGTGCAGGGAATGCTGGCTGCCTTCCTAACTTCTGCAAAAATCAGATTTCCTTGACAACGTCCTTGACAGGAGAAGCAAGGAACGGAGCCACTCAGCTCTGCCTTTCTGAGTTGCTCTTGCATAACCAGGCACACTTTTCTTGTTACGCTTGCTTCATTTCTGAGCCAGCTTTTCAAATCCATTTCCTGCTTCTCTGTTGACGGTGGTTGCTTCAACGGCGCTTTATTCCACACAGAACGTTAAGTCCTGTCCCGTCTTGCCTTCCGCTGAGCATGTGGAGGAGGCATCTCTGCTGTGTCAGGGCTGCAGAGCCTGAGGACATGCAGCCCTCCTTGAGAGCTCTCTGGCCAGGCCTGGAGCCCCCCGGTGCCCTTGCCCAGAAGTGGGCCCTCGCCACAGAGGTGGGCTTGTTTCCTTGGTAGATCGGGGGATTAGAAGCGGCTGTCCACAGTTCTGAAGTGGCACACCCCACGCTTGAGATCAGCTGAAGGAACCAGCAAATACCTAAAGTGAAAATGTTCATCGAATAAGCACTGTGTGTAAAGCAGGCTGGGAAGAACAGCAGCGTGACGGAGTGGGCAGGAGACTTGGATTCAGAAAGGCAGTAGTGGTGGACAAGGAAGTTCTTACACACGCCCAACACCAGTGCTCCCTCCAAGCTGTGGAGTCTGTGAGCAAAAATCCTACTCCGTGAGCTGCTGGCATGAAAGCTGTGAGCGAGCGATTGGGCTCCTGCCGAAATCAGCCTGCTCTGGAGCAATCTTTCCTGAGCTAAGACAAAAATGTGTGAGCCAGAAGCTAAAAACCTGTGAGCTAGCTCACACTCACTCTGCTTAGGGGGAACACTGCCCAGCACCCTTCCTTCTGAGCAGACAGGTTCAAATTAATTTCAGGAGCGAGGGCATCCCAGGGCTCTGGAGCAACCGCAGAGAAGAGCCTGCCTAAGGTCCTGAAGCAGGGCCTCTCCGCCTGACTTCTGGACCGGGGGGGTCCTAGTGTCAAGCATTGGCTTCTTGGGGCGCCTGGGGTGATGGCCAAGCACACCTCCCGCCTAGCGGTCCTGTGGCGAGCTGGTGATACCACTCTGGTGTGTTTTTGTGTCGCTTTTCCCCAGAAGCTTCCTGGCCTTTGCCTCCCAGGGCTTGCCACAGAGTGTCCCGGGACAGTGTGTCCAAGAGGATGCCTCCCCCAATGGCAGCCAGCCAGCCGGCAGGGCTGCTGCAGCCGGCCACCGAGGAGCCCCAGCCCGTGGCCGAGGGAGGGCCTCCCCAAGGAGGCGTGGCGCTGTGCCTTCTGGCGGGGAGCGGCGGGGGCTCCTCTGGGGCGTGTTGAGCTCTGATAAGCCTCGAGAGCTCCATTAGGGGAGCGGTGCTGTTTCATGGGTCTGAGGTCCTTTATGGTTCAGGGTTAACTGGGTCGTAGGCAGCTTCAAGCAATGGAAGAGGTGGGATAAAATCGTTCTCACTGAAGTCATTGTCACCAGACAGGGAGCCCCCCAAAGGTCTTCGGCAACATGATGAGACGTGAGAGCTGTGTGGGAGGCAGTTCCCGAGGAACAAGGAAACGCCCCCCTTCTCTCCCCTCCCCCGGAACAAGCTTCCTCTGGCCTCTGTGGAGAAGGCGGCTTGTGTTTCCAGGCGCCGGAGCCGGGGCTGCCAGTGGTGCTGAAGCCCAACTCTCCTGGCTGACCAGGCTCCGTGCAATCTTGATCCTGGTGTGTTTTTTTTAAACCCCAAACCCTGGCCAGAGTTACAGAAAGCAGGGGCCTCACCCAGGAAACATTGACTAGGGCCTGTGTGACTATTCCTGGAGGGACGTTGCCCACAGGCAGTAAAGGCAGCACATGGGGATGAAATGGAGCGTATGGGGAACGGTGTAGAATGATGAAGGCGGTGAGCCCGTATCAGGGTGGTGTGGTGCGCCTCGGTCGTGGTGGGAACAAAATACCGAGCGTGTTATGGGGAAGGGCTGCGTTAATTCCTCAAGAGAGGAGTCCAAGCTCAGCCCTTTCCTAGGCTTGGGAAGAGTTATTGAAAAACCGAGTTTCTCCTGGCAAGCCGGATCACGCCAGATCTCGGAAGCTAAGCAGGGCCTACCTTGGCAAATATTTGGATGGGAGACCTCCAAGGGATACCAGGGCCGGGAGGCGGAGGCAGGCTGTCAAGCCTCTGAATGTCCTCCATGCCCCAGGAGGAGTTGCCAGAGGTCGCCATGACTTCCGGGCATGGGCACACACACACACACTGCAGAAATACAAAGAGATAAGAAAAACCGGGTTCGGCTGTGGGCAGCAAACTTCTTTTCTCATGGGTTTAATCTGCTGCTCTTCACTGTCAGGTATTCCCACAAAAAGCGACCCCACTGGACCCCGGCAAGAGGCCTGTGACGCTTCCCCTCCTCGCCCGCTCGGTGTCACTGCATGGCCTCGTTCTGGTTCCCCTTTAGAATTCTTTTAATGGCCTTTGTTTCCTGCTGTGGAGGGGTTTGGAACGGGCCCCACACGAGTCCCAGTGCCGGGTGTGTTCTTTGCTTCCTCCTGGGCCCTCGCGGAGGGAGGGGGATGGGGCCCCTCGAAGTGGGTTGCTCGGGGGCCAGTTCCTTGCTGTGCCACCAGACCAGGCTCCAGCTTGCGCCATGTCCAGAAGGGTGAGGCTCTGTGCTGCAAGAAGGGAGCAGGGTGTTCTTCCTGACCCTTGCAGGTTCGCCCGATTGGCCCTGGGATGTGTGGACAGTGTCATTTCCTGGGAGGCTGGTCTGACTTTGGATCTCTTGGCGTAAGGGCGGCTGCCAGGCGGTACCCGGATTCTTTTCGCTTGGGGCACAATTCACGGGGAGGTTTTCCTGCGTAGGCCTCATATGGCCGTGATTGCGGCGGAACGGGCTTTTCTGTCCCAGAGTCAGCGGCTCTGCTTGGCTGAGCCTGTGCGTGTGTTCCAGGGCGCCTCTCACCGGGAAGACAGCGTCAGCCTCGGAAGCAGCCACTCGGTCCTGCCCAGCACCGTCCCGGCTCAGAACGCGGAACTCAACCATAAAGCACAAGGCAGCTACCGAGGTAAGCCGTGCCCCGCCCCCGGGCTGGAGGGGGTGGCTCGCCCGCCTTGTGTGATGGCGCCTCTTCGGGACAGGCAGGGGCTCCCACCACAGGGGTGTCCGTGAGCTGACTGTGCCCGGAAGGGTAGCTGTCGTCTGCACTTCCCCTGCGCCTGGGTGGTCCTGCATCGCCCCCCCCCGCCCTGAACGCCCCTGGCTTGCTTTGGGTGTGGTGGCGGGTGGTCCTGGGCCCGGCCGGGCATTTCTGGTGGAGGGGGGGCCAGTCTCGGGCTGCCCGTTCTGTGAGGCACGCGGGCACGTTTCGCCTGGAGCATCTCCTGCTGCCCTTTGCACAGAGGACAGCCGGGGGTGATGTGTCGGGTGAATGTAGGCTCTGTCAGTGCTGAGGGTCCTGCTGTATGCATCCAGCGATACCTGAAGGTTTCTGTGGTCACAGGCAGAGGGAGGATGTCCCCCCCAACACCTGCCAGTGCCCCCTGGAATTCTGTCACAGCAGGGCGAGGGATTAAACTTGGAGCCCTCTGCCTGCTGAGCCTGGGCTCTGCCCCTGGGCTCCCGGCCCTTCCTCTGTGCCTGCTGGCAGATGCAGGCAGCCCACCTCTGTTGTCCTGCCAAGCAGAGCCCTCTGGGCCCATGCCGCCATCTCCAGGGGATGAGTTTCCACCGGTGGATGCATCTTGTAGTCCTTTTGCAGACATTGCCGACCTAGGCTTGTGTTCCAGTTTAGCGACTTTCTTTGCAGCAGCAGAATTAGTTAGTTACAGATCTCACTTCAGAAGTTCTCTGATAGTTTCTAACCAGCTGGCTGCTAAATAAGCATCGGGGTCATTCAAGTTGAGAAGAAAAACCTTTTTATTTGTCGTTCAAACACGCAAAATAGTTTTATCCTAAGTAGCGAATGGCCTGTTTGGGTCTCCTGCGAGTGGCTGCTGCTCTCCATGGTCTCAGGTGGAGAAAGATGGTTCCCATCATCTGCCGTGTGGTCCTATAGCAGGAGGTGCTGCTGGGGGGGGTTGAGAGCAGATGCTCTCCCCCCTACAGCTGAGCCACAGCCCCTCCCTACGTGCTGCTTGTCATTTTTCATCTCAGTCCCTTCTCCCCATGTGGGCATTCTTTGTGAAGGTAACTCAGTCCTGTAGCCGAATCAGTCTGGATGAAAACGTCTCTGCCCAAATTGACCCTCAGAATATTCAATGTGGTGACATCCAGGGGAATTTGAAAATCTGGCCCTGTTCATGGAACAGAGGTAGGAAGAGGATTCCCATAAGAAGGCTCTGGAAAGCCCCGCCTCCACTCTTAACACGCGGTACCCTTTTCTTTATTCTCTCAGCTGCTGGAGGTGAATTTTCTGGCCACCCTCTTGGTGGGATAAATGAAACCGGGGGGGGGCGGTGGCGGTGGTCTTGTGATTGGCAGTGACCGTCTGTTGGCTTTGTACGCAGCACTGTCGGCGGGGCTGCTGAGCCAGTCCGTCGCGTTGGGTCCAGCCGAAATCAAGTCGGAGCACAAGGAGAAGGATGAGAACGCACACGACCCTGCCTCCTCCGATGACATGAAGTCCGATGACGAGTCCTCCCAGAAAGACATCAAGCTCTCCTCCAGAGGCAGGACGAGGTAGAGCAGCTGCCTGCTCCCTGAGCAGCTGGTCTTGGCCACTTTTCTGCCTGTAATGAGGATGAGTTTGGGTGGGGCAGCTACATGGGGGGGGGGGGGGCTCCATTAAAAATAGCATGTGTGGGTTTCAAGTCCGTGGTCGTACAGTTCCCTGGAGAAGGGATATGGAGTTTCCCTGAATCGCCCGCACAGGCTCCCAGCCCCCAGTCTGTGGATAGCGAAGCCCCCACGCTGGCCAGTCGAGAAGGCGCTTCCTGGCCAGCCGTGGGAAGAACAACGTGGCAGAATGGGCCCTTTCTTTCCTGTCTGCCCAGGTCGCCTTTCGCGTTCGTTCTGGGCGATCTCCTTCACTCCACTCACCCAAGAGGGGAGTCTGCAGAACAGGCTTGGACAAATTTTCTTTGGTTGCAGGAGCCAGCCCAGGGATTTCGCATAAGAACATAAGAGAAGCCCATGTTGGATCAGGCCAGTGGCCCCTCCAGTCCAACACTCTGTGTCACACGGGGGCCAAGATATACCAGGGGCCCTCAGGAGGTCCAGCAGTGGGGCCAGGACACTAGAAGCCCCTCCCACTGTTGCCCCCCCCCCCACAAGCACCAAGAAGACCGAGCCTCCGTTGCCCCAGAGTCCCTGTCTGTGCCTTCTGGCCCATAGCCCCTGATGGACCTCTCTGCCCCAGGTGTTGATCCCATTCCCTCTGGAAGCCATAGCTGCCATATATACTTCCCAGCCTTTCAAGGCTTCATGTTTTAGTGAACGAATTTTCAAATCCTGGCTACCCCAGGCCCTGACCCTAACCTCTTCCCAGGGTCTCATCATTTTTTTTTAAAAACTGTGATAAAAGTGTTGTCGTATATAAATAATAATTGGGTAGTCTTGATTGTTATCAATCACAAGGAAAAGCTGACCCTCTAACCCCAGCCTGACTCCTCCCTGGTTTTTCCCAACCCCATGATTGCTTTAAAAAGCTCCATTTAATTGAGAACCAGCGCCAGTCTAGAGAGCCGCTGGTGAAGGAGTGCACGGGTCGACTGCCACAGAAGGGCGGCGGCGGCGGCGGCAGCAGAGCACGTTTCCACTCGTTTGGAATGCAAGGGAAGGGACTCCCGACGGCCGGCTGCCTCTGAATGGCGGTCGTTGAGCGCATGGGCATGCAGCCAGCACCATAAAACCTCCGACACACTTGGCTTCGTGTCATCCAATGCAGTATTTTGATGTGAAATTATAAATAAGTTTTGGGTTGGATCCAGCCAGTGTTTTGTCGTGTGCGTCCCGTCCCCCGTTTTGGCCAGGCCTCCCTCCTTATTATAGCTGCTGTGTGTGGCTTTTGTTGGTGCAGGTCCAGTGGCCCCAAATACAGCCGTTTTGTTGGTCGGGGGGTGGCACTTCCTCCCCTTTCCAGCAGTGGGAAAGCTGGTTGGGTCCAGCCCTTTGTACTTCCACTGCGAAGGGTTGGAAGAGGCTGCAGTGAAGTCGGTGCTGAAAATATACAGGGCACCACAGTGAGAATGCAAAGCACCCCTGGCAACCGGGTGTCTGGGATTTGTGGCGCCCTGGTGTGGCATGGGAGGCAGGGGCCTGCTGCCTCATGGGATTTCTACAGCAGACTTTTCAGCAGTGTTCCCTCTAAGCTGACTTAGTGTGAGCTGACTTGCAGTTTTTCTAGCCTCCGGCTCATACACTTTTGTCCGAGCTCAGGAAGGAGGGCTCCAGAGCAAACTCATTTATGCAGTGGTCAAATCGCTCAAGCCCACAACTTTAATGCCAGTAGCTTACAGAGTAGAATTTTTGCTCACAAGATTCCACAGTTTAGAGGGAGCCTTGCTTTTCAGGGAACGCCGACTGGCTTGGCCGGGATCCATGGGTCATGCTGTTGAGGCAAGGCACGAGGCAGCCAGAGGCAGCACACGGAGAAGCCCCTTTGCCTGGGGCACTGGCTCCCAGTTCTGCCCTTCTGGTCCCCAGGAGTCCTTTCCTTGCAATTCAGGCGCGGGGCGGGGGAATACAGCCCGGGGGTGGATGCATGTTGTGCCCTTCCTGCTCCAAGGAGGCCCCTCCCGGGGATCACAGCCCTTCCTGTGCCTCTGCAGCAGCACGAACGAAGACGAGGATTTGAACCCGGAGCAGAAGCTGGAGCGGGAGCGGGAGAGGAGAATGGCCAACAACGCCCGCGAGCGCCTGCGGGTCCGGGACATCAATGAGGCGTTCAAGGAGCTGGGCCGGATGTGCCAGCTCCACCTGAAGAGCGAGAAGCCCCAGACCAAGCTGCTGATCCTCCACCAGGCCGTGGCCGTCATCCTCAGCCTGGAGCAGCAAGTCAGAGGTCAGCCAGCCCCCCCCACTTCACCCCCCCCCGGGAGGGAGGGTCCAGGCGGTGCTTCTTATCCAGGCGCCCCCTGCCTGTTGCCAGCTCCTGCATGAAGCCTGTCGATATGGAAGGGTGTGTGTGTGTGTGTGTGTGTGTGTGGAGAAAAGGGCTCAGTGTTTGTGCCGGTTCTTGTGGACTGACTTCATGGCCAGAGGGAGGAAGTGCTCTTGACTCTTGACCGGGGGGGGGAGGCTGCAGTGGTCCCTGGGTGTGCTGATGAAGCCAGCCCCCCCCCCCCGTTGTCTTCCGTGTCAAGAATGTTTGCGCTGAGTGCTCTCTGCCCCCGGAGCCCCAGGGGCTCTGGATCGCCACCTTTGGCTATAATTTCTGATTCAAATTGCGTTCTGTCAAGTCCATTTATCAT
Organism: Gekko gecko; assembly: GCA_029375565.1. Taxonomy (NCBI): domain Eukaryota; kingdom Metazoa; phylum Chordata; class Lepidosauria; order Squamata; family Gekkonidae; genus Gekko; species Gekko gecko. Next base: position 18,434,274 of record JAPDNY010000017.1, read on the forward strand.
AATCCTTGTGGGGTTTGCCAGACTTTGGGGGGCACCAGCTGCTGCTGCTGCTGCTGCTGAGAGCCAGGCCGACCCTCCTCCGCGGCTCCGTCTCCTCCTGCCCGTCTCCTCCTTGAGACGTCCTCTCTAGGGGTTGGCTTGCAAAACAGACAGCCACTTCTTCCTAGCCGCCTCCGCCAGAATGGAGCTGTGGCCGCCCTCCCTCCGATGGGCAAGGGCCTTCCCAGATCTGTGTCACAGAGAGGGGAGGGGAGGCACCGGAGCGCCCCCCTTCTGCCATCGAGCAGGACAGGGAGGGGGGCATGCGCGCGCGCACACACACACGTGAGCCCGTGCGCTCGCTGTCTTTTTTCCCTTCCTGCTTGAATTTCTCCCCGTGGGCCAGCCAGGCACAGCTGTGCCTTGTGTTGTGCTTTCTCATCAGATGCATTTCCAGCGCACGCAGGGGGGGGTGTCGGTATGAATATCTGCTCCGTGTTTTGAAGCATGGAACGACATCCTGCCTGCCCTGGCGGTCCTGCCAGCCACTGGGGGGTGCCGTTTCTGTTCTCAGCTCCTCCCTGGGTGTGGGAAAGGACCAGACTGGCACACTGGGGGCAGAAAAGGGGGGTATCCCAGTGGTAGTGGCAGACCTGTGCGCAGCCACACCAGGGTGGCCTTGCTGAAAGGGTTCCCCAGGCCCTGCCTGGCCTCCTGTCGCCAGTTCCCGGGGAGGGGTCCTGGTCTGGGTGTGGGACAGGGGTCGGCATGAGCCCCACGCCAGTCTGCTCGGCATGCAAAACTGGATGGAGGGAATCTGTAGGGGTCAGCCGGGAGGTGGGCGTGAAGGCCCCTGCTGGCCTGGAAGGAAGGTGGTTTCTCCTCAAAGACACACTCCTGGGTTTCTCTTCTGGTTGGCAGCTGGCGCCCCCGTCCTCAAACCTTGCATTGGGCCATTTCCTTGGGAATTGTTTTTGGTCGAGGAGAGACTGGCCAGGTCACGGTGGAATATGGGGATGAGGTGGTGGTGGTGGTGGCAGCTCGTGGCCTGGCTGTGTGGTAGGAAGGGGTTCCGGGAGTCTCTGCTTCCGCCTGCTCCGCTTGCAGCTAGGGAGAGTTCGCTCTCTGGGTGGGTGGGTGGGTGGGTGGGTGTCGCTTCACCGGCTGAGCTGAAAGGCGTTTCTTGGGGTGTTCCTTGGGGTGCCTGGTGTTCCTTACCTGACACGAGACCCGAGTTTTTGTTCTCCTCTGTTCCTGCCTTGTACTGTTTTATTGTCTGATGGTTTTGTGTTGTAAGCTACCCTGAGCCCACAATGAGCACGCTGGGCCTGGCTGGCCGGATCTCTGTGGTGTGCTTCCTCCCGTGCTAACGGCCTTCCTCCTCCTGCTCCTAGAGAGAAACCTGAACCCCAAAGCAGCCTGCCTTAAAAGGAGGGAAGAGGAGAAGGTGTCTGCCGTATCGGCAGAGCCGCCGCCCACGCATCCAGGAAGCCATCCTGGGCTTAGTGAAACTACCAACCCTATGGGTCATATGTGAACACCAGCCAGGTAAGGTCCATGTTTGCCGCTTGCCGTTAGAGACCCCGGGCGGAACTTCCCTGGGGGTGTGGGGCTAGCGGGGGGGGGCAGCTATGGCGGGGGGGTGCTTCCCGTGTCTCCGGGCTGCCACCCGGCCTTCCATTGGCCAGGCGTGCCACACTGCCGCTGGGTGGGGCTTGGGACTCACGGACCCAAAGCAAGCGTCTCTTGGGAACTGGCCTGGAGCAGACGTTGATTTCCACAGCAGCTGGATTCACGGGGCTGCCGGGGAACGCACATGTGGATCTGTCCCGCTCCCGAGGGGAGGGGGGGCAAGGGAGAGGGAGCCCGGCACAGGGCCCTGGATCCCGAGGGGCCTCTGCGTGGCCAGCCCTGCCTCCCGTTCCTCCGATCCCAGCTCTGCAAATCCGCCTGTCTCTGCTGGGGTTTTTTTGCTCCACAGTGGAATTTTTGCTCCACAGCTTAGAGGGAGCCTTGCCTGCCACCTGGCATCACTGACCAGGGCCCCGCCGCAGGCCAGCCGTCTTTATGCCGAGGGGAAAGGGCAGCCCTTGGGAAGCGTTGGCATTCGAGGTGCCGGTGCTGCTTTGCTGCCAACTCTTGTTTTTCCCACAGAATTCTGGAACTGCGGGGAGGAAGCCTAAAAGGTGACCTTTCCTTCCTAAGGACACAGACTAAAAACCGCACTAAACGGGAGACACCCCTGACCGGAGAAGCAAGCAGTCACCTGGCCGGCGGCACCCGCGTCTGAGGGGGCGGTGCCAGCCTCTTCCCCCGCGCCCCTGCTCCAGCACAATCAGAGACTCCCCCTCTCCACAGGCTGTGGGAGTTGCCTTGTGCCTAAATCGAATTGACACATGCATTGTAACGACAAGAGTTTATTTATTTGTAATGGAACTGTAAAGGTCTACATATGAAGGGGAAAGTTAAGCCTGTTGAAAGCTGATGGCGTATTTCACTTGATGCCGGCGTTCAGGAAAGCTGTCTTGTGTTCAGAGAGCAGAGCCGTGAAAAGCCACCGCTCCCCTGCCCGTAGCATTTCGAGCAAACCGACCAGTGTCTTAAGGGGGGGCGGGGCGGGCAGAGGTTCCTTTGGCCACTGGGCCCGGTGTGTGCCGCCGCCTCCCCCTCCCCCTCCCCCCGAGGTCTTTCTCTGTCTCAGCACTCTCATGGCCACAGCGCCTTGGTGCAGTGGCCACCCCAGGCAGCAGCATTTGGGGGCCCCCCCCGCCCCTGGAAGGAGGCTTTTGTCCCTCGAGATGCGCGTTTGTGTCTGCTGAGTACCCTCTGAGGGCTCCTAGCAAGGCTTGTCATGCGAGCCCTCGATTGGGTGAGGAGAACTGGCTCACCTCGAACCATCATTTTGTCTTCTGAGCAGCGAGTACGTATCCAATGTTAGCCAAATGCCAAGCACACAAGGTGTGGGGATGCACAGAGAGGACCCTCCTCGTTTCCCTGCCGCAGCCTCTAGTGAACAGCCTGATCCAAAGAGCCCCGCAATGGCTAGCAGGCTGAACTGACTTCACACACCACTGGGACACAGGAGTGACTGTCGCCAGCCTGTGCTCGCGGCTTCTCTCCTACCTCGTCCTTCTCGTCTGGGTTGCCAGGGTAGAGGGGGAGGCTCTCGGGCGGGATGGCTGCATCCAGCCCCAGTGTGAGTCCCCTTCCGGGCCTGCCCTTTCGGCGTCCCTAGAAACCGTCTTCCACTGTCACGTCCCCACGGGAGGGGGGGGAGGAGCCAGGCCAGGCCGTCTGCCCCGTTCTCGGGTGGCTCTCTCTTCCTGGGGGCACTCTGCTTGCATGCACAAAAGGCTCCGATCATGTGAAAGAACAAACGCGTAGGGCTCCGGACGGCCTCTGACTTGGCGATCCTGTGTCAGATGGCTCCAAACACCTCACTGGCTTGTGCCGTGACCAGCTGGACTTAGGTTCGCGTCGGTCCCCCCCGACCAGACGATTCTCCGTGGCCTTGTTCTTCGTTTTTCAGTGTTTCCTTGGCTCAGTGAACTGGCGCTCACGATGGCGAGTGAGAGTAGTCCCATGCCACTGCCTGACCGCCTTCCTTCCGAGCTTGTTGTCTCTTGGCTACATTAGACTTTTCCAGTATGCTCAGAAGCTTTCCTTCATAAAATAGAGAGAGAGAGAGAGAGAGAGAGAGAGAATAAATCATTTGGTTTATTTTTCACTGTAGCTAGTCTTTTATACAATAATCTTGTAAGAAAGTTTCTTGAATTCTAAATATTACTCTTTCTAGATTTTTGAAATTGAAAAAGGTTTTCAGTAAAAATTTTCTTACTTTATTTTACTATATTAGGTAGTAAAAATGTAGGGTTCTATACCATAACCTGTTCATTAATACCAGGAATTTACAATCGCCTTGTAAGAGCAGAGTAGGATGCTAGCATACTGTCGTAGTACCTATGGAGTGTTGTAAGAGCTACTTGTCCGAGATGAATGGCTTCTCATCTTGTTCTCCAGTTCCCATTGTGGGTTTATTGCAGATTTGTACCCTGTGTCAAATTTCAAGATATTACTGAGAAACTTTTTCCAGCCAGCAGCAAGAAGTTCATCAATCCTTTTCTGTCAGTGTAACAGAAAACACTATGTATATAACATTTATGTAGCAATAAATGTGCCATCTTTTTTTTAACTTTGTCGGTCAGTTTTTAACATTTCCTTGTTTGTCTTTTACGTTTCTGCACAGATGCAAAGAGCAGGGTTTGAAGGAGCTCGGGGGGGGGGGGTGCAACTCCAGGCATTGTCCTTCTGGATCGCGGTTGATGCCCGCCCAGGTGTCCACCTGTGGTTTTATTTCTAACCTGTGAAAGCTTGACCTGAAGTGTCACCTGCCATTAAACTACAAATATGTCTACTTCAATCCTTCAGACTTGCACAGCTATTTGAAAAAGTGTGCCTTGAACATGAAAGCTCACACCTTGAACAAACCGTTGCTGGTCTGAAAGGTGCCCCCGCTGGACTCTAAATCTGTTCTCCTGCTGCAGACCAACATGGCTGGCCCCCTGGAGCGATGATCCTCCTCACTTGTTCTTGACCAGCACCGAGAATCAAGGCACACCCACTCTGGCGATCGTCGGCAAGTTTGGCAGCTCCTCGTCGAAGCCAGGCCGCGACTGTGGGTGTCACTCCCAGCGGGGGGTGGGGGGTGGCGCTTGTCCCCCAGCTCCTCTTCCTGCTCCGAAACGTTTCCCTTCCTCCGAGTGCTCGGGGAGCTGAGCTTGTGGGGTGCGAGGCTGGGAGACCAGCCGCTCCTCTTCCTTCAGGCAAAGCTCTTCTGCAGACAGGATGGAGGTCAAAATCAAGAGCAAACATCTGACCGCGTTGAATGCTTCCTCGCCTTTTGGTTCGGCTGCTGGGCTTCTGGTCGGAGAGGTCTTATTGCCTGCTCTTGGGGGGCGGGGGGGGCCTCAATTGCCTGGGGGCTTTGTGGTGTTGTCCCGCCTCTCGCAAAGAGCCAGCAGCGGCAGAGGGGCTGTGTCTTTTGCTGTTAAGTTGCGACACGGTTCTCTAGCAAGTGTGTGTTCCTTCAGTGTTCGGCTGTAGAAGGGGAGAACAGGCTCCCCCCGCCCCCGGGAAGACCAAGGCTTTGACCTTTGTCTGCCTGCTGGCCAAGGCACTGCCGCTTGCCCCCTGGTCCTTGGGACTCTTTCCAGCAGCTGGCAAGAGGGGCACGTGCCACCTTAGAGGCACTGCGTGTGCATAATGCCCACGCTTTGATTTTTTCCAAGCTGCCCTTGTTTGTCTCTGCAAAGGTACCCTGCACTCCCCCCACCCCCACCCCCGGACACCCTAGGAGAAGGCCCTGGTGGGGGGGGGGTTCTGTTGGCCTTGAAGGGGGGGCGGCGCTCAGGTGCAGAGGATTAACCCGGCACTCTTTGGAGGCTTCCGAGGAAACCTTTGAAGCTGGGCGTGGATAAACAAGTCTGCCGGGGCCCTGGGAGGCTTTGCCCTTTTCCTTCCTCTCTCTGAGAGGAAATGGCTCTGCTTTGGGCCGGGGGTGGGGGGGGTGGGGGGCGGGGAGCAGAGGCTGGCTGTTGGTTCGCCTCCAAATACACGGATGGAGTCCGAGTGTGAACCACCTGATGGCCCTGACCCCTCCTTCCAGAAACTCAGAGGGTGGGAGGAGGCGACCTTTTACCTTAAGTGTTGCTGAATATCCCCCCCTCCTTCCCCCCACTTTGTCCTTTTCCTTGTGTGTCTCTCCCCCACACACCCCCACGTCCCAAAGTTGTATTCAGGAAAGAAACCTTTTGAGGCAGGAGTGAAGACAGCTTGGCGCCTATGCACGGCCTGCTGAGCTGGAGAGCAAGACACCCTGCAGACACCCCTTTCCCTGCCTGCTTCCCCAGGGCCCCCACCCCCCGTCCTCCTCTGGGCTTGTGTGAAGCACAGAAAATCAGGGCAGGGGGAGCAGAGCCCCCTCTGGCTGCTGGCAAAAGGAGGTGGTGAGCCTCAACTTCCCCCTGGGAGAAGGGGAGAGGTGTGGACGGGAGAGACCCCCTCCCTCCCCGAGCACAGCTGCCCCCTCCCTCTCCCCTCCGCCAGGCCAGGCCAGGCAGTGGGCAGCTGGGGGCCCAGCCAAGAGGGCCACTGAGCTGAGGCAGGCCCTGGCCGATGGCCTAGGCGGGGGTCTCTCTTGAGGCCTTCTGTCGGCCACCTGGCCAGAGAGCCAGCGGGCCCACGTGAGGAGGAGGAGGAGCCCCCCTCTGGCCTGCTCCCTGGTCGACTGGCTCAGGAGTCCCTTCTGGGGATGCCATGGGGGGGGGGGGGGCAGCTGTGGACAGACCCGGGCCTGGCGTCTCCTCAGCACCCCTCTGGAAGTCCAGCCCAGGCCGCAGCTGGCCCCACCGGTTTGGCTCCTTCTCTGGAGCAGGAAGCTGCTCCCGCAGGGATTGTGGCCCCCTGAGCTGAGGAACTCCCAGGCCAGCTCCGCCCCAGCAGGGAAGGGCCAGAGTGGAAAGCAGAGAGAGGACGACCACCTCAGCGGCCCTGCCGAGGCCAGCAATGGCTGTGACCGAGGCCTGCGGGGCCTGACCCACCTTCCAGCCGTCTCCTGGGGCCCAGCTTGTTCTGGTGGGACGTAATTTGGCCTTGGCTTGTGGGCCCCACATCTTAGCCAGCCCCATCCCTGTCCACATGTGGTGCTCAGGCACCGAACTGCTGGCACCTCTGTGAGACACACTCTTCAGAGAGCTGAGCCCTTGGAAATATTGTGACACGTTGGGAGTCAGGTGCAGGGCTCTGTCCTACAAGGAGACCTCAGATTAGAAACAGGAAGAAGAGGAGGAGGAGGAGACTGGATTTATACCCTGCCTTTCACTCAGAGACTCCCTTCCGCTCCCCACAACAGACACCCTGTGAGGTAGGTGAGGCTGAGAGCTCTGACAGAAACGGCTCTTTTTCAAGGACAGCTGTGCCAGAACTAGGGTTTGCCCAAGGTCACACCAGCAGCTGCGAGTGGAGGAGTGGGGAACCAGACCCGGTTCTCCCAGATTAGAGTCCGCGCACTTAACCACTACACCAAACTGGCTCTGCTGGGGAAATCCCTCAAGAAGCAAGAAATTTTAGTTTCAGGTGGGTAGCCATGTTGGTCTGAAGCCACAGAATGCAGTTTGAGTCCAGTGGCACTTTTAAGACTTTCTGGGTCTTAAAGGTGCCACTGGACTCAATCTTTGTTCCAAGGAGTCTTAGGTGATGGTGGTTGTTTTTTAGTTGGCCTTTAGATCTGCCTCTTTTTGATTCCACCTCTGCCCTCTAACTGAAGAGGCTGGGAAGTGGGGCACTGTGGACAGGCAGAGATGGCGTCTCCCCACAGAGAAGCCCTGGCCGGGTGGAGCTTTGCTGTCTTCCGTCGGGCCGGTGATGCGCCCATCCGGTCTGGGGCTTCTCTCTCTTCAGGCTGGCGCAAGGGTCTCCAGCGAACCTGCTGGGCAGGTCTTTGTGTGTGGCGCTTTTCAGTCGCCTTCCTGCCTCTGAATAAGGTCAAGGGCCCTTGGTGTGCTGGTGCCGAGGAATGGCAGGAGGTGCCCCTTCCTGTTGGCGGGAGCTTCCAATCAGTATCCTCCTGGGCAAGCTGGCAACAAGGAAGCTGCCCAAATAGTTTGGATGTGCAGAAAAGTCCAAAAGTAGCATTCAGATACTTTCCAAATCACGTTTGTTTCTTGTTAATCTCCAGTCCTCTCTACCAATTTCCTTTCGGGGTAGGGCAACAATAGCCAATGAGGTGAGGGTGCAGCCTGCCTGAGGAACTAGATCTTCACATGCAGAGACACGGGTGAACATTCTGGGGCGGGGAAAGGCCTTCCACGGGCTTGCCCAGAAGTCCCTGATGGAGGGATTCACACCTGTCGGCTGCCCCCTCTGCTGTATGGGGTGGTATCCAACTTCCGCCACCTGAGGAAGCAGTGTCCATCTCACCTTAATTAGAGTGGGCTGTCTCTTTAAGATGTGCCTCGCCTGGGAACTAGGCCAAGCTGCAAGGAACCGTTAAATGCCAACATGCAGCTGATGCCCTGGCATCAGGGCTGGTTGGGCAGTGCAACATGGGATATCGACTCTTGCAGTCTCAACTAGGAAATCCCATGTGTGTCTGTTATGGGAGGGGGGAAGTATTCCTGTGCCCTTGGACATGCATCCGGAGGGTTCCAGGAGAGGCCTCTCCTCTAGCACTTCTTGAGCCTGTTGGTGGTCTCTTTGTGGTGCTTGATAGCAAAATGCATCCTACCCTTTCCCTGGTGTGTGGAGTGCTTGTTTCTCAAAGCACTCGGCATATCTCTCCCCCTTTGTGAATCTTGGCTTGAAGCCGCTGCCCAAAAGTCGCTTGTGCTTCCTGGCCTTCCGTCGGCTCCCACTTGCATCACGGAGGCAGCAACCAAATCTCCATCAAAGGCTTAAGGAAACAATAATCCACGCTTGCCCTAATTCTTCTCCACAAGCGTCTTGGTCTGACGAGAGCAGGCATTACACTTTCCCTGGTTTTTCCTGCCTAAAATATCTCCCCCAATTAGAACTTGTGGCTTCCCTCCTTCCCATTCTGTGGGAAAAAATGCCTCCACGGTCATCTGCTCATAATTACTCGCCCTTTGAATTGCCTGGTGCAAATTTCCGGCTGTCTTTTCACAACACCATCCAAATGCGCATGCGCTGCAACCCACCAGCAGCATTCCTTCTGGGAGACAGACAGGAAAGGAGGGATTTTTTGTTTCAGTCCTTGGAATCCAAAAAGCAGTTGTCTTGTTTGGGTATGAACTCGTATTTTAAAAGAATTATTTCAAACACCTGGACACTGCTGTTCCCTGCTCCCCTCCCAGACAGTGAGAAGCTCCAGAGATGGTTTGGGCCCCTTCAGCTGAGAGATCTTGTTTTACAGACAAGTCCAGCGCAGGTGGACACAGAGGCACTCCCCCACCCCCAGAGGCACTCCCCCTGCCAATCCACCGCATCCCATAAGAGCTCCAGGGGGCAAGCAGCGTTCCCCTTGGCCAGCTGGCCTGCCACTTCCTCACTGGTCCTCCAGAAGTGCACACTTTCCCCATCCAGCAAAAGCCACTGGTCCACAAACATTCCTCTACCAAAGGCCAAACCCATTCACAGCGATCCAGCAGCAGCCAGTACCATGGCCTGCTCTCTGTTTCGGGCCCAAGTTAGCTTCCCTTTGAGGAGACCCTGCTGGAGAATGACATGGTCTGTCTCTGGCATCTCTGCTTGAGGCATGAAATCCAAGCAAAGCCCCAGGGAACTCCCAAAACCATGAGCAGCCCATCCCCAGAGGGCCATCCCTGTAGCCCTGCCATCCAAGGCTGTGCCCGCAGTTTCCAGCTGGAAATACTCCACTCCTTCTCCTCACAACCCACAAGGTGTGGTTCTGTCCTCCTGTATGTGTGCCTGGGCATGCATGCACTGCCACATGTTGGGCTGCGACAGAGAAGATGCCGAGTTTTGTAGAAGAGCACCAGGTGAGAGTCAGGAAGACCTGATGGCATGCAAAGGGTCTGGGCAAGAGTTAATCTCACTGAGCTGTCGCATTTGTGCAGGCCAGGAGGAAGAAGGCTTGCTCGGGCCACCTGATCATCCACGGGCAGCTGGATCCAGTCTTCTCACATCTCCTTTCGCTTGCTAGACTGAAGCCTTCTCACCAGGGGGAACTGGGACTGGGTGGAAGTCCGGCTGCAGAAGCAAGCCAGTTCCGGAGAACCTCCCAAGATATTTTGGGAATAAACATACATAGTTGCTTATTCCCAGTTCCCACAAGAAAAGGGACATCTGGGCAATGTGGCATCATCTCCCAGAGGGGGACCGCCGGCAGACGGGATACTGGCCGGGGCCACCCGAGAGCTCCCAAGTCCCAGGGCTGTCTGCCTAGGCCGGACCACTTGGCAGCAAGTTCCCTTTGACTCGGTGGAACCGACTCCCAAGGTGGGTGATCAGGATGCAGAAGCTGGGAAATACCCCCCCCGCAGCCCCCCAACTCCATCCTGGGAACTGGGCCCATTAAGCTCCAAGCAGAGACTGTAAGAATCACTAGCTGGGGAAGCCGGGTGTGTGCAGGGGGAGGGGGAGTGTGCGGCAGAGCTTTTCTCCCTCTCCCAAAATACTGGAACCTGGAGCTGAAGGGTGGGAAATTCAGGACAGACAAAAGAATATACTTCTGCACAGAGCATAGTTAAACTGTGGCACTCCCTGTCCCAGGATGTGGTCACGGCCGCCAACTTGGAAGGCTGTAAATCGTTGCTCCCTCTAAGCTGTGGAGAGTCTTGTGAGCCCAAATCCTACTTTGTGAGCTCCTGGCATGAAAGCAGCTGTGAGCCAGCGATTGGGCTGCTGCATCAGTTGGTCTGCTCTGGAGCCCTCCTTCCTGAGTGAAAACAAAAATGTGTGAGCTGGAGGCTAGAAAACTGTGAGCTAGCTCACACTCACTCAGCTTAGAGGGTGCACTGTACAGTGGCCTCATCCATGGAGGGTGGGGCTATCGATGGCTCCTGGTCCCGATGGAGATCTATGCCCTCCAGTCTTTGAATTAGTTACGGGGGGGGGGGGATCAATGGGTGGGAAGATGCTGTTCCCGCTAGCCTGCTCCTGGGCTCCCTGGAGGGCCCTGTGGGGACAGGATGCTGGACTTGGTGGGCCTTTGGTCTGATCCAGCAGGGCTCCAAGGTCCTTGCATTGCCTCTGCCCCAGGCTCTCCCAGAAAAAGCCCCCCCCCTCTCTCTCTCACACACACGGCCATTTGCAGCGAGGCCTCCTGATGATTAGGCTAAGGGCAAGATGCTCTTGTGAAGTGCGATGCCAGCTCTTTTTCTTCGCTTTGGTCTTGCAGAGGGGCCTAGTCGGATCACTCCACTGGGGCCACACGCTCTGGCGAGGAGCTACCCACGGCTGCCCGGGCCCCCCGGGTGCCTCCCTTTGAGCTGACTGTCGCAAGGGCGTCATGCTGAACCGGATCGCAGCAGAGACTGACATCAGACCACAGCCTGAAATCTTGCCTAGGCAGGACTTACAACTCTGGACACGGCATGCATGAATCCCACCGAGATGGCCAAAGAGCCATGCTAAAGTCTTGGGGCCAGTGTTCCCTCTAAGGTGAGTTAGTGTGAGCTAGCTCATGAGTTTTTAGCCTCCGGCTCACACATTTTTGTCCTCGCTCAGGAAGGATGGCTCCAGAGCAAACTAATTTATACAGCAGCCAAATGGCTCGCCCACAACTTTAATGGCAGGAGCTCGCAAAGGAGAATTTTTGCTCACAAGACTCCACAGCTTACGGGAAGCATTGCTTGGGGCTCTCATTCCGTTGTGGGCATCGGTGAGTCCAGCATGGCCCAGATCAGGAGAAACAAGGCTTCACACCTCACCTGTAACCTGTCTTGCTTTGTACACATTTTATCATGGCTGAGCAAACTGCTGGGTTCAGAACCAGATGAAAGCGTAGATCAAAGTTAGAATCCAGTCAGGCACCTTTAAGACCAACACAGTTTTATTCAGTGTGAGCTCAAGGTTAAAGGTTTAAGGTTAAAAGGTTTAACCTTGAGCTCACAGCATGAATAAAACTGTTGGTCTTCAAGGAGCCCCCACTCGACTCTAACTTTGTTCTATTGCTTCAGACCAACAGGCCTGCCCACTTTGATCTAGCCAGATGAAAGTGTGTCTTCCCACCAGATGGCGCCATTGCACAACTTCGGGCGCCATATCACCCCCCCCCCCCCTTCTCAAGGAGACACAAGGAAGTCAAAATACTCTTTTGCACTCCAACTTGCAGTTGAGTCTATAAAGTTCCACCCACAGGTCAACCAGGCAAGGTCTTCCCTTCAGCACAAAGAGACAGGGAATGCGTTGGCCCTGTCCCCCCTTGCCCCCCCCCCAGGGGCTTGTTGGCCTGTCACAGGCTGAGCAGCAGAGGGGGCCGGGAAGGCTTCCTAAGACGGGCCAGCCCAGGGAGGAAGCATCTCAGGGCTTCCTCACTGTCCCGGAAGAACTTCGCAAACGGAACAGGAGACTGGACCCCACCCCACCCCCTCACTTAGCTAAAGCAGCCCCCCCACACACACACCTCTTGAGAGCCAGTTTGGTGTAGTGGTTAGGAGCGCGGACTGTAATCCGGGAGAACCAGGTTTCATTTCCCCACTCCTCCACATGAAGCTGCTGGGTGACCTTGGGCAAGCCATAGTTCTGATAAGAGCTGCCTTTGGAAAAAGAGCAGTTTCTGTCAGAGCTCTCTCAGCCCCGCCTGCCTCACAGGGTGTCTGTTGTGGGGAGGGGGAGGGAAAGGAGTTTGTAAGCCGCTCTGAGACTCCCTTGTGTAGTGAAGGGCGGGGTATAAATCCAATCTCTTCCTCTTCTTCTTTGTTGCCCACCTCTCACCGCTTGCTTTCCGAAACTCCTCCTTGCATGGATCCAGGCTTCGCACTGCTTCCTGTCGCTGGTTAATACTGTGACCGGAGATTTGTATCCTGGGCCCAGTTGTAATGGGACAAGATGCGGAGGAGCAAGAAGCCCGGCAAAGGTGCTTCTCCGTGGTCTCTGTGCACCACCGCAGGTGCGGGGCCTCCAGCGGGACCCAGGTGTGGGACTCGCCATCTGGGTCCTTTAGATTAGTGGTATTCGTCTTATTCAGATGTTTGTCATTATTCTACATCATCCAGAGCCCTGCAGTAGCAGGGACTGGGCAATCCATCATCACCATCAGCGCATCCGCCTGGTTTACTGCCTTGCCCTTCATGGTGCAAAGCAATGGCTTGACTTCCCCCCCACCCACCCCTTTGGCAGCAAGGGGCTGAAGGCCAACAGCGAACCCCCCCCATAAGGCCTGTGCCCCCCCCCCACACCCGGAGGTGGGCTTTTGTCCAGAGCGGCTGTGAGCCAGGGCTGGCTTGGTCGGACTGGCCTTGGCAGGGGCCCTGGATCCCCGGCTCTCCTTCCCCACCTTTGTGGCCTGGCCTCGCCCTACTCACAGCGCCAGAGAGGGAAAACCATTAAAAAGAGAGCCCGGTCGGTTCCCCGCCCGGGCGCCTGAAACAAATGACACGCTCAGTCACCCGCTCAGATCTTGCAGTGGACACCCAAGGGCTCTTCGGCCTCCGGTAGTTTTCCAAATGTCAGGCAAGAGTTCTGTTCCCCTCCCTGATCTTCACACCCTGGAATCCTGGCAGGATATTCTGCCTGCTGGAGGGTGCTGAGGGAGCACCTCTCCTCTGGGGCCAAGGAACAGTCTATCCCGGGGACTGCAGCCGTCTCTGCTCCCACTGCAGGTTGGTGCTTAGAGCCTCCGAGCTGCCACACCTGTCTTGGACTGGAGGAGCTGTTTCCCTCTTCCTGGGCCCGCATGGGAGCTGAATAAGACCCTGCTCAGTACTGGAAGGGCTGCTTCACTCGTCTCCAGGCCGCTTTCCATGTGATTCACACATGGGATTCACTGCCACAGGAGGTGGCGGCAGCTACAAGCATGGACGGCTTCAAGAGGGAATTAGAAAAGCACGTGGAGCAGAAGTCCATCAGTGGCTCTTAGCCACAAGGTACAAATAGGAACTCTCTGTCTGGGGAAAGGGATGCTCTGAATTCTTGGTGCTTGCGGGGGGGGGGGAGCAACAGTGGGAGGGCTTCTAGGGTCCTGGCCCCACTGCTGGACCTCCTGATGGCCCCTGCTATTTCTGGCCACTGTGTGTGACACAGAGTGTTGGACTGGATGGGCCACTGGCCTGATCCAACATTGGCTTCTCTTACGTTCTTATGAAGGGGCAAGCCAGCTGCCCGTGGCCCAGACTCCACCGTGGGGAGAGGGTGCAGGGGGGCCAGTCCCACCTTCTCATCTGCTGTTGCCTGTGGGAACAAAGTCATTCTGGAGCAGGTTCTTTAGGGAAAGGTGGTTATCCCGCCCCTCCTGGTGGCTTCCAATCCAATTACTGAAAACAACCAAAATTAATAAAGGAAGCAACAACTAACCATAAAATCCAGACATTAAAACATTTTCTTTAGGAGCCAATAGGGACAAACTCTTGTTGAAGCCGGCCCCAGATGTAAGACCCCTTAAATCTATTTTCTTGCAAGCCAAGAAGTAGCGAATAAACACAGGCGGGGGGGCAGCCAGAACCTTGAAAGATGGGGGGGGGTTGTTGTTTCCCAGCAGATACAGAAACCCTAGCAGACTGGGCACCCAGAACACCAGCTGGCAGGAAGCAGTCCCAGAGTGGAGGGGCCAACCCCCAGAAGACCTGGCCTCTGGTCAGTGTTCCTCTGAAGCAGAGCTTAACCCAGCGGGGGGCTCCTCTGGAGAGAAAGCGGACTTCTTTTACATGTACTGCTGCCCCCAGTTCACCCTTGCTGAGTGTGCTGGTTCCCAAGGCTCACACCACAGTCTTTGGGAGTAGCCCCAGAGAGAGAATGTAGCAGCAGCAACAGCTTCACTGGGGACAGGATCAGCCCGGGGCTCAGAGCAGCCGGGGACTCAGGGGAGCGCAGCTGTACCAGGAAGTTATGGGCCCCAGGGCCCTGCTGGTCCCACCTCCCAACAGTCCTGTAATGCGGGTCAGGATCAGACGGTATGTTTTTCCTGGGGAAGGGCTGCCCAGGGGGTAACTGGGCATGGGAAGCCAGGCCGCCACCACCACCACCACCACCCCGCGCCTCCTGAGGGTAGGCAGGTCCCTCCGTGGAAGTGCCCCCCGCCGCCAAAATATCCTGGTGGGGGGCGGTGGGAGCTGCCAGCTGCATGTCGGGCTGGATCCCGGAGGAGCCCGGCTTGGCCCTCGGATTTCAGGTGGGGGGGAGGGGGGTGGCAGGAGAAGCCCAAACCACTTCGGCAGCGCAGTCACGCGGGTCTGAATCTGGCGAGGCGCAGAGCGGGGGATGGGTGAAGTGCGATGTTCAAGTGGTCTGCCCTGGCCAGAGAAAGCGGGAGTCCCCGGCGGCGCCCCGGAGAGACACTCCGCAGTGCTCGGCCTCCGCCCGGGGCTGGCAGACAGACACCTAGAACCCTCTCCCCCCCCACCCCGGCAAGGCGGTTCACAAGGGCGCGGGGGGGAGCCCCAGGGCTAGGCCGCCGCCCTCTCCTCCTCCCCCAGCGCCCCCCTTGCGGGCCTCGAAAGGGCTGGCCAAGCTCGCCCAGCCCAGCACGTGCTCGGGGGTCGTTGCCGCCAGCAGCAGGCAGGCCGCGTCCGAGAAGTGCTCGCCGGCCCGTGTGCAGAGTGCCCGGGGCGGCCCTCCTCCTCCTCCCTCGCCTCGCCCCCTGGCGTGCCGCTCCGCCCCGGCCGGGCTGCTCCGGGCGGGCGGTCGCCTCGCTGTCTCCGGCCCCGGCCGGTCCCTCCCACGCCAAACAGAGCGAACCAGCCAGCCAGCGAGCGCCCCTGCCTGCCTGCCTGCCTGCCTGCCCGCCCGGGCGCCGACGGGACGGTGAGTGGGCGCGGCGGGGCGGGCCCGGGGCTGCGGAGCCTCTTGCCGGAGCGGGGCCCCTGGCGGCGGCAGGGTGTCGGCGCACAGGCCGGGCCCGCCTCCTTCCTGCCGGGGCTCGGGAACGACGACTCCCGCTTCGGGGCCCGGGTCCGAGCGGCGGGTTCTGCCCCCTCGTCCCGGCGCTTCCCGAGGTACAGAAGTCGGGCGGCGGCCAGAGCCTTGGCGGGGGGTTCCTCTGGTGGTCACCCGGCGCCGGGCCTGGGAAGGAGGGAGGTAGGCGCAGGGGTACTTCAAAACCCGTCCCCCCTTCGCCGCAGTGCACCTCCAGGCCTCCGTCGGAGCTGGAGAGCAGCTCTTTGGAAGGGCTTGATTCGAACTCCTGCCCAGACTTTTATGCCGAGTATTTGTTGAGGCAACTTCTGCTAGAACAGTCCGTGGTCCTGCTTTTGGGGCGGACTGGGGGGGTGAGTCGGCTGCTGTTCGGAGGCCTGTCCTAACATCTGCTGTTAATGGACACCTTGGAAAGAGCCTCCGGGAAGGGTAGAATTATGGCTTTAAAAGGCCCGGCACTTCTAAAGGTGCATCTGCCAGGCGGCAGACTTCAGTGCAGGCACTGCTGGGTGGGGGGCCAGCCGGAGCAAAGCCTGCAGGTTGCCCCCCACCCCCAGCTTTTCCAGCCCAGATCCCCTTGCCAGACATCCCTGCCCAGCATTCCCTTCTCATTGCAGGCCGGGTTCAAATCTGGTGGCTCCTCTGTGGGGTCTGCCCTGGTCTCAGTAGTGGTGCTTTCAGAGGGGCAGTGAGAACATTTGCTACTTGGAAGACTTTGAGGGCAGCTGAAGAGTGTTGGTTTTTAGATTATGCTCTGGTGTTTCTACTTCGGCAGCAAGAGTAGGTGGCTTTATGGCTGCCATCAGCCATAATTCTCGTCCAGATTATTTGAGCCAAGTGTGGGTATATAAATCTCCCCCCCTCCAGGTAAAAGGATGACCATCCACAGCTCAGGGCATTTTGGGATGCAGCGCTTGTCATTTTGCCACTCCTGCTCGGGTTCTAGCTGAATATCAGGTTGGTGCGGCTTGTGCTGTTCTTTGGGGTGTGCTTCATCAGGGGTGTATGCTGATCTGCAGCGTCCCGTGTCCCCCCCCCGGGGGGGCATCTGAAATCGGAGGAAACAAGAGGCTGGTCTTGCATCGATGGGGGGCACCCATGAGACCCTTGCCGTCCACTTTGCCTAGCCAAGCCAGGTTCTCGTCTTTGCCTGGATCTGTGGGCGCCCTTCGCCTGTGCACGCCTGCCAGTCAGGAACTGTGGTCTGGAGGCTGAGATCCCGAGGGGGAGGGAGGAGAGGCTGCTTCTGTGAGTCAGACCGGGAGTTCGGCTGCTGGCAGTTCAGGTTATCCTTTGAAGGACACCCCAGGAAGGAAGGAAGGTTCATTTTCTAACAATCCCTGGCAAGGTCTTGGTATAGTTGGAGTCTCTTTTTCTTTAAAGTTTCCACGGGAATGACTTGTGCTTTATACGAAACAGAGGATGGTAGGGGAATGAATCTTGTGTGTGTGTGTGTGTGTGCGCACGGAGGGGAGGGGGAGAGAGAGCACCAATTTCCCATTCTGAAGGGGAGTGGTTACAGGTCAAACGCTTGAGAGAGTTAAAAACAGAGCCATGCACAAAGCTGTGTGAGGCCAACCAGGCTTGGGGCACTTTTTTACCTGGAGGCCGCAGGGAGACGGGCTTTGCAAGTGAATGGCCTGACCTCTGGCACACATTCCCCACCCACCCATTGCACAAGCCCAGAGAGATATTTTTAGGGAGGAGGGCCAGGTACGCAAAGGCAGGGAGAAGTCATGCCCTTGTTTTCCTGACATATTTTTTTAAAAAAACAACCACCAAAAACCTCTTCCATTGATCTGAGCTCCTCAGACAAAAGTGGAAAGAGAGTGTGGGCAAGGAGGGAGGCGGGCTGTTTGAAGTGGCCGGGGATTTTCAGCAGGGGAAATGCTGGCCGGGTTTTAACGGGACAAAACCAAAGTCCAGAGCGGCAGCCGGAAGACCACCCCCCCTTTACTTTCCAGATCCGTGGAGAGGAAACCATGTTGGGAGTTCTTGGGATGGGGGGAGACTGACCTGCCGTTCAGACCGTGTCGCAGAAGCAGAGGAAAGGGAAGTCTCCGTGTCAGAGGAGAGGCCCTTTAGATGAAGCCCCCCTTTTAAAGAGCGGCCTGTGGCTTTGGGGAGCAGTTCTCCCGGGTTTCGGCTCCACAGGGGTCGGTGACGGTTGCCCGGTCTTTGGGCAGGGAGCTTGAGCGTCACAAGCAGGGCTGGCAGAAGCCATTGCAGGTTCGTGAGGGCAGCTGTAGGGGGCACGGCCCTTTGTTTTCGGGGCGTCTGGAGGGTTTTCCCACCACACCTCCCCTGTCCACCGGGAAGGCTGGCGCTACACCTGGCCCCAGGACTGGCCCGGAAAGCCCCACCTTGCAGTGTTGTGAGTCCTGATTTGGGCTTTTCGCCCTTAATGATAACCCATAAAATGCTCTTCCAGGCTAGAGTCAGGCTGGACCCCATCCTGCTTTCTTGTGTCATGTGGAGCACAGGCCTGGGATCGCGGTGGGATCTGCCAGGGAGTTCTGCTTGCTTGGTTTTAGTGGTGAGAGAGCAGGCCAGCGGGCAGCGTGTCCGGACAGAGGGCATGTGACTCCTAGCAAAGGGGGAAGGAGTGGAGCGGCCCCTTCTCAGCACTGTCCTAGCTGCTGCACTGCCCCTGCCCCGGTGAACCTGCCCCCCCCCCCGGCCCTTCCTGCCCAGCACTTGAGGCCGCAGCACAGATGTTACCACCTCCTGCTCAGAATCTGCCACGCACTCCTGGTCCGGACCTGGGATGTTCTGCCAGGGGCGCATCTTCTGGGAAGCCCTGCCAGCTGCTGGGCTGAAGGATAACAGGCTGACACCTCCCTGTTTCCTGGCTGTTTGTAAGGCCCTGCTGCCTGGGACAGAACCTGGTCGAGGTGGCGGGTCTCTTGCAAATGGAAGTAAAGAAAATGAAGGCGAGGGAATCCTGCAGCAGTGGAATGAGGTAACGGGCGTGTAGAAGAAACCCCTGTGATGCGTAAGCAACATCCTCAGTTGGCCAGAAATGGGTGAACAGTGGGACCCAAATGCAGTGGCATGAGTCATGCACCACCTGTGATGCTTTCGTGCAAGGCTTGCATGTACAGCTGTTGTTGTAGGGGTCTTCTTTCTTACATGCCCAGGGAAATGCTGATTGCCACTTTGGGGTCAGGAAGCAATTGTTCTCCAGGCCATTTTGCTGGGGATCCTGAAGGTTTTTTGCCATCTTCTAGGCATGGAACAGCAGTCACTGCAGATGTGGAGGGGGAGGTATTTGAGTTTCCTGCATTGTGCAAGGGGTTGGACTAGATGACCCTGGAGGTGCCTTCCAACTCTACGATTCTATGATGGTTGCAACAACAGGCAGCACGGGGAGACTGCACACTCTTCATAGTTTTGCCACATGAACTGAAGGCCCAGAGGGAGGGGCTGAGACAACCATGGTCTCAGTCAACCCCCACCCCCCCAAGGAATGATTCACCTGTCGGGTAGCGGCAGAGTGTCCAGGGAGATGGAACTCTTCTCCCACCTGCTCCTGAATCCCAGCGTGTTGGCCTCAGGCTTGTCTGTGTGTAAGGTTTAAATTAAGGGTGGGAAGGTACCAGCTGGATCAAACTTTTTCGCGGTCAGAGCTGTGTAGCAGTGGAATCGGCAGCCCGGGGAGGTGGTGAGCTCCCCCCCACTGGCAGCCTTTAAGCAGCTGCAGCTGGAAAACCCCTTGTGAGGGATGCTCTAAGTTGATCCTCCACTGAGCAGGGGGCTGGACTAGATGGCTTGCATGAGCCCTTCCAACTCTGTGTGATCCTATGAGGGAGGCAGAGCTGCTTGATCTGTCTGGAGCAGAAGGCGTTGGCCGTGCCAACGCTGGTTCAAGAGGAAATGACTGCAATTCAGTTAATCTTGCCGTGTTCTTTATCTGTCCTGAGGCAGTACTGGGTGGTCTGCTGGTGAGCAGCCGTCTTTCTTCCCCCGCCGACCCATTTTGCCATCTTTCCTAGTATTTGGTCAGTTCCAGGCTGCGGAGGGTACCGGACAGAGGAGCCCCCCCTGCCCTCGTTTCCTTCTTGATTGACTCACTTGGTGTAGTGGTTTGGAGCCAGTTTGGTGTAGTGGTTAAGTGTGCAGACTCTGATCTGGGAGAACCGAGTTTGATTCCCCACTCCTCCACTTGCACCTTGGGCAAGCCATAGTTCTGTTAGAGCTGTTCTCTCAAGGACAGTTCTTGAAAGAGCTCTCTCAGCCCCACCTACCTCACAGGGTGTCTGTTGTGGGAAGGCAAAAGAGATGGTAAGCCGCTCTGAGACTCCTTTAGGTAGTGAAGGGTGGGGTATAAATCCAATCCCCTCTTCTTCCATTGGGGTCTTCTTTCACAAACAGTTCATTATTTCGGGGGGGGGGTGTTCAAGGCTGTTTGGCCAGGTTTGTTTGGCCTTTGGCGAGCGGCTGCAGTTTTCCTCTCCCTGCGGATCATGCCCTTTTGCCAGCAGAGGCTGGAGGAGGTCGGCTGACTGCTCGCAAGCAAACATCAGGGTCTCATGGAGCGGGGCAGTGGGGGTGTGAGTGAACTGTGAACCTGTCTCCTTCATCCGGGAAAAGCACGGGTTTTCCATTAATAGCATTCCACTGAAGGGCCAAAGTCTCTGGCAGGGAATCCTGGAGGGGAATGGAGGTGCGTAGGAAGTTGGAAGCAAATTGGGGACTTTTATTCAGAGCCTTTTCATGCGCTGTGATTTTTCCTTGTCAATATATCCCCCCCTGCAGCCCCGCCCTGTGCCAGGCACAGCTGAATGCTCCCCAGCCTTGTGGGGTGCTTGGCAAGCCCAGGGCCACTCCTACCAAGGCCTCCCTTTAAGCTGTGGAGTCCTGTGAGCAAAAATTCTACTTTGGGAGCTACCAGCATTAAAGTGAGCAGGCAGGTGATTTGGCTCCTGCATAAATGAGTTTGCTCTGGACTGGAGCCGTCCTTCCTGAGCTAAGACAAAAATGTGTGAGCCGGAGGCTAAAAAACTGTGAGCTAGCGCACACTAAGTCAGCTTAGAGGGAACACTGATCCGGGGGTGGGGTGGGGTGCCCTGAGGCACCGTTCAGCCAGTCTTCAGAGGAAAGGCTGACAAACCCAAAATGGTGCTTGGGGGGCTCAGAATTCTCTCTCCACTGCCTTTCTCTCCCCTGCTTTGTTCAAGGCATTCAGAGCGGCAGCAGTGGTGGGACTCCTTGTTATCTTCTAGAAGGAGAACTGAGAGCCACAGAGGCCCCTCTGAGCTCCACAGGGGCGATGCCATCATGGGTGTGCTTGTACCGTTGGGGGTCTCTCTCTCCCCGGCTCCTTTGGGCCATGACTGTGCCTTCCAAGTGCAGTAGGAGGCTGAGAGCTGCTTCCCTGTACTCTTTCCTACATGGCATCAGGCAGATTTGGATTCAGGGCCACACCAGGGGTTTGGAGCGGCACAGATGTGGTCCTGTCCCACCCAAGCACCCCTTGCTGCTGCTGCCGTCGCCCTGAGCTATCAAGTGCTCTTAAGCACGATTAGTGCGCAAACGGGTGCCTTTGAAACCCTGTGACTTGGAAATGTCGGACATCAGAATGCTGGCTGCTGCGTTCCCCAGAACAATGGGCCTCGTCGCTGGGATTGCATGAAGCGCTTCGAGGAGGAGATAAAAGGCTTTCCGGAGTCTCAGCTGGAGGAAAACTTAGTCAAACAACTCAGAACCTCCTGTGGAGAAAGGGCTGCCTCTTATCAGATGCTTGGACACAAACCAGCTATTGTGTTTTGAAAGCACAGGCCGCCTTTGGAAGCGGAGAAGGCTCACCACTGTCAGTCGGCCAAGTCTTGGTCATGGCTTCTAGAGACAGCTCCATTCCTTTTTGGGTGGGAACCCAGAAGCTGGCCTTGGGGGTCTTTTCTGGCCTGCTTTAGTGTGTGTCGGGGGGCATAGCAAGAGGGCAGAGTAGCACAGAAGATTCGGAAGCAGGTAAGGTCGGGGGGCTCCTTGAGATGACCGTTTCCCTGTCCCTTGGGGGTGTCTGATGTACAAGCGGGCTTACATTTCGGCTAACTTACGCTCGGGTTTGAAAATGCCTGTTGTGATTCTGTGAGCTGTTGTGTAGCGATGAATGGTATCCAGACGTGAAAAGGTGTTCCTCTCAAAAAGGTCCTCAGCTTGAAGGGTCTCTGAACAGCTACGGGGCTGAGGGAGTTGAGCAGGGGGTGCTGTAGGGGCCCTGAGAGCCTCGAGAGCTGGATCCGTGGCTGCCTGGGAGCAGAGGGGTGCAGCAGAGCAGAGCTGAGCACTGCGGTCTGCCGGAGCGCTTGCCAGAAAACTGGAGCCTCGGTATTTTCCGTAAGACATTAAGGGGCGTGCCCTTTGAGCTTTGCTTCTGGAGACCAGCATGCCCACCCATCCCATCCCCATGAAAGGCTGCCCTGAGAGTGGTGCAGGGAAAGAGGCCGAGCAATATCCTCTGGCCCCTGTGGGTAGAGTAGCTGCTCTGCTCTGCTGATCAAGGGCAAGGAGGGATGGGCAAAGGCAGTGGCCCCAAGCAAGGGGCAGAGGAAGACATTGGAGTGGGGGGCCAAGCTAGCGGCAAAGAGCTGCCCATCTTGCCCTCCTGCTTCCAGCCCGCCAGCCGGCACCCAGCCTGGCCCTCCCTCACCTCCCGTTCCCGGGGTCCCAGTCAGTGTTCCCTCTAAGCTGAGTTAGTGTGAGCTAGCTCAGTTTTTTAGTCTCTGGCTCATATATTTTCGTCTTAGCTCAGGGAGGATGGCTCCAGAGCAAAACTGATTTATACAGCAGCCCAATCGCTCGCTCACAACTTTAATGCCAGTAGCTCACAAGGTAGAATTTTGCTCACAAAACTCCACAGCTTAGAGGGAGCACTGGTCCCAGTAGCAGTACCGGCAGGGAGCTCTGCAGCCCACCCAGGAGTCAAAGCCAGGCCGCAATGGTTGACTCCACACAGGGCTGCCTTCACTCCCTGCTGCCGCCTTCGTCATGAAAAGGAATTCCTTCTTCCTTGACAGGGAGGAGGTGCCGGATTGCCTCCCCTCTTGTGGGACACCTGTCCTGCATGTAGCCTGTCTTCTGTTTGGAAGGTGTATTAAGCCTCCATGGTCGGGAAGCCTGCAGGAAGGAGCTGTGTGTGACAGGGCAGAAGATGGGGATGTGGCTCCCTCAGGACTGCTCCGTGTGCCTCACATCCTGTGTGATCCCAGCACACCTGCAAGGGAGGGGAGGCTTGCCACAGGGATGGAAGGAGGAGAGTTGCCTCCTGTGGTTTCGGGCGAGAGCTGGGAATGGGGCTCTCCCCTCTCATGACTTCAGTTTGGGAAGCCACCCTCCGCAAGACACAAGAGTCTGACGCTGCTCTCATTCCTCGAAGCACCACGATTCATCACTCCCGTCCTCCTCCCTTTGCTTTCTCCGACCGGATGTTCTCGTTTAAAGGCTGTACTTGTCCACTCCTAGGAAGATGGATGGGGCCGGTCCAGCATTTGATAGACGAGCCAGGAATCGGGAACGCCCGGCCAGAACGGCTCAGACCAGCATCCCAGGAGTGAGTCACCAAAGTGGGTGGGCTGCATCTCTGTGGATGGGGCTTCCTCGAGGACATTAATATGGAGCAGGACCTGTCCAGGTTCCAGCCCCAGAGATGGGGCAGGACTTGGAGGCGAGTTGGCCCAGCAGGGCAGCTTCTGGGAGGCCTCCTTTGAGAGGTGGGCTGGGACGTTCACACTGACCAGAGCTGGTCTGAAGAGGGGCCTCCTGTCCCGCTGGGTGGAAGGAAGGATCAGGTGGAAGAGAGCCTGTGAGAGATGTCGGAAGGGAACTGAAATGTTTTTTCTGAGCCTGGAGATCACATTCCTGGCAACGCAGGGAAAGCTTTGATGTGGGAGGGCTCAGGAAGTGCTGATGAGCGCAGAAGGTGGCTGTTTCCCAGCAGGCATGCCCGGGGTCTTGCATGGACTGGGCTCTAGATGCACATCTTCACCTAGGCTTGGTGGCAGGCCCAGAATCAACGTGGAGAGACTCTGGCATGGCATGAACTGGGCAGCACCCAGGAAAGACCAGCATCTGAGCACTGCTCCCCTGGCCTTTGGTCGTGGAATCTGCCCTTGGCAAAGTCTGTATCATCTGGGCCTCCTTGCCCCACTGCTCCTTTGGGGGTCTCTTTGTGGGGAACGGAGCTTCAGGGGATTGTGGTCCTCCGCTCACCCCCCCCCCACGTGCCAATGGCAGATTCCGCCCAATGGTGTGTGGTGCTCAGGACCTCTGCTGCTCAGAGCCCCCACTCAGTGGGGGGGTCCCAGGGCCAGGCCTCCTCCCACCCAGCCGGCCAGGGGACAGTAACCTGAGGTGAGGCCTAGCAGAGGAAGCCCCAAATGGCTTTCAAATAAAGGCAACCAAAACCTGCTCTAGCAGGCTGAAGACAGACCATTCACCTAGTCCAAATGTCCCCTCCTCTCAGCTGCTTTGTCCCCCCACAAACACCCGTAGGAAACGGTGGGGGGGGGGGTTGGGATCAGGCCAATAACTTGTGAGAAAGGGGGCAGCCCCCAGTTGGTTGCTGCTCCAGGGAAATGGGGGGACCTCCTCTGGCTGCTTTTCACTAAAAGTCGTTGGGAAATTTGCATGCATCTGCATACAGCATGGAGCTTAAGGGGGGGGGGCGGCCCTGGGTCTTTGCCTCCAGTTTAGGAAGGGGTTCCTTGAGGGCCTGAGCAGTTTTGGCAGCAGCTGGGGTGGGATTTGGTGACTCTCCAAGGGTGGAGTCGGGTCACTCCCACCCTTTCATCCTCGGACAACAAAGTGTGAGTCCAGAGGCACCTTTATGTCCAACAAGTTTAATTCTGGGTATGCATACCTAAGGAACTAAGCATGCACACAAAAGCTTGTGCCCAGAATGAAACTTTGTTGGTCTTCAAGGTGGCTCGGGACCCCAGCTTGGCTCTGTTGTTCGAGAGCCGCATGGCAGCCCGCCTGAATGTACCCTCATTGCTAAACCTCCTGGACTCCTTTGCTCCAATTCCTGACCTGAAGCTCTGACCTCCCCTTCGCCGAGGGCCTCTCATTCTGAGGTGTCCCCTTGTAATAAGGCCTAATAAATGGGAGAGAGTCTCGGACCGCCTTCCTCTGAGAGTCCCAAAGAAAAAACAAAGGCTGGCCAGGAGCCGGGAGAGGCAGAGGGGAGCTGCTCCGCGAGGAGGCCAAGAAACTGGTTTGGCAGGCCGAGAGGGGAGCTGGGAATGGCTGTCCCTCCTGGAGGGAACCAGCCCCACCGCCTCTCTGCCTTGGCAGGTGATGGGCCTGTGTTTATACCTTGGCAGGCCAAGGAGGATGCTGGGTGCAGAATCCAGATGGCATTTGGGGCAAAGCCAGCAGTGGGAGGAGGCCAGGCAGAGCAGGCCGGTGACCCCCCCATTCTGCAGACAGACAGCCCATTTGGGCTTGACTATTCCAGGGTGCCAAGTGGCCCAAGAGTTCCAGGGTATCAAGTGGTCATTTGGATCTCCCCCCTCGTGCATCTGAGCATCTTGGACTGCAGCAGAGGCTGGTTGGTTCCTCAGGCAGGCGGGTGCCCCCTCCCTGTCCAGGAGGCCAGGGGGGCTGCACACCCTTGCCGTTCCTTCCTCTGGCCAGGGTTGGGAGGGGGCATCTTGGAGCTCCAGGGTCAGGCCCCAGCAGGCAGAGAGAGCCAAATGCAGGATGGGTTGTTGTTGATCTGGGGCCTCTGATGGTACCTCGATAAGGTGCCGGGCTGGTCGATACTCTCCGCTGCCCAGGCGTTGAACACCCGATGCGTCTAGCACGGCCACTGGTCCTGGAGGATTGTCTCCATCTCCCAGACTCTTTTAGTGAGCTTGCCATTTCCCTTGCCTCAAGCCTCTGGTCTGTCTGCTTGCAACAAGTTCCCGTGAGCCTTCTTCTCCACTGCAGTTCCGCTGCCCTCTTGGCAGCATCAGGGCAGGAAGGTCTGGCGCTTTTGATTTGGCCTGGAATCAGACACACACACCCCAGTGACTTGAGGCCTGGCAACCCCTGAATCTGCCCCCAGGAGCATTGCCTGATCCCCTCTTTGAATGGCTTCCAGTGTTGGGAGAAAAGAACCCGGGAGCACAGCTGGCTGCCTCTGCTTTTGCGTGCTGTGGAGTCGGCTCCCCCAAGTTTGTGCCCCAGCCAAGGGGTTTTGTGAGAGTGGCCGCCCGCCTCCTTGGGTCTTTGGTGGATGGAAGCCAACTTCAGGGGGAGGGGGCGGCTGGAGGGATGAGGGGTCTGACATTCTCAGGCAGGACAGGGCAGCTGCCTGGGCCGAAGGACGGTGAGTTGCTCAGGAGAGACTGGCAGGGCTGGCCAGATCCCTGGGCTGGGCGCAAAAGTTCCGTCTTGGTTGGCACCTCTGAATGTTTGCGTTTTTCCTCCTTGCTTTGGTTGCTAAGCAACTGATCCTGAAGCCTGGGAAGTTTTGCCCTGCTCTAGAGGAGCCTGCTGGAGCAATTCTGCTCTCTGTCCGGACTTCTGCCTTGCAGGGATGCAGGCCTTGCCACCAATGTTCCCTCTCAGCTGAGTTAGTGTGAGCTAGCTCACAGTTTGTTAGCCTCCAGCTCACATATTTTTGTCTTAACTCAGGAAAGATGGCTCTGGTGCAAACTAATTGATGCCGTAGCCGAATCGCTTGCTCACAGTTTTATTGCCAGTAGCTCACAAAGTAGAATTTTTGCTCACAAGACTCCACAGCTTATGTTGTTGCAGAAGTGGATGGCAAAGAGTGTGGCATTTTGCTCTTGGAAGCTGCGGAGGGTTTCTTCGTCGTAATGCCTTGAGCTTCTTGACAGCTGTCTACTTTTTTTCTGAAATGTTATTTTGAAAAGATGCCGTGAGCCCCTAAAATATTTACAGCTGGGCTTTAATCCTGGGAAAATTGGATTTGAATGTGGAGCCCGACACTACAGTCTGGAGACGGACTCCCAGCTGGCCCAAAGAGCATCCAGAGAAGCCACTCCAAGGTCCCCGCCTCCCTTCTCACAGAAGTCGTGCCAGGGGAGGGACGCCAGGGTGCCCCGGAGGGAGAGCATGTGCCAGCCGCCTTCAGGCTGCTGCGGCCTCAGAGTGGCCCCCCCCCCAGGCGGTGGGAGGGGCCCTTTCTCTCCTTTCTCCCCCCCCCACCAGTCTGTGCAGTCTGCATTGTGCTGTTCTGTGCGTTTGGACTTGTTGAGGGGCGGGAGGAGAATGACCTGGTACCGGGAAACCTGTGACCTCTCCAGCTCCTGCCTGCTGGTTTCAGTTTAAAGGTCAAAAATGTGGTTCCTGGCTGTCCAGCCCTTCGAGTGACCTCCACCTGGGCTTGGGCTTGCTGACCCCTGGAGAAATCCATCCGGGGTGGTGCTGGAGGGCTTTCCCTTCCCATGGAGGCTGGTGGGGCTTGTCACGCTTGCTCTGTTTATAGATGCACAGTCTGAGCCTTTTGGAAACCAGCAGACACGGGAATGTTGGTGCAGGGGGAGGGGGGAGGGTCCTGCACCACATCCCCTAGCTGGAAGTTTCCTGCTTTCCGCCTGCTGCTCTCATCCCTCCCTCCAGCCCTTTCCCACGAAGGGGTGTTTGCTGCATTCCAGAGCCCGGAGGAGAGAGAGAGAGAGTGAGTGCAGGAGCCCTGGAGAACCATTCCTCCTCTTGAGTCGGAGCCCAGAGATCCAGAGAGCCGCTGCCACGGCCTCCCTTCTTTCTGCCAGCCTCTCTTACAGTCCTCCTGGCGCACCTGAGACGGTCATGGGCTTGGGTGGGGGGGGCCTTGTTGGCGTGAAGAAGCCCAGCTGTTGTCTCTAAGACAGTCAGGCTGCTGAAAGCCATCCACTAGGACTGCACTCAGACTGTCCGGGTGGAAGTTTCTTGCTCCTGTCCAACTTGGCACAGGATGAAGCAATGGATACAGGGGCCTCTCCGGAAGAGAACAGCGCAAAGATTTTTTCCTTTCTCAAACTGCCGCACATTTTTTTTTTTTTTTTGCAGTGCCTAAAATTCTGGGGGTTGTATGACTTGAATCTAAAGTATTCACACTCATGCCTGGCCAGCTGAGAACGCCGTGTGTGTGTGTCAGTGCAGTGCCTTCTCATGAGAGAGGCTGAACTGGGACCTGCGGCACCCCTGGAAACCTGGCTGTGCTCTGGCCAGGAGTGCAGGTGGGTGTCTGGAACACCGGAAGGGAAGTTTGTGGGGGGGAGAAACTGGTGGAGTTGCAGAAGCCTTTTGCAAGGAGTCCACTCTTCTCTCCAGCCTCGAAAATGTTAGAGAACGTCTAATGCCCCTTCCAAGGGACTTGTGGCTCCTGCCCTGTTCTCTGAGATGCCCAGGCCCCACACTGAGCAGAAGGTGGGCAACTGAAGCAAGGGGCATCTGGGGTACCCTCCGCTCCTTCCTCCCCTCCTTGCTTTTAGCTGGCAGTCAACAGGCACGCACAGGAGAGAACTCCTGTCCCTAATTGCCAGTTGGTACAGTGGTTAGAGTGCTGGACTGAGACGGGGGAGAGCCTGGGCCAGTCGCCCTCTCAGCCTAGACCCCACTTCGGGGTGGCTGTGAGGATGAAATGGGGGAGGGTTACCCTGAGCTCCTTGGAAGGCGACCAGGATAGAAAGGAGGTTGACAGAGAGACCCAGAAGGCAGGGGGAAGTTGAACCAAGCCCAGGGATTGCTCTTGGCCTTTATTGCCCTGTGTTCTCTGGTGGGCAGAGTTCCACACCAACACCTTCTTTTTCAGAAGTCACTGTGTCAGGAGATGCTGGCCGTGGTCCCCACCTCACCTCCCCACACTGGCAGCTGCCACAGAAGTTCGGCTGCAGGCGACTGCAGGGGGGGCAGGCCCTTGAAGAGCCTGCTGTGACCTGGCTGGTTACAGACAGAAGGCCTGGAGCCAGTCGGACTCACTGCTGCTTGACTCCCAGATGCAGAGGGAGGGGCCCCTCTGGTCCCAGGTCTCTGCCTCACAGCTGATCAGCGGGCAGGAACAAACCAGCTGGGGCATCAGCGGGGGGGGGGGTGGCGGAGCTCCTAGGGAGCTTGTCCCCTGGGGAGGGCCATTTTCGGGGCAGGGCTGGGGGAGGCTAGTGGGAAGGGGGCCTTTGGTGGGTGGGATCGGGCTCACCGGGAGGTGACAGACCTTTCCTCCTGCAGTTGAAAAGACCCAGGCCGGGGAATGGGAGGAGGTCCAGAGCTCCTGCTTAGCCCCCTCCCCTCTCAACTCCAGCACCCAAAGGGGGGGGGGCAGAGCCCTGACCCCACCCCCTGGCCCATGTCCAGCTGTCTGCTGTTGCTACTATTCTTGCCAGGAGATCTCCCCCCACCCCCGTGTAAAATGTAATGCTTGTACATTTGCCATATGGAGGATCCTGATTGGGTGGGAAGGCAGCATGAAAATATCTTAAACAAAATGAATAAATAGCCGATGCTTTCCTCCTCAGAAGGGGCTGTGGGCCAGGAGCAAAGCCACCTGCTTTGGGGCAGAAAGTCCCGCTTAACAAGAGCTTCGGGGATCTGCGTTTCAACGGGTCCTTTCCTGGGGGAGTCGTGTGTTGCCTCCTCGTCCCCTCGCAAGACAGCCCAGCATTCTGTGGAGATGTCCCCTGCAGGCAAAGGTTTGGGATGCTGTTGCAGTGAAACTCCTGCAGAGCCCTCGGGGGCATCTCCGCTGTCTGGTGGCCTTTGCAGGCAGGCAGCGGTTCAACTGGGGAGGAGCAGGGGAGGGGGGCTGGCCTCCCGTGTCTGCAGAGGGAAAATCCCAGGAATCCTCAGAGAGGTTCATCCCAGCTTCGCTGGCTGCCGCTCGCTCAAGCCGACCACTGATGTCATTTCCCCTCGTTTAGGAAAAGTGCTGACAGCCAGAGTTCCAGGTTGTTTCTTGTTACCGTCTGTCAAAATCCCTCAACATGTCTGTTGATTTTTCTCCCTGAGGCTGCTGGGTCTGGATCCTCGAGATTAGGAGAGAGACATTGTTTCCGAACGGTCCCCTCGCATAATACCTGGAAGCCCTGCATGGCTGCTGGGAGACGCGATTGTGCAGGAGGAGGGAAGCTGGGTGGGGGAAGGCTGTGGGCGGCGTGGCCCACTGAGCCATGCGACCCAGGAGTGGACAGCTGCTTCCTCCACCTGTGGGTCCACCTGTTTCCCCCTCTCTTTTGGCTTGACCTTTTGAGTTTCCAGTTGGCGCCTGTGTTCAGCACCCTGTGGGCAGGCTAAGGCCTGGTGCAGCTCCCAGTAGGGCAGAACCTTGTTTGGGGGCAGCGGTTGATGCGCCGAGCATGCTGCACCCTCAATGGCTCAAGGCCTCAAGCCGGGTGTTCGAGTTGCCAGCACTGGGTTGGGAAATACGTGGAGATTTGGTCGGAGAGGGGCCTGGGGAGGGGAGCAGTCTGGTGCCGTGGTGAGGAGCACAGACTTTAATCTGGGAGAACCGGGTTTGATTCCCCACTCCTCCACATGAAACCAGCTGGCAGCTGGCTCTCTCAGCCCCACCTACCTCAGAGGGTGTCTGTTGTGGGGAGGGGAAGGGAAGGAGATTGTAAGCTGTTCTGAGACTCCTTCAGGTAGTGATGGGCGGGGTATCAATCCAATCTCCTCCTCCTCCTCTTCTCCTTCTCCTCCTCCCCACTTGCCCCCCCACAGGAAGCCTGCTGGGAGACCTTGGGCCAGTCATGGTTCTCTCAGAACTCTTCCTCTCCTCTTCCTCCTCTCCTCCTCCTCCTCCTCCTTCTTTTTGGTATAATGCCAGAGGGTCCACTCTCCAAAGCAGCTATTTTCTCCAGGGGAACTGATCTTGGTCATCTGGAGATCAGTTGTAACAGTGAGAGATTTCCGGTGCCACCTGGAAGTTGGCACTACCAGCCATGGGATCTCCAGTTAGGAAGTCAAGGACGTCCGTTCCTGGAGCTATGGAGATGTTTTGTCGGTGGGGGGACGTGCTCCTCCTCTTCTGTGGCTCCCATTCTGGCAGCTTTAATGAGGCAAGGGGGGCTTCGCCTCTTCCCCAGTGTGAAGGGTGAGCAGAGGAGGCTGTTTCCCCCTCCCTGGACTGCTGCAAGGCTTCTGCAGTCGGCCGGCAGGCTTCTCTCAGGGTTATGTCTCCTCGGGCCGCTTAGTTCTTGCTGTAAAACAGGAGATGTCTGCACACTTGTGACAGCTGCAGATGGGAAGGAATGCTGCTGGGGCCCACGGAACACAGAAACAATGGGGGCCGATTCCCATGTGGTTGTGATGGATGGGCTCTGGAACACCTTGCTCACACTGATGGGTCGGGAGGACCTCTGGCAACGTGGCAGAGAAGCCCGGGCACATCTCTTGGTAGTGTGGTGCTGAATTAATGTTGACGAGTGTGAGTTAATCTGGCATATGCTTGGAAAGAGTTTGTCCTCTGGTGTTTCTTCAGCTGAGAGGGCGAATTGGCCTTCGCTGCTATGCCAAGAATTTGGCCTCCTCCCCTGGGTGTGGTGCTTCCGTCTGGCTCTGAAATTATTGCATTCCTCCCCAGGTTGCATGACTTTATTTTCTTGTGTATTCTGCTGATTAAAGCACCCTTCATCTTGACAACTCCTGTCCCTAATCACTGGGTATTTCTCTAAATGTTGGAAGGACCGCGTGAAGACAATAGCTGGTTCTCAGCAACGCAGAGTAATTGGAACGGGGCCTTCAGCTTTAGGAGAGCAGGGCCGTTCCTCACCTCCCCTATCTTTTGTTCCCTCAAAAATCAAAACTCCCAGGTGTTGAAGATAAGTTTTCTGGCCCAGACTCAAAAGCTGATATGGCAGGAAAAGGACTGTCGAGTAGGAATATTTTGTACAGTTCTGACCCAGGTTTGCCAAATTACAGGTCTGGGGTGTTAGCAGGAAAAGGGAAGGGATTCCTTGCTAGAAACAGGAGCCAGGAGGAGGCTGGGGTGGTGAGGCAGGGTATGGAGAACAGCAGGCCCAAAGGTGCGCTGGAAGACCCTTCCTGCCACGCGTTCCCCCTGTGGGCTGTCAGTTCACTGCGCAGACCTGGGAGGAGGCTGGTGGCCAGCAATGAACGGACGAAATGCTCCCAGCATGCACGCAGTGGTGGGCTTTTATCTGCCCATCTTGGCAAACCCTGACAACCTGGACAAAGCAATTTGAGGCTGTGGGAGGGGAAGATTTCCCAGGGTAGTTACTAGAATCATAGAATCACACAGTTGGAAGGGGTCTTAGAGGCCATCTAATCCAGCCCCCTGCTCAGTGGAGGATCAGCCTAGAACATCCCTGACAAGTGTTTGTCCAGCTGCTGCTCGAAGACTGCCATGGAGGGGGAGCTCACCACCTCCCTAGACAGCCGATGCCACTGTGGCACGACTCTGACTGTAAAAAATGTTTTCCCTAAAATCCAGCTGGTACTTTCCTGCTTCTGAGAATGCCGGGGATTTGTCGCAATGTGAAGTCTGATGGTCCGTCTCTCCTCTTTGCAGAGCTGAGCCCTGAGTGAGTCATGGAGTCCTGTTTTGGCCACTTCCAGCACATGGAGTTCCAGCCTCAGCAGCAGGACTGTAAGGCCCTTCCGACGCTTGCAAACAGCGAGGCCACAAGGGCCAAGACCAGCCAGAACTCCTCCAAGGCAGGGGGCTCCTACGGAGTCAGTATCCGGGTCCAAGGGATCGACGGGCACCCCTACATCGTGCTGAACAACACAGAAGGGGATTCCCCAGAGCCCCTCCTGGCATCGGAAAATGGTCAGCCGGTGACATCTCTGACCCTTAACAGAGCAGCGCCGGATTCCAGTTCTGCTCCTGAGCGTGAGAGGGAAAATGGGGAGGACTGCCAGTGTTTGGAGCTTCATCATGCACCGCCAGGTGTGCTTCCAAGCCTGAAGCTGGCCAGTGCAGGGGAGGGAGAGAAGAGAGTGTCTCGTTCCAGTCCTGGGCTCCCCCAGCCCTCCAGCCTGTTGAATTTTCAGCGGCACCCTGAGCTCCTGGAGCCCTATGATCCCGAAAAGAATCTTCTGAACTTGGACACCTTTCAGACTTCTTCGTTCCAGAAGTCCAAATCCGTTGCAGATGAGGAGAGACCTGAGGCCAAATCTTGGAGTTCACCACTGAAGCCTGTATCGTCGGATAAAACAAGTCTCCAGTTTGCAGAACTGGCCAAAGCGACTGTGAAAACTGTCATTCTGAGCAAGCCTGCAGCTGGGGAGGGCGTAAGCAAGCCGGAGCTGGAAAGTACCAGCATCTCAGACAGTCCTAACGGGATTCTCGAATCCCTTTCATCCAGCGGTGGGTCTGCATATGCAGGAAGCCCCCCCACCTGCCAGGAGACCAGGAAAAGTCGGCCCGACCTCCTCCCCTTCCGCAGGCAAGATTCAGCAGGATCGATACCGAATGGCTCCCGGCGGTCATCAGCCTCGTCAACAACACCAACATCTGCAGCTTCCTTGTACCGGTTCTTCTTAGATGACCAAGAGTGCGCTATTTATGCTGACCACGTGAACCGGCACGAGAACAGAAGATACATCCCATTTCTGCCTGGGACCGGACGTGATATTGACACCGGTTCCATCCCTGCCGTTGATCAGCTGATTGAGAAGTTTGACAGGAAGGCTGCTCACCCGAGGAGAGGTCGGCTGGGGATGCGGAGTAGAATTCATCCCGATGACCGTAAGCGGTCAAGGAGCGTGGACAGCCTCCTGCCTGCTGGCCTCCAAGTGAATTCAGAGGGTTTAGATGAATTTAGCCAAGATTTGAGGAAGTCATCTGAACACTTGCTGCAGCCATCTCAGGTGTGCCTGAAGAAGCCAGTGACTCGAGACCAGAAGTCCCCCTCTCTTGGGGAACAGAGCAGCCCTCGGACAGTTGGTAAGCTTCAGGCCACAGCCAGAGGCGCTCACGGCAGCTGTTTTAATTCCTTGCAACGTCCTCCCCAGGCTAATCTCATGGACGAGAGCTCGGCTCGTAAGGCGTCCATGCTTCCGGTCCAGACTAACAAAAATGAAAAGAAAACCGTGACTTCCACTCTCTTGATAGCAAACCGGACTGCGCCGCCACCTGAGCTGGGAGCAAAGAAAGTCTCAGCCAAATCTTTTGCTTCAGCTTCAAACACACAGGTATATTAGTAGGAATGCCGGATGTCGGGTCTAGCCAGCAAGGGGGCGCAGAGTTTCCAAGATCACAACACTTGCAAATAGAAAACGAGTGGCCAGTTATACCTGAGCCTTATTGCAGCTGTCATTCAGGGCAGAGGGGCTGTTGCATAAAATGGTTCAGAGGGCAGAGCCATGTTGGTCTGCAGGAGAACGGCCTGATTCGAAACCAGGGGCACCTCAGACCCACAAGATTTTCAGAGTTTGAGCTTTAGGGAGCCAGAACTGTGTCTGATGAAGGGAGCTCTGACTCTTGAACGCTTGTGCACCTTGAAACTCTTGTTGTCCTCTAAGGTCCTCCTGGACCTCTGTGGGGATGGATTAGGACAGAGCAGATGTTTTGATGTTAGCACTAGAGCAATCTCTGTCCCCAAAGCAAAGCATCAAGGAAGCAACATTGGGCATGGAAAAACCGTCTCACCCAGCACCAGGGCAAGACTGGATTGCCTGCCTGCTTTCTTCCCTGCCCCCCTCCCTAGTCAGTTTTCAGGGGACCTGTGAAGCGGCCTGTGACCTGGGATCTCTTGCAGTGCAGAGGCCACAATCAGTGTTCCTTCTCAGCTGAGTGAGTGGAAGCTAGCTCACAGTTTTTTGGCCTCACGGTTTTTAAGCCTCCAGCTCACACCTTTTTGTCTTAGCTCAGGAAGGATGGCTCCAGAGCAAACTAATTTCTGCAGCAGCCAAATCGCTTGCTCACAACTTTAATGCCGGTAGCTCACAAAATAGAATTTTTGCTCCCAAGACTCCACAGTGTTGGGCTCTGAGTTGGCTGCAAAGGGTACTGGGCTCCAGCCCCTTGGATTCTGTGGGGCAGCCACCAGAGGGCTTGGGCAGAGCCTGTCTGCTGCAGAGGCCCAGCTGGGAGCGATCAGGTTCCTTCCTCAGGCCTCTGCTGTGTCTTTCCAGGTGACTCCAGATCTGCTGAAGGGACAGCAAGAACTTGCGCGGCAAACCAGTGAGGAAACCGCCAAGCAGATTCTCTACAACTACCTGAAGGAGGGGTCAGTAGTGTGAAAGAATGACCTCGGGAGTGGCATTTGCTTAAAGACACGCAACTGACATGGGTGTGTCCAGTTTGCCCTTCGACCACCATCCTGGCCCCAATTCTGAATACTGGGAGTGTAGAATAATAAAGTTGGAGGGGACAATAGAGGCCATCTAGTCCAACCCTTTGCTCAATGCAGGATCATCCTAAAGCATCCTTGACAAGTGTCCGTCCAGCCACTGCCGGTGAAGGGGAGCTCACTGCCTTTCTAGGCAGCTGATTCCACTGTTGCACAACTCTGTAAAAAAGTTTTTCCTAATATCCAGCTGGTCCCTTCCCCCCCTTTATTTAAACCCATTTTTGTGAGTCCTCTCCTCCGCTGGCCACAGGAACAGCTCCCTGCTCTCCTCCTCTAAGTGGCAGCCCTTCAGATACTTCAGGAGAGCAATCCTGTCCCCTCTCCGCCTCCTCTTCTCCAGACTGAACATTCTCAGATCCCTCAGCCTTTCCCGTGACTTGGTGGGCCCAATGCCCCTTGGGTGTTCACGTCCCATGAGACCACAAAAAGAGGTCTCTCCCTTGCAGAGTTCTTGGGATACTCTGATTCCTCGTCTTTGTGTTCAACTGCTGCTTTGGTGGGTCCATTGTGGACAGGAGGGAGGGGGGTGCTTTTTTGTGTGCCATATTCCCCCATGATCTCTCTGTCATTGAGTTTTGTTTGCTGCCTTCTACATTTGTTTCTAAACGGGCTATAAATACTTTAAATAAGTGCAACATGGGCACTGCTGTCTGACCCTGCTGCCCAGTGTTTGTGCTTGAACTGTGCCTCCATAAGAAGGGGCTTCTGGGGGGGGTCACGAGAGGGATGTGGGGGCTTCACAAGGGGCAGTGGCAGGGCCCAAGCCATTGCCCAGCTGGCTGACATCGTTTCTGTTTTAGGAGCAGTGAAAACGATGATGCCACAAAGAGGAAGGTCAACCTGGTGTTCGAGAAAATCCAGACTTTGAAGTCCCGAGCGGCTGGAAGCACACAAGTAAAAGACTCTGGCACAACCACCTTGCATCTCGGGGGGGGGGGGGGGATCTGATACATCCAGACCCATTTTGTTGCTGGAGGAGGGCAGAGTCATTAGGGGCCCCCTCAGGACTCGGAGATGCATGTGGCACTTTCTGTGAGCTGTGCAGGGGCTCCCCTTTCTGTGCATAAATCCTACGGAGTGAGAAGCCCTAGTTGGTGCAGACCCATAGGTCCTCGGGAGATCCACAGTGCCTCCGTGACCCACACTCTACTCTCTTCTGGGAAAAGCTGGATTGCAGATGGCCAAAAGACGAGTTCAGATCCAAGTATTCAATTCAGATTTGGTTCTCTGGAGGCCCAAGTCCCATTGAAACAACCATGGAAAAAATGGAACTGGACGGAACTCCCTTAATTGAGCCTCTACACTTAGGACCTGGCTTTAAATGCTTCAAAGCTTGCAAGAGGTGCAGCATGTGTTCTTTTTCTTTGTTTAAAGGATGCTGTTAGCCTTGCAAAGGTTGCCAAGTGTTGATAAAAAGTCCCCTCCCTCTGAGGGTGTGCGCCAGGCAATATGCTTCTGCCCCACAACCACAGATATTGCCCCCCAAGCTCTCCTTGGTCCCTCTCCCTCCTCTCTGTTGTTCTGTTTCCAGACCGCCCCAGCCTGAATGGGCTCACTGATTAAACACTCTGGTTTGTGCTGCAATTTTATCTCACTTCTCTCTCTCTCTTTTAAA
Source organism: Gekko gecko (assembly GCA_029375565.1). Classification (NCBI taxonomy): domain Eukaryota; kingdom Metazoa; phylum Chordata; class Lepidosauria; order Squamata; family Gekkonidae; genus Gekko; species Gekko gecko. The sequence continues at coordinate 18,470,664 of JAPDNY010000017.1, forward strand.
AGACACACTGTTCAGCCCTGCGAAGGGAAATCCAGTAAGGGTGTTCCAAACAAACTCTTGTTATTTTAACTGCAGGTTGCTGATAATGCAGCCGAAGTCAAAACTCTGGTGGAACAGAAGGAGGGGCTGGAGAAGGAGGTTTCCGAACTGCGGAGAGCTCTGGATCTGGGGGTCAAGGTGAGGCCTCTCTTGCTGTTCCAGAGCACTGCAAGTCACTCCTCTTTCCCGCCGAGAGAACGTCAGCAGTGGAAAATACAGCTTGTCTCAGAGATTCATGAATCCGTCTAGCTCTGCTTTGAGTGGGCAGTTGCAGAGAGCAGCTGTGTTGGTCTTCAACAGAAGAGCTGGGTTCAAGTCCAGCAGCACTTTCAAGACCAACAAGGGTGGGGGGGAGTTTGAGCTTCTGAGAATCCAGGCTCCCTTCATGAGGTACAAAGATGCCAGCCCAGGAGCACCTTAGAGGCCAACGAGATTTTTGGGGTTTGGGCTTTCAGGAGTCCAGGCTCCCTTCGTCAGATATGCACGGGCAAAGGCTTCCCAGGCAGAGAAGGACCTCTCAAAGTCGCTGCTGTCTGAGATTCATTCACTGGGCTGACCCTGGGGCCACCTGCATGTGACTTGGGTGTCTGGACAATGAGCCACAGCCCTTGAGTCTAGGGATAGGTCACTGCTGTATCCAAGCTCAACAGGAGACAGGGATCGGTTCTGGCCATGAACGAAATCTCCCAGTAAGCTGCAGCCCCTGCTGGTTTGTCATCCTGTATCAACTAATTGTGTTTACAGGGAGCAAAAGAAATCAGGGCATTGAGCAGCAGCTGCAGTGATGCCCTTGCCATGTAATGCTTTGGAACAGAGTTCTCTAGGTGGTCCTCGGCGGCGTCCCTGTGGTCCTTCCACACTTTCCAGAAAGCATGCTTGCTGCAGCCATTGCACTCACCAAACCTGAGCCCACTGAGTTAAACCTTGGTTCAGAGTAGTCCCTTCATGTGGATTACATGAACACAGGAAGCTCCCTTATCCTGAGTCAGCACCTTGGTTCATCAGGCTCAGTATTGTCCACTCAGGCTGGCAGCGGCTCTCCAGGGTCTCAGTCAGAGAGAGGCCTTTCATAACACCTCCTACCTGATCCTTTTAACTGGGGACGCTGGGGATTGAACCTGGGACCTTCTGCAAAATAGAGGCTCTATCACTGAGCTACAGCCCCTCCCCTATAATACATGAACACAGGAAGCTGCCTTATACAGAATCAGATCCTTGCATCATCAAGGTCAGTACTGACCACTCAGGCTGGCAGCGGCTTTCCAGAGTCTCAGGCGGAGGTCTTTCACATCACCTCCTGCCTGGTCCTTTTTACCTGGAGATGCCGGGGACTGAACCTGGGACCTTCTGCATGACAAGCAGATGCTCTGCCACTGAGCCACAACCCCTCCCTTAATGCCATGGCCTTCTACTGAATCAGACCTTTGGTTAGTGTTGCCAAGGTCAGTGTTGCCTACTGTGACTGGCATTGGCTGTCTGTTGTCTCAGATTGGGGGGGGTGTCTTTCACATCACCTACTGCCATCCTTCTGCACACCAAGCAGATGCTCTGCCACCGAGCCACAGCCCCCCCTTATTTTGAGAAATCCTTCCCTTATGCCTAAGAAAGATGCCTGTCACCTTTTGAACTCCACCTCCTCCAAAAGGCTCCCAAGAATGACATCTTCTAAGGGGTCCCTTTCTTTGGTGGCTGACCTGAGGCCTCCTGGTGTTCACAGATTTCTATGATTTGGGATGGGGGGAGGAGAAGGGAGCCCCACACACACCACCTCCCATTTTTTAAAAAATGCCATTTCCATAATGAATTTTTGATGCTCACAATTCAGAATCAACAGAACCTCAAAGAAGAAAGAGATGCAATGAGAGCAGAGCTGAAGGAATTGCAACGGCGGCTGGAAGAGGCCCTGGAGGAAAAAGATGCCTTCCATAAGTGGGCCGAGGAGAGTGAGAAGGAACTCCGGCACAGCACGGAAGAGTAGGTTCTCTGTACCGAAGCACTCTCTCTCTCTCTCTCTCTCTCTCTCTCTCTCTCTCTCTCTCTCTCTCTCTCTCTCTCTCTCTCTCTCTAGTTATCCCCCCCCCTTTGGAAAAACTCCAGAACTCCACAGATCAGATTTTCATCTCTCTCCCTTGGTTCTAAGTCCAACAGAATTCTGGGCTGTGGAAAACTCTGCTAATGGCTCTTGAATCCTCTTGCTTTCTGGGAGAAGTTGGAAGCTCTACCTTTACTTCTTCACCCAAAGAGTGATAAACACATAGAATTCACTGCCACAGGAGGGTGTGGTGGCTACAAGCATGGGCGGCTTCAAGAGGGGATTGGATAAACATATGGAGCAGAGGTCCATCACGGCCCCTGTTAGCATGAGGTATAGATAGGAACTCTCGGTCTGGGGCAGGTGATGCTCTGTATTCTTGGTGCTTGGGGGGGGCAGCAGTGGGAGGGCTTCTAGTGTCCTGGCCCCACTGCGGGACCTCCTGAGGGCACCTGGTATTTCTGGCCCCTGTGTGACAGGAGTGTTGGACTGGATGGGCCACAGGCCTAATCCAGCATTGGCTTCTCTTATGCTCTTATGTTCTTACCAATAGCTGAAACCCTTTCTCTGCTGTTGACACTCTTCTTTGTGTTGGTTGTTACTAACTCTCTAGAAATAGGCCTCTGAGAGCGGCCGCTAACTGCAAAAAAAATTACAGTAAAACATCTTAGAATGATCATTAGAACAAAGTTTAAGTTCTGTGTATAAGCTTTCCTGTGCACAAAGTGCACAAAGCTTATACACAGAATAAAACTTGGTTGGTCTTAAAAGGTGCCTGACCGGTCTCAGACTTTGTTGCTTCAGACCAACATGGCTACCAACCTGAATCTATCTTAGATCATTGCTTTGATTTCAAGAATACAACTGCAGCCACAATACCCAAAAACTCTAGTGAATAAACTGCATCTTTTGGAGTATTGGGAAAGAACTGGCAGTGTGCGCCTCTGTGGGCTTGAGAGGTTCAGGTGCATGGATCTGTTTTCCTCTCTTGACTGCCCCTCCTTGGGAGCTTTCCTGGCCTTCTGGTCCTTTCCACCCATCTGGGGAACACCTCCAAGAGGTACAGGATGCCCTCCTCCTGTAACCCAACTCACACTCTTCCATGGGCGGGATCCCTCAAACAAGGCTAACCCTAAGAGCTTTCTCCTCGGAATTGTGGGGTCTGTTTCTTCCTCCTCTGAAGCTAGAAGGGACATTTTGCTAGCTGCTCTTGGAACGGTGTCGCTCTCCTTTCCCACCTGTAACACACACATTGTTTTTCTTTCCCTCTTGAGGCTTTTCCAAGTGAAAATGGAGAGGGAGCAGCACCAGACAGAAATCCGGGACCTGCAGGATCAGCTCTCTGAGATGCACGACGAACTGGACAGCGCGAAATGTGCAGAGGATGGCGAGAGAAAGCTCCTCATTCAGGTGAGTAGCAGCAGCAGCAGCAGCATAGCAGCTGCAGGGACCACCGCTGGATGGAAAAGCTACCAAGCCGGTCTCCAAGAGATTCAAAAATTGCTTTTGGGAAAGGCATTTGTTTTTCATGAGTCGACAGTGAAATAGGTGAGGCTTGTTCTGGGTAGTTCTTAGCTCTGAGTGTTGTGTCTCTTGGGTTAACCTCGTTTGAGGGATCCCGCCCATGGAAGAGTGTGAGTTGGGTTACAGGAGGAGGGCATCCTGTACCTCTTGGAGGTGTTCTGCAGATGGGTGGGAAGGACCAGGAGGCCAGGAAAGCTCCTGAGGAGGGGCAGTCAAGAGAGGAAAACAGATCCATGCAAACTGCTGTACTTGACCACTCTCCCTCCTTTAAGTGTCTCTGTTAGTCGAGTAGCTGCTTACTTTCTGGACAACTTCCAGAGCATGACGCGAAGGCATCTCCAGGGTCAGGTGGTGAGAAAAGGAACAGGGACAGTTTCTCCTGGTGGCTGTCTCTCCCCTCCCCTGCGGTTCTCCTCTCACTTTGGAGAAAAGATCAGTAGATTGAGCATCTTCTCCCTCCTCCTGAGATGATTTTGTACCCTCCTCTGCCCCTCGTGTGGACTTCTGCATGTTTCAGTATAGGAGCCCCCTCCCCATGGCTGCAGCTAAATGTTTAAGAAGTCAGGAGAGGCACCTTTCCCCCACCTTGTTTGCAAAATGCCTGCCCTGCTTTTCTGCCTTCGCCTGGGCCTTCTCATTTGGCCCTGGGCTGGAGCATGGGCTGAGCGGAGCCTGGTAGGCGGCAAGGCCTGGTAGAGGGAGGCAGAGGGCGTCTGCACCTGAAGAAGAGAGACTGCTTCTGGCCAGTCCGGAGCCTCCAACTGCTTGCCAATCGCTGGGGCTGATGGTGTGCTTCCCGGGCCTCCTGTGGGCTCCAAGGCCTCAGCTCCACCTCCCTGATCCCAACTCAAAAAGGAGCTTCCTTGAGGGTCTCCTCCTCCGCCTGAAGGCTGCCTCCACTTGTCTCTTGCCCTGGGTGGCCCTAGGAGCTGATGCAGCTGAGGCAGGACCTGCAAGCCCTCCTGGTGGCCAAAGAGCAGCAGGAGGACATCCTGAAAAAGCGTGAGCGGGAGCTGACCGCCTTGAAGGGGGCCTTGAAGGAAGAGGTCTCCAGTCACGACCAGGAGATGGACCGGCTGAAAGAGCAGCACGAGGAGGAGCTCCGGGCCCTGAGGCAGGATTTTGCAGAAGCAGCAAAGGTCAGTGTGGGGCCGGCTGGAGCTGAGGGGTGCTGAGGAGGCGGGTGGGGCAGGAAGGAACCTCGGCGCGGGTGGAGGTGGGCAACCCATAACTTGTTTGAGAGTCTTTTGACTGGGACTTGTCTTCTGGCCATGACCCAAGCCTTCCTTTCTCTCCTTCTCATCCTTGGGTGGCACTGGTGCCCTCGTGGGCAATGGCCGCCCTCTCTCTCAGCCATGGACCTTGCAGGCCATTCGTCTGTCTGTCCTGGAGGTCCAGCCCTTTTTCAGCCTTCTGTTCTGTTGACGTTGACGTATGTGTCTTGAGGTGCCAGTCAAGGGGGGGTACTCTGGCCTGCCCTTCATTCCCCCGTCTGCCTCATTCAGACGAGAACAATTGGTTTGGAGAGGGGAATGCCCCGAGAGAGGAAGTACCCACCAGCGCCTGGAAAACAGTTTGTTTATGACTCAGTAATCACAGATCTAGCTCCGGCTCTCAACCCCATGAACTGTCTCTCAAAGACGTTCCCCGGTAATTGATTTTTTCTCAATTACGGAGCCACAATTACAAATGAGGAGAAATGAAAGAGGGTCTTGTTTGAAGCAACAATGATCCAGTCTCGGGGGGAAGAGGAGGGCCGGCTCAGAGCGGGCGGGGAGTCAGAAACACCCGCTCTTTGTTTCCTGGCAGGGCGGTCCTGACGTTGCAGGGTGTGGGGTGTGTGCCGTGGGTGACAGCCCCTCTGCCTCTGCTCCCCCCCACCTGTCTGGGCACTGGTGGCTGGTCTAGACATTTCCCTCTTCCCTGATCCAGAGTGATGCCAGGCGCATGGGAGCAACTGGCAGCCCCCCCTCCCCATGAAGCCAAGTAGGTCTGGTGACTGACAAAGAGAAGATTCTCTGGCTGTCCCACCTCCAACCTGTAGTAACACCACAAAGTCTCATGCTTTTTCTTTGCCTGTCAGCCACATAACTTAAAAGAGGGGGACCACAACGTGGCACCCAAGGGCACCTGCCAACACCTTTCCTGGCACTGCCAAGTGCTTTTAAGAAGTGGGCAGGGCCAGGTGCTTTTGCCCAGCAAGACTTCTGATTGGCTATGCAGATTAAAAGGTATTCTGTTAAACAGAACTCCTGCTTGAGAGAGAGCCAGTTTGGTGTAGTGATTAAGTGCGCAGACTCTAATCTGGGAGAACGGGGTTTGATTCCCCACTCTTCCACATGCAGCTGCTGGATGACCTTGGGCAAGCCATAGTTCTGGCACAGCTGTTCTTGAAAAAGAGCAGTTTCTGTCAGAGCTCTCTCTGGGTGTTCGTTGTGGGGACGGGAAGGGAAATGAGTTTTTAAGCCGCTCTGAGACTCCTCTGGGTAGTGAAGCATGGGGTATAAATCCAATCTCCTCTTCTTCTTCTCTTCCTGCTTGAAATATTGAAGAGTTACTACTAGAGTTCTAGATGGCCTCGCGCTCTGAAATGTTGTTGGCCTCGCCTTCTGCAGCAGCCATTTTGTGATTGTGCCCACCTCCCTTTGTCAGAATTCCCAAGGTGCCCACAGGCACAAAAAGATTGGGGACCCCTGACTTACAGGGTAGCTCACAGGATGAGCCCCACCTACTCCCAAAAGGTGTGAATGGGGGCCTTTTGAAGGTGGGTTGGGGTGGAGTCCTAGGAACATTATTCAGCAGCTTCAGTCCACTTAAAATGGTGCTTTCATTTGGATTACAAAATGGAAGACAAGTTCTGATTCAGTGCAGTGATAGAAGATGCCGAAAGGTCTCTTGAGATTAACACGAATGAGATAGTGGTCCATCAATCTGCAGGGCAAGATTTTTCTGTAGGGCTGCCAAGGCTGCCTTTCCCCCCATGGCAGGCCAGGAGCCCGCTGTATTCATTGTGTGTGCCGAGGGAAGATGAGTTGCCTGAGAATACAGGTTGGGTTACAGCCATCGTGTATGCCCATAGTTCTGAAAAGCTTGCTTTAAAGAGAAACTGTTTTGTCAGCTCACGGCAGGCTCTGAGAAAAAATGCAGAAGAAATTCCTGTCCTGCATTGTGGGATGACACAATGAGGCCTGTGTTCAAATCTTGGACATGCCCTGCCTTATGAGGAAGCCTTATGAGGAAGGGGTGTGGTTTTATCTCAAGAGCAAATCATGGTTCCCACTGCTGAGGGACATATCCGTATGTCTAGCAGTGCCTCTCCACTCTGCCTGGACTGGAGAAAAGCCAAAGAAACATTAGCCTTTCCTGATCCGACCTGATGTTATAAGGGAACCATTTGCTCCATCTTTCCTCCTCCTTGGAACATAAAACAGATTTGCATCCTCATGAAATGGAATCCATGTTCATGTACCTTGGCAAGGCATGGCGCAAAGCCGGCAAGGCCCAATGGAAGGGTCTGTTGATTCCTCTATATGGAAATGAACATTTGAGGACTGGAACCTTGCATTGACCCTCCCCTCCCCAGTCCATTCCTCAAACTGGGCATGTGCGAAATTCTTCCCATTTCTTTCAGGGCATAACCCTTTCCCCTCTGGAACTTTATGGTGTCACAGTGGGTCTTCAGTGCATGTGACTCATGTCTGGTGCACTGTGGCCTAGGAAGAGGCTACTTGGAGGGGGAAGAGTCAGCCACAGGGCTTCCAGTCCCTCCCCCATTGGTCTCATAGCTGTGTCCAGCCTGTGCAGGGCGTTGGAGGGCAAGGGGCCGTGTTTTTATAGCACCACCCCTCCCCAGCTCTCAGCATTTCCCCTCTTTTCGAAATACACTCTGTGTCAGGAAGTGCTGGTGCTTTGGACATGTGCTATAAACCAGGACCCCTCCAAGTCTAGGCCCAGGGCCTTCCAACTGGCACCTTTCCCTCAGGAGCTCCTGGACACGCAGAGCTTGAGTGGCGGAATTGCTTAAACCTGTGGCTTCAGAGCCTGCTGGCTGGGCCCTTCGTTTTGAGCTCCTGGTTCTGACCTCTGACTCTCAGCCAGGACTCGGTTCTGCTTCTTGCCTCCAGCCTTCACTACCAGGATGGCTTACTGAGACTTCAGGTCCTCCACACTGCTGGCACTGGGCTTCTGGCTGCATACGAATCTGTCCATGGCCCTGGCTTTTGGCTTTTTCACCTGGTGTGCGCATGGGATTTATCACAGTGCTGCAACCAAACAGATTCCTTTGGGTCCGGGCAGTAGTCAAAGGCTGCCTGGAGCAGACCAAGTAGAGCTCTGAAGGGGGGGGGTCTGTAGGAAGGAAAGTTTATGGTTTCCTCTGCCTGCTTTGGTTGTGCAATGCTCCCTCTAAGCTGTAGAGTCTTGTGAGCAAAAATCCTGCTTTGTGAGCTACTGGCATTAAAGTTGTGAGTGAGTGATTTAGCTACTGCATAAATTAGTTTGCTCTGGAGCCATCCTTCCCAAGCTAAGACAAAAATGTGTGAGCCAGAGACTAAAAAACTCACACTAACTCCGCTTAGAGGGACCACTGGTGCCCAGTCCTCATCATTCTGCTTGGCTGTAATCAGCTAATTGACAGAGCTATTTTTTTATAGGAACATAATTTTTTTTAAAATGTTCAGCGAAGGGTCCCTGTGAGTGGAAAGATGCCCTGCAGTTTCACCCAGGCTGGCTTTCTTTGCGTCTTGAAGGAATCTTCTAAAAATCTTCTAGAGAGCTGGTGTTGTGTAGTGGCTAAAAGTTTCAGATTAGTACTCAGGAGATCTGTGTTCGAATTCCTGCTCATGTAATGGAAGCTCTGTGGGCCAGGCACAATCTCTCAGCCTAATCTACCTTGCAGGGGGGTTGTTGTGAGGATCAAACGGAGGAGAGGAGAGGACGTGAGAATCTTGGGGTCCCCACTGGTGAGCAAGGTGGGGTATAAATGAATTAAATAAATGAGATGAGGTGAGATGAGATGAAATGGAGATGAAAAACTGCCCGCACTTGCCCTTTAGCTCACACTACCCCTGGGATCCTTCACCTTTCAATAATCAGGATATTATCAGCCGGCCCAAGGTCACCAATGTTTCTGGTCTTTGGCTTCTGTCTGGGTTCTGTCTGTTTTTCCTCGGCAGCAGCAAGATTTGGGTCCTCCATTTGGGAGAGAAACTGACCTCAGCTGTGGAGCAGTGTCCCCCTCCGGGTGTAGTGATTAAGTGCGCAGACTCTAATATGGAAGAACCAGGTTTGATTCCCCCACTCCTCCACTTGCAGCTGTTGGTGTGACCTTGGGTAAGCCATAGTTCTGTCAGAGCTGTTCTCTCAAGGGCAGTTCTGGAAAGAGCTCTCTCAGCCTCACCCACCTCACAGGGTGTCTGTTGTGGGGAGGGGAAGGGAAAGGAGTTTGTAAGCCGCTCTGAGACTCTGAGTGAAGAGCGGGGTATAATTCCAATCTCTTCTTCTTCTTCTGCGTCTCCCTTTTGGTTCAGTGGGGCCCACGCTGGAGGACTTCCATGCTCGTTGACTGGCAAAGGGCTTTGCTTGGATCCCCGGCCTTGGCCATCAAACTCTTTTTGTGCTGTCTGTGGCTTGGTCCCTGCCGCACCAGCGTCCTCCTTCTCATGCTGGCCCTGGTTTGCTTGTTGCATTACGGAAGCAAGCAGAGGGCCTCTCTCTGGCGACAGCATGCTGCAGCCTCGGTTTGTGGAGCCAGAGTTCCGGTGTGTCCATGTAAGGCCTGCCAAGTCCACAGGTTGAGGTCACGGTGGCAGGAACTCACCTTGTCCTGCGGGACTCAGGCCACGCTGGGAACACGAGTTAATATTCTACTTGCTTCTCCTGACCTTGGTGGCAGTGCAGCGCCAAGCAGGCTGAGCGGCTAAGAGGATCACCCGGCATGGAACTAATCGCTTGTTGAGAGGGTAATCCTTCCTCGGCTGCGGCTTCTCTCGTCCATCTTTGCCTAGGGTGTTGGGCCCTGTGTACTCTGGGAAGCCAAACGGCGTGTTTAGTGCCGTCTAGATATTCAGAGCACAATGCAACTGCGGGCACAACTGCTGGCCTAGCCCAAGGCAGCACAGTCTGGGATTGCTCCAAATCATTATGTTTCTTCCCACCTGCTTGGGCACTGGACAGCTCTGTGCCTGAGACCCAGACCCAGTATGACTTAGGAGTCCTGTCTGGATGCTTGATCCCACCTGTTTGCATGTGCAAGCCATCCCGGCCGTTTGAAGTACATTAACTTGGACAGGACCCCTCCTGGCATCAATGCAGCATGGTTTCTGGGCCAGCTGGACTCAGAGCAGGCTGTTCTTGTGCAAAGTTTGATCTGAAGCTGTCCGAATGATGCAGGAGTAGTGATCTGCCTTCCTTCCCACTGTCCCATAAAATTGAGCCATGCAGTGCCTGTGAATCAATCAGCTCCCACAGGCATGCCTTTCTCCAAGGAGGAGTATATAGCCTTTCTCCAAGTCTAAATATACAGCAATACACTACCAAGTACTGCACATAGCCTCTCCTTTTCCTGGACTTCAGCAACTGCAGGCCGAATTCAGATTAGCGATAGGGAGGAGGGCATCGGAGAGGTGTAAAGAGAGGCTCTGGTGAGCTGTGTGCGTGCACAAACGCTGCTTCGGATGTTTGCAGAGACAAAAGAAGCAAAGAAAAATGCCTGGACGGGGAGGCCGCCTGGGTTTAGCCTTGAGTGTGCTGATGAGAAGGGTCAGGGCCCAGCCACCACTCAATAGGAGCTGGCAGCTGACAAAGCAGGCTTCAGCCCATCCAAGGTGATGCCGGTCATGTTGCCAGCCATCTGGGGGCACCAGAAGACTTGCTACTGTGTCTGCTGCAGCTCCTCTGGAATGGAACCTCAGCAGCTCCTCTTCCTCCTCTTGGGCTGCCCCCTCCGGCTTGACCGGCACTTGGCGTTGTTGTCCTGGGTGCACGATCCGCTTGTTTGGGTGTCAGCTGCCCAGACAGCGACCTTCTTGCATCCAGTTATGATAACCTGCTTATTTCACCACCAGCATTAAGTCTGTTCAGAAGATTCAATTGCAAGGTCACTGGGAACAAATTTCCAGATGCCCCCAGGCTGTACTTGGCTGGGAGGAAATGCAAAGTCCCCGTCGATCTTGGCTGCCAACACAAAGGGATCATAACCGGCTGGTAAAGCAGAGCTACCCGAGAACTCTTTGCAGTGTTCATTCCAGCAGTGTTGCTGCAGCTGGGGCAGGGACTGGTGCGCTGGAAAAATGGGCTCAGAGAAGCCGCTGCTTCTGAGATGACACTTTAAAAGGAGGCAGCGATTCAAAACACGGTGCTGGTGAAGCAGAAGTGCTCACTTGGGGGCTTTGCAGGCACACAGCAGCACAAGGAGACTGGGATGCTCCCTACACAGGGCAGCTCTGCGTCCGGCGAAGTTGATCTGCAGGGGCAGGCAGCACTGAGTCAACGAGATGCTGTCTGGTGCGGTGCACAGGCCAGATCCTGCATGCAAGTGCCTCTGCACACCAGCAGCACACTTGCAGCCCTTCAAAGCAAGAGCTGAAAAGCCAGGAGGAAGGGGAAACCGAATGCCATCCACCTCAAATGCCAGAGGGTCAGAGACGAGGTACTGCCCCAAGCAATCTGGAGTGAGTTCTCCGGACTCCCCTCTCAGATCTTGCCACATCCCGGGGTGCACCTGATCCATTGGTGACCCTTCAAATGTGGCTTCCCCAGGTAACAGCTTCCGTTTCTCCTGCAGGTGGTCCGGCTCTGCCGTTGGCACCCTTTGCATGACTTTTGAGTGGATAAACATTCTGGGTGGCAGCACAAGCTAGGCTGTGACTCAGCCCAGCTGACATCGTCCTCTTTTCTGAAGGATCTTGGTCTGGGAATGAGACTGGGAAAGCAGTGACTGGTATTCCATGCCTCACAGGCCAACCCTTCAGGGCTTTCCTTCTTTTCTTGGACACTGTGAGCATTTCTGGGGGGAGAGAGCGCGAGTAGGCAGGCAAGCAAGCCGGTATTGCCAGTCTCTGTACAGCAGGAATCTCACCCAGCCAGTTCTGTGGAAGGTGCTGGCATGAGTATTTGCATGTTAACCCTTGGAAGCACAGCTGTGAGTTCATCAAAGGGATCCATCTCCAGACCGTGTTTAGCTCTCAGGTGCCTTGTTGCAGATGGCATTTGGGCATCCCGAGAAAGGTGCGTGGAGCCGGTATTCTTGCTTAAGGTGGCCTGGGCTACAGGCCAAGGGCCCTGCGTCCTGGGGGACGTATCCTTCCTGCTGTAAGCGATCCAAGCTGGCTGGGACATTAATTGTGCCTGGCCTCCAGGGGGGTCCAGAAACGACCCAGGTCTCTGCCTCAGAGAGGGCGTTGGGGAATGTTCTCCAGTCCCCCTCCCACACACACACACACACATCCATATGTCTGCCCACTGCTCAGATCTGTTTTCCTAAGGCTGAGGGGGGCCGTCAGCTGTTGGAGCTGTCCCTGTTGTGCAAGAGTCCCTGTTTTTAAAGAGTCAGGTTGTTTTAAAAAATGAACTGCGTGGTCTAAACTGTTAGTTTAGCAACTTGGATTTGTGCATCACGCGGGGACAGACAAGAGTTTCAGGGTATGAGCTTCCGAGAGTCCGAGCTCTCGTCGTCAGACACGAGGAGGACTGGAGATCCTTTTATCCTAGTCGGAAGGAGGGGTGGTGGAGGTAAAGGATGCTAGCAAAGGATGCCAAGGGAGGGGCTGTGCATGTTGCAACAGTCAGCTTGAGAGGAGCAAGCATCTCCCCCCTCTGCCTAGTCAAGCTGGTTGTGATAGGCCCGGGACCTCTGCCAGTACTCTTGTTTTTTTTTAATTAGTATTTCATTGAATTTTATCATTCCTTGTTACCAATATACTAGAGTAATACTTGAATACTTATCACAATCATATAAATCACAAATCATAACTGAGGCTTAAGTTGATACAATACAATAGATTCAGTGTATAGGAATGAGCGCAACCATCCAAGAATAAGAAGACATACAACACAGTAAGAACATAAGAGAAGCCAATGTTGGATCAGGCCAATGGCCCATGCAGTCGAGCACTTTGTGTCACGCAGTAGCCAGAAATACCAGGTGCCATCAGGAGGTCCAGCAGTGGGGCCAGGACACTAGAAGCCCTCCCACTGTTACCCCCCCCCCCAAGCACCAAGAATACAGAGCATCACTTGCCCCAGACAAAGAGTTCCTATCTATACGTTGTGGCTAACAGGGGCCACTGATGGACCTCTGCTCCAAATGTTTATCTAATTCCCTTTTGAAGCCGTCCATGCTTTGTAGCCACTACCACCTCCCATGGCAGTGAATTCCATGTATTAATCACTCTTTGGGTGAAGGAGTTCCTTTTATCTGTTCTAACCTGACTGCTCAGCAATGTCATGGAGTGCCCACGAGTTCTTGTATTGTGAGAAAGGGAGAAAAATACTTCTTTCTCCACCTGCTCTGTCCCATGCATAATCTAGCTCAGGGGTGTCGAACTCATTTGTTATGAGGGCCGGATCTGACACAAATGAAACCTTGTCGGGCCGGGCCACGTGTGTCATAAAATGTAATGCCAGGTGGCGGAGATATAAACTTTATAAAGAACACAAATACAGGTTCTTTTACTTCAAATAAAAGCATGCTTAAAACATTAGCACTCTTGCAATATTTTGTTTATTTAACAGTATCTGATAACTGACACCTCTTACTCTGAATCATTGCATCAAAATGCCTGTGCGGTTGCAATCCTGAGTATGCTGTTCAGGTGCTGCAAACTTACAATGATGCAACAGCAACTGCAGAACTGGAAGAAGCAGCAGAAGACAGCCAGTTCCACTGCGGGCTTGATAGAAGGCCTCCAAGGGCCTGATCCGGCCCCGAGCCACATGTTTGATACCCCTGATCTAGCTTCTAATAGCTAGCTTCTAGGTTTCACCATAAACCTAAATCATCTATAACTTTAGGGATTTCTTGCTGGGAGGACAAATACTCTAGGATAGGTAGCCAGACTGAGGAGAGGAATGCCAGCATTCTTCACAACCCCCCCACCCCCGCCTTCTGATTCGGCTATGAAGGCACCAGGAGCTCTGTCCCACCTTGACTCTGATAAAGGGAGCTTGGACTCTTGGAAGCTGGCACCCTGAAACTCTTGTGGGTCTCTTGAGATGCTTCTGGATGCGAACCTAAGAGAATGTGGTGTGAAGCTTATGACTATTTGGGGTAAAAATTGTAGATCAAAGCATTCTGGAGTATTTCCAGAGATATTTGAAAGTGGTGATGGATCCCTGATGGATGTTTCAGGATAAGTTAAAGGTTTCCTGTCTAAGGAGCCACCTGCATGGCTTCCCTTTGTAAAAAAAAACTTTGGAAAAGGTAGAACAAATTTAGAGTCCAGTGGCACACCTTTAAGACCAAAAAAGGCCTGTTCCAATGTATTTGAAGAAGCGTGCATACACGCGAAAGCTCATACCTTAAATAAACCTTTGTTGGTCTTAAAGGTGCCTGACTGAACTCTAAATTTGTTCTACTGCTTCAGATCAACATGGCTGACCCCCTGGAGCGATCTTCTTGGGAAAAGGTAGTTGAAGAGATCATTAAGGAGTGGGCTTCTGGGGAGGGCATTTCTGTCCTGCAAAAATGCGATCAAACCAATCAGCCATTTAATTTTCAGCTCTGAACTTTGTATCTGTAAGCTTTGGGTTTTGCCCAGAATGGGGTTTTCTTCAACAGGCTTTGTGCTGGGGTGTGTGGGCAGAGATTGGGGGGGGGGGGAATTCCACTTTCAGGTAGATGGAAAAGCATTTTTGCGCTTTCATGCCTGGCCGAGCTGGGGAGCGGGCATTCATGGGAGGGCAAGTCCACCCTTTGTGCCGCTGCCAAGGTCTTTGGTGACCCGCAGGGATTGGCGGTTAAGAGCTGGCACACAGCTCTGGGTTGCCTTGGGCAGCTTCTGTTCATATTCCCAAGTCCCGTCCCCCGCCAGCAACCATGCAATTCTAAACGTTGGTGGGGGGAGAGAAGACTTGGGAGCTACTTTCATGGTGTGGTTTGGATTACCGAAAAGCCGAAACCTTTTGCTCCCTTCTCTAGCAGGCTCCTCCAGATGGATTCAGAAAGGGCTGAAAGGGGCAGGTTCATTGGTATGGAGGGGCTGGTGCTCGCCCATAACAGAGGGAGCCGGCCCAACGCCATTCCCTGGCCGAACGGGCTCAATTTTATGCAGAGGGCTTTGGGGACAGAGCACTAGTTGGACCACTTTCCAGCTTTGTAAAACACTCAAAGGAAAGTGAGCCACAGATTAGGTCACCTCATATTTAGAACACTCTCTTCCTACGGCCCTGTTTACCTAGAGTGGGGGTCCCCGAACTGGTGCCCATGGGCTCTACGGGCACCTGTCAACACCTTTCTTGGTGCCTGCCAAGTGTTTTTAGAAAGTGGGCGTGGCCACATGGGGCTTTTGCCTAGCAAGGATTCTGATTGGCCATTGCAGATTTGATTGGCTGTACAGATTTCTTTTTTAAAAGTTGCTTTGGCAGCAGCTGCCACCACAGCACAAGGGTCTTCACGGGGTGACTCAAGCTATGGCAGCCATTTTGTGCTCCAGAGTGTGGCCACAAGCACCTTCGTATGGAACTCTGTGGGTCAAATGATGAGCGAGAGGCAGAGGTAAAAACAGGGGGATCACTGTTTGATGTAGTGGTTAAGCCAGTTTGGTGTAGTGGTTAATAGCGGCAGACTCTAATCTGGAGAACAGGGTTTGATTCCCCACTCCTCCACATGCAGCTGCTGGTGTGACCTTGGGTCAGTCACAAGTTCTCTCCAGAGCAGTTCTCAAAGAGCCCTCTCAGCCCAACCTGCCTCACAGGGTGTTTGTTGCAGGGAGGGGAATGGAAAGGAGGATGTAAGCTACTCTGGGAGTCCTTTGGGTAGTGAAGGGCAGGGTATAAATCCAATTTCGCCCTCCTGCTCCTCCTCCTTCTCTTCTCAGCAGCACTTCCTGTTGATGTCCCAGGAGAGGGTCTCTCACAGCCATGTCCATGCCCAGGAGGTAACTTAAGCATGATAATCAAATCACACTTTAAGGCTCTTTGACACCTCTTAGCCATCTGCTGACCCGACTGCCATCTGTCGGTCAAAGGCATGGGCAAAACCCAGGCAAGGCAATGGAGAAGCCACTGCCAGCAACCTGCTGAGAAAACCAAGTCACCTCTCAGCTCTTGAGGGCAGAAGGAGGGCTTCACGGAATTGGCTGGCATTACATTGAGGAGATCTTTGTAAATCAGTAACGCCAACCTTCTAAGGGTTTTGTGTGTAGTGCTGGCTAAGAGCAGGTGGACTTAGGTTCAGGTTTCTACTCAGCCATGAAGTTAACTGGGCACTTTGGGCCTGCCACACAGGGTTGTTCTGGGGATAAAACCATAGGATTGTCCGTCTTACTCTCAGCTCCTTTGAGGAAGGAGTTAAAAATCGCATTAGAAGAAAATGATCTCAATTCCCAGTGGGAAAAGGGTTGATATGACTTCACTGATTGAAATCCTGTCCCCACCATGTGTTTCCTCAACAGTGATGCTATTTGTTCACCTGACCCTTCCACGGCTGTGTGGGTGGATGCTTCAAAAGAGCCTTTTCACTTGCCTCAGAGAGCGGCTTCTCTTCTGGTGCTTTCCATTTCACCATGCCGATTCCTCCTCCTCCTCCTCCTCCTGTATCACTCCAGTCCATCTTGCAATCCTGAAGCAAAACAGCTAATCCAACACTTGGACGGGGCTGTGTAGTGACTCAGTGGTACAGAGCCTCTGCTTGGCACACAGAAGGTCTCAGGTCCAGTCTCCGGCATCTCCCTGCCTGAGACCCTGGAGAGCGGCTGCCGGTCTGAGTGGACAATACTGACTTGGATGGTCTGATTCAGTCGAAGGCAGCTTCACACGTTCCCTTTTGCACTTTGCAGGCCATGCATCCTTCCAGACCCAGAACTTTCCACACATGGTTTTCCACACAGAAATTTAACAACAAAGTTTTTTAAAAGGTTTGAAATGACATTTTAAATACTCAGTTGTCTGAAACTGATTCCCCCTCCTTCTGCTAAGCCATGCTCTCTCCCACCTCTCTAGTCCTCTGCTACAAATGCTCAGCTGTCCAATGATCAGTGTTGTCTGTCTCTTCAAGGAGAGGCCATCTCTCTACTGGCGGGGGGTGGTGTGTTTGTGTTTTCACCCCTGCCACTTTAAACCAAGGACTGCACACCACATTTGTTAAGGAAGGGCTCTGTCGGACATGGCACATGATGCCCGGGCCATGCCTTGAGGTGCACAACAGCTGTGTGTCAACGTCACTCGTGGCTTCAGATGTGCGCCAGTGTCACTGAGGAATGGGCACATGTACTGAGATGCATCCCGTTTAGGGGGCTGCATCCCGTCAGAATCTTAGCACTGCAAAGCCCTGATTGATGGGTCGCGTTGCTTCCCTAGAGAGCCGATGCCCTGTCCAGTGCCAAGGCTGGTGCGGAGGAGATGCAGAGGAACGCCAAGGAGCAGGCGAAGGAGCTGGAGGATCAGAACTGGCAGCTGAAGGAAAGGCTGGCAGAGCTGGAGAACCAAAGGAAGGAACTTCACCGGGAGAACGAATGCCTGAGGGGAGAAGCGGCTCTCCTGGAGGCCAGGATAGCGAGAGGCGAGGTCAGCTTCAAGGCCCACCCACCCACTCTGCCCCTTGCCATCCCCAGGCCTGGCTGAAGAAGGGGAAAGAAAGGAGGGCTGGGGAGGCAGCCAAGGCTGGAGGGAGTGAGGAGGGGGCTTGCTGGGAAGTCTTTCTTTCCCAGAGACCTGCCCATCCCCATCCCCCCCCCAGGAACTCTGGCAGGGAGGACCAGGGCCCCGAGAAGAGAGAGGGGCATGCTGCAGGAAAAGGAGGGACCGTGGTTGCCGCTTGGGGGAGGAAGACTGGGGAAAGGAGCCTGTCCCGACCTTGTGGGCGATGGGGATGGTCTGCCGTGTACTTGGGAGGAGGCAGAAATATTTCAGCCCAGGACGCTCCAAGGGAAAAACAGCCACCACCCCACCCCAGGGAAACTCTTCTCTATTCAGGCTTCCATCTTTGGGAAGCCAAATAAGGAGAGAACTATCTACCAATGCTCCCTCTAAGCTGTGGAATCTTATGAGCAAAAATTCTACTTTGTGAGCTGCTGGCATTAAAACTGTGAGCAAGCGATTCGGCTACTGCATAAATTAAAGTTGGCTCTGGAGCCATCCTTCCTGAGTGAAGACAAAAATGTGCGAGCCGGAGGCTAAAAAACTGTGAGCTAGCTCACACTAACTCAGCTGAGAGGGAACACGGCTATCAAATCCTTTTCAAATGTAACTAGAGAGCCAGAGTGGTGCAGTGATCAGCAACTCAGATTTGGTCTGGGTAGGGAAGGTACCCGAGTTCAAATCCCCACTTATGCAAGGAAACTCACTGGGTGACCTTGGGCCAGTCATTCTCTCAGCCAAGCCTACTCCGCTGGGCTGTTGTGGGGGTTGGAGGAAGGGGAGCTTCATGTGTTCTTCCCTCAGCTCCTTGGAGGAGAATGATGGTGATTGATGGTGACGTGGATGGATTGAGGATGATTGATGGTGACTTGTGTTTTCTGGTGGCAGAATGATAAGCTGCACTTGGAGGAGGCCCTGGCGCGCACCAAAGAGGAGAGCTGGGAGTTGGTGTCGGCCAAGAGCTCTTTGGAGGCTCAGCTGGGGGAGGCGCAGGTAAAGAGGAGATCCTTCTCGAGTGGGAGCCGTCCTTCTCCCAAGAGGGTGCGAGGAAAGCTTCTGCACGCCGCCTGTTGCTAAATGGCATCCACAGGGGAGGTGGTGTTTTGGGATGGGGACTGGGGGCAGGAAGTCTTTTCCCTGAACTTGATTATTATTCTGATAGAAGTGGGCATGGTGCTTCCCAGAGGAACAGGGACTGGCCCCTTCCTGGGGTCGCCAACTTCCAGGTTGGGCCAGGAAATCTCATTAGAACATAAGAAAAGAGAAGCCAGTGTTGGATCAGGCCAGTGGCCCATCCAGCCCAACACTCTGTGTCACACAGTGGCCAGAAATACCAGGGGCCATCAGGAGGTCCAGCAGTGGGGCCAGGACACTAGAAGCCCTCCCACTGTTGATCCCGCCCCCAGCACCAAGAAGACAGCATCCCTTGCCCCGGACTGAGAGTTCCCATCTATACCTTGTGGCTAATAGCCACTGATGGATCTCTGCTCCATATGCTTATCTAATTCGCTCTTGAAGCCGTCCATGCTTGTAGCCGCCGCCACCTCCTGTGGCAGTGAATTCCATGTGTTATTGCCACAGGAGGACTTACCTTATCTCCTGGACTTACAACTAATCTCCAGGCCATGGAGAAAGTTCCCTTGGAGAAAATGACAGTTTTGGAGGCTAAACTCCATGGCTGAGACCACTCCCCAAGCCCTGCCCTCCCTCGACTCCACCCCCAAATATCCAGGAATTTCCCAACCCAGAGTTGGCAACCATACCTTTGCCAGAAGAGCCTTCTGTTCTCGGTGCCCTTCTGTCCCGCATGGGTCACCCTCTCTGCTGTTGTGCCCCCTGCTTGGGAGAGTCATCTTTGGGATCAAAGAAGTGCAGGTCGACCTTTGCACGAGTTCCATGCGGTCGCTTTCTCCCCCCCCTCTTTCGCTGCAGAGGGACCTTGCCCACCTGAGCCAGGAGCAGCAGCGCTTGACTGAGCGGCTGAGAGAGGAGGCGGACCAGAAGGAGCAGCTGAGCAGGACGAAGAGCGACCTGGAGAAGGAGCGCCGGCAGCTGGACCAAACCATTGAGAAGCTGCACAAGGAGGTGAGTCGGAGGTCGGGCAGGCAGGGGAAGCACAGACAAGGCCCCCCACCCCGACAGAGGCAGGGGTGACTGCAAGAGGAAGAAACAAAAATAACAAAAATGTATGGCAATCAAAAGATCTTATAGCAAACAGTAGCAAGAGGTATGAGTTGCATAAAGGAGACCCCCCTCACCCAACTGACTCCCCCCCCAACCATGCTTGTCCTCTTGTGTAGATGGATGAGGCAGACAGCAGCACTGTGTGGTGACGGAAGCCAGACACTGATGAGCAGAAAGGACAGCTCTTTAGAAAAGATAACCTTTACACATTTATCTGCTATTTTGACATATTTATTGCTTTACAACTGTTGACCTTATAATCTTAGCTTGTTATTTTGTTTTGTCTTTGCACATCGTCATCATGTTATGTGTTAATTTGCTGTTCGGCCCCCGTCTATAAGTTTGACCCTTACCTGCCATTCCAGTACATTTGAAAAAGTGTGCAGGCACATGAAAGTTCATACCTTGAATAAAACTTTGATGGTCTTAAAGGTACCACTGGACTCCAAATTTGTTCTAAGGGCAGCTCCAGGCGGCATCCTGTCCTCTGGGCTCCTGCGTTTTGCCAAAGGAATTTGGAGAGGCCACTTTTCTAGCTGAGAGGTTGGAAGAACACCTGGCAAATGCTTTAAATGCCCCCTCCCCATATTTATGTTTCCCTAGATGGCTGAAATCATGGAGGTTTCGCGAGCATCGACCCTGGAGCTGCAGAACCAGCTGGATGAATACAAGGAGAAGAATCGCAGGGAACTTTCCGAGACACAGAGGCAGCTGAAGGAGAAAAACCTGGAGCTGGAAAAGGTGCGCTTGATGGCCCTCAAGATGCAGGACGAGGTAAACGGCTCTGAAATGTGTTTGACCCTCTTTTAACCTATGACTTGGGATCATGCGGTGGCTTCTTGGGTGCCAGTCTGTGCTTGCACATGGGGGAGAGAGAGAGTGAGCAAGCCCAGGCCATGTTCTCATCTGGGCTGGGTCCTTCAGAGTCATTACTGGCACATTATTATTATTATGTATTTGATTTATTAATTGCCCCGTCCCAGCTTGCTCCAGGCCCCAGGCGATGTCCAACAGAGGTGCAAAGCCATGAAATTAATATACAAAACATTAAGAATTCAGAATAACAAAATTAGAATAACAAATTTTAAAAAGCACTCAATGAAATTACCTAGCAGTCGGGTTAGAACAGATTAAAGAAAGTCCTTCTTCACCCAAACAGTGATTAAGACATGGAATTCACTGCCACAGGAGGTGGTGGCAGCTACAAGTATGAACGGCTTCAAGAGGGAATTAGATAAACATATGGAGCAGAAGTCCATCAGTGGCTGTTAAGCACAAGGTATCAATAGGAACTCTGGGGCAAGTGATGCTTTGTTTTCTTGGTGCTTGGGGGGTCAACAGTGGGAGGGCTTCTAGTGTCCTGGTCCCAATTCTGGACCTCCTGATGGCACCTGGTATTTTTGGCCACAGTGTGACCCAGAGTGTTGGACTGGATGGCCCGTTGGCCTGATCCAACATTGGCTTCCCTTATGTTTTTAAAAGAAGTCCCAGATGGCATCCTTAAAAGTTTCATCCCAGTTCTGGACTGCCTGGCCGCTTTCTGGACAGGGGGAGAGTGGCCACCCATGGGCAGGAGGGATGAACTCAAAAAGGGATGGGCTTGAACTGGTTAGAAAGAAGGTAAAACCAGTTGCCTATTTTCTTCAGACAGGGAGTAAAGAGTATGGCTGACTCAGTTTCAAAAATGAGTCATTAACAAATCTGGGATGTAAATAACACCCAAAAATAAGTTGTTGAACCGGAGCCTCCACATAAAGGGAAGTCCCATTTCTCACAACCAGTTTAATCAATTTATTATGGTCACAGACCAGCAAACAATGCAATACAAGGCAAGTAAATAACAGGTCAAAGAACAGTCAAGACTGGGCAGAGGTTTAGGGGTCTTTTGTCCCAAGATAATGGGGCCATGGAAACAAGGTGTAGGAAATTAGGGCAGTTTATCTAAAAAATAGGGATGCCAGCCTCCAGGTGGGACCTGGGGATACCCCAGAATTACAACTCGTCTCCAAACAACCGAGATCAGTTCCCCTGGAGAAAATGGATGCTTTGGTGGGTAAACTCTATAGCATTGTTACCCCCACTGCAGTCTCAGTCTTCCCCAGGCTCCATCCCCAAATCTCCAGGACTTGATCTGGCAACCAATGGCCGGGGAAACCTGGCAAGCCTATTAAAACCATCCTCACCTAGGAAATCATCTAGTCCAAATGTGTATTCAGTGAGAAAACACCCCCCATCCCACACCACACCCCACAAACATTATTGGAATGCTGCCATCTTGTGGCTCAGAAATTATTGCCAAGGAGTCACAGAGATTTGTACAACATTTTCTGCTTCCAGACAGCAAGATTTCCAAGGTAGGAGCTGTCTGGAGTTGTTGAGCTCTTCGTCAGATACAAGGATCTGACAAAGGGAGCTTTGCCTCTTGAACGCTCACACTCTGGAAATCTAGGTCTCTTACAGTGCTCCTGGACTCGAGTTGAGCTCTTCCACTGCAGACCAACACGGCCACCTGCCTGGAAGTCTTTGCTTGTGAACAGTTCCATGTAAAAACACTGCACGGGGTTGGTCATCTGCCAGCTTTTCTGGAGCTGTATCTGTGAACGCAATCAGAGAGAAACCCAGGGCCCTCGGCTCCCTCCCCTTCTCCATTGGTCTCTCTCCCGCTGGATGTTTCGGCATTGACTGACCTCTGGTTCTCCTGGTGGCTCCACCCCGAACACGATGTTGTCTCAACTTTTTAAAACTTTGCATGTGAAGGTGCTCTCTTATAAAACTCCCTCATCAAGTCAGGTCGGAAGCACTGTATATAACGGTGGAAGCCAAAACAAAGTTAACTGGGCTTGCTGGCACAGCTCCAGTAGTGGCAAAGGAACTGTCTTTCCACAGAATTATTGGTGTGTTCCTCTTGTTTCTGGCTTTTTCATCCATCTCTTGCCCCCATGCTCCTGTTGCTGGAAGACTCAGCTTTGCTTCTGGCACTGGAGTAAGCTTATCTCCTGCAGGCCTGGTCTGATGCCGCTTCTGCAGTGATGTGGCCAGAGTCCCAGCGTGTGATCAGAGCTTCACAAGTCTTTTCTTTCTGCTTGTGCTTGCGTTCTCTTCCTGTGCCTGGTCTTCTTTCTCCCACGTCCTAAATCTCTTCTTTTTTCCCTGCAAAATGCAGCACATATCCCAAAACTGGCTAATAGGTGTCCCCATTAGCTGGACATTTGAAACCTCATAATTATTTAACTGGCACCTAGATTTAGAGTCCAGCCACACCTTTGAGCTTTCGAGAGTCAAACCTCCCTTAATTTAACAAAGGGACCTTTGACTCTCAAAAGCTCATACCTAGAACATCTTGTTGGTCTCTAAGGCCCTGCTGGACTTGAAACTAGCCTGAGAGTTAGCCTGACTCTCAAATGCTCCACACCCTGAGAATCTCACTGGTCTCTGAGGTGCTGCTGGACTCTAACCTATTTGTTCTACCACAGACCAATGCAGTATCTCTGTCAGCTCTCACTCAGGGTGGGTTCTAAGGTTTTGTTGTTGTTGTTCAGTCGCACAGTCGAGTCCGACTCTTCGCGACCCCATGGACCAGATCACGCCAGGCCCTCCTGTCTTCCGCTGCCCGCTGAAGTTTGCTCAATTTCATGTTCATTGCGTCGATGACACTGTCTAACCATCTCATCCTTTGCCATCCCCTTCTTCTTTGACCTTCAATCTTTCCCAGCATCAGGGTCTTCTCCAGTGAATGCTCCCTTCTCATTTGGTGGCCAAAGTATTTGAGCTTCAGCTTCAGGATCTGGCCTTCCAAGGAACAGTCAGAGTTGATTTCTTTTAGGATTGACTGATTTGATCTCCTTGCAGTCCAAGGGACTCTCAAGAGTCTTCTCCAGCACCATAGTTCAAAAGAATCTATTCTTCGGCGCTCGGCCTTCCTTATAGTCCAACTCTCGCAGCCATACATTACTACGGGGAATACCATTGCTTTGACCATGCGGACTTTTCTTGGCAAGGTGATGTCTCTGCTTTTTATCATGCTGTTTAGGTTTGCCATCGCTTTCCTCCCAAGGAGCAGGCGTCTTTTAATTTCTTGGCTGCAGTCACCATCTGCAGTGATCTGGGATCCTAGGAACGTGAAGTCTGTCACTACTTCTACGACTTCCCCTTCTATTTGCCAAGGAGTGATGGGCCCAGATGCCATGAACTTAGTTTTTTTGATGTTGAGCTTCAAGCCCACTTTTGCGCTCTCCTCTTTCACCCTGAGCAAGAGGCTCTTCAGGTCCTCTTCACTTTCTGCCATCAGAGTGGTATCGTCTGCATATCTGAGGTTATTGATCTTTTCCCCCGCAATCTTAACTCCAGCTTGTGATTCATCCAGGCCAGCATTTCGCATGATGTACTCGGCATATAAATTAAATAAGCAAGGTGACAATATACATCCTTGTTGTACTCCTTTTCCTATGCTAAACCAATCAGTTGTTCCATATCCGGTTCTAACTGTTGCTTCTTGACCCTTATACAGGTTTCTCAGGAGACATGTGAGGTGGTCCGGTACTCCCATCTCTTTAAGAACCTGCCTAATTTATTGTGATCCACACAATCAAAGGCTTTAGCATAGTCAATGAAGCAGAAGTAGATGTTTTTCTGGTACTCTCTTGCTTTCTCCATAATCCAGCGAATGTTGGCAATTTGATCTCTAGTTCCTCTACCTCTTCGAAACCCAGCTTGTACTTCTGGCAATTCTCTATCCACGTACTGTTGGAGCCTAGCTTGTAGGATTTTGAGCATGACCTTGCTAGCATGTGAAATGAGTGCAATTGTGCGATAGTTTGAACATTCCTTGACGTTGCCCTTCTTTGGGATTGGAATGTAAACTGACCTTTTCCAATCCTGTGGCCAATGTTGTGTTTTCCAAATTTGTTGGCAAATTGAGTGCAGCACTTTAACAGCATCTTCTTTTAAGACTTTGAATAACTCAGCTGGGATACCATCACCTCCACTAGCTTTGTTGTTAGTAATGCTTTCTAAGGCCCATTTAACTTCGCTTTCCAGGATGTCTGGCTCGAGGTCAGTGATTATACCATCGTGGTTGTCAAGGACATTGAGGTCCTTCTTGTATAGTTCTTCTGTGTATTCTTGCCATCTTTTCCTAATCTCTTCTGCTTCTGTTAGGTCCCTACCGTTTTTGTCCTTTATCATGGCCAGCTTTGCATGGAACGTTCCCTTGATTTCTCCAATTTTCTTGAACAGATCTCTAGTCCTTCCCAATCTGTTGTTTTCCTCTATTACTTTGCACTGTTCATTCAGGAAAGCCTCCTTATCTCTCCTTGCTGTTCTCTGGAAATCTGCATTCAGTTGGGCAAACCTTTCCTTTTCACCATTGCCTTTAGCTTTCCTTCTTTCCTCTGCTATGTGTAAAGCCTCATCAGACAGCCACTTTGCTTTCTTGCATTTCTTTTTCTTTGGGATGGCGGTGATTGCTACCTCCTTTACAATGTCACGGACCTCTGTCCATAGTTCTTCAGGCACTCTGTCTATCAAATCTAGACCCTTAAACCTATTCTTCACCTCTACTGTATATTCATCGGGGATGCGATCTAGGTCAAATCTGAATGCCCTTGTGGTTTTCCCAACTTTCTTCAATTTAAGTCTGAATTTTGCAATGAGTAGCTCATGATCTGAGCCACAGTCAGCTCCAGGTCTTGTTTTTACTGACTGGATAGAGCTTCTCCATCTTTGACTGCAAATTATATAGTCAATCTGATTTCGGTGTTGCCCATCTGGTGATGTCCATGTGTAGAGACGCCTCTTAGGTTGTTGGAAAAGGGTGTTCGCTATGACCAACGTGTTCTCTTGACAAAACTCTGTTAGCCTTTGCCCTGCTTCATTTTGTTCTCCAAGGCCAAACTTGTCTGTTATTCCGGTTACCTTTTGATTTCCTACTTTAGCATTCCAGTCCCCTATGATGATGAGGACATCATTTTTTGGTATTAGTTCTATGAGTTGTTGTAGGTCTTCATAGAACTGGTCCACTTCAGCCTCTTCTGCAGCAGTGGTTGGGGCATAGACTTGGATTACTGTGATATTGAATGGTTTGCCTTGGATTCGGACCGAGATCATTCTGTCATTTTTGAGATTGTATCCCAGTACTGCCTTTCTCACTCTCTTGTTGACAATAAAGGCCACACCATTTTTCCTACGGGATTCCTGGCCACAGTAGTAGATATAATGGTATTCTGAGTTAAATTCGCCCATTCTTGTCCACTTTAGTTCACTGATTCCCAAGATGTCAATGTTCATTCTTGCCATCTCATTTTTGACCACGTCAAGCTTACCTTGATTCATAGACCTTACATTCCAGGTTCCTATGCAGTATTGTTCTTTGCAGCATCGAACTTTCCTTTCACCGTCAGACACATCCACAACCGAGTGTCCTTTCGGCTTTGGCCCAGCCGCTTCACTCTTTCTGGGGTTACTCGTACTTGCCCTCTGCTCTTCCCCAGTAGCATATTGGACACCTTCCGACCTGAGGGGCTCATCTTCCGGCGTCATATCTTTTAGCCTTTTGTTACTGTCCATGGGGTTTTCTTGGCAAAGATACTGGAGTGGGTAGCCATTTCCTTCTCCAGGGGGATCACGCTTGGTCTGAGTTTTCTGCTGTGGCCTGTCTGTCCTGGGTGACCCTCCACGGCATAGCCCACAGCCTCATCGAACCACGCAAGCCCCCTCGCCACGACAAGGCAGTGATCCATGAGGGAGGGGTTCTAAGGTGTCTTACGGTTAATCAGTAAAGCAAAGATGTAAAATAAATCCAAAGCTCAGAACACTGAAACTGAAGCTTCAAAATCAGGCCAAATGGATTCGAATATCCGACTTGCCCAGGGTGGCCAAAAACAGAGCAGGGTGGAAACAGAACACCAGACACTTCCAGGTCAAAAGTCCAGGACGGACTTTGCCATGCATCTCAAACAAAGCAGAGAAGGCCCTAGATGGGTCTTCCTCAGGAGGGTGGTTCATAAATGGAGTGTAACTTCAGAAAATTCTCCTTCTTCACTGCCAGCCAAGTCCTGGAAGATAGAGGCATCATCAGAAGGGCCTCTGAAGGCAGGAAGGGGGGTATAGGAGGAGGCATTCTGGGTTTACTTTCTGTCACACCTGTGCTCCAGCACAGAGCCAGCTGTGGGTGCGGCTGTGGTCGTTTGCCTCGAGTTTGGTTTGGATTAGGAGAAAGCAGATTCCCAGAGGCAGCTGGGCCTGTGCAGGACACAATCTGGACTTCGTGCAGCCAGTAGATTCCCCGAGATTGTGCTTGCTAAGTGCTGCATGGGATACAGAAACACTCAGGTCCCTTCTGCAAGTCCACATTCTCTGTGTTTCAGGTGCGCTTTATGGAAGAGGAGTTACGGGACCACCAAAGAGCCCAGAACGAGGCCGTTACAAAAACGCAGCTTCTGGAACAGACTGTAAAGGCCTTGGAGTATGAACTGGAGGCCAAAAACCACTTGAAGGAGGACCGGGCGAGACAGGCCAAGATCATGGAGGTAGAGAACAAACTCTGGGGGTGGGGTTGTCCTATTCTTTAACTTCTAGGGTTATGAAGAGGACCAGCTTGCTGTTCTGGCTTCTGCACTTGAGCAGCTTGTTGAATCCTTTTCACGTGCTGCTTTTCACCCAAAGCGGAAGAGAAGACAGACTTGGCAACATCTCTTTCTCCCAGATTGTGTCTGTTTCTGCTCCCATGCAAAGCAACTTCGTTTTATCTCCTTGTCTCCTTTCTGGCCTCACCTGTTCTCAGAAGGGTCCTGATTAGATGCACCAGCGTCATTCAGGCCTGTCTGTTACTGAACGGGACCCAGCTTCCCACGGTGTCCCTTCCCCTTTATTCCAGCTGTCTTGTGAATGAGAGCAAAAGGGCCTTGAGAGTCAGTTTGGTGTAGTGGTTAAGTGCGCGGACTCTTATCTGGGAGAACCGGGTTTGATTCCCCACTCCTTCACTTGCACCTGCTGATGTGACCTTGGGTCAGTCACAAGCTCTGGCACAGCTGTTCTCTCAAGGACAGTTTCTGTCAGAAGTTCTCTCAGCCCCACCTACCTCACAGGGTGTCTGTTGTGGGGAGGGGAGGGGAAGGGAAAGGAGCTTGTAAGCCGCTCTGAGACGCCTTTGGGCAGTGAAGGGAGGGGTATAAATCCAACTCTTCTTCTTCTTCTTGGCACGAGGATGCAGAGCAAAACATGCAGCCTGTTCCTGAATCCCCTCTGTCACAGTACTTCACTGAGACCCCAGCAGATGTTGCTGCCCTGAATGACTGCGTTGACTCCTGGTGCATCTGCCTGATCAGCTGCTGCGTTTCCAGGCAGCTGGCGACCCTCTCCCCCTCCCCTTTTCCAGAAAGAGGAATGCCGAAGCCCAGGCTTTGTGCCTGACAAAGGCTTCTGGCTCTGTGGCAGATGTAAGATGTGGGGCTTTGGCCTTCTTTGGCATTCAGCACTACTAGGTTGGATGCCAGCCATGACTGCACCAATACATGGTCCCAGAAGATGCTCTGTGATAAATAATATATTTGGGTTATCGGGAGGGTCATTTTGTTGCTCTTAAATGGTACTGTTTGTAATTATGACTTGTAAGCTGCCTTGAACCCCAAGGAAAAGTAGGATATAAATATTTTAACAAATGAATGCTGAAATTTAATAAATCAACTTAAATAAATGAATGCTGAAATCAAAGCCTACCACCTCAACGTGGCCCAGACCAATAAGATCTTAGAGGCCCAGTGGCGCCAGCTTGAAAGTAATGCATATATTGAAATCGTGCGACCTGTTTTGTGCTTTTTTAAAAAAAAATCTATGCTATCTTAAATTGTTTTTAACTAGTCTGTAAATTCCATTTGTTTTAGAATCCTACTGTTATATGCCCTGAGCCTGCTTGTGGGGAGGGTGGAATATAAACTGAATAAAATAAATGAATACATACATACATAAAATAGTTGCTGACTTCCTCACATAAAGGATCTCCAGATGAAGAAAAGAGTTAAACATATCTGAGAGACCTTTTCTCCGACTGCAGTCTAACAAAGGGCACTTTCACATGTGCTGAATGATGCAGTTTCAATCCACTTCAGTGATTGTTAGCGAGTGGATCTTGCCATTTCACACAGTAAAATCCAGTTGCATTGAAAGTGGATCGAAAGTGCATTATTTAGTGTGTGTGGAAGTGTCAAAAGATTCATCCTGATATGAGCAGATTTTGAGGCTGTGCGGCCTTGGGAACAGCCGCTCAGTCGCTGCACGTTAAGACGGAGTGGACTGAACTTGTGTTGCCTCTCCCCTTTCAGGACAAGATGTCCCAGCTGGAGCTGGAGCTGGACGAAGAGAGGAATAACTCAGACATTTTGTCAGAAAGGATCAGCAGGTGTAGAGAGCAGGTACTGGTCTGTGTATTTCTTACTTAATTTGTGGTATTTCTAGCTGTGGAAGAGCTCCTCATTTTAAGGTTTGTGTAGAGTGGTTCTGTGTTTGTCACCTCTGGCGTGTGTGTGTGGTATTAACAGATCAGGGTTATTGACAACCCTATAGCTTTAAAGTTGGATACTACTCCCTCTGTACAGCGAAAACATGAGCCTTTTACACTGAGACAGACTTGGTGCACCCAGTTTGGTTATTTTCTGTTCTGACAGGAAGTGGCTGTCTGCGGTCTCAGTCCCAGCCTTCGAGCAGTGGCCCTCCCCCTTTGGGTTTGTCCCCAGCCTCTGCTATTCGATGATAAGACTGTTTCTGAACATAAAGGTTTCATTTACTTCCTATAGCCAAATGTTCCCTCTAAGCTGTGGAGTCTTGTGAGCAAAAATCCTAGTAGTGGTTAAGTGCACGGATTCTGATCTGGGAGAACTGGGTTTGATTCCCCACTCCTCTACTTGCACCTGCTGGATAACCCTGGGCAAGCCATAGTTCTATCAGAGCTGTTCTCTCAAGGGAAGTTCTCGAAAGAGTTCTCTCAGCCCCACCTACCTCACAGGTTGTCTGTTGTGGGGAGGGGAAGGGAAATGAGTTTGTAAGCCACTCTGAGACTCCTTTGGGTAGTGAAGGGCGGGGTATAAATCCAATCTCCTCTTCTTCTCTTTGTGAGCTACTGGCATTAAAGTTGTGAGCGAGCGATTTGGCTACTGCATAATTTAGTTTGCTCTGGAGCCATCCTTCCTGAGCTAAGACAAAAATGTGTGAGCCGGAAGCTAAAAAACTGTGAGCTAGCTCACACTAACTCAGCTTAGAGGGAACACTGCCAGACTTGTTCTCCGTGAATGTGCCTAGTCCTTTTTAAAAGCCACTCCCGAGTAGCCATCTTTGCATCTTGCGGCAGTGAATTCCCAGAGTTAACTGTGGATTTGCAAGGCCGCTATCAATTCCAGCCATGACCCTTTGCCATTATGTACAGTTGTTCCTGCTCATAAGGGGGATGGAGACCCCCTGGGATTACAGTTGATCTCCTGCTGAGCTCCTTCCTTGGGCTCCATCCCCAAATCTCCAGGAATTTCCCAACCTGGAGTTCAGAGCAGCATTGTAGTAGAGCTTAATACCACGACTAACGTTGTTTGGATCAGTCAGGGACTTCGCTGTCTAGGTCTGAGCAGCAACCTCATGAGCTGCAGGTTAAGTGGAGTCTGGGTCCAGCTTCAGTGGCCGACTCTTCTGGAGGGGGCCCATGCTGGATCCAGGTGGTGGTCCCTGGCAGACGCAGCCCGGGCTTGGCAGGGTCAGGGTCTGGGAACTAGTTCACAACTTGCAAAACACAGAGGTTGCCGACAAGAAGCACATCTGGCATGTCTTGGCAGCACAGAGTGCCCAATCTCCAGCTCAAATGTATTTGCTCCCAATTTGAAGGAATTAGTTCTTGTTCTGTCATTTCCCATCTTCTCCTGCCTGGGAGCGCTCTCGGTGCGCCACCTCTGAAGCAACAAAAACCAACAACAAAACCCCAAACATGAATTAATTGACTTCAGAGCTGTTTTGAGTTGCTGTGCAAGAGAGAGAGAGACACACACACAGAGAGCGAGAGAGACGTTTCCATGGCAATGGTGGAGTAAATGAGCAAAGGATGGAGTTACATCGACAGTGTCATTCATTTCCTTTGGCAAAGCGGTCCCAGTGGATGGTGCACACCTGCTCCTCTCTTGGCGCAGGTGTGTGGAGCCGGCAAACGAAAATGTGGGAAGGGAAGGATCCCTTTCGGCCAGCCAGGCAGCTGCATTTCTATTAGCTCCCTTTATTGAGCAGCTGAGCGCTTCTGCTGAGTCAGCCACTTTGGGAAACCAGCAAGGGGGCAGAGGAGGAGGGCTTATTTCCTTCCTCCGCCTTTTCCTGCCTCAAGACAGAGAGAGAGAGAGAGAGAGAGAGAGAAAAGGTGGGTGCCCAGTGGGAGATGGAAAACGGCAGCTGCAGCCAGCTCTCCGCACAGTTATTAGAAATCAAATTACTTTTTTCTTGACTACCGGCTCCCCAGCTGTGGCTCACCCTGAAATGGGCCCAGAGTGCCGCTGCCTCTATCAACACCATGTTGCATCTGACCCTCTTGCTCCTGCCATGTCTTCTTGCTATCCGGGATAGCCTCTGCCTGAAGTGGCACAGAGAGACCAGCTCATCTAACGGAATGGGCTGGGGAGGAGAAGACCAGCAGCTGCTCTCCTTCCACACGGTGCGCCCAGTCCGTGGAGAAGAGCTGTAGCAGAGATGCAAGGGGGGGGGGATCTACTTTCGCCCCCTGCTTCCAGTCCTTGGCCTCCTGCCCCGCCACTAAACTTGAGGGCATCATCCAATCTTGTGGCTTTGCCTGCCATAAGGAACGTACAGCACTCACGTTCATAAAGAGAGCTTTAAGGGGGAAGCCATGGCCATCCAACGGAACCGCCGGGTCCAGAGGTAGCATTCAGCAAGGAAGGCAGTCATATTGGGCAGCCAGCAGTCATAGGCTGCCCACTTTATTTTTTAACTCATGTCATTCTTTTTTACTTCATTAGTACCCTGCTTTTCTCCCCAAAGCAGTTTACAACATTCTCCTCTCTGCCATTTTATCTTCATAAGAACCCTGTGAGGTAGGTCAGGCTGAGAGAGCCCAGAGTCAAGCCCAGCATCCTTCCGTGGTGCAAGTGGAGAGTCGAAGCTGGGTCTCCCCAAGCCTCAACCGGCACTCTTCACCACGGATGCCAGGCAGAGCAAAATGGATCAGGAGGCTGAGCAAGGGGGTTCTTGCAGGTGGCTCATTTTCTCATGGGCAGAGGTGAAGCCACTGCCCCACACTTGCTTCATAATTGGTTTCCAAGTCCCTGTCCATGTTTTGTTCCCCGTCTCTCCTTCCCTTTCCCCATAACTGGCACATTTAGCCCCCACCAGTTATGAGGGGTTCCTGCAGTGGGTCAAGTTCATGGTCTTGAACCCCCAAACTCCCAAAGCTGCAGAAAACAGAACTGAAAACTGGCATCTTATGGTTCTAAGAACTCCCATGAACACATGAAGCTGCCATAACCTGAATCAGACCCCCATGTTCCATCAAGGTCAGTATTGCCAGCTCAGACTGACAGCGGCAGGTCTTTCACATCACCTGCTTCCAGTCTTCTTCAGTAGAGAAGCCAGGGATTGGACCTGGGACCTTCTGCGTGCCAAGCAGAGGCCCTATCACTGAGCTACAGCCCCTCTTTACAGCTCTCCAGGGTCTCAGGTGGAGGTCTTTCCCATCACCTTCTGCCTGATCCTTTTTAACTAGAAATGCTGGGGATTGAACTTGGGACGTTCTGCATGCCAAGCAGAGGCTCTTCCACTGAGCCATGGG
Organism: Gekko gecko; assembly: GCA_029375565.1. Classification (NCBI taxonomy): domain Eukaryota; kingdom Metazoa; phylum Chordata; class Lepidosauria; order Squamata; family Gekkonidae; genus Gekko; species Gekko gecko. Next base: position 18,503,039 of record JAPDNY010000017.1, read on the forward strand.
CCCTCCCCTATAATACATGAACCCATGAAGCTGCCTTACACTGAATCAGACCCTCAGTCCCTCAGGGTCAGTATTGACTACTCAGACTGGCAGCCACTCCCCAGGGTCTCAGGCAGGGAGGGGTCTTTCCCATCGCCTACTCCCTGGTCCTTTCTGACTGGAGATGCCTGGGAGGAGAGGTGTGTGACTGAATTAGGATGCAGAGAGACCAGCAGGAAGTCATGGCTAAATAAGAGTCCTTCACACGGCTGGAAACTAGCAATGATTTACTCTTTGACCGCCAACCCAGAATAAGCACAAATAGCCAGTGGGAGCAGCTGGCAAATAACTATGTGTTCTTGGACAGCTTGACAGAAGGTGCCAAATAAGAGATCTGGAGGGAGGGCTTGCTCAGAGTAAGATTTTGCAGAGGTCAGCAACTTCCCCTTTTTTGTTTTGTCCTGTGTAAAAGCACCTGAAAGCTACGGAAAGGAAACTGGATCTCTGTAAGGAGGAGGGGGCTGCTCTCTGTAGCGGTATCAGGTGGTGGGTGACTTCAGAGCTCTCTGTTGTTACAGGCCACAAACTCTTGTGAATCGGTCAGCATCGGTGTGATAAGCTTCCAAGTCCAGCAGCTGGACACAGGACTGTCCTGCCCCTCTGACTGCTACCTCCCCAAATGGTCACTTCCCCTGCAGGGGTGGCTCTCAGGGCCCTGCTGTGGGGGAAAGAAACACCCACTCGTGGAGGGTGTGAACTGGCAGTGAAAGGAGAGAAGCCGAGTGTTTGGCTGGAGCTGGTTGAGCTAGGATGCAGGGAGTAAGGATACAGGCTCTGCAACAGCGTGGTGTTGCGGTTAAGAACGACAGACTCTAATCTGGAGAACTGGGTTTAATTCCCCACTGCTCCACATGCAGCTGCTGGTGCGACCTTGGGTCAGTCATAAGTTCTTTCAGAGCTGTTCTCTCAAGGGCATTTCTCGGGAGAGCTCTCTCAGCCCCATCTACCTCACAGGGTGTCTGTTGTGGGGAGGGGAAGGGAAAGGAGATTGTAAGCCGCTCTGAGACTCCTTCAAGTATTGAAGGGCGGGGTAGAAGTCCAATCTCCTCCTCATCCTCTTCTTCCCCACTCGTCCTCCCACAGGAAGCCTGCTGGGTGACCTTGGGCCAGTCATGGTTCTCTCAGAACTCTCTCAGCCCCACTTGCCTCATAAGGTGATTGCTGTGGGGAGAGGAATGGAAAGGCCATTGTAGGTCGTCTGGAGACTCCTTAGGGAAGAGAAAAGCAGGGTATAAAAACCAACTCTTCTTCTTCATCAGCTCAAAAAAGCTTCTTGCTTCCACTTATTTATTTATTTTTGTTTTAACTTTTACCCCACCTTCTCCGCCAAGGCGGGCTCAGGGCGGCTTCCAAAAACTGACACACAGTATACAATTACACATAATAAAATACACTTGTTCTCTGCTGGTATAGTGTTGATCCTGAAGCAAATCTTACAAAGGCCCAGGACACCACACAGGCTCTCACCCAAAGAATTCTGATTCCTGCAGTACTTGAACAGAACTTTTGCCTGTCAAAGTAGAGAAGTCCTTAAGAGCGCTCCTTTCTTTTCCTTTCCTTTCCATCTGTTATATTATGACACCTTCTTACCCACAGCTCTCACCTGAGCATAGTTGGACTGACTGCCCTAACATGAGTCCTGGCAATGGCAGCACACATTTTCCACAGCCTCAGAGCACACCAAAGACACAATGGTTCACTGTGAAGGACCGCACTATGACCTGCTCAATCGAACACACTCCGTTTTTAAAGTGGCATCTTTAATTAGTCGCTCATTATTCAGAATGTTCTTTTATTTTGTCTGGGCCTCACCGAGTAATTATAGTAGCATTTTCTGCATGACCCAGTAACTGGGCCTTTCCAGTCCACCAGTCAAGGGCCTGCTTATCCATGGTCACGTGTTGTGTGAAAAGACTTCTTCGCGTGCAGCCACACACATGGGAGATTCTTCCTCAGTAGCATAAAGCCATATTTTAGCCCCATCTCTGCCTCTTAAGACAGACTGTAAATGCTCTATGTTGTTTTGTCACTTTGTGTAAGAGCAAAGTTTTGAGCCCAGTGGCACCCTTTAAGACCAGCAAAGTTTTATTCAGGATATAAGCTTCTGTGTGTATGCACATAAAAGCTTATACCCACAATAAAACTTTGCTGGTCTTAAAGGTGCCACTGGACTTAGACTTGGTTCTATCTGAAGAAGTGTGCATGCACACGAAAGCTTATACCCAGAATAAAACTTCGTAGGTCTTAAAGGTGCTACTGTACTCAAACGTGGTTCTGTTCGTGTAGAAGTGTGCATGCACACGAAAGCTTATATCCATAATAAAACTTTGTTGGTCTAGAACTCATACTTGGTTCTCTTTGACGAAGTGTGCATACACACAAAAGCTTATACCCACAATAAAACTTTGCTGGTCTTAAAGGTGCCACTGGACTCAGACTTGGTTCTATCTGAAGAAGTGTGCATGCACACGAAAGCTTATACCCAGAATAAAACTTTGTAGGTCTTAAAGGTGCTACTGGACTCAAACGTGGTTCTGTTTGTAGAAGTGTGCATGCACATGAAAGCTTATACCCATAATAAAACTTTGTCGGTCTTAAAGGTGCCACTGGACTCAGACTTGGTTCTGTTTGAAGAAGTATGCATGCACACAAAAGCTTATATCCAGAATAAAACTTTGTTGGTCTAGAAGGTGCCGCTGGACTCAAACTTGGTTCTGTTTGAAGAAGTGTGCATGCACACGAAAGCTTATACCCAGAATGAAACTTTGTTGGCCTTAAATGTGCCGCTGGACTCAAACTTGGTTCTGTTTGAAGAAGTATGAATACACACAAAAGCTTATACCCAGAATAAACCTTTGTTGGTCTTGAAGGTGCTACTGGACTCAAACGTGGTTCTGTTTGTAGAAGTATGCATGCACATGAAAGCTTATACTCATAATGAAACTTTGTCGGTCTTAAAGGTGCCACTGGACTCAGACTTGGTTCTGTTTGAAGAAGTATGCATGCACATGAAAGCTTATATCCAGAATGAAACTTTGTTGGGCTAGAAGGTGCCTCTGGACTCAAACTTGGTTCTGTTTGAAGAAGTGCGCATGCACATGAAAGCTTATACCCAGAATGAAACTTTGTTGGTCTAGAAGGTGCCGCTGGACTCAAACTTGGTTCTGTTTGAAGAAGTGTGCATGCACATGAAAGCTTATACCCAGAATGAAACTTTGTTGGGCTAGAAGGTGCCTCTGGACTCAAACTTGGTTCTGTTTGAAGAAGTATGCATGCACATGAAAGCTTATATCCAGAATGAAACTTTGTTGGGCTAGAAGGTGCCTCTGGACTCAAACTTGGTTCTGTTTGAAGAACTGTGCATGCACATGAAAGCTTATACCCAGAATGAAACTTTGTTGGTCTAGAAGGTGCCTCTGGACTCAAACTTGGTTCTGTTTGAAGAAGTGTGCATGCACATGAAAGCTTATACCCAGAATGAAACTTTGTTGGGCTAGAAGGTGCCTCTGGACTCAAACTTGGTTCTGTTTGAAGAAGTATGCATGCACATGAAAGCTTATATCCAGAATGAAACTTTGTTGGGCTAGAAGGTGCCTCTGGACTCAAACTTGGTTCTGTTTGAAGAACTGTGCATGCACATGAAAGCTTATACCCAGAATGAAACTTTGTTGGTCTAGAAGGTGCCTCTGGACTCAAACTTGGTTCTGTTTGAAGAAGTGTGCATGCACATGAAAGCTTATATCCAGAATGAAACTTTGTTGGGCTAGAAGGTGCCTCTGGACTCAAACTTGGTTCTGTTTGAAGAAGTATGCATGCACATGAAAGCTTATACCCAGAATGAAACTTTGTTGGTCTAGAAGGTGCCTCTGGACTCAAACTTGGTTCTGTTTGAAGAAGTGTGCATGCACATGAAAGCTTATACCCAGAATGAAACTTTGTTGGTCTAGAAGGTGCCTCTGCACTCAAACTTGGTTCTGTTTGAAGAAGTGTGCATGCACATGAAAGCTTATACCCAGAATGAAACTCTGTTGGGCTAGAAGGTGCCTCTGGACTCAGACTTGGTTCTGTTTGAAGAAGTGTGCATGCACATGAAAGCTTATACCCAGAATGAAACTTTGTTGGGCTAGAAGGTGCCTCTGGACTCAAACTTGGTTCTGTTTGAAGAAGTATGCATGCACATGAAAGCTTATATCCAGAATGAAACTTTGTTGGGCTAGAAGGTGCCTCTGGACTCAAACTTGGTTCTGTTTGAAGAACTGTGCATGCACATGAAAGCTTATACCCAGAATGAAACTTTGTTGGTCTAGAAGGTGCCGCTGGACTCAAACTTGGTTCTGTTTGAAGAAGTGTGCATGCACATGAAAGCTTATACCCAGAATTAAACTTTGTTGGCCTTAAATGTGCCGCTGGACTAAAACTTGGTTCTGTTTGAAGAAGTGTGCATGCACATGAAAGCTTATACCCAGAATAAAACTTTGTTGGTCTTAAAGGTGCTACTGGACCCGAACTTGGTTCTGCTTCAGACCATCAAGGCGACCTACCTGAATTTATCGCTTTGTGTGTGTGTATCTGTTTGTGCGTTAAGCACTGTCAAGTCGCTTCTGGTGGCCCTATGAATTAATGACTTCCCAAACATGCTATTGTTAATAGCCTTGCCAACCGAGGGCAGTGGTTTCCTTGACTAAGTCCGTGCATCTCTTGTTGGTTTCCTTGACTGAGTCAACCCATCTCATTTTCCTACAGCCTTCCACTTTTCCTAGTATTTTTGTCTTTTCCAGTGACTCTCTTCTTCTCATAATGTGACCAAAGTACGATAGCCTCAAGTTTCTTCATTTTAGCTTCTAGGGAGAGTTCAGGCTTGATTTGATCTATGATCCACTCATTTGTCCCTTTGTTGTTGTTCAGTCGAGTCCGACTCTTCGCGACCCCATGGACCAGTTTACGCCAGGCCCTCCTGTCTTCCGCTGTCCGCTGAAGTTTGCTCAATTTCATGTTCATTGCGTCGATGACACTGTCTAACCATCTCATCCTTTGCCGTCCCCTTCTTCTTTGACCTTCAATCTTTCCCAGCATCAGGGTCTTCTCCAGTGAATGCTCCCTTCTCATTTGGTGGCCAAAGTATTTGAGCTTCAGCTTCAGGATCTGGCCTTCCAGGGAGCAATCAGGGTTGATTTCTTTTAGGATTGACAGATTTGATCTCCTGGCACTCCAAGGGACTCTCAAGAGTCTTCTCCAGCACCATAGTTCAAAAGAATCTATTCTTCGGCGCTTGGCCTTCCTTATAGTCCAAGTCTCGCAGCCATACATTTCTACGGGGAATACCATTGCTTTGACCATGCGGACTTTTCTTGGCAAGGTGATGTCTCTGCTTTTTATCATGCTGTTAAGGTTTGCCATCGCTTTCCTCCCAAGGAGCAGGCGTCTTTTAATTTCATGGCTGCAGTCACCATCTGCAGTGATCTGGGATCCTAGGAACGTGAAGTCTGTCACTACTTCTATGACTTCCCCTTCTATTTGCCAAGGAGTGATGGGGCCAGATGCCATGATCTTAGTTTTTTTGATGTTGAGCTTCAAGCCCACTTTTGTGCTCTCCTCTTTCACCTGAGCAAGAGGCTCTTTAGGTCCTCTTCACTTTCTGCCATCAGAGTGGTATCGTCTGCATATCTGAGGTTATTGATCTTTTCCCCAGCAATCTTAACTCCGACTTGTGATTCATCCAGGCCAGCATTTCGCATGATGTACTCTGCATATAAGTTAAATAAGCAAGGTGACAATATACATCCTTGTCGTACTCCTTTCCCTATGCTAAACCAATCAGTTGTTCCATATCCGGTTCTAACTGTTGCTTCTTGACCCTTATACAGGTTTCTCAGGAGACATGTGAGGTGGTCCGGTACTCCCATCTCTTTAACTTGGCACTAAATGCTGATGCTGAACACTGCAGCAATTTCATTCTAAACCACTTCCAGGAGCTGTAGAATAATTGTAAGCTGCACAACTGGGATACATGAGAGCAGAGGGTACTGTATTAGCTAAAAGGCTCTGAGCCATAAATCAGGTGCTCAAATTGGACGTCTGCCACACAGTCACTTGGAGGCCTGAGACATATACCATGCACTGTCTCCGATATGGCTGCAATAGTAACTTACTTTTGTTGTCAGGATTAGAGTGTGAAGCACTTGAACACTGAAAGTGCTGTAGATAATGCTAACTGTTTATGACTCCGGTTGCAAAAAACAGAAAAGACAATATTTTTGATTCCACAGATTTTAAAAAAGTGAGACGACCTTACATAGAAATGCTAACTATCAAGTGAGAGGTGCTGAAATGAAGGTCATGCGTGGGTAAGAATTTGGTGACTTCTGCCCTTTTCTCCTCCCCATCCCAGATAGAGCAAATGAGAAACGAACTGCTTCAGGAAAGGGCGGTGCGGCAAGATTTGGAGTGTGACAAGATTTCCCTGGAAAGGCAGGTAAGAACTCCAGCTTCCTTTGAGCAACTTTTTGAACACCAGAATGATGTTGAAGTCATATTAAAAACAGGCGCCCCTCGGAGCTTGTGCAAGAAGGCCTTCCTGTTCTGGCTGGGATCCTGCAGGATTAAGGAGCTGGGCCTCCTTTCGGGGAAGCGTCTTCCCGGGACCGGCTTGTTTCCAAGTCACCCAAGTCTGCAGGAGCATAGTGCCCCCTGGTGGTAAACAGAGCCATTTTAATTATCCAAAATGATACACTTCCTTCCCAAAAGAATCAACTATTCCTCATAGATTCAGGTGGGCAGCTGTGTTGGTCTGAAGCAGTTGAATAAAGTTCGAGTCCAGTGGCACCTTTAAGACCAACAAAGTTTTATTCAAGGGATAAGCTTTTTTGTGTATGCACACAAAAGCTTATCCCTTGAATAAAACTTTGTTGGTCTTAAAGGTGCCACTGGACTCAAACTTTATTCAGCTATTCCTGAGTTAAGGAATCTGTACAAAAAATGCCTTTCACGTTTTCCCAACTCACTGAGGTCTTTATAACTTTCAAGAGAGTCTAAACAAGGTTAAATATTGTGAGATCTGCAAAGGTAGCCAAGAGTGGTTAGTACTAAAAGAGGATGAGTTGGGGCTCAGGGCTGCTTCCAGCCTCCCCATGCCTACATTCCTTCTACATGCAGAACTCTAGTGATTGCAGTGGTAAAGCAAAGGCAAGTCTACACATGCCCAGATGCGCTGTCTTCTTTTTAACTCCCGCTACCAGTTATTTGGTTGATTAAACTTGTAATCTTGCTCTGGGGTCTGAGCCATCCCATGATTTAGTCCTTCTCTCACTTGCAGAGAAACCAGACTGGCAGAGTCTTTTTGGTAGTGGACCCAGGCCACCCTCTCCCATAAGAATTGCCTTATTCCTTCTTGATACCAGTTTGGTGTAGTGGTTAAGAGTGCAGACTCTTAGCTGGGAGAATGGCCATTGGGCAGTTACCATAAAGAGTTCTTCTCCTCTGAGGTCAGGAGGACATCTCCATGGATTATGCCCACCGTGCCTTTAGGGAGGCAGGAAATGGTTTTTCCCCCTTCCTGTTGGCAGCTCTGGAATAGCCCACCTCCAGTTCTGGGACTCCGAAAGCAGTGCTAGCAGTCTGAAATAACTGGCCTTGCCCTAGCAAAACATAACCTTTAAACAATAAATTATTTAACCTGAAAAACTCAACTCTGCAGGATAGCAAAAAACACCCCGGAATGAGAGGAACAAGGAACAGGAGAAGAGATCAGCACAGAGAAAATAAGGCAGAGAAAGATTACAGCGGGAGGGCCGAGATGTCCTCCCAGCCTCAGAGGAGAAGGACCCTTCACGGTAAGTGTCAAATGGCTGTTCTCCCTCTGAGGTGGAGGACATCTCCATGGGACCTCCCAGAGCAGTGTCCCCCTTTTTTACTTGGGTGGGTCGTCATCTTGCTCCACTGCCACGACATGCTGAAGCACTCTTCTCCCGAATGCCGCATCTGCAGATGCCACAGTATGAATTTGGTAGTGTCTTGTAAAAATAGAGACGGAGGACCACGTGGCTGCCTTACAGACCTCCTCAACTGAAGCTCTGTTGCAAAATGCTGCGTTGGTCGCCGCACTCCTCAAAGAGTGAGCTGTGATCCTGCTAGGCACATTGTGACCCGAAGACCGGTAGGCCTCCACGATGCATGACCGCAGGACTGAACTGATGGTTGACTTGGACATTTTTTCCCCGTTACGTGGCGGAGAAATGCCGACAGATACTCAGTCTTCCTCCAAGCTTCCGTTCTAGCAATGAAAATCTTGAAAGCTCTTTTAACGTCTAAGGTATGCCAAAGACGTTCCTTGGGATGCTTGGGTTGAGGACAAAAGGTGGGTAGGCATATCTCCTGTGATTGATGAAATGCGGACACTACCTTGGGTTGAAAAGAAGGATCCGTACAAAGAACCACCTTGTTCTTGTGGAACACGCAGAGAGATGCCTTCACAGATAAAGCTCCCAGCTCAGAAACTCTTCTTGCCGAGATGATGGCAACAAGAAACAGAGTCTTCACCCTCAGCCATTTCAAACCCACCTCTCTGAGGGATTCAAAGGGTGCCTTCATGAGGGCCTCAAGCACGATGTTCAACCTCCAAGTAGGGAAGCGATGCACCTGTGGGGTAGAGATGGTCACCGCCCCCTGCAGAAACAGCAGAATATGAGGGTGTTTGGTAATCTTGAAACCCTCTATCGAAGGTAGAACGGTGGATAATGCTGCCAATTGTCTACAGAGAGTGGACACTTGAAGGCCAGCATCCAACCCATCTTGTAGAAAGGAAAGAGAAGCTACAGATGGAGACAGTGGATTCACCTTCTTGCGTCTGCACCACCTCACAAACGAGGCGAGAATGATGTCCATGACCTTAGGCAGGTATCCAAACTCTGCTAGGTTGCGCCGCTCAACCTCCACGCAGTCAGACACAACCAGGCTGGATCCGGATGCCACATGTCTGGAGACACTGAGATAACATGTCCGGAGACACTGGGAACACCAACTGTGGAAGAATCGACATTTCCTGTAGCGCTGAAAACCCCAGATGTCGAATCCATCTCGGAGCCACCAGACTGACTTCTGCTCTGAGTTCCCTGACTCTGCGGAGAGTCCTGGAGATCAGAATGAATGGTGGAAACGCATACAGTAAACCTCGAGGCCACGGCATCATCAGAGCGTCCGTCATCTCTGCCTCCTAATGGAAAAACCTTGTGAGAAATCTTGGTAACTTGTGATTATCTGGAAATGAAAATAAGTCCACTATAGTGGCTGACTGAACCGAGTCACTATCATGTCGAATAACTTCAGATGGAGTGCCCATTCCCCCTCCTGAAGCATCACTCGGCTGAGCCAGTCCGCCTGGACGTTTTCGATTCCTCTTATGTGTTCTGCTCGCAAGGACGCCACTTTCTTCTTGGCCCAGGAAAGAATCTTCATTGACTCCCTAAGCAGTTGAGATGACCAGGAACCTCCTTGCCGGTTGATGTGAGCTTTGGCCGAGATGTTGTCCATTCTCACCAGGACATGTTGCTCTTGCAGCCAAGGAGCAAAATGAATCAGAGCCAGATGGATCGCTCTGAGCTCCAGGAGGTTGATGGGAAGAGATTTCTCAGATTGTGACCAAGTCCCCTGGACTGGGGACCCCTCTAGAGTCGCACCCCAGCTGTGGAGGCTGGCATCCGTGAATAGCTTCTTGGTGTGACAGACACAGTAAATCTTGCCTGAGGAAAGATTGTCCATGTTCCCCCACCAACGTAGGCTTTCCTTGACTCTGGGGAGAAACCAGAAGGTTGACTGTCTTCTTCTGCATGATGTCTAGCTGATGTGGTCGAAGAAACATCTGCAACGGCCTTGCGTGCATGCATGCCCACTGGATCATGTCGATGCTGGCAATCATGAGACCCAGGAGCCTGGCCAACTCCATTAGAGCTGAAGACCTGCTGTTGTGGACCTGGGGAGCAAGTTCCTTGATCATTTGGGCCTTGGCCGACGGTAGAAACAAGGCAGTACAGTGTTGATTACTGCTCCCAGATGTTCCAGGCACTGGCATGGAGTCAGAGAGCTCTTCTTGAGGCTGACTAGAAACCCATGACTGCGCAAGCACTCGAGAGTCCTTTTGGTGTTCTGAATGGACTCCGACTGAGAGGAAGCTCGGATCAACAAATCATCCAAGTAGGGATGAACATGGATCCCCTGGCTCCTGAGATGGCCCACTGGGTTGGTGAGTAGTTTGGAAAACAGTCTAGGTGCCGTGGATAGACCAAAGGGAAGTGCCCTGTACTGGAAGTGTAGGCCATATATCGAAAACCGAAGGAAACACTTGTGTGCAGGGTGGATGGGCACATGGAGGTAGGCCTCCGTAAGGTCTATGGATGTCAGATACGCGTTGGGGGATAGAAAGTCCACTACAGCCTTCAGAGTTTCCATACGAAAATGCCTGAGTCTGATGAACCTGTTCAGGAACTTGAGATCCCGGATAGTCCTCCAGTCTCCATTCCTTTTGGGCACCATAAACAATATGGAGTAGACGCCCCGTCCTCTTTCGCACGACAGAACTGGTTCGGTGGCCTGGATGCTCAGAAGATATTGAATGGCCCTTTTGACAATGGATCTCTTGTTTGCTGACTTGCTTGCTGGCGAAATCAGGAATCACTTCGGAGGCTGGTGAAGAAATTCTACTGTACCCCTGAGATATGACCTCCACAGCCCAGGCATCTGCCCGAGTCTCTGACCATGTATGGGCAAAGTGAAGAAGGCATGCTCCCACAGGGAAGGCAGCATAGTCAAGCCTGTTTGGGCTTGGCATCCCTGTTGCTTCTGTCGTTCCTGTTGAAGGGAGTCTTGTGGTTCCTGGCGTTGAATGAACCACGTTTGCCAGCCTGCTTGGACGCGTCCCAGGACGGCCTCTTCTTGTCCTGGCGAAACCGCTGTAAGGAGTGCTGGGGACAAAAGGTTCCGCCTGTCGGAGCATCTCAAAGACCTGGGTGTGGCTTTTTTCTTGTCCTTGGTCTCCACCAAGATGTTGTGTAACGCATCGCCAAACAAACGATCTCCCTGAAAAGGATAAGCAGTGACGATGGATTTAGACAGCACGTCAGCCTGCCATGCTTAAAGCCATAGAAGATGTCTGGCCACCGCCGTGGATGCCAAACCCTTGGAAGCAAAGGAAATAATGCCCAAAGTAGCATCTGTCGTAAAGGAGTCAGACTTCAGAGTGTGAGAAACTCCCTCCAGCAGAGTGCGATTGTCTTCTGGAACAAGCTGAAGAATTTTGCGCAGCCATACGATGGATGCTCTAGCAGCGATGGAAGCTGTAGACACCGCTCCCACCATCATGGTGAAGGACTCATGAATTCTGTGCAGGGTTGTTTCCAGCTTCTTATCATTGGAGTCCCTGAGGGTGCCAAACCCGTCCTCAGAAACTAGACCAGAAGTTTGCAGCGCAACCACAGGAGCATCTACTGGAGAAACCTGTAACAACTCATCAGCGTAGTTAGGCATAGCATACAGTTTTTTGGCAAGCACTGGGAACTGCTTGTTAGTAACGGGCTTATCCCAACCTGATCTTAACTGTTGTTCAAAATATTCTGGAACACCTTCTCCGTATATTCTTCAGGAGGAAAAACTCCCGGTTACCGCCAGACTTGGACTTATACTTGGCCCTGGCTGCCCTCTGGTACTCAGAAGGTGGTAGGTCGTGTAGCTCTAGAGCCTTAATGGTCTTAGTCAAGAGATATCGGTAATCTTCAGCCTTAAAGAAGCACCTAGACTGTTCTGGCAGCTTCAATTCCTCACCCTCATCCTCTGACAAAAATTCACCCTCCTCCCTATCATCAACAGATGAGGCAGTGGACTCTACCTCGTCCCTGTGGTGTTCTTCTGTGTTTCTCCCGGGGGGGGGGGCCTTCTTCGCAGCCTTGGTAGGCCAACTTGATGGGGAAGGCACTAAGGGACCCTGGTAACAGATCTCCTGCTGGGAAGGGACCTCAGGCCTGTGGTGTAGGGGAGCCATCTCCTACTGGTCTGCCTAATAAAGTCCATAAGGTCATTGGAATAGACCAGGACCCCTTGAACAGGGGGCTTACCCGACCATGCACCATCCACCCGTGTCTGCTCCAGGTGGGAAAGGGCTGGAGCCATGCCAGGATGTCCTCCTTCAGCCCCCCCGGCAGTCAGGGTAACTCCGGCAAAGGATCCAAGGCCTGAAACCAGATCCTCAAAATGGCCGGCAGCAGCCTGAGGGCGCACATTGAAAATGGTGGGCTCATCCTCCTCCGGCTGTCGGTGACATTTCTGGGTGCCCCTCACCACCGCAGAACCGGCCATCACGGTCGGGAGCGCACGATCGAGTCCCAAAGGCTGATCAGGTCCCCGGTCTGCTCGCACTGCCGCAGCCGTGGCATGCGCCTCTCCCTTGCCGTCCAAGGAAAAAACCTCAGGAAGTTCCTTTGCTGCCATAGCAGCCCGCAGAAACTTTTCCCTTCAGGTCCATGGACCCCCGATGTCTTCACTCCAAGACTGGAGCAGAAGGAAGAGTGGAAGTGAAGCTCAAGGAGAGAAAGAAGAAAAAATAGGCAAGGCAAGAAAAAATGAAGAGGCAAAGTCTAAGCTACAGCTAAGCCTAGCTAGTAAGCTGCTACTCCCTAGTGAGGCAGGAATAGAACTGGAGATGGGCTATTCTGGCGGCGCCAACAGGAAGGGGAAAATTCCTGCCTCCCTAAAGGCATGGTGGGAATAACCCATGGAGATGTCCTGCACCTCAGAGGGAGAACCGGGTTTGATTCCCCACTCTTCCACATGCAGCTGCTGGTGTGACCTTGGGTTAGTCATAAGTTCTTCAGAGCTGTTCTCTCAAGGGCAGTTCTCAGGAGAGCTCTCTCAGCCCCACCTACCTCACAGGGTGTCTGTTGCAGGGAGGGGAAGGGAAAGGAGATTGTAAGCTGCTCTGAGACTCCTTCGGGTAGTGAAGGGTGAGATATAAATCAAATCTCCTTCTTCTACCTTTTTGGGCTCTGATAGTTGGTCCTCTTAATTGCTGCTTGCTATAACGCTTTTATTGTTTAACAGCTGGTATGCTGTGTTACTTCGAAGTACTGACATTGCTTCAATTGTTTACCATGCAGGCTGATTTGGAAGGTTAAAAGGTAGCTTATTAATTAATAAGATCTGGCCCACTTCTCATCCCCACTACCTGTCTCCTCTCCTACAGCTCTGTCCTCTGGTTCTGGCAAAATATTTTTACCAGGCAGCTCTTGTAGCTGTTTACCAGAGGTGTAGGAGACAGGGGCAGATGGATCTGAGACATGGGCCACAGTCCACTAGACCAGGTGTGTCGAACTCATTTGTTACGAGGGCCGGATCTGACATAAATGAGACCTTGTTGGGCTGGGCCATGTGTGTCATAAAATGTAATGCCAGATAGCGGAGATATAAACTTTATAAAGGACACAAACACAAGGGGGTTTTTTAACTTTAAAACGTGTTTAAAACATTAGCATTCTTGCAGTATTCTGTTTATTTAACAGTGTCTAATAACTGACACCTCTTGCTCTGAATTATTGCATCAAAATGTCTGTGTGCTATTGCAATCTTGAGTATGCTGTTCAGGTGTGTATCTGTAAGCTGCAAATCTACAATGATGCAGCAGCAGCAGAACTGGAAGAAGCAGCAGATGACAGTCAGTTCCACTGTGGGCCTGATAGAAGCCCTCCAGGGGCCTAATCTGGTCCCTGGGCCACGTTTGACACTCCTGCGCTAGATGTTTCCATTCGTTTCAAGGAGATATGCTTCCCTGCTGGATTCTGCCTGGATTTTATGCCTCAGGCACCCAAATGTCTTGGTCTGGCCTCATAGTTCATACCAACTCCTCTATTAAAACTACTCTGCATATTCTCACTGCAGAACAAAGATCTGAAAAGTCGAATCCTTCACCTCGAAGGCTCCTACAGGTCCAGTAAAGAAGGGCTGCTGGTTCAAATGGAAGCCAGGATCATGGAGCTGGAAGAGCGGCTGGAGAATGAGGAGAGGTAAAAGAAACGACCAGGCCCTGTGAAATCTGTGTCTCCGGGAGTCATCCAGCGACTTTGAGAGAGGCTCCTCCAAATACTGAGCATCCATAAGTCTGGAACAGCTAGATGGCCCCTGCATTTTCGGGGGTGGTGGTGTCTCCCTCAGAATATAATTGCTGGGAAACGGGACAGGGCTTTACAGAATTAATCATGGTGTGGAGAACATGAGTAGAGAGATTTTTTCCCTGTTCCAAAGTATTACCTCTTGAAACCAGGTGTCTCAAGTAATGTTTACTTTCAAATACAAGGGTGAGCATTACAAACCACCTCAAGGAGGTTCTCTGGAGAGGCACTACAGAAATATTTCTCTATCAATAGTCTTCCAGTGGCTCAGATCTTATTTCCAACAAGAGAAGAATGCCCCTTTCTGGTAAACAGGCAGGCAAGCAGAGAGCCTCTCCCCCCTCCCCCTTAATATCTCAGTGCACCCCGAGAAACGTGGTCAGCAAAGGGCTGTCATCTTAACATCCAGTACCTGGGGGGGGGACTACATTTCCCAATGTGCACCTCAGCATCTCACATGCTGCGGAACCAGTATCCAAGATGCCAGGGAAGGTGAATAGAAGGCAGCGTGGGAAAGCTCACTGCCCACAGCTTGCCCGACCAAGCAGCCCATCAGTGGGCTAGCTGGCCACCATCAGCAGCAGCAGTAAGGGAAGCTGGGGGTCCATTTGGGGGGGAGCTCATGGGTGGGACCTGTGGGCACATTTATAAGCCTCTACTTGGCATGCAGAATCATAGAATCATAGAGTTGGACGGTGCCATACAGACCATCTAGTCCAACCCCCTGCCCTATGCAGGACCAGCCTAAAGCATTGCTGACAAAATATTCTTCTTGAAAGCTGTCATAAGGTCCCAGGTTCAGTCCCCAATATCTCCACTTGAAAGGACCAGGCAGTAGGTGATGGGAAAGACCCTGGAGAGCCACTGCCAGTCTGACTAGGCAATCCTGACCTTGAAGTCTTCAAGCCATTATCAAAACTGGAGAGAAGGCCATTTCCCCACCAAAGTTCTCCACTGTCACTTGTAAGCAGCGGGGGCCTTTTTTGATTCAAGGCAGGGGAGGGTGTGTATGCCTATCTCTACCATTACACCATTTTCCGTGATTTCCCTGATTGCAAACATCTGTCTTTCCCTCCCTGGTCTCCTAGGGATCGGTCTAATCTCCAGCTGAGTAACCGCAGGCTTGAAAGGAAAGTGAAGGAACTCATGATGCAGGTAGACGATGAACACCTGTCCTTGACAGACCAAAAGGACCAGGTAAAGGGGAAAGGAGCTGGCCAGTTGCTGCACATCACAGGAATGATCCTCTGTAGGGCTTCTGTAGTTCATGCTGCACTTAACTTCTGCCTTTTTTTTAAATTCCATGGAGGCTGCTTCCTTTCACTCTAAATGCCACTTTGCCCTTCTCTTTCAGGAGAGCACAGCATTAAAAAAAAAGGTTTCTTTGATGTTTGTAGAAAAGGTGAAGGCCCTGTTGTATCCAGATGAGTAAAATCTAATGAAATCAGCCCAGTAACAAGAGCCTTAAGAACAGCCCAACTCCCACCACTAGCAGACAAACTATGCATTGGCATCTTCTCCTTGCCTAAAGTGCTTTTCTGGAAGGTGACCACTTGAATCCGAGAAGGGAAGGGAACGTCTTCCCTGGCCAGTTGCCGTCCCTCTCCTCAGCTCCTTTTCTCCTCCATGTTTCTGTGTTTGTGAGGGTTGTGCAGATCTGGAGAGTGGTGGAGGCAGAAACAGGAGAAATAGAATGCTTCATTTTATTGATTTAAAATGTTTTTGGGGTATTTTTGCATTTGTGTGTGTGCCGTGCCTGAAGTCATGGCAACCTCTGGCAACTCCTACTGGGGCACGGAGGACATTCAGAAAAGTGGCTTGATACCCTCCCTCTGCCTCCAGGCCCTTGTATTCTCTGGAGGTCTCCCATCCAAATACTAGGCAGGGTCGGCCCTGCTTAGCTTCTGAGATCTGACGAGATCGGGCTTGTCTGGGCTATCCAGGTCAGGGCTATTTAAAATATTTTTATGCTGCCTTGCTACCTGATCAGGGACCACAAGGCAACAAACATAAGAACATTAAAGCATCTAAGTGTTTAAAAATACAATTAAAATTATAAAATAATTCAATCAAAAACAGACGACAAAACAACACTAGAAAGAAAAGAGATTGGATTTATACCCTGCCCTTCACTCAAGAGTCTCAGAGCAGCTTACAATCTCCTTCTCTTCCTCTCCCCACAGCAGGCACCCTGTGGGGTAGGTGGGACTGCTCTTGAGAGAACAGCTCTGAGAGAACTTGTGACTAACCCCAGGTCCCACCAGCAGCTGCATGTGGAGGAGTGGTGAATCAAACTCGTTTCTCCCAGATTAGAGTCCACGCTCATAACCACTACACCAAACTGGCCAGTAAGATTAAACACTCCCTTCCCTGAAGCAAGACAGGCCTTGGAGTATGTGGCTGCACCATCTCTACCAACACTGTACTCTCAGCATGCTATCTGGACAAGACTCAGATTACATCAGATGGGATGGACCAGTGCTTCCCAAGCTCAGGCCATGGGGTGCCACAAAGCCTTGACCATGTGACCTTCCTGGCCACCCATCCCCAGCTCCCATGCCCTTCTCTCCCCCGTTCTGTCTGTTCAGGGCACACTGTGAGAAGTAAAGAGGCTGGGAGAGAGCTGTCTTGGCTTCACATGGTTAAGAGTGGTTGCTTCAGGAAACTGCGAGCTCTGAATCCAGTAGAGCCCTAGAGACCAACCAGATTTTTATTTTTTTTTTTTGGGGGGGGGGGAGGTATAAGCTGTCGAGTGTGAGCTTTCAAGTGTACAAAGGTCCCTTGGTATCTGACAAAGGGAGCTTGGAGTCTCAAAAGCTCATACCCAAAAAGAATCTGGTTGGTCTCCAAAGTGCTCCTGAACTCGACTCCAGCATGTTCTACTGCTGCCCTCCAAAACTGCTCCAGGAAAGGTTCTCAGAAACCGTGGCTGCTTATACGCAGGAGCCACAAAACAGCGGGTGGAATTTATGCCTTTCTCTGCACACAGACATGGCCCATGACTACTTGACGGCTCCTGTGAAGATGCTCTGTGCTTAATGTGATGGGCAGTTAAGAGTCTCATTTCTGCCCAGGCTCTAATTGGCCTTTGTTTTCGTTCCGCAGCTGAGCTTGCGCTTGAAAGCGATGAAACGCCAAGTGGAGGAAGCGGAAGAAGAAATCGACAGGTTGGAGAGTGCGAAAAAGAAACTTCAGAGGGACCTGGAAGAGCAAGTGGATGTCAACGACCAGCTGCAGGGGCAACTGAATGCTATCAAAAAGGAGCTCAGGTGACTTGGGGGCCACAGCTCTTTGTGATGGATCCCCCCCCGACACTCAGCACTCCCAGGGACCAAACAAATGCTCAGACTGAGGGCCTCGACTACACGTTACACACTCCATATGTCCGTGTTGGCCAAGATTACACACACAGATGTATGTGCCCGAGAAGTGCAGTGCCCATTTTGCTTGCAAGACTGCAGAGGAGCCCAGCTGGCATCTCTTGCTTGCACAAACAGGTCCTTTTGAAGTCTTTGCAGATGCAGGAGTGACTCACTTGAATGGGGTGGCTTTTTAAAGGCACAACACATAAGCAACCCACATGCCTGGGATGCATTTTGTATAGCAGAACACATATCAATAATTCCAGGTGGGTCACCGTGTTGGTCTGAAGCAGTAGAACAAAGTTTGAGTCCAGGGGCACCTTGAAGACCAACAAAGTTTTATTCAAGGTATTCATTCCATGCGGCTTAATGTGGTGCCTTCCATGAAGATAGATCCAGGCAGGTAGCTGTCTTGGTCTGAATACATATTTATCTCATTGTTTCAGCAGGCACAAGAAGCCACCAAATAAAGTGTTGAGTGACCTGGATGATGAGGATGACGACGATTTCAGCACCGATGGGGACAGCCTTTACGAAGGACCTTCAGGATTTAAATTCTTAAAGGACGGCGAGGCCAAAAGCTAGAAATGGAGCAGCCCCACAACTCCAGAAGAGTTCCAAACACACATCGATGAGGAAGTCAGAGGCTGCTGGAATGTTAGAGCTGGGGGGGAGTTTACCTATCCCTCCATAGCATGCAGATTTTAGATACTTCAGCAATAAATATCCTAAAGCATAAAGATCTTGTCTTCCAAACCCTCTAGCCGCACCACAGGGGTCTGTGACCATGGGGGAGAAACCCAACACCTTTTGGTCCAGTTCCTCGGAAGAACCAGGAGCTCTCCCAGAGAGCCAGAGTTTTGTTTTCTTGCGAGCAACTCCAAGCCAAGTTTGTCTTTAAAGGCAAGCGACAGATAAAACACGAGAGTGAAGGCTGTTATTTAATCACTGTAAGTAGAGGAAACCATGTACAGAATGTATATACTTTAAATTAGACACTTTTATGGACTGTTCTACTGCCATTTTTGTAAAGCTTCGTATTTTTTTATAGAACACACACAAAGTTCTGAAATCTGTACGGAGTATGAGACCTCTTAAACCTTCGGAAACCTCTTATGTTCTGTTTATGTTTAGCAAGTCATCTTTTAGCTTTCAGGGTGTCTAGGATGAACCAGTGGAAGGGTCAGAGAAGTTTTTACTCTCAAGTTCTCTGTAAAATGGTGTGAGCACAATGCCAGAGAGATGGTTAGCGCCAGTTTTATTGGGCACAGGGATGCCCTGACCCTGCCTTTCACAGCATAGCTTGATAACTATTGTATGAGGTCTGACCTTGTACGGTTTTAATGAAGGAAAGAGATATTTGCTCCTGAGATGCGGACACAGTCAACCAGAGCTCTGAGTGTGAATGCTGAGGCCCTGGGCTGCAGCCGCTGGTTATCAGGATCCTCTTTTGTCTCCTGTGGTTTGTAAAAATGGCAAATTGAGAAAAGGTTACTCTAAAGATGTACATTTATTATTATTATTTACTGAATTAAGGGACCTCTCAACCGCTTGTGCCACTATAAGAACTGCTTTAGGGAAATCCCTATAAAAAGGAGTGATCTATCTCTGAAATGCGAGTTCCCCCTTGCTGCCCATGGCTCCTGCTGTTACCTCCTCTCTCTCCTGCAGTCGCAATCCGGATCTGCCATCAGGAGAAGGAAATATATTGCTAAATGTCTGAGGAGTAAAGTTTGCACCCTCCTGTGATGGCAGTTTTAGAAGGGGAAAAGAAACTGGAATCCTTTTGCGATGACAATCACTGAGATGCAATCTCTCATAAAGTATTTTTGTGCTGAGACTTTATAATGCAGATTTTTCCCCCCCCATACATCTGGTTATGGTTCTGGGATCGCCTTCCACATCCTGCCTTAAACAAAATGTAGGGCAGAATCCACTGGCTCTCCTGCACAGAGTCTCTGTTTTGTTTCAAGAACTTCTGCAGGAGAACTTTCTGATGGATCATGCCCATAAATGGAGACTCTTAAAGCCATCTGGGAAAAGATCATGATATTTTGCAGCTACCTCCAGATATATTACTCTGTAAGGACAAGACTTTTTGAAATAAACTGCCGTGGTTAAACCTCTTCTTTTCGACTTCTGAGCCTCACTGAATGGTTCTTGCACACTCTTTCCCAAGTAGGAGGACACCCTCTCTGCAAAGATAGTGCCCCTGTCCTGGGGGCAAGCTGAAGGAGATTTGGGGCATCTTTGAGAAGGAAGGAGCACTGAGCCTTGGGCACAATGCAGTGGGAACGTCTCCTATACGTGGCCCATGGAAATGGAACCGCTCCTTCAACAAAATTGTCCAATTAATTGCCCCCCCCCCCAGTATTTTAACCTTATCAAAAGACTATTAATCTATTTTTGAAAAACACTTGACTGTTGAACTGACAAGCCATTGCCGTGGTAATTGCTCCATTTCCTTGTGTGCAAAGGGTATCCAGCAACACTTTTTCTCTTGGGCTTCACTTGCCCACAAGCACCCAGCTGGGGCAGCTGGCCCACATAAGATTAACAGTAATGAAACATCAGTGCACAGTTAGGGGATCCCTTGAGCACTGCTGGGGAACATGTCTCAGATCACATGGCCTGGGGTGACATTTCAGCTCAGGTTCATTTGCTGGACATTTCAGCTCAGGTTCATTTGCTGGGCCTTGCAGTATTTGCATTCTCCATAGGATGGACTGTCCATGACATTCAAAGTCTGAATATTTATCTAAGAAACCTTGGTCTGGTTGATTCTGAGCTGAGCTGATTTTCAAGTAGCTCTTCAAAAAGCAGAGTAGTTGGGACTCCAGGGTCATCTAGTCCAACCCCCTGCACAATGCAAGAAATTCCCAGCTACCTCCCCCCCCCACACACACACACACTCCATGCCCTGAGATGGCAAAAAAACCACAAAACCCCTCCAGGATTCCTGGCCAAACTGGCTGGGAGAAAATTGCTTCCTGGCCCCAAAGTGGTAATCAGCATTTCTCTGGGCGTGCAAGAAAGGGCCACGAGAACTAAGCCCAGATGCAACCCTTTCTGCCCTCCCATGATATGCCTCAGTTCACAGAATCAGCACCGCTGTCAGATGGCCATCTAGCCCCTGTTTAAAAACCTCCAAAGAAGGAAAGCCCACCACCTCCCAAGGAAGCCTGTTCCACTGAGGAAACACTCTGTCAGGAAGTTCTTCCTATTGTTTACCCAAAAACTCTTTTGATTCGAGCCAGTTTGGTGTAGTGGTTAAAAGCGGCGGACTCTAATCTGGAGGACCAGGTTTGATTCCCCACACCTCCACAAGGAGCCAGTGAGGTGACCTTGGGTCAGTCACAGTTCTCTCAGAGCTGTTCTCTCAAGAGCAGTTCTCTCAGAGCTCTCTCAGCCCACCTACTTCACAAGGTGTCTGTTGTGGGGAGAGGAAGGGAAGGAGATTTTAAGCTATTCTGAGACTCTTGAGTTTAGGGCACAGTATAAATCTAACTCTTCTTCTTAATTTCAACTCATTGTTTCTGGTCCAACATTCTGGGGCAACAGGAAACAACTGGCACCATAAATTAATTAAATGCCTTCAATAACTATTTCATGTTCATTACACTGAAAATGTATTGTTATAGTTATTTCACTTGTAACAAATGTGTTTAAATATTATAGAAGAAACTAAACCTAGTAAATAAGTAAATACATGACACTTTAGAGTAACAAACATAGAAAGAACAGGTCCCAGCCATGAAGAACTTGCCATCTAAACACACAGTATAGAAATGCAAAAGGAAATGGACAGCAGAAAAGAACTGTAAGCAGATGATGGGAGCATATATCAGACTGGAGGATGACTTAGGTAGATGAGCCCTGATGGTAGAGCTCATGTCACTTTGAACTGTAATGGTATTGTCTGAGTAAACATGAAGACATCAGTGGCATCTGGAGCGGCTGGACAGCTTAGCCCCCAGACTGAAGATTGCTAAGTGGTTTGTGGGTGTTTATATTTATTTATTTATTTATTTATTTATATTTCAGCTTATATACCGCTCAAGCCCCGAGGGGTCTCAGAGCGGTTTACACAATTTGATTATTCCCTAACTAGGGTCACAATCAATGGGGGAAGGGACATCCTACCAGCACCCCAAGCAGGACTTTCTCGTCTCTGTTCCGGCGGGGCTCCAGGCGTCCGCGCTACAGCCTCGATGTTTTCGAGTCCCTGGCATAGGTCTGTTTCCTGGGCCAGGAGACTTCCGCGGCAGGTCCATCTCTTGGTGCACAGGTCCGTGTTTTGGCTTCGACTCCCGGCTCACGTCCCAAAGGCTCCGCCGCGCCGTCACTCTGTTGCACATCGTAGCTCCGCCCACCGCCAGGTTCAGCCGTCCGCTCCGCCTGCCGCCGCCGCCATCACCACCATTGCCGCCGCTGCTATGCACCCCTGGAAGGGAGGGTGCCCCCCCGCCTCTCTACAGGCAGGTACCCATTTATCTACTTGCAAATGCTTTCGAACCGCTGGGTAGGCGGGAGCTGGGACTAGGACCCGGAGCTCACCCCAGTCGCAGTGGGACTTGAACAGCTGTAGCGGCTGTTCACTGATGTTATAGCAGGGGTGATTTACCACCTGCGCCACCGCTCCCGTTGGTGAGAAGCTCTATTAGTGGGCGGTCTGTCATCCAAGACCTGTGAGAAAGGATCATTGCTGCAACCAGCTGAAGCCAGGAATCTGTCACACTTAAGGGTTTTTGGCTTTATAAGGGGATTAGATAAATTCATGGAGGAGAGGTCCATTAGTGGCTACTAGCCATGGCAGTCAACCTCTGAATCCCAGTGGCAGAAGCAACATCAGGGGAAGGCCTTGCTTGGCCTCTATGCCCTGTTACCAGAGGAACTAGTTGGCCACTGTGTGAGACAGGATGCTGGACTAGATGGACCCTCACTGGTCTGATCGGTCTGATCCAGCAGGGCTCTTCTGACATTCTTATAGAGGGAGGGCCTTGGCTTCTCTGCCCTGTTTTCGGACCTCCAAGGGAACTGACTGGCCACTGTGTGAGACGGGATGCTGAAATCGATGGATCAGTGGTCTGATCCAGCAGGGCTCTTCTAAATGTCCTTCTCAGGGGAAGGCCTCGGCCTCTATGCCCTGTTGTTGACCCTCCAGAGGAACTGGTTGGCCACTGTATGAGACAGGATGCTGGACTAGACGGACCCTCACTGGTCACATCCAGCAGGGCTCTTTTTATGTTAAGGGTACGGTTGCAGTGAGAACAATAGAAGTTCTATATGTTTTCCACCAGAGGGTAGCATAATGTGCTGCAGATTCTTATTAAGGGACTGGTAGTCAACAACGCCAGCAGCCCTGTTAGTTTATTAGGAAAGAAACTCCCATCTTTAACAGTATGTCACATTACCTTTATCATGACAAGCTAAAACACACAAGACAGTGCTTTTTAAAAAGTTTCATAAGACTTGTGAACAGTGTTTTGGGGAACAAAGTTTTATTCTGGATATAAGCATTTGTGTGGATGCACACTTCTGAAGAAGTATGCATGCACATGGAAGTATACATGCACATAAAACCTTATACCAGAATAAAACTTGGTTGGTTTTAAAAGCGCTACTGGACTCAAAGTTTGTTTTGCTGCTTCAGACCAACATGGCTGCCCACCAGAATCTAATGTTTTGGGGAGGGAAGAAATGGTGATTTAGCGGTACTTTAGGTAAGTTTGCACCCAGTTCAAAAAAAGTCTCAGGTAGCAACAAGGTGTGCCAGGACAAAGCAGCCACAGCTATTGCTCCTTTGCAGTTATAAAAGTGAGCGGCTGACCAATTTTCCTCTAACCGTTATTGGAATGCCCAGGTCTCTTTGTAATCAAAAGCAGAGAAAAATGATTTAGCTACGGAGTTTTACTTTATGATGGAATATGAAGACTGCCTTTACTGAACAGTTTCCATGAACCAAACATTTTGGGGGGTTTCAGCTGCTGAGAATTGCTCTTCTCTTTGGGACACCCCCTCACCCCCACATATAGCTTGTCCTCTCATCTGATTCAATGCCCTGCTGGCAATGTGCCTGACAAGGAGGCAGAGTTTCCAAACTGAGGAGGAGGGCAAGATGTCCTTCAGGGGCCTCTGTGACACACCCTCCAAGGACCCTGTCCGTCCATATTAGTGACTGCACACAGACCAAGAGACTGCTAAAGGTTTTGTAGAAACGACTTAACTTGCAGGGTTTCAAACAAAAAAGAAGAGCCATAATAATGATTCCTATCAAGAATATCTAGAAACTGGAGGAAAACAGGCAGCAGGTGTTTCCTGTCTCTGTGTGGTGAACTCCCTGAGGCCCATGGCCTGTACGGGAATACAGGAACTGGGGAGGGGGCAACAACCATGGATGTCAACAGGACTGTAGCTGCTGATCTCACTGGGGCAGGAGCAGGCCCTGTTACTATATTGGGCTGATAGTAAACAGCGTCCTAGAGAGCAGGAGCACCGGAAGAGCCATGATGGAACAAACGCATTCTACCCTAGCTCAGTATCCTGTTTTCCATGCCAGACTGTTCTCCCAAAGGATTACGGGGCTCTCCATGCACCAAGAACTGCAAAATATTTTGCAAAGCTGCAAACACCAGCCTGACCAAGCAGGCACAGCGGGGCTCCTAATTTTCCCATCAAATGGCAATCTGCACTCTCTCCCAGCTTCAACTCCTTCCTGCTATTCAGTGCTCTGCATAATTCTGTGACATAATTCAAAGTCTCCTCCCTCAAGTGTTTGTCACCTCTACCTCCAGTTACTCCCAGAACTTCTGTGTGATGCCACCCTGCATCTTTCCTTCAAGTCCCTCCACTAAAATCCACATTTCATGTTGTTTGACAAGCCCCTTAGAGCAGGAGTTTCAAACAGGAGGCCCAGGGGCCAGATCAGGCCCCCAGAGGGCTTCTATCAGGCCCGCAGTGGAACTAGCTGTCTTCTGCTTCTGCTTCCAGTTCTGCTGCTGCTGTATCATCGTAGGTTTGCAGCTTACCGATACACACCTAAACAGCAGAAGCAAGATTGCAACAGCACACAGACATATTGATGCAATAATTCAGAGCAAGAGGTGTCAGTTATCAGACACTGTTAAATATACAAAATACTGCAAGAGTGCTAATGTTTTAAGCATGTTTTTATTTTATGTTAAAAAAATCCTTTGTGTTTGTGTCCTTTGTATATCTCCGCTACATGGCATTACCTTTTATGACACACATGGCCTGGCCCAACAAGGTCTCATTTATGTCAGATCCGGCCCTCATAACAAATGAGTTTGACACCCTGCCTTAGAGTATGTAAAATGCTCTCAAGACATAGTTGATTTATGATGACCCCATAGGGTTTTCAAGGCAACTAATTAAGCAGAGGTGGTTTGCCACTGCCTCCCTCTGCAGAGCCTTCCTTGGTGGTCTCCCATCCAAGTACCAACCCCACTTAGCTTTTCCGAGATCTGACGAGATCAGGCTATACGGTACCATTTCACACCCCCACATAGGTTCCCTGTTCTCTTCTAAAACTTAACCAAAGTATGTATAACTGAAATAAACACACATTTTCCTGTGTTTATCCCTGTTGTTCCACAAAGCAACACTCTTCCTAGCACTCCAAGTGGTTTGCAACATATTAAACACAGCCATCACAAAACTAATTAACTATTTAAATAAACGAAATGAACAAAAACTAAAAACCAAAAATGTACAGCAGCATTGTAAACCTTAAAAGCGAACATGAGGGCAACCCAGCGATTCCAGAGAGTACTAGAACAAAATCACAATCAGGAGTCAAAAGCAGAATGGAATATTTAACTCTCCACCGGCTGCCTAAACATAGAGAGTGAAGACAGAAGGCAAACCTCAAAGGGGAGGGAATTCCATAGGGGCACTTCTGCTACTATTACCCTAACTCTGGTCACCACTAAGCTCTTGGGGTCATGCAGAGAAAGGCCTCCATGGACAATCTTAACCAATGCCTATTGAGTACCTGGGGACTGCAGTGGCAGACTGGAAGGTCAGTCGTTTGGCAGTTTGAGACCCAAGTGCCACATGACAGAGTGAGCTCCCATCTCTGGCCCTAGCTTCTGCCAACCTAGCAGTTCGAAAGTGAGAAATTGCAAGTAGATAAATAGGTACTGCTTCAGTGGGAAGGTAACAGCGTTCCATGTGCGTCTAGTCATGCCAGCCACATGATCACGGAGGCGTCTTCAGACAGCACTGGCTCTTTGGCTTGGAAATAGAGCTGAGCACCGTCCCCTAGAGTACCAGATCATTTCAAGGTGCTGGTGCTTACCTTCAAAGCCCTATACAGCCAGGGGCCTGCATCTGCGAGACTGCCTCTCCCCTATGAGCCCCATAGGACATTACAATCTGCAAACCATCATCTCCTGGTGGTCCTTGGCCCAAGGACATCCATCTTGCCTCAACTAGGGCCAGGGCTTTCTCAGCCTACCTGGTGGAATGAACTCCCATATGAGATCATATGAGATCAGAGCCCTGTGGGACCTTTTACAGTTCCACAGGGCCTGCAAGATGGAGCTCTTCCACCAGGCCGGAGGGCTTCCCCTCCAGTGACCCAGATCTGAGTAATAATTTAGAACCTCAATTTGCGGTATTGGAACCTCATCTGTTGAGGCTCTGATTAGAAGCACTGAAATTATAATCTGTAATTTTGCTGATGTATTTTAATTGGTTTTAACTGTTATTTTCTATATTTATGTATGATGGAACCCACACTGAGCTTGCTATGCAGGGAAGGTGGAATACAAATCAAATGAAATAACTATAAAATGGCTGGTTCCCATTGTAGGAGATGGTCCTTCTGGTACAGGACACTGGAACTCAAATTCCACACCATGAATTGTGTGACCAATGTTACTAATGGGACTGCCCTGTCCTGGTTAATAACCTTTGTCAGAGCATTTAGAACTAATTGTAGGTTTTGAGAAATCTTCAAAGGCACCCACATAGAGCTCATTACAGTAACCAAGACTTTATTAATGACAGCGCAAACAGTTGTAGCCGAGTCATTCTTTCCTGGCAAAGGGCACAGCTGCATGCCAGCCAAAGGTGGCAGAAGGGGATGCCACCAGGACATCCGGAGACGAGGATGGACCTAAGAGCATCCACAAAGCAGTGAATCTGCTCCTTCAGCCAGAGCCCTATTCTGTCCTAAAAAGTGATAAATTGTGCGTAATCAGCATACTGATGGGACCTCACTCATCCCACATCCTCTGATAACCTCAGCCAATGGTTTCATGTCAATATTAAAGGACATGGTGGGGGGGCAAAACACTGCCCTGCAGGGAGATCATACAGCACAGTTGCCCGGAGGCAAAGCTGAAGTCCCCCCCCCCACTACCTTCCGGAATCTGTCTTCCAGTTACCAGCAGAGTGACCAAAGTGCTCAGCCTCCTATAGCAATAGGTTTCTTGTGCACCTACTTAAGGGAGGAAGCGGGGGGGAAGAGGACATGCCCCAAGCTCACAAGCATGGAAAACCTGTCTTCAGTAATCTGGACATCAAAAGTGACCCCTACCATCCATGTGTCAGGCTCAATAGTAAGTAGATCCAAGCATTCTTCAAGTAAAGAAAAGCTTTATTGGAATACAATGCTGTAACCCACAGTAATACAGTTATTGTCAGGAATGGTGGCCCAAGCTGCTCAGGAATTATTATAGTATGATGCAAAAATGCAACTGGCAAATGAACTTCTAGCGCGCGCACGGGAAACTCCCAGCGGGAGATTACTTGATGATCGGGAGAATGAGTTGCCCCCACCCCTCGGTCTCACATGACTGGAAAATTCCCTTAAACAAAGAACACTCCGTAGCCTCCTTCCAAGGCCACCGTGATAAGCCGGAGCGGCTGAATCCATTCTCCCACGTTGCAGCTGGCAATGCTACGCAAGCGCACAAGCGAAAGACAAGATAGTAGACACAATGAACTCAGTGTAAAATAACCCAAGCCTCAAGTCTCTGACACCATGGTGCCCTGGATTCTGCCCCCTCCTCCCAGCTATTATTACTCTTCTAAGAGCACTGAGGGAGGAACCTGAAAGACTTTTGTTTCTTTCTGTCAGACCCTGAACTTCAGCCACAGTGCTGCAGGATGGGGAGGGACACAAGGCTTAATAGGAGCTGCTACACTTCTGGGGCTTTTTGCACTAGCATTTCACTGCATATTAGCATTCCAAATGGAAGGGTCCAGTCAAACTCTCTTTCCGGAGGATTTATTGTATTCTAAAACATATTATTTGGTCAAAAACCAAGCTGCAGGTAACCCACCTCAGTACTCCATTTCAAAACACCCTGGATAGAAGAACATCTCATTGTGCTGGTGATGTCTCAATGACTGGAAACTAAGTGAAGTGGATTTTGGAAGAACACGTTTTGAAAGAATCATACAAACAACCTGTCTAACCAGGAAGCATGAAAGAACTCTGAGAATCACAGCAATGAGCGAGACATTCCTAACAAATATTAGTAATGTAGTTGCGAGGCTTCTGCTTGTTTTCTTTTGGCGGAAACTTAACGATGATTTAATTTGCTGGAAATTAAAATAAGCCTCTGCCCACTCACAGACACTCTGTATCTGAAGAAGTGTGCATGCACATGGAAGCTTATACCTACCTGGAATAAAACTTTGTTGGTCTTAAAGGTGCCACTAGACTCAATTTTGGGATTACTGGCTACATAATTCCACAAAGAGAAAGTAGGTCCCAGATTGTAGAGTGAAAATAATCTACACATATTCTGCCAATTCACATGACAGCATATGAGTGCCCAAAGGTCACATAGGAACCACCATTAAATGGGTGGCACACCAAACAGTTTTGTGGGTTCAGAATATAACAGGCATCCACCTTCCTAAGCAGAAATAGTTGGTCAAAACAGACTTTTCAAATGTAACATCTGCACATCATTTGCCTAATACAAAGAGAATGTGCAACTTTTCCAGGCTTGAAGTGGGAAATGAGAAAACAGAGTATGGGAAACAGGAAAACCACGTGCATGCCTGCTCCAGAGTGCGCAGGAACAGAGGAGGACAACAACAGGCAGTTAGGAGTGAAAGTGGTAACTGTAAACAGCCTGAGTGCTGAACACCCAAAAGGAAGCAGATTTATGGTATGAAACAAAGCTTGCCGAACTCAGTGGATCACTATCTGTCATTGTTGTTGCTGCTGTGTATTTTTCAAAACACAAACTAACATCTTTTATTGCCTGCCCTAAGGCACTGGCAACAGACTGTGATAATAAGCCTTTCCAGCACTGAATTCACACATCACTTAAACATTTTTCAGCCCCTCTCCAACTGTTGCACGTATTAAAAAGTGAAAGACAGTCCTTATGCATTCTGAACATTTTGCTAGCCATGCGGGAAGGGGGATTTACAGCTGTATTTTAACCTTCCTGTCCCGTACAATGCAAATGAGATTTCAGTCTAATATACCATTTACACAACAATCCTGTGTGTTTGTACATGTCAATGTAATGCTGTTACAGCACTCAAGCAACAGTCACGTTTCACAATGGTACCCTATTGTTGGTAAGCATTACTTGAAGTATACAAAGATACTTAACATAGCAAGTCATCACTAGTACATAACGGAGAAATACAGATACATGGTATAGCTGACAGACAGCATTCAAACTGATGCAAGAAGATGGAGAAGAGGAGCTGCAGGGGACAGTGATACTAAGAAGATACTACAGAGATGCTATATAGTATTGCAGCAGTGGCAACAGACAGTAGCAAAGTGGCATCCATTTGGGAGGCGAGCAAATGCTTCGCGTTCAGAAGGCATCAGGTTCAACCCATGACATCTCCAGTTAAAAGGATCCCAGGGTTACTGTTATTAGGAACAACATTTCTCTGCCTAAGACCCTGGACAGCCATGGCCAGTCAGAATATACAATAATGAGGTGGACCAATGATCTGATTTTGTGTAAGGAAGTCATATATGTCTACGCTGACTAGGAGATAGTTGGGTGTGTGAAGGAATAGGTGGAGCCTAGGCTTCCTGGATTAAGGAAGACATGTCAAATTAAAACATGGAATGGCTGTGTCTCCTTTGGAAGGTCAGCCTTAGATTTGAAGAATTTTAGCCTTAGGCTTTATGGCTCGTAGGCCTTCTCAGACCTGCATACATTGGAAAATCCTGTTTCATTAGTTTATGTGATTGCTCTTGGTTTGGTCATTAACCTCAGTGCCTGAATCAGGATGCATTTCCTCCAAACCACTGATTTACTGCTGAAGGGTTTAAGCGCCTACATGCAAGAGAAACCTAAGTGTAGTGTCAGATGAATGATGCTTTGAAAATATGTTGTGTACATTCGTTATCTGGCCATCTGAGCTGTTCTTCCTAGTATTTTTCAAGTATGTGGGTGTGTGTTTCCATGTCCTGCCCAGAACAGGCTCTCCAATTAAAAGGTGGCTGCTGCACTGTGGAGCTTAATTATAATTGAATTATTCCACCTACATGTCTGTTAGTAAATCATGCAAGCAATGGCACTCTAGTCCTCCCTTTTGAACATATTCCCCAAATGGATCTAGTAACACTCGTTTCAAGTAAAGTTTGAACAGGATGAACAGAGTGAAAACAGAAAAAAAATTCTCTTTCTGCTACACTTAAAATTCAGGTTTACACAATTAAGTAAATTACCAATAGGTTCAAAACAGAAACGATACTTCAAGTAGTTTCCAAAATTCAGTGCCACAGGACATGATAAGCTTAGACAGCTTTTAAAAAGATATGCCAAATTCATGGCAGTTAGGTCTCAAAGAGAAATGCAGGTTATAAAAATAATAAGTAAATAGCTATGTAATAACAAACATTTCCAGTTTGGCTCATACAGTATTTGTATTAACAAGTTTCTTAGGTAGAATTGGCATGCTCTGAAACTGTAGGGCCTGAATGCCTGTAACAGTGAAACCTCCATACTCAGAGGCAGTGTACCTCTGCATATCAGATCCTGGGAACAAAAAGAGGAGGATGGCCATCACCATAAAACCCTGCCCAAGAGCTTCCAGGGATGGCCACTGTCAAGACACAGTGTCTTTCCATGGCACAGCAAGACAATTCTAGTGTTCTTATTAAGTATATGCTATTAAAATTTAACTCAGAAGACCATTATATCTACTACTGTGGCCAAGAATCCCATAGAAAAAATGGTGTCCCATTTATAGTCAACAAGAGAGTGAGAAAGGCAGTAATGGGATACCATCTCAAAAATGACAGAACAAATTATTTATTATTTATTATTTTCCATTTATATCCCGCCTTGCCGAGAATCGGCACCTAGAACCTAGACAGCATAATAAAAAGTAGAGACATCACCCTGCCAACAAAAGTCTGCATGGTCAAAGCAATGGTATTCTCAGTAGTAATTTATGGCTGCAAGGCAGGGTCTTCTTCAGTGAGTACTCCCTTCTCATTTGGTGGCCAAAGTATTTGAGCTTCAGTTTCAGTATCTGGCCTTCCTGGGAACAGTCGGGGTTGATTTCTTTTAGGATTGACTGATTCGATCTCCTTGCAGTCCAAGGGACTCTTCAAGAGTCTTCTCCAACACCATAATTCAAAGGAATCTGTTCTTCGGCGCTCAGCCTTCCTTATGGTCCAACTCTCACAGCCATACATTACTACGGGGAATACCATTGCTTTGACCATGCGGACTTTTCTTGGCAAGGTGATGTCTCTGCTTTTTATCATGCTGTTTAGGTTTGCCATCGCTTTCCTCCCAAGGAGCAGGCGTCTTTTAATTTCATGGCTGCAGTCACCATCTGCAGTGATCTGGGATCCTAGGAACGTGAAGTCTGTCACTACTTCTACGACTTCCCCTTCTATTTGCCAAGGAGTGATGGGGCCAGATGCCATGATCTTAGTTTTTTTGATGTTGAGCTTCAAGCCCACTTTTGCACTCTCCTCTTTCACCCTGAATAAGAGGCTCTTTAGGTCCTCTTCACTTTCTGCCATCAGAGTGGTATCGTCTGCATATCTGAGGTTATTGATCTTTTCCCCAGCAATCTTAACTCCAGCTTGTGATTCATCCAGGCCAGCATTTTGCATGATGTACTCTGCATATAAATTAAATAAGCAAGGTGACAATATACATCCTTGTCGTACTCCTTTTCCTATGCTAAACCAATCAGTTGTTCCATATCCGGTTCTAACTGTTGCTTCTTGACCCTTATACAGGTTTCTCAGGAGACATATGAGGTGGTCTGGTACTCCCATCTCTTTAAGAACCTGCCATAATTTATTGTGATCTACACAATCAAAGGCTTTAGCATAGTCAATGAAGCAGAAGTAGATGTTTTTCTGGTACTCTCTTGCTTTCTCCATAATCCAGCGAATGTTGGCAATTTGATCTCTAGTTCCTCTACCTCTTCGAAACCCAGCTTGTACTTCTGGCAATTCTCTATCCACGTACTGTTGGAGCCTAGCTTGTAGGATTTTGAGCATGACCTTGCTAGCGTGTGAAATGAGTGCAATTGTGCGATAGTTTGAACATTCCTTCACATTGCCCTTCTTTGGGATTGGAATGTAAACTGACCTTTTCCAATCCTGTGGCCACTGTTGTGTTTTCCAAATTTGTTGGCAAATTGAGTGCAGCACTTTAACAGCATCTTCTTTTAAGACTTTGAATAACTCAGCTGGGATACCATCACCTCCACTAGCTTTGTTGTTAGTAATGCTTTCTAAGGCCCATTTAACTTCGCTTTCCAGGATGTCTGGCTCGAGGTCAGTGATTATACCATCGTGGTTGTCAAGGACATCGAGGTCCTTCTTGTATAGTTCTTCTGTGTATTCTTGCCATCTTTTCCTAATCTCTTCTGCTTCTGTTAGGTCCCTACCGTTTTTGTCCTTTATTATGGCCAGCTTTGCATGGAACGTTCCCTTGATTTCTCCAATTTTCTTGAAGAGATCTCTAGTCCTTCCCAATCTATTGTTTTCCTCTATTACTTTGCATTGTTCATTCAGGAAAGCCTCCTTATCTCTCCTTGCTGTTCTCTGGAAATCTGCATTCAGTTGGGCAAATCTTTCCTTTTCCCCATTGCCTTTAGCTTTCCTTCTTTCCTCTGCTATGTGTAAAGCCTCATCAGACAGCCACTTTGCTTTTTTGCATTTCTTTTTCTTTGGGATGGCGGTGAGTGCTGCCTCCTTTACAATGTCACGGACCTCTGTCCATAGTTCTTCAGGCACTCTGTCTATCAAATCTAGTCCCTTAAACCTATTCTTCACCTCTACTGTATATTCATCGGGGATGCGATCTAGGTCAAATCTGAATGGCCTTGTGGTTTTCCCAACTTTCTTCAATTTAAGTCTGAATTTTGCAATGAGTAGCTCATGATCTGAGCCACAGTCAGCTCCAGGTCTTGTTTTTACTGACTGGATAGAGCTTCTCCATCTTTGACTGCAAATTATATAGTCAATCTGATTTCGGTGTTGCCCATCTGGTGATGTCCATGTGTAGAGACGCCTCTTAGGTTGTTGGAAAAGGGTGTTTGCTATGACCAGCGTGTTCTCTTGACAAAACTCTGTTAGCCTTTGCCCTGCTTCATTTTGTTCTCCAAGGCCAAACTTGTCTGTTATTCCGGTTACCTTTTGATTTCCTACTTTAGCATTCCAGTCCCCTATGATGATGAGGTCATCATTTTTTGGTGTTAGTTCTACGAGCTGTTGTAGGTCTTCGTAGAACTGGTCCACTTCAGCCTCTTCTGCAGCAGTGGTTGGGGCATAGACTTGGATTACTGTGATATTGAATGGTTTGCCTTGGATTCGGACCGAGATCATTCTGTCATTTTTGAGATTGTATCCCAATACTGCCTTTCTCACTCTCTTGTTGACTATAAAGGCCACACCATTTTTTCTACGGGATTCCTGGCCACAGTAGTAGATATAATGGTCTTCTGAGTTAAATTCGCCCATTCCTGTCCACTTTAGTTCACTGATTCCCAAGATGTCAATGTTCATTCTTGCCATCTCATTTTTGACCACGTCAAGCTTACCTTGATTCATAGATCTTACATTCCAGGTTCCTATGCAGTATTGTTCTTTGCAGCATCGAACTTTCCTTTCACCGTCAGACACATCCACAACTGAGCGTCCTTTCGGCTTTGGCCCAGCTGCTTCACTCTTTCTGGGGTTACTCGTACTTGCCCTCTGCTCTTCCTCAGTAGCATATTGGGACACCTTCCGACCTGAGGGGCTCATCTTCCGGCGTCATATCTTTTAGCCTTTTGTTACTGTCCATGGGGTTTTCTTGGCAAAGATACTGGAGTGGGTTGCCATTTCCTTCTCCAGGGGATCACGCTTGGTCTGAGTTCTCTGCTGTGGCCTGTCCGTCCTGGGTGGCCCTCCACGGCATAGCCCACAGCCTCATCGAACCACGCAAGCCCCCTCGCCACGACAAGGCAGTGATCCATGAGGGTCGCAAAGAGTCGGACTCGACTGTGCGACTGAACAACAACAACAACTAAATGAGGTCATATAAGCCTCCTCCTCAGTGACTTTAAATCAGACATTGCAAGACTGGTATCATTTCATCAAGTCCATCCATTCCATTAAGAGTTTACAGAACCAGGAAGTAGTGTTCCCTCTAAGCTGAGTTAGTGTGAGCTAGCTCACAGTGTTTTAGCCTCCGGCTCACACATTTGTGTCTTAGCTCAGGAAGGATGGCTCCAGAGCAAACTGATTTATGCAGTAGCCAAATCGCTCGCTCGCAACTTTAATGTCAGTAGCTCACAAAGTAGAAATTTTGCTCACAAGACTCCACAGCTTAGAGGGAACATTGCTGGGAAGTAGTTACTAAATGAGGTATCTAAGATTCCTGCTAAATGATTATCAGATGTTGAAAAGCTGTTATCATTGGATCAAGTCCATCAATTTGGTCAAATAAAATAAACTAAAAAGTTTTAACTGGATTTTGAATAAATGTGCAATTAATTGTTACTGTTTTGAATTTTCTTGTTATTATCATCCTTAGTGGGTCATGCTAACCACTACTCCGAATAATGCTTTTTATAGGGTAGTGTAGGGGCCACTGGGGATGAGTTTATAGAAGCAAGGGGATGGTGGCCTGAAAAAGTTTGGGAACCACTGGGCTAAAGGAAAACTGGAAGTTTTAGAATGTAAACATCCAACCACACATGCATGCTGTACTGCAGACAGGCGGAGGCCACCACAGTTGGCATGGCTCTGATGCCTTAGGAAGGCCCTTTTTCCTCTCAGCTCCCATTTGCCAAACCATGCAGATAATGGGCAATTATCTGAAAGTTTCTTGAGAATGAACAACCTGGGGCCTCACCCAGCAGTGGAGGAGATCCAGAATCCTCACCTGAGATGCTCAGAACCCTTCCCCCCCAGAAGCTGGAAGGGGAGGTGAGCACAAGACCCTGAGTGTGGGATGTGTACATGAATGATTATGCTGTGAATGGAAATGGGTACAGAGTTGGTGTTGTTTTCCCTTTCAGAAACTGATCATTAATTTTTCTGGGCTTCTATTGTCTGTCTTCAAACTCCCCAGCTCCTGTGGGGATATATTACAGAGTTTAATGAATGTGTGCAGACTATAGTTTTGTCGAAACATAAACACTGGTCTAAACAACAGTTTATAAATGGCCAGGATGGCCTCATAACAGCAAGTAATTGACACAATGAGGTTGCGTAAACTCTGAATAGGGCCACTTGCATCAAGCTTGGAAAGTTCCAAGATAAGGGAGAAAGAATGTTGACCAACCTCGAGGCAAATTTTAAGTGGCTGATTAAGTATGGCAAGAAAGCTAATGTCACCCTCACAAGCTCTGCTTTCTGCCCTAGCCATCCCCTCTACCTGATGATACACACTCTGTGCCATCCAAGGCACATTTTGATGCATACAACAGTATCATTTGAACTCACACCTATTATGCTTTTGCCATAGTTCCCATCTTTCATTTCACTAGCCCTTTTCCATTGAGTTGAAGATTGGATTTATACCTGCCCTTCACTATCTGAAGGAGTCTCAGAGCAGCTTACAATCTCCCTTCTCTTCCCCTCCCCACAACAGACACCCCATGAGGTAGTGAGGCTGAGAGAGCTCTCCTGAGAACTGGCCTTGAGAGAACAGCTCTGAAGAACTTATGACTAACCCAAGGTCACACCAGCAGCTTTGAGTGGAGGAGTGGGGAATCAAACCCAGTTCTGCCAGATTAGAGTCTGCGCTCCTAACCACTACACCAAACTGGCTCCTGAGAGAGATACTGTCTGCATGTGTCTAACAGTATAGTGATTTTATGCCGATTTCGTTTTTAAAGTCAGAAAAAGTCCTCCAGTGGCCATGGAAGGTGGGCACAGCAGCCACTGAGGGAAAAGGCAAGGAAAAGGTGCAGAAGACTCCCACAAGGATGCTCCATGGTTACTGCAAATGCCTTTGCATTCACAACATGAATGAGAGCTACATCAAGAATTATGTCCATGAGGAAGCAGCCAGGAATAAGTCACCACATTGTGGAGGTGGTCAAATAGGAAATCATACCTAAACTGTGCAGTTCACATCCGCTTCGTTTTGTTGCACGCTTTATAACTGTGACATGAGGTGTGCCTCTTTTCTGCTTTTTTCCATTGGACTTAGTGACTCAATTCATGTGGGTTAAGATGAATCCTAACCCTGATGCAGCAATGTTGCTATTCCTGTACGGCATATTGTTCAAGTTTAATGACACGTGCGTATGATGCAGCATTCTACTTCTGTATGTTGAGAACTTCTTTCAGGAAATCTGTGGCTGAATTTGTGCCCACACAGAATTAACCAAGACGACAATTCTAGCCATTGTTATAAAAGAATGCATAAAGCACCAAGGGTGGGGGGAGCGTACTGCTCTGGTATCATGAAAAATGAAACTGGTGATTAGACTACTGAGCCACAGAGAGCTCCAACTGGAACTTATATCACCTGTTCATCTTTGGACATAGACTGGAAAGTATTTACAGAACAGCAAGAAATGTGATGCTTTTCCAAAAACTATTTTATTTAAAATGTTTTTATGCTACCTTTCAACCCAATCAGGGTCCCCAAGGTGGCACACAGGAAAACATTTGAACAATTTAAAAACAGCATTTAAAATTATAAAGTAATTCAATAAAAACACATCACAAACAACAGAACAGGAGGACGCATAACCGTTACTGGGGATATTACAAATGAAACAAAAAAGTGTTCGTCTGCTGGCGGAAGACACCAATAGACAAATTTCCCTGGGGAGGGAGATCCAAAAAGTTTAGGCGCTATGTATTACAAAGTCCTCAAATCATATTCAAGTCTACCAAGAAGACATTCAATCAAATGTGAGTTGCAAGTTCCCCACAGAGGACTCAGTTTCAAGGCGTGCAGAAGCCCAAATTAAGTTAGGACCATGGCACATGGAGAGAGGGTGCTTGGGGCCAACCTGAAATGACTGGGGGGGGAACTATATGCCTTGCTGGGAATTCCATGTGTACTGATGGGTACACAGCTGTCAACAGGAGCCCCAGAGCCATTTCAGGTTGGGGGGAAAGCACAGGCTTATTCTTCCTCTCCCAAATTGGGCCCTTGAGTGCCTGGGAATTGAGTTCCCAGAGGAAAACTCACTTGTCTAATGCAAAGTCCTTGTAATGCAGATAGGCACAACCCAGGGACTTTGTAACATGTAGGGAGGATTTCAGTGAATAGCCTTTCCCATTGGGGTCAAGTTTACTTGAAACAGGGGGAAGGGACTGCTATCAGCCTAAATACAGGCAGTTTTATGTGTGCCCTCAAATGTCATACTACCCGCTGCCCCTCCTTGACAACCTAGCATCTCTTAACACCTTATATGCACTAACTGCTGGATTCGAGTTCTTAAAAACCAAAAAGATGTTGGCAGTATGAGCTTTCAAAAGGCACAGCTCTCTTCACCAGATGGGACAAAACTATTACATGTGTGGGAGTATCTGATCTACAGTAACAGTGAAACTATTACATGTTTTAACTATCTTAGCAAAACTTACTCCCCCATTACAGATATTATCTGGACCATGGAACATGGGGGAGATTTCTTTGCCCCATTCTGTTGCCTTCTTCCAGCAGCAGGTGAAGACATTGTTTTGTTTCGTTCAGCATTCCCTCAATGATCCCTCCTACCCAACCAGTGTTTTAACTGCTGTCTTTATATTTTGTATGTACTTTAACTCTGTTTTTAGTTGTTTTAATGATGTGTGTTTGGGAGGGGGCACTGATTCTAAAATGTGTTTTTTATCATGTGTTTTAAATTTTTAAATCACCTTGGTGGCCATTGTAAGGGCAGAAAGGTGGGCTACAAATTTTGTAACTAATAAGAATATTTTGTAGAATTGCAATGGCTCCCCATGAAGTCTCTGCATTTTTCTCAACTCCAATGTCCTGCCATCACCTGCTGCCTTGTACTAACCATGCTGTGTCTTATTGCTGAGAGCCAGAGTGGTATAGTGGATCTGAGAGAACCAGGTTCAAATCCCCACTTCCTCCATGGAAGCTCACAGGGTGACCTTGGACCAGTCACACTCTCTCAGCCTCATCTACCTCACAGGGTTGTCGTGAGGATAAAAGAGGGGCGAGCAGAATGATGTCAGCAACTTTGGGTTGCTGTGTACAATGCAGTGTATAAATGAAGTAAATGAAGTTATCTATGGGACTGTCTCCTCCAGTATGGCCCCAGGAGAGCACTGTGTGCTCTGGATAGCAATCTGCTGGTGGTCCCTGGCTCCAAAGACATCTGGCTGTCCTCGACTGGGGCCAGGGCCTTTTCGGTCCTGGCCTTGACCTGGTGGAACTCTCTGCCAAACACCATCAGGGCCCTGCGGGATCTTATGCAATTCAGCAGGGCCTGTAAGAGGCATAGGTGTTCTGAAAGGCTTCTGGTTGAGGACAATGATGGTTTTCATTCTGGCTGGCCACCCTCCTTTGCTCTCCGTACTGCCCTGCTCTTCTCCCCCCTCCCTATCCACGAAGTAGTCAGCAGTCTGAATTTGGGAAGAAACTATGAAATTCACCATCTGTTTCCTTTAAATTTGTGGTAGTAGTATTATTTTATCGTATGCTCTGATGTTTTTATTATGGTTGTACATCGCCCAGAGCCCTGCAGTAGCAGGGACTGGGCAATTCATAAGCTTAATAAATAAATAAATAAATAAATAAATAATGCTTTGCTGCTGTCCTGTTTTTAGATTTCTGGCTGGTTCTACAACCCTAATCCTGTCTCAGTTTGGTGTAGTGGTTAAGAGCGTGGACTTCAATCTGGGAGAACCGTGTTTGATTCCCCACTCCTCCTCCACATGCAGTTGCTGGGCAGTCATAAGTTCTCTCAGAGCTGTTCTCCAGAGAGCTCTCTCAGCCTCACCTGCCTCACAGGGTGTCTGTTGTGGGGACGGGGAGGGAAAAGAGTTTGTAAGCCACTCTGAGACTCCTTCGGGTAGTGAAGGATGGGGTATAAATCCAATCTCTTCTTCTTCGTAGTTCACTGAATCTCCCATCCCAACAATTGTCTTCTTGACTTGCCTTTAGTTTCAGTGAGAAAGGCGGACTATAAACGATGTAAATAAACACATACCTTTGAAGAAGTGCACTCGCACAACGAAAGCTTACCCCTTGAATAAAACTTTGTTGGTCTTGAAGGTGCCTCTGGACTTTGAACTTTGTTCTACATAAATAATTAATAAATAATGTAATGATGTATTTATTATATTTTTACCAGATGTTTATGATGTATTTTATTTTATTGTTGTTTATCACCCAGAGCCCTGTGAACTCAGGGATGGGACGATCCATAAATCCAATATAGACAGACAGACAGACATACAGATCCAGTTGGTCAGTCGTGTTGGTCTGAAGAAGTACAACAAATTTAGAGTCCCGTGGCGCTTTTAAGACCAACAAAGGTTTATTCAAGGCATGAGCTTTTGTGCGCACACACATGATATTGATTTTCTTTGTTGATAAAGTGTGCACGCACACAAAAGCTCGTACCTTGAATAAACCTTTGTTGGTCCTAAAGGCACCATTGGACTTTTCAATTTGTTGTACACACATATATATACATACACACACATATATATACATATATGTGTACGGGATGGGCAGGATATAAATGCAAAGAATTAAAAAATACATATATACACACATATTAAAAAAAATACATATATACACGCGGTGGCTCAAGTGGTTAAGATGCTGAACTGCAGGCTGTGGAAGGTCAGTAGTTCAGCAGTTCAAGACCCAGGTGCCGCAAGACGGAGTGAGCTCCCGTCTCTAGTTCCAGCTCCTGCCAACCTAGCAGTTCGAAAGCAAGAAATTGCAAGTAGATAAATAGGTACCACTTCGGTGGGAAAGTAACAGCGTTCCGTGTGCCTTGGTGTTTAGTCATGCCGGCCACATGACCACGGAAACGTCTTCGGACAGCGCTGGCTCTTTGGCTTTGAAACGGAGATGAGCACCGCAACCCTAGAGTCGGATTCGACTGGCTTTCGAGCAAGGGAACCTTTACCTTTACTTACACACATATAAACATATATATACACACACACACACATATATATATACATACACAAAGCTGCGGTAGCTCAAGTGATTAAGATGCTGAACTGCAGGTTGGAAGGTCGGTAGTTTGGCAGTTTGAGACCTGAGTGCTGCATGACAAAGTGAGCTCCCATCTCTGGCCCCAGCTCCTGCCAACCTAGCAGTTTGAAAGCAAGAAACTGCAAGTAGATAAATAGGTACCACTTCGGTGGGAAGGTAACAGTGTTCCACGCGCCTTGGCGTCTAGTCATGCCAGCCACATGACCACAGAAATGTCTTCGGACAGCGCTGGCTCTTCGGCTTGGAAACGGAGATGAACACTGCAACCCTAGAGTCGGATTTGACTGACTTTCGAGCAAAGGGAAGCCTTTACCTTTACTATAAACACACAGACATACACAGGCACATATATACATATACATATACCTTACCAGCTGCACCCTGTGTTGACTCATTCCTAGAAGTGACCTAGCGCGGTGGTACTGCTGAAGGTGTCTCTAATTGCACTGTACTGTTTCGTATCGCCATCGATATTAATGCTTTTAAATGACGTATCTGTAATTTTATAAGATGTATATCGTTTTATTAATTTTATGGGCGCCGCCCTGAGCCCGCCTTGTCGGGGAGGGCGAGGTAAAAGTCTAATCAATCAATCAATCAAATAAATACATACATACATTTGCACATACACATGTATATATGTGTGTGTATGTATTTATTTTATATCTATAGGTATCTATATATACGCACACACCCACACATATACGCAGGATTATTTTCGGTGTCGTCGTCTCCCCCCCCCGTCTGGGGACCTTTAAGAAGGGCGGGGATGGCGAGGCCCGGCCCTTCTCCTGCCGCTTCCCCGCCCAGGCCCGGCCCCGCCAGGCGCGGTGAGAGAGGGAGGAGGCCGCCCGGCCGGCCAGCCGCCCTCAGTCGTCGCCCGCGGCCTGGAGCTGCGGCGGAGCGGAGGAGTTTGGCGGTGGCAGGCGGGCCGGACCGGCGGGAGCGATGCTGCGCTACAGCTCCGGAGTCAGCCTCACCACCACCACCCCCAGGAAGCCGGACGAGGACGAGCCCGGCGGCAAGAAGCGGGTGAGGGGGCTCGCTCGGGTCGGGGCTGGGGCGGGAGGTCGGAGAACCGAATTTACCTCAGCCGGAGGATGCCGTCTTGAGGGGGAGAGGCGCGAAGCGCATGCGCGGGGCAGAGGGATGTGTGTGTTTTTTTGCCTCAGCGGGAGAAATTGGCGGGAAGAGCGCGCGGCGGCGGCGTGTGGGGGGGCGACGGGCGCCCAGCGCATGCGCAGTCTTCGGAGGTGAAGCGCCCTCGAGGGGGGCTGGGAGGGGGCCGTGGGAGACCTTGGGCCAGTCACAGACTCTCTCTCTCTGCCCGATAGTCTACCTCGCAGGGCTGTTGTGGGGGACAAAATGGAGGGCAGGAGAGTGATGTTTCCTCACAGGGGAGAAAGGTGGGGGGGTATAAGTGAAGGGAAAAAAACAATGGGTTCTGAAGTGGCCACCTCTGAAGGATGGTTTTGGGAGGGGAATAAAACCCTGGGAGGCAAGGAGAGAGAGGGAGGGGAAAGTGGACTGCCTGCCTGTGCTGGTGTCCCTAAAGACCTTGTTGCCCATTTGGGATGTCCACGTGGCTGGTTGTGTGTGGTTCTTGGGGTGTTGGACGTATTTTTCATTTATTAGATTTATATACCGCCCTCCCCAGACCCTAGACTGGAGCTCTGGGTTCAGAGCACTCTGGGTGCCCTTGGGCTACCTTCAGTCTCTCAGCCCTACTTACCTCACAGGGCTGGCGTGAGGGTACTGTAGCAGGACCTCCCAGTGGCTATTAGCGACAGAGTGAACGCTCTGTCTGGGGCAGGGATGCTCTGTATTCTTGGTGCTTAGGGGGCAACAATGGGAGGGCTTCTGGAGTTTTGCCCCACCAGAGCTAGTTTGGTGTAGTGGCTGAGAGCAACGGACTCTATGAGAACTGGGTTTGATTCCCCACGTCTCCCCATGCAGCTGCTGGTGTGACCTAGGGTCAGTTACAAGTTCTCTCAGAGCAGTTCTTGGAAGAGCTCTCTCAGCCCCACCTACCTCACAGGGTGTCTGTTGTGGGGAGAGGAAGGGGAAGGAGATTGTAAGCTGCACTGAGACTCCTTCGGGTAGTGAAGGGCGGGGTATAAAACCAATCTGTTCTTCTTGATGCTTAGGAGGCAATAGCGCTTCTGGAGTTCTGGCCTCACTGGTGGACCTCCTAATAGCCCCTGGGTTTTAGCCACTCTGACACAGAGTGTGGGACCGCATGGGCCATTGGCCTGATCCAACACAGCTCCTCTTATGTTCCTTGGAAGGAAGGAACTGCCCTTCCCTTCCAAGCTGTTGGACCTTTTTCCTCCAAGGGCTTCAAGCTCTTCACCTTGCTAGATGGGATCTAAATGTATCCTGGTTGCAAATTTGAATACTTCTCCCTTTCTCAAATTTTGTATTCATTTCTGCCATGCAACTTAATGCTTTCTGATTAGAGCGAGTAAAGTCGCAACGAGCAAATTGGCTTCTTCCTTGGGATGAGATAAGAACGCTGTGAGAGAGGATGTGTGTGTTTATTCTTGCTGGCACGAGCAGTTGCCCTTTGCAGTCTGAGAAACATTTCCCGGGGTCTCTTGCAGTGAATTGGGGGATCCGGAGGTTCTGCTGGCAGTCTGCAACATGGTGGCTTTGTTGAGGTCCCCCAAAAGATTGCTGCCTCGAGCAGATACAAGGACAGTACTTGTATTTGAGCTGCCAGTTATTCCTTCTCAAAACTGTGTGGAGGTTTCCCTGTATCTGCATTTCAGAATCTTAGCAAAGACTAATGATGTGGTGTGTGGTTTACCATTAGCACTTCCAGGGGTGGTCGTACAGATTCTGGGGCCCTGGGTAAAAGTCTGGGAGGGAGTTCCAGAATCACTGCCACCCTCTCACTGGGTCCAAGCAAGGAGTGCCGCCCCTTATCCCTTGCAAGGTGAGAGAAGCCAACTCTTATTTACCGTCTTTGGGAACAGCTAGGGCAGTTGGCCTCCCTTTGTGCCGGTCCCAGGGCAGCTGCCTCTATTGCTCTTTGGCTAAGACCACCCCTGAGCACCCTGTGTTTATTAATTTTTGTGACTTTTCCCTCTAAAGGGCAACAAAAGGGGAAGGCAACCATCGGCTTTTCTAAGGAGCCGTATCCTGAATGCATTCCCTCATCAAAGCAGGCGTAAGTTCCCCTATTTCTGTTCTACAGAACCAAATCATTGAGGATTTCTGTGGCAGCCCTTGCTCCTCACAAAGACTCCCTTTAAGGAACACCCTGATCTCTGCACAAAAATGGAAAGCATCTCACCAAACAGGAGGTCTGCCCAGTGCTATCGATTTCCCACTTATGCAGGAACAGAGACATGGCTTACAAAATTATTTTTCCTTTGACGATACTATTGCCAGTAAAACTGTACATGGGCAGGGGAATCTCTTAAGGAACACATGGCATGTTGTGTGTAATTTGATTAAATAAAACAGCTTGGAAGAAAAATTCCTGAGCTCTGTTGGGCTTCTTGAGGATTTGGGATGTAATTTGTTGGAAAATTTTGCTTTGTGCACTCTGTGGAAATGAATGGCTACTGTTTTCTTGTGCATCTCCCATTAATTTCTGAAGAGCTAGTGTACAGGAAAAGTCCCAGAGGAAAAGGAAATCTGTTTGTGGTCTGTCCATGACACTGATGCAGATGCTGATTGCTACATGCTACCAAATGCACACATCAGGAACTGGATGGATCAAGGCCCTACAGCTTTGAATATTCTCTGTTTCATTTGGAAGCTGTTTTTGACACTTCCCAATCTATGTTTTTAGTTGCAATTCCAAACATTGTGATCAAAGCGAGTCTGTTCATGGACTTTATTTTATTCACAGCTGAAGTCAAAAGAATTTTATGCTGCCATTCTAAGCAGTTACACCCAAGTCCATTGAAATCAGTGGCCTTAGAATGG
Source organism: Gekko gecko (assembly GCA_029375565.1). Classification (NCBI taxonomy): domain Eukaryota; kingdom Metazoa; phylum Chordata; class Lepidosauria; order Squamata; family Gekkonidae; genus Gekko; species Gekko gecko. The sequence continues at coordinate 18,547,160 of JAPDNY010000017.1, forward strand.
TGTAACTCTGTTTAGGATTGCTCCACAGAGTGATTTGAATTCAGGTATACCGGCTTAAGTGGTTTGTGAGTGGTCATATTTCAAGTCCTGTTGGGTTGGAGTTGTGCTTAGGCGGGATGTTTTTAGGGTAGGGTTGAAAGCATATTTGTTTTTGCTGTAGCACTGATGCTATTTCCAGCAGTTTTTCCAGGAAACGGTTGGTTGTGGTTTTCACTTTTCAGAGATGACCTGGGTTTGTTTGTTTATTTGATTCATTTATTTTGTACCCTGTGTTTCTCCCCAGCAGGGCCCCAAAGCGGCTTATGTAATTCTTCTTGCCTTCATTTTATCCTCACAACAACCCTTTAAAGTGGGGGATGCTGAGAGAGAGTGACTGCTCCAAGGTCACCCAGCGAGTTTCCATGGCAGAGTGGTGTTTCGAACCTGGGTTTCCCAGATACTAGTCTAAGGCTGCGATCACACACACAATTAGCTCTGCCATGGGTGCAAATGCCAGGTGGATTTAAAGGGCGTGATCAGACAACAACATCTGGGAAGCGCCTCACAGCTGCCGGCAACTTGTTTTGCTCCGCCACAGAAGCAGAGTTAAAAGATGCTGGGGAAAGTCCGGTGGCAAACGGGTTGTGACGGGCCACAGACGGACTTTCCCCTGTCTGATCGCTCCAGTGCACTCTCATGGCGTCGGGATGGTCTGATCAGGCCATTGCGACTCCGTGCTGTTGGTTTTTCCCCCTTCTCGGTATGTGCATCATCGCACACTCTATAGGGAGCCCTCAGTGCAAAGATGCAATTCATTGATTCTCCGTTTAAGCGAAATGGAAACAAACAGCAAAAAATAAAATACCCCGACTCACCTGCGGTTTTGTCTCATCATGCAGTGGCAGGCTGCCCACGCAGCTTCCAAGGACTGTGTGATCATGCAACTGTGGGTCAAATTCCTTCGGAGGGAATAGCCTTGCTCCCCCCCCCCACACTTTATCTCGCACGTGTGACCGCCCCGTAACACTCTAACCACTACACCACAATGGCTCTTGGTCAGTCTCTGCCTAATGTGTGAAATGGCCCAGAGGCATGAGTAACTTTGATGTTTCTGTTGCTACCTTGGATACTGGCAGTTATCAAAACATTAATCGAGCAACTAAAAGTATTTAAATTATTTTTTGATAAGTCTCATAATTAAGATAAGATCTTGGCGGCTGTGTTCGCATTGTGTTAAAACTCTGGTAAGATCTCATTAAAACGAGTGTTCGGCTCAGTCATCTGTCTCTAAGTAGCTTTTCCACTAGCTTGAAAACACAGGCTGTTATCACGCAAGAGTGCACATTCTTTGCGCCCCTAGGGGATGGAATTTGGAGATTGGCTGATAAGGCTTGTCTTTGGAATAGAACGGTTCTGCCGTTTTGGAACACATGGGATCTCTGTTCATGCAACAAACCAATACTGAAAATAGGAAGGGAGTTTGACATTTGTCTCACACACTAAAGTAAATCTGTTCAGCAACTGCAGTGTTGTTTATAAATGTTTGCCTCATGAGGACGTGACCAAGGTGCTCTTGCCCACAAAATCTTAGGATAGAATTTTTTAAAAAAAATCCATACACCACTAAACTGCGGTTATTTTTGAGACTACAGAATTTGTCATATTGGCTGCGGTGGCTCAGTAGTTAAGATTAGTGTACCCTCTAAGCTGAGTTAGTGTGAGCTAGCTCACAGTTTTTTAGCATCCGGCTCACACATTTTTGTCTTAGCTCAGGAAGAATGGCTTCAGACTACTGATTTATGCAGTAGTCAAATTTCTTGCTCACAACTTTAATGCCAGTAGCTCACAAATTTTTGCTCACAAGACTCCACAGCTTAGAGGGAACATTGGTTAAGATGCTGAACTGCAGACCGGAAGGCTGGTAGTTCAGCAGTTCGAGACCCAAGTGCTTCATGACGGAGTGAGCTCCCATCTCTGGCCCCAGCTCCTGCCAGCCTAGCAGTTCAAAAGCAAGAAATTGCAATTAGATAAACAGGTACCGCTTTGGTGGGAAGGTAACAGCATTCCGTGCACCTCAGCATCTAGTCATGCTGGCCACAGGACCACGGAAACATCTTCGGACAGCGCTGGCTCTTCGGCTTGGAAACTGAGATGAGCACCCGCACCCCTAGAGTCAGATTCGACTGGCTTTCGAGCAAGGGAAACCTTTACCTTTACTAAGACCCAGGAAACAGATTTGTTATATTTAATATTATATTTATTGTATTTTCCATCCACACTTAATACGGAGGTATTATAAATTTTATTATTATTGGCTTATCTAAAGTGTGCCCTGATCTGGATGGCCCAGGCTAGCTCAATCTTGTCAGATCTCAGAAGCTAAGCAAGGTAGGTCCTGGTTAATTTTTGAATAGGAGACCACCAAGCCAGTTCCAGGTTCCTACGCATTGGCAAGCAATGGCAAACCACCTCCGTCTGTTTCTTGCCTTGGCCCAGATCTCCTCAGATCTCAGAAGCTGAGCGGGGTCGGCCCTGGGTAGTCCTTGGGTGGGAGACCCCCAAGAGGTGCCAGGATTGCTACCCGGAGGCTGGCAGTGGCCAACCACCTCTGAACGTCTCTTGCCTTGAAGACCCTTTTGCCACAACTTGACAGCAAAAAAATACGTGCAGATTTATTTATTTAGAACCTTTTTGCTGCCTTCCCACCTAATCAGGAGCCACAATACACGATTTTGAATCAGCACTCCAATATTAGTTCTTCTTAGTGTTTAGTTTTCTCTTTGAAATCTAAAAACAAAAGCCATGTAATACCTTATATTAGGGCCAACTCAAGTGGCACCAAACAGAATCCAAGGTTATCTAACCCAATTCTTCGCCAGGAATGGCGGGGAGAGGAATGTCTCAGGCCAAAAACTTTGAGGCTTCTACTATGCTGAAAACAGATGCATGGGAACACCTCCCTTCCGAAGTCATGCAATAAAGCACCTCTTATAGATCAATGTGATCCTTTCTTCCAGTGTTGCTTTCTTATTTATAAAATTAGAAATACACATTGCTCCATCCGAGTCTTTTATGATGGCGATTTCAGTTTATTTGTGAATTGAGTCTGGCATGGGGGGGGAAACTATGCTACTCAGGGGTTGTCCTTCAGTGTGTGTTGGGTCCCTTCACTTCTTTCAACAGCATTTGGTCATTTGAGATATAAAACTATCCTTGGCTTTGTGTTTTGTTGTCGGTTTTTGCCCCTTTGACGAACGAACTGCCTATTTGAAAGTAACTTTTTATTCTCTAACAAAGAATGGAATGTTCTTAAAATAATGAAAGTAAAGTTTTGTCTTTCTTCTAGGCCAATGTTTGTCGACTGCGTTTAACCCTGCCCCCTGAAGAGGGCTCGCTTTCTCAGGAAGGAAAAAGTAAAACAGAAAGAACCAGAAAGGTAAATGGGGAGGGTTTTTTTGGTGACCCTACATTCAAGGACATTACCTCAAGCGTCCGTGCTATGGTTGCTTTGCCCATGCCCTTGCCATAGACGATTTCCAGGAGAGGTGTATCAAGTGCAGCTTTAACATCAAAAATTAGTCTACGTGTGCATTAAGCAAAGGCTCTGGAAATTTATTTATTGGCAAAATTCATATCCCACCTTCTTGCCCTTCCAAGGACCACCAAGGCAGCTAACCATTCAAAACATGCATGATAAAAATCACATTTTAAAACCGTTAAAATCAACCCCCAGAGCACACGTGTGCCCTAGAAATGTGTGCTATACCTCTAGATTCTGTAACTGGAATACATTTTTCGTGGGCTAGTTTATTTCTACTTCTGGGGAAAGCTTAAAATTTTGTGCTTTGTTATCGTTGCTCTGCGTTGTGATGGAGAGTAGTAGCTAAGGGCTGGTGTAGATGTAACATCCCTGACTTTCTGGCCATCGTTAAGAGGAGTGAACGCTTTTCTCCCCTGCAGTGGTTCCTCAGTCCAGTGTGAACTTTCTCTCTATTGGCCATAACTCTGGCTGTAAATGCTGCTGCAATGTGTGTGTGTGAGGGGGGAGCAAATTCCCCCTTATTCCTTCCCTACTTATAGCCAATCCATCTTCTAAGGTGCGGAGTCCTGTGAGCAAAAATTCTGCTTTGTGAGCTGCTGGCACTAAAGTTGTGAGTGAGTGGTTTGGCTACTGCATAAATGTTTGCTCTGGAGCAGTCCTTCCTGAGCCAAGACAAAAAATGTGTGAGCTAGAGTCTAAAAAACTGTCAGCTAGCTCACACTAACTCAGTTTAGAGGGAACACTGCTCCTAAGTACAGATATTAAAAGAGATGGGAGACAACATCATGGTTCTTCAACATCTTTTCTAGTTGTGCCCTTTGTCAGGAAATGATATACATGATTCTGGTTCAGCATTTTCTTTGCAACTATAAGCAGTGTTCCCTCTAAGCTGAGTTAGCGTGAGCTAGCTCACAGTTTTTTAGCCTCTGGCTCACACATTTTTGTCTTCACTCAGGAAGGATGTGGCTCCAGAGCAAATTGCTCAAGCCCACAACTTTAATGCCAGCAGCTCACAAAGTAGAATTTTTGCTCACAAGACTCCACACCTTAGAGGATGGATTGGCTATAAGTAGGTGGGGGGGGATTTCGCTCTCCCCCCCCCACACACACACACACACACACACTGCAGCAGCATTCACAGTGAAGCCAGGCTGGCAAAGAAGTGAGGCAATGGTGAGAGCTTTATCCATTATCACACCCACAATTCCATGAGGCAATGGGAAAATAGCTGCAATCCGCAAATGACATGGTGCAGTTTGAAATGGTGCCGGGCTCCATTCCTTTGGAGGCATAGCTGGGCTCGCTCCCTTTGGAGGCATAGGGTCAAGCAGGCGCTGCTCTGGCAGTATCTGGATCGCCCTGCCAAACAGGTTATAACAGTCATGTTTTATTGAAACCCTGCATGCCTCATTGTGGCTGTGATTAAAGATGTTGTATTAGATGTCTTCAGCAGAGTTACACCCTTCTGAGACCATTGACTATAACTACTTAGGATTGCCACTGTGAAGCTTCTAGGCCTTCTACGCACGACGTATTTCCTTGTGCCCCAATAACAGCTAAGGTAAAGTTTACAGATATGTCTCTGTCTAGTTGCCTGGTTGTAGTTGTTTCTTGGCCAAGTCGGCAAATGGCTGTTTAGAAACCTGCTGCAAGAGTAAACACACGATGGAGGGGCTCTACTCTAAAGCTCCAATTATCATTATAACAGCTCCTTATAGATAACAGGCTCTCAGCTCTGTCACTCCTATCTTCAGTTTAAAAGTGCTTCCAGCTGTCCTAGTATCCCCCGCCTGAACTGGGATGGTCATTGCATTCCAAAGGCTAGTGAGAAATTCCAGGGCATTGGAGACTATCCAGTACTTCTTGTAAAGCAGCCACCCACCCACCCTCTCCAGTGATGGATCCGATTAGCCAAAGCTATAGCAATGACGCTGCTCACAATAGTCAAAACAACCAAACTTTACAGTGGGTACTTTGATGGGACTGACTTCGTTATAGTGGTAGCATTTCTCAGTGCTTTCCAGAGCTGTGCAAGCAGGCTGCTGAGTGATGTTTGAGTGTCTTAAGAGTGTGGAGTTTATTTATTTTAAAGGCTGATCCCCCGCATTCCCCAGAATCTGCCCAGGGTGTCTGAATGTTGCATTTTGACTGATTCCAGAGGAGTTCCGGGTCCTTGCCTTGAAAGAGATGCCCTGTGGGAGAAGGCCATTATTCCCAGCTCAAGGCGCTTTTCTGTTTGGTGTTTCACAGAGATGCTTCCCCAGTGTGAATAATCATGTAGGGGCATGGCGAAACCACCCAAGGAAATATTTAACCCAGGAAATGAAAAATTGTTTTTCTAAATGTGAATCCCCACCCAGCTCCTATTGAAACTGACTGTTCTTTCCCTGTGTTTTAACAATACATTTCAAATCAGAGGTATGTCAGGCTTCAGTTATGCAATATTTTAGAGTAGGCAAAATATTTGTGTGTAAGTGCCAAGCAGAGCAAGAGGGATTCTGCAGCTAGGCAGACAAATGATCAATATCTAGCATTTATTCTAAGTACGGGGGGGGCGAGAGAGCGAGAGAGAAATCATAAAACTGTGACAGACTTATTTTGGCCATGTCATGTGGAAGAACTCACTAGAAAAAGCAATTATGCTTGGATTGATTAGCAGCAAAAGGAAACTGGGCCACCAAAGAACACAGTGGCTAGCCACCATAAAAGTTGACAGCAGCCTGAACATGGAACGACTCAAAGAAACAGTGCAAGATCAGAAAACGTGGAGAGAGCTGGCCCATAGAATCGCCAAGAGTTGGGCATGACTGAATGGCTAACAACAACGATATAGACAGACAGACACATATATGTAAATGCTGCTTCTGAATTCTGTAGTGCTGCAGGATTAGGACACAACAGCCTGTGCCATAGGTACCTGTTTTATGAAAATAATGGTGTTTGGGGTTGATCGAGATAAGATTGGTTAAAATTCTTTTAGACGTGAAACCCTAAAAGAATATACTTAGTATTCTCAATTAAGTTCACAGAATGGGGAGAAGTGACCCTTATTTTTTCATTAACTGCATTAATATCATTTGAAATCCAGCGTGTGTTGTCTACAGAATGGCTTTAAACAAGAACAATCTCAAGGCAGTTGAGACATTATTTAAACATTACACAGCACTTCCTGCATTCCAGTATTTGTCACATAATGCTGTATCTCTGCTTTTGCCTTTCCCTTTATTGAGGATCAAAATAAGTCTTTTTGTTTTTATACAGCATCTCTACCAGGTCCCCAATGGATTGTCTGCGGGGAACTTATCGCACGGTGTGGTTTATGGTGTGGTGCGTAGATCCGACAATAATCATAACAAAGAAATGGTGGTTTATGGGTGGTCGATGCACCAGCTGAAAGAAGAAATGAAGTACATAAGGGATGTGAGTACTTTGATTCCTGCTTAAATGTCTAAATGTGTTGGTTCATTTTAAAACATTGTAAGCCCACCTAAAGAGGGTAACAGTAAAAACGACGTCCATCAGCGATGACACAACGATTAAAATAAACTTTAACAAAAGGACACTCTCCTAAAACCAGCTTAAAATCCAGTTTCCTTATAAACCCTTCTACTACCTTGTCCAATATTAACAGCCCTCCTGAGAAACTCAGTTTGGCAGCCTTGGTGGGGGGTGGTCCTCCCCTCTTCCCAGGGGCTGTTCCTCTGAGTTTCTGAGGCCGCCTGCAAATGTGGTGGGGGGGGGCGGCGAAGACTGTGCTGCACTGAGCAGAGCTGACCTATGACTCATGATGCTAAGTACTGTAATTTTTCTGTTCTCAGGTGAGATTAACTTTAGAAAGGGCAAGAAAGAAAATGTACGGGGAATATGACGAGATGAAACGCAAAATCCAAGAGCTTACAAATGAACTGGCAGTAAGTACCCTTTCATCTTACTCAGTTCAGTGCTTCTGCCATCTTTTGCCTGTGACTTCTGATAATGAATTAACTGAGGCGGAGGGAAAGTACCGTTTGGCGTATACCCGCGTTGGACATCGTTTGGGTCCCGATGGCCCACAGGTGCTTTCTCTGAGGAAGTGTGACTGATTTGTGAGAAAGTTCTCCCTGCTTCTTCAGCGGGCCTTTCCTCGCTGAGTGTGCCTGCTGTTCCCTTTTATCATCCGGGATCCTTCCTTCAAGTATCACCTGCTCTTAAAAGAGCAGGAGACGATAGCGTGTTCCCTCTAAGCTGAGTTAATGTGAGCTAGCTCACAGTTTCTGAGCTTCTGGCTCACACATTTTTGTCTCCGCTCAGAAAGGATGTGGCTCCAGAGCAAACTAACTGATGCCGAAGCCAAACCACTCACTCACGGCTTTAATGCTAGCAGCTCACAAAGTAGGATTTTTGCTCACAAGACTCTGCAACTTAGAGGGAGCATTGGTGCTCGTTCACTCCATAACGTTCTTTGTTCAGCTTCTCCCTCATCCTTGCAAGTTCTTTAAAATGTGCCTGGGGTATTCTGCACACGTGCACTTAGAATACCTGTCAGTTCTGCATGTGCCGGCCTAGTTTTGTAAGTGCCCAGGCTGGTTTGTGTACATTTTATCAAGTAATTGGCTAATAAATATTTATAGACTTTACTGTGTACCTGTTTTATCTAGCTGTGGATCTCATTTGTTGCTGGCAGATATAGATCTTTCAGGTTAGTTGATTTCAGTGCTATGACTGTGTGGGTCCCTCACCCCAATTCATAATTATATCTGCCAATCAGTGTACTGCGCCCTCCTCTTAACCAGGTTTCTGGTTTCAAATCGTCTCTCCTCTTGTTTGGCTCTTTAAAGTAACTGTTGCCTGGCCTTCAGTTCTTGCTTTGTGCTTTCCAACGATCTAGCCAGCCGCCTACATTCTGGGAGTCACCTTCATCCTAACAGCTTGCGCAGGTGTATATCTACCTTCATATCTTTTAAAGTGGTGGCTCTAATTGAACTATTTGGCTCTCTGTACCAGGAGGTGTTCTTCTGGATCAGGAGCTTAATGAATGTTGTGATCAGTGTTTTAACCACTGAGCAGTTGTGCAACCATATGTGAAAGATGGTGTCAGTGACCAGTCAGTCAGTCGGTTTTTTATTACAGCCCACGGGCCATTCAGAAGCAGGCGGGGAAATGTTATTATAAAAGTTCATTACTGTGACCGTGATCTGGGAAATTCCATCAGGCACCTAGAAGAGCTTGAATGTGACCAGTGGGATCATAGACCCTTGTGCCCTTTCACACAGTTTAGTGTAGTGGTTAAGTGCGCGGACTCTAATCTGGGAGAACCAGGTTTGATTCCCCACTCCTGCCCTTGCAACTGCTAGATGACCTTGGGCAAGCCATAGTTCTGTCAGTGCTGTTCTCTGAAGGACAGTTCTGGAAAGAGCTCTCTCAGCCCTACCTACCTCACAGGTTGTCTGTTGTGGGGAGGGGAAGGGAGTTTGTAAGCCGCTCTGAGACTTCAAGTGAAAGGCGGGGTATACATCCAATCTCTTCTTTTTCTTATTTGGATACTGTTTTGGCATGGGAGGCTGTTCCGTGAGAAACCCTGAGACATGCAGAGTTTCACATTTCTTGGGTTCTGAGCTCTGGGCATGTTGCCTGCTGGTGAAATGTACTTGTGGGAAAAAGCCACAAAATAATTTGAACCTGCAACTTTTCCCTCTGAGGTGTATCTGTTATGAATGTTCTTGTATTAAGAATATTCTTATTAATCAACAGTGTTGCCTTCCAGACTCCTGTCTCTTCATAATTGAACTGTGGAGCTTGAAAATACATATCATAATTGCATTTTTTCCTGTTTTATAAAATAGCATATTTTTAAAAAATACACCCATCATAATGTTTTTGTGTACATTAATGGACTTAACTCTAACCCTATGAGCTGCATGGACATCACCCCCTAAGGTTAGAATTAGAACCAGTCCTCAGTTGACACCTGCATGCAGAACAGCCTTTGGTGCTGGTAGGTCGGTGCTTGTTCCTGGGCATTGGTGGGCTGAGCCCATAGCATGGTGTTCTTTCTAAGAGCAATTAGAGGGACTATGGATACATCAGCAGACCTTTGATATGTGTGTTAAAGTGCAGAGGGGCAGAATTGTAAGCCAAGTTGGTGTTGTGGGCTGTCAGGGCTCATGCGGTGGAGTTCGTTGCCTGCCACAGAATGCAGTTCCACATTGCTTGGGAGGTATCCACTCTCTGACAGGTAAAGTGGACTTACAACAAGCAAAGCCAGATGTCCATCTTTTCTTAATTCTGATTCAGTCACCTTTCAAAATGCATCATATAAATATGAGAATTTGAGGCGAATCCTTGTCAAGTTTTATGTTGTGGGCCACATTGAACATGAGGGATGCATCCTTTCTTGTATTCCTCCAGGTATCAAGCACTCAAAAGGAATCTTTGGAAAACCACATACAAGTGCACTCGGCAGCTCTGGACAGCTTTAGTGAAATGAACAGCTCTTTGACCTCGGCCTCCATTGAGTTACAGGTAAATTGCTGATAGTGCTGTCGCCATAGATACCTGGCTCTGTTGGCAAACATCCCCGCTCTTGCACCATTTGTTTAAGTATGGGTAGGACAAAAGGAGAACTAGATAAACGTTCAGAGCCAAGGGATTGGTTTCTTCAAATGCCCAGTGGGAGAAAGGGATTGTGAATTTTAAAACAAACGACATACATTTTTTTAGAGATACACAGTTGCATACAGTAAAATAGCACGCTTTTCAATGTCACACAAGTTTGTGTTTCTGAAAAGAAAAATGCGACAATGGTAGGGTTTTTTGTTTTGTTTTTTGCTTTTTACAATAATAAACGTATATCCTAAGGGCTTAAGTTCCCCAATATAGACACATTTTTTGTAGATTTCATACATGTAGAAGTTTGCAAAGAAAGCAGTGTATAAAATGTCAGGTTTTAACGCATTCATAGGGCAGATTACTTGGCCAGTTTGGTGTAGTGGTTATGAGCGTGGACTCTAATCTGGGAGAACTGGGTTTGATTCCCCACTCCTCCACTTGCAGCTGCTGGTGTGACCTTGGGCAAGCTGTAGTTCTGACAAGAGCTGTCCTTGAAAAAGAGCAGTCCCTGTCAGAGCTCTCTCAGCCCCGTCAACCTCACAGGGTGTCTGTTGTGGGGAGGGGAAGGGAAAGGAGTTTGTAAGCCACTCTGAGACTCCTTTGGGTAGTGAAGGGAGGGTATAAATCCAATCTCTTCTCTTTATTCTTTAATACTGATAACCTGCCACCCTTTCCTTTCAGTGCCTTATAATATAACCTGTTAACTTACTTCATTGGCTTCCTTGTTTTTGGCCCTGTCCATTCAGGATTAAAGATTGGCTACTGTGCGGTATTCCACAGTCCTTGGTGCTTCTTGGGCAGATTTATACCACCACTTTTTTCCAGTCATCATGTAGGGACTGCCATTTGGCAAGGGGCCCTGTGAACCGTGTACCCCGCCTGTGACCCTCATGTATGCCACAAACATTTGGCAGGTCTGGCCCTTGAGGTTTGTTGAATGTGTGTTGGCTGGGGCTGGAGAAGAGACAACCTCGTTCTGCTTGGGCCTTAGCAGACAGCGAGTAAAAAAATAATAATAATACATACATAGATATATTCTGTAAGCCGCCCTGAGCCTGCCTCAGTGAGGAAGGCAGGATACAAATTAAACAAACAAATAAATAAAATCTCCTTCTGGTGATAGAAAAACAGTAAACCGCTGCTCTGCTCCTCAAGTGATAAGGAATTAATTTTTTATACTTCACTGCCTATTTTTACAGAAAACCTTAGTTGACGTTACTTTGGAGAACACGGTTATACGAGATCAGATAAAGAGTCTGAAACAAACGCACGAACAGTCTATGGAGAAACTGAAGGAGAAGCAGAAACAACTGGAAACGGCCCGAGTGAAGAACGAATTGCTCAGGCTGAAAGTAAGCCGAAGCCATGCATTTCCTGCTGGGGTTCTGGGAGTAGCCATTATCAGCATGAGATGATGCTTTGAAAAAGCCTCAGGGTTATAATGGACCTAACATTTTTGCCGGAAAAGCAAGTTAGTGCAAAAAAAGGGCTTTCTTCCAACTCAACCTAGCTCAGAAAATGGCCCCTTACCTTGATACAGCGGATCTGGCAAGCTGAATCCATGTCACAGTGACGAGACTAGACTACTGTAATGTGCACTACTATTAGCCTCCCCTCAAATTCAGTTTGGAGACTTGGTGCAGAAGGCTGCAGCTCAGCTTTTACCAGGAGCTCGATGACACTTGGACACTACTCCCATTCTGCAGTCACTCCACTGACTGCCCACCTGGTACTGGGCTCAGTTTAAAGTGCCGGCTGTCACATACATGGCTTCGACCCCTCCTATCTGCAAGACTGTCTCTCCTCCCAAGCTCCACCATGGCAGCTTCACTCATCTGAGCAGATGCCCTCTGCAGTGTCAGCCGGCACACAGGCAAAATCAGCGACTGCCTGTACACGTCAAGCTCAGGCCAACTTAACTTTCGCTTCTTTAAGTTTCGCTTTCCTTCCCTTCGCTTGTCATGATGTAAGGGGGGTGGAATTCCTGAGGGGGTGTGTGTATGTTGTGGGATTACATGCCCCAGGAGTTGGTTCTCAGGGGACCGTCCTTGGAGACTCTTTTGCCTATCTAGGTTAGATAGGGCACCATATATCTGTGTGAGCTGCCATAGCAACGCTGGGGGGGGGGGTAGGTGTGACATATGCATGTAGGGGTTTCATGCTTTTACCTATAACCTGCATGTTCCCGCCATTTTCTGTAGTTCTTTCGTTCTTGTGCCTACAGCAGGCATCTCTCTAATAAAGCATTTCCCTGCTTAGAGTGTGTGTGGAGAGTGTCTTAGCTGGGGGCCTGACAGTGCACCGGCCTTCTCTGCGGTGGCCCCCCTGCCTTGTGGAACGCTCTGCCTGAGGAGGGCAGGAAGGCTCCCACGCTCTGGGCTTCTCTGCAAACTGTGCGAAACTGGATTTTTCAGGAGGGCTGTCTTTTGCCATTGGTGCAAACCTGCCTTGGGTTTCTTCGGCTGGGGTAAAATGTCCCTAATTCTCCTGCAGGTGGAATGCTCACAAGAGGCTAATGCAGAAGTGATGAGAGAGATGACCAGAAAGCTGTACAGCCAGTACGAAGAAAAGCTGCAAGAGGAGGAACAGAAGCATAAACTTGAGAAAGAAACCCTCATAGTGAGTGGACTGGCTGAAGGCTGCCGTTGTTGCACATTCTGGACCGCCTGGGGAGAGCGGGTGGCTCCTCGAATCTTAAAAGCCCCAGCCAGGGAGGTTCGGTGGACCTTTCACAGGGTGGCCGTGCCTACCCCAACCCAGCCAGCAGCAGAGGGGCCCCAGTGGGGTGGGTTGGAATGAAAAGCTGGCCCCCATCCACAGGAACCTAGTGATGGCTTCAGGGCCCTGGGATCTGGCTCTGCAAGTAGGCCTTACGGATGTCCCTCTGCAGTGTGCCTTACATGTACACAGGAAGCTGCCTTCTACTGAATCAGACCCTTGGTCTGCCAAGGTCAGGGTTGTCTACTCAGACAGGCAGCGGCTCTCCAGGGTCTCAGGTGGAGGCCTTTCACGTAACCTGCTGCAGTGTAGTGGTTGTGCATGGACTCTCACCTGGGAGAACCGGGTTTGATTCCCCACTCCTCCACTCGCAGCTTCTGGATGACCTTGGGCAAGCCATAGTTCTGGTCAGAGCTCTCAAGGACAGTTCTGGAAAGAGCTCTCTCAGCCCCACCTACCTCACAGGGTGTCTGTTGTGGGGAGAGGAAAGGAGATTGTAAGCCGCTCTGAAACTCCCAGTAAAGGGTGGGGTATAAATCCAAACTCTTCTTCTTCTTCTTCCTTTTAACTGGAGATGCTGCTGGGGATTGAGCCTGGGACCTTCTGCATGCCAAGCAGAGGCTCTGCCACCAAGCTGCAGCCCCTTCTCCAAAAGGCACACATGAACACATTGGTCCATTGGTCCATCAAAGTCAGTCTTGTCTGCTTAAAATGGCAACCGCTCTCCAGGGTCTCAGGCAGAGGCCTCTCCCATCACTTGCCACCTGGTCCTGTTAACTGGAGATGCCGAGTTTGAACCTGGGACCTTCTGTGTGCCAAGCAGAAGCTTTGCCACTGAGCCACAGCCCCTCCAAAATACAAAGCAGTATTTGCAGAACCTAGAACCTGCTATTTCCAGTCTTTCTCTCTCTTTGAAAAGGCACACCTTTCATAAGATGGGGAAACGTTTCTGAAATACCAGACGTAAAGGACCAAATATCTGACTGAACGTTGCCAAGAGAGCAACTTGCCTAGCAGGAAATCCACTTGAACTCAGCGGGCCTTTGAAGCAAACATACGTAGAATTGGGTTGGACAGCTAGAGCAGAGTCCTGGAATCTCATTCTGCTGCCGCAGACCAAGACGGCTACCCTTTGAAACTATAGCGCTGGGTTGTAACAGTTTGGTTTCTGAGTTAAAATTTCTCGTAACCAAGTCCCATATGAATTCTGTTCTGAATAACGCTGTCACAGCGGCAACACAAGAATTGTGTCCACAGTGCCTGCAAGGCTGTCGTTCAGTAGTCTGGTGGTTGAGGATTGTGCACGGGAATGAACTTGGGGTTGGGGGGGGGGGCCGGGAGCAGGTGGTTGCTGGGCCAGTGAACGTGGTGGAGTGCATGAAGTAGCAGACGAGGACTGTGGGAGGACCTGGACTTGAGTCCCCACTTCTGCCCGGGCAGCTCGCTGGGTGACCTGGGGCCCATCACAAACTCTCACTGTGGCCTACCATACAGGGTGGTTGTTGTGAGAGAATGGAGGAGGGAAGAACGACATTTTAAGCTGCTTTGGTGCAGTGGTTAAGAGCTGTGGACTCCTCTAATCTGGAGAACAGGGTTTGATGCCCCTCTCCTCCTCCACAGGCAGCCAGCTGGGTGACCTTGGGTCAGTCACAGTTCTCTCAAGAGCAGTTCTCTCAAGAGGAGTTCTCTCAGAGCTCTCTCAGCCCCACCCGCCACACAGGGTGTCTGTTCTGGGGAGAGGAAGGGAAAAAGAAGAGAAGAAGCAATTGGATTTATACCCTGTCCTTCACTACCCGAAGGAGTCTCAGAGCGGCTTACAATCACCTTTCCCTTCCCCTCCCCACAACAGACACCCTGTGAGGTAGGCAGGCCTGAGAGAGCTCTGAGAGAACTGCTCCTGGGAGAAGTGACTGCCCCAAGGTCACACCAGCAGCTGCATGTGGAGGAGGAGTGGGGAATCAAACCTGGTTCTCCCAGATTAGAGTCTGCTCTCCTAACCACCGCACCAAACTGACTCTCAAACTGGAAGGAGACTGTAAGCCACCCTGAGAGTCTGAGTGAAGGGCAGAGTATAAATCCAGTCTCCTCTTCTTCTTTGAGTCCCAACGGGGGAGAAAAGCAGGATGTAAATAAATAGATGCACTGCATGCTTTGGGAGAGGAGGGTTCTGGGGACGATTCCGAGAAGTGAAGCTGAAGTGAGGACTATGTTCTGTTGGTGGTTGCTTTCGGGGATCGCTGGGCGTGCAGGGTCTAACGTACCACTTCTCCTCGGCAGGCCGAGACGAATAGACTGCTCAAGGCCATTGAAGATGCAAATAAGAGGATGAGGCTGACAGAGACAAGTTTACAAGAAAAAGACCAGAAAATCGGTGAGCTGGACCAGTTCATTCAGCGTATGGAAGAGGTGAGGGGCTGCCATGAAGTCAGTCTGTTTCAGGAGCATATGGCTTTACAGAGAGCCCTGGGAGCTTAATCCCCATCAGGGCTTGCATTCCACAGTCTGGTCATCGGAGCTGGCGTCTTTCCAGTGGCCTGATCCAGGCTTTCCTTTCCACGCGTTCAGACCTGTCTCTTTTTGGCTGCTAAACAGCTCCCAAGTGAACTGAAACTCCCTGAGAGTAGCAATTCTGATCCCCACATACTTCCTATGACTTTAACAGTATTGCTGTCAAACAAGTTATAGCTGATTCTCTCCTGCTGTCTTGCGTTGTCTGCCCTGCCCTTTGCGTTCCATGGACTTTGCCCCAGGGTAAACACTATGCAGGGTTTTCAGCTGGTGGCTTTTTTGGTATGTAATTAACATGTTCCCTGTGCACCCCCAAGTCAAATAACTTAATTTGGGAAGCTGGCATTTAGGGACCCTCACTATGCTAAATCTAGAACATATTTAGAGTCCAGTGGCACCTTTAAGACCAACAAAAGGTTTATTCAAGGTCTCAAAGGTGCCCCTGGACTCTAAATTTGTTCTGCTGCTTCAGACCAACACGGCTGACCCCCTGGAACTATGCTAAATACACTTAGTTTGACAGGACCTGCGACCAGGACCCATATCATGAGACAGGGTTAGGCTCGTCCCAGGTCTCTTATTTCAGAGAACTGTCCCTTATTAAGTGATAAAACTTCATTGTTCCTTTTCAAACTAATAAGCACCATGACCGCAATGAACAACTTTACAAGGATTCTGATAAAAGTTGGTAAAGTTTTGACGCCCATAAGATGTCTTCTTCCTACAGTCCTGCAGTGTCTTCCTTATTTTATATGTCTGTTAAAATGGTGTTCTGAAAGGTCAACAGTAGACTATTAACACCATCTGAGGATTAATTTTAAGTTTGTAATATTATATTTATTGTATTATAACTAGTAATTATGATATGTTTATGTATATTGTTACTGATGTAAATCGCCCAGAGCCCTGTGTATTCAGGGACTGGGAGATTCAGAAATCCAAAGTATAAATAAATAAATAAAGGGCAGTGCTGGAGATCTGAGCTTTGTTCTACTCGAGCAGCAGAATGCAGTGGTGGAATGGGCCAGTCTGGAGGCAGAGGGTCATACTTCAGAATGCTCCCCTATGCGAGGCAGACAAACCAACAATAACCTCCCTGCAGACAGAAAAAGGAGTCCAACACACTCCCTGCTGTACTAGAGAGCCAGTTTGGTGTAGCAGTTAAGTGCACAGACTCTAATCTGGGAGAAGCGGGTTTGATTCCCCACTCCTCCACTTGCACCTGCTGGATGACCTTGGGCAAGCCATAGTTCTGTCAGAGTTGTTCTCTCAAGAGCAGTTCTGGAAAGAGTTCTCTCAGCCCCTCCTACCTCACAGAGTGTCTGTTGTGGGGAGGGAAAGGGAAAGGAGTTTGTAAGCCGCTCTGAGACCTTGAGTGAAGGGCGGGGTATAAATCCAATCCCCCCCTCCTCTTCCTCTTCTTCTTCTTCTAGAAGACTTTTCCCTGACATGTTTTGCTTACCTGCTGAGGGGCTTGCTCAAAGTGCTCTCTTCCATCTGCAGTCTAAAGCGTAGTGCAGTCAGTTCCACTGCCAGATCCTGCTGCCTGGGTAGGCGAGGCCCTTTATTTTCCCATCAGTTACAAGGTTTTGGACAACGGGCCGCAGTCAGGCCAAGCAGAGGTCAGCATCCAGAAGCCGCATGCCCTCGGAGAGGGAGTGGAGAACAGAAGGCAGAGAATGCAGGCAGGGCTGAGTGGGCAGCAGGGAAAAGAGCCAAGAGGACCTGAGGGAGGGAGTAGAAGGAGGCCAAGGCTTTCAGCCCACCAGAAGGCCAAGGTGAAAAGGAACGGAGAACAAGGCAACTCTGGCTGCGGGAAATTCATTTGATTTATTCATTTCATTCGGTTTCTTAACTGCCCTTCCCCGCTTTTGCAGGGCTCAGGGTGATCTACAACAGCATAAAATCAAATACAATTTTAAAACCAGTTAAAACTACAGAATTCAGTATTAAAACATTCAACATAGATATTTAAACACTATAAACAAGATGGCATACCTAGCATTCAGATTTTCGTGAGGGGAGGGTGCTGGGCAGATGTAAGGAAACCGTCGCTGTCCTCAACTGAAGGCCTGGCGGAACATCTCTGCCTTGCAAGCCCTGCGGAACTTTCCATGCAGGGCATGGATGTCCTTCGGCAGAGAGTTCCGCCGGGCTGGGGCCAAGGCTGAGAAAGCCCCGGCCCTGGTCAGGGCCATCTTTGGGGCCGGAAACCACCAGGAGATTCTTATCGGCTGATCTCAGTGCCCTTCGGGGGACATATCGGGAGAGGAAAAGCACTTTGGGAGGTTCTGAGAGAGAGAGATGATGTCTGCTGTGGGACCAGGAAATGGGTCCTTTGGACCCAGATGCTTGGACTGCCATAATTCCAGTGTGCATCTCATGATAGTTGAACAAGAGCCTCATATTTATTTATTTATTTAGGAACGCCACCAATTGCAAAAACAGCTACTGGAGTGTGAACTGCAACTGCACGGAGCAAACCTGCACAGCCAGACCGGCAGGCAGAGGTAAGATCCTGCTTCTTTCTAGGATTTCTGCTGCTGATAAGATGCCCCCAATTCTAGGTAATTAACTTCAGGTCAGGAGAGGTGTTCACAGGGCGCCAGCTCATTTCCTTTTGTAGACAACTACCTTTTTTTCCCCTGCTGTCAAGTCACTGCAGACCTATGACAACCCCATAGTGTTTCCAAGGCAAGAGATGTTCCGAGGTGGTTTTCCATTGCCTTCCCCTGTGTAGCAGCCCTGGTCTTCCTTGGTGGTCTCCCATCCAAGCACCGACCAGGGCTGGCCCTGCTTAGCTTCAGAGATCTGGCGAGATCAGGCTGGCCTGGGCTATCCACGACAGGGCCCAACTGCCTGTTAACGCTTTTTTGTCTTGGAGGAATATTCATACAGCTTTTCTCTTCCCTGAAAATCCTGGATCTGGTCATGAGGACAGCAGTTAACCATTATTAGCGCATTTGCAAGAACTGCTGTGAGTGGGTAGGATGTGCTGCAGAATGTTTTCCATAAAGCCTAGGAAAAAAAGTGCTCTGGCCCTGTCATTTGGTGCCTAGACATGGTCATAATAACTATTGATCTGTTCTGTGCCGATTCATGATTTGGAGGTGGCATCTCCTTTTTTACTTGTTTTGTCCAACCCTTCTTGAAAACTGTTTATACTTGCTTGGGAACTTTGAGAGCAATGGAAGCTGGTGAGATGCTCCGTCAGCTAGAAATCCAGTCTGAATTTGTGTGGGAAAGTGACTGGGATATTTGCTTGGTCAATGTATTCCGAGGGAAAGCCAGGAGCAGTAATGCTGCTCTGTGGTTGTTCAGGAGTCTGCCCTGCTCAAGTAGACCAGCTGACCTGGCTTTGATCCCAGCAGTGACTCAGGGCAGGGCGGAAAGCGTATATGGAGTGGTGAATCACAGGTCAGGCGGCTCCTCCTCCCCTTCCGCATGTACCCCTCCTGGTGTTAACAGTAAATGCCACCCCCACACACACTACGCATAGGAAAAGGGCAGGTCCATGGAGAAGTAAACCTGACTGCTGCTCTCTTAATAAAAGAGAGAGATACCAAAGATAATATAGGCTTCTGAGCTTTCTTTTGAATCATACATTTTTAATTACAGCCTTTGGAGAATTATCATGTTTACATTTGTCAGATTTGATTTCAAACCTCTCTTCCCCACCCATTTTTCCAAGTTTGGATTTTGCTTTTTAATTGACGGTCCACATTTTGAAATGTTTAGTACATGATTTTGTGAGAGACATTCTGTAAGAGAAGGATGAACGTAGGAGGGTGGCTGGTAGAAGAGTCAGTGTCTGGTTTGTTCAGGCTCAGCTGCCGAAGCTTCAGAAGCCCCAGAGTTGTTATTCAGGCCTGGGAGAATAGGTGCCCAAGGTCCATTTGCTGGATCTTTCAAAAGAAGGAGGTTGTCAGTGTGAGGCTGCTTGGCAATGTTAGCAGGGGAGCAATGTCCAGAGGTATCTCTCGCACGCTTCTTTTTCCTCCCCACCGTTAACCAGTCATGTCTTGTTTGTTTGTTTATTCATGTAAAACATTTATTAGCTACCTTTCTTCCTCATGGATGAGGCAGCTTACAATATAAATAAAATATAGAAAAGTAGATTACATTAAAGATACATAAAACCAAAATTTAAAATCACAAGAAGAGGAGATTGGATTTATACCCCGCCCTTCACTACCCAAAGGAGTCTCAGAGCAGTTTACAAACTCTCTTCCCTTCCCCTCCCCACAACAGACACCCTGTAAGGTAGGTGGGGCTGGGAGAGCTCTGACAGAAACTGCTCTTTTTCAAGGACAGCTCTGACAGAACTATGGCTTGCCCAAGGTCATCCAGCAGCTGCAAGTGGAGGAATGGGGAATCGAACCCGGTTCTCCCAGATTTGAGTCTGTGCACTTAACCACTACACTAAACTGGCGCTTTCACGCAGTACACAAGAGGCGCTGTCACACACACTAAACAATGCACTTCCAACCCAGTTGCAGTGCACTTTGCAACTGGATTTTACTGTTGTGAAATGGCAAAACCTCCTTGCAAACGGTCAGTGAAGTGAATTGAAACTGCATTATTTAACATGTTTGAAAGCTTTGTTTTCTACATGGACCAAATTATACATAAAAGGGCAGTGTTCTGTCTTTTGCAGATATCTCTTCTTAGGTAACTCCCTCTCTAACCAACATGAAATGACTCCCACAGAGGTGGTTTCAGTAACATTGACGTAGTATTTTTGCATCATCTTCTTGTTGCAGGTCACACCGCTTGGAAGAGGCAACGACCAGTCTGCGCGAACGTATCCGACATCTGGATGACATGGTTCTTTGCCAGCAGAAGAAGGTCAAGCACATGGTTGAGGAGGTGAGTTTGGCAGCCCAGGTGCTGAATAAGAGAGTCCTTAAGACATGAGTTTGTAGGGTGGGGGTTAAAAGTACATTGCCTGACAAATATTAAGCTCTTGAAATCATTTTTAAAATCAACCTGCTAAATGTTCTTATTGTGTTTTGTGCCACGAGGATTGGGGGTGGGAGTTGGAAGGACAGCAGGAATTGAAATGCTTAGCAGTCCAAAGGAAAATAAGAAATTCCCAAAATGAGTTTCTAAATATAGCACCAACATTTTGGGGCCCACCTGATATGGCAGGAACGTGAGACAGGAGGTTGCTTCTTCAAGTGCCATCAGTAGTGTCCAGTAGATCAGGCTCCATTCAAGAAACATACTCCCTTTAACAGTGGCATTTTACACGAAATGCAACATGGGCCATTTCGTTTACATTTGTCCATTCTACAAGCCTATTGTCCATCATATGCAAGAGTATTGTGTGTGCATAAAATGAACCAGTGTGGTGTTTCACCTTTTCTTCCTGTTCTAGACAGTGTTTCCCACTTGTTTACCAACAAGCCTTATGTGCTGTTCTCTTCCTTGCATTTTGTATTGAGCACCAAGAATTTTTACTATGTCAAACTGCTCCGAATGAATATAGCTGTTTAAAAACACCCAGCTGTTTTCTGTGTGCTGGTGATTTGGAGTAGGCAGCAGTTTTGAAAAGCATGGCTAAGGAATGCCGGCCCAAATCACTTTCTCAGAATCACTAGCGCTTTCTCACTTTAACAAGTTCTCTGTGAACTTAAGCGAGTGTTCACTGATGGGCCTAGTTTAGAAGACGGCTTGGAACGGAGAATGCTTGACCTTTTTAATCCAAGGATACAATGCAAAGGTAGACAGTAGTCTAACTGAGGACAGACGTGGCCGTGTGTTCATTTCCCGGATTACGGTTATATCCTGAAGTATGCATTGTGGGCTTTCTGCTGTGGAGAGCGAGCACTTGCCATTCAGACGTGACAGCAAACCAGGGTTGCTGCTAAATTGGGAACAGTGAAGAGGGAACATGCAAGTCTGGCTGATTCATGTTTCTTCAGAACATGTATCCACTTAAGCCAAAAAAAAATGAGGGGGGGGGTGTTTGGAAAGCAGATTTAAGCCCCAGAGCAGTACAGTGGACTCACTTCCAAAAGTGTATTGCTTATTTTTGACTTTATTCCTGAAGACACTTTGAGAGATGAATAACATAAGGTGTACAACACTTTGCATTTTTGAAAATGGCAACAGATGTCGATGCAGCTTCTTTATGGAATAAGAGCTCCAGAGTCTTGTTTTTTAGTGTTTTGATGGCTCAGGAGACTTTATAGTTAAAAAGAGAGGCTCATAGGTGGGTGTCGAATGTGGATACGTTTTAAACGTGACCTCTTGGAATGAATCCTAAAGAAACCTGGGTGTCAGTGCCGTGCTCTCTGCCGGTTTCTATGGTAGGAGGACCCAGCTCCACGTCTCCAGTGGCTCGTGCGCGCTCTCCTCTCTCATGTTCCTGTCTGTGGCAGGCCTGGTAGTTGCTCAACAACAATCAGACTTGCTGGATAATGTCATCACATTCTCCCAGGGTTTTGAATCAGGAGCGCCAGTTTGGTCTAGTGGTTGTGTGTGGACTCTAATCTGGGAGAACTGGGTTTGGTTCCCCACTCCTCCACTTGCAGCTGAATGACCTTGGGCAAGCCACTGTTCTGTCAGAGCTATCCTGGAAAGAGCAGTCCTCAAAAGAGCTCTCTCAGCCCCACCTACCTCGCAGGGTGTCTGTTGTGGGGAGGGGAAGGGGAAGGATTTGTAAGCCACTCTGAGATTCCTTTGGGTAGTGAAGTGCAGGGTATAAATCCAATCTCTTCTTCTCCTTCTTCTTCTCCTTCTTCTTCTCCTTCTTCTTCTCCTTCTCTTCATTCTTGCCCCTCATCTTCTTTCCTTGGGTGTTTTTCACCATTAGGCAACATATAATTTCTATCAGCTTTGAGTTATATGTTGAGCAGTTGTGCGGAATGAATGTTTGTTGAGGCCTGCAGATGTATAATGTGTGTGTAAGAGGAACTAAACGTATAGCAGACCTGAAAAACTAGCCTGAAATTATGAGTTAGTACTTGTAAGGACAGCAGTACCAGACTGGAAATGAACGGAGGAAAACCTTTTGAATGAAGACTGTTTTAAGCTGCATTGTATGAATAATAAGAAATTTTAAGTATAGATCTTTGAAGAAAGAGAACTGAGAAACCAGGAAAGAATAGGACAGGATTTAAAAGAGCCACAGAGAAATTTAATTTTTGTGTTGTGGCCTATGGGCCGTGGTGATCCACTCCAGAGAATCAACGACCATGATTTTGACTTCGAATGGAGATCCAACTGAAGGGCGTGTTTGGCCCCACTCAGTCAGTGGGACTGCAGTGTCTCATGGTCAGTCCCTACACCACTTCTGTAAGGTTTGGGTGTCAGAGGGACCATGTGGAAAAAGCAGACATTTTTTGGTGTCAAGTCAGCACTCACTTCTGCTAGGGGAAAGATGGGGTTAGCGGGGATAGTAATTGCATCACCCATCCCAGTCACATCCCATTTCGTACACTGCTGGTGTGGGAACCAATTGCAAGGGAATAGCAGCAGGAGCACATGTGTTTATGCCCCTGGCTTTCATTTTCATGGTAGAATTTGTGGTAACCACTTAGTTTTGCCTGCACACACAGTTTTAAATTAATGGAATTAATTCCTAGCTACTTCCAGGTGTGAGTTTCCTGCTCATCCACTTTTAATGCAGAGGTTAACACAGAACCAGGCAAACAGCAAGGTTGAGTTTTGATCACTGGTAGGTGGCTGTCTTGCCAGCTGCCCAGGTGAAATCGTGGTGAGCAGCATTCCAGCCCTAAAAACAGACCTGCAGAGTGGTGGACATTTGGGGCCAGGCCACAGCTACACCTCCTTTGGAAGGTTCCAAAACACACTTCGGGGGGAGGGGGATCAAAATGGTTCTCTCTGTGTTTGTCCTGGCCTTTCTTAAGATGTGGCAAGAGGGGGTATGAATGCTTTTACCTAGGCCCGCCATTAAACTGTCATACAGAATAAGCGGAAGCAAAATAAACCACCAAGCTCAGTTGCCTATACAAATAAATATTTATATTGAGAAATGATGCGCTGCAGAGCTGCCTGGTGAGGAGCAGAAGAGCAGAAACATTTTACTGCTCTGGCACAATCTTTAGTCGCTTTCTCTGTATAGCACAAATTCTCCCTCGTCCGTATGAGGAGAGCAGCAAAAGCAAGGTGGGCCGGGACGTTGGGGATTCGCAAAAGGAGCCATGAAGGAGATGCAGAGGGAGGAAAAGGAGGCGTGTTCCTTGGGGCAGAAGCGACTTGCAGAGTAGAGGCACGGAGTGACATTCCCCTAACCTGCTGAATTCAACTGTCTCTAGGTCATGGCACATGAGCTGTTCTCCACATTTAGTCTCAGATTCATTGGAAGATGATAAAGGGCGACCACCTGAATCAAAAACAACCTCCCCCCTCCCGCTCAGAAAAAGCCCTGCATCCTTTTCATGTCGGGGGGGGAAGAGACTGCGGATGCGCCATTTGCCAAGGACTGTGTGCCAGACCACTCCGTGAAGCCACGTGGGGAAACCTGAATCTTGACTCCCGTAGCTGCTCTGAAAACTCAAGTGCAGAACTGAGGTGGTATTCATCTGAACCTCTTGGAAATCCAACCGTAAACACTGAAGTGTGGACTCTAGTCTCAAGCTCACACAAAAAAAACATTGTGTGCTGTACGCAACAGAAGAAGAACAGGAGACACAGACTTTGTGCACCATTTTTGGATGGACTTGAGAAATTTGTAGCATAAACAGGATGGTTATAAATACCAAAAAAGAATACATATTGGGAATGTATCTTGAGCTCTTGTAGCAGTTTAACACAGATATAACAGCAACATTGATGTGTTTATGACTGAGCTCATAACTGGCTCATAACATACTCTGAGGAAGAAGTCAGATTTCAGTCTGTTTACATTATTTATACACACTTCTGATAGTTGTGTCCTTTATATACGATGTCCTTTTTCACGGATGGCAAATCAGCGCACTGGAGGCAGAGTGATACTGCACATGTTCTGTATCTGGGAATGACTTTTGTCTGCTTGAGGCCTTAGAGCAGAGGTGTCAAACTCATTTGTTACGAGGGCGGGGCCCGACATAAATGTCACTTTGTTGGGCCAGGCCAAGTGTGCCATAAAACATAACACCAGGTACTGGAGGTATAAACTGTATATGAAGGATGGCAGCTGGTGAGCTCCGAGTGGTTGTATCCTCACTGCAAGGCCCCTGGGCTGGGGGAGGGAGGGGTGCCAAGGGAAACCCACAGGGGCGGGCTGGAGAGCCAGGGTGCAGCCCTGGGCAGACACTCCCACGCTGTTTGTCTGCTGCAGATGATGTTGTTTCACTGTGCGGAAGCCCTGATCAGGGTGGCTCTGCCCACTCTCCCCCCCCCCCCGCAGCAGTCTCTTGTTCCCTCCCTCGCGCTAGTTGCTCACGGTCCACATAAGAGCCCTGTTTGACACCCCTGCCTTAGAGAGCCTCCGTCAGTCAGGATAGGCAAAAAAGAGTGAAAAGGGCCAAGGGTCTAATTCAGGACAAGGTGGATGTTTATAACCACATTGTGTAAGCCGGTGAGGGAAAATGTTCTTTTGTAGAGTATGGAACTGCCATAGGTGGTCAGGGGTCCAATGTACATATTGGAGCTACTGATGCAGGAGAAGTTGCGGGGGGGCAGCAAGGTTGTGTGAACACACTGATGAGCAGAAAGAACACCATTGCTTCGCGGTTAATTTTTTTCCTTCTGTTGTTCCTTTTTATTTTTGGCTTTTTGTAATTTTATATATAGTAGGATAGTGCATTTCGTAAAGGGAGTAATTTGTCTTTCGATCCACATTGAGGGACCAGTTGCTGAGGAAGGAATATTGGAGTCTTCAGTGAAGGCTGGGTTGTGGTGGTGCTCATAATAAGCTGTCCTGATTAAATAGGGAAGGAAACTGTGGATTCGGAAGTGGAGGATGTTACAAGACGTTGCATCCGTTGTGAAAGGATATTAAAGAGAAGCGAGACTGGATCAGAGACAAATGATTTGCATTAGGGTATAGAGGGGAAAATTAAGTCCTCCCTTGGTTATATTAAACGATAGACTGAAGTTCATGAGTTTTCACACGGAGGTCACAATCTCTGGACTAGATTGTAGGAACCAATATATTTTCCGGAAGACCGAAGAGTCGGCAGTCTTCCTCTTGCTGTCCTTGCAAGGGTTATTGGAGAGGGGCTCATGGATAAGATCCTGGCGAACAGAACTTGTTGGCCTCCCCTGGGGGAGAGGAATGGCAAAGACATCACTGGAGAGAGGGGGGCACTGAAATCTTTGGAGATCTTGAATACTGCTGAAGCTTCTTGAGCCGGGACAGAGGGAAGCAAGGAATTGGAGGCAAAAGGTGCGGAGGGTGGAGAAAACAACTGGCTGTATTTCCAGGTATCCTAGGTTTTGCTCCTTCTTACTTTTGCTGCATGGGTACTTTGTATGGACACCATCTCACACTTCGCTCCACGGGTGCTGAACATTTTCTCAGCCTGATGATAGCGACAGCATTTTCCTGTATATCGCCTCACATCCAGCCTCTCCTCACGGTTCTGTACAGGTTCCCAGAAGGGCAATAGAAATGGCTTCTTTCCCTGGGCTACCAGAAGTTGTGTGCGCAGGACAAACACCTGCGCAGATGAGTGCCTTAGGCACTAAACCAAAACTCTGGTAGCAGCTCTTGTTGTGGCCAGTGCTCCCTCTAAACTGTGGAGTCTCGTGAGCAAAAATTCTACTTCGTGACCTACTGGCATTAAAGTTGTGAGCGAGCCATTTGGCTACAGCATAAATTACTTTGCTCTAGAGCCCTCCTTCCTGAGCCAAGACAAAAATGGGTGAGCCAGAGGCTAAAAAACTGTGAGCTCGCTCACACTCACTCAGCTTAGGGGGAACACTGGTTGTGAGATCGTTTCAGGTGGGCCGCCGTGTCGGCCTGAAGCCGCAGAACAAAGTGCGAGTCCTGCCTGCACATGAAAGCTCCTGCCCCGAATGAAACGTTGTGGGTCCTAAAGGTGCCCCCCTGGACGCAGACTCTGTTCTGACTCTTGTGGTGGTGAGGGAAAGAGGGGACTGCAGTGCAGCTGTCTCTGCCCTTGTGAACAGTGCCAGTGCTGGTGTTTAAAAAACCTTTTTTTAAAAAAAACTTCCAACACAGCAATGCATAGATGAGCCAATGCCCTTAATCAGTCAGTGCACTTTTTGTTCCATGCAGTGTTAACTGTGTAAAAATGTCTGTTCTGTGATGCCAGTTTTGTGTTAAAAATGTGTGTTTTGGTGTAGTGTTTTGTTTTAAAATAATGTGATTTATTTTAATAAATCTTTTATAATAATTAAAGTTGTATTCCTATTATTTTTTTTTAGATACAAGCTGTAAGAACAAAGCACACCTTTATGTTGAACTTGGCATAAACGGCTAGGAAGTGTTGGGGGTTGGGGCTGGCAGGGGAGTGTCAGAGTCTTAAGTGAAGGAGCCGTCCTTTTCCTTGGGCGGGGGAAAGTGTCGTCAAGTTGCAGGCGACAAATGGGTCTGTAGGGTTTTCAAGGCGCTCAGAGGTGGTTTCCCATCGCCTGCCTCTGTGTAGAAACAAACCCTGGCAGTCTCCCACCCAAACACTAACCGGGCCTCACCCTGCTTAACTTCCAAGATCTAATGAGGTCGGGCTAGCCTGGGCCATCCAGGTCAGGGCCTTTACTTGTAGTAAAGCTAAAGGTTTCCCTTGCTCGAAAGCCAGTCAAATCCAACTCTAGGGGGCGGTGGTCATCTCTGTTCCCAAGCCGAAGAGCCAGTGCTGTCCAAAGATGTTTCTGTGGTCATGTGGCTGGCATGACTAGACACCGAGGCGCACGGAACACTGTTACCTTCCCACCAAAGCGATACCTCTTTATCGACTTGCAATTTCTTGCTTTCGAACTGCTAGGTTGGCAGGAGCTGGGACCAGAGACGGGAGCTCACTCCATCACGCGGCACTAGGGTCTCGAACTGCCAAACTACCGACTTTCCAGTCTGCAGTTCAGCATCTTAACCACTGAGTCCCCTTTTACTTTTACTTCACCTTAAATGCTGCCGCAGTACCAACTCCTGGAAGGCTGCCCCTGTTCCAGTAATGGGACCTGCTTACTCACCTATTCGTGACCATTCTGCTGACAAAGGCATTTCCCAAAGGTATTTCCCAAGAGCAGAGCACTGATTTGCACTTCTCTCAGAATCCTTTCAGCGATAGTAACTTCTCTCACTGTGTGGCCGTAAGATCCTGCCTTAGGTGCCGTCTGACGTGCCCCAGTTTCTACCGGGGGCATGATTCAGCTGAAATTTAAGCCGTGCTGTTGAAATAGAAACAGTTGGAGGCAGAAGGAAAAGGTGGGATGGAATGACTCCGTCAAGGAAGCTACCAAGGCCCCTCCATTTGACAGACCCGAGCAAAGCTGTGAATGAGAGAGGACATTTTGTAGGTCAGGTCGCCATAGGCGGGAAGTGACACACAAACATTGAAATCATAAGAACACAAGAGAAGCCAATGTTGGATCAGGCCAATGGCCCTTCCAGTCCAACACTGTGTGTCACACAGTAGCCAGAAACACCAGGGGCCGTCAGGAGGTCCAGCAGTGGGGCCAGGACACTAGAAAGCCCTCCCACTGTTGCCCCCCCCAAGCACCAAGAATACAGGGCATTACTTGCCCCAGACTGAGAGTTCCTATCTATACCTCTGCTCCATATGCTTATCCAATTCCCTCTTGAAGCCGTCCATGCTTGCAGCTGCCACCACCTCCTGTGGCAGTGAATCCCATGTGTTAATCACTCTTTGGGTGAAGGACTTCCTTTTATCCGTTCTAACCCGACTGCTCAGCAACTTCATTGAGTGCCCAGGAGTTCTTGTCTTGTGAGAAAGGGAGAAAAGTACTTCTTTCTCAACCTGCTCACTCCCATTCATAATCTTATAAACCTCGATCATGTCACCCCTCGGTTGCCATTTCTCCAAGCTAGAGAGCCCCAAGCGTTTTAACCTTTCTTCATAGGGAAGGTGTTCCAACCCTTTTATCATTCTAGTTGCCCTTCTCTGCACTTTTCCCAACGCTATAATATCCTTTCTGAGGTGTGGTGACCAGAACTGTACACAGTATTCCAAATGAGGTCGCACCATCGATTTATATAGGGGCATGATGATATTGGCTGATCTGTTTTCAATACCCTTCCTAATAATCCCCAGCATAGCGTTGGCCTTTTTAATTGCAGCCACACACTGTCTCGACATCTTCAGTGAGTTATCTACTACAATCGATGGAACACTCACTAGATTGAGCCCCTTGTATTCAACGCTCCCTCTAAGCTGCGGAGTCTCGTGAGCAAAAATTCTACTCTGTGAGCTCCTGGCATTAAAGTTGTGCGCGAGCGATTGGGCTATACTGCATAAATCAGTTTGCTCTGGAGCCCTCCTTCCTGAGTTAGCACGCACTAATTCAGCTTAGAGGGAACACTGATTGTATTTTTTGTATTGTAATGGCTGGTTCTATGACACTTTACAAATAAATTAAATAAAATAATTAATGGGGTCACCCCTTGAACTGAAAAACAGGGCACTTCATTCCAGTGGCGGATTTGGGCCTTCCCTCCACCACATTTTAGTCTAAACATGTAAGCGTTGGGCAGCAGTTGCATCAGATGTTGGTCTTCTGTATACCTAAAATCAGAAGTTGTGGGATGGCTTTTTTTTAAGGCCTCAGTGCCAACAGAAGTGTTTTACTAGAAAAAATATTCTCACTTTATCGCCTCAATATGTATCTTGTTTTGAGGTTGATTCAAAATTTTTGCTGCTAGCAGCCAACTCATTTAATTACACATCTGTTTTGGACTGAATTAAAACACCAGCCACGCAATCCAAAAATGCTTTAGAGCCCTTTTTATATGTATGAGTGAGGTGCTGTGACAGTTTTCGGTGGGAACTTGATATATCCTGAATAAGAAACCCCTCCTTTCTCAAGAGTTCATTAAAAGAAACAATCCCCTTGCTATAGTTTCCCTTGTTTATTTCAGAATATTTTACAAGCCAAGGTGAGAGAGCCATTCCGCAATCTACTTAATTAAGTGTGTATTTATTGAAAAATTCCTGTTTATATTGTTCCGGGATTTATTTATTTTTACCAGTTTTCTTACAGTGACAGTAAAAGTTGCTTATTATGATTTTCTTTGGCTCACATCCCCCTGTTGCTGAATTTATTTTCCCCAACTACTAAGTTTTATGGGTTCACTCCTCTGTATCGTAACATACACCGTATGAGTGGCAGATGGCATATAAAAACACACAGGAAGTCAGATTCGCTAAATATGCCAACCGGGGACCAAGAAGGGGAACTTCCATTTCTTTTACACCTACTGCAAAATGATCTGAGCAGGAAAGCTGTGGGCTGGGAACCTTTTCCCTCCCTACTTTAAAACCTGCGTTTGCCTCTGATAGGCCACGGGAATGGCTCATTTGGTCACTGGGCTGGCTTGGGAGACAGAGAAAGAGGCAGGGTGAGCGGTTTGTCTCGAAGAGGGGCTCAAACACAAAGCTGTTGCGAATTGCCCTGAAGCGCACTAGATCAGCCGGCTTCTGTCTGAAACAAAACAAGCTAATGACCACTTAGTCCTTAATTATACGGCTTTCGGGACCCAGCCTGGAATGCTGTCAACAGCCAGCATCCTGTTTATGGCCTCTCTGCAATGCTGGCTACAGAAGCGTTTCCTTCTGTGCAGGTGGAGCCCCAGATCTGCCTCCCGATCCCGTCTCCGGGCACTCCTCCCACAGTCTCCTCCGGGGACTGGAGTCGTGATCTCATGTGCCAGGACGCAGTATCATCCCATTTCTCCTTCAGTTCTCCCCTGGAATGCCGGTCTCCTTAGAATCTTTGGGGCTTTCCTTCTCAGCCACGATGGGGGGGGGGGATTGGGTTCAATGATTACTGGACTGGAACCACCGGGTGGAATGTTACTGGGGCAGTTCCTCGCATAAGCCCTGTTGAGATGAACAGGAGTTCCCACTGGGTTGCCACAGCTCATTGCAACGGAGCCTCGTCCAGGAGGTTATCCCGATAAATTATCCCCACTCTGAATTGGAGAGATCAGGTGGGTCACAGTAGGGTTGCCAGCCTCCAGGTGGTGGCTGGAGATTTCCTGAAATTACACCTGGACTTCAGGCAAGAGAGATCAGTTCACCCTGGAGTAGATGGGCTGCCTTGGAAGGTGGACTCTATGGCGTTGTACCCCTCTGAAGTCCCTTCAGCTCCCCAAACCCCACCTTCCCCAGGCTCCACCCCACCCGCCAAGTCTCCTCCTTCACCCAAAGAGTGATCAACACATGGAATTCACTGCCACAGGAGGTGGTGGCAGCCACAAGCATGGACGGCTTCAAGAGGGAATTAGATAAAGATATGGAGCAGAGGTCCATTGGAAGCTATTAGCCACAAGGTATAGATATGGACTCTTGGCCTGGGGCAAGTGATGCTCTGTATTCTTGGTGCTGGGGGGGGGTCAACAGTGGGAGGGCTTCTAGTGTCCTGGCCCCACTGCTGGACCTTCTGATGGCACCTGGTATTTTTGGCCCCTGTGTGACAGAGTGTTGGACTAGATGGGCCATTGGCCTGGTCCAACATTGGCTTCTCTCTTATGTTCTTATGCTCCAGGTATCTCCCAACCCAGATCTGGCCCTGTTATGGAAGGAGAGTCCCCTCTTGTGCTCCTCCTCCTCAGACCCTCTCGTTCATCTTTTGTTATTAAATACACACACACCCTTTGCTATTTGCTGCATCTTGCGTCTGTGCAGTGGCAAAGGCAAGAGAAAGAGGCAGAAGAAACGGCTTGCTCTGACAGAGCAGTAAAAAGTTGCCCCGGGGAACGGAAGGACTTCAGAGGCCAGGCCGGTGGCCGCCCTGTAAAGCAGCAGCTCTTCCTGTTGGCATTTTATCTAGGAGGGCGATGAATTCATTGCATTGAAGCATTTGCACATCAGATAAATCATTCAAGCTGCAAATGAGTCATTATTCATGTGACCTTTCTATCACAGCCTCTCTCCAAGGAGCAAGGTGCCTGGACGTGGGCCTGTTTTCCCCCTCAAAACAAGCATGTGTTTGTGTGATTGATTGATTGATTGATTGAACTCCTGACTGACTTCGGGCCTGATGGAATTCGAACCCAGATCTCCATAGTGCCAGTCTGTCCACATCACTATCATTTATGACAGTATTTACCTTCTTTACCAGATCTCAGCACTTGATGTCTGAAAGACATTCGAACCCAGATCTCCAGAGTGCCCAGTCTGTCCACATTAGTGTCATTTATGACCATGGTCAGGGGCCTGCCTACCTGAGGGGACTGCCTTTCCCCATACGCCCCCCAAAGAGCACTGAAGTCAGGGTCGCAAAATCACCTGACTCTCCCTGGTCCGAAAGATGTCAGACTGGCCGCTGCCGGAGCCAGGGCCTTCTTAGTGGTGGCTCCACACTGGTGGAACGAGCTCCCGGAAGACCTCAGGCCCTGTGGGACTTCTTACAGTTCCACAGGGCCTGTGAAACGGAGCTCTTCCACCAGGCCTTCTGTTAGGAGCCGCCACTGAGGAATGAGCTATTGAAAACTGAACTGCTACAGCCCTCATGCTATTGGCACTAAGAACAACTATGGATACTGGTTTAGCTATATTGGACCACCATACAGCAATCGCCATCTGCACTTAACTGCACTTTGTATATTGTTGCTATGTGAATTTTATAGTATTGCACTTATGCATTTGTGTTTTATTGTATTTTAATCTGTTGTACGCTGCCTTGAGCCTGCCTGTGCAGGAAAGGCAGGTTATAAATTGAAAATAAATAAATAAACAAACATTTGCCTTCTTTACCAGCTCTTACCCTTTTGGAGTCTGAAAGTAAACTTGCCGGGTGCCTGCAGTGGGACACAGGGCTCCGGATCTGGGAACAGGTTCTTGGCTTCTCACTGCCACTTATGCACTTTTCCTTTTACGGTCTGCTTAAATAGTACAACTTGGTCGTACGGGCCTTGTCCTGAAAAAGGGCGTGCTTCCTTTGGGTAGCTCAGCAGCACAGCTTTACAACGTTTCTTCCTTTTCCTCCTAGATCGAGCTGCAGAAGAGGAAGATGAAGGAGAAAGAGCTCTTTATATTGCAGCTTCTGGAAAAAATATCCTTCCTGGAAGGAGAGGTAAGCCTTGGGCTTGGCTGATTTTCCAGGAGACGTCCTTGCGGCTGAGTCTTTGGACAATCAGTTCTCCTTCTTTCTCTCTTTCAGCTCACCCCACCACACACACATACACCGTATTCTCCTTCAGTTTGGTGTAGTAAAGAGCACAGACTCTAATCTGGGAGAACTGGGTTTGATTCCCCACTCCTCCTCCACTCGCACCTGCTGGATGACCTTGGGCAAGCCGTAGTTCTGGCAGAGCTGTTCTTGAAAAAGAGCAGTTTCTGTCAGAGCTCTCTCAGCCCCACCTACCTCACAGGGTGTCTGTGTGGGGAGGGGAAGGGGAAGGGGTTTGTCGGCCACTCTGAGTCTCCGAGTGGAGGGCGGGGTATAAATCCAATCTCCCCTTCTCCTTCATTGGCATTGTGTGCATCCAGGTTTTTTTGTAATTCTTTTGTATTTTGTTGTTGTGGTTTACATCAAATGGCAAGGCGGCCTGGGCAGGACCCATTTTCCCACACAGCCTGCACCTCGCCTAGGTTTTAGAAGCTCAGCACCTAATAAATATTAGCCTCTCAGGATTATCTGTTGCACAAGCTAGTATCGATGCCCAAACGTAAGCTTGTAAACGTTCCAAGCCCAAGGGTGCTCTCCCTGTGCCCGTTCGTGGTTCAGTTTGGGAGGTGGCAGCTGCTGCTGCCGCCGCTGCTGGAAACCTCAGGTGGGTGCTGCTGGAAACGTTCACATGAATACAAGAAGTTGCCTTATACCGAACCAGGCCATTGAAGTCAGTATTGTCTACTCAGACTGGCAGCAACTCTCCAGGGTCACAGGCAGAGGTCTTTCAAATCACCTACTACCTGGAGATGCCAGGGTCTGAACCCAGGATCTCCTGCATACAAAGCAGGGGCTCTACCACTGAGCCACGGCCCTTCCCCATTGAGAAATGCCCTGTTTCCTCTGGAGAGACAGCATATATACCAGGGGTGGCCAAACTTGCTCAACATAAGAGCCACGTAGAATAAACATCAGATGTCTGAGAGCTGCAAGACAGGAACAAATATCACACATGCGTTTTTATTTAAAAATATGCACATTTGCTCTTTATTAACATCAAATGAGACTGCTAAAAATAAAAACAGAAGGGGTAAAAACAGATATTGAAAATCACATTTATTTGTCCAGTGGTATTTGTTTGCTAATGATATTTGTCTGAGAGAGAGAGAGAGAGAGAGAGAGAGAGGTGGAAAGAAAAAAAGAGCGAGAAAGAACCAAGAAAGCAAATAGATGGGGGAAAGGGGGGGGGAAGTACGCCTCCCCTTTGCTTCCCCAGCTGCCCTGCGAAGAGCCGCACAATATGTGTGAAAGAGCCGCATGTGGCTCCCGAACCACAGTTTGGCCACCCCAATATATACTTTATAAATACATAATAAAAAGAGGGGGGAAATAATCGGGGATCATGCTGGAAGACTGTAGCTTGAAGAGTTGTGTTGAGAACTTTGTGTTGCTGGGTCTCTTTAGAACAAAGAATTGCAAGACCGTTTGGACTACTTGATGGAAATGCAGCCGAAGACTGACGTAGAAACCAGAGACGTTGGAGTGGGCTGTGATCTTCCGCTGAGGTATCTGGGCCTGAATCTTTTCTGGCGTCTCCTTCCTAGTCTGCCCCTTCAACAGGCTGAGCCGAGGGGAGTGCCTGCAGCTCCTCTTCCGTGTGGATTTCTGGAAGTTACAGGGACGGTGGGAGGAGGGGAGAAACCTGAGTGTGTGTTCCCCTGGGGAAGCTCTGCCCCTTCGGAGGAGGAGGAAGAAATTATTGCTTAATGAATTTTAATAGGTTTGCTGTTCTCGCTTGCCAGAGGTACCCTAGAAGTATGCGGGGTAAGTCATTTTCACTGGAGCCATTTAATGAGGCACCAGCAAAATTACTCAGCTCTGATTTTACCCTCCTAACGTCACGGCTAGCTATGCCGGCTGGCAGAATTTCTGCCTTCTTGAAATGGTGCTAATTGGAAAAGTTATGAACGTTTCTGAGCGTGCTGCCAGGCAGCCACGCTGTGTTTCCTGGGGACCCCGGAGGTGCTGAAGCATCTTGACGTGGTTAGACTGGAAAGTTCTCCTTGACCTTGACTCTGCCTTACTTCGCAGAGCAGCTTATTTCTTTTTCTTGGTATTTTTTTTGTATTTTTCGTGTTTGTGTGCCCCTGGAAGTCATGATGACCTCTGGTGGCTGACCCCCTACTGGGGGCCTGGAGGATATTCAGAGAGGTGGCTGAATAAAGCCTGCCCCTGCCTCCTGACTGCTGGCATTCCTTGGAGGTCTCCCATCCCAGTACTTGCCAGGGTCGGCCCTGCTCAGCTCCCGAGATCTGATGAGACCGGGCTTGCCTGGGCTATCCAGATCAGCGTGCAGAGCTCCTTGTTTCTTTGCTTGATTTTCATACGGGAATCAACGTGATGCATTTTTGTGGGTGTGTGGAAAGCACAGAACTAGGAGTCTGTTCGTGCACCGTGGCAGATGCTTCCAGCTGTGACTGCTGGCACTCTCTGGCAAAGAAATCAGGAGGCATTTCCCATGCTGTTCGAGCTGCTCACGTGCAGCGTAATAGGTCGGATGGAAGCAGGGAGGCGGGCAGGGAGGGGACCCCAAGACAGAGGGCGTGCTCACCTGCTCCGTCTCTCTGGGGGCAGCAGGTACTGGGGCCAGCCCAGGGAGGAGGGGTCAAGCAGTAGTGGGAGCTTGTCCCAGCTGTCTTCTTCCTCGCACCCTGAATCTGCAGTCAGCAACCAGCTCCCTGAGAGTCAGACATACATGCAGTGCAGCCGTTTACAGTCTGATTCAGATCCTCGGCAGTGTGTGAAGCAAACATATTGGTTGAACCTTGAAGCATCCAAAGAGTGATGAACACCTGGAATTCACTGCCACAGAAGGGGGTGGCAGCTACCAGCATGGACGGCTTCAAGAGGAAATTAGATAAACGTATGGAACAGGAGTCCATCAGTGGCTATTAGCCAGAAGGTATAGATAGGGACTCTGGGTCTGGGGCAAGGGATGCTCTGTATTCTTGGTGCTTGGGGGGGCAACAGTGTGGGGGGGGCTTCTAGTGTCCTGGCCCCACCGGTGGACCTCCTGAGGGCCCCTGGTGTTTCTGGCCACTGTGTGACACAGAGTGTTGGACTGGATGGGCCATTGGCCTGATCCAACATTGGTTTCTCTGATGTTCTTATGTTAACCTGTGCTCCGTCCCTCTGCCCCCAGCACTGAACAGAGGAGCAGGCCTCTGGTGTCCGTGCCAGCAAGGAACTACACGCCATTCAAGAGAGTCCTGGAGTATTCCTCAAGAACTGGCTCGTCCACCGATCAGGCAGACCCCGGCCTTCCTCACAAGTGAGCGAGCCTCTCATGCCTCTTCTGCATCTGGAAGGACGGAGGAGGAGGAGGAGTGCCACGCAGTGCAGCTAGACCTGCCCAGAGCCTCTGGGTAAGCCTCGGTTTGAAGCTGCTCTCGGCGGATGCTCGTTTGCCGGAGAGCAGAAGGCGAGCAAAGCAGTGGCGCTTCCTCACCAGGGCCGTGTTCTAAGCACTCTGGAAGAGCGGGACTCTGGTGCAGCGTGCGGAACAGCACAGCACTCCAAACTGTGAAGGGAAACAAATTTATCTTTCATATATTCCCGAGACTGGTCAGGGGCAGCCCTCCTTCCCCCCTCAGGGCTTTCGTTCTTGCTTGGAAAGGTGATGATGCAACTGCCAAAGACGATTTTGTAGCCGATCCTGGTCTAGAATGGGTGCGGCAGGGGCCTAGAAGGCCCTTCTGATTCTGGTTCAGAGAATACTTATTCGGATCCTGGTCCCCCCCTTAAGAGGCCGGGGTGGCCGTCGTCTGAGCACCTGCCGTACATTTCAGGGCCCCCCAACCCTTCCCCTCCTCAGACCTTGGTGAAATGGATGTTGTTGGTCTGTAGATTCCAACCTTAAGCTGAGGCTCAGCCAAGGTGTTAATGGTCAAGTTTACATCTGCGGCCAGGAACCTCAAGACCTCCCCTGAAGACCAAATTAGGTGTCCATGAATGCATCTTCTTAGGGGTTGTTTAAAAAAAGAAAGACATAGTGATTCCTCAGTGCCTTAATTTGGACTGGAGAGACCATACAGAGAAAAGTTGTTTAATCCTGATCAAATTAGACCTCCGTCCTCCTGCATTCTTGCTTGCCTGGAAAGGAGGAACAGGCAGGCCTCTGCCCTTGGAGTGTCTTCTTTCCTGGGCTCACAATAAGGAGTCGGCAGCCTTGCAAGGTGGCTCACCCACTTCTCCCCATGTATATATCTCTAGCCAGCCCCCTCACAGCGGCCGCTTCCCTGTTAAAGCCTTGCCCCTGGTTTGCCCACCCACCCCCTCCCGATTCCCACTTGTGCATCTTTTTGTCTTCCTACGCCACCCGTCTCCAGAAAATATGGTATCAGTTCTCCAGGTATTTTAAGAAATGAAAGCTTTTACACACTCCTATTTAATCTCCCTCCTATTTAAGAAAACACACTGCTTCGTATATTTAAAATTTTGTCGTAGTGATCCATTGAAGTACAGCTAAAAAATCCTTTGTCCTGAAGTTTCAGCTGGATTTAGATAATGCCAGTGCCTTTTGTATAGTCCTGTGTCCCTCGGGCATCCCCCTTGCGTGTTTTGTGTCTTGTTCTGTTCTTGGTTGAACGGTTTGCTTTCTTCATGAACTTGCCCTGTGTAACTGATAAGCAAAGGGAAGTGAGCGCTCAGCAGGAGGGAACCTGGTTCAGTGCAGGTCGCTTGAGGTGCGGCGCCTGCGGAGTTAAACCCTTCCCAGCCCAATGACTTCAGTGGGCTTACAAGGGCATCCTTCTCCCTTGCCAGCTCTCAGGGGACAGCATCCTTTCTGATCCCGCGCTGGGGTGGAATTAGCAGCCCTGGAAGACCTTCCCTGCCTGCCTGCAGGGACTTCCCTCCTTTCTACTGGAATTCTTTGCCTTGTGATCCCAACACACTATGCTAACCAAGCAAAACATTGTGCTAACCACGCAGCTGCCTCCAAAACCAGCAAGGATGCATTTAGCTATCCCATTTATGACGCCAGCTCGTTTGCCTGCCCCCGTCACACCTGCCATGGAGCTTTACAAACAAGGACGGTGCCGGTGGTCTCCTGGAGGCGACGGGGGTGGGGAGGGGGCCAGCAATGCACCGCTGGGCAGCTGGCCCTAAGCTGTTCTTTGGAGCAGCGTTTGTGTGTGTATCTCGGCCACGCAAGAGTATTGATGCGTGTTGGGTGATCTGTTTCCGGTTGCTGCTGCTCCTGTTAATAATTGTGTGTGTGGGGGGTAAAATTTGGGTTTCTTTGGTCGTCTTTTCCCTGCCCACAGCCATGGGAACTTAACTCCTGATCCCACATCCCACATCGGTCGGTGGGGCAGTGCACATGACAAAACTAAACGGCTGGTTTGGCTTTATCCTAAAGAGAACATTGTGATTGTTTTTTCCGTTTTACCAGCGCTTCTTGTGTGCCTGTGCCATCTGCGCACCCACCTACGCGTGCACACACACACTTTCGCACAATTGAACAAAAATCCTCCCTGGGTGTGGTGTGAGTGCCAAGGAGTTGCTTCGGGCGCTCTAGGAAGGCGCCTGCCGTAGTTCCATTAGGGAGGGTGCAAACACACATCTCCCCCCCCCCCCCGGTTCTTTATCAGATTCTTATGCTATTCAGACATGTTTTCAAAGTGCTGAAGAGCAAAGGTAGATTTTTTTTTAAGATCACATCACTGCCAACGACCACGCTCAATAAAATTAAAAGGAAGATCCAAAAATAAATAAAACTGAATGTCAAAGTGCAGCATCAGAACCAAGGCGCCAGGCTAGCTGAGGCAAGCTGAAAAGGTCAGTCGCTGCCTGTTTGTGGAGTGTTGGGAAAGACCGATCCCAACCAGCTGCCCGTCCAAGGATGTTTTCAGCATTGCGGGGCAGTGACTGAGAAGGCCCTGACTCTTGGATCAGCGCACACGGCGTTTCTGGAGGGTTAGTTGCAGCTTCCAAAGTGCTATGAGGATGTGCAAAACCACTTCAACCAGAAATCACGGCAAAATCCATGAGCTTGGTCTCTGGAAAACTGTCCTAGCCCTGCTGCCTGTGATGACCAGGCCCCCCACGGTTGCTTGGCCACAGGGTCCATCCGTGGCCCCTCTTCTCCACCTTCATTCCATTTCACTTGGAGTTTGTTGGCATGGCTGTGGGCTAGCCGCATACTCCTTAGCTGAATGGATTTCACTTGAATCAATCTGCACGGAGAACTGAGTGCCTTTTCCCATTATGTTGTCGTTGTTCACCACTCTGAATGTCTTGGCCTCGTGATGGTTTGAGTCTTGGGATTCAGCTGGCACCAGGAAAAGGGTGTTAGGAGAGCAGCCTTCAGGGAGCACCGAATACTGGCCCGTGTCTGTCATTTGATGCTCAGAGTTTGGGTCTAAAAAGAGTCAACAGACCTCAGCCTGGTATTGGGCAGACGAGCGGAAAGAGATGTGAAATCCTGATGAACTGGAATGGTGGGTTGTCTTAGATACCACCCCTGCTTAGTCTGCAAGCCTAAATGATTTGTGATTTAATACAGCGGCTCCCGGAAGAGGAAGTACAAAGTCCAATAGACATCGCAGAAAGCAAAGCAAATTGAAAGCACAAACCAAAGAAGAATTTATTAATGCAAATGAATTGCCCAATACAGCTTAACAAAGGTCTTTATCCGGGATGAAATGAGAGATTCTCCTGTTAAAAGGCTCAGTGAAGACTTTTGTTGAGAAGCTGCAAACCAGGGCTTCCTTGCATTACTCGATTTTCCTTTGGCACCTGTCTAAAGTTCTCCATTTTGGTTTCTGGATTTTGTGTGTGTGTGTGTGTGTGTGTTCTGGGACGGGGGGGGTAGGATTATTTGTGGTGCTCCCCTCTCTTTCTGAGACTTTTTTCTTCCTTGCAGGAGCCAAGCAATGTGTTTCTTGCTCCGGCATCCATAGCAATATAAGCTTTATTCTGACTGTGCCTCACAGCCCTTAACAATCCTCAGCCAAAGAGAACTTTTGCAGCTTCCCAAAGAAGTTGCCAATTCAGAATATGTTGTGTGTCGGTTGCTCTTTTATTTACAAATGTCTGTATACTGCACTGCCTTAAAAATGTCTGTTGAGTGATGTCATCTCCCTTTTGGGTGCCTCCTTGGATAAATGCTGTATATGGAATTTGCACTGTCTATATTCAATGTTTTTAAAAAGGAAAAATGCAATAAATCTGAAGTGTATATTTTTCTGTGCTTCAGGGTTTCTAATTTGCATTATCTGTCTGGATAACACATCAGATTTCACTAGTGTGTTAGAGCGCCAAAACTTGCACATTTTTTTTCAGTTCTGTTTAAACACTATCTGGGGGCTCCTCCCAAATCCGGTAGCAAACACCCACAGAGTTGGATATAAGCATGGACTTTGAAATGGGGTGGGGTGGGGGGCTGTTGTATAGTTGCATCTAAGGGAGTAGCGCTGACAATTTCTGTGTTTGTAAGTGTGGGCAGAGAACACGTGTCCAGTATCATAAGGGGCCATTCATCTGACAACAAATGCTGATTCTGTGAATTTAGGCAGATGGTGAGAGGGAGGGGCAGGAAGGGCTGCATCAGTTCTCCTGGCCCTTTCTTACGTGCCCAGGGAAATGCCAATCACCACTTTGGGGTCAGGAAGGAATTTCCCTCCAGACCAGATTGACCCAGGGATCCTGGAGGTTTTTTGGCTTCCTCTGGGCCCAGAGCAGAGGTCATTGGGGGAACGAGGGAGTGGGAGGTAGTTGTGAATTTCCTGTGTTGTGCGGGGGGTTGGACTAGATGACCCTGGAGGTCCCTTCCAGCTCTGTGTTCCCACTGGAGAAGATAAGGTCTCCGGGTGACCTTGAGGATGCACTTTTATTTTCTGTAAAGAAATTCTGTATCTTCTTTTCATTTG
Source organism: Gekko gecko (assembly GCA_029375565.1). Taxonomy (NCBI): domain Eukaryota; kingdom Metazoa; phylum Chordata; class Lepidosauria; order Squamata; family Gekkonidae; genus Gekko; species Gekko gecko. Next base: position 18,587,636 of record JAPDNY010000017.1, read on the forward strand.
GGTGTCTCATTTTAAATGAAAAGTCCACCCAGGTTCTGAATGGAAGACAGAGAGGTGCCATTTTCCTTGTAGACTTCAGTGTTACGGTAGTGTGGTTAAAGAGTTTCAGACTACGATCAAATCCCCACTCTGACATGGAAGCTTCCTGGGTGACTGTTGGTCAATCATGCTGTCAGCCTAGCCTACCTCACAGGGTGGTTGTCAGAATAAAATGAAGGAGAACCTTCGGAAGCCGCCTTAGGAAGTGATATAAGCAGTAATATAAGCAGAAGAGAGAGCCAGGCAGGAGACACAGTGCCCTGTCCTGTGCCGCTTGGCTTGTGGGGCTCCAGGTGTTGTAGGAAATGTGTATTTATTCATGACGGTTTACGGAGCAGATATGCAGTCTTCCCTTTCTGCCTTTGGCCTGCTTTTCTTTTCCAGCCAGCTTCTTGAGAGGGCTGGAATATCCCCCCAGGGCGGGGGCTTCCTTAGGAGAAAAGAGAACAGCCTGGGCCTTGCTCAGCAGGAAGAGAGTCTCTGGAAACTCCCGATGGCTCAGAAGCCCCAGCCTCTTTGTCATCCGTTACCTTAAAGGGTAGCTTCTCATGGGAAAAAGACCCTGAGCCGTCCCCTGGATCCTGTTCCCTTTTGCGAAATAATCGCAAAGAAGTGATGGGAAAGGAAGTTGGCTGCTGCTGACAGCCAAGTTCTGGCTTTGACGTCTCTTTTTTAGACGTAGCCCCCCCCCACACACACACACACTTATCCTGCCTCCAGACACAGTTGAGGGCGTAGGAGGGAAGAGACAGGTGTGACCCAGAGGAATGGGGTGGAAGGGCGCAGCTGGGAGCTTGCCCGGGCAGGGAGTGGCTCCTTGGAAGCCTGGCGCAGCCCTCTCAGCCAGTAGCCGGCTCCTCCTGTAGCAAGAGCAGCGCCAAGCGGATGTCTGGACAAGAGCTGAGCTGCTGGGTGCCCCCCAGCCTGGCCGTTCCGAAGGCAGGCCTGGCCCCGGCTGACCCTGGGCAGGCTGCAGCTTGTAGTGGGGTTGCCAGCTCCAGGCTGAGACATACCTGGAGATTTGGCAGGTGGAGCCTGAGGAGGGTGGGGCTGGCAGCAGGGTCTAAGGCCACCGAGTCCTCCTTCCCAAGCGGCCATTTTCTCCAGGTGAACTGCTCTCAGTCACCCTGGAGACTATTTGTAATCCCAGGAGGTCTCCAACCACCACCTGGAGGATGGGAATCCAAAAACAACACCTGTGACAGAAATAACAGAGTCGCTAAAGATACGTTTGCAAAATCATTCTGTAGAATGATTCTGTAGAATAATTCTGTAGAATTCTGTAATCCTGTAGAATAATTTTGCAAAATCATTCTGTAGAATGATTCTGTGGAAAATTCTCTTCTATTATTGCTCACACGCAACAAATGCTGCGCAATGTAAACAATTCGTTTCACAATAATTGCTTTATCGGAGCGTGTAGCAGTCACAATTCTTATCAATTTCTACATGTCAACTCTTGAAGGAAACACTCCACGTTGAGTCTCTAATAACAGAACCCAAGGTCTTCCAAATGTGCCGCTTTTACCTTGGGGCCTTTGTGGACTAATGGCATCCCTACGGGTTGCCTTTTCAGCAGCCCAGGCTGCTTCGTGAACTTGACGCAAGCTGCAGCCTTTCTGGCTTCTAACTCATAAAGGGGAACAGGAGGAGGAGGAGGAGAGCAGCAGAAGTTTACCTAGGGAGAGCCCAGGGCAGGCTAGCCCAGGCAGAACTTGGTTTTAAAAGAAAAGGGAAGCACACCCCTGGGTGGTCGGAGGTGTTCCCTCTAAGCTGAGTTAGTGCTCACCGTTTTTTAACCTCCGGCTCCTACATTTTTGTCTTAGCTCAGGAAGGATGGGCTCCAGAGCAAACTCATTTATGCAGCAGCCAATCGCTCACAACTTCAGTGCCAGTAGCTCACAACTTCGGTTTTTTGCTCACAAGACTCCACAGCTTCCAGGGAGCCTTGGTGGTCAGTGCGGGATCTGTGAGGTGGGAGGAGGCCAGGGTAGCCCTGCTGGATCAGACCTTCCAGTCCCCAGCATCCTGTTTCCTAGAGAGAAGCCAGCAGGGCTTCTTGCTTGTGGTGGTATTCAGTGGTACACTGCCCCTGTACATGGAGGACCCATTTAGTGGCTGCTTGGCCTTGAAGGAGGACTGCTCTTCCAAGAAATTCATCTTGGGGGACGGTGGCAGCACTGGTGCTTTCATCGGGCCAAAAGAGAGGTAAGTAACCCATAGTTCCAATATTTAGCGGTCACACTGCTCTAAGCAGCTTCTCTTTGGAGATCTGGGGGTTGAAGACAGGGAGTTGAGCCGGGTAATGCCACAGAGTCCACCTCCAAAAGCAGCCATTATCTCCAGCAGGTGCTCTGACCTCTGTCGCCTGGAGACCGGGTGTAATCCTGGGAGGTCTCCGAGTCCCACCTGGAGGTTGGCAACCGTGGATGGCACACAGCTCACGCTCAGAGGCCAGTGCTGGGGAGGGGGGGAGGCGGCGGCTCTTTGCATCTCTAAAGCGGCTTCTTCGTGCCGTTGCAGGAGCGAAGAAGCGGCAGGCCCGGAGGGGCCAGGATTTGAAGCCTGCAACTTCCTGCCCCTTTTCCAGATTCGGGGCAGGACAGCAGGGGCCGTTCCGCGGGAGGGGACTTTTGGCCCCGCCAGGCTGCCGTCGCGCACTTCCGGGAAAATGGCGGCGCCCAGGCGGGCGCGGAAGTGGCTGCGTTGCGGCCGGTGCTCCTCCTCGTCTCCCCGCGGCGGCCGGGCCATGCAGGTCCTCCCCCCGCCTCCCGCCAGGGCGGCAGCATGGCCGAGCCGGAGGCGCTGCGGGGCAAGAGCCTGCCGGAGCTGCGCGAGATGCTGGGGCGCCAGGAGAGGCTGCTGGGCGACCGGTGAGCGGGCCGGGGCAGAAGGCGCCGCCGGCAGACAGGAGCCTGCCGGGGGGGGGGGGGGGCGAGATCCCGGGCTGCGTCCGTCCACTGGCCATGTACCCTCCTTGTACCCTACTCAGATGTCGGAAGGGATTTTGCAAAGAAAAGTATCAGGATGGAAAAGTACAATGCAGAATGTAGTCTGCTTGATTAAAGCCGGGGGAAAATGCTTAGGGACACAGGACAGGTGACAGGTACTAATTTTCTCATGATAGGTACTACTTTCTGCTCCCAGGCATTTCTGTTCTTTGTTGCTGGGCTTTCATCTAGTTTTCCTTCCCCAGAGCTCTCTCTTTCTCCAAATGGGATCATTCTCTCCCACCCAGCTCTTCTGATGTCCTGCTTGAGATCTCTTTTCAGCCTGGAAGGAATCCAGAGGAAGGTCACCTACACAGTGGAGCAGAGGGGACCAGATGGGCTGGTCGTGAGACGTTTAGATGTTTCCCCGGCTGTTGGTTTAGGAGTCAGGATTGCGTATACAGGAGAATCAGGCCCTTCCCATTCTGTTTCTTGAAAAGGTGTCCACCGTCTTTCTTGTTGTCTCTTTCAGGAAATTTATATCGAGGCTTCCGGATAAAGGTAACAAGATCTCTGCTTTTGCAGAGAAACTGAAGGTGGCGATCACCCAAAAGGAGGAGGAAAGGAAGAGAGCGGAGCTTTTGTCTAGGGTTAGACTCGCGTTCCAGAAAAGGCACGTGGGGTTTGACTCCAGCCAACGCGGGAATGCTGCCAGCGAGGACAACCCGGCCGGGGAAGATTCGCCTCGGACTCCTGCCTCCCGTGTCAGCGAGGCGCTTGGGGCAGCTGTGCAAAACCAGCCAAGCATTTGGGCCACAAAAACGAGGGCAACGAATGAGCCAGAAGCAGCACAGCAGGTCCGCGGGGACTCTGACACTCCTCCAGGGGAGGAGAGAGTTTCCGAGGCATCGGCCCCCTCGGGGTTTCTGCACCACAATCCGCACGAGTCCGTGGGCAGAAGCCGTGAGGCCCTGGCAGAGGCCTTGGACAGGATTTCAGTCGGGGGGAGGGAGCGCAAAGACGCCTCCGGGAAGGAGCTGGACGCCGAGACCAGGGGGAACCCTTTTCAGGGCCTTCCCCAACAGACACCCAAGACGCCACACTACATTGAAGTGCTGGAAAGGAGAGCTAAGAACCCCGTGAGGAAGAAGAGCGCCTTCAGACCCAACAGGTGAGCAGCGATGTCAGCAAAAGGGTCTCACAGGGTGTCTGTTGTGGGGAGGGCAGGGGAAAGGAGATTGTAAGCCGCTCTGAGGCTCCTTCAGGTAGTGAAGGGTGGGGTATAAATCCAGTCTCTTCTTCTCTGCCACTGAGTGGACTCCAATCTGGAGAGCTGGTTCAATTCCCCACTCTTCCTCCTCCACATGCAGCTGTGGGCATGACCTTGGGTCAGTCACAAGTTCTCACGGAGCTGTTCTCTCAGGAGCAGTTCTCGAAGTAGCTCTCTCAGCCCTGCCTACCTTACAGGGTGTCTGTTGTGGGGAGGGGCAGGGAAAGGAATTTGTAAGCCGCTCTGAGACGCCTTCAGGTAGTGAAGGGCAGGGTATAAATCCTCTTCTTCTTCAGCTGGAGATACCAGGGATTCAACCTGGGATCTTCTGCATGCCAAGCAGAGGCTCTGCCACTGACCCATGTGGGTTCTCCCTAAATAAATAACATACAATTTTGTGAACAGACACACTTTCTTAGTTCTGTTGGGTTTGGCCCCAGCGGGCAGGGGACAATGGTTGCTAAACCCTACTCCCGTCTCAGTTTGATGTAGTGATTAAGAGCGCGGATTGTAATCTGGGAGAACTGGGTTTGATTCCCCACTCCTCCTCTGCATGTAGCTGCTGGTGTGGCCCTGGGTCAGTCACAGGTTCTCTCAGAGCTGTTATCTCAAGGGCAGTCCTCAGGAGAGCCCTCTCAGCCCCACCAACCTCACGGGGTGTCTGTTGTGGGGAGGGGAAGGGAAAGGAGATTGTAAGCCGCTCTGAGACACCTTTGGGTAGCAAAGGGCGGGGTATAAATCCAATCTCCTCTTCTTCCTGGAGAGAGGTTTGCCTTCACTGCACAGGTCGGCGTGAGCCATGCAGAGTTGTTTTTACTGCCCATTTTTGAGAGGAAGAGTCCAGTAACCATCCCACCTTGAACTGCTTCTGGCTTTGGATATATTAACACATGTTTCGGTGGGGGGATGCAAAAGTGTGTTACTTTGTGTTACTGGTGTGTTAGTAGTAGTTACTTTGGATGCCGCTTGCTCGAGCAAGAGAGGGTGCCGTGCTTGAGGCAGGAAACCCAACTGGCACGGCCTGTGTTACCGGGGGGCCTAATCCTCCGGGAAGTTTTCCTGTGTGGGCCGCTTAAAGCCAGCGCCCGGTGCCCGCAGTTCCCGGTCCCGTGCCTAAGGAGGAGGGGGAGGGTCCCGGGCAGCTCTCTTCCCCTTTGGAGGACGGCTGAGAGGGGAGAGGGATCGCCCACCTTTCCTTCTGGCTTCTTGCAGCATCCCAGCCGAGGTGAGCGGATCGTCCCGCAGCTCCTCTGAAGCGCCTTCCCCCGGAGGTGGCCGCTTGCCCGTTTCCGCCGAAGAAAGACTCCGCAGGGAGAAGCAGCACCTGGATGACATCACGGCCGCCCGCCTGCCCGTCCTGCACCACGCCCCTGCGCAGCTCCTCCCCCTGGAGGAATCGCTAGCCCTTCAGGTCCAGCAGAAAGCAGCTTACGAGGTAAGCCTGACCGGGCCGGGGCTTTGCATGGGCTCTGCTCTCGCCCGAAGGGCTGCGTGGTCGGAGGCGGGGGTTCCTCTGGCCATCTGGAGTGCTGGGCAAACGATAGTCGAGGGCAAGGAAGCCGTCACATTTGAGAGCCAGCAGGGTGTCAGGGTGAAGAGTGGCAGGACTTGAATCCGGAGAACCGAGCTTGATTCCCCACTCCTCCTCCTCCTCCTCCACAGGAAGCCAGCTGGGTGACCTTGAGCCAGTCACAGTTCTCTCAGAACTCTCTCAGCCCCACCTGCCTCACAAGGTGACTGTTGCGGGGAGAGGAAGGGAGGCCGTAAGCCACTTTGGGACTCCTTTGGGCAGTGAAGGGCGGGGTATAAAAACCAACTCTTCCCTTCTTCTTCTGTTGCTTCCCCACAACACCCTTGCAAGGGAGGTGAGGTCGAGCATGGGAACCAGAGCCAGTCTGGTGTAGTGGTTAAGTGCACAGACTCTAATCTGGGAGAACTGGGTTTGATTCCCCACTCCTCCACTGGCAGCTGCTGGGTGATCTTGGGCAAGTTCTCTCAGAGCTGTTCTCTCAAGGGCAGTCCTCGAAAGAGCTCTCTCAGCCCCGCCTACCTCACAGGGTGTCTGTTGTGGGGAGGGGAAGGGAAAGGAGTTTGTAAGCCGCTCTGAGACTCCGAGTGAAGGGCGGGGCATAAATTCAGTCTCCTCTTCTTCTTCCACATGCAGCTGCTGGTGTGACCTTGGGTCAGTCACAAGTTCTCTCAGAGCTGTTCTCTCAAGGGCAGTCTTCGAAAGAGCTCTCTCAGCCCCACCTGCCTCACGGGGTGCTTGTTGTGGGGAGGGGAAGGGAAAGGAGATTGTGAGCCACTCTGAGACTCCGTGTGAAGGGCGGGGTATAAATCCTATCTCCTCCTCCTCCTGAGTGGGGGTTTTTGCCCAGATCGACCCAGGTCTTAGTCCGACGTTCCGTACAGTCTGCGGAGCTCACCCAAGAGCCATCAGTGTGCCTCTTGGCTGGCTTTGGCTTTTTGCTTGGTGTGTGCTGGGGAGCCAGCTGCCGTGCCTCCTGACCCCCAAGGGCGTGGCTTCCTTCTTTGTCGCAGGAGATGCAGGCCAAATTCGCTGCCCAGAAGCTGGCCCAGAAGCTCGGCATTCAGATGGTCGCCTACGAGCCGGAGGGGGAAGCTGGAATCGGTTACCGAGAGGCGAAAGACGAGGAGGGCGACAGTTCGGCTGAAGACTGAGCCCGAGCCCGGACCTCCGGCTCTCTGCGGCATCAGTACCCACCAAGGGCTCAGGCGGGACACAGCGGAGGTCTGCAGGTCCCTCTTGCTGCTCTCTGGGACTCAGAGGACGTGGAAGAGGCCCTCCTTAGCCCGCCAGGCCGTGGATGTCCCTGTGGGAGCAACTGTGGGACGCGGACCACAAGCAAACAAAGGTGTGGTGTTCCCCACTGTATGTTTTTTTCTACCACCAGGTCTTGGAAGTCGTGTTTCTCTATTTTTCTACTGTATTCCACGCGTGGTCCCTGGAATAAACATTTGCCTTGCACCGGAGGGGCTCCACCTTCTTGGTGTCGTGGAGAGTTTCTGGCTGGGGGGTGGAACAGTCTGGTTCTCTGCAAGGTATTTGGTCCCAGGCATCTGTGCCTGCCAGGCCGGTGTGGCTAGATCCGAGTCCCATTGCACCTTCGAGTTTGGTGTTGTGGTTAAGTGTGCGGACTCTAATCTGGGAGAACCAGGTTTGATTCCCCACTCCTCCACATACAGCTGCTGGTGTGGCCCTGGGCCAGTCACAAGTTCTCTCAGAGCTCTTCTCTCAAGGGCAGTCTTCGAAAGAGCTCTCTCAGCCCCACCGACCTCACAGGCAGTGTTTCCTCTAAGCTGAGTGGGTGTGAGCTAGCTCACAGTTTTTTAGCCTCCAGCTCACACATTTTTGTCTTAGCTTGGGAAGGATGGATCCAGAGCAAACTAATTTATGCTGCAGCCAAATCGCTCGCTCACAACTTTAATGCCAGTAGCTCACGAAGTAGAATTTTTGCTCACAGGACTCCACAGCTTAGAAGGAGCTTTGCTCACAGGGTGTCTGTTGTGGGGAGAGGAAAGGAAAGGAGTTTGTCAGCCGCTCTTGAGACGCTTTCAGGTAGTGAGGGGCGGGGTATAAATCCTACCTCTTCTTCTCTTCTTCAAGGCCAACTAGGTTGGGGGGGGGGCGCGCCGAGGGTTATTGGGAGCCAAAGGCCACACGCCAGGGAGGAGGCTCTGACTGTCCAGGGGTTGTATCCTGGAGACCTTCTTGGTTTCTAGGACTCCAAGCCAGCTGCTTGACTTCCCCCTGAAACTGCCAGGAGTGGGGCAGAGCTAGCCAGGCTGAGGTTATCGATCCGGGGCTGGTGCTTCCTGAGAGGCGGAGGGCTGACACTGCTTTGCCTGTCCGCCATGTGCGCATGAGGGAGCATTCACCCTTCCCTGAGGCGGCCAGGGAGTTCCCTTGTGTTTCCTTGCAGGTGGAACGGTAAGCGAAACTTGTGAGAGCGGAGCAGGCCAGATGCAGCCCTGGGACCCCCGCCAATGGAGCGCCCAGGCCAAGTTCTGTAGAGCCCTCTGGGGTGACGCTGGCCCTTGTGAGGCCTCCGGGGGGAGCAAAGGAGGTTTCTCCTTTGAGCGGAGCAGTGGAGGGGGAGGCAGTTGGTGGAGGTGGCTGCAGCAGAGCCCCTGGGGGAGCCGGACACTGTCCCCCCCCAATCCTCTCCAGGGGCCTGGCTGCCAGCCTCTTCGGCCCCCCAGAGTCATTCTGCCCTCCTTGGCTTTTTCCTTACAGCCTTCCGTTTGAACTCAAGTGCTGGCATTTGCCGCCTCCCAGCCCACGGAGCTGCGTTCTTGGGGCCCCCTTCTGAATGCGCCTTCGGGTCTCTGTTTCCCATTGCAAAGCCCTCTGGGTCCTCTTTGACCCCTCCGCAGTAGCCAGCCCCCCTGGTGGCAGCAAGGCTTTACGAAGGCCCCGGGGATCATGGCCAAGGCTCCCTCTACACTGTGGTGTCGTTGGGAGCAGAAATTCTGCTTTGTGAGCCACTGGCTTGAAAGTGGTGAGGGAGCAACTTGGCTGCTGCATCAATGAGTTTGCTCCGGAGCCCCGTCCTTCCTGAGCCAAGACAAAAATCTGTGAGCCGGAGGCTAAAAAACTGTGAGCTGGCTCACACTCACTCAGCTTAGAGGGAACACTGATCCGGCACTCGCTTTTCTCCACTCCCCCCAGCCTCCCCCCCCGTCTGTCCTGTCTGCCAGGGAAGGGGCTGGGAATGTCGATGAAAGAAAACACCAGAGATTCCAGAGCTATGAGACTATCGGGCCAAGACGCTCCTTCGCCCCGCTCCCTGATAACCCCAGCGAGCCCACGTCAGAGCGACCGTGCCCCACATCTGGACACCAAGGGGGGAGGGCCACCGGCCCCCATCCCCTGTGTCAGCACTCTGGCAGGCCTTCTGGCCTGGCAAGAGGAAACGTTTGCCGGGAAGCCCCCTGCCCCCCCCCCCGCCAATCAATTTAGAGCCCCTGTTTTCAATTATCCTCCTCTTTAGGGAGACATCGGAGCTAATCCGCCGTTTTCGAAAGCTGACTGGATTTGAACGTCGGTCCTTTTTCTCTCCAGGTTAGCTGGATCAGATTTTCTTTGTTCACCCTGCAAACCCAACAGGCGGGCATTGGCCCTGATCCCTCCAGGCGAGAGGGGCTGGGTCGAGGGAGGCGCAGTGCGGCTGGGGGGGGGGGGATTGTTCCCTCTAAGCCGAGTCAGTGTGGGCCAGCTCACAGTTTTTTAGCCTCCGGCTCACACATTTTTGTCTTAGCTCAGGAAGGAGGGGCTCCAGAGCAAACTGATTTATGCAGCAGCCAAATCACTCGTTCACGGCTTGAACATAAGAACATAAGAGAGAAGCCCATGTTGGGTCAGGCCAGTGGCCCCTCCAGTCCAACACTCTCGGTGTCACACACAGGGGCCAAAAACACCAGGGGCCCTCAGGAGGTCCAGCAGTGGGGCCAGGACACTAGAGGCCCCCCCACTGTTGCCCTCCCCCCCAAGCACCAAGAAGACAGAGCATCACTTGCCCCAGGCCAAGAGTCCATATCCATACCTTGTGGCTAATAGCTTCCAATGGACCTCTGCTCCATATCTTTATCTAGTTCCCTCTTGAAGCCGTCCATGCTTGTGGCTGCCACCACCTCCTGTGGCCGTGAATCCCATGTGTTGATCCCTCTTTGGTTGAAGGAGGAGACCTCCTTGTCTAGTGGCAGCCTACCTTTGCTGGGGAGCTGGTTTTGGCCTCCATGCCCTGATTTGCTGTCCTTGGGGGGGCATGGGGCACGGGATGCTGGAGGAGACGGGCGCTCCTGGGCCTGCATTTGGGGCCGTGGTTTAAGTGCGCGGACTCTAATCAGGGAGAGCCGGGTTTGATTCCCCACTCCTCCACTTGCACCTGCTGGATGACCTTGGGCAAGTCATAGTTCTATCAGAGCTGTTCTCTCAAGGGCAGTTCTCAGGAGAGCACTCTCAGCCCTGCCTACCTCACAGGGAGTCTGTCGCAGGGAGGGGATGGGAAGGGAGTTTGTGAGCTGCTCTGAGACTCTGAGTGAAGAGCCGGGTATCAATCCAATCTCTTCTTCTTCTTTCTTATTTAAAACTTCTTGGTGCTTGGCTTGGGGGGTAACCCCCAAAAGAGAGAGGAGCTGGCACAGGAGTTTGTGCTTGTCCCAGTGACCGGGTGCTGGTCCCGTGGCTGGATCCTGGCAGAGTCCGTCAGCCCCAGGAGGAGGAGGAGGAGGAGGAGAGGAAGCCGCCTGCCTGGCTGGGGGAGGGGGGAGGGAGGACTGGCACAGAGCAGGAGCACGTGTTCTGCCCCACGGAGTAGGGGGTGGGAAACTGCCTCTCTCCTCCCTGGGGCCGAGAGGACGGAGGCCCTTTGCCCAGCTGTTTAGGGTGGGTGTGGGGGACACCCAGACGCCAGGGAAGGGACCGTGGGACTCTGAAGCAGTGAAAGCAAGGAAGATTTTCTGCTGCCCCCCGGCAGGGCACCCCCTGGCACCTGTAGTCTGCCCTGTGGCAGCCCAAGCTAAGGAATACAGGCACCGGTTTCCCTTGCTCGAAAGCCAGTTGAATCCGACTCTAGGGATGCGGGGCTCATCTCCATTTCCAAGCCAGCACCATCCAAAGACGTCTCAGTGGTCATGTGGCCGGCATGACTAAATGCTGAGCTACACGGAACGCTGTTACCTTCCCACCAAAGCGGTCCCTGTTTACCTACTTGCAATTTCTTGCTTTCGAACTGCTAGTTTGGCAGGAGCTGGGATCGGAGATGGGAGCTCACTCTGTCATGCGGCACTCGGGTCTCGAACTGCCGACCTTCCGCTCTGCAGCTCAGCATCTTAACCTCTGAGCCACCACGGTGCCAGCACACCTCCAACTGACCTGCTAGTTTGCCAGGCGGCCAGCAGAGGGCAGCACAAGCACAAGGATGTGCGGCTAGGAAAGAACTCGGGCGCCCGACTCGGCTCATCTGCCTGGGCTTTTTTAAAAATGTAAAACAAAGGTGATGGCGGAAGAGCCAGTGGCCCAGAGGAGACAGAAAGCGCCACATTTCCCCGGAAGCTCACCCAGCCTCTGCCCTCCCAGCAAGTCTGAAGTCATGTGGCATCCCCCCACCCCCCCCGTGTGCTTGCTTCTCCTTAGCCAGTCAGCCTGCGGGAAAGTTTTCCCCCTCCTCTGACCGATCAGCCCTTGAAAAATCCCGGGGTGGAGACGGCCGAAGGGCTGCGGCTGGGGGGGGCCCTCCAGGGCTGCCTCTCCCCCACCCCATGCAGACCCCCACTGAAGGCACCTTCTCCCCCCGTTCCTGGGTCCCTCCCCTGCCGCCTCGCCTTCTCTAGGAGCGGGCCAACAGTGGCTGACGCGGCCCCCGGGGGGAAGCCCCTTCTACCTAAGGACACGCATCAACCTGGATCCCTTTGGAGATGCCCATGGGCGGAGGCCCTGCTTCGGCAACAGAGCCTCTGCTTGGCACGCAGAAGGTCTCAGGTTCAATCCCCGGCATCCAAAGTTCGAAGGACCTCAGGCCGTAGGGGACGGGGAAGACCTCTCTCTGCCTGAGACCCTGGAGAGCGGCTGCCAGTCTGAGTAGGCAATCCTGACCTGGGTGGACAAAGAGTCTTGACTCGGTAGATCAAGGCAGGTGGCCCTGTGAGTCTGTCTGCGGCAGCAGCAGGAACGGGCCAGAGTCCAGCAGCACCTGAAAGACTCACAGAATCCGTGGCTGGGGAGGAGCTTTCGGGAGGCACCTGAAGAAGTCCCTGCCCGGACTCCCAAAAACTCCTCCCCTGCCACAGATTCTGCTCGACTTCAAGGTGCTGCTGGACTCTGGCTCTTTCCTGCTGATTCCTTAGAAAGCAGCGTCCCCTTTGGAAGAGGGGCCATGGCTCCGTGGTAGAAGAAAAGGAAGAGATTGGGTTTCTACCCCTTGCCCTTCACTACCCAGAGGAGTCTCAGAGCGGCTTGCAAACTCCTTTCCCTTCCCCTCCCCACAACAGGCACCCCCTGTGAGGTGGGTGGGCCCGAGAGAGCTCTCCCGAGGACTGCCCCTGAGAGAACAGCTCTGAGAGAACTTGTGAATGGCCCAAGGTCACACCAGCAGGTGCAAGTGGAGGAGTGGGGAATCAAACCCAGTTCTCCCGGATGAGAGTCCGCACTACACCAAACCGGCTATGCTTGGTATGGTTCAATCTCCAGTCAAAAAGGAGGGCTGGTGACCAGGAAGACCTGCGCCTGAGCCCCTGGAGTGGTCCAGTGAGTGGGCAAGACATCCCGGGGGGGGGGAGGCTGGGGGGCCGGGGGGCCTGGCCTGGGGGGGCATCTCCCTGTGGGGGTCCTTGGTGCGCCCTCTCTCCTGGGACCCCTCGGCGTGACCCCTTCACTCGCCCCAGACCGGAATGAGAAGAGAAGACGTGTCCCTTGAATCGGCCTTTCCCCTCGCCGGGCCACACTTTTGACGGAGAGCTCCTTCCAGGGTCAGGCTTGTTGAAAAGCCGTCCCCCCACCCCACCCCATAAAATGTCAACACATAATTAGGCCAGTCACAATGCGAAAGCAGTGCCGGGGGGGGGGGGGCTGCCGGATCTGTCCCCTAACTGATAATAATGACGTTGGACAGTTCGTAAAATCCCATAAGCGGCGTGGAAGCGTTTTTGCGTGTCCGTCCAAGTCCCCTCTGCAGTTGTGAGGATTAGAGGCGAACGGGGGTGGGGGGCTACAGAAGCCTGTTCCCAGAGGGGACCGGGGGGGGGGCAGATTAAAGCAAGGACCGCCTGGCTGCTTTCGAGACGTGGCAGGCCGCACAACGAGGCCTCCGTTGCCAAGAAGGCCGGGACCACCATCCGCCCCCCACCTTCTGCTTAGAAGCCCCCGCCAGGACCCTCCCCCAGAGCAAAAGGGCTGGCAGGCGAACGGCCCGTCCTGGGCCCCCCCCCCAGCTCTTCCAGCAGGTCTCCCCCCCCCATCCCAGGGAAGGCCGGGAAGCCATTTATGTCGCAGGGACGCGTGCTAATTGTTTTAACTCCCCTTCCTTTCCTTGCATAAAAAATGCTAACATTTACGCAGCTGTGTTTATATAATTGCTTGAAGATTTTTAAGGTGCCTGGTGGAATTCGTCTCCATCCTTCTTGTGGTTTTTGGGATAACTCCACTGGGAAAGAAGCATCTCCCCCCCCCGAAGTATGCACACGCCCTCCGCAGCCTGCAGGGTTTCAAGGCAGGCCTGCCGAATGGGCTGGGCAACCGCTTGAGTTCTCGAGGGGATCGGGGCCTGAGGGGCACAGCTCCCTCCTGCAACCCCTCCCGGTTTGTTCCTCCGTCCTCCCCGCTGGAGGAGCTGGGGGGGGGGCCCTTCGGTGCTGGGCAGGGAGCCGCAGAGGGGGACAAACAGTCCGGGGGGGGCAGATCCTGCAGCCCAGCAGCCAGACTCAGCCTGTCCCCCCCCCCCCGAGAGATTCTGTGTCCCCAACTGTGCCCGTCCCCCCACAGCCTAAATCCAAGTGCTGGTGCTCAATGCCCCCTCCGAGCTGTGGCCTCTTGTGAGCAAAAATCCTACTTTGTGAGCTGCTGGCCTTAAAGCTGCAAAGCCAGCCATTGGGCTGCGGCATCAATTAGCTTGCTCTGGAGCCCCTCCTTCCTGGGCCAAGGCAAAAATGGGTGAGCTCGGAGGAGGCTGAAAAACTGTGAGCTGGCTCACACCAACTCGGCTGAGAGGGAACACCCCCCCCCCCAGGCTCCCTCTCAGCTGTGGCGTCTCGTGAGCAAGAATCCTCCTTTGGGAGCTCCTGGCATGAAAGTGGTGAGCCAGCGGTTTGGCTGCTGCATGAATCAGTTTGCTCTGGAGCCCCCTCCGTCCTTCCTTCCTGAGCAGAGACAAAAGTGGGTGAGCCAAAGGAGGCTAACAAATGTTGAGCCGGCTCACGCTGACTCAACACTGCTGGCGCTGGCCTTCTAAGGCCTGGTGTGTTTTGGGGGGCAGGAGACCCGGAGAGCCCCCCCCCTCGCCCCTCGGCTTGCTCTTGGAGAGGGCCTCCCCCCCCGCCCACCGCTGGGACTGGCAGAGGGAAGGCAGGGTTCTTGGGCGGCACTGGGAGCGCTGGGAGTCCTGGCCGGGCTTGCCTTCCCCGCCCCGGGCAGGATTAGGCCAAGGGAGGCCCCCTGAGGACCCTCTGCCCCTGGCCAGGAGCTGCTGCTGGGCCCGCAGCTGACCGGAAGAGGGGGTCTCCCCCCCCACACCCCCACACTTCTGCAGCGGAGGGGCTCGGCCTTGCAGACTCTACCCCCCCAAGGGCTGAAACTGGCCCCCCCCCGCTCAGGCCCCGGATCCCCCCCCCCGAATGATGGATCGGCCGATGCAAGCCGGTTTTCGCAGGTCCTGGCCATTTGCCGGGCTGCTCCGAGATCACAACAAGTGTCACCCCAGAGCCCCTTCCTCAAAAAGGGACCCTCCTCGCCTCCTCCGTGAGGTGGAAAACTCGTCCCCCCTGTCAGGCGGGTGATGGATGAGGTGCCTTTCGGCGGGGAGGGCCCAGGGGAAGGTGCCAGCCGCCGGCCCTTTTGCCAGCCTGCCGCCTTGGGAAAGGGCCGGAGAGGGGCGCCCAGCCCCAGGGAGGGGGCATTCGAGGCCCCTCCGTTCACACCTCCCTCCCGTTGGCACCGTCACTCGTGGGGAGGGGAACCCTTTGAAGAGGCCCACCCCAAACGGCCCTCCCCCCTCCTGCGCTTCCCCAGGGAGCAAAGAGCGGCCCCAGCCGGCAGGGGAGGGGGTCCGACTTGCCACCCACTGGAGGAGGGGCATCGGGAGAGGAGAAGAGACGGATGCTGGCCTCACAGCTCCGCTGGCGAGGAGGGTCCGGCCTGGGCCCAGCCCTACACGGCGGCTGGCGTGTCAGACTAGGAGCTGGGAGGCCCGAGTTTGAATCCCCACCCTGCCGTGAGCTTCTTGGGCCAGCCACCCGCTGTCAGCCTCGCCTACCTCACGGGGTTGTCGGTGTGAAGGTAAAACAGAGGAGGAAAAAACAATGCTCGAAAAGTGAAGGGAGATCCCAAGGAATATCGAGCCCGCCCAATGCTGTGTCTGAGCAGGGGGGGAAGGCCCGTTCCCCGGGCACTGCTGCCCCTCACCCAGGGGAAAAGGGAAACCCCATGCCTCTTTCGAAAGGGATGGGTGAGGCGGGCAAGAGCTCGGGGAGACTTGGCAGGCAGGAGCCCTCTTCCGCCTGGTGTCTTCATCCCCGTGTTAATTCGCCCTGCCCAACAACCGGCAAATGGTGCTGCCTGGCCTGTGCGCGCACATCCAGAGAGAAGGGAAGTCCCTTGTCCTCTCAGACGCATGCCCCCCACCCCGGTTGCCACTGGGCAGGGCAGGCGCCCCTGAATCGGGGCCTCGTGGGCTCAGGCCAGACGCGGAGCCCCTGCCCCCGCCACCCTCTGCCAGGCCGATGGAGGCCAAGTCACCCCCAGCCGGCCTCTTTCCTCCGGGGGGGGGCAGGCAAGCGAGGGTGTGCCATTCCGGCCACTGGTCTTTTGGGGTGGAGGCCCCCTCCCGCGCCGTTCCCCACCAGGCCAAGCCGTTCTCGACCTTTTTTCAGAAACAGGGTTCGCTCCGTGCCATGGGCTGTTGAGGATCAAGGGGTCTTTTATGCCCGTTCAAGGCTGCAAAGGCTCGGCCCCCACTCGGCGCTTCCAATCCCCGCTGAGGGCCGCAGTGAGGAAACGCGCGTCTCGTCTGCCATGGTCAAGCGAAGACCCTCTACCGTGCGTGCTGATCTGGGATCGCGCTGGCCCCCGTGCGACTTGGCCGGGCCTGTCCGAGTCAGGCGCAGGAGTCCTCCACATCCCTGGCCGGGGTTTGAGCTCCTCTTGAACTGACTACCTGCAGTCCACAAGATGCCGTTTTTTTGCCCGAGTGCCAAAGGAGGACTTTGGAGTCTTCCTTCTCCTTCCTTCCCACCTTAGAGGTCGTCAACAGGGGCCGGCGTCTCTCTCCTGTTCTGCCTCACCCCTTAGACCATCCTGATTTCTTTTTTAGAACGACAGAACAGGTTGCTTCTTGGGGCTCAGTGAAGCAGCGCAAAATTCTAACCAGGACATTTGCAAACTGCAAACTGGAGCTGTCTCCCGCCAAGAAACCTGATCTTTTGGCCAACGGGGCCACTGCCTCAAAGGCCCCGTCAGCCCCACCAATATAACGGGAGGGCTGTGCAGGACTCACCGGGCAACCTGTGTGTGTGGTCAGGCAGGCCCCACAAGGGCCACATTTTGCTCAGGGGGGCTCCACTGGGGGGGTGTTCCCAGGCCTTCTGGCCTCAGGTTGCCGCCTGCAAAAGGGAGGAGGGAATTACCTCCCTCACCCAGACAGGCGAACACTTTAAAATCTGGTTTTTCTTCCTTCCGGTTGGGGTGCTGATGTTCATGCGTCTTCCCTTCTGCTGCTGATCTTCACAGCAGCCTTGCAAGGTGGGGTCAGGCTGAGAACACACAACAGCCCGAGGTCACCTGGATGAGTGAGAACCAGCAACCAGGCCTTCCCAGTCCGCTTCCACCACTGGTCTTCGGGGGACAGACGACTATTTCAGGGGGCCCAAGTCTGAGCGAGAGGCCCTGGGGAAAGCATCAGCCCTGCATTCGGTCCCTCCTCTGGGCACAGACCCCTTTCCCTACAAGCTCGGCTTGGCCCTCAAACCCCACTTGATCTGCCCACTCTTCCCCCCCCCCTTTTCTGCCATCCCCCTTGTTTCGGGTGTTTTGAGCAGTGCCGGTTCCAAGCTCACAAGAATCCAGATTAAAGGATGCACTGAAGGAAACGACGGCTGAGGGGTGATACAATCGAGGTTTATAAGATTATGCCTGGGATAGAACAGGTCCCTTTCTCACAATACAAGACCTCGTGGGCACTCAATGAAATTGCTGAGGAGTCGGGTTAGAACGGATAAAAGGAAGTCCTTCTTCATCCAAGGAGTGATGAACACATGGAATTCACTGCCACAGGAGGTGGTGGCGGCTACAAGCACTGACAGCTTCAAGAGGGAATTAGATAAACATATGGAACAGAGGTCCATCAGTGGCTATGAACCACAAGGTATAGACAGGAACTCTGGGGCACCTGGTATTTTTGGCCCCTGTGTTGGACTGGATGGGCCACTGGCCTGATCCAGCATTGGCTCCTCTTACGTTCTTATGTTCTTATCCCAAGTTCCTTCTGCCTGGGGGTTCAGGGATGAAACAGTGTTGAGTCGGTGGCACCATTGATACCTGAGGATCAGAGGCCCCCAACCGCAGCAGTGACGGGTAGACCAAGAGGGCAGGGACCCAGGACCCAGCCACTTTCGGGTGGTCCAGCTGAGCCCAACGCTTGCATGTTATGGGACCACATGCAGAATGTACATTGCACTGGCGTGGGGGGGTATTGTGGGGGGGGGATTACTATAAATCAACAAGGCAGGTATGCAGAGCCGGGAAAAACCGCAGGCCGGCTCTCCAGCTGTTGTCTTACTCACCCAGCTTGCTATGTGGCTCAGTCTCGACCCAGAGGAATATCGGCAGTTGCGCCATCAACAGTCTCCAAACAAAGCGGGCCGTCCGGCTTGGCTCGGTGCACAAACGAGGAATCCAGCTGTCCGGGAAGGACTTCCACCACGGCCGACACCTGCAAGCCGTTCCGCCCGGATCTGCAAGGGAACGAGAGAGAGAGAGGCGGGCTCCAGAGAGGGCCACAGCGCAGGGCTGCCCCTCCTTGGCCTGGAAACGGTGTGAGGGGGGGCGGGGGGGAGACCCTTGTTATCGGATGTTGTTGTCATTTGGAGTTTGGTGCCCTCTAGCCCAGGCCGGCCTGGGAACCATTGATCCTTGCACAGCAAAAGCCATTGGGGGGGGAGCCACTCTCTGGCCCCCTCCCGGCGCCTTTCCTGTTTTCCAGAACAAAATTTCACATGCGAGAAACTCCTCGGTGCAGAGACCCGAGAAACGGATCTTGTTCAGTATCGAGCAAGCCGGTATGCGGATGGGGAGGGAGGGGGCGTGCCTGAAAGAAGGGTGGGACGGCATGAGAAGTCACATTTCCCAACCAGGTCTGAGCATCCAGAATGGGCCCGGTTGCGAAGCACCAGGCTTGCCCAGCCTGCCCTGGGAGACGCGGGAACTGAGCCGCCACATGGTGCCGCGGAGTTTACTTTTCAACGCCATCCTTCCCTCCAGGGGAACGGATCTGGAGGGTCAGTTATCCCTCTGGGAGAAGTCCAGCCCCCACCTGGAGAATGGCAACCCTAGCTAAAAACCAAGTGCCCCCCGCCCCTTGCGAAGCTCCCGCCACGGCCACACTCGTTGACCCCGCCCGGAATGCCAAAAGGGAAGGGGGGTCAGTGTTCCCTCTCAGCCGAGTTAGTGTGAGCCGGCTCACAGTTTTTTAGCCTCCAGCTCAGATATTTTTGGAACAGACTGCCTCGGGAGGTGGTGGGTGCTCCTTCGCTGGACGCTTTCAAGCGAAGGCCAGACGACCATCTTTTGGGTATGTTGTAGGGCTACCTTTCAGCTGTGCTCCTGCAGAGTGCAGGGGGTGGACTAGATGACCTGCAAGATCCCTTCCAACTCTAACATTCTATGATTCTACGCAGGCACGCACACATAACAGGACACAATCCTGCCCAAGTGAAACATTTCGAGTTTTGAGAGCTGCCTCGTTTAGTGGCTTAATAAAATGTGATTGATTTAAGAAGTGTGCCTGATTAATCAGCGGACCGACTTGGAAAAACTCATTTCCTAGCATTGGCGCTCGTAACATAAAACGGCAGGGGCCTTGGGAGAGTGGGAGAGCGGGAGAGAGGGAGAGAGACAGCCCGCCCACCCCCCACGCACCGACAGGCGCCCACCGGAAGGGAGGAATGCTGCTCCTGAGGCACGCGGGGTCCCAGGACAAGGCCAACGCGCCCTCATCTTTATGCAAATGCATGCTAATCAGGGCCCCACGGGGAGAGAGGCAGGACATAAAGGAATGAAATAAATTGGTCGTCCAGTTTATCATTTGCTTAAAGCTCCTCTCGGTTCTCCCTTCGCTGCCACCAGTCCTTCCCTTCCATCTCCCCCATGAGGCAGAGAGCGGGCACTGGAACCCGGGTCTTCGCCCAGCGACTCTCTCACCACCACGCACACCACTGATTCTCCTCCTCAGCTGAGCACGTGGCCCTGATCTTGAGTCCAGGGCCAGCCTGGGTCTGGCTCGCGTCTGGCAGGTCAAAGGAGGGAATAAACAAAGGACCTCTGGTCCCAAACGACTGACCGTCACCCGTCAACGGAGAGGGGCTTTGTGGAGGGCTTCGCGTGGGCTGGGTGGCCGGGGACTGCGGTGGCCACCTTCTCTCCGTGCCCACCGATCACGTACAGAGGACTTCAGGCCGCCCTGACAGGTGTACAGATGTCCGGACCAAGGCTCCCTCTAAGCTGTGGAGTCTTGTGAGCAAAAATTCTGCTTTTTGAGCTCCTGGCATTAAAGTTGTGAGCAAGCGATTTGGCAACTGCATAAATTAGTTTGCTCTGGAGCCCTCCTCCCTGAGCTAAGACAAAAAGGTGTGAGCCAGAGGCTAAAAAACTGTGAGCTAGCTCACACTCACTCAGCTTAGAGGGAACACTGGTCTTGTGAGCAAAAATTCTGGTTTTTGAGCTGCTGGCATTAAAGTTGTGCGCGAGCGATTTGGCGACGGCATAAATCAGTTTGCTCTGGAGCCCTCCTTCCGCAGCTGAGACGAAAAGGTGTGAGCCAGAGGCTAAGAGACTGTGAGCCAGCTCACACTCAGCTTAGAGGGAACCCTGGCCTGGCCCAGAGGATGCTTTCAGAGGGCCGCCAATGTTGGTCACGGTAGAACCGCCAGATGCAGATCCAAGAGCCCCTGGCAGGCGAGCGAGGTTCTTTTGGGGCCAGGAAGCCATTTTTCTCCTGGCCAAGAAAAGATTTGTCCAAGGCCGGAGCTTCCGTGGGCAGGCACGCTTGGTCAAGTACGTTGGAAAAGAAGCCACCAGCGGTCCCTCTCAGCTGGGTGAGTGTGAGCTAGCTCAGTTTTTTAGCCTCCGGCTCACACATGTTTGTCTTCACTCGGAAGGAGGGCTCCAGAGCCAACTGAATGACGCAGCAGCCAAACTGCTCACTCAGACAGCATGAACGCCAGGAGCTCACAAAGTAGGATTTTTGCTCACAAGACTCCACAGCTTAGAGGGAGCTTTGGAAGCCCCCGGACTCTACATTCGTTCCGCTGCTCCCGACCAACACGGCTGGCCCCCTGGAACTTTCTCCAGGCCTGGAGGTTTTTTGCCCTCTCCTGGGCCTGGAACAGGGGTCACTCTGTGTGCGCGTGTGTGTGTGTGTGTAGATATCTGTGAACTGTGGAGGTCCCGTCCAACTGGAGGAGCCTGTCAGCTTTCGTGAGAGAGGCCGGCGCCCAGCAAAGGGAGCTTTGCCCCTCCAGAGCAGCCCCTGGCCAACTTGGGGGTCCGGCTGCTGCAGGGCATCCAAGCCCAGGAGGCCGGGAGCCCCTCCCCTCCCCGCCCGATCCTGCCCCCACCTTTGCACCTAGTTAAGAAAGCAAAAGGCCTGGACGGGAACTGGGGAGCCCAGCCGGCCGGCCGCCTTCCCAGCCCCACCCCGGCTCTCTATGGGGAGATCCCCCCGCCAGGTGTGAGGCATCCATCTCCCGGGCGTGAAAACCAGGGGGCTCCCTCCTCCCCCGGCCACTTGAGAAGAACGCCCTTTTGACACAGGAACAGAGAGGAGTCCCCCCACACACACACCGTCCAAGGGTGGCCCCGGCCCCCTCCCCCCGGCCAAATGGGCCGCAGACAGCCCTGGGCAGGACGGGGGAGGGGCACCTTGAAGCCTCCGGCGGGAACTGAGCCCAGGGGCACCTCCGGGACAAGGGGAGCCAGCCCCCCCCTCCCCAGAAGCTGAACAGGGGCGGAGGAGCCTTGTCTCCCTGCTCTCTCGGAAAGCTGACATTGCGGAAGTCTTGCTGGGTCTCATCCAGCGTCATTCAGTAGGGTTGCGCACGTTCTGCCCCGAAGCATTTCTGCTCTGCTCTGACCACACTGCTTACCTGAGCTTTTCACACCTGATGACCAGTGCAGTTTCAGTCCGCTTCAGCAAAGGTTTCCAAGTGGATTTTGTCATTTCAGACTGTAAAACCCAGTTGCAAAGTGCCCTGGAAGCGGAGTGTGTGTGTGTGGGTGGGTGTGTGCACGCGTCTGCAGTGTTCCCTCTAAGCTGAGTGAGTGTGAGCTACCTCACAGTTTTTTAGCCTCTGGCTCACACCTTTTTGTCTTCGCTCAGGGAAGGAGGGCTCCAGAGCAAACTAATTTATGCAGCAGCCCTATCACTCACTCCCAACTTTAATGCCAGAAGCTCATAAAGTAGAATTTTTTCTCACAGGACTCCACAGCTTAGAGGGAGCGTTGAGACTCCTGAGTCCCTTCCCTGCAATGTCCCCTTCAGACTGGGACAGAATGAGTCAAGAGAGTGCCAGTCCGACTTGTATCTGAGGAAGTGAACTTGGACTCGTTCTGGGACAAGGGATGCTCGGTATTCTTGGTGCTGGGGGGGGCAGCAGTGGGAGGGCTTCTGGAGTTCTGGCCCCACTGCTGGACCTCCTGGTGGCACATGGTATTTTTGGCCACTGTGTGACACAGAGTGTTGGACTGGATGGGCCGTTGGCCTGATCCAACATTGGCTTCTCTTATAGTTCTTAAGACCTTAAGGTATAGATGGGAGCTCTCGGTCTGGGGCAAGTGATGCTCTGTCTTCTCGGTGCTTGGGAGGCAACAGTGGGGGGGTTTCTAGTGTCCTCCTGGTCCCACTGCTGGACCTCCTGAGGGCACCTGGTATTCTTGGCCACTGTGTGTGACCCAGAGTGTTGGACTGGATGGGCCATTGGCCTGATCCAACATTAGCTTCTCTTATGTTCCTATGACTCTTGAAAACTCATTAACCTCCTCCCTCAATCTTGTTGGTTTCTCAGGTGCTCCTGGGTTCGAATCCAGCTTACCTCACTCCAGACCAGAGGCTCATTTTCTGCCCCGAAGCGTTTCCCCCTCTGTTCCAATCTAGCTGGTTACGAGGTGCCTCATAGCTCTGCATCCTGGCGCCTTTCCTGGCAACACCCCTCAGGCAGAAGAGCAGCTTCCTCCCCTTCCACCTTCGGACTGGGGTATAAAGACTCCGGGATCTCCATTTCGGCTTGGATCTGATGAAGGGAGTTCTGAATCTCGGAAGCTGGTTGGTCTCCAAGGTGCTGCTGGACTCGAACTGAGCTCTTCTACGGCAGACCGACACGGCTTCACTCAGAACCTATCTTGAAGCTTATGAAGCACAAAGGTTTTACGCTCCCTTCCTGGGGCCCGTTCTTACCGCCAGCAAGAATGTATTGATTTGCAAGATTTCTTTTTTATATATAATTAATAGTTTATTGGTGTTTTGTTGTTCAGTCGCACAGTCGAGTCCGACTCTTTGCGACCCCATGGACCAGATTACGCCAGGCCCTCCTGTCTTCCACTGTCCGCTGAAGTTTGCTCAATTTCATGTTCGTTGCATCGATGACACTGTCTAACCATCTCATCCTTTGCCGTCCCCTTCTTCTTTGACCTTCAATCTTTCCCAGCATCAGGGTCTTCTCCAGTGAATGCTCCCTTCTCATTTGGTGGCCAAAGTATTTGAGCTTCAGCTTCAGGATCTGGCCTTCCAGGGAACAGTCAGGGTTGATTTATTTTAGGATTGACTGATTTGATCTCCTCGCAGTCCAAGGGACTCTCAAGAGTCTTCTCCAGCACCATAGTTCAAAATAATCTATTCTTCGGTGCTCGGCCTTCCTTATAGTCCAACTCTTGCAGCCATACATTACTACAGGGAATACCATTGCTTTGACCATGCGGACTTTTGTTGGCAAGGTGATGTCTCTGCTTTTTATCATGCTGTTTAGGTTTGCCATCGCTTTCCTCCCAAGGAGCAGGCGTCTTTTAATTTCATGGCTGCAGTCACCATCTGCAGTGATCTGGGATCCTAGGAACGTGAAGTTTGTCACTACTTCCACGACTTCCCCTTCTATTTTCCAAGGAGTGATGGGGCCAGATGCCATGATCTTAGTTTTTTTGATGTTGAGCTTCAAGCCCACTTTTGCGCTCTCCTCTTTCACCCTGAGCAAGAGGCTCTTTAGGTCCTCTTCACTTTCTGCCATCAGAGTGGTATCGTCTGCATATCTGAGGTTATTGATCTTTTCCCCAGCAATCTTAACTCCCGCTTGTGATTCATCCAGGCCAGCATTTCGCATGATGTACTCCGCATATAAATTAAATAAGCAAGGTGACAATATACATCCTTGTCGTACTCCTTTTCCTATGCTAAACCAATCAGTTGTTCCATATCCGGTTCTAACTGTTGCTTCTTGACCCTTATACAGGTTTCTCAGGAGACATGTGAGGTGGTCCGGTACTCCCATCTCTTTAAGAACCTGCCATAATTTATTGTGATCCACACAATCAAAGGCTTTAGCATAGTCAATGAAGCAGAAGTAGATGTTTTTCTGGTACTCTCTTGCTTTCTCCATAGTCCAGCGAATGTTGGCAATTTGATCTCTAGTTCCTCTACCTCTTCGAAACCCAGCTTGTACTTCTGGCAGTTCTCTATCCACGTACTGTTGGAGCCTAGCTTGTAGGATTTTGAGCATGACCTTGCTAGCGTGTGAAATGAGTGCAATTGTGCGATAGTTTGAACATTCCTTGACATGGCCCTTCTTTGGGATTGGAATATACACTGACCTTTTCCAATCCTCTGGCCACTGTTGTGTTTTCCAGATTTGTTGGCAAATTGAGTGCAGCACTTTAACAGCATCTTCTTTTAAGACTTTGAATAACTCAGCTGGGATACCATCACCTCCACTACCTTTGTTGTTAGTAATGCTTTCTAAGGCCCATTTAACTTCGCTTTCCATGATGTCTGGCTCGAGGTCAGTGATTATACCATCGTGGTTGTCAAGGACATTGAGGTCCTTCTTGTATAGTTCTTCTGTGTATTCTTGCCATCTTTTCCTAATCTCTTCTGCTTCTGTTAGGTCCCTACCATTTTTGTCCTTTATCATGGCCAGTTTTGCATGGAACGTTCCCTTGATTTCTCCAATTTTCTTGAAGAGATCTCTAGTCCTTCCTAATCTATTGTTTTCCTCTATTACTTTGCACTGTTCATTCAGGAAAGCTTCCTTATCTCTCCTTGCTGTTCTCTGGAAATCTGCATTCAGTTGGGCAAATCTTTCCTTTTCACCGTTGCCTTTAGCTTTCCTTCTTTCCTCTGCTATGTGTAAAGCCTCATCAGACAGCCACTTTGCTTTTTTGCATTTCTTTTTCTTTGGGATGGCGGTGATTGCTGCATTCCTTTACAATGTCACGGACCTCTGTCCATAGTTCTTCGGGCACTCTGTCTATCAAATCTAGTCCCTTAAACCTATTCTTCACCTCTACTGTATATTCATCGGGGATGCGATCTAGGTCAAATCTGAATGGCCTTGTGGTTTTCCCAACTTTCTTCAATTTAAGTCTGAATTTTGCAATGAGCAGCTCATGATCTGAGCCACCGTCAGCTCCAGGTCTTGTTTTTACTGACTGGATAGAGCTTCTCCATCTTTGACTGCAAATTATATAGTCAATCTGATTTTGGTGTTGCCCATCTGGTGATGTCCATGTGTAGAGACGCCTCTTAGGTTATTGGAAAAGGGTGTTTGCTATGACCAGCGTGTTCTCTTGACAAAACTCTGTTAGCCTTTGCCCTGCTTCATTTTGTTCTCCAAGGCCAAACTTGTCTGTTATTCCGGTTACCTTTTGATTTCCTACTTTAGCATTCCAGTCCTCTATGATGATGAGGACATCATTTTTTGGTGTTAGTTCTATGAGCTGTTGTACGTCTTCATAGAACTGGTCCACTTCAGCCTCTTCTGCAGCAGTGGTTGGGGCATAGACTTGGATTACTGTGATGTTGAATGGTTTGCCTTGGATTCGGACCGAGATCATTCTGTCATTTTTGAGATTGTATCCCAATACTGCCTTTCTCACTCTCTTGTTGACTATAAAGGCCACACCATTTTTTCTACGGGATTCCTGGCCACAGTAGTAGATATAATGGTCTTCTGAGTTAAATTCGCCCATTCCTGTCCACTTTAGTTCACTGACTCCCAAGATGTCAATGTTCATTCTTGCCATCTCATTTTTGACCACGTCAAGCTTACCTTGATTCATAGACCTTACATTCCAGGTTCCTATGGAGTATTGTTCTTTGCAGCATCGAACTTTCCTTTCACCGTCAGACACATCCACAACTGAGCGTCCTTTCGGCTTTGGCCCAGCCGCTTCACTCTTTCTGGGGTTACTCGTACTTGCCCTCTGCTCTTCCTCAGTAGCATATTGGACACCTTCCGACCTGAGGGGCTCATCTTCCGGCGTCATATCTTTTAGCCTTTTGTTACTGTCCATGGGGTTTTCTTGGCAAAGATACTGGAGTGGGTTGCCATTTCCTTCTCCAGGGGATCACGCTTGGTCTGAGTTCTCTGCTGTGGCCTGTCCGTCCTGGGTGGCCCTCCACGGCATAGCCCACAGCCTCATCGAACCACGCAAGCCCCCTCGCCACGACAAGGCAGTGATCCATGAGGGAGTTATTGGTTTTTATCAAGCTTCAATACATACAATTCACAATAGTTTCAAACAGTTCACAATAGATACAAATATTAAAATACACATTATTAATGAAATCATGTAGGTGCAATAACATGTTAAAACATGTCTGCAGATTTTGCTTATATGCGTCCATTTGTGTTGTATATTAACACAAAACTCTGCCTTTTTATTGTAGTAAGTTTCAGAAGCCTAGGCCAACAGCCATTTGAGGAATTTCATTTTGCCATGTGAGATATTCAAGTAAAGGTAGCCAAATTGTGGGGAAAGTGGAACGCCCAGAGAGGGTTGAGACGGATGTGTCAAGTTGTCGGTGATTTTAGCCATAACACACAGGTTCCATAGCTTTTGGTGACACTGAGTGAGAGGAGGAGATTTTGGAGATTTCCAATTCAATGCTATAGTGTTTCTAGCAGCGTCTAACAAAAAGGAAACTTCTTCTTTGATAAGAATAGGAACTGACTTGACTTCCCCAAGTGTTTAACAAGAGGTCCTCTGGTGTAAGGGCTAAATCCACATCATTCAAATCCGTTTACAAAGGCAGGCGCTAGAGAAGACAGACGACACGCAAAACCTCAAGCCACGCAGGTTTAAAAGACAATCTCAAGGGCCAGCGTTGAGCAGAGATCGGAAACAGGCCCCGCGGCTGCATTCGCCTCAAGAGGGAAGTAGCCCCTCCCTTCTGGAAAGGCAAGAGCCGCCCTCAGGGGAGGAGCTCCGGCGGGGGGAGCCAGCACAGAGAAGGCCCCGTTTCTCACGCCCCAGAATCTCCCAGAAGCCAGGGCTCCTCTGCCCCCTCTTGTTCTGTGGGTCTCAGATCATGCCCCGACAGCAGAAGCTCCTTCTAGGGTTGCTGAAGGCGGGGTGGGAAATTCCTAGAGATCTGAGGGGTGGAGCTTGCTGAGGGCCAGTTTTGGGGACAGGGGGGACCTCACCGGGGTATAATACAGGCCCACAGCCCGAGGGGGGCTGACAAGGGCAATGCCCCCCCATGAATACGCCCAGCCCTCTCGGGAGGGAGAGAAGCTGCCGCCTCACCGGGTCTCCTGCTTGGCTGTGGTCAGTCACCACACAGCCTCACTGGGTCTTCCTGCTTCCCAGCATGGCCACACAGTGGTCACCCCTCTCCTTCCCCTCTGATGGGAGCCTGAGATGCAGAGGGACTTGAGTTCAAGTCCCCCCATGGCTCACGCTGCCACTGGAGTGAGCGAGCCACTGCATGGATGAAGAAGAAGAGATTGGATTTGTACCCCGCCCTTCACTCCCCAAAGGAGTCTCAGATCGGCTTAAAATCTCCTTCCCCTTCCCCTCCCCACAACAGACACCCTGTGAGGCAGGTGGGGCTGAGAGAGCTCTCCTGAGGACTGTCCTTGAGAGAACAGCTCCGAAAGAACTTATGACTGACGCAAAGTCACCCCAGCAGCTGCAACTGGAAGAGGAGTGGGGAATCAAACCCGGTTCTCCCAGATAAGAGTCCGCGTGCTTAATCACTACACCAAACTGGAGCTGCCCCCAATTTGTCCACCCAAGAAAGAATTCTGGCTGCAGGGCTGGTGTGACCCCACGGAGTCCGCCATGTGCTCCAGGGGAACTGATCTCTGCGGTGCTCTCTGTAGCGTGGAGACCGTCTGTAATTTCAGGAGAACTCCGCTTCTTTCACCAGCTACGAAGAGTTCCTGGCCCAGGAGGGGCTTTGCAAAGGCCCCTCTCGATTCCAGAGCGGTGTTCCCTCTCAGCTGAGCTAGTGTGAGCTAGCTCACAGTTTTTTAGCCTCCGGCTCACACAGATTTTTGTCTCCACTCAGGGAGGAGGGCTCCAGAGCAAACTGATTTATGCAGTAGCCAGATCGCCGGCTCACAGCTTGAATGCCAGGAGCTCGCAAAGCAGAATTTTTGCTCACCGGATTCCACAGCTTAGAGGGACCCCTGCTCCAGAGTGCCCCCCCCCCGTTCATCACTCGAAACAGAGGGGCCCGGATTCCCAGTTGGGGAGGGCGCAGCGGGGAGGGGCGGGGGGCACTTCCCGGACAAGAGGGTCCCGTCTCAGCCGGCTCCGCCCTGCCGCCTCCCACGCCTTGGCCAGCCCCACGCCGGCCCCAGAAGCCAGACAAATGAGTTGCCACATTCCTCTGCGTCTCCTCTCCGCTTCGCTCTTCTTCGGGGCAGAGACGAAAGGTCAGGGGGCGACTCGGTTGCCGGGAATGTCTTTCTTGCGCGGCTGTGGCTGAAAGGGGGTTTCTTAAGCGAGGGAGAAAGTCCTCTTTCCTCCCCGACGGTTCTGCCCAGTTCCGGCTCCCAGAGAACTGATACTGCCGTCGGTGTGCGGTGGAGCGACGGAGCAGATGCGCCTTCCTAAGCTTCCTGCAATGGCAAACTGCTTCCCAGGCCTTCAAGCAGCACCTTGGAAGGGAACACAGGAAGAGAAACCCTGGCAGCCCAAAGCACCGAGTTCATGTCTCTGCAAGAACCCCCCCACCTCGAATCCGGCCTGGTTTGCAATCCTCCTTTGCCTCTTGCTCCTGGCTGGCCAACTGAGGCCCCTCCCCAGGCATGTCAGGAGCGCCCCCTTAGCAGGGAGCAAAGGCCCACGGAGAGACCACCTGCCGCCTGGTCCCAAACAGCGTTCCCTCTAAGCTGAGGGAGTGTGAGGCTAGCTCACAGGTTTTTAGCCTACGGCACATGCATTTTTGTCCTCGCTCAGGAAGGAGGGCTCCAGGGCAAACTAATTTGTGCCGTAGCCAAATCGCTCGCTCACAACTTTAATGCCAGGAGCTCAACAAAGCAGAGTTTTTGCTCTCAAGACTCCACAGCTTACAGGGAGCGCTGGTACCAACCCCTGTTCTTAGCCGCAAAGCAACAAGCACTCAGAGGTAGACTGCTCCCAGATAGGGAGGTTCCACTTTGCTGCCAGGGCTGATGTCCGTGGCCACTGCGCCACGATTGCTGCCAAGCGGTGCTGTTGGCGAAGTGTGCCCGCCTGCTCTCTCGGGGACCCCTCTCCTTTCAAAAACAAACAAAAGAGGGCTGAAATGATTTTTTTGCTCACAGCCCCTGGCAAGTTCAAGTCCAAGCGAGGGGAGAGGAGGAACTGCTAATCCAGTCCAGCTGGGGACGCTGCCCCCTGACAGCCTTTGAAAAATATTATTCCTCCCCTCCCCTCCCCTCACATCTGCGCAGCGTCTCTGCTTCGTCCCCCAGCCTCCCCCTCGCCCGGCTGACAGCTGCTGCTTGCAGGGAATTCCTCTGCGCCGGAGGCTGCCTTGCTCCGAGAGAGCGTGCCCACCTCGGCCCTCCGCCC
This sequence comes from Gekko gecko, assembly GCA_029375565.1. Classification (NCBI taxonomy): domain Eukaryota; kingdom Metazoa; phylum Chordata; class Lepidosauria; order Squamata; family Gekkonidae; genus Gekko; species Gekko gecko. Next base: position 18,616,872 of record JAPDNY010000017.1, read on the forward strand.
GGCTGTCACGACACCCCCCACCCACACGATGGCCTCCTTTGCGCCATACCCGCCCCCCAATTCCACTGCTGGGGACGGAGGCCTCCGGTGCTGCCCAATGCACCCTCTAAGCTATGGAGTCTGGTGAGCGAAAATTCTACTCTGTGAGCTCCTGGCATTAAAGTTCTGAGCGAGCGATTGGACCGCCACATAAATTAGTTTGCTCTGGAGCCCCTCCTTCCTGAGCTAGGACAAAAAGGTGTGAGCTGGAGGCTAAAAAACTGTCAGCTAGCCCACACTCACTCAAGCTTAGAGGGAACACTGGCGGTGCCTCTCCCGCCTGTCGTCTGCCCTTGTAGAGAAGAGCTCCGGCCAGGGGGAGCCCCATTCCGTCCCCAGAGGCTGGGATTTGGGGAGCGGTTATGTCCTGGGACCAGTGTTCCCTCTGAGCTGAGTTAGTCTGAGCTAGCTCACTTTTTCTTTTAGCCTCTGGCTCACACATTTCTGTATTCGCTCAGGAAGGACGGCTCCAGAGCAAACTCACGTATGCAGTACCCAATTATTATTATTTTTTTGAGACAGAAGTCAAGTTTAAACAGTAAAACCTTAACAGTAAAACTTTAAAACATTCCTGATCTTTATACAGTATATGGTCATAAATATCCTTATTATCTTCCAGTTAAGTGGACAATTAACAAATTTTAAGACTATTTACCCTAGCCTTCCACTAATTAAGATCCATCAGACTCACCTATCAAAGTTGCAAGATGACCAACAACTTTAATGCCAGTCGCTCGCAAAGCAGAATTTTTGCTCACAAGACTCCACCGCTTAGAGGGCGCATTGGTTGGGACTGGGACGTTCCAGGACTGTTTCGACCAGAGACTGGCTGAGCTTGGAGCTCGAGAACAAGAGCCCACCAGGACTCTTTGGGCGGCCAATGAGGGATGAATGGGTCTGACAATGGCCTGTTGTTGGGAGTTGTTGGGGGAAGTGGGTGGAGCTGCCTGTCCTTTAAACAGGACCGTCTCCCTTTCTGCTCTGGCTGAATCACTAATAAAGGAGACCGGATCACTGTGTTTGGGGTCGGACCATCCATGGAACCCAGGATTTAACAGGCAGCCCTTCTGGGTGGCAGGGTGGGACGTGGCCAGAGCAAAACCCTCTGGGTCAGGGGGCCTGTCCTCTCTCTGCTCCCCACAGAAGAAGAAGAGACTGGATTTATACCCCGCCCTTCGCTCGGAGTCTCAGAGCGGCTCACAAACTCCTTTTCCTTCCCCTCCCCACAACAGACACCCTGGGAGGCAGGTGGGGCTGAGAGAGCTCGTTCGAGGACTGCTCTTGAGAGAACAGCTCCGAGAGAACTATGGCTTGCCCAAGGTCACCCAGCAGCTGCCAGTGGAGGAGTGGGGAATCAAAATATTAGAGTCTGCACATTTAGGCACGACACCAAACTGGCAGAGTGAGGGCCACCCAACCTTGCCACCCCCCCTGACTCCGACGGTGTCTCTCTCTCTCTGGGGCTCCCTGTTTCTGCACCATTTTCTGGAGCATCTCCTGCAATGCTGGCCACACGTCCCGTCCCCACCTGGCCGCAGCCCACAGGGCCTCTCATCACTCGCCTTTCTGATACGTGGAGGCAGCTGGAAACGATTAGGAGCAAAAGAGGGGCAGGTCTTATTCTCCCCCCCCCCACCCTGTCTAGGCTGGACTCCAGTTTCACAACCTTCTTGGTGAGGGGGATGTGGGAGGGGACAGATCCTGCACACGCGCTGAGCATCAACAGATCCCAGCAGCAGCAGCAGGCTGTTCGTGGCTTCCCCCTCGAGGACGGATGGGGATCCCGTGGGCTGCAGGAGGAGAAACGGAAGGCCCGACTGGAGGGCTCCTTTGCCTTCGGCTCTTGCCACGTGCCCCCTCTCGCTCCAGTTGGGTGTTGTGGCGAGGAGCACAGACTCTCATCTGGGAGAACCGGGTTTGATTCTTTGCAGCTGCTGGTGTGACCTTGGGTCAGTCGTAAGTTCTCTCAGAGCTGTTCTCTCAAGGGCAGTTCTCAGGAGACCTCTCTCAGCCCCACCTGCCTCACAGGGGGTGTCTGTTGTGGAGAGAAGAAGGGAAGGAGTTTGTAAGCCGCTCTGAGACTCCAAGTGAAGGGTGGGGTATAAATCCAATCTCTTCTTCTTCTTCTTCTTCTCCTCCTCCTCCTCCTCCTCTTTCTGCTTCCATCCCACCAGCCCTCCTTCTTCCCTGTTCTCCCAGACGCTTGGCACGAACCAGTGGCACCTGGAGCGCTCCTGCCACCCACCAGGAACCACAAGGGAGGGGTGGAACAAGGTCCCAGGGGCACCTTTCAGACCAACAACGCTTTGTTCAAGGCATCAGCTTTTATGTGGGGGCACCAGTGTTCCCTCTCAGCTGAGTCCAGTGTGAGCCAGCTCTCTGCTTTTTAGCCTCCGGCTCACATATTTTTGCCTTCGCTCAGGAAGGAGGGCTCCAGAGCAAACTGATTTACTCAGCAGCCAAATCGCTGGCTCACAACTTTAGTGCCAGTCGCTCACAAGGCAGGATTTTTGCACAGGAGACTCCGCAGAGCTGAGCGGGAGCGCTGGTGGTGAGGACACTCCCGCAGGTCCCGGGGAAAGCGGGCCCGTGAACGGCGGGCGGGCGGCCGAGGAGCCTCTCCTCTCTGCTGAGCGCAGGGCCGGCGCGGAGGAGGAGGGCGAGGGGCAGCGATGGGGCGCCTGGAGGAGCCTCCCGCTGGGCACGGCCTCCCTGCCTCTTCAGGAGGGCCGCCAGGAAACGCGCGCCCCTCTCCCCCTGCCCGAGGAGCGGAGGCGGAGGGCCCGGCCCGGAGAGCGCCTGCAGGAGGCCCCGGCGGCGTTCGCTCGCAACGGCGTTCGCACCATTTCCTCAGCCAAGCACGGCTGCGAGCGCAGGTGGCGGCGTTTCCGCCCGGCCGCCGGCTCCGCTGCTTCCCCATCCAGGGACGGGCCAGGAATCCCTTTATGCCTCCCCCCGCCGCTTGCGCTGAGGCGGCTGTTCCGCAGCAGCAGCCGCCCGGCGAGGAGGGGAGGAGGTTGCCAGCCCAGCAGACGGACAGGAAGCACTTTGTCACGCCGCGCGCCGTGAAGCCCCGGGACGCCCTTGGCACGCAGCGGCGGCGGCGGCGGCGGCGGCAGGAGGTGTGGAGGAAGGCTCGCGCCGGTGGTGCCTGGCGGCTGGGAAGGCCCCTCCGTGGCTACGAACCGCAGCGGCCCGCCCGAACCTCTCTGGAGTGGGGCAGCCTACCTCCAGGGGCCTGGCGGCCAGGGTAGCCTAGCCCCGGGCCGGGGAGGAGGGCGACTCACGACGACCTTTGCTCCCAGCGGCCCTTTTCGGAAGGCAGCTCCCGCGCCGTCGTTTCAGAGGGAGGGAAAGACGCTTCCAGAACAACGACAGCCGCCCTGGGGAGGAAAGGAAGGTGCCGAGGAATGGAACAAGCAAAGGATGGTCTCGATCAAGCGGAAGAGCCCTTGAAAGAGGTTGCATTTAAATATGTGGTATTCAGGGCCACCGGTGGCTCAGAGGCTGAGCTGCAGGCCCCCCAGTAGGGGTCAGTCACCAGAGGTCACCCTGACTTCCAGGGGCACGCACGCACACACGCAGACGCGCACACACAAAAATGCAAACAAATGCCAAAAAAAGAGAACAGGAATACCTCTCCCTGCAGCTTGGGTGACTCGAAAGGAAAAGGGAACACAGAAGGCCATGGAAGCCAAGCCCCCCGCCAAAAGGGTACAAAACTCCTAGAGGGCTTCCCACAAAGTCCAAAGAAAGGCACCCGTTGAACAATGTGGGATAAAGGTTACCAACCTCCAGGCAGGGCCTGGGGATCTCCCGGAATTACAACTCCTCTCCAGACAACGGAGAGTAGTTCCCCTGGAGAAAAATGGCACCTACGGAGCGTGGCCTCTCTTGTCATTCTCCCCTGCTGAGGTCCTCCCCCAGTCCCCAGATTCCATCCCCGAAACCTCCAGGAATCTCCAAACCCTGTTTTGGGACCCTCCGTCCTACTCTTGAGCAAATGCAGAACCTCCACGGGGTTAGACAGTCTCTGGCTCCCCCCAGAAGACATTGCCAGTAGGCAGGACACGGGACCAGGCCTTGGAAGACTGGCCTGCAGGCAGCAAAGACAAGCAGGAGAGCCTCTGAGCCTACGCAGAGTGCCTTTGCCATCAAAGGAGCCGGACCACCGCCCTCCCACCATGCAGGCACTCGCAGGTCGAAGGAAGGGGCAGCCTCCCAGCTCCTCGGAAGCAGCCTCCGTAACAGTCAAGCCCCACCGGCCCAGATTTGTCTATTGCATCCTGGGAATTGTAGCTCACAATGCAAAAGTCTAGCAGGAGAGCCACCCAGCTGAACTACCCTTCCCAAGATGCACTGTGCCTCCAACCAGGGTTTGGAGAAATGGATGGACAATCCCCCTCCCCGCAGCATTTTCTTCTGTTTGTTTTATTATTTTTTCAAGAACATCAGGAGAGCCCTGCTGGGCCAGACCAGAGAGGGTCCCTCGAGTCCAGCCTCCCGTCTCCCACAGGGGCCAGCCAGTTCCCCTGGAGGGCCAACAACAGGGCAGAGAGGCCGAGGCCTTCCCCTGAGAAGAACCTCAGAAGAGCCCTGCTGGGTCAGCCCAGGGAGGGTCCCTCTAGTCCAGCCTCCCGCCTCACACTGTGGCCAGCCAGTTCCTCTGGAGGGCCAACAGCAGGGCACAGAGGCCGAGGCCTCCTCTTGGTGCTGCCTCCTGGCTCTGGGATTCAGAGGCTTAGTGCCAGACTTGTCCTCCATGAATCTATCCCATCCCCTTTTGAAAGCTGTTTATTCCTGTGGCCATCACGACATCCTCTGGCAGCGAATCCCACATTTAAATCACTCGCTGGGTAAAGTTGTATTTCCTTTTGTCCGTCCTGAACCTACTGCCCATCAGCTTCATTGGATGCCCTTGAGTTCTAGTCTTTGGGGAGAGGGAGAGAAAGTGCTCTTTGCCAGCTCTCGCCACCCCTTGCATCATTTTATAAACCTCTCTCATGCCCCCCTCCACCTTGGTTGTCTCTTTTCTAAAGTGGAAAGCCCCAGAGACTCTTCGGCCCTTTTCTCCCAGGGAAGGGACTCCAAACCCCCTCATCATCAGCACTTTCCCCAGCTCTGCAGTGTCCTTTTGGAGACACGGGGACCAGAACTGTACGCAGTTATGGCAAGTGAGGCCGCACCATAGATCCATCCAGGGGCACAAAGACCTTTTTCCTATCCAGAGGTGCCCAGTGCGGCCTCCTGGAGGGGAAGAGCTCTTTGGTCACCCCAGGGAGGGTTGCCAACTCCAGGATGGGGAATTCCTGGACATTTGGGGGTGGAACCTGGGGAGGGGAAGGGCCGTAGTGGGGCTAGAAAGCCTTGGAGCCCACCCTTGGAAGCTGCCACTTTCTCCAGGGGGGCTGGTCTCTTGTAGCCTGGAAATGAGTTGCAGTCCCAGGAGATCTCCAGCCACCGCCTGGACGCTGGCAACCCAATGTTTTTGGTGGGAGGTCCCTCTAAGCTGTGGAGTCTTGTGAGCAAGAATCCTACTTTGTGAGCTCCCGGCATTAGAGTTGTGAGCAAGCCATTTGGCTCCTGCATGAATTAGTTTGCTCTGGAGCCCCTTCTCCCTGAGCAGAGACAGAAATGCGTGAGCCAGAGGCTCAAAAACTGAGCCGGCTCACACTTACTCAGCTGAGGGGGGACACTGGTCCCTTCCCCATCCGACCCTCCTCTGCCAAAGTGCTGTTTGGATCCGTTCCTGGGAGGGGGGGGGGCTCCACGTTGGAGTCAGTCTTGGGAGGCTGTTTGGACAGGCCATTGTTCCGCGGCGGCGTGGCTCTCTGCCCGTAACTGCGTGAGGTTTTTCAGCAGGATCTTAACACTTCCGAACAGATGTATTTTTATGGGGCGGGGGGAGCCCCTGACTTGAACGAATGTAATGCGGAGCGCTCTGTGTCTGTTTTATTGCAGATGTCGGGCCTGTCAAGGTGGAGAGGAGGGGAAGGCCGTCTCTGGGCTGATCTGACACCCGGAGGCAGGAACATGAGCTGCCCTGATCCTTCCCAGAATCTAACTCCAGGTAGGAGGGAGAAATTTCCGGAAGCGGGCTCAAACACCCCCCCCCCCCATCTAGTAGAGAATCAGGCAAAATCTCCAAACACACCGGAAAGGAAGGGTACCAAAAAACCCGGCAATGGATGCTGGCAAACTCTCACTGATTGTGTAGTTGTTGTTAGCACTGGAAAACAGCATTTCTTTCTAAAGAGTTTTTAGTAGTACCTTTTTTTAAAAAAAATCTCACACAAATGAACCCACGCCTGTCAAAATAATATATATATTTTTTAAAAAGTCTTTGCCTGATGCCAAGAATTCACAATGCCAGCTTCCCTTTGGGGCCCGGCTCCAGTTTGGTGTAGTGCTCAAGTGCACAGACTCTAATCTGGGAGAACCAGGCTTGATCCCCCACTCCTCCTCCACTCGCAGCTGCTGGATGACCTTGGGCAAGCCGTAGTTCTGTCAGAGCTGTTCTTGAAAAAGAGCCGTTTCTGTCAAGAGCTCTCTCAGCCCCCACCTACCTCACAGGGTGTCTGTTGTGGGGAGGGGGAGGGAAAGGAGACTGTAGGCCGCTCTGAGACTCCCTTGGGTAGTGAAGGTTGGGGTAGAAATGCAATCTCCTCTTCTTCTTCTTCTTCTCCTTCTCCTTCTGTAGCCTTTTGATGAAAACAGCGGCAAAGAGGGCCTGAAATCCAGGCGGATTTTGCCATGAGAGAGTCCGCCGGGCTGCAATCAAAGCAGAAGGGCAGGCTTCATAGGGTTGCCAGCTCTGAATTCGAAAATACCTGGAGGTTTTGGGGTAGAGACTGGGAAGAGTGGGGCCTGGCAAGGGGAGGGCCCCCCACAGGATGCAGTGCCGTAAAGTCCACCTTCCGAAGCAGCCGTTTTCCCCGGGGGAACCGATCTCTGTCGTCTGGACCCCAGTTGTAATTTCAGGAGACCTCCAGCCACTGCCTGGAAGCCGGGAATGCCTGTTTGCCCGTGAGGTGCTTCAAGGCCTCGACTTTCACACACGCAGGGTGCAGAAGAGACCCCTGCTCAGATGCGTCAAATGTGGGAACCGGGGAAGGGGCTGTCTTGAATCAACAGACACAAAACCGTGGCCGTGCCCCTTGGCAAGGGGGGAGGGGGGCGGATGCCAGAACAGGAGACCGGGGGGGGGCAGATGCCCAAATGTGCTTTGCCCAGATCCGGGCTTGTGTTTGCAAGAAATGTGGGCACCCTTCTGCCCGGGCCCTGGGCTCTGCGGCTTCCCCCAGTCATGTCAGCCGACCAGCTGTGGTTCCACTGGGACTCATCTGCCTCCGCGGGGCTTCAACACTCCGCCCCCCGCCCCGGCTCTGAGCCCCTGCTGCATCAGGGACCCCCCCAGCAGCCCAGGCAGTTGCGTCTCAATCTCTGGCCGTGAAGCAAGGAAGAGGGGAGAGGAAAGGCGCTCCCTCCCAGCCCCTCGACCAGGAGGTGAGATTAATCTTGGAGGCTTTCCAGGCAGAGCCTAGCTCTCCTCTTCCTCCCCCCCCGCGCTTAAGAGTTTTGCTGTTGAAAGCTGGCTTACCGAAAGGCATTACGATGGCGGTATTTAATGTCAAGTACATCAGTGCAAAAACAGAAGCTGGCCTTGTTGGGTGTACTGGTTAGGAATGCAGACTCTAATCTGGGAGAACTGGGTTTGATTCCCTGCGCCTCCACTTGCACCTGCTGGTGTGACCTTGAGTCAGTCACAAGTTCCCTCAGAGCTGTTCTCTCAGGAGTAGTCCTTGAAAGAGCTCTCTCAGCCCCACCTGCCTCACAGGGTGTCTGTTGTGGAGAAGGGGAGGGAAAGGGAGTTTGTAAGCCACTCTGAGACTCCTTTGGGTAGTGAAGGGTGGGGTATGAAATCCAATCCCCCCCCCATCATCTTCTTCTTCTTTTTCTTCTTCTTCTTCTTCTTCCTGGCAATTCTGTCCAGGTGTGCTGAAGACGAGGCTCCGGGCCCAGGCCCTCTCTCGCATCATACCCCTCCGTTTCCTTTAAGAGAAAAACCTCCCTCCTGCCAAAAGGGTGAGGATCCTTTGGCCAGACATCCACAAATCCCCAAGGCTGGAGGGTTTCGGGGGGGAGGGCTGCCCATGTCTTTGGGCAGCAGCCCCCCCCCTCCGGTAGGGATCAGCAGACGTTGAGCGTCTTCGGTCAAGAGCTGTGCTCTGACCATGAAAGGGCCCGAGAGGCACATGGAGACTTGGTGGCTGTAAAGGGGAGCCCTCTGGCCGCATCATCATGACCATCAGCTTAACATTTCCAGGCTTGAAGCCCTTTTCGTTCATTATTCATTCATCATCAGTACTATTCAAAATGGGAGGCTGACGCCCAGGAAAAAGCAGGGGCAGGAAGGATTAAAACTTGGGGCTGCTTCCGCATGGACAATTTCCTCTGGAATTTACTTACGTTGCGCACACTGTCATGAAGGAGAATCCAGATGGCGCTGTTGCCAAACTGTTCCATTCCAAACTGTTTGCTGTGGTGTCCTCCTGCCTTTCGGAAGTCCTGGTTTGTGGGGATTTTTCTGTCACGGGGTGCAACTGCAGCACTAGCCTGCCCAGTGTGGATCGGCAAAGTGTTCCTGGTAAGCCTGTCAGGAAGAGGTGGCACGGCTGGGGGGGGGGAAACCGCCCTACCCTGTCCTGCTCTGCTGGCTTGCATCACCTTGCCCACACGGTTCCTTCCTCCACAGAGCACAGCGGGCATTGGGCCGATCAGAGTAATCGGGCACAAGCCAAGCCATTCTCCCACACAAGCGCCACCAAAACCGGCCCACGGGAACACTCATGGGCAGTTGAATAGTGTTGCCAACCTCCAGGTGACAGCTGGAGATCTCCTGGGGTGACAAATGATCTCCAGGTAGCAGAGATCAGCCCACCTGGGGAAAATGGCCCCTTGGGAAGGTGGGCTCCGTGGCAGTTTGTTGCAGTGGTCAAGAGCACAGACTCTAATCTGGAAAACTGGGTTTGATTCCCCACTCCTCCTCCACATGCAGCTGCTGGTGTGACCTTGGGTCAGTCACAACTTCTCTTGGAGCTGTTCTCTCAGGAGCAGTCCTCAGGAGAGCTCTCTCAGCCCCACCTACCTCCCAGGGTGTCTGTTGTGGGGAGGGAAAGGGAAAGGAGATTGTGAGCCGCTCTGAGACTCCTTCAGGTAGTGGAGGGTGGAGTAGCGATCCCATCTCTTCTTCTTCATTATATCCTGGCTAAGGTCCCTCGCCTCTGCCCTCCTGAGGCGCCACCCCCACAGTCTCCGGGGCTGGCCACCCTGTGAGTGCTGCAGACCCCGTTCATTCCCACAGGAGCCCTGCCTCACGGGTTGGTCACCACAGGAAGGACTGGCAGAGGAGAGAGGCGGCCTTTGGGCTTCCCAAAACACCCTGGGCTAAGCCGGCCCACCCCGCCTGCCCACACCTGTGGTGTTCCGAGCCGTGCCAGGGACGCAGCTGTCTGGCCGGTCAAGACAAGGAAGACGTCCATCTTCCTCTGAGGAGTTTCAGCACGGGGCGGGGGAGGCCTCCTCCTCCTCCTCCTCCACCACCCTGGAAGGGGGGGGGATGTTTCATGCCCGACTCAGCTGGAATCCCCCCCCAGCCTTTCAACTTCTGGCTCTCTCTCTCGCTCGCTCTTGCTCTCTCATGCCAAGGGAGCCGCCGAGATTTATGGCTCTGTCTTCTTTGAGCGATACTTCAGGCCTGTGGGGGGGGGGAGAAAGCGGCCTGCTGGGGTGTCTTCTGGTTCCTGAAGTGGGGGGGGGGAGTCCACCGGTTCAAAGGGGTTTCTCCTGAGCCAGATCTTTGAAAAAGCCCGTCCAGCCCAGGCATCCAAGACATGGCCCAGGGAGACGGTCGCCCTTTGGAGGACTGGGTCAGTCACAAGCTCTGTCAGAGCTGTCCTTGAAAAAGAGCAGTTTCTGTCTGAGCTCTCTCAGCCCCGCCTACCTCACAGGGTGTCTGTTGTGGGGAGGGGGAGGGAAAGGAGTTTGTCAGCCGCTCTGAGACTCTGAGTGAAGGGTGGGGTCTAAATCCAATCCTCCTCCTCCTCCTCCTCCTCTTCTTCTAAGAGTCTATGATTCTACTGGTCTGACCCAGCAGGGCTCCTCTGGTGTCCTCCTCAGGGGAAGCCCTCGGCCTCCCTGCCCTGTTGCTGGCCCTCCAGAGGAGCTGGTTGGCCACAGTGTGAGAAAAGGATGCTGGACTAGATAGAGTCGATACCGACTCCATATCAGGAGAAACTTCCTGACTGTCAGAGTGGCTGAGCAGTGGGACAGGCTGCCTCGGGAGGTGGTGGAGGCTCCTTCGCTGGATGTTTTCGAACGGAGGCTGGGCAGCCATCTCTCGGGTATGTTGTAGGGGGCTCTCTTTCGGCTACGCTCCTGCAGAGCGCCGGGGGGTGGACTAGATGACCTGCAGGGTCCCTTCCAACTCTCACATTCTAAGACCAGAAGCCCTCGGGGACAGGCTTGGCATCCGGGGGGGGCAGCACTGAGGCCTGCATGTCCTCTGAGGTAGGACGAGGGAGTGCTCCGTCCGCCTGCCAAGGAAGGGAAGCTCCCCCAGTCTGTCTGTTCAAGGGAAGAGGAGGAGGAGGAGGAGGAGGAGGCCTTGCAGGGCCGTTTGTGCTGCCAAGTGATGAGCTCACACGCACACACACACAGACACACACCCAGAGCCCATTAGCACATCAAATGGAGCTGGGCGGGTGTGGGAGCCTGGGAACGGCTGCCCCCGAACGGCATGAGCCCCGCGCCCGAGCCAGGATCCCTTTACAGCCTCCGCCGGGTTATTGGACAGATTTAAAGTCCCGCAAGTTCCCCTGAAGGTTGCCGTTCGGCCTTTGAAGTGGATAGTGTTTGGATTGTGTTTCCTTTGGCCATTTATCTGGGCGGCCAGGCAGCAACCCAACTCCCTCCTGCGGGCGGGCGGCTGGGGGGAGCGGGAGGGGGAGGCTTGTGGGTGAAAGGGGGCCCGATGCTGAGAACCGCCCCACCACTGGGCAGGGGCTCCCGGGGGACCCAGCCCTGCACCCCTTGTCCTCGAACAGGGACCATTGCAAAGCCGGACAGCCTGAAGACCACCGCATCCCAGGAGTGGTGGCTGGACCCCAGTGGCAGGGCAGTGTGTACGTGGGCAGCTGGGAGGAGCCTCACTGGGCACGGCAAAGCACACCTGGAGCCTTCAGCAGAACTGGTCAAATGGAACATAAGAAGATAAGAGAAGCCCATGTTGGGTCAGGCAGTCCAACACTCTGGGTCACACAGGGGCCAAAAATACCCGGTGCCATCAGGAGGTCCACCAATGCAGCCAGGACACTAGAAGCCCCTCCCACTGTTGACCAGGCACCAAGAAGACAGGGCATCACTTGCCCCAGAGTCCCTACCTATAACTTGTGGCTCATAGCCACTGATGGACTTCTGCTCCAGATGCTTGTCCAATTCCCCCTTGAAGCCGTCCATGCTTGTAGCTGCCACCACCTCCTGTGGCAGTGAATCCCAGGTGTTAATCCCTCTCTGGGTGAAGAAGGACTTCCTTTTATGATGATGATTGACATTTTCCCTGTAAAGAGAGGCGACTGGGGGTGTTTTCTTGCCCCATCCCTTGGCCTGAAGCCTGAAGGGCGGCCTGTGGGTGAGCACCCGGCTCGCGCTTGGCAGGGCCGCTTCCTGGCAGCCAGTTCTAGTGCCAGTCCACAGAAGGGCAGTGCTGTCATGAACAGTTGCAGCGGCCGGACACTGAATCAGACCCCCCGCCCCAGTCCACCGAGGTCAGGATTGTCTGCTCGGCCTGGCAGCCATTCTTCAGGGTCTCGGGCAGAGAAGGGTCTTTCACGTCACCCCCTACCTGAGGTCCTTTTTACCTGGAGACGATGGGGATTGAACTGGGGACCTTCCACACACCAAGCAGAGGCTCTTCCACTGAGCCACGGCCCCTCTTTAGAACTCTCCAGGGTCTCAGCAGGCGGATGTCTTTTGCATCACCTCCTGCCTGGTCCTTTTTAACTGGAGATGCCGGGGATTGAACCGGGGACCCTCTGCATGCCAAGCAGAGGCTCCGCCACTGAGCCACGTCCCCTTCCTCCTACCCTTTTGCACCCAGATTGGGGAAGGTCCTAACATCCAGTGTGGTTTAGCCGTCAGAGTGCCAGACAATGAGACCCAGGTTCAAATCCCCTCTCTGCCATGGAACCCTGCTGGGCGACCTTGGGCCGGTCACACTCTTTCAGCCTCACCTACCGCAGGGGGTTGTTGCGAGGGTAAAGTGGAGGAGGGGGGATGATGTCAGCAGCTCTGGGGGCTCCCGGGGGAGGACAGGCGGGGTAGGAGTCAGGTCAAAAAACGCTGCCCTGCAGCCCAGGCCTCTGGCCCGTTCCTTCGGGGCCTGCTGTGGCTGCCGCTCTGCCCGGAGGCAAAGGCCGGCCGTCCTCCTGGCGGCTCTCGATGTTGTTGTTGTTTGGAAACAGGCTGGCCGGTTACCAGCGATGATGATAACACGCGGGGCGGGTTCCGCTCTCCGAACAGGGCCCAGCTTTTCTCATGAGTCTTCTGGCTGGCTCAGCTGCAGCTCCGAGGCGGGACGGCTGCAAAGGGCTCCCCGCTTGGTTTTTGCAGCCTCCGCTTCTTCTTCGGGGAGACTCAGCACCCACACTCCCTCTAAGCCGTGGAGTCTCGTGAGCAAAAATTCCACTTTGTGAGCTCCTGGCATTGAAGTTGGGAGCCAGCGATTTGGCTCTTGCATCAGTTAAATCTGCTCTGGAGCCCTCCTTCCTGAGCCGAGGCAAAAGTGTGTGAGCCGGAGGCTAAAAAACAGTGAGCTGGCTCACACGAACTCAGCGTAGAGGGGACACTGGAGGTGGGTTGTGGTGTCGGCGATTCTGCTTTTGGTCTTTGACTGCCGAGAGACCCCTTCCCAGCCCTCCTGCAGGAAAGTCAGCAGTACTCGGGGGAAATGTTTCTTTCCAGCGTTTAAGATTCAGAAAGCTCAGGCGACTGCGTTCATGTTTATTATGGGAATAAATAAAGAATCCCCCAATTTATTTTGGATTCCACGGGCCCAGTTTTCTACACTCGGGTTTCTGAGGGGCTTCACCTCCCGGCCCACACCTTGCTGTGGGGAAACACTGATACTGAAGGCGATTGCCTGCGATTCATCTCTTAGACATGCCTGACGTACTCAAATGCTTTACGGAAAATATGGAATATTGACTTTCAAATTTTACTTGACTTGTCTGAAGAAGAGTTTAAAAGAAGACGCTGCGCCGTTAATATTGGTCCTTCTCTGATGAAGACTTTGGAAATGAACATCACACCCGAAAATGTTGTTAGATGGAGATTGATTTTTGGACCTTCTTTGTATTTTGCAGACCCTGTGGTTTATTATTGAACACTTAGAGCTTTGTTTAGATTAAAACAGATACGGTTGCGACGTTACTTTAATGTTGGGATAGCGTGTTACACAGCTCTGTTGTCTTACTGTCACGAAACAAATCACTCCTGAGAGCCAGGTTTTTTTGCATAGGACCACAGGCACAAACCGAGCCAAAACGGGACATTTTCCCCAGAGCCCTTGACTGCCATCGAAAAGCAGATGCCGCTGCGACCCCCAAAGTCATAGAATCCCGGCGTTTGGGAGGGGCTGACCTGGTCTCTCGCACAGCACAGGAGATCCAGACCGGAGCATCCCAGACGCATGGCTGCCGTCAAGTGGCCCTGAAGAGCGAGAAGACGTGGTCCTCAATGGTGCAAACTGCTCAGGCGTGGGTGGACATGCGTGACGCTGCCTGATACAGAATTGGGACTTTCTTTGGCCCACCAAGGTCGGTACACCAAAGATCTCCAGGGACTCAGGCGGAGGGCTTCCCCGTCACCTCCTGCCTGTGAGAGAGCCCATGTGGGGCAGTGATTAAGAGGGTCTGACTAGTATCCGAGAGACCCAGGTTCAAATCCCCACGCGTGCCGCAGAGGCTTGCTGGGGGTGACCCTGGGCCAGTCACGCAATCTCAGCCGAACCCTCCCTCCCAGGGTTGTTGTGAGGACAAAACGGAGGAGGGGAGAAGAGTGTGAGCCACGTTGGGTCCCCACTGGGGAGAAAGGAGAGGTACGAATGAATTAAGTAAATAAGGAAATAAATAAAAATGTTCCTTTTAACTGGAGGTGTTGCCGGGGCTTGAACCTGGGACCTTCTGCCTGCCAAGCGGAGGCTCTGCCCCCGAGCCACAGCCCTTCAGTCTCAGTGTCAAGGATAGTTTTGCCTACTCAGACGGGCAGCTGCTCTCCAGGGGCTCGGGTGGGATCATTTCACATCACCCCCTACCTGACTCTTTTAACTGGAGAGGTCAGGAATTGAACTAGCAGGGAATTAGATGAACATCTGGAGCAGAGGTCCATCAGTGGCTATTGGCCACAAGGTGTAGACGGGGACTCTCGGTCTGGGGCAAGGGATGCTCTGTCTTCTTGGTGCTGGGGGGTCAACAGTGGGAGGGCTTTCTAGTGTCCTGGCACCAATGATGGACCTCCTGAGGGCACCTGGTATTTTTGGGCACTGTGGGGCACAGAGTGCTGGACTGGATGGGCCATTGGCCTGATCCAGCATGGGCTTCTCTTATGTTCTTTTGTTCTTAACCCAGACCCTTCTGCTTGCCATTGGTCCTCTCCCACAGGTGCACAAGGATAAGGAAGAGACTCTGTCGCTCTATCTGTACACAGTGGGAATCAGTGCTCCCTCTCAGCTGTGGAGTCTTGTGAGCAAAAATCCTACTTTGTGAGCTACGGGCATTAAAGTGGGGAACGAGCCATTTGGCTGCTGCATCAATGAGTTTGCTCTCTGGGGCCCTCCTTCCTGAGCCGAGGCAAATATGTGCGAGCTGGAGGCTAAAAAACGGTGAGCTAGCTCACACTCACTCAGCTGAGAGGGAACACTGGTGGGAACGGCGTTGGGCACGCTCCGTGGCTGATGCGTGGAATAAAGGCCCACCACGGCATGAGGGATGGCTCACCAGGCCAGGACTGGATTGGTGCTGCTTGGGGCATGGACTGACCACCTCATGGCACCGAGGGGGACACAGTCACGTGTTCCCATAAGCTAGTCTTGCTGGGGGAAATACCAGCACCACATACTGCGTTGGGGGGGGGGGAGTACGGACGGCGTGACATGAGAAACCGATCTGACGAGTGGGAAAGGGCCCAGTTATCAGGTCCCTTTACCGGGGAGGGGGAAGGCCAATTAATTTTAATGGCGCTTCCAAGTTTTGCTCAAAGGGGCCGGTGTGTTGTCTCTCTTGCAAGCGATCTGGGCGTGAGCTTCTTGCTATCTGTGATTCATCTGGAGAGGAAATAAAAACCATCCCTCCTCAATTCTCGATCCAAGAAACCTGCCGAGAAGCCAGAGTCTGCTGAGGCCGAGGGTTTCGGGCTCTCGCTGATCGCTGGAGTCGACGGCCCCCGTGGGTGGGGGCAGGCCCTGCCCTTGACCCGGATCCACAATTCAGAGGGTTTGGTTTGTTGCTTTTCAAAGAAGGAAAATACAGCTGAAATAATATATATAAAAAAGCAGCTCGTTCTCTCTTTCATTTTGCAAACGAAAACACGGCTACCGCGAGCGCTTTGCCTCTGTTCGGACATGCGCCGTCCAGAGCCCAAGAAAACCACAAGGGACCACCGACGCTCAGCTTGGAAAGTTTTTAATGGAAAGCTGCATAGAAAATACTCCAGATTTATTCATTTTTTGGCCACTAATTTCATAGCTATATACATGATTAAAACGGTAACGACAAACTTCCCAGACTGAAAAGACAGTCAGCGGCATGCATTTGGCGACTTTTTGTTGTTGTTGTGGAAAGGATGTATCGCACCACCAACGTGTGCGCCAAAGGTGTGGTGGGGAAGGAGGGGGAACGGCAACTTTCATTGTTACCGGGATTTCTTGGGATCGACACGCACACCTACACACACAGAGAGACGACACACATAGGATACAGAGGAACACCCAGGGTCAATGCTTCGTGCTAGCACCAGTTTCCTTTAAAAGTATACACAACCAAAAGAGAGAAAGAGAGATCTCCTTTCAAAATGAATATTGGAGAGGATAAGAAAACTAATTTCTTAACACATTTCTTTTTCCAAAAAAAACCCCTTCTGCATTAACACTACAGTAGGAATACATGACATTCACGTCGCAGAAAGCTCAGGGACCCTCTCGCTGGCAAAGGAACAGCCAGGGTGCCTTTAGCGAAGGGGTCCGGGGAGAGAAGCAGAGAGGCCAGTCAGGGTGACCCGGGGCTGTTCTACGAGGGAAGGCACAAAGGGAGGGTCGAGGCGCTGTTCTCTGCACAGGGAGAGCCCCGGCAGGGCAGGGCCGGTCCGTGGGGTGCAACCCACGGGAAGGCCTCCTGACACAGGCTGCTGCGTTCGGTTGGCTGTGAGCAGGAGGGCTTCCCGATTGGTCGTGCCCGGTGTCAGTTAGTGGGCTGGGCGGAGGGACAGGAACCGTTTGGCCTTGGGGGTCATGCCACAGGGAGAAGCCACGGCTGCCCCACAGCCCAAGTACGGAGTTTGCACATTTTGACACAACAAAGAGGACTTATTTTAGAAGGAAGGAGAGAAGAGAGTATCCAGATGCTTTCAAGCCTCGGGAGTCCCTGTTAGACCACTGATGGAAGCCACCCCTTCCCCCCCTTCCCCGCTGCTGTAGGCTGAGGTTTCTCTTGGGAAGAGCAGGGCCTTCGCCCCCCTGGCCCCGTAGGTCCTCCTGCGGAGCAAACGGCAGCCCTCCTGGTGGATCGGGTCCTTCCAGAGCCGCCTTCCTCCTCAGGCAAGGGTGGGGCGTGGATCGGGAGGAAGCCGTTTCCCACCGGCCTGTACAAACGCCTGGTTTCTGGACTGCAGGGAACCCGCGGCAGACTTGAATGCTGAGCCCGGTTGCGATTCGAGGGTGGTTGTTTTTTTAAAAAGTTCTCTTTACAATTCCTGAGTGCACGCGTCCCCACAAAGGAATCCCGGGGGTGGCGGGGCCGCCGGGGACTCCTCCTCGCCTCTCTTCTTACGAGTTCTTCTGCGGGATCTTTATCGTCACCGTCTTCACTTCGGAATACTCCCGCAGTCCGCACTCGCCCCTGGGGACCAAGCAGAGCACAGGTGGGATCGGGGACCCCGTCACTGGCAAGCGCGCGAAAGGGCTCCCTGAGCCAGGATGCGCCAAAGCCCGAAGCTGCAGCCCTCGAGAGGGGGGAGGGGGGCAGGTCGGGGGGGGAGCAGAGCGTTGTTGCGGGAGGGAGAGCTCCGACCCGCAGGGAACAAGGCAGGCCTCTGGCACCCCCTCCCCCCCCCATGCCCTGCGGAGCCTTTCCTGGGGGACCGGGCAGGTGCAACGCCAAGGCTCCCTCTAAGCTGCGGAGTCTCGTCAGCCAAAATTCTACTTTGTGACCTACTGAGATTAAAGTGATGAGTGAGCCATTTGGCTGCTGTGTAAATTAGTCTGCTCCGGAGCCCTCCTCCCTGAGCGAAGACAGAAATGTGTGAGCCGGAGGCTAAAAAACTGGGAGCCAGCTCACACTCACTCAGCTCAGAGGGAACACGGCTCGCCACCCGCCCTGCCAAGCTTCCATCCAGCCGCAGCCCAGCTCCAGGGAGGGGCTCTCTGCTCTGCCCGTCTGTAGGAACCCAAATCTTGTGTGTTGCCCGGCTGCCCCCCCATCCCTCTCCCGGGGAGGGGGGCACAGCAGCAGCCCACCAGGAAAGCACGTGAGGGAGAGCAGCCCACTTACATTTCTCTCCCGTTGCCGGACATTTTGAACCCTCCGAAGGGACTCTGGGCGTTTAAGGCATTGTAGCAGTTGACCCTGTCCAAGGGAAAGAGAAGGTGGCGGTCAGGGAGCCCTGCAGTCCCACACACAGCAGCCAGGCGTCCCTCGGCCGCTGCAGCCAGACAGCCGGGATCCCTCGGCCCCCGGGAGGGGCGGAGGCAGGGCTGAGCACACAGGTGGCCCCGTTGCATCTTTGAGGCCGGCGCTCTCCTCCTCCTCCTCCTCCATGAGGAGACTTTCGAAAGCCAGTTCCATGGGCTGTTTGCAACAGCTTGTGCTCTCCTCAGTTTATGAGCATCAGCTCTCCCCCTCCATGTCACCAGGTGCACACAGAAACATGGCCTAAAATCAGTGCTGGGATTGTGCGTCCCCTTGCACCAAAGCGTTTTACTGATGTGCACGTAGAGAAGAAGAGATGGGATTTCTACCCCGCCCTTCACTACCCGAAGGAGTCTCAGAGTGGCTTACAAACTCCTTCCCCTTCCCCTCCCCACAACAGTCGCCCTGTGAGGTCGGTGGGGCTGAGAGAGCTCAGACAGGGACTGCCCTTGAGAGAACAGGTGAGAGAACTTGTGACTGACTCAAGGTCACACCGGCAGCTGCATGTAGAGGAGGAGTGGGGAATCAAACTTGGTTCTCCCAGATTAGAGTATGTGCTCCTAACCTCTACACCAAACTGGCTCTCTACCCCTGCCCATCAGGAAAACACCACACAAAAAGAATCTTGATCCAGCCCCTCTGCATTATTGCACGGAGATTGCTTTTTTGCTTTGTTTTACCAGCATGCACGTGCCTTGCGCTAAAATCCATGGCAGATTTCTAATGTGCAGGGTTCTGTGTGAGATTCATGTCAGTGGGGAGCATTGCTAGCACATGGGCTCTGTTTCGCAAACAAGACCAGGAACTCTAAAATCTTGGAAGAAATGCGCAGCGTAATCCTAACCAGAGTTGCACCTTCTAAAGCCACTGACGACAGTGGGCTTGCAAGGACATAGCTCTGCTTAGGACCACAGCGTCGGAGGAGGAGAATTTCGGAAGGAGCCCCCGAACGGCAGCCTCACCAGACAGTCCCCGCCTGCATCGCTGCTGAGACAGTCAAGGCCTTGTTGAGGTCATTGGTGAAGACGGCGGCGACCAGCCCAAAGTCGGAGTTGTTGGCCCGCTCGATCACTTCGTCCATGGTCTTGAACCGCAGGATTTCTTGGACAGGCCCAAAGATCTGCAAGAGAAACAGAAGCCTTGCCTGGCAAAGAGGTTGGATGTCTTACTGGGATTTCAGCAGAACCCGAGTTCCAGTGCAGCTAGATTCGATTCCAGGATTCCAAGATTTTTTGGAGGGGGGAGGGGGAGGGATATGAGCTTTTGAGAGTGGACGCCCCCTTCATCAGAGCTCTAGTGGTCTGCCCGGGCTGAGTGCCAGGATCAGAGAAGAGACTGGATTTGTACCCTGCCCTTCACTACCCAAGGGAGTCTCAGAATGGCTTACAAACTCCTTTCCCCTCCCCTCCCCACCACAAACACCCTGTGAGGCAGGTGGGGCTGAGAGAGCTCTTGACAGAAACTGTCCTTTTTTCCAAGGACAGCTCTGACAGAACTACGGCTTGCCCAAGGTCATCCAGCCAGGTGCGAGTGGAGGAGGAGTGGGGAATCAAACCCAGTCCTCCCAGATTAGAGTTCCCCCACTTAACCACTACGCCAAACTGAAAGAAGACTGTGCCTCTGAGCATGGGCAGATTAAATCTCACCGCTGCCCATCCCCACACACCCCACACCCCGCAATGCATCAGTGAGGATTCCTTTCTTCACCTGCCTGTAATGAAAAACATCGGGGGGGGGCATGGGCCCTGGATAATTCCCCTTGGCAACGCTCCCCCTGTGCACCCCTAACTGCATTTAGGAGGCGGGGGGGCTGGAAGAGCCGTCTGAGGGGATGGGAGGCTGGCAGTGTCACCCCTGGGCTTCAGGGGGGGGTGGTCTGTCTTCCCCCCCAGTTCTGGCCAGGGCTGGCCCTGCTTGGCTCCCAGGATTGGAGCAGACTGGGCTAGCCGGGGCCTTCCGGACCAGGAGACAGTCCTCCCGGACAAAGAGCCCAAAGTGCAGACCCACAGCCAGGACCTTTTAAATTACACTTAAATTAATCTGGATGCTGGCCTTTCAAAGGAGGCGGCTCCGAGCCGGACTCTTGCCCTTCCTTTCAAGGGACGGGGCAGCGAGCGGGTCAGTTCCCAAGAAGAAACAGCTCAGAGGGAATCCCACTGCCTTCAGAGGGCATTTAAAAGACTTCTGAGTTCTCTTCCAGGGGGGAAGGAAGCTTCGAAGGGCACCCAGGACGCAGTGATCCCTCTCAGCTGAGTGAGTGTGAGCCAGCTCACAGTTTTTTAGCCTCCGGCTCACAGATTTTTGTCTTCGCTCAGGAAGGGGAGGGCTCCAGAGCAAACTCACTTATGCAGCAGCCAAACCGCTCGCTCACCACCTTAACGCCAGCGGCTCACGAAGTAGAATTTTTGCCCACGAGACTCACAGCTTAGAGGGAGCATTACTCAAGAGTGGTGCCTTCAGTACATCTCCCGCATCTTTCTTGCCCTGGGAAAGGGAACTCAAAGGGCATCTAAATGCCTTCTGAGCTGTCTTTCCCCAGGTCTCATGATGCCCCCCCCCAAATTCCACAGCGGGAGGGAGAGAGGAAGCCCGAGGGGAAGCCGCTGTGGTGCTCCCACCCTGTCCACCGCCAGCAGCAGGCAGCAGGGGTCTCTCCTCAAAAGTAAGGATTCTGGCATGGCCATCTGTGGGGCGGGGCTTTTAATGAACGGGGCAAGGCCCCGAAATGCCCCACTGTAGCTCTGGGCCTGCCAGTGTGTGGATCGGGGCCATACTTTTGCTTGGAACGAAAGGGCAACGCTCCAAGGCAGTGTCCCCTCCAAGCTGAGTGAGTGTGAGCCAGCTCACCGCTTTTTAGCCTCCGGCTCACACATTACTGCCTTCGCTCAGGAAGGAGGGCTCCAGAGCCAACTAATTCATGCAGCAGCCCAATCGCTCCCTCACAGCTTGAATGCCAGCAGCTCCCACAGTAGAATTTTTGCTCACGAGACGCCACAGCTTAGAGGGAGCCCAGCTCCAGAGTCCCGCCAGGCCTGGGGTGTGTGTGTGAGGGGGGGGGTTGCGCAGTGCTGGGGCAAGGGCCCACCTCTTCCTTGGCGATGCGCATGTCGTCGGTCACGTTGGAGAAGACGGTGGGCTCAATGAAGAAGCCCTTCCGGCCCAGGCCTTTGCCGCCGCACTCCAACCGGGCCCCCTCGCTGACGCCGCTCTGGATCAGCTCCAGGATCTTGTTGTACTGTTTCTTGTCGATCTGGAGGGGCGGGGAAGGAAGACAGAGAAGAAAGAGGAGGCCTCAGATTCCTCCCGGGGCTCCTGGGGGAGTTCCACCCCAGTGGGGACGCCCCAAAGAAACACGCCGGTGGATGATCTCCTGCAGCCTTCTGCACCCCCCGGGCAGGGATCTCGGCTGCCAGCTCACCATGGCTCCTTCTGGGTAAACGACTCGTGGAAACTGAAGTGCAGAAGGCTGCACAGCCCCATCCCCAGACAGCTCACGTGGACACACCAGAAGCGGCCGGACACTGAGTCAGGACCCCCCCCCTCGGTCCACCCAGTTCACTCAGGCCGGGAGCCACTCGCCAGGGTCTCAGGTGGGGGTCTTTCCCATCACTTCTTGCCTGGTCCTTTTTAACTGGAGGTGCTGCTGGGAATTGAACCTGGGACCTTCTGCCTGCCAAGCAGGGGCTCTACCACTGAGCCACGGCCCCTCCCCCTATGATACATGAAGCTGCCTTCTACTGAATCAGAGGCCCTTAGTCCACCAAGGTCAGGATTGCCTACTCAGACTGGCAGCCGCTCTCCAGGGTCTCGGGCAGAGAGGTCTTTCCCATCACCTCCTGCCTGGTCCTTTTAAACTGGAGATGCTGGTGGGGATTGAACCTGGGACCTCCTGCCTGCCAAGCAGAGGCTCTGCCACTGAGCCACGGCCCCTCCAGGGCAGTAGGCGACCAGGAAGCCTCCCAGGCAGTGGAAGGGCCAGCCTTCTCGGGCTCCTCTCATACCTGTGGCCCTTGCTCCGTGGCCGGGTCGAAAGGGCTCCCCACCGCCCTCCTCTTGGCCCGTTCGACGCTCCTCCGGACAAACTCCTCGTAGATGGGCTCCTCCACGTAGACCCGTGAGCCGGCGGTGCAGCACTGCCCTTGGTTGAAGAAGACCCCCTGGTGAGCCTGCTCGACGGCGTAGTCCACTGCAAAGACCAGGAAGCCACGTGCTGAGCCCCCTCGTCCCACATCTGTCGTGCCCGTGCCCACGGCAGAGGCCTCACCCCTGCACAGCCTGGGAAGGGCGCTGGGCGACTTCAAAGCAGAGGAGCACTGTGCCTGCGTGTGGACGTGGGAGGGGAGGGGAGGGGAGGGGGTCGGACATCAAAACATCCCCACACATGTGCGGAGCGGACCCTGCGGGGGCTGAGGAAGATTCATGCGTTTTGTGTCGGGATTCCTGTAAGGACGGGGCGAGATCAAAAGGCCTTCAGGGCCCAGGGTGGGCGGGGAGATACCCGGCGGGAGGTGAGTCACATTGGAGCCAACAATGGAGTAATTAATGCTCGGCCTGCCCGGCTCAGATGCTGGGCGGTGGTTAAACCACAGGCGCAACTCAGACCTCGGCGGCCCGTTGTGGAAACTACAACGGAGGCGCTGAGGACGAACCTCCAGAGGGAAAGGCCCCACGTAAGACGGTCAGAGTTGGAACACACCGAGGGGCCATCGAGTCCCCCGCGAAAAACTGAAATAAACCCTTGCCTCTCCAACTCCTTTAGGGATCTGGCCCCGAAGATGCCCGGCTGACCTTGACCAGAGCCAGGGCTTTCTCGGCCCTGGCTCCGACCAGGCGGAACTCTCCTCCAACTTCCACCAGGGCCCTGCGGGACTTAATGCCTTTCCACAGGGCCCGTAAGGCAGAGATGTTCCGCCGGGCTTTTGGCTGAGGACAGCGATGGCTTTCCATCAGAGCCGGCACCCTCCTCTCCCCTTCCCTCCTGCCCTCTTCGGCCTCCTCCTCAACTGACCCACGGGACAGAAGGACAGTCCAGAGCAGTGCTCCCTCTCAGCTGAGTCAGTGTGAGCTAGCTCACAGTTCTTTAGCCTCCGGTTCAACTTTTTTTCCCTTAGATCAGGAAGGAGGGGCTCCAGAGCAGATTGATTTATGCAGCAGCCAAATCGCTCGCTCAGAACTTTAATGCCAGGAACTCACAAAGTAGAGTTTTTGCTCACAAGACTCCACAGCTTAGAGGGAGAGTTGGTCCAGAGATGGTTTCAGATCAGATTATGGATGCCATCTGGAGATTATCAAATTAGGAATAATTGATCTGCCAATTTTAATCTGTATATTTTGTATGTGTTTTAGCTTGTTGTGTTCTCAGGGACTGGGCAATTCAGAAGTTCAACAAATAATAATATAAATTATTATTATTACTATTATGTGAGCAATCTGATCCTATGACTCTCTAAGGGCTTGTAGGTGTTTCTTTGATGCTCACTCAAACAGAAGAAGAAGAGGAGGAGGAGGAGGAGATGGGATTTATACCCCGCCCTTCACTACCTGAAGGAGTCTCAGAATGGCTTACAAACTCCTTTCCCTTCCTCTCCCCACAACAGACACCGTGTGAGAAAGGTGTGGGGCTGAGAGAGCTCTTTTGAGGACTGCCCTTGAGAGAACAGCTCTGGGAGAACTTGTGACTGACCCAGGGCCACACCAACAACTGCATGTGGCGGAGGAGTGGGGAATCAAACCCGGTTCTCCCAGATTAGAGTCCGCGCACTTAACCATGACACCAAACTGGCTCTTAAGCACTGCACCAAAAGCAGGACAATGCCAGACCGTGAGTCCAGAATCTCCTTTGAGACCGACCAGAGTTTCAGGGTGACTCGCAAAAGCTGACACTCTGAAACCTTTGCGGGTCCCTATGGTGATGCTGGACTCAAATCCAGCTCTTCTGCCTAGGAACAACACAGCCACCCTCTGGAACAATGGCAAAGCTCCAACTCCTCAGAGAGCAGGGGTGGCTGCCACTCCTTGCTGCAGACGGATCCCAGACACTGCTGCGTGACGCGTGAAATGGGCCCCGGGAGCAGAGGAGGGAGAGGAACAGCCTTGACCAAGGCTTCGGGTTCAGGGCGCAGAGCCAAGAAAACCACGTCCAAATGAAGACGGAAGGCAACTGGGCACCAGCAGGGTTCCCTCCAAGCTGAGTGAGTGTGAGCAAGCTCACGGTTTTTTAGCCTCCGGCTCACACATTTTTGTCTTAGCTCAGGAAGGAGGGCTCCGGAGCAAACTAATTCATGCAGCTGCCAAATGGCTCGCTCACAACTTTCATGCCAGGAGCTCACAAAGCAGAATTCTTGCTCATAAGACTCCACAGCTGAGAGGGAGCACTGCTGGGCACCACGACCTCAGACCCAATCCAGGTCAGGAATGGCCTCAGTTGCCCTGACAGATGATGGCTGCCAGGACAGGGAACAACAAGGCCCTCGGAGAGACTCCTGGACTTCCTGGGGGCTTTTGAGGCCACTGACGGGACTCTTCCTCCTGGAATGACTTGGCTGGTGGGGGGTGGGCGGGCAGGGCACTGGGCTGCTGTATGGCCACTCAGATTTGATTGCCCAGTTCCACAGTCTGGAATAAGAATGAGGAAGCGCTGTGTGTGTGTGTGGGGGGAGGCTCTGCAGTAGATCCACCCGCCCCCCATTCCCATCCCGGCATCTCCAGTTAAACCATCACAGGAGTCAGGAAGGACCTTTCCCTGCGTGAGAAGAAGAAGAAGAGGAGGAGGAGGAGGAGGAGAGATGGATTTCTACCCCGCCCTTCACTCGGAGTCTCAGAGCGGCCTACAAACTCCCTTCCCTTCCCCTCCCCACAACAGACACCCTGTGAGGTTGGAGGGGCTGAGAGAGCTCTGAGAGAACTATGGCTTGCCCGAGATCATCCAGCAGCTGCGAGTGGAGGAATGTGGAATCAAACAGGGTTTTCCCAGATTAGAGTTGGTTTTATACCCCGCCCTTCGCTACCTGAAGAAGTCTCAGAGTGGCTTACAATCGCCTTCCCTTCCTCTCCCCACAACAGGCAAATGGGGCTGAGGGAGCTCTTTCGAGGACTGCTCCTGAGAGAACAGCTCTGAGAGAACTGTGACTGACCCAAGGTCACACCGGCTGGCTTCATGTGGAGGAGGAATGGGGGAATCGAACCCAGTTATCCAGCTTAGAGTCCCCGTCTCTTAACCACCACACCAAGAGAGATGTTTCCATGGACAGACACGTCTAGTCAACTACACCAGACGGTGGCCCAGACGGATCCTCACGGGCTCCTCAGAAACCCCAGGGGAGAGGCGGGAAACGCCTTGCAGGATGCCACCAGGCCAGGGGCGAGTTCCTTCCCTCACCAGAACCCAGCGCTCGCTTCTCAACCCTGCCCTGAGTCGACCTTCCCCCAGGGGGATGCATGCGTCATCCCGCGCACCAGAAATCTGCGGCCCAGCCCCACTGTGTGGCCAGAAGCCAAACCTTTGGGGGACACCGTGGGGGAGGCGAGGCGCTAACAGAAGAGAGGGAGACGCGGGAGCTTCATCCTAAGATCAGAAGCCTTTGAGCTGCAGAGGGCTGGGCCTCCGGGCGAGGAGGGGCTTCCCCATTGTCCCCCGGTGCCCAGAAGGGGCTGCTGCGAGGGTGTGCAGCAACCCCGCCTCCACCCCTCCTGGAGGGACAGAAAACGGGTGCCCAGATGGCATGTCTTCTCTGACCGCAGCCTCCTCCCTCCTCTGGCCGCGGGAGAGCTGGATCTGGAGAACATGCCCCTTCTCCTCCTCGGCCCCCTCCCCATGCCCCGCCCGGCTCCCCCAGCACCATCCAGAGTCACAAAAACGCACACCTCGGTCGTGGTTCTCTCAGCCTCAAGCAAGCAGCAGGCAGGGCTGCCAAGCTCCAGGTGGGGACTGGAGATGCCCTGGGGTTACAACCAACGCTCCCCCTCTAAGCTGCGGAGTCCTGTGGGCAAAAATTCTACTTGGTGAGCTGCTGGCATTACAGTGGTGAGCGCGCCATTTGGCTACTGCACCAATCAGTTTGCTCTGGAGCCCTCCTTCCTGAGCCGAGACAGAAACGTTTGAGCCGGAGGTTAAAAACTGGCTCACACTCACTCAGCTTAGAGGGAACACTGGTTACAACCGGTCTCCAGACGACTGGGATCGGCTCCCCTGGAGAAAATGGGACCCCTGCTGAGCATTGTGTTCCTGTGGAGCTCCCCCCACCCCCAGCTCCTAGTCTTTTCCCGCCCTCCAAATCTCCAGAAATGCTCCAACCCTGATCTGGCTCCCCCAGACTGGGCAACTCCAGGTGTAATCCTGCTGAAGTAGCGGTCACTGGCAGCTAGCGAGCCACTGGCTTTAACCTGGCCTTAGCCAAGAGCCCCCCGGGCGGCCTCGGGCGAGGGGCTGCTCTACAAAGCCTCCTTCCCCATCTGCAAGGGATTGATAATGACCCCGGCCTACCTTACAGGACTGTTGTGTGGAAAATCATGACTGCTGAGGCCTGCTCTTTCCATGCTCGAAATTATTGTTAGCATCCTCTGGCTGTACAGCTGAGACAGAGCACGCTCACAACCAGGGCTCTTTTTGTAGCAGGAACTCCTTTGCATATTAGGCGACTCACCCCCTGATGTAGCCAATCCTCCAAGAGCTTACAGTATCCCCCGTAAGAAGAGCTCTGCAAGCTCTGGGAGGATTGGCTACATTAGGGGTCTGTTGCCTAATATGCAAAGGAGTTCCTGCTACAAAAAGAGCCCTGCTCACAACTGTGCCTTTGCTCCACCAAAAGATGCTTCGTAAAGTACACATGTAAAGTATACATGTCAAGCATTCCGTGCGCCTCGGCATCTAGTCACGCTGGCCATATGACCACAGAGATGTCTTCAGACAGCGCTGGCTCTTTGGCTTGGAAACGGAGACGAGCACCGCACCCCCAAAGAGTCGGATTTGACTGCCTTTTGAGCAAGGGAAACCTTTACCTTAAAGTACACACACACACACAAACACACAGAGTGTGCATGAAAGGCAAGAGGAGTGCTGCAGCCGACTTACAATCTGCATCTGCGAAAATAATGTTGGGGCTCTTCCCTCCCAGCTCCAGGGTCACCCTCTTCAAGTTGCTCCTCCCTGCGGCTTCTTGGATCAGCTTCCCAACCTGGAAGGAAAAGGAGAAGCCGTTGCCACCCCACAGCCCGGCTCCGAGCACCAGCCGGCCGGCTCTGCGGGGAGCAGAGAGGAAGACGCCAGTTGCAAAGCCCAAAACAGAGGCGACATCGGGACCCAGTGCTTTCCTGCAAGAGCCCAAGGAGAGGGGAGTCCATCAGAGGAAGCTCAAGATGGGTAGTCAGTCTGTAGCAGAAGAAGAGAGCCAGAGTCCAGCAGCATCTTAAAGACTAACACAGTTTATGGCTGGGTAGGGGCTGAGGTGGCTCAGAGGTTCAGACACTGAGTTGCAGACCGGTAGCTTGGCAGTTCGAGACCTGAGTGCCGCGTGACGGAGTGAGCTCCCATCTCTGGCCCCAGCTCCTGCTAGCAGTTCGAAAGCAAGAAATTGCAAGTAGCTAAATAGGGACCGCTTCGATGGGAAGGTAACAGCATTCCATGTGCCTCGGAGTCTAGTCATGCCGGTCACATGACCACGGAATCATCTTCGGACAGCGCTGGCTCGTCAGCTTGGAAACTGAGCTGAGCACCGCCCCCTAGAGTCGGATTCGACTGGCTTTTGAGCAAGGGAAACCTTTTTACCTTTAGCTAGGAGCTTTCGGGAGTGACTCCCAGAAGTGCAGGCCCTGCCACAGATTTTGTTAGTCTTTAAGGTGCCTCAGAGAAAGCGAATCTTTGCACTGAGGCAACCAAGGAGCAAAGAAACCAACATCCCCTTGCAAGACAAAAGGGCAGCTCTTACGAAGCTCTCTTCTCCCAAATCAGCCTCCTGGTCCACCAGCTTGCTCAGACTGGCGGCCGCTGTCCAGGATCTCAGGTGGAGGCCTTTCCCATCACCCACTGCCTGGTCCTTTCAACTGGAGATGCCGGGGGTTGGACCTGAGACCTTCTGCACGCCAAGCAGAGGCTCTACCACTGAGCCATCCCCCCTGAGGGTGGAGGTCTTTCCCCTCACCTGCTGCCTGGTCCTTTCAACTGGAGATGCTGGGGGTTGGACCTGGGACCTTCTGCACGCCAAGCAGAGGCTCTGCCACTGAGCCACCACCCCGCCCCAAATGTGGCATGGATTCTCCTGCCTCCTGAAAGCAGGGGGGAAGAGGCAGCTGGAAGGAATCCTGGCCCTGGACCAACCGCATCGGCCTTCCTGGCCCCTCCCCAAGGTGTGCTTGGCTGTGCCAACCCCCTGGCCGCAGAGAGGAGGCACGGCCTGGTTGGGAGAGGCAGCGGCCTCCCCTGGAGATAAGGGAGGCAGGAGTGCTGGCACCAGCAGGCGCCGCTTCCCAGCTGCTGGGCGAGGAAGAATCAGGGGGCTCCCTGGATGGATGCCAAGTGAGGCCCAGGAGGGCCGGGCAGCGGGGGCTTTGTCCCACAGGGCCTCTGCCAAGGGGGCCGCCTCCTGTGGAGCACCTCTCGGGAAGGGCCCACGGCCTGCCTTCCTGGGTGTTTCACGTTCGAGCAGAGATCCAGAGCAGGGGGGCACACGGCCAGCAGGGAAGCGGGGTAGAGCCATGGGGCCCCGGCGGAGGCTTCGAGGCAGACTGACCCAGGAGAGCGGCTGCATCGGACGAAGGGAGCCCAGACAAGAGAGCCTTGCTGGTCTCTCACACAGTGCTCCTGGGCTCAAATCTATCAGAGAACACACAGGAGGCTGCTCTTGGATAAGGGGGTTCTCTTCACAGGCAAAAGGGATGTTGCAAAAACACACAAACACACACACACCAACACACCTGCCCTAGTTCCTTCTTGCACAGGACTCCAGAGTGGCTTACAATCGCCTTCCCTTCCTCTCCCAACAACAGACACCCTGTGAGGTAGGTGGGGCTGAGAGAGCTCTTTTGAGGACTGCCCTTGAGAGAACAGCTCCGAGAGAACTTATGACTGACGCAAGGTCACCCAGCTGGAATCAAACCCCGTTCCCCCAGATTAGAGCCCGTGCTCTTAACCACGACACCAAACTGGCTCTCAAACTGGAAGGGAGCTACCCAAGAGCCCCGTGGCTCTCTCTCCAGTGGGGCGTGTGGCCAAGGAGAACTCCTCGCTGGGCTGGCCCGGGGAAGACCACACTGGTGCCCGGCGTCTGCCCCCTGCCCTGGAGAGGCTGCGGAGGTGGCCACCAGAGCCCCAGCGGGAGAGATCCCCTGGGAACTTCAGAGGGAAGCCCAGGGACTTCGGCCATCTCAGGGGCTGCGCCCGGCCCCTCCCTGGTGGACACAAGCCAAGGAGGGGTGCCGGAGGGGGCTGCTGCGAGGAGGCCTGGGCCCGGCCCCACCGGCACATCCAAGCGGGGCTCCCCACAGCTGTTTGCCGCGAACATTTGCCCGGCCCCTCCCGCAGCTTGCTTTGATGCTCTCGCCCGGCCCCCGGATGACGAATGCTGCGCTCCGGCTTGGTGACTCTAAGCCCAGGAAGAAAACACCCGCCCTGGCCCTCGCCTTGGGGGGAGGTGTGTGGGGGAAACCCCACCCGGGCCCAGAGAGCACCAGCCTCCCCCCCGCGGCCTCCGGGGAGCTGAGCTGCCTTCTGGGGCCAAGTTGTTTCCTCCAGAGGGGAGCTGGGGCTGAGCAGAGCCACGCTCGCTTCCCCGGCCACTGTGCCTGCTCAGGGCGGCCAAGAGCATCCGGTGCTTCCCACCTGCGGAACAGTCGGGGGCCGGGAGGAGACGGGGTCCCCCCTCGAGGAAGAAACAAGGTGGCTCTCTGGGGAATGGAAGCAGCCGTGGGACCCCAAACCCTTGCGGGGCAGTCAAGCCCGTGGCCAGCGGCAGTCGGGGACCACAAATCCTACCCTGTTTCACCCACAATACATTCCAGGCCGCCCACACGGCAGCATCCACCAGTTTGGTGTCGCAGTTAGGAGCACGGACTCTAATCTGGGAGAACCGGCTTTGATTCCCCACTCCTCCACTTGCAGCTGCTGGATGACCTTGGGCAAGCCATAGTTCTTTCAGAGCTGTTTGACCAAGGGCAGTTTCTGTCAGAGCTCTCTCAGCCCCACCGACCTCACTGGGTGTCTGTTGTGGGGAGGGGAAGGGAAAGGAGATCATAACCTGCTCTAGACTTCTTAGGGTAGTGAAGGGCGGGGTATAAATCCAATCTCTTCTTGTTCTTCTTCTTCTCCTTCTTCTCCTTCTCCTCCTCCTCCTCCTCCTCCTCCTCTTCTTCTTCTCTGGCTTCTCTGCACAGCAGGTTCAGGCCACACCTCCACCCAGCCCCAAACGCCAAGGGCCTCCACTATCAACCAAGGTGGACTGCCTTTGCACATGGAGTTTCTACTGAGCAGCACTGGCTGGCAGCCACGGATCGCCTTCGTATGCCCTAGTGATGTGTCCAGTTCTCTCCCAGACTAGCAGTCCCGGGGATAGAGAGGAACACTCTGTCTGGGGCAGTGATGCTCCGTATTCTTGGTCTGGGGAGGGGGTGGGCAACAGTGGGAGGGCCTCTGGAGCTCTGGCCCTGACGGTACCTGGGTTTGAGCTGCTGTGTGACACAGAGTGTGGGACTGGATGGGCCATTGGCTTGATCCAACAGGGCTTCCTTCTGTCTCCCACGCTCTGTATTTCCCAGCGCCTATTGCAACTTCAGCACCAGCAGCGGACTGCTGGATCAGACCGGTGGCCCATCAAGTCCACGTCCAGTTTCACACACAGAGGCCCCCAGAAGGCCCACAAGCAAGCAGAGATGCCCAACCCTCTCCCAACGACTGCCTCTGAACATGGAGGTTCTGCAAACTATGGGGAAACAGAAGTGCTCCGGGAAGCATTTATAGAAAGGCAAGAGGCCTACAATATGATGCAATGGTTTAAGGAGGTGCTTTAAAACAGGGCTACGCTATTGGGCACGGCTTATATTATCTGCTTGCAAAATGTATGCTCTTGCGGTAGAAAAGAGCGAGAGTCCAGTTATAGCCCTGAAAGACTAACCAAATTTGTGTCAGGGGGAGGAGCATTCAGGAGTCATGGCTCCCTTCTTCAGGTTATCTTATCTTGATCTCACTGGGCTGTTATCAACCTGTGTAATTCCGCCTTTTGGCGTTGCTAACATGACATGTTTAATAAACTGCACTTTGTTTTCCGATTTCCGTAACCCTAATTCTATCACTGCCTTTATCGGATATCTTATTCTCCTGATGGCGCCGCCTTACGCTGTCTGATCTGCCTGCAGTCTTAGTGAGAAAAGGGGGACTGCACATAACGTAAATGAACACAACGAAAGAATTAAACGTCATAATCGGGACTAATAACCACTGAGGACCGATCCCCTGTAAGAACTGGTCCGGAAGCCATCTGGATCTAATGGCTCACGTACTGAACGAAACCCAGGAGTCCTTCCTTTGTGCGCCAGACCAGAAACAGGGCGCTGGAAGGAGGAGGGCTTCCAACCACGCTGCATCTTTGACACATGCAAATTTGCCTGAGCCGACTTGGGACAGACCAGCTTTAGTCGAAATCGCAGAGAGGAGGGACCGGCCCTGCAGTCTGGGTTGCTCTCCCGAGGCCGCAGCTGTCACCTAAATCAAAGCAAGGCTCTTTGATTCCTTGGGCTGCCCCATCAGTAACAACTCTTCCAATCCGTGAACATCTGGAGGGCTTGTCTTGGCACTTAGATGTGGGGGTGCAGTTCTAGTGGGGGCTCCGTGACAGTAGAAAATCCAGCCACCAGGACCTGGGAGGGCCGTGCAACCGATACAGGCCGACGGCCCAATCCCACCCTTCTTCTCTTAAAGCCTGCGTACAATTCCGAGGAGGCCAAACCTGGCTGCCTTCTCGGGCCCAGCTGATCTTGCTGGACGGTTTTGGAAGCGTCACTCTGCTGGGTTGCTGTGAGAAGGAATTCCGCGGCACAGGAAATCAAAACCAAGACGGAACGGTTTACACTCCCCTTGCACTAAAGCCTCCCAGCTGTTCCCACTTCTGGTTCTGAGAGAATTGCCTTCTCCCCCACCCCCCCATCTCAGCAATGCTTTTCACTTCCTATTAGTCAGGTTCTTAAAGGCCGGTATGGAGCCAGGGCAAAAATCCGCAGCGTTTGAATTTAAATGCCTGTTACAACAAAAGCCCTCTGGAATGAGGCTCAGCGTTTATTTTGGCTACGAGAGATAATTCCGAAACGAAGGCCATCTGCCCGTCGTCTGCCCTCCCTACCCAGCGCGGCCTCTTGCAGGAGAAAATGGATCGATCCAAACAAAGCCCACCTACGTCCCAGAGATCTATCCAGGGGGACCCACCCTGAGGTGCCGCTGCTCCTGGCCTGGGCACGAGCCAGTGGGGCAGGTGTGGGGTGTAACTCAAGGGCACCAGAGGCGAAAACAGAGAAGTCCGGCGCATTCCATGCAATCCCCAGGGGCCCTCTCCGGCCTGCCAGACGGGACAAGGGGAAGAGGCCGTTTGGACACCCTCTCCCACCCCTTTGCTCCCAAGTAAAAGGTCTTCTTACAGGCCAAAGCTTTTGTGTTGGAAATCAGCTTACCTCGGTGGACCCTGTGAAGGCAATCTTGTCGATGCCCGTGTGAGAAGCGATCGCTGCGCCTGCGGTGGGCCCGAATCCTGGCAAAATGTTGACCACTCCTGGTGGGAACCCAGCCTGCCAAACAAAGCAAGGGAGAGGCAGGGTCGCTTTGTGAGAAGGGACCGCACCGCAAGCCACATGGCAGCTCTCAGGCCGCCTCCAGGATGGGCCAGGGGACGCCTCCTGCTCCGGGCTCACCTCTTGGATGAGAGCTCCCATGTAGAGCGCCGTGAGGGGGTCTGCTCGGCCGGCTTGATGACCACGGTGTTGCCGCAGCAGAGGGCCGGGGCGATCTTCCACGCAAACATCAGGAGGGGGAAGTTCCACTGCGGGGGAGAGGCGGCAGCGGTCATCACCGCAGGCAGAGCGGCTAGAATTGGTCTCCATAGCAACCACTGGCTTTTCAGGCCTAGCCTGCTGCTCTGAAGCCTGACTCTGCGGCCGGCTCCTGGTCACTGCCTTAACTACGTGTGCTTGGGAGGTCAGGTCATCCCCCAATGTAATTGGAACGTCCAATTCTCCACACGAAGATTCAGGTGGGTCGCCATGTTGGTCTGAAGCAGCAGAACCAAGTTGGGCACCTTTAAGACCAACAGGCGTTTGATTCTGGGTAGAAGCCTTCCTGTGCAGGCACACTTCTTCAGATACGTCGAAATGGAAGCTACCATTCCATGCCTAGCTTGGTATTCCTGTTTGGTCCTTGCATCTGTTAAGCGTGCTAATTTGCTGCTCACTGCCTATCTATCTGTATGGACTGTTAACTTCCATTTCAATGTATCTGAGGAAGTGTGTGCACACACACAAAAGCTTATACCTTGAATAAAACTTGATTGGTCTTAAAGGTGCCCCCTGGACTCAAATTTGGTTCCATTCCCCCACATTCCCATTATCAATTTGCCCTGGAATCCTTTGCATTTAATTGGGAGTTCTGCCAATTCTACTGATTTCCCCGTAATCCTGTATGTTCTTCCTGGTAAATATTGTTCTTTTTTTACAAAGTTAGGCTTTATTCAGGTGACTTCTGCCCGTGTATGTCTCCGGCCTATTACTTCCTTGTTGTTTAGGTCCGCAGTTTCCTTGTATTCCCTGTTTAAGTCTTCCTGCACTTTCCATACATGCAAGACTGTAGCTGGTCTCTCTGTTTGGGCTTCTTCTGGTACAAGGCCTAGTGGGAGTTCTGTAACTTCTTCAGTCCTTTTAACTAAGCTAACAGTCTTGGCCGAGGTCTGCTGTCTTCCTTTGTCTAATTTTGGACAATGGGCTTTCATGTGTCCCTCTTCCTGGCAGTTAAAACACACTATCCCTCTCTGTCTATTTGGCTTGGGAGCGTTCCTCCTTGCAGGGCTGGTTTTAGATGGCTCAGTTTTCTCTGAGGTGTCCCAAACTTTATTTTTCAATGGGGGTCATCGGGGCAGAATTCTAGGGAGGGGAAGGTTTGCCTGCACTCTGAGGAATGGATCGCCTTGCCCACCCCCACTCCTCCATTCCCCAGTGGAGAACGGGGCATTGCCCACTGAGTCATGAATACGATGCCTCCTGGTACAATGTCTCCGATAAGTGCCACCTGAGCCCCTTGAAGGCAGGTGTCAGGGACTGAACTGGGCCTTCAAGCAGGCAAAACAAGCAGCTTCCTACTGAGTCATGACAGCACAGACTGGGCAACACTGAGACTGGCACAGCAGAACTCTGGCCAGCAGCAGGGCTATCAAGCACAGCCCCCGTCAGTCAACAGGCTGGACACTTGGCCAGCCTTTCTCTGGCTTGTCTGAAGCAAACAGGACTGTCAGGGAGGTCTGGCCTCCTCGGAGGGCTTGCACAACAGGGAGGGGATGCGTCAGGAGAGATCTGTGAGGGTCACCTGATCATGCTCCCTCTAAGCTGTGGAGTGTGCAAAAATTCTACTTTGTGAGCTACTGGCATTAAAGTTGTGAGCGAGCGATTTGGCTGCTGCATAACCTGGTTTGCTCTGGAGCCATGCTTCCTGCACTGAGACAAAAACTGCATGAGCCGGAGGCTAAAAAACTGTGAGCCAGCTCACACTCACTCAGCTTAGAGGGAACACTGCACCTGGCTTCTTTCAGCCGGTCCCTGTGGGGAGGGGGCAGCAGCTTGGGTGATGGCTGTATCTTTGGGGCAGGCCGTCCTATCCGGGAAGAGGTGCCCCAGGCCAGCAGTCCAAGCAAGCTTGGGAAGAGCTGACCGCAGGTTTCCGCGCAACAACATCCTCCACAAAGAGGGCCAGAGAGCCTGCAGCCCAAATGAAAAGCACCTTGGAGACTCTTAGAAGGGTGTCGCTGGCCGGCCGGCGGGCGGGGGGGGCGGGAAGCAACAGGAAATGGCTTTTCATCCCCCAGACGGCTCAATCCCTCTTCTCCGGGGGATGTTTATGTGTCAGCAGACAGGAGTGCGCGTGCGTGACATTTAATCCCCAAGATATGAGCTTGGAAGCGGCCGTATTAGGATAACAGCAGGCTGACGGCATAGATGCGTATCTTCAAAAATTTCTGAAATGTTTACAGATCGAGATGGGTCGCCGTGTCAGTCTGCCGGCAGCTGCAGAAAAGAGCCAGAGTCCAGGAGCACCTTCGAGAGTAACAAGAGGAGTTCGCCGTGTGAGTCTGCTGCTGCTGCTGCTGCTGCTGCTGCAAAAGAGCAAAAAGCCCAGTAGCTCCTTTAAGACGAACAAACTTTATTGTAGCGTAAGCTTTCGAGAAACACCGCTCTCTTGGTCAGATGCATCTGGCCAAGAGAGCGGTGTTTCTCGAAAGCTTACGCTACAATCCAGTTTGTTTGTCTTAAGGGTGCTACTAGGCTTTTTTACTGTTTTAAAGACTAACAAAACTTGTGGCAGGAGAGAAGCTTTTGGGAGTCACCGCTCACTCCTGAAGAGCTTTCGGGAGTCTGAAGGGCATCCATCCCTTGCCACAAATGTTGTTAGTCTTTAAGGTGCTCCTGGACTGTCTCTTTAAAAAGTTTTACTTCATTCGTACCGGTGGAGACCCAAAGCAGCTTAGATTCCTCTTCTCTATTTTGTCCTTCCAACAGTGGGTCTTTGAGGCAGTGTCAGCGATGCTGCCATTGTAGGTGGAGGGGGGACGGCGGCTGTTGAATGGGCTTCTTAAGGTGCTGGAATGTTAACCTTCATTTCTCCTCACTGTGTCTTATCTTTTAGCCTGGGCCTGTGACCTTGGTACCGCTCTCCCAATGCTTTGCTGGGAATGTGAACCCGTTAGTTTAGGCGGGCTTCAGCTAATTCTCTGATTGGCTTAAACCTATCAGGGGACCCCACTTTGAATCCTGTATATCTTTCCCTCTCCCACCTTTAGGGTTAGTTCTAACACTGAATGTAGGCACAGATGACCTGCCTTTACTGTACTCAATAAACTTGAACCTTCTGAAGGAACGTTGTTGAGAAGTGATTGCTGCGGGAGTCTGACAGGCTGGTGAGGCGGAGAGAGTGTGGCTGGACCAAGGCGACCCAGTGACGTTCCAGGTCAGAGCGGGGATTTGAATCTGGGTCTCCCAGGATCCTAGTCTGACCTTCTAACCACCCCATCATGCTTGAGCAGCCTGGGACACTAAAACGACCAGCTCCTGTGGAAACAGAGGCCGGGGGCAAGAAGAGCGACTCACCGGGATGATCTGTCCACACACCCCAACCGGCTCGTGTCTGGTGAAGGTGAAATAATCCCCATCTGAAAGACAGGAGGAAGCCTGCTCACTCTCCAAGGCGCTCGTGTGTGTGTGTCCGGGGGGAGGAGGCTGAGAAGGAAAGCCAGGAAGCCCCCCCTCCTCAACATCTCCAGGGGGTCTGAAGCCCACATACTTCTCCAGCGTTGGCCTTTTCCTGTATCCAGAGAGATCCCTTTCCCCCAGCGACTCACACAGCCGAAGAACAGAAGGTGTCTTTGAGTCCCCGATATTTAAATCAAGAAATGTCCTGCCTCTGAACAAGAATCATAGGATCATAGAGTTGGGACCTCCAGGGTCATCTAGTCCGAATTCACAAATACCTCCCCCCACCCCCGCACACACCAGCACAATGTTCCCTTTAAGCTGTGAAGTCTAATGGACAAAAATTCTACTTGGTGAGCTCCTGGCCTTAAAGTTGTGAGCGAGCAACTTGGCTGCTGCATAGATTAGTTTGCTCTGGAGCCCTCCTTCCTGAGCTAAGACAAAAATGGGGGTGAGTCGGAGGCTAAAAAACGGTGAGCAGGCTCACACTCACGCAGCTGAGAGGGAACACCCCCAGTGACCCCCTGTGCCACGCTCCGAAGATGACAAAAAAACCCTCTAGGATCCCCGACCAGACTGGTGTGGAGAAAAATTTGCTTCCTGACCCCAAAGTCAGCAAACATGGCCAGGGACAGACCTCTCCTCAATCCCCTTTAAGCCTATCACCGGTGTGTGTGTGTGTCTGTGTGTGTGTGTCTGTGTGTATTTCCACACCCTGAGGGGGGTGAATCTTGCAAGGGCCTCCTGTCCCCACCCCAACCTCTTGCCGATCACCTTCACTGAGCAGCGTGGATAGCCCCACACCCCCTTTCCCTTATCAGCCTTTCTTCTCAACCAGGATTAACCAGGAAAGGCGCTCCGAGCCTCGAGCCTCGGATCCCTCGGGTGGGGCTCCCTGCATCTTTCTTCCTGGGAATTTAGCAGAATGCGGATTCTTCTCTCCACGACTGGACCTGCCCCAAGGGGGAAAGGAGGACGTGTCGTGTCCATCTCTGAATGGCGCGCTTTCCCATGCGCAAACTCACTGTCTCCCTGGGCTTTCCCATGAATCGCTGTTCCAGGCATGCCTGGAAGACACAACACATGGAGAGATCTCCTGGGCAGACTCCCCTTCTGAGGAGCGGGGTCATTTTGCGGCACGCCCCCCTGCATTAGGAGTCGCTGAGCAACCCCACCAGCACTGCCCTGTGGGATAAATGATCGGGAGGAAGCCCGCCCAGGGCAGTGGCATGCAGAGACACAACGGGCAACCCCCACCGGAGAGCAGATCATCTTCCTCGCTCTCTTTGCAGAGGGACGATGAGCCAGTCGCTCCTGGTGCTGAGCCGGGGCAGAATGTTGATTGGACGCAGCCACGGCCGGGCCGGAAAACCACAGAGAGGCCCGACGGTCTCGCGGGAGCTTTTAACGATTTCCTCGCACTTCCCCAGCAGATGTCTGGTGGCTGAGGGGGACTCCTGCGGGGAGAAGCCGCCCCACGCATTTTGCACCGATGAGCAACCGCTCCGCAAGTTGCATCACCTCCGTGCGGCAGGCGGGTGGCGTTGGGGTGTGCTTGCCAACCTCCAGGTGGGGGCTGGAGCTCTCCGGGAATTATAACTGATCTTCAGAATACACGAACGGTCGATTTATTATTTATCCATTTAAAGTATTGACTCCGCTTCTCCTGGGAAAACGGCTGCTTCGGAAAGTGGGCTGTGTGGCGTTATCCACCCTCCCGGGGGTCCCTCCCCGTTCCCAAACTCCACTGCCCAAGCTACAGATTGAGGGCAGGCTCCTTGTCCCCGACAAGGCCATTCTGTTTGCACTCGTGGGACCTAAGCGGGAAGGCACATATTATTTCCAGTTCATACAACAACCTTTGGCACAAGGCCAGATATATCTGTGGCCCCAGAGAGAAACTTTTGGTGTGTCGCTCAATTCCAGATTGGAACGTTTCCAGTTTTGGTCCGATCTTATGGATTGTCCGTTGCCCCACGTGTGCCGCAGGGACTCTGTTGCTTGTTGTATTTTTGTACTATGCGACCTCTGAAGGAGGCTCTTGGGAGCCGAAACGCGTCAGGTCAGGTCACGTGCTGTCCTTTTGTGTGTGTGCGGATTTGTCACTCTGAACCTTTTTGGAGGTTTTATTTGGGCCCCTGCTAGGTTTTATATGTCTTTGTAATAAACACTCTTTTGTACACTTACTTATGTTTTTGACTTTTGGACCTCAACAAGTTTTCTGAACTTCCTTTGGAGGTTTCCACCCTCAGACCTCCCGGTATTTCTGAACCTGGAGTTGGCAACCCCCTGTTGGGGTCGTCCGGGCCAGGCTGGACGAAGCTCCCTCCTGTCTCTGAGCAGAGAGAAACCTTCCCCAGCGCCCGGGGATCTCTCGCCTTTGCTTCAGGCCGGGGCGGGGGAGGGGACCCCAGGGCCTCTTGTGCAGCCACCCAGATACGGTCTGGCTCTTTGGATGGGAGACCACCGAGGAAGTCCAGGGCATCTACGCAGAGGCTGGCAATGGCAAGCCACGGCTGCAGGTTCCTGGCCTCGGAAACCCTGCAGGGTCGCCGTAGGTTGCCAGCGACTCGGCAGCCTGTTCCACCCCCGGCACCGGATGTGGTCGCTGGCACCGGAATCTGCCCAGAGGAGCCAATCTCCTGCACAGTCTCCTTTGGGGCAAAACTTCGAGGCACTTTGGGGGAGGGGTTGCCAAGCTCGGGGGCTGGGGGGGCTGGGCAGTGCTCCCTCTGAGCTGTGGAGTCCTGTGAGCAAGAATTCTTCTTTGTGAGCTTTACTGGCATTGAAGCTGTGAGCGAGCGATTGGGCTATACTGCATAAATCAGTTTGCTCTGGAGCCCTCCTTCCTGTGCTAAGGCAAAAATGGGTGAGCCAGAGGCTAAAAAACTGTGAGCCGGCTCACACTAACTCAGCTGAGAGGGAACACTGGCCTCAGCCAAGGCTCCCTCTGAGCTGTGGAGTCTTGTGAGCAAGAATTCTACTTTGTGAGCGACTGGCATGAAAGCTGTAAGCGAGCCATTCGGCTGCTGTATAGCTTAGTTTGCTCTGGAGCGAAGGCAGAAATGTGTGAGCCGGAGGCTAAGAAACGGTGAGCTAGCTCACACTCACTCAGCTGAGAGGGAACACTGGCCTCAGCCAAGGCTCCCTCTGAGCTGTGGAGTCTTGTGAGCAAGAATTCTACTTTGTGAGCGACTGGCATGAAAGCTGTAAGCGAGCCATTCGGCTGCTGTATAGCTTAGTTTGCTCTGGAGCGAAGGCAGAAATGTGTGAGCCGGAGGCTAAGAAACGGTGAGCTAGCTCACACTCACTCAGCTGAGAGGGAACACTGGCCTCAGCCAAGGCTCCCTCTGAGCTGTGGAGTCTTGTGAGCAAGAATTCTACTTTGTGAGCGACTGGCATGAAAGCTGTAAGCGAGCCATTCGGCTGCTGTATAGCTTAGTTTGCTCTGGAGCGAAGGCAGAAATGTGTGAGCCGGAGGCTAAGAAACGGTGAGCTAGCTCACACTCACTCAGCTGAGAGGGAACACTGGGTTGGCGTTCTCCCAGCTGGCAGACACCACAGTCTCATGTCCTGCTGGGCTCCCTGACACCCCCAGGTCCCCCTCCAAATCTCCAGGTGTTTCCCAAACCAGAGTTAGAGCGGCAGCCCTGTTTGGTTGGGAGATGAGTTCCCTCCCTTTCCCTCTGCCAGGAAAGATGGCCATCCTCTCGCCCATG
Source organism: Gekko gecko (assembly GCA_029375565.1). Classification (NCBI taxonomy): domain Eukaryota; kingdom Metazoa; phylum Chordata; class Lepidosauria; order Squamata; family Gekkonidae; genus Gekko; species Gekko gecko. The sequence continues at coordinate 18,657,007 of JAPDNY010000017.1, forward strand.
TTGTTTTTGGGTGACGTGCTATTCTCAGGTTCCTGTGGCGATGGCTGCATTGTGCCCCCAGTCCTCCCTCCTGCCCCGCTCCGTGCCCGCGGAAGACAGATGTGCACCCTGCTCCCAGATCCAGAAACCGGCAAGGGGCTCCACCCCCCCCACCCACCCATCCCCTGCAGAAAGGTCTCCAGCTCAGGAGTCCGGGAACAGCCACCCTTTCTCTTAACACCTTCCTCCCGCCAGCATTCGGCATTTGCAATTAAGGTGGGGTGGGGTTTTTTTTATAGAGACGTTTATTAGACTTCCTCCCTGGCCAGGAGTTTTGGCTTCTCCTTTCACGGGGGATGGAGATTAAAGTCAGAATGCCGAGAGCACCGCGTCCATCTGCTGCCCGCCTGCCCCGATGTGCACTATAAAACGGGCGTTTGTGAGACCCGGATAACTGAGCTTGACAAAAGAGGGCCCCGCGGCCTCTGTGAAGCCGCGAGGCCCCCTGGACTCTGGAACCGAGCAGCAGGCAGCCCTGGGAGTTTTACGGTTCCCCGATACCTTTTGGGGGTTTCCAGTGTCAACAAGGAAGGGCAGGAAAAGGCAGGGGGCACTTCTCTGCATTTCCTGGGGCTGCCCCCTTTGCTTCTCGCTCCCCGCCCCTCTCGAGCAGAGCAGCCGCCCTCCCTCCACGAAGGCACCTTCCCATCTGCTCATCGGCCTTCCCGAGAAGCCAAAGCGCACCCTCCGGGAGGTTTCAGGTCAGGAAAACAGCACCAGGAGGGAGGCTGATTGCCCTTCCCTGCAAACCCCACAGTCCCAGTTGGCACCGGGCACCACACGTACGGCCCTTGGGGGGCACCTGCAACACAAGCCAGTGTTCCCTCTCGGCTGAGCTAGTGTGAGGCAGCTCACGAGTTTTTTAGCCTCCGGCTCCCCCTTTTGTGTCTTAGCTCAGGAAGGATGTGGCTCCAGAGCAAACTAATTCATGCAGCAGCCCGATCGCTCGCTCACCACTTATTAATGCCAGCAGCTCACAAAGCAGGATTTCTGCTCACAAGACTCCATGGCTTAGAGGGAGCACTGAACACTCCCTGTGTGCTCTCTGACGGGCGATTTGGGACAACGGGTCCACCCACTTTGAGAATCCAGTGGGGGTGGCCGAAACCCGTCTGTCTGCCACCCGGAGCTCCGTGGAGGAAAGAGGGGATAAAAATGCAGGAAGGGGGGGGGACAGATGCCACCCCTTCAGAGGATCTGACTCACCCACAGGAATGGTGGTCCCGTGGATCTTGTCTGCCCAGCCGGCGTAATACCGCAGGGTCTTGATGACGCCCTGGAGGTCCACGTAGAAAGCCTGCAGGAAGGGCTTCCCGCTGTTCAGCGACTCCATGGTCTGGGGGAGGAAGGGGAGACCAAAAGGAAACACTTGGAGCAGAGCTGGCACCGAGAGAGAGAGAGAGAGAGAGAGAGAGAGAGAGAGAGAGAACTTTCCCCAGGCGGCTCAACAAACTCAGGACACGGCCCAAGCAGAGGCGCTGGGTTTGATGGACCCTTGCTGGGCAGGTTGGGTCGCCATCAGCCACGGCAGGCCTTCTCCACTGACCGCCCCGGTCAACAGGCTGGTGAGAAGCCACCAAAGGACCCCCCAGAGCTCTATCAAATACAGGCCAACCCAACTGCCCAAGCAACCTGAGCCACAGTGCGGGAGGGATGTCCAAGAGACGCCCCCAATCCCTGGCGGTCCCACACTGGTCCCTCACCGTACCCCACTACACTGGTGAGGATCCCTGCAAAGGAGGGTGGCGGAAGAGGAGGAGGAGGAGGAAGAAGAGGAGAAGAAGAAGAAGAGAAGAGATTGGATTTATACCCTGCCCTTCACTGCCCAGAGGTGTCTCAGAGCGGCATACAAACTCCTTTCCCTCCCCCTCCCCACAACAGACACCCTGCGAGGCAGGTGGGGCTGAGAGAACTTCTGACAGAAACTGGCCTTGAGAGAACAGCTGTGCCAGAGCTTGTGACTGACCCAAGGTCACATCAGCAGGTGTGAGTGGAGGAGTGGGGAATCAAACCTGGTTCTCCCAGATAAGAGTCTGCGCACTTAACCACTACACCAAACTGGCTCCCTGGAGGAAGAAGAGGAGGAGGAGGAGGAGGAAGAAGAGGAGGAGGAGGAAGAAGAGGAGGAGGAGGAGGAAGAAGAGGAGGAGGAGGAAGAAGAGGAGGAGGAAGAAGAGGAGGAGGAGGAAGAAGAGGAGGAGGAAGAGGAGGAGGAGGAAGAAGAAGAGGAGAACTGTGACTAGCCCAAGGTCACCTGTGTGTGGAGGAGGAGTGGGGAATCAAACCCGGTTCAAGTCCACCACTCTTAACCACTATACCCAAATCATCCTCATGCCTTTGAGGACAGTTTCTGAGGGTAGCCACGTTGGTCTGGACTTGAGTCCCAGTTGCCCTGTGGAGACCAACAAGATTGGGGGTGGGGGGCAGGATGCGCTTTCGAGAGTCCCTTCATCAGGTACAGCGAGGAACTTAGATCTCACCGTGGGAGCCTGGAGTCTAGAAAGTTCGGCCCCCTTGACTGAGCACACACCTGCAGAAATAATGGGGAGACGCGTGTGGCTCAAGCCCTAGACCCGCCTTCCACCCACTCTGCCACTCCCCGTGGGGCCCAGCATCTGCCCGTCACCCTGCCTGGGAGGGGCCCCTCCGTGGGTGCCTCTAGAGAACCGAACCTGATTCCTTCCCCCTGCGGGCCCTGCTGTTCTCGGGATCAGAAGAAGAAGAAGAAGAGGAGGAGGAGGAGATTGGATTCATACCCCACCCTTCACTTGGAGTCTCAGAGCGGCTTACAAGCTCCTTTCCCTTCCCCTCCCCACTGCAGACACCTTGTGAGGCAGGTGGGGCTGAGAGAGCTCTGACAGAAACGGCTCTTTTTCAAGAACAGCTGTGCCAGAACTACGGCTTGCCCAAGGTCACATCAGCCGCTGCAAGTGGAGGAGGAGTGGGGAATCAAACCTGGTCCTCCACGCACTTAACCAACTGCTACATCACACTGGCTCTCAGACTCCTTTCCCTCCTAATCAGAACGGGGGGGGGAGAGCAGACCCCTCCCGGACTGGAAGGAGCCTTCAAAAGGGTTGCCAGGAGCCCTGCTGAGAGGCGTCCTATCTGCGGCTCACAGCCTCTTATTTACTGCCATCCAATAAACACACACCCTTCTCCAGAGAGGCTCGGAGCAAGTCCCGGGCGCTCCTTCACAAGCATATTCCCTTCTCCCCGTGGGGAGGGGGAAGAGTTTTAAAGATCCTCTTAAGGGGCCCCATAAAATTCCCGCCAATTGCTTAAATCACTTTTAAGAGGCATTATTATCTCCTCCAAGGCGGGGGGGAGGGAGGGGGGTGCGTTTCGGCAGGCAAGCAGGTATCACGCAGACAAGGGCCGTGAGCCATAAATCCCGCTGATCTACTCAGGAGCAAGGGCCCTTTTCCCCTCCTCCCCCTGCCTCCATCCCGCCGCTGAAGCCCAGCCCAGGGCTTTGGACGCAGCGGGGCCTGTCCAGGGAAGGACTTGGCTCCGGAATCAGAAATCTGGCGGTGGGCAGAGTCCCGCTTGCCTTGCGGAGGGAGCCCTCGCCTTCTCCCCGCGGCGATTTTACGGCATTCGCTGGTGGCAAGATGATTTAAGTGTTGACAAAGCGGGAATTAAGACGTTTGCCGGCTTAGTTCAAAGCACTTGGCATGTGGAAAATAACATTAGCGGGGCCACCGTGTCCGTGCCGGCCACGTGAGCGAACGGCGCACTGTGCCCAGACTGCACAGCAGGCAGCGGAAAGGGGGAGTTGCGTTGCGCAAAATGGACCCTCCCGTCCTCAACCGGCAGGTGACCCACCCACGGTCTTCCTTCCCACACTGGACAAGGGCGCTCTGCCCTGCACAAACCGAGGGCCTCTCTGGGCGCTGGAGTCCGGCACTGCCACTGTCGCCGTGAAATCACAGGAAGAAGAAGAAGAGGAGGAGGAGGAGGAGGAGATTGGACCCTGCCCTTCACTACCCAAAGGAGTCTCAGAGTGGCTTACAATCCACAACAGACACCCTGTGAGGTAGGTTGGGCTGAGAGAGCTCTCCCGAGGACTGGTCTTGAGAGAACAGCTCCGCGAGAACTTATGGCTGACCCAAGGTCACACCAGCAGCTGCATGTGGAGGAGTGGGGAATCAAACCCTCAAACATAGACCGGGCAACAGCACATACAACAGCTGGTCTCTCACACTGTGGGGCATGCCCCCCCCCGCTCATGACAGGCAAAACAGCTGAGCATGTCCTAAAACAGCAGGGGTCCCAACAAACAAATAAAAGGCAACATTTCTAGAGCAATGGGCCTGTCGGGGACTTCCCCATGCCCTGCGTGGGCCTCCTGCAGGTCTGCCCTGGCCAGCGAAGGAATGCCCACCCTTACTGGTCTAGCCACTGGTGTGTCCAAGGAACCGCCCAGTCTTCCCAGAGCACAGTCGAAAAACTGCCAGCATAGAAAGCTACGGAGAGCCAACCGTGCCCACGTCTCATGCTGGTCTCCCCGCGGCCGGGTTGCCTCATATCCAGCTCAGAAGAGGCGGCCCCGGGCCACTTACAGCCAGGAGCGTCCTGTCTCTCTCCACCAGGTCCGCCAACCGGTCCAAGAGGCGGCCCCGCTCCGAAGCATCCATCCGTCTCCACACCGAGCCCAGCGAGAAGGCCAGGCGAGCGGCCCGCACGGCTTTGTCCGTGTCCGGCTGCCAAGGGGGAAACACACAAACAACCTGGGTGCGGCAGCAGAAACAGGAGGCGGGAAGGGAACGGCACCAGGGGGTCGAGGACTTTCCATAGGGAGAAAGCGCCGTCGGTGGGGGGCGGGGGGTCGAAGTCCAGGCCAAAGCCCTGAAGTGGGTCACGGTTCTCCCACCGGGGAGAGTCACGGGGCCAGAAGGAGCAGCTCAAGGTCCAGTGCGGGGTTTGCAAAAGGACCGGGCCCGCTGCTCAGGATCACGACCGATTTAAAAACAGAACAGCCATTTCAGTGGTGAGGGGCCAGATAACGCTTCGGTCCAGGAAGGAGGGAAGCCGCAAAGGGAATCCGGGAAAGTGCCGCAAACGCAGCCCTGGGTCCCCCTTGGAAAAGCCGGCGAAGTCCTGGAGGGAGGGATTACTCCAGAAGACGGGAAGGGAGATTTCTGGTTCCTCCCTGGCCCCTTCTTGAGGCCAGCATCCCTTTTTCTCCTCTTGCCCACCCACCCACCCCGGTCCCTGCAGGTGCGTCACCAGCTGAGCAAATGCCTCTCCAGGTGAGCAAAGGAACCCCCTCCCCGTCTCTGGGGACACTCCCACCGCCGCGTCTTTACCTTGTCCGCCTCCTGCACCTCACAGATCTGTTCCCCGGTCGCAGGGTTGTACACGGGAAAGACTCCCCCACTCTCGGAATTCTGCCACTCGTTGTTGATAAAAATCTGGAAAACAAAAGGGGGTTCCTATCAAGGGATCTGTCTGAAGAGCAAAGCTGGCCGCAGGGCAGAGCCGGCTGGGGGGGTTCCCTCTAAGCTGAGTGAGTGTGAGCCGGCTCACTGTTTCCTAGCCTCCGGCTCACCAATTTTTGTCTCAGCTCAGGACGGATGTGGCTCCAGAGCAAACTAATCTATGCAGCAGCCCAATCGCTCGCTCACCACTTTAATGCCAGCAGCTCACAAAGTAGAATTTTTGCTCACCGGACTCCACGGCTTAGAGGGAGCCTTGGTGGGGATTACTGGCAGGCTTCAGCTACAAAAGCCACGGCCGCCCCCCCAGAGACGGTGCCTTCCAAAGAGAGGCCGTGGGGCAGGATTTCACCCACCCCCGCCGCTTCCCATGGAGGGCTCCTTGCCGTCTGTCACTCCAAATCAACAGCCCTTTCGCGGCAGAAATGGGATTTAGAAGCCTTAAGTGGATTGCCAGACATTGAAACTGGGATTCTCAGCCCCACCAGGGAAATCGCAGAGCCCAAATCGCTACAAACCGCACACCTATCCGGAGCGGAGGCAAAGGAGCAGGGATTGGCGTCCCGACCAGGGCCCCCCCCTCCCCGTCTCCAAACATAAACCGGTTTGTCATGGGAATCAGCCGGACAATGCGACATCATCTCCGGCGCGGCTCATCTTCCTGGAGAGCGCGAGTTGATTGAGACGGAAGGGCCCGGCGTGGAATCGAGGGTGGCATTTATCCTCGACGCAGGGCCAGCCTAAGACGCCTCACCGCCCGCAGCAGAAAATCCGAGCAGCACGCGCCCCAGCCCCACACGCGTCTCGCCGTGGGACGTTGGCTGGCGCCAGCCCCGTGGAAACAAATGCCAGGGGGGAACAGTGCCCGAGATGCCAGCCGTCTTGAGTGGTGCCACCCCGTTCCAAAAAGACACCTCGGTATCACTCAAGGGCCTACCAAACACTTCTCAGGAAGAGGAGACTGCCGTGAGGCACCAAGCCGGACGCAAAGGCTCTGTTCAAACCGGAAATCAAAACCTCGGAACTTTTGACTGGCGGGGCGGGGGGGGGGGGGCCGAAGCCAAGCGCCAGCAGTAATGGTAGGGTGGCCAGGACTAGGTGGGGAAATACCTGGAAACTTTGGGGATGGAGCAGGAGAGGGCGGGGTTTGGGGAGGGGCGGGGAGGTGCCTCAGCATGGTGCCAGGCCACAGAGTCCAGCCTTCAAAGCAGCCATTTTCTCCAGGGGGCACTGATCTCTGTCAGCTGGAGACCAGTCATAAAAGAGGGAGATCCCCAGTCCCCACCTGGAGGTTGGCAACCCTGAGTTATGGACAGGAGGACCTCTGGAAAACAAGAGGGGGTGGGGGTGGAAAGCGCCCTCAAATGGCAGCTCCCTTAGGGGAACCCTTTGTGGGGATTTCAAGGCAAGAGTCCTTCATGGGAGGTTTGCCCCTGCCTGCCCCTGCGTCCCAGCCCTGGTCTTCCTTGGAGGTCCCCCATCCAAATAGAGGCCAAAGACACCCCTGCTTAGCTTCCGGGATCTGACGTGGTCGGGCTCGCCTGGGCCATCCCGGTCAGGGCGGCTGCCTCCTGGGGGGAAGGGCTGTCTAGGGGCAGCCCGCAGAGGGTGGCCCTGGTGGGGTTTTTCCAGGCAAGGGACCCCGATGGTCGGCCATGGCCTGTCTCTGCATCACGGCCCTGGGCTTCCTTGGTGGGTTCCCCCCCAGGTTCAGACCGGGGCTGACCTTGCTCAGCTGCTGAGATTGGGGTCCAACCCAGCCCCAGCCCCAGCCCCAGCTGGGTCAAAAGGAACAGGCGCCGGTCCGTGCCCCTTGTGCTTCTTAGGGAGGCACTTCGTGGCCTGCCTTTGCGTGCCACGACTTGGTTCTTCAGGGAAGTGGCCTGTGCCACTGAGGCAGAAGGGGAGGCCTGCCCATCTCCCCCAGGAGGAGACACAAGAAGATGAGAGAAGCCAACGTGGGATCAGGCCTATTGGCCCATCCAGTCCAACACTCTCTGTGTCGCGGAGGGGCCAGAAACACCAGGGGCCGTCAGGAGGTCCAGCAGTGGGGACAGGACACCAGAAGCCCCCCACTGTTGACCCCCCCCAGGCACTGAGAACACAGAGCACCACTGCCCCAGACTGAGAGTCCCTATCTACCCCTTGTTGTGGCTGATAGCCACTGATGGACCTCTGCCCCATAGGTTTATCCAATTCCCTCTTGAAGCCGTCCATGCTTGTAGCCGCCGCCACCTCCTGTGGCAGTGAGTTCCATGTGTGAATCACTTTCTGGGTGAAGAAGGACTTCCTGGCACCGGCCGAATGAGCGTGGGAGACGATCCTCACAGACCCGGAACAAAGCCGGGGGGGGGGGGGCTCAGTTGTCGTCAGAGGCAGGGAGGGGCCATGCAGTAAGCCGGGCCCAGCACCTCGGCTGGTGAATCCTTTCCCAGGAGTGCCCATGCTCCTAGCCAAGACAGCATCCAGTGGCAGGGAGTCCCAGGGGTGCTGTGGAGAGAGCGCTGTTCAGGACGCCCTCCCCAAGCAGTGCTCCTTGCCGCCACCCCCTCTCTTGGGTCTCCTCCATCCAGGCTGCAGCCCTAACGGCTTTATCCGGCCGTGCCAGCAGCTGAGCACTCCGGCATCGAGGTGGCGACGGCAGGAACCGCTACTGTGAATGGTTAATGTTCACTCCTTCCTGTTCCACTTTCCATAAACAAAGCGCAGCCTAACGCGAGCTCATTACTGTAAACCGAGCGCCTTCAAATTGGCAGTAAAAAGTGGCGTATTTACGCTCCTGCCCGCAGAAAGGCTCTCTCCTCCAGAACTCCTGGCACGGGTTCAGGTCTTGAGGCCCGGCAGCTGGCGGCTTCTTCGCCAGCCAAAAGCTCATGGGGAAAACCTGCTCCCTCCTGGAAAGCTGGTGTCAGGCCGTCCCTTCCCCGGCTGGCCGCCCGTTGCCCCAGAGAGGAGCGCAGGAGGGCCCGCCCGCCTGGCCCAGCTGACTCCCATTACAGGCTGGTTCGTAAAAATGCCAGGCCGTGGACCCGGGCGAGGGTGTGGGGGGGGAGGGCCCACGGCTGGGGACCAGGCAGGGCTGCAGAGCCTCCGGCTGGGGTTTTCTTCCCCTCCTTATTTATAGCCACCCTCCTCGCAGGTGACTTTAAATCAAGGGGAATATTGGACAGCCAATGTTGCAGTCCGTGGAGGGCATATAACTCATCCCCGGGGCCAGATGAGAAAAGGGATAACCCCGGGTCCTCGCTGGCTTCAGGGTAAATCAAGCTGCAAATTGGACAACAACACCCGGCGAGGGCATTGTTCCCCCTTCCAGCGAGGAGGGCATTCCACATTTACTAGGCCCCGGGAATCGATGTTAATTAAGGCCGACTGCGGCCGTAAATCAGACCCCGGGTTTTTACAACTTAATTCAGCTTTAAGCGTGGGTTTTTCCCCCCCACCACCACCAAAAAAGGAGGTAACTGATTAACCACCCCACTTTCCCAAGAGTTGCTGAGGTCATTTGTTTTGCTTAGGGCCCCGGCGTTACATTTTGTGGCTTGTGAGGAGGGGAGGTTTCGGGGGGGAGATCGCTGGCTGTGTGCACCAGAAGCAGTTAAAGTCATTCTGCTCCGGGAGGGGGCAACCTCAGAGCTTGGGGAGGGGAGACACTCCCTAAATCTGGGGAGTAACTGAGAGTGCACAAAAACATCTCTCGAAAGCTGCTGAGGTGGCCGGGGACGTGGGGTTCTGGCCCCCGACTGGATCTGTTTCCCTAACAAATACAATCCCTTGTGTGCAGGGTAAAAATGCCGAAATGCGTAACCCACCCAAGGCTGTAGAAAACGCCAGGGCAACGATCCGATGGCAGCCCCCCCCCCTTTCACTCCCTCACCGGCCGTCTCCAAGCAGCGGCTGGGCGAACACCCCAGCACTCGACAAGGATGCTCTGTGCTGATCCTGCCCTGAGCAGAGCGTTGGACTAGGTGGCCTCCACCACCCCTTCCCACTCTGGTATGAACATCTGCAGGCTGAGGGGGAATGGATGGGGGGCTACCTCATTGCCCACGGAGGAGATGGTCATAGAATCACAGAGCTGGAAGGGACCTCCAGGGTCATCTAGTCCACTCCCAAATGCACTGCAGGAAATTAACAAATGCCTCCCCCACACCCCCAGCAACCCCTGCTCCATGCCCTGAAGAGGGGGAAAATAACCAGCCCAAACCCTCCGGGATCCCTGTCCAAACAGGCCTGGGAGAAAACTGGCTTCCTGACCCCCAAGTGGCAACCAGCATTTCCCTGGGCGTGTCAGAAAGGGCCACGAGAACTAAGCCCGGAGGCAACCCCCTTCCTGCCCTCCCTCTCAGGATCTGCCCAAGTCCACAGGATCCGCATGGCTGTCAGATGGGGCCCTCCAGCCTCTGCTTGAAAACCTCCCAAGAAGGAGAGCCCACTGCCTCCTCCCGAGGAAGCCTGTCCCCCTGAGGAACCGTGCTGATGTTTAGCCAAAAACTCTTCCGATTTAATTTCAACCCACTAGTTCTGCTCCGACCTTCTGGAGCAACAGAAAAAACTTTTGCCCCTCAAAATGCTTGAAGACGGTGATCGTCTCACCTCTCAGCCGTCTCCTCTCCAGGCTAAGTATACCCGGCTCCTTCATCCTTTCCTCATCGGACTTGGTCCCCAGACCCCCTCACAATCTTCGCTGCCCTCCTCCGGACGGCCCGTGCCCCACTAGTGAGCGTCTCAAACTGGTTTCCCAACATTGCAGGTCTGGCAGTCCCAGTGGGACACAGGAAAGGCAGATCTCTTCCACGCTGCTCTCTCGGGCCATCCCCAGTGGCATCCGGGGCCTGCTAAAAGTTGCCCCAAGGGTGCTCTGTGGGTTGGAGGGGGCACCTCGGCCCACCCCCTGTACCTCCGGCACCCCAATATCGGGCCAGCGCAGATGGGCAGGCAACCCGGACCATGAAGGCGGCACAGAATGGGAGCTCTGCACGTATGGCAGAATGCGCAGCGTGGGATTTGGCCCGGCGTGACGTGGCCACGGTTTCCAGGTGCCCTTCAGAGGCAGCCGGGCAGCCCCCGTGTGGGGCAGGAGTTGAGGCACGATTCTGTGAACAGGCCCAGCCCCGCGGAACTGGACACAGAGTGCGAGACGCGGTCCAAACTTCCTCTGAAGACATGCCATGGTAAAATGTTAGACCATATATACCCCTTCCCCCATCCCCCCCCCAAACACAGGCACAGTGGCAAAGAATCATGTGCTGCTCTCACCAGGGACCGCTGGGCTTCTGTTTGGGCACAAACTGCTTCCGATGCTCTCTTAGGAGGCAGAGGTGGAGGAAGAGGAAGAGGAAGAAGAAGAAGAAGAGGAGGAGGAAGAGATTGGATTTATACCCCGCCCTTCCCTCTGAGTCTCAGAGTGGCTTACAATCTCCTTAAGAACATCAGAGAAGCCAACGCTGGATCAGACCAGTGGCCCCTCCAGTCCAACATTCTGTGTCGCACAGTGGCCAGAAATACCAGGGGCCATCGGGAAGTCCATCAGTGGGGCCTTCCCTTCCCTTCCCTTCCCCTCCCCTCCCCACACCACACACCCTGAGAGGTAGGTGGGGCTGAGGGAGCTCTTTCGAGGACTGCTCTTGAGAGAACAGCTCGGAGAGAACTTGTGACTGACCCAAGGTCACACCAGCAGCTGCACATGGAGGAGGAGGAGTGGGGAATCAAACCCGGTTCTCCCAGATTAAAGTCCAGGCTCCTAGGGGTGGTAGGGAGGGTGGCTTTGGCTGGGGGAGCCTTGCAAAAGATGGACGCCCCCCTGCCCTGTGGTCGGAGGGTATTTCTCCTGGTGCCAACACCTCTCCCAAAACTCAGCAATGCCAGGGAGATGAGGGGCTACCACTGGACTTGGCACGGGTGGTTTGGAGTCCTCTTGGGGACCAGAATCTGTGGGAAGGGTTCCCAGTCCCTCCTCCAGCCTCTCTCGCCTCCGGATGGCGTCACCGAGACATTCCGTGCGCTCCCCGGGCGGACCAAGGAGAACTTTGGCCAGGAGGCAGAGAAGCGCTCCGCGGAGAGGGAATTCTTTTCCCTTGGATTTAATAAACGGCGGGCTTGTCCTCCGGCTGCTCCAAAGGTTTCTGCTCTCCTTCCCCCCCAGCACAGGAAGAGGATTTTGACTTCCAGGCCCTCCCAGCTTCCCCGAGGAGGAGGAGGAGGAGGAGGAGGCAAGAGGCCCGCTGCCTCTCCCAGCCCCACTGATTTAGGAGCCGGCTCTGGCTGCAGCCCCCGTTCCTCTGGGCGAGAGATCTCTCGCCAGGCCCAGGTGGGGAGAGGGGAGGGGGCACGGCATGCCAGCAATGCAGCCGGAATCCCAGCTGTTTGGCCCCCAGCGCCCGCCTTGGAGCCCTGTCCAGAATGGCACTTTGGGGGGCGATTCTGCAGGCACGCCAAGCATCCCAGAGCGCCGTGGCCCTGGGTAAATCTTTCATAACAGGGCACCTGTGCCTCCGGAAATGTCCTCTCCTCTCCCATCCCGGGAACTTCATTTCCTCTCGCTTGGAAGCGTGTCAAGAGCTCCAGTGCGGAGAAGGGCGGGCGGGCGGGCGAGGGGGGCAGCCAGGCCTGGCCAAGGCGCGGCAGCCTGTGTCTCTGCTCCGTGGTCCCGCTCCAACACAAACCCAAACACTGCTGGCCCGAGAAGGACGCCGCCTGCCAGGCCCTACAGCTGCCTGCGGAGAGTTTCCAAGTGCATGCTTCACATCCCGATCGGGTGGGAAGAGGAGGACTCTGGGACTCTGGGCCGAGGGGAAGCATTCGAGGGGATGCGTCGCCCTCCCAGCAACCCGGAGGTGCCGCTCCGGCCAAGGGAGAGGGGCTGGCCCCCAGCCACAGAGTGGGAGCAAGCGGGGAGGGGGGGTTGAACCCCAGGCTTCCCCAGCCCCACCACACGCCAAGCTCTGCCAGTTCGAGGCCGACACCGCTGGTCATAGGAAGATAAAAAAATAAGAGAGAGAAGCCAATGCTGGGTCAGGCCAAAGGCCCCTCCAGTCCAACACTCTGTGTCACACAGCGGCCAAAAGTACCAGGGGCCCTCAGGAGGTCCAACAGTGGGGCCAGGAAACCAGAAGCCCTCCCACTGTTGCCCCCACCCCCCAAGCACCAAGAATACAGAGCCTCCCTTGTCCCAGACTGAGAGTTCATATAGAAACATAAGAGAAGCCCATGTTGGATCAGGCCAAAGGCACATCCATTCCAACACTCTGTGTCACACCCTATCTATACCTTGTGGCTAATAGCCACCGATGGACCTCTGCTCCATAGGTTTATCCAATTCCCTCTGGAAGCTGTCCACGCTTGTAGCTGCCACCACCTACTGTGGCAGTGAATTCCACATGCTAATCACTCTGTGGGTGAAGACGTTTGCCTGGCAGCCCCCCCCAAAGCCTCTGACAGAATGTTCCCCTCTGTGCCCCTTTCCTGCAGCCGTACCCAGGACTGAACCGGGCACCTCCTGCCTGCATGCAAAGCAGATAGATGCCCAGACTCTGGGGTCGGAGGGGCAGAGCATAAGCCCTGGTTGCCAACAGAGCCTTTCTGTGCCAGAGAAGGCGCCAAACCACACCACAGAGAGGGGCAAACTGCACCGCACTGGGGAGAGGCCAGACTGAAGGTGAGTGACCCCCCCCCATGGGGGTCAAGGCCGAAGGGGTGAAGCAGCCCTCCCTGAAGATGGCCAGGAGGAGAATCTGAAACTTGGAGGTTTGGCTGAGGAGCAAAGGGGGGGGGATCATGGGCCGTGCATGAGGAGGGGTCTTGGCCAGCGGGGGTGGGGGTCCCTCAAAGACCACACACCCAGAAGTGGGGCAGGAGGAAGTGCGCGGGCTCTAATCTGGGAGAACCAGGATTGATTCCCCGACTCCTCCACTTGCAAGAGCCACAGAAGAGGGAGGGGAGGGGAGGCCGTCGAGGGGGGGGCTGGGAAGGCGGCCAGCAGCCCCTCTTCTCCCAGGCACTCCGCAGGGCCGGCACACCCCACTGAAGGCTAGGCCTCGCAAACCATGAGGACCAGAACCTTAGAAACCACTTCAGTGCCGGCAGCGGAAGAAACCACCAGCCCAGGATGAGGTCGCTCGGGCACCTCCCGACGCTGGCCCTGTGCCATCCAGATCATAGTTGGCCATTGGCGCAACTCCGACAACTCCTGCATTCAAACGAAGTGTAAGTCCAGGGGGCACCTTTAAGACCAACCAAGTTTAATTCGGGGTAGAAGCTTTCGTGCGCCTGCCCACTTCCTCAGATTTCGTGCCTGCACAGGGAAGCTCATGCCCAGAACAAGACTTGGTTGGTCTTAGAGGTGCCCCCCCTGGACTCAGACTTGGCTCTGCGGCTTCAGACCAACACAGCGACCCACCGGAATCTAATTCCTGCATTTGGTACTGGAAACCCAGGCACTGGTTCTACTCATATACCTAGAATCATAGAGTGGGAAGGGATCTCCAGGGTCATCTAGTCCAACCCCCTGCACAATGCAGGAAACTCACAAATACCTCCCCATCCACACCCACAGTGACCACCATCCATGCCCAGAAGATGACAAAAAAACCTCCAGGATCCCCAACCAAACTGGCCTGGAGAAAAACTGCTCCCTGACCCCTGGGCGTGTAAGAAAGGGCCGTGAGAACTAAGCCCTGAGGCAGCCCTTCCTGCCGCTCCCTTCTCATCATCTGCCCAAGTTCACAGAATCAGCATGGCTGTCAGGTGGCCATCTAGACTCTGTTTGAAAACCTCCCAAGAAAGAGAGCCCACCACCTCCTCCCGAGGAAGCCTGTCCCCCTGAGGAACCGCTCTGACTGTCGGGAAGTTCTTCCGAATGTTTAGCCGAAAACTCTTCTGATTCAATTCCAACCCGTCGGTTCTGGTCTGACCTTCCAGGGCAGCAGAAAACAACTCCGCACCATCCTCTAGATGACAGCCCTTCAAGTACTTGGAGATGGTTGTCATCTCACCTCTCGGTCGTCTCCTCTCCGGGCTAAGCACACCCGGCTCCTTCAACCTTTCCTCACAGAACTTGGTCTCCAGACCCCTCCTCTGGACACGTCTTAAACTGTGGTACCCAAAACTGCACAGTACTCTAGGTGAGCAGTACTCTAATCAGAGCAGAATAAAGCAAAACCATCACTTTGCATGATCTGGACACTGTACTTCTGTTTATACAGCCCAAAACTGCATTTGTCTTTTTAGCTACCGCATCACACTGCTGGCTCATGTTCAGTGTATGGTCTACTAAGACCCCTAGATCCTTTTTCGCACATAGTACTTCCAAGACAAGTCTCCCCCAACCTATAAGTACCTGAAACCCCATCCTGAAAGCCAAGGTATCCATAAGGTCTTATAGACAGGAAAGCATCACAGTTCCCCACTCCAGTTTGGTGTTGTGGTTAGGAATGCGGACTCTAATCCGGGAGAACTGGGTTTGATTAGAAGGCCCCAGGTTCAATCCCCGGCATCTCCAGTTTAAAAAGGACCAGGGAGGAGGTGATGGGAAAGACCTCCACCTGAGACCCTGGAGAGCTGTAAGGAGGGACTGTGGCTCAGTGGCAGAGCCTCTGCTTGGCAGGTAGAAGGTCCCAGGCTCAATCCCCAGCAGCATCTCGGTGTCTAGTCATGCCGGCCACATGACCACAGAAAAGTCTTCGGACAGCGCTGGCTCTTCGGCTTGGAAACAGAGATGAGCACCACACCCCTAGAGTCCGATTTGACTGGCTTCCGAGCAAGGGAAACCTTGCACGGAATTAGGCCTATCTCCCCTTCTGATTTTAGGAGAAGCGGCCTCTTCTCTGCCCTTCCCTGCACAATTGCTGAGCCCACGCTTTATCAATATTTATTCCAGCGGGGGAGGGAAGAAAGCGGCTTTTGGCTTGCAAGTCCTTTCCTAAGCGGGGCAGGGATGAGAAATGGGCAGCCTGACAGCTGCGTGGGGAGCAGCGGAGGGGTGGACGGACCGGCCCTGGCATGATAAATCACCGGCCCGATCCTTGACTCCGGCCTGTTTGATCTCCGCTCAGCAAGACCCGGTTTTGATGTGAAGAACTCCAGATCCGTTTGGGCAGAGACAAACGGCCGAGGCGCTGACCTGCCCGGGGCCGGGCCTCCTCTGGGCCCTGCGCAAACAGCCGGGCAGCTCTGGAACGCTTTGCTCCGGCGGGCCTCCCGCTAGCCTTCCCCGGGTTCCGGGACCCGTTCAAAGGCAGCCCGGCGGCGGAGGGCCAGGGCCGTCCCTTTGTGTCCTGAGGCTTTACAAGCGAGTAAAAACAGCGCAGGGAGGAGGCCGAAGCGGCCCGCGTGGCTTTGGGCACTGCTGCACAAACAAGAGGGACGCTGCTCCGGGGGCAGTTCTGAAGTGCGCTTCTCCGGACATGTGGCTTCCATTAGCCCCGAGCGACACCCCCCCACCCCCCGTCCACCCCCACTATCCCCTTGCCAAAAGGGCCTCCCTCCACGGCTTGCAAGCCGGTCTGCGAAGAAGCAGGGCCCAGCCACCCCCGATTTGCCAGGGGCCAAAGCCACGGCCAGGGGCTGGGGGCACGCAGTGTGGGGCTCCCGCCTCCTCGCCAGGCCTCCCCCCCCTCCCCAGGGGCCAAGCGGGAGAGCATTAACGGGGGTTCAGGAAGGGGACACCTGGGGATCCATCAGGATCAGGTTACCTCCTCGCGAGCAGCTGCCTCTTATACCACCGAGGATGACATGGGCGGTGACAGGCATAAAGCAAACTCACCAAGGTGCGAAAATACGTTGTGCAGGACTTGTGGACAGAGGGTCTCTCGCCGGCTTGGCCGGTTCCCCAAGGCAGCACAATGGAGAGCCAGTTTGGAGTAGTGGTTGAGTGCGCGGACCCTAATCTAGGAGAACCGGGTTTGATTCCCCACGCCTCCACATGCATCTGCTGGTGTGATCTTGGGTCAGTCACAAGTTCTCTCAGAGCTGTTCTCTCAAGGGCAGTTCTCGGAAGAGCTCTCGCTGAGCCCCACCTACCTCACAGGGTGTCTGTTGTGGGGAGGGGAAGGGAAAGGAGTTTGTAAGCTGCTCTGAGACTCCAAATGAAGGGCGGGGTATAAATTCAATCTCTTCTTCTTCCTCTTCCTCCTCCTCCTAAATCCCCAGGCGACCTGCTGGCTCAGACCAAGGATTCATTGAGGCTGGGGGGCCTACCAGTCCCAGCAGCCAGCCAGAAACCCCAGGAAATCCAGGAGGACGGGGAAAGCGGCAACGCCCCCCTCCTTGTGCCCCCCAGCAGCGGGTATCCCACACCCAGACTGCAACCTCTGAAGGAATGGTGTCCCTTCCACCAGGATAGCCCTCGACAGGCCGCAAATCTGTCCCCTGCCCCTTGAAGTCCATCCCACAGGCCGGGGGTGGGTGGGAACCAGTGTTCCCTCTCAGCTGAGTGAGTGTGAGCTAGCTCACAGTTTTTTAGCCTCCGGCACACACACTTTTGTCTTAGCTCAGGGAGGGTGGCTCTAGAGCAAACTAATGTAGGCAGGAGCCAAATTGCTGGCTCACAACTTTTAATGCCAGGAGCTCGCAAAGTAGAATTTTTGTTCACAAGACTCCACAGCTTAGAGGGATCATTGGTGGGAATGCCACTCCTCCACCATGCTCTGTGCGAAGGAGGCCTAGCGGTGGCTCACACAGGCCAAGTTGAAGTTGGAGCCCAACAAGACAGTTCTTTTGACAGAGTTGTACAAGAGTGGAGTCAGCCGCCCGGGGAGGTGGTGAGCTCCCCCTCCCCTGGCCGTCTTCAAGCAGCGGCTGGACAAACCCTGGCCAGGGATGCTCTCGGCTGATCCTGCACTGAGCGGGGGGGGGGGAGTTGGACTAGATGGCCTCTGGGGCCCCTTCCGATTCTGTGTGATTCTGTGACTGGACCGCCTTCTCCTGGACGGAGCCGCCTCGCCATTGGCAGAGCTGGCTCAGAGCTTGGGAGCAATTCCAGGAGGGGTGCCAGCCTCCAGGAGGGAACTTCGTAAGGAAAACAACCGTGATAAGATAACAAAGTTGTGTTTAGAGAAAAATAAATCTTCTTTTATTTATCCAGTGAAAAACCGCTCATTCGGGTGAGTCTGTACCTGAAGCAGTCCAGAAAGGACTTTTGGAGGGCGGCACGTGCATGCTTTTCACATAACAAAACGAGGTAAGTTAGAAAGGAAGGAGAAAGGGGAAAGTTGCAGGGAAAACATGAAAGGTGTCAGGTCTCCTCTGATGAAACGGGCTTGAGGCCAATCTTTGTTTTTCTCTAAACACGGCCTCGTTATCTTGTCACGGTTGTTTCCCTTACGAAGCTCAGCCTGCCCTGTGGTCTCTCGGCCTTGACTTGACGAGCCTCCGGGTGGGACCTGGGGATCCCCTGGCATCACAGCCCCTCTGGAGGAAAGGGATGCTTGGGAGGGTAGAGACTCTGTGGCATCACGGTGCCCCACGCGGGTTCCTGCCCCCGTCCCTCCAGGCTCCACCTCCAAATCTCCAGGACTGTATCAAGCTAGATCTGGCAACCAGCAGCCCTCACCCCCCAGACACAGCCTGGCACACCAAGAACACCTGCTGCCAGCCGCACCTGCTTCGCCCACCCACGCTCCCCTTCCCGAGACTCAGCCAGACTGAGCCGTGCTTGTGGAAGCTCACGTCTGGACTACGGCAGCACACTCTACTTGGGGCTGCCCTTGACAACGGCCCAGAGACTGCAGCGGATCCAGAACACGGCACCGGACTCTGTCTTCGAGGACTAGCCGATGGGATCCTGCTTGGCTCATTTTGGACAAGCAACCCTGGCCTCCAGGTGGTTCCTGAGTTCAAGTCAAGGCCCTGCTTCTGACCCACATATCTGACCCATAGCTCCAGAGGGGTGAGCCGTGTTAGTCTGCCGCTGCAAAACAGTAAAAAGCCCAGTCGCACCTTTAAGAAGAAAAGACTTGATTGTAGCGCCAGCTTTCGAGAAACACGGCTCTCCACATTTCTCTGACAAAGAGAGCGGTGTTTCTTATTTATTTATTCTTTTCGACTTATATCCCGCCTAGCCAGAAAACTGGCTCAAGGCAGCGTACAACGGTTAAAATACCGTCAAACAATAAATACGTAACATGCAATAAAATTCACTTGAACAACAATTTACATAAAGTGCTCGTGAGAAGAGAAGGCACTTCCCTATGCTATATTCCCAGCATCATACGGGCGGCAATGTCCAACATTGTAACCCGGGCCATAAGGTGTTCCATTTTCAATAGCTCTTTCATCAGTGGCAGCTCCTAATCGAAGACCTGGTGGAAGAGCTCCGTTTGACAGGCCCTGCGGAACTGTAAGAGGTCCTGCAGGGCCCTGAGGTCTTCCGGGAGCTTGTTCCACCAGTGTGGAGCCACCACAGAGAAGGCCCTGGCTCCGGTGATGGCCAGTCTGGTGTCTCTCAGACCCGGGACAGTCAGGTGGTTTTGTGACCCTGACCCTTGAAAGCTTAAGCTACAATAAAGTTTGCTTGTCTTAAAGGCATGACTGGGCTTTTTACTATTTCATATCTGACCGATATATCTGCAGGACCGCCACTTCTTCCTTCCCATCACATGCTCCAGCTATGGTCCCTCAGTCTGCCACCAGCTTGCTAAGCAAACCAGATTTAAAGATAAAAATGTACCGGGTTTGTCAATTCCATCAAGGCAATCCCTTCCTTTGACAAACGCAAGCGATTCTCTCAGCATCAGATGCTCCCCCCCCCAACCAATGTTCTCTTCTGTCTGCCTGGTGAGTTTCTATGGGGCAAAGGCAGGCATAAGAACATACGAAGAGTCCATCCAGTCCAGCATCCTGCCTTACACAATGGCCAACTGGCTTTCTGGAGGTCCAACAACAGGGCGTGGAGGCCAAGGCCTTCATAAGAACATCAGAAGAGGCCTGCTGGATCAGACCAGTGAGGGTCCATCTAGTCCCACATCCTGTCTCATACAGCAGCCAACCAGTTTTTCTGGACGGCCAAACAAACAGGGCATAGAGGCCAAAACCTTCCCCTGATAAGAACATCAGAAGAGCCCTGCTGGATTGGACTAGGGAGGGTTCATCTAGTCCAGCTTCCTGACACACAGTGGCCAACCCATACTTCTGGAGGGTCAACAACAGGGCATAGAGACCAAAACCTTCTCCTGATAAGAATATCAGAAGAGCTCTGCTGCACTGGACCAGGGAGGGTCCATCTAGTCTAGCCTCCTATCTCACACATTGGCCAACCTGTTCCTCTGGAGGGCTAATAACAGGGCAGAGGGGCTGAGGCCTTCCCCTGATTAAGGACACCCGAAGAGCCCTGCTGGATCAGACCAGTGAGGGTCCATCCAGTCCAGCCTCCCGTCTCACACAGGGGCCAGCCAGTTTCTCTGGAGGGCCAGCAACAGGGCAGAGAGGCCAAGGCCTTCCCCTGAGAAGAACTTCAGAAGAGCCCTGCTGGATCAGACCAGTGAGGGTCCATCTAGTCCAGCCTCCTGTCTCACACAGGGGCCAGCCAGTTCCTCTGGAGGGCCAAGAACAGGGCACGGAGGCTGAGGCCTTCCCCTGATGTTGCCTCCCGGCTCTGGGATTCAGAGGCTGACTGTCTCTGGACATGGAGGCTCCCCCTAGTCCCCATGGCTAGCAGCCACTGATCGTCCTCTCCTCCAAGAATCCATCTAATCCCCCTTTAAAGCTCTTTAGCCCGGTGGCCACTGCTACATCCCCTGGCAGCAGATTCCACCTTTCGATGGCAGGGGTGGTGGGCCAGAGCCACGGCCACGCTCCCACCCCGGGAAAGGCCTCCTACCCAAGTCCCTCTGACAGAGACAGCCCCCATTCATTTCGGGGCAGCTGCACCCCACACCAACTCCTGGGGTGCGGCTTTGTGGAGGCGGAGGCGGACTTCCAGCTGCAACCCCCTGAGGCGTCTCAGGCTGGCCAGACTCCCACCCCCACCCCTCAGACCATTCCAGACCCGTGCATATCCTCCTCCTGCGAGAGACCCGTTCCTGTCGAGGGGGGTGAGCGTGCAGAGGAGAGCAAGGCCAACGCAGCTGGAGCGTCCCCCGCCCCAAGGCCCAGCACGGATTCTGGGGCCAGGCCGGTCTGTGGGGGACAGAGGGCCCCCGCCCTGGGCTCCTGCCTTCCTTCTCCTGGTTTGCCATCTTCCAGCAGCCCCCAAAGGACGACCACGAAGAAACGAGATCCCGTTCTGTTTCTTGGCAGCGAAATCCCCTCCCTTCAGAGGACTACCTGGCCCCCTCCCGGCTCCCGCCTGACTCATGGGGGCCTTCTCCCACAGACAGGATGTGCTCACATTTAACACCCCCTTCCGGCAACCCCGTGAGGGAGGTGAGGCTAAAAGAGTGTGACTGGCACAAAGCTACCATGGCAGGGTGGGGATTCGAACCTGAGACTCTCGGACCCTACCCTGGCACTCGAACCACAACCGCACGCTGACTGGAGGGAGAAGAGTGGGAACAATGTTGGGTCCCCGATGGGGAGGGGGAAGCTCGGTCAATCTCACAACAGCACGACAGATAAGAGTAGAATTTCAACAGCCCATCCACATGCAAAAGAACCTCCTCAGGAAAGCTCCTCCATTAGCATGTTTCACAGCCTGGGGAACTCCTACAAGATGATGACTCAGCCCTACCCCACCTTCCAGGGTAGATATAAATTACCTGCCTACCATTTTTCTGCTCACCTTGACACAGAGAGTACTCCATCCTTCTGTGTTGTACCTCTGAGGATGCCAGTCACAGCTACTGGCGAAACGTCAGGTCCTACAGTGCCGAGACCACGGCCAGACAGCCCGGAAAATCTACAGCAACTAATAAACACACTTAAGCTGATGAATTATATTTCCCCCTACCCCCTGTTCCATTTTGTACCCAACCTTTTTTTCTGAGAAAATAATAAAACAAAACAAAAACACTTGTTTCAATGAGCCAGCGCTTCCGGGATTTGGCAATAACTGAGCAATTTCTTGGAACAGCAGGGTAGAAATGTTTTAAATAAAACAACAAAACAGAAAGGGTGAGCTGGAAAGGCCCAAGACATTTGGAGGGGGGTGGGATGGAGCAGAGAAGTGAAATGGCCAATGGCAGGAAAAGTATGGGGGGAAGAAGAAGAAGAAGAGGAGGAGGAGGAGGAGATTGGATTTATACCCCGCCCTTCACTACCCAAAGGTGTCTCAGAGCAGCTTACAAACTCCTTTCCCTCCCCCTCCCCACAAGAGACACCCTGTGAGGTAGGTGGGGCTGAGAGAGCTCTGACAGGGACTGCTCTTTTTCAAGGACAGCTCTTGTCAGGACTACAGCTTGCCCAAGGTCATCCAGCCAGGTGCAAGTGGAGGAGTGGGGAATCAAACCCAGTTCTCCCAGATTAGAATCCGCACACTTAACCACCACACCAAGAAGAGGAGGAGGAGGAGGAGAAGGAGAGGGAGGAGATTTTTATACCCCGCCCTTCACTCGGAGTTTCAGAACAGCTCTGAGAGAACTGTGACTGACCCGAGGTCACCCAGCTGGCTGCATACGGAGTGGGGAATCAAACCCGGTTCTCCCAAACAAGGGATCCGCTGCAGGTGACCAGGGGCTCCTCCCAAACCCTTCTTATGTATGTGTGGAAGACATCCACCTTTTTCTACCTTGGCAGACTCAAGGCAGTGAAAAGCAAAGCCCCTTCAAATGAACGCCACTGCTGCCCACAAACGCGAGGCCCGGTCCAGCCCGCCCTGCCCCCGTGCACGGTGTGTGCCTCAACTCCCAGGGTGTCTCCTCTAGAGGCAGGCGGAAGTTTGGCCCTGGCCATTTGCACAGCCGCTCCGGCCTCCCCAGCCACCCGCGGACGGGTCCAGAACTGAGCCAAAGAACTGGGCGCAGCCCCCCGGGGGAACGGATCGGACAAGGCACAGTTCTAAAGGGAAGGACGGCAGCCTTCCAAGGGGCTTCCAGACAGTGCTCCCCCTACGCTGAGTGAGTGTGAGGCAGCTCACGAGTTTTTTAGCCTCTGGCTCACACCTTTTTGTCTTTGCTCAGGAAGGATGGCGCCAGAGTCAAACTGATGTATGCAGGAGCCAAATCGCCCGCTCACAACTTTGATGCCAGGAGCTCACAAAGCAGAATTCCTGCTCACAAGACTCCACAGCTTAGAGGGAGCATGGCTTGCTGGGTGCGTCGTTCAAGTCAACAAGCCCTTCGCATCAGCCCCAAACCTGCAAGAGTTGACTGCATCACCGCCGAACTCTGCACATGCACAAAGACCTGCTGCTGTCCATCCCACGATTCAGAAGCCAGAGGGCTTCTGCCTGAGGGACCGCATTTGGCCTCCCCCTCCCTGAGAAAGAATTCCGGGCATGTCCAGAAGGGGTCTGGGGGCTCAGAAGACGCAGCAGCCGTGTGCCTCCGCTTCTCCCGTTCTGCACAGCTGCCTGCCCTGGGGACCGTCTGGAGGAGGCAGCCCCCTTTCCCCGGCCAGAACCGGGGCTGTGCCTGGCCTCCGCTGCGAGGAGGAGCATCCCCGGGGCCCACAGCTGCGCAGCAAGAGGCGAGCACAGGAACGGCCACTCTCGCCCTGGCAGAGAGCAGTGGGGAGACGCCCCCGGCCGGCCTTCCCCAAAGATAGCCACACCGCCCTCCCAAGCAGCCTGGGAATGCTCAGAGCAATTAGAACGTAAGAGGGAATATAAGAGGAGCCCATGTTGGATCAGGCCAGTGGCCCATCCCGTCCAGCACTCTGTGTCACACACAGTGGCCAAAAATACCAGGTGCCATCAGGAGGTCGAGGAAAGAAGAGGAAGAAGAAGAAGGAGAAGAAGAAGAAGAAGGAGGAGGAGGAGGAGGAGGAGGAGAGAGGAGGAGGAGAGAGGAGGAGGAGGAGGAGATTGGATTTATACCCCGCCCTTCACTCAGAGTGTCAGAGTGGCTTACAAACTCCTTTCCCTTCCCCTCTCCAAAACAGATAGCCTGTGAGGTAGGTGGGGCTGAGAGAGCTCTTTCAAGAACTGCCCTTTCAAGAACAGCTGTGCCAGAACTATGGCTTGCCCAAGGCCATCCAGCAGCTGCAAGCAGAGGAGTGGGGAATCAAACCTGGTTCTCCCAGATTAGAGTCCGCACACTTAACCACTACACCAAACTGGCTCTCACTGTTCCCCCGCCCAAGCACCAAGGATACAGAGCTCAGCATCACTTATTCCAGAGTTCCTATCTGTACCTTGTGGCTAATGGCCACTGATGGACCCCTGCTCCATATGCTTATCCAATTCCCTCTTGAAGCCGTCCATGCTTGTAGCTGCCACCACTTCCTGCCACCAGTGTTCCCTCTAAGCTGAGTTAGTGTGAGCTAGCTCACAGTTTTTTAGCCTCTGGCTCACACGTTTTTGTCTTCGCTCAGGAAGGACGGCTCCAGAGCAAACTAATGTAGGCAGTAGCCAAATTGCTCACTCACAACTTTAATGCCAGTAGCTCATAAAGGAGAATTTTTGCTCACAAGGCTCCACAGCTTAGAGGGAGCATTGCCTGCCACCCATCCAAATTGCGGCGTCCACCAGAGCTGCACCTCATCCAATCCAACCAAACCTTGAATGCCATAACATGAATAAACTGTGTCTTATCTTGACAGATCTCTATGGCACATGGAGGAAATGAACGAATCTTCTCGGTTATGCCAGGAAAAACATTCCCCAAAATATATTGGACCTTAGTATGATCAGACAATCCCGTCTTATTGTCAAGAAGAGGGTCAAGAGACTTAAAACAAATGATTGCATAAAAAGGGCAAAGCCCGGAGCCTTATCCTGTTGCTGGGTGGAACTGGACGATGCGGCCAGGAAAGGTCACGTGGAGACGCCAGAGGAGAACAAGGGAGCCCTCTCCCACCGGCATTGCCCACCAAGTTGCAGGGGTCACATTAACAAAAACGGGGGGGGGGGGGACGGCTGGGGGACCCCACCTTTGCTGGCCCCGTGCCCCACTCCGCAAGGCAGGAGTGACCCTGGGGTGCTGAATGGCCTCAGGCTGGAATCATTCACGACCCGTCAAGTTGACCCACTCTCCCACATCCGGGGGCCGACTCTGCTTTCCTAGGGCCCGTGCCCCAGGAGAATCAGGGCCCCTTCCACGGCAGGATCGCAGTCGGGGCAGGAGCACCACTGTGGTCTCACACAACACTTTACAGTAACGCGGGAGTCCTGTTCCAGCCCGGCCGTGCCCAGATAATGGCAGGCTTTCCCTGTGCATTTTGTGGGGGGAAGCTGCCAAAAACCTCACTTTCCCCTCTCCTTCTTGGAAGGCAGAGAGAGCAGAATTCTAGACGAGTTCAAGCACCTTTGCATGCTTCTAGGGCCTTCTGGTCAACGTTAGGTTGGTGTGAGAGCCAGTTTGGTGTAGTGGGAGAACCGGGTTTGATTCCCCACTCCTCCACAGGCAGCTGCTGGTGTGACCTTGGGCAAGCCATAGTTCTGGCACAGCTGTCCTTGAAAAAGAGCAGTTTCTGTCAGAGCTCTCTCAGCCCCACCTGCCTCACAGGGGGTGTCTGTTGTGGGGAGGGGAAGGGGAAGGAGTTTGTCAGCTGCTCTGAGATGCTGAGTGAAGGGCGGGGTATAAATCCAATCTCCTCCTCCTCCTCCTCTTAGCAATAGATAGATTTACCCCATTCTGCTTTTCCAGTGATCTGTCCACTATATCACTTCTAATATGTCTGAAGACCAAAATCATCTCTCCTTCCAAGCAAAACAAAATTATTATTCCTCCTCAGGAAACAATCCATATGCAAAAGAACCTCCTCAGGAAAGCTCCTCCATTAGCATGTTTCACAGCCTGGGGAACTCCTACAAGGTAATGATTCAACCCTACCCCCACCTTCCTGAGTAGATATGAATTACCTGCCTACCATTTTTCTTCTCACCTTGACTCAGAGAATACTCTGTCTTTCTGTGTTATACCTCTGAGGATGCCAGTTACAGCTACTGGCGAAACGTCAGGTCCTATAAAGCAAAGACCACAGCCAGACAACCCAGAAAATTTACGACAGCAAAAAACTATTATTATTATTAGGCATTATGTGTAGAACAGCCAGGAGATCCTAAGATTGTCTGGCAGCCAGAAGTTCTAGCTCCTTTAGCATTATGCACCACTAGGTGGTGAACTAGACTTGTTCTCAGGGCAACAGAAGTCTCAGAGGTGGTATGCCGTTGCCTGCCACTGTGTCACGGCCCTGGTATTCCTTGGAGGTCACCCATCCAAATACTTGCCAGGGCCGACCCTGCTTAGCTTCCAAGATATGACGGGATCAGGCTATCCTGGGCTATCCAGGTCAGGGACAGCAAAACAAAATAAGGCATTTGTCTGACCAAGTGTCCTTGCTCACAAAAGCTCACCCTGAATAAAACTTTGTTGGTCCGAAAGGTGCCACTGGGACTCGAACTTTGTTCTGAAACAAAACTTTGTCGTGCTTATGTCAGCCCTATCACTAGTACAACCAACCTTTTAATTAAGCGTCTGCAGAACACATTTCTTCTTTGCAAGCCCAGGCTGTTTCAAAGTCACCAGGAAAGGGGCGGGGGGGAGGGGGAGGGGCGTCGACCACCAGGCCAACCCACCTCTCCTCTGCCCGGCTGCAGCATCGCCTCTTTGCCAGCCCACTCCGGACGGGCTAGCAATGCAAGCGCCTTGAAAATCAACCGTATTCTCCCCAAACCAGCTCTGAAAAAAATGACAGGAGGACAACATGGGAAGACTGAACTGCCACCAGCTTTGCTGGGAAGTCTCCTGGGTGCCCTGCCCGCATCGCATGAAAAAGCAAGGGCGGTTCCAGATAAGTCTCATGAGAGGAGCCAGTCGGACTGTGGACGGCTCACCTGGCTAATCAGTTTCTGGGAAGAAGAAACACAACTCCGGAGAGGCAGCGTAAAAATGCCCCAAATAAATGAAATTAAGATACAGTAAACCTCTCGGACGTCCTCCTGTAGTCCTCTGAAAAGACAGACATTCCTTAGCCTGCCTTTGGAGGGAAGGTGGTCCCAACCGGTGTTCCCTCTCAGCTGAGTGAGTGTGAGCTAGCTCACAGTTTTTTAGCCTGCGGCTTACACATTTTGGTCTCAGCTCAGGGAGGAGGGCTCCAAAGTAAACTACTTCATGCAGCAGCCAAATCGCCCGCTCACAACTTTAATGCCAGGAGCTCGCAAAGTAGAATTTTTCCTCACGAGACTCCACAGCTTAGAGGGAGCATTGGTCCCAATCCTTAATCCTTTTGGTCACCCTTTTCTCTCCCTTTCCTGCCTCGAAGGTGCCCTTTTCAAGATAAGATGACCAAAACCACACACGGGAGTCCAGATGCTACGGCACCAACAATTCAGGAAACATTCGCTGTTATCCACCTCCTTGCAACAGGCCTAGCACTACCATCCCTTCCGCGATTAGACTTTCGGGCCCTAATTACAAAAAGAAGCAAGGAAAAGCAAGAGGAGAGTGTGTCTCCCTCCGAGCTGTTCGGGGAAGAGGGGCGGTGTTCTGGATTGTCT
This sequence comes from Gekko gecko, assembly GCA_029375565.1. Classification (NCBI taxonomy): domain Eukaryota; kingdom Metazoa; phylum Chordata; class Lepidosauria; order Squamata; family Gekkonidae; genus Gekko; species Gekko gecko. Next base: position 18,684,019 of record JAPDNY010000017.1, read on the forward strand.
CAGCCTTGAGAAAAAAGAGAGCGGGGAGACCTCCTGGAAGAGGGCAGACGGAGAGGATTCCAGGGCATCCTATAACTCCTGGCTATAAATCCTGCAGGGAGGACAGGAAAGGGGGGGGAGGCCAAGGGGTCCCTTTCCCCAGAAATGGCTGCTGGGAAGAGCCCAAAAAGAGCCTCAGGTCGTAAAAGGAGTCCCACACGCCCCAGCGATTCCACAGGGTGGCATTTGGAATATGCAGGGTGGGAAGAAGAAGAAGAAGAGGAAGAGGAGACTGGATTTATACCCCGCCCTTCACTCAGAGTCTCAGAGTGGCTTACAAACTCCTTTCCCATCCCCTCCTCACAACAGACACCCTGAGAGGTCGGTGGGACTGAGAAAGCTCTTTCCAGGACTGCTCTCAAGAGAACTGCTCTGAGAGAACTATGGCTTGCCCAAGGTCACCCAGCAGCTGCGAGTGGAGGAGTGGGGGATCAAACCTGGTTCTCCCAGATCAGAGTCTGTGCACTTCACCACTACACCAAACTGAGAAGGTGACGGAAGCTTTTGCCCTGCTCGCTTTAACCCACCCCCATGTGAGTTCCTTTTTCAAATCTGGGGTTGCTGAGGGACAACAGGGGAAGGAGCTCCCCAGTCCCGGCAGCCGGTGCCAAAGGAGAAAAGCGTTCTTGTCAAACTAGGGCCCAGGAGTCCCAGGTTCAAATCCCTACTCTACCTTGGAAGCTTGCTGGGTGTCCTTGGGCCAGGGCACACTGCGGGAGCATTGCTTGGAACAGCCAGGCCTGTGGGGATCATGGAGGCCCTGGAGTGGGACCGGCCCCTGGGGGGGGCGCACAGGAGCCAGGAGGGACCCTGCCTGCCTGCCTGCCTGCTCTTGAAGCCGGGGTGTGTGTGCGTGTGTGATTCTCAAGCAGAATAAGCTCCCCCCACACACAGACACACAAACCCCAGCCCTTTCCTGGCCTGCTGGACCCCGGCCGGTAGCACCACCTGAGGAGGGGGGGGCGGGCCTCCCGCCCCTTGGTCTCCCAGGCCCAAAGCTGCCGGCTGCGCCCCAAGCCACGCTGAGCTGCGCCCCCACCCCAGCCGCCGCAGATGCCCGCCGGCTCCCTCCCGTCTGCTCGGCCCCCCTTGCCCCCCCCCGGCCACCCCAGCTCGCAGCCCTGGCACGGCATTTCTCTGCGCAGTCGCCACCTTCCTCTCCCGCCGCCTTTCCGGGTGATCCGCGGGCCGGCGGCTGGCCAGAGGACGGAGCCCTCCCCGAAGGCGCCCCCCTCCTCCTGCGGGAAGCCCCCCGCCCCCGCCCCGGGCTCTTGGGCAGCAGCAGCGGCGCCGGCTTTGCGCCCTCTTCGCCCAGCGGCCCCTTCAGGCGCGGCCGCGGACGAGGTCTGGCTCGGGCTCCGGTGGCCTGGCCGCCTCGAGGAGGGCGGTCCTGTGCCCAGCGCCCCGGCCGTGCCAAGCGTCTTTGGGCAGGCTGGCCGCCGCCGTCCCGGCAGAGAGAGGGACCGCCGCCGCCGCCGCCGCTGCTGCCCCGCGGGCCTCGGGAGGCCTCCCCTCCCCTCCGGGCTGCCCAGGAGGGCGGCGGCAGGAGGTTTGGGGTCCGGGAAGCGCGCGCGGCGATCCCCTCGCCAGTTGCGCGGGAAGAAGCGAGTTCTCCGGACCCCGCCGGCGGCCGACTCGGGAGCCCAGAGAGCGGCTCGCATCCGAGCAGGGACCGCCGGACGGGACAACCGAGGGGCGCACAGCTCGGCCGTCGGGGCGGCAGGGAGGAGCCCTTTCCTGGGCGCGAGGCCACCGAGCCGGCCGGGACTCAGGTCCCGGCAGACCCCCCTCGTACTCTTCGACAGGTCTCCTCGGACTCCAATGGAGCCGGTTCTCAGGATCGCGCCGGTCCTGGGATCGCGATCCAGGCGCAGTTGCGGCAGTCCCGCGCCCCCAGTTCAGTCCCTTTTTCTCATGCGGGGAAAAACTGTCCAGGTGCTGAAAGATGCCCCCGGCATCCTGGACCCCCTCGACAGCCTCCCCCCGCCCCCCGGCCAGCGAGACGTCGCCGCCTTCCTCGGGGTGAGGGGGGTGGGGGCCCTCGGGAAGATTCTCCAGCGCCGATAAGAACGGACGCCCCGAACTTACCGCCCTCCCGATGGGGCACTTCGCAAGCGGGAGAGGAGGAACTCCGTCCGTCCGTCCCCTTAAGGCAAAGGGAAGTCAAGTTGCCAAACGCCGGCTGGATCGTGCCCACTGCCGCCAGCAGCAAGCGAGGGGCCTTCCGAGGTCCGCAGGGGCCCACTTGTGGCTCCCCGATGGGGGGAAAAAACCCTCGAAACGTGAGATTTTAGGAGAGCGTGGGATTGCCGTCGTCGGCGGGCGCGCTTTTGGTACGGGAGACCGGGAATGAAGTCGAACCGCGGAATAAAGAAACGGGAAACCGACCACTCCGTTGGCAACCGGGAGGGGGGGGGAGGGCTTTCGAATCGACTCCCCTTGACCTTCAGTTTTGTGCCTGCCCGAGAAAGATGCCCCCGTTCCCCGCAGCCTGGAGGAGGCGCGCAGCCCTTCGGCCGGGGGAACTCCGGTGCGACGCGCAAACGCCTGCCTGGCGCGCTGGAGTGGGCAGAGCCCCTGCGCAAGCCCCGGCGGGACCGATCGGGCTGCGCAAGAGAGGATGGCGGTCCGCTCCGAAAAAGCCGAACTCCGGCCGGGACCGGCGGCGCTCCAGCCGCGCAACACCCTCCCTCCTCGAGCGCGCCTCGGCAATCTCGCCCCTCCGCCCCGGACGCCCCTGGAGCCGCGGCTCTGGTTCGGGCTTCGAAGCGAAGGGGAAGGACCCGGCGCTGAGCACGAGCGCGCCCACTGAAGCGCACCGCCAACGGGCGTCGGAAAGGCAGAGGATCGTCTCCGGAGCTTTCCAACTCCCCAAAGTGGGGCCCTCCCTCTTCTCCCCCCACCTCCGACGCCCGCTTCCCCGGCACGACCGCCCGGCGGTGGGCCACGGCGCCCGCCCTCCAGAGCCACCGGGGCCAGGGCAGGAGGAGGCTCGCAGCCCCCCCCGGCCTTTGGCACACTGCGCGCGGCGGCCGGGCGGCGCTTCCGAGGGAGCGGGCGGGCGGGCGGACCCACCTTGGTGTGCTTGACCTCCAGGTTGAGGGCGGGCGAGGGCAGCAGATGCAGGGAGGCCATCAGGGCGGCCGGGTCGGCCTTCACGCCGCCGGGCAGCTCGATCTTGCTGGAAGTCATGGTGGCGCGCTGGGGGCCCCGCCGTCGGGCTGCTCCTCTTGCCGCCGCCGCAACCGCCTCCCGCCTCCTCCGCGCCGCAGCCCTGGCGGCCGCCGGCTGTATATAGGCAGGTGTCAAGGCAGGGCGCTCCTCATTGGCCGGAGAGGCAGGGCCGGCCTCGGCGCCCCCGCCCGCCCGCCCGCCCCGTCCTGCGCCCCTCCGGGCTGCGAGCCCAGCCCCAGCAACGCCAGCCGCGACGGTCCCCGGGGCGCCCTGCGGCTCCTCTGGCCACCTCCCACCCCCAGGCTGGGGGCCGGGAGCGGAAGGGAGGGGAGGGGAGGGGCTCTCCAGGCCCGAGAAGCCCCCCAGGAGGGGCGGCAGAGGGGCCGGGGGCACCCGCTCCAGCAGCCCAGCAGGGCCCCGGGCAGACCTTCCCTCCCTCCAGGAGCCAACCCTCCGCGGGGGACCCCGGAGCTGGGCCGCAGGCTGGGAGACCCCCCCCCGGCAGGCTGCTGCCCCCTCCCTCGAGTGGGGCGCCCGGGAGCTGCGCAGAGCAGGCGCGGGGCGCGGCGCAGGAGCCGAGAGGGCGCAGGAGGGGGAGGAGGGCGCAGAGGCCTTTGGAGGTGCGGGGGGGGGTGTGGAGAGAGAGAGACGACGGGGCGCGCCCGCTCTGCCCTGGCCCGGTGGCTTCCTCCCGCCCCTCTTGGGCACCCAGAGCGCCCCCCTGCTGCAGCCCAACGCCCCCCTGCCCCCGATCCCCCCGCGCGGGGGGACACCCCCCCAGGGACGCAAGTGCAGAGGCTGGGCCGTATCCGTGCCCCCCCCCCTTTGGCTTCTCAGGAAACTCAGGAGACTCTTTTCTGTACGAGATCGAGCTCCGGTCTTTGCACTCGACGGCCTTTCCTCAAAGGCGAAACCCCCAGCAGCGACGAAGGAACACGTCGGAACCGGCCTGGGCCCACCGGGGGCCCAGCCGCACCGACCCACCAGCCCGTCCATCCCTCGGGGAGAAAGGCGCCCCCGTCTCGTGCCCGAGCGCCCCTTGGGCCGCCTAGGAGGGGGGCTCGCCCCAAATTAGGGTAGTCCAGAAAGGCTGGCAAGTATTTTGGGGGGAGGGGGAAGATCCAGGAGAGAGGGGGCCGGATCCGGTGGGTCCCGGGGGCGGGGGGGGAGCTGTCTGCGCCGATGGCTCTGCCGGTGGGTGGGGCCAGTCCCCGTGCAAGATGCCACACTCTCGGCCGGCCTCGCCTACCTCGCAGGGCTGTCGTGAGACTAAAAGGGAGGCCGCCGGGGACTCCTGGGAGGCAGAGTAGGATATCTCCCCCCCAAAAAAACCCCACACCCCTGGGCTCAATGAAGCGAAGAGGGGGCCGCTTAACTGGGCTGGAGAGCGAATCAGAGAGGAGTCCCGGGACCCGAGACACGCCCGGGCAGCCCGGCACGCGGGGGGAAATGCCCCGCCCGCAGGCCTCCTGTCTCCCGCGGAAGCCCACAGCTCCCTGGTACTCGGGTCCCTCCCTCCCTCGCGGGGTTGCCTGCTGCCGGAGGGGGAGGCTCCATTTAGCGACTGACTTCTCTTCCAGAAGGGCACACACGCCCAGTCCTCCCAGCTTCTGCACCCGCCTGTCCCCACCCCTGCGAGCGCGCGGAGCCACCACCGGAGGGTCTCTGCTGCTGGCCGGGCGCCGCGCACCCCCCCTGGGACAGCTCGTCCCGCACCGCGAGGGTTTCGCAGGGCCTCCCATCCCGCGGAAGCCCAAACGCTCTCTGGCCGCGGGGGAGGGGACCCCTCTTCTCCGACAGCTCCCCCCCCCCGCGTCCCCTCCCTCGTCCCCAGGGCGCTGACTGTCCGTCCCGTCCCCCCCCACCCACGCTGGAGCGTCTGCAGGACCCGCTGTCCTGGGCGGCCGCCGGCGTCTCCCGTGCGACTGCTGCCCTCTGCTGGCCAAGCGCCGCCGGGCTCCGCCGCGCAGAATTGCGCCTCGGGCGCTGCGGAGCCGTCCATAGGCCGGGGGGGGCACGGAGCAAGCCAGCCTCTCCGCCCCCCCCCGCCGCCGCGGGTGCCATTTCCCCGGCAGAATCCGCCGGGCAGGGCCGGAGCCAGGAGCCAGGCCCCCGCAGACGCGGGGAACGGGGCCGGGGGGGCCGGTTGCCCGGTCTGGGCGGAGGGGGCCCGGCGGCGGCTCGGCTCGCGCAGAAGGCGGCCGGGGGGGGGAGGGGGGAGGGAGGGCCCCCCCGCTGCGCCAGCCCGACGGCCCCGGGACGGGACGGACCGCCTCGCCGGGGAGGCCTCGGGGGCGGGGGAGCGCCGCTCGGGCAGGCAGCTGCTCCCGCCGACCAGGCCGCAGGGCCGCCAGCCCATGACACTTGACGAGCCGCCCCGCGGCGGCCCCCGAAGGCGGCACACGCCCCTCGCCCGCCCAGGAAGCCCCGACGGCGAGAGGAGGGACCCGCCCAGCCGCTGGCCAGGAGCCCCTCCTCGGGGCGCGCCCAGCCCCCCCCCCGCGCCTTGGCGAGCCAGCGGGTGTGCCGTGGGGCAGGGGGCCGAGGGGCCGAGCCCTCCCCGCTGCCCCAGGCGACCCTGCAGCCGACTGACTCTGCCTGGAGGGGGGAGAGCAGGGTCGCTTTCAAAGGTGGGCCAGACGCATGGAGGAAGAAGAAGAAGAGGAGACTGGATTTGTACACACACCCCCCCTGTGACCTGAGGTAGGTGGGGGCTGAGAGATCTCTCTCCAGGACTGCCCTTGAGAGAACAGCTCTGGGAGAACCTGTGACTAGCCCAAGGTCACCCCAGCAGCTGTGGGGAATCGAACCCCGTTCTCCCAGGTCAGAGTCCGTGCTCCTCACCGCCACACCAAAGGGGTTCCCTGGCGGCTGCCATCCTCCGCGGGGACTGAAGGGAGGCAGCATCGGGGGAAGGCCTCGGCCTCTGCACAGGAGGGACCCGCCTCACTGGTCAGCTCCAGCAGGCCTCTGCCAAGGTCCCAACAAGGTTATCCTGAAGGGACGGGCCAGAGGGCCCCACGCTCTGATGGCTTCCAAAGAGAAGACGACGCTGGAGGGGCAGGCCTCCAATAGCTGCAATGCAACAACTCTGTGGAGCCTCCAGCCTCAGAGGCAGCATACCTTGGAAGGCCAGGTGACCCTGGGGACGCAGAGCAGGGTGGGGGTCAGCAGCACCCCCGGGGGGGATCCAACCATGGCTCTTCCAAGGATCCCCTGGGGCAAGACTGGCTGGCCCACCAGATGGGGGGGAGGCCCTTCCAGCTGCCCCTCCCCTCTCAAGCGCCGGAGCCCCCGAAGGCCTCCCCCCTTGGCATCCCGTGGCCCTCCCCCCTCCTCCTCTGTCGCAAGGGCAGCCAACGTTCCAACCCCCCCCCGATACTTCTGTTTTAATTTTAGTGCGGGAATAAATCAGCCACGAGAGCGCTTCTCTCCCCCGACCCCCCACCTGGGTTAATTGGATCGATCCTTTAAATGCCTCTGAGGCATAGGACCTGAAAGCTGCTTGAGGCAGGAGAGCCAAGCGGGCAAATTTATGGCCACGGAGCGGCCTGCGGAATGAGCCCGGGCACCGCGCCCACCAGGAGTGTGGGGCCCCGCCCAGGCCTTCCTCCTGCCCAAAGTTGGTTCCTCCGGGCCTGGCGTTGGGAGGACACAGCCAGGCACCAAAAGAGGCAGGGGACATCCGAAAGAGGGGCAACACTGACCCACACCTAAGGAGACAGGCGCATAAGAGAAGTCCGTGTTGGGTCAGGCCATGGGGCCATCCAGTCCAACACGCTGGGTCACACAGGGGCCAGAAACACCAGGGGCCATCAGGAGGTCCAGCAGTGGGGCCAGGACATTAAAGAAGCCCTCCCACTGTTGCTCCCCACCCCCCAGGCACCAAGAAGACAGAGCCTCACTTGCCCCAGAGTCCCTATCTAGGACCTTGTGGCTAAGAGCCACTGATGGACCTCTGCTCCATATGCTTATCTAACTCCCTCTTATAAGAACATGAGAGAAGCCAATGTTGGATCAGGCCAATGGCCCATCCAGTCCAACACTCTCTGTGTCACACACAGTGGCCAGAAACACCAGGGGCCCTCAGGAGGTCCACCAGTGGGGCCAGGACACTAGAAGCCCTCCCTCCGGGGTCCAGAGGCAGTGAATGTGTCAAGAAGAAGAAGAAGAAGAAGAAGAAGAAGAAGAAGAAGAAGAAGAAGAAGAAGAAGAAGAAGAAGAAGAAGAAGAAGAAGAAGAAGAAGAAGAGGAGATTGGATTTGTACCACCCTTCACTACCCAAAGGAGTCTCAGAGTGCCTTACAAACTCCTTTCCCTCCCCTTCCCCACAACAGACACCCTGTGAGGTTGGTGGGGCTGAGAGAGCTACTTCGAGGACTGTCCTTGAGAGAACAGCTCTGAGAGAACTTGTCACTGACCCAGGGTCACCCCAGCAGCTGCAAGTGGAGGAGTGGGAAATCAAACCCAGTTCCTCCCAGATTAGAGTCCGCGCACTTAAACACTACACCAGAGAGTCCTCCAGGAGTACCGGCGAGACTCGGGGCTTGCTTCCTGCCCGGGGCCCTCCCCTTCGGCAGGAGGGTCCCCTCCCCAGGGCAACCAGCAATGCTGTGGGGGGGCTCTGCTTAAGCAGGGCTGGCAGCGGTTTCTCCAGAACCCAGCTCACTAGGGCTCCAGGCAGCACCAAACCAGCAGAGCAGCGGTCCCCAGCGTGGTGCCCAGGGGAGATGTGGAACCCACCACCATTTTTCTGGTGCCTGCCAAGCATTTTTCAGTAAGTGTGTGGGGCCAAGTGGGGCTATGGGCCATTGGAAATTTAATTGGCCGTGCAGATCTTTACCTCCAGTCAGCAGAAAAATGAGCCAGTTTGGTGTAGCTGTTAGGAGCGCGGACTCTAATCTGGGAGGAACCGGGTTTGATTCCCCACTCCTCCTCCGCATGCAGCTGCTGGTGTGGCCTTGGGTCAGTCACAAGTTCTCTCAGACCCGTTCTCTCAAGGGCAGTTCTGGAAAGGGCTCTCTCAGCCCCACCTGCCTCACAGGGTGCCTGTTGTGGGGAGGGGAAGGGAAAGGGATTGTAAGCCGCTCTGAGACTCCTTCGGGTAGTGAAGGGCAAGTGTCAATCCAGTCTACTCTTCTTCATCTCTTTTGTAATTTTTGTATTTTTGCATTTTGTGTTAGTGTGTTTCCGTGTGTGTGTGCATGCCCGTTCCTGGAAGTCACGGCGACCTCTGGCAACTCCTACTGGGGCACGGAGGACGTTCAGAGAAGTGGCTTGACGGCCTGCCTCTGCCTCCCGACTGCTGGTATTCCTTGGAGGTTGCCCTTCCAAATTCTAGCAACGGCTGACCCTACTTACCTTCCAAAATCTGATGAGATTGGCCTGGCCTGGGCTATCCAAGTCAAGTCAGTTTGGTGTAGTGGTTAAGTGCGCAGACTCTAATCTGGGAGAACCGGGTTTGATTCCCCACTCCTCCACTTGCACCTGCTAGATGACCTTGGGCAAGCCACAGTTCTTTCAGAGCTGTCCTTGAAAAAGAGCAGTTTTTGTCAGAGCTCTCTCAGCCCCACCTACCTCACAGGGTGCCTGTTGTGGGGAGGGGAAGGGAAGGGAGCTTGTAAGCCGCTCTGAGACTCCTTTGGGTAGTGAAGGGCGGGGTAGAAATCCAATCTCTTCCTCTTCTTCAAGTCAGCTGTGGAGATTTTTTAAAACACTGTTTCGGCAGCAGCTGCCCCCACAGCTCCAGGATCTTTACTGTGTGGCTGAAGGCAAGCGGCGGGAGCAAAAAATTCTACTTTATGAGCTGCTGGCATTTAAGCGGTGAGTGAGTGATTTGGCTGCGGCACCAATTAGTTTGCTCTGGAGTCAGTATTCCCTCTAAGCCGAGTGAGTGTGAGCTAGCTCACAGTTTTTTAGCCCCCAGCTCACACGGTTTTGTCTTCACCCAGGAAGGATGGCTCCACCTCCAGAGCAAACTAGTTTCTGCAGCAGCCCAATTGCTCGCTCACAACTTTCATGCCAGGAGCTCACAAAGCAGAGTTTTTGCTCACAGGATAGCACAGCTTACAGGGAGCATTGCTCTGGAGCCCTCCCTTCCTGAGCTGAGACAAAAATGCGTGAGCTGGAGGCTAAAAAACGGTGAGCTAGCTCACACTCACTCAGCTTAGGGGGAGCACTGGTCCACCGCCTCCCCCTTCAGCCACCCCCTGCCCCGTGAGTCAGGTCTACTTCCGCCTCCAGAGCAAGTCCCCTTTCCCAGGCATCCAAGCCTAGAGTCTCTCACAGCATCTTGTGGCAGTGAGTTCCACAGGCTGATAATGGGCTGTGTGTGCAGGGATACTCTTCCCCTTCTGCAGGCACAAACCCAGCACAGAGAACACAACAGATTTCTAGCCAGTCATCCTTATAATCCTGTCAGCTCAACATAACAACGGGTTATCTCCCCCACAAGAGAGAACAGACAACCGGGGACCAAGGCCCCCTCTAAGCTGTGGAATCTGTGAGCAAAAATTCTACTTTGTGAGCTACCGGCACTAAAGTTGTGTGAGCGAGCGATTTGGCTGTTGCATACATTAGTTTGCTCTGGAGCCAGCCTTCCTGAGCTAAGACAAAAAGGTGTGAGCCAGGGGCTAAAAAACTGTGAGCAAGCTCACATTAACTCAGCATAGAGGGAACACTGCTGGGGACCAAACACTGCCCTCACCCCACCCACCCAGGCTGGAAACTGGACACGGTTCCATATTCCCTGAGAGAGCAGCCAGAAGAAAGAGAAGAGGAAGAAGAAGAAGAAGAAGAAGAAGAAGAAGAAGAAGAAGAAGAAGAAGAAGAAGAAAGAAGAGATTGGATTTATCCTCCGCCCTTCACTCGGAGTCTCAGAGCGGCTGACAAACTCCTTTCCCTTCCCCTCCCCACAACAGACACCCTGTGAGGTTGGTGGGGCTGAGAGAGCTCTTTCCAGAACTGCCCTTTTAAGGACAGCTCTTGTCAGAACTATGGCTTGCCCAAGGTCATCCAGCAGCTGCATGGGGAAGAGTGGGGGATCAACCCGGTTCTCCCAGATTAGAGTCCGCGCACTTAACCACAACACCAAACTGGGGAGCAGTGTCCACTGGGATGGCATCACAACAACGTGGGGTGAGGGAGCCTTCACCTCCAGTGTCGGTGGGTGGAGACCGACTGCTTTCCGTTTCAGCCCACTGGGCTACTGTCCTCCGCAGGGCTTGGGAGGGAGCCACCCCCAGTCTCCCCAATCACGCTGGACAGAGAGGAACGTCGGCTGTTTTTCACACATCCCAAATCTGGCCTGGTTCCTGCTGGTCATTTTGGGGGGTTAATAAATATAGTCCACTTAGGCCCAGTCCTTTGGGGAAGTTGAGCAGAGAGGGTTTTTCCAACACGAAGCTGCCATTTTCAGCAGCAGCCTGAGGTCTGCAGAAAGCTGGTTTGGCCCACAACCCCCCCTTGCTAGCTGCCCCCCTGAAGCCCAGAGGGCTGCGCGTGGCACAGAGATTAAAGGGGCTGTGGGGGAAGGAGGCCAAAGTCGCTCGCTTCGATACCACACACACACACACACTTAAAAAACAGAAGCCAACATCACAAGCGGCAACCAGGCCAGAGAGGGAAAGGGGCTGATAACGTTATCATGCCTCTGTTTGCCTTTCCCCCGGTGTGTGTCTGTCGCCTGGGCCGGGGATCCCGTCCAAGGCCCAGTGCAGACCAAAGGCGGCAGGCGGCGGGGACTCCGATCCACAGGAAGTTGGGGGTGCAGGTACTGTTGCCAGCCTCCAGGGGGGGCCTGGAGACCCCCAGCCATCATGACTGACCTCCAAGCAAGAGGGATCAGCCCCCCCGGAGGAAAATGGCTGCTCTGGAGGGCGGACTCTCGGGCACTGCACCCTGCTGAGGCCCCTCCCCTCCCCAAACCCCGCCCTCTCCAAGCTCCACCCACAACAGTTTGAGGTATTTCCCCACCCAGAGCCGGCAAACCCCACGGTGGGCAGGAGAGTGCCAGGCAGCTCCGGGGTTGGCATCCCTGTTAGACTTGCCTCCCCACCCCACAAGTCTTATTAGTTTTAACCAGTACGGTTTTTATGGTGTTTTATAACCAGTCTTAAAATCCTCTTCCTATTTTAATGGGGTATCTTTTACCCGTGTTACAAAGAGACATTGTTTTATGTCCTGGTCAATGACCGTGAACAAAACTTATCTATCACCACTTCCTGAGGCTTCATGAGGCAGGGAGTTCCAGAGGCCCCCTTGCTCCGACAGAGGAGGGGCTGGCACGCTTCCCAGAGTGCAATGCTCCCTCTCAGCTGTGGAGTCTGGTGAGCCCAAATCCTACGTTGTGTGAGCTCCCGGCATGAAGGTTGGGAGTGAGCAATTGGGCTACAGCATGAATTCGTTTGCTCTCTGGAGCCGCCCTTCCTCAGCTGAGACAGAAATGTGTGAGCTGGGGGCTAAGAAACTGTGAGCTAGCTCACGCTAACTCAGCTTAGAGGGAAGACCGGCTGGGCACCTGTTCTCCCGAAGAGCACACCTGTGGCGGGCAGGGGGAGGGGGGGCCGCCCCACCCCCTGCCGCCCCTCCCCCAGGGGTTCCCCTTCAACCTGCTCCCCTCCCCCCACCCCCGCTTAAAATTTACTATCTGAGGCACACATCAAGCCCCGCAATGGACTGACCTTTCGGCTAATGTACGTCGCCTAATGAGCGGATGCCATTAACCAATTCCGAGCGGGGAGATGGCTCGCTCCCCGGGCCCCATCCATCACCGCTAAATGCTCCATCTCGCCCGCCTGCTTAAATTTTTTATTTTTACCCTTTAAACCGGAGAAATAAGTCTTGGGGCCTAATTAGGCCGACTTACATATTCAATTAATAGGGTCATTACGGCTTAATGAATATGGAACCCGGGTTAAGGGGATGAGGATTTTCTGCTGGCTCTGCAAAGCTGCCTCGACGCCCCCCCCCCCCACGCACCAGGCAGCCGTCAGCCAAGGGGGCCCCCCCCAGCACTTCCCGCGGGCCGGAGGGGGGGAGGGAAGGCGGGGGCCCCGGAGCCGGTCAGGCACGCCAAAAAGAGGGGTGGGGTGGGGGACGGGACCCGGCCAGGCTGACCCCGAAGGGAGCCAAGACCCTGAACAGGGGTGCCATCGTCTCGGGAGACAAAGTGCGGGACCAGAGGAAGGCCTCCGAGACCCCGCCAACACTCTTGTGAGCAAACATTCTACTTTGTGAGCTCCTGGCATTAAAGTTGTGAGCGAGGCACTTGGCTCCTGAATAACTGCGCTTGCTCTGGAGCCCCGTCCTTCCTGAGCTAAGGCAAAAATGTGTGAGCTGGAGGCTAAGAAACTGTGAGCTAGCGCACACCGACTCAGCTGAGAGGGAACGCTGGTCCCCCCCACAGGATGGTTTGAGCCTGGCAGAGGCGGGAGCGGGCTGGCTTCTGGGCTGGGTGCCCGGGAGAACTCGTTTGCCCTGACCGAGCCTGGCAAACCCCAGAGCGGAGCAGAGGACGGCAGCCAACTGGGGATCCCAGCAACCACCCGGCCTCCTCCCCGCACCGCTCCACGGCCTTTCCTCCACTGAGCTGCCCCCTTGGGAGGAAAGGAGGAGCCCCCGACGGAGGACCAGCTCAGGAGTGCCAGCGAGGAGGAGGAGGAGGAGGAAGCGTCGCAGGAGGGGCCCCCTGCCTGCCTGTGTCCCTTCCTCCGACCTGCAGGAGGCTTGGGGGGGGGGGACTCCTCGGATGCCGGCCCGCCCGGCCTTCCCTCCCGGGGCTCTGGCTGCAGATGTAGGCTGCCCCTCCCCACCCACCCGCTTTGCTTCCCCCGCCTGCCCCCCACCCGGCAGATGCCTCCCCATCAAACATGGAACCCCTGCGGAAATCGCACGCCGACATCCACAAAGTATGCGCAGAATCCAGGCAGGATCTAGAAGGGGCCGCCCCGGGTCGGGAAGAGGCGGAACGCTACGGGCCTTTTCCCGGTCATTTTGCCCAGGGGGTTGAGGCGAGGGACTGTGCAGGGGCCGGCCCCGATCCCCGGCCCGCAGTGTGCCTAGTTATTGCGGGGGAGGGGGGGAGCACCTTGATGCCGGGGAGCGGGCGCAGCCCCCCACCCCCAGAGCCAGACCTCGGGAAAAAGGTACACCGTCAAAAGGGGAAAGGCAGCGGTGGTGATTAGGAGCGCGGACTTTGATTCCCCAGGTCTCCTCCACATGCAGCTGCTGGTGTGACCTTGGGTCAGTCACAAGTTCTCTCAGGGCTGTTCTCTCAAGGGCAGTCCTCGACAGAGCTCTCTCAGCCCCGCCTACCTCACAGGGTGTCTGTTGTGGGGAGGGGAAGGGAGTTTGTAAGCCGCTCTGAGACTCCTTCGAGTAGTGAAGGGCGGGGTATAAATCCAGTCTCCTCCTCTTCTTCTGCAAAGATGGGCTTTCTCCTCTTTCCTTGAGACCTGTTGCCTGACGGAGGACCCACATGATATCGTTCCAAGGCCAGAGATGTGGGGATTGGGCCCCCACTCTCCAGAGCCACCTCCGTGCTGGGGGCACAGCAACCGTCCCGAGAAGAGGTTGCCAGTTCTTCCTGTGGGGACTTTTCCAGCCTAAATCCCCGAAGACACCTTTCTCAACCCTCCCCCAATCCAAACCTGCCTTGCTGTGATGTCAAAGGAAAGTTAAAAAAGGGAAAAAAACCAGGAAGAAACCTGGGAACCTGGGCGCTCGAGCGTGACCCCAGCGGGCACAGCGCTGCAGGTCTCCTCTTGTTCCATCTCGGATCCGTGCGTTCGCCCAAGCTTGGGAGGAGCCACGACTCTGGCTCTTTTCAGCAGGCGCCACGGATCGGCCAACGGGCGGCTCTCCCCTCTGAATCATCTCCCCAGCCCAGGGCTGCCGGGCTGGGCCGTTGAAAGGCGGGTGGGCGCGGAAGACGGCACCCGTCACCCTGGACTGAGTCTTGCACAAACACGCTTCCCTGACAGTGCGGCAGAAGCCCGGTGGGGCGGGCGAAGGCGGGGGTGGCCCCTCGGCCGTGTCGCAGCTGCTGCCACCGCCAGATTTCTCCGTGGAAAGGGGGCCCGTCGTCCCGGAAGCGGGGCTGCCAGCCACAGGGATTTCCCTCCCCTCCCCGGCTGCCCCACCCCGCCCCCTTGCCCCCTTCGTTCTGGAGCCCAGGCCGTGGGGTGAAGGTTCAGCTACAGCCGTTCCTGGAGACAGCAGATGGGGTGGTCCCAGGCATAAGTTGCCCCATTGGGTTGAAACTGAATCAGAAGAGTTTTCGGCTAAACATGTGGAAGAACTTCCTGAGAGTTAGAGCAGTTCCTCAGTGGGACAGGCTTCCTCGGGAGGGGGTGGGCTCTCCTCCTTGGGAGGTCTTCAAGCAGAGGCTGGATGGCCACCGGACAGCAATGCAGATTCTGTGAACTTGGGCAGATCGTGAGAAAGGAGGGCAGGAAGGGCGGCCTCAGTGCTGAGTTCTCGTGGCCCTTTCTTACACGCCCAGGGAAATGTCGATCGCCACTTTGGGGCCAGGAAGCCATTTTTCCCCAGGGCGGTTTGGCTGGAGATCCTGGAGGTTTTTGGTCATCTTCTGGGCGTGGACCACCGGTCACTGCAGGTGTGGAGGGGGAGGTATTTGTGAATTTCCTGCACTGTGCAAGGGGTTGGACTAGATGACCTTGGAGGTCCCTTCCAACTCTATGTTTCTAAGCAGCTTACAAACTCCTTTCCCTTCTCCTCCCCCCAACAGACATCCTGTGAGGTAGGTGGGGCTGAGAGAGCTCTTTCGAGAACTTCCCTTGAGAGAACAGCTCTGACAGAACTATGGCTTGCCCAAGGTCATCCAGCAGGTGCAAGTGGAGGAGTGGGGGATCAAACCCAGCTCTCCCAGATTAGAGTCCGCACACTTAACCACGACACCAAACTGGCTAGACTGCTGCCACACATAGCTCTGAAGGGGCCTGCTTTGGGAGACTGTCCCGGGAGGTGAAGGAATCTGAGACGCTGCCAGGGTGAAGGAGAAACAGCAGACAGACATGGCCGGGACTCCGTATGCAGCTCCGGTCCTGTCTGTCGGCCAGGCTCCAGAGACCGGTTCTGGGCCCAGTTCCAAGGCCTCCCGGGCCCAAAAAGTTTTCTGCCCAAAGCACCTGTACGACCCGCTGGCCCCGGAATGGAGAGGGGCTGGTTCCACCCGGCTTTATCTGCCAGTAGAAACCCCCCCAGGGGGCAGGTCAGCGGCTGCGGCCTCTTCTCTCAGCCTGCCAGTGAAAGGCCACGGTCAGGAGTTGCCCGGGAGGCCTTCGGGGCAGAGGGGAGGAGGCGAATGTTTGACCTCCCTCGTATGACGTCACTTTACTCCTTCTATGGCCCCTGACCTCGGGGTTACCAACCTCCAGGTGGTGGCTGGGGGATCTCCCGCTATTGCAACCGACCTCCAGGCGACGGAGATCGGTTCCCCCGGAGGAAACAGCTGCTTGGGAAGGTGGACTCTGTGGTGTTGTACCTCAATAAAGCCCCTCCCCTCTCAAACCCTGCCCTCATCAGGCTCCACCCACAAAACCCTGCCTGACCCGGTTTTACGGCAGCCTGATCCTGATGGTCCGATTCTGACTTCAGGAAGACGCCCAGCAAGATGACCAGGTAGCCATTTTGGGGCCCCAGGCCCTGCAGGACTGCTCAGCCCTGCCAGGATCTTCCTGCCTGTACACACACCCCCAATAAGGTACCAGCCTGTTCTGCCTTTGCTCTGCTGCCCCCCAACTCCCCCCATAACTCCCAGGCTCCACCCCCTGCATTTTGCGGTCTGAGCCTTAGGGCAGCCAGCACCTCTTCCTGAGGGCTTAGTTTTCTACCTGCAGGGATTTTACATGGTGGAATAGTCAAGACCTGGACCCACCTGGATGGTGCCATTCAAAAGCAAGGTTTCCCCCCCACACACACACACAGACACACACTTTGGACCACTGGCCACGAAAGGCTGCTGGGTGACCTCGGACCTCATTGCCTGCCTTTTGTGTGCCACGAGTTGATCTGTCACGGACGTGGCCTGTGCCACTGAGGCAGGCAGGGAGGGCAGGGAGGGCAGCCCATCCCCCCCAGGAGGAGGCATAAGAACATAAGAGCATAAGAGAAGCCCATGTTCGATCAGGCCAATGGCCCATCCAGTCCAACACTCTGTGTCACACAGTGGCCAGAAGTACCAGGGGCCCTCAGGAGGTCCAGCAGTGGGGCCAGGAAACTAGAAGCCCTCCCACTGTTGCCCCCCCACCCCAAGCACCAAGAATACAGAGCATCCCTTGCCCCAGAGTTCCTGTCGATACCTTATGGCTAATAGCCACGGATGGACTTCTCTGCTCCAGATGTTTATCCAATCCCCTCTTGAAGCCGTCCATGCTTGTAGCCATCACCACCTCCTGTGGCAGTGAGTTCCACATGTGATGTGAATCACTCTCCGCCTGGACTACCTCCCAGGGCTGTTGTGAGGACAAAGCTGGGGCAAGGAGAGTGATGTCAGCTGCTTGGGGTCCCCCACTGGAGAGAGAGGTAGGGCATCGATGAATGAAATGAAAACTGTGAACTTGGCCTCGGGGGGGGGCAATGGGCTCCCTTGCCCCCTTAGCCCTCAGGAGGCTGCCCCTGCTTGCCCGCCCAAGGGGGCCTTTGGAGGCAGAAGGCAGTGCCGGGGCCAGAGAGAGACCAGTCTTCGCTGCCGACTCACAGGGTGCATTTCCCTGCAGCGGCCAACCATCCCTCCTGGCCGGCAGCCAGCGGGAAACCTGTCCGACTGTCCGATGAGGGTGTCCCGGGCAGCTTGCAGGAGAGATCCTTTTCCTGCCGAGTTCTCCTCCCCCCCCTCGGCCTGGGACAGCCCAGCTGCCTCTCTGGGGGCGGGTCAACAGGTGAGTCATCCCGTCAGCCAGAAAAGTGGAAGGGAGACGGGTTTGCCAGCACCCGAGCTCCCCAGCACTCTTGCGCGCGCTCTCTCTCTCTCTCTCTGTGCAGGCCGGGTATAAATAGCGGTGCCCGGCAGTGTGGCAAGGGAGCCGCGCATGATGGAAACTCGGGAGGCACAGTCTGGGAATGTGAAGTGGGCTCGGTAGGTCCCATCACCGTGCGCGGCAGAGTCAGATGGTTTCCAGGGCTGCCTTGGGGCTCTCCAAACCTCCGCTTTCAACACGTCCTCGGGAGGGGTGCCAAAGTTCAAGAGACGCCGGAGAGGACTGCACAGCCGCCCCTCTGCTGGAAGCGTTGAGCGAGAAGCCCAAATGGCCAAGAGGAGCGAGAGGAACTGGAAGGAGAGCTTCGCCTTGAAGAACAGCCTGGTGAAGGAGGCCCTCTCCGAGTTCCTGGGGACCTTCGTGATGGTGGTAAGTGGAAGCCGGGCCCCTTCCTTCCTTCCTCCCTCCCTCCCTCCCTCCCTCCCTCCCTCCCTCCCTCCCTCCCTCGCAGAATTGCCAAGCAGCTGCGCATGGTGCTCTGCAGACCAGGGCCTCTGCTCTTCTGCAGGCGCCGCTCACAATCCACGCTGCCCTACCGGTTCTCCTCCAAGGGCAATTCTGTGCTGGCTTTTCCCGCTGTTGTTACACCAAAGCCAGGTTGGAGCAGAAATCCCCCTCTGCTTTGCGCTTCCGTCGTTTGAAGGACTTGTGAGCCAGGCCCTCGAAGGCCAGCATTCGAGCGAGGGGTCGCAGGGCCAAATGGCAAGCGTTCTTCTTCCTGACGAGTAGACACGCGGGACGCCAGTTCGGATCAAGAGGGTGGTGCAGGGGAGAGGAGCCTGGATCCGTCCGTCCGCCCCCCCCCCGAATGTGAAAGAGCCCAGGAGGGTTCTGATGTTTACCCCACTGGGGCGAGCAGCCTCCAACTGGGGGAAGAGCAGAGTCGAGTGGAGAGCGGTGTTCCCTCTAAGCTGAGTTAGTGAGAGCCAGCTCACAGTTCCTTAGCCTCCAGCTCGCACCTTTTTTGTCTTTGCTCGGGAAGGAGGGCTCCAGAGCAAACTCATTTATGCAGCAGCCCAATCGCTCGAGCTCACAACTTTAATGCCAGCGGCTCACAAAGTAGGATTTTTGCTCACAAGGCTCCGCAGCTTAGAGGGAGCAGGGGTGGAGAGGCGGCCGAGACATTTCCCAAATCAGTACCAAGGGCCGGGCCAGGCCCCGCACCCCTTGTGCTGTCGCCCCAACCTGGCCTGGGAGCTGCCCGCAGCGGCGGTGGATGAGTGCCAACCAACCACAAACCTCCCAGCAGCACCAAGTCCAGTTTCCCAATCTCTCTCCCCCACTGGCTTCACCGGGAAACGTAGTTCAATACGCACCTTGCCCCCTGCCGTGAAGTTCTTTGAGGCCGTGCTCCTCCCCTAAGGAGGAGGTGGGCCGGCTGCTTTGGGTGGACAACGTCCCTCTCGGGCACTTTGCTGAGTGACTCTTTCCCTGCGGCCCTCCCCGCCCCACCCCCGGACTCCGCTCGGGAAGCAGACAGTGAGGCACCAGCATAACCAGGAGCCGGGCAGGTTTCCAGCCTTTCCCAGAAGTCGGCAAGGAGTCCCTTCTGATTTGGAGCATGGAGGAGAGTCACCAACGGGCACGGCTTGGTTAGATCACAGATAGAAACGTTTGTGATTTCACAACCAGAATGGCTGGCAGGTCAGGGCTCTGGAGGGACGGCTGAAGCTTCCTGGGAACCGGGCGCAAGAGCCAGGGGTTCTGGCACCGTGTCGCACAGTCCCTAGTCCAAGGCTCCCTCTCAGCTGCGGAGTCTTGTGAGCAAAGATTCTACTTTGTGAGTTCCTGGCAGTAAAAGTTGTGAGCGAGGCCTGATGAATTCAGGGATGGGCCAGCAGCACATGTTTCCAAAACCATAAATTGATGGGGGGGGGGGTGAGACCCATGAGGAGGTTCTCCTGCAAGGTTTCACTGAAATGAATGGGAGCTGTGGAAGAGCCCAGTTCACCGCAATGAGGCTTGTGCAGGAGACCTTCCCCCATGGAGGGGGCCTCAGGAGGCAGAGCCCCTGGCCTGCCCCTCTGGCACCCCACACCTGCCGCCTGCCCTGCAGCGACACTTCTGTCTTTTTATATGTGCACGCCTCTGGAAGTCACGGCGACCTCTGGGGGCTGACCCCTACTGGGGGCCTGGAGGATATCCAGAGAGGTGGCTGAGTAAAGCCTGCCCCCGCCTCCCGACTGCTGGCATTCCTTGGAGGTCTCCCATCCCAGTACTTGCCAGGGTCGGCCCTGCTCAGCTTCCGAGATCTGACGAGAGCCAACTTGCCCGGGCTATCCAGGTCACTTCTGTCTACGGAAATCCCAGGGACTCATACAGAGTTCCGCTGAATTTATATGAATGCAGACAGAGGTGTTCAGAATATCTGGCCAGTCTGTGCAGCCAAAGACATCAGTTCCCGCATTTTTTTTAAAAAAGTACCAAGACTACAGAAGCAGAACTTCAGAAAAGCACTCAAAGAGCTGAGAAACTCAGCCGCCCTTTCACCTACGCACCTCGTTTCTACTTTCCATTTACTCATAAACCAGGACGCAGCAGCCGGGGGACGTGCACATCACCCCACAACAGAAAGAGCTTGGCGAAAGGGTGGGCCCCGCGGGACACTCCCAGGGCTTCTATGGGCCAGCAAAGGACCAACCCAGACACTGCACAGTCTGATGCACATTGTGGACAAAAAAATCCCAGCTTCAAGTATGGGCCGATCGGGTCTGAACTTGCTGAGACTGAGGGGGGGGGAGATCTTGGGGTTGTAGTGGATGCCTCCATGAAAGTGTTACCTCCGTGTGCTGCAGCGGTGAAAAAGGCAAACGCTGTGTTAGAGATTATTGGGAAAGAGACTGAGAATAAGACAGCCGATATTGTGATGCCCCTGGAAAGATCTATGGTGCCACCTCATTTGAAATAACTGTGTACAGTTCTGGTCACCATGTCTCAAAAAGGACATTGCAGAGCTGGGAAAAGTATAGAGAGGAGGGTGACCAAGTTGATTTAGGGGTTGGAGCACCTTTCCTGGGAGGAAAATGCTGAAGAGTCTCTGGGACTTTTCAGTATAGGAAAGAGAAAACTAAGGTGGTAGTGGGGTGACATGATAGATAAAATTATGCCTGGGTGGAGGGAGAGGACAAAGGGAACTTTTTCTCCCTCTCCCAAAAGACTAGAACTTGAGGGCATCCAATGAAGCTGATGGGCAGTAGGCTCAAGATGGACAAAAGGAAATACTACTTTACACAGAGAGCGATTAAAACGTGGAATTCGCTGCCAGAGGCTGTTATGATGGCCGCAGAAATAAACAGCTTTAAAGGGGGGATTGGATAAGATTCACGGATGATAAGTCTATCAATGGCTAATAGCCATAGTGACTGAGGAGAGCCTCCACATTCAGAGGCACTAAACCTCTGAATCCCAGAGCCAGGAGGCAACCTCAGGGATTGTTGGCCCTCCAGAGGAGCTGGCTGGCCACCATGTGAGACAGGATGCTGGGCTAGATGGACCCTCACTGGTCTGATCCAGCAGGGCTCTTCTGATGTTGCCTTCCAAAGGACCCGGCTGGCCACCATGTGAGACCGGAGGCTGGACTAGATGGACCGTCACTGGTCTGATCCAGCAGGGCTGATGTTCTTATGTTCTTAACCCACAACCAAACCTTCAGCACAGCATTTAAATGCTGCTAGCAGCAGCAGGCTGGGGATCTGCATGTTAAGGAAGATCAGGTGGGGCTGTAGGAGGCTCCAGGAACACCCCCGTTCTGCCTCCAGCGTGTGGGACCCAGGATGGATCCTGCAAACCCGCTCCAGACCCATGCTGAGGGGTTTCCCTTCCCGCTGGAAAAACAGCAGGGTCTCAGGTCAGTTCTAGGAATCCTCGTGTGTCCTGGCCCCTGGGGCAGGCCCCTCCTTTCCTCTGGACCTCTTATCAGCTGTTTTGCTGCCAAAGTGGCCCAAGATGACTCCTGGACCTCGGGAGCCACCCCTGCCCAGGCCCAGGCCGAGGTTAGGAAAACAGAGGGGGACCCGGATCTTGGTTCATGACGGGGTTAGCGGAGGGGAAGCCGGAGCTGGAAGCTGGAGCTGAAAGCCAAAGCAGAGCGGCGGCCGAGAGGAGAGGACTCTGTGGCCAGTGGCACACACAGGGAGAGAGGCGGAAACACGAGGGAGGGACCGGCGGACCACCTGGGCAGGGTTTGCTGCCTGGATCTGCAGGCAGAGACATCATCCCGGTGCCCGCCAGCTCCTGTGAGCTCTGCCAACTCCGCCAACTCTGTTTGGAAAAGGAGGCGTCCCCGTCCAGCCCTGCAGCCGCTGAACTCTGGGCCCCCCCAGCTAACTGGGAAAGGCCCCCCCCCCCGGGGCACAAAGAGGCATCTCCGGTCTCCCTCCCAGCGGCCCCCTCCTCCTCCTAATCCAGACAAGTGGAGTGCAAGGATTCCAGCGGTGGACAGGATGGCCGGGGAGGGGGGCACGACCGTTCAGCGGAAACCCCGACCTGCCCCTCTGTCCTGGCAGGGCCTTCCCCAGGGCCTGGGAGAGGTTTCTGCAGTTCTCCCTCTCTCCCTCCTGGGGGCCAGGGCTAGTCAGGGAAAGCCTCCAGGCAGGGCCCAGCAGTACCCAGCCTCCTTACAGGCACTCAGGCTGGGACGGCAGTGTTCCCTCTAAGCTGAGTCAGTGTGAGCACATTTGGAGTTTTTTAGCCTTCGGCTCACACGTTTTCATCTTCACTTAGGAGGGGCAGCTCCAGAGCAAACTAACTGATGCAGCAGCCAAGTCGCTCGCTCATCACTTTAATGCCAGGAGCTCACAAAGTGGAGTTTTTGCTCACACAACTCCACAGCTTGGAGGGAGCATTGGTGTGTGAGTGTGAGTATATGTATATATGTGTATGTGTGTGTGTGTGTATGTGCGAATATATGTATATGTGTGTATGTCTATATGTGTGTGCCACTGTTCCCTCTAAGCTGAGTGAGTGTGAGCTAGCTCACAGTTTTTCAGCCTCCGGCTCACACCTTTTTGTCTCAGCCCAGGAAGGAGGGCCCCAGAGCAAACTGACTGATGCAGCAGCCGATTCGCTCGCTCACAGCTTCAAAGCTGGCAGCTCACAAAGTGGAATTTTTGCTCACGAGGCTCCGCAGCTTAGAGGGAGCGTTGGCTGGGAGAAGAGATGTTCTTGCCTTCGGTAGCCCAGGAACCAGCCCCGGGCCGTACCTGAGACCCAGCAGCGGCATGCCCAGGAAAAGCCAAGCAGCCGGCTGCCTCGTGCTTCAGGCAGGGACTTCTGGGTGAGGGCCCCTCAGAACCGGGCCTCCTCCCGCCTTTGCCCTTCAGGCGTCTGCCCTTCTGCCCAGGCCTGCCTCTGCGCTCTCACCTGCCTCTGCGGGGCCCCCTTCCAGTCTCTCCGCCTTCCCTGTCTCAGGCCTCATGGGCACGGGAGACCCCGAGCAGAGAGTTCCCAGGCTCTGCCCACCATTGAGCACTGCTCAGACCCACTCCCTGTGTGCCCACACCTGCCTCCTGGCAAGGCCTCCTCCCGCCCTCCACGCTCACACCAGACGCACCCCTTTCCCCTGGTGACATTTCCCCCGGGTGACGCTGGTGACTCCGAGAGCCAGTTTGTGTGTAATGGTTAAGTGCGTGGACTCTAGTCTGGGAGGACCGGGTTTGATTCCCCGCTCCGCTGGGTGACTTTGGGCAAGCCATAGTTCTCTCAGAGCTGTCCTTGAAAAAGAGCAGTTTCTGTCAGAGCTCTCTCGGCCCCACCGACCTCACAGGGTGTCTGTTGTGGGGAGAGGAAGGGGAAGGAGTTTGTCAGCCGCTCTGAGACTCCTTCAGGTAGTGAAGGGCGGGGTAGAAATCCAATCTCTTCTTCTGGGCAGTGCGTGCAGCTGGGAGCATGGGTGCCAGAGCATAGCAAGTGAGTGTATGGGGGAACAGCAGCAGCGGGGTCTCCTGGGGTCCTGTAGTGGTCCCCCCTCGGCCCTGGGGCACAGGGTCAGCATGGTGCCCCATCAGGGCTGGCCGGCCTGGAGCCAGTCACCTTCCGGGGGCTCCTCCCAGCACTGTCTGCCGGCCAGCAGGGCCAGACGCAACCGGCTGCACACGGCCATCCCTCTGGACTACGCAACGGGAGCGTGGGATGGGGGAATGACAGACTGAGGGGTAGCTGGAGGAGAGCAAGTCCAGACAGCCCCGGCTGCGGAAGGGAGAGGCTGCCTCTTTCTTCTCCACTGAGATTTCGCTCCCTGGAAGAGCCTTTTGGTATCACACCAGGGGATGTCCTGGCCTGTCGAGGGTGTGGATTCCAAGCTTTGGAAAGTTAACGAAGAGCAGATTTTGCCCACAGTTAATCTGGGAACACCCTTTTTATGTAACAGACGAGGAGGGGGGAGCACCCCAGCAGAGGAGAGACGTTGGGGCTTGTCTTTTCCCTAGAAAGTGAAGGGCGAGAGGACAGGGTGTTTCTCCCTCCATTTCCATACAGAAAATCAATATACGTTACTCAGTTCAACCTTATGGAGCCGCTCGACTGAGACCCGGGGCTCCCACTGAAAACGGCATCCCTGCGTCAAGTCCCACCTCCTTTCTCCCATTGCAAGCAGGATGGTCCGCCCGTTCCCCGAACAGACATCGCATCCTGGGGCTTCCCACGCCCAGCCTGCGGCAGGAGAGATGCAGCGCCAGTGATAGGGAAACACGTTTAATGGGCAGAGCTGCCCTCCCTTGCTTCCAGTTTGGGGCAGCATCTGCCGGTACCAGTGCAGGACGTAAGAACATCAGAGAAGCCCATGTTGGATCAGGCCAGTAGCCCATCCAGTCCAACACTCTGTGTCATACCAGGGGCCCTCAGGAGGTCAAGCAGTGGGGCCGGGACACCAGAAGCCCTCCCACTGTTGCCCCCCCCCATGCACCAAAAATACAGGGGACCGCTCCACAAGAATACAGAGGACCACCCCTCATCTTCTCCCTACCTGGTCCGGGATCACTTCTTGGTGCTCAGCACCGACAGGAAGGCCACCAATGCGACTCGTTTCTTGCTTCTATTCAGTCGTGCCCCTTCCAATGCTGAAAGAAAGAGGACGGACCGTCGTTACCCACAGAGGACCCACCAGCCCCAGTCGATGCCATAAAACCCAACCAGGTCTCCCCCCTCCCTCTCCAGCTCTTTAACTCAGGGGTGCCAAGCATAAGGCCAGAACTGGACAATCCAGGACTCTTCTGTGACCCGCAAGCAACCAGGGCAAGGGAGGAAACAGGAGACAGCTGTGTGTGTGTGTGTGTGAATGGAGCTGCTGCGATTGTGGCTTTGGCATGGTGGAAGAGCCTTGTCTACAGCCATCAAGCAGTGTGGAGGAGGAGCAGGAGGAGGAAGAGGAAATTGGATTTCTACCCCGCCCTCCACTATCCAAAGGAGTCTCAGAGTGGCTTACAAATTCCTTTCCCTTCCCCTCCCCACAACAGGCACCCTGCGAGGCAGGCGGGGCTGAGAGAGCTCTGACAGAAACGGCTCTTTTTCAAGGACAGCTATGCCAGAACTATGGGTTGCCCAAGGCCATCCAGCCAGGTGCAAGTGGAGGAGTGGGGAAATCAAACCCGGCTCTCCCAGATTAGAGTCCGCACGCACTTAACCACTGCACCCAAGCGGGCTCTCACCAAACTGGGAGCATATTCCCTGTGCAGCATTGTGGGCTCTCCAGTGCAATGAGGACACACACACCAACTCGGTGCTTACCAGCTGCGGTCCTTTCTCCAGTTTCTATCTCCAGTACCTGACACTACACTTTATGGCACACCTGGCCCAGCCAGACAGTGATATTTAAGGTCAGATCCGGCCCTCCTAACAAAGGAGTTCGACATCTCCGCTTTAACCCTTCTGTCCCTGCTTCATTTCCCACTTGCTTAAACGAATAATAAATAGTTTTAAAGCCTTCCTATAAAAATGCGAGTGACGGTATTTTGAGTTATTCAAGTGTCATCTTACACGGGCCGTTCGAACCAGATCTTTATGCGCTGTGAAAGCTTTCCACGTCTGCACGCCGGCTGCCTCCTTATGGAACGGACATTAATATGGGCCCCTCCATAATCCCTCGCTCTGCTGTCGGTTCAAGGAAGGGGCTCGGGCAGAGGCGG
The DNA here is from genome assembly GCA_029375565.1 of Gekko gecko. Taxonomy (NCBI): domain Eukaryota; kingdom Metazoa; phylum Chordata; class Lepidosauria; order Squamata; family Gekkonidae; genus Gekko; species Gekko gecko. The sequence goes on from JAPDNY010000017.1 coordinate 18,709,352, forward strand.
CCTCTTTGGGAGGCCTTCCTTGCCCACGGTTTTTCGATTACTTAAATAGCCGCCTTCCATTCCGCGTCCCCTCTTTTTTATGAGGCTTTGGGCCCGAGACCAAATGAAGGGAAATCCATTTGAACCTGAAAGGGTATCGACTGCGTTCCTTGGAGACCTGCCGAATAATGGATATGACTCGTTTTATTACTGAAAATGTGATTACCTTGTAAGACGCAGCGGGGAAACGATAAATATGTAACTAATGATCAAGAAAGAGCCACTTAGTTTTAAACAATTTATAGGGCTTCGTCGCCCGATCAATTGTTTCACGGGAGAGTTATATGTGCCACGTGTGTGTGTGTGTGGGGGGAGAAGTATAAGCTCACCACCTGTGGCCCTGTCCTGCCAAGGTGCCCAGAGCTGGCACATGTGCCCTGGGCTTCCTTTGTGGAGACTGCCGGAAAGCAGGCCCTCTCTGAGACTACTGGGCCAAGGGAGTTCGGACCACACTTCCATGGCCTGTGGTTTGCACACGTGCCCCTCTGTCCTTTCCGGGGGTGGAGGGTTGGAAGGCCTACTTATGTCCACGTGAGTTTGGGAAGAACCAGAGGAACCATATGCAGCAGAGGTCCATCAGTGGCCATTAGCCACAAGGTGCAGATAGGAACTCTCGGTCTGGGGCAAGTGATGCTCTGTATTCTTGGTGCTTGGGGGGGGGAAACAGTGGGAGGGTTTCTAGTGTCCTGGCCCCACTGCTGGACCTCCTGGTGGCCCCTGGCATTTTTGGCCACTGTGTGTGACACAGAGTATTGGACTGGAGGGGCCACTGGCCTGATCCAACGTTGGCTTCTCTTATGTTCTTATGTCTGGGGCAAGTGATGCTCTGTATTCTTGGTGCTTGGGGGGGGCAACGGTGGGAGGGCTTCTAGTGTCCTGGCCCCACTGGTGGACCTCCTGTTGGCACCTGGTATTTTTGGCCTCTGTGTGACACAGAGTGTTGGACTGGATGGGCCACTGGCCTGACCCAACATTGGCTTTGCTTATGTTCTCTTATGTTCTGATGAGGTCCTGCCCGGCAGCAGTGGTTCCTCCCCAGCTCAGGAGAGTCCGCAAAGCTGAATATTCCCAGCCGGGGAGCAAGGGCCCAGAGGGGCTCGTCACCCCCTCCCTTCAGGGGTTGGGCATCCACTGCTCCCCCCACGGTGCAAGCGTGGCTCCCTCTCGCCGGAGGCCACGTTCAGGCCCACCAGCCCCCTCACCCTTCCGCTTGACGCGGCTCCAGGTCTCCCAAGAGTCGGCCACAAAGGCCGCTTCCCTTGCCTCCCTTCTCCCCATCATCTTGCAGTTTCCATTTTACAGAAAGGGAAACTGAGGCCAAGGGACCGCCACCCTGGCCATGGCCACCCAGTCAGGGAATGTTGTTTCCAGAGCCCGGGGCCTGGGCTTTGGAGGAAACCCTATTTATACTGGAAAGCCCTGCTTGTGTATCTTGGAAAGACTCACACACACATCCTGAGGACGGGAAGAAAGCGAGAGAGCCCCCCCCCCGATCTTTAATCTCCCCTCCACGAGGCGGAATGGAAGGCCCGGCCTCTCCAGAAGGGCCCCTTGTTTCCCTTCCTGGGATGCTGCAGACAAAAACACCCGGATCCGGTATCGGGGAGGCAAGGCTTTCTGGCAGAGGGAGCCAACGAATCTTTCCTCTAATGACTACCGCCGTGTTTATTGGGGGGCGGGACGGCAAGTTCGGGCAGCGTCTTCCCACCCACCGCAGCTGTAAAGACGCTGAGAACCGGGAAGCGGGAGAGCTGCCCAGAGTGGGGGCTGAGTTGCCCCCCCCGGTTGCCAGACTCCAGGTGACCCCCCCACCCCTGGCCGTTCGTCCCCCCCACCTTCCAAGGTACCCAGCAGCCAGCACAGTTCAGATCACAGGCCGGGTTCTTATTCTGGTCACTTTTGAGCCAGGGTGGTGCAATGGTTAAGAATGTCAGACAAGGATCGGGGAGGCCCAGGTTTGAATCCCCGCTCGGACGATGGGAGTTCACTGGGTGGCCTTGGGCCAGTCACACTAACCTACCTCACAGGGTCGTTGTGAGGAGGACTGTGGACTGGACTTTAGGATAGCCAGGTGGATAGGGAACCGGTTGGAGAACCACCCTCAAGGAGTAGTCGTCAATGGCATTTCATCTGAATGGAAGGAGATGTCAAAAGAACACCAGAGAAGCCAGGAGGTCCAGCAGTGGGGCCAGGGCACTAGAAGCCCTCCCGCTGTTGACCCCTCCCTGAAGCACCAAGAATAGAGAGCATCACTTGCCCCAGACTGAGAGTCCCTATCTATACCTTGTGGCTAATAGCCACTGATGGACCTCTGATCCACATGCTTATCGAATTCCCTCTTGAAGCCGTCCACACTTGTAGCCGCCACCCCCTCCTGTGGCAGTGAATTCCATGTGTTAATCACTCTTTGGGTGAAGAAGGGCTTTTATCTGTGTCCATTGGGATGCCACAGGGCTTGGTTCTGGGCCCGGTACTTTTCAATATTTTTATAAATGATCTGGATGATGAGGGTGTGGAGGGGCTACTCGTTAAATTTGCAGATGACACTAAATTGGGAGGAGCAGCAAACACAACAGAAGAGAGAGAGAGAGAATTCAACGAGATCTGAACATGCTGGAAAAGTGGGCGGATGTGAACGAGGTGCAATTTAACAAGGATAAGTGCCGAGTTCTACATCTGGGTAACAAAAATGAGGAACATACATACTGGATGGGGGATACGCTTCTGTGTAGGAGTGTGTGTGAACAAAATCTTGGGGCACGGGTGGACCGAAAGTTAAATATGAGCAGCCAGTGTGATGCAGCGACAAAAAAGGCTAATGCGATCTTGGGGTGTATCAACAGAGGCACAACATCCAAATTGCAAGATGTGATAGCCCCGCTATGCATTGCATTGGTCAGGCTGCACCTGGAGTCTTGTGTGCAGTTCTGGAGGCCTCACTTCAACAAGGAGGTGGACGGACCGGAGCGGGTGCAGAGGAGAGCGACGAGGATGAACGGGGCCCTGGAGACCAAGAAGCCCTGTGAGGAAAGGCTGAGGGACTGGGGAAGGTTCAGTCTGGAGAAGAGGAGGTTGAGGGGGGACAGGATGGCTCTCTTGAAGGATTTGAAGGGCTGTCGCTTGTAGGAGGGCAGGGAGCTGTTCCTGTGGGCAGCAGAGGAGAGGATTTGCAACAAGGGGTTTAAATTCAGGGTGGGAAGGTTCTAGCTGGATATTAGGAAACACTTTTTTGACAGTCAGAGTTGTGCAACGGAGGAATCAGCTGCCTGGGGAGGTGGTGAGCTCCTCCTCATTGGCAGTCTTCAAGCAGCAGCTGGACAAACCCTTGTAACGGATGCTCTAGGCTGATCCTGCATTGAGCAGGAGGGGTTGGACGAGGTCTCTACAGACCCTTCCAACACCGTGATTCTCAGGTTCTATGATAAAATGGAGGGGGGTAGAGGTGAATTAAATGAAATAGACAAGGTATTTACTCCCCTTCCATCTCACACTATTTCCCTCTCCTCCGTTTTATCCTCACAACAACCTTGTGAGGCAGGTTAGGGTGAGAGTGGGTGACTGACCCATGGTCATCCCAGCAAACTTCCACGGGGAAACGAACCCGGGTCTATCAGATCCTAATCTGACTCTCGAACCACCACACCACGCTGTCGTGATGCACTCGACTTGTCTGAACCCGTCAGGTCGGCAGGGCACAGAGGCAGCCCACGTGGCTGAACTGCGGCATCCCCACAGTGCCTTCCCCGTAACCTCCGTTGCCCTCATCCCTCGCACGCCCTCTCAGGGCACACCTCGGGAACTGGGCACGGCTTGGCTGGCACAACTGAACACACCTGTGCTCCGGGCAGCCTCCTGCACGGCTTGTACAAGTCAGGCCCGGCCCGGCTGTGACAGGAGCCCTGAACGTGTCGCAGCCTGAGAATCCCTTTCCCTGCTGGAGAAACTCTCCCCGTCTCAAACCCTGAGTTACATAAGACAGCAAGATAGGCCGCCTGGGGCTGCGTTGGCCAAGGGGCATGGGCTGCCAGCGCTGGGTCAGAGCCAAAGGGGGCTCCCTGTTTTACCCGGCTGGGGAGGTCCATCTAAATGGGCCCCTGCCCTCCCAGGACGTGGGGTGCAACCCCCCAGCAAGACCTCCGGCTCAAGCCCCGCTACAACGAACGGGAGTTGTGCGAAGGGCCAGGAAGGGGCCCAGCAGGATTCAAACCCAGACCTCTCCCCCAGCACTTGACAGGGCAGCCTAGAAGTCAGGCAGGATCAGGCATCTGGGGGCAGCTCCCCAGCAGCAGGGACCGTGTGCAGAGTGCCTTTCACAGGCTTTTCGAAAAGGTCATTTTGTGATTTTGTGACTCATTATGAACTTACAAGAATAAGAACTTATAAGTCTGTGGATATTTTTCTTTGGCTTAAATATATCACGGTTGCTTTGCTCTTTTCCACCGTCCTTCCCGTGATCTCTCTCCTTGGTTTGCATCATTCTGACAGTAGGCAGAGGTTGAGAGGGCGGGCGGGAAGGGGTCCTTTTCTTATATTCCCCATCGCCAGTCTGGGGGTCAGAAAGGAATTTCTCTCCAGGCCAGATTTGCCCAGGGATCCCGGAGGTGTTTTGCCTTCCTCTGGGCAGTGAACGGGGGGGGGTGTCCACGGGGAGAGGACGTAGCTGTGAGTTTCCTGCATTGTGCAGGGGGTTGGACTAGATGACCCTTGGGGGTCCCTTCCACATCAGAGAAAGTGGTGAAGAATTACCCAGAAAAGATTGCAGGGCTGGAGCTCTTGGCCGGGGAGGCGGCCTTTGGGTTAGACGGCCCTCCTTGGCCTGTTTGGGCTGCTGGCCTTCCCAGTTTTCCACTTGGGCTGTTCTCTCTCTCTCTCTCTCTCCCCTTCCCCCTCCCATGCAGACCCTGGGATGCGGGTGCGTGGCCCAGTCGGTGCTGAGCAGACACGAGCTGGGAGGAGCACAGATGGTCTCCGTGGGCTTTGCCATGGCCGTCACCATCGCCATCTACGTCGCAGGAGGCGTCTCCGGTAAGCCCACCTTTTTGCTGGGGGGCTGGGGAGGGTGGGGCGCTGTGCAACACACCCCGTTGGGGGGCCAGGGAAGGCTTCTGTTTCTGGCTGGGTTTGTTGCGGCAGTTTCCCAGCTGTCTGCTGACGTCCCTTGACTGTTGCAGATTTGCGTTTGGGGATATGTTTCTTCATGGTGGCTCGGTTGTTGTTATTACGGGATGGGCAAGTCTTTTCTTCAGGAATCAACTGATGGAGCAAACGCCCGACACGATCAAACAGGCACCTGCATTCCGCAAGGCTGAAACAATCAGTCCGTTCAAAGCACGGCTTAGGAACCCTCCAGTGGGTCACAATAAGAACATAAGAACATAAGAGAACATAAGAGAAGCCCATGTTGGATCAGGCCAGTGGCCCATCTAGTCCAACACTCTGTCACACAGCGGCCAAAATATACCAGGTGCCATCTGGAGGTCCAGCAGTGGAGCCAGGGCACCAGAAGCCCTCCCACTGTTGCTCCCCCCCTCCAGCACCAAGAATAGAGTGCATCACCTGCCCCAGCCTGAGAGTTCCCATCCATACCCTGTGGCTAATAGCCACTGGTGGACTTCTGCTCCATATGTTTATCTAATTCCCTCTTGAAACTGTCCATGCTTGCAGCTGCCACGACCTCCTGTGGCAGTGAATCCCATCTGTTAATCACTCTTTGGGTGAAGAAGTATTTCCTTTTATCTGTTTTAACCCGACTGCTCAGCAATTTCATAGAGTGCCCACGAGTTCTTGTATTGTGAGAAAGGGAGAAAAGGACTTCTTTCTCAACCTGCTCAATCCCATTCATAATCTTATAAACCTCGATCATGTCACCCCTCAGCCGTCGTTTCTCCAAGCTAAAGAGCCCCAAGCATTTTAACCTTTCTTCATAGGGAAGGTGTTCCAACCCTTTTATCATTCTAGTTGCCCTTCTCTGCACTTTTTCCAATGCTATAATATCCTTTTTGAGATGTGGTGACCAGAACTGTACACAGTACTCCAAATGATCAGTGCTCCCTCTCAGCTGTGGAGTCCTGTGAGCAAAAATTCTACTTTGTGAGCTCCTGGTATTAGAGTTGTGAGTGAGTGATCTGGCTGCTGCATCAATTAGTTTGCTCTGGAGCCATCCTTCCTGAGCGAGGACAAAAATGTACACGCCGGAGGCTAAAAAACTAAAAAAACTCCTCCTCCTCCTCCTCCTCCTCCTCCTTCTTTGCCAATTGCAAGCACTTAAGAGTCCATCAGGAGACACCCCCCCCTTATTTAAGTTGGAAGGTGATCCCAAAGGGGCGTGAACTGCAACTAGTTTAGAGGACGGGACCTGGGTTCAAAACGATGGCTCAGTAATTAGAAGAACCAGCCTGTGCACTGAAAAACGAACCTTCACAAACACAGTCTTGAAAAACAAAACGCACCAGAACAAAAACTGGAGCACAGTTGGATGATCAGTAACAATAAGCTGGGAAGACGCTGGAATCACACCAGGCGACTCACTGAAAAGAAATCTGCTAGTAATCTGATGCTGGAGGAAAACCCTCCGGAAACCTGACTCCATGAAGGCATTGAGGAGAAGGACGCCATCCAAGGAAGAGGTCAAGCCCGTCTCTGGCACCAGCGCAAGTCCCCAAAGCTGGAGGGAACTCGGAAGAAGCGAAACTGCCCGCTCAGGGGGTGAAAGGAGACCAAAAGGATCTGGAGGGTCTAGTGGTTAAAAGTCAATCCACACCCCTGGATTTTAAAAAGTTAAGCAGCAGCCTGGATTCACTTCTGGCTCCTGTTTGGGCTCAGCCCCGGTGGGGATTCTGCGTCCTCCGCTTGGCAGTTCTGGCCCAAATGAGACTGCCCCGCCCCCCAGAAGGGGAAATCGGATCCCTTTCCCAGACTTTTCAGACCAAACAATTACGGGGGGGGAGGTGGTAGAAAACTGGGCCAGGGGCTGGGAGCCCCACTACCCCCAAAAGAAATGCTCCTCCCAATCTATCATTTCCCATGGTGAGGAAAAAGGAAAGGCAGGCCATGTTCTCTCCCCGCTCACTCTGTTCATGTTCTGGAACATCCTCTCTGAATTAAACCCCTTCCCCCCAGTCATATGGGGGTCTGATCCCCTGTGGGTCCCCTTCCAGTGTTCCCTCTAAGCTGAGTGAGTGTGAGCAAGCTCACAGTTTTTTAGTTTCCGGCTCACACGATCTTGTCTTAGCTCAGGAAGGAGGGCTTCGGAGCAAACTAATTGGTGCAGCAGCCAAATTGCTCACTCAGACTGGCAGCCGCTCTCCAGGGTCTCAGGCGGAGGTCTTTCCCATCACCTACTGCCAGATCCCTTTTAGCTGGAGATGCTGCCAGGGACTGAACCTGGGACCTTCTGCATGCCAAGCAGAGGCTCTGCCACTGAGCCACGGCCCCTCCCTTATAATACATGGATCCACACAGCTGCCTTATACTGAATCAGAGACCCTTGGTTCATCAAGGTCAGTGTTGTCTACTCAGACTGGCAGCAGCTCTCCAAGGTCCCAGGTGGAGGTCTTTCCCATCACCTACTGCCTGGTCCTTTTAGCTGGAGATGCCGGGGATTGAACCTGGGACCTTCTGCATGCTGTGCAGAGGCTCTGCCACTGCGCACAGCTCAATACCCTGTGGCCTTCAGGCGCAGCATTTCCAAATGCAGGTGCCTCATCTTGCACCCACACAGACATCCTGTTTTGGTGCTCTCTCTAACTGTTTTTTGGCTGGCTCAGTGTTTACACACACACAAGATGCCTGCTGGGCCACTGTTGAGAGGTTCTTAAAAATGCAGAGTTAAATTAGCAGAGTGATTAGCGGAGAACCAGAGTCCAGTGTGTTTGCAGGAAAAGAAAATAGTTTTCTAAAAACAAACATGAGGCTGGACAACTTCGGATAAAAGGAAAGTAATATTTCTATCTAACCTGCAGCAGACGACATCTTCACCGTTAAAAGGCTAACAGCTTAATGGCTGCCGCTTCTGGCTCACAGAGAAAGGGGCGGAAAACACCTGCACAGAACATCCAAGCATTTCTTCTGGCAACGTATTGATTAACCAATAGAAAGGTTATGGACCACTTCATTTTACGAACATCTCCTCCAAATGTTCCCGGGATAACTAAACTACTTTCATCAGATCGGCTATGTAATTCCCTGCTTACTAACAACAACAGTTAACTCTGTAATGACTGAAAAGTGTAAGCAAACCTGTACACATCCCAGCAGATGGACGGGGGTCTTGAATCAGCCCCGGCGTCAGCTGGGTTGCCAGGTCCAGGTTAGGAAATTCCTGGAGGACTGGGGATGGAGCCTGGGGAGGACAGTGCGGGTAACAATGCCATCGAGTCCCCCCTCCAAAGCATCCATTTCCCCCGGGGGAACTGATCTCTGTCACCTGGAAAGGATCTGTAATTCCAGGGGATCTCCAGGTCCCACCAGGAGGCTGGCATCCCTAGCCCCCATGGTACTGGCAGTGGCCACTGGGCCTGGCCTCCCCCCAGGCTGTGGCAGTGACGACGTCAGCTACATCAACGAGACCATCTCGGGCTCACTCACTTGCTCATCTTCGGACACTGTCTATGCCACCCAGTGCCAACAATGCCTTTTGGTTCTCTACATAGGACCAGCAGGACAAACCCTGGGCCAATTGACACAGGTGTGACATCAGGAATCACAAGACTGAGGAACCTGCGGGAGAACACTGCGGCCTCCCCGGACATTCAGTGGGGGGGCCTCCAAGTCGCTGTCTTATTGCAAAGGAACTTCAAGAACCGATAGGACCGGGAGATTGCTGAGTTACACATGATTCACCCAGGACAATGGAACCCCCGGGGCTTCCTAAGAACACCAGGAGAGCCCCGCTGGATCAGACCAGTGAGGGCCCACCTAGTCCAGCCTCCCGTCTCACACAGGGGCCAACCAGTTTCTCTGGAGGGCCAGCAACAGGGCAGAGAGGCCGACGTCTTCCCCTGAGAAGAACATCAGGAGAGCCCTGCTGGGTCAGACCAGGGAGGGTCCATCCAGTCCAGCCTCCCGTCTCACAGAGGGGCCAGCCGGTTTGTCTTCCAGACAAAACAAACAGGGCACAGAGGCCGAGGCCTTCCCCTAATGTTGCCTCCTGACACCGGGATTCAAAGGCTTACTGCCTCTGAATGTGGAAGTTAAGAACATCAGAACATCAGAAGTGCCCTGCTGGATCAGGCCAATAGTCCTTCTAGTCCAGCACTCTGTCGCACAGTGTTGCCTCCTGCCTTCGGGATTCAGAGGATTAGTGCCTATGAAAATGGAGGTTCCCTCTAGTCACCACGGCTAGTAGCCATTGACAGCCTGATCTCCCATGAATCTGCCTAATCCTGCCTTAAAGCTGTGTCTGTGGTCATTGCGACATCCTCTGGCAGCACATCCCACATTTTAACCCCTCACTGTGCACTGAAGTATGTCCTTTTGTCTGTCCTCAACCTACTGCCCATCAGCTCAATTGGAGGCTCTCGAGATCTAGTATTTTGGGAGAGGGAAAAAACAGAGATAGTATTTTCTTATCTCACCGTACATGCGAATGTCATTCAGTTCTTGCATCCGTTGTAAACTCTTTTATTATGCTGTATGCCAATTTGCTGCTATTCACAGGTCTTCATCCAGTCTTAGCTAGATTTGCTGCTCTGTTACTTGTGCATCTTGACTCTCCTCGGCCCTTCCTGGCAGTACCCGCCTCCCCCTCTGCCTTCGTGTAACGGTTGGTGACTTCTGTGTATCAGTGCATCTGAAGAAGTGCCCACGTCCACGGAAGTTTACACCCAGGACAAACTGTTGGTCTTAAAGGTGCCCCTGGGCTTGAACTTTCCTCTGTTCCTTCAGCAGAGACCGTTTCGCAGGTCTGTCTCAAGAGATCGCAGAGGAAGGGCCAGCTCCACAGGTCTGGCTTTTGGGAGGGTGAACCCCCTCAGCTCTCCCGTCCCGTCCCGTCCCCCGGCCTGGTGGTATTCTGGAGAAGAAGAGAGAAGACAGAAGAAGATTGGATTTGTACCCCGCCCTTCACTACCCGAAGGAGTGTCAGAGTGGCTTACAAACTCCTTTCCCCCCCTCTCCCCACAACGGACACCCTGGGAGGGAGGTGGGGCTGAGAGAGTTCTTCCAAGAACTGCTCCTGAGAGAACAGCCCTGAAATAACTTGTGACTGACCCAAGGTCACCCAGCTGGCTGCATATGGAGGAGTGGGGAATCAAACCCAGTACTCCCAGATTAAAGTCTGTGCTCCTAACCACGACACCAAACTAGCTCTGCTCTTGGCCTCTCCCTCTTAGCAGGAGCTAAAGACCAGCCCCACGCCAACGCTTTCCTGGGGCTCTGTGCCTCTTGCCCCAAGCTGTTTTCTCCAAGGGGTCTCTAGCGGCAAGAAGCTCCACTTAGGGACAGAGAAAGGCATCAGCACCATACAGATCTGTTTTTCTGTCCATCTCAGTGCCTTCCTGGCCCCATGCAGCCCATATTTCCAATTGCTGACAGAGGAGAAAATGGTTCCTGTAATTCAAAGGCCGCAAAAAGGCCGGGCAGTTTCTTGAGGAGCCGCGTCACCAGCGGCCTGCAATTCTGCAGAGGGGACTTTGAAAGGAGCATGCCGGCCTTCGCTCCCTCCTCCTGGCCATGGGAGGTCACACCGTGCTGGACAGCCGCACAATGCCGGTCTTTATCCCGCCGGCGGCCGGCTCGGGAGAGATCAGAAGATGCTCCAGGTTCCCGAGATGACACCCTGACCCCCGGCGCGAGTCAACAGAGAAAGCGGCAGAGAGGGGGGGCCTTCCTCGCAGACAAAGGTCCCCGCTTATCGGGAATGTGTTATTAAAGGCAGCCTCCGTCGGCCCTCAGATGAAGTTTTGCTGGCGAATTCCACCGTCCCAAGAAATGCACTCGAGGGAACCCAGATTTCTGCCCATCCAGCACCATGAGCAAAACCGGCACTTCCATTTCATTACGGAGATATTTCTCAATGGGGACCCAAAGCAGCTTGTAAGATTGCTCTCCCCTCCTCCCTTTTATCCGCACAACAACCTTGTGAGGCAGGTTAGGAGGAGAGTGGGCAACAGGCCCAGGGTCCCCCAAGAGAGCTTCCAGGCCAGAGCATGTATTCGAATCTGAGTCTCCATCTGACACCAGGCTGGAGTTCAGGAGCCCCTTAGAGACCATCATGATAAGCTTTTGCAAGTCCAAACTCCCTTCGTCCAACACCTCTTGAAAGCGCATACTCTGAAAGTCTTCTTGGGTGCTCAGGTGCTCCTGGATTCGAATTCAGCTCTTCTAGAAGAAGAGATTGGATTTATACCGCACCCTTCATTACCCAAAGGAGTCTCAGAGTGGCTTACAATCTCATTCCCTTTCCCACAACAGACACACTGTGAGGTAGGTGGGGCTGAGAGAGCTCTCTACAGAACTGCTCATGAGAGAACAGCTCTGAGAGAACTTATGACTGGCCCAAGGTCACCCCAGCAGCTGCATGTGGAGGAGAAGTGGGGAATCAAACCCAGTTCTCCTAGATTAGAGTCCGCGCTCCTAACCATTACACCAAACATCTCTGAAAGAACTTGTGACTGACCCAAGTTCATACCAGCCGCTGCGTGTGGAGGAGGAGTGGGAGTCAAACCCAGTTCTCCAGATCACAGTCTGTGCTCTTAACTATGACGCCAAAGAGCTCTAAAAGAACTTGTGATTGACCCAAGGTCACACCAGCAGCTGCATGTGGAGGAGGAGTGGGGAATCAAACCTGGTTCTCCTAGATTAGAGTCCGTGCTCTTAACCACTACACCAAACTGGCTCTCTGCAGACCAACGTGGCGGCCTTCAGAAATGAGTCCGGCGCTCTCTCCACTACCCCACGCTGCCTCCGCACCGCTTGCCTCTTCTTCTGGGGCAGAAACCTGGGTCGTCTTCACTGCTGGCTGGTGGACACAATTCCACAGAATCCAGCCCTTCCCAGCCTGTACTATTTGGGTTGTGGTTCAGGCGCATTCACTGGAGTGCTCTTCAACTTCTCACACCCCCGTGTGTGTAGAGAATGATCATGCTCTAAGAGAACGGCTCGGTCTGGTCTTTCCCCTCACCGGCTGGTCTGTTTGCAGGGAGCAGAGAACGTTATCCGGGAGAGAACCCTTGAGCGCTGCTCTGGTGATCTGGGGATAAACTTTGTCACCTGAGATAACTCCCTGGCCTTCCCCTAAGCACACAGACGGGCCCCAGAGCCACAAAGAGAGGCAGGGACTCTGTTACAACAGGCGCTCGCATGAATCTTGTCCCAGATGAGGATCCCTGTGCAGTTCCAACACTTGCACATTCCTGTTGTTGTTCAGTCGCACCGTCGAGTCCGACTCTTTGCGACCCCGTGGACCACATCACGCCAGGCCCTCCTGTCTTCCGTCGTCCTCCAGAGTTTGCTCAACTTCACGTTTGTTGCATCGATAACACTGTCCAACCATCTCATCCTTTGCCGTCCCCGTCTTCTTCTTTGACCTTCAGTCTTTCCCAGCATCAGGGTCTTCTTCTCCAGCGAGTGCTCCCTTCTCCTTTGGTGGCCAAAGTATTTGAGCTTCAGCTTCAGAATCTGGCCTTCCAGGGAACAGTCAGGGCTGATTTCTTTTAGGACTGACTGATCTGATCTCCTTGCAGTCCAGGGGACTCTCAAGAGTCTTCTCCAGCACCATAGTTCAAAAGCCTCTATTCTTCGGCGCTCAGCCTTCCTTATGGTCCAACTCTCACAGCCATACATGACTACTGGGAATACCATTGCTTTGACCATACGGACTTTTGTTGGCAGGGTGATGTCTCTCCTTTTTATTATGCTGCCTAGCTTTGCTGTCGCCTTCCTCCCAAGGAGCAGGAGTCTTCTAATTTCATGGCTGCAGCAGTCACCGTCTGCAGTGATCCTGGATCCCAGGAATGTGAAGTCTGTCACTGCTTCCACGACTTCCCCTTCTGTTTGCCAAGGCTGTGATGGGGCCGGATGCCAGGATCTTAGTTTTTTTGATGTTGAGTTTCAAGCCAACTGTTGTGCTCTCCTCTTTCATTTTTAGCAAGAGGCTCTTGAGGTCCTCTTCACTTCCTGCCATTAGAGTGGTATTGTCTGCATATCTGAGGTGGTGGGTCTTTTCCCCAGCAATCCTAATTCCAGGAATGCACACTCCTACACAGGCAGAAATGGGTGCGCCCCAAACAGGTGTGACGAGGCCCACGTGGTTCCTCTGTGGGGGCCACTGAACGAGGCCAGAAGTGGTTGGCCAGACACCGGGCTCCACAGGCACTACAGGCTCATATGCTAGTCTACTGTAGGGTTGCCAGCTCCGGGTTGGGAAATACTGGAGATTTGGGGCAGGGGTGGAGTCTAGGGGGGTGGAGTTTGGGGCGGGGAGGGACTTCGGCAGGGTTGCAACGCCGTGGATTCCCCCCTCCAAAGCAGCCATTTTCTCCAGGGGAACTGATCCCTATTGTCCAGAGATCAGTTGTCATAGCGGGAGATCTCCAGGTCCCACTTGGAGGTTGGTAACCCTAAGAATGGGAGGTCCCCCCCCGCCCATGCCTCCTCTGACAGTCCACCTCCTGAGCCACATGCCGGACGAGGGGAGCTGCTGGGCTTCTGGTTGGCTTCACTGCGACAGACTAACGGCTCCCCCTCGACGGGCCACCTCCTGTCTTCCAGGTGGCCACGTCAACCCGGCCGTTTCGTTTGCCATGTGCATCACCGGGAAGATGGCCTGGGCCAAGTTCCCCGTCTACGTCCTCGCGCAGTTTCTCGGAGCGTTTGTGGGAGCCGCCACCGTCTACGGGGTCAACTATGGTGAGTGGAAGAAGGAGCCGGTTTCTCCCTTGGAAACGGCCCGACAGGTCCGGCCTCCGGGGCGGGCCCTGGGAAACCCTGCTCAGACTCTGGCGGAAAGGCGCTGGGGGGGGGGAGGGAGGCTCCCGTTTCATTCTGTAGACCCTGCTGGATCGTGTCCCTTTTGGGCAGATCAAGGCGGGCGGCCGTGTGGGTCTGAAGCGACAGAACAAAGTTAAGAGTCCGGTGGCACCTTTGAGACCCACAAAATTTGATTCAAGGTGTGAGCTTTTGTGTGTGTCGTCTGACACGCGAAAGCTCACACCCTGAATAACACCTTGTTGGTCTGAAAGGTTACATAACTGGACCGTGAACCACCCTCTCCCCCAAACACCACTGCACTTTTTAAAAGGGTTCCTCCTTTAAGAAGAGACACCTGAACAGACCAATCACCTAAATGTTCCTTTCATGGTTTGTAAAATCAAAACGGTGCCTACAGTGTGTGTGTGTGTTGGGGGGGGAACATAACCCACCATTCAATCTGGCCCATAGGCGTGGCGGGGCATTTGGGGGCAATGCCCCCCACCAAGTTAGCCCCGCCCCTCACTTTCCACCCCTCTCAGCCCCCCTCCCCACCCCTCCAGCGCCTACATGGGCTGCTGGGCCCCCGACTGTCGGGGAGGGGCAGGCTTGCTGGGCCTTCCTGCTGTGGCAACCAAAGTTACCTGCAGAAGCAGTGAGCCCACACCTCCCCAACTCTCGGAGAGGCATGGGGGGAGGTCTTCTTCCTGTTTCTGCAGCTGACTTCAGCTGCGACGGGATCTCTCTTTCTCACCCCTCTCCCCCACTTCTCTCTCTACCCCCCCCTGCCCCCTGGATGTCCCAACATCCCACCATCCAAAATTTTCTGGCTACGGCCCTGCATTCAATTTTTGCTGATACACCCGTATTATTTCCCTTGCAAAGCTTGTGGGGACACCCTGGAAAACTCCCTCTCCATGCTCTGTCTTCTCCAAGGAGGCCTTTGCCCAGGGAGGGGGCATGTGACCCATGGCCGCTTTCTGGTGGCCCACCCTGCCTCGATTCTGGCCAGGTCTGCCAGGGGAACACACCTCAGCAATGCTCCCGCTGAGCTGTGGAGTCTTGTGAGCAACAATCCTACTTTGTGAACTATGGGCATTGGAGTTGTGAGCGAGCCATTTGGCTACTGCATAAGTGATTTTGCTCTGGAGCCCTCCTTCCTGAGCTAGGACAAAAATGTGTGAGCCAGAGGCTAAAAAACTATGAGCTAGCTCACACTCACTCATCTTAGAGGGAACACTGCACCTCAGTCTGATCCTGCAAGGTACGCCTCCTGCTCCTATGCCAATCCAGGCACCGATTCCACTGCAGTGAAATCCCACGTGTGGTCTTTGTTTTTGCACAGTGAGAACATTTGGGTGGGCAGCAGAGAGGCCAGCCCAAAAAGAGGCTGTCATCACCCACCTGGCCCTGGGCAAGCCAGCCTTGGAACACCCCCCCCCCCGACTGGCAACGTGAGCATCATCTCACAAAGCTACCTCGCAGGGTTGCTTGTAAGGCGTGCTGTGAGTCTGGGCATGACATGCTTCGAAACGCATAAAGTCTGTGCTAATTGATCCCGAATGCGATTGCCGTTCCCTAGATGCACTGATGTCCTACACCGGGGGGAACTTCACTGTCACCGGCGACATCCGCACCGCCCATATCTTCGCCACGTACCCATCAGAATACCTCTCCGTGACCAACGGATTTGCCGACCAGGTAGGGAGCAGCGAATGGGGCCTGCCGCTTGGGCGGGCTGGGGAAAGGCTCCGGGCCCCTAGGTTCCCCTGGGCAGGCCTGTCAGAAGGGAAGCACTGGCTTCATGCGGCAGCGGCGATGGGCATCAGAGGGGCCAAGAGGTTCCTTCTGCCTCCAGCTCCGTCCCAAGTCCAGAACGCTGCTTCGCACAGTGCAGGAAATCGGTCTCTCGCTGCTGTCGTGATTGCTCCTACCGAGAACGTCAAGAGAGTGGATTTCTGAACTAACTGAAGCTAAGCAGTGTTGGTATGGGCTAGTTTTTAAATTATTATCTGTGCGTGTGCCCATGCCTGGAAGTCACGGCAACCTCTGGTGACTCCTACTGAGGCACGGAGGACATTCAGAGAAGTGGCTTGACAGCCTGCCTCTGCTAGTTTGGTGCAGTGGTTAGGAGCGTGGACTTTGATCAGGAAGAACTGGGTTTGATTCCCTGCGCTTCCACGTGCAGCTGTTGGTGTGACCTTGGGTCAGTCACAAGTTCTCTTGGAGCTGTTCTCTCTGGAGCAGTCCTCGAAAGAGCTCTCTCAGCCTCACCTGCCTCACAGGGTGTCTGTTGTGGGGAGGGGAAGGGAAAGGAGATTGTGAGCCGCTCTGAGACTCCTTTGGGTAGTGAAGGACAAGGGTATATCTCCAACCTCTTCTTCTTCTATTCCCTTTGCGCTTGTCAGGTGATCTCGACAGCCTTCCTCCTCGTGGGCGTCTTTGCGATCTTCGACCAGGGGAACCTGGGCGTCCCGAAGGGGCTGGAGCCCATCGGCGTGGGTCTGCTGATCATCTTGCTGACCTCCGCCCTGGCCATGAACAGCGGCTGCGCCATGAACCCAGCCCGGGACCTCAGCCCACGCCTCTTCACGCTCCTGGCCGGGTGGGGGCCGGAGGTTTTCACGTAAGTCGGTTCCAGGTCTGCTCCAGAATCTCCCAGAGCCCTCTGGCCTGGCAAGCACATCTCTGACGCATCCGTCCGAACTGCCCAAGTGCAAACCTCTCACAAGAGAGAGATCCATTTGCTCTGGGATCTTTCAGACGGCAGCCCCGTGTGCCTGCAGTACAACACCTGCGACTGCGAGGAAAGCGAATGCAGCCTTAAGATGCATGGACAGAAGCATTGTGTCCAGATCACCGGGCGGGGGTGGTGGTAGTCCCGCTCTGTTCTGCTATGGCCAGGCCTCACCTGGAGTCCTGTGTCCAGTTTTGGGCACCACACTTTAGGAAGGATGTTGACAAGCTGGAGCGTGTCCAGAAGAGGGCAACCAGGATGGTGAGAGGGTTGGAATCCAAGTCTTACGAGGAAAGGCTGGAAGAATTGGGTATGTTTAGCCTGGGAAAGAGAAGGCTTAGAGGGGACATGATTGCAGTCTTCAAGTATTTGAAGGGCTGTCATGTAAAAGATGGAGCAGATCTATTCTCTCTTGCTCTGGATTGCAAGACTAGATCTCATGGGTGGAAATGACAAGGGAGTCGATACCGGCTCAATATCAGGAGAAACTTCCTAACTGTAAGAGTGGTTGAGCAGTGGAACGGGCTGCCTCGGGAGGTGGTGGATGCTCCTTTGCTGGATGTTTTCAAGCAGAGCCTGGATGACCAGCTTTCGGGCATGTTGGAGGGCTATCGTTTGGCTATGTCCTGCAGAGTGCAGGGGGTTGGACTAGATGACCTGCAAGGTCCCTTCCAACTCTAACATTCTATGACCTAGTTTCGAATCCAGGACCACCTTAGAGACCAACAAGAATTTCCAACAGTCGCGCTCTCTTCATTAGATGCCATTTTGCCACACGAACGGACACACACACAGCCAGCCTTATTGCCGAGACCACCCCCCACCCCAGCTTTCCCGCTGTCTGTCCCGCCTCGTCTGGCTGGCAGCCGCTCTCCAGGGTCTCAGGTTGGGGGGGGGGTTGGCATCACTCCCCGGCTGATCCTTTCTAAGTGGAGACTGAACCGCAGACCTTCTCCCCGCAAGCCAGATGCTCTGCCAGCGAGCCACAGCCTCCACACGAGGCCGCCCCTTTGCCCTGTTGGAAGAAGAAGCCTTTGCATTTGGCCGGCAGCTTTGCCATGGGAAAACGGGCACCAGACGGGTTGCTTATTAACTTTCCCTCTCTGGCCGCCTGTCTGTTTATCTAGGGCATTTCTGTGCCTTCTCTTCAGTTTGTCCTGCGTGAGGCAGCCTACCACTGAAAACCACAGGATTACAAAACAAGCCATAAGCAAACATCTCACTGGGAAAGAGAGGAGGTCTCCCCCCCCCATCCTCTTCAGAGCTTTCCCCCTTCTCCTACCCAGCCCCCCCCCAGCCACAGTTTGGAGACATGTCTGGAGATGATGCAGGGAATTGCCTGGAAGGGAGACCACTCGGGACCCCAGGAGATAACAGGAGTCTGAAGCAGTAACTTGGAAATATTGCTCCGGGCGTGCAGTGTTTAAAGTGCACACCCATTACATTGCTATGATTTTTTACAACAGCCCTGAAAGGCAGGCCAGTCTGCCATATGGTAGAAGGGGGGGGGGTCTTGTCTGAAGGCACCTGGAGAATAGGAGCGAGATTTGAACCAGGGACCTCCTTCCTGTAGCCACTAGGCTGATTAAGTTCATAAGAACTTAAGAACATAAGAGAAGCCAATGTTGGATCAGTCCAGTGGCCCATCCAGTCCAACACTCTGTGTCACACAGTGGCCAAAAATACCAGGGGCCATCAGGAGGTCCAGCAGTGGGGCCAGGACTCTAGAAGCCCTCCCACTGCTGACCCCCCCCAAGCACCAAGAATACCGAGCATACCTTGCCCCAGACTGAGTATTCCTACCTATACCTTGTGGCTAAGAACCACTGATGGACCTCTGCTCCATATGCTTATTTAATTCCCTCTTGAAGCTGTCCATGCTTGTAGCCACCACCACCTCCTGTGGCAGTGAATTCCACATCTTAATCACCCTTTGGGTGAAGAAGTACTTCCCTTTATCTGTTCTAACCCGACCGCTCAGCATTTTCATGGAGTGCCCACGAGTTCTTGCATTGTGAGAAAGGGAGAATAGTACCTCTTTCTCGACCTGCTCTGTCCCATGCATAGTCTTATAAACCTTGATCGTGTCACCCCTCAGCCCTTGTTTCTCCAAGCTAAAGAGCCCCAAGTGTTTTAATCTTTCTTCATAGGGAAAGTGTTCCAACCCTCTGATCATTCTAGTTGCTCTTTTCTGCACTTTTTCCAATGCTCTAATATCCTTTCTGAGGTGTGGTGAGCAGAACTGTACCCAGTACTCCAAATGGGGTTGCACCCTCGATTTATACAGAGGCATTTGGGTTAGTGCCCAACAGAGCACGGCTAAGCCCCGACTGTCAGACAAAGTTACTCTCAACAACACCCTTTTGCAGTGATCTGTTTATTGAGAAATAAAGATGTTCCAAGCTATGACTGGTACTGTGTCAGAACTGAGGTTCTGGCACCAAAACTCATCGTTATAGACAGTTTGAATAAGCCCCCCCACCCCCACCCCGGTTCCGTCCAATCACACACTGCAATCATCCTGCCTAGCTTTCGGGTGCTCTACGCCCCCACCTATAAACACCACCTGTTACATTTATCTATGACAGCAAAGCAAGCACAGACATTATCCAAAGTCATCCCTGAGAAGGGTGGCTGCTTCAGAAGAGTACATTGCCACTACCACGGAGCCATCCTCACACTCACGCACAGACACCCTTCAGGAATTTTCCTCCCTTTATGGGCCTCAAAACCCCATAATACATGGCAAACAAAAGTCCTAGTTTGTCACTGATCTGGATGGCCCAGGCTAACCCAATCCTGTCAGATCTCGGAAGCTAAGCAGGGTGGGCACTGACGCAGAGGCAAGCAATGGCAAACCACCTCTGAACCGTCTCTTGCCTTGAAAACAAGTCTAGCTCGCCACCTAGCAGTGCATAATGCTAAAAGAGCTAGGACTTCTGCTGCCAGGCAATCTTAGGGTCTCCTGGCTTTCCTACACAACCTTTCATGTGATAATTATTAATTATTAGAGCATGGCTAGCTGTTGCAGTCTTCAGAGGGTTGCCACCTCGGGGTTGGAAAATTCCCAGAGATTTGGGGGTCTGCATCCTGGGGGCAATGGAATTTGGGGAGGGGAGGGAGCTCCGCAAGGCCCCCTTCCAGGGCTGCCATTTCCCCCAGAGGAGCTGATCTCTGTAGTGTGCAGATCAATTGTAATTCTGGCAGAATCTCCAGGCCAAACCTTGAGGTTGCCAACCCAGCCTTTCCCTCTTCCTTCCCAAGGATTGGAGCAGCAGCTGCTGGTTGCCAGAGCAAACCCAGAAAGGGGCGTAAATTGATGGCTTCATGTTGTAAGGGTGACATCTTGTGGACAAGTACTGGTAGTGCCTCCTAGAAGGAATTGGTAGAATAAAAACTTTTTTCCCCTGGAGACCCCTGATTAGGTCTATAGATGAGGTTGCTTACTTTTAAAAAAGCATTCTTATGTCTTGTAAGCACTGCTGAATGTCCAATATGCAACTATTCAAATGCAAATACAGAGTTCCAAGAAGTTCTCTCATCAGTCGGGCATTCACCTTCAAGTTTTACCTCCCGCTTTTACAACTGATCTCCCAATCTCCAGTGGACAGAGGTCAGCTCCTCTGGAGAAAATGGCTGCTTTGAAGGGCGGACTCTCTGGCACTGTGCCATGCTGAGGCCCCTCCCCTCCCCAAACCCCACCCTCTCCCGGATCCACCCCCAAAGTCTCCAGGTATTTTCCAACCCACACCTGGCGACCCTACTCAGTCGCCCCTTAAAGGCAAACAAAACCAATTCCAGCAGGCAGAGGCGGAGTCACCCCAAACCAGCCCCAATCCAGGAAGCCGCTGCGGGAGACGCAAGAAGTAGAACCAGCTGACTCCTGGGTAGGGTGGCCCGACCGCTGCCTGCTGGGTGGGGCTTATGCCCAGCGAGACTTCTGATTTAAAAAAAACGTTGCTTTGTCATCTTCCCTTTGTGATTGGAGGTGAGCTGTGGCAGCCATTTTGTAGCTAGCTCCTCCTCTTGCAGCGGCCATTTTGTGGTGGCCCCCACCATGCTGTGTCAGAGGTGCCCGCGGGGTCAGAAGGGTCGGGGACCCTTCCCAGGGGGAAACACAGATAACTGCACCATGCTGATTTCTCTCTCTCTCTCTCTCTCTCTCTCCCCCCCTCGCAGGGCCGGCAACCACTGGTGGTGGGTGCCCATCGTTGGGCCCATGGTCGGGGGCGGTTTTGGGGCCGCCATCTACATGCTGTTTATCGAACTGCACCACCTCCAGCCGCCGCCGCCGCAGAGCAATGCAGCTCACGACAAATACGAACTCACCAGCATGTAGGGAGGGGGCAGTTCCCCACAGTTCTCTCCCTTGCTTGCGCCAGAACTGCGTCCTGCCCCAACGCCCGTTCCAGTTTCACAAAGAGAATTCCTGAAATTAACTCTGGACACATGTTCCCTCTCAGCTGAGTTAGTGTGAGCTAGCTCACAGTTTTTTAGCCTCCGGCTCACACATTTCTGCCTTAGCTCAGGAAGGATGTGGCTCCAGAACAAACTAATTTCTGCAGTAGCCAAATCGCTCGCTCACACTTTTAATGCCAGTCGCTCACCAAGTAGAATCTTTGCTCACAAGACTCCACAGCTTAGAGGGAGCATTAAGCATTTGTCTGTGTCCATTTCCCAGGTTATGTCACTGACGTGAGCTCACTGATAAAGCGCCACACGCTTGATTTCTGTGATTGCACCGTGCCTCTTTTTGTGCCGTGTTTGGCCGATCCATGCTTGCTCCTCAGTGAAACACCACGCAAAAGGAGGCCCCGACACACAGGCGCCTGCTGAGACTGCTTTTTTGTGGGGTGTGTTTTTCCCCAATGTGTGCGATGCTAATGGGGAGGCGGAACAGACGTGAAGGGACGGGC
Organism: Gekko gecko; assembly: GCA_029375565.1. Taxonomy (NCBI): domain Eukaryota; kingdom Metazoa; phylum Chordata; class Lepidosauria; order Squamata; family Gekkonidae; genus Gekko; species Gekko gecko. Next base: position 18,730,952 of record JAPDNY010000017.1, read on the forward strand.
CACCGCGGATGCACAGAGCTCTGAACAAATTTTGGAAATAAACAGGGTTTCTAAATTGGGTCTTCTCTTCTCTGGAAACGAGACCAGGTAATGCACAGCTTCAATATCCAGAAGAAATTTGCTCAAGGAAAATGTTTCAGAGGCACATCTGCCTACGTGGAGGAAGCTTTGGGGGGGCTGTCCTCAGTTTCCCCTTTAAAAATGGACCCCAATGTGCCCAGTCAGTCACCAACTGGAGAAGAACAGGAGATTGGATTTATACTCCTTGCCCTTCACTCGAAGTTTCAGAGCAGCTTGCAAACTCCTTTCCCCTCCCCTCCCCACAACGGACACCCTGTGAGGTGGGTGGGGCTGAGAGAGCTCTCCTGAGAACTGCCTCTGAGAGAACAGCTCTGACAGAACTGTGGCTTGCCCAAGGTCATCCGGCAGCTGCAAGTGGAGGAATGGGGAATCAAACCTAGTTCTCCCAGATTAGAGTCCGCGCACTTAACCACTACCCCAAACTGAGCCACAAGCAGAGAATTATTGCCGCCATTATTGTTTTTAAATGCATCTGTCACAAAGGTGAGAGTTGAGTGGGTTGGGTTTTCCTGTTGGAGGTGAGCCCTTGAATTAGGAAACTGGGACTGAAGCCAGGAGTTGTGACGGCCTTGCAGCCTGCGCACGAGCAGGACATCTGCCGAGTGGCCACAAATACTGAGGGCTCCGTTGTCCGCACTTCCTGGCTGTGAGCTGTGATAGTGAAATGGAACCTCCGCAGCCCAAGGCAGTGTATCTCTGAATAACTAGGTGGCAAAGTAAAAGCAAAGCCCTCAATTGCGAACTTCCCCCCAGGGGCTGCCAACTGCCCACTGCAGGAAATGGCGAGGGGCCATTGTCTTCCTCCACAAAATGGTTCTCGCTTCACTTGCAAAAGATCCTCAGACCATCTACAGATCGTGAGCGGGAGGGCAGGAAGGGTGGCACCCAGTGCTCCCTCTAAGCTGAGTCAGTGTGAGCTAGCTCACTTTTTTTAGCCTCCGGCTCACAGATTTCTGCCTTAGCTCAGGAAGGAGGGCTCCAGAGCAAACAAATTTATGCAGCAGCCAAATCACTCGCTTGCAACTTTAATGCCAGGAGCTCACCAAGTAGAATCTTTACTCACAAGACTCCACAGCTTAGAGGGAGCGTTGCTTGCATCAGTCCTTAGTTCTTGTGGCCAGTTTGGCCAGGGATCCTAGAGGTTTTCTGCCCTCTTCTGGGCGTAAAGCAGGGGCCACTGAGTGTGTGTGTGTGCGTGGGGGGAAGTAGTTGTGAATTTCCTGCAATGCACAGGGGGGTGGACTAGATAACCCTGGAGGTCCCTTCCAACTCTACGATCCTCTCTCTCTCCTTAAAAAAAACCAAAACCCAGCTGCTCTAGCTCCTTTGTGCACACTTGAGCCATGCTGCCTTCGAGACGGGTGTCAGCAGCACCACCCACGCAGAGGGCTAGTGGCCCACCAGGACACCTGGGGGCTCTGAAGAAGACAGAATTCTGAATCCTGAAGAAGAATTCTAATTCTGAAGAAGACAGAGTCAGGATTCAAAATGATCTAGGTAGGCTGGAACAGTGGGCTGAGGCAAATAAAATGAAATTCAATAGAGATAAGCGCAAAGTCCTACACCTGGGCACAAAAAATCAAAGGCACAGATCTAGAATGGGAGGGACTTGGCTTGACAGCAGCACACGTGAAAGGGATCTGGGTATTCTGGTTGATCACAAGCTCAACATGAGCCTGGAGTGTGATGTGGCTGCGAAGAAAGCTAATGCAATCTTAGGACGCATTAACAGAAGCATCGTGTCCAGATCACAGGAGGTGGTAGTCCCGCTCTATTCTGCTATGGCCAGGCCTCACCTGGAGTCCTGTGTCCAGTTTTGGGCACCACATTTTAAGAAGGATGCTGACAAGCGTGAGCATTTCCAGAAGAGGGCGATCAGGACGGTGAGAGGGTTGGAATCCAAGTCTTATGAGGAAAGGCTGAAAGAGTTGGGTCTGTTTAGCCTGGGTAAGAAAAGGCTTAAAGAGGACACGATTGCAGTCTTCAGTATTTGAAGGGCTGTTATGTAGAAGATGGAGCAGATCTATTCTCTCTTGCTCCGGATTGCAAGACTAGGTCTAATGGGTGGAAATTACAAGGGAGTCCTTACCGGCTAAATATCAGGAGAAACTTCCTAACTATCAGAGTGGTTGAGCAGTGGAACAGACTGCCTCGGGAGGTGGTGGATGCTCCTTCCCTGGACATTTTCAAGTGGAGGCTGGACGACCGTCTTTTGGGCATGTTGTAGGGCTCTCTTTCAGCTATGCTCCTGCAGAGGGCAGGGGGTTGGGCTAGATGACCTCCAAGGTCCCTTCCAACTCTTAACATTCTGTGATTCAAAGCAGGCAAAGCGACACACCGGCGGGAGCCCCCCCCAAGAACATCACCATGCCACACTGTGCCTTGGGCTCTCCTCACCGGAAGGGTGAGGGGGCCCACGCTCCTATTTCTGGCTCCCTGCCCAGCAACCCAGGGCCCATTTGTTGACGACTCCCAGGGCGAGGCAGGGCAGCGTTGCCAGGCTGGCTGGCTGGCTGGCTGCCACAAACACCCGGGCACAGCTCGGAAAGACAAGCCGATCCACTCAGGCATCCCTCACGGCTTCCCTGTCCCAGACGCTGCCCCCGGTGAGTGACCCCCACCCCCCACGCCTGCTCTTTGGGGCCTCCTCCTGCAGCTTTCGAGCACGCCTGGCGGCGGGAACAGGCTCCTTCCCTTCTAAAACTCGTCTGCTCTCCCAAAGGGGCTGTTTGGGGCTCCGGCACTGCTGCCGGGCAGGGGACGGGAGGTGGGGTTGCCATCTCCAGCTTGGGAAATTCCCGGAGACTTGGGGGTGGAGCCTGGGAAGGACAGGGACCTCGCGGAGGGACAGTGGCATCGAGGCCACCCTCCAAAGCAGCCGGTGTCTCCATGGGAACACGTCTCTTTTGTCTGGAAATCAGCTGTGTAACTCCAGGAGGGCTCCAGACCCCCGCCCGGAGGCTGGCCACCCTAGCACAGGAGAGCTGGTGAGGGGGGAGGTGCCCGGAGTCGGAGCCACAGGGCCAGAGGACCCCGGTGTAAATCTTGCTCCGTCCTGAACGCACCCCAGGCGAACCTATGTGCTAGCAGAGGCCCCGTGAGGAGGAGAACTGCCCTTGAGAGAACGGCTCTGACAGAACGATGGCTTGCCCAAGGTCATCCAGCAGCTGCAAGTGGAGGAGTGGGGGAATCAAACCCGGTTCTCCCAGATTAGAGTCTGCGAACTTCACCACTGCACCCAACCTCAGTGGAGTTTGGCATCAGCCGCCTTGGAGGGGACCGTGGTTTGTTTGGCAATCCCCACCAAGGGGTGAGGTGGGGGGGTAATATTCTGAGCTGAGACGGGCAAAAATAGGTATCCGTCGCCTTTGATTTCCTTTCCTGCTGGAACACGACTTGTTCCTTTCCCTCTTTCTTCTCCATGCAGCATTTTGAGCCAAACAGGCTCTGCGAGTTTACAAATAATTAAATACTGTATGAAAACAGGAGGAGGCCGTTTTTCTGAAATGCGGCCGACCTCTGACACAGCTTATCCGAATGCAATCCTGGTGCTTGGAGCTCTTGCCGAACTTGTTCCAGAACAGCAGAGACCCGTCCTGCCATCTGGAGGGAGGCCCCAGACGTCTGCCCCTCTCTCTTCCGTGGGGAAGGCCCCTCATTTCCACCCCAGCTGCTACAAAACGTGGGTCGTGTCGGGAAACCTTGTTTTGCACGAACGGTGTGGCCGTGCCGGTCAAGAAGTTGCCCTCCACTGACCGCCAAATATTTCTTCGGCCGGCTGGTTAAAAGATGCAGCTTTGGAGGAAGGGAACTTCGGGACCAAACCCGGATTGGTCGCAATCCCGTAGGAAGCGGAGTCTGGGTTTTTTTTTTTTTGATATTAGGAGCCGGAGGGGAGGGGAATTGCCCCCCCCGGGATTGCCATGTTTGAGCCCTTCCTGGGTCAGTCCCATGTGGGGGCCCCTCATGAACCACCCCCCATCCCACTGGAATGCGGCTGGCCGGGTTGAAATGCCACCGCGGCCCAGATCTCCTCACCAGGGCAGAGGTGGAGACGCCTCCTTGACCCAGAATGGTTTTTCCCCGCAGGTCGGTTGATGGGGTTAGGGTTGCCAGCTCTGGCTTGAGAAATTCCCAGAGATTTGGGGGCAGAGCCTGGGGGCGGGGTTTGGGGAGGGGAGGGGCCTCAGCGGGGTAGGATGCCACAGAGTCCACCTTCCAGAGCGGCCATTTTTCTCCAGGGCAACTGCTCTCTCTGTAGCCTGGCGACCAGTTGCAATTCCAGGGGGTCTCCAGGCCCCACCTGGAGGCTGGCCACTGTAGTTGATGGTCCTCCTCTGTGTTCTTTCCCTCGGCAAGTGAGAATGCATCCTCCGTACAAACTGGACTTGCGGCGGTTGCCAGTGAGGGGATCTGATGGCTGTCATGTTGGGGGGGGGCTTCAGTGTTCCGCTTCGTGCTTGTTTGGTGCAGCGGTTAGGAGCGCGGACTGGTTCCCCACTCCTCCTCTTGCACCTGCTGGATGACCTTGGGCAAGCCATAGTTCTGTCAGAGCTGTTCTCTCAAGAGCCAGTCTCTCAGAGCTCTCTCCGCCCCACCTTCCTCACAGGGTGTCTGTTGTGGGGAGGGGGAGGGAAAGGAGACTGTAAGCCGCTCTGAGACTCCGAGTGAAGGGCAAAGGGGTACGAATTCAATCCTCTTCTCTTCTTCTCCTTTCCCTCGGCAAATGGGAATGCATCCTCTGTACAAGCTGGACTTGTGGCGGTCGCCAGTGAGGGGACCTGAGGGCTGTCACGTTGAGGGGTGGGGGGCTTCGGTGTGCTGCTTTGTGCTTGTTCATATTCCACCCCCCACCCCATGTCTTCCAAAATGAGAAGTCCCTGAGCGCTGGCGTTGCGGAGGGGGGGACCTGACAAGCGGCACAGACCCCCTTCCTGGACCATTGTGGGAAGCATCCCTGGGCGCATCGTCCCTTCTGACCTGGGGCATGTTGTGTAGAGGGGGGCCACGACAGCCTTGCCCTCAGGGGGTGCCCTGATCTGGGCGTGATGCAGGGATGCCAGTCGAGGCCAGGAGACGCCACCTGGGAAAGACCTACGAGGTGGCCAAAGGGAAGTGGAGTCCTCTCCAGAGAGCTCTCTCAGCCCCACCTACTTCACAGGGTGTCTGTTGGGGGGGGGGAGAAAGGAGTTTGTAAGCTGCTCTGAGACTCCGAGTGAAGGGCAGGGTATAAAAACCAACTCTTCTTCTTCCTCTTCTTCTTCACAGTGCCAATGACACAGCCCTGGCCTTCCTTTCACAGCTCTGGCTCCACAGCCCTTTCCAGAAAGATGGCGTCTGCTCCAGGGCCTCCCACAGTCCGAGGCCAATCTGGGGACGAGTCGGTCTCCCCCCAGACCGAAATCCAGAGGCTGCTGAAAGCTGGAACAGAGCTCTTCCATGACAACGAAGACCTCCGAGCACTGGACACGTTCAAGAAGGCTTTCCTGCTTTCCAGCCGCCTCCCGGAGCCCCGCACGCAGGCCCGGTGCCTCTTCAACCTGGGGGCTGCTTACATCGCCACCGGCAAGCCCAAGAAAGGCCTCAAATGCACCTGGAAGGCCAAGAAAATGGGCGCCACGGAGAACGACGGCGACTTCTCCTTCAACGTCGCGGCGGCTTACGATGCCATGAGAGAGTATGCAAAAGCCGCCGAGTTCTACAGGAAGGCCGTGAGGGAATACGAGGCCAGGAAGACCCCGAAGGCCGCAGACGCTCTGGTCAAGCTCGCTTACTGTCTAGCCAGCACAGGCGAGGACAACTCGGCTGCTCAGTCCTTCCGCCTCGCCGGCCGGGCCTACCAGGAGGCACAGCAACCGGAAGATGCAGCCATGGCCCTGCGGGAGGCGGCCAACTACTCCCTGAGGAGCCCACATTACCGCCCGGAAGATGTGCTGGAGGTCTTGCAAAGGTGTAGCCAGCTGTGCGCTGGCATAACCAACTTGGAATTGCTCGGTAGGTCTCCGTTTAAGCACATGGGAACATACAAGAAGCCATGTTGGATCAGGCCAATGGCCCGTCCGGTCCAACGCTCTGTGTCACACAGGGGCCAGAACCCACCAGGAGGTCCACCAGTGGGGCCAGAACTCCAGAAGCCCTCCCATTGTGGCCCCCCAAGCACCAAGAGTACAGAGTATCACTGCCCCAGACATAAGAATGTAAGAGAGAGGCCCTGTTGGATCAGGCCAGTGGCCCATCCAGTCCCACACTCTGGGTCATACAATGGCCAAAACCCAGGTGCCACTGGGAGGTCCACCAGTGGGGCCAGAACTCCAGAATCCCTCCCACTCTTGCCCCCCACAGCACCAAGAATACAGAGCATCACTTGCCCCAGACATAAGAACATCAGAGAAGCCAACGTTGGATCAGGCCAGTGGCCCATCCAGTCCCACACTCTGTGTCACACAGTGGCCAGAAATGCCAGGGGTCACCAGGAGGTCCAGCAGTGGGGCCCGGACAATAGAAGCCCTCCCTACTGTTGCCCCCCCCCCCATTTGGTCTCAAGCACATCAGAATTCTCCTCGTCCAGTTTTGTCTTGGATTGGGGTTTGTTTGTTTGTTTGCAAATTACCAGCTCTCATTTCTGAACAAGTGCCCAGAACAAGTTGCTGTCCTCAACCGTAAGCCTGGCGTAACATCTCTGTTTTACACGGCCCATGGAACGGAACTTGGTCCCGCAGCAGGGCATGGATATCCTCAAGGTGGAGACTCCCACCAGGCTGGATCCAGCGCCAGGGGGCGGAGCCTGGGGAGGACTGGGACCTCAGTGGGGTACAAGAGTCCACCCTCCAAAGCAGCCCTTTCCTCTGGGGGAAGGGACCTCTGCCGTCTGGAGATGCGCTGTGAATTCTGGGGGATCCCGAGGGGCCTTCCAGTGGGCCGTGCATCCGTTGAGCTCTGTCCCCACCCACCCCAGGGTCCTTTCTGCCACAAGGGGAGATGCTCCCCTGGCCCTGAGGGGGCCCCCTCCCTCCCTCCCTCCCTCTTGAGAGTGACCCTCCTTCTCTCCCCGCCCTCCTAGGCCACCTCCGCAACCACCTGGGGCTGCACTACGCGGAACTGAAGTGTTTCGGCCCAGCGGAGGAGCAGTTTGCGGAAGGCCTGAAGCTCTGCAGCGGGGAGAACTCCGCCCTCCGCAAGAGAGCCGTCCTGCTGCAGAACCTGGGGGCCGTCTACAACGCCCGGCAGGAGTCCCAGCGGGCCCTCTGGTACCACGGGGAGGCGGCCGACACCTACGGTGAGCGGGTGGGCAAAACGGCCCCCGCAGCTCTGCTCTCTGAGGGGCAGCATCCATGGGCTAGGTGGCTTTCGGAGCTGCCTCTAGAGAAGACTGCCCTTCAGTGGTGGTGGTGGGGAGTCCAACTCCAAACACAGAAATATGAACCTTTACAAGCACCATTCTAGCCACACGAAGCAAAGCCTCCTTGTGGGCTCTCTGAGCTTGGGCCTGGCCCTGCGACCTGCAGCCCTTGAAAGGGAAGGGCTGAGGCTTGAACCAGCCTGTGAAAATGGGGCTGGGGGACAGGCACAAGGCCCTTGTCTGCCCCCCAAAACCCACTCCTACACCCCTTCTTGGCTTTGAGTCCAGAGCACAGAGGTAAGACCAACAAAGTTTAATGCTCTGGGTACTTAGAACACAATGACTTAGCATGTGTTGTGAGATAAGAAGCCGGTATCTCTGTTAAGCCCTGGGGGTTCCTTTGTCCTGAGTGTTGTAATAACTTGTAATCCAGCTGTCTCCCATTCCAGTCTGTGGAGAAACTGAAAGAGCAGGAATAAGAATGCCACAGACAAAACCGCACACCTCAAGTGCTCCCACCTGCCTAGCGCCACGGATATGTTTGGAGCTGGGGAGACCAGGAAAGGGTGGCTCCACCATCCTGGGAGTGACGGCTGACTTCTTTCTCCCTGGCCTCTGCCGCAGGTGTGCTGGGAGAGCTCTCAGCCCAGGGCCAATGCCTCTACAACCTGGCCAGCGCTCACAGCCAACTGGGGAGCCACCACAATGCCCAGTTTTACTATCAGCAGGCGGTGAAAGCCTTTGTGGACGCAGGTAAGAGAAGGGGGCTGCCCACCCACCCACCCCCTTTGTATAGATCTGAAGGGGATGGAGGAGGAGGAGAAGGAAGCGGGATAGTGGCAACATGACCCCATCCCCAGCGCTGGAAGAGCTGCAGGAGGACAGGCAGACAGACGGACTCCCTCTCCGCACTTGCCTCTGAGCCCAGCGTCCTCCTCCCGGGGCTCTTGGGGGACATTCCTGGGCCTTCTCCCCGGCCCCCACTCTCAGGCAAGCAGTGACCCCATGGCTCCTTCCCTCCAGGTGACTCCTACGGTGAGGCCCAGGGCTGCGAAGGACTGGGGACCGCCCATCTCTGCCTGGGCCACCCAGATCAGGCCGTCCACTATTACAAGCAAGCCCTGGCTCTGTTTGAGAAGGCAAAGGTACTTCGCTGTTCCGGTTGCTCTGTTTGCCTGGCACACAGGAGAGAAGGGGGGATAAGAGAGAGAGGCCCCCCCTGGCAAGCTGCCTTAACACCCCTTCCTCCTTTTACACGCAGAAGTGCCCGTTCACTCCAATAGGGCTTCTCTATCCCCGGGGCCTAGAGAAGAAGATCCTGTTGGGTCCCCTTTTCTCATCCAGACAAAACTCGCCTCTGGAACGGTGCTTCCAGCTCCAGACTTTAAAGAAGTCCCTTTCTGCACCCGTATTTTCCCTCGGTTTCTGAGCGCATCCTATTCTTTCGTTCTGCATTCCCTCCCGCTTTCACTTCCAGTTTGTGCTGGGGCTTTTTCCTTGCTTCTGCATTTGTTTTACAGGAATCTGCATTCAGACCACTTCCAGCACACCGTTGCCCTGCAGTTACCAAAACTCCTTTTCCTGCAATCCTTTGTTCTCATCTGCTTTCGAATCACTAATCCTTTCTAAAGTGGGATTGTTTCTGCGGGTATTTAAGTGCTGCCCACGGCCTTCCCCTGTTTCTGCCCCTCTCTCTCTAGGTTGATGCTCCCTCCCCATTCTGTTTCCTTTCCCTCCTTCTCCGCAGACAAAAGACGACGTGTCCTTCTGCTCAGGAAAATTTTTAAAAAGCCAGAGAGTACATATAAAGGACTAGGGGGATCCCCTGCTCCCAAATGTGTCCGTCGTGCATGTGTGGGCCTTTCCCCCCTCCTTCCCTTTCCGTTTTGCAGAATCATAGAGGGAGGGAGGAGTTGGCAGCCAGTTAGCTCAAAAAATGTGGGTCTTGCTTGTAGATGCAGAATGCCTACAGAATACACGAATAAATAAACTGGAGGGGGAAACCAGTGCAGGGTGAATGCATGAGACTGTGGCGTCAGCCCTTAGGCTGGACTCCTCGGATTCTCCAGAGCTAGCTGTCAGCGCCAAAAGGGGCTGAAGACACCTCAGGAGAGACAGACATTTCCCCAGAGCCTCCCCAGCATCCTCTTTGAAATTCAAAGATAATTTGAGAATCAAAACTTGAGCTGTTCTCCAGTCAGCCAGGATTTGGGTTACCTGCAGGCAACGCCTTGGAATTGTTGCCGCGCATGTCAGATCCTAAGCAGATGGACAAGTCTGAGATGCTCCCTTTGAGCTGGCCCGCTCCGAGGCGGCCCGACAAGTAGAATTGCATTCTGCTGGCTGCTAAGAGCATCAATTGCCCCCCTGCTCCCCAGTATCCAGTAACTGAATCTTTAGGACAGCCCAGGGAAAACTTCTCCTTCGTGGAGAAGGAGGCACTGCCCAGATCAGAAATGGCACAAAACGCTCTCTTTTGCGGCTTCCAAACTAGAGCCCCCGCCCTCTGCTCAGAGACTTCTGGAGCAGCACAAGTCAATGGTCAAATCTGCATTTTGTCTTTCCCACTGGTGTCCCAGCCTTCTGACTCGGTTTTCAAAAAAGCTGTCTACATTCGCTTTCGTTTTCACACTTCAACAGTGCTAGCATACTTTTGCATGGCTGCATATGTTTATCGCCCTCTTGTGGCAGCTCCACTGTCATTGCGCCTCCATACCGCTTTAAATGAGTCTTCTCCAAACAACTCTTCAAACAAGCATAGAGAAAAGACGGCGTCACAGCAGCATGAAACTGATTAAAAAATTGCAAATGCTGATTCGACCAATGTCTCGGTCCATGGCCGTAGGCAGCTTCTTGTCCTGCTTGGCTGGCAGCAGCTGCTTGGGTGGGTGCTGGCTAACTGAGGACAAAACTGGGGCGAAATGGCCTATAGCACATGCTGCTGTGTGCAGAAGTGGGCGTGCCCGGACTGACCCTGGCATCTCCGAGAGAGCCAGCTCCATCGCCTGACATGAGGCCGCCCGGGGGCACAGGGAAGACCTTTCTGCGCAGCTCCAGGACTTTGCGAGGGAACCACTTCGCAGGGCGTCTCTCCTGCCTCAGCCCTTCTCAACGGCAGATGTCTTTCCCATCCTTTCCAACAAGTCACGCAGCTGTTCCCATTCCAGGGAAACGCCTTCTGTAGCAACCAGCTCGAGCATCGCTTTGTGAATTAATTACCAGGAAAGCTACTCCACAGCATCAGTAGCTCATCTCTTCAGCTGAAGCGGCAGGCACGCCGTTTAGTTCACGGAGCAGGATCGAGTGCATCACGGAAGGGGCTCTCCCAAGTTTGGCGGGGCCTCCGAAACTCCCAGCCACCCTCCCTAGGGCAGGAGAACTGCAGAACAGTCTGGGAGGGGAACATCTCCCCCCCCCCGCCCCGTAGACACAAGATTTGTTCAAAGGGCAGCTGCGCAGAAGGGGCCGATGCCATCCGTCTTTCTTCCACACATCCCTTCCTGCAGCATATGCTGTGATCTAGAGATCAGAGCCAGAAGTACAGACACGCACACGCAGCCGCCAGGACTTTTTGTTTCTGCTTTCATACCCGTTTGAGTTCTCACCAACTTCACAGCCAGCAAACTTCACACAACTCAGGCACAGAAAGAGAGATCCCCCCCCTTCTTTGCAACACGCCATGCAAGAGAACCCAGAAATAACGGCAGCCAGAGGAGAAGGCCTTCCAGCCCAGATCTCGCCCAGAAGCTGAAACAGCAGAGAAGCGGCATCACCATTGAATCCTTCGACCCTGATATAATTCAGAGGGGGAAACGCAACCCTTGCGGCACTTGCCTCCAGCTCTCCGCCCTGAAAACCTGCGCCCAGAGGCTACTTCCTTGCCATGGCGGGATAGAAAGCTAAGCATGAGAACAGCAGGGCTCACCATCAGCCAACAACAGCCCAAGCTTATTTACTTGGCATAGACTGATTAAAAGAAAAGGTGTAAGAGGGATCAATTACGGCTCCTCTGACTCTCCCCCTCGAAAGAATGCTGCCATGGAGACGGACAAAGCAGAGAAAGGAAGTTAACACAGTTTGGATTACCCGGGTGAGCAGCATGCTGAGGAGGAGCAGAGGGATCATGACATGGAAAAGGAAAAAGTGTTGCTGAGCACAGGCAGAGAATGGATTTTTTTTCCTGGTGGGGGCTGGTGGGGCTGAAGTTCTCAGTGCAGAAAGAGAAGCTAGAATTCTGAGGATTATGACTCAGCTACTCATCTCTCTCTGAGTCGTCTCAAGCCGTCTTTTCTACATAGGTGTTCCTATGCTAGCAATCACCCTTAGCCTATTAACCTTTTAGCCAAAAGAAATCTGTTACCAGGATAGATCTCTAAATTGCAAGCTGTCAACAGATGACAGTTCTCAGCTCCTGCAAGTTAATCACTTTTGTCAGTCTAAGCAACAATTCTGAGAACAAGTTGGCGGGTGGGGGTGATGACTTCTATAGTCAAGGAAGCTAACACTTGGGCAGGAAAACTCTCTGAAAGGAGACCTGTTTCTTAACACAGAGTTAGAAGGGATCCTAGAGGTCACCTACTCCAACCCCCTTGCTTGGTGCGGGAATTAGTCAACTATAGCACCTCACTCTGCTTAAAGGAGCACACAACTTTAAAAAAACGTTTTCAAATCATTGGAAAAAGCATTTACAGACGAAATTCTTGTGAGGCTGTGCCTTCAAGAAAGGGGGTGGAGCCCCCAAACACCCAACCATAGCTATGGGCGTGGAAGGATGGGTCCCCAGCCATGTTGACAGAGGGCTGCCTCTTTCAAGTATCGATTGCCAATGGGGCGGGAGGGGGCTTGGGGGCTCAGGAAAACAGGAGGCTTTCTGAGAGAAAAGCCAAAGCAGAGTGAGGAGGCCCCTCAGCACAGCGTGAGCCTTAGGCACGGCTCTCAAATGCTGTTGACTCACCACTGCAACTCTTACACTGAGCCAGGCTGTTGGGCCCACCAAGCCCAGCACAGTCTACCCCTTTCAGGGTGTGTGATCTGACAGACTCTAAACTGGAGATGCCGGAGAGACTTAAACTTTCCCATGTTCTGTCCCACCAAGCAGAGCCCATCCCTCCTAACAATGCTTCCGCTGTGCCGGTTCTGTCCTGATTCTATCTCCTCTCTCCTCCCATAAACAGGAAGCATCTGACGTCCCCCGAGAACGAATCCTGAGGAAACTGGCTGACGTCGCCAGCTACCAAGAGACGCTCCAGGGTTGCAATCCCCACACTGGTGGTTTTGTTGACTCAGGAGCAGATGTAAGAATGGGTTGGGGGGGGGTCGGGGGGGGAGAGAGACACAAAAACACTGGAAGTGCAGCCTGAGGAGTAACCATGCCAAATATCCAGCTGTGGGGGGAGGCTGTAGCCCAGAAACTTCCATTTTGGGGGGTTATCTGCAGGCATCACCTTAGAACTGTTTGGTGCCAGTTTGGTGCAAGTGGAGAGGAGCGCAGACTATAACCTGGGAGAACCAGGTTCAATTCTCCACTCCTCTACGTGCAGCCAGCTGGGTGACCTTGGGCCAGTCACAAGTTCTCTCAGAGCTGTTCTCTCAAGGGCAGTCCTCAAAAGATTCCCCTCCTTGCTAGCTGAAGAGGGCAGATCTTATTTATTTATTTGTAAGTTCGGTTTATAGACCGCCCTTCCCTAAGTTCACAGTGGCTCAGGGCAGTCGATAGCAACAACAAAAACAACCCCCCCCAAATAAAACAATCAAATTAAAATTAAGACCATTAAAACAATTTTAAAAGCATTAGAAAACATTAGATGGTGCCAATATGAATACCGTGTGTGCATCACTGACCGGCATGCAGGAAGAAGAAGAAGAAGAGGAAGAGGAGGAGATTGGATTTATACACCTTCGCTACCCAGAGGAGTCTCAGAGCAGCTTACAAACTCCTTTCCCTTCCCCTCCCCACTACAGACACCCTGTGAGGCAGGTGGGGCTGAGAGAGCTCTTGAAAGAAACTGCTCTTTTTCAAGAACAGCTCTGACAGAACTATGGCTTGCCCAAGGTCATCCAGCAGCTGCATGTGGAGGAGTGGGGAATCAAACCCAGTTCTCCCAGATTAGAGTCCACGCACTCAACCACTGCACCAAACCACTACACCAAAAGACAGAGCAGGGTGGGTGGGAGACATGCCAGATAAAATGGTCCCCGTCGCTGCCCTCACCCAAAAGCCTGGCGGAACATCTCTGCCTTACATGCCCTGTGGAACTGCACGAGGTCCGTAGGGCACGGATGTTACTTGGCAGAGAGTTCTGCCAGGTAGGAGCCATCTTGGACAGCTGCCCCCCAGTGGCCCCAGAACAAAACCAGAGAGCTGACCACGACCCCAACTGCACTCCGGACCTGGCTCTCGGGGGGGGGGGCTTTTGACAAAGAGCACTGCTTGCATAATGCTTCCCTGATCCAAAGTCAAGAGAAGGCGCCTCCCAGACAAAGGTTCTCGTGCCCCCTTCCCCCTGGGGTGCTGCTTGTAGTCTTTGCAGGAAGGTTTAAATGCCAGGAGACCAATCAGAATCCATGCACTGAGGCTCCCCCTCTGCAGTGGATAGGGTCCCTCCTCAAGACCCCCTCCCCTGGTGCACGTGCAAGTCAGTCCCACCCGATTCTAAGCCCTCATCATTTGCAGGAAGCCGACTGACTGCAGACACGGCCGCCGTGCTGAAAGAGACCCAACCGGAGGCCTCCAGAGCTGACCTCCCGGGGTCCTTTTGCAGCAAGAAGAGGAAATTCCCAGGGAGAGCAGGGGTGCTGTGTTCTCAGCCAGTCCCAGAGCCTCACCCAATCCGGGTGCACGGTCAAAGAGAGCCACCATAAAGCCCATCTTTGTGCCATCTCCTCGTGCTCTGCACATGTCCCATGCTCTACACGTGAGCCCCTTTAGACTGGCAAGTCCAAGGAGTCGCGGGCCCTTGCGCACAAAGTCCCTGCGGTGACTCAGGTGAAGTGCCTGTTTTGCGGAGGCCGCCACATCCGCCTCTGGGGAGCTGGCTCATCTTTCAGCACTGCGGCTGACACTTTCAGCACTGCTGGTCTCCTCTGGCCGGGCACGGGGCTATTCTCGTCCTGCTCCTGCGAGCATAGAGCTCTCTGGCAAAAAAGTGGGCCGTGACTCACGAAAGCTCGCCTGGAAATAAACCCTGTCTGTCTTCAGCCTGCCACTCTGGGCCTGGGTTTCATTCCACCAAGATAGATTTCTGTCGCAAGCCGCCTCGATTTCCGCAAGGGAGGAAGGAGGCTGATGAATGCTTGAAATAAATGAAATAAAGAGTAAATGAGCTTCCCGTTTGCCTGGGGTCCCGCCTGTCTCTGCCTGCCCAGGTGTCCGCCCGCTGCCCAATCTGCACCCCTCTGCTTCCGAGCGCTGCTGACCACTTTTCTCCTGGGGCAAGAGGGGAAAACAACCAAGGAGGACTCTTGCATGCCTCCCGTGCAGTCCCACAGGGGCGGTGCTAACAGTGTGTGTGTGTGTGTGACTGGGCTGCAAGGCCTCAGGGGGTACAATTAAAGAAAAACTCTGTGGTTAATGGCTCCCAATTATGTGAAATGAAGTATCTAGAAATCATACTTTTAAACCAATTTTATAGTTTATGCATCATGAACTTATTCACAATCTAAATGGCGTTAGACAAATGTAGACTTGTATTTCACAAGTGTGGGCAGAGCCAAAACTTTACAGCTGAAAAAAACAGTTCCAACTGGAGGCATACAGACAAAACCACAGAGAAAGCTAGAAGTCCGTCCAAATAAATGGACAATTCCAGATTCACTGTTCCAACAATGGTGTAATTTAAGACGCCTGCTCTTTGGGAGGAGAGTGATGGCAAACCTAGACAGCATAATAAAAAGTAGAGACATCACCCTGCCAACCAAAGTCTGTATGGCCAAAGCAATGGTATTCCCAGCAGTAACGTATGGCTGCAAGAGTTGGACCATAAGGAAGGAAGAGCGCCAAAACCCAGATTTTTTTGAATTATGGTGCTGGAGAAGACTCTTGAGCATCCCTTGGACTGCAAGGAGATCAGATCAGTCAGTCCTAAAAGAAATCAACCCTGACTGTTCCCTGGAAGGCCAGAGACTGAAACTGAAGCTCGAATACTTTGGCCATCCAATGAGAAGGGAGCCCTCACTAGAGAAGAAGACCCTGATGCTGGGAAAGACTGAAAGCCAAAGAAGAAGAAGGGGACGACAAAGGGCACGATGGTTAGACAGTGCTATCGATGCAACAGACATGAAATTGAGCATACTCCAGAGGACAGCAGAACACGGGGGCCTGGCATGATGTGGTCCATGGGGTCACAAAGAGTCGGACTCTGTAACAGAAAATGGTAAAAGACTACAGAAGCTGTTTATGGTTTTGTCTGTATACATCCAGTTGGAACTGTTTTTCATCCAGTTGCCCGTTTTGACTCTTTCTACATTGTGAAATACGAGTCTACATCGTTTTGAAAGTACAATTTCTAGATATTTCGTTTCATACAAATCGTGGCCATTAATCACAGTGTTTTCCTTTAATTGTAACTCATTACACTGTGATCCTGTTTTGTGTAGTCCCTGGGTGTTGGCTGATGATTCCCCCAAATTACAGTTGACATCCAGGTTACAGAGAGCAGAAGCAGAAGAAGAGGAGGAGGGGGAGGGGGTTGCGGAGACTGGATTTCTACCCCGCCCTTCCCTCGGAGTCTCAGAGCGGCTTACAAACTCCTTTCCCTTCCCCTCCCCACAACAGACATGGGGATGAGAGAGCTCTTTCCAGAACTGGCCTTGAGAGAACAACTCTGATGGAACTGTGGCTTGCCCAAGGTCATCCAGCAGCTGCACGCGGAGGAGTGGGGAATCAAACCCGGTTCTCCCAGATTAGAGTCTGTGCACTTAATCACTCTACCAAACTGGCTCTCTTCGGAAGGTGGGCTCTGTGGGCATTGCACCTGGCTGAGGTCCCTCTCCTTCCCGTCCCAAACGCCACCTTCCTTAGGCTCCGCCTCCAAAATCTCCAGGTATTTCCGAACCTGGAGCTGGCGACTCTTGAGTGTGAACTTGGACTCGGGCAGAGAAAAGTCTTGGGACGGCCCTCTTGGCAGTTTCCTCAGTAGCACCATAGATCTGTCTTTGTCTTTTTTTACAGAAAGTTTTCCAAGGGAAAAAACAAAGTGCTTTCTCAGACTGTTATTTCCTTGAAGCTGAGCACTCGTTTCCAAATATGAAAAAAAAAAAGTTAATTGCTTGCCTTCCTCGGTTCAGCGGACGATCCCGGTTTCCAAGCGATTAAGATTGCATTTGAGATGATTCGCGGGCCTTATTAAATTAATGTTTACAGTTCTGTCTGCGACACGAAATAAATGCCTTGTCGTTTCAATTAAATTATTAATAAAGGCCGTTGGTTCCACTTCAGACGTCCACGCAACGAGAAAGGGGGGGGGCGCGCACTCCTCCTAACTCCTCAGAATCCCTGATGCCTTTTTGCCACTAATTGGCAATAGGTGGAAACCTCCCAATGAAAAAGCAGATCGACTCCAATTTCCAGCTTCTTCCGGCTTCTTCCATGAACTCCCTTCCACACCCAAAGCCACAAGCTCTTTCCTATCAACCTTCCCTGTTGCCCCAAAAAACAAAAATGGGTGGCTTCCGATTGGACACTGAGTAGCGGTGTGTGTGAACAAGATCTTGGGGCAAGGGTAGACCGAAACTTAAATATGAGCAGCCAGTGTGATACAGCGACAAAAAAGGCTAATGCGATCTTGGGGTGTATCAACAGAGGCACAACATCCAAATCGCAAGATGTCATAGTCCCAAAACCATCTCTCGCCACTCAGAGGGGCCGGCCGCGGCGAGTGCAGCGTTGCTTTGAAACACCCCGTCGGTGCTTTCCTGCCTCTGTGGAAATCTAATGAGCATCAGAGGAGGATGTCAAATGAGGGGGCGGCACCGGCTGGGCGGCGTGAGGTCCAACAGCCTCAGGCCCAGCGAGGATTTATCCACAGAGGGCCCTCTTGTGGCTAGTTTGGTGTAGTGGTTAGGAGTGCGGACTCTAATCTGGGAGAACCGGGTTTGATTCCCCACCCGCCCCCACATGCAGGAGCTGGTGTGACCTTGGGTCAGTCACAAGTTCTCCCAGAGCTGTTCTCTCCGGAGCAATCCTCGAAAGAGCTCTCTCAGCCCCACCTGCCTCCCAGGGTGTCTGTTGTGGGGAGAAGAAGGGAAAGGAGTTTGTAAGCCCCTCTGAGACTCCAAGTGAAGGGCGGGGTATAAATCCAATCTCCTCTTCTTCTTTGGGGTCCCTCCAGTTTGGTGTAGTGGTTAGGAGCGCGGACTCTAATCTGGGAGAACTGGAGGAGTGGGGAATCAAGCCCCGGTTCTCCCAGCTCAGATTCTGTGCTCCTAACCACTGCACCAAACAGGGGTGCTGTAATTTTCAGTGCTGAATACTGTGTCCTCACTGTCCGAGGTCCCTCTCTTCAGAGGCAAAAGCGGAGGCTCGAAGAAGGAAGTAGTGAATACCCTTAATAGAGGAGAAGGGATCCCAGGGGGGCCTCACGGGTCCCGGGAAAGAGCGATGCAGCCGGACCTGCCCCCTTAAGCCCCGCTCGAGAGTTGCAGGCATTATTTCATGACAAAGTAATCCCTCCCACCTACTAAGGAGACATGTCAGATAAGACAAAGTTGTCCATTTAGCACAGACTTCTGCCTCCTTCCTGTCGGACGCCCCAGAGAGCAGTTTGCAAACAGGGCGGCACCTGGCAACGAAGAGGTCACCGCCTCTGAAAACGGACGGTGCCCCTTTGACCGTCATGACCAGTTGCCACTAATGGCACTGCCATCCTCTGTAGTCTCTCTTTACAGGCATCACAGCACACTGTGGCCATGAGTTCCACAGGAGAAGAGGCGCTGCTCTGTCTGAAACCTGCGGTCAGCTTCCGTTTTTCATATAGCTAAAGTTGGAGTCCAGTGGCACCTTTGAAGACCAACAAAGTTTCATTCTGGGCATAAGCTTTCGAGTGCAGAAAAAAGCTTATACTGTGAATAAAACTTTGTTGGTCTTAAAGGTCCCCCTGGACTCGCCCTTGGTCCCGCAGTTTCAGACCAACACAGCGACCCCACCTGAACTGTATGACTAAAACTATCCTCAGAACGAACGAACGGGGCGCCTCTCCTACTCTTGCGAGAAAGGGAGCACACCTCTGTCACTGTACCACCAAGCAACAACTTCAGTGTCCGAGTGGGCTGCCGCAAACTTGCTCAGAATGGAACCTCTGAGACTTTTTAAAAAATGTAATTATGGTTTTGCACCTTGAAAGGTACAACGTTTGCTGCTAAAGTCAAGTCCCACATAAAAGATAAACCCTTGCATCGTCGAATGTCCTTCATACCAACAGGAGGTGGGGTCTCCCTGTGTAACATCCAGAAAGAGACCCTGGAAATAACTTCCAGAGGACTCCAGTGAAGCCCACCCCAAGGGGATTTCCAGAAACGCCACAAACGCTCCCTTTCCCAAATGGTTTTTACCTGGGAGTTTTGTTGCAATAATTCTGGGCTCGTTTTACTCTTCCCCAGTTTGCTGTATTCCTTTGTGACTTGCTGGCTTTTAAATTGTGATTTTGTGGTTACTGGTTTAGTATTGATTTTTACAGTTTTACGGAATCTTGTATTGATGGGTTTTGCTATTCATCCTTGCAAAACCACCTTGTACAAAAAAGATGTGCAGAACAGAATTTGCTCGAATAAACAATGAAACGGGGATCAGGCAGCATCAAGCGACGTCTGAAAGTGACCCACGAGTGGATAATCTGTGCCACCCTGCAACATGGCACGGGCAACCAGGGGGACGCAGAAGCCCAGTGAGGCTGGGCCTGTTTGGTGCCTGGGGGGCAGATCTCATGGCTGGGGCAGGAGGGAGGGAGGGAGGAGAAGAGATTGGATTTATACCCTGTCGTTCACTACCTGAAGGAGCCTCAGAGCGGTTTACAAACTCCTTTCCCTTCCCCTCCCCACAACAGACTCCCTGTCAGGTGGGTGGGGCTGAGAGAGCTCTCCCGAGAACTGCCCTTGAGAGAACAGCTCTGAAGGAACTGTTTCCTTTCCCTCCTTCTCCGCAGGCAAAAGAGGACGTGTCCTTCTGCTCAGGAAAAATTTTAAAGAACCAGAGAGAGCATAAGAAGGAATCAGGACATATAAAGAGGCCTAAGGGATCCCCTGCTCCCAAATGTGTCCGTCTTGCATATGTGGGCCTGGATTCCCCCCCTTCCCTTTTTGCAGAATCACAGAGGGAGGGAGGGAGGGAGGGAGGGAGGGGTTGGCAGCCAGTTAGCTCAAAAAATGTGGGTTTTGCTTGTAGATGCAGAATGCCTACAGAATACACAAATAAACAAACCGGAGGGGGTAAACCAGTGCAGAGGGAGTGCGTGCAACTGCCGAGTCAACTCTTCAGGCTTGACTCCTCCGATTCTCCGGAGCAAGCGGTCAGTGCAGAAAGGGCCAGAGAGGACACACATCCTTTCCCCTCAATGTCACTTCCAGTTCAAACAGGTTTCCCAGGCTTCTGACAAAAGAGAGAACCCTGTCTAACCTGCTTAACCGCAGCAAGCCGCCTCTGAAAAAAGGCCTTTCTCCAGCCCCGAGATGGCCAGGGAGTCAGCCCCTCAGTCGGGGGCCCTTCCTCTGGCCGACCCTGACCCAAATGTTTCCCTCCCTCCCCCTCCCCCCCCCGACTGTCCACCCCTTCTGCCGTTCCTCCTCTGCCTGGCTGGAAGAGCAAAGAGCGGAGGATAATTATACGCTAGGAGTGGAAAGGCCTGATTTGTTCTAAACCAATAAACGTGCCTTCCAGTTGTCAGGGAACAAAAGGAGGCGACGGAGGAAGAAAAGTCTTTTTGGCTCACAGCTGCTGCTTCGGTGCGTTCTCTCCCTCCCTCCTTCCCCACCCCTGCCTAACAAGCCTTTTGTCCCCATTTCCATCTTACCCCCTTCCTAAGAAAACAAACCAACCCCCATGCCGGGGAAGGGCTCTCCGAGCACCCTGAAAGCAGGCATTTCTTCTCCCTTAGCAACGATGCGGATTCAGTTTCTGACAAACGGCACACAACTAAAGTGTCATGATGCAACTCCAGCGGCACGCCCCAGGACCCTTTGCAATGCCCTGGAGGATGCTGGGAGAGTCCCCTGGACACCCTCTTCCCCCACGCAGGGGGACAGGCTTGCAGGCTCTCTCAGGACGGAGCCAACTCAGGGGGCGGGGCAGGATGAGCACAGCCCCTCCACCTTTCCTGTCCCAAGGCGAGGTCCTGGCAGCTCTCTTCCGGCCTTCTCTGAGTTCCAAATAAGGCCTCCGAAACCCCTCTCCGACGGCCCCAAAAGTCAGTCTTCTCTCCTTGCCAGGGCCAGTGAGAGGACCCCACAAACACCGTCTCTGCAAAGCTTTATTGCTTCCATTCCAGAGAAGATGATTCTATTGGTGTAGTGGTTAAGTGCGCGGGCTCCAATCTGGGAGAACCAGGTTTGATTCCCCACTCCTCCGCTTGCACCTGCTGGATGACTTTGGGCAAGTCATAGTTCTGACAAGAGCTGTTCTTGAAAAAGAGCACTTTCTATCAGAGCTCTCTCAGCCCCCCTACCTCACAGGGTGTCTGTTTTGGGGAGGGAACGGGAAAGGAGTTTGTAAGCCGCTCTGAGACTCCCTTGGGTACTGAAGGGTGGGGTATAAATCCAACCTCCTCCTCCTCCTCTTCTTCTGCAAAAGAGGCTGGAATCCTTCTGCACTGACAGCTTGCTCTGGAGAATCGGAGGAGTCCAGCCTTAAGTGCATCCCCTCTGCACTGTTCCCCCCCCTTTGGTTCATCTATTTGTGTATTCTGTACACATTCTGCATCTAAAAGCGAAACCTGCATTTTTTTGACCTCACTGGCAGCCAACCCCTCCCTCCCTCCCTCCCTGATTCAAGCAAAAGGAAAAGGAAGGGGGGAGGCAAATCCAGGCCCACACATGCAAGACGGACACATTTGGGAGCAGGGAATCCCCCTAGTCCTCTTTATATGGACTGATTCCTTCTTATGCTCTCTCTGGCTTTTTAGAAGTTTGCCTGAGCAGGAGGACACGTCCTCTTCTGGAGAAGGAGGGAAAGAAAACAGAACAGGGAGGGAGCGTCAGCCTCAAGAGAGAGAGAGAGGCGGAAACGGGGGAGAGGCCGTGGGCAGCACTTAAATACCCGCAGAAACAATCCCACTTTAGAAAGGATTAGTGATTCGAAAGCGGATGAGAACAAAGGATCGCAGGAAAAGGAGTTTTGGTAGCTGCGGGACAACAGTGTGCTGGAAGCGGTCTGAATGCAGATTCCTGTAAAACAAATGCAGAAATAAGAGAAACCCCCCCAAACGATGTTAAAGTGAAAGCGGGAGGGAATGCAGAACGGAAGACTAGGATGCTCTCAGAAACCGAGGCAACATACGGATGCAGAAAGGGCAGTCTCATGAACTCAGGATGGGGTTCAAGCATCTCTTTAGGAACTGGGTACAACGAACTGCCCCCCAGCAAACTGGGAGGGGGCCTTTCCCCCACTGCCTGGCACAGAATTTGGCACGTCATACCAAATTCTGTAAAAATGCCCTTTTAAGGCATACACAGGACTGCTGGGGGCTCGGGGCTGTACCGGGATCACACAATGGACACATCAGAGGTAAACACAAGGGTCTACACACAGTCCCTGGAACGGGTGCATCTGGATCACACATGGCTCGTCCCTTCTCATGCTCAATAGCCAGCATTGCCCCCCCATGACCCTGGCCCAGTCGTGAGCCCACCAAAGAAGTAAGCCCCACCAAGCCTTCTCCCTTGTAAGTCAGCTTAGACTGAAATGTTCCGGCTGTCTGGGGACTTCAGTCTCGCCCAAATATTCATGCAGCCAAGGATAGGCCAAGGATCCCAGCAGGTTTGCAGCCCTGTGATTCAGCAAGAGACAGGCTGCTTTTCAGGCAGTAGCCAGGTGACGTTTCATCTCGAGGACGTAAGAATGGATTACACCGCAATATTGGGAAGGGAGAAGCAGTTTGGTATTTCGTCGCACGTTCCAAATTTTGCCTTGCCCCTTCCAGATAGGCTTTTTAAAAAAAATCAAATAAACAGTTCCATGTTAAGCACAAAAAGCACTCTCACAAAGTGCTAAAAAGCATCCCAGCCACAATGCAAGCCACACACAAAACTGGCAGCGATATCGACTGAGCCTCTGTTCCAGGAGCTATTTAAGGAAACATGTACAGATGTTAAGGGGATCTTCTGGCTCTCAGAGGCACACCTGCCAATATTTCGCAGGTGAAAACAGACCTGTGCTCTAGTGGGTGGGGCTACTGGCAGAGGTGAATGACCCCACGGAGAGCCAGTTTGGTGCAGGGGTTAGGAGCACGGACTCTAATCTGGGAGAACCCGGTTTGATTCCCCACTCCTCCTCCACCTGCAGCTGCTGGCGTGACCTTGGGTCAGTCACAAGTTCTGTCAGAGCTGTTCTCTCAAGAGCAGGCCTCGAAAGAGCTCTCTCAGCCCCACCGACCTCACAGGGTGTCTGTTGTGCAGAGAGGAAGGGAAAGGGATTGTAAACTGCTCTGAGATTCCTTCAGGTAGTGAAGGGCAGGGTGTAAATCTGATCTCTTTTTTTCTTCTCATCCAGCGCTGGGATGACACCAAGCAGAAAGCAGGAACTGAAGCCCCGTGCAAGCAGACGACCTCCCCTCTCCCCCGGGGGAAAAAGCAGCCAGGCAAAGGAGGTGCATGATGGGATGCAAAGTCCGGGCATTGCGGCACACGGACAACATCCAGAGGACGGGGCCCCCATTTTGCAGCCAAGGAATACTGAGGCACAGCAATAACTATGCAAGCCAAAACCACGTCTTTCTTAAGCAGCAATAACAATGCCATCAGTGTCCCCTCTAAGCTGAGTGAGTGTGAGCTAGCTCACAGTTTTTTAGCCTCTGGCTCATGCATTTTCCTCTTAGCCCAGGAAGGAGGGCTCCAGAGCAAACTAATTGATGCAGCAGCCAAATCGCTCACTCACAACTTTAATGGCAGTCGCTCACCAAGTAGGATTTTTGCTCACAAGACTCCACAGCTTAGAGGGAGCATTCACCACCACCACCGCCGCCCCTCACGTTTTCCAGATCGGGAGGCATGCTACCCCACACGATCACCGTCCACATGACCATTTGGCTGTGAATCGAAGCGGCCCACAGCGCTTTAAGAACAATGTACTGCAGGGACTGTAATTAAGCTGAGAAGGAGCGCCCCGCTTAACAGGAGATACGCCTGACACCAGGAGCCGCCCGCCATGTGCCTCTTCCGCCACGGTACAGCTCCAGTCCTCAAGAGAAACTCCCGCCCCAGAGCTTCCCCACTGTAAGAATCAATGTATGTCGGGTGCAAAATGCCACACAGGCTACGGCAATGTCTGGACCCTGGCGCAAAGCCCTGTCCCAGCAACAACACTGCAAGCTCCAAGAGACATCAAGGCTGTTGCTTTCATCCGACTTGAGGGCACTGCAGGGGAACGGGGGGGGGGTTACCATCGCTGTGACTCTCCACCTTGGAAGGGCATGCCACGCCAGGGGCTCTGTTTCATGTTGGCTCCCTGCGCGGTGCCACGGAGACTTGTGGGCAGGTCGGACACCTGTCCCCCAGGAGAATGCAAGCCCATGGGATATTCACAGGCCACCGTTAGCGTACCTTTGATCAGTGAGACTGGCGGAGGCACTAAAGCTGTCATGAGAGACCAGCTTGTTTCGCTTGAGGAGGGAGGCCTCTGATGCCAAATGGATGGTAGAGCTTGCAGGGCACAGAATGTTGGTGAACATTCCACGTGTCCAAGCAGCGGAGCCCAGAGGGTGTTCACAGTTCGGCTTCTGTGATGCTAGGGAACGTTGTAGATTTGGCTGGGATTAACAATTTCTTCAAAAAACAGGCTAATCTTGCTCCCCCTGCTAAAGGTCCAGATGCTGGTGATACATTTCCCTGCGCTTAAAGAAGTTTCTGCAGCTGGAGCAGCGACAGCCAGTGTGGTGAGGCCTGCTATGCCCGGGGAAGACAACAACAGCCAGAAATGGGCCTACGCATGCAGAATCCCACGTGTTCTATCCGCGCGCATCCCTTTTGCAAAAGCCTACCCGCTTGCACAGTAAGCCCCGGGCAGGGGGAGGGGGAGCATTTGTATGCTGACCCCAGCTAAACTTTTCTAGTGCCGGCACCCAGAACTGTATGACACAAGACTAATGTGTTATCTCTCCAAAATATCAGGAATCTGATAGTGACTACGTACGCGGAATATTAAATTACAGATTACGTCTTTCATCACATTTAAATAAAATAATGTTTTGCATACTGAGTACGCTGCAGAGCAGAGGACTGTTTGCTTTCGTTACACCAGTGTAGTGCTTGGAATGGGGGAGGGGCTGTGGCCCAGTGGAAGAGCCCCTGCTTGGCATGCAGGAGGCCCCAGGTTCAATTCCCAGCATCTACAGCTAAAGCAATCAGGTAGGAGGTGATGGGAAAGACCTTTCTCTGCCTGAGACCCTGGACAGCTGCTGCCAGTCTGAGTACCGATTGACTGAGCAATGGTCTGGTTTCTTGTAAGGCAGCTTCACGTGTTCATGTGATATAGGAGAGGGACCATGGCTCAGTGGCAGAACATCTGCTTGGCATGCAGAACATAAGAACGTAAGAGAAGCCCATGTTGGATCAGGCCAGTGGCCCATCCACTCCGACACTCTGTGTCACACAGTGGCCAGAAACACCAGGGGCCCTGAGGTGGTCCAGCAGTGGGACCCCCCACAAGCACCAAGAATACAGCGCATCCCTTGCCCCAGAGTTCCTCTCTATACCTTGTGGCTAAGAGACACTGATGGACCTTCTGCTCCATATATTTATCCAATCCTCCTCTTGAAGCCCTCCATGCTTGTAGCTGCCATCACCTCCTGTGGCAGTGAATTCCACGTGTTAATCGCTCTTTGGGTGAAGAAGGACTTCCTTTGACCAGTTCTTTCTCGACCTGCTCTATCCCATGCATAGTCTTATAAACTTCGATCCTGTCACCCCTCAGCCGTCGTTTCTCCAAGCTAAAGAGCCCCAAGTGCTTTAAACTTTCTTTATAGGGAATGTGTTCCAACCCCCCTTTGATCACTCTACGTGCCCTTGTCTGCACTTTAAGGTCCCCGGTTCAGTCCCCAGCATCTCCAGTTGAAAAGGACGAGGCAGGAGGTGATGGGAAAGGCCTCCGCCTGAGACCCTGGAGAGCGGCTGCCAGCCTGAGCAGACAATACTGCACTTGATGGACTGAGGGGGGTCTGATTCAGTATCAGGCAGCGTCATTTATGTTCAAAGGACAGATACACAACAACCCATGTTTGTGAGGGAAACAAGAATGGACACAGGGACACGAGGTGGGTGACCAGGGCCTGAGACACGGCTTGATAGATTCCCCCCCTCTGCCTTTTGGGTTGGGGGCGTGAGAGAAAGCTCAAGAGGAGAGAATTGACGGTGTGTGTGGGGGGTGTCTTTCATGATCTGGGGTCTCCTTTTTTGGATGGGGTCATGACTTCGCACCTCCAGTGGTCTCCTTTTCTAATCTAAACTTCCCGCTTTGTGATGGGAAACGATGGCAAATTCCCCGTTTGCTCCATTTCTGCGACAGCGTTCGGCAGGGTTTTCACAAGCCAGGCCTGCGAATCAAGTTTTCAGTGCACACGGGAGTCGACCCCGGACAGGGGGAAGGCCCAGCAGCCAGTGCCCAAAATAGGCTAACCGCAGAATGCAAATGCATTTTGTGATTTCCGCTTCTTCCTCAGCTGTAGCTCTGCCGTAACAACGCACCTCCCATCAAATCTGTATTCTGCGCACAGGGGAGCGCTTCCGAAGCCTCGAGTGTTCTCCCCCCCCGTCTTTAATCTAAGCAGTAACAGCCTGAATAAGATTGCAAGTGGGATTACAGCTCCACAGAGCTTGCAAAAAACCAAATTAGGGAGGGAAAATATGGCAAAGGCAGCCAGGAATATCTGGAACCAATAATACCATGGCGGTCTGCCATGTAACACAGGGTGTGTGTGTGGGAGGGCTGTGCCCTACAGGCAAAGTAGTGGCTGGTTTCTAGGGGGGGCATCCAGCAGGGAAAACAATGTCCCCATCCGCACCCCCAACACACAGGGCAGAGCTACACTGCAAAGGTGGTGCGCCGACCCACGAGCTCTCCCCATTGCCATCCACAGTCTTGCCCCCAGTGCCCGCTCCATCGAGGGACGGCTGGCATGTCTGAATGAGCCGTCACCACCACTCTTCTGCCACAAAGGGCTTTGAAGCAGAACGTCAGGTGCCCGTGCTTTTGTGCAGAGCCCATTCACAATGCCAGCAGCCACGCCTCTTGAGAGCTGAAATCAGGCACCGGGTGTGCAGAGAGGCACAAGTCCTGAAAAAGATCACTGGCAGCAGTCCTGCCAGTGACAGGTGTGGTGGCATCTGGAGGCCAACTGGTGGAGCGTGGCCACGGTCAGACCTGGTTGCTTTGCCACCTGGAGCCCAGAAGGGCCAGTCTCCTAGCTGGTGGTTTGCATCGCTAAGTGAACCTGTCCTGGATTTCCCACGCAACTGGCTCTGCCCCAGCGGCGAAGGAGGCTTCCTTGGTTGGCGTGGCAGAGGTTATGCCTGGCATCTCTCAGGAGCATTCGGGGGAGGGGGGTTCAAGGCCCGAAAGCCCAGGCCCGGCTTGTACATCCACCATCCAAAGCCCTCCACCCATACAAACACAAACACACATAACCCATCGAACCAGAAAAAGGTCCTGCCCATTTTCTCTACATAAAGAACTGAACACATGAAGCTGCCTGATACTGAATTGGAGACTCTTGGTCCATCAAGGTCAGTCTTGTCCACTCAGACTGGAAGCTGCTCTCCAGGGTCTCAGGCAGAGAGAGGCCTTTCCTGTCACCTCCTACCTGATTCCCTTTTAACTGGAGATGCCGCTGGGGATTGAACCTGGGATCTTCTCCATGCCAAGTAGAGGGTCTGCCACTGAGCCACGGCCCCTCCGTTATAATATATGAACACACAAAGCTGCCTTATACTGAATCAGAGTCTTGGTCACTCAAGGTGAGTCTTGTCCACTCAGACTGGCAGCCGCTCTCCAGGGTCTCAGACAGAGAGGTCTTTCCCGTCACCTCCTGCCTAGGCCTTTTTAACTGGAGATGCTGCCGGGGACTGAACCTGGGACCTTCTGCATGCCAAGCAGATGCTCTGCCATGAGCCACGGCTCTTCCCCCATGTTACATGAAGCTGCCTTCTACTGAATCAGAGACCCTTGGTCCATCAAGGTAATTCTTGTCTACTCAGACTAATGGCGGCACTCCAGGGTCTCAGGCAGAGGTCTTTCCTATCACCTACCCCCTGGTCCTTTCAACTGGAGATGCCAGGGCTTGAACCTGGGACCTTCTCCATGCCAAGCAGAGGCTCTTCCACTGAGCCATGGCCTCTCTCTACAGCTCTCCAGGATCTCAAGCAGAGGTCTTTCCCGTCACCTCCTGCCTTGGCCTTTTTAGCTGGAGATGCTGGGGACTGAACCTGGGACCTTCTGCATGTCAAGCAGAGGCTCTGCCACTGAGCCTGGGAGAGCTGGGTTCCGGTCCCCAGTCTGTCATAAAGCACACTGCACAACTTTGGGACCAGCTCAGGCAACCTCACAGGGTTGTTGGGATAAGATGGGAGAGGGAGATCGGTGTATGCTGTGGGGGAAAGATGTGCTGAAAAATGTTCAGAAGGCAACAGAGAGGCCTGCGTGGATGCTTTCCCAGGGCATCTCTCTCTGTCCCCACTTAGAAACAGGATATGGGGCTAGGCAGACCCATAGTCTCATCCTGCAGTCTCAACAAGACCTGAATACTCTGGACAAGTGGGCAGTTGCAAACAGGATACAATTCAACAAAGATAAATGCAGAGTATTACATCTGGGCCACAAAAATGTCAAGCACAAATACTGGACGGGGGATACGTTCCTGGGGAGTAGTGTATGCGAAAGAGATTTTGGGGTAAGAGTGGGACTGTAAACTGAATATGAGCAGTCACTGTGATGTGGTGGCAAAAAAGGCAAATTCAGTCTTGGGTAGTATTAAAAGGGCCGTAGCATCGAAGTCACAGGGGGTCATCATAGCCCCTCTCTGTAGACTGCCTCGGTCAGGCCGCACCTGGAGTCCTGCGTGCCGTTCTGGAGGCCTCCCTTCAAAAAGGAAGTGGGCAGCGGGTGCAGAAGAGAGTGACAAGGATGATCAGGGGTCTGGAGACTGAGCCCTACGAGGAAAGGCTGCAGAACTTCTTGGGAATGTCTAGTATGGAGAAGAGGAGATGGAGGGGGGACAGGATTGCTCTCTTTAAATATCTGGAAGGCTGTCATGTGGAGGAGGAGGGGAAGGAGCTGTCCCAGTTGGCCGCAGAGGATAGGACAAGGCACATTTCTTCCAAACTGACACCAGCAGCCCATATGCAAGACTACCCAGGAAAGGGGACTTCAACCCCCCCCCTCCCAGTTTTCATCAAGTAAATGGCCGCTTTGGTGGTGGAGGGGGGGGGTGGCGGGGGAGACTCAGGAGCGCCTCCGAAGCCTTCCAGGCAATTATACTTTTTCTCTTTTCAAATCGATGTGCGGCTGGTTTTTTTCTTCTTCTTCTTCTCTCTCCTCATTTTTAAAACTAGATTGTTATTTGTGAATGAGATTGCTCGGCCGGGCCGCATTTCTCTTCACAATGACTGCAGGATCCGTTTCCAGAGGAGAACGGCGCAGGGGGAAATAAAACATGCAGAACGAGAGAGAGAGAGATGCCTCCTGGAAGCTGAAAAGTCCAGCCAAGGCGCCGAGGAAGGAGAAACGGGGGAAGCCGGGGGCCCGGGAGCCGGGTGCGAAGCCCCAGGGAGCCTTGGGTGGGTGGCCTGCAGCCGGCCTCTCACCCGCCCCCCCGCCTACCCCCCCAAAGGGGCTGTTGCCTGAGTCAGAGGAGCGGGGGCCATGAAGATTTCAGGGAAGGAGGCTGGGAGGGACACGCCATCCATAAGCAGGCAGCAGCCTCCCACAGGCAGCCCCCCCCGGTCCCAAACGGATGGGAAGGGGACCCGGCCTGCCCCTGCTGCTTGCCCAGTCCGGGGCGGGGGGGGCTCCTGGCAATGCTCCCTCTAAGCTGTGGAGTCTTGCGAACAAAAATTCTGCTTTGTGAGCTACGGGCATTAACATTGTGAGCGAGCGATTTGGCTATGGCTTAAATTAGTTGGCTCTGGAGCCACCCTTCCTGAGCTGAGACGAAAATGTGTGAGCCGGAGGCTAAAAAACTGTGAGCTCTCTCTCTCTCACTCAGCTGAGAGGGAACCCTGCTTGGCGACTATCCTGGCAGAGGCTGGCAACACTGGGGGGGGGCAGAGGGGCTGCAGGGCCTTTTCCATGGTAGCCCCCCAGACCCGCAGCACTTGCAGGGCTCTGTTTCAGGGGGCATTTGAATGCCTTGGCTGCCTGGACTGCCTGAATACCTGGAAGGCATTGCTGGATCCTTCCCTTTCGGCCAGGCTCTGCTTGGCCTTCTGCAGAGGTCTGAATTCGGCCTTTTCCTGCTGCACAGAAATGTTTTGGCCGGACTTTTTTTTTTTTTTTTTTTGGGGGGGGAGGGAACGACTGACGTTTGTGACTCTTGCCTAGAGGACTGTTTTAGCTGTGGCCTTTTCCCCAGTCTGTTTATTTTGAAAGCAGCCGGACGGGGGGTACTTGTCCGAACCGAAAAGCAGGACATACAGTTTCGTAAACCCAGTTCCTCCCCAGGCCAAGGACACTCCCTGCCAATTCACTGCAAACAGCACCGGGGTTTGTTTGCCCAGCTAACCAGCCCTGCTGGGAGAAACACGCTTTTGTCCCCCTGGCTATGAAAAGACCCCCACAGTCAACCAGGCATTGCAGGGGAAATACTGTGGGGATGGGGGCCTAACAATCCATACCTCCCCCCCCCAGTTTGGTGCAGTGGTTAAGTGCGCAGACTCTAATATGTGAGAACCGGGTTTGATTCCCCACTCCTCCACTTGCAGCTGCTGGATGACCTTGGGCAAGCCGTAGTTCTGACAAGAGCTGTCCTTGAAAGGGCAGTCCTTGAAAGAGCTCTCTCAGCCCCTCCTACCGCATAGGGTGTCTGTTGTGGGGAGGGGAGGGGAGGGAGTTTGTAAGCCGCTCTGAGACGCCGGGGTATAAATCCAATCTCCTCCTCCTCCTCCACACGCACTTCAGTCTGGACTCTGGGAAGCAGCCTAGAACTTTTGCCGACAAAGTCAGCCAGAAACAAGAGGACGTTTCTGCCCAGGTTTGGGTCTCTGCTGTGGGGCCCATTGCCTCTGGCAGAGACACGTGCCCGAAAACCCACCCGACTGAACAGCGACATTTCCCTCCAGGGTGGCCATACCGCACTCTGCCACTGTGCCTTAAAATTGACGGGAATCACGTCTGTTGAACCGGGAACAGGGCCTTTCAAAGAACAAAGACACTATCAACACGTAGCTGTCAAGCCCGGGAGAAGATAGGACTCGGAACTCCGTATTGACAAAACCTTTGGAAAGAAAGATACAGGACACAACTTGAGCCTCTGCAAGCAAACTACAAACACGCTTATCTTATTTCCTGCAACCGCCCCAGCCGGGGCTACTCCGACGGGCCCCAGGTCTTTCGGGGTGGGGGGGCAGGATCCTCGCCATCCGCCACGCTCTGTGCTGGGGCCTGGACGGGGGACCTCTCGCAGGCCACGCAGGTGGGCCAAAGTCCCAGCCCGCACACCCACCCGTCTCCCCAAAAGCCCCTCACTGGCCTGCTCCGGCTCCTTCCGACCTGGTTATCCATTTCCCTCCTGTCTGGCCGGGCAAACACCACCTTTCACGTCCCTTCAGTCCCAAGAATCACTTTTCCCTGCTCAAATCTACGTCAGTCTTGGGGGAAGGGGGGGCTTCTCGGGCCCTGCGGGGTCACCCCACTTTGCCCTCCAGCAGAATCTCTCTCAGCTGAGGCCCCCCTCTCATTTGCACACACACCCCGGCCACTGAACAATCCCCTCTGCGGCTGCTCCGGAGGTCATTAGAAGGTTCCCCCGCCATCTTGCACTCGAGTTCGTACCTCTCCTTCCTCGCAGCGTAGGGTTAAATCGCTGTGGTTAATGGAACAAGGGGGCGTGGCCTGTGGGTGGGCGGGGCTCCCAACCAGGCTGCTAGACAACGCAGCCGGCTTTTGGTAGGGTTGCCAACTTCCAAGTGGCGCCTGGAGGACTCCCGGAATTACAACTGGTCTCCGGATGACGGCGATCGGTCCCCCCGGAAAGAAAACGGCTGCTTCGGAGGATGAATTCTACGGCATTACCCCTCACTGAGGTCCTTTGCCTCCCCAAACTCCACCCCCAAATCTCCAGGAATTCCCCAGAACTGCCAACCCTACTTTTAAGCCGGAGGTGGGTGGGGACCAGTGTTCCCTCTAAGCTGAGTTGGTGTGAGCTAGCTCACTGGTTTTTAGCCTCCGGCTCACACATTTTTGTCTCCGCTCAGGAAGGAGGGCTCCACAGCAAACTAAATTTTATGCAGTAGCCAAACTGCTCAATCCTAACTTTTATGCCAGTAGCCCACAAAGCAGGATTTTTGCTCACAAGACTGGGGACACCACACCCGCTTCAAGGACTGGGAACCCTTCAGACCCTGGGGCACGACGGTTCTTCACACTGACTCTCTGGCAGGGAAAAGCGTCCCCCAAAGCCCAGGCCATTCCTCGGGGGCTGAGAGAGGCCCAGGTGGTGGGACGGTGCGGACAGTCTCCCTTCGGGAGGTTAATCATTAATGGTGTGGGTCTGGGTGGGGGTGATGGTTGAAAGGGGCCGTTTCTTCCCTCTCCGGAGCGCACAGAGAAGCTGCCGGGTCCTGTGTGGGGAAGGCCCAACATGAGAAGCTCCCGAATTCTCGCACTTCTGCTACTCACCTGCGCCGCAGCCCAGGAAGATCCCGCGGGCAGGAGGAGGAAAGGTGAGTCCGATCGGGCGTCTTCTGGGGTGCTCAGTGGGGGTGAGCAGGAACTCGGCAAAGGAAGCTCTTTCTCGGGGTCCACAACCCTTCAAGACAGGGAGAGATGGAGCCGAGCCTAGCAAGCAGCCCCCTAGGTGGGGGGAACCTAGTTGTGAGAAGGCCTCCTTGTTTGCAAGCAGACTGGGAGTTATGGCTGCTCATTATTTATTTTATTTAATTAATACCCCGCCCTACCCTCACAAGTGGGCTCCGGGAGGCTTACGACATAAAACCACCGGAGAGTAAAAGGTTTTATGTTTTTATGCTTCTAGAACTTTGTACATCGCCTAGAGCTCCACAACTGTAGGGGAGGGAATTAATAAATGGAATGCAATAACAATAACAACAATAAAACAGTACAAGGCAGGAACAGATGAGAACGAAAAGCCGTGCCTCGTGTCAGGCAAGGAAGGGCAGCGCCTGACAAAAAAACTCCAGTGCCCAAATAATACCCGAAACAGCAAGGGCGCTGGGAGGGGGACCACCGACAGGGGAGGGCAGAAGGGTTAAATGTCCGTAGAGGTGAAAGGCCCCTCCCTTTGAACCAAGTATGCTGGTGGGAATGACCCTCAATCCCTGCCTTTGCACGGCAACCCTGGACTTCGTTGGGGGTCTCCCATCCAAGGACTAGCCAGGGTCAACCCTGCTTAGCTTCTGAGATTGGGCTAGCCTGGGCCGACCAGGTCAGGAGGGCTTGGACCAAGGATACCCTCACCCAAGATGACACGGAAAAGGCTCACGAAACAGATGCTGTGGGTTTCAAGGGAAGAGTTACGCTCAGCTGTGTCTCCCCGACCCCCGCAGTTCCGGGCAGGGCACCCAGCTCTCCTGTCCCTGAGAATCAAGTTGATTTTCAGCGGTGGAATCCAATGCTCCTCACGCAGTCCTTTTAGGCTGCTCCTGCACCGGGCAGGGGGTTGGACTAGATGGCCTCCAATGCTCCCTCTACACTGTAGAGTCTTGCAAGCAAAAATCCTACTTTGTGAGCTCCTGGCATTAAAGCGGTGAGCAGCGATTTGGCTACTGCATAAATCAGTGTGCTCTGGAGCTGTCCTTCCTGAGCTAAGGCAAAAGTGTGTGAGCCGGAGGCTAAAAAATGGTGGGCTAGCTCACACTCACTCAGCTTAGAGGGAACACTGGCCGCCTCTATGACTCCTTCCGACGCTGTGATTCAGTAACACATTTGGGAGTCTGCAAAGGAACGAGCCGCTTGGGAGGGGAGTTCGGAGCCGAAAACCAGGCAGAGGGGAACAGAGTTCAGCCCACCTCGCCTTGCCCTTTCCTGCCCAAATTTGGCCCCCTCTGAAAGCGGCTTTTAGACCCCCTCCCCAAACACTGGAGGTTTCAAATATGTCGATTTCCATGAGAGGGTCGTGCCTTAATACCCAAACTGGAATTCATAACCTAATTAATTCCCTGGGGAAAAAATTCTGGGTAGGCCAAAGGAAATATTTCCTCTCGTAGTGCCGAATCGACGAATGGAATTCATTGCCACAGAGTGATGGTGACTGGCCGCAAGTGTAGACACCTTTGAGAGTGGGCTGGGTCAATGCGTGGCCCGTCTATAGCTATCAGCCGTGAGTGTTAGCCGGGACCTCCGTGTTTGGAGGCAGTGCAGTGTTTGGATATCTAATGATGTACTTCATTTATACCATACCTTTCTCCCCAATGGAAGCCCAAAGTAGCTTACATCTTTCTCTCCTCCGCTGTATCCTCGCAACAACAACTACGAGGGGCCTACACTTGAGGCTGGCCCGGAAACTCCAACTGGTACAGAATGCGGCTGTGGAGGTCCTCATGGGGACCCCGCGTCCTGCACACATCCACCCTGTGCTGCGTGAGCTGCACTGGCTTCCGGCGGAGTACCGGATCAGGTTCAAGGTTCTGGTGCTGACCTTTACGGCCCTTAACAGTCTGGGACCCACATATCTTCGGGACTGCCTCTCCCGGTACACTACCAGGAGAGCACTGTGCTCCTTAGGTCAACATCTGCCGGTGGTCTCTGGCCCGAGAGATATCCAGCTGACCTCAGCCAGAGCCAGGGTGTCTTCCGCCCAGGCTCCAACCTGGAGGCACTCTCTGCCAAACAGTGTTCGTGCCCTGCGGGACCCGTTAGGGCTCCACACGGCCTGCAAGGCAGAGGTGTTCCGCCAGGCGTTTGGCTGAGGAGGGCAGCGACGGCCCCCTCTGTCTGGCACTCCCACCCCTGGCCTCCCCGTGAGGCCAGTGGTGCCATTAGGAAATTTTAACACCATCTTAGGATACTGCTGTGTTTTTATCTGTTTCGTTTTAAAGATGTTGCATTTGTTATCCTGTTGTACACCACCCTGAGCCCGGTGTTTCCGGGGGAGGGCAGTTTAAACTTGAATAAGTAATAACAACCACCCTGTGAGGTAGGTTAGGCTGAGGGTACGTGAGTGACTGAAGGAGGAGGAGGAGAGGAGATTGGATTTATACCCTGCCCTTCACTCGGAGTCTCAGAGAGGCTTACAAACTCCTTTCCCTTCCCCTCCCCACCACAGACACCCTGTGAGGTCAGTGGGGCTGAGAGAGATCTTTCGAGGACTGCCCTTGAGAGAACAGCTCTGAGAGAGCTTGTGACTGACCCAAGGTCACCCAGCTGGCTCTATGCAGAGGAGTGGGGAATCAAATCTGGTTCTCCCAGATTAGAGTCCGCGCTCTTAACCATGACACCAAACTGGCTTACCCAGCCAGTTGCCATGGGTGTCCCAGCTCCTAGCTTGACACTCGAACCCCTCTGCCCTACTGACCCTCTAGTACACGGCTTGGTGGTGTCATCGGTGCCCTGATTTGTGTGGGTAAATATCTGCCTGACCCCTGCTGGATGCAGGATGGACCTTGAGCTCTTTGCCGCACATGGCTCTTTCCTTTCTCCACCAGAGACGGTGGGGACAGTTCGCCAGCCCAGGGAAGCTACTGGGCTGATGCTAGCCCCGCCCCCGGGCACGTGTTGCTGACGCAAGAGAGGCAGGATCTTGGCCACCTTCTATCCTACACTTAGGTACAAAAAATTAAAGGCACAGATATAGAATGGGAGAGACCTGGCTTGACAGCAGCACATGTGAAAGGGATCTAGGTGTTCTGGTTGATCACAGGCTAAACATGAACCTGCAGTGTGACGGGACTGCAAAGAAAGCTAATGCAACCTTAGGATGCACTAACAGAAGCATTGTGTCCAGATCACGGGAGGTGGCAGTTCCGCTCTATTCTGCTATGGTCAGGCCTCACCTGGAGTCCTGTGTCCAGTTTTGGGCACCACACTTTAGGAAGGATGTTGACAAGCTGGAGCATGTCCAGAAGAGGGCAACCAGGATGGAGAGAGGGTTGGAATCCAAGTCTTATGAGGAAAGGCCAAAAGAGTTGGGTCTGTTTAGCCTGGGAAAGAGAAGACTTAGAGGGGACATGATTGCAGTCTCCAAATATTTGAAGGGCTGTCACGTAGAAGCTGGAGCAGATCTATTCTCTTTTGCTCTGGATTGCGAGACTAGATCTAATGGGTGGAAATTACGAGGGAGTCGATACTGCCTAAATATCAGGAGAAACTTCCTAACTGTAAGAGTGGTTGAGCAGTGGAACAGACTGCCTCGGGAGGTGGTGGATGCTCCTTTGCTGGACGTTTTCAAGCGGATGTTGGACAGCCATCTTCCAGGTATGTTGTAGGACTATCTTTTGGCTATGCTCCTGCAGAGTGCAGGGGGTTGGACTAGATGGCCTGCGGGCTCCCTTCCAGCTCTAACATGATTCTATGATTCTATCTGCCAGTGTCCTCATTTAATACTCAGGTTGCAAAGCTTGTCTTCATGCTGCAAGTAAAGAACCAGGTGCGACAGCCCCCCACGTCCCCAGTTGCATATGAATTTGCAAATGCTAGGGGTAGGGAATGGGTGTGTGTGTGTGGGGGGAATTCCTTCCACCGTGCCCAGTCTGTAGGTCTCCGTTCCGTCTGCAGCCTGATCCAGCAAGAGCTCTTTTGCACCCGGGGGACACCTGAGGGCTCCGTCTTCAGGCCCTGGGAAACCCCTGAGGCCTGACCGTGACAGAGCAGTCCTCCAAAGTAGAAGCCTTTGGGTAGCCACCTGGCCTCCCTGAGCAGCCTCTGCCTTTGGGCCCGGGACGGCTTTTCCCTCTCCATGCAGATGTTTGGATCCCTTCAGCACAAGGCCAGGCCTACCAGTTCCAGCCTGGTATTTTTGGCCACTGTGTGTGACACAGAGTGTTGGACTGGATGGGCCATTGGCCTGATCCAACATTGGCTTCTCTTATGTTCTTATGAGCCAGTGGCTGGAACACACTGCTCTCCGCAAACCACAGACAATTCCTTGGAAAGAGCTGACCCTTGAAGAGAGCCGTCCGCAAGCCCCGGGGCCTGCTCTTTTGATGCTCGCTGCCTCCTGCCCTGGAACACAAGAACTACCCGGCACCGCCCTGACTTGGATGGCCCAGGCAAGCCTGATCTCATCAGACTTCGGAAGCTAAGCAGGATCAACTCTGGCAAGTACTGGGATGGGAGACTTCCAAGGAATACCCACAGTTGGGTGGCAGGGGCAGGCTTTATTCAGCCACCTCTTTGGATATCCTCCAGGCCCCCAGTGGGGGGTTCTTCACCAGAGGTCGCCATGATCTCCAGGTGCACACACACACACACACCTGCACAGATAAAACAAAAAACAAACAAAAAGAACTACCTGGCACTGAAAGGGTTCTGTGGCAAGAAACCTCCTCCGGGACCAGCAGGTAGAGAAAGAGGCACCTTTCTTCCTTTCTCACAGTATAAGAACTCCTTGTGGGCACTCCATGAAATTGCTGAGCAGTCGGGTTAGAACGGATAAGAGGAAGTCCTTCTTCACCCAAAGAGTGATTAACACCTGGAATTCACTGCCACAGGAGGTGGCGGCGGCTACAAGCAGGGATGGCTTCAAGAGGGAATTGGGTAAACATATGGAGCAGAGGTCCATCAGTGGCTATTAGCCACAAGGTATAGAAGGAACTAGAGGTAGAGGTATAGAAGGAACAAGGTATAGAAGGAACAAGGTAGAGGAACTAGAGATCAAATTGCCAACATTCGCTGGATTATGGAGAAAGCAAGAGAGTACCAGAAAAACATCTACTTCTGCTTTATTGACTATGCTAAAGCCTTTGATTGTGTGGATCACAATAAATTATGGCAGGTTCTTAAAGAGATGGGAGTACCGGACCACCTCACATGTCTTCTGAGAAACCTGTATAAGGGTCAAGAAGCAACAGTTAGAACCGGATATGGAACAACTGATTGGTTTAGCATAGGGAAAGGAGTACGGCAAGGATGTATATTGTCACCTTGCTTATTTAACTTATATGCAGAGTACATCATGCGAAATGCTGGCCTGGATGAATCACAAGCCGGAGTTAAGACTGCTGGGGAAAAGATCAATAACCTCAGATATGCAGATGATACCACTCTGATGGCAGAAAGTGAAGAGGACCTAAAGAGCCTCTTGCTCAGGGTGAAAGAGGAGACCGCAAAACTGGGCTTGAAGCTCAACATCAAAAAAACTAAGATCATGGCATCTGGCCCCATCACTCCTTGGCAAATAGAAGGAGAAGTCGTAGAAGTAGTGACAGACTTCACGTTCCTAGGATCCCAGATCACTGCAGATGGTGACTGCAGCCATGAAATTAAAAGACGCCTGCTCCTTGGGAGGAAAGCGATGGCAAACCTAAACAGCATGATAAAAAGCAGAGACATCACCTTGCCAACAAAAGTCCGCATGGTCAAAGCAATGGTATTCCCCGTAGTAATGTATGGCTGCGAGAGTTGGACTATAAGGAAGGCCGAGCGCCGAAGAATAGATTCTTTTGAACTATGGTGCTGGAGAAGACTCTTGAGAGTCCCTTGGACTGCCAGGAGATCAAATCAGTCAATCCTAAAAGAAATCAACCCTGACTGTTCCCTGGAAGGCCAGATAATGAAGCTGAAGCTCAAATACTTTGGCCACCAAATGAGAAGGGAGCATTCACTGGAGAAGACCCTGATGCTGGGAAAGATTGAAGGTCAAAGAAGAAGGGGACGGCAAAGGATGAGATGGTTAGACAGTGTCATTGATGCAACGAACATGAAATTGAGCAAACTTCAGCAGACAGCGGAAGACAGGAGGGCCTGGCGTAAACTGGTCCATGGGGTCGCAAAGAGTCGGACTCGACTGTGCGACTGAACAACAACAACAACATAGAAGGAAACTCTTGATGTGGGGCAAGTGATGCCCTGTCTTCTCAGTGCTTGGGGGGGTCAACAGTGGGAGGGCTTCTGAAGTTCTGGCCCTGCTGCTGGACCTCCTGGTGGCAACTGGGTTTTTTTTGGCCACTGTGTGACAAGAGTGTTAGACTGGATGGGCCATTGGCCTGATCCGTCACTGGCTTCTCTTATGTTCTTATGACCAAACAAGGTTGCTGACTCCACAGCTCTTGCTCATGTGGGGCTAGACCAGGCCCGTAGTCAGCACTTTTTAAAAAAAATTTCTGGGGGCCTTTAAGTAAGTTGGGGGCACCCTCTCACATCTCCCCCAGCAAGCCGCCTCCTAAGGGGAAAGCCAGCAGTGTTCTCACAATCGGGCCAGGAAAGCTTGGACCCAGCCCGCTGAGTCAAGGGGCCTGGGCTAGATGTCAGTTGTGGGGCCTTGGCGGTAAGTCAGGGGGCCAAGCCCCAAGAGGCCCCACTGTAGCTACAGGCCCGGGCTAGACTGTGCATCAGTGCCCTGCAATTGCAAAGCAGATCCACCAGCGTCCAGGAGCACTTTTGGGGCACATCCGGTGGCTTATGCGGGGTGGCACTTCGATCACCCCCCTTGGCACCAGCCTGGGAAGAGGCACGGCTCCTCTTGTCACGGGCAGAACAGCCGGCCAGGAACATTCTGAGCCCCTCCTCTTCCTTGCTTGTGAAGCAGCCTGCCTGCTGCTCTAAAAAAGCCCCTAACCCAGGCAAAGCACATGCAGATGACAGTTGTGAGACTCGAGCCAAAGGAGACGCAGAAGAAAAGCCCTTGCAGTTTCTTGCCCGTTTCCAGCAGGTTGTTATAAAAGCCCGTTTTGCTCACGGAAAGGGGAGTGCCGTCGACACTCGGAAATCGGGGACTGGCGATCGGCCTCCCCTTCCCTCCGCATTCCAGACGGCGGTGTCTCGGCAGGGGTTGAGCCAGGTCTCGCAAAAAGAGCTTGGCAGCCGGTAGTCCTGCTCGCAGCCATTTCCGAGCAGCGTAATTAAGATTTCCTGGCAGCGAGTGGTAGGAGTGACAGAAGGGCCCGTCTGCCCACAAATGCCAAGGCCGGTGGCTAACGTCCACCCCTTTGGCAAGGGCTCCGGACAAATTGTGTGCTACTGGCACAGGACATGAAGGGAGATGTCCATCCATCAAACGAATCCATCAAAAACATCCACCCCACATAAAAAGCCAACCACTGCAGACCAGTGCTCCCTCTAAGCTGAGTGAATGTGAGCTCGCTCATAGTTTTAAAGCCTCCGGCTCACACATTTTTGTCTTCGCTCAGAAAGGAGGGCTCCAGAGCAAAGTGATTTATGCAGCGGCCAAATTGTTTGCTCACAGTTTTAATGCCAGCAGCTCACCAAGTAGAGTTTTTGCTCACAAGTCTCCGCAGATTAGAGGGAGCATTGCTGCAGACCAAAGCAGGTGGTCACCAGAGCAGGGGAGGCCGTGCTGTCTGGAGCCTCATGCTGGCTAATGCTCGCCTTGCTACCTGAGGAATGGGACAGTCTGAAAGCACCGGGCACGCTCCTGCACAGGGAGGGGTGGCCAACAGAGGGCCCTCCCCAAAGAGAGAGATTCCGTAGTCTCTGCCAGACCCCCTGTTCTTCCTTGGGGGAGCCTTGCATAAAGGCGGCTGGATGAATGGAAGTGTTAATAGCATCTCAATCACTCTCGGGGAAATGACAATGTCTGCAGGTGGAGGAGGGAGGGAGGATGTACTGATGAAGCTTCCCCAGGAGGCACAGGCTGAGGTCCAGCAGGGCGGATCACAGGCAAGGTTGCAGAGAGTAACCAAAGTCCAGTCCAAAAGTCAGGGCTTCCAGAGAGCAGGTTTACTAAAGTCCAGTCTAGGGTCAGGAAGGCGTTCAAGGCAGCAAGTCCAAGTCCAGTCTGAGGTCAGGGGTTCCAGAAAAGCCAGTTGTCAGGTCCAGTTCAAGGTTACAGAGGTTCAGTAGCAGCAAGGTTAGCGGCTCGGGGTAATGTGTTGCATCCACAAACTGCTGCTTCTCCCAGATGAATTTATAGCCCAGTCTTAATGAGCTAAACTCCCTGGCACTTATCCTGAAACTACTCGTCCATCTCGCCAATTGACAGCTGACAAGGGGCCATGAGTCTCACACTTCTCCTTTCTCAGAACTCTAAGCGTCTTCAACAGTGTTGGCGCTGCAAGGGTGTGGGTGAGCTAGGTGGGCTGGGAGTGGCTGCTGAAGACTTGTTTACTGCTTCAGAGCTACAAGGTGTTGGCTTAGTTTCAGGTGTAGGCTGTGACTCCTGATCAGCCGGTAACTTGATCTCTCGCTGTTCTCCTTCTGGCTCAGAGCCGTTACTGACTCAGGGCTAGCAGGTGGCTCTAAGCCAGAGAAACCTGAGCCATCCCTCAGCACAGACTGACTTATGACAGAGGAGCTACAATCATGGTTCTGCTGTGCTAGTATAGAGAACTCTCCTAGCAGAGCTCACTGGCAAATGTGAACCTTAAGGTTCAAATGTTGCCTTTGCTGTGGTCTCAGCGGGTAGTCTTCACTTCTCCAATCCTGAAGCCAGCTCTATATGTCCGTAGCTGTCAGGGTGTCAAGGCCCTCCCACATCTCACTCTAAATTCCGC
Organism: Gekko gecko; assembly: GCA_029375565.1. NCBI lineage: Eukaryota > Metazoa > Chordata > Lepidosauria > Squamata > Gekkonidae > Gekko > Gekko gecko. The sequence goes on from JAPDNY010000017.1 coordinate 18,772,347, forward strand.
ACCCAAGACGAAAATGGCAGAGGCCCAAGCTCGGTCCCTGGGGGGCCAACATGGATGTGGCATGAGCCTTGTTGTGCTAGAGCAGGGATGAAGAGTCGCATTTCATCAGAGCCCCGTGCCCCTTTTACAGAGCGCGTTAAATGCCAGAAAGTGTTCTGAAGATCCCTGCCCTCCAATCAGCGCTATGATTACTGCATTTCCCGGGAAGTCACAGTAGCTTATGAAACGTGCATCACCGAAATGCATTCTCTGCCTTTCGAAACAAACACTCCACAGGTGAGGCTATTTTTTGGCTTCATGTACCTATAAAGAGCATTCTGGTTCCAGGAAGTGGAGAGATATTCTGCTCGAGTACCGGGAAGGAGCAACCCTGCACAGCCGCCTGGGCCCAGTTTTGGAAGAGCACAGCCCTCACATCTGGGGCTCGGCCTCCTACAATTAAAGTCGACAGACACAGGAATACGAGGTTCTTCTCGCCAGACAGTTTTGGGAATTCAGGGGGCAGGCTGCTGACAAGCCGGGCTGCTCGTGGAAGATCTTTGCAGCGTACAATTCTGCTCAGATGCTGACAATTCATCTTTCTCATCCTTCCTCCTATTCCAGAAGCAAGAGGGGGGCAGGATGAATTAATTAAACTCGGCTGAATTTGCCACGCTGTTCTTTTCCTTCCTGGCCTCCGCGTTCAATTATTCCAAACTCTGCAAATAATATATATATATAAAATACTAGCTAGAAGGTATGAAATATTCACCCTGGTTAATTATGAATGGCGCGATTTAATTTCTCCCCCGGACTTGAGGCTCTCGATTCAATTATTCCAGAACCTGCAAATAAGAAATACTAACTAGAGTCTGTGAAGTATTTGCCCTCGTTAATTATGAATAGAGGGGTTTAGCTGCCGCCGGAGCCAAATGGCAAACAAGGATTGTTCCCTTTCGGAAAGGACTGATTCCACAGGACTGGCCCCCTCAACCTCCGTGGTTTTTACTGCTCTAATCTTTCCTGGCCGGGGGGGGGGAGGACGGGGGACTGCATCGAGCACCGAACTTTGCATGCCATGAGGAGCGACAGGAAGAGGCAAGCATATAAAGCTGGGGTTGCCAGCCTCCAGGTGGGGCCTGGGGATCTCCCGCTTCGACAACTCCTCTCCAGCTGACAGAGATCAGCTCCCCTGGAGGAAATGGCTGCTTTGAAGGGTGGACTCCATTGGCATTGTACCACGCTGAGGCCCCTCCCCTCCCCAAGCCCTGCCCTCTCCTGGCTCCACCCCCAAAGTCTCCAGGTATTTCCCAACCCAGACCTGGTAACCTTACCAGGGCTTTTTTTATATATATAAAAGAGGTGTCAGGCCTCTCAAGAGGGAAATGAAGTTTTCATTCTGTATACTGAAAACTCATGAACTTTTAAACATTTTAAAAATAATTTTGTCAAAGAGGTTCCAGAACTCTGTTCCAGCGAGTTTCCCCCCAGGAAAAAAGCCCCGTCAAACACGCATGGCCCAATCCGCTGCAGAGATTGGACTTTTGAAAGAGCTGAGCCCAGAAGGCCAACTCTAAGAACTTATGACTAAAAACTATACTTGTACCTTAAATATGACCAAAGATACATGAATTTATTATCAGTCGGTTAAAAACAATTATGGGCCCAGTTGTAGCCTCAATACAGAACAAAAGTGTACAACATTTGAATGCTCCTTCATATGCCATATGTCAGCAGGCAGGGCTAGGACCTTGAACTGCTAGCTTTCTATCTGCAAGGAGGAGCGTGTTTTTGTGGGGGGGCATTTAAGCAAGCACCACCTCCCCAAAAACACACACACAGACACACTTGAAGCCTAAAGTGGTGTTGTCCAGGAGGAGCTTTGCTCCTAACCGCCCCTCACCTTTGGCTGCTGAAAGATTTCTGGGGACCACTGGCAATTAATCTTTAACTCAGGCATTGTTAGCCTTCCATTCCAAAGGCTGCTCCGTCGAAAAGGCCCAGGAAGGTGTCAGTCATTACCTGAATCCTAATCCTTTTATTGGAACAATATTACTATTAAATACTTTGGCATTTATGCCCCGGAGTGCTCAGAGCGCATCTCTTGTTACAGTCCTTCTCACAAGGGGGTGGGGTGGGGGGACCGGCCCTCTACCTTGCCAGGAAAGTCGGGACAGGCACACAGCCCTACACAATCTCTGGCAGCAAGGATTAAGTCGAGCTGTATCTCCAAAAGGACCCCCCAGAGCTGGGAGAAGCTGGGTTGGAGCCCCTTCCCTGGGAGGAGAGGCCAAAGAGTCTCTGGGACTTTGCAGTTTTGAAAAGAGACAACTAAGGGGAGACATGACAAAGGTTTATAAAATTATGCATGGTGTGCACAGAGTTGACAAAGAGAAATTTGTCTCCCTCTCCCAAAATACCAGAACTTGAGGGCATCCAATGAAGCTGATGGGCAGTAGGTTCAGGAAATACAACTTTACACAGAAAGTGATTAAAATGTGGAATTCGCTGCCAGAGAATGTCGTGATTGCCACAGGAATACACAGCTTTAAAATGAGATTAGACAGATACATGGAGGATAAGTCTGTCAATGGCTACTAGCCATGGTGACTGAGGGGAAATTCCACATCCAGAGGCTCTAATCCTCTGAATCCCAAAGCCAGGAGGCAACATCAGGGAAAAGCCTCGGCCTCTCTGCCCTATTGCTGGCCCTCCAAAGGAACTGGCTGGCCCCTGTGTGAGACGGGATGCTGGACTAGAGGGACCCTCCCTGGTCTGACCCAGCAGGGCTCCTCTTGTGTTCTTACCAGGCGAAGGCCTCGGCCTCTGTGCCCTCTTGTTGGCCCTCCAGAAGAACTGGTTGGCCACTGTGCGAGACGGGCTGCTGGACTAGATCAGTCCTAGAACTGACAGCTGTCAGTCAGGTTCCAGCTGTGCTTCCAGGGCAGCCAGCTGTGCAGAGATCAAGAGGGGTCGCTGGGCACAGCTTGCTGCAGGGCCGTTTTAACATCACAGTCCTGCTCTTGACCACAACCCTGCCAATATCACTACCCAGCGATTGCAAACACAGGGCTTCTATTGGTGGAGGTGCATTTTTATAAAAAACGAAGGGGGCCCTGCGTTAATAAGAGCCAGCAATTATTGCTGAGGACAAGCACTGCTCAAAATAGCTTCTTCCCCGCTCCTCTGTAACTCACAAACGCTTCAGCTTGTCAACCGCCCCCCCCAGCCCCCCACTCCTCATCCGTCACTCCCAGGCCAGGGGGCACTCTCCGGTTTTACACAGGAAGGCCAGGCACCTGGGCAGGAAAGAAACCCTGCAAAAATGGGAGGCTCCCAAGCCTGCTTGGGGTCTGCTGTGTTGGGGGAAAGGCCAAGGGCCTGATCCAGATTACAATCTGGGATTACAATTGATCTCCAAAACAGTAAAAAGCCCAGTAGCCCCTTTAAGACTAACAAACGTTATTGTAGCATGAGCTTTTGAGAAACACCGCTCTCTTCGTCCAGTGCAGAAAGCATGCATCAGACGAAGAGAGCGGTGTTTCTCAAAAGCTTACACTACAATGAAGTTTGTTCATCTTAAAGGGGCTACTGGGCTTCTTACTATTTTGCAGCAACAGACTGCGAGAGTTGGACCATAAGGGGTCCCACCCATGAAGGACTCAGCGGGACAGAGGAGAGGACCCCTCCCGACTTCCTGGCACTTTCTGAGCCCTTTCAAGCTGGGGCACTCTTTGCAGACAAAATTCTCCTAAGCGTTTGCCTCTTCTCAGAACGTGCCCTTCAGGCCGGCCGGCCGGCCAAGTCCAATACAAGAGTGACAAAACTGCCGGGTCAAGGATGTTCCAGAACAGATCAGCCAGGACCATCATGCCCCTGCATAAATCGATGGTGCAACCTCATTTGGGGTACGGGGCACAGTTCTGGTCACCACATCTCAAAAAGGATATTACAGTATTGGCGAAAGTGCAGAAAAGGGGCAACTAGAACGATAAAAGGGTTGGAGAACTTTCCCTATGACGAAAGGTTGAGGCGCTCGGGGCTCTTTAGCTTGGAGAAACGACGGCTGAGGGGTGACAGGATCGAGGTTTATAAGATAATGCATGGGATAGAGCAGGTAGAGGAAGAGGTCCTTTTCTCCCTTTCTCACAAGACAAGAACTCGTGGGCACTCCATGAAGTTGCTGAGCAGTCGGGTTAGAACGGATAAAAGGAAGTCCTTCTTCACCCAAAGAATGATTCACACATGGAATTCACTGCCACAGGAGGTGGTGGCGACTACAAGCACGGACGGCTTCAAGAGGGAATTGGATAAAGATATGGAGCAGAGGTCCATCAGTGGCTATTAGCCACTAGGTATAGATAGGAGCTCTCAGTGTGGGGCAACTGATGCTCTGCATTCTTGGTGCTCGGGGGGGCAACAGTGGGAGGGTTTTTGGAGTTCTGGCCCCACTGGTGGGCCGCCTGAGGGCACCTGGTGTTTTTGGCCACTGTGTGACACAGAGAGTGTTGGACTGGATGGGCCATTGGCCTGATACATCGTTGGCTTCTCTTTTGTTCTTATGTCTGGGGCAAGTGAGGCTCTGTATTCTTGATGCTTTGGGGGAGGTGTCAACAGTGGGAGGGCTTCTAGTGTCCTGGCCCTACTGCTGGACCTCCTGAGGGCACCTGGTGTTTCTGGCCACTGTGTGACACAGAGTGTCGGACTGGATGGACCACTGGCCCGATCCAACATTGGCTTCTCTCATGTTCTTATGTTATGTTCATATTGGAACGTGTTGGCTTCTTCCACATCAGGAGGGCATTTTAAATGTATTTCCTTCCTTCATTTACATCCTGTTTTTATCCCGTAGGAGAACCCCAAAGTGGCTTGTAACATCCTCCTCTGTGAGGTCGGTCAGGCGGAGAGAGTGTGACGGGCTCGGGGTCACCCAGCCGGCTTCCACGGAAGAGTTAGGATTTGAACCAGGGACTCCCAGATCCTAGTCCAACACTCTAACTGTGACAGTCTCTCAGTGCTCCTTGGCCACCAGAGAAGTGGCCCAGATCCCCAGCAAGAGGAAGATTGGCAGGGACCCAATGCCAGTTTCCCACAGTTGTCTTTCCCTTAATTGCGTCAGTTTCAGTCAGGAAAATCGGGGGGGGGGGGGGGAGTTCCAAAGCAAGAAATTGCAAGTAGATAAATAGGTACCTCTTTGGTGGGAAGATGACAGCATTCCGTGCACCTCAGCATCTATTCATGCTGGCCACATGACCACAGAAATGTCTTCGGACAGCGCTGGCTCTTCGGCTTGGAAACGGAGATGAGCACCGCAACCCTAGTGTCGGATTTGACCGGCTTTTGAGCAAGGGAAACCTTTACCTTACCTTTACTACCCTGCAAGCGGACTCAGGGCAGCTCACAACATGGCATCCATGGCAGACAGCAAAACATACGTTAATTAAAACAATTCACAAAAGCATTATTACTAATAATTAAAATTGAAATTACTGGTTTAAAATAACTTACTGGCCGCTTGGCGAATAGTTTCTTATTCCAGCACAAGCCGGGTTCATGCCAGAGAAGGTGGCAGTAGGCTCTGATGAAAAGTCGGTCCCTCCTGGCATCCACGAGGTTAGGGCGCCAGGGACCCCTTGAAGCGGGGGAGGCCGATGTTCTTGGCGGAACAGCTCTGTTATATATCGAGCCTGTCATTCCTCAAACTGTACCAGGGACGGATTGAGCTTGCTACTCTAGAACAATAGACCGTCAGGATCCTGGAACCATCCAATGGATAAGTGTTGTGATGTAAATAGCCTATCCCTGGGAGTGGGTGTGTGTTGGGTGTGATGCCCTGCTCAAGCCCTGCTCCTCCATCCTTGCAGTGAGATGAAATCACTGAATAAACCAGAGCGGATCACCACGATGTGTCCAGAACCCAGGATTTAACAAGCTCCGTTTTACAGGCCCTGCGGAATTGCAGTAAGTCCCACAGGGCCCTGATCTCAATTGGGAGCATGTTCCAGCAGGCCGGGGCCAGGGTCTTTTGGGCTGGGGACTGTTAAACAGTGTTGGTCTGAAGGGCACAAGGCTCTACACGGCACACGCAGGGAGAGAGGGGCCCACAGATACGATTTGCAATGCAAAAGCATTTCCTGTCGGTGTCCCTACCCTGCTCTCCTCAGTGGTCTAAGGCCAGTCATGAATCATAGAAGCATAGAATCACAGAGTGGGAAGGGGGCCCTCCAGAGTCATCTAGTCCAACCCCCTGCACAAGGCAGGAAACTCACAAATACCTCCCCCCTCCCTCCACACACCCCCAGTGACCGCTGTTCCACGCCCAGAAGATGACAAAAAACCTTCCAGGATCCCCAGCCAAACTGGCCTGGGAGAAAAACTGCTTCCTGACCCCAAAGTGGCGATCGGCATTTCCCTGGGAGTGGAAGAAAGGGCCGTGAGAACTAAGCCCTGAGGCAGCCCTTCCTGGCCCTCCCTCTCATGAGCTGCCCAAGTTCACAGGATCGGCATTGCTGTCAGGTGGCCACCTAGCCCCTGCTGAAAAGCCTCCCAAGAAGGAGAGCCCACCACCTCCCGAGGAAGCCGGTGCCACTGAGGAACTGCTCTAACTGTCAGGAAGTTCTCCCTGATGTTTAGCCGAACACTCCTTTGATTCAAGTTCAACCCACTGGTTCTGGTCCGACCTTCTGGGGCAGCAGAAAACCACTCGGCACCGTCCTCTCTATGACAGCTCCTTCAAGTACTTGAAGACAGTTATCTTACCTCCTCGTGCCACGGGGACACACAGAGTGGCTCTTTGGGGGGCGGGGGGGGTGACACTTTGCTGGCACCAGAACCTCTCTTCCGAATCTCAGGCTGTAAGCAAGCAACCGATCTCGGTGGTGCTCCCTAGAGGCTGGGCAGGGAGGTCGGCCCTTGAAAAGTGAGACCCAGCGGATTGGCCGAGCTATTGAGACCGGGTCGGCCCAGCTGGGAGGCAGAGGGGTGAACTGCCCGCCCCAGGGGGGTGGATGGGGAATGTCCCTTAGTTGTCAGCTGTGTAGCGGCCTGTGTTGTGCATGGGCAAGGATCCCCTCCTTGAGAGCAGGGAAGTTTGCTGGGTTGGTGCGGCATGCAGCCAGAACACCCAGAAACCCGTCAAGCCGTCTGCTCCAAGCCTCCAGCCGTGCCGAACAGAATGAAATCCTAGAGCAGGTCAATGACTAACATGCCCCGTTCAAGTTAACGGCCTCGTGAAAAAGCAGGAGAAACTGCAAAAGCCAAGAGCCCTGCGTGCCCTACAACCTGCGCGTGATTAGTTGATTAATTGCTCTGGTTAATTGCAGCCGTTGCCGAGGCTTTTCAGAGAAGCACTCGCTCCCTTCCTTCCTCCTGCTCCCCAAATTAAAAAGCTTTCATTTATTAATTGCACTAATAAATCAACAAAGGTTGCATTTGTCAGGGGACCAGAAACCCTTGTGAGCTTAGGGTGGGACTCCGTGACTGGCAGGCACCGTGAGGCTCCCTAGAATGGCCGGGGTTGCTGACAAGATGAGGGACTGGTGGCCTTCCGCTCCTCCTCGCTCCGCAGAGCAGCCTCTCCTGCTGATGTCAACAGACCGTTTGGAAAACGCCCTTCCCAGGACTGGATCTGGACGTGGAAGTCCATTGTCCTACTAGCTGTGCCTAGCAGAGGTTCCCCAGATCATAGAATCATAGAGTTGGACGGGACCCCCAGGGTCATCTAGTCCAACCCCCTGCACAGTGCAGGAAACTCACAAATGCCTCCCCCACGCACACCCAATGACCCCTGCTTCACGCCCAGAAGATGACAAGAAACCTCCAGCTGACCCCAAAGTGGCGATCAGCATTTCCCTGGGCGTGGAAGAAAGGGCCACAAGGCAGGAGATTCACAACTAAGCACTGAGAGGGAGGGCAGGAACTCAGCACTGAGGCCGCCCTTCCTGCCCTCCCTCTCAGGATCTGCCCAAGTTCACAGAATCCACATTGCTGTCTGATGGCCATTCAGCCTCTGTTTGAAAACCTCCAGAGAAGGAGAGCCCACCACCTCCTGAGGAAGCCTGTTCCACTGAGGAACTGCTCTCACTCTCAGGAAGTTCTTCCAAACGTTTACCCAAAGACTCTTCTGATTTAATTCCAACCCGTTGGTTCTGGTCCGACCTTCTGGGGCAACAGAAAACAACTCCGCACCATCCCCTAGATGACAGCCCTTCAAGTACTCGAAGATGGTGATCATCTCACCTCTCAGTCGTCTCCTCTCCGGGTTAAACCTACCCAGCTCCTTCAACCTTTTCCCATAGGACTTGGTCCCCAGACCCCCTCACCATCTTTGTTGCCCTCCTCTGGACACGTTCCAGCTTGTCTAGATCCTTCTGAAATTGTGGTGCCCAAAACTGAACACGATACACTGGACACAACCCGGAGCTCTCTTATCGGACCCCAAGCAATCCCTTCCCTGCTCAGCATCATCCAAAGTGGTCCCCTGGATCTAGGACCTCTGCTGAAAGAAAAAGGCTGCCCGGGTGTTTTTGCCGCAACCTTCTGGCTGCGGAGACTGGCGGCTGCAATGGCGAGGTGGCCCAATGAAATATGCATGTGCCTCCCAATTCCAGGGACCTCATAAAAATACTTCTGCTTTATTACATTAAAGACAGGCTGTCGGAGCCATTCGCAATATTGCCGCAAAATGAATAAAGGGAAAACGAGGCTCTGAGTGCCGTAAACCAAAGGCATCCTGGGGTCGGTTTAAATCCTGCTGCTGTGGAGGATTTGATGCTAAAAATAAAGCCCTCTGAGCGCCAAAGGGCCCAACTTCCCGTTGGGACCAGGGGCAGTGCCGCTTTGCCCAGGACATGCGGATTTCAGCGCTTTGCACAGGAACTCGTGGCCCAGGAATTTGTTCGGTTACACAAACGGAAAGAAGGAAGCCCTGGCCGGAGGCCGTCTACTCAAGAGACACAGAAACAGATTCTTGGAGGGGGAGGAGCTCAAAACTTCCAGATTTGATAAACTGTGTGGCTGAAACCCTCGTTGAGGCGTAAAGCAGTTCTGTGTAGCCAGGAGGGGGATCCCTTAGAATCAGAGAATGTTAAGAGTTGGAAGGGACCTTGCAGGCCATCCTAGTCCACCCCCCTGCACTCGGCAGGAGCATAGCCGAAAGAGAGTCGGACTCGACTGTGCGATTGAACAACAACAAAAAGTTCAGTTTTTTAGCCCCCAGCTCACCCATTTTCATCTCAGCTCAGGAAGGAGGGACTCCAGAGCAAACTGATTTATGCAGCAGCCCAATCGCTCGCTCACAACTTTCATGCCAGGAGCTCACAAAGTAGAATTTTGGCTCACAGGACTCCACAGCTTAGAGGGAGTGTTGCTTGCCACCCCTCAGCCCCTCCAGGTCCAACCTGGCTCCCCTGGCCAGCCTTGGTGCCCATTCCCACGGCTAGCCCTCGCCTATCACCCCGGTGCAGCCCCCCCGCCCCCCGAGAGAGACCATCACCAGCCACTAACTCCATTTAAAACTTCCCCTCTGGCTCTGCCGCGCCAGGGATATTCCAGCGTTTTCTAAAAAGCTCGCTTTCCCTGCACAATTTGAAGCGCACATGTACACAAACCCACTGGTGTGCTTCCTTCTCCGAGTCTGCAATGCAGATATTGTGCTGAGCGGGTGGTTTTTCAGTGATTCCCACCAGCGCTTGGCACTGCACAAGACTACCTTGCGGTGAGCTCAGAGTGCAGACAGAGGAAGTCGGCTGGAGCCGCGGGGGAAAGCGACGCTGGGCAAACACAAGCAGTCTTACCAGGAAGTGCTCCCACAAAGCACCTCCCCCACCCCCACCCCCCGGGTAGCCCCTGGCACAGTCTTTTGGCAACTGCGCTAAGTTCAGGGCCTCCTGGGGAAAGGGTCCTTAGGGAGAGGCTGAACCAGGTCTGGATTCGCTCCCCTTCCCCAGTGAGCCAGTTTGGCGTAGTGGTTAAGTGTGCGGATTCTAATCTGGGAGAACCGGGTTTGATTCCCCACTCCTCCACTTGCACCTGCTGGATGACCTTGGGCAAGCCATGGTTCTGTCAGAGCTGCATTCTACTACATTCAAGCATCCCCCTCCATAGCAGAAGCCAATGAATACAAGTCACGTGGGCAAAAGTGGCAGGCTAATATGCAAAACAATCCTAGAAACCGTTATGGTTCCCAGCAGAAACTCCAGCAGCTGGAGGCTGAAGGTCAGAGACCAAATAAGAGATAGTAACAGTGAGTTAAAGTTCAGACGGAGTACTCCTCCCGCATACCATACACTTGACAGGGCTACCTGACATCCATGCATAATCTTATAAACTTGTGACTGACCCAGGGTCACCCAGCTGGCTGCATGTGGAGGAGTGGGGAATCAAACCCGGTTCTCCGCATTAGAGTCTGTTGCTCTTAACCATGACACCACGCTGTATGAGACAGAGGACGATCTTCCTGGCAACCACGTTCCACCTTCTAAAGGGGATGACCGGTATGCAATTTGGCTTGAACTAGCTCACTGGGGCCAGAGCTACTCCAAGCGGTGGGAACTGTGTGTGTGCCACTCTCCCCCACCCACTCGGCCTGTTGGGCTGGCCCCGGTTGTGTGGCGTTCCTTCTGCCACTGACTTCAGTGGAGACTCCTGCCACACCCACAGACTCCCCTGCCCAGTTCCCCAAGAGGAGCCTCAGGCCGACCAAGAGAAAGGGAGAGAGCAGAGCTGCCGACTCTCCACTTATAATCTCAGGAGCCAATCAGATGCCTCAGGGCTCTGCCCAATCGGAAACCGGGGAGGCACTACCACCAGCCTATAAGACGCTAAGTTATCCCATAAGCAGCTGCTGATTGGGTGAGGCAGGTGTGCAGCCAGGCCTTCTGGGAAAGACTCCAGGGCTGGCCCACACATGACATTGGACGGCAATGCAGAAAAATACAAAGTATGAGTGCAAGAACACGTGCAGAGCTGGGAGCTTGCTTCTGTGGAATGGGCACAGCACCAGTTCCCCTCCCAGCTGCCTGTTTAAGGCAAGAAGGGGTGTGTGTGAATTGCGGGGGGACGGGGGACACCCACCTCTTTCCAGCTTCCTTCCTTCATGCTGTGCCACCATTGGAGCAGAGGGGGCGTTTGCCTAGACCCCCTTCCAGTCTTCCGCAGTCTCTTGCAAAGGATCCCGTTTGTCCTCTGAGCGCTGAAAGAGACAGAGAGAAGTTTCGTGATTTCTGAAATCCTACAACCTCCCATGTGCTCTGAGGCCTACGTGAAGCACTGTCATGAGCAGGTCTACCTCGCCGGGTCGGTGGAGGCTCAGAGACCCTGTGAAGACTTCCAGTTGTATGTGTGGTGCTTGGAAAGAATGAATGGGGTTCTTGCAGGATGTGTCTGTTTGGAGGGGGGCACCTTTGCATGCCCTGAACCAAGAAGAAGAAGAAGAAGGAGAAGAAGAAGAGGAGGAGGAGGAGGAGATTGGATTTATACCCTGCCCTTCACTTGAGTCTCAGAGCGGCTTACAAACTCCTTTCCCTTCCCCTCCCCAGAACAGACACCCTGTGAGGTAGGTGGGGCTGAGAGAACTCCCTTGAGGACTGCCCTAGAGAGAACAGCTCTGGGAGAACTTGTGACTGACCCAGGGTCACACCAGCAGCTGCAAGTGGAGGAGGAGTGGGGAATCAAACCCGGTTCTCCCAGATTAGAGTCCGTGCTCCTAACCACTACACCAAACTGGCTCTAGTCTCTAAGAGGCTGCTAGGCCAGGGTGTTTCCCTTCTGAAGCAGCCTTCGTCTTAAATAAATGCATTTCTAACCCAGAATTTTATTTTAATTAAAGTTGGGAAAGGACTAGATTTGTTCCCCATGTTTATGGCTCACAGCTTGCCTTCTGGCTTCACGCAGCTCCTGCTCCAGTGCCTGGCTGCGGATGAAGTCTTGCTGAAGGCACAACAGGGTGCAAATCACATTAATGTGTCGGAAATTAAAGGGGTGCTGAGCGCAGGAGGAGAGCCGCCCGGGTTAAGCACAATGCAGGTGCCGGAACACCGAAGGACAGTTGGAGCTGGTTTTGTGACAGACCTACATGCATCCACCCCGCCCCACCTGTGAAAGACCTCTCCGCCTGAGACCTTGGAGAGCTGTCAAGAGGGGCCGTGGCTCAGTGGCAGAGCCTCTGCTTGGCATGCAGGAGGTCCCAGGTTCAGTCCCTGGCATCTCCCCTTAAAAGGACCTCAGGGAGTAGGTGATGGGAAAGGCCTCTACCGGAGACCCTGGAGAGCTGTAGAGAGAGGCCGTGGCTCAGTGGCAGAGCCTCTGCTTGGCAGGCAGAAGGTCCCAGGTTCAATCCCCGGCAGCATCTCCAGTTAAAAAGGACCAGGCAGGAGGCAATGGGAAAGACCTGTGCCTGAGACCCTGGAGAGCTGTAAGGAGGGGCCGTGGCTCAGTGGCAGAGCCTCTGCTTGGCAGGCAGAAGGTCCCAGGTTCAGTCCCCGGCATATCCTCTTAAAAAGGACCTCAGGGAGTAGGTGATGGGAAAGGCCTCTACCGGAGACCCTGGAGAGCTGTAGAGAGAGGCCGTGGCTCAGTGGCAGAGCCTCTGCTTGGCAGGCAGGAGGCCCCACGCTCAATCCCTGGCATCTCCAGTTAAAGGGGACCAGGCAGGAATTATGGGAAAGGCCTCCCTCCACCTGAGACCCTGGAGAGCTGTAAGGAGGGCCTGTGGCTCAGTGGCAGAGCCTCTGCTTGGCAGGCAGGAGGCCCCATGCTCAATCCCTGGCATCTCCAGTTAAAGGGGACCAGGCAGGAGATTATGGGAAAGGCCTCCCTCCGCCTGAGACCCTGGAGAGCTGTAAGGAGGGGCTGTGGCTCAGTGGCAGAGCCTCTGCTTGGCAGGCAGGAGGCCCCATGCTCAATCCCTGGCATCTCCAGTTAAAGGGGACCAGGCAGGAGATTATGGGAAAGGCCTCTGCCTGAGACCCTGGAGAGCTGTCAAGAGGGCCTGTGGCTCAGGGGCAGAGCCTCTGCTTGGCAGGCAGGAGGCCCCAGGTTCAGTCCCTGGCATCTCATAAGAACATAAGAGAAGCCAATGTTGGATGAGGCCAATGGCACATCCAGTCACACAATGGCCCAAAATACCAGGTGCCTTCAGGAGGTCCAGCAGTGGGGCCGGGACACGAGAAGCCCTCCCACTGTTGCCCCCTCCCAAGCACCAAGAAGACAGAGCATCCCTGGCTCCAGGCTGAGAGTCCTTATCTATACCTGGTGGCGAAGAGCCACTGATGGGCCCTCTGCTCCCCAAGCTTGTCTAATCCCCCTCGAAGCCCAGCTTAGCTCTGAGAGAGGAAACTGCCCACTTCCCACAGCTTCAGTCAGCCACCCGCCCCCCCAGTATCTTAACGGTCTCCTCACGGAATCTCTGCACTCTGATTGGCTACCACTGTTGCTAAGCGTTGTGGGGGTCGCAGGCTGTCTGCTTCCCACTCCCAGGCAGGTCTCTGAGGCCTACTAGGCCCCGTCCGGCACAGACCTCCAGAGGCCTACGCCGATCACGAGGCCTGCCGACGGGCTTTCTGACCCGGTCACCGTCCTCAGCGCCTGGCCCTGAAGCCTCTGCCCCCCTCTCCCTCTCTCTCTCCCTCTCCCAGCAGGGCCACCGGGGCTGCAGCTGCCGCACCCGCGGAGGAAGACTGACCGCCAGAGCCCAGAGACCCGCTTCCTGCTCTACTCCAACACCGCAGAGGAGAGTTGCCTGATCGAGTTCAAGCAGCTGCCCACGCTGGAGAAATGCAGCTTCAACGCCTCCCTCCCGCTGGTGATGATCGTCCACGGCTGGTTGGTGAGTCCCTTGTCTGGCCTGTTAAGGAACCTGCCTGGGGCTGGGCGTCAGGGTGCTGCCGTCGCCGCTGCTTCCCAACGCCTGCAGCGAGCTTGAAGAATGTAAGAGGAGCCCATGTTGGATCAGGCCAACGGCCCATCCAGTCCAGCACTCTGGGTCACACAGGGGCCAGAAACACCAGGCCCCATAAGGAGGTCCAGCAGTGGGGCCAGGACATCAGAAGCCCTCCCACTGTTGACCCCCACCCAGGCACTAAGAACACAGAGCACCACTGCCCCAGACATAAGAACATAAGAGAAGCCATGTTGGATCAGGCCAGTGGCCCATCCAGTCCAATACTCTGTGTCACACAGTGGCCAAAACCCAGGGGCCACCAGGAGGTCCACCAGCAGGGCCAGAACTTCAGAAGCCCTCCCACTGTGGCCCCCCAAGCACCAAGAATACAGAGAACATAAGAAAGGCCATGCTGGATCAGGCCAATGGCCCACCCAGACCAATACTCTGTGTCACACAGTGGCCAAAACCCAGGGGCCCCCAGGATGTCCGCCACCAGGACTCCAGAAACCCTCCCACTATTTGCCCCCCCAACACCAAGAACATTGAGCATCCCTGCCCCAGAGTGTTCCATCCAGTGCTCCCTCTAAGCCGAGTGAGTGTGAGCTAGCTCACAGTTTTTTAGCCTCCGGCCCACACATTTTTGTCTGGGCTCAGGAAGGAGGGCTCCAGAGCGGACTGATCTATGCAGAAGCCCAATCCCTCGCTCACAACTTTAATGCCAGCAGCTCACAAAGCAGAATGTTTGCTCACAGGACTCTACAGCTTAGAGGGGGCATTGGTCTTGTGGCTAATAGCCCCTGATGGACCTCTGCTCCATGTTTCTCCAACCCCCTCTCGGAGCGGTCTCTGCTTATAGCTGCCACCACTTCCTGTGGCAGTGCATCCCACATGGTAGTATAGCACTTAAGAGCATTGGACTAGAATCTGGAAGATCCGGGTTCAAATCCCCACACGTGCCATGGAAGCTTGCTGGGTGACTTTGGGCCAGTCGCACCCTCTCCGCCTAACTCTAACTCACAGTGTTGTTGTGAGGATAAAATGGAGGAGAGAACAACGGAAGCCACTTTGAGTCTTCATTGGGGAGAAGAGAAGGGTATCGATACATATGTCAAAATATCCTTTATTTCAGTGGTGGGAAAGTTAACGTGTGTGTGTGTGTGGGGGGCAGGCTCTCCTTTGCCGGCCTGAGGCAACTGCTACCCTCTGGGGGGCTGGGGAAAGGTCAGACGGCTCCGGGCAGGGGCTGGGGCCCGCTCTCACTGCAAGCCTCTCTGCTGGGCCTGCAGATGGACGGAAGGCTGGAAGGCTGGATTTGGAACCTGGCCGAGGCCCTGAAATCGCAGCACCCGCAAACCAACGTGATCATCGTGGACTGGCTCAAGCTCGCCTATCGGCACTACCCCATCGCCGTGCAGAATACCCGGAACGCTGGCCAGGAGATCGCCCAATTCCTGGAATGGCTGGAGGTAGGCAGAACGGCTTTTTCAAAGAATCACCCACGCACAGGACTCACCCACGCTCACCCCCCTCCCCCCAGTCCTCCAACAGCTCTGCTGGGAAATGCTGACGGTGCCAGTCACCTGCGCGACAATGGGACTGTTAGTCCTGGAGCTTCTTTGTGGCTGGAAGTTTTCAAGTAGCTGTAGCAGTTTCACAGAGGCCCTTCTGGGAGGAAGAAGATGAAGAAGAGGAGGAGGAGGTGGCTGGCTTCATACCCTGCCCTTCACTCAGAGTCTCAGAGTGGCTTACAAACTCCTTTCCCTTCCCCTCCCCACAATGAACACCCTGTGAGGTAGGTGGGGCTGAGAGAGCTCTTTCCAGAACTGCCCTTGAGAGAACAGCTCTGAGAGACCTTGTGACTGACCCAAGGTCACACCAGTGGCTGAGCTCTCTCAGCCCCACCTACCTCACAGGGTGTCTGTTGTGGGGAAGGGAAGGGAAAGGAGATTGTGAGCTGCTCTGAGACTCCTTTGGGTAGTGAAGGGCGGGGTAGAAATCCAATCTCTCCTCTTCCTCTTCATAAGAACGTAAGAGAAGACAATGTTGGATCAGGCCAACGGCCCATCCGGTCCAACACTCTGTGTCACACAGTGGCCAAAAATACCAGGGGCCACCAGGAGGTCCAGCAGTGGGGCCAGGACTTCTCTGCCTTCCCTCCCCAGCTGCCCCTTTTTGCCCGGAATGGCCTTCTGCAACCCCCTCCCATGTCACCCCCCCATACCGCCTTGTCCCATAAGGCACCCCTCTTTCCCTGCGGTATCTATTGTTCCAGCCCTGGGGAACCCCACTTTTGAGAGTGGGGCTCCTTGGGGCAGGGACCTTCTACTTTGGAGGCCACCAGGTCAAGGGATACAGGACGTCCCAATTAATGCTCCCTCTAAGCTGTGGAGTTTTGTGAGCAAAAATCCTACTTTGTGAGCTACTGACGTTAAAGTTGTGAGGGAGCAATTTGCCTGCTGCATCAGTTAGTTTGCTCTGGAGCCATCCCTTCCCGAGCAGAGACAAAAGTCTGTGAGCCGGAGGCTAAAAAAATGGTGAGCTAGCTCACACTCACTCAGCTTAGAGGGAACACTGGTCCTAACTGAGAGCCCCCCCTTTGGAGCGGCATCCGTTCCTTCCTTTCCCTCTCCTAGGACTCCGTCCAGTTCTCCAGGGGCGATGCTCACCTCATCGGCTACAGCCTCGGTGCCCACGTCTGCGGCTTCGCTGGCAGTTTCATTGGGGGAGGGAAGAAGATCGGCAGAATCACAGGTAAGAGAGAGAGAGAGAGAAAGAGTGGCACACCTGTCCCGGGGATGGCCACTCCCCCTGCCCTGAATATTTCAGTATATCTGCTGCACAATTCATAGAGCCAGTACACTGGGATATTTAGGTACATAGGAATGGGAAATTTCTATACCTTCCAAAACTGAGGGGTCTGGAGACCAACTCTGAAAGGACCTAAACTTTGAAAATACAGAGTCAAGATTTTACAGATGGATTGAAGGATACATTCAATGAAGTGCACACACCACCAAAACAGGGGATGACAAGAACCTTTATAATAAAATGTGCAAAAGCTTTATTTAACAATATAAGGTGTAGAAATATACTTTTTACTGAGAGATGTATGGATAACTTAACAGATAATTCAAAGAGATGGACAGATTCTCCCGCTGAATGTCTGCATGTGTAACTGTTTGCTTTTGTTTGCTTGTTTTTGTGTGTTTGAGATAAAATAAAATAGTGTAAATGGAGACCAGCTCCTACAAGGAAAGGTTGAGGGAGCTGGGTCCGTTTAGCTTGCAGGGGAGACGACTGAGAAGTGGAATAACTGACTTGAAAGGCTGTCATCTAGAGGATGGCGTGGAGCCGTTTTCTGTTGCCCCAGATGGTCGGACCAGGACCACCAGGTTCAAATTGAATCAGAAGAGTTTTTGGCTAAACGTTAGGAAGAACTTCTTGACAGTAGTGAGAGCGGTTGCTCAGTGGAACGGGCTTCCTCGGGAAGAGGCGGTGGGCTCTCCTTCTTGGGAGGTTTGCAGGCAGAGGCTAGAGGGCCCCATCTGACAGCAACGCGGATCGTGTGGACTCGGGCAGATCGTGAGAGGGAGGGCAGGCAGGGTTGCCTCCGTGCTTAGTTCTCGTGGCCCTTTCTGACACGCCCAGGGAAATGCCGATTGCCACTTTGGAGGTCAGGAAACAATTTTTCTCTAGGCCACTTTGGCCAGGGAATCTGGAGGGTTTTTTGTCATCTTCTGGGCATGGAGCAGGGGTCACTGTGCGTGTGTGTGTGTGGATGGGGAGGTATTTGTGAATTTCTTGCATTGTTCAGGGGGTTGGACTAGATGACCCTGGGGGTCCCTTCCCACTCTGTGAGGCCCTAGGAAACCCTGGGGTTCTCATCCCAGTTTTGAGTTCGTTTGGGGTAGGCTCCTGATCTTTCTGCCACTGCAGGTGTCAATGCACGTCAGTCTTCTAGGGGATCAGACAGGTAAGTCAGTCCCTTTTTACCCAAACCTTCCAGGCCAGGCCTCCGTCTGCCTTAACAGGTGGTCCCAGGCGCCAGAGGAGTCTCTGACAGAAGAGGGCAAGATGGCAGGCAGGAAACCCCTTTAAGCCACCCTGAAATCTTCAGAGGAAGGGAAGGCTAAATATGTGATAGGTTCTCAAAGGGAGAGAGTTTGCAAAGGGCCTCTTCTTGGTGGCTTCAGTTGCAGCAGATCGGAGCCTTCTCCCCTAGACGCTAGAGCAGTGCCGCCTGCCTGCTAGGAATCCAGTCCAAAAACACTGGTCTTCAAGCATCCAAAGTTTGTGTGCAAAGGCCCAGAATAATAAAGCTGCAAGACAGGAAGCCACAAAGCGGGATGTGGGCCTTCAAACAGGGCCTGCTGGGCTGGGTTGGCTCTGGACCATATCAGCGGTGCTTGCATAGAGTGGCTGGGTGGATTGTGGGCCCACGGTCCCCTTGGATTCTCCACCGCTGGGAACTCCAGAGCCAGCAAAGCTTATCGGGAAGTCCTGTTCCCTGAAATGCAGCAGAAACTCAGAGCAGACAGGAACGCCCGTCTCTTCCCAACCTGCCATTTGGCATTTCTGCAGGCCTCGATCCGGCCGGCCCCCTCTTCGAAGGCATGTCCCCGACAGACCGCCTGTCGCCGGATGATGCGGACTTTGTGGACGCCATCCACACCTTCACCCAGCAACACATGGGCCTCAGCGTCGGCATCAAGCAACCGGTGGCTCATTTCGACTTCTACCCCAACGGGGGAACGTTTCAGCCCGGCTGCCATATCATGCACGTCTACGACAACATCGTCCAGTACGGAATCAGGGGTAAGGCCTGATCACGGTGCAGGGGACGCCAGGAGGGCGGGGGGCCAAATACTGCTTTGCACCCACTCCCCCCCCCCAAGTGGCAGGTGATCCCAGGGCACCGGCAACCAACGCTCCCTCTAAGCTGTGGAGTCCTGTGAGCAAAGATTCTACTTTGTGAGCTCCCGGCATTAAAGTTGTGTGAGCAGGGGATTTGGCTGCTGCATAAATGAGTTTGCTCTGGAGCCCTCCTTCCTGAGCGAAGGCAAAAATGTGTGAGCCAGAGGCTAAAAAACTGTGAGCCAGCTCACACTCACTCAGCTTAGAGGGAACACTGCGACGGCAACTCTAGCCGACCCTGCAGGACTGTCGCAGGGAGTCTCTCGGGGAGAAGTGACCCGGTCTCTGGGGCCGTCCTGTGATTCTGCGCCGCCGGCTAAGTTCTGCCGCTCCCCGTGTTGGGCCAGGGCTCACGCAGACGGTGAAGTGTGCCCACGAGAGGTCCGTCCACCTCTTCATCGACTCCCTCCAGCACAGCGACAAGCAGAGCACGGGCTACTGGTGCAAAGACATGCAGACCTTCGACAAGGGCCAGTGCCTCGCCTGCCACCACAGCCGGTGCAACACTCTGGGCTACGGCATCCGGAAGGAGAGGGTGCCCGCCAGCCGGCAGCTCTTCCTGAAGACGCAGCCGAACACGCCCTTCAAAGGTGAGCGCCTTTGTGCACTCCCGGGGGCAGGGAAATGGGGGTGGAGAAGTGGGTTCCTTGGAGCACTGCTGGCGGAGGTGCGAGGTTATCACGGCATTTTGGGAAACAGGTTTTAAATCGGACTTATGTTAGAAGAAGAAGAGAAGAGGATTGGATCTATACCCCTTTGCCCTTCACTACCCAAGGGAGTCTCAGAGCGGCTTACAAGCTCCTTTCCCTTCCCCCTCCCCACAACAGACACCCCCTGTGAGGGAGGCGGGGCTGAGAGAGCTCTGACAGGAACTGCTCTTTTTCAAGGACAGCTCTTGTCAGAACTACAGCTTGCCCAAGGTCATCCAGCCAGGTGCGAGTGGAGGAGGAGTGGGGAATCAAATCCAGTTCTCCCAGATTAGAGTCCGCCGGTCTTAGCCACTACACCAAACTGACTGTTTTTAATACACCTATGGAACCAGAACTCTCATTTTTAAACTACTGGCCAGATCTAGATACACCAAAATCTACTTCACAGACTTCAAGGGAGCCATCCTGTCCCGTCCCCCCATCACCCCCACCCCGTCAGCCTCTTCTTCTCCAGACTGGACATTCCCAAGAGGTCCCTCCGCCTTTCCTCGCAGGGCTTCTTGGTCTCCAGGTTCTGGATCCCTTTCAGAGCCATGGCGAAGAGCCCCGTGGCTTCCCCCCTCTCCCCACCAGCCATATCCAGGCTCCATGCCAGGGAACAGGTGAGAAACTCAGTCCCAACCTTACGTGGCTGCTGTCGAAGCATCCCCCCCTTCCTTCTTTCCAAATACATTTTATTGCCGTTTCACCATCATACACAGAGTACATAGATACTGTTCAATGTGATCATAACTCAAATATAAAACAATAAAATTCAAATATTAGCTAGTATAAATGATTGTAGAGTTGAAACCTTCATAAGGAAATTTACCTACAGCTTAGTAAAGGTAAAGGTTCCCTTGCTCGAAATACAGTCGAATCCAACTCTAGGGTTGCGGTGCTCATCTCCATTTCCAAGCTGAAGAGCCAGCGCTGTCCGAAGACGTTTCTGTGGTCACGTGGCCAGCGTGACTAAACTCCAAGGTGCACAGAACACTGTTACCTTCCCACCAAAGTGGTACCTATTTATCTACTTGCAATTTGTCACTTTCAAACTGCTAGGCTGGCAGGAGCTGGGGCCAGAGACAGAGTCTGTCTCCATCATGCGGCACCCGGGTCTCGAACTGCTGAACTACTGACCTTCCAGCCTGCAGTTCAGCGTCTTAACCACTTGAGCCACCGCAGCCACCTATAGCTTTGTTGTTGTTCAGTCGCACAGTCGAGTCCGACTCTTTGCGACCCCATGGACCTGACCTCACCAGGCCCTCTCCTGTCTTCTGCCGTCCTCTGAAGTTTGCTCAATTTCATGTTCGTTGCATTGGTGACACTGTCTAACCATCTCACCCTTTGCCGTCCCCTTCTCCTTACATAGAACCGAATAGTGATTAACCAAGCTATTCCAAGCCATTAAACAACATAAGTAGCCGTAAAAAGCTTTACCATAAGGAAAGGAAATTATATTTAGGGATGGTTTCTTGTGAAATCTATCGAGGCATTTGTGACGGCGGCAGCGTTCGAACCGGGCACTTCCCAGGTTACGGACCGGTCATTTGGGCACGCAGCGAGAGTCCCTTCCCGGGGGCCCAACCTCTGATCTTCCCCCATCTGGGTCTGCGTTTCAAGCACAAGCGTGCTGGGCCTGGTGCCACAAATCCCAAGAATGTTCGGATACCCAAAGGTCAGCGTGCCGAACAAGAGCCGCCTTTCACTGGGGGAACAGGGCCGCTATTCTTCCAGACTCTATCAAGTGATCGGCAATGACTTCCCCCCAAACGTGGCAACATCATGTGAGAAACTCAGAAGCAAGGAGCGGGGGGGAGGGAACTCCACCACACTCTTATACAGCTCTGCTTTTTCCAACCGCGGAAGAGAAGCAGCGATTCCAGGGGCCCACGGGTTAGCGCGTGGTCTGCCACTACGTTCTCCTACGCAGGCCCTGTAGCAATGGACAGCAGCTGTGCCGAATCAACTGCTCGCTCATAAGTCAGGGAGAACCAGTTTGGTGTCGTCGTTAGAAGTGCAGACTCTGATCCGGGAGGACCGGGTCTGATTCCCCACTCTGCCTCCACATGCAGCTGCTGGTGTGACCTTGGGTCACTCACAAGTTCTCTCAGAGCTGTTCTCTCAAGAGCAGTCCTTGAAAGAGCTCCCTCAGCCCCACCTACCTCACAGGGTGTCTGTTGTGGGGAGAGGAAGGGAAAGGAGTTTGTAAGCCGCTCTGAGACTCCTTTGGGTAGTGAAGGGCGGGGTATAAATCCAGTCTTCTCCTCCGCCTCCTCTGTGGGGAAGCAAGCGGTCTTGCATTTTGAGCAAAGCCTATGCTCGCTTCCGTGCAGAGTTCAGAACCCGGCACACGGAGAGAACAGAGTGCCTCAGAGTATGAGCTGCCCCATATCTGTCTAACACTTGGCTTCCCCTTGCCGCCCCCTCCTTCTCGCCAGTTTACCACTACCAGTTCAAGATCCATTTTGTCAGCGAATTCCAGGAGAAGCAAATTGATCCCACGTTCACCATCTCTCTGACAGGCAGCCAAGATGACATCGAAAATCTCTCCATGACTCTGTGAGTAGCTGGGCTCGGCCTCTATAGCCTGTGATGCAGGCCCTGGAGAGGAACTGGTGGGCCTCTGTGCAAGAAAGGGTGCTGGAAGGGATGGACCTTCGCTGGTCTGACCCAGCAGGGCTCTCCTGATGTTCTCCTCAGGGGAAGGCCTCGGCCTCTCTGCCCCGTGGTTGGCCCTCCAGGGGAACTGGTTGGCTGCTGTGTGAGACGGGAGGCTGGACTAGGTGGACCCTCACTGGGCTGACCCAGCAGGGCTCTTCTAAGGTTTTCCTCAGGGGAAGGCCTCGGCCTCTCTGCCCTGTTGTTGGCTCTCCAGGGGAACTGGTTGGCCCCTGTGTGAGAAAGGATGCTGGACTAGATGGACCCTCCCTGGGCTGACCCAGCAGGGCTCTTCTGAGGTTCTTATGAAGTCCTCGGCCTCCCTGCCCTGTTGCTGGCCCTCCAGAGGAACTGGCTGGCCCCTGTGTGAGACCGGATGCTGGACTGGACGGGCCCTCCCTGGTCTGATCCAGCAGGGCTCTTCTGAGGTTCTTATGGATGCACTCTACAGAACGTGTAGCCCCACTGCTTTGCCCCACAGAACGTGTAGCCCCACTGCTTTGCTCCCCCCATCTGCAAATCCTTCTACACCCCTGAGCCGTGGGAGGAAGCAAGCAGGGCTGGTTCAGCAGGCCTTGGATGGCAGCTTGGTTCCTCCTCCTTGGTCTCCCACGAAGGCCCTCGTGCATCTCCTCTCTTTGAGGCAGGACTGCCGGGATGACAGGGTGGGGAGGGAAGAAGAGGAGAGGGCCCGGGTGGTGGGTGGTCATTCTTAGAACTCTTTTCTGAATCCATCCAACGTCCATCTTCTTTTCCAACTTGGTTGCTCTGGCTAAGAAACGAAAGCGTGCTAAAGCGGATCCTTGCCTGAGCTGTGACCCCGGCCAGCATCTCGATTGCCTCTCCCTCTCCCTCCCCCCCCCCCCCCCCAGAGTCGAAGGCATCAGTGGCAATAAAACCCACACCTTCCTCGTCCCCCTGGACATCGATATTGGGGAGCTGATGATGATCAGGCTGAAGTGGGAAGGGATCGCCATCTGGGAGAACATCTGGAACACGGTGCAGACCATGATTCCGTGGAAGAAGAGGAACCCCCAACTGGGGCTGATCGTGAAGGCGCTCAAAGTCAAGGCCGGAGAGACGCAGCAGAGGTAAGACTGGCCCGGGGCTTGGCCGTCGGGAAAAGCCCCCTGGGGGTCGGGGGGGGGGAATAGAGGGTGCCCCACAACCAGTTATCACCCCACACAGGGCCACTCTTGAAAACTGTTCAGACGCTGCAGCTGTTGCAGAAACCCTGCAGGGTAATTGGTTGTTGGTAGATTTTCCGGGCTGTTTGGCCGTGGCCTTGGCATTGTAGGACCTGACATTTCACCAGCAACTGTGACTGGCATCCTCAGAGGTATAACACAGAAAGATGGAGGACTCTCGACATCTTACAATAACACTACAGGTAAGATTAGAATTTCAACAGCCAATCCACATGCAAAAGAGCCTCCTCAGGAAAGCTCCTCCATTAGCATGTTTCACAGCCTGGGGAACTCCCACAAGACGATGACTCCGCCCTACCCCACTTTCCTGAGTAGATACAAATTACCTGCCCACCATTTCTCTCCTCACCTTGACCCAGAGAGTCCTCCGTCTTTCTGTGTTGTACCTCTGAGGATGCCAGTCACAGCTGCTGGCGAAACGTCAGGTCCTACAATGCCCAGACCACGGCCAGACAGCCCGGAAAACCTACAGCAGCTAATGAACTCCGGCCGTGAAAGCCTCCGACGACATATCTGCAGGGTAGCTCTGGACAGGGGGAGGAAGGTGCCAGAACACGGCATTTCATGTCCAACCCTGGCGCAGTTGTACGGGCCCTTCCTTGGGACCATGCCCCATTTTAGGCAGACGCCTACCTTTTAAAGCCCTCAACAGCCATGGGTCAGCACAGCACCCCTTTAGGGAATTGAATGATTGATTGATTTTGATTTAGATCCCACCTTGCCTGCCCAAGCAGGCTCAAGGCGGCGTACAACAGGTTAAAATGCAATAAAACAGAGATGCGTGAATGCAATACAGTAAAATTTGGTAACAATAATATACATAAAGTGCGGCTGAGTGCAGATGGCGATTGCTGCAGGTGGCCTGATATAGCTAGGCCAGTGTCCAAGTTGTTCTTAATGCCAGTAGCGTGAGGGCCATGATGGTTCAGTTTTCAATAGCTCATTCCTCAGTGGCAGCTCCTAATCAAAGGCCTGGTGGAAGAGCTCCGTTTTACAGTCCCCCGCCGGGCCCTGAGGTCTTCCGGGAGGCTCCTTCCACCAGCGTGGAGCCACCACGGAGAAGGCCCTGGCTCTGGTAGCAGCCAATCTGGTGTCTTTTGGACCAAGGAGAGTCAGACTTCTGTGTGTTCCCTTCCCAGCTCCCTCCGATGGCAAGGTTCAAATAAAACGGGGAAGGGTTAGGGAACGGGGGCTTCTTGATTTGCCCCTGGCAAAGACTGCCTCCTTGGGTGTGTTCCACCAGCACGAGGACGTGTCCTGAAGGGCCTTTGGCCGATTAGAACTACTAAGCGTGTTTCGTCAGCTGCTGCACGTTCCTTCCTGTTTGGATTGCTTTTGCTATCAGCTGCTTCTGTTGAGCCAACGTACCGACAGCTGTTTCCATCGCTGCTGCCCCGGGGCCTGCGATTTCACTGTCACAGCAATTGACCTGGCTGGTGCTGTGCTGATGAGAGGTTTGATTTATCGTGCTGATGTTTTTGGAACGAGGAGGGAGCTTTCGACAGCACGAAGCGCTTCGGATGCCTCGCAGAAGAGGGTGATTGGAAAATATTAGGAGTAGTAAACGCTAGTCACCGTTGTTTCCTTCGTCTGCTCTCTCCTGCCCAGGATGACGTTCTGTTCTCAAAGCGCCGACAATCTGCACCTCTATCCGGGGCAGGAGAAAATGTTTGTGAGATGTGAGACCAGCTCCCGACGGCTGAGGACTCCGACGTGAGCAGGATCCGCCCGAACCCGGGGCTGCGTCTCCCGGGGCTGCGTCTCCGAGCCTTTTTACAGAACATTTATTTTTAAAGTGTAGATAGCATACGGAAAAAATAAACGAATTACAAAACGAAAACAGGACCCAAAAATACGACAGGTTGCATATCTCCAAGAGAAGGTTAGCTAAGGATACAAAAATACAGAAGTGCGAAATCAGCTGTGAAATAGACCTCAAAATATGCATATCTGCAAAGGGCTGCTAAGCAGGGAACGTTCGTCACCAGCTCAGTAACAGGACACTGTTTGGCAAGAGCGATTTTGGGCCGGGACCACTGAGCTGGGTGTGCCTTGGGGGTCTCCCACCCAAAACTAATGGCCAGAGCTGACCCTGCTGAGCTTCCGAGGTCTGATAAGGTCAGGCTGGCCCCATCAGGGCATGGAAATCTGCCAGCTTATTGGGTCTGTCTGGAGGATGCCAGGTGGGGAAGGCCTGAGGGGCAGCGTCCCCTCTAAGCTGAGTGAGTGTGAGCTAGCTCACAGTTTTTTAGCCTCCGGCTCACACATTTTTGTCTCAGCTGGGGAAGGAGGGGCTCCAGAGCAAACTAACTTATGCAGCGGCCAAATCGCTCGCTCACCACTTTAATGCCAGGAGCTCACCAAGTAGGATTTTTGCTCACAAGACTCCCCACAGCTTAGAGGGAGCCTTGCCCGGGGGCAGCTCCCAGTCTCCCCTGCAGCATCCTGCTCAAGAGCAAGCAGGGAGAGGCAGCTGCACCACGGGAGAACAGACCAGCGGGCCAGGGGGAAGCAAGATGGGAAGGGGAGGCCGAGGCAGGGGACAAGGGAATCACGGAGACTGGAACACACAAGAATGCACATGAAGCCGCCTGATACGGAATCAGACCCGACACCCCCCCCCCCGGTCCATCAAAGTCAGTCTTGTCTACTCAGACCGGCAGCTGCTCTCCAGGGTCTGAGGCCTTTCCCGTCCCCTCCTGCCTGGTCCTTTTCAACTGGAGATGCTGCCGGGGACTGAACCTGGGACCTTCTGCATGCCAAGCAGGTGCTCCGCCACTGAGCCACAGCCTCTCCTTACAGCTCTCCAGGGTCTCAGGCGGAGGTCTTTCCCGTCACCTCCTGCCTGAGGTCCTTTTAACTGGAGAGGCCAGGGATTGAACCTGGGGCCTTCTGCATGCCAAGCAGGTGCTCCGCCACTGAGCCACAGCCTCTCCTTACAGATCTCCAGGATCTCAGGCGGAGGTCTTTCCCGTCACCTCCTGCCTGAGGTCCTTTTAACTGGAGATGCCAGGGATTGAACCTGGGGCCTTCTGCATGCCAAGCAGGTGCTCCGCCACTGAGCCACAGCCTCTCCTTACAGATCTCCAGGATCTCAGGCGGAGGTCTTTCCCGTCACCTCCTGCCTGAGGTCCTTTTAACTGGAGATGCCAGGGACTGAACCTGGGACCTTCTGCATGCCAAGCAGAGGCTCTGCCATTGAGCCACAGCCTCTCCTTACAGATCTCCAGGATCTCAGGCGGAGGTCTTTCCCGTCACCTCCTGCCTGAGGTCCTTTTAACTGGAGATGCCAGGGATTGAACCTGGGACCTTCTGCATGCCAAGCAGGTGCTCTGCCACTGAGCCACAGCCTCTCCTTACAGATCTCCAGGATCTCAGGCGGAGGTCTTTCCCGTCACCTCCTGCCTGAGGTCCTTTTAACTGGAGATGCCAGGGATTGAACCTGGGACCTTCTGCATGCCAAGCAGGTGCTCCGCCACTGAGCCACAGCCTCTCCTTACAGATCTCCAGGATCTCAGGCGGAGGTCTTTCCCGTCACCTCCTGCCTGAGGTCCTTTTAACTGGAGATGCCAGGGATTGAACCTGGGACCTTCTGCATGCCAAGCAGGTGCTCTGCCACTGAGCCACAGCCTCTCCTTACAGCTCTCCAGGGTCTCAGGCGGAGGTCTTTCCCGTCACCTCCTGCCTGAGGTCCTTTTAACTGGAGATGCCGGGGATTGAACCTGGGGCCTTCTGCCTGCCAAGCAGAGGCTCAGCCAGTGAGCCCACCAGATCCCACAAAGTGACCTCAGACTCTGGCTGTTGCCTTAAACTGCCACCTGGGTCAACTATTCCCAGCTCCCACCAGGGACAGCTAAGCTGGGGACTCCTTCCCCGCAGGGACCACACCGTTTTGCTTCCGAAACTGCCCGCAGGCACAGCCTCCTCCAAGCCCCCAACGGAGCCACCTCTCTCCCCTCAGCGAAGTCTCTCTCGGTTATGACAGCCAACACAGTCATGGCAATGGAAAACATCCGAGAGGCGCTGAACAAAATGTCGCCAGGAGAACTGCCTAGCCAGCAGTTCTTTGTATCTTTGGACGAGACACGTGCAGGAACCGCACAGGCGCCTCTGGAGGGCCCCCGCCCCCCTTAATACTCTCAAGGCATTCATCCCTACGGCTTTGTTCTCCATCTCCCCCCCCCACCCCCCCGCTTATTTCTTCCCACTGATAATATAAATAGCACTTTCAGCCAAAACAACTTGAACGCCCTCCCGAGCCATTTCGGAAATCTATACCGAGCGGTAATTTCATCAGGATAACAACATGGAAAGCAAGGTGGGCCGCGTTGTTTGGAAATCAATGCCTTTTAAGCATCTTCTTAAACCTCTCTCCCTCCCGATGCAAGAAGTTGGGGACTTAGCGGCCACTTGCCAGAAAGAAGGGACGCTCCCTTAGAGCATTGCAAAATACTCACTTCCTGCCGTGGAGGCGAGTTTCGCCGCATTCTGAAGTCGTATTTGTGGTTTTGTGGCTGCCTCTCCTTGGCGGTGACCCTGGAAGCTGGAAAACAAGACATGTTTTAAAATGTAGAGTGAAAAAACCGAACCAGGAATCCATTAGAGAGAGAGAGCACCCTCCCTGAGCCATTAGTATTGAAAAAGAAAGGGATGTTTCACAGTCTTTTGGTTTCTTCACCCTATTCCAGCTATTTCTATCTCCTGGGTGCTGAAGGAGCGAGTTCCTGTACCTCTAGAGCAATTTGGCACAGAAGACTAAAGCCCACCGCAAACGGGTGGATGCCGCCCTTAACAAACCAGCCCTCTTAGGAGCGTTTTGTGCCCCCCCCCCCACATTGCCATATCATAATGTTCAAGTGTTCTTGGTGTGTAAACTGCATGCCCCCATAGGCCTCTTATTCAGACACTGTTATAATACTGGAAGTATTTATGAAGCAAATTTAGTTCGCCTTTTTTAATATATTTGACTGGACAGACAAAAAAAAACATGTGTTTTTTAACATAAAAAACGAAGTACTCCACAGAGTGTTAGGCAGGGGGATGTCTCAGCTTATAAGGGTGAAGAAACTCTCTTAACGGTGACCCAGCAGATCCAGTTGGTGTAGCCATGTTGGTCTGAAGCAGTGGAACAAATCTGGAGTCCAGCGGGCACCTTTAAGACCAACAAAGGTTTATTCAAGGTGTGAGCTTTCGTGTGCATGCACACGAAAGCTCACACCTTGAATAAACCTTTGTTGGTCTTAAAGGTGCCCACTGGACTCTGAATTTGCTGTGGCCCAGCAGTTACAATTTGGAAATTGGTCCCCTCTACAGTGAATAAGGGCCGTGGTGGCTCAGAGGTTAAGACGCTGAGCTGCAGACCGGAAGGTCGGTAGTTCAGCAGTTCGAGACCAGAGTGCCACGTGACGGAGTGAGCTCCCATCTCTGGCCCCAGCTCCTGCCAGCCTAGGAGTTCAAAAGCAAGAAATTGCGAGTAGATAAATAGGTACCGCTTCGGCGGGAAGGTGACAGCGTTCCATGTGCCTCGGCATCCACTCAAGCTGGCCACATGACCACGGAAACGTCTTCGGACAGCACTGGCTCTTTGGCTTGGAAACGGAGATGAGCACTGCAACCCTAGAGTCGGATTCGACTGGCTTTCGAGCAAGGGAAACCTTTACCTTTACAGTGAATAAACTCTGGGGAGAGGTTCTTGCTCGCTTTTCTCAGAAAACACAGGTTCCCTTGAAGCAGTAGGGTCACCCTTTCACCTCACAGCCCCCCTACCGCTCCCAGAAAACTGCCCAAGTGGATGAGGCGCTTCTGTTTTTTCACCAGCAGGCTTTATTTATTTACCCCCTAAAAATAAGCTCACTCCCCCTAAAGCTAACCCCTGAAAAGCCAAATAAAAAAATCCTGGCTCATTGTGGGCACTCTTAACCGGCGCCTCCCAGGGCTTCCCTGGCACCGGTGGAGTGGATACAGCGACAGGGAAGGATCCCGGGTGCCCCAGGTTCGAAACCCTGTTCCGGCCGTGAAAGCCTGCTAGGTGACCTTGGGGCCCACGGCAAACTCTCAGCCTGGCCTCCCTCGCAGGGCTGCCGTAAGAGAACGGAGGAGGTGAAAACGACAATGTTCTCAAAGTGCTGCTTGGAATCCCCAGTGGAGAAAAGCGGGATACGAATACATAAATGCAACCGCATGTCAGAGGAGAGCTGCTTTCTCCTCCCCCCTCTTCAAAGAGGCTTGCTCACGTCCCCCCCCCTCCCCACAACAGGCACCCTGTGAGGTAGGTGGGGCTGAGAGAGCTCTTTCCAGAACTCTCCTCGAGATAACAGCTCCGAGAGAACTTGTGACTGACCCAAGGTCACACCAGCAGCTGCAAGTGGAGGAGAGGGGAATCAAACTCAGGTCTCCCAGATTAGAGTCCGCGCTCCTAACCACGACACCAAACTGGCAAGCCACCGAGGGAAACATACCCCATCGGGAACTCGGTTTAGAAGACAGCATCGCATTCAAGTGCGGAGCTCGCTGGCAGAGTTCAACAGAGAGGGTCTGGAGGCCGGACACGCTCCCCTCTGCGGAAGGATCCTTACCTGCCCTTCCTCCAAAGCGGCCTGCCACGTGGCATATGAGTATGATAAAGACAAAAGAGAGCAAGTTAAAACAATCAAGCAGAACCAGTGCCAGAAACTACGCCAGACGTTCCCGGTGGGTGGGAGGGATACGCTTGGCCCCAAGAAAATGACACAGAAGGTGCCAGCGAATATTATTATTATTACGTCCCATTTATTAATCGCCTAATCCGACAGCTGTGGTGCTCTAGGCGATGTACAAAATTCTAAAAGCATAAAAACATAACCAACAACATACAAGAACTAAAAACAAGTGGCGGAAATTGTGTTGTTCCCTCCCACGCCTGGTCTGTGAGGGCTTCACACATCCATGGGGGGGGGGAGTGCGTTCTATGAGGAACAGGGGTCCAGGAAGGGTGCCAGGCACGATGCTAACCGTCGCTGTCCTCGATCGGACATCTCTCACAGATCCTGTGGAATTGCGTGAGATCCCGCAGGGTCCCGTGATGCTGTTCTGCAGAGAGCTCCGCCAGGTTAATACTCCCTCTAAGCCGTGGAGGCTTGTAAGCAAATATTCTACGTTGTGAGCCACTGGCGTTAAGGTTGTGAGAAAGCGATTTGGCTCCTGCATAAATTAGTTTGCTCTGGAGCCCTCCTTCCTGAGCCAAGAAAAAAATGTGTGAGCCAGAGGCTAAAAATCTGTGAGCTAGCTCACACTCACTCAGCTTAGAGGGAACACCGGTTGGGACCAGGGCCGAAAAAGCCCTGGCCCCGGGGTTGAGATCAGATGCATTTCTCTAGGGCTGGGGACTACCAGCGAGTTGTCCTGTGAAGAGCGTCATGCTTTCCTGGGGGTGTCATAGAGGAGGTGGTCCCACAGATATGTTGGTCCCAGACCGCTCAAGGCCAATAATTTGGGTGGGGAAGGAATCCCCTAAGCAGGGAGGGGGGCAGTATTCCCTCTAAGCTCAGTTAGTGTGCACTAGCTCACAGTTTTCTAGCCTCCGGCTCACACATTTTTGTCTTAGCTCAGAGCCAAACTAATTTGTGCAGCAGCCCAATTGCTCGCTCACAACTTTCATGCCAGGAGCTCACAGAGCAGAATTTTTGCTCACGAGACTCCACAGCTTAGAGGGAGCATTGGAGGGGAGCCACTCCAGAAGAGGGCTGCAGGCAATGTTCCCTCTAATTTATTTCCCCTACTGCACGGAGCAGTTCACATCCTGAGCAGCAGGGCTCTCTCTGGGCAGGAACGCACAGGAACGGCGTTCCGGCCGGCTTCAGAGTTGGCCACGCCCACTACAGCCAAAACCTCTACATGCATTGGCTACAGAGGGAAGGCGTGGAGAGCGACTCCACCCGCTGACTCCAAGGGCTAGCTTGCCCAGGGGCTCCCCCAGGCAAGCCAAGGGAAGGCTTGCTCGAGGCTCCCTGCAGCCGTGGGGCTTGACCAGGCAAGCCAAGGGAAGGCATGAGTTGTGGTCTAATATCCTAATGAGTTTCTGCTGTTGGGTGTGGCCTACTATGCCAATGAGTTCCGGTTGGGCTTCTTCTACAAAAAAAAGCCCTGCCGAGCAGAATAGAATTGCTGTAATCTTAAAATGGGCAAAGGGCGTGGCAGGAACGGACCAGGGCTCCAGACTGCTGCCCAGTGGGGCTTCCTGTGTTAAGGAGCTGCTCAGCTGAGAAGGAACATTGGTTGCAGGAGCTCAGGTATTTCCCAGCCCGCCCTAGAACTACTCTGCCTCCAGGAATATGGCGAAGGGGTGCACCCAGAAACAGATCGGTCGCCACAGAAGCTCTTTCAAACTGGGAAAGGTTCCCAACAGGCACTGGGCAATCTCTCTGCCACGTTTTGAATCTGCTGAATCCCAGAATTGCAGAGTTGGAAGGGGCCCTACAGGCCATCTTGTCCAACCCCCTGCTCAGTGCAGGATCAGCCAAGAGCATGAAGTCGCTACACAGTCTACAAGGGCAGTCCCACGTAGGATACAGTGCAGTAATCAAGCAAGGAAGTTTAAGTGGACAAGTAGTGACAAGATGGGCCACGTTGCGGTGAAGAAGAACTGCTCAGTGGGAGGAAACAGCCTGCTGGCTTTTGGAATCGGAGAGTCATGCAAACCCTTCAGAATGATTTCATCAAGTCTATTTATTAATGCATTTCAAGTTTCAAAAAACCTTACATTTCTTTGCACAATACTTTATTTTTTTGCAACTTTTTAGTAAAAATTTCCAAAGTGAACAGAAAAAAAAAAGGATACTGTATAAAACACAGTGGACATTAAACTGACAGCAGTATTAGATCACCATTTGTCTGGATGTTTAGTTTTCGATTTACCACATTTTGACTTAACAGCGGAGAGTTCAGTGCAGTTCTGTCTTTTGCAGAAAACATTTCAACTTGGACCCGCCTGCCCCCCCATAATCAGTCAGGGTGGCCAGCTCTTCACCAATCACCCGAGCCACAGGATAACATGATAAGTAAAGAATTTACATGTTCCATAAGATCTACCACGCTCAAGAAGTTACTAAGAACTCCTGCAGAATAAAAGTCATGGTTTTTTTAGAAATGCAAACCTGGCTTTCAGTCTTTTGCACAGCCTGGGGGAAAAAAGCAAAAAAGCAAACCCAAATGCATTTTAAAACGTGTTTAAAAGCAATGACAGAGATTGCTAGCTAGTTAAGATCCTTTAGAATTATTTAGAGTCTCTTGGTCTTGGGCGAAGGGGGGGGGGAGAGAGGTTCTCGTGTACAAAATTTTGTCTCTAAACCATGTACAAAAAAGCTGTATTTTGAAAAAAGTCACCATGTACTGTACAAGTTTTACAAGGAAGAGATCCCATTGTATTCTCTTTAACATTTTTGGCCTTGCTGGCTTGCGTCACATCGTGAGAATGCGTGTGTAAACCTTATACTCTTGGGAATAAAACAACTAAACCAAAAGAAGAACAAGGAGGGGAAAAACCCCACACAGACCTGCCCGAACCCTTAATATCCGTCCGATTCCGAAGCAAAGCCAGAAATACTATCATCGCCATCGGCCTCTCTAATTAGCTCGTTGCTTTCGGAAAAACAGAAGCAGCGGAATCACAAAAGCTCGAATAATGCCCTCTTCCATTTCCTGCGTTGCAGTAAAACCAATCGCCCAACATTTGCTTTTGATTTTTCTCTTGCAAAATGCCAATTATTTACACTGGTCACAGAAGCTTCCGGGGGGGGGGGTGTTTGTTGTTGTTGCCCGTGCTGTTCTGCGCGTCCCTTTGCCTCTCTCAAAGCCTCCACGGGCCCTTCCCCCATCTACACAATGTGCACCCGGCTTTCACAGCAGCTGGCGCCAACGGTGCGCTTGTTTTAGTGGTTATCGTTTTTTAAAAAAAAAACAGTGTCATGCTGAGAGGTTACCAAAAGACTTGTTAAAATTAAAATAATAATAATAATAATAATAATCCACACAGTTTGTCACCTCTCCCAAGTTTGTCAGAACTGGGAACCTAATTACCACATATTAAGACTATCAGAGCTTATCAAAGAAAAACCAACTAACAACTGTATGAGAAAAACAGAACAAAAGACATTATCTTTTCTACCGAAGCCGGGGAGGCAGGGGGAGGGGGGGGAGAATCGATCGTTTAACAGAAGAATAGGCAGAGATTCTTTCTTTTTGAAAAATACTTCTATGCAGAGAGCTCTCGGAAGCCAGACAGTTTTCATAAAAATCCACGGCGGGAACCTTCGGGCTGGCGCTGTCCCCAGCCCAGCAGCAGTGTGATGGGATGAAGGGCCCGATCCAGAAGGCCCGTTTCCTGCACAGTTCACCCCCCTCGCCCGCCCCCTCCCGATATCCAAGTGGAGGGTTTGTGCGGAAGCAGACAGCCCCTCTGCCTTTCGGGGCCAGAGCAAACATTTGCAGTAATTCTGACCATAGTAGAGATACATTTTTTTAAAAGAAACAAAAACACAAAGAATTGGATTTGATTCACAATTCCTGCCCCTAAAGCGATACAGAATCCTGGACTTCTATACACCGCCAACCTCTGTTATCCTGAGTATGTCAATTAAACAGTAATTTCTTCATTAAGAGCGCAGAAGGTTTATAATACAAAGAAAACATCCATATTGCAAAGTTCTTGTTTTACAACTGCACACACAAGTACGGGTGTACATTAGAAATAACAATGTCTGCATATAACAATTTATGTACACTGGCAAAGTAACGTCTCCGACGTTGAGGCGGTCTAGCTTCCCAAGCCTGGACAGTCGAAAAAATAGATACTTTAATCTGGGGGTCGGGGGGGGTGTTTCGGGTCTGAACGGAAGTTCCACGAGAGCCACGTTTGCCTGCGAGTGGAGAGAAAAGGCAACCACGAAGAGGCCGAGGGGAGAGAAGAGCCACGGTGCCCTCCAGGCCTGCCGCCGCAGCGGCCGCTTCGCTTTTGAGCGGGGAGAGGCTGTCCGGGTTCCGAGAAATCCCGCCTCCTCCCTGCCTTCCTCTCCCGCTGGCTTCGAGAGCTGAAAGTTAGACCGGGGGGGACAGTGACTTAAACGCAGGTTTTCTTTGGAGTGAAATATTTTTTCCCCACTGTAGGCACTAGGAAGAACCAAGGCAACAAAGCAGCGTGGCTCAGCGTCTCATGTGGCCCATCTGGTAGCTCTCGCGGGGCCTCTGGCGGGGAGGGGGCTGAGCCGTCGGGGGTGGTCTCCGCCGCTTCAAAGTGCCTGCCGGGCAGGAAAGGGAAGGACACAGCGTTACAAAAGGGCGGGCGGGGGGGGGGGGGGAAGCAGCGCCAAAAAGCTCACAAGCGTTCACGGCCAAGAACTATCTTGCTTGGGGCCGCTCTCCCGGAGGACACCCCGGCCTCCCCGCATCGTACTGGCCAGAGTTTTCAAAAACAAAAGGTGGCTTCCTATGTCCAAGCACAGACACACCGAGGACGCGTTTCGGTCATGTAGAATCACAGAGTCAGAAGGGACCTCCGGGGTCATCTAGTCCAACTCCCTGCACAATGCGGGAAATTCACAAATACCTCCAACCTCCACACCCGCAGTGACTGCTGTTCCATGCCCAGAAGATGGCAAAAAACCTCCATGGCCTGGAGAAAAATGCCTTCCTGTCGCCAAAGCGGCAATCAGCATTTCCCTGGGCATGTAATAAAGGGCCATGAGAACTAAGCACTCAATCGTAGAGCGGGAAGGGATCACACAGACCATCCAGTCCAACCCCCTGCCCAGTGCAGGACCAGCCTAAAGCATCCCTGACAAATATCTGTCCAGCCTCTTCTTGAAAGCTGCCAGTGAAGGGGGGTCAACCACCTCCCTCGGCAGCTGATTCCGCCTTTGAACCACCCTGACCGTGAAAAAGTTTTTCCTAGCATCCAGCTGATACCTTCCTGCATGTCATTTAAATCGGGTCCTCTGCTCTGCAGCCAACTGGGACAGCTCCTTGCCCTCCTCCAAATGACAGCCTTCCAGATATTTAAAGAGAGCCATCCTGTCCCCCCTCCATCTCCTCTTCTCCCAACTAAACATTCCCAAGAAGTCCCTCAGCCTTTCCTCGTGGGGCTCAGCCTCCAGATCCCGGATCATCCCCGTCGCTCTCTTCTGCACCCTCCCGGTTTTGCCCACATCCTTTTTGAAGTGAGGCCTCCAGAACGGCACGCAGGACTCCAGGTATGGCCCGACCAAGGCAGTGTACAGAGAGGGGCTATGACCTCCTGCGATTTCAGTGCTATGGCCCTTTTAATACAACCCAAGCCTGAATTTGACTTATTTGCCATTGCATCACGACCCTTCCTGTCCTCCCTCTCGTGATCTCGCGCGAGCCCCTCTGGAGTGACCCTGGAGAAGGCGAGGCGCTTACCTGGGAGGGGCTTCGGAGGGGGCAGCTTGGGGTTGCTGCTGGGCGTGTGGACACTGCAGATCTTAATGAAGCCGGCCATCAGCATGATCAGCGCGATGCCCATCAGGAGGACTGCCCACCAGTGTGCCTGGAACGGCAAAGGATTGAAAGGGGCTTGGTGCAGGACCAGACCCGGTCTAGGCACGCCCCCCGACCATGACCCGACCTGCTGCTTTATCCCCTTCCTAACAGCTATGCCGAGAGAGAGAGAACACGAACACACGCAACTGGACTAAGGACACCCAAGGGCCACTGGTCCCAGTCAGCCCCACCAGGGCAAGGACACAAGGCTCCCTTCCCTCTGCTCAAAGGGGCCATTTAAGCCTGAAGCCAACCGTGGCTGCAGAACTGGAGAAGGCGAGGTCAGAGGGACCCGGCTCACGCAAGATACAGAGATGGCCGCAGGACCGGTGTCCCGGGAGGTCTCATGAGAAGCAGCAGAGCCACCACGCGAATACGGGCCCCGGCAGTCACCATTTGGCAGGAATGGAAAGCAAGAGCAGAGAGCAGCGGGCGGATCGGAACGTGCCTCTGACTGGGATAAAGGCGAAAGCAGAGAGGGACTAGAACCCCTCACTGGGAAGGAGGAAAGAACCAGCGTCTCAGAGACCAAGTGACAGGACAGAGGCCGATGACCCGAGGGAGCACCTGGCAGGACACAGGGAAGCATTTCCCTGCACTGAGTGTGACCTGCCAAAGAGCTCCCCCGGCTGGGGAGCCAGTTTCAACCAACCATGACTTGCTCCAACCACCTAGTGAGCTTCAGGGTTAAGGAAGGGTTTGAAAGCTATTCAATTCAACCTTCCCCTCATGTCCCCAATCTTTCCATCTACCAAAAACAGGGGCTCTGCAAGACAGAAGCCGGGGCTCCAAGTTCTATCCAGCCTCAAAATTCACCTTCTCTCTTTGGTGTAGTGGTGCAGTGCGCGGACTCTAATCTGGGGGAACTGGGTTTGATTCCCCACTCCTCCACTCACACCTGCTGGATGACCTTGGGCAAGACATAGTTCTGGCACAGCTATTCTTGAAACAGAGCAGTTTCTGTCAAGAGCTCTCTCAGCCCCACCTATCTCCCAGGGTGTGTCTGTTGTGGGGAGGGGAAGGGAAGGGAGTTTGTAAGCCCCTCTGAGACTCCCTTGGGTAGTGAAAGGCAGGGTATAAATCCAATTTCTTCTCTTCTTCTCTCTACGTCGGTCAACCTCTCATTTTCTGAATTGTAGCCAAAGCTATTGCTTTTACTAACAAAAAAAAAATGCGGGTTTGGCCAAATATGACGATTTTCAAATGACCCGAACAAAGGCAGGCTTCAGCGCAACTTACGGCAAAGATCCCATCCTTCAAGACTTACCACGATCCATTCCGCGATGTTTTCGTAGAGCTCTGGGTTAAAAATGGCTTTCTTTAACCTGGCCAGGGGGCCGTCGGCATCCACCAACCGACACCTCATGAAGACGTCGCAGTAGCCTTTAAAGTCGTTGCAAGGAGATCCGGGCTGCAGGGTGATGGTTTTGCTGTTGAAGTGCGCCTTCCATTTATCGGATCCCGTGCTCGCACACGTGTCCGGACTCACTGGGGGGACGGAGAACACAGGGGTCAGGCCGGACAAGAAAAAAGGGAGAGGGCACCAAACGCACGGCGACAAAGTGTCTGAAGAGGACCAACAGAGCAGTTTGTTCTTTAGGGGCCACACCAGTGTTCCCTCTAAGCTGAGTTAGTGTGAGCTGGCTCACAGGTTCTTAGCCTCCAGCTCACACATTTTTGTCTTTGCTCAGGGAGGCTGGCTCCGAGAGCCAACTAATCCATGCCGTAGCCAAATCGCTCGCCGTAGCCAAATCGCTGTGACGCCTTCATGCCGTAGCCAAATTCATACCGTAGCCCAATCGCTCGCTCACAACTTTAATGCCAGGAGCTCACAAAGTAGGATTTTTGCTCACAGGACTCCACAGCTTAGAGGGAGCACTGGGCCACCCCTATGCCAGGACGGAAGAATTTACAACAAGGGCAGGCCGAGGACATTTCGGTACCAGAGGCGAACGGCAACCCCCTCCCATTCCCATAATTCCACTGGGAAGTTCTCTTGCACAAGCTCCACAGAAATAAACAGGACGAATGCAAGAGGACGGGTGTGCATCTTGTGACGGAGAACCTGCTGCTGGGTTGAGCCCCCAAGGCGCAGATCTGTCCCCTCCCCCCGCTGCCTCTGAGTAAAAGCTAAGAGATCTCCAAGGAGGAATAAACCCAAATTCCAAAGTATTTCCAATGCACCACTATCCAAGTCTTTGGCTGGGAAAAAAATATTCCATCTGCAGCTACCCGGATTTAAATCTGCATTTTACATTCTTGACCTTCTAGCACCCAAAAGGGCAGGGCAGGTTAGCCTTTTAAAAACTGACCGAACAAACCCAAAATGTCACACTTCAATCCAACACAGACCCTGGGAAGGGGCCGTGGCTCAGTGGCAGAGCCTCTGCTTGGCATGCAGAAGGTCCCGGGTTCCATCTCCGGCGGCATCTCCAGTTAAAAAGGACCAGGCAGTGGCTGATGGGAAAGACCTCTCTCTCTGAGATGCTGGAGAGCAGCTGCCGGTCTGAGTGGACAAGACCGACCTCAATGGACCGAGGGGGCCTGATTCAACCTCAGGCAGTGTCAGGTGTCCAACAGTGCCGTCTCTGCTCCCTCCTCTCCCGCTGACCCACCGTTTCTGACCAGGCTCTGGAAGGAGCCTGAAGGCGACAAGGCACACCCACCCTGCCACCAGCTCCCCTCCTCGAAGGGCCGCTTACTTTTCTCCATGCAGCAGACGTGGCACAACTCCTTATCGTCCTTTGCATCGGTGCTAGCACAAGTACATTCTTCCAAGCCATACTTCTCACAGATAGAACCGGCACATTGCTGCGGAGGGGGAAAAATAACCATTCTTAACCCAAACATGCTTCACGTATGTCAGTTAAGCAACTAATGCACGAAGAGAGGAAGCCAGAAAGCAGTTCAGGCATCCTGCTACTGAGAGCAACCTGGTGCTGTCCCATAACAAAGAGGGCCTCGGTTGGCTTTGGAAGGTCAGCGTCACACAGAACCGGATGTTTGGAACAAGCACATTCAAGCACCTCAGTAGCAGCCCAGACCTGCCTGTCTTTTTAATCCCCTTCTGCACCACACAGAGGAAAGCGGCCTTTGTGTGGAAAGGCATCCCACAGATATGAACTTTCTCATCCAAGTAAAAATCCATTTTTACTCCTCCTCCTCTTCCAACCCCTCCTGACAGAATCCTAGTGACTGTGGAGGCTGGAGATGTAGCTGCAAAGTAACATGCAAATGACTGAGGCACTGGGGGAAGGGGGGGAAAGCTTGGTTTGAATCTTGCTGGAGAGATGGAGGATGGGAAGCCCGGACTGTATCAGGTTACAGTTCACCTGCAGCAAAGCCCTGTTCGGTCTGCTCCTGAGGAAGGTATGGAAGGCAGTTGGGAAACAGGGGAAGCTACAGCCCCTATAGTTCTCGGCTCAACATGAGGAAGAACTTCCTCCGTGGAACAGGCTTCCTCGGGAGGTGGTGGGCTCTCCTCCTTTGGTGGTTTTCAAACAGAGGCTAGATGGCCACCGGACAGCAATGCAGATTCTGTGACCTTAGGCAGATCCTGAGAAGGGAGGGGCAGGAAGGGTTGCCTCAAGTGCTTAGTTCTCGTGGCCCTTTCTGACATGCCCGGGGAAATGCTGATCGCCACTTTGGGGGTCAGGAAGCCAGTTTTCTCCCGGCCAGTTTGGCCAAGGAATCCTGGAGGCTTTTGGTCATCTTCTGGGCATGGGGGTATGTGTGTGGGGGGAGGTATTTCTGAATTTCCTGCACTGTGCAGAGGGTTGGACTAGATGACCCTGGAGGTCCCCCCCCAACTCTGTGATTCTCCCCCTGCACCTCCTTCCCCAAATCAGCAGAAGATCCACCTGCGGCAGCCTCTTTGACCTTCTGTCTCCAGTCCCCAGAAAATGGGCTGTCAGGATGCCTGCCTAAAGCCCCGAGAGCACCACCCCCTGCCCCGCACCAGCCCACCTCTGCAAATCCCAGTGCGATGGGGATGGAGTGAGACCCGACTCCTACAGTTCCACAGGGCCTGTCAAACGGAGCTCTTCCACCAGGCCTTGAGTTAGGGAGCCGTATCCAACAAGGAAGGCCCTGTGCCCCCGTCAAGGGCCTGCGCTTCGCCAAACCGTAGCAACACCTGCTGACTGTATTTTGTGGTATGTCTGCTGCTATGCCTACCTCTCCATTGTTGCATGAGCTGATAACTGGCCCCCTAAGTCTTGTTTTGATAGCTACACTATGATGGTTGTTTTATTTGTCACATTTTATGTAAGCTGCCCTGAGGGCGGGATATAATCAAATAATTAAATAATAAATAAACTCCAGAGCTTCCTCCACCGACTAAGCCGAGAAAGTGGATGGTTGAGTGTGTGTGTGTGTGTGGGGGGGGGGGGGGGCCTTGATCCTCAGGCAGAGCGAGCAAGTCCCAAGAGGAGAAGGGAGACTTACGCCGCCAATGCAGACTTGCGTATTGCGGTTGCAGTCGGTCAGGTTTGGCTTTGGCTCCGACGTCGGGCAGAAGGACGTGTTGCCGTTGCACCTGCCTTCCTCGGCGCACTCCGAGTCGTTCCGGCACTTGGCCCCTTGCCGCCGGAACTCGCACTGGGGTGTGCAGCAGGGGCCCTGGCTGGGGCTGGAAAGGAAAGGAACAAGTGCGGCGGTGAGAGGCCTCGGCTCTCCTCAGGAGGAGTCACCCCCCCCCGGTCAGGCGGTCACCAGTACAGATCAGGACCAGTGTTCCCTCTAAGCTGAGTGAGTGTGAGCCAGCTCACAGCTTTTTAGCCTCCGGCTCACACATTTTTGTCTCCGCTCGGGAAGGAGGGGCTCCAGAGCAAACTAATTTCTGCAGTGGCCCAATGGCTCGCTCACAACTTTAATGCCAGGAGCTCACAAAGGAGAATGTTTGCTCACGAGACTCCACAGCGTAGAGGGAGGCATTGGTCAGGACCCGACTTCTAATCGGCGCCCACTGCAGAGAGGAGGGGGAACCACCGTCGCTCGAAAGAGGAAGACTTTCCCGTCTATCTAATGAAAAAACCGTCTGTTGCATTTTCCTCCCAAGGAGCTCAGGGTGGCCCACCTGGTGCTTCCCTTCTCCTCTTTATCCTCTCCCCAGCCCTGCGAGGTAGGCTGGGCAGAGCATGTGGGGCTGGCTTGAGGTCGCCCCACGACTCTCACAGTTGAGTGGGGGTTTCCCACTTGCCCCTCCCGGGTCCTTAGTCCAGCACCCACCCCACAACCCCCCACACCGTCCGATCCCGCAGATGGACAGCCCCACCAGGGTTCCCTCTGAAGCTGAGTGTGAGCCGGCTCACAGTGTTTTACCCTCCGGCTCACACATTTTTGTCTTTGCCCAGGAAGGAGGCCTCCAGAGCAAACTAATGCACGCAACGGCCAAACTGCTCCCTCACAGCTTTAATGCCAGCAGCTCACAAAGCAGGATTTTTGCCCACGAGGAAGCACGGATCCCCACCCAGAGCTCTGGGGTGGGAAGGGGACGCAACGGGACAAGGAGTCAGCAAGGACCATGTTTCATCCACGTTACCCGGCCCTGAGTTTGTGGATCCCCTCGGCCCGGCCAGGGCTCCGCGCCAGCCAACCCACCTGCGGGGGCACATGGCGAGCTGCTGGCCTGAGAGGCCTCTTCCTGCCCGGCCCCTCCAGTTTCCCTCCTCCTGGCCGCCAGATCCCTCCCTCTCAAAAGCCCACCCCCTCTGCAAGCCCTCCAATCACGCACGATTTCACAAGCAGGTGGGGTGCAACGAGGAGCCAGACCAGCTGAGCTCCAGAAACCCGCCTGGCCCGGACACGGCCCGTCTCCTCCACTCACAAAGCACCTGTCGTCCCCGTCCCCCCACCGCCCACGCACCTGCACTGCTTGCCCGGCCTCAGCTTGC
This sequence comes from Gekko gecko, assembly GCA_029375565.1. NCBI lineage: Eukaryota > Metazoa > Chordata > Lepidosauria > Squamata > Gekkonidae > Gekko > Gekko gecko. The sequence goes on from JAPDNY010000017.1 coordinate 18,814,105, forward strand.
ACTTCTTCTCCTCGGCCTGGTTGGCGTCGAAGCAGCACTCGTCTCTGCACTGGTCGCTGTAGCCGCAGTCGCATTGCTCGCCCTGCTCCACCAAGCCGTTCCCACAGATGGGCTGGCCGGACTCTGAGAAGCAGCCAGAGACACGCGGAGATCAGCAGAAGCCCCACCCAGACCGCCTGCGGGGATTTTACGGGGCCCATCGGCCCATGACAAGGAGAGGAGACGACTGAGGGGTGATTCCATGGCCATCTTCAAGGACTTGGAAGGTTGTCAGGTAGACGCAGAGGCCCCCAAACTTACTTGGCCTCCCGCCCCCTTTTCAGAAAAAAATGCACTCAACGCTCACTCCCACGCCTGACGTAGACCAACTCAGAACCGGGCAGAGAGCTTTCTGAAACTAACAGTGGCAGCCCATCTATATAATAATATAATAATAATAATAATATACTTTATTGTCATTGTACATAGTACAATAGTATCCTGACCGGTGTCCCCTCTAAGCTGAGTCAGTGCGAGCTAGCTCACAAGCTTCTTAGCCTCCGGCTCACCCATTTCTGTCTCAGCTCGGGAAGGAGGGCTCCACGGATGCAGCAGCCGAATCGCTCGCTCACCACTTTGAGTGCCCAGTCGCTCACAAAGTTGAATTTCTGCTCACAGGACTCCACGGCTTCGAGGGAGCCCTGGTCCCGACCGCAGAGCCAATGGCAGAGGCCTGACTCCACCACTGACTAGTGTCCCTTAGGATGCTTCTGTGCCCTGCTCTTCTCCCGAGAGTCTCGTCATGTGATGCTGGGGAGGAAAAGGAGCTCCGCAAGGGGGGACCCCACAAGGCCTGCTGCTGGTGCTGCTGCTGCGGGCATGGCGGCAGCAACCCACAGATCACTCACCACTGGTTTATTTTACTTATCCACTTGATTTAAGCCCTGCCCTCCCCGCCCAAGCAGGCTCAGGGCAGCCTTCCTGATGATGCGCTTTGCACAAGTTTAAACGAGAGGCCGGGGCGTGCGCGGAGTCACAGGCCTTTTGCTTCCCTGGTGCCGTATTTAAGTCCAGAGAGCCCAATCAGTGACCGCTCCGGTGTGGTGGGTGAAGGGTGGAGCCTCTCGAAGGAGAGATGCTGCACCGGGCAAAGGGCAGGACCTTGACCACGATGGGCCTCCAGACCCATCCCTGGCTCAGACCCCAGGCCCACGTGGCATATGCCCCTCGGGCACCTCGCCAGACAACATCACCCCCGTGCCCTGGAGCCATCTGCTCCCTGCCCAAGCTCTGTGGTGCGGGGGGGGACAAGCTTGCTTAACGTTAAGAGCCACGTAGAATAAACGGCAGATGTTTGAGAGCTGCAAGACATGGACAAATATTACCCACGTGTGTCTTTACTGGAAAATATGCAAATCTGCTTTTTATTAACATTAATTGAGACTGCCAAAAATAAATGTGTTCTCCAAAAAAACCCCCACAGCCCTGTGCCAGCCAGCTTGGCTTGGAGAAGGGATTTAAAGAGACAAATTTGTTCTTCAAGCTGGCCTGTGGGGGAGGAGAAGAAGGAGATTGGATTTATACCCCCTGCCCTTCACTCGGAGTCTCAGAGCGGCTTACAATCTCCTTTCCCTTCCCCTCCCCACAACAGACACCCTGCGAGGCGGGTGGGGCTGAGAGAGCTCTCGCAAGAATTGTCCTTGAGAGAACAGCTCTGAGAGAACTTGTGACTAACCCAAGGTCACACCAGCAGCTGCAAGTGGAGGAGCTGCAAGTGGAGGAGTGGGGAATCAAACCTGGTTCTCCCAAATCAGAGTCCGTGCACTTAAGCACCACACTTCTCCCTGCTCCCCCTTAAGGTTGCTTTCTTTCTCTGCTCCCCCCTGCCTCAAGCCTACCCAGGAAGGGGAACACCGGCTGCAGAAGAGAAGACTGATTGGGGAGGCCTGCCTCCCTTCGCTTCCCCAGCTGCCCTGCCAGGAGCCTCACAATACGTGTGAAAGAGCCGCATGGGGCTCCCGAGCTGCCCTTTGGCCACCCCTGCTCTGCAGCTCCCTCTTGGCCCGCCCGTCAGTTCTTCCTCCCCACGGAACCGGTGTCCCTCTCGGGCCAGAAGAAGAGAGCCCCCTGCCTGTGTAGTGGGGCTGCGCGGGGAGGGCTACTGGGTGCCGCGTGAAGCAACTCCAGTCGTCTGAGGTTCAGGCTGCCCCCGCGAACGCACAGTAAGGCCTGCTTTGCCCCCAACGAGGCAGCTGTGTTGCGGAGCCCGCCTTCTCCCGGGGGAGAGCACTGACCAGGCCCTTGGGGGAGGGGGGCATCCTCTGACAGGGGCAGGAGCCCGGCCTACGGAACGTGACACCCTTCGCAGCAAACAACGGGGACCAGAGCGAGAATCAGGTTTTCCTTTTGTTGGTGCAGAAGCCGCCCTGAGCCTGCTTGCGGGGAGGGCGGGGTACACATCGAATTAACAGATAAACAGAAGTCAGGCCGCTGACACCCAATCTGAGCCGCCCCCAAAGAGAAGCAGCTCAGACCCGTAACTCACAAGAACGACTCGGGGGAAAGACGTACCGACAAAGCAATTGTTCCGCTTCTTTTCCAACACCTGGCTGATGTTCCGAATGCTGCACAGAGAGAACTTGTTGTTGTTCAGCTTGTCGCCGGACGTGGCTCTCGCGTACATGATGTAGTTGCCGTTTTCCTTCTGCCCCAAGTTCTTAGATTCCCCCGGAGTGCACTCCGTCCCAGAGTCGTGCTGCAAGGGAGAGAAAAGGGGAAACTTCCTCATGGAAACCACCTATTTGCTGCCACCGTAGGCGCCCGTACAGTTCGCAGTTGTCAGTAAAATGGGACGGATATTCCCGGCGGGAGGGAAAGAAGAGGAAGAGTCATATTTGCACGCAACTTTTCCTGCAATTAACTTAAAAACTCTTCACAGAACATTAGGCAACTCCATTAAAACTGTTTTTAATCAATGCGCTAAAATGTCTGTTTTTTTATCCTGGCTTATCCATTAATAGCTAATAGGCTGTAATGCCCAGGCCTCATTTATATGCTGTAAACAGTCTGCCTGCGGGTGGGAGCCAGCCTCCCTTTTGAGCAGCGGCAAACCACTCTAGTAAGAGAGAAGACAAAGAAGTTCTAGTACCCCCAAAGTGCTTCGCAAATCCAGATAGGAAGCTCTAAGATCAGCACAAATAAAGGGGGTGTCCTGACTCCGGCACATTTCGTGGTCTGGACGCAAGCTTTCACGGCCAACACAAATGAGCCAAATAAGCCACAACTATCCTTAAGCAGGTGCTAACTCTTTCTGAGGGCTGCGGTGGCTCAGAGGTTAAGACGCCGAGCTGCAGACCGGAAGGTCAGTGGTTCAGCAGTTCGAGACCTGAGTGTCACCAGACGGAGTGGGCTCCCGTCTCTGGTCCCAGCTCCTGCCAACCTAGCAGTTCGAAAGCAAGAAACTGCAAGCAGATAAACAGGAACCACTTCGGTGGGAAGGTAACAGCGTTCTGTGCGCTTTGGCATCTAGTCATGCCGGCCACATGACCACAGAAACGTCTTTGGACAGCGCTGGCTCTTCGGCTTGGAAACGGAGATGAGCACCGACTGGCTTTTGAGCAAGGGAAACCTTTAACTCTTTCTGAAGCATGGACACGCACCCCCATAAATCACACTGAATGCCGCTGAAAAAGCTGGTAGAGAGGCCGGAAAGAAGCCGCTCCAAACTATGCGGAAGGACTTCTGCCGCTTGGACACAGCCAGGCTGTTACTGTGGGTGGGCCTTTATTTATTTTATTCATTTATTTCTCAAATGTATACCCCGCCCTCCCAGCCAAAGCCGGCTCAGGGTGGCTTACATAAAATCAGCATATTTACAATAACACAATGTAAAACATTCAAAACTGTGCTCAAACCAGTGAACAGTGACACAGCAAGCGCTAGTACTGCTGTTGCTCGATCACGGAGGGCGGCCATATCAGCTCTTTCTTCTCATGGCCGGCTCCTAGGTCTGGCCCCGGCTGATGTTCTGGATCCCAGGGGCAGCGGGGCTTCCTATCCTTCAACTGCAAGTTGCTAACAATGTTCACTGCTATTGTTCACTGGTGGCAGCGGCTGCAAAAGCCTGGCGGAAGAGCTCCGTCTTGCAGGCCCTGCAGAATTGCAAGAGGTCCCTTCTGGGAGCTCATTCCACCAAGTAGGAGCCGCCACCGAGAAGGCCCTGGATGTCGACAGCTTGGCCTCCTTAAGACTCGGGAGGGCCAGTCGGTTCTGGGCCCCTGAGCGCAGTGCTCTCTGGGGAATAAGGCAACGGTGTGCCTTCAAGGCAGGAGTCCCCAACCTTCGTGAGCCTGCACGCACCTCTGAAATCCTGACACAGCCTGGCAGGCACTACCACAAAATGGCCGTTGAAGGGCACGGAGACAGGCACAAGATGGCTGCCGCGGCTGGCCTTCAGCCACACGGTGAAGATCCTTGCGCTGTGGCGGCAGACGCTGCCAAAGCATGATTTGTAAAAATCCGCACAACCCATCAAATCCCCAGTGGCCAATCGGAAGCCTTGCTGGGGAAAAGCCCTCCTCGACCCCGACCACCTTCTAAAAACACTCGGCAAATTCTGGGAACGATGTCGGCGGGCCTGAAGGTTACTGGGACAGCATCCCCTCCAGACTCGTGCCGCTGCCCTGGGAGTCGGCCCCAAAACTTGCACAAGACAACACGGTCTCTGCCCTTGTTAATGTTTACCTTGGAGAAGCACACAAAGAAAACTTCAGCCACACCACCAACCGGTCAGGAAAGAAAGAGGGAGACTTTGGAGATTTATTGAACAGGTGCCACTTTCTAGAGGGTGGATTTGCTCCATTGTGCTGGGATAAAACTGAACCATTTGGTTAGGCGGGGGGGGGGGGCTCCTGCTGGCATGCCCCCCCACCACTAGGAGCAAACGTGACTCAGTGCTGCTGACTCAGACAAGGGAGGGAGGGAGGACTTTAGCGAAACTCTGCAGTGCTTCTGAAGTCCAGCGACAACAAACACCCCGTACTCACCGGAGAGCCAAAGTTATGCCCAACTTCATGCGCAAAGGTGATGTGGGAGACTTTGGGAGGGACATGGGAGCCGTAATTCTGAACAGTAATGATGCCGGTGTTCAGAGACTTCTTCTTGCCATCGGAATAAAGTTTGCTCTTTTCACAGATCCCGCCTGAGCTCCCTGCAATTAAAGGGGAACCAGCAGGGAAAGGGTTACGGCAGATGCATTAGGACGCGAAGGAGAGAAAATAGGAGGGATACCCTGCCAATGACACAAATGCCACAATAACCATTTTTTTAATCTGAATCATCTTTAGGTTTATCAAGAACACCTTTATAATAACCTGGCATAATTTGCAAAGAGCAACGCTGACAGTAAAGATACACGGTCATGAATCGCTAGAGCACTGGAGACCCTTTTCAGCAGAAAGCATCTCCTACAACTAGCTCGTCCCAAGGCACACAATCCACCACCACAGAGAAGTACGGAGCCATTTCAACTGTGTGCGTAACCGGCCGGCACACGAGAGAAGGCCTTATATTGGAAGCCACCTTGATTGCTGCAGGGGTGAAAGGCGCTAATAAATGTCTTAAATAAGTAAATACCTTTGCACGGGCTATACTTTTGGATAGCCTCAGGGCTTTTTTGAGGGGTGTGCCAGAACGCTCAAGAGGGAAATGAAGTTTTCCATCTGTGGTCCTGAAAACACACAGGACTCTTAAAATGTTTCTAAAAGAATTTCGTTGAAGAGGTTCTGGAACTCCATTCCGGCACATTCCCCCAGAAAAAAGGCCCCGGATAGCCCAGAAGCTCTAGAATACCTTTGTGGTGGGAAGGCGAACCCGTTTTGTTTTCGTAATGACCCCTGACCCTGAAGATTCTTCTCTCTGCCACAGGAGAAATGAACCGACATCGTGTGACCCCCCACCCCAAGCTTCTTCCATAGATGGCATCCAGTTTAGACACCGTCAGGATACGTGAGAAGACTCGTGACCCAAGCCGGAAGAGTTTCTTTCAGACCCCCTTCAAGCTGTTCCTGGGATTTCACCACCCTGAAGAAGTTTGCTATCATGTGCAAACATCGCTTCCACGCTTTGTTCTCTCTTTCGGCTTTCATGTAGCTGGACTTCCCTGACAATCTCTGCCCTTGTTCTCAGCTTGCAGAATTCTGCAATCAAGACAAGGCAAGAACTTCTAAGGAGATAAACGGGTAGCTGCATGTGCTGAAGACACGGCAGGAGAAAGGGAAGGTTGGCCAAGAATTGGGCAACACTTCCAAGTAACTTCAGCAGTTCGACTTCAGAGTCCGAGGAAGGAGCAGCAGCACCCCAGACACGAAAAGTGAAGAAGAAGAAGAAGTGCAAGGAAGAAACATTTACTCTGGATTACAAAAGATTTGAACTTAGTGTTAACTAAACTCTATTTAACAGAGGTTTGAGCTCTCTGTTTTCTTATTTTCTATTGCTATTGCAGGAGTGATTTATGTAACCTAATGCAAAATTCTTGTCTTAAGTTAATGATAGTGTTTTCCTTTGTACCGTTACCCTTAGGTAGTAGGATGTCGTTTATAAAATCAATAAAATATTTTATATATATATAAAAGCCAGTTTGGTGTAGTGGTTAAGTGCGCGGACTCTTATCTGGGAGAACCGGGTTCGATTCCCCACTCCTCCACTTGCACCTGCTGATGTGACCTTGGTTCAGTCACAAGCTCTGGCACAGCTGTTCTCTCAAGGACAGTTTCTGTCAGAAGTTCTCTCAGCCCTGCCTACCTCCCAGGTTGTCTTTTGTGGGGAGGGGAAGGGAAAGGAGTTTGTAAGCCACTCTAAGACGCCTTTGGGCAGTGAAGGGCGGGGTATAAATCCAAACTCTTCTTCTTCTTCTTCTTCTTCTTCTTCTTCTTGAGGTCCTGTGATCTTTAGATTTTAATATCCCCTCGAGCCTCAGTCTCAAGCGTTCAAATGGCAGACACTTCATTTCTGCAAACAACTGAGAAGTCTAAGAATATCCACCGATCCAGGAAAGAGGGTGAGTCATTCTTCACAGTGTATTTGCAGAGGAACAGGGCTTTGGGAAGTCTAGGCTGAAACCATGGAGGGACTAAAATACCAGTTAGGCGAGGCACACCCATGGTGGGGATCCCGCAGCGTTCCAAGATCGTCTTTCTGAGAACAAGAAAGAATCCTGATACACGTGTTTGTGTGTGCGCACTGGTGGTCTTGTAACCTACAAAACAGTGGAAGGGGAGCAACAGGTATTGCCGACTATTTTATTTTTAAAACGAACGCTTCCCAAAGGAGCACTTCCCTACGGATCGTCTGCAGAGAAAGCAAAGTGAGCCGTGCCAAAAGGAAGGAGGTGCCCTGAAGCTCTTTAGCGAAATGACCTTGGGCCAGCGATGAGACTTGTCTGTTCCTGTCCCCCGGCCTTCTGGAGACGGAAGCCACAAAAGGAAAGGGGGCCGCAGCACCCGTCTGAAGGCTCATACTGAAACACTGTCACGCACTGAGACAAACGGGAGTCCCCTGTTGGAGGCAGGCTTCCCGAAGTGCAAACACGCTCCGCCATTCCCCCACACCCACCTGCAGGAAGAAAGACGGCAGCTGTTGGTAAACAAATAGGAGGACCTCTACCTAACCTGTATCAATAATCCTCATCTTGATCTTGTAGATGTCTTTCTCCCGCTATGCCTCCTCCAAACCCCATTCCCGCCCCTGGATCTGTATGAAATAGTACAGAATATCTGCTGCCAACATTCACGCAGCGGAAGGGACTGGATTCCTGTCTGGTGACAGATGGTATTTCCTCCAACAAGCAACGCTGGTGTTGAAAAGAGATTGATTCTCTTGGTGTGCCGCACTTGACCAGGCATGAGCTGCAGCACTTTTGTTTTGGCCGGAGAGACCGCCATGGCAAGCCTCCTGGAAAAAACCCTCCCCTTGTCCTTCACGCAACATTTTGATACGGAGAAAAGCCACTGCCTGCCTCTATGCAGTGACCCTGGTATTCCTCGGCAGTGTTCCACCAAAATACTAACCAGGGCCGACCCTTCAAGGCGTGCGCCCGTGCACACACACACACAGCAGGGAGAGGAGCTCCACGCTCCAATTTCAGAGCTGTTGGCTGCAGCAGAAGAGCTAAATTCAAGTCCAGCAACACCTTAGAGGCCCACAAGATTTCGGGGGTATGAACTTTCAAGAATCAAAGTTCCCTTCATCAGAAGAGAGAAGAAGAGATTGGATTTATCCCCCGCCCTCCACTACCAACGGAGTCTCAGAGTAGTTTACAATCTCCTTTTCCTTCCCCTCCCCACCCTGTGGGGTAGGTGGGGCTGAGAGAGCTCTGAGAGAACTGTCCTTGAGAGAACAGCTCGGAGAGAACCTGTGACTGACCCAAGGTCACACCAGCAGCTACATGTGGAGGAGTGGGGAATCAAACCCGGTTCTCCCAGATATGGAGGAGTGGGGAATCAAACCCAGGCCACGCTCCTAACCACTACATCAAACTGTCAGATACAGGTACTTACACCTGATTTACTACCTGCTTATGTGTGTGGAAGGGAGCACTGGCTCTCGAATATCTTGTTGGTTTTTCAGGTGCTCCTTGAATCTAGCAATTGAATCTAGCAATTTCAGAGTCTGAATCTAGCAATTTCAGAGTTGTAACTCTAGAAGGTTCTGAGCAACTCTGTGCAGGCACAGAACCCGTGGGTGGCCTTGCACAGAGATCATGGAGGAGAAGAGATGTTCTTCATCCTTCCAAACGCTAGTCAACCACAGGGCAGAAGAGAGCTGCGAATGCACCGAGCCGCATGTATGGCCCATGTTGCTCAGCAAGCTGCTCCCCAGCGATACGAGCAGGTTCCCCTGGGCTTGCCAGCAGAAAGGCTTTTTGATCCGAGATGTCCAGCCCGGACTTTCCAAGCACCGCCGCCTACGCCCCAGCATGTCAAGTCTGCTTACCTGACGGTGCTCCGACCCAGGCCAAGCCAAGGACACCGTCATCAAAGTCCCGGTCCGTGAACACGTAGGCCAGGCAATAGTCGTCGTGGTTCTGCTCCGAATTGAGCTCCAGGAACTTCTCCACGCCGATGTTGGGGAACCGGAAGGGGTTGGAAGGATCTTTTTCGTCTTGCGTGGTGTTGATCTACAAGGAAGAGGCGTGATGTCAGACAAGGCGCTCGACGGCCGGGTAAAAAAAGCCTTCTGGAGATTCTCGCTGCAGGTAGGGGCCCGTGCCTCAAAGCCCCAAATCCCAAACGTGGCACGCATTACTCTCTTTGTTAAATTTATTTTATTTTCAAAATGAACATAACATCATCTGTAACACAAACCTTATCTTCCAGAGACAGGGACCAGCATAGAACAGATACAATATAAGCTTAAGCCAACAGAGCCAATAGTGCAAATAGATAAAGTGTTAATTAATGTACTTCATTAACGAATTACAACTAACCTCAAATAATCATCTAACTTTAGATTATCTGTGCCATCTTGCTGTTTAAACTTCCATTTCATAACAGGAGCCCATTTTTCCAATACATATGAATTATTTACCCGAGAATCACGTTTTTGAATATCATCTGTTATCTTCTCCATAATAAAATAGGGGGATTATCATCTTTCCATTTTTTTTAGCTATAGTGCTTTTTGCTGCCATGACCACTGTCATTAATTAGTCTTGTTTTATTTTAGGAATTTTCATATTCTCCCAAATATTAAGTAGAATTGATTCTGGGTTTGCTGGAATTGTGATCCCTGTTATTTTAGCAATTTCCAAAATAGTTTCCCCCCCCAAAATCATTAATAACTCTGCAAGTCCACCAATCCGCGCATTACTCCATTTCACAAATCAATTGATCGCTTAATGACTCGGGTGAACCGAACGCATCCATCGCAAAACTTTCTCAGGAGATGGCGTGAAGGCCCCAGAGTTTGACTTGCGATGGCCATTTCGAGGCTGCACTCAACGCTCAAGGCTGCACTCAACAACAGGCCAGCAGGCAGGCGTGGCTGGACCTACTGCCCGGACACCTATGGGACAACAGCAAAGGCTGGTGGTGCCTAAACACACTCCCGTGCGCAGGAACCAGTATGAATGAGAGGGAGGAGTGAACAGATGGAAGGGGCCGGGCGTTTTATCCCCTAAGCAATGTTCCTTCTAAGCTGAGTTAGTGTGAGCTAGCTCACAGTATTTTAGCCTCTAGTTCACACATTTTTATCTTTGCTCAGGAAGGAGGGCTCCAGAGCAAGCTAATTTATGCAGCAGCCATGTCACCTGCTCACAACTTTAATGCCAGTTGCTCATGAAGTAGAATTTTGGCTCACAGGACCACAAAGCTTGGCGGGAGCATTGCCCCTAATGCGACAAAAGGGCGGGGGCACAAAAGACCCTAGACCGGAGACAACGGCAGTGATTTTTCAACCCCACTGGGGCTTGAATTAGTCAGCCAGATCCAAGGAACTCAGAGCAGCACTAGGTGAGATACTTCCAATTTATTCTCCCCTCCCTCCCTTTAAGGTAGGCTACACTGAACAGGAGAGGCTGCCACAAATCCCCTCTTGGGCCAAACTGGGATATCCTGACCCAAGCCCAAAACCATATCCCACCATTTGGGATTTCCCAACAATCCAGGTCTTGTGTTGTGATTTACTTGAAGCCACTGGTCTTTCCCCCCAAAACAGAGGAGAAGTACCCGGATCTTTGTATCCCAGAACTGCAAAGAGGCACACCTGGGCAATTTGAGCAGGGAGGCAGCTTTATTCGGCAGGCGAGAAGCTAGCCAGAGCATGCCAGTAATGCTGCCGGAAGCCCGGGATCCAGTCACGGGATACCTACCCGTATTCGTTTCACCATAAAACTGATGTTCCGGATTCCTGAAAAATCTGTTGACTGGTAAATCGTGTCGATTGCTTTAACGTGGCTTGATATCTGAAAGAGGGGAAAGCATGCAGATGCTGACGAGAGTGTACAAGAGCAGGTTCTCTAGATTGACTCCCAGAAGCAAGGAAAACAACTCTCGTTAGGCTAACTGGAGGGTGTCCAGGAGTGCCCCGGGACTCTCAGTGCCTTGGCAACGATCACCAGACTACAGCGTGGGAAGTCTTGAGTCAAGCCAGATATTCTGTGGCTTAGAAACACAAACTTTTAAGAGTAATATTAAAGAGTTGCAGAGTGCTAATGGCCTGCGTTGTTGAGGGCAGGATCTGAGGGAGGAAAGAACAGCAAAGGCCTTCCTCTCCCAGTTCTGTTTGTTGCAGGATCTGTGCCCAAGGACACCAGCCACTCCGCGGGCCACACGACAACTCTCGGCAGTGGGAAGGGAATGGGGGCGGCCACGCGCTGGCCGTTCTCTCAAAGCGCATTCGGGATCTTGGCCGAGGCAGATATCCCAGTCCCCTCTCCCATCGACAAGATTTCAAACTTGGAATTCCCAGCCAAAACGCGCAGGGCGGTAATTAAGCAGCAGCTCTGCCTTTCGCAGGCGTCCTCATTTGCAAGAAGACTGATTGATCTCAGCGAAATATCACTTTTTTTTTTTAACCACACTCTGGAATATCATCTGTTCTAGAGGCGCGTAAACTGCCACGTTTTACATCCATAAAACCTAAGCACTGTATTGACTCTGCTGCCGAGGAGACGCTGGCTGCCGAAAGTAGGAGGAGAACGGTTTGTGTGCTTCTAGTATGAAAGGCACTGCATTGCCTAAAACCACCCGTTACAGGCGGTTTTTGGAGGAGCTGGGACAGCCGTTTCAGCACCGCCGCCGGCACAAAACGCGCTTGCCTTTCAAAGGCAGCCGGCGCCTGCAGCCGCAACCCACACGGCTCTCACCTGTGCAATCACGGCTTCCCTCGTGCCGTAATATCTGAAGAAGAGGTGGTCCGTCTGGATGTATAGCTGGCAGGTGTTCTTCTCTGCCTGCGTGGCTCGCTTCCTTCTCAACCGCTCGGGGCCCGGGCCGGTGGGTTCTTCTAAAGGTTTCTGCAGCACACAAAGGCAAGGACCCGGTCAATTCTAAACTGTACTTTTCTACATTGCCTTTCGGTTCAAAAGAATATGGAAGAACGGGACTGTGGACACAGGTGAAAGGCTACGGACCAGCCACACCCCATGTGGAACTCTCCATGTTCCGCGGCAGTAAACCTCGGAAGCGCAACGCCATGAGGCAACATCAGGCAAAGGCTCCAGTCTCTATGCCCTGTTGTTGGCCTTGTCAGCTAGCCTATTACTTATCATATGCTAGTGTGTGTGTAGTATAGCCAGGGGATCCTAAGATTGTCTGGCAGCCAGAAGTTCTAACTCTTTAGTATTATACACCACTAGGTGGCGAGCTAGACTTGTTTTTGAGGCAAGAGACATTTCAGCCATACATAAGAACATAAGAGAAGCCCATGTTGGATCAGGCCAATGGCCCATCCAGTCCAACACTCTGGGTCACACAGTGGCCAAAAATGCCAGGGGCCATCAGGAGGTCCAGCAGTGGGGCCGGGACATTAGAAACCCTCCCACAGTGGTTTGCCATTGCCTGCCTCTGTGTCACAACCCTGGTATTCCTTGGAAGTTGCCCTTCCAAATACTAGCCAGGGCCGATCCTCCTTAGTGTCTGAGATCTGACGAGATTGGGCTAGCCTGGGGCTGCTTTTTTTTTAATTCAGGGGGCCTTTAAATAAGTGGGGGGGGCACCCCGCACAGACACCCCCACACTCCCTCAAGGGAGTATCACAAATAAAAAAACAGAAAGCCAGGCAGCCTGGGCTGGATGGGAAGTCGGGGGGGGGGGGCAGGCCCCGAGACGCCCCACTGTAGCTACAGGCTTGGTCTGGGCTATCCAGGTCAGGGTGGGGCCAAAGCTTTTAATTCCCCAAAAACCCTCTCTCTCTTCCTCAGGATCCTCTAGCACTAAATCCCAGATGCGCCTCTGCAGGCCTGAACTGGACTGGCTACCTGGAACTCCTTCACCCTCGACTGGACTTTGTTAAACCTGCTCTCTGGAACCTCTGGCTTTGGACTGGACTCTGACTGCTCGCTCTCTCTCTCCCTGCCCTCCTTGCCATACCACCCTTGATACTGGAGGAAAGAGCTATCCACCGTGACTAGCAGCCACTGATAACTCCATCCTCCACGGCATGTAAGGCCTACAGTGAAGACGTAACAACCAAGGGTCCACAAGCAGATGAAGACAGACATGGGATAGAGCAGGTCGAGAAAGAAGTCCTTTTCTCCCTTTCTCACAAGACAAGAACTCGTGGGCACTCCATGAAATTGCTGAGCGGTCAGGTTAGAATGGATAACCTTCTGCACCCAAAGAGGGATTAAACACGTGGAATTCACTGCCACAGGAGGAGGTGGCAGCTACCAGCATGGACAGCTTCAAGAGGGAATTAGATAAGCATATGGAGCAAGGTCCATCGGTGGCTTTTAGCTACAAGGGATAGATAGGAACTCTGGGGCAAGGGATGTTCTGTATTCTTGGTGCTTGAGGTGGGGGGGCAGCAGTGGGAGGGCTTCTGGTGTCCTGGCCCCACTGCTGGACCTCCTGAGGGCCCCTGGTATTTTTGGCCGCTGTGTGACAAGAGTGTTGGACTGGATGGGCCGCTGGCCTGATCCAACACTGGCTTCTCTCTTATGTTCTTATGAAGAGATCAAATCACACGGCTCTCCCCTGGCATCTTCTCTACCCCAGGGTCCAGGCGGTCACGCTCCATCCATGGGAGCTGCAGGCCTGCAACTGTTGGTCACACGAGAGGCCGAATCTACAGAGAAGGAGTCTCCGTGGTGGGCCTTTAACACGTAGAGGGCAGCTAGGGTAAGTAGGCTACGAATGATCTGCTAATTCTCACAAAGTTATTGACAACAGTGCGCTGCAACCCTTGGCTCGTATCCTCCGCGATGGCTGTCACTTTCGACGGGAGACTGGATCTGACACGGCCTCTGCGCTACCCATGATCACAACCGCTTGAGGCGAGGCGTGCTTGTCCCATCGCCACACTTGCTCGTGCAGCGGCTTGGCTCTCGAGAACGTCTGCCTCCAATTAATCTGGCACACACGCAAAGTTTATCCAAGGACTAGGAGGAAATAAAGCGAGCTCACGAGCCAGCGGAAGGCATGAATGAAATTTCAATGAAGAAAGACACGTTTCTGCAGCCAGGGGCCATTCGTAGCCAAGTTTTTAGGGCTGCTGCTGACAGGGATTTAGACCGCCCTTAAGAACCTGCAATTAATTTTTTAATAGAAATCAGGAAACCTAATAAAATCTCCTCGGCCAATGGCGTCCGTGTTCTCAGCTCTGTAAAAGCCTTCAAGGACTCAACGATCTTAAGATGAGTACAACACGGGAAAAGTGGCTGGGTTCCAAAGATCTTCACCCACCAACCCCGCTTGTCTACGGGGGCTCCTGCTTCTCTCCAGCTGCAGCCTCCGTATGAAGAACATCAGAGAAGCCCGTGTTGGATCAGGCCAGTGGCCCCTCCAGTCCAACACTCTGTGTCACACAGTGGCCAAAAATACCAGGTGCCATCAGGAGGTCCAGCAGTGGGGCCAGAACTCCAGAAGCCCTCCCACTGTTGCCCCCCCAAGCATCAAGAAGACAGAGCATCAGTTGCTCCAGAGTTCCTGTCTATACCTTGTGGCTAATAGCCACTGACAGACCTCTGCTCCATATCTTTATTTAATTCCCTCTTGAAGCCGTTCATGTTTGTAGCTGCCACCTCCTCCTGTGGCCGTGAATTCCACGTGTTAATCATTCCTTGGGTGAAGAAGGACTTCCTCTTATCCATTCTAACCTGACCGCTCAGCAATTTCATGGAGTGCCCACAAGTTCTTTTATTGTGAGGAGAAAAGGACTTCTTTCTCTGCCTGCTCTGTCCCATGCATTATCTTATAAACCTCGATCCTGTCAACCCTCAGCCGTCGTTTCTCCAAGCTAAAGAGCCCCAAGGGCTTTAACCTTTCTTCATAGGGAAAGTGTTCCAACCTTTTTATCATTCTAGTTGCCCTTTTTCTGCACTTTTTCCAATGCTAAAATATCCTTTTTGAGGTGTGGTGTATGGCTAAAGGGAACTTTCGGAAGTAATCCCAGACAATGGCGGGGGAAAGGGGGCGGTCAGCTGTTAAGAAAGGAAACGATAAGGACCCCCAAGCTCTTAGCCATGCCCTCAAGCAGCTGCTTGGATCCCGGCTCACGGTTGCAAGGAACCGGGTGTGGAAAGGGGCAAAGAGGACAGCAGCAGTGCTTCACCAGGCAGATACATCAACTCCCAAGACAATTTCTACCTGGTTTGCTGGCTCTTCCACACCGGTCATTTGGTACCTCTTCATCCTTTCAAACACAGAATGGTCCGCACAGCCACCCTGCGGTCCGTATTTATGCGGGTATCCTAAAAAAATGCAAACCAAGTTTCTTAACTTTAATTTAAAAAAACAGAAGGGGGGAAAAATCAGCAAAATAAAAATACTGGATCTTCTGAGCTGTAACAGCCCGCGCTTTTGCAAGAAGTTCTACTTCAGATTACTTTAAAAAGAAAATACAAAAGAAGAGACCGGACTTCAGAGGAGCTCAAGGAAAAAAGCCATTTGTGTTTTGATCAGCAATAGATTCCGACACATACAGAGTCCCCCCGGACTGCCTCTAGTATATTTCTCGCTTGGGAGGGGAAGAAGAAGAAGAGATTGGATTTATCCCCTGCCCTTCACTACCCAGAGGAGTCTCAGAGCGGCTTACAAACACCTTTCCCTTCCCCTCCCCACAACAGACACCCTGTGAGGTTGGTGGGGCTGAGGGAGCTCTGAGAGAAATGGCTTTTTCAAGAACAGCTCTTGTCAGAACTACGGCTTGCCTAAGGTCATCCAACCAGGTTCAAGTGGAGGAGTGGGGGAATCAAACCTGGTTCTCCCAGATTAGAGTCCGCGCACTTAACCACTACACCAAACTGGAAGACATATCAGCAAGCAGGTGCGTATGAGTGAAACCCGCAACACCACAAGGACACCTGACAGGCCTGGTCTTTCCGTGACTCTTAGAACCACCACTAAAGATCCAGAGTTACCTGCCGTTTCCTGGAGGCTCATCGGATTTGTCGTAGTAGCTCTAAAAAGCCAGGAAAACCCTAATGAAGCATCCACCTCTCCCCTACGCCTTCACACGGCGCATGCTTAACTAAACCTGGAATTATTTACAAGCTGGTTTTTAATGTAAAAGAACGCTTCTGGCAGCAGTCTGGTGATTACTGGGACTCATAACAACAAGCCCCCCCCCAATATCTGCAAAACTGAGATGCCGACGGAAGGCAGGAGCTGCGTAAATGGAACTTTAAGCAGCATCGGAGCTATAGTGTGTGCCCCGGGCAACCGAAAGTGGTCTGGAACCACATTCTCCACCTTTGCCTGCAAGAGACCCAGGAAGAGACTCTCCAAGGGGTGCTGGTGGTCTGCTTTTCCACTGCTTTTTTACACCACACCAAACACCACATGTGATTGGATTACCACTGCGGGGGGGGGGGCTTACAACTTTCGCTAGCCTCACACTCACAAATCTGATGGCAAATTCGGAGAAGAATGTTTTGAAATACGTCAGCCTCTCCACTCAGGCTATGCCCGACAAAGAAACTGCAACCTCCTCATACAGTGGCTTGGTCTCACCACCGCACAGGACGGATGCTCGGTCGGGGATATTCACTGCCAACAGAGCTGGCCCATAAAGTCCTCCCCGTCGAAGCCCGCCCACTAAACCGTGGTGCCATTTCCAGTCTCCACGCCCCTAACGGGAAGAGTTGCAACAAGCAAGCCTGTACTGCATTCTAGGGGATTAAAGGTTTACAGGGGCTGTTCTCTCCTCGGATGAGCCGGTCACTTGGTAAGTCCTCTGAGGCCAGCCACGGCCAAGAACTGGGGGAGAGCTGAGAACGACGTCACATCCTGGCAGCAGACTGCTTCGATCACAGGGAAACCTGATGGAACCGTGTCCTCGGGAACCCAAGGCAGGCTCACCGGGCAAGGAAATAACTGGTAATTCTGCCTACTATGGGTGGGGCCACTGATCACATTGTTGGGGGAGAAAAAGGGAGGAGGAGGAAGAAGGAAGAAAGAAAAGGAGATTGGATTTATACCCTGCCCTTCACTCGGGAGTCTCAGAGCGGCTTACAAACTCCTTTCCCTTCCCCTCCCCACAACAGACACCCTGTGAGGTAGGTGGGGCTGAGCGAGCTCTTTCCAGAACTGTCCTTGAGAGAACAGCTCTTGTCAGAACTGTGGCTTGCCCAAGGTCATCCAGCAGGTGCAAGTGGAGGAGTGGGGAATCAAACCCGGTTCTCCCAGATTAGAGTCCGCTGCACTTAACCACGACACCATTACTGCGTGTTGCAAAAGCTAGACTGTCTCAGACAGGGGTCCCCCTGACCTTTTTAAGCCTCTGGGCCCCCTTGGAATTCTGGCACAGGGTGGAAGGCTGGGAGCAACCACAAAATGGCTGCTGTGGGAGGTGGAATCAGCTACAAAATGGCCGCCACAGGAGGCAGAGATGACCACACAGTGTGAGGTGATGCCGAACTCATCAATGTTTCAGGCAGAAGCCGTGCTGAACAGGCTGCCTGGTAAGATACTCACAGTAAAGATCCTTATGCTGCTGTTGCTAAAGCAACTTGTTAAAAAAAACCTTCCCAAGCGGTCTGATTTCCAGTGGCCGCTCACAACAGCCCTACTGGGCAAAAGTCCCATCTGGCTCTGCCTATTTTCAAAAAAGAACTGGTGAGCACCGGGGAAGACGTTGGCGGGCACCGTGTTGGGGACACCCCCCACCCCCCGGGTCTAAGAGATTTTAATCTGGAAAATTAGCGCAGATGAGGATAAGACCCCGTCAAAGAAGCCGACACTCCATTCAGAAAGGGCATGGACTAAGATCACGATGCACAGCGTACCTGGATCTCTGATGAGATCTGCCCATTCATGGCCTTCGCTACGCCCAAACCTGATAAAATCAAATCTGCACCTGAAATTCCAGCCCAGCAGCTCTCTGAGTGTGCTGAAGCACGTTGACGGTTTTGACATCTGCTACAGAATGTCCACGGTGCCCAAAGGGCTCCCCACACCCGTTTCTGACAGTGCCCATTTCTCATAACTGCCTTGGGTCTATTTCCCACTGCAAATGGTAGGAGGGCACGGTGGACTGTAGGTAACTCATATTGCGTTGAAGAATGTCGAGATAAATGACCCCTTGGTGGCAGGCCCGTAGCTACCGTGGAGCCCGGGCCCCACCAGTGGTTTTTGCGGGGGGGGGGCAACCTTCCCCTCCCCCTCCCTTCCCCTGGCCCCCTCCCCTCAATCGATCGCTTCTTCTCTCTCCCCCCGGCTCTAGATGGCCAGGCTCAAGGTGAAGCCAGCCCCAGCCCAGGCGAGCAGGCGGGCGGTGGGGTATGGCCCTGGGTCGGCTTCTGCTGGACTGGGCTGGGTGGGACGGGGCCTGGTTCAGAGCTTCTCGATGGATGGCACTGCGATTTGTGCCCACCGCGGGCAAGGTGGGAAGGAGGCAGGGGACCCCCGGTGGCTTGGAGCAGTAGCCACGCCACAACAGGGGGGGGGGCACTAGCTGGAGGCACCGGGCCGTTCCCCCCAGGTAAGGAAGAGGCCACGCATGGCATCGGGACAACGACAGTGAACCGCTTGCCCCACACACCTCCCCCCCCCATGGCCCCCTGAGCAAAAGGTTGCTAGCTACGGGGCTGCTTGGGGGTATCCTTGGGTCCTGTAACAGGTAACACTTCTCTGGGGGCCAGGTGAAAAACAGCCATTCTCTGACAGAGCGGCATGCCTCAGGATCCTAATGGTGCCGGCAGTCTGGTCGGACCACTGCAAGGTTCGGTAAATCACGGCTCTGCATTTTGAACGTGCCGTGGCAGGCTGCCCAGGAACAAAGTGCCTGGCAGGCAGCACAGGCCCCGGGGCCCAGCAGTCAGTCTCACCTGGGTGGAGCCGGGCGGGACCGAGGGCAGACAGGCGCAGCAGCCTCAGCAACAGGGCAGCCTGTGCGGCCTGGCCCCGGGGAAGCTCAAAGGGTATGGGAGGCAGGGAGCCAAGCCTCTGGGCCCAGGTGCTTTGAGGTGAAGCAGGGAACGGAGGAGAAGAGGGCAGAGCTTCGCCCAAGGGCCAGGTGCGAAGCTGGGGCTATAGAAAGGGAGGAGGAGGAGGAGGAGACTGGATTTATACCCCACCCTTCACTCGGAGTCTCAGAGCGGCTGACAAACTCCTTTCCCTTCCCCTCCCCACAACAGACACCCTGTGAGGTAGGTGGGGCTGAGCGAGCTCTTTCCAGAACTGCTCTTTCAAGGACAGCTCTTGTCAGAACTATGGCTTGCCCAAGGTCATCCAGCAGGTGCAAGTGGAGGAGTGGGGAATCAAACCCAGTTCTCCCAGATTAGGGTCCGCGCACTTAACCACGACACCAAACTGGCTGGCAGGAAGAGAAGGCAGAAGTAGGAGGCAGGTTGCAGCATTGTGGCTCTTCTCCTGTGCCATGCAGGGCAACCCCGAGGCGGCTGAAGTGAACCCCACACCTTCAGGGGTCTGGATTTATGAATAAAGCAAACCTGCACAAGGAAACAGTGACTGGGCCCCCGTGGGGTCTCAAGGCCCCATGGACTCCAGATACGATGTCCCCCTGCCCCCGGAGGTGCGCTACACAGTTCAATCCCTGCCCACCTCAGCCCTTGCAGGTGAGAATTCAAGGGAAGAAGCCTTCTCATCCACACTTCTGGACACCTTATCTCTTGCAGCAAGGCTTTATGTATGCAGACGACCACGAGAAGGCCACGTAGCCAATGCCCCCTCTAAGCTGTGGGGTCTTCTGAGCAAACATTCTATGGAATCAGGGGGCTGAGGGCGTGCCTGATCACGGTGCAGGGGAAGCCAGGAGGGCGGGGGCCAAATATTGCTTCGCACCCACTCCCCCCCCAAGTGGCAGGTGATTCCAGGGCACCGGCAACCAACGCTCCCTCTATGCTATGGAGTCCTGTGAGCAAAAATCCTACTTGGTGAGCTCCTGGCATTAAAATTATGAGTGAGCGATTTGGCTGCTGCATAAATCAGTTGACTCTGGAGCCCTCCTTCCTGAGCTAAGACAAACATGTGTGAACCGGAGGCTAAAAAACTGAGCTAGCTCGCACACTAACTCAGCTTAGAGGGAACACCGCACGTAGCATACTGCTTAACTGTGAAATGTTGCTTTGGTTACTGCTTAAACCTCTCGTTTGTCCAAGGAGAGCTGAACTAACAGGATAACTTCAAATAGGCTGTGCCTCGAATCCAATTACAGCCTTAATCAGCCTCGTGAAATGAAGATCATGTGATAGCAGCTGATGCAAACTGAGTATTAGCGAAGGCGAGGGGAAGGTTGATTTCCAGAAAGGTGCATACGGTTTTCCTGGAATCCAATGATTCCTATGACGAAAGGGGGGGAGAAGAGGAACACAGGGGAACCAGTGAATTCTGTTCTCAATTATATTTAGGGGAAGGGTGGGTGCAAGGGTAAACCTTGTTCCGAGGACACTGCATTCAGGGAGGGGAAAAAAACCAGAGGCCTGCTGAACTAAAACCAAAGGAATTAAAAGCTCTAGCCCGGTCATCGTCTCAGGAAATCTACCAGATGTCATCTGTTCTACACTAAATTAGGTTAATGTCTACCACCTACTTCCCAATACGTATTCGGAAACAACGATACAGCATCAGAAACTGAAAATGCCTATAAACAAAACTTCCTTTTAAAAAAGTGAAACTGTGAAAAGGGGAGGTCAGAATCCAGTGAAGTTTAAAAAAAGAAGAAGAAGAAGAAGCAGGTCTCTGGTCTGGAGAAAAGACAGGTGTCAGGCTAAAGTGCCACCATTGGCTTAGCCAGTTTGGGCCAAGCGGCTAGGGATCAGTTTCATCCCCAAAATGTCATCCCAGCTTCAGGCTGTGTGCTGGCTGGAGCTAGCTGACTTCAGCCTCTGATCCGAACACGTAACCAAAGGTGAGTCTAAGAGGCTTGTTTCAGGGTAAAGCAAAGGAAACACAGGGCTTCGAGCCCCATTTTCGGCTCCGGTTCCATGTTGCACACCGACCACGTGCCACGTTCTAAGGCTCTGATTCCCTGCAAAAGGTGCCTGCGGCTACTGACCGAGGCATGATTCACCCGAGGCAGACTTCTGCGTTTCAGAACTGAGCTGTTGTGTGCTGCCTAGGCGGTGGATAAACCAAGGCAACTCTTCCACACCAGAGAGAAGAGAGCTTTGCAAAGTCATTACAATCATCAACAGCAGCCGCAATGGACTAAGAGCGATGGCTGCTGGGGGGGGCGCTATTGGGGGCTCTAGTCTCACCTGAGCCATAAAGAGGCCTCAGGGAAAACCACCTCCTCTCAACCAGAGCCCCCCCCCCCGTATCTCCACTATATGGAGATAATACCCACTGGCCTACCTTACAGAGATGTTGTGAAGACTACAAGGTAACAGAGATGGATTACTTTGAACGCTGGAAGGGTTGTACAGATGATGCTACCCCTTCTACAAAGTGTCTGCGCATGGGTCTTAAACGAGACTCTAAATTAATTCCCTGTATATTGAAAATATTGATAAAAGGGACTCCTTTCTCCGGTCACGCCCCCACTTCCCCTGCACAGAGCTCTGTGCAGGAAGAGGACGAGCCAATCCCCGCTTGCAAAACTGGCTTTTGTTTATGTTCTGAATAAGACTTCGTTTTGCATTGTTGCTGTTGAAAGCTGCTGAGAAACCTCTTTCCAAAAAGTGGGAGATGGGCAAACCACCTCCCTGGCTTGTCAAATTCCTTCTTTATATCCCAGGCAGTCCTCGGAGCAGATGGTGGCCTTGTTACCTATCCAGAGTGTAAAAGAGTTTTCAAATATGGGGACAGATGCCCTTTTACAGCCAAGCACCCATTTTGTTCCAGTATCCACACACGCCCCATAAATTCGATTTTCTTACTTAATAAACGGCACGTGAAAGGAGGGGGCATCAGTTGGGAGAGGGACTCCCGTGTGTAAATCTAGCGGATTCTTTTGTCTGCATTGTCAAGACAGAAAATGGCACGGTGCAAAATGACCCTCTTCCTCCCACCCAACCTGCTACCAAGCATCCACACCATTGAGAGTTGGGGTGGTGGTGGAGGGGCTAGAAAGGCAGACTAGATGGAGGAGGAGGAGGGTTCTCCGCTCAACTGTGAAGCTTGCTGGGTTGCCATGGGCCAGCCACACACGCTCAGCCTTGCAGGGGTGATTGTGAGGATAAAACAAGGTAGGGAGAAACCAGGGACAACACCCTGATTTCCCTGGAGGGAGGGTGTGATAAGAGCGTACGAGACAGGTAGCCTGCAGCAGCTAAGTCTTTGAAACGAGCTGTTGCAACGGCACACAAAGTGCCATTCTGAGTTGAGAATGGAGTCCAATTCCAGTGAGAGGAGGAGAAGGAGTTAGTTTGGCTGGGATTATTATTCCACACAGAACCTGGCAATAGCAGCTTTATGTCTGCATACCTTCGAGACTGCCTCTCCCCATAGGAGCCCTGTAGAGCACTAAGGTCTACAAACCAATGCTCCCTCTAAGCTGCGGAGTCTTGTGAGCAAAAATTGTACTTGGTGAGCTCCTGGCATGAAAGTTGTGAGCGAGCGATTTGGCTGCTGCATAAATTAGTCGGCTCTGGAGCCATCCTTCCTGAGCGGAGACAAAAATGTGTGAGCTGGAGGCTAAGAAACTGTGAGCTAGCTCACACTAACTCAGCTTAGAGGGAACACTGCTACGAACCTACATCTTTTGGTAGTCCCCGGGCCCAGGGATGTCTAACTGGCGTTGACCAGGGCCAGGGCTTTTCCAGCCCTCCCCCCTGTCTGGTGGAATGAGCTCCCGTGTGAGATCAGGGCCCTGCGGGATCTATCACAATTCTACAGGGCCTGTTAAGATGGGGCTCTTCCACCGGGCTTTTGGTTGAGGCAAGGAGCGTCCCCTTCCTTTGGCCGGCCTCCATCTGTAACCTGGATCCTGAGATCTTAAAATCTTAAAGATCTTTAAAAAAAACTCTTAAAAATTCTAAAACCATCATCCACTAAGGTATTTGGTCTTTATTAGAGTTTGTAGGGCACTTAGGAGCTATGCTACTTTATATTGTGCTTTTAATCTGGTTTTAATTGCATTGTATTTTATACTGTTGGAACCCGCCCTGAGCCTGTTGATGAATGAATGAATGAATGAATGAATGAATGTGGGCAGACTAGGATAAGATCTGAGTCGTCTGGGAGGCTAACCAATAGGGAATCCAGAGGCAAGGCGGCTGAACGATAAGAGAACACGCAACAGAAACGGAACTCGGGACAAGTGAAGAAAGGGACAAGAAGACCGGGGCTGAATTCTGACACATTCCTTTTGACTGCCAGCTTTTCGAGGTCCTAGACAGCATTCCACATAGCAAGGCATTTCCTGGCCACCATCCTTCCCTTAAGACAAGCCAAGACCCAGGCCCGTAGCCAGGGTGTTGTGGCTTGTGTGGCACTCCCCCCCGCCCCCAGTGGGACTGAAGTTCTCAGCGCAGAAAGAAAAAAGCCAGAATTCTGAGGATTATGACTCAGCTACTGTGGAAGCGAGCCTTTTAAAATCAAAGCATGGAGGCTTCTGCAAATCTTAGCCCCAGAGTGTGACAATAGCAGGCTGAGAAAGGCGGGGGGGTGGGGGGGTGGAATAAATTTTCTGGTAGATGGTAGACGTGGCACTGGAAATACTTATCTGGGTTTGGGCCAGTAAACTCACTCCGATTTGTATAAAAACACATAAATCTTTATTTACAAAAACAAAGAACAAACAACACAGAGGAGGAAACAATGCATACAGTTCAGCAAGGAATGCAAACCAAAACAAAGAACCTAGCTGGCTATCCAACTCACTACTTTCCCCTACCAGGTGTGTAGCTCAGGCATCTCAACTGGCATTCCTGATGAGCAGAATCTCTGGAAGCATAGCAGCAGCAGAGTGGAAGCTGAAGAGAGCTTCAAGGCCGTCTCTTCTGTCTCTGAGTCTTCTCAAGATGTCTATTCTTAACCATTTAGCCAATAGGATAGATCTCTCAATTGCAAGCCGTCAACCACTTTGGATGACCGTTCTCAGCTGCTGCAAGTTAATCACTCCTGCCAGCCTAAGCAACAATTCTGAGAACAGGCTGGGAGGTGGGGGGTGATGACTTCTATAGTCAAGAAAGCTGAGGCAGAAGACCTCTCTTACAGGAGACCAGTTTCTTAACACAGAGTTAGAAGGGGTCCTAGAGGTCACCTACTCCAACCCCACTGCTCAGTGTGGAAACTAGTCAACCACAGCACCCCACTCTGCTTAAAGGAGCGCATGCCTTTACAAAAATGTTTAAAAATGATTGAAAAAAAGCATTTGCAGGAGAAATTCTTGTGGGGCAGAGCCCTCAAAAGCCTCACCGTAGCTACGGACTTGCCACGACCTCACATCAAATGCTAGCCATTCCTTCTCTTTCACCCACCGGCCGTTCACAGAGTGCCTGAAACAATATAAGCTGGCCAGCAACCAAAGCTCCATCACCCGTATAAACACTGGTGCCTATATCTCTTCTAACAGAGAAGATCGGGTGATTAAAGAAAGAAGCCAAGAGACAGGGGCTGAAAGCAGAGCAAAAGTGGGAAAGTTTTGTCACTTAAGAATGCTCCAGTAACTCCCTGGATGTCCTGCCCTATCAGCCTCAAAGCATGACCAACAGTGCTGGCCAAGTGACCGATGCCACCGAATTTCAGAGGCCCAAAGGCAGCAAAGCTTCCGTTAACTGGCAACGCCAACTTAAATTCATTCCAAGCTACGTCGACTGGGATAGACATTCAGAGCGTATTTTTGAAGAAACTGTTGCCTCCACTGTGTTACTACACATACCACCAACTAATTACTACCTAAGGGCAAAAGCCAGGCCTTAAAACTTCAAACCCACATTCACTGATCGCTGTGAGGTCATTCTCCACGGTTCCTCCTTCAGTCCCCTGTAACTCTCCGACACACTGGAGCAAGCAGGCTAGCTGAACTTCACTTCCCACGGATCGAGCAGCCCGTGAGATGCTGTGCCACGCCTGCCTACAATCAGGACTGTAAAGAGATACCCTTTCCACCCTTTCGATGCCTGCGGGAGTGGGGATTTTAATCCACTTTAGTGACTGCGAGCACGGAGACACCAGCCGGCAGTCCCCCTGAGTTAATTAACAACAAGGACAAGGTTGCGACCTCTGGTGAAGTGCCTAACCATGCCCTGAACAGGATTCCACATCACCCCGAAAGCCAGAGGCCTCCGGGAGCAAGATCATGTGACCACAGTAAGCAACCTGGATCCGGTACACTCCCTGGAAGCAGGAGCTCCCATTCGTAACAGTGTTCAGGGAGGCACAACAAAAACGAACACGGAACCCACCAGCTGGCAGCTGTTTGGGGTTAATTGACACAGAGGACAAGGTCTGATGTTGGGTTCACAGAATCACAGGATCACACAGAGCTGGAAGGGGCCATCGAGGCCATCTAGTCCAGCCCCCCTGCTCACTGCAGGATCCGCCTAGAGCATCCCTGACCAGTGTTTGTCCAGCCGCTGCTTGAAGACTGTCAGGGGAGGGGGAGCTCACCACCTATCTAGGCAGCTGATTCCACTGTGGTACAACTCTTGAGTGTAAAAATGTTTTTCCTGAGATCCAGCCAGTACCTTCCCGCCCTTAACTGAAACCCATTACTGCGAGCCCTCGCCTCTGCTGCCAACAGGAACAGCTCCTTGGGTTAAATTAAACTCTTTGCATAACCCTTTTTACTCCTCCTCGGTTAGCAATTCAGATGCCATCTGGACTCCTCCTATCAAACGCAAAGTTTCCTCTCCTGCCTCTGTCCCTTCAATTTCACGCTTCTTAATATCATAAGCCTTCAGGCTGGAACCTGATCATTTTCATTCCTATACAGCACCCAGTAGAGAACAGTATTTTTGTAAGTGTTGGCTAAAATACCCTAGATCAAATCAAGCCTGAACTCTCCCTAGGAACTAAAATTACTAAACTGAGACGATCGTGCTTTGGTCAGGTCATGAGAAGGCAAGACTCACTAGAGAAGACAACAATGCTAGGAAAAAGAGGAGGACCCAACATTAGATGGGCGGACTCCATCCAGGAAGACATAGCCCTCTGTTTCCAAGGCCTGAGCGATACTGCGAAGGACAGGTCATTCATTCACAGAGTCCTCGTGAGTCGGAAGCGACTTATCAGCACTTAACGCACAGAGTTAAAATGCTTTATACAACACTTTCACCAACACAAAAGACTCTCAAAGGAGGCTGAGAAGATTGAGCTTTTGTGAAATCTTATAGAAACATTACCTGTGATAACCTGGCCTAAGAGCTGGCAGTATTTGAAAAATCATTTCGAAAAGAGAAATGACCTCTATGCTCCCTCTAAGCTGTGGAACCTCGTGAGCAAAGATTCTACTTTGTGAGCTCCTGGCATTAAAGCTGTGAGCGAGTGATTTGGCTCCTGCATGAATTAGTTTGCTCTGGAGCCATCATCCCTGAGCTGGGACAAAAATGTGTGAGCCGGAGGCTAAAAATCTGTGAGCTAGCTCACACTAACTCAGCTTAGAGGGAACATTGGCTCTACTGCGATCTTCTAGTACTTGGTTCGCATAGCTCTGCACAGTGCCATCGCTGAGTATCGGAGGGCCCCACACTAGGATTTGCTTTCACAAGAAGAGCTAATTTCACACCGTTTAGGCACTTCTTCCCTGTACTGAATATTTTCCCCGAGAACCACAGAATGGGAGCACTTACTGATATCGTCTTCATGATACATGACTGAGTGAAAAGGCAAGGCTCTGTCCTTGATGTATCTTTCGGCTGGCTCGATGTAAAAGGTTCCCGTGTGAGTCCGGATGAATCCTTCGAATCTTCCATCAATAACGGATCCGTGGGTAAAGCTTCCCTGTTCGCCTATTGGAAGAAAAGCACGCAAGAGCTTAGGAAAAGAGAGGTTGTGTGCCACCAATTAGGGAAAGAGACGCGTGTTGCCAATTCCTGCTTATACCCATTAGCCATCAATTAAGTGAGCATCTTCAGACAGCCTGGCAGACAGCTGGGGCCCACGCAGCTGACCACTGGCCCCGCCTTCTCCCTCAGCCACCATTTAAAAAGTTCTGTCCACAGCAGGAGGAAGTACTGGGAAATTGGCAGCTTCTCCAGGACTCATGCGCTAAACCCTGAAAGGAACGCTCTGACCCTGAAAGGAACGCTCACCAGCCAGCTTGCCATGCAACCTTTTCTACAGACCTTGCAGAAACCCAAAGGATTATCGCAAACGTTAACACCTGAAAATAACAGTTCAGGATGCCGGCCTTGCCGAAGTCAGTTATTACTTTTAGCAGGAGGCAAATACCCAGGAAAAATACCACACAATTATGCAGACAATTGCAGCCGGCACCAGAAAATAAGAGCCGCTTTAAGGAATGACTAACATCCCGTGAACAGCAAGTCGGGGTTTTAGCTTGTTCTTTTTAAGTCCCTGTTTTCATGCGGGGGGCGGGGGGATTGTTTTCCTTTTTTGCATTAAAAATTCCTTACACAGTTGCTGAAGGCCCCTACCTTTGTCAACAAAGGTAATATTAAAAAAAATATCTGCACATGTTCTGGTGAAATCTTCTGTTCCAAAAACCTCCCCCCCAAAAAATGTGCCAAATGCCCTGAGTTGTTTTTATAGACTATTTACTTATTAGATCAAGCAAGGATTTCTTACCACACAAAATATCAGAGTATCCTCCAATTACAACTCAGCTTTGTATCTACTGAAATGATGCACAACTGCAGAATTTCAAAGGTGTTTCATTCCACCAGTGGTACACTGTGTCACACAGTGACCAAAAATACCAGGGGCCATCAGGAGGTCCAGCAGTGGGGCCAGGACACTAGAAGCCCTTCCACTGTTGCCCCCCCCCCCGAGCACCATGAATACAGAGCATCACTTGCCCCAGACTGAGGGTTCCTATCTATACCTTGTGGCTAATAGCCACTGATGGACCTCTGCTCCATATGTTTATCCAATTCCCTCTTGAAGCCGTCCATGCTTGTAACCGCCACCACCTCCTGTGGCAGTGAATTCCACGTGTTAATCACTCTTTTGGTGCAGAAGGACTTCCTTTTATCCGTTCTAAACCGACTGCTCAGCAACTTCATGAAGTGCCCAGGAGTTCTTGCATTGTGAGAAAGGGAGAAAAGGACTTCCTTCTCTGCCTGCTCTATCCCATGCATAATCTTGTAAACCTTGATCATGGTAGGCTGTGGCCAGTCCCTTTGGGAGCTAGACCCCTCCTGCTGCTGGTGGGCAGGGCGGCCACACCACAGCCGGAATTTCAAAGCCTAGGTTTCCTCTAAAATCAACATGGAAAACCACAGTTCCTTTTTTCAGCTCTACTGCATTCTTTGGTCAGCTGTTATGGACACACCGGTTAGAAAACGGTCCGTGAAAATGGGGGGACCTGGGCTCTGGTGCCAGGAGTTATGTTCTCAATACCCTCCCCTTCTATGCGGCACCCTCCGATTCTCGAGCACCACCTTCTCTCAAGTCTGTGCATTCGTCTCCTGTCTGTTCCAGCACAAACGCCTCCAACTCCACCACCCACGGCCAGCCAATGGGTTCTACCGGGGAGCCGATTTCTGCTTTTCCTTTGTCTTGCCTTTAGCCTTCTTAGCTGGAGGCTCAGAAGAGGCGCCATGAGCCCGAGGGGAGCACGGCCGAGACTGGATCCGGGAGGTGGGGCTGAACACATCGATTCCGAAGACACGGAATTGGGAGCTTTCTCCGGGGCCGACTTGGACGAGGCCTCAGAGGCTTTAAGGGCTTTCTCCCACAATGCTGCCTATTGTTTTGACGTCCGAGCTTTAGGGGTGAAGGGTTGGCAGGCCTTACATGTGGAGACACGATGCCCCTCACCCATACAGGACAGGCAGAGGTCCTGTTTGTCAGTTTGGGTCACCTATGTGGACCCATTTATATCATTGGATGGGGGCTAGGCCAATTTGGTGTCGTGGTTGAGTGCGCGGATTCTAATCTGGGAGAACCGGGTTTGATTCCCCACTCCTCCACTCGCAGCTGCTGGATGACCTTGGGCAAGCCATAGTCTTGTCAGAGCTGTTCTCTCAAGAGCAGTCCTCTAAAGAGCTCTCTCAGCCCCACCTACCTCACAGGGTGTCTGCTGTAGGGAGGGGAAGGGAAAGGAGTTTGTAAGCTGCTCTGAGACTCCGAGGGAAGGGCCGGGTATAAATCCAAATGCTTCTCTTCTTCTTTATTACCCGAACGGCCCTCCTGGTGTCCCACACAAGTTATACTCCTATGACTTATATGCTTCCATCTCACCATCGTGCAGTTTAAATTGGGTTTTAGATTTTTACCTGGTCTTTATCAATTCTTATAGGATTTACTGCTGTGTGGTATCCCGGCCCTGCACCCATCTGCGGGGGAGGGCAGGCTAAAAGTCATATAAATAAAATAAAAATAAATCTTCGCCCCACACAGGGAGCACCCTTCTTGAAAAGAGCCCTCTGTACCCTGGAAGGAACTCAGAAGCTGAAGCAGTCTCAACAAATTTGGACAAAATCCTCTCAACTATAGCTGGAGACTCCAAAAAGAGGACCTTCTCCTTTGGCGGCAAAAAAGAAATTGAGGGTAGGGGGCGCTGCTGCAAAGGCGCACATGGTCCGTGGGCGGAAACAAGTTTCTGACTCCGGCGCGTGGCATCTCCTGGTGGCTTTTAGCTGTCAAGACCTATCGGATGGCAGGCCTGCTCGCGCACAGCCCCCAGCACAGAAGATCGAGGATGAATGTACGCCCCTCAGGCAGAGATCCGAGTTCTTATCGGGTCCAAGGAAGATTAAAGAATCCACATGAACCAGATACAACGAAAGGAACAAACGGGGGGGAAAACTTGCAAGTTTAACTCCACATTGTTGGCAACCACCGGGTTTTTTAGGTTGCCTTTCTAAAACCATTTCAGTGACCGAGAGACAGTCTACTCCCTGCACCCCAGGAACGTTCATTAAAACTCTACGCACCATCACTACTTCCAAGAAAGAGCATTTTAAAATAAAATCCAGGACCACCGAACTTACCATAAATGTGCCCCGTATAAATGTGAGAGGTATCATAATCAAGTACTTTATTGGACATCTCTAGTTTGAAGTCGTCACTGAAGAGGGACATGTCTCTCTTCATTCTAAGGTTAAAATATCTGCGAAAGGAAGGTGAAAGGGAGCTTAGAACTACAGTTAACAGAATCATACCCAGACTAGCATGCATGAGAAATGAGGCTCTCAAAGCTTGCTGAGCATTTCCCTTTCATGTTCAGGGGATCTCAACGCTGTTCAAAAACCTCAAACTCTCATTCCTGCGCCATACCTGCTTGACTGAAACGACATGTTAACAGTTTCTGTATTACAATCTTTATGTGTCTGGCTTTTGTCCACAGCCTACAGAGTGAGCCCTGAACATGCCGTGAGTCACGGGATACTGGCATGTGAGGAGCAGAGCTCCAATCAGAGCCTGACACCCTGCGCTGCGAGGAAGACAAAAGGGTAAATTCACCCACTCCGTTTGGAGAAGCACTACAGCTGGGTACAAAAAGGCTTCAGAGAGAGAAATACCCATCAGGCCGGAGAAACAAAACCAGACAGTTGCCGCGTAGATCCATTAAAAAATTCTTCTCATGAAGTTGCCACCACTCAATTCCCAAACCAAATGTCCAGGAGAAAGAAAGAAAATGTTATTAGTCCACGCAAGCCGGAGCAGTTTCTCTTTGCTCTTTCACTTCTGAGCCCAGGCTAAATCTCTTTAGCCGTAATCCACTCTATTGCCCGGCTGGCCTTCAGCTACTCCTGTTTGCCAGTCGCTCCAGCAAAAAGAAAATAAGCTCGCTGGTGAGTGGGCTTAGACTGGGGTGGCCAAATCTGCTCAACGCAAGAGCCATGTAGAATAAACATCAGATGTTTTGAGAGCCGCAAGACATGAACAAATATCCCACACAGGTTTTTATTTTAAAAATACGCAAATTTGCTTTTTATTAACATTAAACAAGAATGCTTAAAAACAAAAACAGAAGAAGTAGAAACAGATATTTATTTGTCTAAGAGAGAGAGAGAGAGAGAGAGAGAGAGAGAGAGAGAGAGAGAGAGAGAGAGAGGGAGGGGTGGAAAGAAAGAAAGAGAGAGAGGTGGAAAGAAAGAAAGAGAGAGAGAGAGACGAAGAACCAAGAAAGCAAATAGATGGGAGTGGGGGGAGGAAGGGAAGCTGGGCCTTGGTCCAGGTACAGCCTTTCCCCCCAGATAGGTATTCAACTTAGTTTCTAAACACTTCTGGTTAACAGATCATTTTTGGGGGTGGGGGAATCAGTTATGAAAGTTTTCAGAAAACTCACCTCTCTGCTTTATGAAAGCAAGTTCCAGAAAGGGAATCTGAGGATGTTCCAACACACTCTCCTACCTCAAATTCAGTCAATGGAAATCCCACAGATTAAGAAACAGTAACGAGGCCCAGTATTCACAAGACGCAATAATAAAATGGAATAGACGGTTTAGCAACACCTTAACTTTTTATCTATCTTCTGTCTCTCTTGCCTGCCTTTCACTTTATTCCAAAGGTATTTCTAGCCACTGAAAACACAGAACAAGACTGCTGCTGTGTTATCATACGCCTGTCTTGTATTTCAACAGGATTCCTCCTTTCCTTCTTCTATAGAGGGCAACATCTGAAAAGATCCTCAGGAACAGGCTGCTGGACCCAAGCACTGTGGAGAACGGACACGTCCTTTTCAACAGAGATGACCGGGGCCAGCTCAGACACTGTGAAATGCTGCCTAGCAAGGCGCTGTGGAGGAAGTGACCCCTGAATGCTGCAACCACACGCAAGGCACCGTTCTGTGGAGGTGATTCATGCCAGCCCGATGGCATCCTGCTGGCATGGCGCACTGCCATGGAGCGGCATTTGCCAGTGTGCCTGCGCTGGCTCACTCCCCCATGGCTGCTGCCTCCACAGAGCTGCTCGGCCAACACAGCACAGTGACCAGCCGCACACACCGGACTGCTTCACTCTTGCAGAGTTGCCAGAGTATGCTGTCGAAGGCTTTCACGGCCAGAGTTCATTAGTTGTTGTAGATTTTCCGGGCTGCATGGCTGTGGTCTTGGCACTGTAGGACCTGACATTTCGCCAGTAGCTGTGACTGGCATCCTCAGAGGTTTAACTCAGAAAGATGGAGTACTCTCTGTGTCTAGCTGAGAAAAACATCCAGTTACCATGTCAGATTACACAGGGAAGCCATTGACATTCATAAACATAAACACAATTTCACCAGGAAAGAAGGGAGTTTAAAAATAAATTGGGCGTGGTTTCCTGTCCTGAAAAACACAAAATGCTCTACATCTTACAACAGCACTACAGATAAGATTAGAATTTCAACAGCCAATCCATATGCAAAA
Source organism: Gekko gecko (assembly GCA_029375565.1). NCBI lineage: Eukaryota > Metazoa > Chordata > Lepidosauria > Squamata > Gekkonidae > Gekko > Gekko gecko. The sequence goes on from JAPDNY010000017.1 coordinate 18,846,623, forward strand.
GAACCTCCTCAGGAAAGCTCCTCCATTAGCATGTTTCACAGCCTGGGGAATTCCTACAAGGTAATGACTCAGCCCTACCCCACCTTCCTGAGTAGATATAAATTACCTGCCTACCATTTTTCGTCTCACCTTAACACAGAGAGTACTCCATCTTTCTCTGTTATACCTCTGAGGATGCCAGTCACAGCTGCTGGCGAAACGACAGGTCCTACAATGCCAAGACCACGGCCATACAGCCTGGAAAATCTACAACTAATTGCCAGAGAACATTCGTAAAACAACATTGCTTGATCGTAGTTGTTGGAGGGCACACTTATGAGAAAAAGTGACTCGACAATGCAGGTACGCCACATCAGTGGGGATAAAAGAGAAAAAACACACACCTGCTCGGCACACTGTGGCACCCACAAACAGGTCATGTTTAAACACAGCTGCTCTTTCAGGCTGGGCAACATTTGCAGTAAAAACAAATGTTTCTTCCTCTACGGCCTGTGTGCACCGTGACAATAGGCCGCAGCTGAAGACTTCCCTTTCTTGGATATAACAGATGAAAAAGCAGCCGTTACACAGAAAGGGTGAATTGCAAGTCAAGGCGAATGCACTGGCAAGAAGGCAGGATAGAAATGCTCCAACGGAAATAAAGAAGGAAATGTTTTGCGGGAATTCAAGGCTGAAGCTTGCAAGGAGATTGAACACAGAGCATGAAATGGGGGGGGGGGGAGATGCACATGACATGGGAGGGGGAGATGCAAGGCACGACACGGTCCTGTACTCGGAACGGCGCATCACAAAAAAGCCCCCAAGGAATTCATTAGGTGATAGGAACCCACTTTCGGATCCTAGCTAAACCCGTACGCCAGGTTTTACCACTCATTTATATCTCAATGATACGCATGAAACGTACGAATATGGAGCAAAAAGAAGCTATTTACCTTCCATGAGCATGAAAATCTAGGCGTAAAAATTGGTCTTCGTGAGAGACTGCTCTTTTGGCACGCTGGTGTTTTTGGTGTAATGCATCCGCATCATAGGACAGTCCTTCGTAATGTCTTATGTGTTTATTTAAAGGGTTTCCATATTGACCTGTGAATAAAACAAGGCATCTACATCAGGCACATTCCAGGAACGGAAGGGGTGTGTGTTTTCATTCTGCATTAAGAAGACCGCGTACAACCCCCCCCAAGTTTTTTTGAATGCAGAATCTACACACCTTTAAAACAAAAGGTGCTGTCATCTTAACATACTATTTTCTACCTCCAAGGCATTTTGCAATACAAAACAAAAACCGTGTTGGTAATATAAAACGTTTGCTTTGATTTTAACCTCAAGCTCAATACTTTTTATTCGGCTGTAAGCCAATGCTGACTTTGTTCACAATCACCATCAGTTTCAAATTTAAAAAAAATACAAAGCGCTTCTCAGAAGATTATCAGACCACCATGCATTCCTTCGGGAGGGGACTTCTCAAGCAGTTCCGAAAATCCTGCATGGCGTAATCACTAAGTTCCAAACTTGGATGGAAGAAAAGGAGGAGAGTTGGTCACATACCCCGTCCTCCACTACCCGAAGGAGTCGCAGAGTGGCTTACAATCACCTTCCCTTCCTCTCTCCACAACAGACACCCTGAGAGGTAGGTGGGGCTGAGAGAGACCTGAGAGGACTGTGACTGGCCCAAGGTCACCCAGCTAGCTGCATGTGGGGGGAGGAGTGGGGAATCAAACCCGGCTCTCCAGATTAAAATCTGTCATTCTTAACCACGACGCCACAGAGATAAATCCCCTCTCTCAGGGCAGCCTGGGCCAGACAGGCTAAACCACTGAATACCCTGTTGACCTTACTGTAAACCAAGCTTTTCAAGATGACTTTCTTCCCTGACATATTTAGACTTTCACATTTGCATATTGTAGTGTACCTACTGCAAGAGTTAACCCAATTGGGGGGGGGGAAGCATTGCAAAATTATTTGACAAGAGAAATACCTAGCCAGAGGGTGGGAGAATCATAGACTCACAGAATCAGAGTAGGAAGAGAACATAAGAACATAAGAGAAGCCAAAGTTGAATCAGGCCAATGGCCCATCTAGTCCAACACTCTGTCACACAGCGGCCAAAAGAGGGACCTCCAGGGTCATCTAGTCCAACCCCCTGCACAATGCAGGAAATTCACAAATACCTCCCCCTCCACACCCACAGCGACGGCTGTTCCACGCTTAGATGATGACAAAAAACCTCCAGGATCGCTTCCTGACCCCAGAGTGGCAGTCAGCATTTCCCTGGGCGTGTAAAAAAAGGGCCACAAAAACCAAACACTGAGGCCGCCCTTCCTGCCCTCCCTTCTCATGATCTGCCCAAGTTCACAGAATCCACATTACTGAGACTCAACTCAAAACAGAAACAACTGAAGAGCAGGGAGGGTATTTAGCACTGAATATTATGAAGATGATCAACTACAGGATAAGAGGAGAAGAGATTGGATTTATACCCCACCCTTCACTATGCAAAGGAGTCTCAGAGCAGCTTACAAACTCCCTTCCCTTCCCCTCCCCACAACAGACAGACACCCTGTGAGGTCGGTGGTGCTGAGAGAGCTCTGGCAGAAACTGCTCGTTTTCTAGAACAACTCTTGTCAGAACTATGACTTGCCCAAGGCCATCCAGCAGCTGCAAGTGGAGGAGTGGGGGAATCAAACCCGGTTCTCCCAGATTAAAGTCCGTGCACCTAAGCACTACACCAAACTGGCTCTCATAAGATGGCAGGATACAGTCAGGGGGTAGTACAGTTTGTGTAAAAGTGCATGCTTCATTGGGTGAGGGCTGACCCAAACACAAGAGCTCTTCAGAAGACCATCAAGCTCGACCAGACGTGAGTGTGTCCGTCCACCTACTTGCAGTACGGGCACAGAGAGCCCATCTCCCCCCTGCCAAAACTGAAGCATGCTCTGAGTCATTAACGGTGTCAGTAGCAGGAAGCTGGAACTGGAGGGGGAGGGTTTTGCAAAACTGTTATCAGTCATGGCTGGAGGCACCGCGGCAGCCAGCTGTGCGCATGATTGCCCAGTGTCAGGAAGGCCCTCATTCCCCGATTGCTCGCTCACCCCATGGGTCTCTAGATGGATGCAAGCGCTTACAAGGCATGCAGCTCCCAATCTTTGGGAGTTTAGCGCTGGGTCAGAAGGAGGTAGGAGCTGCGGTGGCTCAAGTGGTTAAGACGCTGAACTGCAGGCTGTGGAAGGTCTGTAGTTCAGCAGTTCAAGACCCGGGTGCCGCATGACGGGGTGAGCTCCCGTCTCTAGCTCCAGCTCCTGCCAACCTAGCAGTTCGAAAGCAAGAAATTGCAAGTAGATAAATAGGGACCACTTCGGTGGGAAGGTAACAGCGTTCCGTGCACCTTGGTGTTTAGTCATGCCGGCCACATGACCACGGAAACGTCTTCGGACAGCGCTGGCTCTTCGGCTTTGAAACGGAGATGAGCACCGCAACCCTAGAGTCGGATTCGACTGGCTTTCGAGCAAGGGAACCTTTACCTTTACCTTTACAGAAGGAGGTGTGATGCTGAAACAACTGAACGGCCCCTGCCTTAACAGCAAACTGTAGCGCCGCCGCTGCTGATTCTGCACTGGCTTTTCTCTCCGTACTTTTACCAAACCCACGTGGGAACAGAAATTCCCCAGTGCATTGCATGCCGCTTTCGCTTCCTTTGCTCACTGGATTTTATGGTACCCTCTACACTGCGTGCCACTTTCCCTTTCCTAACTATATTTCATTCAATTTTCAATTACCCATTTACAGTAAATAATATCAACGTTACATAGGGTAAGCATCCATCAACTTGATCCTTACAATCACAGATAAAAATACATCAGCTTAACCCTTTAATAGAGAACATAAACTTAGTATTAACACGTTGTCCACAATTACCACAGATCAAGGTTGTCTATTACCTTATTCGGTATTATCTCTCGAGAAACGAGGTGGGCTAAAAGAGGTAGCCATATACTGGCAAGTTCACTATACCCGCCACTGGTTTTGGTTGGTTTCATCAGGTCTGATCTTCTTTCCATTATGTATAAATTCCATAACTTCTGATACCATAAGTTCAAGGTTGGTTTACTTGCTGATTTCCATTTTGATGCTATGGTTGTTTTTGCTGCAAATAACAGTAGCGCAATTCGTTTTCTTTGTATATTAAGACAAATCATTTTCAGATCTGAGATTTAAGAGTATTGATTCCGGATTCTTATTTATGATGTGTCCAAGTTTAATGGTACCTTCTGCATAGATTTATGGCCGTTCAGGGGTGACTTCACAGTCAGCACGGTGTTGCCCCGGGGTATTTAAGTGTGGCTTTCAGCTGCACCTTTGGTAGAACAATAGAGGGAAAATCCGATATGGAATGCCCAGCGTTTGTTCCAAGTGGCATTATTCAGAGGTGATCTGCTAAAGGAAGCAGCAGCTATCTGGCACAAAGACGGGGCGGGTCTCCTGGCCACGCTCCCTTACCAAGAGGTCAATCACAGCAAACTTGGTTTCTCTGTAAAACTGGCACTCTCTCCCTGGCCAGAGCACAGATTGACACCGACAGGCACGGATAAGCGATTCAAGGAGTGGCATGCTCACGGAATGAAGGAAGTTGGGGAAAGTCTTGTGCAACAGCAGGTTCACTGGGGACTTAAATATGAATTACTGGCATTTGCATTTCGCTTCTCTAAGGAAACACGAGATTCGTTTCTACATATGTGGAGACCTATATATTTCTACGCCCAGACGGCAAGCCATTGTTGTTATTAAGTACAACGCTGATGGTTTCTGCCTTTAGCTTGTTTTATTTCCCCCCCCTGTTCGCCAACAGGCAACGATATATGCTTTGGTGTCTGAAGGCACAACGGCGGGCAGCGGCATCCGTCAGTGTGTACAACTGTAATTATTCCTTGAATAAAAAGTGAGTAATGTAAGCTTTCGCTTCATAAATATAAGGCGGCGCTGTTACGTACAGCCTATGATATGCAAAATACGTTTCATAACCTTCAGTTCTGCAAGGCTAAGATGCATGTATGTCAATTCCGCGGCAGCTTTGTCTCTGGCATTTGCTGTGTTTTATTTTATTCGTTTTTAATTGGGCCTTTTAATATTAAACAACCAAGATCTCAAGAGCCGGCAAGGATGGCACTGAGACACGCGGGGGGGCCTGGCTCGACTTCACAGTCAAGAGAGGCAGGGACAGCTTGTGTGTGAGTGCGCACGCATGTCTGCATTAGGTTTCTGCTCCTTTGGAAGCCCAGCAGAGCGGGCCGCCTGAGAGAGATTCCCCATCCCACTTCATTTTCTTCTTCGCTGCTTGTGCCCCCAGAGACACAGAAGGTCAGCTGTGGCCTCTTCACCCCCCCCCCACTCCCTTAAGGCTGGGGCACACTCCAAAGAAAGAAGTATGGAGTTACTTTGCAGGTGGGTCCCCAAAGTAAAGTTTAGAAGGAAGTCCCAATTCAAAAAGGAGGAGGAGGAGACTGGATTTATACCCCGGCCTTTACTTGGAGTCTCAGAGGGGCTTGCAGTCTCCTTCCCATAACAGACACCCTGTAAGGCAGATGGGGCTGAGAGAGCTCTCCTGAGAACTGCTCTTGAGAGAACAGCTCTGAAAGAGCTTGCAACTGAACCAAGGTCACACCAGCAGATGCATGTGGAGAAGTGGGGAATCAAACCCAATTCTCTCAGGTTAGAGTCCACGCTCTTAACCAGTACACCAAACTGGCTCTCTTAAGAACCACTATAATAACCCATTACAGAGTAGTTTGAAACCAGGCGTGCATTGGGGGGGGGGAATTACAGTGAAACACAGAATTCAGAATACTTCCTCCAGAACCTAAGAAACACCTCCAACTGCCTTGCAAACCCATCCTAGCCAGTATGGTATAGTGGTTAAGTACACGGACTCTAACCTGGAAGAACCGGGTTTGATTACCCACTCCTCCACTTGCAGCTGCTGGATGACCTCGGGCAAGCCATAGTTCTGTCAGAGCTGTTCTTGAAAGAGCTCTCTCAGCCCCACCTACCTCACAGGGTGTCTGCTGTGGGGAGGGGAAGGGAAAGGAATTTGTAAGCCACTGAGACTCCTTCAGGTAGTGAAGGGTACGGAATAAATCCAATCCCCCCCTCCTCCTCTTCTATTACTGAAAACTCCTGACTTCACTTACTATATTGAGAGGATCCGTTATCCCATTTTACCCTGTGCTCAAGGGAACGCCTGTCACTTCTCAAATAAACTGAAAATAAAGATCAACACAAAGCCCCAAACCTACTAAATGTTCCTATTAATTCATAGGGCACTTTGATGCAAAGAAACGCAAGTTGAAAAAGACAGCGAAACCGGGGATTGCTGAGGTTCCCCTCCCCACCCAGACCTCTGACTTCCCTTCCAGCATCAGGTCTGGTTTCAGTTTCAGCCTGTTCACCCTCACCCATTTGGCCCCAGCTTCAAAACACAGGCTTAACTTGCGGCTTGGCTCCCTTTGTGACATGCAGAGGAAGTTAAAAAAAAAATCATTTGCTGTGGAGGAACAAACCTGTCCTCATTCTCCACTCCGGCCTGTATTCATTCTCTCTCTCTCTCTCTCTCTCTCTCTCTCTCAAGGTTTGGCCTCTACCAGGCACCCACCGCCCAGCTACAAAGGGCATGTGACAGGAAGGAAAGAAAGTAAAACAGACTTTCCTTCGCAGTCCCCTTCTTCTTTCGGGCAGGGGCTGCAGCTCAGTGGCAGGGCATCTGCTTGGCATGCAGAAGGTCCCAGGCTCAATCCCCGGCGGCATCACCAGGTTAAAAAGGACCTCAGAGAGTAGGTGATGTGAAAGACCTTCGCTTGAGACCCTGGAGAGCAGCTGCCAGTCTGAGTAGACCGTACCGACTCTGGTGGAGGAAGGGTCTGATTCAGTATAAGGCAGCTTCATGGGTCTGTGGGTTTCTAGACGATGCAGGATGCAACCTGTAGATGAGCAGCCAGTGGAGGTGACCTGTGGAAGGCAGTGTTGCGTACGCACACGCGTCAGCTTCTACCAAGTAGCTGCTGCCTCTCCACTGGGGGTGTTTCAGATGGATGTGCGGTTGGAGCACTCCAGCCCCAAAGTCTGGTCTGCAGCATGTCGCTGCTTCACAGCAGCCGTCCACCGGAGGACGGGCACCCGCAGCAGACTGGAGATCCACTACAGAGCTGCTCTGTGTCAATACAGCCATCCCTAACTCTCCCTATCCCGCTGGAAAGCTTTATGCAATTCTTAGCATTTGAGAGGATCGTTGAGGAAATCTAGGTGGGAATTGTTTTGTCTTCTCGTTTCGTATCAGGGATTCTAAATGGCTTGAAAACACCTAAACCGGAACCCCAGGTGTAAAATCTGAAGCAGGCCTTGGATTTGTGTTCTAATAGGATCCAGCAATCCCCCCCCCCCAACCTCCTCGTATCTTGACAAATCCCTACTTTGACCGCCTATTTAGCCGAAACAAACCTGCAGCTTGACCTTCAGGGCAAGTATGAAAAGGCTCCCCTCTCCTTTTCCAAGGCCAGAACTGTAATTAGACCGCCTAACAAAATAACCAGAAATTCAGTTACCGTGCAAACGCACACTGCCATGACTCAGAGGTGGTGGTGGGGGGAATACCCTATCAGCCACACCGATGCTCAACTCCTTCCCCTAGAGATGAACTGAAAGCCCATTAGTTTTGCCTTAACTGCTATTGCTACCAACTGCGTTATGGTTTCCTACAACAATCCACATGAGATTCCACGCAGTTCAAAGTTACGAGAACTTGCTCATTAGTTGCCTCCGCCTGACACTCGGAGTCATAGAATATTTCTACCTATTAGAACTACATAAATGATCTGGCAGAGGATTTCACATTCTTTCATGTTCAGCAGTAATATCTAGCAACCGCATTAACTGTTCAGCGGACGACCTGACATGGATTACTTCTCTCTTCCGAGGTGGCTACACAGAGAGAGATTTTTGCCTTAGCAGAAACACTCAGGAAGTGTTTAATTCGCAGCCATTTCCTGATAGCCAGACCACAAGGGCTACCATAGTAGCCAAGGATTCATTTAAAGCCACCCAGCCAACTTGTCACTTGAACCCGGGACCTCCAACACGGAGCTTATACCCTTGACAGCTGGGCCAGTTCTTCCTTCAGATCCAAAGCGGCTGCCTGACCTCCTCCTGAGGAGACTCAAAGGAGCTTACCCTTCGGGCGCAGGGTCCGTCATAGGTAAGAAGCCACAGAGGAATTTCTAAAAAGAAAAATTCCAGACGTCCTACATATTCTGGGAGACATTCCGAAAAAGAGTCTTTAACAGGGCCATGAACTTGTTAACAGCAAGGAAGTGAGAATGAAAATTTTAAATCGGATATACTTAAGAACACTGATTATGTTGTACAGCCTTGACTCGCAGTGAGCTACATACGCCAGGAAACCAGTTACAGAATGAGTTTTCGATGGGGCGGGAGCTTCCTAAGCACTCAAAGTTATATATATCTGAAAAAACATTCCCTGCCTTTGAACATACGGTTAGCAAAAACAAATCAGAATGCCTCAAACAAAGCATGCAGACAGGGGCAGTTTAAACACCAACCTCAAACATAAGAGAACTCCCAAGCTCAGGGTCAGCAGTTACAGAAGTCAGTGCAGGCAGAAAACAGGGAACCCAGCAGCCCTCACTGACAGCTGATGAGATCTGGTGTTCCTACCACGGTGCTCCTACCACGTTTTGTCCTCCTTAGCATCCAGTATTAACAGACACCAAGACGCAAGATCATGAGGGCATCTTCCTTCCCCACCTGCAGCTTGTCTGCTGGTGAAAGAATACACAAGCAGCTGGATTGCATTACCAACTGTACGGCTGAAAGTTAGGCAAGGCTTTCCACGCAGAGTTCAAACTTGGGAAACGCTCCTAACAAAGAGCCGTTTTATCTTGAAAGCTTGCAGGTGCTTTACGCACCCGCACCTGCCAGCCTCAAAAGCTATACAATCTCCTCACATTCTTTGCAGAGGACAACACAATAAAGCCCCTTTCAAGCAACACAGATCTAAGACGCAGCATGCCGCCCTGGGAACACGTCTGTTCCAAGTAACATAATGCCAAAAGAGGACTACAACCGTTGCAAATGTGGCCTGGCTCCACCACCGACTCCAAGAGCCGAAACCAAAACTTTTCTGAGCTTTGTGATGACGCTTCGAGACATTGGCACGGGTCCAGAATGTATGCTGCCTTGCATGTTATGAACTTTAGGTTCTACTGGATTCAGCTCAGGGTTCCCGCATTTAGCCTAGTTTTAAAGTAGCAATATCGAACAGAGATGGTAAACACACACACAAAAACTGCAATAATTGATTTTCTGTTATAGGAACAGCAGGTTAAGAGCAAATCTATATCAGCAAGTACAGCGACATTGGGCCTGCTGCGCTATCAGCCCCACTAGACCTACGTCACACGCGTCACAACAGTTTGATTCCTTAAGGACGGGACATGGAAATTTGCTTTGTGAGATGAAAAGTCAGTGCTTGATGCCTCCATGCCAGCCATCCTCAAACATTAAAATCAAACTGACCTCACTGAACAAAACTGGAGCCTGGTAAAGACTGAAACCGCTTTAGCACTATTGCTAGTGTTTCTAAAAAGCACAGCAAATACACATTAATACTCTTTCACCATAGTCCTAAGCAAAGCTGAGCTCCAAGCCCAGTCCTCTGCTTAGGACTGAATCGTAAAAAAACCCCTTCAGACTCAAGTCTATTTTATGGGCGCATTTATTTAAAAATGAGCCCTGCTGAACTCAACTGGATTACTCTCAAGTGAGCACAAGACTGCGAAATGTATTTTTTTTTTTGCTATCTGTGCAGCATTCTATGAAAAACATCTCTCAGCTCCGGAAAGCCTCTGCAGGGTCTTCTTGAATGCACACAGGAGCCTGCCCTGACATCGAAACTTTCCAAGTGCCGGCAACTTAACGGAAACCGAGTACGTAAGTCTGGTTATATATATATATATATAAAAAAAGGGCAGACATCCCACTCACTAACAAAATTCAACAAAAGTTCTTTTGATCTCCTATGCAACTGTTTTGAACTAGTTTGCAATTCCTCAGCGGCAAACATTACACACAAAACCTGCCTACGCAAACACACAGAGACGAGTAGCTACCACTGGCTTATCGGCTCTTTCTTCATTCCCTTTCCTCCTAGGGCCTACGCCCTTCGGCGCTTCTTGATAACAGTGCTTCCCAGCCAAGCTCTTGTTACTCATGAAAGTGTGTACACGACCAAGCGTATTAAGACCCTGTGGTGTGACCACACCCTGGGGCCCTTCACCATACAAAGAGTTTTGTTGCGTCATAAGGGTTCGGCACACAATAACAGCCTGGGTCCAACCAGCGTCAAAAGAACAACACAGACCCAGGATATCATCAGAGAAGCACACCCACCCGGGGGGAGCCTCAGACTTATAAGTTATGCCTTAATGATCTAGACAAGACTAACGGAACAGTTAAGAGGACTGGGGCGAGTCAGGTTCAAGTCCACACCAAGTCATGAAGCTCACTGGACTGGTGATCCTCCCCGCAGGGTTGTCGGGAGAGTTAAAAGGAAGAAATATCTCTGGGGCACTCCTAGGAAGAAGGGTATGTGTGCATAAGTGTAACAGGAAGCCACAAGGGTATCCAGATTTGACTGTTTACACAGTGCGTCAGGCTCATTTGGAGGCAAATCAGCGCTCCCAGTCTTCACTCTCTGATCCTAAGTGTCCAGTGGCTGGCTAGAAGTGCCAGCCTCTTACTCCAGGCTGCACCACGCACCATCTAAAAGGCAAGTGGCGCTTCCAATTATCTGGGCCACCCATGACAAGGGGGCCAACCAGAGCTGCTTGGGTGACCCTTTCTCCCACTGGGGTCTCCCTGTGGCTGGGAATTCCAGGTCACCAGCTGCTCCTTCCTTCAGAGGGCAGACATGTTGGCCTTGCAGTAAGAAGACCTGGATTCGAGTCCAGGAGCACCTGAGAGACCAACCAGATATTTGGGGAATGAGCTTCCTAGAGGCAAAGCTCCCTTCGTCAGACACAAGCTGGAACGGAGTTCTCCGAGTCCTTATAGGCCAGTCAGGTATTGCAAAGAAGGAACACAAGATGCAAAGGTACACACAGCACACTCTGTAATCGGGTAATTTCCCCTATGTCCTGATCAAGTTGATTACATTTTGCACTGCACTTCTGCATCCTGAGTTCCTTCTTTGCGTCAGCCCTCCCAACTTTTGATTTTGGACAGAAGGCCTCTTAGGGATCTCCCTTCATACTAGCAACTGATTGAGGGAACCTGGATTCTGGAGAGCTTACACACCCTGGAAATCTTGGTGGTCTGTAAGGTGCTACTGGGAACGAAGATGGCCATCCCCACCTATATCTGATGAAAGGACCCTTGACTCTCAAAAGTTCCTCCCCCTGCCCCAAGTCTTGTTGCTCTCTTAAGGTGCTCTCGACTCTCGCCAACCCCACTCTCCTATCTGACCAAGGAACTTTGACTCTTGAAAGCACATCTCCCCCCTCCCCCCCAAAACTCTTGTTCTCTTAAGATGCTCTGGGACTCCTGTTTAGCTGTCCCTACTTGTATCTGAGGAAGGGAAATTTTGACATGGAAAGCTGGTAACCCCACCCTGCTCCGAGCCCCAAACCTGGTTGCTCCCTTAAGGTGCTCCTGGGTTGGAGTGTACCACACATCTGACAAAGAGAGGGAGGGAGGGAGGGAGGGAGGGAGGGAGGGAGGGAGGGAGGGAGGGAGGGAGGGAGGGAAGAAAGAAAGAAAGAAAGAAAGAAAGAAAGAAAGAAAGAAAGAAAGAAAGAAAGAAAGAAAGAAAGAAAGAAAGAAAGAGGAAGGGAGAGACAGAGAGAGAAAGAGAAAGAGGAAGGGGGAGAGAGAAAGAAAAAGAAAAAGGAAGGGGGGGAGAGAGAGAAAGGGGGAGAGGAAGAACCCAAGGAAGCTCATAGCCCCCAAAGTCTTGTTGTCCTCTTGGAAGCTCCTGGGTTCGAATCCTGCCATTCCCGCCCCCTACCTGAGGAAGGCCGCTTAGACTCTCGCAGGCTCATCTCCCCCCCCTCTCTCTTGAGGCAGGGGACTTTGTCCCCCCTCAAAAAAAAACACAAACCGACCCAAAGCGCCCCCGCCCCCTGAGGCGCTCCCGGCCCCCGCCTGTGTCGAGGCCGGCGGGGCAGCACCTGGTCCCCCCGCGAGAGGGCGGGGCTGGCCGGGGGGCGGCCCGGCCTGAGGGGGGGGGAGGGGAGGGGGAAGCGGCCGCCGGGGCCCCTGAGGAGACGCTCCCGCGCAGCCCGGGCCTCGCCGCCGCCGCCGCCCTACCGCGCGAGGAGGCGGCGGCGGCGGCGGCGTCGAGGGGCCAGGGGGAAGAGGCCAGGCCCGCCCGCTCCCTCCACGCCGCGCCACTCGCTCACTCACTCACCTCCGGCGCCGGCCGCCCAGGAGCCCAGCAGCAGCAGGAGCCGCACCAGCACCATCTTCGCCCGGCCCAGGCCTCCCTCCGCCGCCGCCTGCCGCCTCCGCCGCCCGCCCTCCCTACCCGCCGAGCATCCGCGCCCCGAGGAGGGACGAGCGAGGGGAGAGAGAGAGCGAGAGCCGGGCGCCGCGTCCTGGGCCTGGCCCGCCCGCCGACTGCCTCCTCCGAGCCGGGCCCCGCTCCGGCGACCGCCGCGCTGCCTGCCTGGCCCGCCTGCCTCCCGCCCGGCCCCGCACGCGTGCGCGCGCACCCCCCCACCCCCCGCGCGCCTGCCGGCCGCTCTTTCTTCCCACGGTGCGCGCGCACGCCCGGCCCTGCCCTGCTCTCCCCTCCTCCTCCTCCTCCGGGCGGCCGCGGCAGCGGCAGAGCGACGCCAGGCGGAGGAGGGGCGGGGCTGCGGCGAGGGGCCCCGCCCCTGAGCGGGTGGCCACGCCCACTCCGCCTCGGCCTGCTTCCCCTCGCCGTCCGTCTGCTCCTCCCCGGCCGGCCCCGCCGAGGCCCCGCCTACCCCCGTCACGTGGCCCGAGGGGGGGCGGTTGTTGTTTCCCCGCCGCGCGTGCGCAGGAGCGCTCGGGGAGGGGAGGGAGGGAGCCTCGCGAGGGACGATGGCCGCCGGGTCAGCGGCGGGGCGCGGTTGAGTGGCAGGTGGCGGTGCTTGGGCGGGGAGCGGGGTTCCCCACCTTTGGGCTGGAGATGTCGGGGGATGCAGGCTGGGGAGGGAAAGGACCTCGACTCTCCAAAGCAGCCGGTTTCTCCCGGGCAACTGAGCTGAGCGGTCTTTCCGGGAGATCTCCAGGGCCCGCCGGGAGATCTCCAGGGCCCGCCTGGAGGCTGGCCACCGGAGGCAGGAGGAAGAAGGAACTTCAGCCAGGCTAGAGAATGCGCTGCTCTCTTTCGGCCTTCGCAGTTTATATAAGAACATAAGAGAAGCCAACGTCGGATCAGGCCAGTGGCCCCTCCAGTCCAGCACTCTCTGTGTCACACGCAGTGCCCAAGAACACCAGGGGCCCTCAGGAGGTCCCGCAGTGGGGCCGGGCAGCTTCTTTACTCGAGAAGTGCAGTTCGAGTTGCATCCAGGAGCACCTTAGAGGCCAACAAGATTTCCAGGGTCTGAGCTTTGGAGCCCCGAACTCCCTTCCTCATTTGATCCACTTACTCAGAAGTAAGTGTTCTTGAGCACCTTGGCGTTCATTGGATCGCAGCCCAGGCACAAATCCTCCCAAGGTAGGGTTGCCTCTCAAGGTAGGGTTACCTCCAAGATGGAAAATTCCTGGATTTTTTTTTAATAATAGTTTTTTTTATTTTATCACAAATCAACATACAAAACAAACAAGGACACACAAACATCTGTTACATACAAATTGGGGGGGCTTCTGAATCTATATAATAATAATCTGTTCAATTACTTCTTACAACATCCACTTGGTTGTTAAAATACATATACCATAAAGCAAAAAATCTTTTATCCATAACGTCTGCGCATATTTGTAGATAATATCTATAATATCTAATATATGTTATGGAGTTATATAATTCATTTGTTGTAGTTTTTCAACCAAGTACAAAATCTTGACCATGTATTGTGAAATTTTTCTTCTTGTCCTCTCAAAAATAAGGTCAATTTGTCCATCTCTGCTGTTTCCAAAATTTTACTTATAATTTCTTCTTCTGAAGGTATTTCATCTTTTCTCCAATATTTGGCATATAATATTCTCGCAGTGGTTAATACATGTATACAAAGATAAAAAACATCCTTTTTACAACTTTCTGGTCTTACATTCAATAGAAATAATCCAGAAATAAAAGGTATAATACAATTCAATGTTTTTTGTAATATTCCATGGATCCTGGAGATTTTGTGGGCGGAGTCTGGGGTAGGGGAGGGACCTCCTCAGGATAAAACCCACCCTCCAAAGCAGCCATTTTCTTGGCGGTGTAGACTGGAGATCAGTTGTAATTCCAGGAGGTTCCTGGAGCCCACCTGGTGGTTGGCAACCGTATTCTGAAGTCACCCCCCCACCCCCAGGCCAGCTTGCAAAACTGCAGGTACTGTGCCTGCTCGTGATCCCATGGGCTCAGGACCATGCCGAATGGGAGGCCGAGGGGCTGTTGGCTGGCTCCCCATTGGATTGCTCTGGTTCCCAGGTGGAAAGGCGGCTCTGGGGCTGCGTTCGGCTCTGCCTCGCTGGCTTCCAGGAGAGGGGGCTTTGTTTAGAGGGAGTGACATTTTGGGGCCCGAATCTGTGAGACAGAAATGTCACAGAATTAGTAAACAAGCTTGGCTGCCGACTGGGCTCTGTCTTCGAGGCGGCACTGCTTCTGCTGCTTGGCATTTGCGAGATGCTGAACGGCGTCTGACGCCTGCTCATCCCCACCGGTGGCGGCTCTGCTTTCTCTGGGCCGGGCTCCCAGCCAGTCCCTTGCCGATTCCACACTCACCGGGAGCCGGAGGAACGGGAATCGCAGAGCTGGGCCTGGGTCACTTACTGCTCCGTAACTCTGGGGTGACAGGGCCAGGCTTGTGGGGATGCTCTGGAGGCACGACGACAGACCTGCTCGCCTGGCGGCTTCCCTTCCCAAATCACCCCCCCTTCATATCCTGCATATTCTTGCTCCACTGGGTTGTTTCGGGACCACTGGGCAGGCCCAGGACACAGCTCCAGGGCAGGACTTCCTCCTCTGTGTCCCTCAAAGTAACACCCACCCACCCCCTGCCACGTAACTATGCAAGGAAGTCACCTGGAAGTCAGTTGCTGTGTCTTCTCCTTTCAGACAACGTCTCTCCTTTCAAAAGGTCAAAGGAAGATGCAAGAATAGGATTGTACAGCCCAGTGTGAGAATTCCAATAAGTTCAGTAGGGAAATCAGGGCAGGGCAATGGGGGAGTGAAAAACACAGGACCATTGCTTGCTATTTAATTTTTGTCACGTTACATCCAGTGCTCCCTCTAAGCTGTGGAGTCTTGTGAGCAAAGATTCTACTTTGTGAGCTGCTGGCATTAAAGTTGTGAGCTTGAGCGATTGGGCTGCTGCATCAGTTAGTGTGCTCTGGACCCATCCTTCCTGAGCTGAGACAAATGTGCCTTACTGGGTACTGCTGGGTGGATGCTGGCTCTATGCCTGGTGGGTTATCTTGAAACAACTTGCTTCTGGTCCTTATTGCATTTATGCTCTGTATATGATTGTGTATGATTGTACTATATGTTTTTATAATAGCCAATATGTTCCTCATTATTGACCTCTGAGGAAGGCCTATGTAGGCCGAAACGCGTCAGGTCAGATTTACAAGCCCTTGTGTTTTATCGTTTGTTACTTATAAATAACGTGTGACTGGGCCCTTATATATTTTTAAAGTTGTGATCAATAATTACATGTATTTTTATATTTCCTTTATCAAGTTTTTAACATTGGCCCCCTTTCCCACATTTGACTAACCTTTGTCAGGTTCTGGCTGCGAGAGTTGGACCATAAGGAAGGCCAAGTGCTGAAGAATAGATTCCTTTGAATTATGGTGCTGGAGAAGACTCTTGAGAGTCCCTTGGAGATCAAATCATTCAATCCTAAAAGAAACCAACCCTGACTGTTCCCTGGAAGGCCAGATTCTGAAGCTGAAGCTCAAAGACTTTGGCCACCAAAGGAGAAGGGAGCCCTCACTGGAGAAGAAGACCCTGATGCCGGGAAAGGTTGAAGGCCAACGAAGAAGGGGACAGCAAAGGACGAGATGGCTGGACAGTGTTCTCGATGCAATTAACATGAAATTAAGAAAACTCCGGAGCACAACAGAAGACAGGAGGCCCTGGCGTGATGTGGTCCACGGGGTCGCAAAGAGTCAGACTTGAGTGTGTGACTGAACAACAACAAGAGCTCTTTCAAAAGCCAGGATTTTATGCCAAGTATTACTCAGTATATCCATGTTTGTTTGGTTTTCCTTTGCTTAAACCGCAGAGGATACCTTTCTTTCTTTCTTTTTTTTTACAGCAAGTGACACGACTTCAGAGAGGTTCTGAGCAGGGCGATTTCTCAGGCCTGCTGTTGTCGGGGAAGGGCCGTGCCGCACTGGCTGCTTCCCCGCCTAACACAGGAAGCAGCTGTTTCCAGAGAGGGCAGAGAGAGCCAGAGGCCCCCCCCCCGGCTGGTGTTTTTATTTGACAAGCGGCCTCCCTTTCTTCCCCCCTGAGCTCTGGTTATGCTACAGAGTAAGGGGAGCAAGCGAGATGAACTCCACCCCCCTGCCACAGTGGAGGCCGGCTGGACCAGAGCACGGTGGGTTCATCCACCCAGCATCCTGTTTCCCCCAAGCAGCCAGCTAGATGACCTCTGAGGATAAGCGACGGAACATCTGGTCTGTGGAGTTCCATCAAGTGAATATAAAGTGTGGAAAGAGTGAGACTGTATGGAAAGATCTACACAGTCAGCTGTGCTGGTCTGAAGCAGCAGAACAGATTCGGAGTCCAGCGGGGGCACTTTGAAGACCAACAAAAGTTTATTCAAGGTGTGAGCTTTTGTGTGCATGCACGCTTTTTCAGATACGAATGTATGGAAAGGGCAGGGGGGGTCAGAAACTGAACGAAGAGTTTGAGGTGGGATTGCTTCCCATGAACACGGGAAGCTGCCTTGCACTGAATCGGACCACCAAGGTCAGGATTGTCTACTCAGACTGGCAGCCGCTCTCCAGGGTCTCAGGCGGAGGTCTTTCATCATCCCCAACTGACAGATCTTGTAACCGGGATTGAACCTGGGACCTTCTGCGTGCCAAGCAGAGCCTCTGCCTCTGAGCCACAAAGACTCCCATAATACATGAACTCATCATTGGAGCTGGCTTATACTGCATCAGACCCTCAGTCCACCAAGGTCAGGATTGTCCACTCAGACTGGCAGCCGCTCTCCAGGGTCTCAGGTAGAGAGGTCTTCCCATCATCTCCTGCCTGGTTGTTTCAACTGGAGATGCCAGGGACTGAACCTTCTGCATGCCAAGCAGAGGCTCTACCACTGAGCCACTGCCCCTCCTTCCCCCTTACTTTGGCATGGATTGACCCAAGTTGGAGGTAACCTCCCAAGCACGGTCACCACCTCAGTTCCTGGGACCAAGGGGATGGGGCATGGTGAGACTAACCCTTCTTTATATAGGACAGAAGAGGTCAGGTTACGATTGGTCAGTCAGTGAACCATCTCTTGCTTGTGATTGGATTCCAGTCAAGAACCAATGAACCAGGGGCCTGAGAAACACGGGTCTGTGGTTGGCTGAAGGGGGTCTGGCTAGACAGAATGAAAAGCGGAAGTTACAAAGAGGAGCTATTGCTGGCAAGTGGGAAAAGCAGTAGAAAAGCTGTCTGAGGAAAAGCAGCCGCCGGTCCGGGAGATGGACCAGGAAGCCAGGCAGCCTCCTAGGAGCATCAGCGGGTGGCTCGGCTCCAGCACCTTCATCCACTGGCTGGAAATGGAGATTGAAGCACAGGGAATTCCCAAATGGGATTTAATTGCAGGAAAGACCTCGCACAGGGGTAGGCAGCTCCCTTCTTTACCGTGACTTGGAGGAAATCCATAAGACGACATACCAGCACTACAAATGCCTACTTAAAACTACTAGATCATCCTCTCCATAACTAACTGCTCTTTATATTTTGGTCCATACACTTCTTTACACTGAGCTGCCAAGGTATAATATGGAGTTAGGGTTGCCAACTTTGGGTTGTGGAATTCCTGGAGATTTGGGGTGTGAAGCCTGGGGAGGACAGGGACCTCAGCAGGGTGTAAAGCCATACAGATCACCCGCCGAGGCAGCCATTTTCTCCCCAAGGTACTGATTGCTGTAGCCCAGAGATCAGCTGTCATTCAGGGAGATCTCCAGGTCCCACCTGGAGGTTGGGAACCCTGTTTTCACTGATAAGAGCAAGTGGCCCTGATGAGCTGTGAGGCTGCGTAATAGCTAAGGTTTATCTATAAAATAATTAGGCTTGAGTCAAGGTGAGTGGGAGGGATTAAAATACTCATGTCCAATTCAGCAGAAAAGAGCCAGAATCCAGCAGCACCTTAAAAACTGAGAAAATTTGTGGCAGGGGAGGGGCTTTCCTGAGTCACAGCAGTCACTTCTTCAGACTTCTCGGAGTCCAGTTCTAAGTGAGGGGTGAGACTGTAATAGCACCTCCTCCCTTCTGCCACCCATTACACATGGAATTTGCTGCCACAGGAGGGTGGTGGCAGCTACTAGTATGGATGGCGTCAAGAGGGGATTGAATAAACATCTGGAGCAGAGGTCCATCGGTGGCTATTAGCCACAAGGTATAGATAGGGACTCTCAGTCTGGGGCAAGGGATACTCAGTATTCTTGGTGCTTGGGGGGGTCAACAGTGGGAGGGCTCCTGGTGTCCTGGACCTCCTGATGGCCCCTGGTATTTCTGGCCACTGTGTGACACAGAGTAGTTGGACTGGATGGGCCATTGGCCTGATCCAACATTGATTTCTCATGGTCTTATTGGTGGGATATAAAAACTGTAAAACTTATATTGGTGGGATGACGTATTTTAGAAGCATACACACAAAAAGGGGATGTGATTGGCCCCTCCTTCCTACCGGTCTCTTGTGGGGGAGCCCAGCCTGGACTCGGGCTTTCAACACCCAGGTGGGGGAAAGGGCCCTCAGGTCACAGCTGATAGATGGCGACCTCTCCTGGGGTTTCCAAGGCGAGAGAAGTTTCCGAAGCAGTTTGCCATTCCCTGCCTCTGTATCATGACCCTGGTGCGTCAGCAAGCTACTTTAGTTCAGGAAGGAGGGCTCCGCAGCAAGCTACTTTAGGCCGCGACCCGATGGCTCCCTCACAACTTTAATGCCAGCAGGCCACACAAAGTAGGATTTTTGCTCACGAGACTCCACGGCTTAGAGGGAGCGCCGGTGGCCATGCAGCACTGTGGTTATTAATAATGCTCATCAGTGTTCCCTCTAAGCTGAGTTAGCGTGAGCCAGCTCACTGTTAGCCTCCGGCTCACACGTCTTTTGCCTTAGCTCGGGGAAGGGCGGCTCCAGAGCCAAGCTGATCTATGCAGCGGCCAAACGGCTCGCTCACCGCTTTGATGCCAGCAGCTCACCAGGTAGGATTCTTGCTCCCAAGAAGGAGCCTTGCTTCAGAGGCGGCGGGGTTGCCATCGCGCGGCGCCGCCGGTCTCCCACCCACACCCCAACCGGGGCCGACCTTGCTTAGCTTCCGAGACCTGGCGCGAGACCCGAGGTCCCTCGCTGGCACGCCCAGGCCAGCGCCCCGCCTCCCGACGCGGATTGGCCGCCCGCCCGCCCGCCCGCCCGCCCGCCCGCGCCCGCGCCCGCGCACGCGCGCCTGCCCCCGGCCCCTCCCTCCCTCCCTCCTTCCTCCCGTGGGGCCGCGGGGCGGGGCGGTGTCGGCCTGTCATGGCGTCGGCGGCCCTGCAGGTGAAGCGGCGGCGTCGGCGGCGGCGGGGCCTGTGAGGCGCACGCGGGCGGGCGGCAGAGTCGTCGTCGCAGCGCTTCCGCGGGCATGGCGAGCCCGGCCTGCGCCGCCGTCGCCGCCGCCTCCCCCCCAGCCCCGCCGCGGTGGGCGGCCTGGTGCCTGAGGGGCCGGGGCAGGCCGGGCGCGGCTCCCCTCCGGCGGGCGGCGGCGGCGAGGCGGGCGGCGCCTCAGGAGCGGGCGGGCGGCCGCGGCGGCGCCTCTCCTCGTCCTCCTCCTCGTCCTCCGCCGCCTCCTCCTCCTCGTCGTCGTCTTCTTCGTCGCGCTCCCCTCGCCGCCGCCGCCGCCACCGGGAAGGAGCAGCAGCAGCAGGAGGAGGAGCGGGGAGCGGCGGCGGCCGAGTCGGCGTCGTGCGGCGAGGAGTCTCCCGAGTCCTTCTCCAACCTGCCCTCGTGCGGCCTCAGCAGCTCCGATCTCAACAGCGACTCCGAGGAGGCGGCCGCAGCGGCGGTGGTCTTGGCGGCTCCGGCGGCCTCCTCCCCGCCTTCCCCCTCGCCGCCCTCCCCAACGCCGCCGCCGCCGCCGCCGCCCTCCTCCTCGTCCTCCTCGGCGGCGCCCAAGGAGCGCTTCCCGGGCCAGTCGGTCTACCACCTCAAGTGGGTGCGCTGGAAGGAGGAGAACACGCCCGTCGTCACGCAGAACGAGAACGGGCCCTGCCCGCTCCTCGCCATCATGAACGTCCTCCTCCTCGCCTGGAAGGTGCGCGCCCCGCCCTCCCGCCCAACTCCCGCCGGGGGACGAGGGGCGGCTTGGGGAAAGGAGGACTCTCGGGGGGGGGGTGTTGTCGTCCCCGCCCAGGCTCTGCTTTCACGTCTGGAAGGGAGACCTCCAAGGGTCATCGGGGGTGTCTCTGTGTGTGTGTGGGGGGGAGGTATTGGGGAATTTCCTGCATTGTGCAGGGCGAGGTTGGACTATATGACCCTGGAGGTCCCTTCCCACTCTGTGATTCTGTGGTCTCCAGGAATTTCCCGGCCAGGAGCTGGCAGCAGCTCTAGGTTGGGCCCAGGTGGTAGGAAGCAGAGGTCCATCGGTGACTATGAGCCACAAGGTATAGATGGGGACTTTCAGTCTGGGGCAAGGGATGCTCTGTCTTCTTGGTGCTTGGGGGGCGGTCAGCAGTGTGTGTGGGGGGCTTCTAGTGTCCTGGCCCCACTGCTGGACCTCGTGATGGCACCTGGTAATTTTGGCCACTGTGTGACACAGAGTGTTGGACTAGATGGGCCACTGGCCTGATCCAACATGGGCTTCTCTCTTATGTTCTTAAGTGTTGCAGGATTTTGGGGGTTACAAGAGCCTGGGCCTCTTTGTTCTTCTGTACTATGTAGGTGTTGCTATGACTGACTTTGGTTTCTTGGTTCAGAAGTCCCATCGGCCTTTGCTTTTTTGCTGGCAGCCTAGGAGTAAAGCCTCAGGCCCCTGCCCTGTAAGTGCCCTCTTGCCTGAATTGGTATCTGACATTCCCTGACCTCCAAGTGCCAGGCTCCAAAGCCTAAACATGTATGGGGGGGGCCCTCTGGAGGGTCTCCTGCTGCTGCCCACTTGACTGCTGAGGGTGGCCTTTGTCTTCCTTAGGGGGGGGTAGCCTCCCCAGTCCACCAGGAGCCCCTGCTCAGCAGGTGCTTGACTGGCAGCAGAGGCCAGGAAGATCTCGGGCCTGGCATGCAAGAGAGCTTTATCTGTAGCACCTCCTGATCAGTTGGCCCTGGAGAAATCTGACTGAGGGAATAAAACTACTAAAAACTTATTGGGGGGCTGTGACTATTGTGAGTCATGGGGGGTTGTGGCTCAGTGGCAGAGCATCTGCTTGGCATGCAGAAAGTCCCAGGCTCAGGCCCTGGCATCTCCAGGTAAAAAGGACCAGGCAGTAGGTGATGGGAAAGACCTCCACCTGAGATCCTGGAGAGCTGTAAAGAGGGGCTGTGGCTCAGTGGCAGAGCATCTGCTCAGCACGCAGAGGGTCCCAGGCTCAATCCCCGGCATCTCCAGTTAAAAAGGACCAGGCAGGAGGTGATGGGAAAGACCACGGCCTGAGACCTTGGAGAGCTGTCAAGAGGGGCTGTGGCTCAGCGGCAGAGCCTCTGCTTGCCAGGCAGAAGGGCCCAGACTCAATCCCCGGCCGCATCTCCAGTTAAAAGGACCAAGCATCAGGTGATGTGAGAGACCTCTGCCTGAGACCCTGGAGAGCTGCTGCCAGTTTGAGTAGATAATCGTGACTTTGATGGACCAGGGGTCTGATTCTGTGTAAGACAGCTTCATGTGTGTTTTGAGAGGTGGTTGTGGCTCAGTGGTAGGTCATATTTGCATACAGAAGGTCCCAGGTTCAATTCCTGGCACCTCCAATTAAAAGGACCAGGTGATGGGAAAGGCCTCTGCCTGAGACCCTGGAGAGCCGCTGCTAGTCTGAGTAGACAGTCCTGACATTTATGAATGAGGGGTCTCATGAGGCAGCTTCATATATCACGGGAGAAGGGCTGTGGCTTTGTGGCAAAGCCTCTGCTTGGAATGCAGAAGGTCCCAGGTTCAGTCTCGGGCATCTCCAGTTTGATGTAGTGGTTAGGTGCACGGACTCTAATCTGGGAGAACCGGGTTTGGTTCTGCACTCCTTTGCTTGCACCTGCTGGATGACCTTGGGCAAGCCTTAGTTCTGTCAGGGCTGTTCTTGAAAAAGGGCAGTTTCTGTCAGAGCTCTCTCAGCCCCACCCACCTCACAGGGTGTCTGTTGTGGGGAGGGGAAGGGGAAGGAGTTTGTCAGCCGATCTGAGATTCCTTTGGGTAGTGAAGGGTGGGGTAGAAATCCAATCACTTCTTCTTTGTCTTCTTTCTTAAAAGGACCAGGCAGCAGGTAATGTGAAAGGCCTTTCTCTTTCTGAGACCCTGGAGAGCCGCTGCCAGTTTGAGTAGACAGTAGTGACTTTGACAGACCAGGGATCTGATTCTGTATAAGCAAGCTTCACGTGTTTGTGTAGGGAGAATCTATTCTGTCAGGTTTGTTTGAATGTTTCTAGCAGATACCTGGGAGTTGACCTGAGTCTTCCTCTGTCGGTGGCAGTGTTTCTGAGGCTGCTTGGGTAGAGCGCTTGCATTCCTTGTCCCATGTTCAGCATCCTCCTTTTTCAGCCTGCCACCGAGAGGAGAAATGACCCAGGTGGAATGGGGCTAGAGCAGGCAGCTCCGGGTAGAAGATAACCTGGAGACTGGAAGGGGGTGAAGCCTGCGGGGGGGGCAGGGTTTGGGGAGGGACTTCAGTGGGGTGTAATGCGGCAGAGTCCACCTTCCTTCCCAAGCGGCCCTTTTCTCCAGGGGAACTGATCTCAGTTGTCCTACCAGGAGATCTGCGTCTCAGCACAGCATTCCACAGAAAGAGCTCTTTCCCTGTACTGTTCCAGGCTTAACGTGTAGGAAGTTCTCTAATTTCGGAAGGCAGTCTTGTGGAACAGCACATCTGTCACCGGCTTGGGACTACATTGCACATTCATGCTGTTTTAGGCGCGCACATAAAGACGCATCACAAGTGTAAACAGTTGAGGCAGGCTATGTGCATGCAAAGCTTCCTGTTAGAGATGGCAGACCCAGGCCTCCCCCCCCGGGGTGTGAAATTGCCTTTTTGTAGCTCATATCCAATTGTAAGGTGCAAGAGACTTGATCAGAATACGGAACAGAGGGAAACAGGCGGGTGGAGAAACTGTTCGTTGCTAAAAAAGGGTGATGTGTCCTATTTTTGATACTTTCCGAGGGTAACTGTGTTGGTCTGCAGAGGAACAGCTGGATTTGGTTTGTCAGGTATCCAACAAATTTTGGCCTCCAAGGTGCTGCTGGGCTCGATCTGAGTGTCTCCTCTTGGAAGTCACGTTATTTGTTGAGAGGCTGTGTGATAAACCCACGCTGGTAACGCTGGCCTCCTGATAGGCTGCTCGGCAGGAGCCGACACGCCACTGTGTTGAACGCTGACATTTGCCCCAGCTTCTGCATTGTGCGAGTTTCCTTCCACTGAAGAGAGGGCTGTCGGGGAACGCTGGGCTGCCCCGGATGCTTGATTTCTGTCGGCTCCTTTGGTCTTTGTGTCCTGGCCGTGTTCTTCAGGGCTGTCAGTGTGCGGTTCTGGGCTGCTGCCATCCAGCAGCGTACAGAATACTTTCTAGGGCCGTTACCGCTCTCCTCCCCGCCAGTATCATCTTCCCCAGACTTCTTTTTCACGGAGGGTGCTTTGTCACAAGGACAAGCCAACCATAAATGTAAGCCTTTCTGAGACAAGGAAGCGGTTCCCACATTCCCTCCTGGGCAAGCCTTCGGAGGTCTTGCTGGTGTTGGCAGAGACTTCAGGACTCCGTGACTGGCTCCGTGAGTGCTGTTTGGCAGATAGTAAAAGAAGGAATCAGTTCCGTTGCCTCTTGTGGATCAGAGGAGACCTTGGAACAGATGTGTTCGCTATCTTTTAAAAGCATCCGGGTGAATGCCTTCTAGCATTTGCAGCGGGTTTAGCACAGCGTGTTGATTCCTTCTGCTTTAAAGGACAGCTGCCACTGAGGACGTGTCTAGTACAGTCCTAAGCAGAGTTTGCACCCTTTTAAGCTTGCTGACTTCAGTGGATGTGAAAGGAATAACTCTGTTTAGGATTGCTGTATTGGGGATTCTGATTTTGTTATTGTCAAGTATGATATTGGCAACACGCTGCAGAATATAGAAAACTGCAAGCTCTAGTGCCTAAAGTTCACACAGGGCAAGAAGAAGCCATTGGATCCGGGGGCCCTCTGCTCTGCGAGCTCAGAGACGGAGGGGTTTGGAAGGTGCCCATAAACATGTAGCTGTTGCTGGAGTCAGGGGTGGTGGTGGTGGTGGTGGTAGCACTTGGCCGTTAGGCTGCTGTTTTCCTGCATGTTCTGTAAATATGTGCAGACTCTAATCTGGGAGAATGGGGTTTGATTCCCCACTCCTCCACTTGCACCTGCTGGATGACCTTGGGCAAGCCGTAGTTCTGGCACAGCTTTTCTTGAAAAAGAGCAGTTCTCTCTCAGAGCTCTCTCAGCCCTGCCTACCTCACAGGGTGTCTGTTGTGGGGAGGGGAAGGGAAAGGAGATTGTAAGCCGCTCTGAGACTCCTTTGGGTAGTGAAGGGCGGGGCAGAAATCCAATCTCTTCTTCTTCTTCTTCTTTCATGCATTTGTAAGATGAATTGAAAATCTAACACTTGGACCATTTTGTGTTCTGTGAACTCAGGTGTTTTCATTCTTTCCCAGGTGAAGCTGCCACCGATGATGGAAATCATAACTGCTGAGCAGTTGATGGAATACCTGGGTGAGTCCTGGCAGCACTCAATATGGGATCCACGCTTGGGAAGCCTGGTTACCAAGGGACAGCGTGCCTTGGCCTGGCTCTGGGTAGAATCTGGATTTCTAGGCTGCGATGTAGGAGAGAAAGGATTTTGGGCAGAACCAAAATGGGGGAGGCTAACTTCGAAATAGCCCGGGAGTCAACTTTGCCTGCCTCGGTGAAGAGGAGGCGCGTGAATGCCAGCTGTTTCTGTTTCTGCAGGGAGGAAGGGATGCCCTGGGATCTAAACTGGCAGTAAAGACAATCCCCCCCCCCGCGTTTTCAGATGTAATTTGCTGTAGTTGGACGTACACAGCAAAAATCCTCCCAGGGTTGCTCCTGTAGCGTTTGGTCAAGCATGTAAGATTTAGGGAGAATCACTGCTTTTGCCAAGGTGGGTGTCTATAAAATAAGCATTTACAAGACCAGAGTTGAAGAATGCCAAGTTCCTGTGGCTTAAAACCGCCCTTTCACCATGTCAAGGCGTACTGTTCCAGAATAAATCAGAAGTCAGGGCTAGAAAGCTCAAATAATCTTAAGGAAAATTAATTTTTACTGCAACAGGTTATTTGGAAATGTCGATACACTGAGTAGTTTCTTAGTATGGACATCCCCTGCGATGTTCCTTACTATGGAGGAAGCACAGTATGTCAGGAATACTAATGACTCCTTAAGGCGCAGGCCTCCCCCCCCATTGGAAGTGCTCCTGCTGGGTTGCTCGGCACCTCGGATGCTGGTGTCAGCAGCAGCCAACTCCTGGCATGGCAGGGAGCAGGAGTTGCTCAGTTCTTGGTGACGGCTGAGGCCTGGTTTTTTCCCCCATGAAGTCTTAAAGTTGCTTGCAGTGGCCCTCTTTGTCTTGCGGAGATGCACCTCTCAAAGGAGTCTGTTCTCTTGTAGGAGATTACATCCTCGATGCAAAACCGAAAGAGATTTCTGAAATACAGCGCCTGAACTATGAGCAGGTAACAAGAAGTTCTTCTAAAGAGGAAGTGGCATTTTCTAGGAGTGAGCTGGAAACAGTCACTTCACGTTGTGCAATTGCGAACTGAGGCATCTGTGGCATCTGAGTCAGAGTGAGTCTTCATGGGCAGGGGATGCCTCCTGGGTTGAAAAATAACTTTTTCCCTGGGCAGAAAGTATGAGGGGTTGCATTGGACTCCTGGAAGTTGCACTGCTTGTTTCTGAGAAGCAGATAATGTAATCTGATCACATGACTCTTTGCCTCCAATGGGACCATCTCTGTCCCTGGGGCTGAATTCCCCCAAAGTTTCTTGTGCCACCTGGAGGAGAGGCCCCCTTTCTACCCAAAAGGCCACGTGGATGACTGCGGGAGGTGCAGTGAGCAGGTGGAACTGGGCAAGAGCTCCCTTCCTCTCTCCTAGAAGAGCTGGTCAGACCCTTCCCTTTCTAAATTAAGGCCCTTTGGGCAGGACAGACGGTCTGATATCGATTTCCTACATAGTTTTAATTTCATGAATTTCTCGCACAAGCTCATTGTCTTTGAAATGACCAGGAAGGGGTTTAATTCTCCAGTAAAACATCATTAGTAAGTCATGATCTCAGAAGCAGTCCCTTTGTTCTGGACATCAGCCAGCCAGCCTGCCTTGGTATTCGTCAACACATGCCTGTGCAGTGCATTAGGAGGAGACTGGGTTACTGGCTGAGGACTCCTGAGAACTACCAGTACAGTGGTCACTAGAACTGGCTTGGGCACTTACTAGTGTAGCGTGGTAAATATTAACCTACCAGAGATGGAGCATATACTCTACTTGTGACCTGGTGGTGGTTTTTGTCAACATCGGAATGCCTTGGTGTTTTAAATTGTCCTCCTGTAGCATTCGAGTCCACTGCTTCTGGGGTTTTACTGTAATGTGTGGCCTGCTTTGAAACTACTAACTTAGGGGGCTGCGTCTGCGTGTTGCCTGATGC
Source organism: Gekko gecko (assembly GCA_029375565.1). Taxonomy (NCBI): domain Eukaryota; kingdom Metazoa; phylum Chordata; class Lepidosauria; order Squamata; family Gekkonidae; genus Gekko; species Gekko gecko. The sequence goes on from JAPDNY010000017.1 coordinate 18,873,859, forward strand.
AGACAGTGATGTGTATCCCCTGAGGGGTGACATGATTGAGGTTTATAAGATTATGAATGGGATTGAGCAGGCTGAGAAAGAAGTCCTTGTCTCCCTTTCTCACAATACGAGAACTCGTGGGCACTCCATGAAATTGCTGAGCAGTCAGGTTAGAACAGATAAAAGGAAGTCCTTCTTCACCCAAAGAGGGATTAACATGTGGAATTCCCTGCCACAGGAGATGGTGGCAGCTGCAAGGATGGACAGTTTCAAGAGGGAATTAGATAAACATATGGAGCAGAAGTCCATCAGTGGCTATTAGCCACAGGGTATAGATGGGAACTCTCAGTCTGGGGCAGGTGATGCACTCTATTCTTGGTGCTGGAGGGGGCAGCAGTGGGAGGGCTTCTAGTTTCCTGGCCCCACTGCTGGACCTCCTGATGGCACCTGGTATATTTTGGCCGCTGTGTGATACAAGAGTGTTGGACTAGATGGGCCATTGGCCTGATTCAACATGGGCTTCTCTTATGTTCTTATGTTCTTATCCCCGCCCCCCCCGCCCCCTTTCTTGGCAGAACATGAGTGATGCAATGGCCATCCTGCACAAGCTCCAGACAGGCCTGGATGTCAACGTGAAGTTCACTGGCGTGCGGGTCTTTGAATACACCCCGGAGTGCATCGTGTTTGACCTCCTCGATATTCCGCTGTACCATGGGTGGCTCGTGGACCCTCAGGTAAGCAAGCATGGTCTGCCGCTGTGGGCGTGTCCTGGTCCGTGCTCCGGATGTTGTGACGGTCTCCGCTTGCGCACCATCAGTGCCCTTCTTTATGAGCCAGAGTTTTCAGAGGTAGCCCCAGAATTAAATTTTCTCGGTAACAAGACGCAAACACGTCAGTCAAAATGGGGCTCTCTTTTCAGATTGCTGACATTGTGAAAGCGGTCGGCAACTGCAGCTACAATCAGCTGGTGGAGAAAATCATCTGTTGTAAGCAGTCGGACAGCAGAGAGCTGGTTGACGAAGGTGGGTGAGAGCGTCTTTTGTGGCTGGAACCAGTTCCGGCGCTGCTCCGTGTCATGAGAATTATTTTAGCCGACCGTCCCTTAAGCAGGTAGATCTTGTGAGTCTGCGCCCCGTATGGTGCCACGGTTCAAGTCCAGGAGCTCCTTAGAGACCAACGAGATACTTGGAATTCCCAACTGTGCGGCAGTGAAGCTTTCCCCAGTTCTCGCAGATACTTTCTTTTCATGCTCTTCCTCTTCCTCAACTCATGGTCATTTGGATTGACAGGCCGAATCCCAAGTATTTTGTAAATCAATCAATCAATCAGTCAGAACCTTTATTGACATATCGACAGAACATACAGCAGGGAGACAAGGGTACGCCCTTTACCCTTGCAGCTGAAGCAATCTTCCCCTCTTAATAGCACAACAGAGAAATTTAGCTACAGATTCTATGATCTCAGGACTATGGGAAGTTGACTCTGATAAAGAGGTTCTAGAAAAACAGCATGAATGCCACAGTAAAAAAGAACAATACAGGAGAACGTGTTCGATACTTTTCGATCTCTCCCAAGCCATGGGCACGAAACCTAGATGAGTGTGGGATTTTCTTGAACCTCCCATTCAACGTAGCAGAAGGGAGAACATTAAAACGAGCTCACATGAATGCGCTCTGCAGTATTTTGTAAATCAGTTCCCTTTACTTTTACTACAAAGCAGAGTCCTGGTATAATTTTGGCATTGTCTTCTCCTTTCTCTCGCTAACACTTGGGCCTGCCCACCCATTCTGTCGATGGCGTCTGGCCTGGCAATCTTGCTGTGTCGCAGACCTGTCCAGTGGGAGTCTGGTGGTAGTGGGAGGCGCCGTGAGGGGGGAGCAGACTTATGGCGACCCCGTAGGGTTTTCAAGGCAAGAGACGAACAGAGGTGATTTGCCACAGCCTGCCTCGGTGCAGCAACCCTGGTATTTCTTGGTGGTCTCCCATCCAAACACTGACCACGGCTGACCCGACTTAGCTTCCGAGATCTGACGAGATTGGGTTAGCCTGGGCCGTCCCGGTCAGAGCACTGGGCATATAATGTCCCTAAAGGGACTGTAGTGGCTCAGAGGTTAAGATGCTGAGCTGTAGACCGGAAGGTGTGTAGTTTGGCAGTTCAAGACCCGAGTGCTGCGTGACGGAGTGAGCTCCCGTCTCTGGCCCCAGCTCCTGCCAACCTAGCCGTTCAAAAGCAAGAAATTGCAAGTAGATAAATAGGTACCGCTTTGGTGGGAAGGTAAGAGTGTTCTTTGCGCCATGGCATTTAGTCATGCTGGCCACATGACAATGGAAATGCCTTTGTACAGCGCTGGCTCTTTGGCTTGGAGACGGAGATGAGCACCCCACCCCTAGAGTTGGATTCGACTGGCTTTCGAGCGAGGGGGAAACCTTTTCCTTTTCCTTTAATGAAACCCAGCACGGCCTCCATCGTGGTGTCTTGTGGGTGCAGACACAAGTGTTTTTGTCTTCACAGGCATTGTGGCAGAGCAGTTTCTAAACAACACAGCCACTCAGTTGACCTACCACGGATTATGTGAGTTAACTTCCACAGTTCAAGAAGGAGAACTATGTGTGTTCTTTAGAAACAACCACTTTAGCACCATGACCAAACATAAGGTATCTGGCTATAAATAGTTTTTGTCATGTCAGAGTCTGTTGGTTGATTTGATGCTCGGAGGCCCGAGGCCTGCTCCCGAGACAGAGGGGGATGTCGGGGTCCCAGCACTGCCCAGAAAGCTGCACGGCTTCTTTGCGCGGTTCGTTTCTGACGGTTATCTGATTGAACCGGGCCCTGGAGGACCAGCTAATGCTTCCTCCGCTGGTGTTCTCTCTCCTCTGTCTTTAAAATGCTTTCCCTGAATGGGTTTCTGTACATGCTTAAGAATCGTGCGTGCATGTATATTTCAGTGCTTTGGGCAGAAAGGCCTGGCTTCTCGTTGATCTGTCTCATGAGACTCTTGTCCCAAAATGTGTAGCCAATGAATTATTTGGTGGGCCAAGCGGCCTGTTCACAGTCATGTCCTCTGCCAGTTCCGTGTCTCTGGAACCTTGGCCGGATCCACGCAGAGGCTCCCGGGGAAGAGAAGTCCAGTGCCGGAACTCCTTCCCCCGTCCTTGATGTGTCTGGGGATACCTGTCGTCTTCATCCTGATTTTTGACAGTAATTAACTGTGTTGCTGGTGCCAAGTCTGTATTGCTGACTGTTAATTTGGCTTTATCGTTTTGTTGGTGTGACTTCAAGTTTAATGCTTTGGTGGCTGTCAGAGTGGAGATGTGACATTTACTGGGTTAAGACTGTGAAACAGCGAGCCCTTTAAGTCGCCCAGGTAGCCGCGCTCTGCTGTAAGGGCCTTCCCCAGAGTCACTGTGCGTGGCTTGATGTCCAACAAAGCAGATCAGCACATCTCCACAGCAGAAGCGCATTCCAGGGTTGAGAGGGGATAGCCAGATTTCCGGAGCCCCTGGGCCCAGAACGCCACCACTGACTTCATAGTGCTGACAGCAGGATTTGTCTCCCAAGTAATTCCCAGCTGTTGTAAAAAAACAAAACTCTCTCTCCACATAGGGTCAGCTTTACCTTTTGGTGACAGATCAGGGTTTCCTCACAGAAGAGAAAGTTGTCTGGGAGAGTTTACACAACGTAGATGGGGATGGGAATTTCTGTGACTCGGAATTCCACCTGCGGCCTCCGTCGGATCCAGAGACTGTGTACCGGGGGCAGCAAGATCAGATCGACCAGGTAAAACTTGGGATGTTGTCCAGTGGCTCTGCTGGTTCAGCATCTGGGTTTCTTTTCTTTTTTTTGTATTTCTATATGTGCATGCGTGTGTGCGCACCTGGAAGTCCTGGCAGGCTCTGGTGACTGACCCCTCGTGCGGGCCTGCAGGATACTCAGAGAGGTGGCAGAATAAGGCCCGCCCCCGGTATTCCAAGGAGGTCTTCTCTCCCAGTTCTCAACAGCAATGCTCCCTCTAAGCTGGGGAGTCTCGTGAGCGAAATTTCTACTTAAGAACATAAGAGAAGCCAATGCTGAATCAAGCCAGTGGCCCGTCCACTCCAACACTCTGTGTCACACAGGGGCCAGAAATACCAGGGGCCATCAGGAGGTCCACCAGTGGGGCCGGGACACTAGAAGCCCCCCACTGCTGCCCACCCCCCCAAGCACCAAGAATACAGAGCATCACCTGCCCCAGACTGAGAGTTCCTATCTATACCTTGTGGCTAAGAGCCACTGATGGACTTCTGCTCCATATGGTGAGCACCTGGCATTAAAGTTGCGAGCGAGCGATTTGGCTGCTGCTCAGTTCTGCAGGGCCTGTAAAACGGAGCTCTTCCGCCAGGCTTTTGAGTAGGAGCCGCCACCACCCCTATTCCACCATTGCTAGCCACGCATCATCGCACCGCTGCCATCTTTGTGTGGTTCCATCGGGGTGCGGGGTGACCCTGAAGGGGAGAAGGATGACAGGCCACAGGGATGCTGCCGTGATTAAGATCTACCCCATCTTGTGGTAAACGTTCTGTGTGTATCAGGTGGTTTTATTCTGTTTTAGATTGTTTTAACCTGGCTTCGTGCCTCGTTGTTAGCCACCCTGAGCCTTCGGGGAGGGCAGGATATAAATCTAAATAATAAATAAATAATGACCTTGCTCTGGAGTCATTCTTCCTGAGCTAAGGCAAAAATGTGTGAGCCGGAGGCTAAAAAATTGTGAGCTAGCTCACACTCAGCTTAGAGGGAACCCTGCTCACCAGTGGACCCGGCTTCCCTTCCGTGGGTCAGCATCTGGGACGGAACGTGATGGTTTCCTCTTCTCTTTCCCCCTCTTTTCCTCTGGAAGCAGAATAAATAAGCTAATATCACTAGGTTCAATTCAGATGGCACGTGAAACCATGGAGTAATTAAAATGCGTGGCTTGAGTGACTGGCTGAGCACAGACTATCCCGCTGGGGTTAACTGGGCTCTGTCCAGCAGGCTCTGAACCCATGGCTTGAAGGTGGTCTGGAAACCACAGTTCGTCTTGGCTGTGCTTTCACGGCGTGCCCCGTTTGTGGAATGCAGACCGGTTTGGTTCATGAGGTGGCAGAACGGACTGACGGCCCGCTGGAGACACCAAACTGGCCAGGATCCCCGGCTGGCTCTTCTCTGCCACTTGTCATTTCTGCAGAAATCACTTTCCTGGGGACACTTTCTTTGGGGGGCTGTATCTCGGGCCCCGAAAACCCACTCCTCACCAAACGTGGAGGACAGGTAGAGGAGAGTCAGCCAGAGATCCCCTGCCAGTTTCATGTCCCTTGCTTGCACAGGATCCGTTCCGTACACTCAGGAGTCTGTTCCTGTCGAAACGACTGCTGCCACTCTCCGCCTGATCTACCTCGCACTGGGGAGAGAGGCACACACTGTCAGTGAAGTACATGGTTGAATTGTGGGACTCGCTGCCACAGGATGTGGCCGTGGCTGCCATTGTGGAAGGGGCGTGGACAGAGTCACGGAGGACAGGGGCTGCCAGTGGTTCACGGTCCTGGTGTACATCTGCCCCCTCCAGCCTCAAGGGTAGCCTGCCTCTTGGCATCACTGGCTGGGGGGTCACGGGGAGGAGGGTGCGGTTGCAGCCGTCCTGCCTGTGGGCTTCCGGGAGGCCACCGTGCTCACAGAATGCCGGGCTTGAGGGGCCTTTGGTCTGACCCAGCATGGCTCCTGAGTAAATAGGCTCAGTCCTGGTTTCAGCAAAGCTGTTGCCATGCTTGGGTAAGATGTGAGGAAAGGCTGGAAGAGTTGGGTCTGTTTAGCCTGAGAAAGAGAAGGCTTAGAGGGGACACGATGGCAGTCTTCCAGTATCCAAAGGGCTGTCATGTAGAAGATGGAGCAGATCTCTTCTCTCTTGCTCTGGACTGCAAGACTCGATCTAATGGGTGGAAATGACAAGGGAGTCGATACCGGTTAAATATCAGGAGAAACTTCCTGACTGTGAGAGTGGCTGAGCAGTGGAACAGGCTGCCTCGGGAGGTGGTGGGGGCTCCTTCGCTGGACGTTTCCAAGCGGAGGCTGGACGACCATCTTTCGGGCATGTTGTAGGGCTCTCTTTTGGCTGTGCTCCTGCAGAGGGCAGGGGGTTGGACTAGATGACCTGCAGGCTCCCTTCCAACTCTAACGTTCTCTGACTCTATGACTAACCCCTACGAGTAGGGCACCCCGTTTGCTGTGTGGTGAGAGTGTCAGGAGAGTTCCCTGGCCAGCTGTCCGGTGGCTGCCGCTGACCTCCCCGTGGCTGGGCCTTGTGGGGGGAAGGGGAGCGTCTGGTGACGTGAGATGTGCCTCCTCCCAGGACTACCTGATGGCCCTGTCCCTGCAACAAGAGCAGCAAAGCCAGGACATTAACTGGGAGCAGATCCCAGAAGGCATCAGTGACCTCGAACTGGCCAAGAAGCTCCAGGAAGAGGAGGACAGGCGGGCCTCGCAGTTCTACCAGGAGCAAGAGCAGGCAGCGGTCGCCGCAGCGGCGGCTCAACTCCAGGTATGCCTGCTGGGGGGGAGGGGCGCTCCCTGACGCCACCCTGCTCTCCAGCCCCGGGCCTCTGTGCTCAGCTGCCAGTCAGAACGTGCCAGGGGGTGGCTGTGGCCTGGGAGAGTTTTGAGGCAGCGCCATCCCTTGTGACGGAGGTGGAGTGTGGAGGGCACAATCGCTGCCACTGCGGGTCCTGTTCACCACCATGGAAGTAGGGGGCCCAGGGGTGGCATCCGTCGGCCAATGGGAGGGAGGCCTGGTTCTCTGGCTCTGTAGCCTGCCAGAGGAGGAGTGTGGGGGTGGCAGGACTTGGGCGTGCTGCAGGAGGAGCTGGGCAGAGGGCCTGGCCAGGGAAGCCGGGGGTTGATGCTGTGGCTGAAGGGAAGGCCGCCTGCTGTGGAGCCAGTTGGGTGCAGTGGTGAAGTGCGGGCGGACTCTAATCTGGGAGAACCGGGTTTGATTCCCCACTCCTCCACTCGCAGCTGCTGGACGACCTTGGGCAAGCCGTAGTTCTGAACAGGCAGTTCTCAAAAAAGAGCAGTTTCTGTCAGAGCTCTCTCAGCCCCACCTGCCTCACAGGGTGTCTGTTGTGGGGAGGGGAAGGAGTTTGTGAGCTGCTCTGAGAATCCCTTGGGTAGTGAAGGGAGGGGTATAAATCCAATTTCTTCTTCTTCTTAATGTGCCGGCGCCTGCCCCACTGTGCCAGACTGCCTGCCGTTGTCTGGCCACGGGTTCCGTTCAGGGTTCACCTGTGCACAGTCCTCTCTTGGAAGCATCCACAGCTTCATTAAGCACGAGGTGCGCTTTCTGTTTTGGAAGAACCAGGCTGAGCAAGGGACGCACCCTGTAAATTCTTGAGAAAGTGGTGGTGGTGGAAAGGGGCCATCCGGTCGCAGGCCCTCGGAGGGCTTCAAGGCAAGAGGTGTTCCAAGGTGGTCTGTCGTTGCCTGCCTCTTCTTCAGCAAGGCCTCTCTTTCTCTGACGGAAGGGGAAAAGGAATCCCTCCACTTCCTCCCTTGCAGCGAAAGAGCACCTGAGGTGCGGTTGCTCCATAGGCCGAGTCTCCCGTTCGGCTTTGGTTCATCAGCAGGATCTGGTGCTCTGGACAGCTCTTTTTGTTCTGGGAATTCTGACAAAGCCGCGGAAGCCTCGCCATTGCACATGGGAGGCTCTGCCCTGCCCTGCCCCCAAGAAGCCACAGCTGTCTCCCACTTACTTAAGGTGCAGCAGACAAGAGGGGCGGGGCAGGGGGATGTATGTGGTGGGAAGCAGCAGTATAGGAAAATTTTCAAAAAGGAAATGAAGCTTAGTAGAAATGTTCAGGGAGCTTCTGGTAAGGACTAAATCTACTACCTGGGTTGTTTTTAGTGTGTGTATGTGTGGGGGTTCTAGATACAATTAATATCTTGGGTTAGATCTGCAGGCTGCCAGTAGCTGTACATCAGAGGGCCTTTATCCTGGCAATTGCTGTCTTCAGCATACCCTGGCGCCAGGCCAGAAGGGATTCTGGTAGAGCGCAATCATCCCCTCTGCACCCCCTCCTCCACAACTTCAGCAGTTTGTTTGGCCCTGTAATGATTCCATTTTTGGTGTGTGTGTTTCTTTAAATGTTTACTGTGACCGCAGTAATGTAAGGAGAGTGATAGAGGGAGACAAGTGTGATGTGATTGGCTGATGACTGAGAGGGTGGGAGGAGAGATGTCTCTGAGGGGATTCAATGTTCTTGTAGAGAGTTGTGGAAAAAGTTTAGCCTGTGTGGCTATATGTCTATATATGAACAAGGAAGTCTAGCCTGTGTGGCTATATTAAGGAGAGAGAGATAAGCCTGTCGGAGTTGAGTTTTGGTGTATGAGAGACTATGTATGATGCCAAGCTTTGTCAGTTATATTTTCTTTCTTCAACAACAGTTCAAAAAATGCCCAGAAACCTATTTTGTTCTTTTATAAACAAATCAAAATTTGTTTAAACTTATCCCAGCAATCAGAACAGTCTTTCCTCAGGGCCACATAGTCCTCTGAAGCGCCCAGACACTAGGTCATTCTATCAAAAGAGAGAGATTTGGAATTTTTAATTCCTGGTGGCAGCAGAAAATCTACTAAGTTCACGTACACAGAGTGTGTTTAAAGGAGAAACAGTCTGCCTAATAAGTGAGGACACCACAGGAACAGTGTGGCCAGTCTCTGCAGTTGTGTTGCCGTTGCCAAGCCAAACGATCATTCAGACCAGCCGTTCTCTCCTTCCCAGCAGGTGCCGGGAGCTGCCTCTCCAACAACAGGAAGACAATCGGGGGGCAGCGAGCGGAAGCGCAAAGAGCCCCGGGAGAAGGAGAAAGAGAAGGAGAAGAACAGCTGTGTGATTCTATAACAGCAGGTGGACTCTGCCAGGACCCAGTCACAGATCCCTGGATCCGACGGACGGACGCCACGCCCCACACGCCACCTATGCCTGGCAGCCCCTAGGAGGTTGTCGCCTGCAGGGTGGCTTTCCACGGGAGGTGGATGCGGCCGCCCATGCTTCTGGAGCATGGGAAGGAAACTAACCGCGCCTTGGTGGAGGGGCACCCCCACTTGCCGCCAGTTTTGCACTGCAGGCACACGAGCGGCTTGCTAGCAAGCTCCTTCTTGCCTCAGTGATGAAAGGAGGCAGGAATTGGTTTTCACGGCAGGCTTCTGCTGGAGGCCTGCACATCAGCACAAAAGAGCCACCCCGGGCGGTCTGTCGTCCACTCATGCGCTCTCCTAGGGGGGTGGTGTCCCCTCCCCCCCCCGGCAGGCTCCGGCCCAGGCATGTCCTGTGTTGGTGCACAATGCGGGGTGACTGAGAATTAAGTGTCATGAAGTGAAGGAAGCCAGAAAAGCTGAGACTCTCAGACCATCAGGTGGTCGGGGTTCAAGCCCATCCATCCACCGTGCCTGGCCGTTCCCGCCTCCATGTGAGCGAGGCCAGAGCCAACCTGTTATTTATTGACCTCTCTACGCAGGAGAAGCCGGTATGCCACACAATCACTTGTTTCTTGCCTTTTCTCCAGAAGTACCTTGGACAAGCCACAGGAGGTGGGGGGGAAGGGGTTGCTTGTATGCCTTATCAAGTGTACTGTAGGTTGGTCGTCTGTCCCACACCCGTGCAGCTCGAAAGCACACTCCCCTCTGGGGCTGCTCTCCCAGTACTTCTGTGAGTGAATCCCATGGATTTTTCGTTCTGGGACTTGTCTCCGTTGTCTGTCTTAGATGACACTCGGGGGGGGGGGAGACATGCCTGGGGGTAGAATCTTGGGGGGAGGGGGAGAGAGACGCAAACCATGAGGCGCCATCTTCTAGGCTTCCAGAGCACAGTGCGTGTTGAGCAATTCTGGTCAGTAAGGGGAGGGCGTACCCCCCCCCCAGTCCTTCTCGGAGAGCAGCACCAAGGGCCTCATCCCCTCTGCAGGTCCTTTCTGTATCTCCGTGTGCGCGCAGATGCTTGTAAGAACTGGCATCCCCGTCTGCCTTGCCCCGATCTTTCCTGTGCACAAGCCTTGAGCCTTGGCAGATGGCCTTTCTGGGCGGATGCTGGTGGTGAAGCAATGGGTATTTAAAAACGATCGTGTTAGGACAAAATCCGTGTCGAAGCTAATTGGCCCCCATGGGAGCAGAGGCCGGTGAATAACTTAAGACAGCCTGTTTTCCGACGAGCCTGGTTCTGCCACTTGTCCTGAGGTGTTCTGGAATGGTGAGGCAAGAAGGCTAGCCACTGACCTTGCTTTGCAGCAGTGACTGCCCCCCGGGCATTAGGTCCCCCGCGATGCTTAGTGGACGGCGCACTTGGCCTTGCTGGAATCATGATGGAAAAAGAAAAACACTTGCCTTCAACCACTAGCCTGGAACGTCAGCAATGCCTGTCAAATGTTTTATCAGAGGGGGAACGCAAGCATAACAGCTTTACTCGGAACGGAAACCATTTTACCTTGTATCATGTCAGACTTTAAATATGTAAAGAGTATCTCTTGCGCCTTCCCAAGTACCTTCTTCCTCATCTGTATTTCCCTGTAGTGATCTCGGAGAAAGTGCTCCTTTTCATTAACTTTTTCTTTTTTACATGTAAGCTAGCACCGAAGCTGTATTGAAACTCCTTGGCAAGACAAAAAGTTACAAATGTCTGTTTACATGTCAGTGTGAGCCTGTGTGAGAACTCCCAGCTGTTTGGTTTTTTTACGTGCACATCACTTGGGTGACTGCAACGTGCCGAGTGAGGGTGAGAGGGAAGCGTTCACGTTCTTAGTCGTGGGCCCCTCATCTGCTCAGTGACCAAAAACCCCCCTAAGCTACAGGCTTCAGTATCCCCCCTGGTCTCAAAGACAGAACCACTCATAGGGACTGTTGCAGATCTCTTATGTGGCAGCAGGTGCAGAACGAACTGTTTCAGTCACACAGGATTTGGCTACAGAAGCAGCCGCTGGGGCCCGATCAGGCAATTAAGAGCCACGGCTCTTCTTTACAAACCAGCAGGAGGTGAATGTCAGCTACGGAGAGCCATGTGACAGGCACCTGGAAGTATTGGGGGGGGAGAGTGGGGGCCAGGCCTGGGTCTCCGTATCCTGTAATGGCACAGGAAGTCCGGCCCCAGTTACAGAGATTGAATGTAGATCTCTGACCTCTTCCTTGGAGTTCCTCCTCCTTCCTGCCCCCCAGGACCTCAGTGCATTTTGCTCTGGCGTCGATACAGGCAACTTGGTAGAGAAATACAACCGCTGCCCCTTTTTGTGAATCCAGCGTCTTGGTTATACAACAATGCCTGGTCCCTTTTTTCCCCTCTTTGTACAAACACATGATGTCTGTCCGGTGCAAAGGGTAATAAGATGCACCGTAGGAGAGGCCTTGTTCGCTTTGGGCCCTTCCTGTGCTTTGAGCAGGAAGAAAAAATATACCAGAGGAGTGCTCTCTTACCCTGGCAATGTAAGTGATGTGTACAAAATAATGACCACTTAAGCACTGCCAAATACTTTTTTGTAATTTTTATATAAAAAGGCACTTGTGTGTGAGATGTTGCTTTTTAAAAGAAAATGAGCAAAAAAAACCCCTCCCTTGTATGCTTGAGTCGTCAGGCTTCTTGGTTTTTCTCCGGTGCCCTTCCCTGAGCTGCTGGTTCTCCGCAGCAGCATGAATCCTTCCTCGCCCGGAAGGGAAGGCAGATGGGAGCAGCCTGTGTCTGGGCATGCTTATCCTCTGGGCTGGCACCAGTTGTTAAAAGGGCAGCTGGTGAGGGGAGGAAGGATGGATCCAGTGACCCACAGGCCTCCTGGGTTGAGAGCCTTCCCCTCTGCCTAGATCCCCTGCAATTGGTTCCCCAGACAGCAGGGGGGCAAAGGAGGGGTTTGCCGTGGGATGGGAAACCATGGCGCCCCCCACCTCTTCCAAAGACTCCAGAGTCCTTCAGTGTTGAACCAGTCGTTGGCTCCCCGCCAGCATCATTCCCCAGATTTTATCTCTGCAGAGCCGCCCCAACCAGCTCGCTTCCAGTAGGTCCGATACTTCTGCATGGGTTACACTGTGATCAGCAACTGGCTGTTTTTTCTGTTGGATCCTGTTGATGTCTTGATATAACTGTTGCCATTCTCGAGTTTTCTTTTTTTTAAATATTTATAATTTTTAACAGTTTCAAAGTGACTTCCTCATGTAATAAAAAACGATTTAACTTCTGATGACTCCCTGACTGTTCAAGCAGCAAAGAGCCGGTCTGGGTCACTCCCATTGCCTTTACGGCTCTGTTCTACTTCTGCTACCAGTTGAAACACTGAACTGGTTCACCCGTGGTGGTGGTGGTGAGCAGCAGTCTGCATACAGGTCAGGTGACTTAGAGCAAGGGAATAATAGAAGAGGAGGAGGTTGGATTTCTACCCCACCCTTCACTACCCAAAGGAAGCCAGCCAATTGTTGGAAGCCCATGTGGTACAGGGGGGGTTTGAATGGCAGACTAGGATCCAATCACACACTCTCGGCCCAACATACCTCACAGGGCTGTTGTGCAGATAAAAGGAAAGAGAAAACTAAATACGCCACTCTATCCCCATCGAGGAGAAGGGTGGAATATAAATGAAGTATGCCCCAGCCCTAATGCTTTCTTCTTACATCAGGTTGGCCTAGATTTACCTGCAAAGGATGCAGGCTGGTATCACTAACTGCTTCTGCAGCACAAACAATGACTTGGCATCTGTTCAAGCCCTGGTTCCACCAGCACATGAAAGGGGCCAGTATGCAAGGCTTCGGGGGGGGGTGGTGTTGGAGGTTTAGTGTCTTGCAGTTTGCATTTACACAGATTGCATGTCTGGTTTTACTGTGACCTCAAGCCTCAGGAGACAGCAAAGGAGGAAGCACCAGCAGACATTCCAGGCAGTTTTCGTAGATTATGAAGGTTTATTTCAAAAGGGTACATAAGCCAGGATACAGATTCACTCAGTGGAACAACTTCTGCAAAAAACAGGTTACATCATAAGACCCGGAAATGCAACCGACCCGACTTTGGTCTCTACTGGTGGCAAAGCAGGGTGGGGGGGGTTGGGGTGTACTGCTCAGTCAGGGAGGGAGTTGTGTGAGAAGTACCTACATCGGCAAGCCTGACGCCACAGAGCTAATGCTGGTAAATTAAACTACAGGTGCAAAACAAGCCCTCCCTCCAAACGGCAGCTGCCACGTGTTCGGTTCTGACTTCCGTGCTCCTAGTGCTACGGGGGGGAGACGCTCGTCCAAAGGTACAAGGAACTATCCAAAACCCAACAACCTAACTTGTTTTAAAATGCCTCCACAAGAGGGGGGGGGGAATTATGTTAAAATTAAAAAATACAAGGTGTTCAGCCAAGGCTTCTTGTTCACAAGAGGTTCCCAATAAGTTATCTTGAAACCGAGGTGCGAAGAACGGCTCAGAATCTTCGCGGGGGTCCACTCTTGAATTGCTTGAATCCAGAACCACTCCCCCTCTGCATGGAATTGCCCGTGATCTGTACAACTCTGTTAATGGGCGAAGAATTGCTGGAAAGACAAGTTGAAGGGAGAAAATGGTTAGGTGCCAACTTCGATTCTTCAGACGCTCACTTCAACGGGGCTTTAGGAAAGTGCAATGAGGTGGCTCTAAACCGGGGGTGCTGAAATCATTTGTTTCGAGGAACGGATTTGACATAAATGGGACTTTGTCAGGTCGGGCCGTGTGCGCCATAAAATGTAATGCCAGGCAGCAGAGAGAGAAACTTTATGAAGGACACAGAAAAACACAAAAGATATCACAGCAGCTATTCCACTGGAGCCCCAGTGAGGAGGGTGTGTGTCTTAAAACTAATATTTCTCTGCAAAACTGGAGTCCCTTGAGAATTGGTTGAACTCTATATCTTAACAGTAGTTACTCCCAAACCTCCCCCTCCCCAAAATATAAATGGTCTGAGCTGAGGACCCAGGGGAAGAACACGAAATGGTGGAGTGAGCTTCTGGCATTAAAGCTGTGAGCGAGCGACTGGGCTGCTGCATAAATCAATCAGCTCTGGAGCCAGCCTTCCTGAGCTAAGACTAAAATCTGTGAGCTGGAGGCTACACAAACTGAGCTAGCTCACACTAACTCAGCTTAGAGGAAACACTGGTGCCAAGGGCACGCCAACAAGGGAGGGAACAGCTACTGCCCTGGGGGACGGGACACACACACACACACACTCTCTCTCTCTCTCCCCTCCCTCCCTCAGGGATAAAAGACCACTCCGGTTGCATTTGCATGTAGGGAGGGGAGATGGCAGAAGAATACTGCCTGCATTTTCTGCATATCACTTGAACGGGAATGACGCACAGCTGGGGGGGGGGGATGAAAGCTGCGCAAATGCCTCCGAGGGGCCTTCTTTCCAGGTGTCCCCAAAGAGTGGGCCTCAGGCTGGCATGAGGCCCCAGGCTGCCCCCGAGGAGGGCGATGGGGACTCACAAACAGCTACGGAATCCTTACAGGCTTACGGACTGACTTGTGCTCCCGGGTTCTACATCAAATCGTACAAACTCCAGCTCCACAGGACCCCGCTGGCCAATCTGTGCACCTGAGCCCCACAAATCCTGAGCCGACTCGTGCTCTCCGTACACTGTCTGCAAAGTGGAAGCTGGGGGGAGGGGGGAGGGTTAAGTGGGTACCTTGAGTGGGGAGCCATCATGCCACCTCCTGCCCGGCTGTCGCCCATCCGCCTCGGGTTGTGGTAGCCGCTGCCCTGGGAGCTGGGGCCGTGCCACTCCTTCCGGGGTCCGCTGTCACGGCTGTGCCGCTCAACCACGTGGCGCTCCTCGTTATAATGCTGGGGAGGAAAGCGGGACGGTTACTCTGCTGGTGCCCAAGCCCTGAGCGAGGCCTGGCCTCACGCGGCAAGCCATGCGAGGTGCCCCCATCTATGGTCTTTAGAGCCCCTTCAGAGTACACCCCAGAAAAGGAATACGAAAAGCATTGGTTAAAAATGTACAAGTGGTTGCAAAAAGTCTAAGAAAAAGAGCTTTTTGAAGGATTGGATAAATTAAGTAATCTCTGGATGAGTTTCTGTTTAATTTGGAATGTTTATATACAAGGAATGTTTTGTTGATGAAATGAAAATAATAAAAAATATATATTAAAAAAAAAAGAGCACACCCCAGAGAGCACTACAGTCGGGGTCGCAAAACCAACTGACCCTCCCGGGTCCCAAGGATGCCAGGCTCGCTATTACCAGGGCCAGGGCCTTTTCAGTGGTGGCTCCACACTGTTGGAATGAGCTTCCGATGGAGAACAGTGCCCTGCAGGATCTTTTACAGTTCCGCGGGGCCAGCAAGATGGAGCTCTTCCACCAGGCTTTCAACTAAGGAGCCACCCCTACACCAACAACTTAATTACAGAGCCCTGGCCCTGACACCTAGCCTATGTCGCCCTTGGATGAGGAAGATCATGAGTAGAACGATGGTGAGACCTTGGTGTGCACTCTAAGTAAGCCATCTTAAATAATCAATCAGCTATTGCCAGCACTTTATGAATTATGATTTATTTATAACTGAACTGTTTTTAGAGGATTTTATGTGATTTTAATTGTTATGTGTACTGACCCGTGTAAGCTGCCCTGAGCCGGTTCGCGGGAGGATGGGGTATAAATCAAATGAATAAAACAAAATAAATAAAAATAAATAGAACAAGCCTAACCCGGAGAGCTCTGCGGCAGGAGCTCTTCCTCACACTCAGCATGGAGACTGGATGATGCAGGTCAAGACAAAAGGCACCAGGGGGGACACGGGGGGGACGGGGAGGGACTGCAGGCTGAGTCCTCCCACCCGCCACCTGCGCAGAAGGCGTGGGCATCCCAACACAAGCAGGCAGGTGACAGAAACAGTCTGCCCAGCCCTTTTGGGAGCGCACACACTCCCCCCCCCCCCGGGACTCTGATATGGACTTGCAGGACAACAAGACTGATTTCAAGAAATCGTTCTGGTTTAAGCAGAGGCCTCCCTAGAGAGGGTGCTCTCTCCACACCACGTGAGGCCTGGGAACGTGCTCTTTGCATTGCTGAGCTGCACATGGAGAAGGCCACGCGCTTACTCGCAGGTGGCAACCAGGTCTCTCACACGGGCAAAGCCGACTTGTCCCGCTCAATGTCAAATGAAGACAGGAAGGGCTTGGATGGGCAGAGAGATCTGCCTGCAGGGCTGGCCCCGCTGATAGCCCGCCGGCTGAAGCTGCTGGGAGTACACCATTTCGGCTCAGAGAACACAGTCGAGCCCCACCAATTCTGACTCGACGCCTGCTCGCGGCATAGCTACGGCCAGGGAACACATGACTTCGGTGGCTGCTCGCTGGTTTCCAGACCCTTTCAGATCCTGAGAATTCGGATGCTGCCTTGGGAAGCCTTCTAGGGGCAGGAGCCCACAAGCCCTCCAGGTTCCTCCCTCTGAAGGAGCCCTGTCAGGACCCAGCTCTGAGTGCGAATGGCGCCTGAAGCTGGGCAGCAGGGCTCTTGGGTGGTGGCCACTGTCCTGGCTTCAGCCGGCCATCTTCTGCTGCTGGCTACCTAGTCATAGTTTCAGGACGGGTGTGATTATTCTGATGTGTTTGTGCACCACCCTTGTGCTCTTAGCCACCCCCTGAGGGCTCAGCCATGGGAAAGAGGAAGCATACAAAGAGGTGGGGAGTTCCCAGATTGACGGAAGACGTGTGCCCCAGAAGATGCCCTGCAGAGCAGCCAGCTAAAGATTCACCAGGCCCCTGACCTGAACACAGGTGCACCACCCAGTATCAGCTGGCACGAGAATCGGCTTGGCTGCTCTGGCTGCGAGACGCACTTTGCCAGGCGAGTGGAGACGTGTGACCTACCTGTCCCCCACTTCCTCGCTCCATCACGCCGCGCTCCGGCTCCCTGCTTCCGTAGCCAGAGGTGCTGCTGCGGTTCCCCGTGGGTGCACCTCTCACTGTGTGCCCAGGGACCTCCCGGCCGGACCTTTCGGGCCTCTCCCTGGAGAAGACAACGTACCCGTCAGTCATGGGGCAGCCTTCTCAGGGTGCGGCTGTGCCAGGTGCTGAACTCCTCTGACCCACCACTCTCGCACACTCTCCCCAGGCACAGGAAGACTCTCAACTCCACCCTCGGTTTTGCTGGGCGCAAAGGCGGAGCTCGCCTGCTCGAGTTCAACAGGCTCCTCATCACAGACCCTGACGAGATGCGGGGAGGGCTTGGCAGCTCATCTGGACATCACAGCTCCACTCCAGCTAGACTGAAAGCGGAACCAAATGTGGTGCTCTCACCCACTCCTGGTACTGGCCACCCAGAAGGTTGGAGCACCTCTGTGCAAAATCAGGATCAGGGCCTTCAAGATACCGGCCACAACTGCAGCCACACAAGCCCCCCTCCAGGAAGGTCACCGGGAGATCTGGACCCAAGGGGAAGCTTTCTTCAGAGTGGATTTTACTGCTAGCTTAGTCCTCTCTTTCCTCTGCCCCACAAATGGAGCAACAACCCCCCCCCCCCCAGCTTTGCACAGCTCCACGAGGGCATTTTCCCAGCAGCTAGCACGACTACAAAGCAAAGACCTATCAATCAACACCACATGTCCATTTTGTCTCTAAAAGGAGGGGGAAAGAATCCAGCTAATCCAGCAAGTTGTCCTATTCACCAGTTGGCCGACTTCCCTAGCCAACCAAACCCAACCCAGTCAAATCCAAGTCTTTGCTGACTACCGTATAAGACCTCGAGGAAAGGTGGGAGAACCCCTCTGTTCCGGGAACTTCCAGACAAAGGGGACAGAAAGCGAACCCTGAGTAGGCAGGATATTATGTAAGAAAGGGGGGGAGAGAAACAAGCCTGCAAACAATGCACAAGCCAAGGGCAAACAATAGAATTTAAACAAAATACCCTTTAAGAACAAAATCATGACATGTAGAGACCTGCAGGTAAGTACAAGGAAACAAAAGACCAAACAAGCTTCAACAGAAGTGTCCTCAGACATCTTTCAAGCACTGTGAAAACCACATACAGGGCTCTCACCTAGAGACTCTATCTTTGCAGGCTGGCATTTACACAACACAGAGTTAAAGCATTAGTAACAACAAAGCACTGGACCACACCCCCAGCCAATATTCCTTTCCGGATTTACTGTCGATGACTACGGACAGTGAGAGCTGAAACCTCCCCGGATTTAAGTTGCCCATTATGCGCAACGGAAAACCAGTTTTGTTAAGGTACTTTATCCTTTTTAGTAGCGTGTACTATCCCTGAGCACGCATGCCGAAAATAGGAAATTTATCACTTATGTTATGCTCAGTATTCTCTCTAGGCTGGTTATTATTTTTTTTAAAAAATTGGCAATTTGAAAATAAGCCTGCAAGGAATATTGGCTGGGCGTGGTCAAACAACCTAAATGAAAACAGTGGATTCTGCACTGATAACAGTTTTGACCTAGAGGGTCTTGCATAAACGCTAAGTAGCAAAGACGGAACCCTGTAAATGGTTTTCACGTTGCTGACATGGGAATGTTTTTTTACAAGTTGCATGACGAAGACAGCCTGCCCACACAAATTTGCTCTGCTCTTTCGGGGAAGGGGCCCCCTGGCAGCAGGGTTCCACAGGGCCATCACTATTCTGCAACACACTCTGTCCACTCATTCAAGTTCAAATCCAACTATTTCTTATATTTCCCCCCTCAACTGCTGTTTTTTTGCCGGGGGGGGGGGTACGGGACAAGGAAGTTTACATACTATCTGGTGAGGATTAAAAAGATATTTTCATTTTTCTATTTTCTGGCAGCCTCTTAAAAACATGCCAGACCTGATGACCTGAAGCTGCTTGATGCTTGATGCTGGATCAGCCCCTTGGTCTGTCAGGGCCGTCACCCCCACAGAGAGAGGGGAAGGAGAGGGGCGGCTGCAGGCCATGTCCCTGAATTCCAGGCAGCACGGCCGCTTGGAGATGGGGTGCCTGGGGCTAGAAGCACTTAAAGGGACCGCATCTGGAGGCAAAGTCACCTGGCATCTCGTTTGTCGGGGTTCAGGCCTCCTTCGTTCTTCCACGAGGCCTGCCGGGGCGGGTTGGGCCCAGCCTCTCGTGGGTGGCGGCCGTGGGCGATCTCCGGCCTCTCGTGAACAATCACGGTCCTCCGCTCGTCTCGGTCTCCTCTGACCTCCCGCCGATCCGTGTCCCCAATCTCGTTCCTGGGCTGGGGGGCCTCATTTCTCCTCGATTCACTGAAGTTCTTGGGGTACCGCTCAAAGTTCGGCTCCTCTCGCCTCGCGGTGGGCCGAGCCTTTTTCCCCTCGCCTTGGTTGACGAACCGCTCGCGCCTGTTCAGCAAGGCAGAGAGGAGGTCAGGTTAACGCTCCTTCCTGGCCTCCGTGGGCCACCCTCCGGGGCCTCTCTCGGCAAAAAGGCCCTCCCCACCTTCTCGACCCATGACAACAGGCTTTCGGGCAGACTGTGTCAAGGAGACATCCTCCACACCTGCATCCCGTTCTCAAGAGAGAAGACTCATCCACAAGCCCTGCAGCAGTGAGCCCCGAGGAACTGTCTGGCCGCAGCACCTACAGCCCTGGTGCAGTGAAGGGGGAGGGGAAAGAGACGGGAGCCAGAAGAAGACCCCATGATCCAAGTTGCAGGCCAGCCAGGAGCTCCCTACAGGAGACCACACCGCTCTCCCTCCCTGAGACGATGTGCAGGCACTCGGGAGGTGCCAACCGACTGCTACGTGTCTCCCCACAACCTGCCTCCCCTGCCAGTCAAGACCCTCCTCCTCCGCCCCCCACAAAGCCCCGCCTGCTCTGTGCCCCTCTCTGCAGCAAGGAGGCAGACAGCCATGGGAGGCGGGGCTTTGCAGCAGGAGGCTCCCTCCCTTGAGGCCAGTTGGGCACACCTAGCTGAACGTGCCCTCAAGTCACAGTTGACTTATGGCGACCGCCCCCCCCCCTTGGTGGGGGCTTTCAAGGCACGAGATGTCCAGAGCGGGTTTGCCATTGCCTGCCGCTGCGTCACAACCCTGGTATTCCTTGGAGGTCTCCCACCCGAATACTAGCCAGGGCTGACCACACTTCCAAGATCCCCCAAGGTCGGGCTAGCCCACGTCAGGGCTGGCACCACTTACCACTAAAGCACCAGACAAAAACTTCAGTTCAAGCCTGGGCGAGGAGACATTTCCGCCCATCCTTTTTAAACTGCCACTTTTAGGGTCAAGATGCCACTCTTCTGAGGACACCGCCCCAGGGCTGTTGCATGGTGTCCTACACTGCTCTCACCTATCCCTGGGCAGCTCCATTCCTGACTTTTCCATTTGATTGCTGAATGGTTTTTATTTCGTTGGCTGCCCTGAAGGGGTCTCTGGAGTGTGGGACTGCACATTGTCTCAAATGAGTAAGGCGCCTGCCCTTCCTCACAGCCTTAGTGGGGCCGTGTGAAGCTTACTCACAAGGTGAGCTGCAGCAGGGTACTCCCGGCGGCCTTATGCTACAGGGCCACGACGGCACCAGAGAGGAAAGCCTCCCTTCCCCCCATGCTCACCTTTCAAAGGAAGAGGACGGCACGGTAGAGCCCTCTGGGAACCGGCCCCTCTCTCGGTGGTCAAAGTCAGTAAACCGGTTCTGCTGTCGGTTGTATTCAGAGCCGTGGCTGAACCGAGCGTCTGTGTCCAAGGCCATCTTCTTGCCTTCGTTCCAATAGGGCTCGTCTCGCCTGCCAGAAGACACAGGGGAACTAACAATAATTTAAGGAAATAGATGGATAAATATAAATCGTGTATGACTTAACATCAAATAAGGCTCCAAATATTTCTCAAATATACAATAGTATTCAATACATGAAATACCAAAAAAATACCATACAATAGTTAGGCTGGGGATTTAAGGCAACATCTAACATTTACTATTTAACACTCCCAAAAGAAAAGCTTCACAAATTCCGATTTCAATCGACTGAAAAACATGATCTTCAAATGTCCAGAAAGCAACTACATCCACTTGTATATGTGAGAACTATTTGGAACCTTATTTGATATTAAGTCATACATGGAAGACAAAGGGGAACATTAGAGGCGTGATCCGAGTGTCGCTGCTACCTTACGGTCTCCAGTGAATCAACGGGCCAGGCCCCGGCTGAAACACCATTTCACAAATGGGCAACCTGCCCCTCTTCCCACTCGGCAGTTCCCTCGGCTTGCCAGTATCCAGGAAATTTCCCACAAAGTTTCACACCAAGTTGCTATACTTTGTTCTGACGGTCCGCGATCGTTTAAGGAGGACGATCCTTAAACCTAAGGTTGCCCCCCTTAAGGAACGGAGTGGCAAGGATCAGCTTCGGAAGCGGAATGCACCCGGGTCTGAAAGGGAACGAGAGCTACCTGTGGTCGACATCGCGAGGCCGTTTCAGGGAGTTCCTTTTCTCCTGCTCGTAACGAAGCTGCTGCTGCTGACGCCGGAGCTCTTCCCTTTCCCGAGCGATCCGCTCAGCTTCCTTGCGACGCTCCTAACCGGGACAAAGATTGCAGGGCACCATGTCAAAACCTTTTACTGAGAGCATGTGTGACATTACTTGTTACCACACTGGGGGCTGGTGGTCTCGGGGGCTGCTGAGTTCAGGCACAGAGGCAGCTACGATTCCAACCCAGAAGCTTAACTAAGAGGCTGAAAGTCCTCAGCCCCACCTTCTAAAAAACTGCAGCCTGCTTCCTAGGGGAGGGAAAGGAGAGCACCCCACCGTCTGGATCACTACAGAATGCGCAACAGGCCTCCAGAAGACCCAGTGTTTTGGAAATTCTTTTCCCAAAAGCTCCAGAACCCCCAAAGGTCGACCAGAGCCTTCTCAGGGCCAGGACGGGCCCATTTATTTCCACTCATCTCCTGCCCCATTCTCCATGGCTCCCAAGTGGCCGTCCCTCCGCAAACCCCTCCCCCCCCACAAGCCCACTCAAAGCTGCATGTTATTTATGGCCAACAGCAGAAAGGGGAACTTTTCAACCGATGGAACAGAGACGCAGGCAAGCTCCTGCAGGATTATATGGGCCCGGATCCCATCGGCCTCCCGCACAAGCTGCATTTCCAGGTCCACGAGGGAATCTCTCCCCGCTCATTCTCTCACACCAGACTCCCACGTTCCAGGAGATCCACACAGACCAAGGGTCCACAGAACCCCCCCACATTCCAAGGAACGAGCAGCAGCAGAAGGGCGAAACGCTGCCCTGCTTGCACGGTGGGGTTCACGAGGCTGAGGCTCCAGCTTCCCCTCCCCACCCCGGTCAAGCATCCGGAAGCATCTGTGGCCTCAGCTAACCAGGGTGGCCTTTAAAAGGAAGTTCACGTCATGACTGGGGAGGCAGATCCCGAGCTACGGCAGCGGGAGGAGGGCGCGTGATACCTGCTCGATACGAATGCGCTCCCTCTCCAGGCGTTCGCGCTCCATCCTCTCTCTTTCCAGCTTCTGCCTCTCGATTTCCAGCCGCTCCCGCTCCCGCTGCAAGCGCTCCCGCTCCTCCCGCTCGCGAATCAGTCGGATGCGCTCCCTCTCGCGTCGCTCCCGCTCGGCAATTTCTCTTCGCCTGCAAAAGGTGGGGGTTCGAGAGGTGGGGCGGCGTCCGGCTGCAACGGAGCCCGATGCTCCCTGGGACTTAACTCCACGACAGGCACAGAGAGGGCCGGGGAGGCTAAGGCCCCGCTACAGACGACGTTACAGACAACAACACTGTTTAGAAGGAGCCCTGGAGTGTTCTCACGTGTCAGAGGGCAAGGCGGAGGAAGTCCCGCTTCTCTCCCCGGACCCGGGTAGACCAGGTTGCACCCAGCTCCTCCTACATACAGTGCCTCTTTCAGTGGAAAGCAAGCTCTAAATTCCCGCTCGCAGAGCAGGCGCATACAACCCAGGGCGAGAGGAGTGTGTCTCGTAAGAGAATTCCTACAAGGGCAGGCCTGGAGCAGGTGCGGCACAATGGCCACTGGGGTGATCATCGTCGCCCCTCCCTGCTTCACCTGGCCCCTTGAAAGTGGGGGTCCCAGAGTCCTTCAAGACCTCCACCCTCCCACTCACCACGACCTCCACCCTGTCTGGGTCCAGTTTCAGTGTGTCAAGAGCTTTGAGGCGCTTCAGTTCCAAGCTCCCACTATCGCCTCCACGGAATGTGTCTGCGGAACCACAAAATTCCCCCAGAGCATTCTGGAATCCAGTAGGATCCACGAGCCTCTGGGGGTGGACCCTTGTTAACTGGGCTCCCTTCCCAGGGGCGTGTTGGGGCCCACCTTCACCCTCACCTTGAATAGATGGTGGTCAGACCACCGTTCAGGCTGAATCTCCAAGCAGGAACCCCGGCCTTCCCTCAGAGGATCACTGCAAAAGGTGTGACCTCTTTCACAGGCTGGACCCCTCGCGACCCAAGAGAGGCCCAAGGCAATTCTGGGCCGTCTCCTGCAAGGCCTCTCCAGCACAAATGTTGAGGTCCCCAAGAACGACCAGTCCAGGCATCGCCAGCGCCACACCAGAGAGCTCTCCTGCCAACTCAAGACAGGGTGCCCGCCGGGGGGAGCGAGGCAGCCAGTGAAGAAGCAGGAGGCCTCATCTAATCCCGAGGCCCGAATGTAATACTAGGTGGCCGGCAGAATCACTCCCGTCCCGTTTGGAAGGTTTTTGCTTTATCTAAAACAATGGGCTGGGGCTGCTGATTTGCCACATGCCTCTCCAATGACAGCAC
Source organism: Gekko gecko (assembly GCA_029375565.1). Taxonomy (NCBI): domain Eukaryota; kingdom Metazoa; phylum Chordata; class Lepidosauria; order Squamata; family Gekkonidae; genus Gekko; species Gekko gecko. Next base: position 18,897,533 of record JAPDNY010000017.1, read on the forward strand.
ATGACAGGAACTCTTAAGGATCGCAGAAAGCACACACACACACACCCCTCGGTATCATCTGCACATTTAGAAGCACAAACGGACAAGCTTTCGCGTAGCCCTGGCCTTCGGGTGCGGCTTCTCCAACTCGTGGAAGTGAAGCCCGCAACCCAAGACTGTGTAACCAGCACCCCTCTTCCGCAGGACAAAGTCCCGGCCCCTACCTTCGCAGCTCCACGGCACGCCGTATCCGTTCCAGCCGAACCATGTGCTCCCGCATCCTTTGCTCTTTCATCTTCTCGAAGGGCAAGATGTCCTTCCGGGCTCTGTAGTCTCGGAACTTCATTTTGTCTGGGAAAAAGCGCTCTTTGTTCCTCATCATCGGTGGCTGGAGAAAGAGGTTTGACAGCATCAGAGCAAGAGCAGCTCGTTCACAGCATGGCTGTCGTGGGAGTCAGCAGGGCTTCCGGCATGTGTCCCGGGGCCCAAGGACTCCAGCTTCCCAACTATAAAGCCACCAAAGCACCCCGCCCCCAAGAAGCTGTGTACCCCTCCACCCTTCACTCCTCCTCACTGATGCAAAATACTTTTTGTACAGCCATCGGGACTAAGGCTCAAGGACTTGGCACAAGTGAATTCCCACCACTCTTGTTCCCACAGCACAGAACGGTGGGATTTTGACCTCCCTATCAAATCTTGACCAAGTGGCTTTCCGAGGTGGCTTTCCGAGGTGACCCCCCCCCAATCTGCCCAAGTGAGAAGGGAACATAAGAACCTCAGGAGAGCCCTACTGGATCAGACCAATAGGCCATCTAGGCCAGCATCCTGTCTCACACAGTGGCCATCCAATTCCTCTGGAGGACCAACAACAGGGTAGAGAGGGCGAGGCCTTCCCCTGAGGTTGCCTCCTGGCTCTGGGATTCAGAGGCTTAGTGCCTCTGAACGTGGAGGTTCCCCTCAGCCAAAATGACTAGCAGCCATTGATAAGACTCATCCTTCGGTAGCAAATTCCACAGTCTGAACCCCTCTCTGTGTAAAGTAGTATGTCCTTTTGCCTGTCCTAAACCTACCGCCCATCAACTTCATCGAATGCCATAAAGATCCAGTAGTTTGGGAAAGGGGAAAAAATGGTCTGTACATCAAACGGTAGTAGTGATTCAATAGCCGACAGCAAACAACTTAATCCAAGGCAACAAATCCCACAGTGTTAAAAGCAAAACTGTTTTTTTGTTTTTTTGGGGGGGGGGGGAGAATCTGAGAAGAAAAGGTCCACCATCTGCTTGTTGAGTGGTACAGCCTTAGGTCTGTTCCTTTAGCTTGAGCAACACTCACCTTTTCAAACCTCCCCCTTCGAAATGGTCTCGGGTGCACTTGGTCCCTCTTCGTTTGGTCAAGGACTACCATGTGACTGGGGCTTTTCACGCCTGGGCCAGGGGGAGGCAAGGCAAGACAGACACGCATCACTCACAGGCAACACAAAAGAGAGACAAGACTTTTTGCTAGGCCTATACTATGTCTCTAAGGGAGAATGGCCTCGCTTCCAAACACCACATCACAAAACAAAAGAAGCGTGTGAGTGGTTCACACAGCAGAAACCCCAGCCACTGTTCTAGGGGGGAAAGGGGAGGAGAAGAAGAGGAGGAGGAGGAGATTGGATTTCTATCCCGCCCTTCACTACCCAAGGGAGTTTCAGAGCGGCTTACAAACTCCCTTCCCTTCCCCTCCCCACAACAGACACCCTGTGAGGTAGGCGAGGCTGAGAGAGCTCTGACAGAGATTGCTCTTTTTCAAGAACAGCTCTTGTCAGAACTATGGCTTGCCCTAGGTCATCCAGCGGGTGCAAGTGGAGGAGTGGGGAATCAAACCTGGTTCTCCCAGATCAGAGTCCGCGCACCTAACCACTACAGCTAACAGCCAATCTTAGGGATTTATACCCCATCCTTCAGTACCTGAAGAAATCTCAGAGTGGTTTACAATCTCCTTTCCCTTGCCCTCCCCTCCCCTCCCCACAACAGACACCCTGTGAGGTAGGTGGGGCTGAGAGAGCTCTTTCAAGGACTCGGGAGTTCTGTCTCACAACGTTACCTGCCTAAAGTATCACAACAAGGCTGTGTGAACAGACACAACCAACAGAACCCCAATCCCCCAACCCTCGGGTTAACTGTCTCCTTGTTGTGGAGACCAGACTGCCACCCCAGGATCCCGGGTTGACCCCACGCGGAAAACTAAGCTGTAAAGAGAACAGCTGGAATGCCTACTGATTCGCTTCTTGTCTTCGGGCGTTTTAGCGGGCTCTGGCGCAGGGCAGCTGGCTCCGTTATCGCTCTTCTCATCTTTACCTTCAGGTTTCTTGCTATCCTTGCTCTCTTTCTTCTCAGACTTGTCGGATCTCTTGTCATCTTTTTTGGAGGGGGTCCTTTTAAAAAGAAGGAAGCCGTAAGCAGGGCTCTGCGGAGGCTGAAACCGGGAGGTGCGCTGGGTTCCTCGGGGGGAGGGGGCGCACTCCTCTCTCTGATGCCGCTTAAAACCTGTATGCGCCCCCTTCGCCCTACTGCTGTGGAGTTTCGGGCTCGGATGTCATCAGTAGTACCCTGATGACACCCAGCCACTTCTGTTGATGGGCGGCCGGCTGGATGCCGTTCCCATGAATTTAGGCTGTGATTGACTGGTTAGAGCAGTCTTGGCTGAAACTGAATCCGGGGACGAAGGAGGTTCTGGGACCGGAGGGAGCACAGTCGGGTTGCCAACTTCCGACTCTTGATGGAGTGCTCACAGCCAGCATCGACCGTCAGGAGTCTGGGCATGACTCTGGATGCCACCTGGTCTATAGAGGCCCAGGTGGCGAAGCTTGCCAGGTGACGTTTCTCCAACTAGGTCAGGTTAGGCAACGGGCTCCCTACCTGTCTCATCCTGATTTAGCCTCAGTAAGCCATGCAACGGTCACCTCCAGGATAGACTACTGTAACTTGATCTATGTGGGCCTACCCTTGAGACTGAGCCAGAAGCTCCAACTGATCCAGAATGTGGACATATGGGTCCTTACAGGGACCCCTTGGACGGCACATACTCAACCTGAGCTGCACTGGCTTCCAGGGGAGCACCGGATCAGGTCCAAGGTGTTGGTTTTGACCTTTAAGGCCCTTGGCGGTCAGGGACCCACATACCTTTGGGACCACCTCTCTCAGTGTGCCCCCAGGAGAGTGCTACATGGGGGAAGTAAGAACCTCCTGGTGTTCCCCGGCCTGTGAGAGGGCCGGCTGTCCTCAACCAGGGCCAGGGCCTTTTCTGCCCCGGCCCCCGCCTGGTGGAACTCCCTGCCGGAGAACGTCCGTGCCCTGCAGGATTTGTTACCTCTCTGCAAGGCATGTCAAGCAGAGGTGTGCCGCCAGGCATTTGGGTGAGGGCAGCAAAGGGACAACATGCAGTCTGGCACTTTCCCCACCTCCTCTGTTCTCCGCAACCCCCCCAAGGAGGGTCATGGAAGCTGAAATTTCCCTGCCATCTTGGAATGGATTGCTTCGTTTGTTGATATGTACTGTGTATTTTACTGCTGGTTTTAACTTATTTATTGTATTTACCTTCGGGGTAAGCTGCCCTGAGCCCTGCTTGCAGGGAAGGGTGGCCTAAAAATCTAAATAGATAAATAAAAGATGATGGTCGATCTGAGCACTCGTGGAGCTCTGCCTCGCGCTGGAGAACATCCACTGCCACATTACCTCTTGCATGTCGAAAGAGGAGGGATCTAGCTCAAGTAATGAGCAATTAATGTCTTCCTGTCCACATGCTGAAACTCAAACAAGTTTGGCTGTGTGAGATACACGGCTGTATACACACACACTTCTAGGCTACGCAAATGTCTCTGTTGCAGGTTTGTGGGGGTGTAATTATAAAGAGCGGGGTCCCCCCACCCAAAGCAAGGTGCCTGTCCTATTGATTCCTCAGATGGGTGTGAACAAATGCAGGAAATGCCTGACGAGGTTTCTAAGCAGCCAGAGGGGAGCAGTCAGAATGGGCCTTCTCTGACCCGCCAGGCAGCATCCAGGCAAGCCACTCCCCCCCACTGCCAGGGGGCTTCACCGCTACCCAGAAGGGCCGAGGCTTCTCCCGTCTTCAGACGAGTGGTACTCAAGCCCGCCCAAGCCAGACGAGGCTTACTTGCTGGCTTTGTCGCTCGAGGCCGTCTTCTTCTCTCCAGGGTTCCTGCCGGAGCCAGACTTCTCGTCGCTCTCTTTCTTCATCTCTTTCTTAGAAGGATCGCCTTTCACCTGTTGTTTTAAAGAAGGCATGTGATGGATGGGCGGACAGACACGGTGCTGGGCAGGGCATCTTGGCCTCGCAGAACCAAAACAACTGGTGACAAGCTTTTGATTTACTATCAAGGCCAGAGGGGAATGTTTTTTGTCGTGCATCCAAGCCAGCTGCTGCTTGGCGGTCAGAACAGGAGGAGGCTGGAGGAGACGTCTGCTAGGCCTTAGGGGATGCTACGGATAACCCGCTCCAATCCAACATCTCAAGGAGGATATTTGGGAGCCCATGCCCACAGGCACGCTACAAATATGCAAACACACCAGAGCTTCACCTCACACAAGAGGAGCATGGCCAGTACTGGACGGGCCTTGCCCCTAATAGCCCCGTATGTTTCAGAGTGAGTCCATTCAGGCCAATCTTCTTCTCCCCCAGACAGACCACACACATGAACTGGCAGCCAAATTAGGAATCCAGCGTGTGGCTGCCCTATCAGGAAGGGACGATCAGTTCGGGGTGCCTCTCCCCCCCACTCCGTGCCCGGCTTCTAGTCTGCCAGGGGGCAGGAGGACACCTACTTTCTCCACGGAAATCTGCTGCCCGTGCAGCTCTGTCCGATGAAGGTGGGCGATGCACCTGGCCACTTCCGTGCTGGAGGACATGGTCACAATGCCGTAGCACTTGGCTCCAGGGCTCCGGGCATTCGTGACCACTTTGGCAGCCAGGACCTGGAAACGGAGACCAAACGCAAGTCAAGGTTTTAAGCCGATCCCTCCGTCACACTGCTGCTCTCTGTTCTGGATAGCAAGGCCATGGTGAGAGCACAAATGATTTGCACCCACTTTCAGTGCCTTTAAGATCATGTAAGCAAATGTTCGGGGGGGGCAGGGTGGAATCTGCCAGGCGTTCTATACCTCAACTATGTCTTAGATAACCCACAGCTTTCCAAGTGTAAGAGTTCTCAAGGAGAGACAGAACTTTTCTTCCATCAGCCCAGCCCAGTGAAAATGACTGCTATGCTGAGAGTTATGGGTGGTCAGAAGGGACACAGATGGGCCCTTCGTAACCTGGCGCTTTCTCACCGGGCCCCCTCCCCAGGCCTCGCTGGGTAATCACACTGCAGGACTGGAGAATTGCATCAGTTTCGCTGCAGACTTCTCAAGCTCAAGGGAGCAGAGCTGTAGCCACCGCCTCCAAGACCGTCGGCAGCCAGATTATCAGAAGGTCCAGCCTTGGCTTACTAGGACAGGAGTCCCCCAACTTTTTGAGCTAGTGGGAACCTGAACTGGGGGCTCAGTGAGAGAGCATCAGCTTGGCATGCGGAAGGTTCCAGGTTCAATTCCCAGCATCTCCAGTTTAAAGGACCAGGCAGCAAGGTAATGCAAAAGGCCTCTGCCTGAGACCTGGGAGAGCTGCTGACAGTTGGAGTAGACAATACTGACTTCAACGGACCAAGGGCCCGAGTCCGTAAAAGACGGCTTCATGTATTCACCTTTGGAATACTGACACGGGGCTTTGGGCACCACCACAAAACGGCTGCGGCAGGTGGTGGAACCACACACACAGCAAAGAATCCCAAGTGCAAGGGAGAAGAGGGGCGACTTAAAAATACACTGGGGAAGAGGGGTGAGAACACAGAACAAACACTGTCATCATGGCAGCTGCCACTGAAACAGCATTATTTTAATCAGATCTTCAGGGGCCAATCAGAAGGCCTGCTGGGCATCTAGCTCTAGGCCTCTCACTCTCTCACCACTTCCCTGGGGAAGCTTTAGCTCACAACAGGAGAGGTATTTCGTGGGGAACCCCAGCCTCAGACCAGAGGCCACAGCCCCACTTAAAGCCTATTCTGGGGTGATGAAGGAAAGACCACCACTGCAGCCACTGCCTTGGCACAGTGCGAGGGGTGTGTGTGTCTGTTCCGTACGGAGCATCAGGAAGAGGTGTGACCGTCGCGTCTGCCTCTCTGTGGCCTTGACAGCTGTAGGACATTTTGTGGATGGGACCGTTTGCGTCTGAATGCCACAGCAGGGAGAGTAATACCAAATGGAGCCGGTGTGACCAGTCGCACGGTCTTGTTGCACGCCTTTCAGCACGTGCCATCTTAGACGGGGACCAGCTCCTGGAAGATGTTAGGCCTGCCTCTAGCACGCTTGATCCTCGCTCTTTCTGGCTACTGAGATGGAGCAGAGGAGACCTGGTCGGCTCCCAGGAGGGAGGGAGGGTTCCTGGCAGCAACAGGGAAGCTGTGGCGCAAACCCCCGTGAAGACCCTGGGGTGCTACCAGTTGGGATAGCTTTGGGCCTGTTCTGGACATTCCATTTTGGGGCAAGGCGACTTGGGTATGCGAGTCCAGGTTCCCTTGGTCGAATCAGATTATCTGGGCCCTTATCAGCCAGGCGTCTGCTGAGATTTTGGTGCTGAAACTGCCTCGGATGGCTTAGCAGATAACTTGGGTCGGGAGTCAGGCAGGGATGACGTCCTTATTTATTCTTCTCGACAGCTGCTTTCAGCACCACTGATGACACCGAGCTTGTCAATTGCTGCTGCTGAACTGAGAGTGACTGTGCTGCAGCGGATCCAGTCCTTCTTGGAGGTCGGAGCCCAGAAAGGGGTGCTAGAGGGCAGATGACCTTTCCCCTGGCCTTTGGGTCCAGTAAGGCTCCCACTGCTCTTTGACATCCACATGAAGCCACTAGAGTGGGTGAGGCTGTGAGGAGGCGCGGTGCCACCCATATACTGACACTTGGGTCAACTTCTTGTCTGCATCAGTGCCTGAGGGCAGTGAAGGGAGGGGTGAGGGTGAACACCTTGACTATTAACCCAGGAACAACTGAAGGGTTACTGCTGGGCTTCCTGCTGATCCGGGATTCAGCCCGTTCTGGATGAGGTCACGCTTTCTATCAAGACACAGGTCTGAAGTGCGGGGGGTGGGGTGGGGGGCACTCTAGGACTCAGCCTTGCTACCCTAGGGGGTCAGGAAGCAGCTGTAGGTTGAAGTCCATTTCATCAGCTGCAGTCTTTGAGTCCGTCAGCTCTTGCCAGTTACACAGGCTTTGGTAAGCCTCAGGCTAGACTGCTGCAATGCACTGTGTGTGGGGTGGCCTTTGAAGAGTTCCCAGACACGTCTTTCAGTCCAGAATGCGGCAGCCCACTGACTGCTGGAGCCAGCTACTGGGATTGCGTTGATCTCCTGGGTACAATTGAAAGTGCTGGATTGGACCTTTACAGGCCCAAGTAGTCTGGGACCGCAATAGTGCCTCCAATATGATGCTTCGGACACTGAGAGCTGCTTAGGGTTTCACCACGGGCAGTCCGACAGGTGGCCACGCCTAGTGGGGCCTTCTCAGTATCAGCACCAAGGTTACCGAACTCACCCTCCCGTGAGGGACCTTCCCTTGCAGGCTTAGCAGGGCAGCAGAAACACACCTCTTTCGCTGAGCTCTTGGTACCAGGGGGAGGACAGAAGCATCTGGATGAATCAACGAGAACTACTCCACTACAGGTCAGAAGCCAGTCTTTATAGCCCAAGGCAGACCATGAGAGACACCATGAGGAAACCAGCTCCCAGGCCTGGAGCAACGGGCTGGACAGAAAGAAGAAATACCCCAACTCGGCCCCAGAGCTCTCCCTCAGTCGAGCGCTGCTCAAGAGCCAGTCAGGTGAAGCCGTACCTTTCCATACTTGCCGAAGAGGTTTTTCAAGTCAGCAGCTTTTGTGTTGGAGGACAAGCCGCTCACCCACAAGTTCCTAGTTGAGCTGCTGCTGCCACTGCTTGCGCTGCCTACAAGAGAAGCCACAAGACAATGTTTCAGCCTTCACATGCTCACTCACATGGGCAGGCAACAACTCTGGAGGTCTGGCGCAGGCCTGCAGCTACCGTGGGGCTTTTGGGGACTCTGCTCCTTTTTTAAAGGCACAGCCCCACAAGAATTTCTCCTCTAAATGCTTTTTTCAATTGGTTTTAAGGAGTTTTTTTAAAGGCGTGTGCTCCTTTAAGCAGAATGGGGTGCTGCAATTCACTAATTCCTGCACTGAGCAAGGGAGATGGAGTAGGTGACCTCTAGGACCCCTTCTAACTCTGTGTCAAGAAACTGGTCTCCTTGAAGAGAGTTTTCCTGCCAAGTGTTGGCTTTCTTGATTATAAAAGTCATCCCCCCGACCTGCCGGCTTGTTATCAGCATTGTTGCTTAGGCTGGCAGAAGTGATTAACTTGCAGCAGCTAAGAACTGTCACCTGAAGTAGCTGACTGCTTGCAATTTAGAGATCTCTCCTGGTCACATCTTTCTACCAGCTAAATGCCTTTTCTTTCTGCATTGAGAACTTCAGCCCCACCAGAAAAAAAAATTTGCTCCACAAGCCACAAAATCCTGACTAAAGGCCTGGTCTCATGTCTGCAGTACTTGCTTTGGATAGGCAGGCTATGAAGACTTCACCAGAACAAACACTGACATTCAGTGCGCATCACACATTTCTCTGAAGCAATGGCGTCCACAAATTAGCCACTGAGTAGCCAGAGCCCATTAAACTGGCCAGCTAATTGCTTCCTGAGAAAACGTCCGCTACCCAGTTCTTACTGCTACAACAAACGTTTCGGGTGTCCTGTATTCTGTCTTATGAAATTAAGCCATTTCATCGGACCTTAAAGAGGCATGAAATCATATGCATCCAAATATGCAACCTTTTTGTTGGAAACAATGTTCTCAAAAAGGTACTTATATTCACATCTGGTGGGAATGTCCGCTTATTCAGGATTTTTGGATTAAACTTATATACCAAATTAAGCTCATCACTACATAGGATGTACCTTTGCTCCCGGAAATGATTCTTTTGAATCGACAACGACTATTCCAGAGAGCGAACGAGACCTGATAGCCATTCTTTTAGTGGCAGCTAAATTAGTGCTTGACTCAAAATGGAAAGACAAACAGACTCCTTCACAGTGGGTTAATAAACTCTGAGATTTTTTTATTATGGCCAAAATCTCTGATCAGATTCATGTTGTAGAATCCCCATCTTATACTTCAAAGTTTGCTGATTTTTGGTTTCCTGTACTGACATATCTTAACACAAATGCAAAAAACCCTAAAAACATACTCTATGGTAAGTTTGCTCACTATTGATCTGTTTCCTTACTCTTAAATTTTGTAGTTTAAACTACTTTATTGTAAATTTGGTTGTTTATATACTCTTACAGGGAACTGTTCCTATTTAATGATATTTGGTTTCCTGTAAAAACAGTTTCAGGTTAATGTTATTTGTTTTATTGTATTTCACTCTCTACTTTATATACTAACAGTTGTCTTGCACTTTGTTGCGCTTGTCATTCATTTGAAAATTTAGTAAAATCTTTATAAAAAAAAAAGAGGCATGAAAAAGCCCACTGGGGACCTTCTGTGAAGTAAAGCTGGTGGGTCAAAGCAATTTTTAAAATCAGGATGAGTCACAAAGATATAATACACAGCAAGGAAAACCATCCATCCGAAAAAAGTGGTTCTCTATGTTTTGATTTGTAACTAACAAAGTGTGGAAAACAGCCATACAGGTGAGGGGAGACAATTTTTGCCAGTTCTCCAGTGCTGGGGCAGTCCTCCAACTTCCCTTTCTGCTGCCCTGGGGACCCCCCCCCGGATCAGCACCGGGGGCAGAGGTATTGTGCTTCTATGCACGGAATGTGGATGGAATGCAACCCAGCATTCCTGTGGCAGCAAATATTCCAGAAATCTCCCTTGCATGAGAAAGCTGTCTAATATATTCAGCAAGTACATGATGATTTGCATTCGTTGTACAAGGCATTTTGATTTAACTTAATTGCAACCATCGTGACAATGAGCAGAATGCTTTGATTTCATAGATCATTTCACTAGGATCATGTGGCAAGGAGGAGGAGGTGCAAGTCCCCCCGCGATGGAGTCCTCTTTCCTTATTCATGGTTCTATCCCCATGCTTAACAGAAGCAGACTGACTGACTACTCTGGGTGTAAATCATTAAGTGGTAAGGATCTGCGTGTGCGTACAGAATCGTCAAGCTGCGGCTAACTTACGGTGTCCCCGGTAAGGGGCTCTCAAGGCAAGTGAGAAGCAGAGGTGACTGGCCACTGCCTTCCTCTGCAGAGCCTTCCTGGGTGGTCTCCCTTCCAAGTACCGACCCTGCTTAGCTGTGAGATCTGACGAGACTGGGCTATACCATGCCGCATTCCCTCCCAAGGACTTGTTTACTGCTTATACATACATATACACACACACACACACATCCATATATGAGCTTTTCTCATATACAGTTCCATAGGGCCTGTAAAACCTGAGCTCTTCCACCAGGCTTTTGGGGGCCACCACCAATGAGGAACATCATTTGGGCCTGAACTCTGGAAACCACCACCAACAGCCTAAAAGAACAGCGAACCTGCAAGGACACCTAAATGAACACTGAGAGCCGACTACAAGCTGAGAACTTTGTATACTGGCTTGGGACCCTGAGATGAATGCCAGCAATGACTAGCATTTTATTATAACTGTTTTAACTTCAGCTTGTTTTTAAATGTGTAGTTGTTTGTCGTGATGTCAGCCACCCTGAGCCGGCTCTGGCCAGGACAATAATCTGAATAAATAAATAAATTCTATGCGGGCAAGAGAGTTGCACTGTACGGAATGATTCACAGTTATTTTGATAAGTTATTAGGGCCCGAGGTCCAGGCTACTCTGTTTAACTGACTGAAACTTGGGGTCCTACTATGTGATTTTTGTATAAGTCAACACATCGCATTAAAGACTTACACTTTGCTTCACGCTGTTTTTAGATTTGATTGGGTCTCCAAGCCTAATCTCATTGCACCGATGACTGAATAAAACCCCTCCTGTCGGTTATATTGATTTACTCTGCGTAATCCGCCCTGAGTCCAAGTGAGAAAGGCAGACTATGAATGGCGCAAGCAAACAAAAATGTACTAAAAATTCTGTCAATGACAAGCAGGGGGAGTCTTATTAAAAGCCAAGAGAGAAACCAGATTCTCTACAGCTGGGGTGTCAAACAAACGGCCTGGGCGCTGGATCAGGCCCCCTGGAGGGCTTCCCTCAGGCCCGCAGTGGAACTGGCCGTCTCCTGCTTCTTCCTCTTCCAGTTCTGCTGCTGCTGCTGTGTCATCGTGGCTTGCTTCGCCAGACTCTCTCAATAGCTCAGCCATTTCAGGTGTTAACCTGGGTCCTAGACTCAGGACTCTGAGCGTGAGATTTCTGTGGCGAATGTCAATAAATCAAAAGTAGGTTTGCAGCTGACAGAGCTAATGTTTTAAGCATGTTTTTATTTTAAGTAAAAAAACCCCAACCTTTGTGTTTGTGTCCTCTATAAAGTTGACACCTCCGCCACCTGGCATTACAATTTATGACACACGCATGGCCCGGCCCAACAAGGTCTCATTTATGTCAGATCTGGCCCTCATGACAAATGAGTTCCACACCCCTGCTCTACAGGGTCCATCTCCCTTCCTGTATCTGGCCGTTTAATTAATGCTTGAAATGATACCATTCTCAGTAGTTTAAAGGGTTGATCTACACCCCCCCCAAAGCGTAACCAAGCCCAACGCCACTGAGATGGAAGCAACGGCACTGTGCAATGGGTAGATCACCAGATCTAAGTGCAGGAACACCCACGCAGCCATGAAGGTTACTGGGTCAACCTTGGGTCAGTTCCCCTCTCAGCCTAACCTACCTAACAGGGCTGTTCTGAGGATAAACAGAGGTAAGAGCAATGAACGCCCTCCTGAGACCCTCAGGGAAGGGTAAAAATGCAACTCACAGATGCTCAAGAAAGCTCCAAAGTCAAGAGAGGAAAAGCCAAAATTTGAGAAACTGAGAACGAGAAGGCCTTCCCTAGAGGGCAGCTGCTGCAGCTATTAAGGAAGACCTCACAGGTAAGTATGGCTCTGCCCACTCCAGGTGCATGCAACGGGCAGCTGCTGGGAATGGGAAGGCTCACTTTTACAGCTTTCATAAATTCTGAGACTCTGTATGTGCATGCCTGAGATCTCATATGCGTGACGCACAGAAACCACGAAGAAGAGCTGAAGTGCTGGTTTTATATCCCACTCTTCACTACCCAAAGGAGTCTCCGAGTGGCTTACAGTCACCTTCCCTTCCTCTCCCCGCAACAGACACCTTGTGAGGCAAGTGAGGCTGAGAGAGTTCTGAGAGAACTGTGACTCACCCAAGGTCACCCAGCTGGCTTCGTGTGAAGGAGGAGTGGGGGCATCAAACCCGGTTCTCCAGATTAGTGTCCCACTGCTCTTTGCCACCACACCAAACTGGCTCTCTAAGAAGAACTAAGGCTCACAGAAAAAGGAAAACCTGGGTAGGAGCACTGCCCGCTCTCGGTCTTCCAAGTGTGCGACTGGACAGAGAACTCACCCCATGACTAGACACCGGATATCTAAGAGGGAAAGGGCCTGTTACCTTTGTCATCCTTTGAGGCAGTCTTGCTTTCTTTAGATTCCTTAGTAGAGCTAGAAGGAACAAAAAAAATCAGAGCAAATTGAACACGTGACATTCCCTTGCCAAGAACCTTACACTATTAAAGCAAACCGTTTCTGAAACGTAAGTAAGTGAGTGAGGGCTGGACTGTAATTTGAGGAAATGTGATTTTTTTCTCTCTCTCTCTCCCCTCATCATGGCTTCTTGCACTGATTTTCCCCAGGATGCCTGAAGATCTAGATTTTCTGACAATTTTTATTCAGTGGATATATGGTAATCTTCTCCACATTCTGGACTGGGACTTGGCTTCATTTTTTGGTGCTCTTAGAACTGAGAGTTGTTCAATACCATCATCACAAGGGTACTTAAAACTTGACTACTTGGAAAAAAAAATAATAATATGCTGTCAATTCACCAATGCAATCAGCAGGATAAGGAATATAACGAAGATCCCGAGTTTTTTTTTTTTTTAAACACAGGTAACTTATGGCCGTCAATACATATTTTTATAGGCAGGAGCATAAGATACTAATTACAAGTTTCTTGCTGCTACCCCCATAATGCAGAGCGATCTTATTTGAATGCTGGTAGAGTATCTTAAAGAACGGACATAGAAAGACAAACCTCTTTGCTTGACCAGCGGCCCCAGCAGCCGAGGGACCTTTCTTCAAAGTATCTTTGTCTTTGTCTCCAGAGTCTGCTTTCTTCGAGCTTTCCCGGGCTTCTTTCTTGACGGGATCCCCCTTCGTGCCGTCTTCCTTCTTACCATCTTTATGGTTCTCAGTCATCTCATAGTCCTTGCCTTCCTTCTCCAGGCTTGGCGCAATGGCATCCTGCCCATCTTTTGGGTTACTTGCTTCTGAATCTGTAATTTTCAGATTTTTACCTGTTTCTAGAAGGTCATCGCCATCAAAATCAAGAGTGATGGCGTCTTCGGCCTGGATTGTTACCGATATGTTATCGTCCTCGGCTTCTTTCCCAGACGCATTTGCTTCCATCTCTTCGCGAGCCGACTGATCGGCCTCAGCCAGGCTCTCTTCTGAAGGAAGAGGCTTAGATACTTCTTGTGTGCCATCACCAGACCCTGCTTTATCTAGGAGGATTTAACAGGAATAAATATGGCAAAACAAGAAGTTTAAACATTTTTCATATGTACACAGCTAGAAGAGGACCTAGAAAACACAAAGCCGGTTATTAGAACTGATGGAAGGTTAGGAGAAAAAAAAAACATAAGGGGGCATTAACACACAAATCAATCCTTTCCCCAGGATCACTCATTCTTCAGGGCAAACCCATTTTCTAGACACAAGTACCAGAAACCGAACAGGAGTCCAGACACGGACAGGCTCCATCCACAAGACACCCGTTCTTCGGTACAAGTATCTGGCTTCCAAAGCAGGAGGCGATGAGCCAAGAAGTGCTTCTTCCTCTTCTTCATGGCTCAACAGCGAGTCAGTATTCCCATATGTCCATTGACAAGTCTGTCCATCTTCCAGTATCCTTCTGAGAGACCAGAGCTGAAGAGCCACATCCTTTACGGCTGCACCAGTGTCCCTCCACCCTTCCTTCCCGGTGGCCACTTGCCCAGCCATGGCGCTCTTGCAGAAGTCGGCGGCACTCGGCACAGCACAAACATGAGGCCAAAGTTCACAGAAGGCTCGTCGTCTTCGTCCAACGTGCACACGGGTCCACATGCTCAGTCCTTTCGTTGGCGCCTCCAGTGGCAGTCTCACTTTACATGAAGAGGCTTCTTGCTGTGGGATTCCTCACAAAGACCGAGTTCACACCCACACGTGTGCAACAAGCTTCGTGACTCCAGTTGTGCAAAGTCACAATGATCCCCTGTCCTTTAGTCCGCCAATACACAAGGGTCCTTGGGAGTGCTTTCTGTGGGTCTTCTTTAGCTAGAAGGCTGGGTCAGGCGTCGCTTTCTGTAGCTGTGCTCTGCAGGGTAGCTCTGAAAGGCACAAGTGAGCAGACTCCTTCCGTGCGTTAACGGATCTCGTTCGAGACCATGAAGCATGAGGTGGGCATTTGCCAGTGCAGTAAAAAGGAGAGTGCCATCCGCATTGGAATGGCTGTCGGATTCCATTCTGCAGAATGTTTCATTCCCATGAGGGCAGCTGGCAGCTGCTACAGTGCAGGGGAAGCGTGCACATCAAGACTTACCGTACCTCAAAGACTCACACCCGAGGCATTTGGGGACCTTTGCTCCATTCAGGCACCTGGTGGGCCATATACGTCAATCAAACAGGCAGTAAAATAACTGGTGTGTGTGTGTGCAATTTAAAGACAAGCCAGCTGAGAGCAGGGATCCAACCACTGTCCTTGGGAGAGGTGCTCACAGCTGAGGTGCCTGCCATTTATCAAAGGCAACCTCAAGTATATTAGAGTATTCTGAACTGTACTGAACCTCAAAACATACCTCTCTCATTCTCCTCTTCTCCATCCTGTAAGTCAGAAAGAAAATCCACTAAGTATTTACCATTCTCGTTAAACAGAGCAGGCAAAACACCAATAATTCAGAAACGATAAAAGAACAGAAAGGCTTCACTACTGGTCTTTTGCACTGTTAGCGTCTGCTACAGGTGTTACTTTGCAGATGCTCAGCCAATGGCCTGGTTCAAACTACTTTACAGACCTACGTTTGCCCTTCTGCTGAAATGGCAGACATGGTGCCCAGCGAGGAACACTTTCTCCTGCTTTTACCACACAACTAGTGTGAGATACAAATTCTATTTTTTTTTAAATAAAGAATTAGTTTATATAAAGAAAGTATGGAAGGGGAAAGGAAGGAGAAAAAAAGAAAAGAAAAAGGAATGTGAAAATATTCAAGTCCCAGTTTTAACATTCTGCATGCATATCTTCTCTTCACAATTTCACAACTATTTCATCTGTCATTCTTATTATTTTTCACTTAGTCATATCTTCTCAATACTGAGTGCATATTCTATTTTTGAGAACCCTCACAGTTAATCTAAATCAACTTGCAGGTAGCAAGGAGGCAGATAATAAAGAAACTCCAAATACAAGTTATGAGACTGAGGGAAGCCCTGCAGCTACAGGAACCCGCTGACAGAAGGGATCTGGGATTGCAGGCCATCAACGTGCCACAACCAACCATTTCTTCTTCTCAGCTGCCTGGAGACAGAGGACGTACTTCTTCCACAAGATGGTGGCTTCAGCCCATGCAACATGCATGCCTCGAAGTGCCTGTTATCAGCCTGCACTGGCATGCCAGCCACAACCCCTCCTGGACAGAGCTGAGCTGGACACAGTTATTCATACGCTGGGAGTGCGGAGGCATTTACTGCGATGCACGGTATGTGCTACTGTTTGGGAACTGCAACTGGTCTAGGACCTGGTAGCTTGCTGGGAACAGGCCAGCCGGCCTTGTGACTGATGGCAGCAAAGCCAAGAACACAGAGTGGATTTTTGACACAGTTGCTGATCTGCAGGCTATGCCATATGAGAAACAGGAGGAGACCACGGTTTCTCTTTCCTCGAGGTTTGGCTCGAAAACCCAGCAGAGAGCCACGGTCTTGTTTCTGTGCGACACTGGGTTCTCTTTTTGAAGACCAATCACGTTCTCAGCTTTGCCGAGGTATTCTCCTACCTGTTGGTTTCATCTTATTTTTCTATGCCTTTTTACAGTTTCCACCGGTTTTTAAACAAGCAGTTTAGAGCTTTAATATCAATACACCTGTGCAGCTGCAGGTCTATGAAGCTTTACGATGCTGCAATGAAATCTTGCGCTTCATCCCACCCCACCCCATTTCCTTCCAGTGGAATGCAAACGTGGCCCGCTTTCTAAGCAGCTTTGAGAAGGCAATTTAGAAACTTACATGAGAAGCAGCAAGGCTGTCGTCTTCTGCATCTTGAACATCGGTGCTCTGAGGAGAAAAGCCAAGACATGCTAACTAGGATAGACTGGACCTAGCCAAACTTGCAGAAGGAAGTGGGTGTTCCAGTGCTTTCTGCTTCCATGGCAGCAGATTTTGACAAGCTGCCACAGGTGAAGCAGACTCTGACTGGGGAAGCCATCCACGCTAAACTGACACGATGCCTTCAGAGAGATCTGGGAACTCTGCAACCCTCTGCTTCAACCAATCTTGCAGCCTTGTCAAAATTTCTCAAAATGGAACTGGCTACCTAACAGCCACAAGTGCCCACTGTCAAAGTACATCAAAGAACACTGTGTATTAGTGTCAAACACTCTTCAAGCTGAGCTCCTACTTAACTTCATAATGCCCTTATTCTAAGGAAGACTGCACAATACACAATGCCACGACAGGTGGGTCTCCTCCCAAATCTTGGAGGTGCAGGAGATGGAATTTTAACTCCTCTGCCTACATTGCTGCTGAAGTTGTCTTCTGGCACTGCTTAACACTACACTGCTGCAGCAGAGTATGAGACATCTGATGGAAACCGTCAATAGCATCATTTGATCAAAGAGCAACAAGAAACTGGGTAAATTAATTTATAGGCAATGGGGGGACGTCACCATCATTAGGTCTGTCTCCAGATGAGTCCCCTTCTTCTTAGCTACCAGTTCAGATCTTGCTGAGATAGCTTTTCTCAAACAGTTTTTACATTATATTCTAAACAGTATTTTATGAGCTATAATCCACTCTGGAAGCTAGTTGCTGGCTGAGAAGCAAGAACACACACACACAATAAGTTTTTTTAAAAAAGGCCAGAGCTGGAGAAGCCTCAAAGGTATTAACTTTTTACATGCCACTCCAACATTCAGCCCAAGGGGTTTCTGCAGCATACCTGGTTTCTCGACTCCTTCTCTGCCCGTTTCGAATGAGCTTTCTTCTTTTCTGCAGGAAATGACGCCTTAGATGCTGAGGAATCATCTTCATTTTCCACGGATTCTTCAGAGTCTTTCAATTCATCATTCCCATCCTGGTCACTTGCCTCCTGAGCTTCCAGTTCACACTCCTTTCAGATAGGAACACCACTCAATGTAGCACTCAATATAACCAGCCTCTGGCAGCCAGCAACTCTTACAGCAAGGTCTAGCTAGAAATATGGTCTCCTCACAGTCAGCAAACGGTTCGGTGCTCTCAAGATTTAGCCCAGGGACCAACTCTATTTCTTGTAAGACAAGCTCTCACTTACTGAATTCAGTCACCTACTTGCATAACTGGAAAAGTGATCAGTTGCAAGATCAGATTGAACAGTGCTTTATATTCCTCCCGAGTGAGAGTAAAGGTAGCTGCCTTTATCCAGCAAGCAGTGCAAAGAGAAGCGATCCTGATTAGTTCCATGAAATTTATTCCCTGTTATGAATGCTCTGCCCTCACCTGGACAGCCAGGTTAGCCTGATCCTGTCAGGTCTTGGAAGCTAACCCGGGCTGGCCCTGGTCAGCATGTGGGATGGAAGACGACCATCAAGGTCTCTTGCCCTGAAAACCATACTAGGTCGCCACAAGTCAGCTGCAACTCGACAACAGAAAAGGATGCTATGGCTTGGATCTCCCGTTTAAATTGTGATAGTATTACCTTGACCAAGGAGTCGTCTTCCACCGAAGCATCACCGCTCAGTTCGTCAGTTTCCTGCTTCTTTCCTAAAGAAAAGGGCATGCTAATGACTACTTTGAACTTGTTTGGGAAGCATATGTCCGGCCGAGGAGAAAAAAGAGCATTCAGTGCAGCCTACCAAATAAAACCCATGTTATATATCATCCACCACGTAGAAGGCCCTTTTCAAATGCAACAGGTGAAGAAAAATGGGGGGGGACAGAGGGACAGAAACCCTAACATTTTTAACAATACCCAAGACTTATATTTAGGTTTTCTGCAATCAATAGGGAACTCTGTACAGCAACCATCATTCAATGCAGGATTTGGCTTTCCTGTGCGCCCTACACTGCCATGTGCATATCCAAAACATTACAGTTTTTGCCAAAAGGAAAAACGATAAGCTTGCAAAAGCTAAGCAGCTGATACATCAGGTTCCAGAAAAGGAGTTAAGCTCCCAGAGCTGCTGGCCATCTCTTATCGCTTCTCAGATAACTATCCCAAATAACTAGCATTTGGTTCACTTGACAACATCCAGTGGTCTTGATTAAAGCCCAAGCAAGTACCCGAAATGCACTTTACTGACAAGACTGGAGCCTGTTCTGAATGCGTCCATGTGTCTCAGTAGAAATTTCAGATCATCTGTATTTACACCCAAGCAAGCTGGAGGTTTCCCAGTGTACCATGGAAGGAGCTAAGCTCCTGTACTCTTAAGCTGGGAAAATCAGTTGGCTTTTTCAAAATTTGATTTTAACACATGTTAAGGACCACCTCTCAGTAGAAACAAACAACTGAGGGACAAACCTGTATTTTGAAATCAAGTGTGGCACAGGTTATGGGGCCAAGGACTATCACAAGCACGGAGACTGTGCCCCCAACCCTGGCCCTGAGAGATTTGCCCCCCCCCCCATCTGTAACTAGGAACCCCCTCACGCCCACTGGGGTAACACGGTGTTCTCTGGTATTAGCTGAGCTCAGTACTCAAATTCTGAATTTTCAACAAAAACAAAAAAAAACTAAGCACTTTGAACAGCAGTCCTCACAAGGGGAAAGTGCTGTTTATTTAAAACATTTATTAGCTGCCTTTCTTCTCTACAGAGCTCAAGGTGGCTTCCAACAAAGATCAAATGCATAAAGCAAAATACATAAAAAATACAAGCCAAAATTTAAAATCATAGTCCAGAACTGAATGGCCTCCTAACAACTGACAGTGAGGGGAGCCAGGCGCACCTTCCTGGGGAGGTTGTTCCATAATTGATTTCAGGTGTGGAAAGACACATGGACTACAGTGGGTGAAATGGGCTGGATTTCTAACTCTTTGTGTTTCAGGAGTGCAAGAGGGACTGAAGCGAGACAGGAAAGTTCAGCAAGACAGGAGGAGGAATCGGCACAGTGAAACGGGAGACACCAGGAAGCAGGCTGCCCTCTGAGGCAAGTGAAAAAGCACCCACTAACAGGACTGTTGAAAGGTCAGATGGCAAAATACCGATGTTCACTGTTTAGGAAAAACACAAACTCCCAATGGGATAATTGGATTTGAATTGCCTTTACACTGCCTCAAGAGGAGTAAGCTCTAATCCGCACACACACACACCTGATCAACAACACAGATTACCTTCAAGCAAATCTGCACTCTCTGCTGCAGTGATGTGAAAGCACGCCTGTTATCCCTTGAAACTCAAAGGGCACAACACACTACTCCGTCCACTTGGGAAAACAATTTACTTTAACAGCAGCGGTTAAGTGCCAGGCCAGCCCTACCTACTCATGCCAGGAAAGTCACAAGACAGAACATTCACCCATCTGAGACAGAAACGCCAGAAATCTTTCTTTTGGTAGTCATACTTTGACCCCTTGTGAAAGTCTGACTGGCCAATTTTACACGTAGCAAACTTTTAAATTCACAACTGCACAACATGAATGCCTTACATGACACGGTGTTGTGTTATTCCATCTTTAAACTTTCATCATTCCATTAACACCAATAATAAATTTAACTAATGTAACTAATAAATTAACACAGCCTGCAATGGGAGAAATAACCACCAGATGAATTCAGCACAAATATTTAGGATACCACTCGCATTTTTTCATTGTGTCCTTCAAGGGCAGCTGGATGCTGAAGTATGAGAAATGTAAGCAACAGGATATTGGCTATATGGTATTGCTTGGCTCCATAACTGATTTTTTTTTTAAACGTGAGCTGCTCTATGACTGAAACATGGCACAGAAATATCAGTACAAAATATAAAACACAATGGGTACAGTATGTTATAAGCATTCAGCAGAACAATTTCAGCCTATGGATGCTAGCTCCGTGTTTTAATTCAGAGACCCACAGTACATAAACAAAAACTGAAAGGCAGAGTTACCACTGCAGCACAGACTAAGGCTTCAAAGAGCTTGGTTATGATTCTGGCAGGCGAAGACAGTTACTTAGCTTTTCAAATCAGTAATGCTTGTTTAAAAAGTCAAGAGCTCTCAGAAAAAAAGTTTTAACCTTTTCCTTTTGTTGGTTTCTTGTTTGGCGTATCAGCAGAGACAGCTATTTCAATATTATCTGGATCTCCTCCTTCCTCTTCAATAGCCTAAGACAAAACACAAGGAGAGGTGGTGAGACCCCCCAACTTTACGCCTGAATTTGTTACGATTTTGCTCTGATTGTTAGCAACTTATTCCAAATGGTAAAACAAGCAATTCATAATAGACACTGCCTTTCAGAAGAGCAGTTTCAAAAATAAGAGGCACCCCAAGATCGTACTTATGCCAGAGAATGCACACCACAGAGAGACATTTAACATTTTATCTTTAAGAATGGTGGAACCAGGCCAGATCACTAAGCACCATTTCTCTGAGTGAGAGTCAAATGAGTAGCCAGCTTATTACTTTAACCCTATCTACTTCAGCTAACGTAAGTTACAAGCAATGTTCCCTCTAAGGTGTGGAGTCTTGTGAGCAAAAATCCTACTTTGTGAGTGACTGGCATTAAAGCAGTGAGCGAGCAGTTTGGCTACTGCATTAATGAGTTTGCTCTGGAGCCATCATCCTCGAGCTAAGACAAAAATGTGTGAGCTGGAAGCTAAAAAACTGTGAGCTAACTCACACTAACTCAGCTTAGAGGGAACACTGGTTACAGGTACATTACTAGTTTTAACCTCAGCAATGCTACCCGAAATACACCAAAAAACCTTGTTACAGCAAAATACTGAACATGTCATAAAAGAGGGAATCAAAAGAAACCTCAACTTGAACCTGTCGTCATGCCACTCTCAAAGTATCAACTGCACCAGTTAATTAATTCATTTTACAGAGCACACTGACTCCCCAATTCATAAACTGCCTGTCCAGACAATAACCGCTTCACTTCCTGCATGGCAAGTTGAGAACCACACGCCAAGGGACTCTGCAAGCTCATGGTCCATTTCTCACCATGCACAGAAGGTAGTTTCAGCTTAAAACTTTCTTCATATTAATGCAGAGCCTTCCTGATTTGTTGCTATGTTCGACACTTCCCAATCTTTGGGAAGGACCAGAGGAAAGCTGCAGTGACATCCAAAGATGTCTGAAATTTCAGACTAAGCTCAAGCCCATACTTTCTGGATCATATCTCACCTCCTGGTCTAGCTGCTGGCTATAGTGTGTATTGATCATCACTGTAAATCAACTCAGCTTTTCATTTTTGACACAAGCAAAGACAAAGACCTCTTGACCAAACTTCATGCACTCTGAGGGCAGACAGCAAACAGAATCTACAGGAGTCTTCTTCCATTGTGCGTTGTATTTAAGTGCTGCTACCCAAATATGGCAACATATGAAGGCTATGGACATACATACAAATCACTGCTTTCCCATTTAATGAACAGGGTTCCAATCTCATGCAGTTAATATGCCATTTTCCAGTGAGGGTCCACCCAGTCCAGCGTTCCATCTCACATGGTCGCCAACCAGTTCTTCTGGATGGAAAACAATACAGCAGAGACACCGAGGCCTTCCTCTGATAAGAACCTCGGAAGAGCCCTGCTGGATCAGAACAGAGAGGGTTCATCCAGTCCAGCGTCCTGTCTCACAGTGGCCAACCAGTTCCTCTGGAGGTCCAAACAAACAGGGCATAGGTGTCAGACTCCTGCAGCAATCAGTTCCCAATAGCTCTCTTAAAAAGTAAAGTTTATCGAGACACTGAGAGTGTGCAGATCTCTTAACCATTTCATGTTAGAACTAAAGGGAAGGGCACGAAGCAAGCAAGTATACAATACTCAAGGGGGTCTCTTGATGGCCAATCAGACTGCAGGTAGGAGCCTGCCAAAGTAATGAATTACATTTCCCAAGAGAAAGGCTACACCAAGCATTTGAGGTTACAGAGATAACAGAAACACTGAAGTCACAGCAGAAATGAAACTCAACATTCCAGAGCCTCCCCCCATTCCCATGGCAGCCAGGACCAACAGAGGCCCAGCTGACATAAGAGTCTGAAACCTTCCTGTAATGTTGCCTCCTGGTGCTGGGATCCAGAGGATTAGTGCCCCTGAATGTGGAGGTTTCCTTTAGTCGCCATGTCCAGCAGCCACTGAAGGCCCTTGCTCCCCCCCATGGCACAGCCCTGTCTGGCCAGCCCACGGCCCGAGGCCGCCCAGCCCAGCCCCCTGCCTCACAGCCTCCCAACCCACCTGAAAAGCACCAAAAGTGATGCGCCTAATAGAGTACTCTCTCAACAACGCATAGGGATGCCAGGCTCCAGGTGGGACTTGGGGATCGCCTAGAATTACAGATTGTCTCCAGAACACAGAAGTCAACTGGAGAAAATGGCTGCTTTGGAGGGTGAACAGGAAATTATTTTAATCCCATAACGCTCCTTATAATAGTTCTCTTGTCGTGGCACTTAGATGTTACCAAGCACAACAGATGTTTTCACATGAATGTTACGTTTCATTCCCAATTCCTGGGGAAGTTACGAAGCTTCACTGCTCAGACCCTTTGTTTCACTATAATCAGAAATCTCTGCTCTTGCACTTTAATTGTTCCCGGCATTTTAGGAAAATGGATAATTGATTGTTCATGGATGTTTTATGTATGTTTTTGACTGTATTTTTATGTATGCATTTTATGTGAGCCACCCTGAGCCCACCTTGGCGGGGAGGGCAGGGTATAAATTGAACAAATAAATAAACAAACACTATTGGTGTTGTACCCCAGCGAGGTCCCTGTCCTCCCCAGGCTCCAGGAATTTCCCAACCGGGAGCTGGCAACTATAGGACAAGGGGAAAATGAATGCGATTTCTGAACGTGGGTGCTGACATTTCCTCTGATCCAGATCTTGGTATGTAATCTCAAATTTTCTGAATAGAGAAACTTATAGCAGAATATATATTTTATAACTGCACTTTTTGTGTATGAAGCCATAAGTTAAGGAAAAGTATTATTAAGAGACCTCTGGGGATAGAATTAAGATGCAATAAGAATGGAATGCGTATTCAAGAAGCTGCAAGGATGTCAAGAGTGAAGTTGAAATGTGAATCACAACCTTTATCACCCAGCTCCCCAAGAACAAGGGAAAGAGCTTCACTAAGATCATAGAATCATAGAACATTAAGAGTTGGAAGGGACCTTACAGGTCATCTAATCCAACCCCCTGCACTCTGCAGGAGCACAGCCAAAAGAAAACGTCCAGCAAAGGAGCATCCAACACCTCCTGAGGCAGTCTGTTCCACTGCTCAACCACTCTTACAGTTAGGAAGTTTCTCCTGATGTTTAGCCGGTAACAATTCCCTTGTAATTTCCACCCATTAGATCTAGCCTTGCAATCTAGTCTTGTAATTCGTTGATTGTTTAAATGGTTTTAAATGTTTATATGAATCTTGGCACATTGGGCCAAGCAATGTGAGCTGCCCTGAGCCCGCTTGCGGGGAGGGCAGGCTATAAATGTAATCAAATAAATAATAAATAATAGAGAACAGATCTGCTCCATCTCAGAAAGGACCTCAGTGTTCCCTAATATTCCCATTGTTCTGAAGAGCAGATAAGCAAATGCAATCCCTGGCATACATGACCAATGATAAGGCTTAAAGTCAAATGATGCTTGTATGACGTTAACTGCTTGGTACCAATTACAGATTCTTTAATGTGTAAACTATATGTGATGTCATTTCGGGTATAAGACCTTCTGTCCTTCCTAGTTATGGCTGAATACAGCTTTGGAATGGCTGAACTGCAAAGGCACTCAGCCTCCTGTATTCCCGGTTTCCACTGCAATAAACAGATTCATCTAACTCACTGGACTCCGACTGCGTGTTTCCAATTTGGCAACGGGAGCATACAGGTACAGATCTGTGCATCAGTCTCCTGAATACAGAAGTCAATTCCCCTGGAGAAAATGGCTGCTTTGGAGCCAATGCTGCCTCGAAGCTGTGGAGTCCTGTGAGCAAAAATTCCACTTTGTGAGCCGCTGGCACTAAAGATGCGAGCCAGCCATTTTGGCTGCTGCATAAATTTATTTGAGTACATTTATAGCCCGCCCTCCGCGCAAGCGAGCTCAGGGCGGCTCACATTACTCCAGTTTGCTCTGGAGACATCCTCCCTGAGCGAAGACAGAAACGGGTGTGAGCCGGAGGCTAAAAAAACTGAGAGGTAGCTCACACTCAGTCGGGAGGGAACACGGGCGAATACTGTGGCGTTGTACCCCAACGGAGGTCCCCGCCCTCCCTAGGCTCCACCCCCAAATCTCCAGGGACTTCCCGACCGGGAGCTGGCAACCGCAACAGCGCCATTTTGCAACCCGCCAGAGACACACCCACGCCCCCCACCCCGTGGCAGAAGCGCGTCGTTCGGCGGTCCCTCCTCCGACCCCCGCGCCCCGGGCCTGGCTGGGGGCCGCCTCGCGGGAAAGGAAAGAGAAAAGGCGGCCGAGAAGGGTCGACGCATGCGCAACCGGGGGAGGGTGGGAGCGTGCGCGCGGCGGGCCGAGCCGCCCCGCGGCCTCCAGTTTTTACCTCAGGAAGGACCCCGAGGAGAGGGCGGGAAGGGAGGCCCGGCCCGGCTGAGGGGGGGAAAAGGGCGCGAGCGGCCTCGTCCTTCGCCTCCTCCCTCGCCCTCCGCCGCCATCTTGGGCCTGCTTCCCCGGCGGCCCCCTCACCTGCTTGAGGCGGGCGATGAGGACGGTCTTGACGCCGGCGACGTCGAGGTTGCGGCGCTTCAGCTCGGACTTGAGGTCGATGACGCGCAGCTCCGTGATCTTCTTGCTCTCGGTGGGCGCCGCGGAGGGGGCCGGTGGGGCGGGGGCGGCGGACGAGGCGGGCGCGGGCGCCGCGGCGGCCATTTTGCGACTTGCTGCGCTCTCTCACTCGCTCGCTCGCTCTCGCCTCACGCACGATGCGGCAGCGCCACGCCCACTGGGGACCCGGATGGAGGCGACTGCGCAGGCGCTCTGAGGCGCGGGGTGGGGCGACGAACCGCGCGTGCGGGGCCCTCCCTGAAGGTTTTCTTTGGCCCCGCCCACAAAGGCGGGGTGGTGGGTGATTGGCCGCTGTCGCCGCGCTTCCGAAAGAGCGGGTTCGTCCGCGCGGAGAATTCCAGATGACGTAAGGGGCGGCTGGGCGTGCGGAGGAGGGCTGATGATCACAGGTGACGCGTGTAGCCCGACTCTGTGCACGTGTTTTTGCTTCCGTTGGGGTTTGCCGGCCATATGACCACGGAAACGTCTTCGGACAGCGCTGGCTCTTCGGCTTGGAAACGGAGAAGAGCACCGAATTCCTAGAGTCGGATTCGATTGGCTTTCGAGCAAGAGAAACCTTTACCTAAGCCCGGTTGTATTGCGCGCCGGTGCCCCAGACCTCTGGTGCTTAGTTGGGAGTAAGCCCTTGCCCAGGTCCGAATGATTAATTCGAATTATACAAGTTAATTAATGACAAATGATATGTAATTCCATTTCGTTGTCTGGCAAAGTGTGCACGCACAGGAAAGCTCACATCTTGAATAAAACTTTGTTGGTAAAAGGTACCACTGGACTCAGACTTGGTTCTAAATCTGCTCTGAAGAGGCTGGAAGGAAACCGGCCAAGGTGGCAGACATCCAGAATCCATCTCTGGCCTCCCCTTCTGAAACCGCTAGCTTCTGATCCACCTAAACTGAGCATAGTGAGTGAGGCTTTTGCAGTGATTGTTTTTATGACAGTTTTAACATGTGATTGATTATCTAACTTATGTGTTATCGTTGTCATGATTTTGTTTGACCTTATCACTCGCCCTTCGCCCCTTCGCTGGGAAGATGGGATAGAAATTCAATAAAATAAAAGAAGAGAGAAGAAGATAAGAGATTGGATTTCTACCCCGCCCTCCACTACCCAAAGGAGTTTCAGAGCGGCTTACAAACTCCTTTCCCTTCCCCTCCCCACAACAGACACCCTGTGAGGTAGGTAGGGCTGAGAGAGCTCTGACAGAAACTACTCCTTTTCAAAAACACCCGTGCCAGAACTATGGTTTGCCCAAGGTCACCCACCAGCTGCAAGTGGAGGTGTGGGGAATCAAACCCGTACTCCCAGATTAGAGTCCGCGCACTTAACCACTACACCAAATAATAAAGTTCAGTACCCGGGGCAGCAGATTCTTAGCTGGAGCTGGACCCAGTCACAGAGTTGGGGAAGGGCCTTAGGTCCACACTCAGGTTGAGGGCTGGGCGTGCCATTTTCCCCGAATCCTTCAGAGTGAATTGAAAAACAATAGAATCTGCCTCCCCTCAGGAGCTTGACTCAAAAGCAGATGCATGGAGTTCCCAGGAGTTTGTTACGATACCTGCACGGTGAGTGTCCATTTTTTATTTCTGCGGGTCAGTCTTTTACTTTAGGCACATTGTTTTTCAAAAAGTCGCAGAAGGTACTCTGGCTTGTAGTCCATTCTAAGTACATTGTGACAAGTGCATTGCAATGTGTGCGTTGGTGACGATGTTAAGAAAGCGCCCGTTTCATTTGATTTGATTTATTAAATTTCTATCCCGCCCTCCTGGCCGGCTCAGGGCAGCCT
This sequence comes from Gekko gecko, assembly GCA_029375565.1. Lineage (NCBI taxonomy): Eukaryota > Metazoa > Chordata > Lepidosauria > Squamata > Gekkonidae > Gekko > Gekko gecko. The sequence continues at coordinate 18,924,757 of JAPDNY010000017.1, forward strand.
ACATAAAACACCTAAAATTTTAACAATACACATAAAATAGATTAGGAACAACATATAACAATTAAACAATTCTAAAACCATAAATATAATAAAGTGCGAGTGGCGAGCTGTGCTTATTTTTAGGCTGAGAGTGCTGTGACTTGCCAAAGAGCCAGTTTGGTGCAGTGGTTAAGTGCGCAGACTCTAATCTGGGAGAACCGGGTTTGATTCCCCACTCCTCCACTTGCAGCTGCTGGATGACCCTGGGCAAGCCATAGTTCGGGAACAGCTGTTCTTGAAAAAGAACGGTTTCTGTCAGAGCTCTTTCAGCCCCACCTACCTCACAGGGTGCCTGTTGTGGGGAGGGGAAGGGAAAGGAGTTTGTCAGCCGCTCTGTGACTCCTTTGGGTAGTGGAGGGCGGGGTAGAAATCCAATCTCCACTTCTTCAAAGCTCACCCAGCTAGCTTCAATTGGGGCAGTGGGGAATCGAACCCAGTTCTAACTGGCGGAAATGACAAGGGAGTCGATACCGGTGAAATATCAGGAGAAACTTCCTGACTGTGAGAGTGGTTGAGCAGTGGAACAGGCTGCCTCGGGAGGTGGTGGATGCTCCTTCACTGGATGTTTTGAAGCGGAGGCTGGACTGCCATCTTTTGGGTATGTTGTCGGGCTATCTTTATGCTCCTGCAGAGGGCAGGGGGTTAGACTAGATGGCCTGCAAGGTCCCTTCCAACTCTAACATTCTATGACTCTCCATATTAGAGTCCACTACTCTTAACCACTACACCAAACTGGCTCTCTTTCTTGTTTTTTTTTTAAAGGTTCATTTATTGTCTTTTGAAGCACTAGACCTCATAATACTAGTACTGGTATGTGTGTTTATACTGTGGCTGTGTCAAAAAACACTTTGCACCAGACAAGAAAGCCCAGCCAGACCCTGCCCCGAGTCACAGATTTAAAGGTGATGTCCAGTCCCTTCTCACTGCTACCTTGGCTCCCTTACCCTGGTCTTCCCCACTCCCGCCATGCCTTGAGACTCATCTTTCAGCTCTGCAGCCAAGTGCTGTGCCCAGTGAAGTCTCCAGCTTGGTGGGGGTTTAGTAATTGCAGCTAGAAGACGGGAGAGAGCTAGAGAGCAATCCTACCTAGACTCGTTGTTGTTAGCTATTCAGTCATGTCCAGTTCTTGGCGATTCTATGGGCCAGCATGTAATGATTCCATGTTTTGGTGTGCGTGTTTCTTTAAATGTTTAGTTTGACTGCAGTTAATATGAGAAGAGTGATAGAGCGTGACAAGTATGATTTGATTGGCTGCTGAGAGTGTGGGAGGAGGGGTGTCTGAGAGGAATCTCTGTGTGTGTGTCTATGAGGGGATTCTGTGGTATGAGAGAGACAAGTATGGAAGAGTTTGGACGAGAATCTGTGTGACTGAGTTATGAAGGATTCTGTGTGTGAAGTTTGAAGAATGAACATAGTCTGTGTGACTATGGGATTGGAGTCTATTTCTGAGTGAATAAGACCAACAGTTTAGTCTCTGTGACTAAAAAAGTTGATTCCATTCTGTGTGAATAAAACAAAGAGACTAGCCTGTGTGGCTATATCTATATATAGGAGATAAGAGATTAGACTGAGTGTCTCAGCCTGTCAGAGTGGAGTGGAGTTTGAGAGACTGTTTGTAGCACCAAGCTTTGCCAGTTATATTTACAAGTTCCTTTCGTCAGCAACTGTTCAAATTAACCAGAAACCTATTTTGTTCTGTATTAAAGAAGTCAATTTTTGTTTAAACTTATCCCAGAAATGAGTACAGTCCTTCCTCAGGGCCACATAGTCCTCTGAAGTGCCCAGACCCTAGTTCATTCTACCAAAAGGGAGAGTTTTGGGATTTTAAATTCTTGGTGGCAGCAGAAATCTACCAAGTTTAGGAATGCAGACAGTTATTTAAAAGTAAAACTGTCTCCCCTATAAGCGAGGACGCCACACAGCTCTTTCCACATTTACCTAGAGTTACACCCTTCTAAACTCATTGAAGGTAGGGGGGTTAGAATAAGTAATGCTTGCAGAAATCTCTTTCAACATATCTACACATGTGAACCCTTCTCACAGTTCTCGCTTATACCCAGAATTGCACTTTGTTGGTCTTGGAGGGGTGCCACTGGACTCAGGCTTAGTTCTCACATCTCTTTGTTAACTCTAGTATTCGTATGGTCATTTGCTGCCATTCACAGGTCTACCAACTGCTTTAATTCTCTCTCAGCTATACTTATTATTGCCCAGTTTTATTTTTATTTATTTATTTGCATTTTTGAATCACCTAATCCCCACGACCCTAGGGCTCTAGGTGCTGTACAAATTCAAAAACAATAAAACCATCATCAGAACATATAATTCATTAAATAACTTGTGTGAGTTTATATTTAAATTTAAGATTGCTGGGGAAAAGAACAACAACCTCAGATATGCAGACGATACTACTCTAATGGCAGGAAGTGAAGAGGACCTAAAGAGCCTCTTGTTAGGAATAAAAGAGGAGAGTGCAAAGGTTGGCTTGAAACTGAACATCAAAAAAATGCAGATCATGGCATCCGGCCCCATGACTCCTTGGCAAATAGAAGGAGAAGCCGTGGAAGCAGTGACAGACTTCACATTCCTGGGATCCAAGATCACTGCAGACGATGACTACAGCCATGGAATTAAAGGACGCCTGCTCCTGGGGAGGAAAGCGACGGCAAACCTAGACAACATGATAAGAAGTAGAAACATCACCCTACCAACAAAAGTCCGTATGGTCAAAGCAATGGCATTTCCAGTAGTACTGTATGGTTGCGAGAGTTGGACTATAAGGAAGGCCGAGTGCCGAAAAATAGATTCTTTTGAATTATGGTGCTAGATAAGACTCTTCGAGAGTCCCTTGGACTGCAAGGAGATCAAATCAGTCAGTCCTAAAAGAAATCAACCCGGACTGTTCCCTGGAAGGCCAGAGACTGAAGCGGAAGCTCAAATACTTTGGCCACCAAATGAAAAAGGAGCTTTCACTGGAGAAGACCCTAATGCTGGGAAAGATCAAAGGTCAAAGAAGAAGAAGGGGACGGCAAAGGATGAGATGGTCAGAGAGTGTTATCGATGCAACGAACATGAAGTTGAGCAAACTCCAGAGCACGATGGAAGACAGGAGGGCCTGGTGTGATGTGGTCCCTGGGGTCGCGAAGAGTCGGACTCGACTGTGTGACTGAACAACGTTGATATTATTTTACATGGATATTTATATTGGTGTCTTATCTACTGTTTCTTATGTAAGCCGCCCTCAGCCTGCCTCAGCTGGGTGGGCGGGGTAAAAAAATCAAATAAATAAATAAATAAATAAATAAAATGCATCTTGACTCTAACTTGCCATTCCTGGCAACTAACCCCCCCACCCTCTCTCTAGGTATAAGTAAGGCTTGAGGAAATGTGTTTCAATGTCTCTGAAGAAGGGTGCGTGCACACGAAAATTTATACCCAGAATTAAACCTCTGCTGGTCTTAAAAGGTGCTTGACTGGACTCACACTTTGTTCCGTTAGTTCAGACCACCACGGGGACCCACCTGAATGCGAGGGAAAGGTCAACGCAGCAGGAAAAGAGGAAGACCCAATGGGAGATGGAATGACTCAGGCAACAAAGCCTCCGTTTGCAAGACCTGAATAAGGCTGTTCAGGACAGGACAGGGCTGTCGAACTCATTCATTACGAGGGCCGGATCTGACATAAAGGAGACCTTGTCGGGCCGGGCCCTGTGTGTGTGCCATAAAAGGTAATGCCAGGAGCAGAGATATAAACTTTATAAAGGGCACAAACACAAAGGGTTTTTTTAACTTAAAATAAAAACATGCTTAATACATTAGCACCCTTGCAATAATTTGTTTTGCAATATTTTGACCACCCAATGAGAAGGGAGCCCTCACTGGAGAAGACCCTGATGCTGGGAAAGACGGAAGGTCAAAGAAGAAGAAGGGGACGGCAAAGGATGGAGATGGCTAGACAGTGTCATCAATGCAACAGGCATGAAATTGAGCATACTCCAGAGGACGGCGGAGAACAGGAGGGCCTGGCGTGATGTGGTCCTTGGGGTCGTGAAGAGTCGGACTCGACCGCGCGACTGAACAACAACAAAATATTTTGTTTATTTAACAGTGTCTGATAGCTGACACCTCTCGCTTTGAATTGTTGCATCTAAATGTCTACACTGTTGCAATCCTGAGTCTGCTGTTCAGGTGTGTGTATCTGTAAGCTGCGAACCTATGATGACGCAGCAGCAGCAGCAGCAGAACTGGAAGAAGAAGCAGAATACAGCCAGTTCCATTGAGAGCCTGATAGAAGGCCTCTGGGCCGCATGTTTGACACCCTTGGAATAGGATGTTTTGATGGGCATTCATTCATATCTGGTATCACACGAAAGCTCAAACCCAGAATTAGGGCTCTGTTTGTAGCAGGAACTCCTTTGCGTATTAGGCGACACACCCCTAATGTAGCCAATCCTCCCAGAGCTTGCAGCAGCCCCCTGTGAGAAGAGCTCTGCAAGCTCTTGGAGGATTGGCTAGATTAGGGGTGTGCCGCCTAATAGGCAAAGGAGTTCCTGCTACAAAAAGAGCCCTGCCCAGAATAAAACTTTATTTATTTATTTATTATATTTATACCCCGCTCACCCAGCCGTGGCCGGCTCAGGGCAGCCAACAGCAGGACAAAACAACAGTGATAACAGTGATAAAAGTCACAAAACCAAGCAACAATTAACAATTAGAACATTAAAAGGTGCTAACATCCAGATAAAACCGTTATACAGGTATTAGTTCAGTATTCCATTTAGGATGGCGCTCAAGTCCCATGCCTTCCTGGTGAACGGTCCGGATCTCACATTGCACAGGTGACTCGCGATTTCAGGGGGGGGCATTCTCTCCGGGGCGGCTCCATCTTGCAGGCCCTGTGGAACTGCATAAGGTCCTGCAGGGCCCTGATCTCCTCCGGGAGCTCATTCCACCAGAGAGGAGCCACCACCGAAGAAGCCCTGGCCCTGGTTGAAGCCAGCCTGGCATCCTTAGGTCCGGGGAGGGTGAGTCGGTGTTGAGACCCTGATCACAGTGCTCTCTGGAGGACATGTGGGGAGAGGCGGTCCCTCAGGTATGTAGGTCCCTGGCCATACAGGGCTTTAAAGGTAAAAATCAGCACCTTAAAGCGAATTCGGTGTGCTATTGGTAGCCAGTGCAATGCCTTCAGCACAGTGTTCCCATAGTGGTCTTAAAGGTGCCCCCGGAGTCAAACTTGGTTTTGTGTGACGAAGTGGGCATGCGCATGAAAGCTTATACCCAGAATGAAACTTTGTCAGTCTTTGTCAAGTTCCCCAGATAGTCAGTCAAACATTTGTTGTTGTTCAGTCGCACAGTCGAGTCCGACTCTTTGCGACCCCATGGACCAGATCACGCCAGGCCCTCCTGTCTTCCGCTGTCCGCTGAAGTTTGCTCAATTTTATGTTCGTTGCATCGATGACACTGTCTAACCATCTCATCCTTTGCCGTCCCCTTCTTCTTTGACCTTCAATCTTTCCCAGCATCAGGGTCTTCTCCAGTGAATGCTCCCTTCTCATTTGGTGGCCAAAGTATTTGAGCTTCAGGATCTGGCCTTCCAGGGAACAGTCAGGGTTGATTTCTTTTAGGATTGACTGATTTGATCTCCTTGCAGTCCAAGGGACTCTCAAGAGTCTTCTCCAGCACCATAGTTCAAAAGAATCTATTCTTCGGCGCTCGGCCTTCCTTATAGTCCAACTCTCGCAGCCATACATTACTACGGGGAATACCATTGCTTTGACCATGCGGACTTTTGTTGGCAGGGTGATGTCTCTGCTTTTTATCATGCTGTTTAGGTTTGCCATCGCTTTCCTCCCAAGGAGCAGGCGTCTTTTAATTTCATGGCTGCAGTCACCATCTGCAGTGATCTGGGATCCTAGGAACGTGAAGTCTGTCACTCCTTCTACGACTTCCCCTTCTATTTGCCAAGGAGTGATGGGGCCAGATGCCATGATCTTAGTTTTTTTGATGTTGAGCTTCAAGCCCACTTTTGCGCTCTCCTCTTTCACCCTGAGCAAGAGGCTCTTTAGGTCCTCTTCACTTTCTGCCATCAGAGTGGTATCGTCTGCATATCTGAGGTTATTGATCTTTTCCCCAGCAATCTTAACTCCCGCTTGTGATTCATCCAGGCCAGCATTTCGCATGATGTACTCTGCATATAAATTAAATAAGCAAGGTGACAATATACATCCTTGTCATACTCCTTTTCCTATGCTAAACCAATCAGTTGTTCCATATCCGGTTCTAACTGTTGCTTCTTGACCCTTATACAGGTTTCTCAGGAGACATGTCAGGTGGTCCGGTACTCCCATCTCTTTAAGAACCTGCCATAATTTATTGTGATCCACACAATCAAAGGCTTTAGCATAGTCAATGAAGCAGAAGTAGATGTCAAACATTAGGCTTCATAAAAAAATAGTATTTATTAAAGACCAGTCTTAGACATGTATGAACCAGCTCTTTGTCAGTGATGTCAGATAATACCAAGCATGGTCAATTATAGCCCATTCAAACTACCCCCCCCACCTACAAGCCAATGAATACACTTTGCGCGTGCGCGCTAAACTAGGAAAGAAAAACACCTAGACCAGTATATCTCACACACCAAGGCAGCATGAGACCCAAGGTCAGGTGAATTGATAAGACACACAGCAGAGACATTAAGTTACAGAGACTGGAGACTCTGAGTTCCTCCCGCATTCCCGAACAGTGAAAGATGTCTCTTCCCCCCACCCCCCAGCTATGGCAGGGTTCCCTGACAGTCTTAAAGGTCTTCTGCTTAGTATGGTACCGCTATCAGTTTACAGCACTCTGAAGTGTATTGTGGCAGTAACGGTAATAAACTCCAGCCCGCTTCATGATTAAATATACCCTCAGCTGGCATCTACAGCTCATGGGTATAAAGGAAATCATTGGAAGTTGTTAGGTCAAAATGCCTGGGCAGTTCCTGCTCTCCTGTGAAATTACCTCAGAGCTGGAACTGGGATTCATTCAGGATGACTCATGTCATGAATAGGTCTTGCCCATCTTGGGAAAACCTGGGATTCCCTCCTCATTAAAGATGCTGGCTAGTTTAGCAAAAACCAATGTGCTTTTCTTGATTGGACTTCAATGCCATTTTTTACTGGGGGGGGGGAACCCCAAGAGCCGGACAGAAGTTCCTTCCCAGAAAATATGCTTAGGTTCCTTGTACCGTCATTTGCATGTCCGAAGAACTGAGCAGTGACTCCCGCAAGCTCCTCCCCGGCCACAAATCTTGTTAGTTTTTTAAGGTGCTGCTAGACTCTGGCTCTTTCCTATCCTCTGCATCGGTTACCGAATGCCCCATATTGTGGATTGTGCTGACTCGCTATGTGTTATCTGCCTGGAGTCCCTGGAAGAGAGGTGGACTATAACATAAAATGAAGCAAATTTCAAATCGTTTTGAGCTTCCTGTTGGCAAAGTCCCTTTGCAGTCATTTTGTCCCTGCCTATTGCAACACAGCCCTGCGAGGTAGGCCACCACTGTTTCCCGCCCGGTTCACCGCCCTGAGGCCGCGTAAGGCCGAGCCTCTCTGCTGTGAAGAGTGACGCTACAATCCCTAACAGCCAACTCCGGCTGTCGCCGGCTTGCAGCGAGGCAAAGAGCTTCCCACCTCCCCGTGGGTATCAGGGAGCCGAGCTCTCCTCCGCCCGGTAGGTGGCGCGCCGATCTGGGAAAAAGGAGCTGCGGAAGGGGGCGAGGCATGTCCCTCTAGAGGCTAAGATCTTACTCGGTTTCCAACATATCTTCCGGTTCCCTGTAGCAATTGGTAAATCTTTTAAGTGCGGAGCAAAAAAAACCCAACCCAAATATAGTCGGGTTGTCAGAAATGAGGTGAAGCCGGCGGAACGAGAGCTCTGTTCACCCAAACTAAGCGGGAGAGTCCTGCTGCGCCGTACAGCCCGGCAAAACCTATCCCCCCAAAAGGCTTGACTTTACGAGTTCTGACTCACGACGGTTTAACAGGGCAATAAATTCTGCGCAGGTTCCGCAGACGGCTGGGCGGCGTTGCGGCGACGGAGTCATCCGGCCACTTTCCTGCGATTGTTGCAAGCCTTCATTGGCATTTGCAGCGATTTATACGTTAATTAACCGTTTAAAAAGACGGCTAGCAGCTTATAATAAATTAAACCAACACAAGCAATCTTACCAATAACATTTGGGTTGTTTTTTTTTTAAATCCGAGCAACAGAAAAACAAAACACTTCTTATTAGTACAGATGTTTGCACGCTGGACTGATTGTCTTGCTGCCCTAAACCGGCCTGCTTTCTGTTGCTTCTTCCCTGCTGTTCTACAATCTCTGCCCAACTGCTAACAGGAATACTACTGTTTCCCTTTACAGAGCAGTTTTCTCAGTGGGTGGGTGAGAAAGGCGGACTACAAAGGAAAATAATAACATGCCTATTAACACCGCCCCAGAACCAAACTGTTGCGGGTCTCAGAGGTGCCCCCGGGACTCACACTTCGCTCTGCCGCTTCAGACCAACCCGGCGGGCACACGCACGGACACACACAGCCCCGGGATCCATCCAGCCCCAACCCCGAGTACTTTCTTGCGAGCCGGAAGTGTCGGGCAGCACCCCCCGGAGGTCTCTTTGACGACGACCACGACAGGGCGGCGGGGGGGAGGAGAGGCGCGAGTGCGGGGCGGAAGCGGGGCTGGGCGGCCGCGCTTGGCGGCCCTGCCGTAAAGCGCGGCGCGAGTGTCGTGCTCCTGGTGCCGCTACTGCTGCTGCTGCCGCCGCCGCCGCGGAGGGAGGGAGCGGCTGGCTGGCTGAGGCGAAGGAGGAGGAGGCGGCAGCAGCGGCGGCGGGGGGCTGCGCAGGCGACGGAACCGCCCTCGCCGGCCCTCAGAGGGGGGCCTGGCCCGGCCCGGGCGACCGACCGACCCACCGCCCAGGCGAGGGAAGGGAAGCGAAGGAGGCGGCCGCGGCGCAGCCACCCGGAGGAGGGTCCGGCGTCGCTCGGGCTGGGCTAGGCCGCGGCGCGCCCCCCGCCCGGAGGGACCGCGGGAGGGGCCCGGCCGGCCTCCCCCTCGCCTCAAGGTACAACGCGGGGGCCGCGCGGGGGGGGGCGCTCCTTGGGGCCGGTCTCTGCCCGCCCCTCCCCGGCCGGTCTCTGCCCGCAGGAGCCTCCAGTGGGGGTGGGGGGAGGCTGGGCGGCAGTGCGCAGGCGCCGCCCGGGGGGAGGGGAGGGGTGCCGTGGGGGTGGGGGGAGGGGCGCTCTCTCTCCCCCTCCCCCTCCCCTCTGCTTCCAGATCTGGAAAGAGGACGGCGGGGGGGGGGGAGGCTTCCCGTTCTGCAAATGTCTTTGTGGGGGGGGGGCAGTGTTCCCCTCTAAGCTGAGTCAGTGTGAGCCAGCTCGCCGTTTCTTAGCCTCCGGCTCACACATTGTCGTCTCAGCTCAGGGAGAAGGAGGGCCCCAGAGCGAACTCATCCCAATTTTTTTAATACTCACCACTTTAACGCCGGTAGCTCACCATGCAGAATTTTCTCTCACAAGACTCCACAGATTAGAGGGAGCATTGGTGGTGTGGGGGGGGGAAGGGGGGGAAATGGCCCTGCGTGGTGGCAGTTCCGAGGAGGGCCTGCAGGGGAAGCTGCCCACCGAGCCCAGCCAGCCCCCTTCTCGGTCTGCCTGGCTGGCAGCAGCCACACTCTGCAGGGTCCCCGGCACGGGGGTGGGTGGGTGGGCTTTTGCACAGCGTCCCCTCCTCACCTTTAATGCTGGAGGCCTGCCTGTCAGGGGGCAGAGAGGGTGCTGCCTGCTGACCACCCTGCGCAGGAGGACGCCCCAGCATGCCTTGAAAAAGAGCAGTCTGGGAAGCTGCCCAGGATCGGCCGAGCCAAGAGGCCCACACTGCAGTGGCAGCGGGTGTGAGTGAGCCATGCATCTGTCACAAGCGCCTATGCCATTCCCATCACCACTCACTACAGCCCAGGTTAAAGTCCAGTGGGACCCCTGTGGGATCGGCCGCACCCCAGGACCCACTTTGCTCGGCTGGTTCCTGCTGCCAGTGACCTGCCACTGCAGGAACTCTCCAGGAGCTTCCTCGATAGCTTTAAAAGGGTCGGTTTACCCCTCGCCATGGTTCCAGGTAAGTGTCTGGTCATTCATCGCCAAAGGGTGCTAGGTCCACCTAGCTCGGCACGTAGGATTCGGAAGCTGGGCTTGCGTCAGCTGGAACAAACCAAATGTGATGCACATTGGGGCCAAAAATCCTAACTATAAATACACGTTGATGGGGTACAAACAGGCAGAGGCTGACCAAGAGAGAGATCTTGGAATCATAGTAGATAACTCACTGAAAATGTCGAGACAGTGTATGACTGCAGTAAAAAAGGCCAACACTATGCTGGGGATTATTAGGAAAGGAACTGAAAACAAATCAGCCAGTATCATAATGCCTCTGTATAAATCGATGGTGCGACCTCATTTGGGAGTACTGTGTACAGTTCTGGTCACCACACCTTAAAAAGGATATTATAGCTTTGGGAAAAGTGCAGAAAAGGGCAACTAGAATGATAAAAGGGGTAGAACACTTTCCCTATGGGGCTCTTTAGCTTGGAAAAACAATGGCTGAGGGGTGACATGATCGAGGTTTATAAGATCATGCATGTGATAGAGCAGGTAGAGAAAGAAGTACTTTTCTCCCTTTCTTACTATACAATAACTCGTGGGCACTCCATGAAATTGCTGAGTGGTCGGGTTAGAACAGATAAAAGGAAGTCCTTCACCCAAAGAGTGATTAACACATGGAATTCCCTGCCACAGGAGGTGGTGGCGGCTACAAGTATGGACAGCATCAAGGGGGAATTGGATAATCGTATGGCGCAGAGGTCCATCAGTGGGCTATTAGCCACAAGGTATAGATAGGAACTCTCAGTTTGGGGCAAGGGATGTTCTGTATTCTTGGTGCTTGGGAGGGTGGCAACAGTGGGAGGACTTCTCGTGTCCTGGCCCCACTGCTGGACCTCCTGATGGCACCTGGTATTTTTGGCCCCTGTGTGACACAGAGTGTTAGACCTGATGGGCCAGTGGCCTGATCCAGCATTGGCTTCTCTTATGTTCTTATAGGAACTCTCAGTCTGGGGCAAGGGATGCTCTGTATTCTTGGTGCTTGGGGGGAGGCAACAGTGGGAGGGCTTTCTAGTGTCTGGCCCTACTGTTGGACCTCCTGAAGGCACCTGGTATTTTTGGCCCCTGTGTGACCCAGAGTGTTGGACTGGATAGGCCACTTGCCTGATCCAGCATTGGCTTCTCTTATGTTCTTATAGGAACTCTTGGTCTGGGGTGAGTGATGCTCTGTATTCTTGGTGCTTGAGGGTGGGCAACAGTTGGAGGGCTTCTAGTGTCCTGGCCCCACTGCTGGACCTCCTGATGATCTTACAAACGCTTCAGCTTCTATGCTGTGTTGTTGGTCCTCCAGAGGCAGTGTGTGAGGCAGGGTGCTAGTCTAGATGGACCCTCACTAGTCTGACCCTGCAGGGCTCTTCTGATGTCCTTGGGCCTCGGCCTCTATGCCCTGCTGTTGGCCCTCCAGAAGAACTGGCTGGCCGCTGTGCGAGACGGGATGGTGGACTAGGTGGACCCTCACTGGTCTGACCCAGCAGGGCTCTTCTGATGTCCTTATCAGGGGAAGGCCTCGGCCTCTCTGCCCTGTTGCTGGCCCTCCAGAGGAACTGGCTGGCCCCTGTGTGAGGCAGGAGGCTGGACTGGATGGGCCCTCCCTGGTCTGACCCAGCAGGGCTCTTCTTCTTATGTTCTTATGACCGTGCTGGTGTGGAAAGGAGTTCTTGTAGTGGCAGAGGATTAGGGCTGAGCAGTTGTTTACCACATTTGCCATGCGCACACCACAATGTGCCCTCAGGCTCTGCATTACGTTCAGTGTGACGCTCTGGATGGCGTTTGCAGTCCAAATGTAGCCCTTCCACAGGTCATGCTGTGTTTGTGGGCTGTAGAGGAGAGAAGCAGCCCTTTGTTTCATAGCCATGGCTTGATCGGTTTGTAGCCTGGCCCTTAACTTATAGGCTGAGTAACAATACTGGCCTGCTGTGTTCATTCCAGCAGCAGATCTGGGAGCTAATTTTACAGCGAGTTACAAAACTCTATTTTAGTACATTTCCTTTTCCCTGAAACAACTCGCTGGGTGGCAAAACATCTATCGATAGTGTTATTTTTAAAACGTCTTTGAAATGATCTATGTAGTTTTTTTGTATAATAGTTTTAAAACCAAATTCTACAATACTATGGGATTTTATGGAATTTTTTAAATTGTTGCCTATTATTGCCTCTCTCTTTCTAAAATATTTTGGACTAAATCATCTTGTAATTATGTGTAGTGTGTTCTGTAGATTGTTGTTTGCAGGTTTGGCTTAAGACCTTTGGCCAAAGAAGCTAATAAACAAATAAAGGGAAAGGAAGTCTGTAGCTGAGCTGGAACGTGGCCTGTGGTCTTCCAGACCCCTGTCTTTAATGTGCGGACTGCAGGCCATTCTGGTTTCTTGAACGGGTCAGGCGTACCAAATCACTCCACCCACTGTATTGTGGCATTTCTGGTTGGCAAAGAAATGAAAGTTGCTTTAATTATACTGCAAATTCATCATCTGTAGGCGAGGGTGGGATGGCTGTGGATGCAGAAGGATTTGAAGGGTGCATCGTGTTTTACGTGTACATCATAAGTGTTGCAAAACGCACCTGTGCGTTGAGTGTACAACGGCAGAGTGACTTTGTTTTTTCTCCAGGCTGAGCCAACTTTGCCTGTTTTCCAAGAGGCCTGTTCTAGAACGATGGGTTGTAGGGCTGAGAAACCATGCCCACAAGTACTTGATTCACCTTCTCTTGTGTCTCTGTGTATAGAAATACAGGACAGGGCTTCATTCAGTCATGTGACAAAACACCCCAAGGGATATTAAAGCCGTAGTTCTCTGTGCGCGCACACTTCCGTGGTTAACATAGATCATAGCTGTGACTTGCACGCTCTAGTAAGCGATGCCCGGGGATGACTGGCAGCTCCAGTTCTGCTCGGTCTCCTCCCCCAGTTCCGGCATGCAGGCAGCTTCGTCAAAGCGCTTCTGTCGTTAAGTACCGATGATTTCTCTGGTGCTCGCTCTCATGAGGATCCGTGCCCTTCATTAACAGTCAGGGCACACTTAATTATTAATTAGCGGATTTATGTCCCACCTTGCTTTGTGGTGCAAAGCAGCTTACAAGAACAGTTGAAACTATACGGTGCTGCAATTGCAGTGGCCATTAAAATGCTGAAATGCCAAAAAGCAGTGTTATCTGCGAGCTCAAACCAAGGCCAGACCTGAACTGTGTGAGCTTTGCTGGAAGGGTTGAGGGGGGGGGTACCGTATGGGATGGAGTGTTTGCTTGTGCAGAGATGTTAGATGGAGCCCCGCCCCCTTTTTGCAGTGTGTGTGGCCCGGCAGGTAATTAGTCCAGTCTCCAGTGCATTCCTTGTTTATCCCTGCGAGTCACTGTTGACTTAGATAGGGGGGATGTTAGGGGGATATGGCCCAAATACTTGCAGAGCAGGAGTCTGAGCTTGTGGGATTCCCACATCCAAACTCATCACACTGGCTCGTGCTGTTAACTCACCTTTGTGGGTATGAGACCCGAGTGCCGCATGACGGAGTGAGCTCCCATCTCTGGCCCCAGTTCCTGCCAACCTAGCAGTTTGAAAGCAAGAAATTGCAAGTAGGTAAACAGGTACCACTTCGGTGGGAAGGTAGCAGTGTTCCATGCGCCTCGGCATCTAGTCATGCCGGCCACAAGACCACGGAAACGTCTTCGGACAGCGCTGGCTCTTCGGCTTGGAAACGGAGATGAGCACCCTTACCCCTAGAGTCGGATTCGACTGGCTTTCGAGCAAGGGAAACCTTTACCTTTAGACTTTTGATTGTTGCGCCCCCCCCCCTCTGCCACTGGACCGTCTCAGACTGTGTTACGGAGTTCATAGCAGGGGGCTGTTTGTGTTCTGTTTCGTATCCCTGTCCTTGAAGGGCGTGTGCATTAGAGTAAGCCACTTGAGTCACAGGAATATGGCTTTAATAATCTGCACGTGGACTCTGCCTCTTTGTTTTATTTTTATTTGAAACTCAGAAACTTCAGTAAATGCGGCTTGTTGTGGGAAAGGTTCTTGCCTCTCTGTCCAGCGGGTTCTGAGTTGATCATTACGGCTGGCTTTGTTCGACTCCAAAGGGCAGCTGGGAGTGCGCAGCTGAAAGAAAGGGGCCGAGAAGCGCTGAGTTCCAGGAAGGGCGTCGTTAAAGAGGCTTTTATACTCTGCTCCAAAGGTGCAGCTGAGGTGGTCGACTGACGCCCCATTCTGACCTGTGGCTCTCTATGTGGAGCCCTCTGTGCCATGTCATTGCAAGGGCTTGAGCAAGTGTGATCGGCACAGATCACAGAGCAGTTGTGCACTCCATGCCAGTCGTGGCTGTAGATTTCTTGTTTTGGTGTGTGTGTTTCTTTAAATGTTTCATGTGCCTGCAGTAATGTAGAGGGAGACAACTGTGATAGAGGGAGACAACTGTGATGTGATTGGCTGATGACTGAGAGTGTGGGAGGAGGGGTGTCTATGAGGTGATTCTGTGTGTGAAGTGGAGAGAGCGAGCATAGTCTGTGTGACTATGGGAGTTGGAGTCTATTCTATATGAATAAGGTAAACAGATTAGTCTGTGTGACTATGAGAGTTTGAATCTATTCTGTGTGAATAAGACAAAAGAGTTTAGTCTGTGTGGCATATATATATATATATATATGAGAGAGAGAGATTAGACTGAGTGTCTAAGCCTGTCAGAGTGGAGTTTTGGGAGTTTGAGAGGCTGTTTGTGACGCCAAGTTTGCCAGTTATATTTGCAAGTTCCTTTCTTCAACAACAGTTCAAAATAACCAGAAACCTATTTTGTTCTTTATTAAATGAATCATTTTTGTGTTTAAACTTATCCCAGCAATCAGAATAGTCCTTCCTCTGGGCCACATAGTCCTCTGAAGTGCCCAGGCCCTGGGTCATTCTACCAAAAGAGAGAGATTTTGAATTTTTAATTCCTGGTGGCAGCAGAAATCTACCAAGTTCATGTACACAGAGAGTGATTTAAAGGTAAAACCGTCTCCCCAATAAGCGAAGACGTCACCGTGGCATTCCAGGCATTTGGCAGCCGCACAAGAAAAACACCGCTCGGCCCTGCTGCACCCACACAGGTGTTCAAGCTCCACTCTCAGCAACCCACTTTTCTGTTCCAGGGCACGGTTAGTGAGGACTGCGGGAAAGAGGAGTGGGCAGCTGCCCTGTCAGAGATCACTCCGGAGCCTGTCAGCTGGTGGCCTGGAGCAGCACAATATTAACTGCAGGACTCCTGAGTTCAAGTGCTGCACCTCATGGATGGCATCCCTTCCTGCTCTTAGCTTTAGCACCTGTCAGACTTTGATTTGTTTCATACAGATTGGTCCTCTTCACTTTTTTTTTAAAAAAATGGATAATCTGCATCTACAGCTGCTTCAGGAAGTGGCGTTGTTTGAACTCAGATCTCACATTCACTAGTGTTGAGTCTGTCACGCCCATTGCTCCTTTTTGCCCTGTGGTGGGAGCTGCTTTTTTTTTGTGGGTTTATCCCACAGCGCAGCAATCCCATCTCAAAACCCACTACCTCGTATCTTGGGCTGGTACTAAGACTGGCCATTAGACAGGTCAAGAGAAATTTTGCTGGCCGTGTCCTGGATAGCCCAGGCAAGCCCGATCTCGTCAGATCTCAGAAGCTAAGCAGGGCCGACCCTGGCAAGTACTGGGATGGGAGACCTCCAAGGAATGCCAGCAGTCCGGAGGCGGGGGCAGGCTTTATTCAGCCACCTCTCTGAATATCCTCCAGGCCCCCAGTAGGGGTCAGTCACCAGCAGTGTTCCCTCTAAGCAGTGGAGTCTTGTGAGCAAAAATTCCACTTTGTGGGCCACTGGAGGAGTTGTGAGCGAGCGCTTTGGTTACTGCAGAAATTATTTTACTCTGGAGCCCTCCTTCCTGAGCTAAGACAAAAATCTGTGAGCTGGAGAAGAAGGAGAAGAAGAGATTGGATTTATACCCCGCCCTTCACTACCCAAAGGAGTCTCAGAGCGGCTCACAAACTCCTTTCCCTTCCCCTCCCCACAACAGACACCCTGTGAGGTAGGCGGGGCCGAGAGAGCTCTTGACAGAAACTGCCCTTTTTCAGGAACAGCTCTTATCAGGACTATGGCTTGTCCAAGGTCATCCAGCTAGGTGCAAGTGGAGGAGTGGGGAATCAAGCCCGGTTCTCCCAGATTAGAGTCCGCGCACTTAACCACTACACCAAGCTGGCTCACACTAACTCAGCTTAGGGGGAACACTGGTCACCAGAGGCCGGCCTGGCTTCCAGGGGCACGCACACTCACACTCACACACACACAACAATACAACTCCCCCTCTCAAGAAGAACAGAAATTTTGATGGACCAACTGGTCAAGCATTTTTTTTAAACACTGCCTTTTTAAAAACAACAAATAGGATACTGTAGTCATCAGTAGTTTTGATGTTTACTTTAATTATAAGAAATCTGTTATGTGCAACAATCACAACGTCTTAAAACGTTGTGGTGGTTAACGGCATTTATCAGCACCAGGTAGGGTTTCTATAAATGTGAATAATTCGCTGAATAGTTTCTTGGCTCTTGCCCTGGGAAACTAGGATCAGCTTACAGTCCCAGAACATATGAAGATTTTAATTAGCGCATGGTAACCATGTGTATGCAGACATATGTGATTGTGGGCCTTCAGCTAGTACAGCTGCATTCTGGGATGGATTTAGGGCAGCCAGAATAGCTGGTGCTGCGCCCGTGAACGCCTCTTGTCGTCTCCAGTATGCATAACAGGTTGTGTGATGCTCTTCTCTTTGCATTTGGGCCTCTGCTGGTGCTACCTGCTTTGGGAGTGTCACAGCTCGATGGTATTTCATGGGCTTTGCAAACGGACAACCTCTGGTTCAGCCCATGACTTCTGGCTTAGAAGAGGCTGGGCTCTTTTCAAGGAGCTTTGTTATCTGCCTTAGTAAAGGTAAAGGTTTCCCTTGCTTGAAAGCCAGTCGAATCCAACTCTAGGGGGCGGTGCTCCTCTCCAAGCTGAAGAGCCAGCGCTCTCTGGAGACGTTTCCATGGTCATGTGACCGGCATGACTAGATGCTGAGGTGCACGGAACGCTGTCACCTTCCCACTGAAGCAGTCCCTATTGATCTACTTGCAATTTCTTGCTTTCGAACTGCTAGGTTGGCAGGAGCTGGGACCAGAGACGGGAGCTCACTCTGTCATGCGGCACTCGGGTCTCGAATTGCCAAACTACAGACCTTCCGAACTGCAGTTTAGCATCTTAACCACTGAGCCACCGCGGCAGCATTACCTTTATCTGCCTTACCTGGCACTTAATATTGTAGAGATTGGGTTCCGGTGCTTTTCCTCCAGGTCCTGTAAATTGGGTGCAAGCGTTGGGCCAGGAGTGGCGACGGGGGAACTTTTTCTTCGTGTTCTGGTAACGGTGGCTTCTACTGTCTTAAACATCTGGTGCTTAGTTGCCTTCACAACAAACGTGTATAGTTTGTTTCCTGAATTAAGAAACCAGGAAGTTAATTACCACAAATATAAGGGCCAAATAATATCAATTAAAAAAGCATAATATCAATTAATTGGTCCTCTTTTCAGTATTCATTGCATTTTGTGGCGCTGAGGTGCAATAGATATGCCTGACCACTGAGAAAGGCCGAATTGGCCAAAGTCTTGGTCACATACATTTTCTGTTTGATACCCGTGTAAAAACACTGAACTGCAGGCTGTGGAAGGTCAGTAGTTCAGCAGTTCAAGACCCGAGAGTGCCGCATGATGGGGTGAGCTCCTGTCTCTCGTTCCAGCTCCTGCCAACCTAGCAGTTCGAAAGCAAGAAATTGCAAGTAGATAAATCGGTACCACTTTGGTGGGAAGGTAACAGCATTCTGTGCACCTTGGTGTTTAGTCATGCCGGCCACATGACCACGGAAACGTCTTCGGACACCGCTGGCTCTTCGGCTTTGAAACGGAGATGAGCACCGCAACCCTAGAGTCGGATTTGACTGGCTTTCAAGCAAGGGAACCTTTACCTTTACCTATGATTTTATCCTGTTTTGGGGCAACTCATGGGTCTACATCTGTTTTTATCTAATTTGTAATAAATACATGTATTTTGGTATATTTGTTATATGTTTTTAATTGACATTACTTGGCCTATATATATATATATAAATTTTATTAATTTTTAGAAATTTTCAAAGTACAGAATAACAAGATCAATTCTGCGAGCTATAGCAAATACAAAGAGATCAGACTCAGAGCTTCACATCAATAGCGCAGTGGTATTTGGCCCTTATATTTGTGGTAATTAACCTTCTGGCTTCTTAATTCAACTTGTTTGGATTTAAGTTTTCCTTCCCCTCTTTTTGTTCCCGGTTAGTTTGTTTCCTGGCCAGGCACACCTTGTCCTTGTGGTACCTTGGCTAATTATGTGACATGTAGGCTGCCTCTCTCACTGGTTGTGGCGCGCTGGGCAGGTGGAGGTGCCCTATCTTGCCCATCAATGGCAGCCATCGCTGAGAATCCAGATTCCAGTGTCTTCCGATGAGCCAGGCTATAACCCCTAGAACTGGGGGGGGAGGCGGCACCCAGTGAAGTCAGTGGGCAAGGGGTTCCAGACAGACAAAAGGAAACAGAATTTTACTCTGCACATAATTACGTTGTGGAATTCAGTGCTTGGGGATTCCCGTGAGCAGAGATGGCTTTGAAAGCGGATTTAGACAGATTCATGGAAGGTTGGATCCGTGACTGGACTGGCTCTTAGCCACGGTGATGGAAGGGAGCCTCCCAGCTTCCCAATACCCGTGCTGGGAGGCAACCGTGGGGTCTTGGCCCCTGTGCCGTTTCTTAGCCCTTCAGGGCAACTGGATGGCCACGGTGTGGAACAGGATACTAGACTAGAAGGACACTCCCTGATCTGATCCAGCAGGGCTCTTCTGATGATCTTATTGTGCACACTGTAACAATCCTTGGATCTGGCCACCAGCGCTCTTGTTGCTCCGACACCTCAGCATGGCACCTTGATGGTCTGTGCTGTTGCCCGAGTTCAGAGAGCCAAGGAAATTATTTACTGCTAACTGGAAACAGAAGCAGCAAGATGTATCAGTTACCATGGGGGCTTTTGAAGCTTGTGAGTTCCTGCAGGTTGGAAGCACTGTACCCAGGCCCCATAGCCAGGATTTTGTGGCTCGTGGGGCAAATTTTTTTCTGGTGGGGGCTGAAGTTCTCAGTGCAGAAAGAAAAAGCCAGTTAGCCAGTCTCTAAGCTGCAAGCTGTCAACCATTTTAGATGGCAGTTCTCAGCTGCTGCAAGTTAACCGCTTCTGCCAGCCTAAGCAACAATGCTGAGAACAAGCCGGCAGGTAGGGAGTGATGACTTCTATAGTCAAGAAAGCCAACACTTAGGCAGAAAAACTCTCTTAAAGGAGACCAGTTTCTTGACACAGAGTTAGAAGGGGTCCCAGAGGTCACCTACTCCAACCCCCTTGCTCAGGGCGGGAACTAGTCAACTACAGTACCCCGCTCTGCTTAGAGGAGCACACACCTTTTAAAAAATGTTTCAAAATGATTGAAACAAGCATTTACAGGAGAAATTCTTGTGGGGCTGTGCCTTAAGGGGGGGGCAGAGCCCCCCAGAGTTCCACCATAGCTATGGGCCTGACTGCATCTTAGTGAGGAGAGCCTCCTGGACAGACCCCCCCCACAGAAATTTCTCCTCCTTTGACCCTCTGTCCATGCACAGTTCTTAGTTTTAAAGAGCAATCTTCTGGCCCTTATGGAAGTACCATGTGCATCCATCTACGTGGGGGCTGGAAGCAAGGAGCCCAGCTTGTCAGAAACCCCAGCTCCTCACAGTCTTGGTCCCTTTCTCTGTGTGTCTGTTTTCCCCGGGGAGGGGGGAGCCCAGATTCTCCAGGGACCTTTGTTGTTGTTGTTGTTGGGCTAGCGAATGTTATTACCCAGGCTTGCTGGGAGCACGTGTATCTATTCTGGCCTTCCGTGAGCACCCACGTGGTAGCTTTGTGAGCTGTCCTCAGATCTGGGAATTCTGTGGAAAGGTGAACTGCTCACCGTTTGCTTCTCCCCGTGCCTCTTTCAGTTCCGCTGTGTGCTAGTTGAGATCCGGGGGAAGGGACGGAGACAGGAGGGAGCGTGCAATTAGGACTTATTCACTTTTTTAAAAAAGGATTTTTTTGTACCAAACACGGGGCTGCCACCAGTTTTTCTGCTTATGTTAAAGGGAGAAAAAGTAAAACCAGAGTCGTTTTAATCCCTTTCGGTGTGGTCACTCAGTGGCACCGTCCAGTGCTGTAAGAATAGCCTGTCTGCTGTGTTTTTGCTGATGTGTGCTGGATTTGTGTTTCTTCATTGTGGGCTGGATCCAGTGCTCCCTCTAAGCCGGGTTAGCGTGAGGTAGCTCACAGTCTTTTAGCCTCCGGCTCACACATTTTTGTCTCAGCTGGGGAAGGAGGGCTCCAGAGCAAACTCGTTTATGCAGCAGCCAAATCGCTCTCTCACAGCTTTCATGCCAGCGGCATCACAGAGTAGAATTTTGGCTCAAAAGACTCCACAGCTTAGAGGGCGCGTTGGCTGGATCCTGTGCATCTATTCATGCATGGCGGTGCTTTCCCTCTGGGCCAAGGGGGTGTCCAGAGGTGCCTACCTTGACACTCGGGCAGGAAGTTTCCTGGTTGCCATTAGCAACCTGCCCACGTGGGCAGCACCTGAAGTGTTTGTAGTGGAAACAAAGGGCAGACCTCTTCAGCAGGTGACCCCTGTCTTGTTCCCGTCTCTGCCCCAGGCCTCCCCTGCCGTTTCCCATGTCGCAATGGACTCCTGAATGTGGTCTCGCCTACCCCCCGGAAGCGGATATGAAGAGTGACGTCTCCTCTGGGGCACCGAAGAGGCAGGAGAGTCTGAAGGGGGCCCTCTTGAACCCTCCGCCCATGGAGGCCGCCAAAAGCTTCCCGGAGGAAGTGGAGATGGTGGCCAGCAAAGTCGGGGAGGACTTCTCCCACTTGTGCGGCGACTCCCGGAAGCAGAAGGAGGTGGACGGCAGCCGGCCGGAGCAGGAGGCGGTCGTCATGCGGAAGAAGTGCAAGAGCCATCAGGCCGGCCCTTCGTATGCGCAGAGCTGCGGCGGCGGCAAGGCCAACCCGCGCCTCTTGGGGCTCAGGCAGCGCCTCGACACGCAGAGCGAGGACAACGACTCCTCTTTCAGCGAGTGCGCCTCCTCGCCGTCGTCCAGCTTGCATTTTGGGGACTCCGACACGATGACCTCCGAGGAGGACAAGGAGGCCGCCCCCGCCAGGCACACGCGGGCGGCTCTGAGCGCGTCCAGCCGAACTCCCGGCTCCCGGCCACAAAAGTGGCCCCGGACAGAACCGGAGCCCGTCTCGGGCTTGCTGATGAAAAGGCCCTGCTTCCCCGGCGCGGGTGGCGGCGGCGGTGGCGGTGGCGGTGGCGGCGGCTCCTTGCGGAGGCTCCCCTACCGGAAGAGGTTTGTGAAGACGAGCTCCTCGCAGCGGACTCAGAACCAGAAGGAGCGGATTTTAATGCAGCGGAAGAAGCGGGAGGTCCTGGCGAGGAGGAAGTACGCCTTGCTGCCCAGCTCCAGCAGCTCCAGCGAGAACGACCTGAGCAGCGAGTCCTCGTCCAGTTCCTCCACCGAGGGGGAGGAGGAGATCTTCGTGTCGACCGGCGAGAACCACCAGGCCAGTACTGCTGTGCCCTCAGGTAACACCCCCCGTGGTGTAGAATGCCTGGGCTGTCCCCGCTCCTGGGGTTTTGTGTGTCTGTGTGTGTTTTTGCAATGCTCGGAGTTTACCAAACAGTTGTCAAGAGGCCAGGGAGAAGCTGGGCCGGGCTGGGGCAGGCTAGTGGGTCAAAGTGCTGGGTGCCCATCTGGCTTCTGGCAAGGCCAGTCCCCCTGGTGGTTGTTGCCCGAGGGCCCTCCGTTGCCTGGGGCTGGTGAGTGAGTGCTAAGTGTCGTCAGATAACTTCTGGCTTGTGGCAGCCCGGTGAATTTGTGACCTCCAACTCCTCCCGTCCTAAGCAGCCTTGCTTCCGGTCCCGCGAGCTGAAGGCCGTGGCTGCCTTTATGGCACCTGTGCTTCGCGTGTCGGCTGGTGTACAGGCTCTGAGAAGGGGGCCGGCTGCCTCCTGACATGCCAGAGCTGCGATTGTGACCGTCTCCGTGTGTCGGAGCCTTGCCACCTTGCCACACCAGCCCTCCAGCTGACCGTGGCCTTGGCAAACCCCAAGGAAGGGCTGGAAGATCTAAAGTTCTGGGACATGCCTGGAAATCCAAAATGGCTCTCACAGTCCCGTTCAGTCCTAATTTTGGAGAGAGAAGGTGCTGCTGTCTTCTCCTGGGAACAGAGATTTGGCCCAGTCTGTCTGCTCCCTCTTGAGAGCCAGTTGGGTGTAGTGGTTATGTGCGCGGACTCTAATATGGGCGAACCAGGTTTGATTCCCCACTCCTCCACTTGCACCTGCTGGATGACCTTGGGCAAGCCATAGTTCTGACAAGAGCTGTTCCTGAAAAAGAGCAGTTTCTGTCAGAGCTCTCTCAGCCCCGCCTACCTCACAGGGTGTCTGTTGTGGGGAGGGGAAGGGAAAGGAGTTTGTAAGCCGCTCTGAGACTCCTTTGGGTAGTGAAAGGCAGGGTATAAATCCAATCTCCTCCTTCTCCTCCTCTTCCTCCTCCTCTCGAGGGTGGAATTGTTTTGATTTTGTTGGTGCCTGGTTTTCCTCTGCCATCCCTCCATCCCTCCATACTTTCCCCTGCCCCATTTGTTGGAGGAGAAAGCCCCCTTGAGCACCGTCAGCCGGGCCGGGAGTCTCCTGAAACACAACGTAACCACCACTGAAAAGAGTCGCGTTCCTAATTCTCTGTGCATTTTCTCAAAATGGTTATTGATTACCTCCCTTTCAAGCCATGTATATTTAATACCCTGTGAAATCCAGTCCTTTACAACAACTCTTTTTGGGGCCTTCAGCGGTGTGGTTTTGTGTTCTGCCACCCCCCCCTCCTCCTCCAGGGAGTATCGATGAAGACGTGGTGGTGATTGAAGCGTCCTCCACACCCCAAGTCACTGCCAACGAAGAAATTAATGTTACCTCAACAGACAGTGAAGTAGAGATTGTAACGGTCGGTGAAAGTTACCGGTAAGACTTCCGTTAACCCTTCGGGCCCGTTTCCGTGTCATTCTTATTTTGTGGGAACGTGGTCAGCGTGGATCGCTGAGCACCGAAACAGGGGCCGGAGCAGGGAGTCCCACATCTGTGGGTGGCGTTCCACAGGTATGCCAAACAATAGGATGCTGTTGAGTGCCAGAAGTGGGAGGTTGGGGACGAGAGAGCCCTTCCTCTTGCCAGAGAACACATACGAGCAGTGTGCCCTCTAAGATGAGTTAGCATGAGCCTGCTCACAATTTTTTAGCCTCCAGCTCACACATTTTTGCCTTAGCTCAGGAAGGATGTAGCTCCAGAGCAAACTAATTGATGCAGCAGCCCAATCGCTCGCTCACAACTTTAATGCCAGCAGCTCACAAAGTAGAGTTCTTGCTCACAGGACTCCACAGCTTTGAGAGAGAATTGTTGTGACCGGTGTTTCCTCTAAGCTGAGTTAGTGTGAGCTAGCTTACGGTTTTTTAGCCTCCGGCTCACATGTTTTTTCTTTGCTCAGGAAAGATGGCTCCAGAGCCAACTAATTTATGCTGTAGCCAAATCGCTTGCTCCCAACATTAATGCCAGTGGCTCACAAAGTAGAATTTTTGCTCACAAGACTCCACAGCCAAATGACTGCTGGCAAGTCCTCTCCTTGTTTGGTGTAGTGGTTAAGTGCGCGGACTCTTATCTGGGAGAACCGGGTTTGATTCCCCACTCCTCCACTTGCCCCTGCTGATGTGACCTTGGGTCAGTCACAAGCTCTGGCACAGCTGTTCTCTCAAGGCCAGTTTCTGTCAGAAGTTCTCTCAGCCCCACCTACCTCACAGGGGGTGTCTGTTGTGGGGAGGGGAAGGGAAAGGAGTTTGTCAGCCGCTCTGAGACGCCTTTGGGCAGTGAAGGGCGGGATATAAATCCAAACTCTTCTTCTTCTTCTTCTTCCTTCTCATAAATCTGGCAGCCTTTCAACTAGTATCTTGTCTGCCGGTAAAGTGGGGTTTGTCACTCTGGTTTCGCCACACTGTTTTGTGGGATTTGGGCTGTTCAGGTCTCCCAGTTCTTGAGCGTCCAGCATCCTGTGCCAATACAACGAGCAATGTGAAAGGGAAGAGAAGAATGCTTTGGGCATGCTCAACGTACCCAAAGTACAGTTTGCACACCCAGAGGGCGGTTACTGTCAGTCGCGTGTACACAAGACAATACCTAACCTGTCCCCAGAAATCAGCCAATGCATCCTGTTTTAGAGGGCTGCACCGTGCCTTTCCATAAGGGCCCATGAGAAGCTGGTCTCCTCTCCAGAGCAGTGTGGGAAGTCAGGCAACAGGGTGTGATGCCTTTTCATTTGGCTCCGGGCCTCTCAGGGGAACCTTGGTCCTCTTCCTTGTTTCTCTCATTAAATGACGTGTCTCCTTTTTCGTATTGGCGTTGCACAGGAACGCTGCCCTCTGCTTCGTTACGGGAGGGTTCCGTCAGTATCCGAAGGGGGGGAAACATTCGTACGCTTCTCAAGCTATCAGTTATTTTGCTCTTTGTCTTGCAACAGTGTTTTAAAATGTCAAACGGTGCTCACAGAACATTAGTCGATGTCTTGATCGAGGGTAAACAGACGCTCGCTAGGATGTTCAAAACGCAAGCTCCTCCGTATTGGCAACTAGAGGCTGCTTTGCGTTTCCAGGTTCCAAAATGCGCATATTTTTTTATGTTTTTACGGTTTTAGAATTTTGTACGTCAGCTGGAGCCCCACAACTGGGGATAGGGCATTAAGAAGTAGGATATTATAATAATAACAACAACAACAATAATATGTTTCTCTAAAATTGGTAACTTCTTTTTGTAAGCAGCTCCCCTCTGGTTCTAAAATCACTTTACCTCTATAAATCCCTTCTCACAAGGCAGTGGTAACTGACCATTTTCAAGCTGTACATATTCACAGTTCCCTCTGTCCTCCTGCTTTGGTGTAGTGGTCAGGAGCGCAGACTCTAATCTGGGAGAACCGGGTTTGATTCCCCGCTCCTCCACATGCAGCTGGGTGACCTTGGGGAAGCCACAGTTCTCTCAGAGCTGTTCTCTCAGGAGCAGTCCTCAAAAGAGCTCTCTCAGTCCCACCTACCTCACAAGGGTGTTTGTTGCAGAGAGAGGAAGGGAAGGAGATTGTATGCTACTCTGAGACTCCAGGTGAAGGGTGAGGTATAAATCCAATCTCTTCTTCTTCCACTGCAGAATAGTGGAAGGGAGGCCAAGGGAGATTAAAGATGATTTTAGCAGGAATGTTTGGGCGCTTTCCTCCCGCGCTTCAGCTTGTCTCCAACTTCTTTCGTTCATCCACTGACTCCATCATCGGATCGCATAAGTAGCCTGGGAAAAAAAATACAATAAAGTTAAAGCAAACTGCAGCCTGAATTGATGTTCTTTGAGTTACCTGCTGGCTTCCTAGATTGCTAGACCTGCTCGCCCTGAGCAGCTTGGCACGGTTAATAAACAGCAATAACTCTTTTCCTCCTGTGTGTGTGTGTGTGTTTTCCGCCAGGTCTCGCTCCTCACTGGGGCATTCTAGGTCCCACTGGGGTCACAGCTCGAACTCCCACGCCCCGCGGTCGCAGGAGCAACGGAACCGCAACAGAATCTCTACAGTCATACAGCCGCTGAGGCAGAACGCGGCAGAGGTGGTCGACCTCACCGTGGATGAAGACGGTAGGTAGTAAGAGGGACAGATCCTTGTCGTCGCCCTCCTCTTTGTGAGAAACTGGTCGGTGTCCTGCAAAAGAAAGAATAATACTGAACGACATCTGGCTGAAAGCTCTCTTGCTGTACATGAAAAGCTTCCTGGCTAGCTCATCAGATGCAGGGCCATTGTGTGGTTCTTGCTGCTAAGCTTGAGAGAGAAAGTCCGTCCTGTGCCAGACAGTCCATGTTGTGGGGGGTAGAAGACGTAGCCTCTTCTCACCTGTTTCCCCCCCCTCCAATTTAAATTTTTATTAGAGGATTTAACATCTATATATCTAATAGCCAAGTTGCCCCCTCCATGCGGATATCTAAATCTGCACATCAGGGGCACTTGGGGGGCAGAGAGATTTTCCTGCACACTTGGGGCAGTCCCCAGGTGTGCAGAAAAATCTAAATAGTTGAAAAAAATGTACGGATACTTAAATCCCCCCCAAAGTAAAAGAGCGTTCCCTGCACATGCGCAGAGAACGCACCACTAGGAACTGTGGCAGAGCTGTGCAGCGGAGTTGCTGCTGGTGATGGCAGAGAAGCCTTGGCGGGCCAGCAGCTGGGAGCCGTGGCCATTGCTGCTGGGGAGGAAGCCTGGCCGGCCTGGCGGCTAAGAGCCGCTAAGGGCTTGCCGCCGCCGCTGCTGTCGGTGGCAGCGAGGGAAGCCTTGAAGGGCCGATGCTGGGAGCCACAGTTGTTGTTGCTGTTGGAGGGGGGGAGAAGCCTGGCGGCCCAGTGGCTATGAGCCGCACAGGGCTCGCTACCATTGCTGCTGGCAGCCATGGTGGTGGGGGGGAGAAACCTCGGAGGGCCAGTGGCTAGAGCCACGGCCATTGCTGCTGGCAGCTGGAGGGGAAGCCGGGGGGCCCGGCTGATCATCTGCTGGGCTCACTTGCGACTGCCGCCGCCGCCTCCTGCTCTGTGCAGAGCTCCTGCTGTTTCAGCAGGCCAGCCACTCAGAAGCCGCGGGGAATACTCCCCCCCTTCTTGTTATTACAAAACCGTCACAGTAAACATCTTTAGGTCAGGTACAAAGGTAGATTAGAGCGTACATATTGTAATTGACTAAGTCAAGGCCTAGAATGTAAAGGATCTATCTAACATGTCACAAAGCATTTTAGGTTTCATCCATAGTACAATATAAAGATATCTTAACAATCAGACCTCGTGGCTTTATGTTGGAAATGATTTGGATGTTATTATAAAGTGGAGTCTAGCTAGGCTTTAAGACTGAGCTTCAAAAGTAAATCATTGGCCTGTATAAAGGGTTTGCCGGTATTAACATCATTTTCAGCTGTATTAGTAATGAGCGGGTACCAAGACGCTATAAATCTTCCTTCAGATTTGCTGGATGAGAGAATAAGTGTGCTAATTGATATTTTAGACATAATGAAGTGGTCCCATATATGGTTTTGCCAGGAGTTGATTGTAGGGTATGGATGAGTTCGGTCTTACTCTTACTGCCGTGTGGATCTGTCCAATTGTTTAAGAGTAGTGTTTCTGGTAGAAAAGGCAATTGTATGTTTGTGATTAAAAAGATGTGGTGCATGATCTGAGACCAGGATGGTTGTATGTGTCAACACCTCCACCAGCAATGGAGAAAATCGGCTTTTTGACCGCAATTCTCTTCTCACCTGTTGATGGAAGAGCCGGCTTCCTGCTGTCTGAATGAGGCAAGTTTTCATTAGCCAGTCAGGAAGCGCTTAGCTAATTGGCCTGGGTAGGCTGGAACAACGTAGGGAGACTCCCAAGGATGGTTCTGTTAACAGCCAGCGCCCACAGGTGGATGTAGTGAAAACAAGCCCATTGCTTTTAGCCAGCTGGGCCAGGGGCCTGCCAAAACTTAGCAGCCTAAAGGAGAGTGATAACCCCAGGCAACAGAAAGGCTTGATGGCGGCTATTCCTTACAGTGGCGCAGCCTAGCTCGATCTCATCACATCTCGGGAGCTGAGCAGGGTCGGCCCTGGTCAGCACCCGGGAAGTCCAGGGTTGCCATGCAGAGGCAGGCAATGGCCAACCACCTTTGAACATCTCTTTCTAGTTTGATGTGGTGGTTAAGTGCGCGGACACTAATCTGGGAGAACTGGGTTTGAATCCCCACTCCTCCACTTGGAACTGCTGGTGTGACTTTGGGTCAAGCACAAGTTTTTTCAGAGCTGTTCTCTCAAGGGCAGTTCTGGAAAGAGCTCTCTCAGCCCCCACCTACCTCACAGGGTGTCTGTTGTGGGGAGGGGAAGGGAAAGGAGATTGTGAGCCACTCTGAGACTCCGAGTGAAGGGCGGGGTATAAAACCAATCTCCTCCTCCTCCTCCTCTTCTCTTTCTTGTCTTGAAAACCCTATGGGGGGGGGTCGCCATAAGTCGGCTGTGACGGGACAGCCCTTTCCACTACCAAGGATGCCACGTGGCTAGAGTGTCCCTCTGTTTCCCTCAGAGCCCACTGTTGTGCCAACCACGTCCTCCAGAGGGGATGCCCAGCCGGCCACTTCTGCCCCCAGCGAGAGCTCCAGCAGGGCCCCCGTGGAGCAGGCCCTCGAGATCCTTCCAAGCGTCTCCAGCAGCCAGACGGCGGCAGCCCCGGAGCCTTTGGTCTCCCTCGCCAACAGCAGTGCCGCCGGGAGTTCAGCAGGAGGTACCAAATCAAGCCACTTCCGAAATCAGCTTTGGGCTTCTGCTTTGCCCCGATGGGGGAGAGTACCGGGGCTGCCCTTATGGGGAGATTGTGAAGTGCCGTTTTGGCTACGGGAGCCCTTCTTGTTTGTGGCAGGGGGAGGAGCTTTCCTGAGTCACGGCTCACTTCTTCAGGCACAGCCAGAACGGGAGTCCCTCTGTCCTCATATCTTGGAGCGTGGAGTGGTTTCAGATGCCGAGTGACATTAGCGGGTGGATGACAATAACAGGGGAATGACAAGCCTGACTGGATGAGGTGTGATATGCAGACGGGTAGTAGTAGGCGTGGAGGAAAATCAGCATTGATAATGAGACAAGAGACCTAGGTCTCCGTTCAGTCCGGGAGGATGCCTTGTCTCGAGCTTCGTTATCCATTGCAATTCAGCAGTCCCTCTTTCCAATCTCCTTTTGAAATTCCTTTGCGACAGAAATTTCTAAGAGACTGAATGGAGACCTTGGCTTCCTGTCTCATTACCGATGCTGATTTCTCCACGCCTACTACCCCTCTGTATATTAGACCCTACTTTGATCACGCTTCCTATTGTCATTTACCTGCTAATGTCATTTGGCATCTGAAATCACCGGGCGTCTCCGAAGATACAGGGCAGATGGGCTCAGTGAAAAGCTCCTCCCCGGTCACGTATTTTCTTAGTCTTTAAGGTGCCGCTGGACTCTGGCTCTTTTCTGCTGCTGCACAGACAGACTGACACGGCGGCCCTTCTTGTTTTGGGGTTTGTTTGTTTAATTTAAGGGATCTCAGAGTCCTCTAGGTCGGTGGTTTCCAGCCTTTTTCGCTATGGTGACCCACCAGTCCCAGCTGACTTGGTATGGTGACCGATCCGTGGCTGGCCCAAGGGTTTTTGGCATCCCAGGCAAACTGTGACCTGGGCGCACGTCTGTTGCAGCGTTCTGTTTTCTGCAGCGGCCAACCCAGACGGCTTTGAGAAATCAGCAAACGTCACACAAAGGGGCGCAGCTGCCTCCCACTGTGAGCCTCAAGCAAGTGGCATTCTGACACAAGACAGCCTTTGCCCATGGAGGGTTAGATTCCTGCCTTTGGTCACCCTCTCCGGGACTCCCTCTAACCCCCCCCCCCCCAGATTCTAACAAACACTCTCTCGTGACTGTCAGGATCACGCATATGCAGTGAATAATAAATAGCAGCTAATGTATAACAGGGAAGATCCCGTTTCCAGGGTCTGGTCTTGGTTTCCAAAATGCAAAAGAGAGCAATGGGGAAAGGAGGGGGGGCATTAGGGAGGGCTGGCCTGCAGCCCACTTTCAGAGGCTTCAGGGCCCACTTTTGGGTCTCGAGTCAACCCACAGGTTTCTTTTCTCCCATCCCGTTTCAGACGACGCGAGAGGGAACCCCTCCAGCTCCACCCTGGACCCCGGCCCTCCCGCCCTGCCGCGGCTGCCCTCCTGCTGCCCCCAGCACTCTCCCTGTGGCGGGGGGTCTTCGCAGAGCCACCCGATCCTGGGCCACCCGCCGGCCAGCTGTTTCCAGCAGCACAGCCACCACTTCCAGCAGCACCACCATCACCACCACCACCACAGCCCCCACGCCAGCGTCCCCCTCTCGCCGCCCTTCAGCGAGTCCAGCTGCCCCACGGAGCGGCCCCCGGCACCAGCGCCTGTGCCAGCCGGGCCGAGTGGGAGTTCTGGCACCGCTTACCACGATCAGGTGGGTGGGGTTTACGTATCCCAATGTCGTGGCCCACGTCGTCTCTGTCTGGTGCTGGCTGTCTTTTCTGGTGTCGGGTAGCGGCCGGGCGAGAGGGAGCTGAGCTTGGCAGTGTCCCAGGTTCAGATCTCCTAGGTACTGGTTGAACTACAGAGTTGATCAAAGTGGCCTACCTTACAGGGGGGTGCTGCAAAGATTGCTCAACTACTGGTAGGTGTATCCAGCAGTGCAGCTAGTTTGGTGTATCCAGCCGAGAGCCAGGTTGGGGTAGTGGTTAAGTGTGCGGACTCCGATCTGGGAGAACCGGGTTTGATTCCCCACTCCTCCTCCACTTGCAGCCGCTGGATGACCTAGGGCAAGCCGTAGTTCTGACAAGAGCTGTCCTTAAAAAAAGAGCAGTCTCTGTCAGCGCTCTCTCAGCCCCACCCACCTCACAGGGTGTCTGTTGTGGGGAGGGGAAGGGGAAGGAGCTTGCAAGCTGCTCTGAGACTCCCGAGTGAAGGGCAAAGGGGTATAAATCCAGTCTCCTCCTCTTCTTCTTCTCTGGTAGAACAGGAGCTCTGTTTGTGGGAGGTGACGTTTCCTCACGGTCCTAATTCCGAGGACCCTCAGACTGTCTTGAACAAACAGGGGGAGGGGCGCTTCATTGGGCTGCAGCAGGAGGGGGGGAAAGTGGTGGGGTTCGTGGATGGCCAGGAATATGGAGGGCCTTCTCCCGAGTCAGACCCCAGGCCCCTCTTGTCCTCTGGGACCGGCAGTGGCTGTCTAGGCAGAGGGAGACCCGGTTTGGTGTGGCGGTTAGGAGCACGGACTCTTATCTGGGAGAACCAGGTTTGATTCCTCACTGCTCCGCATGCAGCCGCTGGTGTGACCTGGGATCATTCACAAGTTCCTTCAGAGCTGTTCTCTCAAGGGCAGTCCTTGAGAGACTCTCCCAGCCCCACGTGCCTCGCAGGGTGTCTGTTGTGGGGAGGGGAAGGGAAAGGAGATTGTAAGCCGCTCTGAGACTCCTTTGGGTAGTGATGGGTGGGGTATACGTCCAATTTCTTCTCCTCCTCCTCTCCTCCCCTCCTCCTCTTCTCCCCTCCCCTCCCCCCTTCTCTTCTCCCCTCCTCTCCTCCTCCTCCTCCTTTTCTCCTCTTCCCCTCCTCTTCTCTTCTCCTCCTTCTCTTCTCTCCTCCTCTTCCTCCTCTTCTCCCTCTTCTTCCTCCTCCTCCTTGTTCCTCTGCCTCCAAAAGGAGGCCCGACGAAAAGCCTTTGAACAAGTAAGGGACCGTACAGGGACCTGGTCTTGCCCATCCACCGCGCGTTTCTCTTTGTGCCACTGAGCCTCTCCCTTTGGCCCCCTCCCTCCAGCAGGCCCTCCCCGTCGACTTGAGCAGCAGCAGCGGCGGCATCCGGAGCCACGGGGGTGGCTCTTTCCAGGGGGCCTCCGCCTTCGACCCCTGCTGCCCGGGCTCTTCGTCCCGGACGTCCATCTACGGCCACCAGGCCGGCACCGCCCCCAGCCACCCCATCGCCCTCGACGGGTATGGCGCGAACATGGTCGCCCAGCCGCAGCCCCCGCCCCAGGCTTCGCTGTCGTCCTGCCGGCATTACATGCACTCGCCTTGTGAGTATGGCTGCGGTCACTCAGGCGCGCGCGGGGGGGGGGGGGGTGGTATTCCCTGGAGGGTCCTCAGGCCTGCCGGTGGCAGCTCCTTTCAGTCTGGTGCTGCAGGGGTCCCCTGGCCCTGGGGGGAGGCCGGGGTGCTGACTGGGGCTAGCAGAGGAGGAAGGGGAGAGGGTTCGCGTGATCGCCGCCGAACTGACGCAGGAACGGGCTGGCCGCGTTGACCGGGCTCTCCGCCTTCTCCCCTCCCCAGATGCGTCTCTGACTCGGCCTCTTCACCACCAAGCTTCTGCCTGCCCCCATTCCCACGGGAACCCGCCCCCGCCCCCCGCCGCCCCACCCCAGCCCCCACCCCAGGTCGACTACGTGATCCCTCACCCGGTGCACCCCTTCCACCCCTCCCTCTCCTCCTCGCACGCCTCCGCTCACCCCGTCCCGCCCCCGCCCCCTCCGCACCCCTTGGCCAGCGCGGCCGCCCCCATCCCGCAGCACCTCCCGGCCACCCCCCAGGCCCTCTCCCACATCCCCACCGCGGCGCCTTCGGCCCAGAGGCTGCACGCCCACGAAGTGATCCAACGGATGGAGGTCCAGCGGCGCCGGATGATGCAGCACCCCACGTACGTCCCGGGGGGGCTGGAGAGCGGGCGGCTGGAGGGTGGAGCTGCTGGGGCGGGGGCCCCCAGGGCGGCCGCTTCCTTCTCAGGGTTAAGACTGACCGGGCAAGGGATGGGTGTGGCTGCTGCCTCTTCCAGTCCTCCGCTGGTCTGGTCTCGAACGGGTGTCAGCAGCGCTCCGCTGTGAGTGAAGTCGTTTTGAATCGCCACAGTACATTGCCGTAAGCCATTCACCAAAAATTACCATCGGTGGGACTTTCTTCTCAGGATCTCCTGTTTATAAACAATGATCAGGCATTCCAAACGATAAGGCAGAAACGATTTGATCAAGACAGACGGGATGATCGGGCCAAGCTTTCCCCCTTTATATGTATCGGCCCCTTCAGAGACAATCCAGCTTCTGTGTTGTATTTATTCCATACTGAGAATCCCAAGCAAAGAAGTGTTTTTTCCTTAGCGAGGAGTGCGGCCCTGCCGTCTATGATTTTGGAGGGGTGGATTTAATAAAATCCCCTTCTCTCAGCGTTTTTGCCCTTGTGGCGTGCTTGAAGTAGAGACTTTACAGCACGTTCTACGACAGTCTACCTGGTATGAGGGGCCGTGTACGAAATATTTCCTTGGTATCCAGAGTAAAATTTATGTTAACTAGTCTGGATTGGATTCAACATTTTATTCTCTCAGACATGGACTCAGAGGTTTCTGCTAGATTTTGGGCAGCCTGTCTTGCAATACACAGAGAGAAGATGATCCTTGCCCCATGATTCCAACATTCCAATGCTGGATGGTTTTATTATATATTATACCAGTTTAACTCATATTTTATTCTGCATATCCAGTTTTATCCTTGATATTATAAGCTGTCGAAAGCCGTTAAATAAATAAACTTTGAACATTGCCTGTCCTATACCTGGATCCTGTGTAGCACCTGCCACCATGTTTCAAAGGCTGGGGACCAGTGTTCCCTCTAAGCTGAGTGAGTGTGAGCTGGCTCACAGTTTTTTAGCCTCCGGCTCACACATTTTTGTCTCACCTCAGGAAGGGATGGCTCCAGAGCAAACTAATTTATGCCGTAGCCAAATCGCTCGCTCATAACTTTAATGCTGGTAGCTCACAAAGTAGAATTTTTGCTCACAAGACTCCAGAGCTTAGAGGCAGCATTGCTGGGGACCTCCAGACCATTGTTAGGCGTTCAGGGCCAGATCAGGTGCGTAACCCGAGTGATCCTTGCTTAGAAGCAGGCAGCTTCTGCCTGACCGAGGGGGAGCTTGGCCTCTCGAAAGCTTGCACCCTGGAAATCTTTTTGGTCTCTGAGGTGCAGCTAGACTCGAATCCAGCGCTCGTGCTGTTTCCTGTGTGCATCGTGTTTCTCGGCACTGACAAGGAGATTCTGTTTCGTGTAGCCTAAATCTTCTCACCTTGGCCTGCAAGCTTTCCTTTTGCACACGCCCCCTTCCTTAAATATGAACTGAGGTGTGGTGGCAGCATAGCAGGGGTTGGGGGGGGCGGGACCGAAGGCTCCAAGCGGGCGAGCTCCCAAAGCACCGCGCCAATTAGCCTGACGGGGAGGCGCGTCTGAGAGGGAGGGCGCCCGCGGTCACATCGCAGTGGAGTGTTGTCGTTCTCTACCTAGGCGAGCGCACGAGCGGCCTCCGCCACACCCCCACCGAATGCACCCCAACTACGGCCACGGGCATCACATCCACGTGCCCCAGACGATGTCTTCGCACCCTCGACAAGCTCCGGAGAGGTCCGCCTGGTCAGTAAAACTCTTGTCTATTAGTGTGACGGGACCCTGTTCCTGGCCCCGGGTTTGTCAAAACCTCCAAAACAGCCTCCTTTCGGTTATTGTCTGCTGTGGAGTTTATTCTAGAGGAGCTGTCTTTGCAAACATAGAGACATTTAGAGCAGCTCCACAGGTCGCCCTTCTGTAAAAAAAAAATATTTCTTTTGCCTGCCTGTGTCCTCCCTTTACGCTGGCCAGCTTCGGTGGCATGGTTTTCTTGCTAGGTGCTCACCAGCAGCTCTGTGAGGTTGGTCAGGCTGGATATTTCTGGCCTAGAACATTAGAAGAACATAAGAGAAGCCCATGTTGGATCAGGCCAACGGCCCCTCCAGTCCAACACTCTGTCACACAGGGGCCAAAAACACCAGGTGCCATCAGGAGGTCCAGCAGTGGGGCCAGGGAGTTTTTGGATTAGGAGGGTAAAGGCTAACCTGGGAATTTGGGGATTAAGAGGGTAAAGGCTTCAATTGAAGACCGGCCTTGACGGAAAGCCTTTTTATTTCAAAGGAAGTTCGAAGTTGCTGACTGAAGGCTGCTAGGGCAGGTCCCGAGCAGAGCTCACCAGAAATGGAATCCCACGGGTCGGACGCTGCCACCAATTAGATCCCTGCTCTTTAGACTGTGGGAGGGGCTTGCAAGCCAGTATCCCGAGGCAGCCTCGGGGCATGCGCAGGGTCCAGAATCTGTGGGAGGAGGTCATCCTGCAAATGTGCTGGACTTTACAGGAAGACAGCCAGTGCTTTGGGGGGGGGCCTAGAAACAAGAGAGCAACCAGTGCAGTTTGTACAGCAGCTCAAGTTAGAGCTCCCGCCTCTGTGAGAAAATTGCATTCCCTGAAACGTGAGGGAGACGCTGAGTTCCCAGCTGAGGCAGCGAGTACGGAGGGAATTCAACGGAGAACTTTTCTGCTCCCCCTCGCAGGGAACTGGGAATCGAAGCAGGTGTGACGGCAGCCACCTACCCCCCCGGCCCGCTGCATCCGCACCTGGCTCACTATCATGCGCCGCCCCGACTTCACCACTTGCAAATCGGAGCTCTTCCTTTAATGGTAAGGAGCGCGGCTGCGGAAGCACTGCTGATGCTGGTGGCTTTGTGGGACACCCCTGGGGGGAGGGATCTCCTGCAGAAGCCCCTTTGGGAAAAGAGTGGGAACTGGGTGCGGGAGTGGGGAGGGCCTGTTGGAGAGCCGGTTTGGTGTAGTGGTTAGGAGTGCAGACTCT
This sequence comes from Gekko gecko, assembly GCA_029375565.1. NCBI lineage: Eukaryota > Metazoa > Chordata > Lepidosauria > Squamata > Gekkonidae > Gekko > Gekko gecko. The sequence goes on from JAPDNY010000017.1 coordinate 18,960,420, forward strand.
AATATGGGAGAACCGGGTTTGATTCCCTACTCCTCCACTTGCAGCTGCTGGTGTGACCTTGGGTCGGTCACAGGCTATCTTTGAGCTGTTCTCTCAAGAGCAGTCCTTGAAAGGGCTCTCTCTCAGCCCCGCCTGCCTCACAAGTTGTCTGTTGTGAGAGGGGAAGGGAAGGAGATTGTAAGCCGCTCTGAGACTCCTTTGGGTAGTGAAGGGCAGGGTATAAATTCAGTCTCTTCTCCTCTACTTCTTTCATTTCTAGGTTTTGTTGTTTTCCAACTTTATATGGGGTTTTAGAGTTTTTATGGGTTTTAGTTTTTAAAATGTATGTATAGTTTATAAACTGTATATAATTGTGTATTTTTAACTGTTTATCCGCTTCTTGTAACCTGCCTTGAGCCCGCTTGCGGGGGCGGGGGGGGGATAGAAATCTCAAATAAATAAATACCCTTTGAAGTTAAGAAATTGTCGCAAACAAAATTAAACGTTCTAACACAGGCGGGAAGAGCCTTTGATCGGCCACAGGACAGCCGCATTTCTGACTCGGGAAATGGGAAGAGGCCCAAATCCGATCCCCTGGCAGTCCATTGACCCTCTGCATCTGATTTCTGCTTGGCTCCAGAACTGGTTCCCAGGGGCTGCGTCACGGCACTTCTGGGCCGGAAGGGAGAGCGCTTGCCGCTCTCGCGGTGGTTCTGCTTCAGGCAGGACCTGCTGGGAGTAGTTTCGGCCCTCCAAGGGAATGCGGGAGCTTGTGTTTAGTAGAGGCTAATGGCAAAGCTCCCTCTAAGCTGTGGAGTCCTGTGAGCAAAAATGCTACTTTGTGAGCTGCTGGCATTAAAGTTGAGAGCCAGCGATTCGGGCACCGCATCAATTAGTTTGCTCTGGAGCCCTCCTTCTTCCTGAGCTAAGACAAAAATGTGTGAGCCGGAGGCTAAAAAACGGTGAGCTAGCCTCACACTCACTCAGCTTAGAGGGGACGCTGGCTAAGGGTACAGCAGCTGGCAGTAGGAAGCAGGAGGAGATGGAAGGGGAAAGAAGCAGCCCAGTCCACACTCTGTGCGCGCCCGCGTGTGTAGTTTTGTGTGGAATTGGGCAAAGGCCAAGCACTGACTCACACTCCAGGAAGTCTTAGTCGTTGTGCAGTTTTCAGAGCGCGGGGGTTTTTTTTCTGCCACCGTCCCAGGTGCGCACTTGAAAACCTGAAGGCGGCTTCTGCGGAAGGGGAGAGGCCGTCGCTGACTTCCTCCAGTGGGTTCTTGTTGCTGTTGGGCTCTTGTTGTAGCAGGAGAACCACTTCAAATGGTGCCGCTTCCAAAGGGGACTGTGTAGAAAACGTCAAGCGTTCCACCCCCAGTGCAGAACTTTCCCTTTTGCCGTCCCCGTTCGTGGGAAGACGGTTTCTCTTCGGAGGGCAAACGGAATGCTTTTGTGGGGATGCCGGTCGTGGCAAGCCGCTTTTGCGGGGAGGGTTCAGAATAGTTTTGTCCCCTGCTTCGTACAAGAAGCGGCTTTGCCGGTAAACCATACGAGATGACTTGGAGGCTCTCCGGTTGGGACTAGCTGTCGGGTTGGCCGCTTGGGAGCCAGGATGAGGCCCAAGCCTGCCGGTAGTGAGTTAATCCCACCACGTCTTGGACGCGCTGCTTGCCCTTTTCGTGGCCAGGTGTGTGAGTGAGTTCTGTGGCACGTTGCAATCCCCAAGTGGCCTTGTGGCTTTGTGAACCAAGGGCCCCGCTCCTCTGGCCTTAGCAGGAGTGCTTGTAGAGATGGCGTGGGGGGACCTTCACGACCGCTGCTTAACTCCTCAATCAGTTCTGTGTCACACCGACGGACAGAAGTTCTTGCTTGCGATGGCACTCGGAGACTGCTGAGTAAACACCTTGAACATAAAGGGGATTTAGAGCTGCAGAATACGGGATTCTCCCACCACACTGAGTCAGTCACAGGAAAGTCGCTGTGTTCCTTGAATTCCTTCAACTGCTTCCTGGTTTGCGGTGTATCTGCAACAAAGGACTGTCTGTCTCCTTTTCTCTTAGAGGAAGACTGTTCTAGTTCGTAGTTGCAGTTGCTTTCTTGAACTTGAAGTTCTAGTCCAGGAGACTTTTGAGAGGGAGCCGATAATGTTGCCGAGCACTAGGCCTGCTGGCCAAGAAGTTGATATCTGCACTCTTCTAACTCGGTTTAAGGAAAGTGGTGTCGCTTCCGTTATTTGCCGTATTCCAGGATGTGCTGGAATATGCTCCACTCTTTCCTTTCCCCTGCAAAATGTCTCCTGTCTGTTTTTCTGGCTGTGTGTTGCTGTGCTTCCGCCTTGTATGGTGAAAGGTACGTTGAGAGTCGGTTGGAGCGGTCTCTGTCTGGGAGCGGTCCCGGCCACGGTCTAGAATGTCACTTTGTTCTGATTTCTGTGTTTGAATTACGCTAGGCCGACTTTGCCAGAGGAAGGTTTCCTTGCCAGCCACAATGGAAGTCATTACCTTCACATATTCTTAAGATGGTTTGAAGGGCCTTCTACTCCTGAATAGTATTAGAGTCCTTTTCTTTTTCTTTTTGTCAAGTGGCAACCAAGTTATGATGGAAACCCCCCTCCCCCCATCCCCGGGTTTTCAAAGCAAGAGCACTTCAGAGGTGGTGTGCCGTTGTCTGTCTCTGCATCTCCCATCCCTGTACGGACCAAGGCTGACCATGCTGAGCTTCCAAGACCCGATGAGCCTGCGCTAGCTGGTCCTGTCCCAGTCTGGAGTTAGATTCGACATAGAGACACATAAATACAGTTTGGTGTAGTGGTGAAGTGCGCAGACTCTAATCTGGGAGAACCAGGTTTGATTCCTCACTCCTCCACTCGCAGCTGCTGGGTGACCTTGGGCAAGCCGTAGTTCTGACAAGAGCTGTCCTTGAAAAGGCAGTTCTCGAAAGAGCTCTCTCAAGCCCCACTGACCTCATAGGATGTGGGGAGGGGAAGGGAAAGGAGTTTGTAAGCTGCTCTGAGACTCCAAGTGAAGGGCGAGGTATAAATCCAATCTCTTCTTCTTCTCTTCTACATTTGAGCTGGCCCAAGCCTACAACGTTTGCAGAATGCTTTCACAAAGAAATCTTGATTGCATGAAAACGGGCCTTTCCCTCCCATCTTCATTTTCTGGATCGAGTTTACCCCGAATCTTGCTCCTTCCTTGAAGAGGGTGTGTGTTTTCGGTCAAGAGCTGTTAAGAGCGAGGGACGTCAGAGAGGGAATGGGGACAGCTCCCCCCCTCCATCAGGGTTCTGCATGTTGGCAACCAGAATCAAAAAGCCGGAGGGGTTCTGTCTTTTACACCGTGAACAGTCAGTTGTCCAGGACTCTTCTGCAATTAGATTTAACTCAATTCTGCTGTTTGAATAGGTTCCTGACATGGCGGGCTACCCTCACATCCGCTACATTTCATCGGGATTGGATGGAACTTCATTCAGAGGCCCTTTCAGGGGCAATTTTGAGGTTTGTAATGGAATGAACCCGGCTATGTAGTGGAGATTTTGGAGAGAGGGGGGAGGGGTTTGCCGCGGAACAAAATGTAAAAGAAACCAGACTCCTTAAATAATCTCTGGCTGTGGTTGTGCCGCGGAGGGCAGGGTAGGTGCCGAAAACAAGCCAAGGGAAGCCTCTTCCGGACCACGCACCCTTCACGGGCATAAGTCCTGCAGAAAGTATTAGTCGGCCAGATTGCGGTACCCCTGGAGAAGGGGGCAGGGGCTGCCTGCTGTCGAGATCCAGGAGGGAGACGGGGCCGCTTTGGCAGCCGCCCCTTATGTTGCGAAGGAGGGGGCGTTCAGCTTTATCGGATGCAGAGAGTGAATGAACTCTTAATGTACTCGGTCACTGGATGATAAGCCTTTTGGGTCTCGCCGACGCGTGTTGGGACGGAAGGAACCGGTCACCACATTTCCGCCCTAAGCCATCCTCTCCCTTGGTGTCCTGCAGCAGCACCAGAAAAATACTGCCTTTTTCTGTGCATTCATTATTCGTTATTATCTTGATGAAACTTGCCACAAACCACTGCATCCAAAAAAAGCAAAATCCGCTAGGAATATCCGCCATCAAAGAATGCCAAAATATATAAACTCTTTTTAACGGTTATAAAGTTGGTGGTGCCACAACATCAACCAGTTTGGTGTAGTGGTTAGGTGCGCAGACTATAATCTGGGAGAACCGGGTTTGATTCCCCACTCCTCCACTTGTGCCTGCTGGATGACTTTGGGCAAGCCATAGTTCTGTCAGAGCTGTCCTTGAAAAAGAGCGATTTCTGTCAGAGCTCTCTCAGCCCCACCTACCCCACAGGGTGCCTGTTGTGGGGAGGGGAAGGGGAAGGCGTTTGTAAGCCACTCTGAGACTCCTTTGGGTAGTGAAGGGCAGTGAAATCCAATCTCTTCTTCATCAAAGTAAGTGCATACTAATACAATAAACAAGGCATAGAGTACAATGTTTCCTAGCGGATTTTGCTTTTATGGATCTTTGTGACACTAGGCTTCCCAGCTTTTTGGATTTACAAGCCACTGCGTGGCAATGCTTGTCTGGCCGCCCAGCCAGCCTGCAACAGCCGGGCGCGGTCCAGGGAGTGTTTTCATCCAGATTGCCGACGGACCTTGGAACTGGGATTCCAAGAGCTCCAGAGGGGGCCCCTCCCCAGAGCAGACACTCAGCTGCCCCCGTACCAAGTGATTACCTCATCTGAGCAAGTAAACCAGTGGCAGCCAAAGTGGGATATACATCATTCCAGTGGTAGCAAAGGCGATCCGCCATCCAGCGAAGCCGAGAGAGGTCAGCGTCCTTTTGCACTCGCTAAGTCAGTTGCTGACCCCTTAAGGAGAAGAGAGGGTTTGCACTGCTGCTTTTCGAGCGAGCGGGTGGGATGACACGGAGCACGGGTGTATTAAGCTCTGCCGGTTCTCCTTGATTCCAGGAACTGATTCACCTGGAAGAGCGGCTGGGAAATGTGAACCGCGGGGCTTCCCAAGGAACCATCGAAAGGTGCACGTATCCACACAAATACAAGAAGGTGAGGCTCCCACCCACCCCCCACCCCCAAATTGTGTCTATCAAAAGCTCGAAAATTTATTACGGTTGTAAGACCAGCCACAATAGGGGCAGATAAAAAGGACAATTTATAAAATTTAAAAATGGATAAATACATGAAAGGTGAGAAACGTGTGTACACGTATCAAAACAGTAAAAAGAAGCCACACTCACTTTATTAATTTATTTCCCAGCAACTGACTCTTCCTTCGTCAAGTGATACCGCTTTCTGAGTGCGATCGCACAGAATTTTTGCTACTGCATATGATAAAGTTCTCTGGGTATCATCTAACAGATATACCCCAAAGGGGTTCAGGGCTAAAATCTGTATAGTACTGTAGTGGTTTAATTCTACGAAGTAATGGGATAACTAATTGTAGCCTTTCTTTCTCGATAAAATTCGCAGTGCAAAAGTTTATGTGTGATGATAGAGTTAAATCATGTCGGCAGCAGACATCAACGAAAGAACCTGATCTTATTAACCACAGGAGCCCCGATACTATGCAACCCCACTCCTTACAATTAACCGTTGTGACTATCACCTATGACTTTGGATGTCTTCTTTGGTTTGGGGTGTCAGTGCTCCCTCTAAGCTGTGGCGTCTTGCAGGCCGAAAATTCGACTTTGTGAGCTACTGGCATGAAAGTTGTGAGCAAGCGATTGGGCTACTGCATAAATTAGTTTGGCTCCGGAGCCCTCCTTCCTGAGCTAAGACAAAAATGTGTGTGCCGGAGGCTAAAAAACCTATGCGCTACCTCACACTAACTCGGCTTAGCGGGAACACTGTGGGGTGTGCCTGTTACATATTAAACCCTGCTTTTAATGCTTAGGCCATCAGATGTTAATTGTTCAGTTCCAAACATGCGTGTCTGTACATACCTATTAAAAAAAAGAAAGAAACAAAAAATCTCTGACTTTCTGGAGCCTGCATGGAAACTGCTGAATGCGATTACATGTTTTAGTCAGCGAGTCCGTATAGCAGATCCAGGGCCTTCTCAAGATGCTAACCTGTAGGGATTATTGGAGTCAGAATCTTCACCCACACCTGCAGTTCTGGAGTAGAGCTAAAGCCAACTTGAGGAAGATAATGAGGGTGTTACCACAGCTCCCTATGCAAGTGTTGTGAGCAGAAACCTCCAATTACACATCCATTTTTCTGGGCTGGTGGTTACACATTGGCGGTTGAATGTCCCACCAGATTCCCTGAGTGCACAAACCAAAATTTGCCGAGGAATCTCTTGCCTTTCCCTGGTAGGCTTGCTTTGTGGAGCTCACATCTGAAGTGGGTGCCATTCAGAAAGCATTTTAAGAACATAAGAGATGCCATGTTGGATCGGGCCAATGATCCATCCAGTCCAACACTCTGTGTCACACAGTGGCCAAAACTCAGGGTCATCAGGAGGTCCACCACAGTGGTCAGAACTCCAGAAGCCCTCCTACTGTTGCCCCACCCCAAGTACCAAGAAGACAGAGCATCACTGCCCCAGACAGAGTGTTCCAATTATATCTTGTGGCTAATAGCCACTGATGGACCTCTGCTCCATATATTTGTCCAATCCCCTCTTGAAGCCATCCATGCTTGTAGCTGCCACCACCGCCTGTGGCGGTGAATCCCATGTGTTAATCCCTCTTCGGGTGAAGAAGGACTTCCTTTTATCCGTTCTAACCCGACCACTCAGCAATTGCATGGCGTGCCCACGAGCTCTTCTATGGTGAGAAAGGGAGAAAAGGGACTTCTTTCTCTACCTTCTGTACCCCATGCATAATCTTATGAACCTCGTGATGTGGAAGGCTGCTGGTCACATCACTTGCAAAAGTGGGCAGCTGTAACTAGCTCATCATCTCAGCGATTGTCGGAGCGAGGGGCTGGCTCCCGTTCAGTTTTTCTTGGGTTCAGCATCAGCACCCCAACTGGTCTCGGGCTGAGTTTCCTTGCTGCTCCCCTCGGGCCTCTGCAGCCTGGTCCAGCCCTGCCTCTGATGCTTCGGCCGTCCCTCTCTCTGCTTCGAGGTGCTGCAGATTGTCTGTATTGTCAGAATTAAATTGTGGGGGGGGGAACACGGTCGCAGGGAGGCTGGAGGGGGTCAGCAGCTGAGATAGCCCAATGGGTATCACTGTATTAAAACTTTCGGGCCTTAAGTTTTGTGTTCTCTTGAAAATGCCGATGTTGTCACTGTAACAGTACGAGCAATAATGACTGTGTATCAACGTCTCTTATTCAGTTTGCCAATAATGTCATCTCTGCTAACAAGGTAACAACTGATTGGTTCTCACAGAGGAAACTGCACTGCAAACAAGATGGGGAGGAAGGCACCGAGGAGGACACAGAGGAAAAGTGCACCATTTGTTTATCTATTTTAGAGGAAGGCGAAGATGTCAGGTAACTTAACGGCCAAGCCCCCTTTTTAATGTGCGGGGCAGCGCATGCCAGGCTGGGCTCCCTGACTCCTAGGAAATGAAAGAGAGTGACCAGATAGGCACGGGAATTCGGGCAGGTGTGGCTTCAGACCGTTGTGTCGTGAGAGACCCACGCAGGGATGGCGCGGTGGGGAGGAAGCAGGTGGACTCCCTGCCCCGAGGGCCTTCCAGTCTAGAACGTCCCCATTCCCCCGGTTCATCTCAAGGGCTGTTATAAAGATGACCATTAGGGAAAAGAGCGGCACTCTTGGGATGACCTTCGGAGGATGTCAGCTCACATCACCTTCACCTTTGTAGTGCTGGGGCCAGTTTTTAGAAGGGGGTCCCAGGAGAGGCGTGCCAGCTAAAGACTGTGCAGAGGCTGACTTAGGTGTGGCCATCCCCCTAGGGATGTTGGACTCCCCCCTCCTAGGGATGGTGAAATCCTCCTTCCCTCCTCTGCCCATCCAGTCCTCCTTGCTGCTCTCCAGCACCGGAGCGGCATCGCAGTGGTCAAGGGGTGTTGCCACATCACCACTGATACGGGCGTCACGTATTCAGAATGGTGTCCGGTGAAGGGAGCTCTGACTCTTGGAAGCTGATACCCCGAAACTCCGGTTGGTCTCTGAGGCACTGCTGGATTTGACACTTAAGTGTCCAAAGGGATGACCGAGACTTCTGAGATGTCTCTGTGTGCCGTCCGTACTGAGCCGTCGAGAGTTGCCGCTACAGTTGGAATAGGATCGTGTAACTTTTCACCCTGACAAATCCCAGGATGAGATTTGATGTACTGTTTCTGTTAACTTCTGAAATGGAACTTCGTTATTTGCACTGCGTAAGCCTTGCAATATTTCACAGGCGTCTAGTACAAGGGTGTCAAACATGTGGCCTGGGGGCTGGATCAGGCCCCCGGAGGGCTTCTATCAGGCCCACAGTGGAACTGGCTGCCTTCTGCTGCTTCTTCCAGTTCTGCTGCTGCTGTATCATCGTAGGTTTGCAGCTTACAGATACACACCTGAACAGCAGACTCGAGATTACAACAGCACAGACATTTTGGTGTAATAATTCAGAGCAAGAGGTGTCAGTTATCAGACACTGTGAAATAAACAATGCTAATGTTTTAAGCACGTTTTTATTTTAAGTAAAAAAACCCAACCCACTTTATGTTTGTGTCCTTTATAAAGTTGACATCTCCACTACCTGGCATTCCATTTGAGGACTCACACGGCCCGGCCCGACAAGGTCTCATTAATGTCAGATCCAGCCCTCAGAACAAATGAGTTCGACACCCCTGGTCTAGTTCATCTGCCGTATGGTCTTGTGGTATCCTCAGCATTGCAATTTAATAAACAGCTTCCGGTCCTCAGGGTTACAGGAAGAAGCTTGCAGATGTATGGGGAAAGAAGGCTTAGAAGCCAGAGGGTACCTGGGTGGAAGATGTAGGAGAGCACTATCGGTATTCCCAGGTCCACACTCTGCCCTTATCGTCCTTCCCCAAACTGGGCCATCCTTTTTTGTCAGATTTATAATCCTTGAGAACCCTCAACCTGGCGAGTGGAATGAACCCAGAGGGGCCCAAGTGTCAGTTGCACCCTGTTACCCAAGGACAGGACTTGCCTGCCGACTGCTGGTTCGTTGCAAGGGGTGGGGTGGGGCGTATGCTGACCCTCTTGCTTACCGACAGCCATGCGTGCCTGTGGATGGCTCACCCCTCTTTCTTCTCTCTTCTTTGCAGGCGCCTGCCTTGTATGCATCTTTTCCACCAAGTGTGCGTCGATCAGTGGTTGATCACCAACAAGAAGTGCCCCATTTGTAGAGTGGACATTGAGGCTCAGCTGCCCAGTGAGAGTTGACCCCCTTCCCCCCTCCCCCCGAGCCCTCCTCACGCTCCTCCTTTCACGCCCATCCTTCCTGGTACTGCAGTCAACCAAAGATGGCATGTCCTACCTGTGCAGATGTTGGAAGCATTTGAACCTTGCTAGAGAGTGCTATGTGTCTGCTCTATGGTATACCTAATGCTGAAACCTACAGTTCCGTGTATTTATAAAGCTTTCATTTCTTTTTACTGTTTCTTTTATTTTCTTTTTTTAGAATTTACAGATCCCCCCCCCCCCGCCCCACCCCAACTCTTAACCACGTCTCCCTGTAATTTTGCATGGTTCCTCGTATTGCATTTCTTTGCACATGTTATGGGCTTCAGCCACCTTCCCGAACTTGCAGGCAAGATTTAATCTGCTTTAGAAAGTAGAATTGTGTGGTCTGGTTTTTTGTTTTTGTTTTTTTTGGTCTGTTTTTGTTTTTATTTTATTTTTTACCTAGAGTTGAGCTTTTCAGAATATGATTTCACTCATTTACTAACATCGGAGACCTTAATTTAATCATGTATTTTAGTTTTTAAATGTATAAAGATCGAGATGATAATTGTGTGTGTTTTTTTTAAAGACATTCCCTAATTAGGAAAAAAAAAAGGCTGCTGTATTCTTATGTCGGGCAGAAATGCCGAGCGCTTCTCTTGCGTCCATGCCCCTTAAAAGGAACTGGAGCGACGCGAGGGCACCACAGTGCTGATCTGTTCAAAGGTGGCCCCGCCTTCAATACCTGGGGACCCAACTTTCAGATCCTCTCGGGTCGTCCTTCGTTCCTGGAGCCATCCCTTTCTGATCACGTGTTCATGTTCCGAAGCCCTTCAGCACAATGCAGATTTATTTGAATGTCGATATTAAAACATTTAGACTGCTGTCAGATTGGATGTACCATTTTCTTACGTCTAGCCATTTTGGGGAGGGGGAGGGGCGTCCCTCTTAACGTAATAATTTTGCTGCTGTGACACAGCTGTCGTGAACACTAAATCTCTGATTTCAACTAGCTGGGTTGTGTAGATACATGCGGATCGAATAAAATAAGTTTGTAGGAAAATGGGGGGAAAGACATCCCCTTCCTTTTCTTTTCTTTTTTGGGCTCCTCAGTCTTACGCTTAAAAATCCGCCTAAAAATCTGCACAAAATGGTTTTGTAAAAAAGGAAAAGGAAAAGAAAAAAAAAACAACCACCCCACAAACATTAAATCATGACCTAGGATTTACATTTCTTATAGTGGATTTCCATGACTTCATAGAACTTTCGAGGTCCCCTGCTCAATCAGGGGCCTCTTATTATTATTTTTTTTTAATTTTACGGTCAATAAAGTTAGCTGAATCCACCTGTTTCTTGTGTTGTTTCTTATGAAACTGGCCAAGCCCTTTTCTGGCCTCCTCAAGAGCTGAGCAGCAGATCGAATGAGGAACGTGTTCTTGCTCAAGACTCGTAGCAGAAAGCTCCTGCGAATCGTCCCAGCCACGCTTGGTCGGTGGTGTCTCTCTCTTCCCCCCCAAATGCCTCTGTTCCCTTTGGGTTGATGGAGGATTTTTTTAATATCCAAAGCCCCAAGAGTCTGCTACTAAGAGGGCTACCTGCATACTTTAAAGCTAGAGTTTTTAAATCTGCAGATACCCCCAATCTTTTGCACCACATGTTGCATAGTTTCTCTGCGTTACCTCTAGCCTCACCAAATGTTCACTGTCTTCCTACCAGGATGGGGAGGTGTTCAGGCCTTCTTCCCCTCATGCCATCCGCGCCATAAACGGGCTGCCTGCTGAACATTGGCCATTCAGCAGTCCTTGCTCACAGTCAGCTGAGTGTCAAATAACCGCCTGCCAAGCTGTTTTGGAAATGGAGGGAGGGGGGATTTCAGAATCCGCGTGGAGGGGGAAAGGTGGCCAACTGACCATCCAGGAAAAAAAAATTAACATCTGCTGGGGGGGGGGCGTGCTTATTGAGAGTCAAATTATTTTCTCTCCAAAGTATGGATGGTGTGTTTCCATTTAAGAACATAAGAGAAGCCAATGTTGGATCAGGCCAATGGCCCATCTAGCCCAACACTCTGTGTCACACAGTGGCCAACAATACCAGGTGCCCTCAGGAGGTCCAGCAGTGGGACCAGGACACTAGAAGCCCTCCCACTGTTGCCCGCCCCCACCCCAAGCACCAAGAATACAGAGCACCACTCGCCCCAGACTGAGAGTTCCTGTAAGAACATAAGAGAAGCCAATGGCCCATCTAGTCCAACACACTGTGTCACATGGTGGGCGAAAATACCAGGTACCATCAGGAGGTCCAGCAATGGGGCCAGGACACTAGAAGCCCTCCCACGGTTTCCCCCTCCCCCACCACCAAGAATACAGAGCATCACTTGCCCCAGACCGAGAGTCCCTATCTATACCTTGTGGCTAATAGCCACTGATGAACTTCTGCTCCGTATGCTTACCTAATTCCCCCTTGAAGCTGTCCATGCTTGTAGTCGCTGCCACCTCCTGTGGCAGTGAATTCCATGTGTTAATTACGAAACCTATTTTATGCAGGTTTCCAATTAAAGCCTTGTGAAGATGACAGGGTTTGAGCAAGAGTTCTGTGGGAGCTTTTCTCAGTAGGTGGTGCTCTGTGGGAAACTGATTTTGAATGGTCAGGTTTATATCGCCACCCAGGAAAACAGTGCCTTCTAAACAGACGAGGTTTGACCTTTCCAGGACAGGTATTTGATGTTGTGCCATGGGGAGTGCAGATGAAAAAATATTTTTTAAAAGTCAAACACTGAGGACATTATTGCTGTAGATTTTCTGGGCTGTATGGCCGTGGTCTTGGCATTATAGTACCTGACATTTCGCCAGCAGCTGTGACTGGGATCCTCAGAGGTATAACAGAGAAAGATGGAGTACTCTCTGTGTCAAGGTGAGACGAAAAATAGTAGGCAGGTAATTTATATCTACTGAGGAAGGTGGGGTAGGGCTGAGTCATTATCATGTAGGAGTTCCCCAGGCTATGAGCATGCTAATGGAGGAGCTTTCCTGAGGAGGTTGTTTTGCATATGGATTGGCTGTTGAAATTCTAATCTTGTCTGTAGCGCTGTTTTAACATGTAGAGCATTTTGTGTTTTTCAGGACTGGATGGAAACCATGCCCTATTTATTTTGAAACTCCCTTCCTTCCTGTTGAAATTGTGTTTATGAATTTCAGTGGCTTCCCTGTGTAATCTGACATGGTAATTGGATGTGTTGACACAGAGGACAGCCTGGATAGCTAATGGACCTTCCAAATTCAGAGGCAGTCTACCCTAAAATCCCAGTTACTATGGGATTAGCAATCAGTGTTCCCTCCAAGCTGAGTTAGTGTGAGCTAGTTCACAGTTTTTTAGCCTCTGGCTCACACATTTTTGTTTTAGCTCAGGAAAGATGGCTCCAGAGCAACCCAAGAACATAAGAAAAGCCAGTGTTGGATCAGGCCAATGGCCCCTCCAGTCCAACACTCTGGGTCACACACAGTGGCCAAAAATATCACGAGGTCCAGCAGTGGGGCCGGGACACTAGAAGCCCTCCCACTGTTGCCACCCCCAAGCACCAACCTAATTTATGCAGCAGCCAAATCACTCACAACTTTAATGCCAGGAGCTCACAAAGTAGAATTTTTGCTCACAAGACTCCACAGCTTAGAGGGAGCATTGCTAGCAACGAGGGAGAGCTGTGTTGGCTTCTTGCTCCGCAGGTGGGCCTCCCAGGGTCATCTGCTCTTTGCAAGACGGTTGTTTCCTCCCGGTGGACTTTCACCTCCACGCAAGCGTCGGCGTCCGCAGGGTCTCAGCAACATCTGTCCGCTCCTTTCCCGGCAGGACTACAATTCCCAGTTGGCCTTGCGCAGGCAGAGCACTCTCCTCGCGCTACCTCACCCACTCTGCTTCCCTACTCCCAGGCGCCGCGGGACAAGTCTGCCTCAGCTGTCCCGGTAACATGAGGAGCGGGGGCAAGGGAGCAACCAGCCAATCGGCGCGCCGCCTCCTTCTCAGCGGGCCAATGGCGGCGCGGCTGGGGCTCTCTTTTTGAAGTGCGAAAAAGCGCGGGAAGGGACGTCGTCAAGTGCTTGAGCGCGGCCGGCTGAGGCGATGGATTACCTCAGAGGCGCCCTGGTGAGTCGCGCTCGCCTGAGGAGAGGGGCCGCGGGACTCCCGGTCGCTGGAATTGGGCTTTAGTGTTTTAAGAAGGTCCCCCGAGTAACCCACTGTCAAACCTCGTCTCCTTTTACCTCAGCGAGGCCTTCTTCGGGGGTGGGGGGCGTTTTCTGACCCGCGACTGGACGTGCGGTGTGGAGGCCCAGCAGGTCAGACGAGGCCCGGTTCGAATCCACCCCACTGGCGCCACCAAGGCAGGTGGCTTGGGGGACGGACGGACGGGATTTTTAATAATTTTTATCAAATAAGCATAAAACAATTGATACAGAGCATCCCAAACAGTACAGCCTATTTAACGTTAATAATATTCTTGATATCCTATTCAGTATATCTCGCTAAAATGTAACTAAAGTGGGTTGTGATTTTACCTATTTAAATATTGTGTTGTTGTTTTTTGTATGTGCGTGTTTTTTAAGGCCAACCAAGTTTTCTTCTGGGGATCAGCTTTCTCTTGCCTGCTCACTTCCTCAGATATATCTTTCATTTTATTTTTTAGTGAAGAAGAAATTACAAGTATCAACTTATAAAAATACACAAATGAGGAGGAAACGCTATATCTCCAAAATTCAACCAGGCTACATCTGTCACAGGATTGTGACAGTACACAGCTACGTTGGTCCTAAATTACCACAAAAAATTAACATTATTCAATTGCCCTGACAAAACTAAAATTGGCCCGTAGTTCAAAGTCTGACGAATCATTATGCAGCAATTTCCATTTCAAAAAAGGAGCCCGTTTTTTGATAACATATGTATCCTTAACCTGTGAGTCCGTGCATTGAATATCATCTGTTATTCTTTCCATAATAAAATAATCCCCACAATTTTGCGTCCCAGAGATGAATTGTGGGGGGAGTTTTTTCTTTCCACTTTGTGTTTTAACTACTACGTTGTTTTAAATATATATACACACACATATATACTTTCTGTGAGCTGCCCTGAGGCTGCCGAGGCAGGGAGGGCAGGATATAAATAAATAAATTAAATAATAAATAAATAATTAAACTCTGATTAAAACATGTTTTCTAATAATACAGTTGGGTTAGCAACCATCTCGTATAAATGTAAGAATTTGAGTTCAACTAGCTAATATTCATTGATCAAAATTAAAACATACTCTGGGGTTTATAGAATAAACGCTTCAGGTGAAACAAAATAATCAGGAATAATTCCATTCTGTGCCATGTAACTTATGACCAGAAACCATTTTTCAACAAAAGTTGATAGTTTTTATGTTCAAGTTGTTGTAAGCAATGTTCCCTCTAAGCTGTGGAGTCTTGTGAGCAAAAATTCTACTTTCTGAGCTACCAGCATTAAAGTTGTGGACGAGTGATTTGGCCACTGCATGAATTAATTTGCTCTGGAGCCATCCTTCCTGAGCTAAGACAAAAATGTGTGAGCCGGCGCCTAAAAAACTATGAGCTAGTGCACACTAACTCAACTTAGAGGGAACACAGGTTGTAACAGTATCTATGATTTTTTCTAAAATATAGCAGTCCTATATGTTAGACATCCATAACAACTGGCTGGGTGGCTTTGAGCCAGTCTGATGCTCTCCGCCTGGTCTACCTTGCAGGGTTGTTGTGAGGATAAAAGCGGAAGAGAAGGGGATGACGGGAGCCGCTTGCCCTTGGGGAGAGGGGCATTTGAATTGGCTTGCAGTTGGCCTGCACGAGTGGGGGGGGGCCGGGTAGCCTCGCTTGGACGTCGTTCCCCAGTCCCCTCTCAGCGTGACCTACCCTGCAGGGCTGCTGTGAGAATAAAGTCCAGGTGGGAAGGAGAGCAGTGTCTCTATCCTAAGCAGGTTGCCAGCCTCCTGGGGGTATATCAGACAAGCAAACACTGATAAAAATGACAATAACATTTGATAAATCTTATGAACATTAAATTAGGTTACGAATGAAACGTTTACAATATTACCAAGGAAATCCTAAGATTTTCAAGGAAAAGTCCATCATCCTCAGTGAGCACCCAGTTATACACTCATTTCACCAATCTTCCTCAGGAGTAATCCTATTATTTCAAAAGGTGTCAGCCTCTTGATATAGCTTAACTTTTTACTTTCTTCAAATTTATACAGCTTAAGTTCTTTTTAACTTTCTTCAAATTGTCTTCTGGTTCCATTTTCAAATTATTACAGCTTAACTTCTTTCCTGCTTTCTTCAATTTATCATCTAGTTCCATTTGAAGTATTTGAATTAGGTTTACTCAGTCTCCTGGGGGTGGCTGGAAGACCTCCCATCAGGCCCATAGCCAGGATTTTGTGGCTTGTGGGGCAAATTTTTGTTCTCTTAGGGGCTGAAGTTCTCAGGGCAGAAAGAAAAAGCCATTCAGCCAATAGAAAGCTGTGACCGGGACAGATCTCTAAATTACAAGCTGTCAACCACTTTGGGTGACCATTCTCAACTTCTGCAAGTTAATCTCCTCTGCCAGCCTAAGCATCAATTCTTTCTGAGAACAAGTCAGCAGATGGGAGTGATGATGATTTCTATAGTCCATATTGTTGTCTTCTACTAGTGGGTGAAGATTTTTTTGTTTCATTTTGCATGCTCCCAGTAATTGTTGTTGGGCTTTGGTGTTGTGTGTTTATAATGTTGAATTGTATATATTTATTTTAAATGTTATTTTAATGTTCGAATATTTTCATGTTTGCTGCCTTGGGGACCTATTTGGCTGGAAAGGCTGCATAAAAATATTTTAATTAAATAAACATGCCACTTGAAAAAAATTCTCATGCAGAAAAAGAGTTGTGTATGAAATCTATTTCTGATGTGTTGCAAAATCCAGTTTCTCTGAACCCAGCAGTCTGAGGGTGTGTCATCTTTGTTCTGCACTAATGGCTTAAACTTGAAGCCACCTATGAGCAACAAGGTTAATGGTGGACTACACACTTTGAGGACTAACTAAGATGCCTCTTGCAGGTAATAAACCAGGTGAAGAATGGCATGGCAGCAGATCATAGCAAGGCTGGTAGCCCAGCAAGTGGAACGCGGGGTCCTTTGGGAGAAATCAGCAACAGGCTAGCAACCAGAAGAGCCAAAGCAATCAAGGTAAACCCCACAGGTCGGTGCTGAGCTGCAGGGAAGTAGGTTTTTGAGCTCTGCGAGTCACATTCTGCCTTCATTTGGCAGAAAACAGAGAATCTCCAGGGAACAGCTGAAGAGCCCACCAGACCAACCCATGGGACGACAAAAACCCAGCTTCCAGAACTGGGATTAACAGAGAGCCATCCAACACAGGTGGTATGTTGGGCATTTTTTGTTGCAATCTTTCTTGTTTCACAAGCAAAGTTTATTGCTGTAATGCGTGGTGTCAGTGGCTGCAATCTGGAGAGCTCCCTGGGGTACTCCCAAAGCCATGTGTGCGCTTGGCGAGAATTCTTGGCATGCATCCCTTTCTGTATTGGAAACAGCTTCTAGAACTCCCCTTGTTTGCAAGGCAGCTTGCCTGCAGGAGGGAGGGAGTGTGTGAGTGTGCTGTTCCACAAATGCATTCAAGGCTGCTGCCTTTCCAAGGATGTGCCACCTGACACAGACAGCAGGAAGGAGGATGTTGCATGGCTCTGGTGCAAACAGTAGGGTCCCCTTTCTGCAGGAGTGATTCAGCATGCCTCTTATCCCCCCCCCCCATTCCTGCCTGTGGGTGCAGGAGCTGCAAATACATTTAAGGATTTACAAGAATGGTCAATCACGGCAGGTAAGCAAGGTTGGCTGTGTCTGTGTTGATGGTAACTTGCTGTCTGGCTGCATCGTCCCTTTTAGGCCAGTAACTGTAGAGCTGTCCCCAGGGATGGCTGGGGGCTATGTGTTCTCATTTGCTTGCACTACCTGCTCACACACTTGATCCGAATATTCTCCTCCTTCCTTGGAATGCAGTTACTGTAAATAAACTATAATATTGATATAGCTACGAAATTGCAAGGCAGTAATAGTGCCTGCTTGGAATCTTTCTTTGCCAAGCACCCTCGTAGCAGGGTGTGGGAAACCTGCTAGTCCCTCCCTATGAGGGTGATTGCCCAGTTCTTTTTTTCTGTTACCTGCTGGAAAAGTTATGGAAAGAGTATGTGATGCTCCAGGGCTGCCAAGTGGGCTGATACTTTCTGCTGCTTTTGACCCCTGCCACCACCCCTTCCCTTCTGTTTAGGAGCTCTGTTTATGCCAAATGAACTTCAGGTGAAAGAGTCACTGTCATGCTCCACAACTCTTGGCCTGGAAAATGGGGCCTTCTGGTCTGTCTTTCTAGTAAATATCTTGGCTCTTCTGCTACCTGTAGCTTTCTGGGCCCTCAAACTGAACACAACCCTTTGTGCATTGGATGAAGTGGGCCTCTACTCGACTGCAGTTAAAGTCAGCTGCCAAGCCGCTTTGTGTGGGCTGTTGGGAGACCATGTTAAGACCTCTGCCTTCACCTGTTTAGTTAGCAGAAGAAAAGACTGGATGGGGCTGAGACCGAGGCCTCTCTTAAACAGTCCAAGCACTGCCTCTTGAATTGAGGGATGTAGCTACACCTATCTGAGTGTGAGCTTTCTGTTCAGGTGGGTAGATGTGATGTGAGTTCAGCCCAGATCCCCACTAAGCTCACCTTTATTGCCTTTATTGCCAGCTGGCACTTTGTTGCCAGGTGGCACTAAGGATGAGAACATCAGGGTACAGCAGGAAGTGGGTGGAAAGGACCACAGGCTGAAGGTTGCCAGTAGAACTTCCTGGCTGGTCTTTATCTTAAGAGGAACCTGGCCTCAGGTTTCTCTTATTGACTTCTAACTAGCAGCCCGTTTCAACCACTATGGATGCACCTATGGAAGAGGACCTGTGTCAAGCTTTCTCGGAGATGCTGCTCAGAAGTGGTATAGAAGATGTTGATGCTGATGATGGGGAGGATCCCCAGATGTGCAGTGACTACGTAAAGGACATCTTTTGGTATCTGAGAAAGCTCGAAGTATGTACACCAGAAGGTGCAGGGTTTACATTTGGAGTAGTGGTTAAGTGCGTGGACTCTAATCTGGGAGAACTGGGTTTAATTCCCCACTCCTCCACTTACAGCTTCTGGGTGACCTTGGGCAAGCCATAGTTCTGTCAGAGCTGTTCTTGAAAGAGCAGTTCTGGAAAGAGCTCCCTCAGCCTCACCTACCTCACAGGGTGTCTGTTGTGGGGAGGGGAAGGGGAAGGGGAAGGAGTTTGTAAGCTGGTCTGAGACTCCAAGAGAAGGGTGAGGTATAAATCCAATCTTTTCTTCTTCTTCTATGTTCTGCCTTATCTGTTGCTGAAGAGCATTGGTCTGTTTGATTTGAAGTCCGGGGGGGCAACCTGATCCTTGGGGCTGTCCGCTGTTACCCTTTTGAATCCGCTTTCTCTTTCTCCCCATCTAAATGCATTCCAGGCTAGCATTTTGGGAGAAGAGACCGTCTTGTTCTGGCTGGTGACAGCTGCGAACATGGGGAAGGTGGGCATCTGCGTTAACTTCCAGTGACCAACCTGGTCACAAGTGGTCTGGCTCCCCATCAGAAGACTTGGCTCACACCAGAATACATCTTCTTTCTTAACAGCTGCAGCAATGCGTGTGTCCCTTCTATCTTGACGGAACAGAGCTCAACGGGCGGATGCGGGTCATTCTGGTGGACTGGCTGGTCCAAGTCCATGCAAGGTTTCACCTCTTGCAGGAAACGCTCTACATGTGTGTTGGCATCATGGATCGCTACTTGCAAGTAGGCTGAGACCCGCCCTACACTCACCCTGTTCGACTGTAGGTTTAGCTATTTTCAGGCCTCCTGTTTCAGAGCATGGAGGACAGGATTCTAGTTACTGCCTCCCCTTGAAATGGAGGCTCTTGGGGACCAGAGCAGTTGTAATGTTCTGATTTGCATTGTGAGCTGGGGGAGGGGGGTAGAAATCCTCTAATTCTTATTTTAAATATGTGTTAAATCTCTTTAATGGAAACTGATGGACTTAAAAGCATATAATGCTAGATGAATTTTGCCTATTCCTTTGAAAAAGATGCTGCCTGGGGAGTCCAAGCAGGCAGAGCTTTGCATTGCTAAGAACTGGGTCTTACCATGATAGCTGTAGCCAACCGAGTAGGACTGACTCTGACTCATTATGAATTTAGGCAGATGGTGAGAGGGAGGGCAGGAAGGGATGAGCCAGCATTCAACTCTCATGGCCCTGTCTTAAGTGCCCAGAGTAATGCTGATCACCGCTTTGGTGCCAGGAAGGAATTTTCCTCCAGGCCAAATTGGCCAAGGGATCCTGGAGGTTTTCCATCTTCCTGTGGGCATAGAGCAAGGGTCACTGGGGGGAATGGGGGGAGGGGAAAGTAGCTGTTAATATCCTGCATTGTGCAGGGGGTTGGACTATATGACTCTTGGGATCCCTTCCAGTTCTATGTTTCTAAGCCATTTGAGGCAGTTCAGTTGAGCAAGTTGTAAAGATCGACTCCTGCCTATCTTGCTGTCAAAACTCCCTCTTGCTTTCAGAAGAATTTTGATTCTGAAATGATGAAGTAGTAAGGGCTGGGTCCTTGTTAATCACACACAAGCCTGGCTGGGAGAACCCCCCCGCCCCCAATCTACTGTGACATAACCACTTGTGTGTGCTCAAATAGGCTCAGGCAGTCTCCCGTAAGGAACTCCAGCTGGTGGGTGTTTCTGCCATGTTCCTGGCTTCCAAATACGAAGAGATCTACGTGCCAAGAATCGGGGACTTTGTCTATATCACAGACAGAGCGTATACATCGGCCCAGATCAGGCTTATGGAATGCAAGATCTTGAAGGAATTGGGCTTTGTTCTTGGCCGTCCACTTCCAGTACACTTCCTGAGAAGAGCCGTCAAAGTCTGTGAGGTTAGCTCCAAGTTCCAGCCACTAGGATCTGCTTGCTTGTAGGAGACCCTTATAAGAATGTGTTGTTACGCTGCAAAAAAGACATCCAGGGGTGCCCATGGAGAGCCAGTTTGGTATGAGAGCCAGTTTGGTGTAGTGGTTAAGTGCACAGACTCTAATCTGGGAGAACCGAGTTTGATTCCCCACTCCTCCACTCGCAGCTGCTGGATGACCTTGGGCAAGCCATAGTTCTGGCATGGCTGTTCTTGAAAAAGAGCAGTTTCTGTCAGAGCTCTCTCAGCCCCACCTCCCTCACAGGGTGTCTGTTGTGGGGAGGGGAAGGGAAAGGAGTTTGTCAGCCGCTCTGAGACTCCTTTGGGTAGTGAAGGGCGGGGTATAAATCCAATCTCTTCTCTTCTTCTCAAACAAAATGTTTGAGAGGGGAGGGGCTGCGGTTCTGTGGAAGAGTCTTTATTTGGCATGCAGAGGGTCACAGGCATCTCCAGTGAAAAGAATGAGGTAATAGGTGATGGGAAAGACTTCTGCCTGAGACCCTGGAGAGCTGCTGCCAGTCCAAGTCGACAAGACCGATGGTCTGATTCAGCTTCATGTGTGTTCATGTGTGAGGGGGCAGAGCACAGGTGGAGTAACCTGTGTAAACGTGACTTGTTTTTGAGCCCTGCATTCAGAAATGTATGCAAATCAGAGCCCGTACCCAGGGATCCTGTGGACACTGATTTCCAGAAAGGACAGTCATTGTTCAGGCAATGTTTCTGCTTTAGTACCCAAACTGTGTGAAGTGTGGGGTCCTGCGGTCTCTGGGGAAGTGGCTAGAATTAAGGAGAGAGGCTGCTTTAAGGAAGGTGGGAAGCACAGGGTGGGTAGGTAGACTGCTAGCAGGAAATACAGCACGGGTGCATCTGAGGATCTGTGAATTGGGTGTGATGAGAATAGAAAGGCACACAGAACTTGGACCAGGTTCTCTGGCTGTAGATGGTCACAGAGCTGGGAAAGGGGGGGAGTAAGTGACCTTCTGTGTGGGTCTTGGGCAGCTTGAAGCACTGGGCCATGTTCACAGCGGTCCTGCTCTTTTGTGCTGCCAGGCAACAGCTGAGGTATACATGCTGGCAAAATATTTGATGGAACTGACCCTCTTGGACTACGACATGGTGCACTACAACCCTTCGGAGATAGCCGCTGCAGCTCTCTGCTTGTCTCAGAAAGTCTTTTCGCAAGGCCACTGGGTGAGTCTCTGTCAACTGCTGTTTCAGTGTTACTAATGGCAGATCTGAACACAAGAATGAAAGTCTGTGTGCTGCAGATGCCATGCCTTTTGAGGAGAGCAGGGAAGTGCAGCTAGGCTATGGCACCTCAACACTGCTTTGGAGGCATACTAAAAATGAGTTACAGGTTTGTCTGGGGTACAAATTCACCAAGGTTCTGGTGCTGATATGGCCACGTGCAGGCATTTTATTGGTGACAGCCTGAAAGAAACCCAATTCTGGGCTGATTGATAGCAGGGGTATGTGACCAGGCAGGAGAAGGTTCCTTCCAGGCTTTTGATGGTCAGTTCCTTCCTTCAGAACCCAAAGCTGCGCTACTACACTAGCTATGAAGAAGACGGTCTGACCCTGGTCATGAGTCATATGGCCAAAAATGTAGTGAGAGTCAACAAGAATCTAACAAAATACACTGTAAGTATCTGTTGCCTTTTTGTCAGTGATTAGGTACTGTTGGCTATGGTTCTGCTGCTGGGGCAGCAACTCTGGGTGGGTGGGTGGCTTCTTCACACAGAAGAAATGGCACATGGAGGCCACCCCATCTCTTGAACACACAAAGTTGCCCTGTGGAAGTGAGTCCTGAGTTCAGAATTTGTCTGGACAACAGAAAGTGTGGGGGAGGCAGGGAATGAGTCATACGTGGCTAGGAGCTTACTGACCAGGCTTGTCTTCAGGAGAGAGCCGGTAGACCTTTACCCTTTAAGAATACAGTTAAGTGGGATGGTGAGAGGCCCCAACCCACCCATCCCTACCAGCATACCCTTTGCTACTACAGTGGACTGCTAGTACGTTAACACTTTCTTTGCAGGCAGTCAAGACCAAGTACTCCAGCAGCAAGTTCCTGAGGATCAGCACCATCCCTCAGCTGAACCACAGCACCATCCGGGACCTTGCTGCACCTCTGATGGGAGAATCGAGGCTGCTGACATGAGCGAGGGAACAGGGTCCTTTGGGAGGTGGCTTTTAAAGACTGGCAATGAAGAATGTGCTCTTAATTTAATCGTCTGTATCTGTCTTGTCAACAATAAAGCTCTTGTAGAAAACCTCTTTCCCTGGCTCTTTTTCGGGAGCCCAAAGGGGCATGCCTTCACCAAGTTGCATGCAACCACACACACACCCCGTCTCCTCTGCATGGTACCCTCTTGGTATGGGAAGGCAGCAACAGAAGAAGCTTCTCAGGCAGGTCAGGGTTATTTGAGGTGGACTTACCGAGCTCTTCTAAGCCGCAGCATTTCATGTCTGAACTATAGCAAGGTATCTCATACTGGAGGGGGCTATTAGTAGCTAAGTATTGGAGGTCCTTGCTTCGTTGTCCTGTCCAGTGGCTAACTCCGTATCTCATCTCTGAATGTGTACAAAGGTAAGCCTCTAGTCGATAGAGCTAGGAGATTCCAGTTAAGGTCTGGGTGAAGCTCTTGCCTCTTGTCCATGATGAGAAGAAATGGGCAACAGTAAGTTGAGGACAGGAAGTCTTCCTTCATTAGGGGGATGCAGTATTAATTTCTAGGCTAGATGGCTAGCTTTGAGAGCTTATTAACCTAGTCTGAACTATGTTCAGACTAATTTAAATTAAATACTCTTCCAATGGTTATTGGTTGTTGTTTTAAACTGTCCTGGCTTTTAAACTGCTTACTTTTTAACTTACTTTTAAACTGTCTTGGAAAAGGTGTGGGGGGGTTACGTGGCATGCAAGCACATGTGGTCTGTGGTCCTTATTCCTCGCACAGCAATAGTGCTTCAGTCTTTCACTTAAAGAACAGAACTGACACATCAAAAAGGCTCCCTCAGGGTCTGTTTTTATTGATGGAAGTTGATGAGCAATGGCTGTGGCTGACAATCCTGCTAATAAAGTCCAGCTCTTGGCTGGTGCGGAAGGCCGCCGGGCTCAAAAGCTGTATTAACACTGTCTTTGTCCCTTAAAGAATAGTGCATATGTGGAAGTACCTGGTCCCCCTCCCCCCAATGCTAAAATCAAGCTACCTTTATGGTTACGTACAGTGGGCTACTGTCATATACATTCATACAGTTTGTCACTTATTTTGGTTTTTTAAATGTACACTGTATATATTCTGCTCTTAAGTACAGCTTCCTTCAAGGGGGAAGAGAACCCTTCCCCTTTTAACAGGTACAGCAATAACACAAACCAGCATGGGCCAGCCATCTCTAAAACAATCAATGCAAACAATTTACAGCATCCTATATTGTCTCCTTTGGTTGCAGTGCCTTCTGGGAATTGCCATAATCTCCCAAGCAAACTTGAATCAAGTCTGCTTAAATAACAATTTTTAAAAAGCTGTGAAACGACAAGATTCCACATAAGAGGGGGAATCCTACTTAACTTAGGCAGGTAGCAGCATAACTTATTACTACTGGGCACCTCTGCAGTGTTCCTACCCGAGGAAATGAGCATCTGCTGTCATCGGGGGCAGGAAAATGGAGAAGAGGCCCCCAGGGCCACAGAAGGCACTTGTCCAACAGAGCTCCTCTACCCTTTGGCCCCTACAGAACGCCTTACCTATTCCAGAATTGGACTCAAGGTCTCCTCTTCCTTCATGTGAAAATTAAAGGGTTAAATAAAAAATAAATAAGTTGCTCGTTTGGCGATGTGCTTTGGCCAGGTGGAACGTAAACAGAGCAACTGTTCCCTCCAGTCTTCCTTCTAATGTCACAGATGCTACCTCACAGAGATTCTGCGCAGAACCCACGTTTTCCAAGTTGACAACAGTGGGAAAACAGCACAGCTGGCTTCTTGGTGCTCAGGAACGGTCTCTTGGTCAGCAATGTCACACCTTGGTCACATAATTGTTGGGGAACAGGCCCTGCTTCCCTCTTAACCTGCCTGTCCACCAGCCTGAGGGATCTGTGAGGAAGCAATATAATTTATTAGAAACTGGTAAGCCAAGGAACAGAGAAATGACTGAGGACATAGTGGTACTTGACCAAGGCTCCCTCATGTTCTGCCTGCTATAACTGGAAGAGAAGATTCTATCACCTTTCCCTTTACTAAACCAAAAGTTTACTGTGGATGCTACAAACCAAAACCCTGTCAAACAACATCCCTTCTATGACAGGGATCCCCACCCTTTTTGAGCTCACAGGGACCTTTGGAATTCTGACATAGCGTTGTGGTCATAGCCACAAAATGGCTGCTACGGGAGGTGAAGCCAGTAACAAAATGGCTGCTGCGGTAGTTTTCCTTCAATCACACAGTGAAAATCCTTGTGCTGTGGTGGCAGCTGCTGCCAAAGCAACATTTTTAAAAATCTGCACAGCCAACCAAATCTCCATCAGCTAATCAGAAGCCTTGCTAGGCAAAAGCTCCACCCAGCCCCTCCCACTTTCTGAAACACTTGGCAGGCACTGGGAAAGGTCTCAGTGGCACTATGGTGCCCATGGGCACCACATTGGGGGACCCCCCCCCAAGCAATGAGATCTGCCTCGCTAGAGGCTCGGAGTGTAGTCTCCACTCTCTCAGTTGTGTCTTGATCTAATGTTCACCTGAACTGCAAAAAGGCCAATACAAGATGCGGCAATTTCAATGCTAGGCTATGCAGGATCTATACTGCAGCACTGTGGGAAATTCCATATGGCAGTACATCATTCAAAACTCTTGGATCTCTAAACCGACAGGATGTGGACATGATGGCCCCTGCTTAAAGCCAGTTAATTTTTGAAAAGGATCAACATAAAAATACTCCCAACGAGCAGTACAGATTCCGGCAACCAATCTCTGTGACTTCTTGGAACACAGATGTCCAAGGTATGGGAAAATCTCACAAATGAACACACTGATGCTGTAAGTCTACAACAGCCAGACTGCTTCACTTGGGCCTGCGCACTGATATTTGTTATACTCTGGGTGCATTACAAAGAACAGCTTGTTTTGTAAATCTCAGTAATAAGCTCCTTAAGAAAATTTTAAAAGGATACACTGGGATGACAGTACTGTCATTTTGTCACTTTTAACCCCAGGAGTTGGGGGACAGGATGGGGCTACTTCTCTTGTGCCTGTCAAAGATGGCCACAGAGGAGAGGCAAGAACTGAAGGGAAGGTGGGAGGAGAGACTGGAGGAGCCAAACCCCAGCATTCTTGAAAATGCCACAATCTGATGTCTGTGCCTGCCATGCTGCTGCACTGCCCCTTCTAAAATGTTCTCAGGTATTTATTTATTACACCCATCCTCCCAAAAATCCCCAGAAGACAGGAGGAATGGTAGACCTCCTTTCTTTTTGCAGTCTTTGCATCTAGAACCTCAAACAGAGCTGCCGTATTCTGTGCAGCTGCTGGAGTCTACCGAGGGACCGTGTTGATCTGTGTGTATATGTTAAGTGCCTCCAAGTGGTGTCCGACTTATGACGACCCTATGAATTAATGTCCTCCAAAACATCCTATCCTTAACAGCCTTGCGCAGGCCTTGCAAACTGAGGGCCCTTGTGGCTTCCTTGATTGAGTCAATCCATCTCATGTTGGGTCTTCCTCTTTTCCTGCTGCCTTCAACTGTTCCTAGTACTATTGTCTTTTTTCCAGTGACTCTTGTCTTCTCATACAGAATTGATTTTTAGTGCTGCATATTTGCTTTTTTAACCCTCTTAATGGAAGACTCTATCCCCCCCTCCCCTTACAACCACTCTACTAATGTATGTTTTACTCTGCTGGTCCACGACCGTAATAAATTATTGATACTGATTGACTGATATCTGCACCTGCTATCATGTGAGGCTGAAGCAGACATGGCACAGGGAGGAAGGCGTGTGTGCCATCTAAGCAAAGCCAAACCTTGTGCCTGTGGAGCAGTGGGGGATGCAAAGTGCCAGGAAACACCCTTACCTTCTTTGAGGATATCGATGACATCATTGGCGTTGAAGCTGAGTTCATCTGTGTCCTGAGCGTCATAGGCGTACAATGCCCTGCACTGGGGTACCTGAGGCTTAGGCTTTGGCTGCGGCTTCGGTCTGCCTCCCGCAGGCGTGGGTCGGTTTGTTGTCTGCCTGCGAGCTCTGGGAAGACAAGTGCAAAAGTTATCATGGGGTAGTGTCCCCAAGACCAGACCTGGTACATTGTAATATTCAGGCCCGTTCCTACAAGGAAGCCTCGCGAAACCATCCATCTTTATTCTGCCCTTTCTTCAGGAACTCAAGACAACCACTTCTCTTTGGAAACATTTGCAGTTTCCCAATCTTCAGTTTGTCTGTGGCAAGAAACAGGATTAAGAAAAGAGGGGCTGTTCGAAGACCAGTGACTTTATTTTTGTTTCAACAGCACTTGCTCTAGTAGACATCCCATTTGGGTATCTTCATACAACGTGTATGGTGGGGGTCCCCAACATTTTTGATCCTGTGGTTGCCTTCGGAATTGTGACTCAATCTGGGTGGGCACAGGCACAAAATGGCTGCCACGGGAGGCGGAGCCAACCACCAAATGGCTGCCACAGCTTATTTTCACTCACACAGTGAAGATTCTTGTGCTACTGTGGCAGCTGCTACCAAACCAGATCTTCCATGGCCAATCAGAAGGCTGGCTAGGCAAAAGGCCCACCTAGTGCTGTCCACTTTTGAAAAATACTTGGTGGGTGCCAGGAAAGGTTTTGGCAGGCACCATATCGGGCACCTCTAGTGCCTGGGATTTGTTCGACAGGAGCAGACAGGAAGATTCTTGCATAGGTTCAGAGGCTGAGGAGCCTATCAATGGCTCTTGACCATGATTGAAATGGTTCATGGGTAGCCTGCCCTGGATGACCAGGGAGGGAAGCTGATGCTGTTTGAGGGCTTCCTGGTGGCACACTGGAAAACAGAATGCTTTGCCAGATGAGTCGCTGAGGAGACCTTAGTAGGGCCTTTCTGTCCTGCAGTGCTAACTGTGAACCGGAGCCTTAACAGCTGGAGTTGCAAGAGGAAAGTACCCCGACAGCCAGCAGAGGGTGCTACAGTTTTATCATAATCTTTCCAGAGCATTTTTTAAAAAAATCCAACTCTGACAGTGTTTCCATCTTGTAATTGTGTTTGTATCTGAAGAAGTGTGCATGCAGACAAAAGCTTATACCTTGAATAAAACTTTGTTGGTCTTAAAGGTGCCTGACTGGACTCAAACTTTATTTTGTGTTTCCAAGGAACAGCTTCAGCCGACAATAGAGATTTATAAGTCAAATATGAATCCATGTTGATGGGGATGTAGGTTTGACTTTAAAATGGCTCTCTATTTTACTATGGCAATACTATTTAGAATTGTATAGTGGCTGCAGTGTAAGATCAGGATCTGGTCCACCCAGGTTCGAATCCTCACTCAGCCATGGAAGCTTGCTGGGTGACCTGGGGCCAGTCACACTTTCTCAGCTTAACCTACATCCCAGAGTAGGATAAAATGGAGGACAGGAGAATGATGGGTCCCCATGGAGGAGGAAGGTGGGGTATAAATAAAATAAATAAATAGGGCATGATTGAGACTAAAAAGACTGTATTGTTTAAGAAGTTCCATTGATTCTAAGCCAGACCTTTCTGCCTAGTAGCTGCAGATCCTATTTAAACATCGCTGCAAAGTGCAAGTTGCCCCAAGTGAGGTTTATCCCTTTCAACAACCTGTAAAATACTTCCTAGTCTCAGAGATTAATTAGTAATAAAATCAAGGGTCATAAAGCATTTTAAAACGAGGGAAAAGATTTCATGACAGCAAAGTTAGAGGAAGTATTGTGAAGACAAAGTCCCGAGATGGCTGCAAACTTATTTGCCTACATGAAGCCAGACTTGGTATGTTTGTCTTGGAACGTGCCCACAATTGGCGGCTGCACAGACAGATCCAAGCTGCTAGGTCTGGCACAAATGTCCAGTCTGTCAAAAAGTTGCCTTGAAATATTCTACAGAACTGGAGAAATCAGGATTGAGAAGCACAATGGGACACTTTAAAGAGACTGGAGTTCAGAAAGTATGGGGAGGAGCCGTGGCTCAGTGGAATAGCCTCTGCTTGGCATACAGAAGAACCCAGGTTCAATCCCCCTGGCATCTCCAATTAAAAGAATCAGGGAGTAGGTGATGTGAAAGACTTCAGCCTGAAATCCTGGAAAGCTGCTGCCAGTCTGAATAGACAATATTGACCTTAACTGACCAATGATCTGATTCAGTATGAGGCAGTTTCATGTGTTTGTCTGCTTTCCGTGCAGAAGGTCCCAGGTTCAATCCCTGGCATCTCCCGCTGAAAAGGACCAGGCAGTGGGTGATGTGAAATACCTCTGCCTGAGATCCTGGAGAGTGGCTGCCAGTCTGGGTAGACCATTACTGACCTTGATAGACAGATGATCTGATTCAGTATACGGAAGCTTTATGTGTTCAAGTACAAGGTAACCTTACTGATCCAGACAGCAGGAGACAATCCGTCAAAAGACTCTGATGGCCTAAAAGTCTTTCAGCCAATGAATCCTCAAACAAATTAGCTAAACAATGTACACAGAATGCACACAGTGCAACCCTTACCCAGCAGCACCTTGATCCGGCACCCTGAGGAAGTCCAAGCTGTCTGGTTGCTGGGAAATCCTGCCTGATCCTCCAGAGACCTGCGGCAATGGTGGGCACGCCATGCTTGTGTACAAACTTCTTTGGCTGGCTCGCTGGCCTGCTGAGCCTTGAGGGTGCAGCACAAGCGGTGGGGCTTTTATCACCCCATTTTGATGAAGACCTGGAAGCAACACAACGCATGAGCCCAATGGACAGCAGTCTGTCTGTAGCAGCAGAAAAGAGCCAGAGTCCAGGAGCACCTTAAAGACTCACAAAATTTGTGGCAGGATATGAGCTTTTGTGAGTCACCGCTCACTAGATATTTCTTCAGGCTCACGAAAGCTCCTACCCTGCCACAAATTTTGTTAGTCTTTAAGGTGCTACTGGAGTCTGGCTCTTTTCTACTGCTAAAGCCAATCAGTTCTCTTGGGTGACTCTAAGTTCTGGTCTGATGAAAGAGTGAAAAATTTTTCTCTTGCCCCTCTCCATGCCTTGGTTCATAAGCCTCCATCATGTCCTGTTCCCCCAGACATCTTTATTCAAAAGTAAAAAATCCCCAAATACTTTAGCCTTTCCTTGAACAGAAATTGCTCTGATCCTCTTGAGTAATTTAGGTGTCATTTTCTATAGCTTTTCTAACTCAAGTCCTCTTTTGCACCTTCAGCACTTTATGGTTTCAACCATTAATCACTGTTTAAAAATACTCCAGGGGGGGAAACGTTATTTATGTTCAAGCAGGAAGTACTGAACGCTATGACATCGTTGTAATGGTAGTCATCTATCCAGGGCAGATGCCAAGATTTGGATAGCCAAGAGGAAAAATTCTGAATGCTCACCAGGGGGAGGTGGAGCAGCCCTGGAAGGGTAGTTGTGGCCTGGAGTCCTGTTGGAGCTGCCTCTGTTTTGGGTCACGTTCCGTCTGGTGGGCCCTAAAAATGGAATGTGGGAAACTTGGTCAAGCTGCCAATCTCTGTCAAGTAATGGACTTCACTCCGTGGCTGTAGCTATTGCTCTGAATAGCCTCAGACAGCTCCATACTTACGAGAGTTTTTCGGGAGTCCTGGCCCAATGCTGACCTGCAGCACTTTATTGCTAGGCTTGAGGACAGCCACATCTCCCTGGCCTTGGCTGAACTGTACTTGACGAGACCCTCCGGCACTCCACAGCCCCCAGGTCTCCTTTTTCAGCTTCACTTCAAGCCTAGTGCGAGCAGATGAAAGACAGTTATTACATGCAAGGGAAGTTGCTCACTTTGCAAGCGACGCAGAATTTTCCAGCCTGGAAAGAAGCAGGACTTCTCCCCAAGGAGTTGCTTCCTCAAATACAGAAATCAAAGCTTCGTCACCCGTCCCAAAGGCATCACTTAGAAAATGGCAGAATTTCCATCTCTTTGATAAGTTTATTCAAAATTAAAAGAAAAAAGGCCTCTTCCCTGCTTGTTAAATTAGGGCAGGGGTCCATAACATGGTCCCTGTTGACACCATGGTGTCTGCTAACCCCTTTCCTGCTGCCCAGCAAATGTTTTAAGAATGTCGGCGGGGCCAGGTATGGCTTTTGGTCAGGCTTCTAATTGGAGAGTTGAAGAAGAGGAGATTGGATTTATACCCTGCCCTTCACTTGGTGTCTCAGAGCAGCTTACAATCTTCTTTACCTTCCCCGCCCCACAACAGACAGCCTTTGAAGTAGGTGGGGCTGAGAGAGCTCTTTTGAGGACTGCTCGAGAGAACAGCTCCAAGAGAATTCGTGACTGACCCAAGGTCACATCAGCAGCTGCATGTGTAAAGAAGAGAAGAGATTGGATTTATACCCCACCCTTCACTCGGAGTCTCAGTGTGGCTTACAAACTCCTTTCCCTTCCGCTCCCGAGAACAGACACCCTGTGAGGTAGGTGAGGATGAGAGAGCTCTTTCCAGAACTGTCCTTGAGAGAACAGCTCTGACAGAACTGTGGCTTGCCCAAGGTCATCCAGCAGCTGCAAGTGGAGAAATGGGGAATCAAACCTGGGTCTCCCAGATTAGAGTCTGTGCTCTTAACCACTACACCAAAGTTTTTAAAACATTGCTTTGGCAGCAGCTACCACCACAGCACAAGGATCTTCACTGGTGACTGAAGGTAAGCAGCAACAGCCATTTTGCGGCTAGCTTCACCTCCTGTGGCAGCCATTTTGTGGCTATGCCAACCATGCTATATCAGAATGCCAAAGGTGCATGCGGGCTCAAAAAGGTTGGGGACCTCGGAATTGGGGCCTTCTCCTGCCTTATTCTTTATATTTAAAATAACACCAGGGAAAGGACACCAAAACATTATTCAGTTTTTGATATCCCAACACAATGCCAGAAGCAACAGGATTTAAAAAAAAAAAAAAGATTCCGAGACTTTTTAAAAATCTGCACATCCAATAAAGTCTCCAGTGCCCAACCAGAAGCCTTGCTGGCAGCAGCCTCACTTTCTGAAGGCACTTGGGCTACAGGAAAGTGTTGACAGTGAGACCCATGCTCTGAAGAGATTGCTGGCCCAAGGAACTGCTGTGGATGCATGACTCTTCAAGCCAGGCAGCAAAAGGAAGAAACATTGAGCAACATGCTACTCACGTATTGCTGAACTTCAGAGGCAGCCTCCTTTGCGTTTTCTCCTCATAGCGCTTTGACAAGAGGCTCAGGAACTCTGTTTTGAAGATGCACTCCAGGAGGCTGTCGTACTCTTGCTCGTGGAGAACGAAGAGGTCATCCTGCATGGTGCTGTGGAAACAGATTGGACCATGAGAAGTTCCCAAAGTGCCTCCTGCCTGGAAAAGATTCTAAACGCGGCACTGAGTGTGTGTTTGAAACTAGATCAAGTGACAGATAATCTAAGTGCTCTTTTTAAGATGCCTGCTTCCCAACATCTTGGCACGCTTTTAGCAAGTCCAAGAAACAGAACCAAGAATAGGGCTATGCAGAAAAGAACTGTCTTGATTCTTACTGGGTGGGGTCACCAGGGATAGGAAGCATATATAGTCCCTATCCTGGGGTGGGGTGGAGGGTGGAGGGCAGAGGGCAGAGAAGCAGGTCTCCAGGGCATCCTTCTGCCACGTAGATAGTTTCAGAGGGGAGCCATGTTGGCCTGCAGTACAACAGCTAAGAAGAAGAAGAGTTTGGATTTATACCCCGCCCTTCACTGCCCAAAGGCGTCTCAGAGTGGCTTACAAACTCCTTTCCCTTCCCCTCCCCACAACAGACACCCTGTGAGGTAGGTGGGGCTGAGAGAACTCTAACACAAACTGTCCTTGAGAGAACAGCTGTGCCAGAGCTTGTGACTGACCCAAGGTCACATCAGCAGGTGCAAGTGGAGGAGTGGGGAATCAAACCCGGTTCTCCCAGATAAGAGTCCGCGCACTTAACCACTACACCAAACTGAGTCCAGCAGCAATTTATAAACACAACAGGATTTTCTGGGTATCAGCTTTAGAGAGTCCAAGCCCCCATCATCAAAACTCCCTTTGTCAGATACAACACAGGAGGAGGGTACAGTAACCCCATCCTCATACCCTCTTCGTCTTCATGTATAGTTTAACTCTTCCCTCTGTAAAAGGAGGCTCAACTCTCAGATGCTTTTGAGGCCCTAATTGACCCGAAGGAGCATCAGAAACAAGCACTGCCCCTTTAACTTGTGGCCCTACGGGCTCAGTCGGGGTGGATTGGGCTAGGTGGCTCCTTCTAACTCCATTGACACTTCAGATGTGGTCTGTTCTCCTACAGTTGTGGTGGTGACAGAACCTGGGAGCAAAGACATGCCAACCATGAGCTCTCCCACTGAGCCATGGCTCCTGTTCCCTGTGTGCCACCAGGCCATTTCTGGTGGGGCTCTTAATACCTAATGGTTGCTGGGGTTCTTGCAAAGAACACCGGGGTAGGCAAAACTTGCCCTGATCCAGCAACGGACATCTATTCTTAGCAAGACAAATATACTTCAGATTACTTAACACTGATTACTTATGCCTTACTTGCCCCTGGCCCTTATCTGGATGGCCCAGGCTAGCCTGATCTCGTTGGATCTCAGAAGCTAAGCAGGGTGAGCCCCAGTTAGTACATGGAGGGGGGGGGACCACCGGAAGTCAAGGGTTGCTACTCAGAGACAAGCAATGGCAAACCACCTCTGTGTCTCTACCATCATCTGGATGGCCCAGGCTACCCCTGTCGCATCAGATGTCAGAAGCTAAGCTGGATCCACCCTGGTTAGCACTTGTATGAGAGACCAACAAGGAAGTCAAGGTTGTGACGCAGAGGCAGGCAATGGCAAACCACCTCTGAACGTCTCTTGCCTTGAAAACCCTACGGGATTGCCATAAATCAGTTGCAACTTGATGGCAGTTTCCACCAACAATTGTCCCCGAGCCATGGCCTCCCCACTCTCAAACAGGTGCAGAAGCATGAAATCAGCCCAGTATGTTTTTGCTCTGAGAGGATGCTCAGGAGGCTGGAAAGAGGAGAGCAGAGGAAACGAGGTCTAAACGCAGGCTAGCCTTTGCAGCCAGAAATTCTGCCCCATCCCTCTGGACCAGCCCCTCTCCTCCCTTGCCCTCCCAGATTTGAAGAGGCAGCACGGACCTTAAAGAGACAGAAAGAATCCTCTCCACTTCGATCCTCCGCTTCAGCACCTCCTTCACAAGGCCTCGGTCTGGGCCCTGCTTCACCTTTTCCCGCCCAATGAGGTACACAGACTTGGGAGACAGGATGAGGTCTCTCTTGACACCCTGAAAAGACAACAGATCTCTGAACATTTGTGCTTGTACCACCAACAGGAACCAGAGCTGAGTGTCCATCTCAAGCAGTTCCCACTGAATTAACAAGGGCTGGGCAGTGCCAGCACTTTCCCATGGACTGTGCATGCAGGGCCTCTCTCCCCCGCCCAGTCATGCTGCCCAAGAGAAGCGCTGGCCATGGACTAAGGTTTTCTGCTCACATCCGTACCTTAAACCGCCGGTCGTATTTGGTGACCTTGTCGGCAAAGTCGATCTTTTCCCGCTTGCCCACAAACTGACGCAGCTCTGGGTGGTCCTCCATGCCGATGTAATCCCCCACAAAGTTCCGGTTGATGCTGTTTCGCCTCCTCTCCTTCTTGTTCAGCAGCAGATCAGAGGCTTTGAAGGGAAACAGAATATTCCTAAGTGATTTCTGCTGAAATTTGCTAAGAAAGACACACACAAAAAACCTAATGTGGGTTGGAAAGCAGTTGGCAGAGAAGGGAAGCCTCTGAACAGAACAATGGAGGGAGGGGCAAGCACTAAGCAGTCATATTAACCTGCAACCTCGTTGGTTTCTTTTGTTTGATGGATGGTTTGTTTTCTAAGCCAGGAGGAATCTCCATAAGAAGACCCCTGCTGGCATCGCAGAAGATGGGAAGGGGTGGATTTGCTATGGCTAGAAACAATCAATCTTGGCAAGTCAGGAGGCATCACTTGGCATGGCAGAGGTGCAAGAGACCCTTCGTCCAACCCCAAGACACCATCATCTGTCGCCAGTCTCAAATGCATCAGGATCGTTTCTGCCTCTGGGATGGCTCAAGTGCTTTAGCCCAATGCCAGCAGCAGCAAGGAACATACCTTCTTCTCTCATTTGCACGTATTTCTTCCTGGCCACGTATTTCCGCCACGCCTTCTGGATTGCCCGTGCGTAGCCATCATACTTTCGCTCTCGCATCTCTTCCAGCAGGAATAACTACAACCAACCAAACACAACTCAGCAGGTTAAAAAGAGGCAGACGTATATTGCTGGCTAAAGAAGGGTGGCATCATCATTTTGTTTGTTACGTTTCCACCCTGCCGAAAACTGCACAACAAAACAGCCCACGGCAATTTAAAGCCAGTACAAACATCAAGTGGAATCTAATTTTTAAAAGGTGCTGAGAGAAGGTGTTATTGGGGAGGCCTAGAATAAGTCAAGACAGTTGAGCGCCCTGACCTGGATAGCCCAGGCAACCCCGATCTTGGAAGCTAAGCAGGGCCAACCCTGGAGACCTCCAGAGAATACCAGGGCCAGAAGGCCAGAGGCAGGCTATCAAGCCACTTCTCTGAATGCCCTCCATGCCCCAGTAGGAGTTGCCAGATCTCACCATGACTTCCAAGCAAGGGCGCGCACACACACATATACACAAATGCAAAAAGAAAAAAGACAGATGAACAACTGGTTTCTGACTCTTCTCCCACTGGCCTTGCTGCTGGCAGCTGCTAAAAGGGGAGCCCCTTAAATGGACTTTGACTGGAGGCAACTGCTGAATCAACAGAGAGCACCTTCTTAAAGATGGCTGTCATGCCCCAAATTACAAAAACAGGGCCTGAACCAGAGGAAGGTGATATGGCTAAGTCCTACTGTGATTTTCCACTCATGCCAAACTTCTTTGGACTGTGCAAGCCAGAAGGCGATCTGAGGGCATTGCCCAGTTTTGGAATTCCCTTCCTCTGATCATTCACCATAACCTGAAGAGGGAACATTTTCCAGAGGAGATGCAAGAATGACAAGGCAGCTGTGCCACGAGGTAAGGGCCTCCACATTATGAGGCAGATGTTGGGCATTGTTAAGACAGAGGTGAAGGAGACCAAGCATGGGGTAAAACACTCTTTGGAACCCATGTTCGTTTCAGTGTGGTTTGTGCACGGAAGAACAGTTGGGTAGGTTCTGCCCCATATTAACCTGTGTGCGCAGGGCAGCACCACCTGGATTTCCATTCTTTGGCCAGCCCTAATGGAACTTTCTGGAAAGCAGCTATTACAGCACAAACGCAGATAATGCCAAGTTTGGATTTTGCTCAGGAAGCCCCACAGACAATTGCTAAGGTTTCACCTTCCTTCAAGAAATATGCCTCCGATCAACCAGCAAGTGATTAAAAGGAGGATATTTTTGGACTTCCTGAATAAAAGACAGCTCCTCTGAAAGTTCAAATAGATCTAGCCTGTCTTGCTAGCTTCACATCTGCTTCCAAATTGTACTAGAGAAGATGAGAACCATCATGGCTGAAAGAGAATCACAGCATCTGTTCTACGTTCTAATCAACTTGTTTGAGTTTGCCTGCTCTTAGAATCATAGAATCACAGAGCTGGAAGGGACCTCCAGGGTCATTTAGTCCAATCCCCTGCACAATGCAGGGAATTCACAACTACCTCCCCCCCCACACACAGTGATCCCTGCTCCATGCCAAGAAGATGGCAAAAAAGCCTACAGGATCCCCGGCCAAACTGGCCTGGAGAAAATTGTTTCCTGACCCCAAAGTGGCAGTCAGCATTTCCCTGGGCGTGTAAGAAAGGGCCACAAGAACTAAGCACTGAGGCAACCCTTCCTGCCCTCCCTCTCATGATCTGCCTAAGTTCACAGAATTAGCATTGCTGTCAGAATCTAGCCTCTGCTGAAAAA
The DNA here is from genome assembly GCA_029375565.1 of Gekko gecko. Taxonomy (NCBI): domain Eukaryota; kingdom Metazoa; phylum Chordata; class Lepidosauria; order Squamata; family Gekkonidae; genus Gekko; species Gekko gecko. The sequence continues at coordinate 18,996,856 of JAPDNY010000017.1, forward strand.
CCTCCAAAGTAAGAGAGCCCACCACCTCCCCAGGAAGCCTGTTCCACTGGGGAACCACTCTTAACTGTCAGGAAGTTCTTCCTAATGTTTAGCCAAAAACTCTTCTACTTCCTAAGAACATAAGAGAAGCCAATGTTGAATCAGGCCAATGGCCCATCTAGTCCAACACTCTGTCACACAGTGGCCAAAAATACCAGGTGCCATCAGGAGGTCCAGGAGTAGGGACAGGACATTAGAAGCCCTCCCACTGCTGCCCCCCCCAGCACCAAGAATAGAGTGCATCACCTGCCCCAGACTGAGAGTTCCTATCTATATCTTGTGGCTAATAGCCACTGATGGACTTCTGCTCCATATGTTTATCTAATTCCCTCTTGAAACTGTCCATGCTTGTAGCCGCCACCACCTCCTGTGGCAGTGAATTCCATATGTTAATCATTCTTTGGGTGAAGAAGTACTTCCTTTTATCTGTTCTAACCCTACTGCTCAGCAATTTCATTGAGTGCCCACGAGGTCTTGTATTGTGAGAAAGGGGGAAAAGTACTTCTTTCTCAGTCTCAACCTGCTCTATCCCATGCATAATCTTATAAATCCTTTTTATTTTATTGTGAGGTTTTGCTATTTATATGGCTTATTCTTTAAATTTTTGTTAAGCTACCTTGAAGAATTACAGAAAGTACAAAGGCAGGGCAGAAGTTCCTTAAAACAAATAAGTTAAAGTTCCATGCTTATTACGGCTCTTAGAGTTTCAGAGGGGATACATGTTGGTCTGCAGTTGAACATGCTGGAGTTGAGTCCAGGAATACATGGGAGACTTGCAAGATACTTTTGGGGTATGAACTTTCAAGAGTCAGAACTCCCTTTGTAAGAACAACAAAAGAGAACTCCCTTTGTCAAGTACAAGTAAAAATGGCCAGATTCAAGTCCAACAGCACCTTAGAAACAAACAAGATTTTTGCATTATGCGCTTTGGAAAGCCAACACTCCCTTTATCCGATACAAGTCAGAATGGAGATTTCCAAACCCTTCTATCCCAATCTGATTGTGGGAGGGTTGTTTCAAAGAAAGGATGCGAAGGCACAATGTACATTGATATCAGCTTGATTAAAGCAGAGGAAAAATGCTTAGGGTAGGGTTGCCAACCTCCAGGTGGCACCTGGGGATCTCCAGCTATCATACCTGATCTCCAGATTATCAAGCTTAGATCCCTCCCTGCCCTAAATCCTGCCCGTTCCTGGCTCCACCCCCAAAATCTCCAGGTATTTCCCAACCCAGAGCTGGCAACCCTAGCTTAGGAGCAGAAAATTAGCATGGCTTAGAGTGTACATCAAGCAAGCTCCAGTTCAAGAAAGCTTTGCCATATCAACCCTGTTCGTCTTCACAGTGCCACAAGGCTTTTTCTGTACTGCCAGACTTAACTCGGCTTCCTTCCCCTCTGGAATTTGCCAGTGAGATGTGAGCAGATTACTGTTTCCAGCCCACCCCCTCTACCCAAAATAATGAGCATGCCTCTCCTTCTCTTAGTCGGGGGAGGGAGTGGCAGAACAAAACCAGTAGCTCCCAGCAACATGGCTGGCGCAGTCTCCTCCCAGCAGTTGTGCTAATTGCAGTGTCTCTATCAAAGAGCAGCAACCCGGTCTGATGCAATTAGAGCCACGCCAGAAAACCCCAGACTTTCCTTCCAAAACAAACAAACACATCTTAATGATTACAAGAAAGGCTGTGGAAAAAAGAGAGGTCATGAAAACGATTCTTTCACATGGGCACTCTCAGCCCTCCCGATCAAGAGATGCAATTAATATTACAGAACACTTTGATCTACCCAGATGCAGCACAGATGCAAACTGTGAGCCAGCCTGAGGAATCTTAGCTCCCACTGTCATTGGGGAAGGAGGACAATGTATTTCCAAGGCTGGGTCCTGCTCTCCAAACAGACAAGGCTGCACTGAGACTGGACCTTAAATAAATAGGGGAGGGCATATCTGCATTCCCAGAAACTGTGAGACTATAGCTGCATGACTGGACTATGGATTTCACAGTGCAGATTTCCCAGCACCTTCAACAAGTGACAATTGTCAGGATTCCTAAGGGGAAGCCATGAGAGTTATGTTCAAGTAGATATTATGACTTTTAAAGAATTGGGGACTGGGTTCCCTGGACCCAACTCACGTTCCCTGCAATCACGCAGGAGTGCAGAGAAGTGTCTTTTAAATTACCGCAGGGGCCTGATGATGCTGGGGACTGTGGCATGAATGAGGAGGAGCTTCTGCCTCCCCCCCCCATGCTGTTTTCCCCAAGCCAAAATGGCCATTTCCAAAATGGCCATTTCCCAGCTCATTAGGTCAGTAACATGCACTGCCCTGGATGGCCCAGCCTAGCCCAATCTTGTCCAATCTCAGAAGCTAAGCAGGGTTGGCCCTAGTTAGTGCTTGTAAGGGAGTCCACCAAGTAAGTCCAGGTTGCTGTGCAAAGGCAGGCAGTGGCAAATCACCTCTGTTTGTCTTTTTTGTTCTGAACTGGATAGACCAGGCTTGTCTAATTCTCATCTGATTTTGGAAGCTAAGCAGGATCAGCCCTGGTTTGTCCTTGGATGGGAGACCACCAAGGAAGTCAAGGGTTGCTATGCAGAGGCAGGCAATGGCAAACATCTTCTGATAGTCTTTTTTCCTGACCTGGAAAGACCAGGCTTGCCTAATTCTCATCAGATTTTAGAAGCTAAACAGGATCAGCTCTGGTTAGTCCTTGAATGGGAGACCACCAAAGAAGTCCCAGGGTCACTACACAGAGGCAGGTAATGGCAAACCATCTCTCCATGTCTCTTGCCTTGAAAACTCTATGGGGTCACCATAAGTTGGTTGTGACTTTACAGTAATTTCCACCATCACCATCTACCTTGAGCCTCAGACTGATGTACAACGGACAAACTAGCAGTCCAAACAGGGATCTGTCTGAGTTGTAATTGTTTCCTCCTTAATTCTCTGAATTGACCCTAAAAGGTGGGCCTTTGTTACCTCCATACAGTTGCTGGAGCACAGGGGTTAAATGAATGAACTCTGAGCTGAAGACGCTGGTTCAGCTCTCTCAGCTCAGCCAGAAACTCACTGGGAGGCCTCAGGGAAGCCACCCTCTTTGCCTCAGCTGCCAATCTATAAAGTAGGGATTACAACACCTTGAGCCAATCTTGTGTTGCTATGAAATGAATGCATGTAGGAAAGGCTGCAGGTGAGCAATACTGTTTCACAATGAGGGAACTGAGGAAGAGAATTTCATGGCCAGACCCACTCCACCTACCAGACCACAGGAGTGGCAAGCAAGCTGTCCACCTGATGACCCTCTGTTCACCCCCAGTGTGCTTCATTTCAAGTGAGTGGAAGAGCTGGAAAACTCAGACAAGTCAGGGCAACCATGTTGGTCTGCAGTAAAAAGCTAGCACCTTAAGGACCAACAAGATCTGACAAAGAGAGTTTTGACTCTTGAAAACTTATAGCCCCCAAAATTGTTGGGCCTCTAAGGTGCTGCTGGACTCGAATCCAGCTCTTCAGCCAAGTTAGTCTTTGGAGAGTGTGGTCTAAGAGGTGAGGGTCTGCCATCACACTTACAGACTCTGGTGCTTTGATGAAGATTTTTGTCCTCCCCAGCTGGTACTGGTCAGGATCCACGTTGACCGAGTGGAGCAAATGGAGGACTCCTTGTTTCTCCTCCCCTTTCCAGGAAGGCCAGGTGGCTTTGGTCAGGATGGCATACCTTGGAAGAAGGACAAAAAAGATCCTACTGAGATTTCTTGTGTCCCATACTAGGAGAACAAGATTGAGATCCTGCTACAGTGAATTTCATCCTTTGGCACTGCAAGTACTGAAGAAAGAGGAGCTGGTGGGAGATCCCCTGACTCTGTAACCAAGCAAGCACCATCTACAGGACTAAAATGGAAGGGCCAAAAAGTCCTCAAGCTAACAAGAACTGTATTTTAAAAGAAATATTCCAGGTGTGAACATTGATTGTTATGGAGGTACAGTTAGAAGGAGCTCGCTCCTTGGGACCCCCAGTTAACTAGTTCCATTGACTACATGTCCTTTCTTAGGAACACAGGAAGCTGCTAAATGCAAAGCCAAGCCACTGGTCCACTTAGCTCAGTATTGCCTGCTCCACCCAGCAGCAGCTCTCCAGAGTCTCAGACAAAGAAGGGTGTTTCACAGGATCTGAGATGTTTGGAATTGGACCTGGGACCTTCTACATGCAAAGTAGCTGTTGGAAAGTGAAGTCAATATCATGACTGTGGATGACCCAGGGAGCTTCCTACTAAGAAGGAGCCAAAACCCTGTCCAGTCAAGAACGAGAAAACCCAGTGTATTCCCAGCCCTTCCAGCCTACACTGGCTGTCCATTAAAGAGGTTGTACCACCAGTGGACATCAATTCACCTTCTAAAAATGACTATGAGAGCAAAAGGCAGAAGTATCTTGTGAAAAAAGCACTAAAAATAATAGGGGCTGACTAGACCTGGATGGCCCAGGCTAGCCTGATCTTGTCAGATTCTGGAAGCTAAGCAGAGTCAGCCCTGGTTAGTACTTGGATGGCAGACCTCCAAGGAAGTCCAGGGTCGCTATGTGGAAGCAAGTGATGGCAAACCACCTCTGCTTGTCTGATCTAACTTGGATGACCCAGGCTAGCTTGATCTCATCACATCTCAGAAGCTAAGTAGGGTTGGTCCTAGTTAGCCCTTGGATGAGAGGCCACTAAGGAAGTCCAGGGTCCCTATGCCGAGGCAAGTGATGGCAAACCACCATAACGCAGGCTAGCCTAATCTCATCAGATCTTCGAAGCAGGATTGGGCTTGGTTAGTGCTTAAATGGGAGACCACCAAGGAAGTCCTAGGGTTGCTGCACAGAGGCAGGCAATGGCAAACGACCTCCGTTCATCTGGCTTAACCTGAATGGCCTGGGCTAGCCCAAACTCAACAGATCTTGGAAGCAAAGCAGGGTCAGCCCTGATTAGTACTTGGGTGAGAGACCACCAAGGAAGCCCAAGGTGACTGCACAGAGACCGGCAATGGCAGACCACCTCTGTTCATCGCTGGTCTTGAAAACTCTACGGGGGTCCCTGTGAGTCTGCTGCAACTTGACGGCCCTTTTCACGACCACAATTTGCTAATGGTGTCAAGCATCCCAGGGAGACTGACTTTACAATTTTTGGGAGGGGATGGCATTTAGCTCTTCCCCCCTTCTCAACAGCTTGCTGTGGCTTCTTTATTAAATGCACTGCCTTCCACCCATCCCAAGCACTAGAAGGGAGTAGTCCTTCTGCTGAAATGGTAGGCCAAGAGAAATTCCAGCCTGCAGACAAAATAGGAGGAAACTGGCCAGTTATCCTTGAGAAGAATGCTGAAAGCAAACGGCACACGCTCAGAGCATGAGTCTTTGGTTTTCTAGCTTGGAGGGCTCTGCACATCCAAAGAAGGCAGACAGGAGACGTGACTTTTTAGAGCAATAGAACAGGCCTGAATACACCCTCACTGCTTCCAATACAACTGTACCTTAGAAACCTGCCAATTTTTTTTTCACTACAGCAAGTTTGAAGTGAGTTAAAATAGATGCAACAAGGCCCTGTAAGCCCCAGAGAAAAAGAAGAGGAAGAGAAGGGTTTTATACCCTGCTTTTCTCTACCTTAAATAGTCTCAAAGCAGCTTACAATTGCTCTCCCCACAATAGGCCCCTTGTGACGTAGGTGGGGCTGAGAGAGTACTGAGAGAACTGGGATTGGCCCAAGGCCACCCAGCAGGCTGCATGCGGAGGAGAAGTGGGGAATCAAACCCAGTTCTCCAGATTAGAGTTCACTGTTCTTAACCACTACACTACACTGGCTCTCAGAATCATAGAGTTGGAAGGGACTTCCAGGGTCATCTAGTTTGTAAGTTGTAAAGTGATGGATGAATGTACATGTCCTTAATGGAAAAAACACACCAGAATTCAGAGGGCAGCTCAGTTCATGCACACAGGGAGAGGTGAGACTGACTGTTGATCCAGTGTTGGACTTGCTGGAAAGTAACACGGGTTGGAGTTGAAGAACCAACCCACCACAGCTGCTCTTAAAACTGCCTCTCTGTGTTGGCTAACAAGGAAGCAAAAACACTGACTGAAACACATTGGCCCCTCTATAGGCTTGTGTTAGCCTTCTCCAAGAGAGAAAAAACCTGGAAACGTTTCCAGGGCTTAATGACTTTCCCTCCCCACTTGATAACCACTTAAAGGAAGGAAGTGACACTTGAAAGACAGTTACCTCTGCAGGAATTTTTTGAACACTCGCCTGTAGGCGTAACCCGCTCGCCGTACTCGAATGTTCTCTTTGAGTCCAAGATACTCCACTTGGTGTTTTACCCTGTGGGAACAGAGTGAGAAATTAAGAATGTTTGGGTGAGGTTTGGAGTGGGGGCAGGCCAAAGAATGGGAGGGGGGACAAGAGCTGCTTTCAAAGTATCCAAATAGAATAGAAAAATGGAGGAATGGTCACTAAAAGCACTAAAGGAAAAGCAAAAAACAACAGTTTTAAATGACAGCAACGCAAATCTAAGCTGGTAACAGGAAAGTCTTCTGTATGAAGACATGAAGCTGCCTTATTCTGAATCTACCATCAGCCTCATCTCCTCTGACAGGCTGCGACACTCCAGGGTTTCACACACTTCCTGATCCTTTTGACAGGAGACTGAACCTGGGGCCTTCTGCATGCAAAGTTGGTGCTGGACTCCCAGATTAGAGTCCGCGCTCTTAACCACTACACCAAACTGGGTCTCATAATACATTGGAGCTGTTTTGCTGAATAAAATTAGACAGATTAGGGAAAGGAGCATCTGCGAAGATCATCCGTTCCAGGAAGAGCATCGCTAGGGAATAAAAAGTCTTCCTGGATCCTTGTTAAAATCCTGCATTTCAGCTCTAAGACCCTGGTTCCAAACCCTGATGTTCTTTAGGAGGCAGCTGAAGGAGGTTTTATTTAGGACTGCATTTGGTTAAGTTTACTAGCAGTCCTGAACTGTGATTTTAAATTTTGGCTTTTATGTTTTTATGTATTTTTGTCTGTGTTATATCTTGAGCTCTGTAAGGAAGAAAGGCAAACAATACATGTTTTGAATAAATACATCAAGAATCCTGATGATTCTTTAGCTTTAAGTGTCCTGGTCCCACAGAAGTCAGCATCAAACTTTCTTTTCTCTTCAGAGAATAAATTGCTTTAAGAATGTGTCACATCTGGCTTGCAACCAAGGCCAGGCTGTGGTGTCAAAAAGGAGAAACAGCTCTGGTCAGAACTCCCAATGAAATTAAACAGACCCAAACTTCCCTTTGTTGAATTCTCAGATGCTGACCTCCAAAAGAAAGGATTCCCCCCCGACACACATACAAACTGCCTTTTCTCAGACAAAAAGAAAAAACACACTCAAAGTTTGGCAATAGTTTGACACCAGCTGATACTGGCAAAGCAGTAAAAGGCATAATACTGTTTTCCCACCAGCACCACACTTGCATTATTCCAGATGTGACCAGGAGGAAAATCTATAAACAGGAAAAGAGACGTTGGACAACTGGCTCTTGTTACTGCTGCTCCACCAGGCGGCTTTGGAATAGGAAGAAATATCTGAACGCGGAATGTTTTAAAAATGTGAATCACTTTTGAAAGAGCTGGCGAATGGAAGACAGGACATCTTGTACTGTTGGAGAAAGCGGCCTGCGATACATGGCAGTTTGAAAACTTAAAATAACTAGAGGGCACAGCTTCCAGTGCAGCATGGGACGTTGCCACTGGAAAAAACAGCTTCCACCCCCATCCCTTCTGTACAATGAGCAATGCAAAAGGAATGTCTTGATTCAGAAAGAAACCACACACACACTAATGGGCAACACATCTTGTACTTAAAGAACATGCAAATACACTCAGCTGGGAAGAGTCCTGCAAATTGTAACCTGGATATCAGGGGAAAATGCAGGGGTGTGTGTGGAAAATAAAACTGAATTTTTAAAATGTCATTGGGGGGGGGGATTCCACAAGTGTTTTGTTAAACTCAAAGTATTAGCAATTTTGCTTCTCTTTGTAATTAAAATGTTGAAATTTTAGACCTGATCCAAACATTTATCTGTTGTTGTTGCTGTTCAGTCGCAGTCAAGTCTGACTCTTCATGACCCCATGGAACATGCCAGGCCCTCCTGTATTCCGTCGTCCTCTGGAGTTTGCTCAATTTCATGTTCGTTGCATCGATAACACTGTCTCATCTTTTGCTGTCCCCTTTTTCTTTGACCTTCAATCTTTCCCAGCATCAGGGTCTTCTCCAGTGAATGCTCCCTTCTCATTTGATGGCCAAAGTATTTGAGCTTCAGCTTCATTATCTGGCCTTGCAGGGAACAGTCAGGGTTGATTTCTTTTAGGACTGACTGAATTGTTCTCCTTGCGGTCCAAGTCCATTTATCTAATCCTCCCCAGTAATCCCAGCGGTGTACCAAACAATTCCAATGTTGAATTCAAGCATTAATGCTATGCACAGGAGAGATGGGTTGTGGGCATAGCATTAATGTGTCTTCCCCCCTCCAGCTTATTTGTACCTGCTCTCTTCCCAGTCACGAGGCTTTTTTGTTTCATTGGGCTTGATGCAGCGGATATAGTGAGGAGTGCACTTCATCAGGGTGCCCACAAGGTCATTGGCTTGTTTCTGCAAAATCAGGAGGGTATGGAGATACCAGACAACATCAGCAAGTTTTAACACAGCCACTTAGGAGTGCCCCCCCCACTGCTGCAAAAATCTGCTCTTCCTCCCCCTTGCTTTTTTAATTAGAAAGTCATTTCACTCTATTCTTGAGTATGAACAGCCTATCCCAAGAGAACTTCATAATGCTGATGCATGGCAAACAGTTTTGCTGACCCCCATCTCGGAGAAAAGAAAGCCCGCGATTTGTGGCAAACAGCAGCTGTCTCTCCTCTCCTAGATGCTTTGGCTGCATTCCAAGGTGGCTGTTACATATGCAGCTTTCCCACAGGGATCAACAGGTGATCCAGAATTCCACCCTACAGGTGTGCAGTTTGGCTGACACAGGTGGGAAGGAGTGGCCTGGAGCTGGTGTGGTGGGTAAACAGCAAATTTAAGTGTCTTTTGCGGATGAGCAGCGTCGAGATACATGCAAGATTGAGATCCTGGCCCTGAAAACCTGCAGGGATTTCTGCTCAGGTCACCCAGCCGAATCCTAGCTGCAGGTTTTTGCTTGTATTGCCATGAGCCAAGAGGTTAAAGGCATAGTTTTGGTGTTTGTTTTAGGGAAACCTGAAAGTTCAAGGATTGGGCCTGGAATATCCCTGAGGGTCCAGTTCTGCTCCCATGACAGCAGCCCCTGATTGACCTCATCACCTAAACAACGCACCTTAATTTTGCTGCCAGCAGTCGTAGGTCGACCTTTCTTATCGGCTTGGAGGTTTTCAGGAAAGAGAGCCTTTATAAAAGGCCTGCAAGAAGCAGAATCAGAAATCCATCAGCCAGCATGCCGCTGGAGAACAAAAAGATGTTTTTGGCACCAAAAGAAACCAGACAGATTCGACAACACACATTAAATTGTCTGGCTCTGCATGTCTGTCTTCCTGCTTGCGCTTCCATCAGCCACAAAATGGAGCACAGAAAGGTCCCTATATCGGATGGAGTGGCCAACAACTTGGTAAATGAAGTTCCATGTTGGTAAGTATTAAGGTGATGCACACTGGAACAAGAAATCTACATAGATACTAATGGGGTCTGAACTGGCTGAAACCAAGACTGAAAGATATCTTGGGGCTGCAGTGGAAGGCTCGATCTAAACATCCGCTCAGTGTGCAGCACTGTTGAAAAAGGGAAACTCAGTGCTAGGAATTGTTAGGATAGGGGTTGAAAACAAAAGGGCCAATATCATAATGCCCTCGTGCAAAGCTAGGCTGTGGCCTCATTTGGAATACTGTATGCAGTTCTGGTCACCATATCTCAAGGCCTATATTTGAAGACAGCAATGGTCTACCATTGAGCCTGGCCTCCCTGTCTCCTCTCCTCCAGAGAAGGGTATGGAATATTTAACGCCATCTGATTAGTTTGATGTCGCTACTTCTACTGTTTTAAATTTTATTCTCTCTATATATATATATATTTATATTTATTCGAATTATATTTATAGTTGTTGTTAACCACCCTGAGCCCCAAATTGGGAGAAGAGCAGTATATCAATCAATCAAATCAATAAGGCAGGGCTCTGCGTAACACTTCCAAAGTGGCTCCTCCTTCTCCTCCCCACTTGCATACCTACAGTGCAGCCACAGCAAGTCCCTTTTTCCTGTTATTTAGTACGCAAAAATAAAAGCAAGGCGGGTGAGTGGCCTCCCCCTCCAGAGGTGCAACGCATGGGTAAGGCAAAGGGAAAAGAAGAAGAGGAGATTGGATTTATACCCCGCCCTTCACTTGGAGTCTCAGGATGGCTTACAATCTCCTTTTCCTTCCCCTCCCCACAACAGACACCCTGTGAGGTAGGTGGGGCTGAGAGAGGTCTTTCGAGAACTCCACTTGAGAGAACAACTCTGAGAGAACTGTGACTGACCCAAGGTCACCCAGCTGGCTGCATGTGGAGGAGTGGGGAATCAAACCTGGTTCTCCTAGATTAGAGCCTGCGCTCTTAACCGCTACACCAAACTGGCTCTCTAAAAGAGGAACCATCTCATGCCCACAGCCACCTTAAACACAAGGAAGCCTGTCTTACGTACAATTCACTGCTCTGCATAAGTTCGATCAAGTCCATGAATAGAACGTCCCGGTTCCTCTCGCAGAATCCATCCATGTCATAGGACACCTAAGGAAGAGAGCAGCAGGGTGGGTGCTAGACATGCAGACAGAATATGGCCCTTACAGCAAATGGGTTGGGGGAAGAAGCTGTTTGCATCTGAAAATCGAGATAGCTAACTGAAAGAAAACATGCAAGAATACACCAGTTAAAAGCTCTGGGGCCCTTGTTTGCTTTAGCATAGAAGAAATGGAGGAGAGCTTGCTCTCTCCCCATTCCAAATTGCCCCACTGAATGATTTTTCTACCCATAGGGGAGCCACAAGAGAGGAAGGAGTGTTGATTAGTAACTGGGACACCCAGGTTTGTACCTCCTGCTTGTGCCACAGAAGCTCGCTGGGCGAAGAATGAGGAGGTGTAAATGAATTAAATAAAAATAAAATTTGGAACAGGGAAATGGCAGGCAGGAAAGGGGCACTCCCCCCCCCAATCACCAATTGTCACCAGTTTCTTTTTCACCAATTTCCCCTCCAAAGATGTCACTCTGAATCAAGCAATTATTTCAGGGCTTCAACATACACAGAGTAGGCGGATGCCCTGAAATCTCTGGCACAGAACTTAGGTTTTATGTAGGTGAAGTCAAACACATAACGCGTCCCAGCTTGCCAACAATAAAAAACTGGACTTCCCCTCCCCCTCCAGCAAAGACGGGGAATGACTAGAGGAGAGCTTGAAGGCCCATGGCTGCCTTTTCTAGCAGAGACAGAGGGGCTGGATCCAAGGCCGCCTCTGAGATCAACTGGCAACCAAACCAGGTTTCCCCTACTTGAAGACATCGTTCACCACACACCTTTCCCGCGTAATGGTGTATGATGAAGCCCTGGTTCCAGCTGTTGAAGTGTTCGTGGGTCCCGATTTGCATCTGCAGCTTCTGCAGCAGGGTCTGGTCAGCTCCCTCACCCACAGCGTGCATCGTGGCGCAAACATCATCCAGGATGCTCATGATGCCTGGAGGATTCTGGAGCAACAGAAACAAAAAAGAAGCAGGGAGAAGAAAGAAACAACAGTAGATTATTTGTGCATAACTCTACCAAAAACAAGCCATACATAACGAATGCTTTTTTAATTTTGTCCTTGGTGTCAATATGATTCTGGCCTGCAGAGAAAGGTCAGGGTTTGCTTTCGACCCTAATAGAATCATCCCAGGCAGCTGAAGCGTCACGCTCACCGTCACACTAACAAACATTGACGAAATATCTTGTTTTCTTCACAGTGGGTTGTCTGCCCTTCTTGCACCTGGCAGTGTTTACCTTCTTTGACCTGGCAGCATTGACCTGTTTGCCCGAGTGTGCCATTTCCTTGCCAAGCGAGAGCATAATAACCCCAGGGTGGCCTGAATTACCATTGAGTATTGTGTTTTAATTTTGCAAAATTACTCCACGAGGATGAGCCTCCAAAGAATTCTTCCCAGTTGATCAGGGACGAAACACATTGCTTAGATTCAGCCCACGAGCCTGGCTGGGTTCTGCTCCCTGAGGACCTTTGCTCTCAAAGCACATTCTGTATCCTCTGCCTGGGGCATGGAACCATCACCGGTGGAGCTCTCCAAGCCTCCTGTTTACCAACTAAAGTTGGTGGTTGACATGGTTGCCAGCCTCTAGATGTGACTGGGAGATCTCCTGGAATCACAATGGATCTCCAGGCAACAGAAATCAATTTCCCTGGAAGAAATGGTTGCTGCGGACGGTGAACTCTACGGCATCACATCTTTGCTGAACTCCTCCCCCTCCGAAACTCTACTTTCTGCAAGCTCCCCCCCCCCAAAATCTCCAGGAATTTCCCAACCTGAACTGGGAAATCTGACGAATGCAGGATGGCAAAGCTGGAAGCTTGGAAGGAACACACTCGGCAATCCCATTCCTCAAATCAATGGAGATTAGGCCGTTCCTATTTTTAGCTGCCTGTACCATGATGCCTTTTTCATCTGTGCGACTTCATCTTTGTGTGTGTGTTTGCCAGTTCTGTTGCTGGGCTAAACAGGCTGACTGCTCACACAATCAGTGTTATTTCAGGGCAGCTGGGAGAACTAGGAAAGTCAAAGGAGGCCGAGACCCGGAGGAGAGCCGTGTAAACCACTTTGGGTCCCCAATGGGAAGAAAAGTGGGATATAAACAAAGTAAATTAAATAAATAAAGTGGCATTCTTTAACATAAGAACATAAGAGAAGCCAATGTTGGATCAGGCCAAGGGCCCATCCAGTCCAACACCCTGTGTCACACAGTGGCCAAAAATACCAGGTGCCATCAGGAGGTCCAGCAGTGGGGCCAGGACACTAGAAGCCCTCCCACTGTTGCCCCCCCCTCAAGCACCAAGAATGCAGAGCATCACTTGCCCCAGACCAAGAGTTCCTATCTAGACCTTGTGGCTAATAGCCACTGATGGACCTCTACTCCATATTTTTATCCAATTCCCTTTTGAAGCTGTCCATGCTTGTAGCTGCCACCACCTTCTGTTGCAGTGAATTCCATGTGTTAATCACTCTTTGGGTGAAGGACTTCCTTTTATCTGTTCTAACCCGACTGCTCAGCAATTCCATTGAATGCCCAGAAGTTCTTGTAGTCCTTCATTGCTATTCACTTTTGTTTTTGAAACGAATGTAACAAATGGGACTTTTACCATCTTTTCCTTCATTTGGACAGAATTGCACAAAAACTGACTTTAAATATTACACCTTGAACGTGTGCATATGAAGTTCAGACTTGGCTAATAGACAGCAGGTATCTAAAACACATGACTGCTCACCACTTTGTTCTCTATGAGATCACACACAATCTTATTGTTGAAATAATCGATGGGCGTCCAACGGATTCCTTCTTGCACATATTCTTCCTGCAACACAGAAAGAAGGGAGGGATGCCTATGTTCTTGTGAGGAGCACTTAGAGAAAGAAGCATACATACAAAATGGCAGGCAACAGGGAAGAATTATAAAAATCCTTTTCCTTCCCTTTCCAAAAAGAAAGGCAGCAAGGAAATGGAGAAAACACAAGTTCTTCCACTGGAACAGCGGTGCCAACACAAACGTAACCAGCTGCGGTGTTCTATTTCTGACGGGCGAGTCAGCATCCATGGGGGGGAGGGAAGGAGAGACAAAAATCACATGACGGGCTGATTATTACTCCGATGCATGAGTTGCTCTCGGGTCATTGTATTGGAGGATGAACGTGCCTGCAGCCCAGCCCTGTGTTTACTTCCATCCTTTGGCTTAGCTAACCACAACAGCTCTCTCTCTCTAGATCTTGCTTTGCAAGGCAACTTTTTTATTGTCAACAGCTGAAGTCCCACCCCACCCCTGAAAAAAGGAGGGCCACAGCCAGCTCTTGTGCAGCTCAGCTCAAGAAAGCCCCCCCAGGAGGGTTGTTTTTACCTGCTCCGCCTTCAGTGTCAGCTCAATAAAGATCTGCTGCAGCTTCTCGTTGACAAAGTTGATGCAGAACTGTTCGAAGCCATTTTTCTGGCGGGAAGAAAAACAGCTCAACATTGGCTCCTAGCTCTTTTTAACCAAAATAGGTCAAATTCCATTTCCTGTGCAGGTTTTGCAATCTGTTTCAGTGACTTCAGCAGCTGAGTTTTATATCATGCTGTGAACCTTATTGGAGACTTCTGCAACATGCAGCTCTCCACATCCAGTTCCGAGACAGAGCATCTGTTAAGGGAACTCATGCTTACAGAACATCCACATTTGATCAAGTACACTTAAGAGCATCCTTTCTGCTGCTTCTTCAAGCAGATCCTGAATTCTGCATTGCTGTCTGTGAACTGTTGGATTTCAAATGATTCTCATTTCTGATCAAAGACCAAAACGGCTCAGTGGTGGAGGACGTGTTGCATGCAAGTGGGAGCAGATCTTAGGAAAGGCCTTTCTCTGCCTGAATCCCTGAAGAGCTATTGCCAGTCAAGAGTAGATAATAGTCAACTAAAAGGACTGATAGCCACTTGGGATAGAGCAGGTTTTTATCTTGTATGCTCTGATGTGTTCTTGAAATGCTGCAGTCTAAGCGCATCTCAACAACCCACTTTCCCAACATTCTATCACACCCTCGAACTCAGGATAGGGATCATGAGAAGTCACCAGAGGCAAAGGAGAAGTTCACTCTTTGCCAACAGTTTCTCCCCTTTACTTTCTCCCCTCTAAAGCAATGGCAGCCATTCATTTCTTTGGAGTAGGAATATCCTGCTTCAGGGACTGTTTAGCAAGCCTCCCTTCCACACCACCCAGAAAAAGTGGGCCAGTCCTCAGTGTCAGCCCCCCACAAGCGACTGTGCAACAAACACCTCCCCAGAAAGGTGTGCCTGGCCCCCTCACTTTCAGTCTTTAGGAGGCAGTTGAAGATGGTTTAATTCAGGACTGCATTTGATTAAGTTCAGTGGCATTACTAAGTGGTGGTTTTCAATTCTGGTTTTATCTATTTGATGTATTTTATTCAGTTTTATCTATGTTTGTAAGTCTCCTTGACCTCCATCAAAAAGAAAGGTGGCTAATAAATGTTTTAAACACATAAATAAAACAGATCTGCCCTTTGTTCCCAGGAGGACACCCAGCAACCATCATCATTCTACAACACTGTGACGGCCCTTGCTGCATTACAAACTCTAGAGAGCCCCTCAGTCACAGAGGAGCATACCTTCCTTCTACCAAAGGACACAAATATTTCTGCTGCCTCCCCCCAAACAGTTCATAACCATCTTATACTTTACCTGAAATATTTCAAAGCCATAGATGTCCAGGACGCCAATGTTGTATTCTTCATGGTCCTTTTCCATCGCCTTATTAATGGACTGGTAAACAGACGGAGAAGAGAGATGTACAAGGGACTGTTTGATCCGGCATCATAAACCTACTTTGGCTTGGGAAACTGATGCTGTTTTGCAGTCCATGCCTGAACACCTACCACTCCAGGATTTGGGTTTTTTGCTTTCTTATGTAAAGTTACAAAAAGGGCATCGTGTGAGGTCTTGGTTCCACTCAGGCCCACAAGTGTCCCAACCAGTTTCTCAGGCAATTAATATCCACATCCATCTGCACCTAACAATAGCAGCAAGGACCTATCCTTTGCTAGAGCAAATCTAAAAGAGCTCCCTCCTGCTTCCATCTCATCTTTTCCCCTCCACCTTTCAAACCAGAGGATCAATTCAGCTAACATGGCTGATGGCTCATCATGAACCTCTCTGCCATAAATTTGTCCACGCCCACGTTAAAACCATCTAAGCTAGTGCCCATCACCACTAAGGAAACATCTTGTAGCAATGAGTTCTGCAAGCCAAATGTATGACAGACCACTGACATACCACCATCTTGCCTCAGCTCCCTTTTTGTTAAAGGGTTCCCCCACCACCTGGCCATTTATCTGCTGCTGCACTAAAATATTTCAGTTATTTGGGGGTTTAATGTTGGCTTTTCTGGTCATAGGACATTTGGTATGTTAGTGCTTGTAGTATTTAAATATGTTCTGCCTGATTGTCAATAGCTACCTCAATGGCAACCAAAAGTACTGGATGTAAAATGTTATAACTAGATAAATATGGAAATAATTTGCTGCTTTTCGGTTGGGTAACTGTGATCTTGCACTAACTTCAGTTGTCCTAATTTTGACCTTCTGTCAACTACAGTTCTATTTAGCAATATGTCTGGTCGTTATAATGGCCCCTACCATTCATTCTTTCGAACTTGTGCTCAAGCCTTTCCCCAAAGAAATTTGGGCCAGCATCCAAGGATCTCCCCCCCTTTCTCCTTCTGTTTTTCCAACAGCCCTGCAAAGTAGGCTGGGCTGAACAACTGACCCAATGTTCTTCAAAGCTAAGCAGGGATTTGAACCTGGGTTTCTCTGGCCCTAGTTCAGGACACTAATCACTGCCCCGTACTTCTGGGGGAGGGAAGAAACACTGAAGGACCACTTACATCCACTAGGTAATCAAAGACTCTTGCATGAAGCGCCTTGGCCAGCGCATCTCGGGTGTAACACGCTTGCTCCACATTGAGGGTCACATTGATGGACTCTGATCTCCCGCCCCACTTGCTGTCCATTTGTCTGCTGGTCAGCTTCTCTTTCAGTCGGCTCTGGTCGATGCCCAGGAGAAAAGCTGGGAAAGCCAAGACTACCAAAAAAAGAGGCAGAGAGAGAGAGACCAAAATCAGCAACTCTGAGCATAACTGCAGTGCTCTTATGCACCATGTAAGGTTGGTGGAGCAGCATTTCCTGGTGTTCATCTCTCATTGCAACATTGCCTTCGTTGGAAAGAAAACTACAGAAACATCTCCAAGGGCGCACCCATCCCTTGAGCGCACGCACTCCTCCTTTGTGGAGCAAAGCCAGTGTGTCTGGAAGGAAAGCAGAACATGCCAGAGTCTAGTGGATTGACCAGCAGCCATGCCTGGTGCATTGCAGCAGCATCGATGCTTCCCAAGTCTGATGCATTCATGTTCCGCTGGACTACCTACACTCCTCGCTCTCCACCGCGGCGTAGTTGCCAACTTCTTTGAAGCTGATGTTGCCCAAGTGAAGGATGCCGGCCACGATCTGCAGCACCAGCGCCTGCTCTTCCGCGAAAATCCCAATCACATTCATGGCATGCTGGAAATGTCAAAAGGAGGCAGATGAAGTGAAAGTCCTCCACCAGAACTGGATGGGTTTCAAGCCGCTAATGTGGTGCCACCACTCTTCCCTGCCCCTCTCCAGTCTTTTCCCATGGAACCCTTGTCCCTAAATGGGAGGGCTGCAGCTCAGTGGTAGTGTGTCTCAGTGGCAGAGCATCTGCTTGGCATGCAGAAGGTCCCAGGTTCAATCCCCAGCATCTCCAGTTTAAAAAGGACCAGGCAGGAGGTGATGGGAAAGACCTCCACCTGAGACTCTGGAGAGCTGTAAAGAGGGGCTGTGTCTCAGTGGCAGAGCATCTGCTTGGCATGCAGAAGGTCCCTGGCATCTCCAGTTAAAGGAACTGGCAGTAGGTGATGTGAAAAACCCCTGCCTGAGACCTTGGAGAGCCGCTGCCAGTCTGAGTAGACAATACTGACTTTTATGGACCAATGGTCTAATTCAGGATAAGGTAGCTTCATTTAGGGAGGGCCCATGGGTCATTCATGTCCATCTGCTTTGCGCGCAGAAGGTCCCAGGTCCCAAGTATCTCCAGTTAACAGGATCAGCTAGGAGGTGCTGTGAAAGACCTCTTCCTGAGACCCTAAAGAGCTGCTACCAATCTGAGTAGACAGTACTGGCCTTGATGAACCAATGGTCTGATTCAGTATAAGGCATCTTTATGTGTTCATGTATTATAAGGGAGGGGCCATGGCTCAGTGGTAGAGCATCTGCTTGGCATGCAGAAGGTCCCAGGTTCAGTCCCTGGCATCTCCAGTTAAAAAGGATCAGGTAGTAGGTGATGTGAAAGACCTCTTTCTGAGATCCTGGACAGCCTCTGCTAGTCTGTGTAGACAAAACTGGCCTTAATGAACCAATAGTCTGATTCAGTATAAGGCAGCTTTATGTGTGTTCATGTTTGCGTTCAAGTGACACTGTCCAAGAACACGCAACAACGTAAGCAGGTATCCATCGTTTTTCCCCTGCCTTGCCAATCTTTCTCTTTTTCAACTTCAGGGAAGCAGTCAGGAACAGGCCCCCAGGCCCCCATTCAATTCTGTGGTCCAGCCCTCACTGTGCTCTTCCACAGCCACAAAAGCTGACTCAAATAAAAAGGCCTCACAATGGGGAAAGTCAGTTTCCAGATGTATGTGCCTGCCTGCTTCTCTCTCTCCCTGAAGCACAAAACGGCTCTGCGAACTTTATGAATTTTTGCTGTTCTCTCCCAAACAGCAAGGTGAGGTGTTTAAGCTGGGGGGGGGGCACCAGAGGGGGAGACAGACAACAAGAACTCTGTTCCACCAAACCTTCTTCCTGTTCTCAAAAAGCCTTCTTAGAATTTACAAGCAAGAACACCATGTGCTGCTGTGCCATTATCAATGGCCACATTTTGTCTGGTTTCACACTGCCGTGCCACTAGCCCAATCCCTGCCCAGTTCCCAAGCCTCCCCAATCCGATTGTGTAATGCATGACATGATGTCATGGCATCCCACACTACTCTGCCCCTGCAAGCGGCAGCAAAATGGTGGATGCAGGCATGGCATATCCTGCATTCCTTTGACTACCTTATGGAATGGCCTGGGGAACTATTCAAGAGAGCTTTTTGCACACACAGAAGAAGAAGAGATTGGATTTATACCCCACCCTTCACTTGGAGTCTCAGAGCGGTTTACAAACTCCTTTCCCTTCCCCTCCCCACAACAGACACCCTGTGAGGTAGGTGGGGCTGAGAGAGCTCTGACAGAAGCTGCTCTTTTTCAAAAGCACCTCTGACAGAACTATGGCTTGCCCAAGGTCATCCAGCAGCTGTGAGTGGAGGAGTGGGGAATCAAACCCGGTTCACCCAGATTAGAGTCTGTGCACTCAACCACTACACACCAAACTGGCACATAAGTAAAACTTCACTGTAATGAAATGGCCTGCACTACTGTAATGTTGCCTGGTGCCTAAGTCTGCTCCAGACTAGGTAGTCTCTGTACCTCTTGAATATATTATGTTTAAAAGCTCATGCTTTGTTCCGGCTCTGTTTGAGATTTCTGTTTGTTTTCGGGTTTCTTTTTGTTGTTGTTGTTTGTTTTCAGGTTTCTGTAGACAGACCCTATTGTGCTGCTCATGGGATGTCGCCTCCTATTGATTGTACTTGACTGTTGATTGTACTTGATGGCACCTGGTATTTTTGGCCACTGTGTGACAGCGTGTTGGTCTAGATGGGCCATTGGCCTAATCCAGCATTGGCTTCTCTTATGTTCTTATGACTTACACTATGTAATTCTCCTTGAGTCTCAGGGAGGAAGGCGGACTGTAAATAACTGAAATAAATATTACTGGAGAGCCACAGCTAAGCAGAGCCATAGGATTGCCAGCTCCAGGTTGGGAAATACCTGGAGATTTTAGGGGTGGACCCTGGAGTGGGCAGGGCTTGGGGAGGGACCTCAGCAGGGTACAGTGCCCTGGAGCCCACCCTCCAAAGCAGCCATTTTCTCCAGGGGGACTGATCTCTGCCAGCTGGAGATCAGTTGTAAAAGTGAGAGATCTCCAGGCACAATGGAGGCTGGGAATCCTAAGCAGGCATGTCATTTCTTCTTCTCCTCCTCCTCCTCCTCCCCTGCTCAATGCATAGTCGGGAACAATGTTCCCTCTAAGCTGAGTTAGTGTGAGCTAGTTCACAGTTTATTAGCCTCCGGCTCACACCTTTTTGTCTCAGCTCAAGGAGGATGGCTCCAGAGCAAACTCATTTATGCAGTACTCAAATCACTTGCTTACAACCTTCATGCCAGTAGCTCACAAAGTAGAATTTTTGCTCACAGGACTCCACAGCTAAGGGAGCATTGGTTGGGAACTCTGTGAAGATCCCAAAAAATGCACAGTGACCCTAGAAGAGAGCTATGAAGGGAAAGAATTGAAACCCCCACTGCAAACTCACTGGCCAACAGACTGGGAATGACTGAAGATTCACAAAGGATCCAAGGAAGTCTGGCATCCACCACAAGATCTGGGGCAACAGGTTGGGCTGAGCTGACGTTGGATCCTCCACACGTGTGATTATGGAAATCCACCCTTCCTCCTGCGACTCCTCAATGGAGGAACTTCCCCTACCTCAAATTACAGTCCCTTTTAGTTAGGAACTGAACCCCAGCTGCTTGGGGGACCTGGTTAACCTCCATTGTGGCCGGCACTGCAGCCAACTCTATTTGACGTGTCTCCCTCCTTTCTTTCACCACAAATTTCAAGGCGGCAGAAAGAAGAAGAAGAAGAGATTGGATTTATACCCCGCCCTTCACTTGGAGTCTCAGAGCGGCTTACAAACTCCTTTCCCTTCCCCTTCCCCCAACAGACACCCTGTGAGGTAGGCGGGGCTGAGAGAACTTTCAGGAAGAGCTGTGCCAGAGTTTGTGACTGACCCAAGGTCACATCAGGAGGTGCAAATGGAGGAGTGGGGAATCAAACCCGGTTCTCCCAGATTAGAGTCCGCACACTTAAGCACTATGCCAAACTGGCTCTCTGGAGGTTTCCCCACCAGACCTGCTTCCACAGAGTGGCAGCATCGAGTGCCTGCAGTCCACGGTGAAGGCTGGAGTGGGGAATTCAGTGTAGGGAGAAGACAGAGCACACATTTTCAAGGACTGCTTCTAAATGGTGAACTACACCAAAGGGGAAGACAGTGGTCCTTTCTGCATTTGCCTGCCACTCCGGATTTTCTCAGTGTTCAAGCTGAGGCAATTTAAGTCCATGGCAAAACAGCATCCAAATAACCCGGGGCAACAGCAGGCTGAAACTGGGCTGACTGCTGAAGGGAGGTAATGTAATGCAGAATTGGGGGGGGGAACCAGAATAAAAAGAAGATTGAACTCGATTTTAGTGTAGAATGGAAAAAAAACCTGGATTAAAAAGAAGGTTTAATTCGATTTTAGCACAGAATTGCTTGGAGGACACCGCGGTGAACATGGATTAAAAGAAGAGTGCAGAAAGCATCAGTACGATGTTGCAGGGACCAGTGTAACCTGCACATTGCAGCAGCCATTCAGGTATCTCTGACTCTGTCTCTGAATGTCTCTGAAAATGTCTCTGAATGACTGGATCCAGCTCTCTGGAATAGACTCCCTGAAGTGATGGAGACCTTCAGGAGGTGCTGCATGGTCTGGCTGTTTGCCAAGGCTTTCAAGGGAGTCTAAATTGGCAGGCGTCTTTTAAGGGGGAAAGGGGGAAGAGATTTGGGGTTTGCTATTTCATTTTTAACTATTCTTGTAAACCACCTTGAACCCCAAGGAAAAACGGGACACAAATGTTTTAATAAAGAAGGAAATAAATAAGCCAAGCCCTTGGCGTTCACACACCCTGGCATTGGTATTACTCTTAGGATGAAGCAAAGAAGTTGTATGCTCAGACTGGAAATCAATGACACAAGGATGAAAAACAAACACAGGCAATCTGGGAGTAGAAGCCAAGGGATTTTACCAGGGAAATCCAGTCCAGACCTGTCCAACTGAGATGTAGGCCCTCTTTTTTTAAATGGGGAAGATGAAGCAAAAATTCTCCTACACTGCGAGTTCCTTGGAGCAGGGACCTATGCTCCCTCTAAGCAGTGGAGTCTTGTGAGCAAAAATTCTACTTTGTGAGCTACTGGCATTAAAGTTGTGAGCGAGCGATTTGGCTACTGCATAGATTAGTTTGCTCTGGAACCATCCTTCCTGAGCTAGGACAAAAATGTGTGAGCTAGAGGCTAAAAAACTGTAAGCTAGCTCACGCTAACTCACCTTAGAGGGAACACTGGCAGGGACCCAACTGCTTTGCCAAAAATATGTTGGTTAGCTCTGCCATGTTAGCACACAGGCCACGCAGAATCAATATGCCTCTGTTCAAAAGCAGGGAAGGGGTCTTGTTGGTCACGCCTCTGGCGAGAATGGTGAACTTCACAAGTCACCTGGGGCTCAAGGGCTGAACACAGAATAGAGTCCATGTGCCCAGCCCTACCTTCCCAGTGAGAGGGGAAAGGGTGGGGGAAGGCAGATGAAATTTAAAGAGATTCAAAGACAGCTTGCTTCTTCCTTCTGTATCTCTTGCAAACAGGCCCATAGTCAGAGGCTGAAATAAAGCCTCAGTGTCCTCCCACAGAAAATTCCCTTCATTTGTGTACATTACAATCTGTTTTATTGCCTCCAGGTGAAAGCTTCCTTGGCTCTGTTACATGTTAAGAGGTTGACACTGCAATTTCCTGCCACCTGCATATTCCCTTTCTTGCAATATGCTGGAAGGTTTTCCAGCTCTGATCTGGGGTATCCTGGACTTCCTCAAGGAGAAGATCCGCTATAGCATCCCTAACAGACTGCTTGCCCACGCCACAACCGATCAAAGAAAGGCCACAAAAGAGATCTGGATGTGTTCCAACCAGCATTCTAGTTTTGCACAAGAACCAGTGATCTTGAGGGTCTTCTTATGAACAAGCCCCACAAATCTTTGCTATTTGCAGATGGAATGAGTCCTCCGTGGACCACGAGGAAAGAGTTTGGACTGCCTGCAATGGAGGTTTTCAGGAATCTGTACATCATAGTGAACACCTCTTTCATTCTCACATACTGTGGAAATGGAGCTGAACTAGGATACTGCATGGAGGAAGAGAGGGCAGACTGAAACCGTATTCTGCATTTCAACTGGAAATTATTTTGGAGGGGGAATAAGTTACCAGTGTTTCCTGGAAGTCAGATTTGTCATTAATGTCTTCCACTTTGTAGGATCCAGAGAGACTCAGGTAGTGGTAATAGTCCATGCTGGTGATACCCAGACTTGTCTTCTGCTCCCTAGAGGCACCTTCAATCAGCTGCAGAATGAAAAAGCAGAAACTTAATTGTAGCTCAGCTTTGATCAGTCACGGGTGGCGCAGCACATGGCCAAGGGGAAAGGAGACCCAGCCTGTGGTTCCGGTCCCAGCTTGGCCACGATCCACTCCTGGCCAACTTTCACTGAAATGGAATGGGAGCAGCTTCATTGCATTCATCTCAAGGGTGCTGATACAGGAAGACTTCTGGTGGATCGTGCCCATCATTTCCCTGAGAAACCCTGACCCTACAAAACAACAGTGCTACAGACTGGCAGCTTTTTCTTTTTTTCTTTTTAAAGCAAATAAAAATAAAGAACTGACCTGATAAAAAATGTGGAAGCTGCGCTCTCCAGGATTTCTCATGACTACCCGTGACTTCTCCAGCAGGAAGTTGGAAATCTTCCCCCCATCTGGTTCCCCTCCTGGGCTGAATTGGATTTCAAAGTATTTCCCCTGAAACAAATAGAGATGTGAACTGTAGTCAGTGGATTAAGTAAATATTAACTCCAATGCAAAACCTCATTGGCTGTCCTTTGGGCCATGAGGTTCCAGCTGGATTGTCAAATGACAACATCTTTAGCATAACGTCCATTTCTGTAATCTAGGGCTAGAGATGAATTCCCTTTTTTGTCAAGGGCAAAAGGATAGAGCTATTGCCTGTCCCAAAGTTTGTGATAATGGGACAGAAACGAAAAGGAATATCCAAACTACTGTAGATAGCAATGTCACATCCTCAACTGAATGGCTCCCTGTACCAGAACAAGGAGGAACTAGAAAAGATCCTTAAGTGAAAGGATGTGTCGCTGAAGATCAAGATGATTCATGCCAAAGTATTCCCCGTTACTGTGGATGGGTGTGAAAGCTGGACAACGAAGGAACAACAGGAAGAAAGCAGAGTCATTTGAAATGTGGCATTGGAGGAGAGCTTTATGGATACCATGGACTGCCAAAAAGACAAACAAGGGGGTTCTAGATCGAATTAAGCCCGAACACTCTCCAGAAGCTAAAATTACTAAACTGAGGCTACCATACTCTGGTCACATTATGAGAAGACAAAAGTCACAGAAAAAGACAATCATGCCAGGAAAAGTTGACAGCAGCAAGAAAAGAAGAAGACCCAACAGGAGATGGATGAACTCAATCAAGGAAGCTACGGCCCTCAGTTGGCAAGGTCTGAGCAATGAGAGGAGCTTTGGGAGGTCATGAATTCATAGACTTGCCATAAATCAGAAGTGACTTGCGGGCTCTTAACGCACATACAGAGAATAAAGGGTCAGTCACTTGTATGTTCCTCAGCCTTTTGCTAGAATGCAGGAGGTTCTTCAGCACTGTCCTCACAATTATCCTCAAAACACACACACACACAGGCTGTATGTCCTTCTTGTTCAGACTCAATATGTGGTTGCTGCTATCCTTTGTTTCAGGATTGTCAGCAGTCCAACTGAGTCAGCATATTTAGCCCACATAAGGAGGAAGTGTCTTATTCTATCCGTCCTCAAACATTTGCGATGGTGGCGCAAGTTGCTGAAAAAGAAGGACTTACAAATCGGCTGGAGTTGTTGTTCCGAACCGTCTTGGCATTCCCAAAGGCCTCCAAAAGCGGGTTAGACTGCAGAATAATGTCCTTGATGTGCTGGAAGAAATGTTAAACAAAGATTAATTTGAAATATGCCCATGCTGCCTGATAATTTAGTCCCGGAGGCAGTTTACAAAAATTTAATAAAAATACTCCAAACACAGGCAGTCAAGATAATCACTAGACAAAATTACAACAAACTCAGCTATGCAGTGGCGGCAGCAGAAATAGTCAAAACGGGCAGCAAAACCAGGTGGGGGGGAGACACACATTTTCACTGAGTGCCTAAGCCACGAGCCAGAGGCAGAATTCCACTGGTGAGGACCACCAATGGGAAGGCCCTGTCTCTGGTGGCTGTAATTGGTACAAAGTAAATGCATGTGGCTGCGGTGGCTCAAGTGGTTAAGACGCTGAGCTGCAGACCGGAAAGTTGGTAGTTCAGCAGTTTGAGACCCAAGTGCCGTGTGATAGAGTGAGCTCCCGTCTCTGGCCCCAGCTCCTGCCAACCTAACAGTTTGAAAACAAGAAACTGCAATTAGATAAATAGGTACCGCTTCGTTGGGAAAGTAACAGCGTTCTGTGTGCCTCAGTGTCTAGTCATGCTGGCCACATGATCATGGAGAAGACTTTGGACAGTGCTGGTTCTTCAGCTTGGAAATGAAGATAAGCACCGCATCCCTAGAGTCAGATTTGACTGGCTTTCAAGCAAGGGAAACTTTTACCTAAATGCATGTGTAGGAAGACTTTCTTTAAGAAGCCTGTCCAAAGGTTCACAGATAAATGGCTATTCTTGGCTAGCTGGACCTTTCCATTTGTTTTGGCAAGGTTGCTGATTTTAAAAAGGAACCAGTGGCCCAGAGAATATATCTGAGAAGGGGAGAGGCTATGGCTCAGTGGTTAGGCATCTGCTTGGCACACAGAAGGTCCCAGGTTCAATCCCCGGCATCTTCAGTTAAAAAGGACCACCAGGCAGTAGATGATGGGAAAGACCTCCACCCGAGACCCTGGAAAATTGCTGCCACTCTGGGTAGACAGTACTGACCTGGATGGACCAATGGTCTTCTGCTTGGTATGCAGAAAGTCTCGGGTTCAATCCCCAACATCTCCACTTAACAAGGACCAAGCAGAAGGTGATATGAAAGACAGCCACCTGGGACCCTGGAGAGCCACTGCCACTCTGAGTAGACAATCCTGACCTTGGTGGACTGAATCATGTGTGTTCAAGTTTCAGAGGAAAAAATGAAAGCTTGTCTGCCCCACTGTTTTGATTATTCTGTTGTATCTTGGGTGGGGGACAGACATCAAACAAATCACAGATCTCTCATGTGTAGGTCAGCCCTTCAAACACTTGGAACTTTGAATGGTTAAATAGGACTCTTATGGAAGCTGAAGGAGGAATCACTTGCAAACACATGCACATACACACTGCCGCAGCAATCACGGACACCCATACCAATTTCACCACTTATTTCTCTGTGGGTGTGGCTTCTGCAGTAATAGCTAGAATTTGCACAAAATAACTGGTGGTTGTGGTTTTTTAAGCACATGAGTAAAGCCCTTCCAGAAATTTTAAAAAGGACACACTTCCATTTCTTTGTTACTCCTCTGGCTACCAGTGCAGAGGAAGACCAGTAGACTGTTATCACCGCCGACCACGGCACAGGCACGAGGGATATAATTGATGCAAGTTCCGTAAACCAAATAAATTATAGGGAGCAGCGGGGTAACTAAAAGCAGTTGCCCGGTAGAAGGAACTTTTGGTCTCTGCACACCCAAGATGAGGAAGGTGATCCTTCATCCTGTTCGATGAACAAGGAAGTGATGTTGCCCTGAATTAACCAGGGGCTCTGCCTTTTAATAGTCCACCCACTTCAGGCTCTGGTTATCCTCTAAGCCAAGGGTGTCAAACATGAGGTCCGGGGGCCGGATCAGGCCCCTAGAGGGCTTCTATCAGGCCCACAGTGGAACTGGCGGTCTTCTGCTGCTTCTTCCAGTTCTGCTGCTCCTGCGTCATTGTAGGTTTGCAGCTTACAGATACACACCTGAACAGCATACTCAGGATTGCAACAGCACCGACATTTTGATGCAACAATTCAGAGCAACAGTGAATGGACACTGTTAAGTAAACAAAATATTGCAAGAGTGCTGATGTTTTAAGCATGTTTTTATTTTAAGTATTAAAAAAACCATCCTTCTGTTTGTATCCTTTATAAAGTTTATACCACCGCTACCTGGAATTATATTTTATGACACACATGGCCAGGCCCAACAAGGTCTCATTTCTGTTAGATCCAGCCCTCATAACAAATGCGTTCGACACCCCTGCTCTAAGCATTTGAACCAGTGACATAAAACGGACCATCGTCTGGGAAGAGCCAGTAGGACAAACAGCCACAAATCTTGCGTTTGGTGTACAGATGGTAATTTTTGTCCCAATACTCTCCTCCATGACCACCCACTTCCCAGTTTCAGCTCACCTGCACTTTGGGGCCTCCTCCTGATATTTTGGAGATGTAACTCATAATGTATTTGGCAGCCACCGTCTTCCCAGCACCACTTTCCCCACTAGGAAATAAAAACAGACACATTTGAAGATGTTTTAAGGACCCAAAGATGATCCAGTCGATCAACCTCACTGTACTGGTCTTTTTGCTGCACAGCTGCAGAAGGTGCCACCTCTAAAAAGGACCTGCCTCCCTTTTGAGTTGCAGTTAGGGTTGTCAGAAACCAAACAGTAAGGGTCAGGCATTACAATATTTATGACCAGCAGTAATTGGATCCGAAGACTGTCCTTGATGACTTGCAAAGGTTGCCAACCTCCAGGTGGGACCTGGGTGCCTCCCAGAATTACAACTGATCCCCAGATGACGTAAATCAATTCCCCTGGAGAAAATGGCTGCTTTGGAGGATGAAATCTAAGGCATCACATCCCTGGGCTCTGAGAGCCAGTCTGCTGTTGTGGTTCAAAGTGGTGGACACTAATCTGGGAGAACCGGGTTTGATTCCCCACTTCTCTACATGCAGCCAGCTGGGTGACCTTGGGTCAGTCACAGTTCTCTCTGAGCTGTTCTTGCAAGAGCAGTTCTCTCCGAATTCTCTCAGCCCCACCTACCTCACAGGGTGTCTGTTGTGGGGAGGGGAAGGGAAGGAGAATGTAAGCCATTCTGAGACTCCAAGTGAAGGGGGGGTATAAATCCAACTCTTCTTCCCTTCTCCAAAACTCCAGGAATTTCCCAACCCAGAGCTGGCACCTCTACCAGCTCAGCCTCTCCTGGGTGGGCTCTGCTCAAAGGCACTGCCCTCCCCTCTCTGGGGAATGGCGGCCATCCCAGCAAAAGCCTTCCCTTAAAGTGGTTTGCCGCCAGTCTCTCCGTTGTTTATTGCTTTTCCTATAAGTCAGAAGCAAATTGCACTTTCTCCTAACTTTGTCTCTCCTTCGAGAGGGATCTCCCATAAAAAGCAATCTACCAAAAACGTATGCACTGTAAATTTAGAAGAAGCATAATGACTTAATGCCACTGAAGAAAAGAGAGAATGCTACATGTTCCCTCTCCATTTCAGCAAGTTCTATTTTTAACTGTAATAAAACGTCCCCATATACAGATATAAATACCGGCATTGTTTATTGCGCTTTCTATACAACAAAAAGGGAAAAGGTGGAGGCTGCCAGAGGTGTGAGAGGGAAGAGATGTTTGTAGAACTCAACGGCCACAAGGTTTCAAAAAGAATGCTTGTTTGGGGCCAAAGGAGACAATATTTCTTTTAAAATATTTATTGGGGGGGGGGGTCTAAAAAGAACACAGAGGCTGCAGTCACACACACTAAATAATCCACTTTCAGTGCACTTTCCAACTGGATTTTACGGTGTGAACTGGCAAAATCTAGTTGGAAAGTGCATTGAAAGTGGATTATTTAGTGTGTGTGATTGCAGCCAGAGTGTGTGGTGTCATGGTTAGAGGGTCAGGTTATCCTGGAGGCCCAGGTTCAAATCCCCAGTCGTACCATGGAATCTCAGTGGGTGATCTTGGGTCAGTCAGACACTCTCGGCCTAACTTACCTCACAGGGTTGTTGTTGAGAGGATAAAATGGAGGAGAAGAGGAGGATGTAACTCACTGTGGGTCCCCCACACTAGGGCCAGGGCCTTCTCAGTGGTGGCTCCATACTGGTGGAATGAGCTCCTGGAAGACATCAGGGCCCTGCATGACCTTTTACAGTTCCGCAGGGCCTATAAAACGGAGCTCTTCCACCAGGCCTTTGATTAGGAGCCGCTACTAACAACATTGAACTGAGATAAGGCCCTTCATGCCAACTGCATCTGCCTGCGATGTCAACAGTAACATCCTTTGGCCATACTTCCTGCTACATCTGCAACATCAGGGCCAAGAGTTACCAACACTAGCACTTTACTTGCACTTATTTGTGAATTGTATCTGTAAAGTATATGAATTTTATAAGGTGTTTCTATGTAAGGAATTTGTGTTTTATTGTATTTTAATCTTTTAAATGTGAGCTGCCCTGAGACTGCTCTGGCAGGAAGGGCGGGATACAAATTGAAATAAATAAATGAATAAATAAGAAAGGCAGGTGTGTAAATGAAGTAAAATGAAATCAAAATATATAGAATAACAACTCCAGAAGGATAGCAGAGTAAGTCCGCTGCGGGGCAGCCATTAGGGAGGGCTGGCCTGCAACCCGCTTTCAGAAGCTTTGCAACTTACTTTTGGGTCCCGACCCACAGGTTGGGAAACACTGGTCTCGTCCACGAAAGCACAGGCCAGAATAAAGCTGTGTGAGTCTTCATTATATAGGATGCATATACTGCCACCCACACAGGAAGCGGCTCACCGGTCAGAAGGCTAACATTTTCACTGGCGCTCTCCAATTACAACGCCCACCCCAGCCACATCCAAACAGATTCTAATTATCGGGACAGTCTCCTAACATTGCTGTCTTCTACCTTTACGAAATCCTGTGCCCAAGAGAAGAAGAAGAAGAGGAGGAGGAGGAGGAAGAGATTGGATTTATACCCCGCCCTTCACTTGGAGTCTCAGAGCGGCTTACAAACTCCTTTCCCTTCCCCTCCCCACAACAGACACCCTGTGAGGTCGGTGGGGCTGAGAGAGCTCTGACAGAAACTGCTCTTTTTCAAGAACAGCTCTGACAGAACTATGGCTTGCCCAAGGTCACCCAGCAGCTGTGAGTGGAGGAGTGGGGAATCAAACCCGGTTCTCCCAGATTAGAGTCTGCGCACTTAACCACTATACCAAACTGGCTCTCCAAACAACTGTAAGGCTGAACCAAACGCAAAGTGTTTTAAGACCTCTTCGACCAAGCTACTGTTCCAGCGGCTTTAAATAACCCTCCTTTAACTAGCTTCAATTACACAACCTGTACTGCAGGTCAAACTCTTAAAGCAGTTTTAAATTTATTTACACCTTTCCCATCAAGGGGGACCCAAGGTGGCTTATCTCATTCTCCTCCATTTTGCATTCACGACAGCCCTGTGAGGTCGGTTAGGTTGAGAGAGTGTGATGGGACCATGGTCACCCAGTAACCTGCCGTGGCAGAGTGGGGATTTGAACCTGGTTCTCCAGATCCTAGTCCACAATCTTAAACCACTATGCCACGTTAGCTCTACTATTAGTCTCCAAGTCCTCCTTACACCTAGGAGCTTGGCAAAGTCGTCTCAAGTGGTTCTCAGTTCCCAGAGAGATAGATTGGAAAGAGTGCTATCTCTGTTGCCTTTCTGGCTCTCATTAGGGTTGCCAAACCTCCAAGTGGTGGCTGGAGTTCTCCTGGAATTACAACTGTCCTCCAGGCAACAGAGATCAGTTCACTCAGAGAAAACAGACACTTTGGAAGGTGGACTCCGTGGCATTACAACCCATGGAAGTCCCTCCCCTCCCAAACCCTCATCCTTCCCAGTCTCTACCCCCCAAAACTCCACCTGTTTCCCAACGTGGAGCTGGCAACCCTAACTCTCATATAGACCATGCCATTTAAAAGCTTCCTCCCACATTTTGACTGTCAGGACAGCCCACGTGTAAAGCATCCCTGATCTGGGGCTCCAAATCTCACCCCATCCGAAACTCATTTGCTGGTTCTCTTTGCTTCCCATCTGTAATATGAGGCCTACCCTGCACAGCTGTTGTGAGGTTTACTAAAATAAGCCACACAAACACTCATTGAAATAGCATTCAGCATCCTTTACATGCTGCCGTGCCATCCAAACGAAGGCACTTTGCAGGGCGGAAGACTGATCCCTGCCCTAAGGAACTTATAATCTAAAATTTGAGACAAGGGAAGCAGTGAACCAGGGGAAGGATGTGTGCTCATCCCAATTGTACATGCTTTGGCTTAGTTTCAGTAAGGGACGGAAGCTTTGTGTCAAAGGCTTCTCAGAAAAGGAGGGGTATGGTATGGGACTGGTATGGGAATACACCAAATCAACTCGCACACATGAGAAGAAATTCCAGGATTTTAAACCTGCCTTCTGAAAGCCAAAGCAATCGATACAACCGTTAGTAGATGGAACTTTGCATCATTAGTGCACTGGCAGAACTGAAAAGCTTTTGGTAAAAACTGCCTGCAATTGCCCTCTGACAGAAAGGGGGAGATGAAACACATCTGCCTTTTCCAGCCACATCTTTCTCCAAATGCAGCCTGAAAATGTCCCATCGAGCGCGGCATCGCAGTGTGGAGGAAACAAAGATGCCCACCGAGGACAGAATCATCCAGTCCTCAAACGGTTAAGCCTGAGCGACTGAGTCAGCGTTTGGCAAATCTGGTCGACTCAGCAGAGCCAGACGATAAATCACAAACCCCGTGTATCAGGATGATTAAAATGAAATGGGAAGTCAAGAGAGCATTCGATGCCCACACAAGTAGCCTTTTGGCAGCAGTGGACGCACAATCCGTCAAGCCCCATTGCCATGCAGCCAAGCACCGGGATGCAGCGTCCGCAGGCTTCCCTGTACCAGTCCCATTGGAGTAAACAGCCATGTGTGCGTGTGGACTTTATTCTCAGAAGGGTGAATGGGTGAAGGAGACAAGCTCTCTGCACACCTGATGCCTACCTCCCTGTAACCTTTCCTTCCAAGTGACCTAGTCCCAGCCAATTTAATGCTGAAACACAGTTTATCACACACCCCTCTCTGCATAGCCAATTGAATGCCAAAACACAGTTTATCTCACACTCCTCTCTGCATCTTCCTCTTGGTATAAAGAGCAAAGCCCCACCTGTAGCTGTTATTGCACTTACCCATCAGAAAAAAAATTTCCTTGAAATTAATTTAAATTTTTTTAACGCACACTATTTGTTTGCAAGCTTTCCAAAAGTCTGCCTTAAAACACAAGAGGCTGCTTTATCCTGAACCAGACCATCGGTCTACCAAGGTCAATATTGTCTACTCAGACTGGCAGCAGCTCTCCAGGGTTTCTCCGGTGGAGATGGCTCACACAGCACCTATTACCTAATCCTGTCAACTTTGTATGCCAGGGACTGGACCTGGGACCTGTGTGTCAAGCAGGCACTCTGCCACTGAGCTATGGCCCCCCTCCTTAAAACGAAGTGCTATATCACAGGTTGATTAGATCTGCTCACAGAGAAAGGCTTCTGTGGCACTATGAGTTGGGAGGTTTCAATTCTTTGGAAAGGATTTCCTGACAGTTAGAATGGTGCCTCAGTGGAACAGACTTCCTCAGGAGGTGGTGTGGCCTCTCCTTCTTTGGAGGTTTTCAAACAGAGGCTAGATGGCCATCTGACAGCAATGCTGATTCTGTGAACTTGGGCAGATCATGAGAATGGAAGGCAAGAAGGGTTGAATCAATGCTTAGTTCTTGTGGCCCTTTCTTGCATGCCCAGGAAATGCTGATCACCACTTTGGGGTCAGGAAGCAATTTTCTCGGCATTTGGCTGGGGATCTGGAGGGTTGCCCTCCGATCTTAGGCATAGAGCAGGGGTCACTGGGGGTGTAGAGTGGGAAGCATTTGTGAATTTCCTGCATTATGTAGGGGGTTGGACTAGATAACCCTGGAGGTCCCTTCCAACTTTATAATTCTATGATATATCACGCTGTCTTCGGTAGCCTGGTACTTAGAGCAACTATTGGACTGCAACATTCACCAAAGTC
Organism: Gekko gecko; assembly: GCA_029375565.1. Lineage (NCBI taxonomy): Eukaryota > Metazoa > Chordata > Lepidosauria > Squamata > Gekkonidae > Gekko > Gekko gecko. Next base: position 19,029,769 of record JAPDNY010000017.1, read on the forward strand.
TGGGGAAGGGATGGTCAATTTGAGCCCATACTGATATAGACAGATACAGAAAGTCAGGGGAAAAAAACTAGGGTTCAATTGAGGCCAGTTATAGAAGCCACAGGGGACCCATGATGGAGCTCTTTAGGAAGTAGGATCAGTGGTCAGGCTTCCGGCTTCAGGAGAACACTGGCTTCCACTCAGTCGTGCTTGTAGATTTGCAAGTGACACACTGGCAACAATGGCAACAACTCCCTCAGCACTTTCTCGGACCATAAGCAACCACCTCCTAAAAACTTCTTTCCCCCCAGGAAAGTGGGGTGAGCCCTTTGGTAACCCAATGCACCCCAAACCACTCTGTGCATCAGAGTCCATTTTCATACCATCAATCCCGTGGGACATTTTAACTTCCAATAAAAGTTATCTTCAAGATGCGAATGCAAACAAAGCTCATCCAGGGTGAATGTGTTCATCAAAACATTACAGTAAAGAGACATTTTCTGGGCAGCAGCACACAAAACACAACACAACACAAAGAGCTGAATTTCTAATGTCACTATTTCTCCACTTGGTCCCTCGCCACAGGCAGGCAGAATTCCTGTAAACCCTGCAGCGTGTGTTTATTTTTAAGCTTCAGAAACCCAAAATAGAAGGCAAAAAGCCACAATGATGATCCGTTGGGAAGAAAACAAGCCTGGCTGCTGACACACGGGAAATGCGGAGCAAGAACAAGAGCGCACAGCAGGGGAAGAGCCCCAGACACTGCCCCAAACAGAGATCAGGAGAAGAAATTCGGGGAAGGTCAGAGAAGCGGTCACCGGTGGCTCAAGAGAGAAGGGCAATAGGACTTGGATGGCAGCTTTCCAAAATCCAGGTGATCTCTGGCAAAGAAGCTCACGTCATTTGTTTGCAAGCAATTGCTGAAAACTACAGGCACCCACATCTGCCTCTTAGGAGAGAAGTTCAGCCACCAGGTGTGCAAATACTCATGCACTTTAGGTAGCAACTGTACTATTGTGCACAGATTCAACTCCAGCCAAGGGCACCGAGGGTTGCCAGCTCTGGGTTGGGAAATTTCTGGAGATTTGGGGGTGGGGCCTAGGTAGATTGGGGTTTGGGGAGAGGTTTCAGCGGGGTACAATGCCACGGAGCCTGCCATACAAAGGAGCCATTTTCTCCAGGGGAAACTGATCTCATTTACCTGGAGACCAGTGGTAGTTCCAGGAAACCTCCAGCCAGAAGCTGGAGACTGGGAGTCCAACTTCTCCAGCTTCCATTTTTCATCCACTGGACCACCTGCTGGAAATCTGGCACCACCCTGTCCAGTTCAGCGGAGGACTTCCCCCAGGTGGGATTTATGTAGAAAGTGATGCTGCCTCCTAACACTGGGATTCCGAGGTTCACGGACCCTAAATGCAGAGGCTCCTGTTAGGAGTTTTGTATAGTGGTTAAGAGCGGTGGACTCTAATCTGGAGAATGGGGTTTGATTCCCCACTTCTCCACATGCAGTCAGCTGGATGACCTTGGGTCAGTCACAGTTCTCTCAAGAGCAGTTCTCTCAGAAGCAGTCCTCAAAAGAGCTCTCTCAGCCCCACCTACCTCACAGGGTGTCTGTTGTGGGGAGCGGAAGGGAAAGGGATTGTAAGCCACTCTGAGACTCCGAGTGAAGGGCAGGGTATAAATCCAATCTCCTCCTCCTCTTGTAGCCATTGGTGGGCCTGCCCTCCAGGAACCTGTCTAACACCATCTATGGTTGTGGCCATCACGACAGCCACTGGCAGCAAATCCCACAATTTGAGTTGAGTGAAAAAGTCCATCCTTTTGTCCGTTCTGAATCTGTTGCCCCTCAGCTTCATTGGGCACCCTCAAGTTCATTGGGCACCCTCAAGAAAAAACTCCATCTCTCCACTTTCTCCATGCCCTGCATCATTTTATAAACTTCTGTCATGTCCCCCCCACTTCATCTTCTAAGCTGATAAATCCCAGACTCTTCAGCCTTCCCACTCAGGAAAGATTCTCCAACTCCTTAATCATCTTGGTTGCCCTCTTCTGTACTTTTCTCAGCTCTGCCATCTCCTTTTTGAGATACAGTGACCAGAATGGCGCACAGTATTCCAATTAAGGCAGCACCATAGCTTTAAACAAAGGGAACTACAATATCAGCCATTTTCTTTTCAATCCCTTCCCTAATAATTCCTAGCACAGAATCTGCCATTCCACCACTGCCACATTTTCACCAAGCCTTCCATTTCAGCTTCCAAGATCAGACCCCACCAACAAAGATTTAGAGGATATTTTTGCTCCAGTGTACATCACGTTCCACTTACTTACACTAAACTTCATTTTGTAGGAAGAAAAGAAGAGGCTATTTATCCAGGCATAGCAATGAGCTTGATGGAGAATTCTTTGTATGGAGTGGCATTCCATCGGTGAGCCTGCACAGGGTGGAGCTGTGGCTCAGTGGCAGAGCCTCTGCTTGGCATGCAGAAGGCCCCGGGTTCAATCCCTGGCATATCCAGTTAAAAGAACTAAGCAATTGATGATGGGAAAGACCTCCTGCCTGTGACCCTGGAGAACCGTGGCCAGTCTGAGTAGACAAGACTGGCATTGGTGGACCAGTGCTCTGGTTCAGTAGAAGGCAGCCTTATGTGTGTTCACGTGTCCACCTGCGTCTAAACTGGTACAGCCCAGACAAAGGAGACCCACTACAGACAGAACCAGGCCTTTCTTTGGTCCTTAAGCACTTAAAGTTCAGGGCTTGAGTAATGTAAATGCCAGTGAGGCAGAAGTGAGTGTAACTTCCTCCAGGCAGGATCCTTGCCCAGGCAATAAATGCACAACAGAGAGAGAGAGAGAGAGAGAGAGAGAAAGAGAGAACCTGACCTGATTATCACACACTGGTTCTCCCGATCAATGATCATGTTCCGGTACATGTTGTCTGCTAGAGCATAGATATGCGGTGGATTTTCATATTGAGCCTGCAAGGAGGGAAACACACAAGATATTAACAACTACATCAGCTGGATTCGAGTCCAGGAGCACTTCAGAGACCAAAAAGAGTTTTAGGGTATGGGCTTTCAAGAGTCCAAGCTCCCTTCCTCCATCGCAGCAGAACAGGAGTGGAGAGTTCAGGAGAGAGGGGTGTTGGAAAAAATGCAGAGGTACAGTGCCAAGTTCAGTCAGCTTGATTAGAGCAGAGGGGGCTGAAAATTAGCCTCTGTAGTGAGATAAAAGGGGCTGTGGTGGCTCAAGTGGTTAAGATGCTGAACTGCAGACTGGAAGGTTGGTAGTTCAGCAGTTCGAGACCTGAGTGCTGCATGATGGAGTGAGCGCCTGTCTCTGGTCCCAGCTCCTGCCAACCTAGCAGTTTGAAAGCAAGAAATTGCAAGTAAATAAATAGACCCCACTTTGGTGGGAAGGCAACAGCGTTCTATGCGCCTCAGCATTTAGTCATGCCCACCACATGACCACAGAAACATCTTTGGACAGTGCTGGCTCTTCAGCTTAGAAACAGAAATGAGTACCACATCCCTAGAGTCAGATTCGACTGGCTTTCGAGCAAGGGAAACCTTTCCCTTTATCTAGTGAGACAGAACTCCTGCATCGCTATTCAGTGACACACAGTTCAGATACCTTCCTGATCTCCTCTCCTTTAAACAAGTTAAAAACCAGCCTCTTTCCCAAAAGACTGAAAAAAGACCATCTGAGGCCAGCTAGATCAAGATGGCTTGCCGTGTTAGTCTGTCTGTAGCAGCAGAAAAGAGCAAGAGTCCAGCAGCACCTTCAAGACTAACAAAATTGGCGGCAGGAGAGGAGCTTTCAGGAGTCACTGCTCACTTCTTCAGGTATCTGAAGAATTTAGACCAAGATGAAGATAGAGATCAAGTGCAGATTAAGATGGGCCACCATGTTAGTCTGTCTGTAGCAGGAGAAAAGAGCAAGAGTCCAGTAGCACCTTAAAGACTCACAAAATTGGTGGCAGGGGAGGAGCTTTCGGAAGCCACTGCTCACTTCTGTAAGGTGGACACAAAAGAACATAAGAGAAGCCATGTTGGATCAGGCAAATGGCCCATCCAGTCCAGCACTCTGTGTCACACAGTGGCCAAAACCCAGGTGCCATCAGGAGTTCCACTGGCAGGGCCAGGACACTAGAAGCCCTCCCACTCTTGCCCCCCCAGCACCAAGAATACGGAGCATCACCATCCTGGGTGTCTGAATAAGTAAGCAGTGACTCACAAAAGCTCCTATCCTGCCACAAATTTTGTTAGTCTTTAAGGTGCTACTGGACTCTGGCTCTTTTCTAATCTTTTCTAATCTATGGCCAGGGTTGTCTTGCCAGTTTAAACTCTGGTTCCAGGTAAACTGACATTTCTCAGAGGATAGTCTCCTATTAAATACTGTCTGGGTACACTCTACTGGAACACTCCCCTGAATCCTCCAAAATTAATGGGAACATCTCCTGTCCACTTCAGTGAGTGCTGCGTACAACGACCTCTCCAGTGGCTACCACTTTGTCTCTTTTCTCGTGCCCAAAGGTGCACATGGATAGAACAGAACCTCAGCTTATCTCCACCAGTTAATGCCAGCTCTGCTCTTGGAAAATATCGAGTAAAATCTTTACGCGTGACGGCTACAGTATTGTAACCCATCTCAAACTGGCACAGATGAGAGGGATGGACATCAATGGACGAAGCTGAAATTAAATAAAAGACATAGCATGGAGAAAAATTTCTGCTTACAGCTCCTTGATACATTTCAACTTCTTTCTCTCCAAAGTAGGGCATTTGCTTGAAAGGGTTCACAGAGATCAGCACAGATCCGATGTAAGTCTGCAATCAAAAGCGTTAAGGTTCATAACACCTCAGGCTGCTATGATACCCTCCACCTTCCCCTTCCTGCTTGTATACAGGTCAGAAAAATATTTGTAACCACTTTTTCCAAGAGTTGTCCAAAGCAGCCTACATTCAAAGATGCAAAATATCATAGCAACATCAAAGGAATCTGGTGAAACTATGCAGCAAACCCCCCCCCAAAAAAAAAAAACAAAAAAAACCCCTGCCAACAGAAGATAACTCCTAGGACAGATTTTTTTAAATATCCAAAGGAAAGCAAATCAAGGAAGTAGACAAATCTTAAAGTAGCAGATTAAGATGGCTGGAAACAAACTGATCCCTACATCGTAGGGGCTCAGTTCAAGTGTCAGGATAAACTGAGATTGTGTGAAAGGCACAACACAGGTTGCTTCCCTGTCTTCACCTATCTACCTTACACTTCAGTTTGAACAAGCTCCAGTTTGCCCTAACATCGGGAGGCAGGCACTGAGGCAAACTGGACGTATTCTAATCCTCACAAACTGGGACTCTCTTAACCATAATGATTAAGTGGATCCTCCATATTCAGAGGCAGTAACCCTCTGAATGCCAGTGCTGCAGGATCAACAAGAGGAAGAGGTTTTGGCCGCCATGCATGCCCCCCACGCACTTGTAGGCCTTCCAAGAACATCTGGTTGACTACTGCACGAAACAGGTCACTGGAGTAGATGGACCACTAGTATGATCCCACATGAAAGCTGGATTAGGTGGGCCACTGGTGTGATCTAACATGGAAGCTCTAATGTCAAGAGTGATCCCCCACACCCTTTTTTCTTTGGCATGCAACCAACAAATTCTGCTAATTCTCCTCTTTTGGTCAGAGATAACAATTCAATGTTGTGCCGATTAGCATCACAACAGCAGCAAAAGTTTTGGGAAGGGCAAACTTTGCCCTAGTTAGCCAAAGCCTCCCTAGAGAATAGCTGGTTTTTTAAAAGAGCTACACCCACCATTCTGTGGCCTGAGAGAGCTTTAAGAGCGAGTGGCAATCAGGAAAATTTTATGGCACAGCCAGTGTTGGGCGGTAAACACATTCCAACATGCAAGGTCACCAAACAGAACGAGGCCACGCTGTGTTTGGCTTCCTGGTGCTGTGTGAACGACACCAGCATCAACGGCTTTTCCTATTCACCCGACACACAATCAGGACTCAGTGCTGTACACAAGAGGCCATTGTTGTGGGATAATAACGGCAAAATGATGTCATGCCAGTTAAAGATTTTCTGTATTTTTTTTTAAAGGGCAAAGCTAGCAGAACTTCCAGGCTGCGCAGACCACCGCTTCTAGATGAGTTGCCTGGCTGTGTGTGGCACCGCCCAAGGCGTCTTGGTGGTAAATCCATGGAAGCAGCTGCTTGATAAACAGAGTCTGCATTTTATGGAATGATTCGATAACCTTTGCCCATAAGGGCCCCGTTGTTAATGTTTCCCCGTGAACGGGAGAGGGGACAGCTGGATCAGTCAGTCGCCAAAGCCCGGATATTTGCAACGGACAGCTCTGTTAAAGAGCCGTGCATTTTATTTGCATGTGTTTATTTATATTCCGCTTTTCTCCCCTGTCGTGATTCAAAGTGGCTTTTAGAACATCCTTCACCCCCTCCTCCATCCTCCCACAACAGCCCTGTGAGGTAGGTCAGGCCGAGAGCTTGTGACAGGCCCAAGGTTACCTAGCAAGTTTCAATGGGAGAAGTGGGAATTCAAACCCAAGGCTGTCCAGGGTCCTAGTCCGCCCCTGAATCCACTACCCCACACTGGCTGTTTTGTGTATATGTACACACAAACACACATGCTCGCTCCCCTCTCTCTCTCTCTGGCATAGTGGTTAGGAGCGCAGACTCTAATCTGGGACAACCAGGTCTGATTCCCCACTCCTCTACATGTAGCTGCTGGCATGACCTTGGGTCAGTCATAAGTTCTCTCAGAGCTGTTCTCTCAAGGGTAGTTCTCAAAAGAGCTCTCTCAGCCCCACCTACCTCTCAAGGTGTCTGTTGTGGGGAGGGGAAAGGAAAGGAGATTATAAGCTGCTCTGAGGCTCCTTCAGGTAGTGAAGGGCAGGGGATAAATCCAGTCTCCTCCTCCTCCTCCTCTTTCTCTTTCTCCTTCTCTTTCTCTCTGTCTCGAGCCAGTCAGAGAGAGAGAGAGAGAGAGAGAGAGAGAGAGAGAGAGAGAGAGAGAGAGAGAGAGATCATGTGTGTTTGCACGCACATCTACAAAAAGCTAGGTAATTCATCACAGCAGAATTAATTTCTACGATCAGTCAAGAAAGAGGAATAGTAGAAAACATCAGAAAGTACTTTAGCAATGGAACCTATTCCAAAGCCTTGTGCCCACTGTGGGAATCCAATGGGGAAAGTTCAAGCAGTGAGCCCCCCCTCCTTCCCGTATGCCTTCACTCAGAGAATTACCTTCTTCATCTCCCCCAAACTGGGGGGAAACCTGTTCTGTGTACCTCACACTCATAAGGATGTGAAAGAGAGAGAAAAATCTAAGGTATTCACCCCTGGGCAGTCCCATTCATTTCAATGGCCCCAGGAAAACAACCGCTCAGAAAGGATACAAATATGAAGTCATCCATGTATCGCTTCTTCAGGTTCTCCACAATGGAATCTTCCGAGATCTTAGAAAGGAGCACCATATCATCCACGCCACTGTGCTTGACATTGTGGCTTTGCCAGTGGTACCGGTAATGCCCCTTGCTCCCCTGCAGGAAGAAATAACGGGTTAAAAAAGGAACTCGAAACATCGCATGAGCCACTACGGGATGAAAGCAAGGATCAACTCAGGGAGGCAGCATTCTGTTCCCATGGAGGCCTGAAGGCTCAGAAGTAAGCAAAGGGCTTGAAAAGCACTGCTCTTTTGCCCCCCAACTGTCCTCCCTGCATCAGCCGAGATGCTTGAACTGAAGCCAAAAGGCAAAGTAAACACTCTCCGCTCATACAGACAGTAGCAAAAAGGAGAAGTCATCCAACAAACCACAAACAGTGACACATTATACGCAAGCCCAGGCCACTAAGGTTAAACGGAAGCTGTAGTGCAGGGAGAGTCAAACATGCGGCCCAGGGGCCGAATCAGGCCCCGGAGGGCTTTCATCAGGCCCACAGTGGAACTGGCCATCTCCTGCTTCCAGTTCTGCTGCTGCATCATAGCTTGCTTCACCAGACTCTCTTAATCACTCAGCCATTTTATGTTTTAACCTGGGTTCTAGACTCAGAACTCCGAGCATGAGTTTTCTGTGGTGAATGTCAATAAATCAAAAGTAGGTTTGCAGCTTACAGAGCTAATGTTTTAAGCCTGTTTTTATTTTAAATTAAAAAAAATTCTTTGTGTACTTTATAAGGTTTATATCTCCGTTCCCTGGCATTAAATTTTATGACATGCATGGCCCAGCCCAACAAGGTCTCATTTATGTCAGATCCAGCTCTCATAACAAATGAGTTTGACACCCCTGCTGTAGTGTGTGTGAAGTGACCCTCAGGTATGCAGTGGTTTCCGTAACATTCAGTCCTTACACCTGTATTCTCACCAAGAAGAGCTATACATTATAGTGTACTTCTTATTTGGGATAGTAGATTGGAATGGTTGTAAATGCAGTGAATATTAGAATATAGTGTCATTTAGAATGGTAAACTGAAATGTTATTTCTCTGGTCTGGTAACCAAGGAGACATAACGCTGCACCTCAAAGAACAGGATGCTGTTAATTGCCTCCATGCTTGAGAGGAGATAGATGGAGCGTTAAGAACATGTTTTCAGTTAATTACTCTTAGCAAAGCACAATTAAGAAGGATACATTTACACATCAGTCTCCAATTCTGACATATTTATTTGCTTCACCGTGTTTTCCCAAGAATTAAATCCCAACAAATGGTGACCATATAAACTTAGCTTGTTATTCCTGTTTGGTTCTCCCATCTGTTAAAACATCTTCATTATGTTGTATGCTAATTTGCTACTTACCCTCTGCCTATATGTATGGTCGGATAACTTCCATTGCAACGTATCTGAGGAAGTGTTCATACACATGAAGGCTCATCCCTTGAATAAAACTTTGCTGGTCTTAAAGGGGCTGCTGGACTCAAACTTTACCCCATTTCACAGACTTACTCCACAGAGCCCCGTTCACACGTGGGCAGAGCTCTGGGTGAACGTTTTCAAAGGTATATGCTATCCTTCTGTCACAGTGGGGCATTCAAGGCAACACTCAGTATGTCAGAATTACACATGCACAATACAAAAGCATCACCGGCCCCTGGTAAACAGCACAGTGCTGTGTGTGTGAGGAATATTTATATTAATTTATTATTTTCTATTTATATCCTGCCCTTCCTGTATAGACAGGCTCAGGGTGGCATACAACAGGTTAAAATACAATAAAACATGGATGCATAAATGCAATATTATAAAACTCACATAACAAACAATGTACAAAGTGGTGTATATCCAGGCCTGGTGATTTGTTAGTTTTTAAATTGTCCATCAGTCGTAGGACTTCCTCTCTTGTCACCGCAATCTGATTCAGGACTGATTGGTAGAGGCCAATCTGGCGTCTTTCGGACCAGGGAGAGTCAGGCGGTTCTGCGACCTAGGTCAGGGGTCCCCAGACCTTTTGAGATGGTGGACCTCTTTGGAATTCTGACACTGGGGGCTGAGCACAACCTCAAAAGAGCTGCAGGGGGAAATCCCAGTAATTTTGAAAACACACTGGGAAAGAGGAGTGAGAAGGAGTAAAAACCAACACTGCACTGACAGTTGCTGCTGAAACAACATTATTTTCATGTGCAAATGCCATCTGATCAACAGTGGCTACTCATAAGTAAAAGCACCAACCACTTTTCAAAAACACTTGGTGGGCACCAAGAAAGGTGTTGGCCTAGGTTAAGCAGGGCTACTTCCACACAGAGGTTTTTCTCCACTTTTGCTTCCAAACTGAGCACCTTGTGCGTCCGTGTTTGTTTCTGGAGCATCAAAGCAATGTTGTGTTAAGTGCTCTCTTCACAGCTATCCCCTGATTCCCACTTCACTCTTTCCAAAAGTTGCTTTGCTTTGAAGGCAACATGGAGAGTCCTTGCAGAGAGGAAGCAGCCCAGGACCAACTTGGCTTCAAATATGACTGTGTTGGCCCCAGAAGGACCACCAACAGGACAGAGATCCCGAATCAGGGAACAGCCCTCAGAAAGCCCCTGTCTCCAGCAACCTCCCAGCCAGCCTCCAGAAACAGGGGCTCCTGCTGAAGGTTCCTAATGATTTTTTCAACTGATGGGCAGGCTGACAAACTAATCACTCCCAAGATATGTCCCAAGAAGTAAGAAGGGGCATTTTGATATTTTCAGGAAGCAGAAAAAGCGCAGTCGATTTTGAAAACAGACACCCAATTGTCTGGCCTTTTGATCCCCAGGAAGAGAGAAAAAGAAGAGGCTGTGGCACAAACACCACGTCAAGAGATCCTTTGAACCTCCTTCTCATCCTCCAAGCCATTGCCCAGGGCAGGGACCGAATCTCCAGAGATGATTTCCCCATCAATAAACATTACCGAGTGACATAATTTTTTTAAAAAAATCATAGCAACCAAAAGGATGTGCCCTGGACACCAGTGAGCATGGGAAACATCCACACATGGCCAAGTCTAAATAAGGAAACAGAACTAAGCAGGAAAAGCTCTCAGCAGTGTGCCCCCCAGAAACCTTGCCCTGCCCTTTGTGGACGGCACTGCAATACATCAAGCAAGCAATACAAGAACTCGTGGGCACTCTATGAAATTGCTGAGCAGTAGGGTTAGAACAGATAAAAGGAAATACTTCTTCACCCAAAGAGTGATTAACATATGGAATTCACTGCCACAGGAGGTCGTGGCAGCTGCAAGCATGGACAGTTTCAAGAGGGAATTAGATAAACATATGGAGCAGAAGTCCACCAGTGGCTATTAGCCACAGGGTATAGATGGGAACTCTCAGTCTGGGGCAGGTGATGCACTCTATTCTTGTTGCTGGAGGGGGCAGCAGTGGGAGGGCTTCTAGTGTCCTGGCCCCACTGCTGGACCTCCTGATGGCACCTGGTATATTTTGGCCGCTGTGTGACACAGTGTTGGACTAGATGGGCCATTGGCCTGATTCAACATTGGCTTCTCTTATGTTCTTATGTTCTTATGTTATGTTCATTGTTCGGTAATTAGAGCATTGCTTGGAAAGGGGGCTCAGCACTTGACCATTTGGTAATGGCATCTACAGCCTAGTTAAGAATGGGCAGAGAATGGTTGTGGTCATTGGGATGCCAGCCTCCAGGTGGGACCTGGGAATCCCCTGGAATTACAACGCATCTCCAGACTACAGAGATCAGTTCCCCTGGAGAAAGGTGATGCTTTGGAGGGTGGACTCTGCAGCATTGTACCCCACCGAGGTCCTTGTCCTCCCCAGGCTTTATCCCCAAATCTCCAGGAGTTCCTCAGCCTGGATCTGGCAATCCTACCCTTAACCATCTCCAGCCAATGGAAGGGGCAGACCTGGCAACCCTAGACTATGGTAGAATCTGTCTGAAGGTCTACAAGGTTTCCCTTTTTAGGCCAGCCAACAGCCTAAACTGGTAGAGCATCTGCCCAGAATGCAGAAGGTCCCAGGTTCAGTCCTCAGCCTCTCCAGTTTAAAAAGGTGATGGGAAAGACCTTTTCTCTGCCTGAGACCCAGGAGAGTGGCTGCCAGTCTGAATAGACAAGACTGACCTTGATGGACTGGGGGTCTGATTCAGTATCAAGCAGCTTCCTGTCTTCACGTGCACTCATCATCTGTCTTTCGGTGAAAAAAATGAAATTGCTGAGCAGTCGGGTTAGAACGGATAAAAGAAAGTACTTCTTCATCCAAAGAGTGATCTACACATGGAATTCACTGCCACAGGAGGTGATGGCAGCTACAAGCATGGATGGCTTCAAGAGGGAATTGGATAAACATATGGAGCAGAGGTCCATCGGTGGCTATTGGCCACGAGGTAGAGATAGGGACTCAGGGGCAAGTGATGCTCTGTATTCTTGGTGCTTGTGGGGGGGCAACAGTGGGAGGGCTTCTGGTGTCCTGGCCCCACTGCTGGACCTCCTGATGGCAGCTGGTATTTTTGGTCACTGTGTGACACAGAGTGTTGGACTGGATGGGCCTTTGGCCTGATCCAACATTGGCTTCTCTTATGTATGTTCTTATGGTGTTCAGACGGTGCCTAAAATTAGAGATTATTTGGAGGCAGGAGAGACACTCCTTCCTCAGAACAAAACGAAGGAGTGGAAGGGATAAGAGAGTCCAAAGGTAAGATATGTTATCAGGCAGTGGCATCCTTCCTCATGGGAGACCAAGTCCTACCCAATGGGGGAGGGCCAGAGAATGTCATCAGTATGCAAATCAACAAAACACGGGGTGGGGGTAGACCACAGAACTAGGTGCTCAAAGCAGAGTTAAGGCACAAGGGTAATCGGATTTAAAACCAAGGTTTAAAAAATGGAGCCACCCCAGTGGTTAGCTGTGAGAAGATAAAGCTGCACAGAAAAAAAAGAAGGGTCACCAGTAGTATTCCCTCTAAACTGAGTGAGTGTGAGCTAGCTCACAGTTTTTAGCCTCTGGTTCACACATTTTTGTCTTAGCTCAGGAAGGAGGGCTCCAGAGAGCAAACTAATTTAATGCAGTAGCCAAATCGCTCACTCACAATGTTAATGTCAGATCAAGGTCAGTAGCTCGCAAAGCTTAGAGGGAGCATTGGTCACCAGCTCTCCATTGGGAAGGACCTGGAGATTGGGGCAGTGGAGCCTGGGCATGGTGAGGTTTGGGGAGGGAAGGGGCCTCAGTGGGAAATAATGCCAGAGAGTCCACCCTCCGAAGCAGCCATTTTCTCCAGGGGAACTGATCTTGGTCGTCTGCAGATCAATTGTAATAGCAGGAGATTCTCCTGGTGTCACCTGGAGGTTGGCAGCCTTACTGCATGGCTCTGATCAACAGGGAAAGAGCTGACCTGGCAAAGTACATCAAGGCAGAGATGCCAGAAGGACTCTCCACCAATGCTCCCTCTAAGCTATGGAGCCTTGTGAGCAAAAATTCTACTTTGTGAGCTGCTGGCATTAAAGTTGTGAGTGAGCGATCTGGCTGCTGCATACATTAGTTTTCTCTGGAGCCATCCTTCCTGAGCTCAGATGAAAATGTGTGAGTTGGAGGCTAAAAAACTGTGAGCTAGCTCACACTAACTCAGCTTAGAGGGAACACTGCTCTCCACCCCACTCAGTGGTGGCAGAGCCTGAAGCAATGGACGGGGAGGGTTTGGGCTCAACACCAGCTCCAAGAGCTGCCCCGGCAGACAGAAGCTCCAGCTTTGGACGATGGTCAGAAGTGCCCAGGCAGGCCACGCTGAGGGACGTTTTGCTGTCCACATCACCCGCTGGCACTGGTCTGGTGCAGCATAGGGGGCTTTGCCATGGACTTTGCCCTCCTTGAAGAGGCGCTTTGCTCAGATGGCAGTCCAGTTTCCACCATCCGCTATGCCACAGGGGAGTGCCCTGGGCTATGTCTGTTCACTTCCCCGAGGCCTTTGTTCCTCTAAAGTTCAACATTTCCACCACCACCCCCCTTCAGCATGCCCTGCCTCAAGACTAGGGAGGATGTAATGACTGCAACTCGGAGACACGAATAGTTCAGCCAAGTTCCTGAGTCACAGGAAGCCATCTGCGACCCACAAATATTATTTTGGTCAGAGTGTAAAGCGGGTCAGATCATAAGCCTGTGGAACAACCAAACAACACAAGAAAAGCCGGACTCAATCAGCAAATGCCTGGATCGCTGTTCCACACGGTCCTCCAAGTTCTGGTTCTTGACAACATAAGGAGGCCTCTAACCATGGCCGGCTTGCCCACTAGGCGAGCTAGGCGCTTGCCTAGAGCGCACCAGCCGCAGGGGCACCAAAGGCGCCCCCGCCGCAAAAGCCCCCCCCCGGCGTCTTCCCAGGCTTGCTTGGGCGCCCCACAGAGTGCCCAAGCAAGCCGGCGCTGGGAGGGAAGGGGCAGCGGTTTAAACCTCCGCCCCTTCCCTGGCTTTCCTGGGGATCGCACAGCCGCGAAGTCTCCAGGCCCCACTGGGAGGTTGGCATCCCCGGTGGGGGGTGCCCCAGGCTGTCCTGCCTAGGGCACCCAGACACCTGGAGCCGGCCCTGCCTCTAGCCTCTGTTTCTCCAGGGTTTAGGCAGGTGGACTCACATAGACATCCACCAACGCTGCTTCCAGCTTTTTAAAATCATCACCATCCAGCAGGCAACACTGGAAAGAATGCACATTCTTCCAGGATCCATAGCTGGGCAGGCAAAGCTGCGTTTGCTAGAAGGCTGCCAGCTCTGGGATGAGAAATACCTGGAGATTTGGGGGGTGGAGCCTGGGGAGGGTATAATGCAGCAGGGGCCTCAGCAGGCTATAATGCAGAGGTGGCCAAACTTGCTTAATGTTAAGAGCCACATAGAATAACCGGCAGATGTTTGACATGAGCAAAACATTACATGTCTTATAATATTGGGATTGGACTAGATGACCCTGGAGATCCCTTCCATCTTTATGATTCTATGATTACACATGTTTTTATTGAAAAATATGCAAATTTGCTTTTTATTAACATTATAAACGTGACTGCCAAAAACAAAAAAAACAAAAGGGGTAATAACATATTGAGAATGATATTTATTTGTCCAATGGTATTTATTTGTTTGCTAATGATATTTATTTGTCTAAGAGAGAGAGATGGAAAGAGAGAGAGAGAAACAATGAAAGCAAATAGATGGGGGAAGGAAGAAAGAGAAAACAAGAAAAAAGGTGGAAAGAAAGCAAATAGATGGGAGAGGGAGCAAGGAAGGGGGAGAGAGAGAGAAACAAGGAAAGCAGATAGATGGGGGTTGGAGGAAGGAAGGAAGAGACAGAGAAAAAGAAACAAAGAAAGCAAATGGATGGGGAGCCTGCTGGGAGCTGCACAATATGTGTGAAAGAGCCGCATGTGGCTCCCGAGCCACAGTTTGGCCACCCCTGATATAATGCCATACAATCCACCCTCCAAAGCAGCCATTTTCTCCAGGGGAACCAATCTTGGTTGTCCAGAGATAAAGTGTAATGGCATGAGATCTCCAGGTACCACTAGAGAACAGCGACCCTAGTTTGCCACCACAGCATAAAAGCAGAAAGGCAAAGCACATTTTTATGGCACTTAACACACACACACAAGCAAACACTAGCTGCAGTTTCCAGCTAGTAGAACCTAGAAGGTCCACCAGCAGGGCCAGAACTCCAGAAGCCCTCCCACTCTTGTCCTCCAGGCACCAAGAAGACAGAGCATCACTGCCCCAGTCATCGTGCTCCATCTATCCCTTGCGGCTAACGGCCACCGATGGACCTCTCTGCTCCCTATGTTTATCCCGTCCCCTCTTGCAGTTGTCTGTGCTTTCCGAACAATTTTATCTTGCACGGTTTGCAAAATGATCGAAATGTGGAAGTCTCCCTCACAGCCTCAGGCAGACCATTCCATAAGGTGGAAGTCTCCACGGGGAATGCCCGTGAATGGGCAGCTGTCAGGGTTGCCACCCTCCAGGTGCTGGCTGGTGATCCAGGCTACTGTGAAGAGTTCTGGAGAAAATGACTGCTTCAGAGGGTGGACTCTGTAGCATTGTAAGTGCCAACGTCCCTCCCCTCCCCAAATCTTGCCCTTCGCAAGTTACACCCCATAGTGGCTCCTTAGTGGAAGAAGCTTCCTCGAGAGGTGGCAGGCTTTCCTTCTTTGGAGGTTTTCAAACAGAGGCCGGATGGCCATTAGACAGCAATGCTGATCCTGTGAACTTAGGCAGATCATGAGAAGGGAGGGCAGGAAGGGTTGTATCAGTGCTTAGTTCTTGTGGCCCTTTCTTACACACCCAGGGAAATGCTGATCATCACTTTGGGGTCAGGAAGTGATTTTAGTCTAGGCCAGTTTGGCCTGGAGGGTTTTTTGCCATCTTCTGGGCAAGGAGCAGGGGTCACTGGGTATGTATGTGGGGGGGGGGTGAGGTATTTGTGAATTTCCTGCATTGTGCAGGAGGTTGGACTAGATGACCCTGGCGGTCCCTTCCAACTCTATGATTCTATGATTCTTTAAGAGTTGCCCTGTAAAGATACAACAGGTGGCTGGACTGATACTCCCCGGGCAACAAGCCACTCCCCCAGCTAAAACAAAGCCTTTTGTTCATCCAGGACACATCTGATAATTTGCCCAGCAGGTATCCTCTCGCATTACAAAGGGAACCGGTCCTGTTCCAGGTCCTGTTCCGATGGCCATTGTTTCTTTTCTTCCTCAGCTCAAACAGCACTCCCCAACGGGAGGTTGGATGCTGTGGAGGCAAGCCTCCAGGGGCTTTTCAAGTAAGAACATAAATATTTTGTCTAAACACAAGTTCGGAACAAAGGGAAGGATCTGGAGATGTTTCATGTTTGATAACCGAGCTTGCCCTCTCGGAAAGCTGCGGGAGAAGGCTCCTTGGCTCCCCCGGAGAAACTATATTTGGGTTCCAATGCCGGCAACGCTGAAGCTGTCCTAAGCATCATTTGGACTGGAGTCCCTCAGAGGTGTCCCAGTCATGGCAGAAGAAGAAGAAGAAGAAGAAGAAGAAGAAGAAGAAGAAGAAGAAGAAGAAGAAGAGGTGATGGTGGAGGAGGAAGAGATTGAATTTATACCCTGCCCTTCACTCGGAGTCTCAGAGCAGCTTACAATCTCCTTTCCTTTCTCTCCCCACAAAAGACACCCTGTGAGGTAGGTGGGGCTGAGAGAGCTCTGAGAGAACTGCTCATGAAACAACTTGTAACTGACCCAAGGTCACACCAGCAGCTGCATGTGGAGAAGTGGGGAATCAAACCCGTTTCTCCCAGATTAGAATCCACACTCCTAACCACTACATCAAACTGGCTCTCTAAACCGAAATCTCCAAAGACAGGATAGGTGGGAGCTGGAGTTCTGGAATCACAACCGACCTCCAGAATATAAAGATCAGTTTCTTTGGGGAAAATGGAAGCTTGTGAGTGCGGACTCTATGGTACTCTTATCAATCTTAGGTGAAATCTCCACCCAACCCCCCCTCCAAATCTCCAGGGATTTTGCAGGCTAAAGATGGCAACCCTGTGACCAAAGACCAAGTTTTAAGTGGCCAGGCAATGGGAACTGAGCCTGACACAACTTGCTCCAACCAAAGAGACAGTTCCCCTGGGGAAAATGACTGCCTTGGAGAGAGGACTCTGTGGCATTATACCATGCTGAGGTCCCTCTCCTCCCCAAAGCTCCACCCCCCCCCAAATCTCCACGTATTTCCCAACCCAGAGCTGGCAACCCTAGCTCATATGCAGGCCAAGGGGTCTGATCTCAGAATACGACAAGAGAATTCCCACGTTGGCCAACCAAACCGTATAGGCCCATTCACAAGCCGAAGTCCCTCAGTAGTGACTGGGAATTTCGAGCATGTGGAAACTCCTTCTCTGGGCTGGTTACGTACCTAGCTGGCTCACAGCCATTCCGAGTACGGGCCCAGGAAAAGCAATTTCTGCGATTGCAGGGAGCAAAAATGCAAGTTCCTATAAAAGCCCACCCGAATGGACAAAGCCGATCCCGCAGGAGGTTTCATGTTCTAAAGAATTCCCCAAAGAGGCCAAAGTAAGCACCAATACCCATCAAATTGCATCAGCTGCAAAAACAATCTGCGCTTAAGATCACTCTTACAAGAGCCATATTATAGCCAGAATTGTTCCCTAAATGTTTTGTCTATGCCTTTCATTAGGGGCAACTGTTTCCCATAAAACTCTTTGTAGTGCCAGAGACGGAGGCGAGATGACCCACTCTCAGGCAATCCTACCAAAAGATTCTTGTGACCCAATCCTGCTTGTCTACGGGACCGGAGGACCCTAAATTACATGGGCATGTTGATCACACATACTTCCTCACTGCATAAATAAAGGTACCCATGGCGGGAGAGGTATTCCAAAGGCCAGCAGAGGTTATGGCAAGAGGAGAGCAGACAGGAAGTATGCAAGTTTGTTTTCAACCAGGTTACTTCTCTCATCAGATTTCTGTCTCATGCCAAAACAAAACAGCACACCAGTTTGTGTCCCGCAAGTCAAAGAAGAGGGGCTGCTAGGCACGCAGCTGAGGAAAGTTTTGACCTCCGGACAGAAGAGAGGCAGAAGACTCCATCACTCTTCAAGCTGGACTTTCCGGTCCCACCAGTTCCATGGCTGGAAACTTTGGCCTCATTCTGCTCCTTCACGCCTGCATTTTTCCTCTCTGCCTTTTCCTCTGTCCTTTCTAAGTCACTTTTACAATCTGGGAGGGGAGCGGGAAGACAGACCTATAGCACAAGCTGCAAGCCCAAGCAGGATAATGGGAGGGACGGGCAAGTTCAATACAGGGGTGGGGGAAGGACACGATCCACCAGGAAATTCCCCTGGACAAGACCCACGGACACAAACTGCAGCTGCACCGCAGCCACGACCCCCTTCACAGTTCTAACAAAGCGAATCCTCCCAACCATTCTGTCAGGTGGGCCATGGGCCAATGCTTGCCCCAGGCCAGCCAGAATGACAGCGCAGTGCAATGAGTAGACACTCAGACTGGTGAGATCCAAGCTCAGATCTCTGCAGCGAGTGGATGACTCTGGGCCAGTCCCTTGCCCTTTCACACACGCGGAATAATGCACCTACAATCTACCTTCAGCACACTTTGCAAATGGATTTTATTGTATGAAACAGCAAAGTAAAAGGTAAATGTAAAGGTTTCCCTTGCTCAAAAGCCAGTCACATCCGACTCTAGGGATGCAGTGCTCATCTCCGTTTCCAAGCTGAACAGCCAGTGCTATTCAAAGACGTCTCCGTGGCCATATGGCTGGTATGACTGGATACCGAGGCACACGGAACGCTGTTACCTTCCCACCGAAGCGGTACCTATTTCTCTACTTGTAATTTCTTGCTTTCAAACTGCTAGGTTGGCAGGAGCTGGGACCAGAGACGGGAGTTCACTCCATCATGCGGAACTTGGGTCTCAAACTGCTGAACTACTGACTTTCCAGTCTGCAGTTCAGTGTCTTAACCACTTGTAAAAATTCACCAGCCAAATGCATTGGAAGTGGGTTGAAAGTGCATTATTCCGCATGTGTGAAAGGCCAGATCTCTCTCCGCCTCAGCAACCTCACAGGGTTGTTGCGAGGGTAAAATGAGGAAAGGTGAGCCACAGACTACCTTCAGGGAGGAACAAAGGCATGAAAACAATGATGGGTTTTTGAGAAGGGCTTTGCACCTGGATCTGCCGTACTGCATGCACACTCTGATTGGTCCCTGGTGCAGCAGCAGACAGGCGGAACAGCCAGTCATGGATAACATAGGGCCCTTGTGATAAGATGGCCTCTTTGCAGATCATCTACATATTCCATTCCTCACTCTACTCTGAAGGAAGATGACAACAAATTGTTAATAATTAATTAGTAATTATCATATGGCATTGTGTACAGAATAGCCAGGAGATCCTAAGATTGTCTGGCAGTAAGAACTTCTAGCTCTTTTCTTAGGGTTATGCACTACTAGTTGGCAAGCTAGACTTGTTTTTAAGGCAAAAGATGTTCCAGAGGTGGTTTGCCATTGCCTGCCTCTGCGTCACGACCCTGCCCTAGTATTCCTTGGAGGTCACCCTTCCAAATACTAGCCAAGGCTGACCCAGCTTAGCTTCCAAGATCTGACGGGACACGGCTAGTGTGGGCTATACAGCAGGCTGACCCTGCTTAGCTTCCAAGAACTGACAGGACCCAGCCAGTGTGGGCTATACAGCAGGCAGGCTACAAGCAAAATGGAATGGGGAGAGCCCTGGTTCAGAAGTTCCTAGGTTCAATCCCCGGCATTTCCTATCAAAGAATATTTCCAAGTATCAGGCAGTAACTATGAAGGGATGCGGCCAGGCTGAAGAGATGACCCTGAGTGAGATGGGTCATGAGTCCGAGCCAGCATCAGGCAGCTACACCCGCAACGTTCTCGGTTTCTCTCTCTTTCCTACCCGTTCTGCATAGACTGTTCACAGACACCCCCACACAGCTCCCCCTCTTGCTTCAGCTATGCGGGGACAAGGTAGCAAATAGAGTGTTCTGCCAGCTGCAATCTTCTAATTGCAAAGGAAAGTTTGCCTCACAGCTGTCAGGAAACACCGGGTATCACAACAACATGTTTGCCTCCGTTTCCTTAAGGCGCACCGGTGAGGTCCCTGGCAGCGATCCAGTCGGCACGTTACGTAATTCGCATCACCCGGAGACAGACAAGAACAGAGAAAGGCCCGCAAAATGTGAACAAATACATTTAAGTGCGAGACAAATTGATTTTCTTTTCTTTTTTTAAAAAAAGAGGCACGTTGCTTTTTTCCATATCTACAATACTTTTATTCTTGATGTTTTCAGGACTGTGGCACAACTCCAAAGGCAGGGGATGTTCGTTTCATCTTCAAATGTATCACCTTTATTACAGAAGACTTCAAATAGTTCTCCAGTTAAATACAGACTAGAGTTTGACAGGACAAATACTAACAGTCTGAAGGAGCTTAAATACAAAGGTCCCTGCAGGCCTCCCACATCTGAAAATCTCTTTACAGTATGAGGTCATTCCGGTCTCTAGGAGAAACCACAAGCCCCCTTGGCCACCCCAGAGGCCATCCCCAGGACCCGTCACATAAGACATTAAGTTCTGCCGCAAAGCTGTGGGCCATCTCGGAAGGGACGCACCTTCGGAAGCAGCTTAAACCCTCCCCTGGCAATGCCACACCTCTCTAGAGCGTATCACCTCCAAGAGTCGGCTGAGCCATTTTGTCAACCTGCACCCCCAAATCTTCTTCAAATCTTGACTAGATGTCAACTAAATCCAAATCTGAATCTGCATGACATGGCGAAAGAGAGGAAGGCTCCAGTAACTGGCAACAGGGGGAGGGGGGAAGTTACACAAACCAACCACCTGTCAGGTTCAATAACAAGTGGATCCAGTCATTCTTGTACAAAGAAAGGTTTTATTGGATTATCTTGCTAAAACCCACAGTAGGAGGTCATTGTCAGGAATGGGGGCGAAGCAAAGCAAGCTAACTTATAGTGTGATGCAAGCGCCTAGCAAATGAAATATGAGCGCGCGCGGAAACTCCGGCGGGAGATATATTTCATGAACGGAGACTACTCCCCCTCCTTTGCCTTCCCAGGACTGGAAAATTCTCAGCAACACAAGAATAGCCCAAAGCCTACATTCAAGGCCACCGTGATAAGGAAAAGCGGCAGGAAGAGCTCCACGTTTCTGCCTGCATAGCTACGCAAGCGCAAAGCAGGGTAGGAACACATAACAATGGATTCAGTGAGAAACATCAAGACGTATTTCTGACACCACCACCCCAATCCAGCCAAGTTCCACACTGCTCCATAAATTTTTTAATGCAGAATTTCTCAGACTCTCTAGCCTTCTATGTAGCCTGAAAGAGGCAGCCCCCTGGTGAGAAAGCTTGAACTGCGCTGGAGACCTTCCCCGGCCCCTCCAGCAACCAGGCGGATGCTTGCTTGGATGAGGCGTCGGTTGCTTCTTTGGGTGGCTACAGGTTAACATAAGAACATAAGAGAAGCCAATGTTGGATCAGGCCAATGGCCCATCCAGTCCAACACTCTGTGTCATACAGTGGCCAAAAATACTAGGTGCCACCAGGAGGTCCAGCAGTGGGGCCAGGACACTAGAAGCCCTCCCACTGTTGCCCATCCCCCAAGTACCAAGAATACAGAGCATCACTTGCCCCAGACTGAGAGTTCTCATCTATACCTTGTGGCTAATAGCCACCAATGGATCTCTGCTCCATATGCTTATCCGATTCCCTCCTGAAGCCATCCATGC
Source organism: Gekko gecko (assembly GCA_029375565.1). NCBI lineage: Eukaryota > Metazoa > Chordata > Lepidosauria > Squamata > Gekkonidae > Gekko > Gekko gecko. The sequence continues at coordinate 19,051,511 of JAPDNY010000017.1, forward strand.
TTGTAGCCGCCACCACCTCCTGTAGCAGTGGATTCTACGTGTTCATCATTCTTTGGGTGAAGAAGGACTTCCTTTCATCCATTCTAACTCAACTGCTCAGCAATTTCATTGAGTGCCCACGAGTTCTTGTATTGCGAGAAAGGGAGAAAAGCACCTGCTCGACCTGCTCTATCTATCCCATGCATAATCTTATAAACCTCGATCATGTCACCCCTCAGCCGTTGTTTCTCCAAGCTAAAGAGCCCCAAGTGCTTTTTTAACCTTTCTTAACAGGTTGCACAGAACTGTCTGCCAGCGCACTATGTGTTATGCACGCGCTACCATAAATACACAGCTTCTACCTCACACCGTTCTCATTCGCAGAGAAGCTCTGTCTCTGCACATTCCAGGTTGTGGTCTTCCTGTGAACAGGCTTGTTTCTGAACAAACAGCGGCACACGAAACAAACACCTAAGCCAAGAGTATTGAGCAATGCCTTGAGGGAACTTCACATCCAGCATCCTGCTTCCAAACAGCAACCTCCCAGGTCCTCCTCGAAGCGTCCATACTGGGCATGAGAAAAGGGCTCCCCCCACTCATTCCTGTCCATGGCATTTGGGACTCAGAGGCCTGCACTAAAGGAGTTTCATTTCTGGGTACAGGGCTTGAGCTGAAGAAAAATGCTGAAGCATTTTGTACAGGCATCCTCACAGACGGCTTACAGAACCAGATGCTAAGCTAGGTTCATCCACCATGAGTTAGCATCACCGCAAAGGCCAGGATTTTGGCCTGGGGAGCTCTCGGCACATCTGCTCAGACCACAGAACCCCCTTCGGGTCCCAAAGAGATCCAGGGCATGCAGTGTTCCACAGGCGAGCCACAGGAAGCCTCTGGATTGGCCACCAATCCCAACTTCCCACAGATCCAGGCTGCAGCAACAGACAGCAGGAGTTCTGGGTTCTAAACCCCACATCTGAAGCCTAGACTTCTTAACCATCGACCACAGCTCCAGCACAGTGCTTAACAGGGTTAGGTTTCTCTCTTTCCTGGCACACGCAGGACACCTGGAGTGTGTGTGTGCCGGGGGGGGGGAATCAAATGGCTTTGGCTGTTGCCTCAGCAGTCTGATTCTCTTTCCCAGATTTGGGTGGTCCAGCCCCTTCTCTGCTTTTCTTGCCCCCCAGTTGCAGCTGGAACACCAAGTTCCACAGCAATAAGAGGGTCATTCAGCCCCTGCCATGTGCCATATGCTGACTCTCTCTTCTGGGCAACCTACACGGCAACCACATCTCTCAAAGCCTCCATTTCCCTTTCGCAAAACAACCTGGGCAGGAGCCATGCCATCTCTCTAGGTGGGCTGGAAGAGAGCCAAGAGGGGCCAGCCAGTTTGTTGAAGGGGAAGAAGAACAGCAGCATAATGGCCGGGGGGGTGGAGAATCAAGCTTCCAAGCTGTCATGGGTACTGGCTCTGCCGAGGCTGACTATTCCTCACTCAGATGAGGAAGAGGCACAGAGCAACCCAGCCTCCTCTGGAGTCAGCCCAGAAGAGGAACCAGTAACAGCACCTGAGGGAGAAGAGGTCCCAGCAGCTGCACAGGAGCCTGGCCCAGCACCCCCTGGTGGAGGCACCCCAAGTCCAGAATCCCCACCTAGTTCTCCTGAGTGTCCCAGATGCAGGGCACGCCAGTGGCTGAATATGCAAGAGCAAAGGAGGAGTGCCAGACTGCAGCTCTTGTAAGGGCAATGTGAGGGGGCTGTGAGTCTTTGCAGGTTGACTCCCTGGGAAGGGAAGACCTAGTTATAAACAACCCCACGCACCTGCCTCAGTGTGGAAGCAAATGTGCGTACATGGACCAGATCCTAGCTGTTAGCATCTGCTCCTAGCTCCTGCAACCTTTGACTGATTTCCTGGCTTTCTGATCTTCAGCTCTGTTGCTCGACTTGATTTTGGACTGCGTATCCATCTTCCAGTGCATGGTATATGTGGTGACTGGCTGACCAGCACACAAGCTGAGCAAGTCACTGTCCCTTCTCCAGTACCCATTTGGCCCCTTTCGCCTATAACACCTCCAGAGAGCCAGTTTGATGTACTGGTTAGGTGTGCAGACTCTAATCTGGGAGAACTGGGTTTGATTCCCCACTCCTCCACATCCAGCTGCTGGATAACCTTGGGCAAGCCATAGTTCTCTCAGAGCTGTTCTCTCAAGAGCAGTTTTCTCAGAGCTCTCTCAGCCTCATCTACATTACAGGTGTCTGTTGTGGGGAGGGGGAAGGGAAAGAAGATTGTAAGCCGCTCTGAGACTCCTTTGGGTAGTGAAGGACGAGGTATAAATCCAATCTCCTCCTCCTCCTCTTTCTCCGTTTTATCAGGATTTCACTTCAGTTGGTTCACCCTCACCCAGTGCTAAAAGGGTTTGGTTTTGTTAACCAGAAGTTTTCCTATCCTCAAGATAAGCTTCATTCTAGAAATCGGAAGGTTTTCCCCTAAAATCTTCTTTGGGCTAAAGCAAGCCATTGGGGTTTCCTCAAATATGGGTATTTTTTAGGGTCCTCTTCAAGGTATCCCAGAAACGGTCTTAACCACTTCAGCTTTCAGCTTTTCAGTCTCTTACACTGCCTGCTTGAATCTATGACGAAGGAGGTTTTCTCCCCAACAGACACAAGAGCTCAAAGCACCAACGCCAGATGAACTTAAGGAGCTGGTCTTGAGGCAGGTGTTTTTGGCACGGGCCTTGGATGTGCCTGCACTTGAACCTGCTGAGCGTCACCTCCGAGTGCCAGAACAGTTCTTTTCACCGCACTTATGTCACAAAGGCACAAATCAGGACAGCAGCAGCAGTCACCTCTTTCCAGACTTGGCCCTCTTTGAGCTTGCGAACTGGAGCAGGGCTGGGCTGGGCCCACCCAGCGGCGGCTTGGAGCGGCACCAAGAAGCAACCGGGGTGATGTGCAGGAAGCCAAGCCAGCAATGTGTTCATTCCAGCTCTGCCACTGAGTCACTGCTGAGCCTGTAGCTCTGGCGCGATGCTCGGTTGCTGTTGTCCACTGGAGGTGCCCCTTTCCCAAGAAGCATTGTGACCAGGAGCAGCCCACAATGTGGTCGCATTCACGGTTGCACACAGCATTTCACGGGGCTCATTAGACCCAAGGTTCCGGCCTGACACCAGCGACGTAATTACAGTTTCCAAACTGGGCTAGCTCAGCCTAGAATTCTCCCTTCTCCCCCTCCCCTGCACCCAGCTGTTGGGCTGAGACTTAATCCAGAGCATGTGTCAGCTCGGGAACTCCCTGCATGCTGCTGCCACTGGTGCTAAATGTAGGAAGCAGCTGAAGTGCAGGAGACGCACCCAGCAGGCTCCACGGGGCGGGCAGTAGATGCCATTGAACCAGAAAGAAACCTTCACGAAGATGTGCCCCCAAGGTGAAAGCTTCTGGCCACCCCCTCCTGTCTGAAGCCTCAGCAAAGGCCGCCTGCCAAGAGTCAAAAGCCCTTACAACGGTGAAGGAGTCTGCACCCTGGCAATTCCAGCAGCACACGAAGGACAGCTGTACCCATGCAACTTGAACGCACTGGGCAAACAAGTATGAATTTGCATGAAGTTGTGATGGATCATTTATCCCAGTTTTGCTGATCAGAGGGTGGGGCAAGGCGCCTGGCATGGCACCAGAGACTTGCCTGGCAGAGCTAGAGACGGCTCCTTTGTCTTGTGAGGTCTTCCCATATGCATCCGAACTCACACGAAGCTGTCTTCTACTGAATCAGACCTTTGGTCCATCAAAGTCAGTGCTGTCTGGGCCTGACCTGTGTAGCCCAGGCAAGCCCAGTCTCATCAGATCTTGGAAGCTAAGCAGCGCTAACCTGGTCAAGTATTTCGATGGGAGACCTCCAAAGAATACCAGGCTCGGGATGGTCAGAAGCAGGCTGTCAAGCCATTTCTCTGAATGTCCTCCGTGCCCCAGTAGGAGTCACCAGATATCGCCATGACTTCCAGGCACAGGCATACACACACACGCACACAAATGCAAAACTACCAAAACAAAAAAAGTCATTGTTGTGTACTCTGACCAGCAGAGGCTCTGCGGGGTCTCGGGCAGAGAAAGGATACCTGCTGCCTCATCCTTTTAACCAGGAGACACCGGGGATTGAACCTGGGACCTTCTGCGTGCCAAACAGATGGATCCCCAAGGTCATTCTCGTCTACTCAGACGGGCAGCAACTCTCCAGGGTCTTAGGCAGAGAAAGGACTTTTGCATCACCTGCTACCTGGTCGTTTTAAGTGGAGATGCTGGAGATTGAGCCTGGAACCTTCTGCATGCCAAGCAGATGTTCAGCCACTGACCCAGGGCTCCTTCCAAACATATCTGTATGGCTGGAAACTTGTTCTCCTCTCCTCTTCAGATTTTCAACAAGCTGGATTCTGTCAACCAGTACCGTATTCTGTGCTTTCCCCATCCTCCCGGGATTCACACCCAAGCCCAGCCCATGCCCCTGACAGCTCAGCATCCAAGCAGCACTTTCTCTGCAAACATTGCAAGCGACTCATGCAAACATCCAAAAACGACCCTTCAAAGGCCACAGCCATTCCTCCAGCCTTCCCCCTGCAGAGTATCCTCACGTTATCCTGTCACATCTTCAGCCGCCCAAACTGCCCTGGCTCTGATTGATTGTGCTCCGCAGAGCCCGTTGCCACGGCCAACGCCAAAAGAGACCGGACTTTGCCTCCTTCCTTGTTTGCACACCTGCATTTCACACCCATAGCAACAGACCTCTCTGCACACACAGCTTCTCTTCATCGCTTCACCTGCTAAAGGAGAACCCAGCAAGCCTCCTTAAAAGTAACCTAAAAACACGCACGGGATGAACACGTGCCAAGAGCCCATTCTTGCACTTGATGCAAGAGGGAGCATTGGTCTTAGCTGACCTCTTCATACAATGATGTGGATCTTCTTGAGGTTTGGGGAAAGTTTCTTGGCGATTACCATATGCGCAAAAGTGGAAGAGTTTGAGGTTGCCTACAATAGAGGAATGGTTGGTAAAGGTGCTGGAACTTGCAGAGAGGGCTAAACTTACTTCACTGATGAGAGAAAAGACAATGAGTTCATTTATTAGCTGTTGTAGATTTTCCGGGTTGTCTGGCTGTGGTCTTGGCATTGTAGGAACTGATGTTTTGCCAGTAGCTATGACTGGCATCCTCAGAGGTATAACACAGAAAGATGGAGTACTCATTAATGACTCAGCCCTACCCCACCTTCTGGAGTAGATATAAATTACCTGCCTACCATTTTTCTTCTCACCTTGACACAGGAAGTACTCCATCTTTCTGTGTTATACCTCTGAGGATGCCAGTCACAGCTACTGGTGAAAAGTCAAATCCTACAATGCCAAGACCATGGCCGGAAAATCTACAACAGCTAATGAACTCCGGCCATGAAAACCTTCAACAACATATTAGTTCATTTACTGCTGATTAAAAACCCTTTGTAGACTTTTTGCATGAAATGGATAAAAATAATTTGATGGTTTGTGGGTTTAAGGAATAAGGCATTTAGATAATAGAAAGAGAGAGCTTTTTTTTGTTTCTATGCACAGAGAAAGAGAAAATTTCATAATCACACATATATTTGTTGCGGTAAAAATCGGAAGCCTTCTTTTATTTCAATCCATGTAGCATTTCTTCTTGTTCTGTATATTTTTTCTGTTCTGTTACTTCTTTGCTATTTGTATTGTTTTTCCTCTAATTAAAAAAAAATTAAAAAGTTTCTTGGCTTCTGCATTGCAGGAGTTTATAATCTTGATTTAGGGAAATGCTGGCTAAATGGCTTTTGGGGACTACCGGCTATTCCTAAGAAATCATTCCAGTTGTTGTTCAGTCGCACAGTTGAGTCCAACCCTTCACGACCCCATGGACCAGATTACGCCAGGCCCTCCTGTCTTCCGCTGTCCGCTGAAGTTTGCTCAATTTCATGTTCGTTTCATCGATGACACTGTCTAACCATCTCGTCCTTTGCCATCCCCTTCTTCTTTGACCTTCAATCTTTCCCAGCATCAGGGTCTTCTCCAGTGAATGCTCCCTTCTCATTTGGTGGCCAAAGTATTTGAGCTTCAGCTTCAGGATCTGGCCTTCCATGGAACAGTCAGGGTTGATTTCTTTTAGGATTGACTGATTTGATCTCTTTGCAGTCCAAGGGACTCTCAAGAGTCTTCTCCAGCACCATAGTTCAAAAGAATCTATTCTTCGGCGCTCGGCCTTCCTCATAGTCCAACTCTCGCAGCCATACATTACTACGGGGAATACCATTGCTTTGACCATGCGGACTTTTGTTGGCAGGATGATGTCTCTGCTTTTTATCATGCTGTTTAGGTTTGCCATCGCTTTCCTCCCAAGAAGCAGGCGGAGGGGTCAGCAAACACAAAGAGGAATTTTATTTTTTTTACTCCATTTATACCCAAAGCGGCTTTCCTCGTCTCTCCTCTACTCCATTTTATCCTCAAAACAACCCTCTGAGGTAGGATTAGGCTGAGAGAGTGTGAATGGCCCAAGGTCACCCAGCAAGCTTCCATGGCAGAGTTGGGATTCAAATCTGGGTCTCCCCAGGTTCTAGTCCAAGCACTACACCACGCTGGGCATCTTGTGACACCAGAAGGACTAACAAGATCATGTCCCAGCACAAACTTTTGAGCACTGAAGCAATAAAATGCTGATTAAGATGCTGCTAGACTCCTGTTTGTTTTCCCTAAGAAATGCCAGCCTTTGATCCTCTTTTACAGAAGGATTTCGCTCCCTGAGGAGAGTCTTAGGGTAGGGGAGACCCCACCAGTGTTCCCTCTAAGCTGAGTTAGTGTGAGCTAGCTCACAGTTTTTTAGCCTCCAGCTCACACACTTTTGTCTTGGCTCAGGAAGAGTGGCTCCAGAGCAAACTAATTTATGCAGCAGCCAAATCGCTCACTCCAACTTTAATGCCAGTAGTTCACAAAGTAGAATTTTTGCTCACAAGACTCCGCAGCTTAGAAGAAGAAGAGATTGGATTTATACCCCGCCCTTCACTACCCAAAGGTGTCTCAGAGCGGCTTACAAACTCCTTTCCTTTCCCCTCCCCACAACAGACACCCTGTGAGGTAGGTGGGGCTGAGAGAGCTCTTGACAGAAATGGCTCTTTTTCAAGAACAGATCCTATCAGAACTATGGCTTGCCCAAGATCATCCAGCCAGGTGCAAGTGGAGGGGTGGGGAATCAAACCCGGTTCTCCCAGATTAGAATCCACGCACTTAACCACTGCACCAAACTGGCTTAGAGGGAGCATTGGACCCCACATGCACAAGAAGATTTTATCACTGGTGGCTTACTAGGCTGAATTAATAGTAACTTTTGTAGTGTACAGAAGACATTCAGAAAGGTTTTTTTAAAAAAACTCTCCACATCTAGCAGGTCTCTCAGCAAAAGTACTAGAGATACAATAAGGAAAACGGGATGGGCATGAGTTCCAGGGGTCAGAGTTTCCCTGAAGTGTGCCCAAACAGCAGTTCGATATAAAAGGCATGAAGACCCAACACATCACTTATTAAGGACAGCAAAACTGACAGGCCCAAGAAGGGCATATCTGGACTTGGTTCCAACAGAAAAGGGCATAGCTGGCTTCGCAGCCATGGCATAGACTGTTTTGGGCCAAAAGGTAGCATCTTCCCTCAGGATGCTACACACATCTCTGGATCTCAAAGAGGGGCATAATCAGAAGGAAAGGATGCGGTGGCTTAGACCTTCCGTCCAGGAAAGCAATTGCTCAGGTCACTCGTGGCAGGCAAGGACTCCAGACTGGCCTCATCACACAAAGAACTCCAACAGTGACTTACTACAGGAGTATTTTTCAGGGCCCAGATCGGAAAGAACATCTGTCAGACTCTTGGTGGCAGCGATCCAGCCTCTTCCTCTTGCAGGCGAAATTGGATAAAAGGAGGAGGCAGGTTGAGAAAGGGTTCTCTCTGGGTTTAATTAAATTAAGCGTTCCTTCCTTGGCAAGAGGCTCTGCAGAAAAATCAAATCAAACGGGATACAGTTCTGCCAGACAGCAGCAATTTGGCAAATTGGCTTGTCAGCATGTTCAAACATTCTTGCCACTGCTAATTAAATCCATCTCAATCTCCCCCCACCCCCCGCCATATCTTCTCAAGGAAAAGAAGAGGTTTGGCGGCTCAGTGAGTATGAAAAGGAGGAAGTTACTCATGGCAATTTGGCGGAGGACCTTCTGCAAGTGACTTAATGGTTCCTGCAGAACAAGGATCCGGCAGAACACACAATAGTGGGTGACGCCCACACACTGGCCCAACGGCACCCACAACCCCGGCAGTCCCGCAGGGTGGAAAAGTTTAGAGGCAGAAAGGATGCCCTGCACACTCAGAGATGTTCACCTTGTGAGCTCATGTATCATCACAGAGAAATGGGAAGTCACTTCCTGTACTCAAGACCTGGTGCCGCTGCAAAGACTGGCTACGAACTACACCAGGGGAGTCTCCAACTTTTTTCAGCCCGCAAACACCTTTGGAATTCTGACACGGCACAAGGGTCACTGCCACAAAATGGCTGCTGCCACAGCTTACCCTCAGTCACAGTGAAGGTATCCATGCCATGGTGGCAGCTGCCACCAAAACAATTGTTTTTAAAAATCTGCACAGTCAATCAAATCTCCAATGGTCAGTCAGAAGCCTTGCTGGGCAAAAGCCCTACCTACTTTCTAAAAACACTTGAGAGCCAGTGCAATGTAGCACTTAAGAGCAGTGGACTCGAATCCAGAGAGCCTGGTTCAATTCCCCACTCCTCCTTCACATGAAGCCTACTATTGGGTGACCTTGGGCCAGTCACTGTTCTCTCTGAACTCTCTCAGCCCCACCTGCCTCACAACAAGGTGCCTGTTGTGGGGAGAGGAAGGGAAAAGCAATTGTAAGATGCTTTGAGACTCTTTAAGGTAGAGAAAAGTTGGGTATAAAAACCTAACTCTCCTTTTCCTACTGGGTGGGTGCCAGGAAAGGTGTTAACAGGGGGCCATTATGCCCACGGGCACATTGGGGACCCCTGAACTAGACAGCCTCCGGCTCACTCTCACCTCCACCACAAACACTCCGTGGTCTTCGCCTAACCACTCCTGCTCAGCTAGCCCTCAGTGATACGAGGACAGACAATACAGATCTCCTTCACAGGTTCTAGATGGGCAGCTGTGTGCCACAGGAAGGCAAAGAGGAGTCTCGGAACACCTTAAAAGCCGACAGGTTTGTTGCGGCAAAAGCTTTAGCAGCCACAACGGGAACAGAATACAGCCCCTTGCAAGGAACAGCATTCCACCAGCCGGACGAGAAGGTGGACCAAAGGGAGGTGTCTTGCACCCTTTCCTGAAAGGCAGGCAAAAGAGAAATCCAGTCCAGGTCCTGTGCTGCCTCTTCGAATGGCACCCCAATTATGTTGCATGCAGCATTCCTTGATTACAAGCCCTGCGCTGAAGACAGAGTTAGCAGGATCCCTTCCAGACCGGCAACAATGCCAACTGTAACTTAATGTAGCACACAGCACCACGGACATGGTATGCATACAAGTGCCTACATTCATTCCTGAAATATCAAGAAAAACCCGCAGCCACACAGTCAAACCTCCCCCCAAAAACCCCCCACACCAACAGGTCACCAGTCTAGCGCTGCTGTAAAGTTGGAGAGAAGCACCTTGCTACTATTGCTTGTCTTACAATAGTGCCGTCTTGCACATACTTTTTCATTTTTTAATATCTGGCTTGGACTTCATTTTCAGTGGCATGAAATATAACACGCGAACTTCTGATTAGCCAAAACCAGACTATAAACCTTTCTCCAAAAGGGACATGTCTAAAGAGCGTTCAACACACTGTTGCCTCCTCCTCCTCCCTTCTCGCCAGAAATTCAAACATTTCATTTATAATCCGTGACAATTCCCCCTTTGCCAACCGTGAGTTCCTGTGTCTGACACATGGATGAATGTTCTGTTTGTCTCCTTCTGCTGTTACAGTAAACCGCTTGCTGAATTGAGATGCTGGCATCTGAACCAGGCCATTGTGGCTTTTCCTTCCCACCACCTCCCTTTTCGAAAGAAGGATCCACACACACACCCCAGCTCATTTTGATACCAGGCCCATTTCAGGGCCTGCAAGTTCACAGCAAGATTTTTAGATGAGTTGGGTCCACGGTTATTGTTGTACTTCCCCTGAGAGCTGCAAGGAGAGGCCAAGAGCAATGTCTCATGCCACAGTTACAAAGGGACAAAACCAAGTTTCACACTTAAGTCAGCCGAGAACATCAACAGCTAGCATTCTAGTCCTCATGGTGGCAGGGAGGAGCTTCTAAGAGTGCGGGGATGCCTGATGCAAGACCTAGGCTTGCCAACCTCCAGGTGGAGCACCGAGCTCCAAAAGATGGAGACTTGTTCACCTGGAGAAATGGGCTTCTTTGGTGGGCAGACTCCATGGCATTCTACCCCACGGAGGTCCCTCCGCTCACCAAATCCTGACCTCCCCGGGCTCCACCCCTAAAATCTCCAGGGACAGCAGGGAGAAGAGTTTCTGTGTGTGACTTCCAGGAGTCAAAGCTTCCCTGCTCTAAGACATTCCTTTACAGACAGGATGAGGGTTATGCAAAGATGTAAAAGCAGCCAGACCTCCCAAGCAAAATGCAAATTCAGCAGTATTTGCATACATTTATCCCTGCCACAGGATTCAGCTTTTCACAGCAGCAAAGCAGATCTGACTGGACAGAGAGAGACCTTTTACTTCCGAACACAAAGACTGCATAACCCTGAGTAAGGGATTTAAGTAGCTTCCAGGTCCGTCCCAGGGCCTGTCCAAAAAGATGTGTGCTGGAAGTTCAAATATTTGCAAGCCCCAGTGGTTTTGGAAACCTAAGTTCTCAGGTGCATGGGGGCCCAATTCTGATGGAGACCGAGGTGTGTGAGGAAACAGGACTTCAGCCCTCCCTCTGCACCATTTCCCAGATATAACAACATTGGGAAACTGTTTGCCCAGTTGGAGAGACCCTGGAGAGCCGCTGCCAGTCAGAGCAGAGAATACTGATCTTGACAGACTTGGATGGGGGGACCATCTGCCACTCTGTGAGCCCTGACTTGGATAGCCCAGGCAAGCCCAATCTTGTTAGATCTCAGAAGCTAAGCAGGGCTGACTCTGGCAAGTACTTGGATGGGAGACCTCCTTGGAATACCAGCAATCAGGAGATGGGGGCAGGCTTTATTCACTCTCTGGTTATCCTCCAGGACCTCAGTAGGGGTCAGTCACCAGAGATCACCATGACTTCCAGGTGCGCACATACTCACATGCACGCACACACATGCACATACTTTAAAAAATACAAAAAACCCACCCACTCTGTATACTTCAGGTTGACCAGCAAGCTAGAAAACTTTGGCCTCGGTTCATTCGAATCTGGTGCCACTGAGTGAGTCCATAACAATCCAGCAACACCCAGGTACAGTGAAACGTGTTTTGGGAGGTGGGGGGAAAGAATCAAATTAGGCTGTTTTTTAAAAAATTCTTCCATTAGTTCCATTTGGACTGAGACAAGTTGAACATCTATTAGATTGTGCCCATTAAGGGGAAGTTAAAATCACAGCTTTACGGTAAAGATCAGAGAGTTTTCCCAAGCGGCATCCACTGAGGCCCATTACATACACACATCTTACTGCAGATTTTCAGAGCAGTAAGCCTTTAATCGTGACTTTGGATTCTGTACCTGCCTTATGCACCATTCTTTTTCCTCCAGTGTATTTATTCTGCAGTTACAATTTTAAAAGCACTTTTCTAATTCAGGTGGAACTTCAGTTGCGACATGCAGGGGGGTGGCATCCAAAGTTCAAAAAAAAATTTACACAGTTGTCCTATTGCAGCTGCGCAGTAGTGTCCAGCAAGCGCCTTTCATTTAAATCCTTGTAGTTCAGGTTTCACACACGCCTTTTAGTGTTAGTTCTCTGGATGAAAGGGAACAGAAAGGAACCCAGGCAAAGGTGAAACCCCACTGTTGAAACTGACCAGACTTCTTCTGAAACTGACAAGCAGCTGCAGATCCCCATATTCCATATTGCCGAGCACTAGGGGATTCTCTGCTGTGTTAATAGCCATTGTGAAAAATGGGAAAGAGTCACATGACCTCATAATATGGGAAAACATGTTGAACATATAGAATGCACAGTAGAACCCACTGACCCTGGCATTGCAAGCTGGGATCGTTGGCAATATGTGTGTCCGTGCGCACACATGCCTGTGCAAAGTCGACTGCAGCTCCACCACACTTTGCACAGGGCTTTGCAGGAGGAGTCCTCTGGCAGAAGCTCTGGAGAGCTTTTATAGTCTTGTGTCACTAAATTGGAAAAAAATGGGGGTGGGGTATTTCCATCAAAGCCCTAGCGCGACTGGCAAAGTAACATTAATTTCTTGCCCTTCCGTGCAGTAGAAGGCCTCTGGGTCAATTTCTGACTTCTCCCCTTGGGTGGCAAATTGCACACTCAATAACAATATTTGGAAAAAGTTCCCTTGATCTCAAGAGCAGTTTGGCTCAGGAGTGAACATGGTCACAGAATGAATTCTTGGTCTTTCAAATTCCGTTGGGCATCCCTGTGGATGCAGTTAAACTCTGGAAAGCTGGGACTTTATGCATCATCTTAACTGTTCCACATGGAAATTATGTCAGAATGGGGCCCTGCATCAGTGTGTAATTTCTAACGGATGATGGTCATCTGTGTCCGCATCAGGCAATATTCTTACATAATAGCTTCAGAATCAGACCATTATAAAACCATGCTGTAAGTTTCTCCATCACGGCAGATTCCTGAAGTGCTGGCAGCTTCTCGGCACTTGAATCGAGAACAGACCTTAAGCCCAAAAGGACACTCAGCGACGAGCTTATTTTTCCAAGTAAAACAAGCTCCAGTAACGTATTTTTTCAGGCAGGATTTAAGTCCTGAAACTTCAGCTTTTATCCAGACATAGGCAGAGAAGGTTAATAAGGAACAAAAGCCAGAACATTTATCCGAGGAAAAACTGAATCACAAAACATTCTTCTGAGAAATCAAGCCACAAGGAACGCACAAGTCATGTTGAACTGTTTCATAAGATGGGTCTCCAGTGGATTCTAGCCGGTATGTGAAAAAGATCTTTTAAAAGATGACAACTGGTTGTGGAATTCTGACCTTACTTTTTCCTCAAGCGAAAAGAATTTGAGGTCAGTAGTGAAGCAGGGTCCCCTCTTCATGTTCATGCAGATGGACACCTCAAAATGTAAGTTATGGGTGAACCTTGAATTGAAGCATTTATGAATGTCCTGCATTGTGCAGGGGGTTGGACTGGATGACCCTGGAGGTCCTTTCCAACTCTATGATTCTATGATTCCCAAGTGAATTATGCAGGAAGAGACAGCAAGCCAGGTTCTTCACTGACCCCTGGGCAACCTAAGACGTTGGGAGATTCTAGACTCCCTCCCTGAGTCTGCAAGGACTCTGGGAAAAGGAGAAAGCAGACACCTTGACCGGAGAAGTGGGCAGGACCTGGCTCTGTTCCTCTCATTACACTTCATTTACTAATGCTGACAGGCGTGAAAGGGAAATTGCTTTAGTTAAACCCCAAAGCAAAAAGAGGTTCAACATGGCTGCTGGGGTGCTTGCCAATACCAAGTGTTTTGAGAAAGTGGGTGGGGTTCTTGCCCAGTGTGGCTTCTGATTGGCCACCAGAGATCTGACGGTCTGTGCAGAATGCTGATTCAGTTGCAGCTGGACACTTGTGGAAATGCGGTTTCAGTCACAGGGAACCCCACAGCCTTAGTCTTATTGTTTTTTTTCCACACTCCTCTTCCGGATGCATTTTTGAAACTCCTCTCTGTGTGTGGCTCCTCCTCTTGCAGCAGCCATTTTGTCACTGGCTCCACCTCCCATGGCAGCCATTTTGTCGCTGTACTGATCCAAAAATGCCCACGGGCATCTCAAAAAAGTTGGGGACCCCTGAACTAGAACAATGAAAGGAGTACTGCCTTCATCTTTGCCTCCTATTGCTGGACCTAAAAGGGCTGTACTCTAATTCTTCATAGAGTCTAAACTCATTTGAACCCAGTGGTCTAAGAGTGGAGCAACACTGCATAAACACATAGGAGAAGCCAATGCTGGATCAGGCCAGTGGCCCATCCAGTTCAACACTTTGCCACACAGTGGCCAAAAATGATGGGGAGCCAAAAATACCAGGTGCCATCAGGAGGTCCACCAGTGGGGCCAGGACACTAGAAGCCCCCCCACTGTTGACCCCCACACACCAAGAATACAGTGTATCACTTGCCCCAGACTGAGAGTTCCTATCTATACCTTGTGGCTATAGTCACTGATGAACCTCTGCTCCAGATGTTTATCCAATTCCCTCTTGAAGCCATCCATATTTGTAGCTGCCACCACTTCCTGTGGCAGGGAATTCCATGTGTTAATCACCCTTTGTGTGAAGAAGTACTTCTTTTTATCCATTCTAACCAGACTACTCAGCAATTTCATTGAGTGCCCACGAGTTCCTGTACTGTGAGAAAGGGAGAAATGTACTTCTTTCTCCAACTGCTCTATCCCATGCGTAATCTTGCAATCCTTGATCATGTCACCCCTCAGCCGTCATTTTTCCAAGCTAAAGAGCCCCAAGTGCTGTTAGAAGCTTGCTCTCATTTTGGAAAAAATGAAAGCGAAGATGCTGGGCCAGCTAATGGCTCCAACAGGCTTCAGACGGCATGCCCTCGGAATGTGGGTAAAACCCAGACAACCAGATCTTATGGCAACTGTAACCTTAGTATCCACTCCCACCCTCGGTACCTTTGGTTTACATTGGAAGATATTAGCTTCAGTCTGAGCCACACCTCCAGACCGGAAACGGCTAAAGAGATTCCCATCTGCTTTGAGACATATTGCTTGAACGGGTTTTGGGAGAAATAGTAGCCAGAACATCAAAGTGTTCTTCTCAGCCCAGTCAAATCATTCAACCCATTACCTCGGATCCCACCCACCCGAAAGACAATCAAGAATGTTACCACGATGGCTTATGGCAAGCACCTCCCACACCTGGAAGGCCCAAAGAAACCGACCTTGCTGCATTCAAAAATTGTGGAATGCAGATGTAGTAAAGACTCCCTGGACAGAGTCTGAACATATTTATGGGTCAGTCTCAGCCTCCAAAATGCTGAAGGAGAGGGAAAGAATGTGGTGGGGGCGCATACCACAACTGCTGTTCGGCCCAATACACGGCAAAGACATACCGTTTGAAAACAAACACTGTTGGGAAATCTGTGAAGTACCACATGTGGTGAGGGGCTTTATCCACCACACCACCAGCAGTCTCTGAAGTCTGCTGCTTTTTCTGGGAAGCACTAGCCTAGGGACCTTGCTTCTAAGAGCCAGAACCAAAAACCTTGTTGTCACTGATGGGGAGCCAACAGAAACAACTATTGGGTTGGATTTGGCAGACTTGGGTTCAGATTCAAATCCTAGCTCAGTTTTGGACACATCACCTTCAGTCTTTGTACAAACAGGAACATGTACAGATATTATGTTACAGGAATGAATTCAGCAGCGGTCATGGTTGTTCACTTGATGGACACTGGCCCATCAGCACTTGGCTCGGGATTGGGCTTAGCAATCGGAGGCATCCAAACTTATTGAGAAAGTGGACGATTGAGCTAGTTCATGTGCACTGTGGACTCAGCCTGGGTTTCTTCTCACTCTCCCCAATTTTAGAAGCAGAAAGAAGAGATTAGTAACTATTTCCCACAGTTGAAAAGAGCCAGAGTCCAGCAGCACCTTAAAGACTAACAAAATATGTGGCAGGGGAGGAGCTTTCGTGAGCCACTGCTCACTTCTTCAGATATAGCAGTGACTCCTGAAAGCTCCTCCCCGGCCACATATTTTGTTAGTCTTTAAGGTGCTGCTGGACTCTGGCTCTTTTCTACTGCTACAGACAGACTAACATGGTGATCCATCTTGATCAATTTCTCACAGCCCACCATTGACTCTCCACTTACCAAGAGCTCAGTAAACACACCTTGGGGGATCGCAAATGTATGAAACACATGAAACTGCCTTATACTGAATCAGCTCCTTGGTCCATCAAAGTCAGTATCATCTACACAGATTGGCAGTGGCTCTTTCACATCACCTCCTACCCGGTCCTTTCTATTGGAAATATCAAGTATTGAACCAGGGACCTTCTGCATGCCAAGCTAGTGCTCTACCACTGAGCCACAGCCCCCTCTTTTCTCTCTGCTTTGGGTCTTGCATTGCAGGGACCCCACATCTCCCATTCCCCCCCTTTCAGCTCACCAGATCTCTCCAAAATGCAGGCTCTCCCCTCACCACCCCTCCAACACAACACACAACATGAACAGTAGAAAAGCACACATTCACATTATCTCCCCGACCCTCCTGGTGCGGAGCTGACGAACTGCAAAAGTCATGGTCAGCTGCACCAGAAGTAATGCTGAAGGTGGTGACATTCCCCAGTTATGTGTAGTTTGGTGTAGTTTGTAGAGAGCCAGTTTGGTGTAGTGGTTAGGAGCATGGACCCTAATCTGGGAGAACAGGGTTTGGTTTCCCACTTCTCCACATGCAGCCAGCTGGTGTGACCTTGGGTCAGTCACAAGCTCTCTTGGAGCTGTTCTCTCAAGAGCAGTTCTCTCCGAGCTCTCTCAGGCCCACCTACCTCAGATGGTGTCTGTTGTGGGTAGGGGAAGGGAAAGGCAATTGTAAACCACTCTGAGTGAAGGGCGGGGTGCAAATCCCATCTCCTCCTGCTCCTCCTCCTCTTCTTCTTCTGGCACAGCTGTTCTTGAAAAAGAGCCCTTTCTGTCAGAGCTCTCTAAGCCCCACCTACCTCACAGGGTGTCTGTTGTGGGGAGGGGAAGGGAAGGGAGTTTGTAAGCTGCTCTGAGACACCTTAGGGTAGTGAAGAGTGAGGTATAAATCCAATCTCCTCCTCCTCTTCTTCTTCTTCTTCCTCCTCCTTCTCCTCCCCCCTCTTTTCCTGGGAAAGTGTGAACGGACTTGGAGAATCCCAAGGTGGACATTGGTGCAGTGGGGAAGTGAACAGATTTCCATCCCTGCCGCCTTTTGGAAGGGAATGTGCCCGACCCCATCTGCAGGTTTGCGGCAGGCTTCCCTCCTCCACGCTTACTCCCTGACAACTTTCATAGCACTTAGACTAGCTAGCGACAGCCAAAGAAACAAGACAGTCATGCCACTGCAAGGATTATTGCCATACAGTGCATGGAGAGCTATGAAAGAGCCCTTAACCCGCTGAATAAAACTATAAACATCTCTCTAGCTGAAATTAGACATTTGTGTGTCAGGGATACAAATGGTGCAGGGGGCTGGTACTGGGCGGTCTTTAGGCCTCTTTCACCTTTTTGATTCTAAATTGCTATTAATTCTTCCCTTTTTTGCCATCAAGTCACAGCTAACTTACAGCAATCTGGTAGGTTTTTCAAGGCAAGAGATATCTAGAGGTGGTTGGCCATTGCCTGCCTCTGTGTAGCAACCCTGGACTTCCTCGGTGGTCTCCTACCCAAATACTAGCCAGGTCGCCACTGCTTAGCTTCCAAGATACGATGGGATTGGGCTAGCCTAGACTATCCAGGTTAAGGGAAGCGATGTTCAGTGGTGGTCTGCTATTGCCTGCCTCTGCGTAGCAACCTTGGGCTTCCTTGTTGGTCTCCCATCCAAGGACTAGCCAGGGCTGACCCTGCTTGGCTTACAAGATCTGAGGAGATCAGGGTAGCCTGGGCTATCCAGGTCAGGGATGCTATTGGTTTTATTTAGAAACAAACAGTAAATCACTGGATTTCTCCCAGAAACCCCAGAACTGAAACAGGACAAGGGCTACATAAATGGTGCATAATTTAGAGTGAAATGCCACCACTCACTTACAACCAGTGTTCCCTCTAAGCTGAGTTAGTGTGAGCTAGCTTCATTTTTTAGCCTCTGGCTCACACATTTTTGTCTTAGCTCAGGCAGGATGGCTCCAGAGCAAACTAATTTATGCCATAGCCAATGCTGTCTCTAAGCTGTGGAGTCTTGTGAGCAAAAATTCTACTTTGTGAGCTACTGGCATTAAAGTTGTGAGTGAGCAATTTGGCTGCTGCATAAATTAGTTTGCTCTGGAGCCATCCTTCCTGAGTTGAGACAGAAAATGTATGAGCCGGAGGCTAGAAAACTGTGAGCTAGCTCACACTAAGCTTAGAGGGAACACTGGACATAGCCAAATTGCTCACGCACAACTTTAATGCCAGTAGCTCACCAAGTAGAATTTTTGCTTCCAAGTCTCCACTGCTTAGAGGGAGCGTTGCTTACAGTGGGGGAAAATTACCCCTAGACGGGGAGACCCAAAATGTTATTGATAAAATGGAAGGATTTATTCCCTATATTCAGGGCTTTGGGTCTGCAGTAGGGGACTTGCATTTGTACGCTGCAGGCAGGCAAGCAAGAACTGCGAGCATTTAACTTTTAGTAGGTTTGTTTGCAAGTCTGGTAGACTCCCAGCGTCTCACCTAGGGACCAGGGGCCAGAGGACGTCCCTTCTCCCTCCCTCCCAGCTTAACACCTCTGGCGGTGCTCAAGTTCAAACAGCGGCGCCGACCACTCCTTCTGTGCAGCCTTTTTAGGCACAGCTAAACACCTCCGAGGCCTCCATCTCCACCCAAATGCAACAGGGGCATTTGCCAAAACGGAGGCCCAGCTTTGCAAGAGAGCCATAAATCGAGGCTGGAGCCGTCAGACTCCAACCCGTCCCAGACATACCGATTAGTCACCAGGGAAACAGGAGGGAACGATTTATAGATTGGGGCTCAGCTGACCCAGGTGACTCAGGGTCCCCCCCCCATGGCAAGTGGGCTCCAAAAGCCGCCTCTGGCTTCCTGTCCCGAGACACCCGCAGCCGGTCATTAGGAGGCTCTCAAGCTGATGCTCCAGGGCTGCCAAGACGTCTCACTCCGAGCAGAGAGGACAACAGCGTTGGCTGACCTAAGTTTCAAAATAACTTCTGGAGGAACAAGTTTTCTGCTTCACTGCAGCCAATTTTGTCGGCGAGAAACTAGGTTAAAGAAACACGTTAAATGTACACCGACGGGAAGCCCTCTGGGCGGGAGCCAGCAATGAAAGAGCATCTGCTACAAATTAGGGCTCTGATCCTGACCTTAAGGATGGTGCTTGTCTGGTCTCCGCTGCCCAGAAATTATGCAAGTCAAACCACGGTGCCCGTTTCCAGGGCCTGGATCTTCCTGAAGAAGCGGCTGCAACTGGATCCCTCGGAGGGCCACAGAACAGGCAGCATGAGAAGATGCCTCCTGGATGATCACACCCACGGCCTATCTAGGCCAGCATCAGGTTTCCCACAGAAGCCCACCCAACAGACTGGGAGGCCAAAGCCCCTCATCTATTGTTATCCCCTAGCAATCGGCATTCACAAGGATACTGCCTCCAAACATGAAGATCTCATTCAATCATCCTCCATGAGTCTTTCTAATTCCCTGCTAAAACCATCTAATGGGTGGGAAGGCAACACAGGATAGTCCAGTCTCATCAGATCTCAGAAACTAAGGAGGATCGGTACTTGGATGGGAGACCACCAAGGAAGTCTCTGCAGAGAAAGACAATGGCAGACCACCTTTGCTTCTGTCATGACCCCCAGCGGGTCGCCACCTTCAGCTGCCACCACTCTGGACTTAGGGTCCCTTGGGAAGGCCCAGAGTACCCTCCCAAGCCCAACCAAAATGCCCCTTTTAAGCCGAGAAACATAGGCGTGATGACCAGGCAGAGAACAATTAAACAAATGGTTTATTCATACAATACTGGGGCAAGGAAAACAAGACAAGGTGCTTTAAACTATATAACAGTGTTTAAAGGCAAAATAAACAAATCTAACGTGACTACCTATTACTCTTAACTGTTTCCTATTTCAAGGCCCACGGGCTTTTATACCAGGCCTGTGCCTGTACTCACTCTGTCCCAAGTGAGGGCCACGCATCCAGAGTTGGAATCTCGGAGCCTCCTGCATTCCGATCATCTGAGGGCTTTTACAATCTTGTGGTTCCAGGACCAGGGCCAAGAAGTAGTCATCAGAGGCAAGCAGGTGTGTAATAACGATAATTTACAGCTCAGCAACCTACATTCCCAGGTCATCTAAAATTAATGCTATGATAAAGACTTGGCGGAGGGGGAAAGAACGCAGGCAGGTTTATCCCTTGACAGATGGATTTTCGGGACCAGAACTAGGCCAGGATGAGAGGTTCTCAAAGGAGGGAATTCCTGCCTGTTGCTTACAAACACATTAAGCCCTACATAGCTTGGAACCAAGGTATCTGAAGAGCAGTCCTCTCTCAGATGTTCCTGCCCGGGAATTAAGATCTGTCCTGTCCTGTCAATCAAAGAAGCTTGCTTGGTGGGCACACGAGAGACAGGGCCTTTTTGATGGCAGACCCACAATAATGGAGCAGCCTCCCCAGAGAGGTGCGCCCAGCCCCTTCCCTGTCAGTCTTCAGGAGGCAGCTGAAGATGGCTTTATTTTGGACTGGATTTGGTTACGTTTGACAGCAGTCCTAACAGTTTTATATTTTGGTTTTTATGTTTTAAATATCATAGAACCACAGGGTAATAGAATCACAGAGTTGGGAGGTGTCCTACAGGTCATCTAGTCCAGCCCCCTGCTCAATCCAGGATTAGCCTAGAGCGTCCCTGGCAAGGGTTTGTCCAAAGCGGGCAGCTGTGTTGGTCTGAAGCAACAGAGCAAAGTTAGAGCCCAGCCAGACACCTTTAAGACCAACAAAGTTTTCTTCCAGGTGTGAGCTTTTCGTGTGCACGCCCACTTTGTCAGACGATGAAATGGAATTACAGATCATACTTGTAAATATACACGGTGGCTTGTTCAATTAGCATGCAAGATAGTGAAGTGTTTTTAACAGATAAAAAGAATGACAAGCTGGGTTTCTGCTTATCAAATGACTGAATTCTCACAATTTAGCGTACATCAATCTCCAGTTCTGACATATTTATCACCTATATTGTTTCCCCCCCCCGCCAGCTGAACCGAAACAGATGATAACCAGAAACCAAGCTTGTCACTCTTTTTATCTGTTAAAAAACACTTCACTATCTTGGAAGCTAATTTAACAAGCCACTTTGTATATGTACAAGTATGATCTGTAATTCCATTTCATCGTCTGACAAAGTGGGCGTGCACACGAAAAGCTCACAAGTGTTTCTCCAGCCACTGCTTGAAGACTGCCAGGGAGGGGGAGCTCACCACCTCCCCAGGCAGCCAATTCCACTGTTGCACAACTCTGACTGTCAAAAAGTTTTCCCTAAGATCCAGCAGGTAGCTTCCCGCCCTTAATTTAAACCCATTATTGTGAGTGCTATCCTCTGCTGCAAAACTTGAACAGTTCCCTGCCCTCCTCTAAGTGACAGCCCTTCATATTCTGTATGTTTCATCAATGTTGTAAGCAGTGTTCCCTCTAAGCTGAGTTAGCTCACAGTTTTTTAGCCTCTGGCTCGCACATTTTTGTCTTAGCTCAGGAAGGATGGCTCCAGGGCAAACTTTCTCACAACTTTAATGCCAGTAGCTCACAAAGTAGAATTTTTGCTCACAAGACTTCACAGCTAAGAGGCAGCATTGGTTGTAAGCCACCTTGAGGTCCGTAAGGAAGGAAGGCAGCTAGGAAGTGTTTCAAATAAAGCAAAACTGAAAGCAAAGCAGACACTTGGTTCCTTCGCCATTCAATCCCTGTCCCGTTTGCATTGGGGGTTGCAGGGTGTGGGCCACTGAAGCAGGTGGGCCCACGGTCATGCAAATGACCCCTTTCTGCAAACATGAAAAACGAACAGGTAGGAGAGGGCTGATGGGCCAATGCGAAAAGAAGCTGAGTTTTCAGAGAAGGAAGGAGGAAAAAGGGACAGGGGAAAGTACCAGCTGTGAGGCTGCCTCCGCATGACCCACCTGGGTCCCCCCAGCTCAGCAGCCACACCTCTGCTCGGCACGCAGAAGGTCTCAGGTTCAGTCCTGGGCGTGCCCAGCTAAACGATCTCAAGCAGCAGTTTTTGGAGGGAACTGCTTTCAGTCCGAGACTCCGGAGAGCCCCTGCCAGGCAGAGCAGACGGGAGGAGCTCTAGGAACCAGTGCTTTCTAGAAAGCCTTGTCAGGTGCCCTCAGATCACCGGTGGGGGATGGGGAGGTCGGATTGCTCGGGGAAACTCCTGGAGATCTGGGGGTGGAGCCTGGGGAGGACGCGGGGACCTCAGTGGGGTGTAATGCCACAGAGTCCATCCTCCAAAGCAGCCATTTTTCTCCAGGGAAACCAATCTCTGTAGTCTGGAGATGAGCTGTCATCTTGGGGGATCCCCAGGTCCCACCTGGAGGCTGGCGTCCCTGTTAAGGTCTCTTCCTCTCCCCAACCCCCTCCAAATCTCCAGAAATTTCCCAACCAGGAGCTGGCAACTGTATTCTAAGGGCTTCCCAGTTATGACACAGGGTTTTAATATCACCAAATGCACCCGGCAAAGGCTGCCAGTTCATTTTCTTGGCCGCCTTGCACACTTTTGTCATCGTCTCAAGATGAGCTCCTGGGGACGGTGAATCCAGATAACTGGTTGTGCTCAAAGAACTCCGCTCCGCGATTATTGCAACATCGCCAATACAGCCCAAGCAAGCAATAACGTCTCCTGAAATATTCAGCAGCTAACATTTCCTAGAGACGGCCTGACCTTCATGTTGTGTGCTGGCCAACCTGTTGAAATGTCATGGCTGTCATCAAACTCAATGAGGCAACAGCAAGAGCTTTTTAAAGGTGGCCCCCTCAACAAAGGGAACATTCATATCAACCCAACGGGAAAGCAGAGCAACAATAAAGGCGTCATTAGGGTCTGTACGCGTGGCACATCGCTCCCCCAGCGTACTTTCACAAATTCTACAGAAATCACGGGACAAAGTTTGAGTCCAGTGGCATTTTTATGACCAACAAGTTTAATTCTGGGTATCAGCTTTTGTGTGCAGGCACACTTCAAGTCTGCATGCGCAGGAAAGCTTATGCCCAGAATTAAACTTGTTCATCTTCAAGGTTCCACTGGACTTCAGACCAACACAGCAACCCACCTGAATCTACAGAAATTATGAAACATGAAGCTTCTTCCTTTCTTTTCCAAAACCCACGAGCTGCATAAAAGCCGACGGGAACACCACTACAGGTGGATAGGAAGCCCAATTGGTGTTATTCCATCTCAAGCTATATCTTATCTTAAGCCAGGCTTGCCTTAGAGTTGCAGCTTTAAAATACTTTATTTGCGTCACAAGAAATGCAGGCTTAGCTAAGTCCAGTTTTTCAAGTCTGGGCAGCATGCAGCCCCAAAGCCAAGGTGCCAATTTCTCAAAAAAACCAACAGAACTGAGCAACAAAGAGAACGAGGACTGAGACGTTGGATTTAGAAGGCTAAGTCATAAAGCGAGGAAGTCAGACTTCATCATGTCCCCAAAACGCCCACAAGTTCCACAAATCAAAATGTTCCAAGGGCAAAGGTGGTCACTTTGCATCGGAAGGGACGGCAGTTCTGAGAACACAGTGCAGAATAAGCCTGAGGGGCTGCCGTTTGGTGCCTACCATATCCATGGGGTGCGGGGAGGGGGGAACCAAGCAGTCTTTTTAATGAGAAGTTTCAAGTATGCCGCTCAGCCACAAGAGCCTTCTGTGCCAAACCGAACCACCCACCAAATCCCAGCAGCGAATTAACTCTGTGACGACTGTGCAGATTTCCTTCCAACTGTTGTACCAAATTTGAGCAAGAATCTTCCAGCAAAAACAAGACCTGTTTGTGTGTGTGTGTGGGGGGGGGGAGTATAAAGTGCCGTCAACCTGCTGCTGACTTAACAGCAACCCCATGGGGTTTTCAGGGCGACAGACGTCCAGAGGTGGTTTGCCATTGCCTGTCTCTGCATAGCAGCCCTGGACTTCCTTGGTTGGTCTCCCATCCAAATCTTAACCAGGGCTGACCAGGCCCATAGCCAAGATTTTGTGGCTTTTGTGGGGCAGGTTTTTTTCCTGGTGGGGCTAAAGTCCTCAGTACAGAAAGAAAAGCCATTTAGCCAATAGAGAGCGGTTACCAGGATAGATTTCTTAAATGAGGCCAGTTTCTTGACACAAAGTTAGAAAGGATCCTAGAGGTCACCGACCCCCTTACTCAGTGCAGAAATTAGTCAGCTACAGCACCCCACTCTGCTTACAGGAGTGCACGCCGTTAAAAATATGTTTACAAATGACTGGAAAGAAGCACTTACAGGAGAAATTCTTGTGGGGCTGTGTCTTCAAGAAAGGGGGCAGAGCCCCCCCAAAGTCCCACTGCAGCTATGGACCTGGGGCTGGCTCCGCTTAGCTTCCAAAGTCTGATGAGATGGGACTAGCCTGGGCCATCCAGGTCAGGTTGTTTACTCAGAAGTAAACCCCAGAGAATTCAATCGGAATCCTAAGAAAGCACTCTTTCCTTGCACTGATGAACTGGAAGTCAACCCCACTCTGTGGCTTCTTCCCTCCCCCTTCCTCCAGGACATGAATTGGCCCCTGCTGTGCTTTGAAGGTCAAAGAAGAAGTGTATGGCAACAGTTGAGATGGTTAGTCAGTGTTATCAAGGCAACGAACATGAAATTAAGCAAACTCCGGAGAACGACGGAAGACAGGAGGGCCTGGCGTGATGTGGTCCATGGGGTCACGAAGAGTCGAACTCGAATGTGCGACTGAACAACAACCTATGCTTACAGCAGTGACCAGGACTTTGAGCACCCTGCATATAGAATGTGAGGAAGGGAGAAGGAGGTCTATCAGGAGATAATTAAAACCTACACCCCACCCCAGAGGATTTTTCATCCCAACAGCTCACTACAACCAGTCCCGTAAAGCAGAAACTTGCTAGCTCTCTCCCTGCAAGGATCTCTTCCCAGATCGATCTTGTCTGCCAACAACATCCCTGTGGGCTGGCCACAGAAACCAGCAGGGAGCAGATATTTCTGTGGAATGGCCTACGATGCAGACAACATGGCTGCTGGCCGGGCCTGTGGACCTCACCCTCCCAGTTAAAGAGACCAAAGGCACGCAACCCCAACATCAGTCCAAGTTAACAGTCTCACAAAAACATGAAACTACATCTTGGGACACCTCTCTCAGAACTGGCTACCCCACCTGGTTGCCGTTCTCCAGGGTCTCGGGCAGAAACCGGACTTTCTCACCAGACCCTTTTCATGGGAGACTGCAGGAACTGAACCTGGAACGATCAGCATGCAAGCAACATGGTCTACCATGGAGCCCTCGCCCTCTTCCCACAGCAGAAGCTGCCGTCATCTCGCTTGGAATTGTGTACTCTGGCTGGCAGCAGCACTCCAGGGACTCAGAAAGACAAAAGGCTCTCCTGACAGCCTGGGAATGGATCATTGACATGCAGAACAAGCCGTCTGCCCAGTCCCTCTGCAAGGATACACGGACTTATATCAAAGCAGGCTGTTGATCCATCTAGCTCAGTATCTTTGCTCTGTCTGGCAGAGGTTGCCGGGGGCGGGTCTTTACCACCCCTGGGATTCTGGGGACTGAAGCTCTGCCACTGACCCACAGTCCCTTCCCCCAGGGCTGGATTGTGATGATAATGATGATGGAGGAGGAGGAAGAAGTGGAGAAGTAAGAAGAAGAGGAAGAGGAGATTGGATTTATACCCTGCCCTTCACTCGGAGTCTCAGAGCATCTTACAATCTCCTTTCCCCTTCCCCTCCCCACAACAGACACCCTGTGAGGTAGGCAGGGCTGAGAGAGCTTTGAGAGAACTGCCCTTGAAAGAACAGCTCCAGCTCTGAGAGAACTGTGACTCACCCAAGGTCACTCAGCTGGCTGCATGTGGAGGAGGAGTGGGGAATCAAACCCGGTTCTCCCAGATTAGAGTCTGCCGCTCTTTAGCCACTACACCAAAAGACTGATAGTGTCTTTTCAGGGATTCTTGACTGCATTTCCTGATTGGCTCTTCTCCTCAAGCAGCTCCAATAAGTCCCCCAGGATCCCCCCCCACAACACAGTCTGAAAGTCCTGCAGTTAAGGCACAGATGCCAACAAAACAGCTCAAAGTTCCGCCGGTGGAGGTTGCAGATTCTGGCCCAGTCTACCCAGACAGCAGCACCCTTTTCTTCTTCTTCCTGCCCTTGCCCGGCATTGTCCCCACAGCACGCCCCACAGGTGGCTGGTACCCTGCTGGAGGGCTTCTGGCCTGCAAGGGCATGCAGTCTTTGAACAGCAGGCCATTTGTTCTCTTTCACAGCTGCAAATATATCGACATGGATTAAACACAACAAGAGCTGCTGCGCCAGCAAATTAATGATGAGGCTGCGGCACTCTCCGTCAGAGCATCGCTGGGCAGGATGTGATGAGAGCGCAGGGTGCAGACGGTGCAAAAAGTGACCCGGGGAGGCTGCCCGTTCCTCCCCTTCCATGTGCTGCTGGGCCAGCATTCACAGTCCAGGGCTTCAGTGCCAACAAACACATATGCTGCAGACGATCCCATGGACCGCTGCAGATCCAGCCAGCGGGCACGGCGGGTGGTGCCTTCACCATGCCAAACGAGGATCAAAGGGACTACATCGAGAACTTAGCCCCCGGTACCTCTAGAGCCAGCTTCCAGAGGGGCAGATGCTCTCTTGAGCTTTTCTAGAATGTGAAACACACATCTGTCCATCTTCCTTGTCGCTGAATGGGTTGGTGAGAAGGTTTTTGGGGGATTTCATTTCTGTCTTTATTGTGGGATCCTGCGCTGATATCTGATTTTCAGGCTGGTCCAGCTAGCACAGTTTTTGACCCATTTTGAAATGCGGTGACGGAGGAGAGCTCTACGGAGACCGTGGACTGCCAAAGAGACAAATTGGGGGGCTCTAGATGAAATCCAGCCTGAACTCTCCCTAGAAGCTAAAATGACTAAACTGAGGCTTATCATACATTAGTCACATTATCAGAAGACTTTGGAAAAGACAACAGTGCTAAGAAAATAACAAAGTTTGAGTCCAGTGGCACCTTTAAGATCAACAAAGTTTAATTCTGGGTATAAGCTTTCATGTGCACGCACACTTCTACAAACAGAACCACATTTGAGTCCAGTAGCACCTTCAAGACCAACAAAAGTTTATTCTGGGTATAAGCTTTTGTGTGCATGCACACTTCTTCAGATAGAACCAAGTTTGAGTCCGGTCAGGCACCTTTAACACCAGCAAAATTTTATTCTGGGTATAAGCTTTTGTGTGCATGCACCCTTCGTCAGATTTCGTACATGCACACAAAAGCTGATACCCAGAATTAAACCTTGTTGGTCTTAAAGGTGCCCCTGGACTCACACTTTGTTCTGTTGATTCAGACCAACACGTTTACCCACCTGAATGCTAGGAAAAGTTCAAGACAGCAAGAAAAGAGGAAGGCCCCATATGAGATGTCTTGACTCAGTCGACGAAGCCTCAGTTTGCGAGACGTGAGCATGGCCGTTCCGGATAGGACGTTTGGGGGACCTTCACCCACAGGGTCCTCATAGGTTGGAAACCTCCCTACAGCACTTAGCACCCACAAGGGTGTCCTCGTTGAGTTGCAACCAACTGTGCCCACCTCAAGCAGTTTCCAAGGCAAGAGAGGAGCAGAGGTGGTCTGCCCTTGCCTTCCTCTGCAAAGTCTTCTGGCCTATCAGGGCTGCAGCACAGAACTATATCTTCTGACTGATCATTTTTCCAGCCACAAAAGTTTACTAGAGAAATCACAGATTCCAAACAACCCCCAGCTGCCAGGCCAGGCAAAGCAGCAGCCTGAGACGGTGGCCGATACACCCGTGGCCACAATCCTCCGGGAAGTTCTCCTACACAGGCCTCAGCAACAGGAACCAGAACGACCTCAGAACAGTGGTCTTACAAGGAGAACTACCCACTAACACCATGGAAGCCATGGGGGTTTTCCACCTGAGGCTCCAAAATTGCCTCGATTACCAGTGGGATTTGCATCGGGATCTCTTTCTCCTCTCCCCAATGCTGCATTCGAGTAATTTCTGTGCTGTCAAGGCAACCTGCATGACCCCATTTCCCTTCCATGCCAAACAGCTGACTCCAAACCAACCAGCACTTTGAGGAGAGAAAGCAGAATAACAGACCCCCCCACACCCCATGGAGATACTGAAAAGGGACTCCAGGGCTCTGAGCCCCCCCACAGCTTTAACGCTCCCTCTAAAAACACTCAAGCCCTGAAGTGGCTGCTTTTCCAACTCAGGTCTATCAGTGGCTACTAGCTGTGGTGACTGAGGGGAACCTCCATGTTCAGAGGCAATCAACCTCTGAATCCCAGAGCCAGGAGGCAACACCAGGGGAAGGCTTCAACCTCTCTGCCCTGTTGTTGGCCCTCCAGAGGAACTGGTTGGCCACTGTGTGATGCAGGATGATGGACTAGATGGACCCTCACTGGTCTGATCAGGCAGGGCTCTTCTAATGTTCTTATCAAGGGAAGGCCTCGGCCTCCCTGCCCTGTTGTTGGCCCTCTGGAGGAACTGGTTGGCCATTATGTGAGACAGGAGGCTAGACTCAATGGACCTTCACTGGTCTGATCCAGCAGGGCTTTTCTGAGGTTCTTATGAAGGCCTCGACCTCTGTGCCCTGCTGTTGGCCCTCCAGAGAAACTGACTGGCTGCTGTGTGAGACAGGAGGCTTAGACTAGATGGACCCTCACTGGTCTGATCCAGCGGGACTCTTCTGAGGTTCTTCTCAGGGGAAGGCCTTGGCCTCTATGCCCTGTTGTTGGCCCTCCAGGGGAACTGGTTGGACATCGTGTGAGCCGAGATGACTAGATGGACCCTCCCTGGTCTGACCTAGCAGGGCTCTTCTGATGTTCTTAACTATGTCCTTCTGGTCCCAGCTGACTCCTGGGAGGCAGGGATTTCTGTTTCCAGAAGAGAGCTCAGCATGGGATAGAAAAGCCTCTCTTCTGCCCTCCCTCTAGGCGCCCATTCCAGCCCCAGGCAAGGACGCCAACGCCCAGCACTCACAGAGGAGCATTCACGGGCGGGCGAGAGAGGACATCACCATGGGACGTCTCTGTTGACTTTGCCCTCCTCCCAGCCAGGCCACGGCTGGCCCCCTCCCCTTGGCTCTCAGGCAGGAGACAGGGTGCTCTTCAGGTGAGCTCTCTGGCCAAGAAGCTGGCCTGTCCTCCACCCACCTTGTGTGGGGAAAAGCCAGCAAAGCAGCTCCTCTCCAAGAGGCAACAGGGTGCCCTGCCCAGCACCACCCAGGAGTGCCAACGCCAGCAAGCTGGGCACTGCAGGCTTCTGCCTGCCCTGTGGGGGGGACTGACTTCCCAGTGGTTGGCAAGACCCACAGGAGCCTGGAGAGGAAAAAGCAAAGCCGCCTCTTCCACCGAGTCTGGGAACAGCAGCAGCAGCCCAAGGGCCCTGTCGCCTTCTGCAGACCGCCCGGCCCCCGGGGGCGGGGGGGGTGTCAAGGCAAACCAGGAGAGAAAATGAACAGCAGAAGGAGGGTCAGGCCGCCGAGGGGGTCCCTCGAGCCCCGCCTCGTCCGGGATGCCCTTTGCCAGCCTGCTGCTGCCTCCCAACTCCGGCCGGGCGCGCTTTAGAGCATCCCGAAAAGAACTTTTCTTGCGCCGGGCAGAAGCCACGCGGGGGGTGGGGGGGATGTCTCTAGTCCGTAGAAAGACCGAGCGGGAGCTGGAGAGCAAGAGGAGAGGAGCGAGAGCTTCCACCAGAGACCGGGCCCCGCAGCTGGCACCGGGAAGCCTGGCGTGGGGGGAGGGCAAAGACCCCCCCCCAACAAAAACTCACTGAGACGGGCCAGTCTCCCAGGGATGGCCCCGAGCAGTGCACTAGGAGGGCACCCCGGCAACGCTTTTCCTGGCGAGCGCCCCCGCTCCCCGCTCCATCCCCGGCCGTGCCCAGGAGAGCCCCCCCGCGAGGAGGGAGCTTCGGACCCCCACCCCCCGGCTCGGCGCCACTCACCATCTCGCGCGTCCTGCTACGGCGCGCCGGCCCCGGAGCGCATCTCCCGCCAGCCGCCGCCGGGCACCCCACAACCAGCCGCTCGCTCGCTCGCTCGCCCGCCGGCGGGAGGGAGGGAGGGAGGCAAGGAGGGCGGACCGCGGCCGGGCCAGGGCGGTGCTCCCGCGCTCGCTCCTCCCGCTCCCGGCCCTCTCCATACATGGGCAGGTCGGCGCCGCCGCCGCCGCCGCCAATCGGCGCCCGCCCGGACGCGTCACTCGCTCCGGAGGGAAACCCCGAACGCCCCGCCAGGACCCCTCCCTCCCTTCCTCCGCCCCTTGCCCGGGCCGCCCGCCGTCTGCAGCCAGGGGCCCCGACCGGCCAGCCTCTGCCTGGGGGCGGAATCCGGGCACCCGGCTCTGGGGTACGGGAGAAAGGAACAGCCAGCAACGATAGGACAGCTCCTTTTGAAAGGCTGCGCTCACACAAACACTTGCAATCCAGTTTCAGTGCACTTTCCAACTGGATTTTACTGTCTGTGAAGTGGCGAGATCCAGTTGGAAAGCGCATTGAAAGTGGGTTGTTTAGAGGGTGTGGCCGCAGCTTTCCTGCGTTTTTAATCTGGAACATACCCAAGCGCAGCTCTTTCCCCTGCCGAAATGGTGTTGCTGTCTTATCCCCTAAGCCAATGGCCGCTGGGCTCCCCCCCACCCGGTGCCACTCACGGATGGTGATGGTAGGTCGTAGGCAGACAGAGACATTAGAGGGCAACAGGCCATAGATATGTCCCCGGGGGCTTGCAAAATGAATAAGAGATGTGAAGGAGGGAGGAAGAAGAAATGAGGACAGATGCAGGTAGGTGCCCATCTGCAAACTTGGTTCAAGGTGGGAGCAAGTCTGGGGGAGCACCCCCCACGGCCCAGAAATTTACCTTCTACATCGAGCGAAGACAGATTGGGAGTGAGTTGGGCTGAAGCAGCAGGGTAAAGTTTGAGTACAGTGGCACCTTTAAGACCAACAAAGTTGCATTCCGGGTATCAGCTTTCGCACAGGGAAGCTTATACCCCGAATAAAACTTTGTTGGTCTTAAAGGTGCCACTGGACTCAAACTTTACCCTGCTGCTTCTAGTGAATTACCCCGGGCCAGTCCTTACAAGCAGGTCTTCAGCCAAGTCCCCCTGCCCGGCTGTGAAGGGGCACCAGTGGCCTCTAGTGGGCATCAGCCACAATGACAGGGGTGTTCCACAGGGACTCTCAGCAATTCTGCTCCAAAAAGTAAAAATAAAGTTTCATGCTGAGGTTTGGTGGTTCTTTTCCCCACCTGCCCTGTGAAGCCCCATTTACAGGGGCCAGTTTGGTGTAGTGGTTAAGTGTGCAGACTCTAATCTGGGAGAACCGGGTTTGATTCCCCACTCCTCCGCTTGCAGCTGCTGGGTGACCTTGGGCAAGCCATAAGGCTGTTCTTGAAAAAGAGCCGTTTCTGTCAAGAGCTCTCTCAGCCCCGCCTACCTCTCAGGGTGTCTGTTGTGGGGAGGGGGAGGGAAAGGGGTTTGTAAGCCACTCTGAGACTCCTTTGGGTAGTGAAGGGCGGGGTAGAAATCCAATCCTCTTCTCTTCTTCTTATAGGCCAAGCTGGGGGGGGGGGCAGTTAACAGCCTGATCTGAAGGACACCTCAGAAAGAAGCCCTATGAAGAAGTTCTGTGGTATCTGAAGAAGTGAGCCGTGACTCATGAAAGCTCCTCCCCTGCCACATGTTTTGTTAGCCTTTCAGGTGCTCCTGGACTCTGGCTCTTTTCAAGTTCTGTGGGACCTCCTCCCAAGAGCCAGTTTGGTGTAGTGGTTAAGTGTGCGGACTCTAATCTGGGAGGACCAGGTTTGATTCGCCACTCCTCCACTCACAGCTGCTGGATGACCTTGGGCAAGCCATAGTTCTGTCAGAGCTGTTCCTGAAAAAGAGCAGTTTCTGTCAGAGCTCTTTCAGCCCCGCCTACCTCACAGGGTGTCTATTGTGGGGAGGGGAAGGGGAAAGAGTTTGTAAGCCACTCTGAGACTCCGAGTGAAGGGCAGGGTATAAATCCAATCTCTCGTCTTCTTCTTAGGAGAGAGGCAGGGGCCATGGGCTGGCACAGTCCAAACGAAAAGGGGCACCTGAAAAACCACTGGATTTATGTTGGCAGGTGCTTGGGTGCTTCAGGTGTGTACAGTGGATCCTCCGTCGTGCAGACCAAAAGTGAGGCGAGGCCAAGGTAAACTGCCCTGGAGCTGGTCACAGGCCCCTTTGGACAATATCAGTCCAGGCATCTAGAGTGGGGGCCCGTGGAAACATATTTCCAGCGGAAGGCGGGAAGAATCCTTTGCCAAGGACGTGTCTCACCTTTTTGGGGGTGGGGGTTTCATGCATGGGTGCCTCACCGGTCTGCCACATCACTGGGCCACGAAAGGCATCAGCGGTTACATTTTGAAATGAGATGGCAGCAATGGCAGGGAAGCGTTTCTCTCTCGCATTCAAAAGCCCAAGCTCAGACTTTGTTGTCTTCCGCTTTCCCGAACATCTTCATTTGTCTCTGAGTCATGGTGCCACAGACTGTGTCTCTGTTCTTGCATTTGCGCTGATGCGAGAAAGAGGATCTTCACCTGGGCAGCGATGCCTGGATTCATGCCCCACGGAGTCGGGTGTCCCCTCAAAATGTAGACGAGTTCCTATCTGTGATCAACATGACTGGAAGCGGAGCTTTCTCTAACTGTTTGGTGCTTATGAGGAAGAGGGAATTCTGAATTCTTCATTGACTATTTCTTTGCTTTATTATACCCCACCTTCTGCCCCATCAGGGACCCAAAGTGGCTTACATCCTCCTTCTCCTCCTGAGAGCCAATTTGGTTTAGTGGTTAGGTTTGATTCCCCACTTCTCCACATGCAGCCAGCTGGGAGACCTTGGGTCAGTCACAAGCTGTTTCAGAGCTGTTCTCGAAAGAGCTCTCTCAGCCCCACCTACCTCACAGGGTGTCTGTTGTGGGGAGAGGAAGGGAAAGGAGATTGTAAGCCACTCTGAGACTCCAAGTGAAGGGCAGGGTGTAAATCCAATTTCTCCTCCTCCTCCTCCTTCTTCTCCTTCTCCTATTCCAAGTTTTATGAGGAAAGGCTGAAAGAGTTGGATATGTTTAGCCTGGGAAAGAGAAGGCTTAGAGGGGACAGGATTGCAGTCTTCAAATATCTGAAGGGCTGTCATGTAGAAGATGGAGCAGATCTAGTCTCTCTTGCTCTGGACTACAAGACTGGATCTAATGGGTGGAAATTACAAGGGAGTTGTTACCGGCTAAATATCAGGAGAAACTTCCTAACTGTAAGAGTGGTTGAGCAGTGGAACAGACTGCCTCAGGAGGTGGTGGATGCTCCTTTCCTGGACGTTTTCAAGCAGAGGCTGGATGGCCCTCTTTCAGGTATCGTGTAGGGTTATCTTTCGGCTGTGCTCCTGCAGAGGGCAGGGAGTTGGACTAGATGACCTGCAAGGCCCCTTCCAACTCTTAACATTCTATGATTCCTCCTCCTCGTCCTTTCTCTTCACCACAGCCGTGTGAGGTAGTAGGTTCGGCTGAGAGCTTGTGACTAGCCCAGGGTCCCCCAGCGAGCTTCCATGGCAGAGCTGCATTTGGAGTTTGCAAGTGTTCCCACTTGTGTCATGAAAGAGTTAATCTGTTGTTTGTGTTTACAACCAGTAGTTAATTAGCATAGAACCTATTAGATATCCTGTGGAAGTTCCCGCTAGAGAAAGAGGAGGTAGTATTCTAAATAAGGGAAGGTGTGTGTGTGTCTATTGGTTAAACAGTTTTATTGGGGTTATTATATGCTTTTGGTCACATAGGCAGTTTGGGGGAACTTTCGTTTTCTTTGTTCTATTCAGAAGAAGGGTTTTTAGCCAAGCTGGTGTTTAGACAGGAGGAGTTAGCTAGTTGGTTTGTTCTTTGTTATTTTCAGTTCCAATGTAACCCTCCCTTTTATTTGTTAGTAAAGTTTTCTTTTTAATCAAACACACAAGACTACTGAATGTAATGCAAGGAATATTGGAATATTTTGCTGGCATACCACTGCACCCATCTCAGAAAAAGAAAGACAAAAATGCTGTTAAGTGACCTCCACGCCTGAGAGGAGATGAATGGTGAGTCTCGGTTTACTTCCCAGAATTAGAAGAGATGCCTTTACACATTTATCCCCTATTTTGACATATTTATTGCATTGCTGTCCTTTCCCCTCCTTAATTAAATCAAAACAACTGTTGACCTTATAACCTTAGCTTGTTATATAGTTTTGTCTTTGCAGATCTTAAAACATCTTCATCATGCTGCATGTTAATTTGCCATTCAGCCCCTGAACATTTGAACTCTACCTCCCATTCCAATGTATTTGAAAAAGTGTGCCTGGACATGAAAGTTCATACCGTGAACAAACCTTGGTTGGTCTCCAAGGTGCCTGACTGGACTCTAAATTTGTTTTGCTGCTTCAGACCAACACGGCATGTGCTCCTTTATATTTCACTGTGCATTTTTAATGCTCTGCTGATTTTTTCTCAACAGGATTTGAACCCAGACCTTCTCCCAGGTCCTAGTCATACATGCTAAGCACTACACTGCACCAGCTCTCATTTGATTTGGAGACTGTGAGAATGGCATCAGAACTCTAGACAGGGTTACCGAGTCCAGTTTGGGGAACTCCTGGAGATTTGGGGGCAACGGCTGCAGAGAGAACTCAGCAGAGATGAGATGTGATGATGCCATAGAGTTCCCCCCTCCAAAGCTGTCATTCCTCCAGGGGAGTGCATAGAATCATAAAATGTTAGAGTTGGAAGGGACCTTGCAGGCCATCTAGTCCAACTCCCTGCCCTCTGCAGGAGCACAGCTGAAAGAGAGCCCTACAACATACCGGAAAGGTGGTCATCCAGCCTTCGCTTCAAAACGTCCAGCAAAGGAGCATCCACCACCTCCCAAGGCAGTCTGTTCCACAGCTCAGCCACTCTCACAGTCAGGAAGTTTCTCCTGATATTTAGCCGGTATCAACTCCCTTGTAATTCCCACCCGTTAGATCTAGTCTTGCCATCCGGAGCAAGAGAGACTAGATCTGCTCCATCTTCTACATGACAGCCCTTCAGATATTTGAAGGCTGCAATCATGTTCCCTCCAAGCCTTCTCTTTCCCAGGCTAAACAGACCCAACTCTTTCGGCCTTTCCTCATAAGACTTGGATTCCAACCCTCTCACCATCCTGGTCACCCTCTTCTGGACACGCTCGAGCTTGTCAACATCCTTCCTAAAATGGGGTGCCCAAAACTGGACATAGGACTCCAGGTGAGTCTCTATTGTCTGGAGATCAGTTGTAATAGTGGGAGAACTCCAGGTCCTACCTGGAGTTTGGCATCCCTAGCAGGAAGTGTTCTTAATGAAGTGACACAGAGGAGGGAGGATCTTCTCTACCCAAACTATTTGGGGGAAGGAAGAATAGACCCTTAAAGAGACCAAACATGTGGCCAGGCCCTCATTGGGTTGGGCTGCAAAACACTCTATTGCAATCCCAACTTTCCCAAGAAACAGGAAGTTCCAGCCAGCCTTCCTACTAAATTCACATCCTATCTGGTGGGCCTGGGACAAAGTGCCATGCCCCCCTCCAGGAGGGAGAACCAGGACCCAGGACAAAGGAAGCGCTACTGTCTCCTGAAACTATAGGCACTCTCTTGGGGGGGGTGTCTTAATTGTTAGGGAATGGCTCTGTCCAAGCATTCCAGGGGAAGAGACCTCACCTTCACAGCTGAAGGGAGCGGCAGAGGTGTGCAGGAGACACTAGAACTCAAGAGCATCCAAATGAACCTGGTGGGAAGTAGATTCAGGAAATACTACTTTACACAGAGAGTTATTAAAATGTGGAATTTGCTGCCAGAGGATGTAGTGATGGCCACAGGAAAAGTGGGTTAGATAGATTCATGGAGGGTAAGTCTATCAATGGCTACTAGCCATGGGGGCTGAGGGGAACCTACATGTTCAGAGGCACTAATCCTCTGAATCTCAGAGCCAGGAGGCAACCTCAGGGGAAGGCCTCAGACACTATGCCCTGTTGTTGGCTCTCCGGAGGAACTGTTTGTCCACTGTGAGAGACAGGGTACTGGACTAGATGGACCCTCACTGGTCTGATCCAGCAGGGCTCTTCCTAGGTTCTGATCAGGAAAGGCCTTGGCCTCTCTGCCCTGTTGTTGGCCATCCAGAGGAACTGGTTGGCCCCTGTGTGAGATGGGATGCTGGCCTAGATGGACTACTGGTCTGATCCAGCAGGGCTCTTCTGATGTCCTTATCAGGGGAAAGCCTCAGCCTCTGTTCCCTGTTGTTGGCTATCCAGAGGAACTGGTTGACCACTGTGGTGAGGCAGGAAGGATGCAGGACTCAGTGGACCACTGGTCTGATCCGGCAGGACTATTTTGCTGCTCTTATGAAAAGTACTTTCCATCCCTGGCCTTTTTGTATTGTCTGGCTGACCTTTTTAGCCAATCAGGGATCGATATTTCTCTAGCCCCCAGCTCATTGGGTCTTAGCTAAAGGCCACGAGAAAGGAGAGATTGTCTACTAACTGACCGATCCTATACTTGGCCAGTCAGGTGTGATACTTTTGGATCGCTCTCCCCAATATAAATAGGAGGTGAATCCAGTAGCTACGATCTGGAAATAATCCAATAACAGAAGGCAAAAACAAGTGTTGTAAACAGACTCACTACTTACAAATTGCCAAAATGCTAAAGAACATGTAATAGATTGTAGCGAATACAAAGTAGCCCCATCGGAAAAATACAAAATGGAGAACTTGTGTAATAATACACTACAATAGAGAAATCCACAGAATACTGGAGAACTTTTTACTGGATTATATAATGTGATGTTTTATTACAACGTTTCAAAGTTCATCCTTCATCAGGGTGTTCCCTTTAAGTTGCTGTGGTTTCCATACTTTTATTCACATGCACTGGGAACAATAACAATTCAATACAAGAACGGATGCGAATCTCCAATGTGTAATCAGCTTCAGACTTCCAGCAGGACCTTTGCTCTCGTCTTGCACTATGGAGGCTGGACATGTGTTCAGCATCAAACACCATCTCGTTAAGCTAGAATAGGTAACCTATCTCTTTCTCTTACCCGCACTCTCCAGAATGTATTTCCTTTAAGAAAAGATACTTATCAGCAGGGCTTTTTTGGCAGAAAAAGCCCAGCAGGAACTTATTATCATAATAGGTCACACCCAACAGCAGAAACTCATTAGCATATTAGGCCACACCCCTGACAGCACAACTCATTAGCATATTAGGCTGGGGCACCTGGGCAAGCCAAGGGAAGGCAGTTTAAACTGCCTTCCGGGAGGGGGCTGTAGGCATGGCCAACTCATAAGCCAGCCAGAATGCTGTTCTGGTGCATTCTGTCCCAAAATAGCCCAGCTTATCAGTTTTAGACCTGATTACTGACTCTGTGTAACTTTGTAAGTCTGTTGCCATACCTAGTCCCAACTTTGCTGTGCTAAAGCCTTTGAGCACTCTGCTACTTTTCTCATGGTTCTCTGGCAGTACCAAGTGCAGTGAATCCAACTGTAAGCACCATTTTAACTTAGAGACATGCCTTCCCTCTTCCCACAGACTCCTGGGAACTGTGGTCCTGCAACATCTCTCTAAGTTTCTGCCCTGGCCAAGCTACAGTGCTCAAGATTCTGGAGGAGGACCTGCCTGGAACAAGCCAGCAGGTGGGGGTGATGACTTCTATAGTCAACACTTGGGCAGAAAAACTCTCTTCAAGGAGACCAGTTTCTTGATCCAGAGTTATAAGGGATCCTAGAGGTCACCTACTCCAACCCCCTTGCTCGGTACAATAATTAGTCCACTGCAGTGCAATAATTAGCACCCCACTCTGCTTAGAGGAGTGCATGCCTTTAAAAAATGTTTTAAAATGATTGGGAAAAGCATTTACAGGAGAAATTCTTGTGGGGCTGTGCCTTTAAGAAAGGAGTCCCCAAAAGCCCCACTGTAGCTACAGGCCTGCTCCACCATTAAATCTCCAGGTATTTCCAAACCCAGAGCTGGCAGCCCTATCTGTAAATGTCTCTCTGTCTGTTGTCTCTCTCTGTTATGTACCGGAATTGAATCATTCCTGATTAAATCATCCCAGAGACTGGCTGAGCTTGGAGCACAAGAACAATAGCCTACCAGGATTCTGAAAGTAACCAGTCAAATAGTAATGTTATGTAAATAGCCTATCATTGGGAGTGGGGTGTGTTTGGGTGTGGCCATTGCATGCTTTTTAACAGAGCTGAGGCTCTGGAGTCTTCCGTCTTGCTCTTGCTGAAATCAGTAATGAAGTAGAGCTGACTACTTGACTTGTGGGCTGTTCATCCATGGAACCCACAATTTAACACTCTCTCTCCCTCTCTCTTTGTGTAGACTAGTGTTCTGTTTCCTTCCCTTCTGGGGGAGGGCCCATGTTCTCTTCTTGTAGCCGGAGTCGGGGTTCCATCTCTGGTCTTAGACCCGGGTTGGCTCATCCAGAGACACACACGAGCTACCCTTTGACCTTGTACCCCCTGGGGCAGGGATTGCATGGGTGCTGTGTCCATCTCTACAACCCACCTGTGTAGGGTTTTATCAACAAGCCTTCCTGGCCCCACCCAAGATATTCTGCTGCCAGGTGGAACATCCAGATGGGAAGCCATGCCGCCCCCTTTCCCTGCTAATCAACATGGGCACAATCAGATTAGCAGGTAATCAGATGCTCCCATGCATTTGTGCCCTTGCATCTGGCAAACTGCGCCTCATGGACAATGCTCCCTTTAAGCTGGAAAGTCCTGTGAGCAGAAATTCTGCTTTGTGAGCTACTGGCATTAAAGTTGTGAGCGAGCCATTTGGCTACTGCATAAGTGAGTTTGCTCTGGAGCCATACTTCCTAAGCTGAGACAAAAAGGTGTGAGCTGGAGGCTAAAAAACTGTGAGCTGGCTCACGCTCACCCAGCTTGGAGGGAACACTGCGCATGGATCATCGTGCTTTGCCACCCTCCATGATGCTGAAACCCACCGACTCTATTTGGGGAAGGGGCTGCTCAGAGGCCTTTGGGGAGGCCCAGCATGGAATCCCTTTCTCGCCTGAGGGAGAACCGAACCTTCTGGGCCTGTGCCATTCCCTTTTGGCAGCTCTTTCGCTTCGCCTCAGGCCCCAGTGCTCAGCCCAGGCCGGACAAATTCCCCTGAGCCACCACAGACATCTTTTATGTGCCCGGTTCCTTTTCTTCTCGCAGCCTGCAGGGTTGCTGCAGGGTGCGTGGAACAGAACAGTGTGTCGGCTGAGCGGCAGGAAGCCCCCTGTGCACTCTTTGTGCTGTGCCCAGATTAGAATCTCTCCCAGGGAGCGATTTGCTTGTGTGGAAAACATGCGCTATCCCTCCCCGTCTCCTGACCCCTCTCAGAAATAATTGTGGGGTGATGGTGCTTCAAAGAGGATTAGCCCTGTGTGCTGGAGTCTGTGCGGAAGACTTTGTTCCCTATAAATAAGTTCCCCCCCCACCTTCTCTCGAGGAGGGCCTTGCTGCGCTGAGGTTGAGCCGCCGCTCGTCGCTATGGCGACAGCGTCCTGGCAACCGCTCCTGACAGCTGCCTCAGTTCTCCTCTACCAGGGCCCAGTGGCAGCAGGCCCAGCCAAGAGGAAGAGGCGAAGGGGGTCTGTCGCTGCAGTGGCAAGAGGAGACGGGCACGGGGGCACCTGACCCGCCCGCTTGGCGCAACAGCCCACCCCAAGGGCCAGGGCCACGCTGCTAGGATGCTCAGGAGGTGTGGGACGGTGCCGCCCGGCCCTCGCCAGAGCCAGGTAAGCAGGTGGGTGGCCTCCTTTGCAACTTCAGCTCGGGCTCGGTCGGTGGGGCAGGGGGTACTTGGGGTGGCACGGTCTGTCTTTCTCGCGTCCAGACGCCTTTCAGCCACCTCCGCATTTGCAGGTGAGTTGGCGGG
Source organism: Gekko gecko (assembly GCA_029375565.1). Lineage (NCBI taxonomy): Eukaryota > Metazoa > Chordata > Lepidosauria > Squamata > Gekkonidae > Gekko > Gekko gecko. The sequence goes on from JAPDNY010000017.1 coordinate 19,091,541, forward strand.
GAGATTGCATGGCAGATATTATATTTTTAGGCTGTGCGTGTGTGTGGGGGGGAGATATGCTGCCGAAACCCACAGCACTGTGGAGTGTCGTCTCGCTCCCTCACGCCATTTTCTTCACCACCGTGGTATCTCTGAACGCAAGCATGAGAGTTGGTGGAGACTGGAAACCACAAGCCAGGTTGAATGCGGGCGCTCTGGGAGCCGCTCTGGAATGTTGTGTTGTGAGTTTGTTTGGCCGCACACCTGGGGATGGGGGGGGCTCTTCCTGTGGAAATGATCCGTGTTTGCCTGTAAGAATAGGGGGAAGAGAGAGGGAGAATTTTTTCCCTCTCGTTCCAGAAGCACCCTCCATCCAGGAGAGAGAGAGAGCATTTTCATGTGTGACCAAATCCACATGACGCTTGGAATTTTTTTGTTGTTGTGTGTGTGTGGAGGGGTGACACAGTCTTGCAAACTGTCCACGTTTGACCACCTGTTTGCCTGGCATTTCTTCCTCTCAGAATGTTTCCCTGTCTGCCTATTTGCAATGGGGCAATTGGCAGACAAACGAATGTGGCTTCTTAGGTGTGCACAAGTGGGGGGGCCTTGTGAGTCCGGCTTGGTGTCAGGGGTGGGAGATCCGAATGGCCCTTCCTCCTGCCCCAGACAAACGTGGGGCACACGCCAGGCCCTGGCCGCTGCTCCTCTTCGTTCCACGGAGGCCAGCGTGGGCAGGAAGGGATATCCCCCGCAGGCAGTGTTCCCTGCAAGCTGAGTGAGTGTGAGTCAGCTCACCGTTTTTTAACCTCCGGCTCCCACATTTGTGTCTCAGCTCAGGAAGGAGGGCTCCAGAGCAAACTAAATTATGCAGCGGCCAAATCACTCGCTCACCACTTTGATGCCAGGAGCTCACCAAGTAGGATTTCTGCTCACAAGACTCCACAGCTTAGAGGGAGCCTTGCCCGCTGGGTTGTGCCCTGGTCTCAGTTGGGCCCATGAGCCTCCCCCCCCCGATCTTCAGCCGCTCCCCCTAACAGCGCTTGGTCTCTCTCACCCACCATTGCTTGGCCTCCTACAGCTGTGGCAGGTTTCTGCCCACTCTGAAGGGCATTAGAGTTGCCAAACTCCAGGTGGGGCCTGGCGATCTTCCAATGTTAGAACTGATCTCCAGGCAACAGAGAGTTGTCCCCCTGGAGGAAATGGCTGCTTTGGAGGGTGGGCTCCATAGCATTGTACCCCGCCGAGGTCTCCCTCCCCACTCCATACCATGATCTCCCCAGGCTCCATCCCCCCCAAATCTCCGGGTATTTCCCAACCCAGAGCTGGCGGCCCTAGGGGGATAGAGTTCTGTGTCATTTCTGCAGCATCTAAAAGGACGGTGGGGAACTTCCACTCAATTATATTGCCACCAATTGAGAATGTTGCTGTTGTTGTTTATCAGATTTGTGAATCACCCCATCCACAGGGCTTTGGGCGATTTACAACAGGTTAAAAACATGCAAAATACAAAATTAAAATCGGCAATCGGTTAGTCTTGTTGACCTGAAGGGGCCTTCGTAATGCCATTAATTGCCCCCGTTTTCCCCTCCCCAGCAGCAGTGGCTCCTGTCCTGTTCAGCAGCCAAAGAGAGCCACCCTCTCCCCTAAGAGAACACAAGAACATGAGAGAAGCCAATACTGGATCAGGCCAGTGGCCCATCCAGTCCGACACTCTGTCACACAGCGGCCAAAAATACCAGGTGCCATCAGGAGGTCCAGCAGTGGGGCCAGGACACTAGAAGCCCCTCCCACTGTTGCCCCCCCCCCTTCAAGCACCAAGAATACAGAGCATCCCTGGCCCCAGAGTTCCTATTGATACCTTGTGCTTAACAGCCACTGATGGAATTCTGCTCCATATGTTTATCCAATTCCCTCTTGAAGCCATCCATGCTTGTAGCCACCACCACCTCCTGTGGCAGTGAATTCCATGTGTTAGTCACTCTCTGGGTGAAGGAAGTACTTCCTTTTATCCGTTCTAACCCGACCGCTCAGCAATTTCATTGAGTGCCCACAAGTTCTTGTATTGTGAGAAAGGGAGAAAAGGACTTATTTCTTGACCTGCTCTACCCCGTGCATAATCTTGCAATCCTCAATCATGTCACCCCTCAACCGTCATTTCTCTAAGCTGAAGAGCCCCAAGCGCTTTTACCTTTCTTCATAGGGAAAGTTCTCCAACCCTTTGATCACTCTAGTTGCCCTTTTCTGCATTTTTTCCAATGCTATAATATCCTTTTTGAGGTGTGGTGACCAGTATAAGGAGCTCCCTTTCTCACCTTCATACCGTGGACAATTTCCCCCAAAGGGTCTCTCATTTCCTCTCCATCCCTCCCGGTCACAGCTGTGTCCTCATCATCAGTCTACCCCAGGGTCAAACCAAAGGTCCACTGCAGTGGGCATCTAGATACCCCCCAAAAGGCCCGTGAGCAGGGGAGGGGCATCGTTGCCCTCCAGCCACTGGTATTATTCAGAGGTACACTGCCGCTAGCCATGGAGGTTCCATTGGTTATTTGTTTTTTGTTTTTTTAAAGGATGCACAGTCCTCCTTTCTGAGTGCTGAAGGTTCAGCCAAACAATCGCAAGGTTGATCCTGTGAGTTAAAATACAGTTATAGCAATCACAAAGAGAAACACTCTCAGTGGACTGGGAGAGTGCTCCCTGCAGGGCCAACTGGCCTTTAGAAGTATGCTGGGCTTCCCCAGTGGCCCTCTTTCCCCACACGTGTTCCCCTAGCGGGGGGTGGGGGGGAAGCCCCAGGGAGTATCCGCATGGGAGGGTTCCCGTCTCTTTCTGCCTTCCTCCGGAATCTCTTCCCGCTTTCTTCATGACTCTGGTTCAGAGAGAGCAGGTTTCTCATGGCCAGGGCAGTCCCCCCTCGATCTCCCCTCCCCATTGCCTCAGATCCTCTCAAAGAATCCTCCCTTTGAATTATTTCCTGAATTTCCAGACAGGGTAAATGTTTTCTCTGGTTCTTGGCAGCCTGCTGTTATTCTTCCCACTTCTCAGGGTCAAGGTTTGGACAGGCCCCGCAGTTGCAGGGCCGCCTCTGGGGCCTTCCTCTCCGTGCCTCTGCCCTCCCAATCCCGTCTCTCCCGTCCGTCCGTTCCCTTCTCACTGCACCGTTTTGGAGGGTAGCTGTGTTGGTCTGAGGCAGAAGAGCTGGGTTCGAGTCCTGAAGTACCTAAGCAACCAATGAGATTTGGGCAGTAGGAACTTTCAAGAGTCTGATCTCCATTCCGACTTCGACCTGACCAAGGGAGCTTTTTGACTCTCGAAAGCTCATCTCTAAGGTGTTACTAGACTCAAATCTACAGGTCTTCTCAGAGCACAGAATCTGTGCCCCCCCCCCCCGATCAGTGTCTTTCTTCCGGGAATGATCTTTTCCTCAGCACCAAGTTTTCCGCACTCCTTTTCCTGTCTCCTCCGCTTCCCTTCTCCCAAACCCCTTCCACTCCCCCCTCCAGCTTTGGAGGTCATCCCTCCAGACCACCCCTTCCTGCTAACAGTCCCTCCGGTATCCTTATCTCAGAAGTGATGTGCTGTTGGTCGACATTCTATAGCCAGCACCTCTGCTTTGAGCAGCTCAAATTTTAATGAATATTCCATAGTGTCCCAACCACTTTGGGTGGAGCTCGTGAGCAATATGAAATGGCCAGTTTGGTGTAGTGGTGAGGAGCGCAGACTCTAATCCGGGAGAACCAGGTTCGATTCCCCACTCCTCCTCCACATGCAGCTGCTGGTGTGACCTTGGGTCAGTCACAAGTTCTCTCAGAGCTGTTCTCTCAAGGGCAGTCCTCGAGAGAGCTCTCTCAGCCCCACCTACCTCACAGGGTGTCTGCTGTGGGGAGGGGAAGAGAAGAGAAGAAGAGATTGGATTTATACCCTGCCCTTCACTACCCAAAGGAGTCTCAGAGTGGCTTACAAACTCCTTTTCCCTCCCCTCCCCACAACAGACACTCTGTGAGGTAGGCAAGGCTGAGAGAGCTCTGCTCTTTTTCAAGGACCGCTCTTGTCAGAACTATGGCTTGCCCAAGGTCATCCAGCAGGTGCAAGTGGAGGAGTGGGGAATCAAACCCGGTTCTCCCAGATTAGAGTCCGGGCACTTAACCACTACACCAAAGGGAAAGGAGATTGTAAGCTGCTCTGAGACTCATTTGGGTAGTGAAGGGCGGGGTATAAATCCAATCTCCTCCTCCTCCTCTTCCTCTTCTTCTTCTTCTTCTGTTAGTTAGCTTGGTATATGTAGTCGGCTCCTACAGACAAGAAGCAACATTCCTGGTAAAAGCTCATCAGAGAGATAGGAGGGGATAAGTGAACGATGCAGGGTCCTTTCCAAAACCTTTTGTGCGCTCTCTCTGTTTTCGAAGCAGGGCTCCTGGACGTGCCATGTCTCTTGGCATTTCACAGGAGGTCCCCACCAGCTCCCCTCCTTCCCCGCCCCCCCGCACTTCTAGAGCCGACACTTCCATCGAAAGAGCCCCTCTGTTCTCTCGCCATCTGTACACCATGTTGCCTCACGCTGAGTCAGCCCTCCCGAAGCAGCCTCGCCAGGTTTCAGTGGGAGTTTGGCGACTGCCGAGGCCTGTGAGCTCAGCCTCCCCACAGGAAAGTGCACGACGCTCCTTCAGGGAAGGCCAGCGCCACCCCTGCAAGCGGCTTCTCCCCTTGGGAGGTCATCTGGCTTGGCTGCAGAGAGAGGCAGATCCTCTTCAGAAAGCAAAGCCTTCCTGCCTTGCGTCGGGCAAGTTGAGGCACGGCCATGAGATGAACACTCTTTACATTGTGGCCGATTGAGGTTTGTTAGTGGTTCTCCTTGGAGGGGCCAGGGGACTCTTCCCCCCTCCCTTCCCCGGAACAGCAGTCTCCCCGGTGGAGAGAGAGAAATGGGCCGTGATCTTCCCAGGAACAGTCTTCTCAAATAAGATCTTTATTGGGCTGCAGCATTTGACTGTGGGGAGGGGGCTGTGGCTCAGTGGCAGAGCCTCTGCTTGGCATGCAGAAGGTCCCAGGTTCAATCCCCAACATCTCCAGTTCAAAAAGGACCAGGTGGAAGGTGATGGGAAAGACCTCCACCTGAGACCCTGGAGAGCTGTAAAGAAGGGCTGTGGCTCAACGGTAGAGCCTCTGCTTGGTATGCAGAAGGTCCCAGGTTCAATCCCTGGTATACCCAGCTGAAAGGATCTGGCAGGAGGTGATGTGAAAGACCTCTGCCTGAGACCCTGGAGAGCTGTAAAGAGGGGCTGTGGCTCAGTGGCAGAGTCTCCACTTGGCATGCAGGTTCAATCCCCAACATCACCAGTTCAAAAAGGACCAGGCAGTGGGTGATGGGAAAGACCTCCGCCTGAGACCCCGGAGAGCTGCTGCCACTCTGCATAGACAACACTGACCTGGATGGACCAAGGGGTTGATGTGGTAGTCCATGCAATTGTCCATCCATGAAGCAAGCATGCACGGCAGTGCCCTTCCCCTGCCAACCTTAGTCCCAACAGTCATGGCTGGCCCTACCATCCATGTTGCCCTATACGGTGTGGACTTTCTGGAGGGCTGCTGGGGAGGGACAGGAGTGGGCAGGTCACGTGTTTGTCTTTGCATTGCATTCATTCCTGTCCCATTTTCCTCCCGAGTTGGGACACAAAGAGCCTTAGAACATCCTTCCCTCCGTCCTCCATTCTCTCACAACAATAGCCCTCTAAGGTAGGCCAGGCTGAGGGTGTGTGACAGGCCCAAGGTCACCCAGCCTGCTTCCATGGCAGAAGGCAGGGATTCAAACCCAGGTTACCCAGGGCAACAGTTGCCAGGTCCTCCCTGGACACAGATGGGTTGCCAGGTCCAGGTTGGGAAACTCCTGGAGATTTGGGGGTGGAGCCTGGGGAAGACGGAGACCGCAGTGGGGGCAACAGTGCCCCTTAGCCCACCCTCCAAAGCATCCATTTTCTCCATGGGGGAACTGGCGTCTGTGGCTTGGAGATGAGCTGTAATTCCGGGGGATCTCCAAGCCTAGAGCTGCCAGGTTCCCCCCGGCCACTGTTGGGGGAGGGGGTTGCCAGCTCCAGGTTGGGAAATTCCTGGAGATTTTGGGGTGGAGCTTGGGGAGGACAGGGACTCAGTGAGGGGTACAATGCCACAGCATCCACCCTCCCAAGCAGCCATTCTTCCCCAGGGAAACGGATCTCTGGAGTCTGCAGATGAGCTGTAATTCTGGGAGATGCCCAGGCACCACCTGGAGGCTGGCATCCCTACAAAGTCAGGGCACTAGTCGGCCACTCCGTCCCCTTCAACATGCTGGCTCTCTGGTCAGGCACAGGCTGGTCAATTTCCGAGATCAAACTGGGAACTGGGGGGCGAGTCTTATTCTGGCGCCCTGTCTCTGTTTTCCCACCCTGCCCTAAACCTCGAAGCTTTCTCTCGTGAGCAGGAGGCATAGTCCGGAGGCATGGGCAAAACGCGGCCCCCGTCACTGGGAGGGTTTCTCCTTGAGGCAGCAGGAAACTTTCCTGGGGGGGTTCCCAGGCCTGTAGCTACAGTGGGGCATCTCAGAGCCTGGCCCCCCGACTTACCACCAAGGCCCCTTGACTTCCTGCCCAGCCCCCTGCCCCCAACTTCCATTTTTTATTTTATTTGTGGCACTCCCTTGGGGTGTGTGCATGCAGGGTGCCCCCCAACTTATTTAAAGGTCCCCCCAATTAAAAAATCGTGGCTATGAGCCTGGGGGGGTCCCCTTTTCCAGTAGCCCCCTAGGCCCCTGGAAGCCTCCGCCCCTTCCAGAAAGGCAGCCCAAGCCGTAAAGACGGCAGAGGGCGACAGCCAAACCCAGCGGGGCAAAGAAAACGCCCAAACCTTCCTGGCCATTGCTCTTGCTGGGTGTGGAGGGGCATTGCTCCGTCCCTTGGCATCTCCACGGTGAAAATGCTCAGCACTGGGAGGCTGAGTGACATTTGAGACTCTAAATGCCAAGGAGGTTGGCAAGAGGTTGTGACGGCTGTGCCCTGAAGGAGAGCAAGGAGGGATGCTCGGGAGAGACAGACCGGCCGGAAAGAGGGACTCGGGGAAGGTGTGGGGTGTGTGCGTGACAAAGAAAAGTAGGGACTTGCAGTGGATAGAATCCCATCTGCTAACAGGGGAAGGGGATGGAGGTGTGAGTGAGGGCAGGGGGCACCAGGCAAAGGGTCCAGGAGGCAAATCGGTTTCTCCCAGGGAGACAGAGTAGGCCAACCCAGAGCCCAAAGATTCACAGGCAAAGGGTCTCTGGGGGGTGGAGTTCTCAGTGGGAGAGCAAAGCCCCCGTCTCCCCTGCAGAAGGTCCTAGGTTCTTCAGGGGCCGTGGAGTGGCTGTGGCTCGCTGGTAGAGCCTCTGCTTGGCATACAGAAGGCCCCGGGTTCCATTTCTGAGAGCATCTCCAGTTAAAAGGACCAAATTGTAGGTGATGTGGAAGACCTTAACTGGAGACGCTGCCGGCTGAGTAGACAATACTGACCCTGATGAGCTCACGGTCTGATTCAGGGCAGTCTTTGGCAGCTGCAGCTCGCAGCAAGGCCTGGGAAAGGTCTTTCTAGGCCAAAGGCCCCAGGGGGACACACCCGGCCAAAACAAACAGTGTGGAGCTACGTGGACAAAGGATTGGCCCCAGGGTTGCCAGCTCCGGGTTGGGAAAGGCCTGGAGGTTTGGGGGTGGAGCCTGACGAGGGCGGAGTTTGGGGTGGGACAACCTCAGCAGGGTCTAATGCCACAGAGTCAACCTTCCAAAGCGGCCATTTTCTCTGAACCATCTCTGTCACTCGGAGAGCAGTTGTAATCTATGCTCCCTCTAAGCTGTGGAGTCTTGTGAGCAAAAATCCTACTTTCTGAGCTCCTGGCATTAAAGTTGTGAGTGAGCGATTTGGGCTGCTGCGTAAATTAGTGTGCTCTGGAGCCATCCTCCCTGAGCGAAGACAAAAATGTGCGAGCCAGAGGCTAAAAAACTGTGAGCTAGCTCACACTAACTCAGTTTAGAGGGAACACTGGTTGTAATCCCAGGAGGTCTCCAGCCACCACCTAGAGGTTGGCACATCTAGCCAGGCAACTTCGGGAGAGATTGCTGGCGATTGCCCTTTCACCCAGAGATGCCAGCGGGGCAGCCTCATACTGTTGGTCGCAGCAAAATAGGACAGAATGGAGTGGCACCTTCCAAGCCAACAGGATTTTATTCCAGCATAAATATCCATGTTTCAGACACTGAGAAAGGGGTGGGTGAGTGGGGCTCCAGTCCAGGAACACTTACTCAAGAGGAGCACCTTGTTAGTCTTGAAGTTGCCGCTGTTTATTTCACGTGTAACTTTTCCGAGTGCCAGTTTAACACTGAGAGTCTGGCACCAGCAGGATATTCTTACCGAGTTCCTGGAAAACGCTCAGTGTGGGGAGCTCGGATTGTGGCCTATGTCCCTGGGGCTGGGCTGGACTGTTTATAGTTCAGGCACTGCGGAGCCCTCCCTGGAGAGTGGTTTTGCTTGCATGTTCCCTCTAAGCTGTGGAGTCTTGTGAGCAAAAATTCTACCCTGTGAGCTCCTGGCATTGAAGTTGTGAGCAGGCGATTTGGCTACTGCATAAATTGGTTTGCTCTCTGGAGCCCTCCTTCCTGAGCCAGGACAAAAACGCGTGAGCCGGAGGCTTAAAAACTGAGCTAGCTCACACTCGCTCGGCCTAGAGGGAAGACTGCTTGCCACTAGGCGGGTACTCATGAGCCACCTCACCTCGGTCCAAGGTGTACTTCTGCGAAAGAGAAGAGAGCCGGGTCCATACCTTGGTGACTGACTAGGCCCCCTTTGGCCTTCTGCACAGGGTTAAATGACACCTATATGGACACTAGAGTTGGGTTGCCAGCTCTGGGTTGGGAAATTCCTGGAGATTTTGGGTCTGGGGAGGGGAGAGGCCTCAGCAGCGTATCAATACCATGAAGTCCCCCCTCCAAATTAGCCATTTCCACCAGGGGAGCTGATCTCGGTCATCTGGAGATCGGTTGTAATAGCAGGAGATCTCCAGGTGCCACCTCGACGGTGGCAAGGCTACACACTAGGGTTGCCAAAGGAGTTCTCACGTGTTGTCAAAGGCTTTCACAGCCGGAGTTCATTCGTTGCTGTAGATTTCCTGGGTTGTGTGGCCGTGGTCTTGCCATTGCAGGACATTGTTGTCACGTGGCCGCAGTGGCGCATGCAGAGTGGGAGACGGCTTTGGCCTCGGCTTCTGCTTTCCCAAACCCCGGTTTGTGGGTGAACCTGTCGGTTTCGCACGGGCCGCCTTCCCCTCTGGAAGACTCGCCTTGTGCCTCGGCCGTGGGAGGTTGGAAAACGTGGCTGCTCCCGATGTCCACACTGTGTCACGGCTCAGGGTGCGTGAGGTAGCTTCAGACGTGCCAGGCGGAAACAGTTGCATCCTGCGAGGCGTTTAAAGAGCACAATACGTTGTTGCTTCCCCACAGACATAGAGGCCTGGACAGGAAAAAAATGGCCCAGCGGAGCCCGATCTTCCCGACACTCGGCCCCACGGAAAGGTACCTTCTGGCCTCAGAGGAGGCGCTGGGGCTGGGGCTGGGGGGGGAGGAGGGGGATGCGCTGGCGAATGAGGCTCGGGGCTGTGCGGACGGCTCCAATCTGCAAAAGCATATCGAGCACTGCCTTGCGTGGGTGGAGTTCACTTTCCTGAGAGAGCCGCTGCTCTCTTGTTTCTTTTCAAACGTCAATCCCGAGCCCGTACGACTAAAAGGATATACATAAGAGTGGGTAGCCAGCGCCGGTTGCAATTTTATTTCATTTCAAATTCATTTTATTTGGGTTATTATGCCCTGAACTGGATGGCCCAGGCTAGCCCGATCCTGTCAGATCTCGGAAGCTAACCAGGGTCAGCCCAGCTAGTATTTGGAAGGGCGACCTCCAAGGGATACCAGGGTCAAGGTGCCGTGGCAGGCAATGGCAAATCGTCTCTGTAATGCCTCGTGCCTAAAAAACAAGTCTAGCTCACCACCTATTGGTGCCTAACGCTAAAGGAGCTAGAGCTTTTGGCTGCCAGACAGTTTTAGGATTTCCTGGCTATTCTACACACAATGCTATAAGATAATTAATTAATTAATTTTGCATCATTTATTCCCTGCCTTTCTCACCAAGAGGGGCTCAAAGCAGCTGGCATCAGTTTCCTCTCCTCCGTTTCATCCTCCCAACAGCCCCGTGAGGGAGGTTAGGCTGAGAGCACATAACCGCCCCCAGACACGCAGCAAGCTTCCAGGGCAGCATGGGGGTTCGGACCCACGTTTCCCAGATTCTAGTCCAACCCTCAACACTAGACTGGGTCTTCACTGAAACTTGAGGCATTGCTGCTTCAGAGTTCCAGCCTCGATTGCGGGGAGGGAAGTGGGCACAGCTCCTTTCCACTTTTCAGGACAGCCAAAAGCAGAAGAAAACAGACAATTTAGCAAAACAAAAGTGAGAAGACCAAACGGTGCCAAAGAAGGAGACTTGTTCTTTCAGTGCCCCCGGCTCAGGGCCATGTCACTTTTGTGGCAGAATTCTGGATTAAAGGAGACTTGGCCGTTTCTGTGTAAAAGTATATCAAATAGATTTAGCAAAAGCAGACTCTGGTTTAAGCAGACTCTGGTTTCTTCCTATGAAGCACTACGGGACGTCCGATGTCTGCTTCCTAGTTGCAAAGCGGTGCCTGGCTGTGAACGAGCAGTTCCCCACACATGCCTCACGTCCCTTGAGCCAAAAGGCACTAAGCCCCAAGGCTGAACATCTAGAGGTTTTTGTCCATACCTCACCTGCTCTGGCCAGAGTCTTTGCCCTAACTGACAGCCCTTGGGGAGGAAAACTCTGCGGCTTTATGATGCCATCAAGGGAAAGGGTCTGGCTACTGGTGAGCTCATGACATTCCCACAGGATGTTTGATGTCTGTCTTTTATTATCTTGCAAAAGGGAATAAATATTGTCAAGGTCCTGTTGTTTAGCACCACCTCCCAAATGCCCTTTTGGGGTCCTCAGGTGGTGGTCAAGAGACGTCTCTTCCTTAATTGTGTGCACCAAGGCTCCCTCCAAGCTGTGGAGTCTTGTGAGCAAAAATTCTCCTTTGTGGGCTCCTGGCATTAGAGCTGTGAGCCAGCGATCGGGCTACTGCATAAATTAAATCTGCTCTGGAGCCATCCTTCCTGAGCTAAGACAACAATGTGTCAGCCGGAGGCTAAAAAACTTTGAGCTGGCTCACACTCACTCAGCTTAGAGGGAACACTGGTGTGCACTGCTGTTTTTGGCGAGCGAATTATTCTTTTTTCTGCAATGGTTTCCTGCCACTGGCCATGCCATTTCTCCCCCTGCCCATGGGCGTCCTCTTTTGGCATCCAGCTGCAGAATGTTTGCATTGGGGGATTGGTGACTGAGCAGATGGGAAGTCCTGGGATGGCTGGGAGGGGCCCTGGATGGAGGGCCGGAGCTGGAATGAGGATGCAGACAGGCAACCCGGGAGGCCGAGAGGGGAGCCGGGAGGGAGAAGAGGTGGTAGGGGTGCCAGCATCCCATTGGGACCTGGGAATCCCCCAGAATTATAACTATCACCAGCTGACAGAGATTATTTCCCCAGGAGACAATGGCTGCTTTGGAGGGTGGGCTCTGGGGCATTGCACCCCACTGAGGTCCCTGTCCTCCCCAGGCTCCACCCTCAAATCTCCAAAAGTTTCCGCACCTGGAGGTGGAAACCCTAACCCTTCCATCCCCTGCCAGTGGCCAGCAGGAACCTGGCAATCTGAGGAAGTGGAGGAACAGGCAGGGACACGGGCAGGCATAGGGTTGGGAAATACCTGGTGATTCTACCCCACTGCTGGACCTCCTGAGGGCACCTGGTATTTTCTGGCCACCGTGTAACACAGAGTGTTGGCCTGATCCAACACGGGCTTCTCTCTTATGTTCTCTTATGTTCTTATTTTGAGGGTGGAGCCTGAGGAAGGCGGGGCTTGGGGAGGGGAGGGGCCTCAGCGGGGCCTAATGCCATAGTGTCCACCTTCCGCAGTGGCCCTTTTCTCCAAGTGAACCTGTCTCTGTGTCACCTGGAGATTGATGCTAATAGCAGGAGGTGTCCAGTTGCCCCCTGGAAGTTGGCAGCCTTGTCCTGGCACAGCATCTGGCTGCTGCCCCTTTAATTCCCCAAGGAAGTTCCCCTGGGGCTGATGCTGCTGCCCTGGGAAGCCCCAGGTGGGCAGAAGCAAACCTGGTGCGGGGCAGGAGCTCACTGGTTGCCACTTACCGCCCCTCGTGGGAGGAGGCGACAGGTGCACCAACGCCCCCACTATCGCTGGGCAGATCCACACTGGGTAGAGTTGCCAGTCTTCAGGTGGGGCCTGATCTCCAGATGATGGACATTCATTAACCTGAAGAAAATGGCTGCTTTGGAGGGTGGACTCTATGGTATTATACCCCGCTGAGGCTCCTCCCCTCTCCTCCCCTCCCCAGGCTCCACCCCCAAAATCTCCAGGTATTTCCCAACCCAGACCTGGCAACCCTAACACTAACACAACCCGAACACTGGGCAGCTTGGCCCAACTAGCTCCAAGGCTGTTTCAAAGCCCCAGTCAAGGCCAGGCCCAGGCAGGCAGCAGCTGTCTCTGGGCCAGGCCCAGGCACGCAGCAGCTGTCTCTGGGCCAGGCCCAGGCACGCAGCAGCTACTGCTGGGTTAGGGTCCTGGGCCAGGCCCAGGAAGGCACCAGGGGAGCAGAGATGTTGGGGAAACAAAACTCCTTCTTCCTGCCCTCCCTCGGCTGCAGCTCACCTCCCCAGGGTCCCCAGTGCCCAGGCCAGAAGGCTCCCGTGTCATGCCGTGGCTGATGGGAAAGCCCCGTGGGATCAGGTGGGTGCGGGGGCCCTGTAGCGAGCCCCTCCGTCTCTCCCTTGGTGCCCTCCTGTCTCCAGGCGCATCCGGAATATCCCGCTGCACAGCCAGGCTCTGACCGCTGTTCCACTTGGGTCAGCCAGACTGGTGGACCAGCTCGAAGACCGCATCCTCAGCCATGAGAAGACGACGGCTGCCCTGGTGGAGCACGCCTTCCGCATCAAGGAGGACATCGTCTCTACCCTGCACAGGATGCAGAACAAGGGGGGAGGAGACCGCCTGGCCCGCCAACTCCTTGAGGAGCACATCCGCAACATCACCGCCATCGTCCGGCAGCTCAACCGCGACATCGAGGTCAGTGGGGGGGGGATCTCCTTTGCAGGGGGAGCCGCGCGACTCAGTTTGGGGTGTCAGTGCTGGTCCTCTTTCCCTGAGAGGAAGAAAACGCTGGGAGTCGACCGGGCAGAGTGTTGGCAGGGCTGTTGGAGGGCTGACTGGCACCACTTGCATAAGATCGCACGTACACCGGAGGTGTTAATTGCACCAAGGTGCACTCAGCTGTATGTTCCTTCTTTTTTTAAAAAGCAAAATTAGGACAATACCTGAATTGCAGAAGGCCTGCCTCTATGTTCCCTGTCTTCCCATTCTCTTGTGTTTTGGTGGTGGGTAAGTGCCATCCAAGGGCTGTGGTGGCTCAGTGGTTAAGACACTGAACTGCAGACCAGAAGGTCGGTAGTTCAGCAGTTCGAGACCCGTGTTCAGCCGCATGACGGAGTAAGCTCCCATCTCTGGCCGCAGCTCCTGCCAACCTAGCAGCTTGAAAGCAAGAAATTGCAAGTAGATAAATAGGTGCCGCTTTGGTGGGAAGGCAACAGCGTTCCATGCGCCGCAGCATCTAGTCATACCGGCCACATGACCACGGAAATGTCTTCAGACGGCGCTGGCTGTTTGGCTCAGAAACGGAGATGAACACTGCAGCCCTAGAGCCGGATTTGACTGGCTTTTGAGCAAAGGGAAACCTTTACCTTAAGTGCCATCCAGTCGCAGCTGCCTGGTGGTGACCCTGTAGGGTTTTCAAGGCAGCAGGCGAACAGAGGTGGCTGCCTGCCTCTGCACAGGGACCCTGGGCTTCCTCGGTGGTCTCCCATCCAAGGACTAACCAGGGCCGCCCCTGCTTGGCTTCTGAGATCTGACGAGATCGAGCTGGCCTGGGCCGCCCGGGTCAGGCCAGAAGGTATCCAGAGGTGGTGGGCCATGGCCTGCCTCTGCTTAGTCGTTGCCTGGGCTTCCTCAGGGGCCTGCTATCCAAGGACAAACCAGGGCCGGGCCGGCTTCCCTGCCAAGATCTTGCTGTGACAAATCTTTTTTGCTTACCAATTGCAGGTTCTGCAGGAACAGATACGAGTCAGGGATAACCTCAGCTACGGCACGAACTCCACCCTGAAGAGCCTGGAGATGCGCCAGCTGTCCGGCCTGGGCGACCTCAGGGGCCGCGTCGCGAGGTAGGCCCGGGGGAGGGGCTGTTTCTCTGCGGGGGAGCTGCTGCTGCTACTGCGGGATCACCTGCACGGGGTGGGTGGCCGAGTGGGGGCTTTAATCCGGGTATCCCCTGCAGGGTCACCAGCTCCACGCTGGGAAACACCTGGAGATTTGGGGATGGAGCCCGGGGAGGACAGGGACCTCAGTGGGGCACAATGCCGTGGAGCACCCCCCCCCAAAGCAGCCATTTTCTCCAGGGGAAGTGATCCCCATAGTCTGGAGGTCAGTTGTAATTCTGGGGGGTCTCCAGCCACCCCCTGGAGACTGGCAACCTTGTCTCCCCAGTCGTGGTCTGACTGCTATAGGAGGTCTCTTTTGCCCGCTCTCCAAGTCCCTTTCCTCGGAAAGCAGAAAAGAGAAAATGGAAATGGTGCTGATGTTTGTGTTCGGGACACGACCCCATCGCAGGGCACAGACCTCCACTTGGGGATGACGCATCAGAACGGGATGTTTGGATGCAGCAATTCGCTGTTCCTTCGTTTTCCTCCCCCCCCGCCTCCCCCCCCATGCACACACACGGAAGCAAAAAAACGACATGTGGTCGGTGGAATGGCTTCATTGCATAGATCTGTCGGGTCCTTGTAAAAACAAAGACGCTCTCGAGAAGTTGTTTGCTTTGCCTGTAGTTGGTTTACTGGTGGAGGAATTGTAGGTGTGATCCTGCCAGTGCGTAAAGATTTCTTCCACGAGTCACAAAAAAGAACATCCCCACTCTCGGGAGACAGAGCTGGGTGGATGCCAGCCTCCAGGTGGGTCCTGGAGATCCTTGGAATTATGGCTCATTTCCTGACTACAGAAATCAGTCCCCCTGTAGAAAATGGCTGCTCTGGAGGGTGGAGGACGACTCCGTGGCATCGCACCCCACTGTCCTCCTCAGGCTCCATCCTCAAAGCTCCAGGAGTTTCCCAACCTGTTTGGTGGAGTGGTTAGGAGTGCAGACTCTCCTCTGGGAGAACCGGGTTTGATTCCTCACTCCTCCTCCACCTGCAGCCAGCTGGTGTGACCTTGGGTCAGTCAGAAGTTCTCTCAGAGCTGTTCTCTCAGGGGCAGTCCCCAAGAGAGCTCTCTCAGCTCCACCTACCTCATAGGGTGTCTGTTATGGGGAGGGGAAGGGGATTGTAAGCCACTCTGAGATTCCTTTGGGTAGTGAAAGGTGGGGTACAAATCCAATCTCTTCTTCTGGATCTGGCAACCTCAGCCCTGCATCCCCCACCGGTCGCTGGGGGGACCTGGCAAACCTATCCCGAAGCGCACGCTGGGGGTCCTGAGCCGCCCACGTCCCTCGCTTCACACAGACGGCTTCCAGATCTCTGTCACATGTTTAATCTGGGCCATTTTTCAAGACTGCAGTCTGGTTTAACCAGCAATTAGATTAAATTAGATTACTCACGGCCTTTGCAGGCAACATGCTGTTGCTTATTGGGACTTAATTTTGTACTGGATTCTTCTATAAATTCCACTGGGACATATTCTAGGGCTTGCCAGGTGTCACGTATTGTATCGAAAGCCCCATTTGGAGGAAGTCCTCAACTGCAAAGTCCCATGTCGTCTCTGCTGCGGAGAGAATCGTGGGATAAGCACGGGAGCAAAACCGGAACGTATGTGTGCGTGTTTGGAAATGCCTCTCGAAGAGCGCGTCTGCAGGGGTTCTGGTGTGATTGACATTGCCGGAGGGAGAGAAGTGTGTCAGCCGTGCTTACTTGAAACGGGGGATCAAGCAGAGAGCTGTGGGTCGAGCCGTGCAGGAGGCAAGGTGCTGGAGGCATTTCCCAGGGCCCCAAGTCCAGCGATGTGCCTGGCACATGGGACACAAACTGGGCACGGTACAATGAGTCAGCCAAAGAAGGCAATAGGGACGCCTACTGGATTGCGGTCTGGAGGCCGGCAGACTCTGTCCTTGAGTGCGCCTACTGGGCAGAGAGAAGCCCCCGCTGGGTAGAGGAGGGGTGGGGCAGAGAAGCCTGTTTGCCCACAAGAGACCAAAGCTTTGGCAGATCACCCTCACCCTCTCCTGGTGCAATGGAACGGCGTGTTCAGGAATGTCACCGTGCTCTGGAGCCCCGATGGGCTCTTTTTGTGTCAGACGTGTTTTTCATTTTGCTATGCCCACCGACTGCAGAGTGGGGGGGCGTGTTGCTTCGGCACACACACGCACACACATGCACGCTCGCACACAGCTCTAGCAGTGGCTCTCTCCCTCGGGGACGTGGGGATGGCTCCAAACTGCCAGCGACAAAAGCGGCTTTTCAGTGGCAGGGGAAAATAAGCCCTCTGAGAGCTGGAAGGCAGCGAAGCACACAGGGCCGCCACTATAAACGGTGTCTTTGGGAGGCTGCCGCCTTCTCACGACAATCCGGTGTGCTGGCATCCCGAGGCGGTTGGCATCCAGGACTGGTTCTTCCCATATCCTTTCCTTCTTCGGGCAAAAGCAGATCAATGCAATGGCTGCCAATCAAATCATTCTTTTTTTTTCTTCTAAGAGGGAGACAGAAATTTAGCCACATCACCCCAGCCGTGACACGTTTCAAGTATGTTTGGGCAAAATGCAACATTTCTGCTGGCTTTGATGGGCAGAACAGGCAAGATCTGGAGACTGAGGCTCTGAATGCGGGTTCTGGGCCAGTGTTCCCTCTAAGCTGAGTTAGTGTGAGCTAGCTCAGTTTTTTAGCCTCCGGCTCACAGATTTTTGTCTCAGCTCAGCAAACTAATTTCTGCAGTAGCCAAATTGCTCACTCACAACTTTAATGCCTGTAGCTCACAAGGTAGAACTTTTGCTCACAAGACTCCACGGCTTAGAGGGAGCGTTGGACTATGGCTGGGAGTGAAGCAAGGCTGAATGCAGCTAGTGCTGGAGTGAGACACCTGCTGGGCCCTTAAGCCCCATAACTGTTGATTCCAGCATCAACTTCCAGAGTCTGGAGCCCCTGTCTTCTAGGGATGCCACCCTCCAGGTGGGAACTGGGGATCCCCCAGCTCATCTCCAGAGGGCAGAAATCAGTTCCCCTGGAGAAAATGGCTGCTCCGGAGAGTGGAGGGCACCTCTATGGCACTGTGGGCCATGTCCTCCCCAGGCTCCACTGCCAAATCTTCAGGAGTTTCCCGACCTGGATCGGGCAACCCTATAACACAGCCACCCTACTGATGTTAACATCCCAAACGACTTCCCCCGATGGACTAATGTTGTTGTTCCTAGTCATCCAGTCATGCCTGACTCTTGACGATTCTATGGGCCGGCTCTCTCCACGTTTTCCGATCTTGCACTGTTTCTTTAAGTTGTTCCATGCTCAGGCTGGTGTTGACTTTTATGGTGACTAGCCACCGTGTTCTTTGGCGGCCCAGTTTCCTTTTGCCGCTAACCAATCCAGGCATCATTGCTTTTTCCAGTGAGTTCTTCCGCATGACATGGCTGAAATAAGTCAGTTGCAGTTTTGTGGTTTTTCCTTCCAATGGCTTGTCTGGTTTTATGTGCTCCAGTACCTGCTTGTTTGTCACCTTTGCTGTCCAAGGAATGCGCAGAAGTCTTCTCCCGTACCACGGCTCAAATGAGTCAATTTTCCTCCTGTGTTGCTTCTTCACGGACTAATATAGTGTAATATCATGAGACAATTTGGTTGTTTTTAAAAGAGACTGCTTGTAACTAACAAGCAGTCCTCGTTTTTCCCTTTGGTAAGGTAATCATTTTCAAACGCGTCCCCTTGAACGTTGCGGTGATCTCAAACTGGCCTCGTTGCAAGGGAGCTTGTGCCAAATAATGATATATCTCAGGCCTTCTGAACATCCTTTTGGGTGGGAGAATTTTATTTCCCTTTGCCGAAATATTCCACTTCCCGCACGTCTTGAGCATGGATTTGTGTGTGGGCTCAGCCATTTATTGGAAATCTCTGCAGGGGAGGGGAAGCAACGCTTGCTTTTATGTAAGAGCCCGAGATCTGTTTCTGAGTGCTGCATGAATGAATTTGTGTTCATGTGCGTGTGTGTGTGTGTTCCTGGCTGCACAGTGAGGGTTCCACCAAGAGTGGATCTCCGGATAGCGTTCTTGGAGGAGCGACCAGAAGTTGGGGAGGGTGAAACTGCAGCTCCTTGCTTGGGGAAAGAGCACAGGTGTGGGTGGAGGTGGGTGGGGACTCAGCGAGCAAGACAGAAGGGGGGGTGAGCTGGAAGCTGGCTGGGAATGAGGCTCTTGAAGGGGGTGGACGGGAAAGGTCTCTCTCCCCCACCCCCCGGGGAGCTCTCTCATGACACCCCTTTAAAATGATACGCATCGTAGTTTCCTGGAAGTCGCATCCTGCTGTGTCATCTTGCCTCATTTATGTGGCGTGTGAACATCTTTGCTTTGCTTCCACTCTGATTTTTAGATTTCTGGTTGGTTCTCTCCCCAAGTTCGACTTGGAGGCTGACATTTCTATTCACCAGGTGGGACGCAGGCCAGGGCCAGGGTTCCCTCTAAGCTGAGGTAGTGTGAGCTAGCTCATGGTTTTTAAGCCCTCCTCCGGCTCACACATTTTTGTCTTAGCTCAGGAAGGATGTCTCCAGAACAAACAAATTCACGCAGTAACCAAATCACTCGCTCACAGCTTTTAATGCCAGTAGCTCACAAAGTAGAAATTTTGCTCACAAGACTCCCCGGCTTAGAGGGAGCCTTGTTCTGCAACCCAAACCCTATTGCACTGTTTGCTTGAATGTCCCCTCCTGTCGATTCTATTGACTCACTCTGTGTAATCTGCATGGTGTCCCGCTGAGCGAGGACGACTGTCACGTAAAGGAATAAATGGAATCCCAAGGCACACAAGTCTTCCCCACCACCAAGCTGGCACCGGCCAATCCACTAATCTCCCCCCCCAAATATATCTCAAGCACCCCGTGCCACCTTCCTGCCAGTGTCCTCCTCCCTGCTGTCTTTTTCTCCCCTCTCTTCCCTGAGGCGGGTGTCACTGCCATCAAGGCCTTGAGGCTTCACCCATAAATTGGGGGCTGCTGGAAATCCCAGCTCAGCGCTAAGACTGGGGGAGGGTCACCAGCCAAGGAGGGCCAAGTGATCTCCTCCAATTGGGGCTTCTTCTCTCTCTTTTTTTTTTTTTTTGAAAAAGAGGTACCAGAAGAACTGTCAAGAGGGAAAGGAAGTTTTCAATCTGTATCCTGAAAACTCATGAACTTTTAAACATTTTTTAAAGGATTTTGTTGAAGAGGTTCCAACACGTTCCCCTAGAAAAAAAAAATCCCTGCCTGCAATTACAGTTGATCTCCAGGTGACAGATGTCAGATTCCCTGGAGGAAATGGCTGCTTTGGAAGGCGGAGTCTATGGCATTATACCCCACTGAGGTCCCGCCTCTCCCCAAACCCCACCCACTCCAGGCTCCCCCCCAAAAAACTGCCAGGAATTTCCCAACCTGGAACTGGCAAGGGGCCCCCTGCATAAACAGTACAGAATTCCACACTGTAGAGTCTCTGTTTGTTTGTGAACAGAGGTTTGTTCCCACTGTCATGGTCTGGAGCGCAGGCAGAGGGAAGTCTGAGTTCAGTCCGGGGTCTGGAGCCAAGAAGGGTGAAGCAGGAGCCGAGAGTGAAAAGTCCAGAGCCAAAATCAAGGTCGTACAGTCCAGGGTCAGAAGCCGGAGGAGGTTATCAGAAGCCGAGAGCAGTAGTTCAAAGCACAAACCGAGAGCAGGGTCGAACAAGCCACGGTCAAAAGCCAGCAGCAGGCAGCAGGAACAAGGTCTTGGAACCGAGGGGTGGCGAGCGGCAAGGCGTCATGGAGTAATGACGAGTTTGCGTCCACAAATGGAGCTGGCTTAGCCTGAGGCTAAGTAGCCCTCTTGCTGCTGTTTCCAATTAGTGCAGCCATGCGTCTGTTAAAACTCAGGACTGACAGCTTGCCTATTTCACAATCGAGCAGAACGTATCCTCGCTGCTAAGTCTTGTCGGCGTTTCTCCCACATGCGAGCAATCCTTGGGGGCGAGTCAGGAGGGCTGTTTGTCTGTGTCTGCTGCTCGTCAGCCGTCTCTGAGCCAGGTGCCAGTACAGGTTGTGCGGATAAATCGCTGCCCTCTGCAGCTTCAGAGGGGCCAGCTGCGGGTTCTGAAGGAGCTGTCAATGGCCCGTCCTCCGCACCCATAACACCTTGGTATCCTTACCAATGCTTCTTCTACGCTGTAGAGTCTTGTGAGCACAAATTCTACTTTCTGAGCTCCTGGAATTAAAGTTGTGAGTGATTTGGTTGCTGCGTAAATCAGTTTGCTCTGGAGCCCTCCTTCCTGAGCCGGGACAAAAACGTGTGAACTGGAGGCTAAAAAACTGTGAGCTATCTCATACTCACTCTGCTTAGAGGGAACACCAATCCTTACCATGCTTGGAGGCCAGAGCACGCTTACACAACAGTGAATCCACACACCTCCATCACCTGAATCACCTCCCTCCCATTAGCAGAATCCGTGCAGGCCCCGGGTATACGTTTGGTGACTTCTAAGTGCTCCGATTATGTCCCAGCATCTCCTGAGTGGGAACAGCCTGCAAAATTTCTATACACAATTAAGTGATGTGTATGTTTTTGATGTTGAGGGGTGGTGGTGGACTGCAAGCCAGATTTTTGTGGCTGGCAGCAGTGGAGGAAATGGGTCTGCCCCCGGATCCTAACGGCAATCCCTGCCTGTGATCTCACTGAACAGGTGTGATGCCGGCTTAGCCCGGCTGTCTGCTGAACACAAGGTGACCTACGAGCGACTCCAGAACCTCAGCAAAGACCAGCAAGCGTCGAAACTGATCCTGGAGTCGAAAATCAAAGAAGCGGAAATCCAGGTAAGATACGAAGAAGGCGGAAGGGTTGGGTCCCCTTCCCCATCACTCTCGGCTCCTTTTGGTTTCTGGGGGGACCTGGAACCTCACAAGCAGTTCCAAAACAGCTCCAGGCGCTGGGAAGGCCCGAGAGCCACCAGCAGTGATGCTGCAGTGAATTTCTCTCTAGCCATGCTGCATTCTTGGGGAGCGCCTTCCTGTCGTTTCCCACAGTCCCTTGGAAGTGCTGCCGAAACTGACTTTGGAGGGGGTTAAATAAGTCAGGGGGCACCCCAGCCCACACCCCCAGGCTGTGTCAGGAGCAACAAGAGAGTAAAAGTTTTTAAAAAGCAACGAGAGAGATGAGCGGGGCGGATGAAGGCTCGCTGGTGCCCTAAGCACTGACCCATCTTGGTGCCCCCCTTCCTTTCCACACGGACCCCCAGTCCATTTTAGTGGTTGACCTGTCTGACCAGATACACTATGCAGGTTGCAGCAATACAAAAATTTATTCCTATGAGAACACAATATACTGTACAAACTAAGCCAAGCTTGCGCTACGTAAAGTTCTACAAAAACGCAATACAACATCTATTTTAATATTTCACAAGTTAAATGTATCTAAGTTCCAATTTTCATGACATGAAAGGCATTTTTCTACATTTTTTCCACCCTTTTCCCAACTTTGTGGTGCCCCCTTTGGCCCTGGTGCCCTAAGCACGGGCTTAGTCTGCTTAAGGGTTAGTCTGCCACTGGAGACGAGAGGCACGGGCACTTGCAGGCAGGCCAATGGCTCGGCTCGGCCATGGCGTGCACAAAAAATGAAATAGACTGGCTGGACGGGAAGTCGGGAGGCCTGGGCAGTAAGTCGGGGGTGGGGTGGGGGCTCCCAAGTGCCCCACAGATGGCTGGGCCCAGCCGGGATGCGTCCTGCCTCGCTGCTCCACTACGGCAGGTGGTTCTTCTCCTGCCTGAGGAAGCTTCTCCCAGCCCCAGGCCCTGCCGCCACCAGCACAAGAGCAGCAGGAGACAACCCGGTATCTCTTAGGCCACGTTTACACTACAGCAGGGGTGGCCAGACGTGCTTAACATAAGAGCCACATAGAATAAACGCCAGATGTTTGAGAGCTGTGAGACATGAACAATTATTACACATTTTTACTGGGAAATATGCAAATTTGCTTTTTATTAACATTAAACGAGATGGCCAAAAATAATAACAAAAGCGGTAAAAGCAGATATTGATAATGATATTTATTTGTCCAGTGATATTTGTTTGCTAACGATATTTAGCTTCCCCGGCCACCCTGCCGGGAGCCACACAAGATGTGCGAAAGATCCACATGTGGCTCCTGACCCCCAGTTTGGCCACCCCTGCATTATGGATAGGCAGACAGGCATCACCTGGTTCTGAAGGCGGGGGGGGGGGGGGGAAGCTGTGGGAACTGCAATTCTTTGTGGAGGGGAGAGGGATCTCCAGGAGGTCATTCTGAAGCACATTTGCCAGGCTCTGAGCCCTTGGGGTTGGAAAACCACAGCTGTGAAAGTGGCAGGGAAGCAGTGCAGGCTTGTAACTGAGAGACACCTTCACTGTCTCTGCATGGAATTTATCTGGGCCAAAGCAGATGCTAGCAGAAGCACGTGGCCTTGAATCTGTTTGCTTTTCCCGGTAACGTGGCTGTGTACAAACAATGTTATCTCCTTGTTGGATGCATCTCCTTGACCCTCTTCAATAATGGAAGGCCTGTTTGCCAGGAGACAATCCTCTCCTGTTCCCTTCTTACACCCTGCAGTTGGCAGAAAGAAGGTGAGCAAAGTGACTGGAATCAGGAGTGGTTTGTTTTCGTCAGAAGGGTCGGGCTGGATCAGAGCCAAGGGCCCGTGTGCTCAGCATCCTTCTTCTTCCCGTGGCCAGCCACGTGCGTGCAGGAGGGTTGCCAGCTCCGGGTTGGGAAATACCTGGACATTTTTGGGGGTGGAGACAGAGGAGGGTGGGGTTTGGGGAGGGGACGGGCTCCAGCGGGGTGCAATGCTCTAGAGTCCACCGCCCAAAGCAGCCACTTTCTCCAGGGGAACTGATCCTGATCGTCTACAGAACAATTGTAAAAGCAGGAGATCTCCAGGTGCCACCTGGAGATTGGCAACCCTAGCATACAGGGGAGGGCAGACTGGGAGGAGAGTCCAAGCCGGCCAGGAGGAGGCCATGCTGAATCCCAGGAGTGGCCACGCTGCTGTGGTTGCTCTGGATGGAAGCGGGTAGAATCTGAACCAAGCAGCCCCCGTGGCTTGGCCAGCTTTGTGGGTGCTCGGTGTGGCTTGCTCCAGGCCCCCAGTCGCCTCCCGAGAACTTACAGAATCATAGAGTTGGATGGGATCCCACGGTCATCTAGCCAACACCCTGCACCATGCTGGAAATTCACAAATACCTCACACGCCCCACACCTCCAGTGCCCAGAAGATGACAAAAACCCTCCAGGATCTCCAGCCAAACTGGCCTGGAGAAAAACTGCTCTCTGACCCGAAAGTGGTGATCAGCATTTCCCTGGCTGTGCAAGAAAAGGCCACAAGAACTGAGCACTGAGGCAACCCCTCACCATCTGCCCAAGTTCACGCAATCCGCATTGCTGTCAGATGGACATCCAGCCTCTGCCTGAAAACCTCCCAAGAAGGAGAGCCCACCACCTCCCGAGGAAGCCTGTCCCACTGAGGAACCGCTCTACCTGTCAGGAAGTTCTTCCTACTGTTTAGCCCAAAACTCTTCTGATTTAATTCAAACCCATTGGTTCTGGTCCGACCTTCTGGGGCAACAGAAAACAACTCCGCACCATCCTCTAGATGACAGCCCTTCAAGTACTTGAAGATGGTGATCCTATCCCGTCTCAGTCATCCCCTCTCCTGGCTAAACATCCCCAGCTCCTTCAACTTTCTCAGTGAGTTACAGTCTGTTTAGAGCTGTCAACCTCCTGCCAGTGCCTGGAGCTCTCCTAGAATTACAAGTGATCCCTGTTTAGAGCTGTCCCCCTGGAGGAAATGGCTGCTTTGAAGGGTGGGTGGGCACCGTGGCATTGTGGAGGCCCAGGTTTCTGCCGTTGCTAGATCTGCATTTTTCCATCTTAGGCAGATAAGGCTGCTGAGACCATCTCTCTCCCCCCAGGACTTAGCTACAGTGACCCATGCAGTGGTCACTTCCAGGCCTGATTACTGCAGCTCACTCTATGTAGGCTTACCCTTGAGGCTGGCCTGGAAATTACAGCTGATGCAAAATGTGGCGGCACGTCTGCTGACATTGACGCCTCTGCGGGCTCACATCCAGCACTGGTTGTCAGTTCATCTTCCAGATTCACTTCAAGGTGTTGGTAATTACCTTCAAAGCCTTACAGGGCCTGGGACCCACATATCTGAGGGACTGCCTCTTCCCATATATGCCCCGAAGAGCGTTACGCTCCATGGACCAACATCTCCTGGTTATCCCTGGCCCAAAGGACATCCCTCTTGCCTCAACCAGGGCTTTCTCTGCCTGGGGGAACATGCTCCCAGTTTAGATTAGGGCCCTGCGGGTTCTTCTTCAATTCTGCAGGGCCTGTAAGTTGGGAGCTGTTCCGCCAGGCCTCTGGCTGAGGCAGCAGACATCCATATATGGCCTCCCTGATGTGGCTGTCACCTGTCCATCCACTGACCCAAATAATATGCTAAAGAACCATACAACCAGTGACCCACCCTGAGCCTGCTTACGGGACGGGCGGGCTATAAATACAAATAAATAATCCTGCCGAGGCCCCTCCCCACCCTCCCAGGCTCCAAATCTCCAGGGATTTCTCCGTATGGAGTCGGAAACCCTTGGTCTGTCCCTCCCCTGTTGCAGGATGTGACTCCCCAAATGCCGCGTCAGTGACTCGGGGCTGCTTTCTGCCTTCCGGGGCCCCGCCGGGTGTCGAAAGAGGCTGGCACTGGTCCACCTGCCCTGCTGAGGCCCTCTCACAATCTGGGGATGCATCGGCAAAGGAAACAAAAACATCATGCAGCCCAATGTGCTCAGTCGTCATCCTCCAGCATTACTCAGTGAGACCGTGTGCCAGTGATTCACGGCGGAAAAGGGATCCCGTGACATTCTGAACATCTGCATTTAGGCAGCTGTGGGTTTAAGGGGAGAGGCGGGTCTTAGATCCAGCGGGTCATGTTTACCATTTTGGAAATGTGGAAATATTTCATCCACAGCCTATTTTGGTATCTGCTGAATGCGGCACAAGACCAGATTTAGAGGCAGTCCTGGTGAACTTTGTTGTCGTCTGTTCTCCTGTTGATAACTTGATCCCAAACGTATCGAGGGAAACACAGGCAATGCTTCAGTTTCCCGTGGAGAAATTTAAAGACTGAAAGAAACGTAGATGGGTTTAACTAGAATTAATCGTCCAAACCACCTCTGGTCCCCAAACACGACTAAGGGAGAGAGCTGTCAAAGGGAGATTAACACTTGAAAGCTCAAATCCTGAAAATGTTCTCAGTCTCCAAGGTCCTAGTAAAGGTAAAGGTTTCCCTTGCTCGAAAGCCAGTCGAATCCGACTCTAGGGGGCGGTGCTTATCTCAGTTTCCAAGCCGAAGATTTCCGTGGTCATGCAGCCAGCATGACTAGACGCCGAGGCACACGGAGCACTGTTACCTTCCCACCAAAGCTTCTTCCTCCTGCCATCAGTGGGCCAAAAAGAAGCCAAGAATGCAGATGAACTCCTTGCAAGGAGCTCGTGCTTGAAGAAAGACAGGAGCTCTCAAACCGGCCCCTCAGAGTAGGCCGTTTATCACCCAGGGGCACACCTAAGGGGTCTGGCTTGCAAAGCCCCCAGGAAGGAAAGACCTTGGACCCGGGGATCCAGGCAGACACAGAAAAGAGCTCGTCCCGAGACGATGCTTGATCCATTCCCAGTTTTTGTCAGTTTCCATCAGTTCCGGGGAGGCTTGGAAAGCAGGAACCGGTCCAAGGTCAGGGGCAATCATCTCTCTGGAATTCCCTTTCAGATTTCTCACCTTTTAAGCCGGATAGAGCAGTCCATCATGCAGCAGGAAGCCAAGCTGAAGCTGACTTATAAAGAGAGCAACCAACAGCTCCATCTCCTGGACACAAAGTGAGTATCGCCTCTTTTCGATCCCCCGGCACCCTGCTCCCGTCGAGGGGGCTGGGCTGCTTTGGCAGATGTGGGCATTGGCAGCATTTTCTAATCCTGTGATGGGCCCGGAGTCCCAACTATCGGTAAAATAAATGCACACACGAGAATGATTTTGTCTGCAAAATGCAGTTGTCTCAGTGTGTGAAATACGTGCTGTGCCCGCTGTCGCAGCTGATGAAAGGCCAGCCGGTAGGGCTGTCAAGACAAGAGATGGTCAGAGGCCAGCCAGAGTGGGCAATACTGGTCAGCCAGGATTTTGTGGCTTCTGGGGCAAACTTTTATCTGGTGGAGCCATCCAGGTCAGGGAAAAAGACAAACAGAGGTGGTTCTGCCGTCGCCTGCCTCTGCATAGCAGCCCTGGGCTTCCTCGGTGGTCTCCCATCCAAGGACTAGCCAGGGCCGGCTTTGCTGGACTTCTGAGATCTGGTGGGACTGAGCTGGCCTGGGCCAGCCAGGTGAGGGGACACTCGACACCAGGGGTGCCAAACTCATTTGTTATGGAGGGCCAGATTTGACCATCAATTGGACTTTGTTGGACCGGCCCATGTGCGTCATAAAATGTAATGCCAGGTAGAAGGTAGCAGAAATATAAACTTTATGAAGGACACAAACAAAAAGATTTTTTAAACTTAAAAACATGCTTGAAATATTAACATTCTTGCAATATTTTGTTTATTTAACAGTCTCTGATAACTGACACCTGTTGCTCTGAATAATTGCATCAAAATGCCTGTGCTGCAGCAACCTGGGAGGGGGAGGAGCCTCAGCCCAGGGCAGGGAGCAGAAGCTTGCCTATCCATCTCTCCTGAGTGATTGAGAGAGTCTGGGAAAGCAAGCTATGACACAGCAGCAGCAGCAGCACTGGAGGAAGAGGCAGAAGACGACCAGTTCCACCACGAGCCTGATACAAGCCCTCCGGGGGCCTCATCTGGCCCCTGGGCTGCTTGTTTGAAACCCCTACTCTATACTAACAATGTCTGTCACTGGGGATGCTGCCCCCCCCCCCCGCCAAAAAGAGCCTCCCCTGCCCACAGTAAGCCACAGATGCTTACTATCCTGCTAACATCTAACAGGAAGCATACTGGACTGCTCTGGAGCAATTCCTTGCTGCTGTCTTGCTTTATTTAACTGGTTTTTAATTATGTATTCATTGTATTTTATTTATGTTGTAAGCTGCCCTGAGCCCACTGTGGGATAGGGCGGGATAGAAGTGTAATAAATAAATAAATAAACAGCAGAACAATCTGCATTTGCATCTTTGCAAGAAAACTGAGGTCACATTAGGAAAATCTGCTAGAGAGAGAGAGAGAGAGAGAGAGAGAGAGATTTTTTTTAGCCCCAAATGCATTTCACCTCTATCCAAAAACACTGAGATGGGGTTTAAACCTACTTCCAGACACGCCAAATTGCTCTTCTCCTTCCCAGACTGCAGGACACCATCGATTACCTCAGCAACCAGATCTCCTCCAATCGGAGCTGGATGGAACAGGAGCAGGAGCTGATCCAGAAAGAGTTCCGGGAGAAGATCGATCAGCTGTCCTTGGCCGTCAAAGAAAAAAGCGTGGGTTTCAGAATGAGAGGCAGAGGATGTCTCCTGATTTGGGGGGGGAAGGGGGGATCCCGATCCACAAAGCGCTGCTGCTACGGTTGCCAACCTCCAGGTGCTGGCTGGGGATCAGCTATTACAACGGGTCTCCATTCACCTGGAGGAAGTGACCATTCTGGAAAGTGGACTCTGTGACAGGGTGGCTGTATTTTGAGAAGCAAAAGAAGAGGATGTGTTTCCCAACTGGCTATTTTAAACAACTGATCGCTGTCAGTTTAAAATCATTAAAAATCTCATTTTGAATAACCCAGTATTTAAGCTGAAGCTTGCCTCCGGGGCGGGCGGGGGGGGCTACAGGACAAAACAATGCTCAGGCTCCCAAACCAAAAAGAGGACATGTTCATCAGGTTTGTTTGTTTTTTAAAAAAGGTCCCAAAGTGCTCTTTCCTGCATTGTACATGGGGTTAGACTAGATGACCCAGGAGGGCCCTTCCAACTCTATGATTCTAAGAGGACAGAGGGCAAAAAGGGAGAACATGTCCTCTGAAAACAGGACATTTGGTAACCCTGCTCTATGGTGTTATACCCTGTTGAAGTCCCTTCTCTCCCTGGACCTAGCCCCCTCAGGCCTCACCCCCCAAATCCTCAGGTGTTTCCTAACCCAGAGCTGGCAACTCCGGCTGCTGCCCTGTCATACCACACTCGCTCCCTGGAGACAAACAGAGGTCATGGGGCAACTGTGTTGGTGGATTTCTTCCATTGCTTTTGAATTTTGCACCCTGTTCCTGAAATGGCACACCCTCGAGTGTTCTGTCTAGTTATATTAACATCTTGGGGTCTCCTTTGTCTTTTACTTCTGTTAGCTTAAGGTTGTTGTTGTTGTTGTTATTATTGTATGGCATTGTGTGTAGAATAGCCAGGAGATTCTAAGTTTGTCTGGCAGCCAGAAGTTCTAGCTGTTTTTTTAGCGTTAGGCACCATTAGGTGGCGAGCTAGACTTTTTTCCAAGGCCAGAGACATTCCAGAGGCAGTTTGCCATTGCTTGCCTCTGCATCAGAACCCTGGCATTCCTTGGAGGTTGCCTTTCCAAATACTAGCCAAGGTTGACCCTGCTTTGCTTCCTAAATCTAACAGGATCAGGCTAGCCTGGGCTATCCAGGTCAGGATTATTAACTTAACAGAAGACCTTAGAAACATTTAGACAATTATATTTCAGGTTTTTTCAAAGACATTGATCACAGTGACCTCAAACTGTCTGGAAGGGCTGATGTTCTTCTGGAGTCAGGATCCCACTTGCGGATCCAGCCTGTGTCTCACATAGTTCCCTCTCCTCATGACAGTCAAGTTTGGCTGCCTCTGGCCAGCTTGTGCCTCCGGGTTCACAGTGCATGCTGCATGAGCAACACGGTGAATGGTTTACACAGAAAATGGTCTTTCCGTGTCCCAGACAATGAATCTGCATGTGCCTTTATTGATTTCTATCCTACTTTTCTTCCTGCTTGAGAAAGCCTTCTCTACTCCTCCATTCTCTCACAACAACAATCCTGTGAGGTAGTCCAAACTGAGAGCTTGTGACAGACCCCAGGTCCCCTAGAGTGCTTCCAAGAGGGAGCAGGGCTTAAAACCCAGGTAGCCCGCGGTCCTAGTTTGCCACACCGCCTCTCCAGTTGTGCCTCCAGGGTGACTCAGAATAACAGTTAAGCCCAGGCCCACTTGTCTGACTGCTGTTCTCTTACCGTTTGCTCCAAGGAACAAGATGAGAGAGCCCTGGAGCTGCGGTTCAGTGAGATCCACGGGAAACTGGATAAAATGGAAGAGGTACAAAAAATGGCAGCAGAAGAACCGGCGGCGAAGCAGGTAGAGGAACGGCTCAACATGCAGCTGAGCAAACTCCAGGCGGACGTCAGTGAGGATATAAAAGAAGTGAAGGCGGAAGTGAATGCAGGTGAGCAGTGAATGCTGGTGTGACCTTGGGTGAGTCACAGTTCTCTCGGAGCTGTTCTCTCAGGAGCAGTTCTGGAAAGAGCTTTCTCAGCCCCACCTTCCTCACAGGTTGTCTATTGTGGGGAGGGAAAGGAGATTGTAAGCCATTCTGAGACTCCTTCGGGTAGTGAAAGGCAGGGTATAAATCCAATCTCCTCCTCCTCTTCTTCTTCTACTTCATCTTCTTCTTTGGTGTCGAAGTTAAGTGCATGGACTCTAATCTGGGATAACTGGGTTTGATTCCCCACTCCTCCACTTGCAGCTGCTGGATGACCTTGGGCAAGCCATGGTTCTGACAAGAGCTGTCCTTGAAAGGGTAGTTCTGGAAAGAGCTCTCTCAGCCCCACTGACCTCACAGCGTGTCTGTTGTGGGGAGGGGAAGGGAAAGGAGTTTGTAAGCCACTCTGAGACATCTTTGGGTAGTGAAGGGCGGGGTATAAATCCAGTTTCTTCTTCTTCCTCCTCCCCCCCAAATTCCTTGCCCAATGTTTTATGTGTGCCGCCTCGGGGACCCTAATCCAGTGGAGAGGCAGCATAAATATATTTTAAGTAAATAACTTTACACAGAGTAAAGTCCAGAAAACACTTGAAACTGAAAGCATTCTGAAGGTTAATTTCCATTCTTCCGGGGCCTAGGGTTTTCCGCCATCTACGAGAGCATTGGGTCCTTGCGGCAGGTCCTCGAGGCGAAAATGAAGCTGGATAAGGAAGAACTACAGAAGCAAATCCAGCAGGTCAAGTAACCGGCTGGGCGGCCGATCCCTGTTTCCAAGGCAAGATCTCAGTGGATGGAGCCGCCGGATGCGGGTGAAGCTGGAGTCTGCCTCCAGGTTAGGTGTCCGTTTCGTGTCCGGACCCAGTGACGTGCCTCCGTTGCATGGACCTGTACAGTTCCTGTAGATAGCCCAACCAAGGCTTTGCGAGTGGAATTCATCCCTCTTCCCCCAGAAGACCTGTGGGAACCACTGCCATATGACTCTGGTTTGAAGCGCCGTTGACTTCAGAAGCTTTACCTCAGATGACGGCGGGCCAACGAGTTTGGTGAAACACTGTGGGCTGCGCGTGTGGGAAGAGGCACAATCAGCTACACGGGGGTGGGGGTGGGGGGTGTCCCCAACCATTCTGAACCTGCGGGCGCCTTAGGAATTCTGACACTGTGTGGTGGGCGGAGCCACAAAATGGCTGCCGCAGGAGATGGAGCCGGCCACAAAATGGCTGCCATGGCTGACCTTCAGTCACACAGGGAAGAGCCTTGGGCTGTCGCGGTAGCTGCCGCCAGAGCGACGTTTTTAAAAATCTGCACAGCCCGTCAAATCTCCAACGGCCTGGCCCTGCCCACTTTCTGAAAACATTTGGCGGGCTCCAGAAAAGGTGTGTCAGGGGTTGCCACAGGGGCCCCGAGCTGCACAGTTAAAACAGAATTCCAAATCTGGGTCAGTTTGGTCCCATTTGCCACAACTGAGATTAGGGCTGCTCGTTCTGAGTTGGGAAAGACCTGGAGAGTTTGGGGGCAGAGCCTGAGGAGGGTGGGGTTTGGGGGGGGCCTAATGCCAAACCGTCCACCTCCCAGACCAGCTGTTTTCTCCAGGCAAATGGATCTGTGTTGCCTGGAGATCAGTTCTAATAGCAGATCTCCAGCCACCACCTGGAGGTTGGCAGCCCTCACCAATGCTCCCTCTAAGCTGTGGAGTCTGGTGAGCAAAAATCCTGCTTGGTGAGTTCCTGGCATTAAAGTGGTGAGCGAGCGGTTTGGCTGCTGCATAAATTAGTTTGCTCTGGAGCCCTCCTTCCTGAGCTAAGACAAAAATGGGTGAGCCGGAGGCTAAAAAACTGAGAGCTAGCTCACACTCACTCAGCTTAGAGGGAACACTGGCCCTAATTGAGATGGAACCAATTTAAATGTACACTCTTTGCCCTGACCTGATTAAGCCCAGGCTAGCCTGATCTTGTCAGATCTCAGAAGCTAAGCAGGGTTGGCCCTGGCTAGTATTTGGAAGGGTGACCTCCAAAGAATACCAGGGCTGTGACACAGAGGCAGCCAACGTCAAAAAACACCTCTGGAACGTCACCTGCCTTAAAAACAACTCTAGCTCACCACCTAGTGGTGCATGATGCTAAAAGAGCTAGAACTTCTGGCTGCCAGGCAATCTTAGGGTCTCCTGGCTTTCTCACAAATACTGCCATACAATATTGCCCCGGCCAGTATTTGGAAGGGCAACCTCCAAGGAATACCAGGGCTGTGACGTAGAGGCAGACAATGGCAAACCCCCTCTGGAACGTCGCTTGCCTCACCGGGGAATCATCTGGGCTTGGGAGGCGGGTGGAGCGAAGGCTGGAGCCCTCTTCCAGCAGCAGATCTGCTTACTCCCCGTTCTGCTACTGACCCAGAAGTAATCCCCCTGCTGCCCTTTGTGTGCGTGCCTTCCACAGTCTCGGGAGAAGGTGGGGGTCTGAGGGTGCCTCCTACCGGTGCTCCTGGAGAAGCCTGCTGGCAGGGACTCCGCCACAGCAGGGGAGGGTGCTTACACCGTCTGTCCTCACCTACATCAGTATTTGGTGCAGTGGTTAAGAACAGCGGACTCTGATCTGGAGAACCGGGTTTGATTCCCCACTCCTCCACACGCAGCCAGCTGGATGACCTTGGGTCAGTCACAGTTCTCTCAGAGCTGTTCTCTCACGAGCAGTTTCTCTCAGAGCTCTCTCAGCCCCACCAACCTCACAGGGTGTCTGTTGTGGGGAAAGGAAGGGAAAGGAGATTGTGAGCCGCCCTGAGACTCCAAGTGAATCCAATCTCTTCTTCTTCTATGCGTGCAAAAAGCTCTCCTCCTCCTCCTCTTCTTCTTTTGATCTGTCCTCTGAAGGAAAGGTTGACTGCTTGCTAAAAAACGGAGTGTTTCCTCTGCAGACGTAGTCTCTCACCTAGGCAGGGTTGCCAATCTCCTGGTGGGGATCACCTTGAATTGCCACTGATCTCCAGACTCCAGAAATCAGCTCCACCTGGAGCAATGTTGGAGGGGGGACTCTGTGTCATCGTATCCCCACTGAACTCCTTCCCCTCCACAGGCTCTGCTCCTAAATCTCCAGGAATTTCCCATCCTGGAGCTGGCAACCCTACCTGGGAAGGGGCCACGTGGCTCAGTGGAAGAGGCTCTGCTTGGCACGCAGGTCCCAGGTTCAGTCCCCGGCAGCTTCTCCAGTTAAAAAGGACCTCAGGGAGTAGGTGATGGGAAAGACCTCTCTCTCTGAGACCCTGGAGAGCTGTAAAGAGGGGCCGTGGCTCAGTGGTAGAGCCTCTGCTTGGCATACAGAACGTCCCAGGCTCAATCCCCAGCAGCATCTCCAGGTAAAAAGGACCAGGTGATGGGAAAGACCTCTTCTCTGCCCGAGCAGTTATTAGATAATGTGGCCGGTGGCTGGTTCTGGTTTGCCCTGCTCCGAGTGTTTGCCCCTTACTGGAGACTCTTTCCTGTGCCGCTTCCTCCCCAGTCCCCTGCTGCTAAGTTCCTCTCCCCAGCTTCCCTTGGGTCTGCTTTTCTAGGCCCCACATCCTTCAGCCCCCCACCCCACACACACACCTTGGGACCTTTGCCCTCTCTTCTGTGACCGTTGGGCATCTCAGTCAATCGTGGCCAGAACCAGTGCTCCCTCTAAGCTGTGGAGTCTTTGTGAGCAAAAATCCTACTTTGTGAGCGACTGGCAGCAAAGTTGTGAGCGAGCGATTCGGCTGCTGCATGAATCAGTTTGCTCTGGAGGCATCCTTCCTGAGCTGAGACAAAAATACATGAGCCGGAGGCTAAAAAACTGTGAGCTAGCTCACACTCACTCAGCTGAGAGGGAACACTGCTTTCTCATCTATTGCCACAAAATGCTCCAGTTGGATGAAAATATTCTTACAAACGTCCGTTTCAAAAGAAAGAGGCAACGATTTCACTGTCCCAAACGTGCACAGTCTCAGGTACTCCTCAGGCCCTCCCCCTGATCTCAGGGTCCACACCCCCCCCCGAGAGTTCCCACACCAACGCACCCCAGAACTAACCAGGGCAGGTGGGTGGCCGTGTCGGTCTGAAGCAACACAACGAAGTTTGATTCCAATGGGCACCTTTCAGACCAGCAAAGTTTAATCTGGGCATCAGCTTTCGTGGGCACGCACACCTCTTCATCTATGAATATCAGTCATCTATGGGGGAACTGGAGCCTGATTTCTAGCCCGGACAGAGTTCCAGAGGTAAGGATTGATTTTATAAGCAAATGCTTCACTCTTTCCCACTTGAACCAACAGGATTTACAAGCACATTACTTTGTACCTGAGTATTTCTACAGTAACCCTTTTTTGCACTGCCTCCGACTGGGGTGGCAAGTGGCGATGTACAGATGTTTTCGCAAACTGTCGTCTTGACAAAACGATGCCCGTTTCCCATGGCACAAACCTCTTTCTCTCTGTGTGTGCGTGATCAAGATAGGATTCTGTTTCCTAATGTTCCATGTCACTGGATATTTCACAATGTTTCCTTCTGATATGGCGGAAGAGAACGGGGCATATGGGCAGAAGGGACCAGACCGAGATGGCTGGCGCCTTCACTATTGGGGAGGGGATATGTGGGATGCATTTCCCCAATTTTCCGAGTCCTTTCCATGAAGATTCAGCTTCCTAGTTTTTAATTTCTAAGTCTCCAACTGTGTAATCCTATGTAAAGTTAATCCAGTCAAAACCCAGTGAAATCAGTGAACATAAATTGCAGGATGTCCGAAGGCTTGTGCTGAAACAAATGTGGAAGATAATCTGCCCTGTTGTCTCAGAAAGGTGCACCCATCTTGCACCCATCTTCCCTTGTTTGGGTCAGTGAGTGCAAAGATACTGATAGATACTTGGGCACTAGTCCTTAGGTTTATCGTTTCATTCGAAATTTATTTCATTCATTATTCTCCAGTTTTGAACTGTTTGAGCTCCCCTCCCATATGTAAAGTCCGGCTGCTGGCTCTGGGTCGTGCTGCATTCCCCATTTAGGAAGTCTTCCTCAGGAGCAAGTGGAGAGTGGCCAGTAATGCCCGGCAGAGGCACACTCGGTCAGTGCGGACTCTGTGGGTTTGGCCGCCCGTTGGACAGAGAATGGCCGGCTGTCCTGGAGAAGGCCAGGTAGAATCCGTCTCTTTCCCCACCCTCTTGGAAAGTCCCATGATCTGCTCAGTCGTTTGTGATCCGTACAGCTTCCTCAAGGGTACTTTGGTTTAGTCCGCATTGACCCAGATGGGTACCTCTGACTTCCACGAGGCTTTCACTCACCCTGAATAACTTCTGATGCACTTCGCAACTGCTTTTTACTCTGTGAAACAGCAAAATCCACTTGCAAACAATTGCTGGAGTGCATTGAAAGAGGACTTGAAGTGCATTATGCAGGACATGGGGAATCTGCAGCGGTGATTTGAGGAGAGTACATAAGCCTCCTCCTCTCGGCCTCTCTTGCCATTGCTATAACCACCTAATTCCCTGGCTGCAATTCCACCATGCAAAGGTTCTGTGTCACAGCTGGAGACCAGCACTGTTCCATGGGGATTTAATCCTGTCTTCCCCCACCCCACCCGCCCCCCAGCATCCACAAAAGGATTCCAGAGGGAGCCCCGGGGAAGAGGCAGCAGGTAAGAGCAAACTGTACCCCTCCACACACACACACACACAGACCCCCCATCATCCCCTCAGGTATGTTGCTGATGATTCCTGTGTGCCTGCCTCTGCTGGCTTGAGGCCTGAGGGGATGGGCTCTCTGGGGAAGATATCCTCCAGTTTTGACTCCATCAGTGCAAACTGGATCAGATCCAGGGTGGCCTCAGCAGCACCAGAGAAGTCCCAGTTACGGAACCTTCCCAGTATAATACTGGAGGAGATGGTCTCTCATCCACCTTGGCTAAGGGTGGGTGTGTGAGAGAGAGGGAGATATCAAGGTCACTCAGGGATGCCAGCCTCCAGGTGGGACCTGGGGACCCCCCAGAATTACAGCTCATCTCCAGACGACAGAGATCAGTTCCCCTGGAGAAGATGGATGCTTTGGACTCTCTACGGCATTGCGCCCCACTGAAGTCCCCTCCACCCCCACATCTCCAGGGGTTCCCCAGCCCGGACCTGGCAACCCTCCCTGGCTGCTTGTTCCCCCTCCCCTCCCTTCTGGGGCAGGCAATGGTTTAGCAAGGCCTGGTTGGGGGGCACTGCAGCCTGCGTAGGCAGGGAACCCCCTCTCGCCCAAAGACTGAACACCGTTGGCTTTCCAAAGGCACTTTCTTCCCCTCGGAGACTTGTTGCAGTGGGAAGTGTGGAGAGCTGGGAAGCCATTGACAGAGGAGGGAAAAATAGTGAGCAGGTTTTGCTAGAGAGACAAGCCTGTGCCCATGTGCTGCCATGTGTCAACTGGGGTGGCCAAATGACCCTGGAGCCAAATTGAGCCACGCTGGCAGTGCCACAGGCTCTGATGCCAGCCAGTTCCCCGGGTCTCAGCCCCCTGGCCCAGTTGGTTCCAGGCCACCCACTGGCCCCCGGGAGCCATCCCGGAAAGTGAAAGGGCCATAGCACTTCCCTTTCGGCCACCTCCCTCCCTTCCCTTGACCGGCACGGGACCCTGTCTGTGAACAGCCCACGGTTTCTGGGCCTGCCTTATTTGAGTCCCGTGCTG
Source organism: Gekko gecko (assembly GCA_029375565.1). Taxonomy (NCBI): domain Eukaryota; kingdom Metazoa; phylum Chordata; class Lepidosauria; order Squamata; family Gekkonidae; genus Gekko; species Gekko gecko. The sequence goes on from JAPDNY010000017.1 coordinate 19,128,051, forward strand.
TGGTCGGGCCCAGGGAGGTCAAGGATGGCATCAGCAGCCGTCTCCTCCCCACCCCCCTGGTTCTTCAGAATGGATGTCGCAAGTTCCCAGGAACGGCTGCCGTTGCTTCAGGGGAGAAGGGCACTGCCCTTGCGATACAGCAGAGGCCCCTCTCGACAGGGAGGAAGTTCCTGGCACTGCCTCGCTGGAACCGGCTGTGACCAAAGATTGCCCAGGCAAAACCTCCTGTCCCTTGGGAGACCAGCAGCCCTCCGGGGGGGCCGGCCGGTTACTCCCGCCCCTTCCTGTTTGGAGAGCAAGCCTGGAGGCCAGACCTGGGGCCATTGGATCCCGTTCCTCTTGGCTGATACACGTCCACTGCAAGGAAAAGAAACCCGGTTTCAGGGGAGAAATGAGCCCTGCTCCGTGCTTTTGTCTGAATTAGAGTTGCCAGGTCCCACCCCACCCCCTGGCCACTGGGGGGTAGGGTTGCCAGATCCAGGTTGGGGAACTCCTGGAGATTTGGGGGTGGAGCCTGGGGAGGACTGGGACCTCAGTGGGGTGCAAAGCCCTAGAGTTCATCCTCCGATGCTGGCCCATAGCAGCGGTGTGGCTATTGGGCACGCCGCCCTGTTCCCTAAAGGACCCCTGCTTCTTCCCAAAAGCATTTAAAGGCTCAGCAGCTCGGCAGTTCGAGACTCGAGTGCTGCGTGACGGAGTGAGCTCCCATCTCTGGTTCTGGCTCCTGCCAACCTAGCAGTTTGAAAGCAAGAAACTGCAAGTAGATAAATAGGGACCACTTTGGTGGGAAGGTAATCAGCGTTCCGTGCGCCCTGGTGTTTAGTCATGCCAGCCACATGACCATGGAAAAAGTCTTCGGACAACGCTGGCTCTTTGGCATGGAAATGGAGATGGGCACCGTACCCTTAGAGTCGGATTCAACTGCCTTTCGAGCGAGGGAAAACCTTTACCTTTCCTTAAATGCTTTTGAGAAGAAGGGGGTGGCACATGTCCCTCTCCCCCCCCGCAAGATTTAAATGGCCCTACAGCTGATTGGAGGGCCACGTGCTCCCCACTGATCAGCTGAAGGGTCCTTTAAAACTTGCGGGGGGGGCACACACCACCCTCCCTTCATTATGGCAAATAATGAAAACCCCACCCGAACAACAACAAAGAAATTGCCCCCCCCCAAGCCACAAAATCCTGGCTACAGGCTTGCTCCAAGTATCCATTTCCTCCAGGGAACTGATGTCTGTAGTCTGGAGATGAGCTGTAATTCCAGGGGATCCCCAGGTCCCACCTGGAGGCTGGCACCCCTAGGAACCTCTCTCTGGGGTTTGGGTGGGTGGCCGTGTTGGTCTGAAGCAGCCAAACAAAGTGTAAGTCCAGGGGCACCTTTGAGATGTACCTGCAGAAGGGTGCGTGCCCACGGCAGCTGATACCTTGAATAAAATGTTGTTGACGTTAAAGGTTCCCCTGGATTCAAACTTGGTTCTTCGGGCTTTGGTGTGTCACACCGCAGCTGTGGTGTGAAGCTTCTACCACTAGATGGCACCACAAGACCTAACCACCCAGGGAGACCCAGTCAGGCAGCTTTTGAGAATCACTTTCTGGAGAACTTCGTGGCTTCTGAATTTCTGGGAATTACAAAGCCTCCAGCTTTTTCCTCTCTTTTTCCCTGGGCAAACAATGGAAATTTGGGGGAAAATTGATATATTTGCAATACTTATATATCAAAACAGAAAATGCATGATGGATAGTTAACACATACAGCAGTATTGGTTGGTTGGTTGATTTATAGTTTCAGAGAGCAGGCGTGTTGGTCTGTCGCAGAAGAACCAGATTTGAGTCCAGGAGTGCCTTAGAGACTAACGATATTTTCAAATGTATGAGCTTTCGAGGGTCAAAGCTCTGATCATCAGATACAAGTACTTGTATCTGATACCTATTTGTATCTAAGGAAGGGAGCTTTGACTCTTTGAGAGCTCACCCTGCTGGTGGACCTCCTGGTGGCCCCTGGTATTTTTGGCCACTGTGTGACACAGAGTGTTGGACTGGGTGGGCCACTGGCCTGATCCAACATGGCATTTCTTGTGTTCTTATGTCTGGGGCACAGGATGCTCTTTATTCTTGGTGCTTGGGGGGGCCAACAGTGGGAGGGCTTCTGGAGTTCTGGCCCCACTGCTGGACCGCCTGATGGCCCCTGGCATTTCTGGCCACTGTGTGATACAGAGTGTCGGACTGGATGGGCCACTGGCCTGATCCAACATTGGCTTCTCTTATGTTCTCATGTTCTAAAGCTCATACCCTGAAACTCTTCTTGGTTTCTATGCTGCTCCTGGACTAGAATTGGTGGTTTATTTATGGAATTCAAAAGTGTTATTTTAACAAAAATGAGAAATACACGCAGTGTTAAAGAATGGGAGGGCGGATAAGCACCGATGCATTGAAAGAAGCTTTTCTTTCACGCGTCTGCTTGTTCCTTGAGGGAGGGAGGCTGTTTTTCCAAATACAGATCTGTTTATTTCACATGCTGCAGGACTCTGAAACAGGCAAGGGAGTCAATAAAGGGCAGGCAAAAGCGAATTTCCAAGCCTTGCCTTAAAAAGTATTTCTGTCATTATTCTGAAAAGGAAAGTATTTTATAATGGGTTTTCTGATTTCCCCCAAATGTTTAGTTTCTCTGTAGAAAAACTGGGAGAAAAGGCCGGGGAGTGTGTGTTGGGAAAGAGCCCCGGGCCCCTTGGTAATTTTTCAGGTATTTTCCACATAGCTCACCAGAACGGTAGGGGATATTCTGTGGAAAGGCCGTTGCGAGAGCAGAACGTTTTCCCCACCAACGGAGCAGCCTTGATTCACAGTGTTTTGTAACAACAAAGGAGATCTTGGTCGGACCTGCTTGAGAAAAAAGTACATTTGCTATACAAAAGTATTAAAATGGCAGCTGAGTCCTGTTTGCACAGAGGTGACAATGAATAAACATGTCCAGGTATTTCTTTAAATGTGATTTCGAGACAAGGAAACTTTTTTCCCCTTAGGAACGTGTCCTTAGTTATATCTCGTAAATATGGAGCCATAAACAGGACAAAGAGCCCACTTGCCTCTTTTTTTTTTTTTTAATGAAGTTATCATTTCCGGATTTTGCAAGATCAAGAAGCGTAAGAGAGCAAAAGGGATGAACAACGGGAAATATTTAGAGAGGAAAAGAAATAATGTTTTCTTATAAAACTGTGTGCAGTCCTGTATGTACGATACAATAAGTGCTAATGGGCGTCTACTTTTTTTTCTGAATGATGAATAAACCTGACTAAAATAATAAATTTCATGATACAATGCGCACCCTCTTCTTTCCCACGTGTTAGCGAGCAAGCGGTTCAATTCAAAGACTGTCGGTGAATGTTGAAACGGAAGGAGGAGGAACTCCCGTGCTGATGGAGACTGAGAAAGCAGAGGTCCATCAGTGGCTGATATCCACAAGGTATAGATGAAACACCGTGTCTGGGGCAGGGATGCTCTGTATTCTGGGTGCCTGGGAGGGGGCCTGACTAACGATCTCAGTGCCAGGCTCAGCCATGACTCCCTGGCCCCACTGCTGGACCTCCTGATGGCACCTGGTAGTTTTGGCCCCCGTGTGACACAGAGTGTTGGGCTGGATGGGCCACTGGCCTGATCCAACATGGGCTTCTCTTATCTTCTTATGAAGAAAGTTTCAAAAGGACATTTCAACAAGGATGTGGACAGAATGGAGCGAGTGCAGAGGAGAGTGACGAGGATGACTGGGGGCCTGGAGCAGTGCTCCCTCTAAGCTGTGAGCAAAAATGCTACTTTGTGAGCTACGGGCATTAAAGTTGTGAGCGAGCGGTTTGGCTACTGGATCAATTAGTTTGCTCTGGAGCCATCCTCCCTGAGCTAAGACAAAAATGTGTGAGCCAGAGGCTAAAAAACTGTGAGCTAGCTCACACCGACTCAGCTTAGAGGGAACACGGGCCTGGAGACCAGGGGCCCTACGGGGAAAGGCTGAGGGACTTGGGAGTGTCCAGTCTGGAGAAGAGGAGGCGGAGGGGGAGGGGATGGCTCTCCTGAAGTCTTTGAAGGGCTGTGTCACTCGGAGGAGGAGGAGGGCAGGGAGCTGTTCCTGTGGGCAGCAGAGGAGGGGACTCGCAAGGATGAGTTTAACTTAAGGGCGGGGAGGTACCGGCTGGATATGAGGGAAAATCTTCCAACAGTCAGAGTTGTGCCACAGTGGAATCAGCTGCCTAGACAGGTGGTGAGCTCCCCCTCCCCTGGCAGTCTTCAAGCAGCGGCTGGACAAACCCTTGTCAGGGACGCTCCAGGCTGGTCCTGCATTGAGCAGGGGGGTGGACTAGATGGCCTGCAGGACCCTTTCCGACTCTGTGATTCTATGAAGCTGACTCCATTTCTGCTGGCAAGCTGCTCCGCTCACAGGCTGGGTTCCGCCAGTTGTCTTCAGTCAAGTCAAACCTATTCTTCTAGCTGTTGTTTTGGCCTTTTAGATTCCATTTTCTCAAACATTTTGTTTCAGCTATGAGATCAATTGATACCTATTGTTAGGTGTAGGTTTTGTGGGGAGGGCCTTTGGTTTTCAGGGTAGGCGACAGATGCTTACTAAATGCGGAGGGGCACCCTTTGCAGGGAAGAGGCATGAATGACAGCCCCAAGAATCCACGCCACATTAAAAGGGGAACTTTTGCCTTTGGGTGAATCTTGGGTGTAGAAACTGGGCTTGGAAAGTTCCTTTCCTGACGGCTGACGTAAGGGAGGAAGTTGTGAAGACAACAGAACTGAAGCGTTTGCTTTGTCCCTTGTTCGGAGGGCCTGTCTCCCAAACTGGGAGCCCACTCGGAGCTATCTGACAGGGCTTGAGACCAGAATTCTGAGACCCCCAGAAGAAAATAAGGGAAGAGCAGGTGAGAACGTGCTGAAGGTTCCAGTTGGAAACTCCGGCTTCTCCAGCTAATGGATCGCAGGTAACAGGTGCTGGGAAAGACCCTGGAGAGCCGCTGCCAGTCACAGGAGACCGGACTGAGCAAGGTGGGTCAGGCAGCTCCAGGTATTAACGTGTCAGATCTGCCCCTGCCAGCCCACTCCTGTAACAGAATTCAGGGATCCCTGAGGCCTAGTTCTCCAAAACAGCAAACAAAGCAGCATAATCTGTGTCCACGCAGATTGCTAGATGTCTGGTTTCGAGGCTGGCCTTCTGCCCGATTTCCACATCCAGGGACAGAGATTGAACAAAGGGGCACCTTTAAGACCAACGAAGTTTAATTCCAGGTGGATGCTTTTGTGTGCATGCACCCTTCTCTGGTTGTCTGATGCCCCTGCAGTAGGAAGTCGTAGAGTCCCCAAACAAGTTGATCTCCTTCTTTTGCACTTAGTGAGAATTAAGTCACAATGAGTGGCAAGAGGATGCATTTTATGCCTTCCGGATGCCAGGGGGAGGAACGGCTATGGGGCAGAGATTCTCCCTGTTCCCAGTGGCTGGGATGGCTCAAGACAGCTTGGTGCCTCAGAGAACAAGCATAAAGAAGACAGTCGTGAGAGTCTGACCCACAAATCAGGCAGTCAACAAGACTTGCAAAAAAGATGCTTTCTGTATAGATTGGTCAATAAGCACTACGACACAATAAATTCCTGCAAATCATAAGAAGACCCTAGTGCAAAGATACATCATCAACGTCGCCTCCGGATTGTATAACAACGTTTCAAAACTGGATCTTCCTTAGGAAATATCAGAGTAGTACAAAAGTTCTCTTGCTCATAAAGTGCTTTACAAAAAGCCCTGAAAGGTAAATACATTCAGGCAGGACACTGCTCTCAATAAGTGTTCAGGCTCAGGTATGCTGCTAAGCAAGGCTTTTTTTGTAGAAAAAGCCTAGCAGGAACTCATTAGCATAACAGGCCACACCCAACAGCAGAAACTCATTAGCCTATTAGGCCACACCCCTGACAGCACAGCTCCCTCCCAGGATTGGCTTCCCCAGGTGCCCCGAGGATTGCGGGGCGCATGGGGAACCCAAGGGAAGGAAGGCAGTTTCTACATCGGCTTCCCCAGGTGCCCCGTGGCTTGCAGGGTGCCTGGGGAACCCGGGGGGGGGGCTGTAGGTGTGGCCAACTCAGAAGCCAGCCGGAAGTCCGTTCCTGTGCGTTCCTGCCCCAAAATAGCCCTGCTGCTAAGCTTCTGATGGATCCCAGGACAGAACCCCCCCGCTATGCTTTCCTGGGTAGGCTGCGCTGTCGAAATGCACTCCCCGCACTCTTGCACGGCTCCTGTTCACTTCAGCGGGGTCTGTGCAAAGAAAAAAGTTCTGTGGGTATTTTGCCAGAGAGTTGCGCATTTCTTTCTCCCACTGTGCCACCTGATCCCACGCACTGACTTGGAAGCATATCACCCCCCGATTCAAAAAGAACATCCTCTACAGAAAGTATGCTCACATTTGTGGCTGCAGTGGCACCAGGAATCTGCCCTCTGGCACACCACTTTGGCTCCAAAAAGAGAGCCCGGTTTTGTGATTAGAATGTGTTAATCATTGATCATTTTCATTCCAAATCCCCACAGTTCTCTTTTCAAACAAGGCAGGTTTACAACTTCTTGCGTCTGTTTGCCTGTGCTCTTATACCAGTTACCTTTATTGCAAGTTACCGGACTTCTGAACAAGGCAGAAAACTTTGTACGGTCAACACAAACATCTGACCAGCTGAAGTTGCTTGCTAAAGAGGAGCCTATTAGGTAAGCAAGGTTCCTGCTATGTAATTTCTACACCGCTTATGTGTCATGGGAATACCTGCGCTATGCCTCAGTTATCTCTGGAAGTTCCAGACTTCTAAAATCCTCATGTATGGGTTACTGAATGTCCCACTTTGTTGACTGTACTACCTCACCATGTGGGATGCGCCTTGAGTCCCTGTGAGAAAGGCAAAGTAAAGGGTTAGTTATAAACAGCTTGAAAAGGAAGAGGAGAAGACTATCAATGGCTGCTGGCCAGTGTTCCCCTCTAAGCTGAGCTAGTGTGAGCTAGCTCACAGTTTTTTAACCTCTGGCTCACACATTTTTGCCTTCGCTCAGGAAGGAGGGCTCCACAGCAAAGTAATTTATGCAGTCCCCAAATTGCTTGCTCACAACTTTAATGCCAGCAGCTCACAAAGTAGAATTTCTGCTCACAAGACTCCACAGCTTAGAGGGAGCACTGCTGCTGGCCCTGGTGGCTGAGGGGAGTCTCCACCTTCAGGGGCACTAAGCCTCTGAATCCCAGAGCCAGAAGGCAACATCAAGCGAAGGCCTCGGCCTCTGTGCCCTGTGGTTGGCCCTCCAGAGGGAATGTTTGGCCACTGTGTGGAACAGGATGCTGGACTAGATGGACCCTCACTGGGCTGATCCAGCAGTGCTCTTCTTATGTTCTTACCAGGGGAAGGCCTTGGCCTCTGGTTGGCCCTCCAGAGGAACTGGCCGGCCACTGCGTGAGATGGAAGGCTGGACAAGATGGGCCCTCGTCACCAGTGTTCCCTCTAAGCTGAGTTAGTGTGAGCTAGCTCACCGTTTTTTTAGCTTCTGGCTCACACATTTTTTCTTAGCTCAGGAAGGATGGCTCCAGAGCCAAACTAATTTATGCAGTAGCCAAATCGCTCACTCACTAATGCCACAAAGCTCCCAAAGTAGCATTTTTGCTCACAAGACACCACAGCTTAGAGGAAGCATTGGTCGCAAGCCAACCTCCCTTTTAATATGTTTTGCCTGAATGGGCTTTAGAAATAAAATAATGTTCCCGCGTGACCCAACTTGGGGCCACAGTGGGCCAGGCGAAAGTATGTTATCTTAAGTGGCCTGTGCATCCCTCCGACAGGAAGTCCAACTTCCCCTTAGTCCTTGAGGCAGCTCTGCTTTTTGCAAAAGAGTGACTCAAGAGGAACCGCTCAACAGAACTTTTTTGAGCTCCGAGTGCAGCCGGACAGTGCTGGAGGGTGAGCAAGAGCGAAAGCCGCTCTGGGCTGGCCTCCCACCCAAGCCTGGCAGGGGCTTCTCGTGCCCGGGGAACGGGCAGAGCAACCCCAAACAAAGGAACCACCCAAGTGGATGCTTGGAGTGCCGCTTTTTGAACCTTGTGAAGAAGAGGAGAAGAAGAAGAGGAGATTGGATTTATACCCCGCTCTTCGCTCGGAGTCTCAGAGCGGCTGACAAACTCCTTTCCCTCCCCGCCCCCCACAACAGACACCCTGTGAGGTCGGTGGGGCTGAGAGAGCTCTCTGGAGGAGAGGAACAGCTCTGAGAGAACTTACGGCTTGCCCATGGTCACACACCAGCAGCTGTGAGTGGAGGAGTGGGGGAATCAAACCTGGTTCTTCCATATTAGAGTCTGCGCACTTAACCACGACACCCAGACTGGCTCTGAATAAAGCCAGGTGGAATCTGACAGCAGACCCCAGCACACAGGGTTCAGATATCGGGCTCCGGCTGAAACTGATGCTTGGGGGCTCATTCTATGAGCCACGGCCTGGAATCTTGGGGTGTCAGCTGGCCCACAGATGTAAGCCCGCTCATGGCGATTCCTGCCCCTTGTAGGTAACCAGGAGCCCACATGCTGGCATGCCAGAGCTAAATTACATTTTGCAGCTTGCACATTTCCAGGCTTCTGACTTGAAAGGCAGCGTTCTTTGAGAAAAGACCTTGTGAGGGAAACTCCAACCTGGCACAGGGGTTGGAGTCTAGTTTTGAGCCCAGCAGCACCTGAGAGAGACCAACGCAATTTTGGGGGATCTGAGCTTTCCAGAGTCCGAGCTCCCTTCATCAGATGCAAGCAGGAATGGGGACCCCCGAGCCCTTTTATCCCAGCCTGAAGGGGGGAGGGGGGTTGCAAAGAAGGGACGCAGGATGCAAAAGGACAATGCAAAATGTGACCAGCTCATACCCAGAACAAGTGTGCATGCCCACGAAAGCTCATACCCAGAATGTGTCTATGCACACAAAAGCTTACACCAAGAACAAGTGTGCATGCCCACGAAAGCTCATACCCAGAATAAAACTTTGCTGGTCTAAAAAGGTGCCTTTGGACTCAAAGTTTGTTCCATCTGCAGACCTGTGCTTGCACAGGAAAGCGAATGCCCAGAATTAAACGTTGGCCTCAAAAGTTACCCCTGGCCTCAAGGACTTTGCTCTGGCACTCATCCCCTGGTCTGGTCGCTCTCCATGACGACTAACCCTAGACCTGACGCTCACTGTCCCACCTCACAGGGTGGTTGCACCCCCTCTAAGCCGAGTTGGTGTGAGCCAGCTCACAGTCTCTTAGCCTCCAGCTCACCCATTTTTGTCCTTGCTCAGGGAGGATGGCTCCGGAGGCAACTAATTTATGCAGCAGCCAAATGGCTCAAGCCCGCCACTTTAATGCCGGCGGCTCGCAAAGCAGAATTTTTGCCCAGAAGACTCCACCGCTTAGAGGGAGCCTTGGTGGCCAGTGCGGGATCTGTGAGGTGCAGGGAGGAGGAGGAGGAGGCGGCGAGAGTGGGTCCCCACCGAGGGACTAAGGCGTGCGCGCGCGGGGGGACGGAGTCCGGGGCTACATGACGAGCGTCCTCTTTTGGGACAGGCGGGGCTTTCTAGGTTACCCCCCCCCGCGCGGTTTCTCCCCCCTCCCCCCCCCCGAGCTCGGGCAGGCGTGGGCCGCGGCCTGCCTTCTTCCTGAGGGGAGGGACTACAATTCCCGTCAGGCGCCGGGGCGGGCCGGGCTCTCTTCGGCTCGGCTCGCCTCACCTCGACTCTGTCCCGCTGAGAGGGAGGGGGGGACCCTCCTCTTCCTCCTGATGCCTTCGGCGGGCGGCGGCGAGGAGGAGACGGCTGCGGCGGGACCCCCGCCATCGTCAGGGCCGGCCGAGGAGGCGTCGTCCCCGCCGCCTTCCCCGCCGCCCGCCCGGTCCCCCGGGCCGCGGCGCCTGTGCGGCTACCTGGGCCGGCTGTCGGGGAAGGGCCCGCTCTCGCGGCGGGGCTTCCGGAGCCGGTGGTTCGCCTTCGAGCCGGGGGGCTGCTGGCTGTACTACTTCAAGGGCCCGCAGGAGGGCCTCCCGCCCCTCGGCCGCCTCGACATCGCCCGCGCCGCCTTCACCCTCCACCGCCCGCCCCGGCCCCGCCGCCCCCACGACGCCCCGGACGGCCAGCCCGGCCCCCGCCGCCACCCCCCCGAGGACGAAGACGACGGCGGCGGCGGCCCCGGCACCGCCTTCGAGATCCACAGCCCCGGCGGCGCCGTCACCGTCCTCAAGGTGAGCCCGGGAAGCCCGCCTCGCGCGGAGGGACACACACACACGCCCTGGCGAGCAGGGAGGTAGACATGTGGGGGGGGGCAGCTCATTGCAAGCAGAAAGCTAGCCCCATGGTGGTGGTGCGGGGAAGCTCCCTACAGACTTAAAGCTGGTGCCACAGGGAGAGAAGGGGAGTTCATTGCAAGCAGAAAGCTAGCCCCATAGGGAGGGGGGAACTCTCTGAAAGCAGAAAGGTAGCTCTGTAGGGATAGAGGGGGAGCTCCTTGCAAGCAGAAAGCTAGTGTGGCAGGGAGAGAAGGGAAGCTCCTTGCAAGCAGAAAGATAGCCCTGTAGGGAGAGAGGGGTGGGCTCATTGCAAGCAGAAAGGTAGCCATGTAGAGAACAGGGTTCCCTCTAAGCTGAGTGGGTGTGAGCTAGCTCGCAGTTTTTGTAGCCTCCGGCTCACACACTTTTGTCTTGGCTCAGGAAGGAGGGCTCCAGAGCAGACAAATTTATGCCGTCGCCAAATCACTCACTCACAGCTTTACTACCAGTAGCTCACAAAGTGGAATTTTTGCTCACAGGACTCCACAGCTTAGAGGGAGCATTGGTGGTGGTAGGCAGCTTCCTGAAAGCAGAAAATTAGCCCCATGGTGGGGGGGAGCTCCCTACAGACTTAAAACTGGTGGCACAAGGAGAGAAGAGGAGCTCATTGCTAGCAGAAAGCTAGTCCCATAGGGAGGGGGAACTCCCTGAAAGCAGAAAGGTAGCTCTGTAGGGATAGAGGGGGAGCTCTTTGGAAGCAGAAAACTAGCCCCATAGGGAGAGGGGGGAGCTCCCTACAAACTTAAAGCTGGTGCCATAGGGAGAGAAGGGGAGCTCATTGCAAGCAGAAAGGTAGCCCCAAGGGGAGAGCTCCGCAAAAGCAGAAGGGTAGCACCACAGGGACAAAGAAGCCTTTGCCCTATCCCTGCCCTGTCACAGAGGAGCAGGGCTGGACCCACTTCAGGTTATCTGAAGAAGTGAGCCATGACTCACAAAAGCTCTTTCCTGGCCACCGATTTTGTTATCCTTGAAGGTGCTGCTGGACTCTGGCTCTTCTCTACTGCTACGGACAGACGGCCACCCATCTTGACTCACTTCAGGGGTTTGCTGAATGGGGGGTGGTGTCCCCTTGATCTCCCTTTTGCTGGCAGCCACCCCCCCCCTTTAGCTTTATGCTGGAAGGAGTGTGGGAGGCCCTCCCCCATATACCCTCCCCCCGCCGTATTTCTGCCCCGCTGTTGCATTTCCAAACCGACCCTTTCTCTGAGCAGCTGAGGGTGGGCCTCTCTCTGCTGCTCTGTCCTGGCAGCGTGAGGATAATGGGACTGTCAGTGGCCACTAGCCATGGTGGCTGCAGGGAGCCTCCACGTCCAGAGGCAGTCAGCCTCTGAATCCCAGAGCCAGGAGGCAACATCAGGGGAAGGCCTCAGCCGCTCTGCCCTGTTGTTGGCCCTCAAGAGGACCTGGTTGGCTGCTGTGTGAGACGGGAGGCTGGACTAGATGGACCCTCACTGGTCTGACCCAGCAGGGCTCTTCTGATGTTCTTATGAAGGCCTCGGCCTCTCTGCCTTGCTGTTGGCCCTCCAGAGGAACTGCTTGGCCGCTGTGTGAGACAGGATGGTGGACTAGGTGGACCCTCTCTGGTCTGACCCAGCAGGGCCCTTCTGAGGTTCTGAACAACTGTGCCAGGTGGGTTTGGATGAGAGTGTGTTGCTGGCCCAGTGTCACCTAGTACGCTTCCCTGACAGTGTGGGGATTCAGGCTTTAGGTCTCCTAGATTTAAAATATCTAATCTGTGTTTATCTGTCTGTCTTACCTACCGCTTTCCTTTATAGTCCAGCTTTCTCATGTGGAAGGGGCTTTGGCTCAGGGGCAGGGCATCTGTGTGGCGTGGAGAAGGCTCCAAATGTAGTCCCTGGCATCTCCATTTAAAAGGACCAGGCAGCAGGTGAAGTGAAGGACCTCTGCCCGAGACCCTGGAGAGCCCCTGCCACTCTGACCTTGAGAGGCAAACGATCAGATTCCGTATACGGCAGATTCATGGGTGGAGGCGCCAGGGTTCGGTGGCAGAGCATCTGCTTGGCTTTCGGGAGTTCCCGGGTTCAGTCCCCAGTGGCATCTCCTGTTAAAAAGGACCAGGCAGCGGTTGATGGGGAAGACCCTGGAGAGCGGCTGCCAGTCTGAGTAGACAAGGCTGACCCGGGTGGACAAAGCGTCGGAGTCAGTGCAAGGCAGTGTCACGTGTGCAAGAGGCTCCGGGTGGATTACGATCGAGCTGTTCACGCTGTCCCTAAAATAACTACAGAATATGGTAACTTACTTGATAGTTCTGACAGCAGAGATTCCTAGTAAAACAACTTAACGCAGTGGGGCTGGGACTGAGGAACAGGAGGAACCCTCGCCTGAGCCCCTGCCCTCAGCACCACCCTGGCCTTTATGGACAAAAGCCCCCCTTCCACTGTGGGAATCAAGGCCGCGGGGATGCAGCGTTCCCAGAAGGGCCCCCGCCCAGACACGGACCAGCCCCCCTCGGCCTCAGCAAGACTGCTGCCTCACGTGCCGCAGGCCAGCCCTGTGGGGTGGGGGCCTCTTGTGCAGCAGCCCCTCTGCCTCTCCCGTGAACCCCAAAGGAATTCCTCGGACTTAGCAATGCCGTGGAGTCTTGTGAGCAGAAATTCCACTTTATGAGCTACTGGCATTAAAGCTGTGAGCGAGTGATTTGGCTGCTGCGTGAATTAGGAGCCCTCCTTCCTGAGCTAAGACAAAAATGTGTGAGCTGGAGGCTAAAAAACTGTGAGCTAGCTCACACAAACTCAGCTGAGAGGGAATGCTGCTTAGCGGCTGTAGGCATCCCCCGACTTGCCCTCCTTTGAAATAACTGTCTCCTGACCAGTATTCCCTCTAAGCTGAGTTAGTGTGAGCTAGCTCACAGTTTTTTAGCCTCTGGCTCACACCTTTTTGTCTCAGCTGGGGAAGGAGGGCTCCAGAGCAAACTAATTTATGCAGCAGCCAAATGGCTCGTTCACAGCTTTAATGCCAGCAGCTCACAAAGTAGAATTTTTGCTCACAAGACTCCACAGCTTACAGGAAGCATTGCCCCTGACTTTCCCGCCATGCTGGCAGGTGTTGCAAGTTTGAAGGAAGGGAAGCACCACTCAGAGCCCTTCTGGAGCAAGAGTCCCCGGGGAGGGGAGGTTAATTTGGATGCTGACCAGCCTGTCTCTCGGCCAGAGGGAGAGCCAGCCCCCTTGTCAGGGCCTGTGGGAAGCGGCCTATAATATATTTTCAGAGGGAGGCATGAAAGAGGCATGGTGGGAAGCCAAGCTAGAGTGGTGCCCAGGACACCTGAAATGTTTGCGTGGACGGGTTGCGCGTAGAACCGCTGTGTGGCTGACAACACACACGTTGCAGTTCCTGCTTAGCCAGCTGCCTGGGCTGTTGCTCAAGGCCTTGGGCAAGGCCGGGCGAGTGACTCCAGTGCAAATCTTTCTCCTGGGAACTGATTCTGGCCCCGGAAGCTTCAGTCTTGAGTGCTTGGATACACTTTTTAGCTTTCTCTTAACCCATGTGTGACATCTGGCATTTTGCTTAGTGGGCGTTTCGGTTGAGGGCCTGAACGGCAGTGTGAGGACGGCGCAAAGGCAGACGTGTCTTGTTTGCACAAATCCTCTGCAGCCTAGCTGAGGAGAAAGTCCTCTCGAGCTGGGGGCAGGACTTGGTGCTGAGCTGCAAATGATTATTAAGGAACGGGCTTCGGTAGGCAGCCCCTCAGGTCTTAGCTTGCTCTCTTCCTTGGCTAAATCGCATGTGGGGGGCTAGGCTAGATGGGGCACATGGAGAGAGCCAGTGCGCGGACTCTAATCTGGGAGAACCGGGTTTGATTCCCCATTCCTCCACTTGCACCTGTTGGATGACCTAGGGCAAGCCATAGTTCTGTCAGAGGTGTACTTGAAAAAGAGCAGTTTCTGTCAGAACTTTCTCAGCCCCACATACCTCACAGGGTGTCTGTTGTGGGGAGAGGAAGGGGAAGGCGTTTGTAAGCCGCTCTGAGACTCTGACTGACGGGTAGGGTATAAATCCAATCTCTTCTTCTATTCTTCCACTTTAGGAACTCTGATCTCCTTCATCTTCGCATGAGTGACCCCGCAATTGCACTGCACTGAGTATGATGTGATCAGTGTGAGAGAGAGAGTGTTGAGGGGTTTGGAAAGGGATGTTTTAACTTTTCAAAAAAGTTTCTTTCAGAGCCTTCAGCCCAGCTTTCCGAGAGTGGTCACTTGGGCCTGTCTTAAATTTGTGCTGTGGGGATATTACCCTGCCGAGGCAAGTCTTAATACAGTAGCTGCAGGAAGAGTGTCAGTCCCCTCTCCGGCTTCCTCTCGCTCTCCCTCGTGTGCTTTTATTTTCCTGTGTTCGCTGCTTATTCACGGTGTGCGCTCGTGTCATGGGGCAGTCGCTCATTGTTTGTTCCCGAGTTTTTCAGGAGTTTCCAGAAGTGGTTCAAGAGCGCTCAGTGATTTGCTGCTATTTGGGGAGCTCCATCTTCAGCTTCCGCTGGAGCGCTGCAGCTTGCATGCATTCGGTTCTCTGGTGCAACGTGGCTTTTAAGCACTTTGTGCTCCAACAAGGAGCCTCTGGCTCCTGTTCCTTTGGGCAGCTGCTTGCCCGGAGGCTGAATAATAGCATGCAAAACCCTTCCAGTTTAGTGTAGTAGTTAAGAACATGGACTCTAGTCTGGGAGAACCGGGTTTGATTCCCCACTCCTCCACATGCAGCTGCTGGTGTGACCTTGGGTCAGTCACAAGTTCTCTCGGAGCTGTTCTCTCCAGAGCAGTCCTTGAAAGAGCTCTCTCAGCCCCACCTATCTCACAAGGTATCTGTTGTGGGGAAGGGGAAGGAGATTGTAAGCCGCTCTGAGACTCCTTCAGGTAGTGAAGGGTGGGGTATAAATCCAATCTCCTCTTCTTCTGCCTTCTTGCTAAGGACAAACCAGTACTGTCAATCGCTGTTGGGAGGGAAGCTGGCTAGGCTTGAAGTGGGAGGCGGTGAAAACCCTCCTCAAGCGGCAAAGTAGTCTCCCCTGCGTCTGGCTGCTGAGGCCAGGAGTCCTTGTAGCCTGTAGAAAGCGGGACTGACCTTCCAGGGTGAAGAGGGAACTGAGCAGGGATGAGGTGCGAAATCAAGTGGTGAGGCTGAGTCAGATCACCATTGGAGTGTCAGCTGGTATCCGTGGAAGCGACTTCCAAGGAAGTGTGTGAGTGCACATCTGTTTCTAATTTGCTTGAAATACGGTTTGAATACGTACCAGATCGTGTAAAATAAATGCCCTCGGCTGTAACCTGAGGAGAAAGAAATTCCGAAGAGAAAGCTCCGTCTATGGCAGAATCCTTCAGCATTCCAAAATACCCCGATCCACTTCCAGTTCTCTAAAGCTCCCTTTTTGACCCCCACCCCCTTCTTTCTTGAATGTGTAATTTCATACATCCCAACTTGATCTAGTAGCATTTCGACATAAGTCTGCTTAGCTTCGGGGTTTCGGAAGACGCTGAGTGCTTCTCCAAAAGCAAGCCCAGCAGCTACTGATATATGGGAAAGAAGTATTGCTTCACGTGGCTGCCAGATCCATGTTGTGGAGGCTTGTGCTGCATCCCTCTGACCTCTAATCCTGTCACACTTGCTTGGGAGTAAACTCACTGAATGCAATGGGTCACAGGCAAGGCTCCCTCTCAGCTGTGGAGACTGGTGAACAAAAATTCTACTTTGTGAGTTACTAGCATTAAAGTTGTGAGCGAGCGATTGGGCTACTGCATAAATTAGTTTGCTCTGGAGCCCTCCTCCCTGAGCTAAGACAAAAATCTATGAGCCGGAGGCTAAAAAACTGTGAGCTAGCTCACACTCACTCAGCTTGGAGGGAACACTGGTCACATGTGCATAAAGTTGTTCTACCAGCCAAGTAGGGTGCAGTGCGCTTGTTGGACAGTTTATTAAATTTCTAGGCCGCCCTCCCCTGCGAAGCAGGGCTCCGGGCGGCATAGAACAGAGACATACGGTAAATATAGGTTATAAAATTTTTAAACCAACAAAAGAAAGCAACAGTCCTTAGTAAAAAGTTATCAGTCCCAAGATGGCTAGCAGTCAGAATTCCTGGTTTAGCAGATTGCAAACCTCCCAGAAGAAGCTTGTAAAATATGGGGGGGACGGGGACGGGGACACACACGTAAAAAGTAAGAGGAAGGTGAGGTTGCCGAATCACATAATTGTGCCGTCGCATTCCTCAACCCTGTTGCCTGCCCTTTTTTATCTTGTGGGGCCTGGCCTCCAGTCCGAGGAGGTGTTCTCTCCCATGGTTAAGAGCGCAGGGTTCACAAGCCAATCCGTAGTCCTCCAAATAGCCTCCTGGCTGGCCCCTTGTTTGTGGAAACCCTCACGCCAGAAGATGCTCGCCAACTTCCAAGGTGCTGGGGATTCCTGGTGAGCAACGCTGACCTTTATCGTCTCTCTGACTTAGCCGTGTAAAGGAAGACGAATTAACCTCCCGCTCGTGTTGTGACCGGCCTTTGGAATTTCCCCTTCCTCGAGCTTGTGTCGTCTTCCTTTAAATGTGGATGTACAAGTTCCTTAGTATTTCTTGGGAAATATAAGCCACATCGTCATGAGCGTGGATTCCAGAAGAGCCACAGGTCTTACTATGCGCTCTCTCCATCTGTTACCAAAGATGAGACTTCTTGTTAGGGGTTGCCCAGAGAGCTGTCTTTGCAAGGATTTCCCCTCGTACTAAAGATGATCTAGTTGAATACCAACTGTGCTTGCTACTTAGGCTGTGAGCCAAAATCTGGTCCATTGGAAGGAGCCCGCAAGCCACTTGCCGGCATGGAAACACCAATGTTGTTTGTCCTGGTGACTCCTGGTAACCCCGTTGTAGTGAGATCAATGCTCCCTCTAAGCTGTGGAGTCTTGTGAGCAAAAATTCTACTTTGTGAGTTTGTTGTTGTTCAGTCACACAGTCGAGTCCGACTCTTCGCGACCCCATGGACCAGATTACGCCAGGTCCTCCTGTCTTCCGCTGTCCGCTGAAGTTTGCTGAATTTCATGTTTGTTGCATCGATGACATTGTCTAACCCTCTCATCCTTTGCCATCCCCTTCTTCTTTGACCTTCAATCTTTCCCAGCATCAGGGTCTTCTCCAGTGAGTGCTCCCTTCTCATTTGGTGGCCAAAGTATTTGAGCTTCAGCTTCAGTGTCTGGCCTTCCAGGGAACAGTCAGGGTTGATTTCTTTTAGGATTGACTGATTTGATCTCCTTGCAGTCCAAGGGACTCTCAAGAGTCTTCTCCAGCACCATAGTTCAAAAGAATCTATTCTTTGGCGCTCAGCCTTCCTTATAGTCCAACTCTCGCAGCCATACATTACTACGGGGAATACCATTGCTTTGACCATGCGGACTTTTGTTGGCAAGGTGATGTCTCTGCTTTTTATCATGCTGTTTAGGTTTGCCATCGCTTTCCTCCCAAGGAGCAGGCGTCTTTTAATTTCATGGCTGCAGTCACCATCTGCAGTGATCTGGGATCCTAGGAACGTGAAGTCTGTCACTACTTCTACGACTTCCCCTTCTATTTGCCAAGGAGTGATGGGGCCAGATGCCATGATCTTAGTTTTTTTGATGTTGAGCTTCAAGCCCACTTTTGCGCTCTCCTCTTTCATCCTGAGCAAGAGGCTCTTTAGGTCCTTTGTGAGTTACTGGGCATTAAAAGTTGTGAATGAGAGATTTGGCCGGTGCATAAATTAGTTTGCTCTGGAGCCATCCTCCCTGAGCAAAGACAAAAATCGGTAAGCTGGAGGCTAAAAAAGTGTCAGCTGGCTCACACTAGCTCAGCTTAGAGGGAACCCCGAGTGGTATCCTGCGTGAGAGGTGAAGGCGCCTGCGTTCATTTGTACCGGATTGCTGCTTTTGCAGGGAAACCATAGCAGTGAAGGTATGGGCCCCTTACTGAGACAGCTCCGGTTTTCTGGAACCCTTTTCCTTGACAGCCAAGGGGCAGTTGTTTCTCTTTTTAACTTTCCAAAAAGTACTACGAGACCTTTTTAAAAATTCTGCCAGATGTTTGGCAAAGCAGGCTGCCGGCTGCTCAAAATTCATTCGAATTGTTTTTAACAGGTTATTTATAATAATAATAATAATAATCTTTTTTGTATTAGCATAAAGCCATAGCAACAGTGCAGTATAAACAGGTAACCAGCACTAGATTCAGACAAATATTAGCGAGTCAATCATTTTACAAGGATAGAGGACCAGAGTCATGCCCCCCCGCGCCCCCCAAAAAAAAGAAAAAGGGAAAAAAAAGAAGAAAGAAAAAGGGGGAAAAGGAAGCAATTAAAATTATCAGTTTGTACGTGGTCAGCAGCTATCAGGGGTGAACTAATTAGATACGGGTAAATTTACATTCCTGGTCACTGCAGCTAAAAAGGAGGCCACTTTAGCTGTGATTTGCTTGTCAGTAGTATTATCAGAGAGTAGCACTGAAACTACCCAAGGGAGGGAAGGGAGTTTTTCTTTTCTCAGAACAGGAGTAATATCTCTCTCTCTTTCCTTATTCCACTTGGGACAGAGAAGCATTATGTGGTCCATAGTTTCTATCATCTCTTGTCCACAATCACACAGTCGTTCTGAAAACGGAAGTCCCGAAAAACGGCCAAAAAGCACCTTAGAAGGGAAAGAGTTAAGTCTCGCCAAGGTGAAAGCGCGACGTTGTCTTAGGATCTTAAGAGTATAACAGTATGTCGGAATCGTCTCGGGGGGGGGCAGGTTATTTATTGTGCTCCTTGATGTACTGAAACCCTGCATGAGTGTGGTTTAACCCTGGGATAGCTGTCTAAAACGGATTTATTTATTTTTTAAAAAAGAAGTTAGTCAAGGATGCTGCCGCCAAACAGAACGTTCTGCCCTGTGGTGGATCTGTAGGGCCGATGAATGCGGACAAAACCAGATGTGCCTTTTGTGCCATTTTTGTTCTAATGCAGCTTAAGGAAAACCAGCCCCCGTGTGAGCTGTGGCATCCGTAGCGCCTGGCCATTTCTTTGGGGATGTGCCCCCGTTCCTTTATCCGTCAGCATGTCTGGCGTTTCTGACAGACGCGCCTCTTTTGAAGCCTCTTCAGGCCTTTCCTCTTCTGTGCACTGCAGGCTGCGACGCACCAAGACATGACTTACTGGCTGCAGGAACTGCAGCAGAAGCGGTGGGAATACTGCAACGGCCTGGACGCCGCCCAGAGGGACAGCCAGACGTCGCCCACGCCCAGCAACTTCTCCAAGGGGCTCGTTGCCAAAGACAGCGCAGGTAACCTTTTTGTCATTGTTGCCGTCAAGCCACTGTAGACCGACGATGACCCCCCCCCAGGGGCTTCAGAGCCAGGGAGGTGGTTTGCCTTTGCCTGCCTCTGCATAGCAGCCCTGGGCTTCTTTGGTGGTCTCCCGTCTGGGTACTTGCCAGGGCCAGGCCTGCTTAGCTTCCCAGATCTCATGAGGTCGGGCTAGCCTGCGCCACCCAGGTCAGAGCAGAGGTATGTCGTCTTTTTCTCCCCCCCTTGGGCTTCGTTCCTAGAATTTTTGTGCGTTTGAAAGCAGGGTGGTGGTTATGCCGTGATAAAATTAGATCTGTCTCAGCACTGCTACAGCTGTCGAGCAAATTGCGTTCATTGGTAGCACAGCCTCATCGAAGGATCAGACTATCCATTTAAAACATTTAATAGCCACCTTTCTCCCTTTCGGAACCCGAGGTGGCTTACGGTGTACATACGGATGAAACCTTTTAAAAAAATTAAAACCACAAAGATAAAAATCTATAAAAAGTCATTTTGGTGTAGTGGCTAAGTGCGCGGACTCTAATGTGGGAGAACCAGGTTTGGTTCCCCACTCCTCCATTTGCAGCTGCTGGATGACCCTGGGCAAGCCATAGTCCTGACAAGAGCTGTCCTTGAAAGGGCCGTTCTCGAAAGAGCCCCACCCACCTCACAGGGTGTCTGTTGTGGGGAGGGGTAGGGAAAGGAGTTTGTAAGCCGCTCTGAGACTCCGAGTGAAGGGCGGGGTATAAATCCAATCTCTCCTCTTCTTCTTCTTCTTCTTCTTCTTCTTCTTCTTCTTCTTCTTCTTCTTCTTCTTCTTCTTCGTCTTCGTCTTCTTCGTCTTCGTCTTCTTCTTCGCTCTTCTTCTTCTTCTTCTTCTTCTTCTTCTTCTTCTTCTTCTTCTTCTTCTTCTCACTGTTAAAGAATGGTGCACTTCTGACTGCCGTCTTTGATTGGAGTGACTTCTTTGGGTGAAGGTGCCTGCGATCTCTGGGGTCACACTGCTTTCTTTAAGTGGACGTTGCCTGGTAAGCCACCTCCCCCTTCCCGGAAGCGTCCTGGGGGAGTTGTCATATGGGGTGTGCTAATGCACGAGAGGTGCCAGGGGAATTAGTCTGCCCCGTATACCTTCATCTCACCTTTCCTCCAGGGCACTCAGGGTGGCATACGTGGTATTCTTCCTGACATCCTTGTGAAGGAGGTGAAGCGACAGATGGGTCCGTGCCCATCCACCAGACCTCACAGCAGAGTTGAAACGAGGCAGGAAGCTTTGCACGGGACTTGGCCAGAGGCCGATGGGATAAATGGGGTCTTGGATCAAGCCCTGTCCTGGCACGGCACGTTGCTTTTCTGCCTTGGGAGGGAGGAGCCAGTGAAAACGTCGCCCTCTCACGATGTCACTCATCCACCTCATGTCCAGTCTCTCGACCCGCCCTCCAAAGCTCAGAAATGGTGGTGTGGAGTGGACCCCAGGTGGGCAGAGATCCCTCACTGGCAGGGTGACGTTCTCTGGCTCTAACCCTTTGTCATTTTAATTTAATTTATGTATTCGACTTATGACTCGCCCTTGCCTGCTACTGCAGGGCTCAGGGCGAATAACAACCGTTTTATAATAACAATAGCAATCATAAGTTAAATATGTTGTCGAAGGCTGTCATGGCCGGAGTTTATTAGCTGTTGTAGATTTTCTGGGTTGTCTGGCCGTGGTCTTGGCATTGTACACAGAGAGCGCTCCGTCTTTCTGCGTTACACCTCTGAGGATGCCAGTCACAGCTACTGGCGAAACATCAGGTCCTACAGTGCCAAGGCCACGACCACACAACCCGGAAAATCTACAACAGCTAATCATAACTTAATTAAAGCACTTTTAAAATGCTAATGTAAGGCTAATCATATTAATCACGACAAAACAGGTAGCACATAACCATACGACTGAGCTTATCAGTGAAAAATGTGCTTGCACCAAAACCGGGGCGAGACAGGAGAAAGAGGGGACCAGTCAGAAAGAGCCCTCCTTTCCATCTGTCCGAGGCTTTGGCCACAGGCCCGGTGGAACAGCTCTGTTTTACAGGCCCTGCTGAACTGTGGCAGATCTCGTGGGGCCCAGATCTCAGCTGGAAGAGCATTCCACCAGGCTGGGGCCAGGACTGAAAAAACTCTCGCTTGGAAGTTAGTTGAATGCTTTTCGGTCCAGGAATCATCAGTAGATCTTTATCTGGTGAGTGTAATGCTCTTTGGGGGGGGGAAGGGTATACCAGCAGAAGTGGTCCTGGCAGTGTGTTGGTCCCAGACTGTATAGGGCTTTAAAGGTTAAACCAGCACCTTGAACCTGATCCGGTATTCAGTCTGGAGCCAGTGGAGCCAGCAAAGTACTGGTTGAATACGGGCTTTCACCGGAGTTCCAGTAAGAACTCGCGCCACTGCATTCTGGACTGGCTGAAGTTTCCGGGTCAGTCTCAGGGGTAGCCCTGCGTAGAGTGAGTTACAGTAGTCTAGTCTGGAGGTGACCGTTGCATGGATCGCTGTGGCTAAGTCGGGGCGAGATAGGAAGTGAGCCAGCAGCCTTGCCTGGCGCAGATGTAGAAGCGCCAGTCTGGCAACGTTTGTGACCTGGGCCTCCATTGTAAGGGAGGAATCCAGAATCACACCCAAACTCTTGACCGTTGGCTGGGGTGCTAGAGGCACATTGTCAGGAGTTAGGAGCTGGGCCCTGACCCGAATAGCCCAGGCAAGCCCAATCTCATCAGATCTTGGACGCTAAGCAGGACTTTCTCAGAAGGGCAACCTCCAAAGAATACCAGGGCTTGGGGTGCAGAGGCAGGCAATATCAAGCCACCTCTCTGAAAAACATTCAAGCCTCCAGTAGGGGTTGCCATGACTTCCAGGCATGCAAGCATGCCCACAAACACACCAAAGACACACACACACAAGAGTTGGCAGTCAGCACCCAACCCCATGTCTCCCTGACTCAGCCACAGGACCTCCGTCTCCAGTGGGTTTAATTTCAGCCGACCGTGTTTCAGCCACCCAGCCACAGCCCCCAAACCCTCTGCCAGACTATCAGGAACGGTGCCCAGCCGGCCATCCATCAACAGAGACGCTGATGACAACCCAGCCCAAATCTCCGCACCAGCTGGGCGACGGGGCACGCGTAGATGTTAAATAGCACTGGGGAGCGGGACACCACATTCCAGAGGGTGTCGTGATGACTGTCTCCCCTAGTGCCACCCTCTGTCCCCGACCTTGGAAAACCCGAGACAAGCCACTTCAAGGTTGTCCCTTGTATCCCCACATCGGGGAGGTGGTGAGTCAGTAGATCATGATCGGCTGTGTCAAACGCTGCTGCCAAATCGAGTAGTGACAGCAGCGCTGACCCGCCTTGATCCAGATGTCTGCAGAGATCATCTGTGAGGGTGACCGATGGAGACGGCTGCAGTAAAGGCTTAGCTTGGATCGCTCTGTTGAATGGACGGTGCACCTTCTTCAGGCGGAGCCAGGCTGCTGGTCTGTGCTGGTTTAAGGAAATCTCTCTCGGGACGTAGAGAGGATGCTTCAGGCAGAAAAAGGCCTTTTACTGGTGGGCTTAATCTGGCCTCCACCTCTGGAGGCTACACAAAACCAAGAGGGTGCCAAAGAGAGCGACGAGGATGATCAGGGGTCTGGAGGCTGAGCCCTACGAGGAAAGGCTGAGGGCCTCTTAGGAATGTTTAGTTGGGAGAAGAGGAGATTGAGGTTGGACATGAATGCTCTCTTTAAGAATCTGGAAAGCTGTCATTTGGAGGCAGGCAAGGAGCTGTCCCAGCTGGCGGCAGAGGAGAGGACCCGAAGCAGCGGGTTTAAATTACACGCAGGAAGGTGTCGGCTGGATATTAGGGAAAACTTTTTCACGGTCAGAGTGGTTCAGAGGCGGCATCAGCTGCCCAGGGAGGTGGTTGGCTCCCCTTCACTGGCAGCTTCCGAGAAGAGGCTGGTCAGATATTTGTCAGGGATGCTTCAGGCTGGTCCTGCATTAGGCAGGGGGTTGGACTAGTTGGTCTGTATGGCCCCTTCCAACTCTAGGATTCTATGATTCTTCTGAGACTCGAGGCACCCTACGCCATTCTTAAAAGTGCCCGAGGAACAGCAGAACGATTGCCACAAGCCATGCGATGAAAACTCGATCGCGAAATGCTCTAGAAAACAGTTTAATACCAGCCAGTAAAGCAGGACTACAGAACCAGGCAACAAAACCAGGACAATACCCAATGAGTCAGGCAGTGAAAATTGCCTGGAATTCTGCAGATGGTAACTGCACCCCGTTCCCTTTATAAGGCGCCTTCTGCCTGCTGACCTGTAGCTGGAGGGGGCAGATTCTTGCACCCGGGACACGGAGCCCTGTGCCCTGCCCCCAGCTTATGGTAACCGGTCTGTGTTGCAGCTGTACTTGTCTTCAGTGGAACAGCTAGACTGGTGTCTAGGACGATGCTCCCTCTTAAGCTGTGGAGTCCTGTGAGCAAAAGTTTTGCTTTGCAAGCTACTGGCAGTAAAACTGTGAGCAGGTGATTTGGCTGCTGCATAAATGAGTTTTCTCTGGAGCCCTCCTTCCTGAGCTAAAACAGAAATGTGTGAGCTGGGGGCTAGAAAACTGGGAGCTAGCTCACACTCACTCAGCTTGGAGGGAACACTGGTCTAGGAGCAGCTTAGAGACCAGAAAGAGTTCTGTGGGAATAAGCTCTTGTGAGTCCAGGCTGTGCTCCCTCTAAGCTGTGGAGTCCTGAGAGCAAAAATTTCTACTTTGTGAGCTCCCTGCATTGAAGTTGTGAGCGAGCCATTTGGCTTCTGCATAAATCAGTTTGCTCTGGAGCCCTCCTTCCTGGACAAAGACAAAAATGTGTGATCCGGGGGCTAAAAAGCTGTGAGCTAGCTCACATTCACTCAGCTGAGAGGGGACACGGAGTCCAGGCTCCCTCTGCCAGATACGAGGCGGTTCTTTCTCTTGCAAACCTGGTTGCTCTCTAAGGCGCTCCGGGGGCTCTGGTCTAGCTGCCCTGTGTGGCTGGCTCGCCTCTACTGACGGCCTTTCCTCGTCCCCTGCAGAATTTCTCCAGCAGCCCCGTGGGTTTTGTTCGTCTTTTGTGATCTGCGGAAAAGAACGTGGGGCAATTTGTTACGTGGCTCTTTTAAATTCCTTTTCTCCGCCTGTGGGTCTCGCTTGTAAAATAGCGGGGCCAGTGAGAGTGTTCCTTCGCTGGGGGAATAGCCCGGCCTTTTTCCTGGCAACGTTTCTGTGCGGTATAAGTCGGGAGGGGGTGGCCGGGTAGATTCAGAACTTTCCATCTCCTCAGCAGTGTTGAAGCTCTCTCCCGTGGGACGAGTGGCTTTTTAAAGAATGCGTCCAGAGTTCCGGGCACACTTAGAATCCGGTTCCTGGGCTTACCCCTGTGTTGCTTGAGAGGCAAGGTCTGGCTGGGCGGCTTAGAAAGCAGCGCCTGTGCTGTGTGGGAGGCAGTGCTTCAAGAGCCCTGAGTGGGGGCCCTGGCCTCCGTAGCCCAGGCAAGCCCAATCAACTCTACACTGGAAGGGCGGCCTCCAAGGAAGACCAGGGCTGGGATGCAGAGGCAGGCAAACAGCAAGCCACCTCTCCGAAATGTCCTAGCCCCACTAGGGGGTCACCGAAAGTCACCACAAATACTAATTATTATTTTTTTAAAGAGCCGCTGAGTGGGCAGGGCGGTGTTAGGGAGCAGGCAGTCTACAGCGGGCGGGGGGGGGGAGGTTCTCCTCTTAGTTGGGATGAAGCAGCAGGTTAATGTGGGCTGCCTTGATTCCCCTGTCGAGGACCCCCGCGGGGAAGGCAACAAAGGCCGCCTGCTAGGCTAGGGTTGCCAGCAGTGCTCCCTCTGAGCTGTGGAGTCTTGTGAGCAAAAAATTCTACTTTGTGAGCTCCTGGCATGAAAGTTGTGAGCCAGCGGTTTGGCTGCCGCAGAAATCAGTTTGCTCTGGGGCCTGTTTGTCCCCCCCGGCAAAGACCTTTGTCCTGAAATCAGTGAGTAGAAAATAGTCCGCGGCAACCGTGATATATTTACAAAGGGAATATCACTCTTTTATAGGTTTTTTTTAAAAAATAGATCAGTGTTAACACTAGTCGATTTCTCTACATTCATACAAGAATGAGCACCAAAGAGTGTTCCCACCGTGTTGACAGCCACAGTCCAGTCATCCAAAGCTCTGGCAAACAGTAAACCTTCTTTGTGTCTTTCTTGTACTAATATTGGATTGTAGACAAAGAGCTTAAAGGTCATGAATCTGCAGACCGGCTGGCTCCAACACCTGTTTCATCATAAGGCTTCCTCAGAGCAGAATACGTGTAGACTCAGGGAATCCTTTCATGCTCAGCATTCATCTCTGCATGCCGTCTGTCTGCATGATGCTCACGCTTAGTGAAATCTGTTCTTATTCAGCTTCCTTTCTGTATGCTTTCTCACACGCTTGTGACCCTCCTCATTGTGCCCTGTGAATCGACACAGGGCAGGCCCCGCTGTGGGGTATTCTGGCAGCAATTGCATCTCTGAATTCTTCACTGTTCCTCCCCAGATCTGAATACCGTGCCTCCCAATGCCTCGGCGGAGAAGGCCAGGAACGTCCTTGCGGTGGAGACGGCTCCCACGGAATTGGTGGGGGAGCAAGCGGCGTGCCACCCTGTCCCAGGCCAGCCGAATGCCATCAACTTTGCCTTGAAGCAGTGGGGGAACGAGATCAGGTGAGCATTCTGTCCTCAGAAACGGGGCACCCACGGCAGCTAGCAGAGCTGTTAAAGGGCGTCCTGTTCAAATGAAGCGCTGTTCCTTCGTAGGTGGGGCATCAAGGCTGCTGGTGGGCCGAGGTGGCCTTTGGACCTAGGCCTCCAGAACCCAAGTCTTCCCTACGGAGTCCTGTGTTGCAAGAAAGGAGTGAAAGCAGCCTAGACAGCATTTGAGGGCTGGCCAAGACGGCTTTTATTTATTTATTTATTTTATTCGACTTCTATCCCGTCCAGTGCTCCCTCTAAGCTGTGGAGAGTATGGAGCATATGGAGCAGAGGTCCATCAGTGGCTATGAGTCACAAGGTATAGATAGGGACTTTCAGTCTGGGGCAAGGGATGCTCTGTCTTCTTGGTGCTTGGGGGGGGCAACAGTGGGGGGGCTTCTCCTGTCCCGGCCCCACTGGTGGGCCTCCTGATGGACCCTGGCATTTCTGGCCCCTGTGTGACACAGAGAGTGTTGGACTGGATGAGCCATTGGCCTGATCCAGCATTGCCTTCTCTTATGTTCTTATGAGCGGTTGAGAGCAGTGTTCCCTCTAAGTCGAGTTAGTGTGAGCTAGCTCACAGCTTTTTAGCTTCCGGCTCACACATTTTTGTCTTAGCTCAGGAAGGATGTGGCTCCAGAGTAAACTAATTTATGCTGTAGATGAATCACTGGATCACAACTTGAATGCCAGGAGCTCACAAAGTAGAATTTTTGCTCACACGCCTCCACAGCTTAGAGGGTGCATTGGTTGAGAGGCGGGGGCGGGGAGGGGCCGGGATGGTTGGCCTGTCTCGAGGAGGGTGGCAGATTGCCACTTCCTCTGGTGTGATGCTTTGTGGGCTCCCAGCACATCTCAGTTGCAGAGAGCTCTTGCTCAACCATTTGAATTTCAGCCTGCATCTCTGGCGGCAGTTGGGCAGAAGGAGCGGCCTTCGTAAGGCCCTGCTGCTGCTGCTGCTGCTGCTTTGCCGGCTGTGGCCCACTTGGGACCCCCTCCCCCTTTCCATTTATGGAATATTCAGCCCGGTCGGCTGTGGCCGCGCTGAATGGATGCCCAGGGACTGGAAACCACCCCCGGACTGGCCACAGGATTGCAGCATCCACCCCCACCCCCCGGCGGCTCCTTTCCCAGATTACTACAGGGCAGGGGATATGCAGCGACGGTTGCCTTGGTAGCCCTTGAAAAACCAGACCGTATCCTCCTTGTCGTCTCAATGCCTGGTATTGATAAATCTCACTCCCATCCTCACGGCGTGAGACAAAGAGGCTTTTAAAAGAAAGATCTGGGGTCTGCCGTTCTGAATGCCCACTGGTGTCTGCCGAGGGTTTTGTCCGTTGGCCTCTGCAAATGCCACTGTGGCTTCCGGACCCTCGACCTTTGCCGCCAGCTGTTGGGAGCAGACTGTGGCCTCCATTGGTACCCGGCCTCCTTGGCCCCTTGTCTCCATGCGGCGATTAAGCCTTCAGTGTCTGGTTTTTAACTTTTTCTGCAGTTATGCAAACTAAGGAAGCTGCATTTTCCCTTTGCCATCTCAACTTTTGCCCGAAATGGCAAATTCTTTGTACTGATTACCGAAGGCAAGCGAACGAGGGAACAGAAGTGAAGGCCTTGCCCCTTAGACTCCGCTTTAAGCTTCAAAGTGCTGTTGGAGCAGACTGTGTCCCTCGGTGTTCTTATCAGGCTTCCTTCGGTAGGCCAGCTGTCCATCTTTCAGGCTGTGGAGACGTGATCATGGCTACTCCTGCCTCAGTGGCATCCAGATTACTGGGGCTTTGGCTACGTGGCCAGCCCTTCCAAGAGTGTTAGGGAGTGTTTGGGGCTGTGGAGGCTCAGAGGTTAAGAAGTTGAGATGCAGACTGGAAGGTCTGTAGTTTGGCAGTTCGAGACCCGAGTGCCGCGTGACGGAGTGAGCTCCCGTCTCTGGCCCCAGCTCCTGCCGACCTAGCAGTTCGAAAGCAAGAAATTGCAAGTAGATAAAGAGGTACCGCTTCAATGGGAAGGTAACAGCGTTCCGTGTGCCTCAGCGTTTAGTCACGCTGGCCACATGGCCATGGAGTAGTCTTCAGACAGCGCTGGCTCTTCGGCTTGGAAATGGAGATGAGCACTCCCCCCTAGAATCAGATTCAACTGGCTTTCGAACAAGGGAAACGGTTACCTTTAGTGGCCCAGGATGTGGCCTCCAGGTTGTGGCGGGAGGCAGGTTGCCTGGGGCATACTACTCCCGATTTTATGTGGACCCTCTGGCTCCCCCTGTTGCCTTTTTGGCCAGTTCAGAGTCCTGAACAATCCGTGACCCGGATATTCTAAAGATCCACCTTCTCCTGTGAGGGAACCCTGTCTTCACACTTCTCTCTGTACACCTTCTCCATTTATGTCCCCCCTTTCTCTGCCATTGTGCTAAAGGCAGTTTACCATTCAGAACAGCAGGTACTCCACGATAACAGGCACAGTGCAAAAGGGTATGGGAAGGGCAAAAGGCAGCCCTCTTCAAACTCTGAACTCTTGGGCCAGGCATGCCGCTGTTCCGGCCCAGCCAGATGTGCGTTCTGGATCTGATCCCTAACTCCTGAGCTGCGATCATCTTCTGCTTTTAGCTGGCTGCGGAAACTATATCCCAAGCGGCTTTTTACAGATTCTACTGCGGGTAGAATTTAGTTTTACTTTTTGCTGGTTGTTTGTTTCAAGGCCGGTGCGTGATCCGTTTTGAGTCACGAATCTGGCAAAGCGATGTATAAATATTTTTTAATAATGAAATGAGAAAAGGGAAGAAAATATTTTGAATAGAGCCTCTGTTCTGTACCTCATTGCCAGGGTTTGTTCCTGGGTGGCAAACAATGCTCCCCGTAATCTGTGCAGTCTTGTAAGCAAAAATTCTACTTTGTGAGCTACTGGGCATTAAAAGTTGTGAACGAGAGATTTGGCCGGTGCATAAATTAGTTTGCTCTGGAACCATCCTTCCTGAGTGAAGACAAAAATGTGTGAGCCGGAGGCTAAAAAACTGTGAGCTAGCTCACATTAACTCAGCTTAGAGGGAACAGTGGTGGCAAACTGTTTTTATTCATTTTGATTTTTTTTTAAAAAAGCACCATCTCTGCTCTGGGTGTCCCAGGCTGCTCATACTGCATGGCATCCACATATTAAGCCAGGTGACAGGTAAATTCTAGCAGCAGATTGATATCTGCAGAAACAGCAGTCAAATCTTCAGACGCTTCCAGGGCGGAGATGCCCAGCCTCGATGTCCTCATGCTGTAGGCCCAAGCAAAGAAAGTTTGCGTGGCCAGGCTCCTACCCAAAGAGGGTGTTGGTGCCAGGTGGGTGGCTTCAGGTGCTTCAAAGTGCAGTAGAGGAGGCCTTCTTCCTGCTCGCCACCCACCTTGCCTGGGGTGGGGAGCAGGGAGAAGAAGATCGCAGGGCAGGTAGAGGGAGGGGCAGGCGGGTCCCGGGCTGCTGTGGAAGTTAAAGCCAGCCGCTTGAGTGGTGCCTGGAAACAAGAGGGGAGGCAGCACGGGCCTTTCAGCTTCAGGTAAAATAGCCTTGTGTACTCACAGTGTGTGTGTGAAAGGAGGCAGTAGGGTGCCTAGGCCCATAGCTATGGCAGGGCTTTGGGGGGCTCTGCCCCCTTTCTTAAAAGCACAGCCCCAATCATTTAAACACTTTTTTAAAAAAGGCGTGCATTCTTTTAAGCAGAGTGGGGTGCTGTAGTGGACTAATTCCCGTGCTGAGCAAGGAAGTTGGAGTAGGTGACCTCTAGGATCCCTTCTAACTCTGTGTCAAGAAACTGGTCTCCTTGAAGAGGGTTTTCTTGCCTAAGTGTTAGCTTTCTTGTCTATAGAAGTCCTCACCCCCCACCGGCCGGCTTGTTCTCAGGAGTGTTGCTTAGGCTGGCAGAAGTGATGAATTTGCAGCAGCTGAGAACTGCCATCTAAAGTGGCTGACAGCTTGCAATCAGTGTTCCCTCGAAGCTGAGTGAGTGTGAGCTAGCTCCCAGTTTTTTAGCCTCCGGCTCACACATTTTTGCCTTAGCTCAGGAAGGACGGCTCCAGAGCAAACTAAGTTATGCAGGAGCCAAAATCGCTCGCCCACAACTTTAATGCCAGGAGCTCACAAAGTAGAATTTTTGCTCACAAGACTCCACAGCTTAGAGGGAGCATTGCTTGCAACTGAGAGATCTCTCCTGGTCACAGCTTTCTAGTGGGGCTGAACAGCTTTTCTTTCCGCCCTGAGAACCTCAGCCCCACTAGAAAAAAGAATTGCCCCCCCAGCCACAAAGTCCTGGCTACGGGCCCGAGGGTGCCTCTGAGTAACTGAAGGGGCCTGCACAGGTTTCAAAATCCCAGGCGACGTGAGGCCCCCCACTTGGTCCAGCCTGTTCTGGGAGGAGGGACGTTGCCAGTCAGGAAGGCGCAGGGCAGGTCTCCTTGCCTGCGCAGGGTGTCAAGAGAAATACCCCCGGGGCTTGCTGAAGTTGCAGAGGCAGCCATGGGAAGTAAAATCCGATCTGACCAAGTTCCCCTTGTGTAGCTGCAGAGGCCACCATGCCGGCCTGCTTTCCCTCGTCAAAAAGCCAGCTGTTGGATCACATGCTTTGAGTGTGCTTCTCTTTGCAGAACCTTGCAATGTGGCCACGTTCGTGTGTCGCAACAGCTACTGAGCAGTTTAGGGGAAAGCAGACTCGGTCTGTCTCGAGAGCCGGTGACATGGAGGCCATTGTGCCTGCACCGCAGGGAGGACGCCTGAACACATGAAGCTGCCATCTGCTGAATCAGCCCCTTGGTCCCACAAGGTCTACTCAGACCGTCAATGGCTCTCCAGGGTCTCAGGAGGAGGCCTTTCCCATCACCTGCTACCCTGATCCTTTCTAACTGGAGATGCTCCCGGGGATTGGACCTGGGTCCTTCTGCACGCCAAGCAGAGGCTCTGCCACTGAGCCACGACCCCTCCAGGGTCTCAGGAGGAGGCCTTTCCCATCACCTCCTGCCTGTCCTTTTTAAAACTGGAGATGCTGCCGGGGACTGAACCTGGGTCCTTCTGCCTGCCAAGCAGAGGCTCTGCCACTGAGCCACGGCCCCTCAGTGGAGCCGGGGATCCTCTTCCAAGCGCTTTGGTTCTGCTAAGCCTGCTCCCGGAAGCGCAGTTGAGCCGAAGGGCCGGATGTCTACAGCGCCTGTACGGCAGTAACCTCAGGCAGGGGGTTAGTCACATGATGAGATTTCGCAACCAGCATTTTTATGCCAAAATGTAGAACTAACCGGTAGAATTATTTTTGGCCCGTTATATACACAGACGTGTAAGCTTTCTGGAAGTTCTGACGCCAAGGAAAGAACCAGAATTTTTGCAGAGTGGGGAATCGGAATATACACAAGACTTCCCTGTCAGGCCTAAACCCGATAAGTGACTCCACACTCAGCGAAGCAGCGCCTCTGGGTATCTCAGATTGTCTTTCCGTGGCCTTTCTGCAGAGCCCTTTCCAGCGATCTGGGCCCTTTGTTTGAGCTGGTCCAAGGCCAGTTCTGGTGCAGCTTGGCGGAGAGAAACTTGGCCGGCCTCCGCAGGAACACGAGGGACCGTACTTCATCTTCGTGAAACAGCTGAGCAAGCGGAATGATCTCAGCCTCGGGGTGGGATGTTTGTGTTCCGATTTAAGGTGGTGGCCCTTGTGCCGCGTTCTCGAGGGCAGGTTGTGTACGTCCAGCAGTTTACGTCCCTCTTTAGGTACTCAAGTGCAAAATGTTGCAAGCGAAAGCATTCGGTTAATGCGTGCTGCTTTGTGGCCGTGCTGTAGCAGAGTCCCTTTTTGTGCTCTGAGATCCTAGAAGTGGCATTCTGGTCATTTGTTGAGGCAGAGTTTCCCTGGACTGGCAGAGGGAGAA
Organism: Gekko gecko; assembly: GCA_029375565.1. Lineage (NCBI taxonomy): Eukaryota > Metazoa > Chordata > Lepidosauria > Squamata > Gekkonidae > Gekko > Gekko gecko. The sequence continues at coordinate 19,160,296 of JAPDNY010000017.1, forward strand.
ATCTGCCAGTTCGCCCGCTGCCCCAAAGGTTCTTCCCTGTAACCCCAAAGCCTGGGAATTGCTTTGAAATCTACAAAGGCCAAACAGTCTACCTGTCCTTCCTTTTGTGTGTGTGTGTGTAAAGTGTTGTCAAGTCGCATCTGCCTTATGGTCACCCCAGCAAGGGGCTTTCATGGCAAGTGAGACAGTTTGCCATTGCCTTTCTCTGTCTTCATGGTTGGTCTTCCTCCCCAGTACCAACCCTGCTTAGCTTCTGAGATCTAACAAGATTGGGCTATACCATGCTCCCTTCCCACCCCATGCTGCCTTCCCGCCCTCTCCTTCCTTATAATGCCACTGAAATGCACAGCGGCAAACTTTTCCAGTTTGTTCAGCTGGATCAAATAAATTGTCCCCTCCAGAGACTTCCAAGGCCTGTCGTAAAATGAAAAACACCTGGCCCACTGTGGCCCACTGGCAGAGCCCCCGCTTGTCCTGCCGAAGGTCCCAGGTTCAGCATCTCCCCCTAAAAGGATCAGGTAGCTGGTAGTGTGGAAAACCTCAGCCTAAGACCCTGCGGAGCCGCTGCCAGTCAAAAGACGAAGGCCTGACTTCGATAGACCAGCGGTCTCGTTCAGTATAAGGCCGCTTCCGTTTTGGAAACAGGATTCTTTGTTTTGGAATTTACATTCGAGCACCTTTTTTTTTTTTTTTTTTACAATTACTCTTTCCTTTTGAAAAGGCTTCACGACTTGACTTCTGTCCTTTGCAGGAATTCAGTGTCTTCGCTGAGGACGGGCAAAGGGAACAGTGAGAACCGGAGGAGTATCTTTTACACGGAGGAGTGGGAGATGCTGGACCCCAGCCCCAAGGATTTGGAGGAGTCGATGGCTCAGGAGGAAAAGAAGAGGCCCTCGTCGGAACCCAGCAGAGGTGCCAAAATAGTCCCCCCCCCTTCCACCTTGATGGCTTCTGCGCTTGGACTTTTGAGGAGTCCCTTAATTTTACTTCCAGATCGTTGGCACAGGAGGGGTGGGGGGATTTGCCAAAGTCCAGAGCTGAACTGGTTTCGTGAGAGCAGGTTTCATTGGGGCGTGTGTATCCCCACATTGGGGAAGCGGGGAGACTTCATTCCTCCAGGGCCCCTTTCCACGAGAAATGTGGGGGCAGGCGTGTAGCTCCTTCCTGCATTGCAAAGGTAACTCTGGAAACCCTGGGCCATGGGGGAAGGCCTTTGTCTGTGGCTCCTTCCCACGCCAGCCTCGCCACTCCCAGAAACCGGTCTTGATATTGCTCTTGCTGGAGCGCGCCTTCGGATTGGTCTCCCTCGGCAGCTGGGCGGGCTCACTCTCGATGCTCCGCTGCTGCGCCTTATTTCCACTCAGCCTGCCCAAAAACATGCGCCCGTTTTCTTGCAGGGGACGTCTTAAAGTTTGGTGTAGTGGTTAGGAGGGAGACTCTAATCTGGGAGAACTGGGTTTGATTCCCCACTCCTCCACTTGCAGCTTCTGGCGTGACCTTGGGTCAGTCACAAGTTCTCTCAGAGCTGCTCTCTCAAGGGCACTTCTGGAAAGATCTCTCTCAGCCCCACCTACCTCACAGGGTGTCTGTTGTGAGGAGGGGAAGGGAAGGGAAAGGAGTTTGTGAGCCGCTCTGAAACTCCCTTGGGTAGTGAAGGGCAAGGTATAAATCCAATCTCTTCTCTTCTCCTTCTTCTCTTCTCTTCTCCAGACCACAATACTTGGTTGTGGGACAGTGTATGTCGTGAAACTATTACAGTGTGCGTGAGAGAAGAATGTCGTATGGTGCTCTGGATGGGGGAGGTTGGGTTTGAAGCGGGTAAAGTCTGGGCTCCGTCTCCGGCTCTGCCTTGAGCCAGACTTACTCCCCAGCTGAGCTTCCTTCAAGGAATACAGATGAGATAAGTTTTTAGGAAGAACGCATGTGGGGAGTTGCAGTCCCACTTGAACATCCTTTGCTCTGAAGAAGGAAGGCTTCTGCCTGATGCATTGTGGCATAAGCTGTGCCGCCTCCACCGTTTACTTACTTTTATTTTGTTTTACAAAATTTATGCCCCACCTTTTCCGCCCTCATCAGGGCCACCAAGGCAGCTAACAAATTTAAACATACATCATAAAATGGCCCTTTTAAAAACCAACAAAGTACACATCATTAAAACAATTAAAACGGGGGCTGAAATACATACAAAAAAGATAAAAACAACAGCGGTTATGCACACAGGAAATGCACACTTTGCATGCTCAGAGGCACTGCGATTCTTTAACTTAATGTCGGTTCTGAGCAGTGTTCCCCCTAAGCTGAGTCCGTGTAAGCTAGCTCACAGTTTTTCAGCCTCTGGCTCATACATTTTTGTCTTAGCTCAGGAAGGATGGCTCCAGAGAAAACTAATTTATGCAGCGGCCAAATCGCTTGCTCACAGTTTTTATGCCAGTAGCTCACAAAGCAGGATTTTTGCCCACAAGACTCCCCACAGCTTCGAGGGAGCATTGGTTCTGAGCCCAGTACTGTCAGTCCGTCCTGGAGCTCAGCCCTGAATATAGTCCTCACTTGGCCACACGATGCAACACTGGGTGTCATTTTGGGAATTTGCCCAGCTGGAGGTTTTCTTCCAGGCAGCTGAAAGAGTAGGCGTGATGCTTCTCTCTCACAATTCGCTTCTGCCCTCGTTCCGAGGTGCTCGGGGAGATATTCGTAGTTTGTCATCTCCTCTGCTTTATCCTCACGATGGCGGAGTTAAGTTAGTCTGGGGAGAGCAGATGGCTCAAAGTCACACAGAAAACTTGGTGGCCGAGGGACTGTTTCGAACCCAGTTCTCCCCAGTCCTACTTTGACACTCCACCCTCTGTATCACACTAGCCCGGTCTGTGGATGCACCTGGTTTTAAAAAACATTTATTCCAAATGTCCACGAGGACACCAGAAACACACACACACATACACAGCCCTGCACAGAACAAATTCAGAGTCCAGTGGGCACCTTTAAGACCAACAAAGGTTTATTCAACGTTGAATAAGCCTTTGTTGGTCTTAAAGGTGCCCACTGGTCTCTGAATTTGTTCCACTGCTTCAGACCCACACGGCTGACTACCCGGAACAACCCTGCACGGTTGCCTTTTTTGACTATAAATACAAAGCCACTTCCTAAAAACGTCATAAATATACATCTTTAAATTCGGCTCAGGATTTCTCACCTCACATTTCCATCTGGCTTAATTTTGTTCCAGTCAGTAATAAACAACTGCTGGATTATAGCAATTTCTGCCAATGTGCAGCTGACTTGTCTTCTGCTGTGTTTGGTCTAGTGGTTAAGAGTGGCAGACTCTGATCTGGAGAACTGGGCTTGATTCCCTCTTCTCCTTGTGCAGCCAGCTGGGTGACCTTGGACCAGTCAGAGTTCTCTCAGAGCTGTTCTCTCAAGGGCAGTTCTCAAAAGAGCTCTCTCAGGGTGTCTGTTCTGGGCAGAGGAAGGGAAGGAGATTGTAAGCTGCTCTGGGACTCCCGAGTGAAGGGCAGGGTATAAACCCAATCTCCTCCGCATATGAGACTGCTCTAACTTTGACATTCATGGCCCCATTGTAAAAAAAAAAAAAGAATGAAATCCAGGACAGATCAACTTGGAAGAGTTTTTTAAGATGATTCAGTTTTGTCTAGATTTAAGAACACAGGAAGAGTCCTGCTGGATCAGACCAGTGGTCCCTCTGTCTCACACAGCGGCCAGCCAGTTCTCCCGGATGGCTAACAACAGGGCATAAAGACTGAGGCCTTCCCCTGATAAGAACCTCAGAAGAGCCCTGCTGGGTCAGACCAGGGAGGGTCCACCTAGTCCAGCCTCCTGTCTCACACAGTGGCCAACCAGTTCCTCTGCAGGGCCAACAACAGGGCAGAGAGGCCAAGGCCTTCCCCTGATAAGAACCCCAAAAGAGCCCTGCTGGGTCAGACCAGGGAGGGTCCACCTAGTCCAGCCTCCTGTCTCACACAATGGCCAACCAGTTCCTCTGGATGGCCAACAACAGGGCAGAGAGGCCAAGGCCTTCCCCTGATAAGAACCCCAAAAGAGCCCTGCTGGGTCAGACCAGGGAGGGTCCACCTAGTCCAGCATCCCGTCTCACACAGTGGCCAGCCAGTTCCTCTGGAGGGCCAACAACAGGGCAGAGAGGCCAAGGCCTTCCCCTGATAAGAACCCCAAAAGAGCCCTGCTGGGTCAGACCAGGGAGGGTCCACCTAGTCCAGCATCCCGTCTCACACAGTGGCCAACCAGTTCCTCTGGAGGGCCAACAACAGGGCAGAGAGGCCAAGGCCTTCCCCTGATAAGAACCCCAAAAGAGCCCTGCTGGGTCAGACCAGGGAGGGTCCACCTAGTCCAGCCTCCTGTCTCACACAATGGCCAACCAGTTCCTCTGGATGGCCAACAACAGGGCAGAGAGGCCAAGGCCTTCCCCTGATAAGAACCCCAAAGAGCCCTGCTGGGTCAGACCAGGGAGGGTCCACCTAGTCCAGCATCCCGTCTCACACAGTGGCCAGCCAGTTCCTCTGAGGGCCAACAACAGGGCAGAGAGGCCAAGGCCTTCCCCTGATAAGAACCCCAAAGAGCCCTGCTGGGTCAGACCAGGGAGGGTCCACCTAGTCCAGCATCCCGTCTCACACAGTGGCCAGCCAGTTCCTCTGGAGGGCCAACAACAGGGCAGAGAGGCCAAGGCCTTCCCCTGATAAGAACCCCAAAAGAGCCCTGCTGGGTCAGACGAGTGAGGGTCCACCTAGTCCAGCCTCCTGTCTCACACAGTGGCCAACCAGGTCCTCTGCATGGCCAACCACAGGGCAGAGAGGCTGAGGCCTTCCCCTGATAAGAACCCCAAAAGAGCCCTGCTGGGTCAGACCAGGGAGGGTCCACCTAGTCCAGCATCCTGTCTCACACAGTGAACAACAACAGGGCAGAGAGGCCGAGGCCTTCCCCTGATGTTGCCTCCCAGCACTGGGGTTCAGAGGTTGACTTCCTCTGAACATGGAGGTTCCCTTCAGTCCCCATGGCTAGCAGCCACTGCTGGATCTGTCTACTCCCCTTTGAAAGCTGTTTTATCATAAAAGTGTAATTTGCTGAGCAAGCGCTGGCGTATTCTGTAACAAACCGAAGGGTCTGCCCAATATTTTTTCCCCCAACTGTAACCTGACCTAGGGAAAATTATCTTCTTCCCCAGGCGTGTCCGCTTCAGCCTTTCCGTTTGATTTTGGCCGCATCCCCCACAAGGCGAGACGTCCTTTAAAGGAAATAATCGCCACCAGCAGAAGTCGGAACAGCCTCGACTCTTCCCCGGGGGAATGCAACGGCAGCAAGCTGGCCTCCGAGATGCAGCTGAAGTTCCAGAGCCAGCAGGAGGAGCTGGAGAGACTCACGAAGGAGCTGTCGAGCCAGAAGGTAACTCCGGCCTGCCGTCCTCGGTGTGGCCTGCCGGCTGGCGGTGAAAAAGAAAAAGTGTTCTGGCAGATGGCGGGAGGGGTCCCGGGGAGTGGGTGAAATTTCCCTTGTGGGTGAAGTTCTCCTTGTGTTCCGTACATATCTGAAGCATTCCAGGATCACTCAGTTATGCTGCTAACCCCGGAAACTGTCCAGGTGCTTTCTGCTTCTTCCCAGAGAGCCAGTGCGGCATAGCGGTTAAGAGAGGCTGCAGACTCTAATCTGGAGAACCGGCTTTGGTTCCCCACTCCCCATCCACCTGAAGCCTGCTGGGTGACCTTCGGAACATAAGAACATAAGAGAAGCACCTGTTGGATCAGGCCAATGGTCCCTCAGTGGGGCCAGGACACTAGAAGCCCTGCTGTTGCCCCCCCCCCCCCACACACACACACACCAAGAACACAGAGCATCCCTTGCCTAGACCGAGAGTTCCTATCCATTACCTTGTGGCTAATAGCCACTGATGGACCTCTCTGCTCCATATATTTATCTAATTCTCTCTTGGAGCCATCCATGCTTGTAGCCGCCACCCCCTCCTGTGGCAGAGAAATCCATGTGTTAATCACTCTTTGGGTGAAGAAGGATTTCCTTTGACCAGTTCTAACCCGACTGCTCAGCAACTTCATTGAGTGCCCACGAGTTCTTGTCTTGTGAGAAAGGGAGAAAAGTCCTTCTTTCTCTACCTGCTCTATCCCATGCATTATCTTATAAACCTCGATCATGTCACCCCTCAGCCGTCGTTTCTCCAAGCTAAAGAGCCCCAAGTGTTTTAACCTTTCTTCATAGCGAAAGTGTCCCAACCCTTTGATCACCTTAAAATGGCATCATACACTTAAAAGCTGTTTAGGGGTCCGGCTTATAAGTTCCCAAAACTGGCTTGCAGGGAGAACAGCGATCAGTGTCCTGTTGCTCGTGTGTGTGTGTGTCCTGTTGTGCTGGGCTGTAGCGACAAGCAGTGTTCCCTCTAAGTTGAGTTAGTGTGAGTTAGCTCACTGTTTTTTTAGCCTCCAGCTCACACTTTTTGGTCTCAGCTCGGGGAGGACGGGGCTCCAGAGCAACCTAATTTATGCAGCAGCGAAATTGCTCACTCACAACTTTAATGCCAGGAGCTCACAAAGTGGAATTTTTGCTCGCAAGACTCCAGAGCTTAGAGGGAGTGTTGGCAACAAGCATGTTTATCCCAGGAGCTCCTTTAGGTGCGCTCAGAGGCTTCCAGGCAGGCCTCACCTTTGTGGTCTTGGGGAGCAGGTCTCTGTTTTGCCATCCCGCAAGGTCGTCGAACTTCCGTCTGTCCCGAAGAAGGCCAGCCTTGTGTTAGCCAGGTGGGATTGGGGGCTGCTTCCGAGAAACGGAAGCCAGAAGCTCGTGGGGCGAGTTCTGTGGCTCTCTGGCTCTGCTAAGACTCGGTTCCAGCAGAAGGGTCTGGGGACGGGGTCCCTAACGTGGAGCCCGGGAGTGCCGTGGTGCCTGCCAGCAGTGTGTCCTGGTGGGCAGCTCTTGCCCAGCGAGGTTTCTGATGGGCCCTCGGACAAGTGACTGGCTCTGCAGGTTTTTTTAAAAATGCCTTGGCAGCCGCCACCGTCACTGCAGGAGGATTTCCAGTGTGCGGCCGAAGGTCAGCTGCAGCCGCCGTTTTACGGCTGGCTCCGTCTCGTGCGCCAGCAGTTCTCTGGGCAGCCATTCTGTGGCGGTGCCCACCACGCCGTGTCAGCATTCCAAATGTGCCCGCAGGCTCAAGAAAGGTTTTATTTATTTATTTATTTATTTCTCCAAGTGTATGTCCCGGGCTCAGGGCGGAGCACGGCAAATAACTAGGCCATTCAGCACCACAGAAAACACAGTGGTAAATAATTAATTAAAATACATTAAAACAAGAAGTCAAAAACAGGTTGCATCAGTTGTTGCGCAGACTCCGATGTTGGGAACACCCGGTCCGGGGTTCGGATTCTGCTCCACGCTTGAGGGATCGTGCATCTTGTATCCAAAGATGGTTTTGAGCTCTGACTCGGATAGCCGAGGCAAGCCCAGTCTCGTCAGATCTCAGCAGCTAAGCAGGATAGACTGTGGATGGGAAACCTCCAAGGAAGACCAGGGCCGGGAGGCAGGGGCAGGCTTTATTCAGCCACCTCTCTGAATATCCTCCAGGCCCCCAGTAGGGGGTCGGTCGCCAGAGGTCACGATGGCTTCCACGTACACACACACACACACTCACACGCACAGGCACATATAAAAATACCAAAAAAAAAAATGGTTTTGGACTGGATGTTGGACAGCATTTGGGGCAGGCAGAGGGGGAGGGTGACACTTCTCTGTGCTTTAGAGGCGGCTCGTGTTTGTGGCCAACAAGTCCCGCCCATGGCGAACTTCTGCAGGCTGTTTCCCACAGGCAAGTTTTGGCTTCAGCCATCAAGCGACGACCGTGCGTGGTCACGGGCCCTCGGTCCTGTCCGTTCCCAGCAACGAACCGCCCAGTTTTCCTGTTGCCTCACGCCAGCCTCCGCCGTTTCCGACCCCCCGGCACCCTTTCTTTCTCCCCCCTCCCCGCAGGAACTCGTGCGCCTCCTGCAGCAGACGGTCCGGTCGTCCCAGTACGACAAGTACTTCCCCGGCCACCTCTGCGACGTGAGCCCCAAAGGCCAGCTGGAGCTGCTGTGCCAGAAGGACCACCAGATCCTGGGCCTCAACGACCAGCTGGAGCGGCTGACGCTGGAGAAGGAGAGCCTGCGGCAGGAGGCGCACAGCCTGAAGGGCACGGTTGGGGAGCTGAGCGAGCGGCTGGGCATGCTGATGGAGACCATCCAGGCCAAGGACGAGGTCATCGTGAAGCTCTCCCGCGAGCTGACCGAGTGCCAGGAGCAGGCCTCCAGCCCAGGCGGCTTGGCCCAGGTGCCCGTGTCTTCCTCGGCCGACAAGGAGCTGCAGGAACTCGACCGGCTGAAGGTAGGGGCTGGATTCGTCTCCCTTCTCCCCTCCTCCCCGCAATCGATGCCCCTGCTGCTCACTCTCCCCCCTGCGTCCAGCAGCAGGTTTTCCAAGAGAGTGTGTCTCAGTCTCCCAATCCCAGTAATAGTCTGTGGGGCAAGACTGGCCGTTTGGGACAGAGGGTGGCGTCTTAGAGGTGGGAAAGGGAAAGCCCTTGTGGAGGCGGCAGCTGGCCTGCTCTGTGGCCGGCTGGGCGGAAGGGGGAGCCGAACAGAAGGGGGGCAGCCGAGTTTTCATGCCCAGGTCACAGTGGCTGTGCTTTTCCAGCTGTCGTGTTCAGTGTTGGAGGAGTTCATCAAGAAAAGGCGCTGCTGCTGCTTCTGTGTCTTCTGCTGCTGCTGCTGCTGTTGTTGTTCTGGGGGCCTTCAACTCCTGCATTTCAAATGTTTCTGGAAGCCTGGTTTCAAAAGTAAAACTATAAGGCAGGGGTGTCAAACATGAGGCCCATGGGCTGGATCAGGCCCCTGGAGGGCTTCCATCAGGCCTGCGCTGGAACTGGCCATCTCCTGCTTCTAGTTCTGCTGCTGCTTCTGCATCACAGCTTACTTCGCCAGACTCATGTTCTAACCTGGGTCCTGGGCTCAGGACTCTGCACATGAGATTTCTGTGGTGAATGGCAATAAATCAACAGTAGGTTTGCAGCTTACAGAGCTAATGTTTTAAGCATGTTTTTATTTTAAGTAAAAAAAAATTGTGTTTGTGTCTTTTATAAAGTTTCTATCTCCACTACCTGGCATTACATTTCATGACACATACATGGCCCAGCCCGACAAGGTCTCATTTATGTCAGACCCGGCCCCTCATAACAAAGGAGTTCGACACCCCTGCTGGCAGCGGAGAGGAGTCTGGCAGCGAAAAAAAATTGGGGGGAAAAGACATCGTAGTTTTGAAAAATATGATCTGTTTGGCTTCCCCCTTTTTGTCCTGAGCGTGCAGCTGCGTTGAAAAGCTTCAGCCAGCCGAGGTCCGGGTGCTGCCTCATGTAGGCCTGAGCATCGTCTTGTCCGAAAAGTGCAGGGCACGTTAAGGGCAAGGCACAGAATGGCGCAAGTCCTGAACTAGGGCTGGGTCCTTTTTAAGCCTCGGTGCAGGAGCAGGGATGAGACAGAAACCGGCAGTGAACGCGAGGGTCTGGCGATGGAGACGAGGCCAGGAAGAAGAGGGGTCAGCGCAAATCAGCCAGTCCACGGAACTGCACGGTTGATTCTTGCAGATGTGCCTGGGGAGACCCGGCAAGAGTGGCTGTCCCATGCAAGAGAGGCCTTCGGCTTGGGAGGGAAAGTTTGGCCCAGGGCCAGAGCCGTTTGCGTATCCTGTCCTCACACCTGTGCGTTCTTCATGCATTTCCGCTTTCTTGACAGGACAGTCTTCAGGGTTACAAGACCCAGAACAAATTCTTGAATAAGGAGATCCTGGAACTCTCCGCGTTGCGAAGGAATGCTGAAAACCGCGAGCGGGACTTGGTGGCGAAGGTCAGCCGCTTGCTGCTTTTCTGACATGCCTGAAATTCAGAAGAATTTTTTAAAATAACAATACAAGGGATTGTGTTCTGCAATTGAAACAGTCTTTTGGTGTTGTATCTCTGCAGTGCACCAGCCTGGAAGCCAAACTCTGCCAGGTGGAGAGCAAGTATTTAATTCTGCTTCAAGAAATGAAGACGCCGGTTTGCTCAGAGGAGCAGAGGCCCAACCACGACGTGGTCGCCCAGCTCCTGGAAGACGCCCTACGAGTGGACACGAGTGACCAGCCGGAACAGACGGTCTTTAAACCTCACCTGGTCAGGTAACCCTCGGGCCCCAGCTGACTTCCCACCTGGTGCTTTGCTGAGGTACCGTAGCAGAGCTCCATTCTGCTACTTCAGAGTGCAGATCTCATAATCTCCCTCGGTAGCTTTCATCCAAGACGATTCCCTCCTGTGGCGTTGTTTGGTCCCACAGCCAGCGGAATTCGAACACAGTGTCATAGCTACCCTGGAAAAATGGAATCTTGTGTTTCAGTATATAACAAGTAAAGTATTTTGGTGGGCAGAGGGAATTCTCAGTAACAATTGCATTGATATAAAACCTGTCTCAGATAGTTGATAGTGTGAATTCATCTAATCCAAAGTTAACCCTTCTTGCATTCACACTTGACAAAAATTGATGTGCTTCTTCAAAATTGCAGTGAGCTGTCCTGACATGGAGAGCCAGTTTGGTGTAGTGGTTAAGTGCGCGGATTCTAATCTGGGAGAACCAGGTTTGATTCCCCACTCTTCCGCTTGCACCTGCTGGATGACCTTGGGCAAGCCATAGTTCTGACAAGAGCTGTCCTTGAAAGGGCAGTTTCTGTCAGGGCTCTCTCAGCCCCACCTACCTCACAGGGTGTCTGTTGTGGGGAGTGGAAGGGAAAGGAGTTTGTAAGTTGCTCTGAGACTCCTTTGGGTAGTGAAGGGCGGGGTATAGATCCAATCTCCTCTTCTCAAGCCCGATCTTGTCAGATCTCGGAAGCTAAGCAGGCCCAGCTCTGGCAAGGACTTGGATGGGAGACCTTAAAGGAATCCCAGGGCCGGGAGGCAGAAGCAGGTTATCAAGCCACTTCTCTGAACATCCTCCATGCCCCAGTAGGAGTCGTCAGAGGTCGTCCTGACTTCCAGGCATGGGCGCACACATGCACACAAAGTGCAGAAATACCCAAATTGCAAGGAACTTAAAGCCGGCTTCAGGTGACTGTTTTTGTACCTTGCTTGAACATTTTTGCTACCTGGTCGGGAGTCTCTCTGTTAATCCCAGCCTCTTCTTTTCTTTTTTTTTTTAAACTATTTGTTGTTGTTCAGTCGCACAGTCGAGTCCGACTCTTCGCGACCCCATGGGCCAGATTACGCCAGGCCTATATTATAATTTATTCAATTTTATATTATAAATTATAATTCTATATTATAATTTATTCAATTTTCAATTATCCATTTACAGTAAATGATATCGGCATTATATGGGATAATATACATCAACTTGACCACTTACAAAGGAACATTCTAATCACAGATAAAGATACACCGGTTTAACTGCTTAAAAGAAAATATTCCGTCCTTCATAAACTCAGTATTAACATTGTCAACACTGACCACAGAGGAAGGTTGTCTATTCTCCCTCTTTTCTTTGACAGCGAATACGATATCTACGGGTTCCGGACCGTCCCCGAGGACGACGAGGAAGAGAGGCTGGTCGCCAAAGTGCGGGCGCTGGACCTGAAGTCCCTGTCCCTGACCGAGAGCCAGGAGACGTCCCTGGGGGTGAAGTGGGAGAACTACCTGGCCAGCACGGTCAACCGGGAGATGGTGCGCTGCGTGGAGCTGAAGAACCTCATCCGGTCAGGGATCCCCCACGCCCACCGCTCCAAGATGTGGAAGTGGTGCGTCGGCCTCCACGTCAAGAAGTTCAAGGACAGCGCCGAGCCGGGCTACTTCCAGAACCTGCTCCAGAACGCCCTGAAGAAGCAGAACCCGGCCTCCAAGCAGATCGAGCTGGACCTCCTGCGGACCCTGCCGAACAACAAGCACTACGCCTCCCCCACCTCCGAGGGGATCCAGAAGCTGCGGAACGTCCTGCTCGCCTATTCGTGGCGGAACCCAGACATCGGGTACTGCCAGGGCCTCAACAGGTAGGGATGGGGGCAGTGTTCCCTCTAAGCTGAGTGCGTGTGAGCTCGCTGACAGATTTTTAGCCTCCAGCTCACAGGTTTTTGTCTTAGCTCAGGAAGGAGGGCTCCAGAGCAAACTCATGTATGCAGGAGCCAAATCGCTCGCTCACAATTTTAATGCCAGCAGCTCACCAAGTAGAATTTTTGCTCACAAGCCTCCACAGCTCAGGCATAGGTTCCCAAACATATTTGGCCTACTGCCAAAAGGCGGCTTTTAGATAGTTTCTGGGCTCTTCTTTCTTTATACTTCCACTGCCCCCTTATTTGTATTCAGCACCCCCTGATTGTACCCGAGGTCCCACCTGGATTGTTTCAGCCCCCTCGGGGAGCGGTATGGCCCACTTTGGGAGCCAGTGGCTTAGAGGGAGCATTGGGTGTGTATATATCAGTGTGCGTGGCCATATTAAATTGGCATCCCTGTGTTCCAGCAGGCGGTCTCTCCTCCCCTTTCCCCCCAGACCGGTGGGTGGGCTCTGGCCTTTATTCTGCGTCCCGTCAATTACAGCTTTTCTAACCACTCATAGCAAGGGGGCGGGGCTGTGCGAGAAAGGGCCTTTTTCAGTGGCAGCCCCACAGTTTCAGAACAACCTTCCCAGTGAGGTACGCCCCGGCTCCCTTATTTTCAATCTTTAGGAGGCAGCTGGAGATGGTTTTATTGAGGGCCACGTTTGATTAGTGTCGATCTTTACAAGGCAGTTGAAGACATTTTTATTTAGGACTGCATTTAGTTAATTTACCTGCAGTCTGGAGTTGTGGTTCTTAATTTTGGTTTTTATATTTTAATGTATTTTATTTGGTGTCTTTTATTTATGCCTTAAGCCAGGCTCTGCAAGGAAGAAAAGCAGCTAATGAATGTTTCAAAGAAATACAATAAATTAATTGTCATGTGGCAGTATGTGGAGCATAGCCAGGAGATCCTAAGATTGTCTGGCAGCTGGAAGTTCTAGCTCTTTTAGCATTATGCACCACAAGGTGGTGAGCCAGACTTCTTTTCAAGGCAAGAGAGGTTCCAGAGGTGGTTTGCCATTGCCTGCCTCTGCATCACAGCCCTGGTATTCCTTGGAGGTTGCCCTTCCAAGTACCAGCCAGAGCCAACCCTGCTTAGCTTCCAAGGTCTGACGAGTTCAGTCTAGCCTGGGCTATCCAGGTCAGGGCAATACAATAAATTATGTACAGCAAGCAGTGTGGCGTGACGTTGCTTGGCTTGTTTTCTGCAAAGAGGCAGTGCAAAAAGGCAGTGTTGAAGGTTTTCACAGGGGTGTAAGTTCTGCTGAAGAGAGTGGGTTGTTGTCATGATCCAGGCTGTGCAAGCAAAGGCCTAGCAGGTCTAGGGAGCCTGAGCAGCAGTGGGAGGAGGCCAGGCCTACAATTGCCAGAAGCCCCTGAGAGGTTTTGGTGCCAATTTTAGCCAGTCACAGAGAAAGGGGACTCACAATAAAAGAGCTGGTACAGAAGAAGAGCTGGTTCTTTCTTCCAAGAGAGCAGGGCCAGAGGGGAGGCGGCTGCTGGGAGAGACCCTCACTCTGAGAGGAAGGGTGAGCACTAGACTCAGGCCCCACGGAGGCAGTGGACTAGGGACTGCGAGTCTAGTCGCATTAGGGCACTTGGTTCTTTTCCCTTCACCCACTTATCGCTATTGTTCGTGCACCCTGTTTGTCTCCCATATTTGACTGTCCTCTGTAAAATAAACCTTTTCCTTGTTGTTTACTCTGCCTGGTCCTCACGCCTATTATTCGGCCAAACAAGGGAGGTCTGAAGGGCTTGGGAGGATGCTCTGAGCCTTCTCAGGGGATCCTAAAACCAGAGTGGTGGCAGCGTCAGGTGACACCCCACCGGAGCCGTGACAGTTGTGCTTCCCGAGGGTGGCTGCCCTCCCCTTGAACCTCCAGGGAGAGGCGCAGATGTGGAGGCGGAACAGGCAGGCACATTCTCTGGGGCCTTGAATCCTGGAGGGCAGAACAGGCCCTCTGCCAGGGAAAGCCAAGCCGGGCTTCAGCCCTGCCCCTCGCTCGGTCCCTGGTGCCGGCTCCGGCAGTCTTCCGGAACTCTTCCCTGGGACTGTTCGTTTCTTTTTTCCCTTCTCTTTCCAGACTGGCGGCAATTGCGCTTCTCTACTTGGAGCAGGAAGACGCTTTTTGGTGCCTCGTGACAATCGTGGAAATCTTCATGGCTCGGGATTATTACACGAAAACCCTCCTCGGGTCCCAGGTAGGGAGCGTGGGAAAATGTACATTTCCGCCTCTTAAGGCAGGAGAGGCACCGGGGCTGGGGCGCTGCAGATTTTGGTGGGGAGCAATGCCTGAAAGAATCCTTCTTGACGCCGGATTTTTCTCTCACGATGAGACACACCTGCTTTTACACCCTGGTGGTGTTTTTTTAAAAAACCTTTCTGTCCGGCTTTTCCCCTGATCAGGGACCCCAAGCGGCTTCTCCGCACGGTTCCCTCCACTGGACCTTCCCCACGGCAGCCTTGTGAGGGTGGCCTCGGCTGAGAGATTGATCGGCCCAAGGTCATCCGGCAGATTTCCTTTGTCGAAGGAGGGATTCGAACCCAGCTGTCCTTGGTCCTAGTTTGGTGCTCCAACCACTGGGGCACACCAGCCATATTGGTTTCCTTGTGTCTGGAACTGCCTCCCCAAAAAAGACATGTGTGACACCCCCCTCCCCCCCCCCTATACACACTCACTCTTTGGGCAGGCCTCTTGACATGAGGGGGGAGCGTGAGTCCCTGGGAGGAGTGCATGCCCATCCCTCGTTCACCCCCACCTTTGCCTGCCTTCCTCTCCTCCCTCTGCTGCCTCCCTTAGGCCCCATTCGAGAGTGGTAGCTCCTTGGGGCAGGGGCCTCTCATCTGGTGCCCTGTGAAGTGCCAGGCTCACGTATGGAGGGACAGAAAATGGCCCCTTGAAAATGAGTCTACGGGGGGAGCCAGGCGGGGGGCCCTTTACGGGTCTGCGCTGACTCTCCTCTTCTGTGTTCAGGGGACTCCCTCCCTCCCTCCCTTTCTCTTTCTGTTTTTCTCTCTTTCTTTCTCTTTATCCCTTCCTTCCTCCCTCCCTCTCACTTTTCCTTTCCTTTCTTTCTCTCTCTCTCTCTCTCTCTCTCTCTTTCTCTCTTTCTCTTTCTTTCTCTCTTTCTCTCTTTCTTTCTCTTTCTTTCTCTTTCTCTCTTTCTCTCTCTCTCTCTCTCTCTCTCTCTCTCTCTTTCTTTCTTTCTTTCTTTCTTTCTTTCTTTCTTTCTTTCTTTCTTTCTTTCTTTCTTTCTTTCTTTCTTTCTTTCTCTCTCTCTCTCTCTCTCTCTTTCTCTCTTTCTCTCTCTCTCTCTCTCTCTCTCTCTCTCTCTCTCTTTCCTTCTTTCCTTCCTTCCTTCCTTCCTTCCTTCTCTCTCTCTCTCTCCTCCCTCCCTTCCCTCTCTCTCGCTCTTTCCTTTTTTCTTTCCTCTCTCTCGCTCTTTCCTTCTCTCCCTCCCTCCCTCCCTCCCTGAAGGAGCTGTGAACTGTGTGAGCGCCCCCTGCAGTCCTAAGTGTTGCAGTCCCGGCATGGGCCTCCCACCTTGGCTGGTGCTTTGCAGGGGGGGGGGAGCTCTGCCCCAGTCGGATGCGCCTCTCAGCTGCTTACTCTGAGAGCCACTTTGTTGACTTTTAAGAGCTGTGACAGGAATACGTGGGAAGGCTTGTGGTTCCCGCACGGCACTTCAGCCAGGCCTTGGTGTGAAGGAGTGGGCGGCTGTTAACTTTTCTGGCCTTGGAGGCTCTTGGCAGGTCAGCCAGCCCCTCCTGGAGCACAGTGTGGTGCGAATACACACACACACACACACACGAGAGGCTCTGAAGTGTGCTTTGTCTGCTTGCGGCTGCATGGTGGGAGGGGGAATGGCTCCTGCAATGGCTGTTCTAGGCCCCGAACAGCTGAGTTTTCACAATTGCAGTGCTTTTGGGGGGGGGGGGTCGGCTTTTGTTTGTTTTGGGGGGGGCAAGTAGGTCTCTAGGAATTTTACTTACGGAGGAAACCGAGCTGGCAGGATTCCTCTGCAAGATTTGCACCCGGTCCCCTTTTCCTGGTATCCTGGCAAAGGCAGTTTGGATGCTTTGACAAGTGCTTGCTGTTGTCGTCCGTCCCCCCCCCGCCTCAGAGTTTTGAAACAATTCGAAAAATGATGCACTTCACATTTAAACCAGTTTGGCTGTTTCTCCGTGTATAGCTTTTGCCCTCTAGGAACAAAATAAAACCTGAAAACAGCAGAAAAAAGTTCATAGTAAGTGGTAAGTGTTGCTTGCTGTCTTAATGGAGCCAGCAACACGTCTGGATGGAGCGTTTATAACGGCGGAAACACGGAACTCTGTCAGTGGCGTATTACTATGACCGGGCAGCACTGCCGCCTGTGAAAAGTGAACCAAGTTAGTCACAGTTAAACAAGCCTGTCTTGGTGCAGAGGAATTGTTTTCTGTCCTTTGTCAAAGATCTTCACACTACACGTTCTGAGTGATAGATAGATAAGTTTTGTTCACGGTCGTTGACCAACACATAAAACGATGTCACTTTGTAACATGGGTAAAAGATATCACATTGAAATAGGAACAGAATTTTAAGACTGGTTATAAAAAACACCATAAAAACCATAATGGTTAAAATTAACAAAATTTAATCTTAATTCTCCTCTTCCCGAGATACTGTAGATTTTGTAATTCTTGGGGCAAGCCATCTGAACCTAGCCACACCCGATAAGTAACTTCTGCCCGGCTGTCCGATAGCAAATTTCTTAAGAGGCAGATTCTTTGCCTGCGTGCGAGAGAGGAAGCGTCTTAGGGGAAAGGATGAGGAGACTCGCGGATGTTGTTACACACTTTACAATCAAAAATCACATGCTCTACAGATTCAGTATCATCCACACAACAGGGGCATAGCCTTTCTTCATAAGGGGTCCTGTTAAATTTTCCTTCCAGGACTGCAAATGGGAGTACATCCCAACAAATTAGACACGTTCTGAGTGGACAACACTTCATCTTAAAAGAGCTTTTGTCACTCGCTCCTAAAGATAGTATTTCACATTACTTTTCACCCTCCCTTGAGTCTCCCCAAAGAAGTCCTAGGGAGGGGAAATTTGTCTTTTCCAAATTTTGACAGGTTTTTTCCCCTGGGCCTTCACCTACCCTGGCCCGGCCTCAGTGCTGTGGCTTGTTAGCAAGAAATCCTTCATTGTAATAGTCGGTCTTTGCCTGTTATACTAGTCATGTCGTGGTGGCCACAGGGATAAACAGCTTTCAAAGGGGATTAGATAGATTCACGAAGGGTAAGTTTTCAGTGGCTACTTGCCATGGTGACTGAGGGAAACCTCCATGTTCAGAGGCAGTAATCCTCTGAATCCCAGAGCCAGGAGGCAACACCAGGGGAAGGCCTTGGCTTCAGTGCCCTTTTGTGGGCCATCCAGAGGAACTAGTTGGCCACTGTCTGAGACAGGATGCTGCACTAGATGGACCATTGGTCTGATCCAGCAGGGCTCCTCTGATGTTCTTATGAAGGCCTCGGCCTCTGTGCCTTGTTGTTGGCCATCCAGAGGAACTGGTTGGCTGCTGTATGAGACAGGATGCTGGGCTAGATGGACTATTGCTCTGATCCAGCAGGGCTCTTCTGATGTCCTTATCAGGGGAAGGCCTCAGCCTCTGCCCTGTTGTTGGTCCTCCAGAGAAACTGGTTGGCCACTGTGTGAGACAGGAGGCTGGACTAGATGGACCCTCCCTGGTCTGACCCAGCAGGGCTCTTCTAAATGTCCTTCTCAGGAGAAGGCCTCGGCCTCTGAGCCCTCCTGTTGGCCCTCCAGAGGAACTGGTTGGCCCCTTGGTGAGATGGGAGGCTGGACTAGATGGACCCTCACTGGTCTGACCCAGCAGGGCTGTTCAGATGTTCTTGCCCCAAGCAGCTCCTGTGCCTGCTTGTCTTGGTCCTTCTGATGCTGCACAGCCCCTCTTGAAGGGCTTCTCGCCCTGCCTGGAGGCTTCACTGACTCCTCGTCCCCCTCCCCCTCTTCCTCTTGCATGTGTGTGTCCAGGTTGACCAGCGAGTCTTCAAGGACCTGATGAGTGAGAAGCTGCCGCGGCTGCACGCCCACCTGGAGCAGTACCGGGTGGACTCCTCCCTCATCACCTTCAACTGGTTCCTGGTGGTGTTCGTGGACAGCGTGGTCAGCGACGTCCTCTTCAAGATCTGGGACTCCTTTCTGTACGAGGGGCCCAAGGTACGGGGGGGGGGGTGGGTGGAGCTGCACGTGAGTGTGTGAGGCTGCGGGAGCCCAACTGCACTCAAGACACTGCTTAGGGCAGGCACAGCGGAGGGTGTCTCATCAAGGGTGCTCGTCTCCCGCTCTCATGGGGTGTGTCAAGAGCCATCAAGTCAAGGCTAGAGACCTTCATGGGTGGGTTTGCCCCTGCCTGCCTCTGTGTCATGGCCCTGGTGTGCCTTGGAGGTCTCCCATCCAAATATTAGCCAAGGCGGCCCCTGCTTAGCTTCCGGGATCTGACGTGGTTGGGCTAGCCTGTGCCGTCCTGGTCAGAGCGGCTACCTACTGGGGGAAAGGGCTGTCCAGTTGCAAGCAATGCTCCCTCTAAGCTGTGGAGCCTTGTGAGCAGATATTCTGCATTGGGAGCGGCTGGCATTAATGTTGTGAGTGAGCCATTTGGCTGCTGCATCAATTAGTTTGCTGTGGAGCCCTCCTTCCTGAGCGAAGAAAAACAATGTGTGAGCTGGAGGCTAAAAGACTTTGAGCTAGCTCACATGCACTCAGCTTAGAGGGAACATTGGTCCTGGGCAAACAAAACATTCTGCCATGAAGGGAACTGGCAAATAACAGTAGCCAGAATTGTATGAATTCCCCTTCGTTGCAAAACCCTGCAAATCTCAGCTTCTGATGCTAGAAATTGGGCAGTGCCTGGCGAAATGGGCAGGAGTTGGTGGTTGGGTGTGTGTGTGTCTGTGTGTATGAGTGGCACATGTTTTGGAGGTGTGGGTGGGAGAGAACGCAGGGCAGTGAAATGTGAGGTTTTTTCTCCCTGCCGTGTGGCCAGTAGGGGTGTGCATTCGGGAATCCTAAAACAGAAAAAAAAACCCAAAAAAAGCATTTTCGGGTTTTTTTCGGCTCGTGGATCCCGGACAGGCTATTCACTGTAATCTTCGAATTCCAAAAAAAAATCCCGGAAAATTTGGGATTTTTCCGGCATTTTTCGGCATTGCCGAAAAACGGCATTGTGGGTTTTTTTAAACTGTTAAAGGGCCCAGGAATTCCTTTTCCTGCCATTTCCGCCTCTTTCCCGCCTTTTCCTCCTGTTTCCAGGAGGGGGGGGGAAGGAGGCTCCAGACAGCCAAGTTGCAAGTTTGCAAGGCTGTTGTTGCTGCCTGCAGCCCAACCACCAGTTTGCTCCTTTCCTAGGGAAGGAGCACTGTGGTGGCCAATAGGGTTCTGGCATCTGCTCTCTGGCCAATCACAGTAGGTTTTTCCTTTTTGAAATCCTTCTGTGTATGCTCAGAGAGCATAAAAGGAGCCAGTCTCTGGGCTGACTCTCATTGCTGTGTTCCTGGATCCTGCTGGCTGGTGAGAGAGAGCTGCCTGGCTTGGCTGTTGGGAGATTGTGGCTGGCTGGCTTCTGCTGCCCCTGCTCCTGAGTCTGCCCTGCTTTCCTCCCTGCTCTTCGTGGACCTCGGATCAATACCTCAGAAGACTTCAGACTGGTTTGATTTATTAGGGCACTTTTAAATTTAATTTCTTTTCTCTTTATTTTATTCTTCCTTAGGGTTGGTTTGGGAGAAACCTGGGGTTGGTGGGGTGGTGACTGCACATGGTCTGCTGCTGGCTTGGCAAACATGCCCCCTCACACCACCACCACACCTCTCAGGTTTTTTTACAGGGAGAATCTGCTTGCCTGATCCATTCCCATAGGAAACAATGGAGAACTGGGGGCACCCTCTTTGGATGCCCCTAGAATTGGACCCCCTGGTCCAATCTTTTCAAAACTTGGGGGTCTTTTGGGGAGAGGCTCCAGCAGCTACAGTCCAAATTTGGAGTCTCTACCTCAACCCCCCCCCTCTCCAGCCCCCTGCAAACTTTCCAGAAAATTTTGCCACTGAAGTCAATGGCCCCATTGGATATAATGAACCCGAATTTTTCGGGAATCCCAAAAATTTTCAGATTTCAATGCTTTACCGGTATAGGTATTCGGGTTTTTTCGGAATACCAAAAAAATTCGGGTCCAATATGCCCAAATCCGAATTTTACCGAATTATTTTTTTTTGCACACCCCTAGTGGCCAGCTCAATTCCCGGGACCCTGGAAGCTTCTCTCTCTCCGCCTCCCCCCCCCCCCGTCTCTCTGAACTCACGACGGTCTTCATCCCCTCCAGGTAATTTTCCGCTTTGCCTTGGCCCTCTTCAAGTTTAAAGAGGAGGAGATCTTAAAGCTGCAAGACTCGACGTCCATTTTCAAGTACCTCCGGTACTTCACACGCACGATCCTCGATGCCAGGTAAGGGCCTCTGCCGGGCGGGAAAGCCGCTTGCCGGGCAAGGAGGGCCGCTTTCAGCCGGCGTCTCTGATCCTCCCCCACTTTGTCCTGCACGTCCAAGAAGACAATACTAAGTCTGACGCACAGCAGGAGGGGAGAGGGTTTTAGAAGTTTATTAGATAGTTCACCATCCCCCAGCATCCAGATTCTAAGCAGGGCCGGAGGAGACAGGAGGAGCATTGTGCTGGGGCTCCCAGGGCAGAGGGCCAAATGACCCATTCCTCCTTTGCTAGCCTGGGCAGCCGTCAGAGGGGCTAGGAAGTGACCTTGTGCATTTAAGATGACCCCTCCTAGCAACCACGTGAATGACTCGACTCCTGGCCCCTATCCAAAAGAGGGACCACCTTCAAAGATGAAGAGCCAGTTTAGTGTAGTGGTGAGGGAGCGCGGACTCTCATCTGGGAGAACCAGGCTGGATTCCCCACTCCTCCTCCACATGCAGCTGCTGGCGTGACCTTGGGTCAGTCACAAGTTCTCCCAGAGCTGTTCTCTCAAGGGCAGGGTCTCGGCCAGAGGTCTTTCTCATCGCCTTCTGCCTGGTCCTTTTTAACTGGAGATGCTGCCAGGGACTGAACCTGGGACCTTCTGCCTGCCAAGCAGGGGCTCTACCACTGAGCCACAGTCCCTGTTAGTAAATAAGTGATTCTTTCCTAAGTGCCTTGAGGGTCTCTAGATTCTGCAGGTTGTGTTGGGTTTAACTGAGCAAAAAAAGTCACCTTTTGGTAGAAGGCAGCAGTTCTGTGGCTAGGAAAGATGGAATCCCCTGGGCAGCACCAAATATGAGTTATCTCCTTTCTGTTTCCAGAGCTAGTTTGGTGTAGTGGTTACGTGTGTGGACTCTAAGGTGAGGGAACCGGGTTTGGTTCCCCACACCTCCTAGCTGGTGGTGTAACCTCGGGTCAGTCACAAGTTCTCTCAGAGCTGTTCTCTCAGGAGCAGTCCTTGAAAGTGCTCTCTTGGCCCCACCTCCCTCACAGGGTGTCTGTTGTGGGGAGGGGAAGGGAAAGGCGATTGTAAGCCGCTCTGAGACTCCTTCAGGGAGTAAAGGGCCGGGTATACATCCAATCTCCTCCTCCTCCTCCTCCTCCTCTTCTTCCTCTTCCTCTCCCACACAAGTGCAGAACAGGGGTCTCCAACAGGGCACCCAGGGCACTGACACCTTTCCTGGTGCCTGCCGAGTGTTTTTAGAAAGTGGGTGTGGCCAGGTGTGACACTTTGTCATTGGAGATGTGATTGGCAGTGCAGATTTGGAAGAAACGTTGCTTCGGCTGCCGCTGCCATCAGAGCACAAAGATGTTCACTGTGTGATCGAAGGAAAGCTGCAGCTGCCATGTTGTGGCTGGCTCCACCTCTTCTGGCTGCCATTTTGTGGCAGCGCCCACCATGCCGTGTCAGAACTCCAGAGGGGCCCACAGGCTCAAAAAAGATTGGGGACCCCTCTCACAGCACCTGCAAGGGAAGACTGCTTTAATCTTGTGCATCTGCCGTTTCCCGATGCTCAGGAGTCTCCCCCCCCTCCCCCCCCAAGGGAAGAAAGGGGCTTGGAGCAGACACCATCCCTGGGACTTAATGCCATGCTGATATGCAGCAGAGCCCCCTACAACAGAGCAATGCCCCCTCTCAGCTGTGGAGTCTTGTGAGCAAAAATTCCACTTCGCGAGCTCCTGGCATTAAAGTTGTGAGCGAGCCATTTTGGCTGCTGCATCAGTCAGTCTCCTCTGGAGCCATCTCTTCCTGAGCTAAGTCAGAGGCTAAAAAACGGTGAGCTGGCTCACACTAACTCAGCGTAGAGGGAACACTGGTCTCAGCCAAGGCTCCCTCTCTGCTGTGGAGTCCTGTGAGCAAAAATCCTGCTTCGTGAGCTACTGGCGTTAAAAGTTGTGAGCGAGCGATCTGGCGTCTGCATACATTAGTTTGCTCTGGAGCCCTCCTTCCTAAGGCAAAAAGGTGTGAGCTGGAGGCTAAAAAACTGTGAGGTAGCTCACACTAACTCAGCTTAGAGTGAACACTGCAGCAGAGCTCCCTTTCTCCATCCCCCTCCCCACACGAGGACTGGCGGAGGCCGTGAATAAAGGGGTGTGAAGGCTCGGTCTGCCTTTTTGGGTGGGGTGGGGAACCGCAGCCTGGGTCCCAGGCGCTCACCGGCGGCTGTGCTTTTCTTCCCAGGAAACTCATCAGCATCGCTTTCGGGGACCTGAACCCCTTCCCGCTGCGCCAGATCCGGAACCGGAGGGCCCTCCACCTGGAGAAGGTCCGCCTGGAGCTGATGGAACTGGAAGCCATCCGGGAGGACTTCTTGCGCGGGCGGGAGACCGACCCCGACAAAAGGGACCTCATCAGCGACGACGAAGAAGACGGCTGAGGCTGGGGGAGGGGGGGCCTCCCTCCCTCCTTAGCCGAGACTCTCCTCGGGATCGTGACCAAAGCTCCGGGGGTGTCGCAACCTCCTGCCCACCTGGCTCTCGCTCTCTGTCTGTCTTAACAATCCTTCCTGGTAAGCCACGGCAGCTGGAAATTTGCGGGACAGGTTTCCACAGCTCAGCACTTCGAGGCCAAAATGCTCCTGTCTGTCCCCCTGTGTCGTCGTCGTCCCCCCACCCCCACTCAGGGGCCAAACGGTTCTGCCCGCGTGCAGGGCACCAGCGGCAGCTTCTCTTTCGGGCTTCCAGCTGAGCCGCCCGCTCTTTGCCTTTGAACTCCCCGTGGAAGAAGCAGTCGTGAAAAGCCTGGGAGTGTTGGGGGGTGTGGGGGTGAGCAGTTGCACCTGCCTTTCCCGTCCCCCACCCCCGCCCCAAAACTCCACCGCCTTCCGACTGGTTCCTGCTCGCTTTCTTCCTCCGCCCTTCGGCCACGGTGCACGGATGTGTCAGAGAAGTCCCTCGTTCACCCTTGGCATCATCGGGTTAAGTAAGAAAGCAAACAAACCCCTTCTCTCTGCCACTTGACGCGTTGGCATCTCAGCCCCTGTTTTGTTTTCAAAGCGGCAGAAAGACTGGCGGTGAACGGGGATCAGCACATGGACTGAAAGCTGGGGGGACGTGGCAGGGTGTGCCCGGGGCCGGCTGGGTGCTGCTCCTCTTTTCTGTCAAGGGTCACACAACGCTCTGAGTGCTCACGGTGTCGGTCCCAGCGGGTGGTGGTGGTGGCAGCTAACGTACCCCAGGACAGGTTGCAGACGGAGGCGCGTAGCAGAGAGGTAAGGCTGTATTCCTGTCTGCGTGACGTGAAGGCCAAGGGGGAAGGTCCGCTGTGCTCTGGGGTTGAGGAAGACAGGGGCTTCTCCTGGGGACAGCTGCTCTTTCCAGGGGACAGTTGCTCTCTCCAGGCCTGAATGGGGCACGCCTGGGCCCTGGCTGCAGGACTCCAGCACCACAAACATGGGGGCCATTTGTTTCAGAGTACAGCTGTGCTGGCCGGGTGTGTGTGTGTGTCTTATCTGTCTGCTCCCTTGGCCTCCCGGGGTTCTGCCTTGGGTGGCTCACGGCACAGTGGGCCTGTAGCTTCTTGGCCAAAGGGACCATAACACACTGCCTGCAGAAGTACTGCAAGTCAGCTCAGTCCCGTGCGGCCAGAAGCCACTTCCAAGAAATCCCGTGGCCGATGGTTCTGCGTCCGCTCGCTCTCTGTCGGAAGGAAAACACATTTCGTGAAATGACAAAAGGAGAGCTGGGAATGTTTGTTTGCTCGGCCGGCTTAAGAGTCCAAGATTGAATTTCTGAAGAGGTGGGCATTTCTTTCCTTTTTGCACTTGTGAAAGCATTCCGTTGCCAGGTCCTCATGCTGAGGAAGGTGAAAAACCAGAGGCGTGTCCCTCGGTCTTGTTACTGTGATCTTGGCGGAGGGCGGTGTTGCCTCGGCTGAGGCCGGAGAAAATCCCCTCCGCTGCTTTGTTGCTGCGGGGTGGGCGTCCTGGGCTGCCTGGGATCGGCTCCTCCTCCCCTCCGTTCAGGGGGTGCAGCCTGAGAGCAGTTCTGAAGAATTCCTCTCTTGTAGTCTCTTCCCACCCCCTCCTCCGGCCATCTTAGTCTCCCCCCCCCCCAGTCGCTGGAACCTTTGCTTGGCTCCCAGGCACCTGGCACCTGGGCAGGTGTGCAGTGGGATCAGGGCGTGCTCTCGGAGAGCCATTTCCTCCTGCGCCAGAACATGCAGAGCCTGAAGGGCAGCTTGCGGCATGGTTGGGAAAGAGGAGAGGCGCCTTGCGGGTCGGGACCTTTCTGCTGAGCACGGCGATTCTCTTTCTCGGGCATATCGCCGGTTGGAGTTCGGCAAATTGCGCAGCAGTGCTGGGAATTGCAGACAGGTTTGTCTGCGTTCCAGTTGGAACGCCATCCTCCGTGTCTGTGTTCCCATGTGCCGCATCAGCCTTTTCCCAATCAAACCAGGAGTGCTGGCAGTTGTGGCGCTCTGTGCCGACTTTATGTGGCATGCGCCAGCCTGGCTCCAGTGCTGGCTGGTTGCATTGCCCCCCTCCCCCCCCGTCCTGTGACCAGCACCATCAGCAGTTCAGATGAGGCCGGAGGCGGGGCCTGACCCACACCATGGGGTAGTCTTGCATGTCCAGCGCTTACGCTCCTGGGTGTCCCAGAGCGGCTGCCTTTCCACCCCGTTCTCTTGTCCTTGAATTCCGTGGTGGGAAGTGTGTATGTGCTCACGTGCGCCCCTCACATCGTAGCCTGCCCCGTCATTCCCAGTCTCGTAGAAACTGATGGGACCACTCAGGTGACCTGATGGTGTCAGGCTCCCGGACCCTGTTTTGAAGAGCTGGTCTCACATCCTGGTCTGCAGTCACACGCTTTTGTTTTGTTCCACTCTCCCTTGCTCAGGGGACTTGAACTCACTTCCCTTGAACTTGCCTGCCCAGATAGTGCTTGGGCACCACTGTGATTGGGCAGTTCATTCCAGCCCGCAAATGTGTGTGAGGGGGGGGTCCCTGCCCTGGGAATTCGCAGGACCCCCTTCCCTTTCCCGGGGCCAACGGTTCTTCCACATTCCTCTCGGAATTGCCCTCACGTCTTGCCATCTTTAAGCTTCTCGGCCAAGCCATTCAGCCATTCCGACCGAGTGTGTCTGTTTTTCTCCACAAAGGCGTCTGTTGTACCTGAACTCTCATGGGGCGGGATGCCAACACATTCCCCCACCCCTTCCCAATATAGGCCCTTGCCTGTCTTTGACGGAAGGACGTGAATCGGGCTTGGGGGGTCCTTTTGCAAGGCGCGGAATTCCATAGGATGCTTGCCGTGGAAGCAAGCATTCGCTGCGAGAGTCCCCAAACATATTCGAAAACTGAGGCACGAAGAACAGAGAGGCCGAAGAAGAACGGTCAACACAGCCGGCGACTTTAATCCCTCTCTTTTCCTCCTAGAATTTGATATATATATATATTTTTCTAGCTTCTCCACCCCCCACCCCGGGTCTCATTTACCGCAATGAGCTTTCCTATGCCTTCTTTTTTTGTAAAGAATTTCAGAACGTCTTACATATTATATATGCAAAACTATCGTATGCATGGTTTCTGTTAAAGAATTGTATATCCACACCACTGAGGTCACTTCTTGTGGAACGGTTCGAAGCTTGGGTGGGTCGATCTGTTTCTTGTCGTCGCTGTCACACTAGAAACAGAGATTGTCGGGCACGACACGCTTTGCTCTGGCTGAAATGGCACGCGTAGAAGTTCGGTCTGCGGATGGTATCTGAAGGGAGGGTCCCTGAACCGCCCTCCTCAAGCGAACAAGCGGAGTGCGAGAACCAACCTCTTTATGGGAATGCCCAGGAGGGAGCTCCCCCGACATCCACTGGAATCAGAAGGAGGTTCCTCTGTTTGTTTTTTACGCTGTGCTGGTCTCTAGGTTGTGAGCAAGAACAGTTAGCAGTTTGTCACGGCGGGGATACCCGAGTGAACGTGGGGCTCCGTCTTGGCTGGAGAAGTTTCCCCCTTCATGAACCTCCTCCTGGTCCGGGTCTCTCGACCTCTTCTTTCCCTGGGAAGCGCTGTTTCAGAAACAGCCCAGGGGTGCATAGCACGACACAAGGGTTGCGGTTACGAAAATGCAAACCGTTTCTGCTGGAGATGCTTTGTAAAACCAAAAAAATAAATCATTACTTTTTTTTGTTTTTGGTTTCTTGGTCTTAGTTATTTTCTTCCTCTCTCGGAGAGAATGACCGGTTGTGACGGAAACGTTTGTTGCCCTTACAAGCCCCGTCCTCGCTCTGAAATAGGAGCTAGCGAGCCCTGCGGCTGCTGTCTGGGTGGGGGGCTGGCTCCGGCAAAGCTCAGGTGTGCTGCTTGGGAGCCAGTTTGGTGTAGTAGTGAGGAGTGCAGACTCTAATCTGGGAGAACCGGTTTGATTCCCCACTCCTCCACATGCAGCCAGGTGGGTCACCTTGGGTCGGTCACAAGTTATCTCAGAGCTGCTCTCTCGAAGACTGCCCTTGAGAGAGCAGCTTTGAGAGAACTTGTGACTGACCCAAGGTCAAGGGCAGTCTTCGAGAGAGCTCTCTCGGCCCCACCTACCTCACAGGCAGTGTTCCTTCTAAGCTGTGGAGTCTTGTGAGCAAAAATTCTACTCTGTGAACTACTGGCATTAAAGTTGTGAGCGAGCGATTTGGCTGCTGCATAAATTAGTTTGCTCTGGAGCCCTCCTTCCTTAGCAAAGACAAAAATCTGTGAGCCTGAGCCTAAAAAACTGTGAGCTAGCGCACACTAACTCAGCTTAGAGGGAACGCTGCTCACAGGGTGTCTGTTATGGGGAGGGAAAGGGAAAGGAGTTTGTCAGCCGCTCTGAGACTGCTTCGGGTAGTGAAAGGCAGGGTATAAGTCCAATATTCTCCTCTTCTTCTGTCTGCCAGAGGAAAGGAGCAAGAGAGCTCCTGTCCCTCCGCTGTGTCCTGTCAGTGAGCTGGAAGCAAGATTCCGCCCGCCTCGGTAGTTGAAAGCGGCGGCTTGTGCTTGAGGCGGTGGCCGGGGGACCAAGACACGGCTGTTGTCTTTGTGCCAATGTCACCCTTCAGCATCCCCCCACCCACAGCTGTGCCGGCTTGGTTTGGCACACAGGAGAGAAGCAAAGCAAGTGTAGGGAAATTGTCTCACCGGAGAAGAAGCAGGCAAGTGGAAGAAAGGAGGCCTTTGGGACCAATGCTCCCTCTAAGCTGGGGATTCTTGTGAGCAAAAATTCTACCTTGCAAGCTACTGGCATTAAAGCTGTGAGTGGGCAATTTGGCTGCTGCATAAATCAGTTTTCTCTGGAGCCGTCCTTCCTGAGCTAAGATAAAAATGTGTGAGCTGGAGGCTAAAAACCTGTGAGCTAGCTCACACTAAGCTTAGAGGGAACACTGCTTGGGCCCTGCTGGTGGAGACGTCCCCATGCTGTGCTCTGCAGTGTCCCTCCCAAGCAGCAGATTGCAGGGTGAGCACAGGGAGTGATTGGACAACAACAGTGACACCCACTCCTTTGACAAGTTCTTGACCCTGCGTTTTTGGGCTACCATTTGTTGGTAGGGGGCAGCGCTCGAAGCTCAATGAGAAAGCTTCTCAGCCAGGGGGTGGCCAAACCTGCCCAACTGAAGAGCCACACAGAACAAACGTCAGATGTTTGAGAGTCGCAAGACATGTTTTTCTTTTAAAATATGCAAATTTGCTTTTTATTAACATTAAATGATACTTTAGTTGCTGTAGATTTTCCAGGTTGTGTAGCCGTGGTCTTGGCATTGTAGGACCTGACGTTTCGCCAGTAGCTGTGACTGGCCTCCTCAGAGGTATAACACAGAAAGACGGAGTACTCTGTGTCAAGGTGAGCAGAAAAATGGTAGGTAATTCATATCTACCCTGGAAGGTGGGGTAGGGCTGAGTCATTATCTTGTAGGAGTTCTCCAGGCTGTGAACATGCTAATGATGGAGCTTTCCTGAGGAGGTTCTTTTGTCTATGGGTTGCTTCCTGAGGAGGTTTCCTGTTTCCTGAGGAGGTTCTTTTGTGTGTGGAATGGCTATTGAAACTCTAATCTTATCTGTAGTGCTACTATCAGCTGTAGGGCATTTTGTGTTTCTCAGGACAGGAAGATTAGACTGCAGATAAGATTAGGGTCTTCTCCGCGTAAAGCTCTCCAAGGAGTGGCCTTTTCCCTGAGCACGAGGCTTTCCAGTTTCACAAACAATTCCTCGTTCTTGGGAGTGCTTCAGAAACAAACAACACGGAGAAGGCCAACTCACTCTTCTCAGAAAAGACGTAATCGAGGGGGAAACAGACTGGGCAGGAGGCTGACGGGTGCGGAGCAGAGGGCAGAGAGACTCTGAGCCCAGGCGGAGAGGGGTGTCCAACCTGGGTCCTGGTTTTCTGGTCCACGGGGCAGCACTACTGCCCAAGGCCGGGAGGAGTCGAGTAGTGGGAGTCTCTTCTCCGTGGGGTGACCCAGGGAGGCAGGGAAGGCTGTTCAGTGAACACCCCCCCGAAACCAGCCTTGGCTAGGGAGTGAAAGCTCATTTCCTCTTCCTTCCCGGCCTGGCGGGGTCAGGAATGTGCGGC
The DNA here is from genome assembly GCA_029375565.1 of Gekko gecko. Classification (NCBI taxonomy): domain Eukaryota; kingdom Metazoa; phylum Chordata; class Lepidosauria; order Squamata; family Gekkonidae; genus Gekko; species Gekko gecko. The sequence goes on from JAPDNY010000017.1 coordinate 19,189,464, forward strand.
TTGTGCTGTTGTTTGTAGAGTCGAGGGACAGCCAGATGACTGGAATGCAGATCTGTCCCGCTGTTTCAGCCCATAGCGAGCTTTGGGACTGTCGATTAGAGAAATCAATGCACGGTCAACTAAACATTAAACGGACAGAAATATGTCCAGGCGGAAACGGCCGCTGTAGCTGCAAAACAGGGCACTTTATTATTAGATAATGGTTAGTAGATAAGTTATTAGATAACCCTGTTATCTTTTAGTTGTCTATTATACAGTGCCTTATTAAGACGGCAGCCCCAGTCGACCATCCTCAGAGGCCCCACTCCTCCACATGCAGCTGGTGTGACCTTGGGTCAGTCACAGTTCTCTCAGAGGACTGTTCTCTCAGGAGCAGTTCTTGGAAGAGCTCTCTCAGCCCCACCTTCCTCACAGGGTGTCTGTTAGGAGGAGGGGAAGGGAAAGAAGACAGTAAGCTTGCTTTCAGACTTCTTCAAGTAGTGAAGGGCGGGGGATAAAACCAACTCCTCTTCTTCTGATTACCTTACAGTATAAATACAGTTCTCAAAACATCCTGGACAGCAGGCATTGGGGAATGTTATGAAGAATAGAAGAAGAAGAAGAAGAAGATTGGATTTCTACCCCGCCCTTCACTACCCAAAGGTGTCTCAGAGTGGCTTACAATCTCCTTTCCCTTCCCCTCCGCACAACAGACACCCTGTGAGGTCGGTGGGGCTGAGAGAGCTCTTGACAGAAACTGCCCTTTTTCAAGAACAGCTCTTATCGGAACTATGGCTTGCCCAAGGTCATCCAGCAGGTGCAAGTGGAGGAGTGGGGAATCGAACCCAGTTCTCCCAGATTAGAGTCCATGCACTTAACCACTATACCAAACTGGCTCTCTACACCACTACACCAAAATAGCTCTTGCATATTTTGAAGGGAGGGGTGGAGTCTGATTAGACGGTAGACTGAGAAGGGAATAGGTTAAGAGGAATTTCGGCTGCCTGGCAACCATCGGCGGGGACTGTCCTTGGAAAGAAATCCAGCACAGATTTTGCACGGTTGCCTCCCTCGCCCCCCAGCAGAGTCCTCAAAGGCTGAGCCGGTGATGAGAAAGGAAAGGGGGGAAATGTCGGAGTGAGCACAGCAAGCCCACCCTGGGGGGTCAGGCAGTAGCTGGGGGAGGAGGCAAAACTGTCTTGAGGGGCTGGGGGTGCAGAAAGGACCACAGCCCCTGTCCAGTGCTCCCTCTAAGCTGTGGGGTCTTGTGAGCAAAAATCCTACTTTATGATCTACTGGCACTAAAGTGGTGAGTGAGCGATTTGGCCGCTGCATGAATTAGTTTGCTTTGGAGCCCTCCTTCCTGAGCTAAGGCAAAAATGTGTGAGCTGGAGGCTAAAAGACTGTGAGCTGGCTCACACTCACTCAGCTTAGGGGGAACACTGCCCCTAGTGGGGCAACTTAGCCCAATGGAGGAGGCCTCGGCATCAGGTTTCCAGGTGTCCGGCCAGTGTCATGGAGACCGCTGTGTTTCGTAAGTGGTGTCCCTCAGTCACCTGGATCACCTCCCTCCCCTTGGGGAGGCCGGCCTGCCTTCAAAGGACGGGTGGGAAGTGGTTCTTAAGAAGAGGAGGAGGAGGAGATTGGATTCATACCCCACCCTTCACTACCTGAAGGAGTCTCAGAGCAGCTCATAATCTCCCTTCCCTTCCCCACAACAGACACCCTGTGAGGTAGGTGGGGCTGAGAGAGCTCTTTCGAGAACTGCCCTTGAGAGAACAGCTCTGAGAGAACTTGTGACTGACCCAAAGTCTTGCCAGCAGCTGCATGTGGAGGAGGAGTGGGGAATCGAACCCGGTTCTCCCAGATGAAAGTCCGCACTCCTAACCACTACACCAAACTGGTTCTTCAACCATGAGGCCTAGGCACTTGAGCTTTAACCAGATTTGAGCCTCGCAGCACCTTAGGGGGTTACAGGCCTTGAGTGTCAAAGCTACCTTCCTAGGATATGAGCTTCGGTTCTCAAAACCTTAGACCCCGAATATCTGGTGGGTCCTTAAGGCACTCCTGGACCTGATTCTAGCTTTTCTACTGCAGAGCCACGCTGACTTAGAACGAGCGACCCAGGGCTCTCCGGCAGCTGGATCCTGTGCCTGCCGTCGCCTGCCGTGGCCGTCCTCTCCTTGTGGGGGACTGAGCTGTCCCCTCGCTGCCAATCTGATTGGGGAGGTGGGATACTGTCGCCAGTGAGCCGGCCCAGCCCTCGGCCTGCAGCGTAGCTCCCATGCGCTTCTGACCGAGCGTGCTCGGAGCATGTGAACCGCCTGCACTTCCTCCCCAGGGCAGAAGCCAAGACTGGCCAGGCTGTTCCTCCCGCCGGGGTCCGCCCGGGGCTTCCCTTTCCTTGCCGCAGCAATCGACACTCTTCCGGGTATTGTTCCGAGCCACCTTTGGGTTCGCAGGTTGCAAGGGCTGCCCTGGGAAGGCCCCAGGAGGAGAGCGTGGGCTGTGGTCAACCAGGGCACGGGGAGCAACCGGGGAGGAGCGGAGTCTTCTCGTTTCTGTGCCCGTGGCCCCAGTTCCTTCACAGCCAGCCAGCTCGCCAGCCCCTGGGCTCCGAGAGATGCACGGATCCAGGCGTTTTCTTGTGTGACCCTCCGTGCGTTGTGCGGCCTGCATTCTTGAGCTGCATGGGGGGCTCACTGAGGTTTTGATGCACGGAGGACTCATAGTATCACAGAGTGGGAAGGGGGACCTCCAGGGTCATCTAGTCCAACCCCTGCAGAATGCAGGAAATTCACTACTATTTCCTTCCTCCACACATACCCAGTGACCCCTGCTCCATGCCCAGAAGATGGCAAAAAGCCTCCAGGATCTCCAGCCAAAGTGGCCTGGAGGGAAATTCCTTCCTGACCCCAGAGTGGTGATCGGCATTTCCCCGGGCGTGTCAGAAAGGACTGCAAGAACTCAGCACCGAGGCAACCCTTCCCGCCCTCCCTTCTCGTGATCTGCCTAAGTCCACAGAATCCACACGACTGTCAGGTGGCCATCTAGCCTCTACTGAAAAACCTCCCAAGAAAGGGAGGCCACCACCTCCCGAGGAAGCCTGTCCCACTGAGGAACCGCTCTAACAGTCAGGAAGCTCTTCCTGTTACCAAAGAGCCTGCCTCCCAACGAAACCCTTATCAAAGAACTTGGGTCCCAACAAAAAGCACCCTTTTCCCGAGGAGGGAATTTGTACGTTTATAGGCATTCTGAGGAGCTGCGGTGGCTCAAGTGGTTAAGACGCTGAACTGCAGGCTGTGGAAGGTCAGTAGTTCAGCAGTTCAAGACCCGTGAGTGCCGAATGACGGGGTGTCTCTAGTTCCAGCTCCTGCCAACCTAGCAGTTCAAAAGCAAGAAATTGCAAGTAGATAAATAGGTACCACTTCGGTGGGAAGGTAACAGCATTCCGTGGGCCTTGGTGTTTAGTCATGCCGGCCACATGACCACGGAAATGTCTTCGGACAGCGCTGGCTCTTCGGCTTTGAAACGGAGATGAGCACTGCAACCCTAGAGTCGGATTTGACTGGCTTTCGAGCAAAGGAACCTTTACCTTTACCTTAGGCATTCTGTTATTCATCTTTCTATCATTTACGATAAGTTTCACGGACCATCCGATTGCAGTAGTGCTGTTTCATTGCCATGCCTTTAGAACACAAACGGACATTATTCCATGAGCAGTTGAAAATTGTTCTGAAATACCCAGAATCCCACCTAGACGAGTGCTCCATTTCCCTGGCGCAAGGCAGCCTGCTGCTCGACAACCACGGCTGGAGAGAAAATGCCCAGCGAAAGGACTCATCTGGGCGGAGTCTGCAGTGGAGCATGTCCTCTTGACCTGCCCTGCCAGAAGACCAGGAGTTCCCCCCAGCGGTGGGCTGGGCACGGGGGAGTCAGGCAGGCCTCGGCCAGCTCTTTGGAAGTGAAATGGGAGCAAAGGGGCAGGGAGAGGGGAGTCAACCTGGCCACAGCTGGCCTCTGAGGCCCTTTGGCCTGCGCCCGGCAGCGCGTGGGTTGCCCTTGAGCTCTTAGGCCAAGCAGCCACTGGTGGGAATGGCTCCCTGGTCTCCATATCCTGCAGCCCAGGGGTGTCAAACATGCGGTTTGGTGTAGTGGTTAAGAGTGCAGACTCTAATACGGGAGAACCGGGTTTGATTCCCCCACTCCTCCACTTGCACCTGCTGGATGACTTTGGGCAAGCCATAGTTCTCTCAGAGCTGTTCTCTCAAGGGCAGTCCTCGAAGTAGCTCTCTCAGCCCCACTGACCTCACAGGGTGTCTGTTGTGGGAAGAGGAAGGGAAGGGAGTTTGTAAGCTGCTCTGAGACTCCTTTGGGTAGTGAAGGGTGGGGAATAAATCCAATCTCTTTTCCTTCTCGTCTTCCCTGAGTGCCTGAGTGGAATCCCTCCGGAAAGGGGGTGCGTAGCCAGGGCTGGCTGGAGTGGCACTGCTGGAGGGGGATGGGCCAGCCATGGAGGGGGGAGCTGGAAGGTCCTTGTGGCAGCTAGCCTGAGGGGCTGGAACCAGGCCTGGGCCCACGGGGGGGGGGGCTTTTGCAGGGCGGAGAGCATGGGGGAGGGGCTCAAACAGGAGCATTTTCTGGCCGGCTTCCTTCTCCAGCCAGCTTTTAGGGACTCTCACACTTCAATGTTTAGTTTATTCAAGGGATAAAACTAGAAGACATGCAAGGAAAATAAAATCTTCCAAAGCCAAACACCCTAAAACGAACCGGGAGGGGGCGGGGGTGCCAGCTGCCTTCCTCTCCCAGCAGAACTGGCTCCTCCCCCCCCCCCCAAGTTCATGGCCTGGGAGTTGAAGGGAAGAGCCTGACCTTGGAGCAAAGGGGGAGGGCTTGCAGGCTGCCATCTGGCCCTCTCCCGCTGACCCCTCTGCAGGGCTGGTGTTGGCAAGCCGGAGACCTGAAAGCGAATTTTCCCAGCAGCCCCTGTGAGGGTGTAGGGAGGGGGGGCTTCCATGAGTAAACGCTCCGCCGCCCACCCACCCCCCGGTTCTTTCCTAGCCACCTTCCTGACTTGCTACTCTTCTAGCTGCAGGGAAGTGACTCTTCTCACTGCTCTTCTAGTCGCGGGTGCATCTGCCGAAGACAGCGGTGTCTCTTGAAAGCTTACGCCACAATAAAGTTGGTTAGTCTTAAAGGTGTGACTGTTTTTTTTTACTTTTTTGCAGACTCTGTAATGATTCCTTGTTTTGGTGTGTGTGTGTTTTAATGTTCGGTTTGAGCCCAATGCTGGAAGGAGAGTGATGGAGGGAGACCAGTGCGGTGATTGGTGGATGACTGCGAGTGTGGGAGGAGCTGTTCTGAGTGAATCTGTGCGCGTGTCTTGAGGGAATGCGGTGCCTGACAGGGGAGAGTTCTGCTGCGGGGGAACTTCGCCTGGTCCAAGTTGTGTCTTCGGCGAGTGAGCTGTGACAAGCTGTAGAAGAGAGTCCCCGGAACTCTAAAAGGTATTGTGAGAGAGGAAAAAGAAACGAGCCCTGTCTGAACTGCGTGACGAGACCAATGTCTTGTCTTGTGCGGAAAAGTCCGAGAGGTTAGCCGGTGTCTGGCTCCATGTAGGAGGAAGGGAGAGAATCCTGTCAGAGTGGGATTGTGGGGTGTCTGGGGAGAGTCGGGGGCGACACCCAGCTTCCTCCGTACATTGTACAAGTCCCTTTCCCCAGAACCCTATTTTGTTCTTGTTTCCACACATCAAGTTTTGTTCACACACACACCCCAGAAAAAAGAACAATCCTTCCTCCACAGACCTCTGAGGCGCCCGGACCCTGGGTCACAGTGCCCGCAGCAGGGAGGGAGAACTTTGGAATGTTTTTCATTCCTGGTGGCAGCAAGCAGGAGAAATCTACGGGGGGGTCGCCCCATCCCCACCCCCTCGCATGCACCCCCTCCCCTCCCCAGGCTCCGCCCCCCCCGCAATCTCCCGCCCCGAGCTGGCACCCCGGCGGAAGCGGCGGGGGCGAAGCGCCCGGGGCCAGGCGAGGGCCGCGCGGCAGGGGGCGCCCCAAGCTCGGGCCGGCGGGCAGCAGCCCGGCCTCCCCGGCCCCTCCTCCCCGGGGCGGGGCTGCGCCTGGAGGCGGGCAGCCTGGCCGCCGGTCCCCCGCGCCGCCTCCCGGGCTGGAGGAGGAGGAGGAGAAGCAGCCCCGTCCGGTCCCCGAGGCCTCCGGGGGTGCGCGCGGGAAAGGGGAGGCCGGGTCCACGGCGGAGGCGCCGGCTGCTGTTGCTACTGCTGCTGCTGCTGCTGCTGCTGCCGCCGGGACTCCTCGAGGTAAGGCGGGGAGGGGCGTCCGTCGAGTCTTGGGGGTTCCCACGGCTGGATCCGGGCGTGGGGGTGGGAACCGGGGCTGCCTGTGGCGCAGCCCCCCACCCCCAGGCGAAGGAGGGGCGCCTGCCTCCCCCCAGGCAATGCCGGGAAGTTGGCACGGCCGGTGCGCCCGGCAGGTCAGGCAGGTGCGTCCCAGACCCAGGGAGGGAACGCCGCCTTCTCCGGCAGAGAGCTCTCCCCCTCCCCATGCCCCCTCTAAGCTGCGGGGTCCTGTGAGCAAAAATCCTACTTGGTGAGCTCCTGGCATGAAAGTGGTGAGTGAGCGATTTGGCTTGCTGCTGCACAAGTTAGTTTGCTCTGGAGCCACATCCTTCCTGAGCCGAGACAGAAGTCTGTGAGCTGGGGGCTAAAAGACTCTGAGCTAGCTTAGAGGGAACACCGCCCCCACCCCCATGCGTCAAGCTCACCCGCGCCTGGCCCCTCTTCCCCAAACACGGACTGGCTCCCAGCCAAGCAGGGCTTAACGGGGGTGGCCCCGCTGCCCTTGGAGTTCCACCTGGCACCATATCCTGGCACACTTGACTGCCAAGGGGAAGACAACCGCCTATGAAAATTGGTTCAGGTGGGTATCCCTGGAGGTCAGGGGGAGGAGAGCTGGATTCGAACTCAGGAGCAGCTTAGAGACCAACAAGAGTTCCAGGCCTTTGAGGAGTCCAAGTTCCCTTCCTCAGATATTGAGAGGCAACAACTCAGAGACCTCCATTCCGACTTCTATCGCAGCTGAGACAGAACGTCCCAAGGGTATCTCCATTCCTACTTTCAGAGAGCAGCTGTGGTGATCTGCAGTAGAAGAGCTGGGTTCGAGTCCAGCAGCACCTGAGAGAGCAACCAGATGTTCAGGGGAGGAGCTTCCCAGAGTCAAAACTCCCTTCCTCAGGTAAGGGGATCACAGAAGGACTCCGGGGTCTCCCTCACCGGGGAACTGGTGAATCTGCATCGGAAAAGCCAGATCCTGGGGGCAAAGCTCTCTCTTTCATATCTGTTTTGGGAAGCGGACACCGCTGTCCCTTCCCTGAAAAGAAGTCTTGGCTCCCTACTTGTGTTTCTTTTTTTTTTAAAGGACTGCTTTCAGGACGTCCATGTGCTTTGCCAGTTGATGTAGAACAGGTGAGGGGCTTCCCCCCCCTTCTTAGGCATAAATTACACGTCTCTGTGGGATCAAACCAAGCCTTTTCCCCCTGCGGCGCTGCAAAAAGATTATACGGTTCCTTCTTCCCAAAGTGTGCAGCAGTGTGGATCTTTTCATGGGCCAAGGGGAAGCTTGTTTTTATTTCAGTAAGGGCTTTTTTACCCTGCGTGTCTCCCCAGCAGGGACACAAAACCACTTTTAAAAAATTGCAAAAATACAGTATAAATAAAGAGAAAAACCAAGAGTGCCACACAGCCCGACCTGGGCTAGGCCTGGTCTGGCTGGCCTGGCACCCTTTGCCTCTTGCTCTTCGGTTCACACCAAAGACTCCCGCCTCTGGCCACGCTCCGGCTAGATCTCTGCACAAGAGGAGAGAGAGGCACTCAGCCTGGCTGGCTCTTCTTCTGCAGGCAAAGAGATGATTCAAACAAAAATTGGGGGTTTGGGCGGCTTGCATTCTTTTGGTGTGTGTGCCTTTGGGGGTCGGGAGATTTTTGGGGTGCCAGCCTCAGGGGCTAGAAGTTTAGCAGGGACGTGTGATGCTGGTAATCTGTTTCCAGGGTTTTTTGGTTCATGTAGAATTTGAAGGGTAGTGTTTGGTGTAGTGGTTAAGAGCGCGGACTCTAATCTGGGAGAACTTCTCCACATGTAGCTGCTGGTGTGACCTTGGGTCAGTCACAAGTTCTCTCAGAGCTGTTCTTTCAAGGGCAGTCCTCAAGAGAGCTCTCTCAGCCCCACCTACCTCACAGGGTGTTAGTTGTGGGGAAGGGGAAGGAAAAGGAGTTTGTAAGCCACTCTGAGACTCCTTTGGGTAGTGAAGGGCGGGGTATACATCCAATCTCTTCTCTCTACTTCCTCTTCTTGTTCACGAGGAGCCTGGTGTAGCATTTCGGTTTTCAGTCCTTGGGAAACAGCCCTAGAACCTTCAGGTTTCTTTTATCCCAGATCTTTCCCGTTAATGAGACTTAAATCGCCAACCTTAAGGGTCGTCATTTAAATTTCTGGCCAGGATTCAGCCAGCCCTGGGCACGAAGGGGAAGCATTTTCTCTAACCCTGACTCTCTTCACAAACACACCCCTCCCCAAGAACACAGGAGGCGTCACTCTGGAGGGTCCCCTGATCACCACGGATGTCTTGGGGCGGGGACGACAAAAAACTGTGGAAGGAAGTTGGGGGGAAGCCCCAGTGGGCATCAAGAACCCGACACGAGGCCCTTTAGGTTCCGGTCATAAGAACATAAGAGAAGCCCGTGTTGGATCAGGCCAATGGCCCATCCAGTCCAACACTCTATGTCACACAGTGGCCAAAAATACCAGGGGCCATCAGGAGGTCAGGCAGTGGGGCCAGGACACCAGAAGCCCCTCCCACTGTTGCCCCCCCAAGCACCAAGAATACCAAGCATCCCTTGCCCCAGACTGAGGGTTCCTATCTATAACTTGTGGCTAATGGCCACTGATGGACCTCTGCCCCATAGGTTTATCCAATCCCCTCTTGAAACCATCCATGCTTGGGGGAACATGCTTGGAGAGCCAGTTTGGTGTAGTGGTTAAGTGCGCGGACTCTAATCTGGGAGAACCGGGTTTGATTCCCCCACTCCTCCACTTGTACCTGCTGGATGACCTTGGACAAGCCATAGTTCTGGCACAGCTGTTCTTGAAAAAGAGCAGTTTCTCTCAGAGTTCTCTCAGCTCCCCCTACCTCACAGGGTGTCTGTTGTGGGGAGAGGAAGGGAAGGGAGTTTGTAAGCCGCTCTGAGACTCCTTTGGGTAGTGAAGGGCGGGGTATAAATCCAATCTCTTCTTCTTCCTCTTCTTCTTCTTCCCCTTCTTCTTCCTGGCAGCATCTCCTGTGGCAGTGAATTCCATGTGTTAATCACTCTTTGGGGGAAGAAGTACTTTCTTTTATCTGTTCTAACCCGACTGCTCAGGGAGAAAACAGTGGTTAAAATTGGAGACGGTCACTGCTCACTGGGATGTCTGCCAGCATTTGAAGGTTCCAGGTCGGCCTCTGGCTCTTCCAAAAGGGGTAGACGTCCCACTCTGTTTCCATCGTCCACTCTGGCGCTCTTCATGGTCTTTACACCGTTTTCCAGGCACATCCACCCGCCAGCCAGTCTTGCCGTGTGTGTGTCTGTGTCTGTGTGTGTGTCTGTGTCCGGAAAGTGTTGACGGGCCAGATGAAGACCAGGATGCAGTGTGCAGCTCTCTCGGGGCTTGGGTGATGAAAGAGAGGGAAGGAGGTGCGCGGCGTATCCACTTCTCAGAATGTGGGCCACCTCTTGATCTCTCGCAGTGGAGTCCAGCAGAACTGCCTGCCAAACTTTTGGATTAATGTGAAATTAAAAACAAACAGCACATGGTCAGGACATGTAATCTCAGCGACTCTGGCAATAAAACAGATACAAAGGCCCTAAGAAGTTAGAGCAATCCATCCCACTGTGCCGGAGAAGGACAAGAAAGAAAGCAAAGAAACTTAACTGCTGTCTCCTGTAACCCTCCTGGTCTGTGGCACAGGGTCTTTTGGTGACTGACAACCAGTCAGCGTGAGCTAGCTCACAGTTTTTTAGCCTCCGTCTCACACATTTTCGTCTCAGCTCAGGAAGGAGGGCTCCAGAGCAAACTAATTTATGCAGCAGCCAAATCGCTTGCTCACAACTTTAATGCCAGTAGCTCACAAAGTAGAATTTTGGCTCACAAGACTCCACAGCTTAGAGGGAGCGTTGCTGACAACCTAATTGTGCCCCTTCATTTCAACTGCTGCATCTTATCAGTTCAGCTTCTGGGTGACCTTGGGCAAACCACAGTTCTCTCAGAGCTGTTCTCTCAAGAACAATTCTCTCAGAGCTCTCTCAGCCCCACTTACCTCACAAGGTGTCTATTGTGGGGAGAGAAAGGGAAGGAGATTGTAAGCCACTCTGAGCGATGGGCAGGGTAGGAATCTAATCTCTTCTTCTTCTTCTTTACAATTCAGTCTCTTCCCTTTTTTTGTTCTTCCCCAATCCATCCAGGTGGGTCCTGTTTGATTTCCATGCAAACAGGGAAACCCGGGGTGAGAAGCTTGGAACCTGTTCTTAAGAATAGACCCAGCGGGGTCAGCTAACAGAGAACGAGAGAGGGAAATGGGGGGGTATGCATTATCCTCTTCTTAGCCCGATCCATGATTTAGAATTTGGCAGACTTTAGAAATGTCTGTGCTCCTCGTTGTGGCTACAGCAACACTGCCCTTGCGTCGTTCCCCCAAATATTTTGCGAAAAGTAAACGGTTAGAGGATTGTACCTAAATGTGCAGAGAGAGGGTCCGGAGAGTGTGGCCAGCCGGGCTCCTTAGTACTTGCGGAAATCCGCCCTGCCCTTTTCTGGAAGCTGCAGCAGCCGACGTGATTGGCTCAGTGGAGCAGCCTCTGCTTGGCATGCAGGCATTCCCAGGTTCCATCCCCACCATCTCCAGTTAAAAGGAACAGGCAGCAGGCGACGGGAAAGACCTCTCTGCCTGAGACCCTGGAGAGCAGCTTCCAGTCAGAGCAGACAATCTTGACCTTGATTGGCCCATGGTCTGATTCAGTGTAAGGCAGCTGCATCTGCGTGTGATTAGTGACTCACCAAATCTCCGGCCTTCTCCTCCTTGGGCACTGGGCCATTAGGAGTCAAGCTACACTGGGCAACGTGCTTGCCCTCAGCAATGCAACGGCCCCTCCCCACGGTCTTCCCCTCCCAAATCTGCCACCGCCAACTCCCCTTTGGACCTTTGCTTCTGTTTACGCAGCCGTAAACTCCCGCTCTGGACCTTCCTCTCTCTTTGAATTCCTTTCTGGCCATCTCAGATTGTGCCCCAAGCCTGACTCGAGCCTAGACGTGATCCCGGCCCAGGTCTGATCCTGCGGCAGCCTTTCTGCAAGTCCCTGGCACCGAGAAGGGTGGGGAGGGAGAGGGCGTGGGGAGGAAGGATTAAGACAGTCTCACGACGACGGGCTCCAGCGGCGGCCCGGGTATCAGAAGAAGCAGGAAGAAGGCTGGGTGGTTCTTTAGGTGGGCCCCAAGTTAATTAAGTTGCCGTGAGGAGTGCCTCGCCCCGAGAAAGGGCTCCGGTTTCTGGATTAAACCTTTCGGGGAAGAGCACAGCAAGTGCCAACATGGGCAGACGGTGCCAACTCAGTCAGCAGGGGGAGGGACAATCCGTTTCCCTGTAGGGTGATGGGTAGGGGTGCCAGCCTCCAGGTGGGACCTGGGGACCAATGTTCCCTCTAAGCTGAGTGAGTGTGAGCTAGCTCACCGTTTTTTAGCCTCCGGCTCACACATTTTTGTCCTCGCTCAGGAAGGAGGGCTCCAGAGCAAATTAATTGATGCAGCATCCAAATCGCTCACTCACAGCTTTAATGCCAGTAGCTCACAAAGTAGAATTTTTGCTCACAAGACTCCGCAGCTTAGAGGGAGCATTGCTGGGGACCCCCCAGAATTAACAGCTCATCTCCAGACTACAGGGACCAGTTCCCCTGGGGGGAAATGGCTGCTTTGGAGGATGGGCTCTGGGGCATCGTACCCCATGGAGGTCCCTGTCTTCCCCAGGCTCCGCCCCCACATCTCCAGGAGTTCCCGTGTTCAGCGGCAGGCCCGGGTCGTCTCCTGCCCATTTGTCGTAGGAAACAAGGGGCGAGCTGGTTCCTGTTGTGGTTGTGGTTGGTTGGGTCCGAGTGTAGAGGCATTTGTGGGGCCCTCCCCACCTGGCTGGCTCCTGGGCCGGTTTGACTTCCCCGTCCACCCCAGTGAAGACTTCCATTCTGAGCTCCTGCGCCAGCCCCAGTTCTCAGAGTTCTTTGGGGAGGGGGAACGTTTGCTAAATGGGGTTAAGCCCCTCTGCAGCTGTCCCCCCTCCCTCCGACTTTACCTGCCCCGTTCCATCGTTGCAGCTTCCATCCCCGGTTCGTGGAGACTCGCGCCGAGAGGGAAGCTTGGTGTAGGTTAGGAGAGCCAGTCTGGTGTCGTGGTGAGGAGCGCGGACACTAATCTGGGAGGACCAGGTTTGATTCCCCACTCCTCCTCCACATGCAGCCAGCAAGGTGACCTTCGGACAGTCACAAGTTCTCTCAGAGCTGTTCTCTCAAGGGCAGCTCTCAAGAGATCTCTCTCAGCCCCACCAACCTCACAGGGTGTCTGTTGTGGGGAGGGGGAGGGAAAGGAGATTGTAAGCCGCTCTGAGACTCCTTTGGGTAGTGAAAGGCGGGGTATAAATCCAATCTCCTCCTTCTCTTCCTTCTATATAAGAACATAAGAGAAGCCAATGTTGAATCAGGCCAATGGCCCATCTAGTCCAACACTCTGTCACACAGCGGCCAAAATATACCAGGTGCCATCAGGAGGTCCATCAGTGGGGCCAGGACACTAGAAGCTCTCCCACTGCTGCCCCCCCAGCACCAAGAATAGAGTGCATCACCTGCCCCAGACTGAGAGTTCCCATCTATACCTTGTGGCTAATAGCCCCTGATGGACTTCTGCTCCAGATGTTGATCCAATTCCCTCTTGAAGCCGTCCATGCTTGTAGCTGCCACCACCTCCTGTGGCAGTGAGTTCCATGGGTTAATCACTCTTTGGGTGAAGAAGGACTTCCTTTTATTTGTTCTAACCCAACTGCTCAGCAGTTTCATTGAGTGCCCACGAGTTCTTGTATTGTGAGAAAGGGAGAAAGGGAGAAAAGTACTTGGGAGAAAGGGAGAAAAGTACTTCTTTCTCAACCTGCTCAATCCCATTCATAATCTTATAAACCTCGATCCTCCTCCTCTTTCGGCTATGCTCCTGCAGAGTACAGGGGGTTGGACTAGATGACCTGCAAGGTCCCTTCCAACTCTTAACATTCTATGAGTCCTCCTCCTCCTCCTCCTCCTCTTCTTCATCTTCGTCTTCCCAAGCCCTCCTCCATTATGTCTTTCCCCTCCAGCCGGTGGCCTCCGGATGCCTGAGGACGGGCTCCTGTGCCCATCCCGACAATGAGCTGGTCTCTGGCCCATCCCGAGTTGCAGAGAGGAGTCGAGCCCTGGAAGTGGCTTTGGAGCTGCAGGCCGCAGCGGCCTCTCCTTTCGCAAGCAGGCAGCCCCCAGGCTGACCCCGTTGGGATGTGCCACCCACACATGACCCTGGGGGCACTCCACACCAAAGCCACAGGAATCTTTGGCATGGCGCACTTGGTGGTTGTCCAACATGTTCACAATCTCTCTGAAGAGCAGCAATGGATTCTGGGATGGACTCCACTCTTTGCCTCCAAGTATTCCTCCAGAGCCAACACGCCCTTTCCTTCATCAAAGGATGCCCACCCAGTCTGTCTGGCATGGCCACCTCCTTCCTTGCTCCAGCGGCTCTGGAACGGTTCCAAGGACCTCCTGAGTCCCAGCAGATGGGTCAGCGAAACCCACTAATGGCCAGTGTCCATAGCCAATGGCCGTGACCCCGGTTAAGGTCAAGGGACGGTTAGAGTGACTGGGAGAGAAGTCCCTTGGGCTTTGGGGGTCTCTGGGGAGGATTTTCTTTATTAAGTAGTAGTAGCAGTAATTTATTGTGTTGACCATAGGTCATAACAATACAGAAGACAGTACATAAAATCCCACATAATAAAACTTGAAAGTAAACACAAATTAAATTGAATATGTTGTCGAAGGCTTTCACGGCTGGAGTTCATTAGCTGTTGTAGATTTTCCGGGTTGTGTGGCCGTGGTCTTGGCATTGTAGGACCTGACGTTTCGCTAGTAGCTGTGACTGGCATCCTCAGAGGTATAACACAGAAAGATGGAGTACTCTCTGTGTCAAGGTGAGGAGAAAAATGGTAGGCAGGCTCTACATCTGACAAGAGCACATGCAAAAGAACCTCCTCAGGAAACAGGAAACCTCCTCAGGAAACAATCCATAGACAAAAGAACCTCCTCAGGAAAGCTCCTCCATTAGCATGTTCACAGCCTGGGGAACTCCTACAAGATAATGACTCAGCCCTACCCCACCTTCCTGAGTAGATATAAATTACCTGCCTACCATTTTTCTTCTCACTTTGACACAGAGAGTACTCCATCTTTCTGTGTTATACCTCTGAGGATGCCAGTCACAGCTACTGGCGAAACGTCAGGTCCTACAATGCTAAGACCACGACCACACAAGCAACTAACAAATTAAATTAATAACCAACCGGGTCATGTAAATACAGAGCCAAATTAGTTCGTGGCCAATTCCATCCACTTCGCTCTGATCGATCTAGCCACCAATGCAGACAAAGCAACTCTGTTAGAAACATAACGGCTCTTTATCTGCAAGCAAAACTATAACTTTTCCCGTATCTGAAACTCCTTCCTGCAGAGATAAGTAAGATATTAGTGATAAATTTATTTCGGGGTGGAACAAAAGGAGAGGGCATCTCAAAATGTAATGGGTCAGGTCATTCACTTCTCCCGCGTCACACATACAAAGTCATTAAGGGGGCAAGGGACCCTTAGGAGATGGCCAGCGTGAACCACAGAGGGCAGAGCTTGGACTCTTAAGCTGGTAAAGACCAACCTTGGTTGGGAAATCAAAGTGGGGGGGGGAGGCGGGCAGGCAGCTGGCCAAGGAGGGTCTGCAGCCACTCAGAGAGGTCTTGCTGGTCAATAATGAAGAGATCACGCCTGACAAACAGGAAGCTGCCTGATGTTGAACCAAATCATCAGTCCCTCAGGGTCAGTCCTGCCTGCTCAGACTGGCAGCCGCTCTGCAGGGTCTCAGGCGGAGGTCTTTCCCATCACCTCCTTCCAGATCGCTTTAACTGGAGATACCGGGGATTGAACCTGGGACCTTCCGCATGCCAAGCCAGAGGCTCGTCCACTGGGCCATGCAACCCCTTACCATCAGGGTCAGTATTGTCTGCTCAGACTGGCAGCTGCTCTCCAAGGTCTCAGGCGGAGGTCTCTCACATCCCTTGCTGTCCGATAATTTAGCTGGAGATGCCGGGGATTGAACCTGGGACCTTCTGTGTGCCAAGTAGATGTCCCACCACTGAGCCACGGCCCCTCCCCAAACTCTGACAAGCGGTGTAATAGCCGTGGCGGAACCGGGACTTCTGCTTTCTTCTCTCTGCGGCTTTCTGTGTCCTCTCCGGGGGTGAGGAGAGCAGGCGGGCGGCTGTTTCATGTTGCCAAAAGCCCCCACTGCACAGCCTGCATTCAAAGACGATGCTTTGGTGTGGCTCCCCAGCACCAGGGTCCAAGAGGGAGGGAGGAGGGCCACCGTTGCATCTCTGCCTGCAGTCAGCTTTTCATAGTGCTAGAGTCATGATTTGAGGGGAGGAATGGTGGGCTTTTAGGAAGAAGATGAAGATAATGATGATATTGCATTTCTACCCCGCCCTTCACTACCCAAAGTGGTCTCAGAGTGGCTTACAATCTCCTTTCCCTTCCCCCTCCTCACAACAGGCACCCTGTGAGGGAGGTGGGGCTGAGGGAGCTCTGACAGAAACTGCTCTTGAGAGAACAGCTCTGAGAGAACTTGTGACTGACCCAAGGTCACACCAGCAACTGCATGTAGAGGAGTGGGGAATCGAAGGGGGTTAGGGGTTAGGTGTCAGCACTGCCTTTTTGGGCACCCCTGTGAACGGGACTGGCCGTGCCCTTTCCTTCACGCTCGTCTGGAATCTGCGTTGGTGCAAAGTGTTTTGGCTTCGGGCCACAGAAGCGGTGATTACGGTTGCTGGAAGGCGGCGAGTCTCTTGATTACAGCCTGCCCTAAAGGTACAGCCGGTGTTTATTCTAGTGAACACCCGTTAGCTAAACACAGAGGGAGAGGAGCAGAGCGTGAGGCCGGTGGGCATACCCTGGACTTCCGTTTCCAGATGGGTCACTGTGTTAGTCTGTCCGCAGCAGGAGAAAAGAGCCAGAATCCAGGGGCACCTTCAAGACTCACAAAATTGGTGGCAGGAGAGGCGCTTTCGGGAGTCTCCGCTCACTTCTCTCACTCATTTCAGTGTGCCTGAGGAGGTGTGCCTGCACACAGAAGCTCACACCTTGGATAAAACTTTGTTGGTCTTAAAGGTGCCCCTGGACTCGTTCTTCAGGCCAACACGGCTCCCCACCTGAATCTGTCTTCACAGAGGGAGAGGAGAGGCACCTTTAAGACCAACAGAGTTTTATCCAAGACATAAGCTTCCCTGTGTCTGCACACTTCTTCAGATACAATGAAGTGGAAACGACCAGCCCATACATATAGGTAGAAAGTGAGCAGGAGATTATCATACAGCATAATGGAGATGTTTAACAGATTCAAGGACCAAACAGGAATGACAAGTTTGGTTTATATGATTACAATTTGTTTGGGTTTAATTCCGGGGGGGGAACATAATGAAGGAAATAAATGTGTCAAAAAAACAGAGGGAGGGGGGAAGGTGGGAAAAGGTGCCAGAAATGGGGGAGAAATTGAAGAAGAAGAGATTGGATTTATACCCCAGCCTTTGCTGCCTGAAGGAGTCTCCTTCCCTTCCCCTCCCCACAACAGACACCCTGTGAGGTCGGTGGGACTGAGAGAGCTCTTTTGAGGACTGCTCCGGAGAGAACAGCTCTGAGACAACTTGTGACTGGCCCAAGGCCACCCAACTGGCAGCATGTGAAGGAGTGGGGAATCAAACCCAGTTCTCCCAGATTAGAGTCCTCTGCTCTTAACCACTGTACCAAACTGGAGGAAGAATGGCCAATGGATGGAGTGGACTTTTCCTCAGATCTGAGAGGACAATTAAAAAACAAAGTGTCCTCCCCCAATCCCAAACTTCACCACTCTCTTCATGGGCCAGTGGCCAAGGCGGGAAGTAACCAAGTGCCTTCTGCTTCCAGAGTTTTGTCCTCTTGATAGTTTTGGAAGGGAGTTTGCCCGGATAAAGTGTGTTCTATAATCCGACTCTCCGTCCTAGAGAGCTCTTAACGTCCCGGGACCTGGAGTGCAGTTCCAGCAGTCACAAAAGCCTAGTAAGGCAGACCTTTAATATTACCCCCATTTTGCAGATTGGGATAACTGAGGCTGAAGGCCGTAGCTGCCGGTTAATCCCATCCTGCGCAAAAATCCTCTGTGTGACTGAAGCATCCATGCAATTATGAGGCTGACCCCCTTGAAGGGGGGGTTTCCTCTTACTTGGCATCTCAGATAGTTCTGAATGTACAGCTGTAAGCTCTGTGGCTTCCTTTTCCTCCTTCAAATGGTTTTCTGCAGATGGCTGTTTGCCGTGAACCCGAGTGCCTTTCTGAGGGAGGCAGACCCTGCAGTCCTTTGTGTGGCTACTCCGGTCTAAACTCATGGAGTTAATTAGGTTGCAAATGGAATAACACTGCACGGGATTGCACTGTTAAATGGCCTCAGGGATTTACTCCCATTTTATTATCTAACAGATTTGCAGTGCTCCTGACGGTGTCTGAGAACAAATGAAACACTGATTGATGGTTTAAAAAAATGCTTATTTCACATTTTTTTGAGTGTTCCATGTTGTTTACAAGATTTTCATTGCGGTAATTTGAATTCCATCGTGAGCCGGCTGGGAAAGGCCCTGTAGATGGGGGCAAGGGATGTATTGTTTACACAAGGAAGAGATTGAGCTAATATTTCCCAAATTTTATGTGTTTCGGGGAGGAAGCCATACTGCTTGCTGGCCGTGGCCTATAATAGCCAAGGGAAATGCAGCTTTTTCAGGGGTTAGATAGGAGATTGCAAAGTCCTTGGGAACGGAAGTGGATTGGGCCCGCCCCAGTGGTGCTGTGTTCCTGGGAGCTGAACCTTGATTTCTCCCCTGATTGTGTGTCCACGGAGGCCTCTTTGGCTTGGCGGCATTCTCTGGGAATTGTGCTGTGGATCACGGGTCGGGAGCCCTACAGCTCATGGTGCCAACAGGTCCGCCCTTCCTTGGTTCCTTCTGCTCTCGATGTCAGCATGGGACTCTTGGCTTGAGTTCATTTGCAGAGGAGATGCTGGCCCTCGGGACGTGGCACAAAGCACAAAAAACCTCTGGCTGAAATCACTAAAGGTGCACAAGATGTATAAAAATAATACCAAGTTCAGTAGCACAGTAACCGTATAACTAAATAAAGCCAAGGTGTTCTTTCAAGAAACAACAGTAGTGCACAGAAATAAAGTCCCAGAAGTATTCAATACAGGAGTGAGTCCTGTTGTATTGTAATTCCATAGTCCAACCTGACATACATTCATCATAGAGTGAACTCATATAGTTCCTGGGAAATCCATATAATCTCTAAATGACACGTAGTCCGGATGCAAGCTGCTGCGTTTCGGATGATTCTTTTTCAAAACCAATAGGCTACAGTGGGACTAAATACAAATTCAAGGCATACACAAATGAGGATAAACAATCAGACAGTATGTATAAATTGCATAGATACATAATACAAAAACACAGAAAAACTCACCCCAAATCTTCAGTAGTAGCGCATGCAGAAGCCAGTTTATTCAGTCACAAAGGATCATGGTTTCTTATCCCATCATGTGTTACACCATAATTCATATCTAAGTGTCAGGCTGCAGTAGGGTTGCCAAGTTACTTATTGTTAATAGCGGGGGAGAGTTGATCCCTGTCTGGGACACGTGCGCCGCAATGACGTCACCTGGAAGTGACGTCATCATGTTGGGTGCGGCACTGGCTGACGCTCTAGCAACCAGCCTGGAAACTCTATGGTACCATAGAGTTTTCAGGCTAATTGCTAGAGCGTCAGCTGGTGACGTGCCTGGCGCAATGACGTCACCTTCAGGTGACGTCATCGCGCCGGGCAGGTCGGCTCGAACCAGGCACTTTGGGGGCGGGGTTCCCCCCATTGGCCTTTTCGGACCAGCGGATTGGGGACCCTTTAGCGGGGGAACCTCAGCCCTCCAGGGGGACCTGTAGGCTGCAGCAACACAGGTCAGGTAATTAGAGATCTTACTGCTCTAATTGAATTTTTTTAAGAAAAGGAGAGAAATCAGGCCTGGAGATCTCCTGGGATTACAACTGGTCTCCAGGCAACAGAGGTCAGTCCCCCTGGAGGAAATGGCCGCTTTGGAAGGCAGACTCTACGGCATCATACCTCACTGAAGTCCCTCCCTCCCCAAACCCCGCCCTCCCCAGGCTCCGACCCCCAAATCCCCAGGTATTCCCCAACCTGGAGCTGGCAGTCCTATCAAGACTGTTTTGTGCTGTACCAGATAGCAAGTCCAAACAACCCGGGAATGTTTGGTGGAGGCAGCTTCTGTCCCTACGGAGCCAGTTTGGTGTAGTGCTTAAGTGCGCGGACTCTAATCTGGGAGAACCAGGATTTGATTCCCCAATCCTCCACCTGCAGCTGCTGGATGACCATTGGGCAAGCCATAGTTCTGTCAGAGCTGTTTTTGAAAATGAGCAGTTTCTGTCAGAGCTCTCTCAGCCCCACCTAACTAAGCTTAGAGGGAACACTGCCAAGGAGGTAATCTTTCTTTCTTTCTTTCTTTCTTTCTTTCTTTCTTTCTTTCTTTCTTTCTTTCTTTCTTTCTTTCTTTCTTTCTTTCTTTCTTTCTTTCTTTCTTTCTTTCTTTCTTTCTTTCTCTCTCTCTCCCTCTCTCTCTCTCTCTCTCTCTGTCTCTCTCTCTCTCTTTCCATCAGCTTTCTTAAAAATGTAGCTATTTTATTATATCATATGATATTACACTTTTCCAATAGAACCGAGTATAATCATCCAAGTATACAGAACTGAAATACTGAACAGTATGATAAGGGGCCCAATCATCAGTAAAACTGAGTATGAACAACTGATCACAGTAAGCTAGAAATACAGATACAGGGCTGAGAAGTTTGTTGAGCAACACAGATTTACGCCAGCAGTGGAAGGATGTGTTAGACTAAGGAACAGACACAATCCATTCAGTGTGAGCAGAGAAGAGAGCGTTGGCTTTGACTTAAAACAGGGCCATCATTTGAGAGATCAAACCAACTCTTGAGCATTTGAGACTGCTGTTTCTCAAGGAGTCTGGAGTCGCCTGAGATACCGCTGAAGTTATCCAAATTGTAGGTAATCTTATACAGGATAAACAAGTCCCATAACTTCAAGTGCCATTCTGGCAGCGACGAGATTGATGTAGACTCCCAATGAGATGCAATAAGACATTTAGCCGCGATTGACATTATCATATAATTAGTTCTCGTTTTGCTTTGGAGATTTTGCCATTTTCCCACAGACTGAGAAGAATCAGTTCCGGGGTTATGGGAATCAAATGACCAGTGATTATATGGATTTGGTTTTGAGTTTGAGTCCAAAATTTACCTATCATTTTACAAAACCACCAGCTGTGGTCAAAGGAGGGGTCTTTTTGCCTCCTCCGGAGAGCCCCCTCTGGAAGGGATCTTCTCCAGCTACGGCCTCGTTCCCCAGGAGAACTGGTGGCCATTTTCTAGGGGTTTTTACTACCCTCTTTCCAGAACTACCCTCTTTCCAGAGAGCCAGTTTGGTGTTGTGGTTAAGAGCGGCAGACTCTAATCTGGAGAACTGGGTTTGATTCACCACTCCTCCACCTGCAGCTGCTGGATGACCTTGGGCAAGCCACAGTTCTAGCCAGGGCTCTTTTTGTAGCAGGAACTCCTTTGCATATTAGGCGACACACCCCTAATGTAGCCAATCCTCCAAGAGCTTACAGCAGCCCCCTGTAAGAAGAGCTCTGTAAATAGCTTAAATAAATATGTTGTCTAAGGCTTTCACGGCCGGAGTTCATTAGTTGCTGTAGATTTTCCAGGTTGTGTGGCCGTGGTGGCATTGTAGGACCGGACGTTTCGCCAGTAGCTGTGACTGGCATCCTCACAGGTATAACACAGGAAAGAAGAGAGTTTAAAAATAAATAGGGCCTGGTTTCTTGTCCTGAAAAACACAAAATGCCCTACAGCTGACAACAGCACTACAGATAAGATTAGAGTTTCAACAGCCGTTCCACACACAAAAGAACCTCCTCAAGAAACAGGAAACAATCCATAGACAAAAGAACCTCCTCAGGAAAGCTTCTCCATTAGCATGTTCACAGTACAAGATAATGACTCAGCCCTACCCCACCTTCCAGGGTAGATATAAATTACTTTCCCAGGGGGCGCCCAAAGATTGGGGTACCAACTTCCCAAGGTGGGGGGATCAGCCAGAGGGGTCCCACTGTCCCTCTGGGAAGGCAGTGTGAATCCAGTGAGTGGTGGCAGCGTGTAACGAAGGGAAGTAGCCCCACCAGGCAGGGTGGGAAGGCCAAATCAGGGGCTTGCAAGCTACAGAACGACAGCTCAGTCTCCCAGGGCTGAGGGCAGGTCCCCGTTTCGCCACACAGCTGTCCTTGAAAAAGGGCAGTTTCTGTCAGAGCTCTCTCAGCCCCACCGACCTCACAGGGTGTCTGTTGTGGGGAGGGGAGGGGAAAGGAGTTTGTCAGCCGCTCTGAGACTCCCTTGGGTAGTGAAGGGCGGGGTATAAATCCAATCTCCCCCTCCTCTTTCCAGGTGCGCTCCCTGCTCATCTTTATCTACAGCCACACACCTTGCATGGTGAGGAGGCCCTCGCCAAATGCCTCAAGGGATGCGTGAACCGCATTCTTCTGACGTGCCGGGACAAGGCCTTCCCACGGATGAGCCCCTCGTCTTGCTCTCTGCATGTTGCCCACTGGCGTTTCCTTTGCCTAGGCTGTCTGGTCCTTCGTGAACCAAGACTCATCTCCCTCTGGCCACGGACGATCTGGACCTTGATGGACCCCGGTCTGGTTCAGTCGAAGGCGTGTTCTGTCACAAGGGAGAGGGCACCAGTGCCGTTTGTGCTTGCTTGTGGCTGAAAGTGGTGATCGACATATATTCGGTCCCAGAACACTGATGTGGTTTTTTTTCTGTTTTAATTTTCCAGCCGAATTACCAGCGCCCCTCAATGAAGAGTCTAGGCATGGCTGTGTTTAAGCAGCAGAAGGTCGAAGACATCTATGAAATCGGAGAAGAGCTCGGAAGGTGAGCGTTGCCCCTCAGAGGTGGGAAGGATTGCTTCTTATATACGTGACCGTTCACCAGCAGCCATTGGGTGGCTTGCTGTGATGTCACGACCACAAGCATTCTAACCGTGCATTTCTAACATGTGGACAAGTCTGTGCTGTTTTTGGGCAAAGCTGTCACATTTTGGGGCCTGTTTCTATCTCCTGCTTCCGTTCTTTGTTGTGCCACGTTTTTAAAAACACACCAATCAGGGTGAATACGCTCCCTCTGACTCTACCCCCTATTTATATGCCATGGTTAGACACATCTTGCTGGTTTTGGTCTTTGAAGGTGGCACAAACGGTCATAAGTATACAGAGCGTCAAAGTTAACTCATCCTGTGCGTTTGCCAAGCTTTCTCTGTGGATTTATCTACAGGCTCTGCGAGCCGCCCTGCACAGGCAGGGCCATAGCTACAGTGGGACATTTCGGGGCCATGCCCTCTCATTAAACAGCCACGCCCCACAAGTTGAT
Organism: Gekko gecko; assembly: GCA_029375565.1. NCBI lineage: Eukaryota > Metazoa > Chordata > Lepidosauria > Squamata > Gekkonidae > Gekko > Gekko gecko. Next base: position 19,212,405 of record JAPDNY010000017.1, read on the forward strand.
GTTTTAATTATTTATGTTAATTTTGGTATTGATATTAGAAAGTTCAGCAAACTTGTGCTGCCGTCGCCACCTTCTCCCTCCCTGCCATCGCAGAAACAGCAAACAAACACGCCCGCACCTCTTCTGGGCCTCTCGACGCCTCCTTTGGCCCGATGCACCCTGGGAGGTGTAGTCCTGACCCTGCTGGCCCCACTGGAGAGCGATGTGCCGGCTGACTACCAGCCCCGGAGGCAGCAGCACAGGCCTCTACACCACTTGACTTCTTAGTGCTCTGTGGTTTGCTACAGAATCTGTGAACTGACCCCACTACACGATGCAGTGACTGCGGGGAAATGGACACCCGTGCTCTCGTTCGCACATGCAGATTCTGGCTGGAATTGGCAGGCCTGGTCTGGCCCCAGTCCGGCTTCCGCCAAGGCCTCTCTTTATCTGTAGTGTCGGATTGCTGCAGAGTACGCCCAGGCAAGCAGTGGTTGGCTTTATCCCAACTTAAAATCTGTCGAAAAGGGTTAGGGTTAGGGTCCTTGAGAAGACGCATCTGAGCATGAAACAAGCAGGTCTGAGCGCAAGCGGATGACAGGCACTTTCTTCATCGTATCATTCCGCAGGTGTAACAGTAGCTCGGGAACAGTATGCAGCCCCTCTGGGCAGATCAGCCTTTTATCTCTTTTGCTGCTACTGGTGAAGATCCACTGCGGGCCAGCCCTGGGTCTGGTGCCACCGAGAAGGGCCACGGCCTCCCACGAAAGCTTGCCCGTTGGCTCTTTAAAAAAAAAAAAATCTTTTCCAGACTTTATTGAAGTAAACGATCAAATAAATGTACAGAAAAAAGTCAGAGAAACTTCAAGTAAGTACAGGCATTACAAAGACAATTAACAAATGCTTGGCGTACCGTGCAAACACTCAGATAAATGCAAAGGAACAATGGGTCACGCTATACTGAAGAGCAGTAAAAAAATCAATGTACAGTATTTATGGCATCTAAAATAGGTTTAAACTCATTACGAGACGCTAAGTGTTCTAGAACTGGAAACCATGTTTTCACGAATTTCACAAAGCGAGGCGGGGCCAACCTCAAGTCCTTCTTCACCCAAAGAGTGATTAACACATGGAATTCACGGCCACAGGAGGTGGTGGCGGCTACAAGCAGGGATGGCTTCAAGAGGGAATTGGATAAGCATACGGAGCAGAGGTCCATCAGGGGCAATTAGTCACAAGGTATAGACAGGGACTCAGGGGCAAGTGATGCTCTGTCTTCTTGGTGCTCGGGGGAGAGCAAGAGTGGGAGGGCTTCTGGTGTCCTGGCCCCACTGCTGGACCTCCTGACGGCTCCTGATATTTTTGGCCACTGTGTGTGACCCAGAGTGTTGGACCGGATGGGCCACTGGCCTGATCCAACATTGGCTTCTCTCTTATGTTCTTATGTTCTTAATTTTCGAAGTGTAACTTTCTCTTTCATTCTGTGACAAGGAGTCTGACAATTTATCCATTATGCAGCATCCTTGTATTTTCAAAAGCCAGTCAGAGATATTCGGTCGTTTATCACTTTTCCAAAATCTAGCAAGTACAGCTCTAGCTGCGGCACAAAGGATTTCCATTAAATTATGATTGAACGGGTGGTGCTTAGCGGTGGGCCAGTGACTTAGATACCAAGGCATCCAATGAGATTTCCAAGTGGGTTATTTCATATATGTGCTCTCGATGGCCTTTGGCCTCTCTCGCAGGGCAGGAACTTCTTCCGAGAGGGACTCAGCCCTGGAGATCCCCGGCTGAGTGTTCCTGTTTCCTCGCTTCCGCGCACAAAGAGAAGCATCGCTTCTTCCTCCTGCATCGCAAAGAGGAATATAAACAGGCCTCTTCTCTGGTCATACTCTGGGACCCACAAAAGGCAGCCACAGGCATTTCTGCCTGAGCTAAGACAAAAATGTGTGAGCCAGAAGCTAAAAAACTGTGAGCTAGCTCACACTCACTCAGCTTAGAGGGAACACTGGTCCCCAACCTTTCTGAGCCTGAGGGCAGCTTTGGCATCCTGCCATGGGGCGATGGGCACAGTCCCAAAATGGCTGCTGCAGGAGGCGGGGCCAACCACAAAATGTCAGGGAGTGAGGTCATCTGGAACCCTCCCGGTTAACTCTTTGATGTTCAGTGCAGGATGCCTTCTGATCTGCACAGCCGGTTAGAAAACCCTGCCGGGTAGAAGCCGCAGCTAGCCACGGCCACTTTCCGAAAGCACTTGACAGGCACCAGGGGAGGTGTTGGTGGGCGCCACGTTGGGGACCCTTGACTTGGACGTTAAGTGCAGAGTCCCTGGTGGGGGGAGGAGGAGAGGATGCTTCTGCTTCAGTTCTGCAAAAGCAGGCTGAGAGTTCTCTTTTTGCCGTGACGCCCTTTGCAACCTGATGTCTTGAGCGGGTGGCTGCAGAGCAGGCGGAACTCCCGACCACAAGACGGCCACAGACGTGTTGTGTGCAACCGGCAGCTGTTTTGCTGCTGAGCCTCCAGGGTCCTTTGGAGGCGGGCTTGCTTCTCCTCTTCCTCTTCGTGGCGCTGGCCATCGTGAGAGCCCGTGCGGCAGGTGGGGAAGGGGAAGGAAGTCTCTGGTTGGACTCTTGTCTCAGGCAGCGACCTCAGGCAGGTTTCTCACTGGCGGTCTCAACTCTCTCCCACCCCCAGTCTCAGGGCAGAATGTAATCGGAGGATCAGGGGATTTCTCCTCCATTCTCATCAAGCGGATTAAAATTTGCAATGTACCTTTGCATTCCGAGTCCCTCCTCTGGGAACTTCCCCTCCCGCTTTCTGACTGGGATATAAAGACTCCGAGGTCTCCATTCTGACTTGTGTCTGATGAAGGGACCTTGGACTCTCGAAAGCTTAAAGGTAAAGGTTCCCTTTGCTTGAAAGCCAGTCGAATCCGTCTCTAGGGGTGCGGTGCTCATCTCCGTTCCCAAGCTGAAGGGCCAGCACTGTCCGAAGACGTTTTCCATGGCCATGTGTTTGGCATGACTAAACGTCGCGGCGCACAGAACGCTGTTACCTTCTCACCGAAGCAGTACCTGTTTATCTACTTGCAAGTTCTTGCTTTCGAGCTGCTAGGTTGGCAGGAGCTGGGGCCAGAGATGGGAGCTCATTCCATCACGCAGCACTCGGGTCTCGATCCGCTGAGCTTTCCAATCTTCTCGTCTGCAACTCAGCATCTTAGCCTCTGAGCCACCGCAGCCCTCTTGAAAGCTTACATCCCCCCCCCCATTTTATTGGCCACTAAGAGGCTACTAGACTCCGCTCTAACGGCTCTTTGCTTCCTCTTGATGTCCTGGTGCCTGTTGTACATCACCCAAGCCTCTTTGGGGACACCCGTCCAACTTCTTCGAAGAGTCAGTGAGACTTTGACCTCTGCCGCGTAATACGAGAGCTGACAGATAAATATTTACCTGCCCAGAGTGAAAGTGCAGATACGTGGGATATTCTGCAGAGGGCAAAGGGAGATGATGTCATGCCATTCTCCTTTCCCCCACTTGGGAGAGGGGCGTGGTGGCAGGTGGAGGAACCCATGGCGGGAAGGGCACAATTCTGCCTCTGGTGTTCTGGGTTAGAGCAACAGCGTATGGAGCTGCCTGATACCAAGGCAGTCCCTGTGCCCATCCAATTTGGGGTGATTCTGCATTGGCTTTTCCCTTTGTTGTTTTACCAAACCCTGGTCGAAACAGAAATTCCCCTCTGCATTGCATGCCGCTTTCACTTTCTTTGATCATCGGATTTTATGGTAGCCTCTACACTGCATGCTGCTTTTGCTTTCTTTGATCATCAGGTTTTATGGTACCCTCTGCATTGCATGCCGCTTTCCCTTTCTTTGACCATCGGATTTTATGGTAGCCTCTACACTGCATGCTGCTTTCGCTTTCTTTGATCATTGGGTTTTATGGTACCCTCTGCATTGCATGCCGCTTTCCCTTTCTTTGACCATCGGGTTTTATGGTACCCTCTGCATTGCATGCCGCTTTCGCTTTCTTTGATCATCAGGTTTACACTACCTTCTGCACAGATTTATGGCCGTTCAGGGGTGACTTTGCAGTCAGTACGGCGTTGCCCCTGGGGTATCTGAATGTGGTTTTGAGCTGCACCTTTTCCTCAGTGTTGAGAAAATGTGGAGTGAATGCCAGATTCAGAATCACCCTTGGTGGAGGAGAGGAGGAGATTGGATTTCTACCCCCACCCTTCACTCAGAGTCTCAGAGTGGCTCACAATCACCTTCCTCTCCCCCTCCCCACAACAGGCACCCTGTGAGGTAGGCAGGGGTGAGAGAGCTCTTTCCAGAACTGCCCTTGAGAGAACAGCTCTGAGTGAACTATGGCTTGCCCAAGGTCACCCAGCACCTGCGAGTGGAGGAGTGGGGAATCAAACCCGGTTCTCCCAGATTAGAGTCCGCGCACTTAACCACTACACCAAACTGGCCGCTCTCCAGGGTCTCCGACAGAGAAACGATTTCCCCAGGCATTCCCTTTTAAACAGAGAAGCGGGGGATTGAACCTGGGACCTTGTGCATGCCAAGCCGGGGCGGTGCTCCCTGAAATGACACTTGCTCCGTTCTGATAATCGTTTGAACTGTTTCGTTATCGCAGCTGTTTTATCTGGGTGCTTTGGGCGATGCTTTGCCAGAATCACTTGCACGGAATGGGGGAGCGTGCCTGTCCCGAAGGGCTTGCAACTGAAGTGCCTGGTCACGGAGGGGCCGTCTGGGGGAGGGGGAGGAGGGGGGACGGGGGGGGGAGCCGGGGCAGCTGCCCATCTGTCTGCAGGGACTCTTCAGTTGTGGACTGTCAAGTTAGGGCCCAAGCGTCACGGGGAAAGGCGAGGTGGTTGCTCCTTCCAGAATGTGAGTCCCTTTTCTGGTAACACTGATCTGCTAGTGATCAGCTTGTGAGAGCCAGTTTGGTGTAGTCCTTAGCAATGTTCCCTCTAAGCTGTGGAGTTTTGTGAGCAAAAATTCTACTTTGTGAGCTACTGGCATTCAAATTGTGAGCGAGTGATTTGGCTGCTGCATAAGTTAGTTTGCTCTGGAGCCATCCTTCCTGAGCTAAGATGAAAATGGGTGAGCCAGAGGCTAAAAATCTGTGAGCTACCCCACACTAACTCAGCTTAGAGGGAACACTGGTGCTTAGTAGCACGGACTCTAATGTGGGAGAACCGGGTTTGATTCCCCACTCTGTCACATGCAGCTGCTGGCGTGACCTTGGGTCAGTCGCAAGTTCTGTCAGAGCTGTTCTCTCAAGAGCCGTCCTCGAAGTAGCTCTCTCAGCCCTGCCTACCTCACAGGGTGTCTGTTGTGGGGAGGGGGAAGGGAAAGGAGTTTGTAAGCCACTCTGAGACTCCTTTGGGTAGTGAAGGGCGGGGTAGAAATCCAATCCCCCCCTCCTCCTCCTCCTCCTCCTCCTCCTTCTTCTTCTCCTTCTTCTTCTTCTTCTTCTTCTTCTCCTTCTTCTTCTTCTTCTTCTTCTCCTCCTCCTTCTTCTTCTTCTTCTTCTTCTTTCTTCTTCTTCTTCTTCTTCTTCTTCTTCTTCTTCTTCTCCTTCTTCTTCTTCTCCTTCTTCTGCTTCTGCTTCTGCTTCTGCTTAAGGGCACAGTTAAGGGGGCGGCTTGTGTTATTTGCTCGTGCTGGCATTAGCTCCGTTCTGCATTTTTGCACGTGCCGATTTTTAATTTAAGAATTGAGCTGTCTTGTTGCCTTGTCGTGAGCTGCAGCCGGCGTCCGAGGGAGGGAGGGGCATTTTCCCTGCCTTGCAGGTGCTGGGTGGGGTATCCTTTGTTAGAGCAGCCTTTTGCTCAAAGGCCGGGCAGCGTGTCCTGTGCCCTGGCTGTGGGGAGTGCTCTCGCGCTGCCTTTTGAAGACTGGCTTCGAAAGGGTGGCGTCAGCGGCCGGGCAGTGCAGCATCGTCTCAACAAAGGACACCGATTGTTGCGTCTCCCTCCGTGCAAAGACGAGGCTGAGTGGAGCCTGTTGCATCCAGCCACACGAGGAGGGCAAGGAGAGGGAAACGTCCAGAGATTCACACCAGAAAACTGCTTCTGAAACTCCGTGTGCCACCGGAGCGGTGAATCATAACTGACATTCAGAGTCTTTTTTTTTTTTTAAATCAACATTAGAAAACAGCCTGAAATGGAAAGCCTGATTTCTAAGCTGTGTCTGAAGAACTGCGTATGGGGGGCTTGGTATTATTTATGTTTATTATTTATTTATAGAATCATAGAGTGGGAAGGGGGACCTCCAGGGTCATCTAGTCCAACCCCCTGCACAATGCAGGAAACAGCTCTGAGAGAACTTGTGACTGACCCACGGTCACACCAGCAGCTGCATGTGGAGGAGTGGGGAATCAAACCTGGTTCTCCCAGATTAGAGTCCGCCTGCACTTAACCACGACACCAAACTGGCTCTCAGGAGGGCAGGGAGCTGTTCCTGTTGGCAGCAGAGGAGAGGACTTGCAATAAGGGGTTTAAATTAAGGGCAGGAAGGTACCGGCTGGATTTCAGGAAGAACTTTTTGACAGTCAGAGTCATGCAGCAGTGGAATCAACTGCCTGGGGAGGTGGGTGAGCTCCCCCTCCCCTGGCAGTCTTCAAGCAGCAGCTGGACAAACCCTTGTCAGGGACGCTCTAGGCTGATCCTGCATTGAGCAGGGGGGGCTGGACTAGATGGCCTCTAAGACTCCTTCCAGCTCTGTGTGATTCTGTGATTCGATGATTCTGTCAGGCAGTGGGCAGTCCATTAATGTATCCTGCGCCCGGAGGGCCCAGGGAATGACCACTGCCACGTCTGGGCATCTTCCTTCTGCCAGCGGGCTTTCCGTGTCCTCCCCCCCCCAAGCAGCAGGGCCTTGTGCTTGAATGGGGCCTTGCTCCAAGGGAGGCCACCGTGCAGAGCCCCGATTCCATCTCGAGTGGCCTCTTCTCCCCACAGGGCTGGGTCGGCGATACGGGGCTACAGACCTCACTCGCTATAAGCCCACTTGGCATACCTTGTCATAAACCTGTTACATTTTTTAAAAGAATTTCCTGTTTCGTACCAGGAGCTCCAGGAAGTATACCGAGCACCTATCCCCACCCTTATTTTATCCTCACAACAACCCTGTAGAGTAGGTCAGCCTAACGGAAGAGTGGCTGGTCCACGGTTGCTCAGAGAATCGCGTGTCTGTGCAAGGATATGAACCTGGGTTTCCCCAGCTCTTCCTCTGTCGTTTTAATCACGTAGATATTTCCTTGTGGCTGTTTTAGGTTTTTTCCCCTTCTGGTCCACCCCCCCTTTGCGCTCTGGCAACGCCGCGAGCCTCGACTTGAGCTGATCTTGAACATTCCGTAGCACCCTTTCCCACAGCCGTGCCTCCGGTTTCCCCCAGAGCAAAATGTTTCCTGCAGGGCTGGGTATTATTGAAGCCAGCCGGCTGCCGTTCTGGGCGATAACAGCTTTGCTTTGCTTTCTATCTTTAGCCAAGCGGCGCATCCGAAGCGGAACTGGAGCCCCCCTGCCCCCCCCATAGGAAACTCATCCTCACCTTGCTAAACATAACCCACGGCAGGCACACAAACAGGGTGGGGGGGAGAGCGGGGAGAGGAGTTGCCCCTAAAAGGCAGCTGCTTGCTGCTGCCTCCATTCATTGGCCTTCCCCCCCCAGGCTCATCCTCTGGGTCCAAGTGCCCAAACGTCTTGCATATTCAAAGAAGAAGGAGAAGAGAAGAAGAGATTGGATTTATACCCCACCCTTCACTACCCAAGGGAGTCTCAGAGCAGCCTACAAACTGCTTTCCCTTCCCTCCCCACAACAGACACCTGTGAGGTAGGTGGGGCTGAGAGAGCTCTGACAGAAACTGCTCTTTTTCAAGGACAGCCGTGCCAGAACTAGAAGAGGAAGAAGAAGAGATTGGATTTATACCCCACCCTTCACTACCCAAGGGAGTCTCAGAGCAGCCTACAAACTGCTTTCCCTTCCCCTCCCCACAACAGACACCTGTGAGGTAGGTGGGGCTGAGAGAGCTCTGACAGAAACTGCTCTTTTTCAAGGACAGCCGTGCCAGAACTAGAAGAGGAAGAAGAAGAGATTGGATTTATACCCCGCCCTTCAGAGCGGCTTACAAACTCCTTTCCCTTCCCCTCCCCACAACAGACACCCTGTGAGGTAGGCAGGGCTGAGAGAACTCTAACACAAACTGCTCTTTCAGGAAGAGCTGTGCCAGAGCTTGTGACTGACCCAAGGTCACATCAGCAAGTGCAAGTGGAGGAGTGGGGGAATCAAACCCGGTTCTCCCAGATTAGAGTCCGCACACTTAACCACGTCACCAAACTGGCTCTTGTCAAAGGGAGTGGGGTGTGCAGATGGCACATAAGAACATAAGAGAAGCCAATGTTGGATCAGGCCAATGGCCCTTCCAGTCCAACACTCTGTCACACAGCGGCCAAAAATACCAGGGGGCCTCCTTTCCCTTCCCCTCCCCACAACAGACATCCCATGAGGTAGGTGGGGCTGAAAGAGCTTTTTCGAGGACTGCCCTTGAGAGAACAGCTCGGAGAGAACTTGTGACTGACCAAAGGTCACGCCAGCAGATGCATGTGGAGGAGTGGGGAATCAAACCCGGTTCTCATAGATTATCAGTTCCCCTGGAGAAAAATGACTGTTTTGGAGGGTGGGCTCTATGTCACTGTACCCCACTGAAGAAGAAGAAGAAGAAGCAGCTTGGATTTCTACGCCCGCCCTTCACTACTCGAAGGAGTCTCAGTGTGGCTGACAGTCTCCTTTCCCTTCCCCTCCCCTGTGAGGTAGGTGGGGCTGAGAGTGCTCCAAGAGAACTTGTGACTGACCCAAGGTCACCCAACTGTCTGCATGTGAAGGAGTGGGGAATCAGACTTGGTTCTCCCAGATTGGAGTCCACGCTCCTAACCCTATGCCAAAGTGGTGTAGGTCCCTGTCCTCCCCAGGCTCCACCCCCAAATCTCCAGGAGTTTCCCAGCCCGGATCTGGCAACCCGACCTCCCCTTCCCCTGCTGCTAGTGTCCTGGGGGTGGGGGGCGTGGCAGACCAAGCTTCGAGCCCCCTTGAGTCTGATGGGATTCCCCACCCCACCCCGTCCCTCTGGCAGCGCCTTCCCGCTTTTCCTACCGTTGACTCATTCTGCCTGCCTCCAAGGGAAAAGTCAACCTACCCAGGTGAGCTGGGCACGCAGCTTCCTGCTTCCCGAGCCTTCCCTCCCTCCCCAAACCCGAGGTTCCTCTTCCGGCACAGGCACCAGAACACCTCTGCAGTGGTTTGGAAGTCGGCAGGGCCCCACCCCTCTCTCCCTGCCTCCCGGACCCTCCTGGGGGGACCGGATTAAAATCCTCCCGCTGCATCAGTTCAGGCTTGTGCGGGTTAGAGGCAACGCTGCCTCTTAGCTGCGGAGTCTTGTGAGCAAGAATCCTGCTTTGTGTGAGCTCCTGGCATTCAAGTTGTGAGCTCGAGCGATTTGGCTGCTGCATCAATCAGTTTGCTCTGGAGCCCTCCTTCCTGAGCGAAGGCAGAAGTGTGTGAGCCGGAGACTAAAGAACTGTGAGCTGGCTCACACTCACTCAGCTCAGAGGGAACACTGGTTAGAGGTGCATCCTGCCTCCAGAAGTCAGAGGAGGCAGCCAGGGGGAGGGAGAGGCCCAGTTCGTGGTCCGTGTTAGCACCCCGGGTTGGTTTGGGTTTTTTTGTCCTGGTAGCTGGATCTTAAAATGTGCCACAGAAAATACAGAAGACGCTACCAGTGATGAGTGTCAGGTTGCCAGCTCCAGGTTGGGAAATAGCTGGAGACTTTGGGGGCGGAGCCTGAGGGGGGGTTGGGGAGGGGGGACCCCAGTGTGGTATGACGCCAGAGAGTCCAACTTCCCAAGCATCCATTTCCTCCAGGGGAATTGCTCTCTGTCGCCCAGAGATCAGTTGTAACAGCAGCAGGTCTCCAGCCACCCCCTGGAGGTGGTAAATAAACAAAAAACAACCATGGCATTATTATGCAATCTATTCAATAATTATTATTGAGCATTTCTGTTGTGGCACAAATGATAAAACACATTCCACGGGAGCCACGACGGTTGATCAGATATTTGGAATAATTTACCTCTGCCTCAAAGGAGGGGTTGTGTTAAGCTACTTGGAGCTGTTTTATGCCGAGGAACTTTGAGCGCGGGCAGATTGGTTTACAAGGATGCTTTGAATATTTGTATATTTTGTTTTGGAACGTGTTTTGTAATTTGTAAGGTAAAGGTAAAGGTTTCCCTCGCTCGAAAGCCAGTCGAATCTGACTCTAGGGATGTGGTTCTCATCTCCGTTTCCAACCTGAAGAGCCAGCGCTGTCCAAAGACGTTTCCGTGGTCATGCAGCTGGCATGACTAGACTCCAAGGCACATGGAACGCCGTTACCTTCCTACCGAAGCGGTACCACTTTATCCACTTGCCATTTCTTGCTTTCGAACTGCTAGATTGGCAGGAACTGGGGCTGGAGACGGGAGCTCACTCCGTCATGCAACACTCAGGTCTCGAACTGCTGAACTACCGACCTTCCAGTCTGCAATTCAGCATCTTACCCACTTGAGCCACCGCAGCCCCATTTGTAATTTGTACCATACTATAAATGCTTGATAATAATTATTCAATCGATTGCATAATAATATCACGGTTGTTTTTTGTTTACTTACAACCTATCCCGTGATCTCACATTCGTGTAACCCCCCGGAGGTCGGCAACTCTATATGAGTATCAGGGAAGTAAGTCTTTTATACGTAAGGGAGTTCCGTGTCTTTTCGGTGTGGATCGTGTCCTCCACAGCGTGGTGCAGCTGAGCAGGCAAGGAGAATGTAGCAGGAGTGTTGTAAATGATTAAAATATCTCTGCGCGTTCTCTCCTGCCTCTGAAACTCCTCAAGCTGCTTCCCAGATAAGAATAAAAAAAGCAAAATGCCTTTAAGAACGGAAGGACACAGAGGGACAATCTCCCCCCCCCCCTTTGGAACAGCTGCTTCGGAGAGACCCTCGGCCAGCTGTTAGGTGTCATGCAAATCTTCAAGGCAGATCTAAAAATACTTCCATTGTTGCTCTGTTCCTGGACAATGGCAGGTCTGTCTCCGGTCAATGCCCCCCTCTGGCTTACATAAATGCGTTTCTCCCTTGTCATTTGTCGTTCAATCTGCTGAGTATTCTTGGCTCTCACTCTTTCTCGCTGTCTTGTACGGGCACCCCCCCTTTCTCTTTTATTGAGTCTACACTGCTTGCCAGCTACAGGCCCATTTCGAATGGCTGTAAAGACTGAAATGGTTGTGAGAAGAAGGGAAGGGAGCCATAAATAACAAACCCCGGTTTGTTTGCTTCTCCTTCCTCTACGACCCGTCTCTATGGCTGGCCAGCAGCCGAGGGGTGTGCTACTCAACAAACTGCGGGTTACCAAATCAGGTGCTGCAAAGTCAGCTGCCGTAGTCAGCAAAGAAGTTTGTATCAAGATCAGTGCTCACTGTGGTTTCCTGCAAACTCTGGTTTGCAGGCATATAGCAAATTACGGCTTTGAACATTTGTTCCATAGGAACCGTTGTCAGCATTAAACGTAATATACATGTAATGCCGAACCGTGGTTCCTACCTAGAAGAGAAGGAAGGCATACGTAACAAACCCCAGCTTGTTTGCTTTTCCTTCCCCTACTACCATCTCTGTGGCCATCCACAAAGGGCTGCACTACTGAACAAACGGTGGGTAATAAATTCAGATGCTGCAACAAGCCACAGTTGGTACAAACTGTAGTTAGCGAAGAACTTGCAACCTTGCCTAAAAGCCCAGTTAAGTGCCAGTCATATCTCAAGGGTCACCTCCTTCTGCGTAGACCAGCTAGGGCATCGAGGTCCTTCTTGGAGGCCATGTGCCGCCCAACTAACTCCTGACCAAAGATTATGTCAAATGAACAGACAAAATCAATTGCACTAAATCCTCTCATTCTGCAATGCCACCCCCTTAGATTCCATGGTAACAGGGAAAGAGAGTGGTTAATTAAGGGTTTCCTTTGAGATTTTTTATCCAGTCATATCATTGGTGAAATGGAGTTTAAGTCGTCGTCCCCCATCCAAAAAGATGCATCCATTGTTTCCTTGCTTCCTCTTTGAAGGAGGGATCGTGGTTTCTTCAGTAGACTGTTTTCCCTTGTATATCTCTGATGCGGGGGAACATTCCTCAACAAATGGCATTCCTAGTGTTAAGGGCGAGTTAACCAAGGTGGCAATATTGGTGCTCCTAGTGTCAGATGTCAATGAGGATTTTGATGTCGTCAGCAGTTTAGTTCTCAGTTCCTCCCGTCTGTCAGTAATCCTCCGCTGAGATTCTTGTGGGAGGCTTTCAAAGGAGAGTAACAAATCTGCCTCCAATGAGTTGTCCAGGTGTAAAGCCTCCGCTTCCGTTGGTAGTTGTTCCATATAAGTGAGCTTGGCTCCTGCCAGAGGATGTTCCACAATCTCATTGTGAGTAGTTAAGTCCTGGGAACTCTCCTCCCGCCGTTCCTCCAGGGGATTGGCCGATAGGTCCATGGGCCTGCGCAGTTTACGGCAAAGAGGGGTGATTTCTGTATTTATAAAAACTCTTGTTGGAAAAATCATTTTAAATTCTAGTGTAGGCTTCTGGGCTAGAATCAAAGAAGGCAACACAGAACTCCCCAAAGTAAGCATTACTCTTTGGGAGTTACAAGAAGAGTTTAGAGTTTCCACAGAGATAAGATCCAGTGGTTGTCTCAGACCATTAAGCACATAATCCAAGTGCCTAGAAGGGCCCAACTAACTCAAGTACGGGGGTGACTACGAGAGAGAGAGAGCGCACTCTTGTTTTATAGCAGCATCATGGCTATAGGAACATTCACCTCACTCCATCGCTTCTGCCCATCTGCAGCGTAGGGCAGACAGTCCTCTTGAGGGATAGCCTTCGCCGATTCTCTCTCCGAGCAATTGTTACAGGCAATTCTAAGAATGTGGTAAAAGGATAAATTGGAGGCTTTTTAAATATTTCAATAGGGTATGTTCATTTGCAATATTGTGCTCTTGACTCGTCACAACTCGCCCTGATGGTTTGCTTTTTTTTTTTTTTTGATGATGATTGGGTGGGTGAGGTAGAAATACTTTGAAGAAGTAAGTGAAACAAAGTCTTTGTTCCTTTGTGTCTCTCGCTTTGTGGAAATTACCCTGCATTGTTTTCTCATGGCACTACAGTACCATCCCTGGAACACAAAGGCTGGCTTAGGTTGGTATTTGGTTTCCTGGGGTGGATGCCCTGGGGCAGGAAGTGTTGGAGAACTTCCACCAGGATTGGGAAATCACTGGGGTTTTCCATTAGGAGATCTGTGATCAGGATAAAGAGGGATTTTACTTATGGTTGGTTCTGTTTCTTTTTTGAAATCTTTATGCCCTCTGCCGACTATGGCTTGGAAATTGGGAGCCAATCTAACTGGCATCACACCCCTTCCTCCTCTCTCTGCAGAACAAGCCCTCTCTCCCTTTCATGCTTTGGCATTAATCCTGTTTTAGCATCACGTTTGTGTCCAGATGAGTGCTCACTGTGGTTTCCCACAAACTCTGGTTTGCAAGCATATAGCAAACTATGGCTCTGAATATTCATTCCCCGGGAACCATTGTTAGCATTAAACTTAATACACATGGAATGCTAAACCATGGTTTGTATCAAGATTAGTGCTCACTGTGGCTTCCCACAAACTCCAGTTTGCAAGCTTATAGCAAACTATGACTTTGAACATTCGTTCCATATGAATCATTGTTAGCATTAAACTTAATACACATGGAGCGCTAAACCAGGGTTTTTACCCAAAAGAGAAGGAAGGCATACATAAGAAAACCCCAGCTTGTTTGTTTCTTCTTCTACTACGACGTCTACGGCTGGCCAACCACAAAGGGAGGTTATGAATTCAGATGTGGCAACGAACCACAGTTGGTACAAGCTGCGGTTAGCCGAGAAGCTGTAAATCTATTCTGAAATCCCAGTTAGATGCCAGCCAAGAAATGTTTGGCCATCTGCATTTGGACATCATGCCTAATCAGGGTTTGGTCAAGCCATGATTCGTTGCGATGTCTCAATGTAACCTGAACGCGTGCATTGAAAAAATCCCTGTATTCTCACGGAGATGACTCTCAGTTTATGCCTTCATTTGATTTCTTAAATGGAAACTGTGTAGTCTTGATTCATGCCCCTGCTTTTATTTGGGAGCCAAATGAATGTAATTTTTGAAAATTATTTCTTGGAAGCCTTTGTGGGTGTTTTAGCCTCAGGATGACCATAGGAGGGGCCATGGCTCAGTGGAAGAGCCTCTGCTCGGCATGCAGAAGGTCCCAGGTTCAATCCCTGGCATCTCCAGTTGAAAGGGACCAGGCAGGAGGTGATGGGAAAGACCTCTGCCTGGGACCCTGGAGAGCTGTAAAGAGGGGCCGTGGCTCAGTGGCAGAGCCTCTGCTTGTCATGCAGAAGGTCCCAGGTTCAATTCCTGGCATCTCCAGTTAAAAGGACCAGGCAGGAGGCATCTCCAGTTAAAGAATCAGGTGGTGGGTGATTCGAAAGGCCTCTAGGTGAGAAATTGGAGAGCGGCTGCCAGTCTGAGTAGACAATACTGACTTCGATGGACCAAGGTTCTGATTTGGTATAAAGCAGCTTCATGCGTGTGTGTTTTGGCTGCTGATGCTGGAGACAGGGATTTTCCCAAGCTTCCTAACGGAGCCTTAGCTCACAAAAGGTTAGGCAAGAATACACACGGATGACTCTGTAAGGGGCCGGAGGACTTTCATTTGTCCTAACGTATAGCTGCTGGCATTCCTTGGACTCCTGACTCACCGTCTCCGTCCAACCCCTCTCCGAAATGGCATGGAATGACATGATGGATGATAACCACTCCAGGGTTGCAGCTTCACGCCATACTTGGCAGCCATCTCAGGGTGAGCGCAGCTCCGACCTCTGGGTGCTGGTCTTTTGTAAACACGAGAGAAGCCCCAGATCTGCCTTAAGCCGTGATTTGGGTGTTAATTGCACAATGCCAATGGGATTCCGCTAGCAAAATACAGAATTTAATTGCAGCGTATGCCGCGTGATTTAGGCCATTGACAGACACACGCTGTAATTACCCAAACTTATAATGTATGTAATGAGGCAGGGAGCGTTTGCAGTGCAGAGATTTCTTTTTTCTCTGCAAACAAAAAGTCTGTGATATTAAATCAGTCTGGATTTGAAAAAGGCGTTTTGCGGAGAAATGCCCAGAAGTCAATCCAATGGCTGTATGGTACAGACCGGCAGGGATTGTACCGTTCCGTATATGGGGAGGACTGTTACCTTTCAGCCCTGAAAAAGGGAGAAGGAAATAGCATGGACGTTGGCAAGTTGCTTATCAGGGACACGGGTTCTAGACCAGGGGTGCCAAACATGTGGCCTGGGGGCCAGATTAGGCCCCCAGAGGGCTTCTATCAGGCCCACGCTGGAACTGGCCATCTCCTGCTTCCAGTTCTGTTGCTGCTGCTGCATCATTGCTTGCTTCACCAGACTGTCTTAATTGCTTAGCCATAAGAACATAAGAACATAAGAACATAAGAGAAGCCAATGTTGAATCAGGCCAATGGCCCATCTAGTCCAACACTCTGTCACACAGCCGCTTCATGTTCTAACCTGGGTCTTAGACTCAGAACTCCAAGCATGAGATTTCTGTGGTGAATGCCAATAAATCAAAAGTAGGTTTGCAGCTTACAGACACACCCCTGAACAGCATACTCAAGATTGCAACAGGACAGACATTTTGATGCAATAATTCAGAGCAAGAGGTGTCAGTTATCAGACACGGTTAAATATACTAAATACTGCAAGAGTGCTGATGTTTTAAGCATGTTTTTATTTTGAGTTAAAAAAAATGTCTTTGTGTTTGTGCCCTTTATAAAGTTTCTATCTCCGCTACCTGGCATTACCTTTTATGACACACATGGCCCGGCCTAACGAGGTCTCATTAATGTCACATCCGGCCCTCAGAACAAATGAGTTTGACACCCCTGGGTTGGACCATAAGAACATCAGAAGATCCCTGCTGGTTCAGTCCATCTCCAGTAGAAAGGAACGGGCAGGAGGTGATGGGAAAGGCCTCTGCCTGAGACCCTGGAGAGCAGCTGCCAGTCTGAGCAGACAATACTGACCTGGATGGACCAGCATTGGGTAGCTTCAAGTGTGTTCAAGAGCATGTGGAGACTACCAAAGCGTGCATTCCCGAATGATATCTGCTGTTTCTGTCATTCTGAACTTTCAGAGAGCTCCACTTCAATCTTGGCAATCTTTACAGCAGCCCAGAAAAGTCCTTTGGCAGTTCCACCCCCGTATTACAAAGTGGGAGGTCTGGCTCCGTGAGGGAGTGCAGCTGGCAGCTGAGGGTCACTTCCAGGGCAATCCTAAGCATGTTTTCTCATAAGTAAGCCCATAAGTAAGCCCCACTGTGTTGACTTGGGTAAGGAAGCTTAGGATCGCAGTGTTACTGAATTTGTAGCATTTGCTAGATTTGAACCAGGGGCTTCCAAGTTCACTGTATACGATGTAGGAGGTGCCGTGGCTCAGTGGCAGAGCATCTGCTTGGCATGCAGAAGGTCCCAGGTTCAGTCCCCGGCATCTCCAGTTGAAAGGACCATGTGGTTGGTGAGGGGAAAGACCTCTCTGCCTGAGACCCTGAAGAGCTGCTTCCGGTCTGAGTAGGCAATACTGATTTTGATGAGCAGGTGGTCTGCAGTAGTGTATGAGAATGCATACACACTGATCTCCAGAGCAGATGTTCGGTGTGACTGGGAGGAGATCCAGAATAGTGGAAGTTCGGAAGGGGGAACACATGTGTCCAAAGTCTGGGAAACCCAGTGTTCCTGTACTTGCTTTTGCATGGATGGATCTGCAAATTCCTTGTTTTTCACTGTTCCCTCTGTTTAGATTGTGTTTATTCTGTATTAGGGATAGGAACGAACTGGCTCACAAACTAAAATTCAACATAAATTTTGGGCAGTTTGTGGTTCGCTCAGTGATGTTCATGAACTGAAGAACTGCCGTGAATTTCCACGAATTTTGATGCAGTTTGTGGTGGATCATGAAGAGCAGAAAGCAGGGGTTTAATGGCGCCAAGCCATTTACACCCCTGCTTTCTGCTTTTCAGGAAAAACAGCTGAGTCGCTGCTCCGCACTGCTCAGCTGTTCGAAGCCAATTAAACCCCTTCTTTCTGCTCCCAGCAGAAAGCAGGGGTCATGAGCCCATAGGAATTGATTCAGTTCAAGATCCAACCTCCTAGTTTGTATAAGTTTGTGGTTCGGTTCATGGTTCAGCCACGAACCGAACTAAACTGCAAAAATGTGGTTTGTGCCCATCCCTATTCTGTATTTCTTTAAAAAGCAAGCTGCTCTTCTCCCGAACTGCTTCTCCTGTGCTTGTATTGGCGTTTGCGCACCTTGCTCAAGGGGATTTGGGGGACAGATCCGGATGTCGCGCCAGAGGGGTGGGGGTGGTGTTTAGGGCTGCCCTCATTCTGAGCCGACTCTTTTTTGACTCCCTTTGCAGTGGCCAGTTTGCGATTGTGAAGAAATGCCGGGAGAAGAGCACGGGGGCAGAATACGCCGCCAAGTTCATCAAGAAGCGCCAGAGCCGAGCCAGCCGCCGCGGGGTGAGGCGCGAGGAGATCGAGCGGGAGGTCAAGATCCTGCAGCAGATCCTCCACACCAACATCATCGAACTGCACGACGTCTACGAGAATAAGACAGACGTGGTCCTCATCCTTGAGCTGTGAGTGCCTGGCTCTGTTCTGGTCTTGCAAGACCCGTTTGAGCCCCTAGACACAGGAGGGGCTGTGGCACACCAGTAGAGGCTCTGCTGTGCATTCAGAAGGTCCCAGGTTCAACCCCCGGGATCTCCAGTAGAAAGGGCCAGGCAGGAGGTGGAGACCTCAAGCCTGAGACCCTGGAGAGCAGCTGCCAGTCTGAGTGGATAATACTGATCTTGATGAACTCATGGTCTGATTCAGTATGGGCAGCTTCATGGGCAGGCTGAGTGGCAGAGCATCTGCTTGGCATGCAGAAGATCTCAGGTTCAATCCCCCACGTCTCCACTTCAAAATGATCAGGTGGGAGGTGGTGAGACGGACCTCTGCCCGAGACCCTGGAGAGTGGCTGCCAGACTGAGTAGACAATCCTGACTTCAATGGACCAAGGGTCTGACTCTGTACAAGCCAGCTTTGTGTGTTCATGTATTATAGGGAAAGGGCCACAGCTCAGTGGTAGAGCTTCTGCTTGGCATGCAGAAGGTCCCAGATTCAACCCCCAGCATCTCCACTTCAGAACAACAAGGCAGTAGGTGATGGGAAAGACCTCCCTCTGAGAACCTGGAGAGCTGTAAAGAGGGGCTGTGGCTCAGGGGCAGAGCCTCTGATTGGCACGCAGAAGGTCCCAGGTTCAATCCCCGGCATCTCCAGTTAGAAAGGACCAGGCAGGAGGCGATGTGAAAGACCTGTGCCTGAGACCACGGAGAGCTGTAAAGAGGGGCCATGGCTCTGTGGCAGAGCCTCTGCTTGGCATGCAGAAGGACCCAGGTTCAGTCCCCGGCATCTCCAGTGAAAAAAGACCAGGCAGCTGGTGCTGGGAAAGACATCTGCCTGAGACCCTGGAAAGATGTAAAGGGGGGCTGTGGCTCAGTGGAGGAGCCTCTGCTTGGTATGCAGAAGGTCCCAGGTTCAATCCCCGGCATCCCCAGTTAAAAGGACCAGGTAGGAGGTGATGGGAAAGACCTCCGCCTGAGACCCTGGAGAGCTATAGAGAGGGGCTGTGGCTCAGTGGCAGAACCTCTGCTTGACATGCAGAAGGTCCCAGGGTCAATCCCCAGCATCTCCAGTTAAAAAGGACCAGGCAGTAGGTGACGGGAAAGACCTCTGCCTGAGACCCTGGAGAGCGGCTGCCAGACTGAGCAGACAATACTGACGCTGGTGAACAGGATGGTCCGGTTCAATATAAGGAGCTTCATGGTGTTCATGCGTGGGGGCCTGTCTTAGGCGTGGGCCTGTCTCAGGTCCGTCAGTTCCAGGCTGACTGCTGTCCTGCCCAGAAAGGTCTTTCCCAACACTGGAGATCCTTTTAGTTGGCACTGCTTTGCATTGATCCCAGGACCTTTTGCATTGCAAAGCAGATGCTGTCCCACTGAACCACAAACCCTCCCCTCCCTTATCAAGAAGCGCGGAAGGTGGCAGTGGATGAAAAATCCCTACTTCCTTTTAAAAGTACACACACAACTTTCTAGCCTGCGAGGCTATGAAAATAAGGTTGCATTGCCTGCTGAAATCTCCAAAGCCAGAAGGGTGAGCTGAAGAAATTTCGCTCAGGAAAGGGACCATAGCTCAGTGGCAGAGCCTCTGCTTGGCAGGCAGAAGGTCCCAGTTTCAATCCCTGGCATCTCCAGTTGAAAGGACCAGGCAGGAGGTGATGGGAGAGACCTTCGCCTGAGACCCTGGAGTGCCGCCGTTAGTCTGAGTAGACAGTAATGACCTTGATGGACCAGTGGTCTGATTTAGTATAAGGCAGCTTCATGTATTACAGGGGAGGGGCCATGGCTCAGTGGCAGAGCATCTGCTCGGCATGCAGAAGGTCCCAGGTTCAGTCCCCGGCATCTCCAGTTAAAAGAACAGGTGATGTGAAAGACCTCTGCCTGAGACCCTGAAGAGTTGTAAAGAGGGGCTGTGGCTCAGTGGCAGAGCGTCTGCTTGGCATGCAGAAGGTCCCAGGTTGAGTCCCCGGCATCTCCAGTTAAAAAGGACGAGGCAGAAGGTGATGGGAATGACCTCTACCTGAGTCCTTGGAGAGCTGTAGTGTAAGCAGGGGCCATGGTCCAGTGGCAGAGCCCCTGCTTTGCGTGCAGAATGTCCCAGGTTCAGTCCCCAGCATCTGTGGTTGAAAAGCGTCAGGTACTAGGTGGTGTGAAAGACCTTTCCCTGCCTGAGACCCTGGAGAGCAGCTGCTGGTCCGAGTAGACCATACCAACCTTGATGGACCAAGGGTCCTGGTTCGGTACAAGGCAGCCTCCTGTGTTCAAGTGTGGGCGTTTGATAGCATTCCTGAGGCCGGACACTCCGTTTCTTTCTCCCCACATGAGCAAAATGTGAATAAGTCTATTAAAATAAGAGAACTACATGTTTCTTTGTGAAGAAGCTAGATCACTCAGGTGTGGGATTTTGATGTTTTTTTTAGCCGATGAGGGAAACTGAGATTGGGGGGTGGGGGTGGCCGAAGGGCGCGCGGGGGCCGCACTCCACACCTCCTCCTCCTCCCCCCTCCCTTTCCGCCAGAGGTTGTTTCTGGATGACCCCCTGGAGGGCAGTCAGTGCCAGCTGCTGACTCCAGCACCCCGCCCTCCGCCAGATGTGCAAAGCTGCTGATACCCAAGTCTGGCAGCCGGAGAGCTGGCTGGCGACTTGGGGTCAGCATTTTGCCCGGCAGCCTTCCCGTTTGGCACCCTGGCCCTCAGCCGCCCTTTTCCGCAGCATCGATCTTTGTGGGTGCTGAGTGACGGGGGCAGGACGGCCGTCTGGAAAGGTGCCAGGGAGGCCTGTTCCCTTCCTTCCTCTGCCGGAATGCTGACCTGTCTCTCGGTCTGGCCGGGTCCCCCCTGGCCAATGTGCTGCTCTCCCTCCATGTCCCTGGTTCGCTGCCCCCTGCTCTCCCACGCACCCCTCCGACAAAGAAATTCCTGACTGGGTCAAAACTAACCACCTTCTCCTGCCACCCTCAAGCGGATCTTTGTTGCCCCAAAGATAAACAGGAGTTTGGGGGCCACCACAAGAAGTCCATGGAGATGGTTTTTAATCACACACGGGAAGCCGCCTTCTACTGAATCAGAGCCCCCCCATTGGTCCATCAAGTTCAGTGTCACCCACCTACCAACTCAAATAATATGGCAGGGAACCTCCCACAACCAGTTGACTTCTCCGGATTGTGATTGTGTTGTAATGTTTATTATTGTTTTAAATCGTTTACATTTTAAACTGCATTTATCGTATTGTTCTATGATGTTACCCACTCTGAGCCTGCCTGTGGGATGGGCGGACTATAAATACAAATAAATAAATAAATATTGTCCACTCAGGCTGGCAGCTGCTCTCCAGGGTCTCAGGCAGAGGTCTTTCCCATCACCTCCTGCCTGGTCCTTTTAACCGGAGATGCCGGGGATTGAACCTGGGACCTTCTGCATGCCAAGCAGAGGCACTGCTACTGAGTCATGGCCTCTCCCCGTGGCTTTCCAGAGTCTCAGGCGGAGGTCTTTCACATCCCCTTCTGCCTGGTCCTTTCCTCTGGAGATGCCGGGGATTGAACCTGGGACCTTCTGCCTGCCAAGCAGAGGCTCTGCCACTGAGCCAGGGCCTTCCCTCTAGCATTAGCATTTGTGGCTTAGAGCCTGCTCTGTGGGATGCATCTTTGTGGGCTCTAGGACGCGAAGGCTGAGGGTTGGATGAAAACGGAGTGCCCCAGGACTCCTGTTTATTTTTAATATGAGTACTACTCTGTGGCCATGGTAGTGACTGCCAAGGGGGTGGGTGGGTGTCCGTAAATCCGGTAAGCAAACTCTGGAGAACGCCAGGTCTTCTGGACAAATTAAACAATCTGGATTGGGTCGGACTCTGTAATAGATGGGTTTTGCTTGAGAACATGCTGGCTGGGGCAGGAAAGCTCTTGAGATGTGGACACAAGAGACCTTCCCCAATAGATTGTTGTTGTGTGCTGAGCGCCACCCTGTGGCTGACTCGGTGTGCAACACAATGACTGCTGACGCCCGGGTGCCGTGCAAACAGTAGTCACAAATCCATGTGCAATGCTGGGGTTGTGCTTTCCCAAGCCCTCTCCTGACCAGGCAGTAAAAAAGGTTTGCGGATTTATAGTCGCCTTTCAGCCCTGTTGCATCACCAGGGCCAAAGGCAGGTGACGGGGGAATTTTTCCAGGATGTGCTTTTTGTTTCTCTCAACCAAAGATTACGGGAAATGACAGAACAAACACGTCAAGCGTAAACAAAGCCGTGAGGCAAAACTCCGATCAGATCTCCATAAAAAATCCTTAGAATGTTATAGTTGCCATTGTGGTCATAAAAGAACCAAAGCAAGAATACCGTGGACAATAACAAAAACCAATCCAGGAAATATATATTAGAAAGTGCAGAACATATTAAGTCCGAAAAAGTACAATAAAGTCACAATTTAAACATTCAAAAAAGCACATTGCACAGAAAAGTCCAAGTCCCTTCCAAAACAACCCATAGCCCGAATCAACATAAATAAAGTTCCTTCTGAGAATAAAGTGCTTGTGTGCATAGTCCTTGCCAATACTCCTCACTTTGGTTTTGGTCTTTTTCCGTGGTTCTGTCTCTGGTTGAATTGTTATCATAAAAGCAGCTGATTTCTATCAGCGTCTGAAGTTCTCGTCCAAGGAAAAGAAAAGAAAAATGTTTTCTTTCCAACCACTGAATCTTTCCTTGCTAAGAGGGCTAAAGCCAGGCAGCCAGCGTCCCTTTCTGGTGCCCAGGTTTTTGCCCTCCCCCGTCACGGACCAGGGCAAGGCAGGAGGCCGGCATTCCCCCACTAGGCCAAGCTGCTTTCTAGAAACTCTGGAAAGTGGTTTTTTAGGAGGGGCTCTCCGGTACAGCCCTGCGATGAAAGCAGAGCTCTCCTGAGGATTATTGCAGGAGACGAATCGGTCTGCACCGGGCGTCCCATCAGTGGGTCCCTGACTAAACGACCCGGGAAGAGAGAGGATGGACCGGAGACCAAGAAACGACAACGTTGCTCCTCTGAAAAACGGGTGCAACTTTGAAAGGACACGCAGGGTTGCCTGCTTCAGTCTCACTCTTCAAGAGAGGGGGAACAGTCTGGATATTTCAGGGCCTGAACTTGCATCCGGGGGGCATCTTCTGTGAGGAGGGTCTCCTTTGGGGAGCTGAGTCAAGGTTGTGCAAGGATGCCACCTTAAACAGGGCCTCGTGTTTGCATGTAGATCCGGCCTGCTAGTCTCTCTGGCTGCAAAATGCCCATGGAGGAGAGGTCTATCAGCAGCTACTAGCCATGGGTGACTACAAGGAGCCTTTAGAATCATAGAATCGTAGAGTTGGAAGGGATCTCCGGGGTCATCTAGCCCAACCCCCTACATAATGCAGGAAATTCACAAATACCTCCCACCCCACATCCCCCAATGACTCCTGCTCCATGCCCAGAAGTTCAGTCAACCACTGAATCCCAGAGCCAAGAGGCAACCTCAGGGGAAGGCCTCGGCCTCTCTGCCCTGTTGTTGGCCCTCCAGAGGAACTGGCTGGCCACCGTGTGAGACAGGAGGCTGGACTGGATGGACCCTCACTGGTCTGACCCTGCAGGGCTCTTCTGAGGTTCTTCTCAGGGGAAGGCCTCGGCCTCTCTGCCCTGTTGTTGGCCCTCCAGAGGAACTGGCTGGCCACCGTGTGAGACAGGAGGCTGGACTGGATGGACCCTCACTGGTCTGACCCTGCAGGGCTCTTCTGAGGTTCTTCTCAGGGGAAGGCCTCGGCCTCTGTGTCCTGCGGTTGGCCCTCTGGAGGACCTGGTTGCCCACTGTGTGAGACGGGAGGCTGGAATAGATGGACCCTCACTGGTCTGATCCAGCAGGGCTCTCCTGAGGTTCTTCTCAGGGGAAGTCCTCAAATCCAGCAGGGCTCTTCTGATGTTCTTAAGGGATTACATCTTTGAAGAGTGCCACATTCAAGCCCTTACCATGCCTTTGGAGTGCCCTCCCCTTTGAGGCTCACTTAGCACCTGCCTCGCTTTCCTTTAAGGGCCAAATCAAATCATTTCTTTTTGTCCCAGCTTTTCACTGAGGACTCCCCCCCGCCCCATTTTAAAGTCTGCTTCTAGCCTCTGGACTGTTTTATTACTCATTCACTAATAGGCCTTCATTCATTGCTGCTGTTATAGCTATTTTTATGCTCCTGGCTTGCTTTAATATTGATACATGTTATGCTTTTTCTCTGTGGTTTTTATTGCATTAGTTTTACCATTTAGAGCCACCTCAAGGAGGTCTCTGGAGAAGCAAAGATTACTGCAAAATGCCTGCAGTCACGGAGCTAGCCCCTGATCTCCCTCTGTCTGTTTCCGCAGGGTATCGGGAGGAGAACTTTTTGATTTCCTGGCCCAGAAAGAGTCGTTGAGTGAGGAGGAAGCCACACAGTTTATCAAGCAGATCCTGGAGGGGGTCAGTTACCTGCACACCAAGAAAATCGCCCACTTTGACTTAAAGGTAAGTGGGGACTGAGCAGCTGTCAGGAGAGGCCGTGGCTCAGTGGCAGAGCCTCTGCTTGGCAGGCAGCAGGGTCCCAGGTTCAATCCCCGGCATCTCCAGTTGAAAGGGACCAGGCAGTAGGTGATGGGAAAGACCTTTGTTTGAGTCCCTGGAGAGCTGTAAAGAGGGGCCGTGGCTCAGTGGCAGAGCCTCTGCTTGGCATGCAGAAGGTCCTGGGTTTAATTCCTGGCATCTCCAGTTAAAAGGACCAGGCAGGAGGGGATGTGAAAGACCTCTGAGACCCTGCAGAGCTGTAAAGAGGGGCTGTGCCTCAGTGGCAGAACCTATGCTTGGCGGGCAGAAGGTCCCGGGTTCAATTACTGGCATCTCCAATGGAAAGGACCAGGCAGGAGGGAATGTGAAAGACCTCCGCCTCAGACCTTGGAGAGCTGTAAAGATGGGCCGTGGCTCAGTGGCAGAGCCTCTGCTTGGCGGGCTGAAAGTCCCAGGTTCAATCCCCGGCATCTCCAGTTAAAAGGGACCAGGCAGGAGGTGATGGGAAAGGCCTCCGCCTGAGACCCTGGAGAGCCACTGCCATTCTGGCTAGACAACACTGACTTTGACGGACCAGGGGTATGGTTCAGTATAAGGCAGCTCCCGCATGTGATGTCCAGTGTTCCCTCTGAGTTGAGTGAGTGTGAGCTAGCTCACAGTTCTTTAGCCTCCGGCTCACACGTTTTTGTCTCGGCTCAGGAAGGGATGGCTCCAGAGAGCAAACTAATTTATGCAGGAGCCAAATCGCTCGCTCACAGCTTTAATGCCAGTCGCTCGCAAAGTAGAATTTTTGCTCACAAGACTCCACCGTTTAGAGGGAGCCTTGGACATGACCTGTGCCCTGTGATGCTTCACTTGCTGGGACCTTCTGCATGCCCAGCAGATGCTCTGCCACTGAGCCACTCAGCCCCTCCCCAGAGCTTGCTGTGCTGTGGCAGGACAGACGCGCAGCTGAAAGAGTCCTCTTTCCTGTTTGCCGACAGTTGTGTCTCGTGTGCAATAAACACGGTGTCCAAAAATAAAACAAAGGCAGCTAACGTGGGTTGTGACCAGCTCCCCCCGGGGAGCAGTTTTTATGTTCCTGGATGAAAGCAGGGGAAAAGGTTCAGAATCACAGAGCAAATAAACAGAATCCTGGTGGCACATCAGCCTCCCAGGACTAGAGCCCCTGTCTTCTGATACAGCCCTCTCATATCATAGCAGTTCGGGAGGGGCTGTGGCTCAGTGGCAGAGCCTCTGCTTGGCAGGCAGGAGGTCCCAGGTTCAATTGCCAGAATCTCCAGTTAAAAGGGACCAGGCAGGAGGTGATGGGAAAGGCCTCAGCCTGCTGAGACCCTGGAGAGCAGCTGCCAGTCTGAGTGGACAATTCTGAACTTGATGGCCTTCCGCTTGGTCTGCAGGAGGTCCCAGGTTCAATCTCCGATAGAAAGGACCGGGCGGGAGGTGATGGGAAAGACCCTGGAGAGCCACTGCCAGGCTGAGTAGACTGTACGGACCCTGATGGACCAAGGGTCTGATAAGGTATCTTCATGTGTGTTCACTCAAGGGGCCTAAAGAACGGGCCGTAGTCCATGGAAGCTTCTGCTGCCATGAAATCTGATTAGTCTTTAAGTTAACCACCAGATTCCTTTTTATATTTCGCTTCAGCACAATGGATACTCAGGACCAGTGTTCCCTCTGAGCTAGTGTGAGCCAGCTCACAGTTTTTTAGCCTCCAGCTCACACATTTTTGTCTCAGCTCAGGAAGGATGGCTCCAGAGCAAACTAATTTGTGCAGCAGCCAAATTGCTCCCTCACAACTTTAATGCCAGGGGCTTAAAAAGTAGAATTTTTGCTCACGAGACTCCACAGCTTAGAGGGAGGATTGCTTGAGACTAGGGACTTGTGCATTTGTCAGTGGCTTCTAAAACAGAATCTAGGTGATGCTGGGAGCTGATATCTGTTTCTGTGATCCAAGGACAGTCTTGGAGATGGCTGAAATGGACAGAAGTTGGTGAGAGCATCCATCGCAGGCATTGCCTTGTTCAGATTCCCTCTCAGTTCTGAAAAATGAATTCAACATGTATCTTATTGGAATCTCTCAGCTAGGATTTCAGTGCAGTTTTTTCTGCCGTATTGCTGTCTCTTCTGGTTGGGACGACAGAGAGGGAAGCTATTGCCTGAACTCTTCCGGAGGGCCACGGGCCGTGTCTTTGTGATGCATTGCTTGAACTTTGTTGTGTTGGATGGAATTCGGCACCTGCTGGAAGATTCCAGGGGCCCCCTCTCTGCTGAGCCCCTCTCCCCGCGTTTATGCCAGCAGACGGGACATGCGTGCCATCGTGTGCAATTTCACACTGTTGTCTTTTTCTCCTTTTCCCTGTTTTCCGTTCTTTCAGCCCGAGAACATCATGCTGCTGGACAAGAATATCCCCATCCCACACATAAAACTGATCGACTTCGGTCTGGCCCACGAAATAGAAGATGGAGTCGAATTCAAAAACATTTTCGGAACGCCGGAATTTGTCGGTGAGCCCTTTTGGCTCTCTTATTCTTGATGCTGGCTTTCATAGGAGGTCAAGCAAACCAGGTGCAGGAATAATAACAGTAAGTGGGTGAAAAGAAAAGAAATCAGATGCCCTAACGCGTCTGAATAAATACTGTGTCCCTAGCTCACTATCTCAAGTGGCCTTAGAGTACTCACCCTTCCCTCAGGAGGAGGGTTTCTTCCCCACAGCAGCCTTCCTTCTGGCCCTGTTCCCCACTCCTTCACATGCAGCTGCTGGGTGACCTTGGGTCTGTCACAAGTTCTCTCAGAGCTGTTCTATCATGAGCAGTCCTGGAAAGAGCTCTCTCAGCCCCACCTACCTCACAGGGTGTCTGTTGTGGGGAGGGGAAGGGAAGGAGACTGTAAGTCACTCTGAGACTCCGAGTGAAGGGCAGGGTATAAATCCAATCTCCTCCTTTGACAGTCTAGCTGTAGTAGGGTAAGGGATGGACACAGTCCAGAAAAATGGCGGTCTCTGGAGGTTCGAGGTCCATGGGGTTATGGACTCCCCGACCACAAACCTCCATGTTTAATGGACTGGGTCATAATCCATTTGTTCCGTGATGCTGCACGGCTTACAACCCCAGTTAAAGGGAACGCACTCCCTTTAAAGGGCTTTTGCAAAGCCGCCCAGCATGTGAGTGAAGGCCAAGCGGCATCTTCACCCACTACCGATTCACTTCCGGGTGAACCGGAAGTGGATGAATGTGCCACTCGGCCTTTGCTCTCGCGCTGCACGGCCTTTGCAGAAGCCATTTAAAGGGACCGCTTTCCCTTTAAATGGCTTTTGCAAGCCCCACTGACAGGGACCTTACAAACCTCCTGGGAGGGTCATGGGCAACGTTCCCTCTAAGCTGAGTTAGTGTGAGCTAGCTTGCAGTTTTTTAGCCTCCGTCTCACACATTTTTGCCTCGGCTCTGGAAGGAGGGCTCCAAAGCAAACTAATTTATGCAGTACCCAAATTGCTCACTCAAGACTTTAATGCCAGTCGTTCACAAAGGAGAACTTTTGCTCACAGGACTCCACAGCTTAGAGGGAGCCTTGATCATGGGAGGTCTATGTTGGCGGGATGGCATGGACCGGGCTCACCGACCACCAACTGGTCCCTGGTCCTTCGAAAAATTAGGTCCGTGGCCCGGTCCATGCCCATCCCTAGGTAGGGTACTTTCCCAACCCGGAAATCCCTTCTTTTTGCTCCCCACATGCAGTGACTGTGCACAGGAGTGAATTTGTAGCTTCAGGAAGCCGCCCTACCACTGATTGCCCATCCCGGGATGGGCATGATCATGCCTCTGGATTCCACGTGAGGTTCATCCCAGCCCTGAGAGCCACGGGGACGCTGAAGATGTGGCAACTTGGAGCAAACCTCTTTCCCTTCCTGTGTACACAAGCCCGTGGACAGATGCAGCTCTAAGCCGTGTTTTGTGTTTCTATAAATGAGTCATCTGCAAAGCTGAGGGCAAAACAGAGAAAGGGGCCACGCCACGGCGAGCGCTTCTCTGTTGACAGCTCGTGCTGGGGCCGAGTCCCGGAGACAAACTGTCGCAAACTGGCTGTCGTCAAAGGCAGTCAGACTCTGCTGGCTCTGCCGCCACCAGCTCTGGAATCTTCTGGATAGGAGGCAGAGAAGGGATCGCCCTAACGTTGATGGTCATAAAAGCAACGGCGGGCAGGGCGGCAAAGTGCAAGATGAACCCAGAGTCTGGGATGTGTTTATGTGAACCTGGACGCGGCAACTTCATCTTGCCAGCTCAGTCTTGTCCACTCAGACTTGCTCTGGCTTTCCAGACCTCAGGAAAGGAAGGCTCTTTCCCAGCCGTGTTTCCCAAGATCCTTTCCCCTGTCAGGGATTGACCCCGGGACCTTCGGTGACCCAGCACAGCCCCTAAGAATGTGTGGGAGAGGGAGAATTTTGGATGTGGCCCTGGGGATCTTCTGGCCTTCAGGTGCCATAAATATCTTGCTCAGGTTCATTGGGTGTTGCTGATGTCTGTAAAATACTCCTCTGCTTCTTTCAGCGCCAGAAATCGTGAACTACGAACCTCTCGGGCTGCCGGCAGACATGTGGTGAGTTTCACTCTTCCTCTTCTCAGATGGCCAGTTTGTCCAGGCTTCAAATAATAATCCTGTCCTTCAGATTTTATTAAACAGGAGTCCAGCACAGGCCTGTAGGTATGGTGGGGCTTGGGGGGGCTTTGCCCCCTTTCTTAAAGGCACAGCCCCACAAGAATTTCTCCACTAAATGCTTTTTTCAATCATTTAAAAACATTTTTTAAAAGGCGTGCACTCCTTTAAGCAAAGTGGGATGCTGTAGTTGACTAATTCCCGCACTGAGCAAGGAGGTTGGAGTAGATGACCTCTATGATCCCTTCTAACTCTGGGTCAAGAAACTGGTCTCCTTTAAGAGAGTTTTTCTGCCTAAGTGTCAGCTTTCTTGACTACAGAAGTCATCAACCCCACCTGCTGGCTTGTTCACAGAACTGCTGCTTAGGCTGGCAGAAGCGATTAACTTGGAGCAGCTGAGAACTGTCATCTGAAGTGATTGACAGCTTGCAGTTTAGAGATCTCCCCTGGTAACAGCTTTCTATTGGCTCACTGGTTAAGAACACCTATACAGAATAGGCAGCTTGAGAAGACTCAGAGTGAAAAGAGACTGGCCTTGAAGCTCTCTTCAATTTCCACTCTGCTGCTGTGTAGTGAGTAGAATAGCCAACGAGGTTTTGGTTTGCATTCCTTGCTGAACTGTATGCATTCTTTCCCCTATTGATGTGTTGCTTGTCCTTTGTTTTTGTAAATACAGTTTTATGTGTTTTTATACAAATTGGAGCTTACTGGCCAAACCCAGATAACTAGTTCCAGTGCCACGCCTGCCATCTACCGGAAAATTTATTTTCTCCCCCCCCACCATCAGCCTGCTGTTGTCACACTCCAAGGCTAAGATTTGCAGAAGCCTCCATGCTTTGCTTTTAAAAGGCTTGATTCCACAGTAGCTGAGTCACAGTTTTCAGAATTTTGGCTTTTTTCTCTGCACTGAGAACCTCAGCCCCACCAGGGGAAAAAAATTGCCCCACAAGCCACAAAATCCCTGCTCCGGGCCTGATCCCGCAGCATCTTTAGAGACCAAGGACCGACTCCGTGTTGTCGTTTGCTGCTACGGATTAACCAGGAAAGCTCTACGTTTTATTGCGTTTGGGGAAGGCCAGGCTTGACGTAAAACACCATCTTTCATGTGTACATACAAATAGATTCTGTATTCGTAGGTGTCGCCTTAAATATCTGGGTTTGTTTTTTTCTTTCAGGAGCATAGGAGTCATCACGTACATACTGTAAGTACTCTGCTCGTTTGGTTACGTACAATGAACAATGGCTGCAAACAGCAGGTTTTCCATCCTGGGATCCGGGGCAGCCCTCTGCATTCCTGACGCCCCCTGCCCACCCCCCGGCCAGGGGCCTTCAGCAAACCGGTCTCACCCCCCACTTCATCTGCAAGGGATCTGGCCTGCTTTGCAGAGCCATTGTGACTGAGATTATACAGCCGATCACTGTAGAACTGTGTACAAAATGCTGAGTATTATTACTGATGTACACAGTATTAAAACATACATAAGGTTAAAAGAAATAGTCGAAATATCAGACTTAAAGCTTGTATCATTCAAAGCTGATTGTTATACACATTTCTAGAATAATTTTAGCCTAGAAAATATTTAAATTAGCCAACAAACCTGGTAGGCTAATTTTAAATATTTTCTAGGCTAAATTATTCTAGAAATTAGACCACTTACAAACTTTAATTATATTTCTATTCTTCTGTAGAACAATTTGGGGAATTTGTACAACTACTATCTATGGCCCAATATACAAACTTGTAGCAAATGCAAACCATGTAAGGTAGCCCCAGTAAAATTTCTTATTTTCAAGAAAATATTATTATTACATATAATTACTATATATATTTGATATATAATAATCTGGCCTTTTTTCTTTTTTTCAACAATTTCAGAAAGCAACACCTGGTCATATATATGTACACAATTCTTTATGCATGTATTTCTGGATGTCCGTCAGTGTAAAATAAAGAATATTGACCACTGAGGAAGGCCCCAAAGGGGCCGAAACGCGTATGGTCCTTAGGTCAAAGGTTTTACCCATCAACTGGATTTGTATAACAATCAGCTTTGAATGGTATAAGCTTTAAGTCTGATATTTCGACTATTCCTTTTAACCTTATGTATGTTTTAATCATGTGTACACCCTCATAAATATTTTAATATTTTCATTATAATTTATTTGTTAGCTTGACCCTCTTAGTTCACAGCCTCATTTTGGGTAGTTTCTGTCAGCCATTCTGCCAGTCCGCTCGCTACCCCCTTCATCAAGGGATTCTCTCCCCGCCCCCTCCTCTTCCTCGGTCCATCTTAGGCTGAGCGGGGCGTCGCCGTTCCTCGGGGAGACCAAGCAGGAGACGCTGGCCAACATCACCGCCGTGAGCTACGACTTCGACGAGGAGTTCTTCAGCCAGACCAGCGACCTCGCCAAAGATTTTATACGGAAGCTCCTGGTGAAAGATACACGGTAAGCGCCCTGGTGTGAACCCGCGGTGTGCAGAGTCAGGCCGGATGGTCCTTCAAGTTCAGAGCGGCTGTCTGGTCGAGAACGCTCCCCGCCCTCTTGGCTTCCCCCAAACTCTGCAAAACTAAACTATTCAAGAGGGCTCTTCTGCGTTCCCAGCAGGGTGGTGGTTGTTGTTCAGTCGCACAGTCGAGTCTGACTCTTTGCGACCCCACGGACCACATCACGCCAGGCCCTCCTGTCCTCCGTCATCCTCCGGAGGTGGCTCAATTTCATGTTCGTTGCATCAATAACACTGTCCAACCATCTCATCCTTTGCTTTTCCTTTCTTCTTTGACCTTCGGTCTTTCCCAGCATCAGGGTCTTCTCCAGGGAGTGCTGCCTTCTCCTTTAGTGGCCAAAGTATTTGAGCTTCGACTTCAGTCTCTGGCCTTCCAGGGAACAGTCAGGGTCGATTTCTTTTAGGACTGACTGATCTGACCTCCTTGCAGTCCAAGGGACTCTCAAGAGTCTTCTCCAGCAATAGGGTAGCACTGTACAAAAAAGCATCACAAAGTTACTTGGATAAATGAATAGAGACTGTGGTCCCTACTGCTGCGTACAGCTTATTGCAAGTAGGGTCCTATTATGTAATGCTTGCATGGTTAATGTTTTCTTTTAATTCTATTGAGTTTATTACAGCATATATACAAAACAAGAACACATCGGTATCACAGAACCTTGTGATAAGTAAGATATAGGACATATCAGATTCATAGAACATCATACAAAAATACTTCTCTGCTATGTTACCTTAGACAAGTGGATTGTAACACCGAATTTAAATCAGCTACGCTTAATGTTTTGTGTTAAGGCTTCCGCTGTCCTTCAAGTCTTTCTGGTGGTGCCGGACCTCTAAAATCCTGCCTTGCCTTGACAGTGTTTTCATTTTCTAGGAAGCGTCTTGCAATCCACGAGGCGCTCACGCATCCCTGGATAACGGTAAGACCGGGCATGGATTTTGTATGGTGGGAAGGGGATTGGGGGAATTTGTGCTGACGTCGGACAGACCTTTGTATGGCCTTTTGTATTCTGGCATTCAATTTGCTTCTGGGTACCTGGTTTTAACCAGGGTGGCAGTAACCTTCTGCTTTGATTTCCCACTGTTATAATCTTAGTGGAGTTACCCTTAGGCCAAATGGTTTTGAGAGATTTGAAGGAAAGAAACACAGTAAAGGAGGGGCTGTGGCTCCGTGG
Organism: Gekko gecko; assembly: GCA_029375565.1. Lineage (NCBI taxonomy): Eukaryota > Metazoa > Chordata > Lepidosauria > Squamata > Gekkonidae > Gekko > Gekko gecko. The sequence goes on from JAPDNY010000017.1 coordinate 19,245,086, forward strand.
CAGAGCCTCTTCTTGGGATGCAGAAGGTCCCAGGTTCAGTCCCCGGCAGCATCTCCAGTTAAAAAGGACCAGGCAGTAGGTGATGGGAAAGCCCTTTGCCTGAGACCCTGGAGAGCTGTAAAGAGGGACTGTGGCTCTGTGGTTGAGCCTCTGCTTGGCATGCAGAAGGTCCCAGGTTCAATCCCAGCATCTCCAGTTAAAAGGACCAGGCAGGAGGTGATGGGAAAGACCCCCGCCTGAGACCCTGGAGAGCTATAAAGAGGGGCCATGGCTCAGTGGCAGAGAAGGTCCCAGGTCCCATCCCCGGCATCTCTAGCTGAAAGGACCAGGAGTACGTGAAGTGAAAGAACTCCACCTGAGACCCTGGAGAGCTGCAAAGAGGGGCCGTGGCTTAGTGGCAGAGGCTCTGCTTTGCATGCAGAAGGTCCCAGGCTCAATCCCCAGCATCTCCAGTTAAAAAGAACCAGGCAGGGGGTGATGGGAAACGCCTCCACCTGAGACCCTGGAGAGCTGTAAAGAGCGGCCATGGCTCTGTGGCAGAGCCTCTGCTTGGCATGCGGAAGATCACAGGTTCAATCCCCAGCGTCTCCAGTTAAAAAGGACTAGGCAGCAGGTGATGGGAAAGGCCTCTCTCTGCCTGAGACCCAGAAGGGCAGCTACCAGTCTGGGTAGACGAGACTGACCTGGATGGACCAGTGGTCTGATTCAATATACGGCAGCTTCACGTGTGACACAAACGGTGTTTGCTTTTTAAGATTGTCTTTTTCTCTCAAAGCAAAGGAGGAAAGTTTTAAAACCTGACATTGAACACAAGCATACAGTTTTCTGTCTTGGAACGCGTCTTAACGGTTGTGTCGTTTCTGCCTGCTGTTTGCATGGGCCCCGAGCGTGGTTTCGTTGGAAGGCCACTGTCCACTATGATTCTCTCCCTGGAACCAAAAGGATTCCTCCTGCCCTTGTGCCATTCACCTCTCGCTTCAAGGGCAGCAGAAAGGGAGAACATCCCAGTGGACTGTGTCCCAGTCTGTTTGTGTGGGTTTGTGGTGGTCTGCTGCGTAGATGTTACAGTCGTGTCCAAAATCGGCATTCGGGTATGAACATTTTTTTCCCCTTCAATTTAATTTTTTTAATTATTTTAACACAATACAACGGCATAAATCAGTAATTAGCACATGCGTAAAGTTAGCTATTTCCACTAACTGATTCTCACAGAAACAACTGTTCAGTACCCTTTCTTCTTTTCAAATTTAGATGTTACTCTACATATTTCAAAAATATATCAGCTCTTGGTAATGTTTATTTTTTGGAATAATTCCTCCTTCTGGGTAGGAACATTTCTGACATCCAGAGAAACTGTGCGGGTTTCCAAGAACTCGGAAGTTACAGTGGACGGTGTTGAGAGTCACCTAAATGGAGACTGTCAGCACTCTTCGAGGTCATGTTAGACTCCAGTCCAGCAGGGCCTTAGAAACCAATATGATTTTCAGGGAATGACCTTTTGAGAGTCAAAGATCCCCTGGTCAGATTAAGGGAGCTTTAGAACATAAGAACATAAGAGAAACCAATGCTGGATCAGGCCATTGGCCCCTCCAGTCCAACACTCTGTGTCACACAGTGGCCAAAAATACCAGGCGCCATCAGGAGGTCCAGCAGTGGGGCCAGGACACTAGAAGCCTTCCCACTGTTGCCCCTCTCCCCAAGCACCAAGGATACGGAGCATCTCTTGCCCCAGACTGAGAGTTCCTGTAAGGACATAAGAGAAGCCAATGTTGAATCAGGCCAATGGCCCCTCCAGTCCAACACTCTGTGTCACACAGTGGCCAAAAATACCAGGTGCCCTCAGGAGGTCAGGCAGTGGGGCCAGGACACTATAGGCCCTCCCACTGTTGCCCCCCCACCTCCAAGCACCAAGAATACAAATCATCACCTGCCCCAGCCTGAGAGTTCCTACCTATACCTTGTGGCTAATAGCCACTGATGGACCTCAGCTTCATATGCTTATCTAATCCCCTCTTGAAGCCATCCATGCTTGTAGCCGCCACCACCTCCAGTGGCAGTGAATTCCATGTGTTAATCACTCTTTGGATGAAGAAGGACTTCCTTTTTATCTGTTCTAACTCGACTGCTCAGCAATTTCATGGAGTGCCCACGAGTTCTTGTCTTGTGACTTCTTTGACTCTCAAAAGCTCATACCTCTAAGGTGTGGCTGGACTTGTATCTGGCTGTCCTACCACAGAGCCACAGGGCTCTCCTCTGAAACTATCCCCGTTCACCCATGTGGATCCCACAAGTGGGGAAGGACATTTATTCTCGGGTGTCGATGGGGATTTCAGCATCATTAACCTGTGAGTCACCGAAGTTTTGGGCATTCACTGCAACATGGAACATAGTGAAGGCGCGTTGAGCTGGTCTTGGCTTCACAAGCAGAATGCAGGCATTGCCATGTTCTCATGCGTTTAAAAATGCAAACTGCTTGAGCCAGACGCATAGCCAGTATTTTGTGACTTGTGGGGTAGGTTTTTTTTTCCCCTGGTGGGACTGAAGTTCTCAGTGCAGAAAGAAAGGCCATTTGGCCAATAGAAAGCTGTGACCAGGATAGGTCTCTTAATTGCAAGCAGTCAACCACTTTAGGTGACAGTTCTCAGCTGCTGCAAGTTAATAACTTCTGCCAGCCTAAGCAACAATTCTGAGAACTAGCTGGCAGGTGGGGGTGATGACTTTCAAGCTAACACTTAGGCAGGAAAGCTCTCTTAAAGGAGACCAGTTTATTGACACAAAGTTAGAAGGGATCCTAGAGGTCACCTACTCCAACCCAATTGCTCAGTGCAGGAATTAGTCAACTACAGCACTCCACTCTGCTTAAAGGAGCGCACACCTTTTTAAAAAAATGTTTAAAAATGATTGGGAAAAAGCATTTACAGGAGAAATTCTTGTGGGGCCGCACCTTTAAGTAAGGGGGCAGAGCCCCCCAAAGCCCCACCATTGCTATGGGCCTGGCTTGAGCATGTATTTGTGATTATTTTGAGAATGGGAAGGCCGGAAGGCTAGTGTGTCGTTTGTCCCTCAGGGGATGCTGTTGTTGTGTTCATGCCTTGGTTGTGCATGCATTGGGAACTAGCCTGTCCCCCCAGCCTGGACCCGTCTCCTGCACGCATTTGCCTGGTCTGGTGCCTTTGATGTCGTTATGCCTGTTGAGACGTGTAACCCCCCCCCCGGTCAATAATACTGCCTCCTGCTTCTGTCCGAAGACTCACCAGTCCAAAGGAGGAAGCAGAGCCCATTTCAGCAAGCGGGCCGAGAACCGGCCGCTGAAGACCAAGCGGCTGAAGGAGTACACACTCAAGTGCCATTCCAGCCTGCCCCCGAACAAGACCTACATCGACTTCGAGCGCTTCGCCCGGGTGGTGGACGACCTCTCCGGGATGGAGCGGAGCTTCGGCACCATGACCGCCTCCCACGATTCCTTGCAGGAGGATATGGACGCCCTGGTCTCCATCTACAACGAGAAGGAAGCCTGGTACAAGGAGGAGCACGAGAGCGTGAGGCACGAGCTCTCCCAGCTGAAGTACGAATACCGGAAGGTCGAGTCCCTCAAGAAGCACTTGCAGGAAGACATCCGAGCCGTCGGGGCGAGCCTGGCCGGCGTCACGGGGAAGTTCCTGGACCTGCAGTCCCAGTACGAGGCGCTGAGCAGAGAGGTCTCCGAAGAACTCGAGCGGCTTCAGGACTGGACGGACACCTTGCGGCTGGGCCCGGGGCCCGACAGCCTGGGCGGCTTCGTCTCTGCCTGCAACAAAGACCTCAGCGAGTCTCTGATGGAGCTGCTGAGTAGATCCTGCTGCGAAGAATTCCTGGCGGCCTTGAATCTGGGGACGGCAAGAGGAAGCCCGTGAGGCGACCGGGGCTGGGTCCTTGGAGCCGGGTGGCCTTTTGGGGCACGCCCGAGAAACTGCAAGAGGGAGACTGTGTATGAGTCGTTCACCTCAATTAATATACAATAAAGTTTTTACATTAAAGGTAAAGGTAAAGGTAAAGGTTCCCTTGCTCGAAAGCCAGTCGAATCCGACTCTAGGGTTGCGGTGCTCATCTCCGTTTCAAAGCCAAAGAGCCAGCGCTGTCCGAAGACGTTTCCGTGGTCATGTGGCCGGCATGACTAAACACCAAGGCGCACGGAACGCTGTTACATTAGAAGTGTATTATTTTATTTCTTTTTAGGACATTACAATCTTGCAACAACTTCCAGATTTGTTACATATAGACGACGAAGAAGAAGAGGTTGGATTCACTACCCAAAGGAGTCTCAGAGCGGCTGACAAACTCCTTTCCCTTCCCCTCCCCACAACAGACACCCTGCGAGGTAGGTGGGGCTGAGAGAGCTCTGACAGAAACAACTCATTTTCAAGGACAGCTCTTGTCAGAACTACGGCTTGCCCAAGGTCATGCAGCAGGTGCGAGTGGAGGAGTGGGGAATCAAACTCAGTTGTCCCAGATTAGAGTCCGCGCACTTAACCTCTACACCAAACTGACTTATATTCCACCAAATATATTCCATAAATTCACATAAATATACAAGCGGCAAGCAAAATACTCTGCATTCAGTGACTTGTCCACTGTTTAACATGTGGCAACATACTCTAATCTGGGACTCTAATCTGGGAGGACTGGGTTTGATTCCCCACTCCTCCTCCACATGCAGCTGCTGGTGGGACCCTGGGTCAGTTTACAAGTTCTTTCCCCTCAGGAGCAGTCCTTGAGAGAGTTCTCTCAGCCCCACCGACCTCACAGGAAATGCTCCCTCTAAGCTGTGGAGTCTTGTGAGCAAAAATTCTACTTTGTGAGCTCCCGGCATTAAAGTTGTGAGCAAGCAATTTGGCTGCGGCATAAATCAATTTGCTCTGGAGCCATCCTTCCTGAACTAAGACAAAAATGCATGAGGTGGAGGCTAAAAAACTGTGAGCTAGCTCACACTAACTCAGCTTAGAGGGAGCATTTCTCACAGGGTGTCTGTTGTGGGGAAAGGAGGGGAAAGGAGATTGTAAGCCGCTCTGAGACTCCTTCTTGGTAGTGAAGGGTGGGGTATAAATTCTTCTTCTTCCCTTGCCACAAAATGTCATTCCATACAATCACAGAATTCACTCATAGATCAATAATGTGCCCAAAAGACCACTGCCAAGATTCCCAGGTTACTTTCTTGTTGCGAACTGTCATGTTCAGAGTGCGTCAAAACCCATAGCCCATCTCCATATCACTGGAGCCGTAAGCATTAATCCAGCCAGTTTTGTGCTTTATCAAGAAACAGCAGTGTCTTCCCCCCTGACGCAGTTGGCTTTGCTTGCTGCTCGTGTATTTATGTGGTTTTATGGAACAGAGGTAACAAACCTGGAAGCTGTTGCAAGGTTGTGATGTCATAATAAGAAATACAATTCTAATGTAAAAAACTGAGCTTTATTGTCTATTCATTGAGGCGAACGACTTGTACACAGGATTCATCTTGTGGCTTTTGCCTTCTATCCTGTCTCCCTTTATTTTTGTGAATGCTATTTTGGGGCTCATTGGCAGGACATGAACATGACCGGGTTTCCGCCACCACTGTGAGAATTCAGATGCAGGGAATGCACGTGTTGGGCGCTAAAGCTTGTCGCAGGCTTCGTCGATTTCTACTGCATTTGGTGATCCCTGTTCAAATTGGGGTTTTGCCACCCGTGAACGTGTGTCCTCCTTTTCAGAGAGCCAGTTTGGTGTAGCGGTTAAGAGCGCGGACTCTAATCTGGGAGAACCGGGTTTGATTCCCCTCTCCTCCACTTGCACCTGCTGATGTGAACTTGGGTCAGTCACAAGCTCTGGCACAGCTGTCCTTGAAAGAGCAGTTTGTGTTAGAGCTCTCTCAGCCCCTGCCCCTGTTGTGGGGAGGGGAAGGGAAAGGAGTTTGTAAGCTGCTCTGAGACTCCAAGTAAAGGGCGGGGTATAAATCCAATCTCCTCTTCTTCTCCTCCTTCTTCTCCTCCTTCTCCTCCTCCTCCTCCTCCCCCTCCTCCTCCTCCTCCTTCTTCTGGGCCAATATCATCCAGCTGTTGTTTGGTATTTAGACGGTGTCCACCTCTCAGACAGGCCGGCCTTGAGTGTCACAAATTGACCGTGGGATGCAGTTCAGTCGCAATGGTCCGATCTCTCTAGGTAGCACCGTGTCTGAGTTTCGGGGGGGGATATCTTTGTGTTGTTGTTCTATTTCGGAAGGCACAATCAATGTATGTTCACCCTGGAAATTCCTTTTAAATTCTTGGCAGTCGTTTGGTAAGAGCACTTAAAAAGCTTTATGGCAGAGCAATTTCTGCCCTCTAAAACAGCCAGCCGTAAGGAGGCATTGGTTTTTGGATTGTGAGTCGCTACGGAAGATCACTTTTAATAACGCTGCGTGGAGAGGTATGGGGCCGAGCCCTCGAGAGCACCCTCTTAGCGGGATCTTTGCACTGAAAATGGGTGGGGGTGGCTGGGGGCGTCGAGGCTGCACGTCAGCTTAGCCGGAGGGTTTTGATGAAGGCGGCGCATACAGATGTCTTGACAGAAGTGGCGTCCAAAGCTGTGTTTGGAAACTTGACATTTTTTGCTCCAATTTGAGAGGTGCTCTAGCAGTGGAAGCAAAATTGCTGCTTATGTTGTGGAATGGGACACCAGTTTCAGACACCAGTGAACAGAAAAGGATGGGGGAGAATTAGTTTAGAATTAGGTCCCATTTTTTGGCCCCTGCATTTGAAGAAGTGTGGTGCTCAGGCAGTGCTGATAATGTGCCCAGATGCGTAACATATTTCACCTTTTGTATACAGCCAATAAATATTTATTTAGTACAACTGGATTTCTCATGGTGCCGTCTGTCCGTCTGCTACCTGAGAGGCTGACTATGCCGTTCTCACAAGTGCTCCCTCTAAGCTGTGGAGCCTTGTGAGCAAAGATTCTACTTTGTGAGCTCCTGGCATGAAAGTTGTGAGCGAGTGATTTGGCTGCTGAATACATTCATTTGCTCTGGAGCCCCATCCTTCCTGAGCGGAGACAAAGATGTGTGAGCCAGAGGCTAAGAAACTGTAACTCGGCTTAGAGGGAACACATGGCTGTTTCAGACATGTCTTTGTCTCCAACAAGGTTGCTTGCGCATTTTCCAGATTTGGAAGCTGCTCTTGGCGACTTCTGGCAAGTCCTGCTGCCGGCCAGGGGGGAAGATTTCACGGGGACCGGCCTTTTTTCAGGCTGCCAACCGGCCTGAAAAGGACTGCCTCAGCGACGTGGGGGCAAGTGAGCGTGTGGGCAGCCTTGCAGACTGTTGCTGGGGACTGACAAGCAAAGTCGGCCTGCTTTGGTGTTGCGCACAACTCATCCAAGCCAGATGCTGCGCTCCCCGTGACTTGCGGGTTCTGCTTTGATTTTGAGTTCCATCTGGGAGGTTTCTAGTCCCCCCTCTCCGGGTTTCTTGTCCATCTCCCTGACCACCATGCTAGAAAAGACACCATTCATGTCACCCAACCAGAAATACTTCATTACCTTTGGCTATACCATCCTGCTTCTCTGTCATGCAGTGAAAATTCAATTGCAGGTTGCTGGTGGGTAGAAATCAAACTCGGGGGAGGCCTTTGGTGTAATGGTTAAGAGTGGTGGACTCTAATCTGGGCGAACCGGGTTCGATTCCCCACTCCTCCTCCACATGCATCCAGCTGGGAGACCTTGGGACAGTCACAAGTTCTCTCAGAGCTGTTCTGTCAAGAGCAGTCCTCGAAAGAGCTCTCTCAGCACCACCTCCCTCACAGGGTGTCTGTCATGGGGAGAGGAAGGGAAAGGAGATTATAAGCCGCTCTAAGACTCTGAAGGAAGGGCGGGGGATAAATCCAATCTCTTCTTCTCATAGGGAAAGGTAAGGTAAAGATCCCAAGACATGGAGAGGATCGAGGTTTATAAAATTATGTGTGGGGTGGAGAGACTGGGCAAAGGGAAGTTTCTCTCCCTCTCCCCAAAGACTCGAACTCGAGAGTATCCAATGGAGCTGATGGGCAGTAGGTTCAGGACGGACAAAAAGAAATACTTCTTTGCACAGAGAGTGAGTAAAATGTGGGATTCGCTGCCAGAGGATGTCGTGATGGCCGTAGGAATAAACAGCTTTAAAAGGGGACTAGACCGATTCATGGAGGATAGACCTATCAGTGGCCAGTAGCCGTGGTGACTGAAGGGAACCTCCACATTCAGTGGCAGTAAACCTCTGAATCCCAGAACCAGGAGGAAGCATCAGGGGAAGGCCTCGGCCTCTCTGCCCTGTTGTTGGCCCTCCAGAGGAACTGGCTGGCCACTGGGTGAAACGGGAGGCTGGACTAGATGGACCCTCCCTGGTCTGATCCAGCAGGGCTCTTCTGATGTCCTTACAGTCTCTCCGTAGGTGAGCAGTTCCTCAGCCACACCGTCTGGGCTGCACAGTGCGGAATGTGTCCAGTTGTGGCTGTGGTCCCCTCTCTTGGGTATACTCTGAACAGAGGGGGGAGTCTTTTCCCCGCCAGCCTTTGGGGTCACAATCTGTGTTGTGTGGTTTGGTCCACTTAGTGGGCCACCGATTGGAAAGCGCTCACCGGTCTTCTCTCGCCTTCCAGCCCACGGATAAATGCCAGGCCATGGTGCGGCGGGAGTCTGTCATTAACCTGGAAAACTTCAGGAAGCAATACGCCAGGAGGAGGTGGAAGGTATGGACACGAGTGCGAAAGCCGTGCTGGGTGCATGTGGGGCTGGCTGCCGTCTGGCGAGGAAGAGGCCCAGCATGCTGCTGGTTGAGGCTGAAACAGAAGGGAGGCGGGAGAGAAGTACATCATGTGCAAAGCTGACCTGACTGAGAATGATAGAATCATAGAGTTGGAAGGGACCTCCAAGGTCATCTAGTCCAACCCCCTGCACAATGCAAGGAATTCACAAATATCTCCTCTGGTGTCGTGCTGCTATGGTTGTCTCCAGGAAGGTGAGAAGAATGGCTTCATAGTTTCCCACATGGGCAAGAACAGGGTCTTTCCTGAAAGAGACAGATTGTATCTTGAGAGAGACGAATGCACCGTTCCTGCCAAAGAGGAGTGGTTTAGTTCTGGGGTGTTTCCCCTGAAAAGCAGGAGGGTAAAAAGTTCTCATTTCCTGCATCCCATCCTGGTAGACATTGCTTGGGAAGGGAAGGAACCCCTGTCATCCAGAACGTGTGCAGGGCAGAATATCAAATAAAGCAGCACTCTATGGGGAAAAAAAACAACCCTGCCCCCTGGAGATGGGGACACACCAGGTCCATTGCATGGACGGCCCTTCCCAAGACAACAGTTCTTTGGTGCACCTTTTCCCAGCCTACCTGGCGCGGCTTCTGAGCTGTAGCACAGGCAGGGCGTCCACAAGGCAGGGCAAAGTTGGAGTCCAGTGCCTCCTTTCAAACCAACGAAGTTTTAATCAAGGTTTAAGCTTTTGTGTGCATGCACACATCTTTAGATACAGTGAAATGGAAGTTGCCAGTCCATAGATAGATAGATAGATAGATATAGATATAGATATAGATATAGGTAGAAGATAGGTAGAGGCCCTGTGGAATTGCAACAAGTCCCTCAGGGCCCTGATCTCACTTGGGAGAGTGCTTCCACCAGGCTGGGGCCAAAGCCAAAAAGGCTCCGGCTCTGGTCAAGGCTATGCAGATGTCCTTTGGGCTGGAGACCACCAGAAGATGTTGACCTGTGGAGTGTAAAGCTCTTCAAGGGACATATGGGGAGAGACGGTCCTGCAGATATGTTGGTCCTGGACTGCACAGGGCCTTAAAGGTTAACACCATAACCTTGAACTTGATCCGGCATTGAACTGGGAGGCAGTGCAGCTGGCGGAGCACCGGTTGTCTGTGGGCTCTGAACGGTGTCCCCCTAAGGACATGCACTGCTGCAGTTTGAACCAGCTGAAGTTTCTGGGTCAGTCTCAAGGGCCGCCCCACATAGAGCCAGTTACAGTAGTCCAGTCTGGAGGTGAGCACTGCATGGATCACCGTGGCTAAGTCACAGGGAGAGAGATAGGGAACCATTTGCCTGATCTGCTGAAGAGGGTAAAATGCAGATCCGGCAACGTTAGTTTATATAGTCACCATTTGTTTAGGTTTAATTCTGGGGGAGGCAGTCCTTGGGCTACCCCACAAAAATGCGGTGGGCTTGGGACCCCCCCCCTGTGGCTGTGCAGGAGGGGTCTTGTGGCTGTGTGTGTGATTGGAACCCCCCTTTCTCCCCAGCTCGCTCACAGCATCGTCACTCTGTGCAACCATTTGTCCCGTTCGCTGATGCGGAAAGCCCACCTGATGCCAGAGGAAGCCCTGGTGAGTGTCGGGTGGGGGCAGCCGATTAAATGTTTCACTCGGAGCCAAGATGCCACTCACCAGGGTGGTGCAGTGGTTAGGTGCGCGGACTCTTAATCTGGGAGAACCGGGTTTGATTCCCCACTCCTCCACTTGCACCTGCTGGATGACCTTGGGCAAGCCGTAGTTCTGTTAGAGCTGTCCTTGAAAAAGAGCAGTTTCTGTCAGAGCTCTCTCAGCCCCTCCTACCTCACAGGGTGCCTGCTGTGGGGAGGGGAAGGGAAAGGAATTTTGTAGGCTGCTCTGAGACTCCTTTGGGTAGTGAAGGGCAGGGTAGAAAGCCAATCTCTTCTTCTTCACCTCCGTGAGCTGAGCAAAACTTCCCACAGTGGGATGAGCTGCAGTTATCCCAGAGGGAAGGGTTCTTTGCTCTCGAGGAGGCAGGGGGAGGCAGTGCGCAGAGTCAAGAGTTCTGCCCCCAATGCTTTTATTTGTTTATTTAAAGCGTCGGCCGGCCACCTTTTGTCCTTATGGTGCCCACGGCGGCTTGCAATTGAAATTAAATACATAAAGTAGAATACGCAAAGGCCAAAATTTAAACATTGCAATTTAGGACGGCTTTAATCAAACACAGTCCTCAATAAAGTCATCTTTAGCTGCCTCTTAGAGGTTGAAAGTGAGGGGGACAGGTGCATAAGAACATAAGAGAGAAGCCAATGTTGGGTCAGGCCAACGGCTCATCCAGTCCAACACTCTCTGTGTCACACGGGGGCCAAAAATACCAGGGGCCTTCAGGAGGTCCAGCAGTGGGGCCAGGAGGACACTAGAAGCCCTCCCACTGTTGCCCCCCCTCCCCAAGCACCAGGAATATAGAGCATCCCTTGCCCCAGACTGAGAGTTCCCATCTATACGTTGTAGCTAAGAGCCACTGATGGACCTCTGCCCCATAGGTTTATCCAGTTCCCTCTTGAAGCCGTCCATGCTTGTAGCCTCCACCACCACCTCCTGTCGCAGTGAATTCTACATGTTAAATCACTCTTTGGGTGAAGAGGAAGTGCACCTCCCTGGGGAGCAATGCTCCGCCTAAGCTGTGGTGTCTTGTGAGCAAGAATTCCACTTTGTGAGCTCCTGGCAATATAGTTGTGAGCCAGCGATTTGGCTGCTGCATAAGTTAGTTTGCTCTGGAGCCCTCCCTTCCTGAGCCAAGACGGAAAAAAACGTGTGAGCCAAAGGCTAAAAAAACCTGTTTCCCCACAAAACTTTATGGCCCTTTTCAAACTTAACAATCCCTTCTCAACGCAGAGCATTTACGCTGGCCAGATTTAATATATTTCCCCCAGCTGTGGTCACAGGGAGATACGAGGGGTATCCCCTAGGAGGCCAGACTCGGCAGATGCCTCTGCAAAGGACCGGTCTCTGTACAGCATATTCTCTTGAACGGCCCGCTGTTTACTCAGCTACGTTCCCACTTGGTTAGTCCCCTCCTTCCGCTCTCTAAGGCTGCACCCAGTAGAGGTGTTGAATTCTTGCTAGTGGACAAAAACCACAAAGTTACTGAACGGGTGGCAGAGTTCCTGGCAAATGTACTCAGGGGCCAGGAAAAAGAGAAAAGAATTGAGGGAAGAGCTTAAGGAGACGGAGAGTGAGGGAGAGAGATGAGGTGTGTCTATCCCTTTTGGATAGTTAAGCTTCATATCGTAACTGTCTTATTACTGCGATATTCGAGATCACTGTTCCAAATTTTTATCATCCTGCCCTTTTATTTTTATTATAGGCAATGTTACAAACTGCAGTACTCTGTTTCCCTTTGTCGACATATGGGTTGATCGTACTGCTATTTCTTTTATAGGGTTATTGTATGCCAATAAAGGTTATTGGAATGGGCTAAAAAAACCTGGGAGCTAGCTCACACTAAAGCCAGCTTAGAGGGAACACTGCTGGGGAGGCTGTTCCATAGTCGTGGGGCTGCCACCGAAAAGTCCCCGTTCCGTGTGCCCAGCAGATGAGCTCCTTTGATTGACGGGACAGTCCAGAGGGGCTTTCCCTGTGATCTTAGTTCCCGGGCAGCTGGGGGACGACTGCCCTCTGGATAACACTGTGTCTTCAGGTAACACCGTCTCTCTCTGTTTTCAGCGCAATTGCGAAAGCGACCACGAGGAAGACCTTGCAACCAGACAGGCGGCTCGGCACCGCTTGAGAAGGAGCAGCAGCATTTCGTAGCGCCAGAACAGGCATCGGCCGGGACACTGGAGGGCCTCCGAGCGCGGCTGGTACTACCTGGTCTGGGGCCGGGGAACCTCAGCGTTTCCCCAAAACGTCTGCCTAAAGCCAAAGCATTCCAAAGTGGGAAGAAGCTGCCAGGGGCCTGCAAATCCGGCAGACGAACAGCGGGCCGTGTGCGCTCCAGCTGTGAGCCATGGCACTTTCCCTCCTCGCTTCCACCAGACTTTCTGTAAGGGGCAGCCCCCACAGGAACCAGCTGCTTTGAAAGCCCCAAGGCAGAAAAGAGCCCGGCCCAGTCCGGCTCAGGGTCCTGAAATTCGCCACCTCCGTCCCGCCCCTCCTCTAAAAGAGCTAGAACTTGTGGCTGCCAGACAATCTTAGGATCTCCTGGCTCCCAGGAGGGCAGGGAGCTGCCTGGAGGCGGCATCGGCAGTTGTAGAAACGGTGTTGCCCTCAGGGTTCACGGCTTCTGGCCCCCAGTGGGTGGAGGGTGGGTGCATGGTCAGCAAGGGAGGCAACCCCGTCTGGCACTACCTGGACAGGTGCAGGGAGGATGGGTACATCCAGGTGAAAAGGGGCAGCAGGATTCTGCTCAAGACCAGCTTTTGGGGTTTTGGGGATTTCCTGGGAGTGGAGCGAGAGGAGCCAGCAGAAGCGGCATTTCTTGTTCCCTCTGCAAATGCAGGAAAGGGGGGACTGCAAGACCACCGCCGCCCTCCCTGTCTTGCAGAAACAAAGCCTTTTGGGGGCTTCTGTGGACCCTCAGGGATGACAAACAAGCGGGAGGGTGGAGTGAAAAAGCACTTTCCTTTTCTGAATGCTGCATCTCCACCGAGTGGGAAACTCGGGCCCAGGGCCTGTGCCCTTTGCTCGCTGGGAAAAGAGGACCATTTCTCCATTTTTTCCCCTAAAGATGACCAGTTTTGTGTCCCATATGCTATTAACTGCCCAGGGCCAGCCGACAACTTGTGCATCTGATGCAGCAAAAAGGAAACGGTCTCAAGGACAGACAAAACTTGGCATGTGCCAAATTCGGAGTTTCGTTACTGTTTGGTGTTTTGAAGTCTGTGTGGTCAAGGTGGCTTGAGCTGGGGAGGAAGAAAGGCTAGGAATGTTTTAATGAATAAAGAAAAGTAAAGCTGTTGTGGACTAGGGGCCATTGTGCCAGAAGGAACAGCCCCTAGTCCACCAAAGCTTCCGCTGGAATATATTTTGCCAGTCTTTCAGGTGCCTCCCAACCAGTGTTTCCTCTATGCTGAGTTAGTGTGAGCTAGCTCACAGTTTTTTAGCCTCCGGCTCACACATTTTTGTCTCAGCTGGGGAAGGAGGGCTCCAGAGCAAAGCAACTGATGCAGCAGCCAAATCGCTTGCTCACCGCTTTAACGCCAGGAGCTCACCAAGTAGAATTTTTGCTCACAGGACTCCACAGCTTAGAGGGAGCATTGCTCCCAACTCCTGTTTGTTTCTTGACCTAGCAAAGGTTGCCAGAGTTGGAAATGAGTCGACAGCGCTTAATACGCAGAAGCCACTTTGCCTGTTTATTGCGTGCAGAATGATATCAGCAGATCAGATGCATTCTGAAAATCCACGCCAGCGTGGTGTAGTGGTTAGAGCTTTGGGCTAGGACCCGGGAGACCCAGGCTCGAATCCTGGCTCATGCCCTGACCTGGATAGCCCGATTTCATCATACCTCAGAAGCTAAGCAGGATTAGCCCTGGCTAGTATTTGGATGGGAGACCTCCAAGGAATACCAGGGCTGCGATACAGAGGCAGGCAATGGCAAACCACCTCTGGGCTGTCTCTTGCCTCAGAAACAAGTCTAGCTCGCCACCTAGTGGTGCATAACACTAAAAGAGCTAGAACTTCTGGCTGCCAGACAATCTTAGGATCTCCTGGCTATACTACACAGAATGCCATACAATAATAATAATAATAGAAGAAGAATTAGGTTTATACCCCACCCTTCACTCAGAGTCTCAGAGTGGCTTACAGTCTCCTTCCCTTCCTCTCCTGACAGCCGTGAGGTAGGTGAGGCTGAGAGAGCTCTTGAGAGAACTGCTCTTGAGAGAACCGCTCTGAGAGAACTGTGGCTTGCCCAAGGTCCCCCAGCTGGCCACATGTGGAGGAGGAGTGGGGAATCAAACCCAGTTCTCCCAGATCAGAGTCTGCTGCTCTTAAAACCACTATGCCAAACTGACGCTTTGGAACCTAGCCAGAGCGCAAGCCTTCTATGTGCACGCACTCATATTGGGTACAATTTCAACATTGTACTCCCAGGGAGTTAACGTGAGTCACACTAGCGGCTTTTGCCAGCGTGTTCCATGTCACTTTGGAAATGTGCTGTTACAATAATTGCCCGGCAGGAAATGTTCTCTTCACCTATTTCCTGGTGGGAACCCTCCCCACCCACCCCCGTTTTTCTGTATGACGTATATTTTTACCTTTTCTTGTTTACTCAATACGACTGGATATTTTTAAACAAGGGGACACTTCACCTTTTGCTTTTGTATTTAAAAAAAATTAAAAGATGACTACGATGGTTTGGGGGCTTAACGTTTTGGGGGAGAGGAAGAGGCCGAGGCCGTCTGGACACAAGAGATGGGACGGCTGTTGACTGAGCAAAACATGCAGAGGTGGACGTTCAAGGTTAGGCTTGTCCTCCTTCCTGGTCCGTGTCTTCCTAGGAGGTGCCGTCTTTCGTCAGCCTGAGCCCTCCTCTTCCCTTCCAGCTCCAGGGTGGAAGGAAGAGAAGAAGAGAGAAGAGACTGGGTTTCTACCCCGCCCTTCACTACCCGAAGGAGTCTCAGAGCGGCTCACAATCTCCTTTCCCTTCCCCTCCCCACAGCAGACACCCCCTGTGAGGCCGGTGGGGCTGAGAGAGCTCTGTCAAGAACTGCCCTTGCGAGAACAGCTGTGAGAGAACTTGTGACTGACCCAGGATCACCCAGTAGCTGCATGTGGAGGCGTGGGGAACCAAACCCGGTTCTCCCAGATTAGAGTCCGCACGCTCCTAACCCCTCTCACCAAACTGGAAAGGTGATCTGCTGCTGCGTGCATGGGAAGGGAGCTTTTCCCACCTCCCCTCCTGCCTTTGGGGTTGCCAGCCTCCAGGTGGGGCCTGGGGATCCCCTCGAATTGGGGGTGGAGCCTGGGGAAACAGGGCCCTCAGTGGGGTACAATGACCCACAGACCACCCTCCAAAGCATCCGTTTTCTCCAGGGGAACGGATGTCTGTTGTCTGGAGATAAGCTGTACTTGCATCAACCTGTACTTGCAAATGCTCAAAGGGAAGCAAAGAGGACCAGGGGCACCTTTGGAATTCTGATACAGCATTGCTGGCGATGCCACAAAATGGCTGCCGTGGGAGGCGGAGCCAGCCACAAAATGGCAGCTGCTTTTTACCTTCAGCCACACAGTGAAGATCCCTTGAGCTGTGGTGGCAGCTGCCGCTGAAGCAACCTTTTCAAAACACCTGCACAGCCAACCCAGTCTCCGAGGGCCAATCAGGAGACTTGCTGAGCAGAAGCTACAACTGGCCCCGCCCACGTTCTAGAAGTATCTGGTGAGTGCCAGGAAAGGGTGGTGCCTGTCACCTTGGTGCCTGTGGGCACCGCATTGGGGACCCCTGCAAAACAGCACACGTCAGTTTCCCAAGAGGCCTTCCACCCAGAGGTGTGACCCAGGCATACACTGCCTGAGTTTCTGCAAAGCTCCCCTGTCTTCCTGCCAGATCCCCAGTTAAGACACTCTCCACAACACTTTTGGCAGTGATGCTTTATTAGAGATACGCTTACTTACAGGAACTAGGTCTTAGTCAGGACTGAAAAAAAGCACACAAAATTCAGAGGTCATAGGTAAAACCCAGTGCACCCCACACCCCATGCGCAGGTCAGCATTCGGCCACTAGCATTTCTGTGACGACCCTGACAGAGATACGGTGTCTTATCTGTTCTGCCCGGGCAAAAGAGTCTCCGAGGCCAAGTTCCGTGAGAACAGGCCCGAGGGGTGCAACTTGAGAAATGGTTATAGCTACTACGGGCAAGCTCTCAGCTTCCCCCTCCGGAATTCCCTCCCCCTTAATACATGGCAAGGGTAAGCAGTGAAGCCCAACGAAGAGAAGCGAAACCGAAACCTTGAGACTTCCCCAGGCTCCGCCCCCAAATCTCCAGCAGTCCCCCAAACTGGAGCTGGCAGCGAGGGAATGTTAACATCCCCTGGCATCCAAAGGAATAAGTGACACAGGAGTCGGGCTCGGCTTTCTGCAGCTACTTTGACCAAATCGATGCAATCTGCATTGCAAAGAGGCTTAGCTCACTGCAGAGAGATGGGAACCGTCTGGATCCTTTCCAGGCCGCGTGTCGCTTCTACGGCGCTGGATCTCGGAGGCTGCTCAGTCCCAGGAGGCAGAGCGGACTATTCTGGCTCATGACGAGATACTCTTCGCCGGGCAAAGGGCCACGCCTCACCCTCTGGAAAGCCTGCCTGTCATTTCCTTTGTTTTCCCTCTGCTGCATTGAATCTGGGCTGCCGTCTTAATCCCAGCACCTCCTGCTTCTGCCGGGAAGGAAAGGAAAGGAGAAAGGGCGAGGCTGGACAGATGATGAAGAAGAGGTTGGATTTCTACCCCGCCCTTCACTCCCCAAAGAAGCCTCAGAGCGGCTTACAAACTCCTTTCCCTTCCCTTCCCCACAACAGACACCCTGGGAGGTAGGTGGGGCTGAGAGAGCTCTCCTGAGGACTGCTCCGGAGAGAACAGCTCTGGGAGAACCAAGATCACGCCAGCAGCTGCATGTGGGGAAGGGGAGTGGGGAATCAAACCCAGTTCTCTCAGATTAGAGTCCACAAACTTAACCACGACACCAAACTGTGAGGTGTTCGGCTGCCTGACATAGCTGCGTTGCACAGGCCGAGGTGGACCGTTCAGAGCCCCTTGCGCTGTCCACGTGTGGCTCTCTGTGGCCCAAAAAACCACCCCCCGGATATTGCAAGAGACCCTCCAAGAGGCCTGTATGGGCATGCACTGAGCATTATTACCCTGAAAAGGAGCATTCCCCGGGAGAAGATGAGGCCGTCTGTGCTGGTGACTGACAGGGTGATTGACAGGGACAGGTCCTGGGGGGGCAGTGGAGGCAGGGGGGTGTTGGTTTTCGAAGAAGTGGGGCCGACCCCAAGACTGAGGGGCTTCATGCAAACGCCTCACCTTCCCCAGCCGAAGACTCTATCCGTTTTCCGCACAGCCCTGTTTAAAACGTTCCGTACAGCTGTGAATTCCACAAGGGGGAGGAGCCTGTTTGGCAACGGTACCATGACGATTCATAACAGGTTCTCCATCCCACTGGCGGCACCTGCTGCCCCAGAGCACACTGCTGCAGGGTTGAGCACACAAGGAGCTCTGTGCGCATCCCGTGGGGGACCCGTGGGTTCCTCTGGGGCCAGCCGGCCCTGTGTGGCTCCGGCTGGACAGCTCCAGTGCCGCCTCTCTCGCCAGGCATCTGGGTAGCCCAAGGAGGCTGGGCTTGGACTGCCGGGTGCTTTCTGCCGCAAGCCCGCCTGCTCTCCGGCCGCTCTCAGCAACTGGACAGCAGCTTTGGAGCTCACTAGACACACACACACACAAGGACAGATTGCTGATTCTTGCCAGATCTTTCAAGCCCTTGTTGTAGCTCTGTGCGTTCAGTGGAGGAGGAGGAGGGCAGAAGGTCTCATTGGGTGCATTTTAATATTGGGAGCAGTTTAACATTTGGAAAGCCCTTTGAACACACGGGAGCTGCCTTCTACCGAATCAGACCTGTGATCCATCAGCGTCAGTATTGCCTTCTCTGACTGGCAGCCGCTCTCCAGGGTCTCGGGCGGAGGTCTTTCACGTCGCCTCCAACCTGGTCCTTTTAAAAACGGAGATAAACCTGGGACTTTCTGCATGCCAAAGCAGATGCTCTGCCACTGGGCCACGGTCCTTCCCCCTATGATACACAAAGCAACCTTATACTGAATCAGAGGCCCTCAATCTACCAAGGTCGATATTGTCTACTCAGACTGGCAGCAGCTCTCCAGGTTTTCACGCAGAGGCCATTTTGGTGCAGTGGTTAAGTGTGCAGACTCTAATCTGGGAGAACCGGGTTTGATTCCCCACTCCTCCACTTGCACCTGGATGGATGACCTTAGGCAAGCCACGGTTCTGTCAGAGCTGTTCTCTCAAGAGCTCTCTCAGCCCCACCTACCTCACAGGACGTCTGTTGTGGGGAGGGGGAAGGGAAAGGAGTCTGTAAGCTGCTCTGAGACTCCGAGTGACAGGTGGGGTATAAATCCAATCTCAGCTTCTCTTCTTTTCCATCACCTACTCCCTGGTCCTTTTTAAATTGGAGATGCCGGGGATTGAACTTGGGACCTTCTGCATACCAAGCAGAGGCTCTGCCACTGAGTCACAGGCCCTCCCCCATAATACATGAACAAAGCTGCCTTATACTGAATCAGACCCTCAGTCCACCCAGGTCAGGATTGTCCATTCAGACCGGCAGCCGCTCTCCAGGGTCTCAGGCAGAGGTCTTTCCCATCATCTCCTGCCTGGTCCTTTTTAACTGGAGATGCCGGAGATTGAAGCTGGGGCCTTCTGCCTGCCAAGCAGAGGTTCTGCCACTGAGCCACGGCCCCTCCTTACAGCTCTCCAGGGTCTCAGGCAGAGGTCTTTCCCATCACCTACTGCCTGGTCCTTTTTAACTGGAGATGCCGGGGATTGAACCTGGGACCTTCTGCATGCCAAACAGAGGCTCCACCACTGGGCCACAGCCCCTCTTTACAGCTCTCCAGGGTCTCAGGCAGAAGTCTTTCCCATCACTTCCTGCCTGGTCCTTGTTAAGTGGAGATGCCGGGGACTGAACTTGGGACCTTCTGCATGCCAAGCAGAGACTCTACCACTGAGCTATGGCACCTCTCTCTATGAAGCCGCCTTATACTGAATCAGAAACTCCTTGGTCCATCAAAGTCAGGGTTGTCCACTCAAGACTGGCAGCAGCTCGCCAGGGTCTCAGGTGGAGGTCTTTCCCATCATCTACGGCCTGGTCCTTTTAACTGGAGGTGCTGCTGGGAATTGAACCTGAGACCTTCTGCATGCCAAGCAGAGGCTCTGCCACTAAGCCACACAGCCCTTCCCCTAATTGGTTCACTGCCCTGAGCCCTTCAGGCAAGGGTGGCCTATAAATTTAAATAATGATAGTTTTTTTATTGTCTTTACTGTTTTTGCAACCAGAGTCGTAAACAGCAAAATAATGGTAATAATTATAAGATACACAAAGCTACCTTCTACTGAATCGGACCCTTGGTGCATCAAGGGCAATATTGTCTACACAGACTGGCAGCACCTCTCCAGGGTCTCAGGTGGAAGTCTTTCCCATCACCTGCTGCCTGGTCCTTTTAGCAGGAGATGCTGCCGGGGATTGAGAACCTGGGACCCTTCTGCCTGCCAAGCAGAGGCTCTACCACTGAGCCCCTGCTTACAGCTCTCCAGGGTCTCAGGTGGAGGTCTTTCACATCACCTGGTCCTTTTAACTGGAGATGCTGGGGATTGAACCTGGGAGCTTCTGCATGCCAAGCAGAGGCTCTGCCACTGAGCCACAGCCCCTCCTAACAGCTCTCCATGGTCTTAGGTGGACGTCTTTCCCATCACCTCCTGCTTGGTCTTTTTAACTGGAGATGCTGCTGGGAATTGAACCTGGGACCTGCATTGCCAAGCAGAGGCTCTGCCATTGAGCTATGAGACCTCTCTCTACGAAGCTTGGGGTATTAAGGTCAGTATTGTCTACTCAGACTGGCAGCAGATCTCCAGGGTCTTGGGCAGAGACGGGTCTTTCACATCACGCCTTCTTTGCGCTTTCCCCATGCTGGAGATGCCGGGATCGAACCTGGGACTTTCTGCATGCCAAGCAGAGGCTCCTCCGGCCACACATGGAACCTGCCTTCTATCAAACCAGACCCTCTTCTCCCTCAGGGTCAGTATCGCCTATTCAGACTGGCAGCGGCTCTCCAGGGTCTCAGGAGGAGGTCCCTTCCCATCACCCACGGCCTTGGCCGGGGACTGAACCCTGGGACCAAGGCTCCCTCTAAGCTGCGGAGTCTTGTGAGCAAACATTCTGCTTTGTGAGCTCCTGGCATTAAAGTGCTGAGCGAGCCATTTGGCTGCTGCATGAATTAGTCTGCTCTGGAACCCTCCTTCCCCAGCTGAGAAGAAAAGGTGTGAGCCGGAGGCTAAAATACCGTGAGCTAGCTCACACTCAGCTGAGAGGGCACGCTGCCTGGGCCCCCTTCTGCAGGCCAAGTGAAGGCGCCACCAACTGAGCCACACGGCCTCTCCCCGCGGCAGCCCCGGCCGGCATCCTCCGGCCCCACCGACCCAGCCCAGGTGCCTCCTCCTCCTCCTCCTCCTCCCTCACCTGGGGCGGAGGCGCGGCCCAGGACCATCCCGCCGCCTTCCTGCAGGGGGCGCGCCGCCCCCACCCCTCCCGTCCTGGCCGAGCCCAGCCGAGCGCCGCCTGGCGCGCACGCGCGGTCTCGCGAGAGCGGGGCGCGAAGTCGCGCGAGAACTGGCGGCCCGTCTCTTTCTCGCTCGCTCGCTCGCCCCCTCCCGCGTCATGTTTCCTCTTTGACAAGCCGCCGCCGCCGCCGCCTCGGCCGCCTGAGAGGACGCGGGTCGCCCGGCCGGGACTGGCCGACCCCGGAGCCCCGGACCTAGGTAAAAGGAGAACCGCGTGTGCCCTGGGGTCGCCGCCGCCCCGCTCCCCCGCCGAGGAGCGCCTGAGGGGGAGGGGGAGGGGAGGCCTGAGGGGGCCGAGCGCGCGCCCGCTGGGGGGAGGGGCGGGAGAGGGCCGGCCACGCCCCTCCGGAGGGAGGCGCCGCCCCCCCCTCGCGGGACCATGCCCCTCCCCCCGCAGAGCCCCTCTCCCTGAATGGGGGGGCCTCGAGGGGTGGGGCTTGGGGCGGGGCCACTGCTAAGAAGGCCCCCCGACATAGAGAGGGGGGCCTGGGACAAGGGGGGGAGCGTCATGCTGCCCCCCGGGGGGGGGCACGTAGCCTGGTGGTCATTAATAGTGCTAATCAGTCTTCCCTCTAAGCTGAGTTTAGTGTGAGCCAGCTCACAGTTTTCCAGCCTCCAGCTCACACATTTTTGTCTTAGCACCCCCCACCTGGAGCTGGATCAAGATGGGTCACCGTGTCGGTCTGTCTGGAGCCGGCGTCCAGGAGCGCCCAAAAGACTGACGAAAGGTGTGGCAGCGCAGTGTTCTGTGAGGAAAAGGAGTCCTGTGAGCAACAATTCTACTCTGTGGGCTGCCGGCATTAAAGTGGTGAGCAGTGTTCCCTCTAAGCTGAGTTAGTGTGAGCCAGCTCACTGTTTTTTAGCCTCCGGCTCACAGATTTTTGTCTGAGCTCAGGAAGGATGGCTCCAGAGCACACTAATTTATGCAGCGGCCAAACAGCTCCCTCACACCTTTCATGCCAGTCGCTCACAAAGTAGAGTTTTTGCTCACAAGACTCCACAGCTCAGAGGGACCATTGCTTACGCCCTGTAGTGCTGTGGTTATTAATAATGCTAATCAGTGTTCCCTCTAAGCTGAGTGAGTGTGAGCTAGCTGCAGATTTTCAGCTTCTGGCTAACACATTTTTGTCTCAGCTCCGGAAGGAGGGGCTCCAGAGCAAACTGACTTATGTGGCAGCCAAATCACTGGCTCACGGCTTTAATGCCAGTACCTCACCAAGGAGAAGTCTTGCTCACAGGACTCCTCAGCTTAGAGGGAGCAGTGGCAGAGGAGGAGCTTTTGTGAGTCACTGATCACTTCTTCATATAAGAACACCATCTGAAGCAGTGAGCCGTGATTCACGAAAGCTCCTCTCCCACCACATATTTTGTTAGTCTTTAAGGTGCTCCTGGATTCTGGCTCTTTTCTACTACCTGGAGATGATTTATCATTTATTTATTTATCTCTCATGGCTCAATGTCCTCTGTGCTGGTAACGGAGCCCGTGAGACCCTTGGAGCACAGGCAAAGAAACAGGAGTCTGGGGGCCCCACACACAGAGAGAAAAACCCACCAGGGTTTTGTTCACAAATCCGCGTCTGTGGCCAAGAGCTCACATTCTGTCCATTGATTCATCTCATTTATCCTATTTACACTACTTTTTTTACGTTACTTATTCACATTATTTATTATGTTATTTATTTACGTTCTTTTTGTTCTTGCTGTCTCCTGTCCCTGGGAACAAGGTTTTGCGATTTCTGTCTCACTGTAGCTGTAACTGTCTTGAACAAAACCTGGGCCTGCCTAGCTATTGTAGGAGTTACTGGTGTTCGTGTTTTCCTTGATTGGATCAAGATGCGTGGCCATGTTTGTCTGTAGCAATAGAAAAGAGGAAGAATCCAGTGAGCACCTTAAAGACTAACAAAACTTGCGGCAGGGGTGAGCTTTCGTGAGCCACTGCTCTGAAGAAGCAAGCCGTGACTATCAAAAGCGTCTTCCTTGCTACAAGTTTTTAGTCTTTAAGATGCTCCTGGACTCTGGCTCTTTTCTCCTGCTACAGGCAGTCCAGCACAGCCAGCCATCTTGATCTATCTGAAGAAGCTAGCAGTGAGTGCCCAGAGCTCCCACCCAGCCACACATGTTTTAGTTTAAGGTGCTACTGGATGATTGCCCTCTTCTATTTCTTGATTAGATCTCTCTCCCTCTCCCCCCCCTCTGCATTTCATGGCCTTTTGACTCCCCAGCTAGCACAGGTGTTAACTGGCTTCACAAAACTAGTATACTATTTTGAATTGAGCAAAATTGCATTTCATTCTATGCTTTCTCCATTTCATGGCCAGTGGACTGATTCCTTCCCTCCCCCAGAAAATCTTTTACATAAAATGAAGGCAAAGTGGAGGTCCGCTCATAGCATCTGAAGATGTGGAGTCTAATCCACAAAAGTATATGCCTGAATAAAACGTTGTTAGTCTTTAAGATGCCACAAGCGTTTTATTAATAATAATACTTATTATAGTGCTGTGAATTGTATGCCTTTGTTCCAACTGTCCATGTTGGCTTTAATGGATGCTTGCTCTTGTTTTCTGGCCACTGGTAAAATCATGGCTCCCATTTTATTCCTTTTTGGGGGGGTACATTGTTAAGGCTTTGCATCAAGGTCAATATTTGTTGTGTGCTCTTTGTGTTAGGTGGCCCCTTCTGCTGAATAGTTTCCAGAAGAAAAGGAGGACCCAGTAAATTTCCAGTGGTATCATGTATATTATCTGCATCCATTTTAAGAAGGAGTGAAAATTTTGAGTTAGGCTCCCTCTAGAAATGTGCAGAAACTTGTTTTTGGTGAGAACATATGAGGATAAGAAGAGGCCTGTTGGATCAGACCAAAGGCCCACTGCCCTTGGAGGACCTGAAGGCAGGGAACCCAGACACCACCTGTGATGCTCCCTCTGAACATGGGGGGGTTCTATTTAGTCATCCTGACTAGTAGCCATTGTGGAACATCTCCTACACGAATTGATCATGCCCCCTTTTAAAGCCATTGGAGTGGGTTGCATCTAGCGTCCAGCACATTGGTGCTCACTCCATGGCTTGCCGAGAGCTACAGTCACAGTTAAGTAAAGGTAAAAGTTTCCCTTGCTTGAAAGCCAGTCAAATCCGACTCTAGGGGGTGGTGCTCATCTCCGTTTCCAAGTCGAACAGCCAGCGCTGTCTGAAGATGTCTCCGTGGTCATGTGGCTGGCATGACTAGACGCCAAGGCACACGGAACACGGTTACCTTCCCACCAAAGTGGTACCTATTTATCTATTTGCAGTTTCTTGCTTTTGAACTGCTAGGTTGGCAGGAGCTGGGTCCAGAGACGGAAGCTCACTCCATCATGTGGCACTTGGGTCTCGAACTACCAACCTTCCGGTCTGCAGTTCAGCATCTTAACCTCTGAGCCACCACAACCCCCTACAATCACAGTTACCAATGACCAAAAAGAGCCCCGTGACTACTGTATACCCTGGGTGCCATCCCAAGAAGCACACATATGCAACAATATAGGTTATTTTAAATATGTGATTATAACCTTTTTCACTACCAGATTACTTCTGAGCATGCAGGGTTGTCTGATAGAATCAGGAAATCACAGAGTTGGAAGGGGCCATACTGGCCGTCGAGTCCAACCCCTGCTCAATGCAGGATCAGCCTGGAGCATCCCTGACCCGTGTTTGTCCAGCCGCTGCTTAAAGACTGCCAGGGAGGGGGAGCTCACCACCTCCCTGGGCAGCTGATTCCACTTTTTGAACAACTCTGACTGTCAAAAAGTTTTTCCTGATACCCAGCCGGTACCTTCCCACCCTTAATTCAAACCTGTTCTTGTGAGTCCTCTCCTCTTGCTGCCAACAGGAACAGCTCCCTGCCCTCCTCTAAGCGACAGCCCTTCAGATACGGCTGTTGAACTTTAGCTGGCCCTTCGATATCTGGGCTGAGGGTGATGATGGCTTCCCTCTCTGCCTCCTTCCTCTCTCCCCAGCAGGAGGCACCGCATCTCAAGCAGGAGAATGGGATTGCCAAAGAGCGCAAGCTGGTCAGGGGGAAGGGGAACTAAAACCACCACCACCGCCCTATCATGTTCTCGTTGTTGTTTTCCTGGGTGGCAGTGATGGTGGTTTTTACCTGCAGTCACGTCGTCCCCCTCCTAACAGCCACGGGTGCTGGGATGAGAGTGGAGAGGCCATGGAGACAGGTGGGAGGTTGCTGGGGAGGTTGTGCCCTTCCATCCGGGGCATGAATTCTCCTGCTTGCAGCTTACCTGTCCTCCAGTCCCTGTGGTTGCAGCTGTTTCGGGGGGGAGCTACCTGCCAGCCGTAAGCCTTACTGGGCAACGGCCTCACCCACTTTCCCAGGACCTTGGGGCACAATGCCCAGAAGAGCCACAGGTGGCGGCATGTCAAACAGTCACATGTGGCTTTTTGGCCACTGAGTGAGCAGCATTGGTCTAGCCCATATAGGGCACTTCCTGCATTTGTCATGCCACGGCTGCTACCTTTTGAATAGTCAGCAACCTGTCTTAGGACAGTTCTGGTTTTTCTAGTATACCTTTCCCAAAAGAAGCAGCATCTTGTTAATTCGGTGGAAGGAAGGCTGTTGAAGTATCCCCAGCAGGTAGAATGGAGCCTTGAGACGTGACTAATAATGGGAGGGGGTTGCTCACGCGTTGATCCTTGGCATGAGAAAATGGGGTGTTACCAGCCTGTCTCCACTTCTGTGAGATGTTAAGAGATGTTGCTGTTTGGTGAGTCAGTTTGGTGTAGTGGTTAGGAGTGCGGACTCTAATCTGGGAGGACTGGGTTTGATTCCTCACTTCTCCACATGCAGCTGCTGGTGTGACCTTGGGTGAGTCACAAGTTCTCTCAAAAGCAGTCCTCAAGAGAGCTCTCTCAGCCCCACCCACCTCACAGGGTGTCTGTTGTGGGGAGGGAAAAGGAAAGGAGATTGTAAGTCGCTCTGAGATTCCTTTGGGTAGTGAAGGGTGGGGTATAAATCCAGTCTCTTCTATATGTTGTCGAAGGCTTTCACAGCCGGAGTTCATTAGCTGTTGTAGATTTTCCGGGTTGTGTGGCCGTGGTCTTGGCATTGTAGGACCTGACGCTTTGCCAGTAGCTGTGACTGACATCCTCAGAGGTATAACACAGAAAGATGGAGTACCTTGACACAGAGAGTACTCCATATTTCTGTGTTATACCTCTGAGGATGCCAGTCACAGCTACTGGCAAAACGTCAGGTCCTACAATGCCAAGACCACGGCCATTCAACCCAGAAAATCTACAACAGCCAATCTCTTCTCTTCTTTTCTTCTCTTCTTTTCAGAATTTTGTTAACAAAAAAGTGTGTGTGTGTGTGTGTGTGGGATGGACGGATGGGAGAAAGTGTCCATACATGTTGTGCATAAAACTGGGGATGAGAACTTATGCTCCATGTATGCTGCTTTCAGCTCCTTGGAAGGAAGGGTGGGATAAAACTGAGAGTGTTCTCTTCCGCTGCTTCCTTGACAAAGGGGGTTTCCCATCCTGGAGGCTAGCAGGTGCTTTATGGAGCCACTGGGAACTGTGAGTATGTGCCCCCCCTCAGCTGCCCTCGTGTGCCAGGTGAACAGATTGTCTGAATTGTTGATCATGAGCGAAATCTGCCGCTCAGTACACCACCACAAAGCTTCCAAGCGTGAACTGAGCAGTCTGGGATTTGTCCTTGTGGTGCATGATTCAGGTAGCCACACAATGGCCACGCTGCGTGCAGTCTTCATGTGCATCATGCCTCACGCCTTCACGTGCACTGCACCTCAAACTGGACTTGATTTCGCATTGGTTCGCCTGAAGTGCTCTGTCACAGTGAATGCAGAGTTGTGTTGGATCTTCACCTGTAAATTGTAATGAAAGGATAGGGAGAGATCCATTCTTCCCCCCCTTTTTCTTTGGCCCCCCGTAGGGGATTTTTTATTGCATTTCCTAATAACTACAAACTAAAAACTACAAACAGAAAAAATAGGAAAGGGAAACTGCAATCTACAGGAGAAAGTAAAGAAAACCCTCTAAAAACCCAAGAGATGGTGATCGTACAGACATTTTACACAGTTGCTTTCCCTCTTAAATGCAAATTAACTTTTGCCGAAAATGATCATCTATCTAATAAAGCATTTCGGTATTTCACCAACAGTTTGAGCTTCATAAAAGAGCTGTGAATTTTGGTATAAAATGAACATATTTCAGATACTCCAGAGTACATTAACAACCTATTTTTTCCCTTTTTTTGTATCTCAAAAAAGATAGCCTGGTTTGGGGCCCACTGCCCCCAATTTAGAGTCTGTGTCCTCGTCTGAAGATCCAGCGTCTCCTCCTTGCTCACTCAAGAGATCCATTCTTGAAGCACCCTTTAGGTGTTCTCCCAATTGTGTCCTATTTGTGGGTGGTCCTGGCATGGCTGGGAGATTGTTCCTGTGACCCAGTGATGCAAATTTTTACCCTGTACTTGGGGCAGCCACTGCTTCAGGTGTTCTCAGTTAATGAATACATCACACTTTAATTTCTTTGACTAAATATTGGCTCCCACGATAGCATACAGTCATTGAAACCCAATATAAATGTGAACCGAAACACAGAAGAGGTTGCGTGGGGAGGGGCCGTGGGTCAGTGGCAGAGCCTCAGTTTGGTCCCAGATTCAATTCCTGGCATCTCCACTTAAGAGTCAGGTAGGCGGTGATGTGAAGGACTTTAGCCGGAGACCCTGGTCTCAGTCTGCCAGTCTGAGTAGAGAGTACTGAACCTGAGAGACCAGGGCTCTGATTCAGCATAAGGCAGGTTCACGAGTTCGTGTGGTAGGACTTGGTCCAGGCCTGACGGGAGCCTTGCCCGTCTGCCATCTCCTCTCACTCTCTGGCATCAGTGTGGCAGAGAGGTGGTGCTCCCAGCTGGATCCAAATCCAAGGAAGGAGGGAGGGCTGCCGCACTGCTGCCTCTTCTCAGTCTGGCTTTGGCAGTGGCCGTGGCTGACTGGCGGGAGGGGGCTCTCCATGGGGACCCGCTTCCAGGCACGATGGAGGAATGTCGCAGATGTTTGGATGTAGAGGAAAAACGGTCCACAGTGTGGCCAGAAAAGGCTAGCTGGTGGGCTCTTGCCGGTTAGCTCCCTTTTTCTGGAACGTCCCTGCCTCATCAGTGGCTATTAGCCACAAGGTATAGATGGGGACTCTGGCTCAAGTGATGTTCTGTATTCTTGGTGCTTGGGGGTGGTAGTGAACAGTAGGGGGCTTCTGGTGTCCTGGCCCCACTGCTGGACCTCCCGATGGCACCTGGTATTTTTGGCCACTGTGTGACACAGAGTGTTGGACTGGATGGGCCGTTGGCCTAATCCAACACTGGCTTCTCTTATGTTCTCATGTTATGTTCTTCAGTGAATTCACCTACTTGCAATTTTCCTTATTTTTTTGACAAGGTGGCCCATGCGTATTTGCTCTTTTCCGTTTCCCTGTTCAACGCCTCTAGGCCTTGTTTATGTTTTGTGTTATTTTGGTCACCCAGCCTGAAGTGATCCCAGTCATTTTGGCACTGGAGAATCTTGCAGTTGAGGTGTTCTGCCTTCTGTGTTCCTCTAAATGCCCGCCGTTGATACTGTCAGACCTGGAGTAGCCTCAGCTGCTCTGAGAACAACAACAACAAAAAAAACCTCTAGTGAATTGTGTATGTGGCGCTGGCTTATTGGCGTATTGAAATTTGCTGTCCTAGGCTATTCTGTTGTTCCAAAGCCTTTTTGTAACACTTTAGAAAAAGCGTGATATGAAACCCCACTGGAAAATAATTAAAAATATTCAGTTGCTGGCATCAGACAGTTAGAAAGCAGCATCGAAACTTTGGACATCAACCTTGTTCCTTTCTAAACACTAGCGTGAGATCTGTTGGTACCGGATAAGCAAGTTCTGGCATTTGTCCTTGCCTTCTGTGACCTTAGATAGGATCCTCACTTATCTTAAACTGCATAGTCTTTGTGGCCTGTTTGATTAATTCTCATGACCGCTTCAAGGCAGTAGTAATTACGGGGAGGAGTTTACACAGAGAGTACTTAAAAACATCAGTGAATGTTTTTGGATAAAGTTTTTTCTCCTTGTTGGTGCCGAACGGTTGAATAGATCGGTGGTCTTTTTCTACACCCGGAACCAAACTTTAACATCAGTCTGTGGTGCGGGACTAACTTTAACCTTATATAGTAACAACTACAAGAAAAAATTACTCCCACTCTCCGAAGTGTTAAAATACAGTTTGTTGTGTCCAAGCATAATATATCTCAGGTTGTTACTCACTGAAGGAGAGAGGGACTCTAGAGACTTTAAAGAAAAAAAAATTACCTTAATCAATCAAATTGAAAGGCAGAGTATAAATGAAGTAAATTATAAAAAGTGTTCTTGGATTACTGGAGATAGAGCATCTTTGGCTAAATGTACCACATTTCAGCTTTTGCATTTTCTTGCTGCTTACCCAATGAATCCCACATATCTTTATACGGTAGACAATTTTTGCTATCATAGAGTGATCGAGTTGGAAGGGATCTCCAGGGTCATCTAGTCCAACCCCCTGCACAATGCAGGAAATTCACAAATACTTCCCCCCTCCACACACACCCAGTGACTGCTGTTCCATGCCCAAAAGATGACAAAAAAACCCCTCCAGGATCCCCTGGCCAAACTGGCCTGGAGAAAAACTGCTTCCTGACCCCCAAAGTGGCGGTCAGCATTTCCCCGGGCGTGTAAGAAAGGGCCACAAGAACTCAGCACCGAGGCAACCCTCCCTGCCCTCCCTCTCATGATCTGCCTAAGTCATTTTCCTGCTTCTTTTCTTCTGAGAAAAGAAAGAGGCCGGCAGCATTCCTGGTGTGGTATGATTCCATCTTAGGTCTGTTTGCAGCTGAAGACCATTGTTGTAACGGGCCACTTAGCTGCCCCTGGGCCCGCCCCATGACGATGGGGGCCTTTCCTCAACCATAAGGGGGTCCGGAATCACACTTGGTGTGATTCCAGTTTGAACCTAAATGTTCTCCTGGCTCTTCCTAACCCCCCCCCCCTTTCCATGAGGGGGGGGAAATGTTTTGGAGGGATTAACCTCTTTTAAAAGGTGCTGAGCACTTGCTTTAGGAGTACGCTCTTCCCTCTCTCCGTTAGCTGGCAACATCCATGTGGCCGTTTAACTTTCTATGTGAGGCTCGTTCACGAGGTTGCTGGAACATCCCGTCAGCTTTTCTTCTCTGCCAGTTGGTTGAGGGCCGTGCAGTGCAGACTGTGCAGAGTTTCCGGCACGTTGCCCTCAGGCATCCCTTCTCCCCTAACGTGCCCTGCGCCTCAGCCTGCATCGTCCGCTCCAGCCTTTCTGAGAGTACCTTCCTAACTGGGTGTTTTCCAGGCTGAAACTTACTTATTCACCTAGGCATTTGTGTGATTCATGGTTTCTGGGGTGGTGTTGATCATCCGCGCCATCTTCTTGTCTCTTTCCGGATAAATGCATTCTACTTGCTTCACTTGTTTTATTGTTGCTGCTTTTATCAGGTCTGATGTTAGGTTCATGGAGGATAAGTCTATCAATGGCTACTAGCCATGGTGACAGAGGAGAACCTCCATGTTCAGAGGCACTTAGCCTCTGAATAACTCTGCCAGGAGGCAACATCAGGGGCCGCTGTGCCCTGTTGTTGGCCCTCAAGAGGAACTGGTTGGCCACTGGGTGCGACAGGATGCTGGACTAGATGGACTATTGGTCTGATCCAGCAGGGCTCTTCTGATGTTCTTATGTTCTCAGCGTCCACGTTCAGAGGCAGTAAACCTTTGAATCCCAGTGTCAGGAGGCAACATCAAGACGGGAAGACCTCAGCCTCTGTACCCTGTTGTTGGCCCTTCAGAGGAACTGGTTGGCCACTGTGTGCGACGGGGTGCTGGACTAGATGGATCACTGGTCTGACCCAGCAGGGGTCTTCTGAGGTTCATATGTTCTTGACTTCCACATTCAGAGGCCTTTGAATCCCAGTGTCAGGAGGCAACCTCAGGGGAAGGCCTTGGCCTCTGTGCTCTGTTTCTTTAGCCTTCCAGAGGAACTGGTTGGCTGCTGTGTGACAAGGACGAAAAAGGGAAGGGGACAAAAACTGAACCTAAAGCCTAGAATCCAGAACCTGAAAAGGTTAGTCAAATGCAAGAAAGGGGGCCAATATTAAAAACTTAATGAAGGAACTATATAAAAATACATGTATTTATTAATCACAAATTTAAAATTATACAAGGGCCCACTCACACGTCATGTATAAATAACAAACGATAAAACACAAAGGTTTATAAATCTGACCTGACGCATTTCAGCCTTCCTCAGAGGTCAATAGTGAAGAACATATTGGCTATTATAAAAATATAGTACAATCATGTAAATACAAAGCATAAATTCAATCAGGACCAGAAGCAAGTTGTTTCAAGATAAACCACCAGGCACAGAGTAAAAAATAAATGAGGCCTCTGATAGTGCAATCGCATGCCAGGTGGTTCTCAGATATAAACTTCAGGTCCAGGAATCTGTGTCCCTCAAGAGGAGCTGGTTTTATATTTATTTTTTTATAATAGCCAATAGTTCCTCACTATTGACCTCTGAGGAAGGCCTATGTAGGCTGAAACGCATCAGGTCAGATTTATAAGCCCTTGTGTTTTATCGTTTGTTATTTATACATGACGTGTGAGTGGGCCCTTATATAATTTTAAATTTGTGATTAACGAATACATGTATTTTTATATATTTCCTTCATTGAGTTTTTAATATTGGCCCCCTTTTTTACATTTGACTAACTTTTTCAGGTTCTGGCTGCTGTGTAAGACAGGATGCTGGATTAGATAGACTATTTGTCTGGTCCAGCTGGGCTCTTCTTATGATCTTAATGGCTGGAGTTTGTGTATCCTTCACACACCCCTTCCCCTGGGAACATGATAGTTGAGGGGCAGCATAGAAATTCCATATAATAAAGACATAAGAACATAAGAGAAGCTAATGTTGGATCAGGCCAATGGCCTGTCCAGTCCAACACTCTGTGTCACACAGTGGCCAAGAATACCAGATGCCATCAGGAGGTCCAGCAGTGGGGCCAGGACACTACAAGCCCTCCCACTGTTGACCCCCCCCCCAGCACCAAGAATACCGAGCATCCCTTGCCCCAGAGTTCCCAGAGATCAGACTGACTATTGCTTGTTATCTTGTCACTTGAGTAGTCACCACTGGATGTACGACCTGCCTCCTTAAAACAAGTAATTGATGTTGCAATTGTGGAACTCATAACACATCAGTAGGTAGATGTATGTCTAAGCAGGCCGTTGTCGTCTTCTGAGAGCCTTCCTGTTAAGAGTGGTTTCAGCTGACACAGGAACTATTGGGGAGGTGGCGGAAGATATAGAAGGTTACATCCTTGAACCCCAAAGCTGTGGAGTTGGCCAACCCTGTGGAAGGGCTGCTTGAAATCTGGGAGCCGGCTGATTGTGGCTCCTCTTCCTCCTGTGATGGATCCAAGTGTCCTCAAGCCAGTTGGAATGCCTCCAAGCAAGCCCAGCAAGAGTGCTCCTTTCTGGAACATTGGAGATGATGTAGAGCAATATTTCAAAAGAGTCTACGGTGCCCACGTTTGTTTTGCTTCAGGCACAATCTGTTGCCCGCGCTCAGCGGTTTGACATTTTGCGTGCACTTTGTGTGGATTATGTAAACTGAGCGTTATATAAATTTACAAGTCATCTGAACAGGATTTGCGGAAGTTGAAGAGCACAGGTTCTTATTCACCTAACTTCATCACACATGAAGGCACTTTTACCTTACCTCTGTACCTGGCGTTTGGATGAAAATGGCAGAGGCCAGAAATGCTTTATGTGAAGGGCTTCCTGTAGGCTTGTTTTTAAGTGTTGGGGATAAGTTTCAGTGGCAGAAGTTTCAGTTCTGCAAGGTCCCTCCCAGGCTAGATCTCTGGTCCTTAAAGGAGGTCTGTGAGGTCATCTCTGTTTGTAGCCCTGGAGGTCGAAGCTGTCCATGATGGCCAGTGGACCAGATAGATTTTTGGCCTGGCAGTATATTGTTTTGTGGATACGCATGTAAAAATGACTTGTCTTCTGCCAGAATATTTATTTACTTGTTTGTTTGTTTATTGCACTTATAGCTCACCCTATCCCATGATGGGCTCAGGGCAGCTTATCACAGGAATAAAATACAGTAGGTATAATAATTAAAAACCAGTGAAATAGAATAGGATGGCAGCTAAGAAACATTACTCCAGAGCAGCCTGATACACTTCCTGTTAGATGTTAGCAGGATAGTAGGCATCTGTAGGCCTACTATGGGCAGGGGAGGCCGAGATGGTGGAAACATCCGCCGCCTCTACCAAAGGCCTAGCGGAACAGCTCCGTTTTGCAGGCCCCGCAGAATTGTAGCAAGTCCCACAGACTTGGTCCTGTTGAAGCCCCCTGACCCCATTTGAGGCATTCCTACCTTGTGTATTTATTTATTTATTTATTTATTTATTTATTTATAGTCCAACTTTCTCACTTGGACTACAAAGAGTCAATACAATCGTCAGGGTGGGACATCCAGTGAACAATGAGGTAGCATTAGGGTTGCAGAACCAACCAGAAGTCTAAAAACAGGAACGCAAGGCAGAATTGTTAACCGGTGTGGGCCACAACGTGACGCGTTCAATGATACGAAATTGCACAATACGATCCAGCCCACAGCAAACTATGCACGGGAGTGCAGATCACAGTCCCCGGTAATTTATTCAGCGCTACCCTATTCCCCGCGTAGAAGAGCCGTCTTGAATAGTAGAAAAGAGCAAGGGTCCAGGCGTCCTTTAAAGACCAGCAAAAGTTGTGGCAGGAGATAAACCATCGTGAGTCACTGCTTTCTTCTTCATGTACAGCTAGAATACAGCCACAGATTTTGTGAGTCTCTAAGGTGCTACTGGACTCTTGCTCTTTTCGACTGCTACAGACAGACTGACCCGTCTAACCCTCTTGAATAGTTCAGTTTTGCATAGTTTGCCGAAAGCCAGCAGAGTGGGAACCTTCTAACCTTCTCAGGCAAACCGTCCCACGGGGCAGAAGCCACAGCAGAGATTTGTGTCTTGGCTTGCTCCATGATGGATTGTTGGCTGTTCGTTTCATATTTATTTAGTAGATTTCTTTATCCTCCCCTCCCCCCTTCATCCAGGAAGTTCAGGGTAGCTTACATGGTTCTTCCTCACGCTGTACCCTCACAATAGCGCCTTGTGGAAGTTCAGGCTGAGAAACCGTCTCAGGGTCAGGACAGAGACCTCTCCCTGCTGCCCATGAGGCACGTTAATCACTTACAGTTTGGCTTCTCAGCCACTGCAAAATATTTCAGCTCTCTGTGTGTGATTGAAGTACCCTAAGTTTGAACCTTGTATCTGAGTGAGGCACCGCATTTACGGAAGCAGATCTAATCTTTTTAGATGAGCCAAAGAAGACATTCTAAAAGCACTCTACACTGAGCAGAAAGACCAGAATGATGCGGGTAATTTTTCTTACCGACAATAGCTAAGAAATGGACGGGGTTTTGAATTTTTTGTTGCAATCCTAAAAACACGTGGATTGGGTTTTCCATGAGAATCTCTCCAAAACAAATGCATTTCCCGACCTAGAGAAGTGACAGACCTCTTTGTCAGCTGGTGTGCGCACGGGCTTCTGAGTAAGTGTTTATTTTGCCAGTGACAAGAACAGTGCAAGAGTCCAACTCTTCCATTTTGTGTGAGCTTTGGATCCTGGAAATGCACAGAAAGCGCCTGTCACTAGCAGCGAGGACGCAGACGTTTCCAGCATCCAGTAATTTAGTAGTTTTATATCTTTCTGGAACCTTAAAGTTCTTTAATAAGCTTCTCAGAATGAAGAGCAAAAAGAGACGGGCTGCAGTTTCCGGGCTGACGGTGAACTCAGGAAGTCCATTTCAGTAATAGACCCTTTCTGCGCTGGTCTC
Source organism: Gekko gecko (assembly GCA_029375565.1). NCBI lineage: Eukaryota > Metazoa > Chordata > Lepidosauria > Squamata > Gekkonidae > Gekko > Gekko gecko. The sequence continues at coordinate 19,280,149 of JAPDNY010000017.1, forward strand.
TGGTTCAGAGCGTTGTGATCTGTACTTGGTGGTGGCAGCTGTCACAAGGCCAAATAACACAAGTCATTTTTAGCGTGCTCAGAGTGCTACAAAAATTCCAGATGCCTGGTTGCCTGGGCTCCAAATATTTGATGTTTTGGCCTAGGAATTGTGTCTCTAAGGTTGACGCTGGAATCTCAACTCCACACACCCCCCCCCGACTGATGTTGTCTAATAGAAACGCATTTATTTTTACTTATAAGTATAATATAAATATAATGCTTACAAAGCTGTAATTAAAAAGAGCAGTAGGTAAGAGGTTGAAGTCAGTTGCATTTATCTAACCGCCCATACATTGAAACACCTTTTCTCATCTATTCGCAGTCTGTAAACTTTTTAACCACACTTAGCAAAACCTCTCAATCTTTCCATCTATTCGGTTGGGAACAGACTGAGAACATGCTACCATAATGGCCTTTGGTACAAATTCCTTCCTTCTTGTATCATTACTGTATTCCATAATACTTGTCCTGAATTGCCCTCGATCTTGTGAATTAGCCCGGAGCAGAGAGGTGCTACTTACCCGTCTCCTTGGTGCTCGGCAAGAAGAGCCAGTTTGGTGTAGTGGTTAAGTTTGCGGACTCTAATCTGGGAGAACCAGGTTTGATTCCCCACTCCTCCACTTGCACCTGCTGATGTGACCTTGGGTCAGTCACAAGCACTGTTCCCTCTAAGCTGAGTTAGTGTGAGCTAGCTCACAGTTTTTTAGCCTCCAGCTCACACCTTTTGGTCTTCGCTCAGGAAGGCTGGCTTCAGAGCAAACTAATTTCTGCAGTAGCCACATCGCTCGCTCACAACTTTAATGCCAGTAGCTCACAAAGTAGATTTTTTGCTCACAAGACTCCACAGCTTAGAGGGAACATTGGTCACAAGCTCTGGCACAACTGTCCTTGAAAGAGCAGTTTGTGTTCGAGTTCTCTCAGCCCCGCCTACCTCACAGGGGGTCTGTTGTGGAGAGGGGAAAGGAAGGGAGTTTGTAAGCCGCTCTGAGACTCTTGAGTGAAGGGCGGGGTATAAATCCGATCTCCTTCTTCTTCTCCTTCTTCTTCTTCTCCTTCTCCTTCTTCTTCTCCTTCTTCTTCTCCTTCTTCTTCTTCTTCTTCTTCTTCTGAATTTGAAGTGTGCCTTTGGTTGCAGTCTTGTGTTTGAAAAGCAGGAGAGCTGCAAATGGTTGTCCTAGTCCTCTAAGCTATGGAGTCTTGTGAGCAAAAATTTCTATTTGTGAGCTACTGGCATTAAAGTTGTGAGCGAGGGGTTTGGCTACTGCATAAATTAGTTTGCTCTGGAGCCATCCTTCCTGAGCTAAGACAAAAATGTGTGAGCCAGAGGCTAAAAAACTGTGAGCTGGCTCACACTAACTCAGCTTAGAGGGAACACTGTCCATAGTGCACTTTGTTGCATTCCTTGGCTGAAAGGCAGAATAAAAGTGTGGTGCGGCAAACAAGTTTTGAAAACATTTGAAACAACACGATAAATATCTCAACAGTACTGTTTTTCCCCACCATAGAGAACAATGGAGGGAATAGGGGCAACCTGTTTGGGGGCCCATAAAATTGGACCCTCTGGTCCAACGTTCTTGAAACTTGGTGGGTATCTTGAGGAGAGGCTCCATCAGCTCCATCAGCTGTCCTGTGAGTTTGGAGCCTCTCCCTCAAACCCCCTCCCCTCCAGCCCCCAGAATATACCCTATGTTTTCACCATTGACTTCAATGGCCCATAAGATATAATGGGGCCGAATTGCTGCCGAACTTCTTTCATTCCCTCCTTTCCTTCTCTCTTTTTCCTCTTTCCCTCCTTCTTCTCTTCTCTCTTTCTTTCTTTCCCACCTTCTTCTCTTCTCTTTTTTCCTCCTTTCCCTGTTTCCCTCCTTCCCTCTCTTTCTTTCCCTCCCCTTTCCTTCTCTTTCTTTCCCTCTTTTCTTCCTTCTCTCTGCTCTCTCTCTCTCCTTCCCTCTTTCCTCCTTCTGTGGCCCAACTCTCATGAGAAGGAGTTTAAACTTTAAACCCCTTCTCTCTTAGCTCCCCCACCCAGACCAGCTGGGGAAGGGGAGGGGAGGCTTTTGAAGATGCCTCCCCCACTTTTGCTTCCCCTTCTACTTCCAGTGATGTCAGAGGGCATGGCATATGCTAATAGCCTAATAGCTCATTAGCATACCATATGCTAATGAGCTCCTGCAGCTGTTTTTGTACAAAAGGACCCCCGTCGACACCCGTGCTCTGGACAGCGAAGAATGGATGATCTTGTCTGGGAAACTGCTTAACCTTTCTGACTAGCAGATTCGATCTTTGCTTACTGCTCATATATATGTTGAGATATGAGTCTGGTTTCGTCGCTCTTCTGCATTTAGTTATTTATTAAAATATTTTTATCGCCCCATCGCTGTTGTTTTTAGTGATTCTGATTTCAGTATGAAATCTCTTAGCACTGCACAATTCAGGATTCTTTCTCCTGGAAGTCGATTTGTCATCTTAGTTTGTAAGAATGGCATTTGCTTGTTGTGTGAGTTTGCTTGACGAAATTTTAGACATCTTTCAAATTTGTGTGTGCCTATTGATGTGTATGCGTGTGCGTGTATAAGATTTTTACTTACAAAATGTACCCGAATACTGTACAGAAGGCTAGAGATCAGTATCACGTCTGTATAATTGACGAATGGGCTGAGGCTACTGTTTCTAGCCTAATAGTTTTCTTCAGTTTTGTGAAATATTACACAATTCTGTCTGGTGTTGCCAACCTGCAGGTGAGGCCTGGAGACCTCCGGGAATCACAGCCGATCTCCAGAACAGTTCCCCTGGAGGAAAATGGTTGCTTTGGAGGGTGAACTGTATGGGATTATACCGTGTTGATCTGGTCGTAGGGACCATATCATTCCTGTCTTGGCCCACCTGCACTAGCTTTCAGTTTGTTTTTGGGCCCAGCATACCTGAAGGACTGCTTAATCCAGGGATGTCAAACTCATATGTTACGAGGGCCAGATCCGACATAAATGTTTCTTTGTTGGGCTGGACCATGTGTGCCATAAAACGTAATGCAGATAGAAACTGTATATACAGGACAGCAGCTGCTAAGCTCCGAGTTGGTGTGTCCGCACTGCAAGGCCCCATGGGCTGGGAGGGGGGGGCAGAGGAAAACCCACAAAGGCTGACCAGAGAGGCAACGGTGCAGTGCGGGGCAGATGCTCCCACGATGCTTGACTGCCGCAGGTGAGGTTGTTCTGCTGTGCTAAAGCCATAATGGAGTGACTCCGCCCATTTCCCCCCCCCAGCACTCCCTCCCTGGCACTGGTTGCTTGTGGGCAGGGCACGGATTTCGGAAATCAATAAAATTATGCCGAGGTTCCCCCACCCAGGCTCCACCCGCTAAATCTCCAGGAGTTTTCCCACTTGGAACTGGCCACCCTATCTCTGTCTGTGTTCCTTTCCTTTGGCACTCTCCCCCCCCCCCCATCGCATGCAACAGAAATGTGGCACCGAGATTTATCCTGGTGGAACCTCCTAAAGACGGGATCTCACTGCCGGTGTCTCCTGCAGTGTTGCTATAACGATGCATATATGACCGTTGTTCACCTCGCCTGTCCTGCAGTCAGCTTCTCACAACCAGGCACATAAAAAGCACAGGCCAAAGAGTCTCATGTTGTGGGGCCATGTACTAAGTCTGGCTCGTGGGGATGCTCAGGTGTGACGCCTCTGTATCCGTTGCTGGTTCCCAATGATGTGGTCTTTGTAGTTTAAAAACTGGCATCATCCCACACCAATCTCTCCCTAACCCTTTATTATGGTTTTTAAGCAGAGGCTAGATGGCCCCATCTGACAGCAATGCTGATTCTGTGAACTTGGGCAGATTGTGAGAGGGGAGGGCAGGAAGGGCTGCCTCAGTGCTGAGTTCTCGTGGCCCTTTCTTACACGCCCAGGGAAATGCTGACTGCCACTTTGGGGGTCAGGAAACAATTTTTCTTCAGGCCAGCTTGGCTGGAGATCCCGGAGGGGTTTTTTTTACATCTTCTGGGCATGGAGCAGGGGCCCTTGGGTGTGTGTGTGGGGAGTGGGTGGGGAGGTATTTGTGAATTTCCTGCTTTGTGCAGGGGGTTGGATTAGATGGATTAGATGACCCTGGAGGTCCCTTCCATCTCTGTGATTCTATGAAACGGCACTCTTAGTTTTCATTCAGGGTTTTTAAAACAATCAAACTGGAGAAAAGGAGTCGCCACTTTATAATGATTAAAAACCTTTTTTTTTTGGTGCATGCTTCAGGAACAACTAAATTCAAGACCAACAGGACTGGGGGGGAGTATGAGCTTTCCAGAATCAAAGCTGTTGGGGACTTTTTTGGGGGGGAACCATGCTGAACGTGAACCTGCTAAAAACGACATTTCTGTAGACCAAGATGTCTCTTTCTCTCCCCCCCCTTCTCAGGACTAATGGCAGAAGAATAAGTCCCGCCATGGCAGCCATGGTCCCCCCGGTGAAGCTGAAATGGCTCGAACACCTCAACAGCTCCTGGATCACGGAGGACAGCGAGTCCATCGCCACGAGGGAGGGCGTCTCGGTCCTGTACGCCAAGCTGGTCAGCAACAAAGAGGTGGTGCCCCTGCCCCAGCAGGTCCTCTGCCTCAAAGGGCCCCAGTTGCCGGACTTCGAGCGCGAGTCCCTGTCCAGCGATGAGCAGGACCACTACTTGGACGCCCTCCTCAGCAGCCAGCTGGCCCTGGCGAAGATGGTGTGCTCGGACTCCCCGTTCGCCGGAGCCCTGCGGAAGCGCTTGCTCGTGCTGCAGAGGATCTTCTACGCGCTCTCCAACAAGTACCACGACAAGGGCAAGGTGAAGCAGCAGCAGCATTCCCCGGAGAGCAGCTCCGGGTCCACGGACATCCATTCCGTCAGCGAGCGGCCCAGGTCCAGCACCGACGCGCTGATCGAGATGGGGGTCCGCACCGGGCTGAGCTTGCTGTTTGCTCTGCTGAGGCAGAGCTGGATGATGCCCGCTTCGGGCCCCGGGCTCAGCCTCTGCAACGACGTCATCCACACGGCGATAGAGGTGGTGAGCTCCCTGCCGCCCTTGTCCCTCGCCAACGAGAGCAAGATCCCGCCCATGGGGCTGGACTGCCTGTCTCAAGTGACCACTTTCCTGAAAGGCGTGACGATCCCAAACTCCGGGGCGGACACTCTCGGTCGGAGGCTGGCGTGCGAACTGTTGCTCGGGCTGGCCGCCCAGCGCGGCTCTCTGCGGTACCTCTTGGAGTGGATCGAGATGGCCCTCGGGGCCTCAGCGGCCGTGAACACCATGGAGAAGAACAAAACCCTGCAGGCGCAAGAAGGGATGATCAGCTTCGACTGCTTCATGAACATCCTCATGCAAATGAGGCGATCGCTGGTAGGTACGGGAGTGGGTTTCGTGACAGAAGAGGCTGCCATTTGGCCCGGTAGTTAGCAGGCCCGTTGCCTTTGCAGAATTTTTGCACCCTCTGTGCTTGTGTGTGAAATCTTACCTCCTCCATTGTACGTGATCTGGCTTAGTGTTGGAAGAGGTCAGTGTGAAATTGCTGGCCTTTAAATTTGCCCTACTCGAATCTCTGTGTTGCTGTTTTTTTATCGTTCTAATCCTAGAGAAAAGGAAAGCCGTGTCAAGAGCCCCCTATAACTGCACTAGCTGCTCTTAGTCATTGTGCTGGAAATAAATGTAGTCAGCACAGTGATTTGATGATAAACCGTTTATTTTTTTTTAAATCCTTTTCTTGAATGTGCTGCTTCTCCCCCCGCCCAATAGTTCTACCAGCCTTACTTAGAAGAAGCAAATACAATGGTGTGTTTACTTCGTTTTGTTGTGGGATTTATAATGTGTTCTTTCAAGCATGGGATTTTCTTCACGATGCATTTTCAGGATACAGCAGAACTGTACCTTATGTAAAAATGGAAATTGCGTGTCTGTGTGTGTTGAGGGGGTGTCTCCTGAATGGCAAATCACAAGCTTGTGCCAAAATCATGTTTGCTGTTGGTTTTCCTAACATTTGCCTGTCGGCGGTTTCCTCAGCTTGATGGTTAGCCAGTTGTGGATTTTCTTACCTGTGAGATGTTGTTTATGGTAGTTCACACAAAGCTCCAGGTTTGTAATGTCTGCATCTAATGGAGAATGGGATGATAGGGGTCTGCCCCACACCGGGGCACACCTGGCAGCTAGACCTTGCTTGTAGTTTCGGGATAAGTCCTGCTGTTCGTATATGGACATCGGGGAGGCCTGGAGGTGGGGCAGACGGACCTAATGGCCAGGGCGGGTTGGTGCAGTCCTGTTCTCCTGCCATGTACACACTCCCCATTTGAAACCTCAAGCTGTGTCTTTAGAAATGTCTCTTCTGTCTTGTAGTAGGGGCTTTCTGATCACAGCAAGGCGACACTCCTTGCAAAGATAATGCAGTCAACTTTGCACAAACCCCCAAGTGTTGCTAAAAGAGGTGAAACCTAAGAATCAGGAAGAAAAATATCATTCCCCCCCTCCCCCCGGGGTGACAACATGAAATGAAAAAATGAGGTGTTTCTCTTTTTTAAAGCACTTGGAAGATTTTTAAACTGTGTCCTAGTTTGAGGAGTTGCTGCCTGAACTTTGAGCCCGGGACATTCTTGCTTCTCAGAGCTTAGCCATTCATTCAGGCCCTCGAGGGTCTGCCTCCGCCTCTGTTGTGTGTTTTACTCTGCCAAGATAGTGTGTTTCTCCTGGCATGAGGAGCCTTCCTCGGACGCCTCTTTGGCTGGCAGAAGGTCCTCCAGAGGAAAGAGCTGCCCTGAGCAGAGTAGGGGGGCAGGATACAACCCTGCGTGGGGACAGGTGTGTGACCAAGGGGGATGTACGTGGAATGATTTGAGCAATTTGGAGCGAGCTGTATGGATACTCCGTATTATTTTTCAAGGAGAGCTTATTTGGGGAAAAAATATTCTGTTTATTTCTTTGAGTAATTGTGATAAACAGTTTACGTACACACCTGAAGTACGTGGGATTCTATGGCAGTGGTTACTTCCCCGTGATGTTGTATGTTTCAGGGATCATCTGCGGATCGAAGCCAGTGGAGAGAACCAACAAGGACCTCGGATGGCCTCTGCTCTCTCTACGAGGCGTCTCTGTGCCTCTTTGAGGAGGTGGGTCTGTCTAGCTGTCTATCAAGGGCTTTAAAAAAAAACCCATGTGCACTTGGTACGTCTCGCTCTTTTGAAAACTTGAAGATTCCAGTGGCTGCCCAGGTGTTTCCAAGTTTTTAAACCCTTCCTGTCTTATTCCCTTCAGTTCCTTTCCTGCCTCTTCCCAAGCCTCAGTGATTTAGAGTTTGTATACACACATACATATTGTCCCCAGTTCTGCTACGTCTAGTTGTTAAAGAGAGCCCAGGCAGCAAAGGGACCTCTGAGGGAATGGAGTTCCACAAACCGGAATGCCTCTCTGTGTATCTGGCTGTCTGGATTTGGGGGGCCGTCAGATCAGTTGCCCTGAACCGGATAGCCCAGACAAGCCCGGTCTCATCAGATCTCGGAAGCTGAGCAGGGCCGACCCTGGCAAGTACTTGGATGGGAGACCTCCAAGGAATGCCAGCAGTCGGGAGGTGGGGACAGGCTTTATTCAGCCACGTCTCTGAATATCCTCCAGGCCCCCAGTAGGGGGTCGGTCACCAGAGGCCGCCGTGACTTCCAGGTGCACACATGCACACACGGATATATACATATACATATATGTGTGTGTGTGTGTGTGGATCCACTCTTACCAAGTGGAGGTGGTGTTGTGGACTCCCAGTTTGTTAAAGGAAAACGGGAAAGGGAAGGTTGGAAATCAGCTGTGTGTGATTGTACCTTAGCTTTCTCTTCTCAGTGCCAGAGTCCCCGACCATCTGGTTTGGTATTTGTAACTGAATTCAGCATGTCTGGTAAGAAACCAGGCCAAAATAAAAGAGAAGGCTTAGAGGGGACACGATGGCAGTCTTCGAATATCTGAAGGGCTGTCCTGTAGAAGACAGGGCAGATCTATTCTCCCTTGCTCCGGATGGCGAGACTAGATCTCGTGGGTGGGAATGACGAGGGAGTCGATAACGGCTAAATATCAGGAGAAACTTCCTGACTGTAAGAGTGGCTGAGCACTTGGGAGGTGGTGGAGGCTCCTTCGCTGGACATTTCCAAGCGGAGGCTGGACGACCATCTTCCGGGTATGTCGTAGGGGGCTCTCTTTCGGCTCTGCTCCTGCAGAGGGCAGGGAGTTGGACTAGATGACCTGCAGGGTCCCTTCCAACTCTTAACATTCTATGATTCTATGAAATAAAGAATCCAGAGCGTTTGATGAGAGGTAGCCTTGTTTTGTGGGCCGCAACTCCCTCTCGGTTTCCTAAGGCGATGTTTATTGGTACAGGTTTGTCGCATGGCATCCGACTACTCCAGGACGTGCGCCAGCCCAGACAGTATTCAGACGGGCGATGCTCCCCTTGTTTCTGAGACCTGCGAAGTGTACGTTTGGGGCAGCAACAGCAGCCACCAACTCGTGGAAGGAACGCAGGAGAAAATCCTCCAGCCCAAGCTGGCCCCCAGTTTTTCCGACGCTCAGACAGTGAGTGGCTTTCTTTGTTGTGTTGTTGTGGTTAAAAAGAGAGGCAGCTTGGGTCAGTTTTTGAATATGCTCTCCCCCAGAATGTCCAAAGTGCATGTTTCCAGTTTATCATTCCCACAGGATATAAGGATCTCTCAGCTAATAACACAAACATGCAGAAGAAGAAGAGATTGGATTTATACCCCGCCCTTCACTACCCAAAGGAGTCTCAGAGCAGCTCACAAACTCCTTTCCCTCCCCCTCCCCACAACAGACACCCTGTGACAGTAGGTGGGGCTGAGAGAGCTCTGACAGAAACTGCTCTTTTTCAGGAACAGCTCTGACAGAACTATGGCTTGCCCAGAGTCATCCAGCAGGTGCGAGTGGAGGAGTGGGGAATCAAACCCGGTTCTCCCAGATTAGAGTCCGCGCACTTAACCACTACACCAAACTGGCTCAGTCCGTGTTCTGCAAAGGCAAACCTAATCACTGAGCACCAGCTTGCAACGGTCTTTTGAAAAAAAACATTTCTTTATTTTCCCCCTCCGACAGATTGAAGCTGGACAGTACTGCACTTTCGTCATCTCTACGGACGGTTCCGTCCGAGCTTGTGGCAAAGGCAGCTACGGCAGGCTGGGCCTGGGCGACTCCAACAATCAGTCCACTCTGAAGAAACTCACCTTCGAGCCTCACCGGTCAATCAAAAAGGTGTCGTCCTCCAAAGGTTCCGACGGCCACACGCTGGCGTTCACGACGGAAGGAGAGGTCTTCAGCTGGGGCGATGGCGACTATGGTAAACTTGGGCACGGGAACAGCTCGACGCAGAAATACCCCAAACTCATCCAGGGCCCTTTGCAAGGAAAGGTATGCTGTGTCACGGAATTACTCTTCGGGTTGGTTCTTTTCTCGGTTCATTTGGGTCAGTGCTCGGGAGATTTTGTGGGCCTCACGTTACTTTCGGGCACAGCTCGTTTTTTTCTTTTTCTATAAATTATACTTTTTATTTAAGAATTTAATAACAATACAGGGTAAGTACAATAGATGCCTGCAGATAAAAGTACAAAAATAGGTTAGCAAAAACATTAATGCTTCACTGTGTTTAGGCTGAAGACGCCAGGGGACTACATTACACACTACAAAACATCTCTTAAGGCAGCGAGCGTGTAATAAAATACACAATCTTAATAATAAAATACATATCTTTACAGGCAGATTTTAAATCGGGGTTCTGAAAGTCACCTCAGATATTATCTTAGATCTAAGCCAAATAATGTTTCAGGTTCAAGTTTCAAAAGTATATCATCGATTTGTATAAAGGATTTGCTGGAATTACATCCGATTCAACCATATAGTTAATGAGTGAATACCAGGATGCTGTACATTTTCCTTCAGGTTTGATGGAGGAGAGATTGAATGTGCTAAGTGATATTTTGGACATAATGAAGTGGTCCCAAATACAATTTTGTCAGGATTGGATCGTGGGGGGAAGTTTGTCTAGCTATGGCATTTCTGGCTATGGCTAACAAAGTGTGGATCAGAACAGTCTTGCTCTTATGGCTTAGTTTTTTCGTTCAAAATAACTGTCCTGGTTCACAGGCCCGTTAAGCCTCAGACCCCTTTGCCTTTGTTAAGCTCTCGTCGTGCTAAGGGCTGTTTCTTAGGTTACTCACTCTGTAAACAAAGGCTGCTGGACTATATTTCCACATGGTGGGATGTGCTGTCTGTCCAGAACTCGCTGTGTGAGTCAGCCTGTCCAGGTGCCGAGAACGCCAGAGCTGGCTGCTGCCGCAGAGGACTGGCTCTTGTACAGAGAGGTTGCATGAGACCAGGCTGATCGGCAGGGTAAATAAAAGACAGACACTCTGTCCTCCCTCGCGTTTGGCGTGCAGCCACCTAGAAGCGCGTCCTGGTGTCTTCCATGCGGTATAACATTTGGGTTGGCCTTGGGTGCGTTTTCTGAATTTGGTCTGGCTCCATTTGAAAACACGGGAGGGAGGGGGCCATGTCTCAGTGGCAGAGGACCTGCTCTGCATGCAAGTTCCAGGTTCAGTCCTCCGGCATCTCCGGTTAAAAATGGATCTGGCAGTGTGTCGTGGATCCGAGTCCGGCTGAGGCTGACTCCTCCTCAGATGAGGAAGAGGCAGGGAACAACTCAGCCTCCTCTAGAGACAGCCCAGGGGAAGAACCCATAGCAGTACCTGCGGAGGAGGAAGAGTCCCCAGCAGCTGCACAGGAGGTGCAGCCAGAAGAAGAGATCATTCCTGAGCCTGGGTCAGCAACCCCAGCTGCAGACACTCCAAGGCTAGACTCCCCGCCTAGTTTCCCCTGAATGGCCCAGACGTAGGGTATGGCAGAGGCTGACTTTGCAGGAACGAAGACAAAGTGCCAGGCTGCAGCTCCAGCAATGTCAACGAGAGGAGTCGTAAGTCTCTGCAGACTCAACTCCAAAGGGAGGAAGGATCTGTTTAAAACCCCTTGGTGTACCTGCTCCAGTGCAGCAACAACTCTGCAAAATCAGACCTGCAGCAGTCACTCCTTGCCTTGGAAAACCTGCATCCTTGAAATGACTTCACGGCTATCGGGCCTTTGGCTTTCTCTCTGATTCCGGCTTGTGTTTTCAGCTTCTAGCTTATCACCTTGGTGGCTCCAAGCCAAGGTCAGCACACAGTAGGTGATGTGAAAGAACTCTGCCTGCGGCCCTGGAGGGTCTGAGCAGGTGATACTGATCTTGAAGGACTGCTGACCTGCTTCAGTTAAGGCAGCTTCTTGTGCCCGATTTAACAGTTAGCACTCTTTTTTTCATGAATTCACTCAAATAAATTTAATTCCCACAAGTATTAGACAGGGCGGAATCACATACCGTTCCTAAACCCCAGCAGAGAATGTAAGCATCTTCAGGGATGGGATTTTCTTTCACAAGCTTCCTGGTTTTTGCAGGGTGAAGTGGGGGGAGCATTTTCAAGGTCAAGCGCTGCAACCCATTGCCTTTATGGGGCAGCTCGAAAACCCGCCTGTGTTGTGTCTGGTAGAAGTTGGGATGAAGATGGGGGTGGGGCGTAACCTGGAGTTTGGCTGTTGGCCTTGCCAGGCAGCCTGCGGTGCCTCCAATGGTGCATCGTGCCGAATTTCAGCTGGTGGTGGGTCAAGGCCTGTTGGCTGCAGATCGGGAGGCTTGTGGGGGTTTCTGTTTTGGAAGGGGAAAGCCGGGGAAGGGATCAGATAAGAGAAATGGTCACGAGCACAAAGCAAGGATCGGCAAAGCTCCCGACTCCTACCTGGTGGCACAGGGATATCTTAGGAAGTTTCAATGTGACTCCAGTGACTACTGCAGACTGGCACACAGCACTAGCCAGTGGAGATATCCTCAGGCCCGTAGCCAGGATTTTGTGGCTTGTGGGGCAGATTTTTTTTCTGGTGGGGCTGGAATTCTCAGTGCAGAAAGAAAAGCCGTCTAGCCAACAGAGAGCTGTTACCAGTAGATCTCTAAATTGCAAGCTGTCAACCACTTTAGATGACAGTTCTCAGCTGTTGAAAGTTAATCACTTCTGCCAGCCTAAGCAACAATTCTTTCTGAGAACAGGCCGGCAGGTGGGAGTGATGACTTCTGTAGTCAAGAAAGTTGACACTTATGCAGAAAAACTCTCTTCAAGGAGACCAGTTTCTTAACACAGAGTTAGAAGGGATCCTAGAGGTCACCTACTCCAACCCCCTTGCTCAGTGTGGGAATTAGTCAACTACAGCACCCCACTCTACTTAAAGGAGCACACGCCTTTAAAAAATGTTTTAAAAGAATTGAAAAAAGCTTTTACAGGAGAAATTCTTGTGGGGCTGTGCCTTTAAGAAAGGGGGCAGAGCCCCCAAAAGTCCCACTGTAGGTATGGGTCTAGGTATCATCTTGAGAAGGTAGGCCTCTCTTTTTGACTCACTGCTGTTAGACTCAGGATACATGGTGGGGAGGGTTTGGTGACCGTGCCCAAAACTTTATCCCGATAGGCCTCCAATTTGTTTCCCCCATTAGAGTTGAAGGACGCGTCATTCCAGCTCTCAGCTTCTGCTTCACAGTGTGGCTGTGTATCAGATTTCTTCAGGGGACAGTATTGCTGGAGTCATTTGGAACTTCCCCACGTTTCCTGCTTAGATCTATTGACAGGGCGGAATTTGAGGCCAAGAACAACTCACTTTCCCTGCGCTCTGGATGAGTTGCACTTTGCTGGGATGTGATCCTGCCAAAAAATTAATGCGGCCTCTGGGAAGGGCGTGGAGGACAGCGACAGCAATGGCTGTGGGACTTGGAGGGAGGGCTGGATGGGGAGATGTGAGCGGCAGAGGACTGGCGGTTTCGTGATCATGGGGTGGCTCTTGCTGCAGGGACCAGCCATTGTGAGGAAGTGGGACAGTGTCTCTGTTTGGCTTCTGCCTTGAGGGTAGCGTTTCCTGCACCAGCTCTGCTCTGACCATTTATTTTTTTTCTGTGCCGTGCAGGTAGTTGTGTGTGTATCAGCCGGATACCGACACAGTGCCGCCGTTACGGAAGATGGCGAATTATATACTTGGGGTGAAGGCGACTTTGGTAGACTAGGTAAGGAGTTAAAAACCAGCTGCTCCGCAAAGCATATATGTTTGTGCATAATGTACCTGATAAAAGAAGACTTAAATGCATCATCCTACCTTGTTACTTTAGCTCCTCAACCGTGCAGAAGCTTCCGAGTTCTGGGCCTGGTCAGTCCCTTGGCAGGAAGTTGTCGTGGTCACCTTGGGCTCCATGCTGGAAGAAAGGCCCAAATATAAACATAAATGAAATGGTTGCTGTGGGGAAAAATCCAGGCTCTGAAAGCATAGTTTGAAACTGGGTGATTAGCCTCTGGAGATAGATCAAGATGGGTAGCCATATTAGTTTGTTTGTAGCAGTTGAAAAGAGCAAGAGTCCGGTAGAAGAGAAGAAGAAAAGGAGTTTGGATTTATACCCCGCCCTTCACTTGGAGTCTCAGAGCGGCTTACCAACTCCTTTCCCTTCCCCTCCCCACAGCAGGCAGCCTATGTGGTAGGCGGGGCTGAGAGAGCTCTGACAGAAACTGCTCTTTTTCAAGGACAGCTCTTGTCAGAACTATGGCATGCCCAAAGTCATCCAGCAGCTGCAAGTAGAGGAGTGGGGAATCCAACCCGGTTCTCCCAGATTAGAGTCCGCGCACTTAACCACAGACACCCTGTGGGGTAGGCGGGGCTGAGAGAGCTCTGAGAGAATTGTCCTTGAGAGAACAGTTCTGACAGAACTATGGCTTGCCCAAGATCATCCAGCAGCTGCATGTGGAGGAGTGGGGAATCAAACCCAGACTAGAGTCCGCACACTTAACCACTACATCAAACTTGCTCTCAACAGTAGCGCTGGCCCCTAACGTTTGTCTGAATGGTTTTTTAACCTGGGTTGCTAACACCCTCACTATTCAAGCCAGGTACTTTTCTCACCACCTGGACCTTTCAAGACAGTAGGAGGGAGGCCGCTTAAAATTCTGTTCCTAGGACAGGTCAGCGCAAAGGCAAGGAATGAGCGGGAGAAGGCTTTCTCCTCCGTGAGACTGTATCCCCCTTTTCTTCCTTCCCCCCAAGGCCACGGCGACAGCAACAGCCGAAACATTCCAACTTTAGTCAAAGATATTAGCAACGTAGGAGAGGTTTCCTGTGGCAGCTCGCATACCATCGCTTTATCCAAAGACGGCCGGACGGTGTGGTCGTTTGGAGGAGGAGATAACGGTAGGGCTTTCCCAGTTTTTTTCTCTCAAGAGGGCCAGGGCCGTTGTGGGGGAGGGGCTGCCACTCTTCAGGTCCGTGCTGTTCTCTGGCTGGCCTGAGGAGGGGAAAAGCCAGCATGCCCAAGAGAGCTGTTGAAAATGCAAAGGACCGAGCAGGAAAGCGAAACAGGGGTAGTGACCAGAGAGGAACTCACCCTCCACAGGGCTGGCTTCCCGCTTGGCTCTGGGTAGCTCGGCATCCACACTTCCCCGCGACAAAGTGCTGCGTTTTCTGGAATGATTGATTTGGGGGGGGGTTTGAATCCATTAGAACAGGGGTGTCAAACATGTGGCCCGGGGGCCAGATTAGGCCCCCAGAGGGCTTCTATCAGGCCCACAAGGAACTGGCTGTCTCCTGCTTCTTCCTCCAGTTCTTCTGCTGCTGTTGCATCATAGCTTGCTTTCCTAGACACACTCAATCGCTCAGGAGAGATGGATAGGCAAGCTTCTGCTCCCTGCACTGGGCTGAGGCTCCTCCCCCTCCCAGGTTGCTGCAGCACAGGCATTTTGATGCAGTTATTCAGAGCAAGAAGTGTCAGTTTTCAGAGACTGTTAAATAAACAAAATATGGCAAGAATGCTAAGGTTCCAGGCATGTTTTTAAGGGAAAAAAAGCTTTGTGTTTATGTCCTTTATAAAGTTTATATCTCCGCTACCTGGCAATACATTTTATGGCACACATGGCCCAGCCTGACGAAGTCCAATTTATGTCGAATCCGGCCCTCCATAAATGAGTTTGACACTCCTGACTTAGAACCTGTGGACTTGTGTGCTCAATGAGTGTGTTGTGCCACATGCAGTTCCCAAAAGGCGTTCCTTTTCTTTTGTTTGCACCTCACTTTTAAACCAGAAAATCGGCTCTGAAATCTTTGCGGGGTTTGCCAAGTATTCACAGCATAAAATTATCCCGTTTCGCACTCGTGCCGCGTCATACGTGTCTTTGCTGTCTCCCGTGGCAATCTGAACAGGCAAACTCGGTCACGGTGACACCAACCGCGTCTATAAACCGAAAGTGATCGAAGCCCTGCAGGGAATGTTCATACGGAAGGTTTGCGCCGGAAGTCAGTCGTCGCTGGCGCTCACGTCGACGGGGCAGGTACGCCCGGGAGCAGCTGTGCAAAATGTGTTAGCCCTCTGCTAAGAATGTTAGCCCTGCAGGCTTAGGCTGGCGGACTTTAGACTAGCCTGCGGACTTGTGGTGGTGGGAAGTGCCATGAAGGCACAGCCGACCTGGGACAACCCTGCAGGGTTTTCAAGGCCAGGGAGGAACGGCGGTGGTCGGCCTTTGCCTGCCTCTGTGTAGCAACCCTGGGCTCCTTCCTGAATCATAGAATCATAGACTGTTAGTTGGAAGGGACCGTGCAGGTCATCTAGTCTAACCCCCTGCACTCTGCAGGAGCAGAGCCGAAAGATAGCCCTACATACCTACAACATACCCAAAAGATGGTCGTCCAGCCTCCGCTTGAAAACCTCCATCCACCACCTCCCGAGGCAGACTGTTCCACTGCTCAACCACTCTTACAGTCAGGAAGTTTCTCCTGATATCTAGCTGGCAACGCCTCCCTTGTCATTTCCACCCATTAGATCTGGTCCTGAGTGGTCTCCCGTCCAAGGACTATCCAGGGCCGGACCTCCTTAAGTCTGTGGGCCGCCCATCCACGCCAGGGCAGCCTGCAGACTTAGTTTAGTTCAGTTTATTCAACTCGTATCCCGCCCTCCCCGCCGAAGGCAGGCTCAGGGTGGCTTACACAATGTTAATAGCAGGTAAAACAATTAATTGGATAGAATTACAATGAAATAGATCTAAGAACAATGCATAAAGTGCCAGTACAGTGTAACGACGCTGGGACTCCAGCAGTCAATTAACAACATGGTCTGGGTCATATCAGCTGAGCAGAGGTTATTCAGTTAGTATCACTGATGTTATTACTAATATTATTCATGATATTGGGGCCAGGGCCTCAGAAGGATGAGTGCAGCGCCTTAATCGAAAGCCTGGAGGAAGAGCTCCGTTTTACGGGCCCTGCGGAACTGTGAAAGGTCCTGCAGGGCCCTGAACATCTTCCGAGAGCTCATTCCCCCAGTATGGAGCCACCACTGAGAAGGCCCTGGCTCTGGTTATCGCTAGTCTGGCTCCTCGGGGGCTTTGAAGAAGCAAGCAGTTTTGGGACCCAGATCAAAGTGCTCTCTGGGGAACGTATGGGGGAAAGGCGGTCCCTTAAGCTAGGCTTATTGGCTATACATTGTAGAAAGCCAGGCCTGTATAAAATTGCGAGCTGTAAAAATATATTCACGATAGAGAAAATGTTTTACTGAATGTCTGAACTCCAGTTCATTGGTGAAGAGTGAAAGGGGAGACAGTTCAAGATGTCTTCGATGGTGATGACTGTATGCCCAAATCTGGGGCGTTCTTTGCCCAGCCCTGCTGTTTCTCACAGAATTCCCAATGTGCGCACTGAGCGACTGCATCCTCATGGGGGCAGTTCGCTTCCTTTCCATGTACTTTGGGTGTGACCGGCCTTTGCCTGCCAGGGAGGAACGTGCGGGCCCCCCTGCCCTTGGGCTCAAGCTCTGTGCGTGTGTGCTGCCATGGACCCCCCCCCGCCCCCAGCCGTGCCGTTAATGCTCCCTGTTGCTCCCAGGTGTATGCCTGGGGCTGTGGCGCCTGCCTCGGGTGTGGCTCTTCAGAAGCAACCGCGCTCAGGCCCAAGTTGATCGAAGAGCTGGCTGCGACGCGGATCGTGGACATCTCCATCGGGGACAGCCACTGCCTGGCTCTTTCCCACGGTAGGCAAAGCGCGCCTCCGGGGGGCAAACGTGGGACATGGTCTCGATCGACGCACGTCGGCTCTCGAGCTTTCGTTTATTCGACTAATTCTGCTTTATTTTTTGGTTCCATTTAGATAATGAAGTTTACGCTTGGGGCAACAATTCCATGGGGCAGTGCGGCCAGGGGAATTCCACGGGTCCCCTCACGAAGCCCAAGAAAGGGAGCGGCCTGGACGGAGTAGCGATCCAGCAGATTTCGGCGGGGACCTCCCACAGCCTTGCCTGGACAGCCCTCCCGAGAGACAGGCAAGTGGTGGTGGGCCGACCCACAGGCGGCTGGTGGGCGTGGAGCGCGCGTGGCTGCTCAGTCTCCTGGGAGACCAGATGGCCTCCATACTGCCTGTCTTGGCAGGAAGACCCTTTTTAATTTGGGAGGGGGGGTTGTGTGTGAGTGTGCGTGGGTTTTTTTTGTTTGTTTGTTCTGGGTGCTTCACGGCCGCCTTTCCCGCTTCCAGGCAAGTCGTGGCCTGGCACAGGCCTTACTGCGTGGACCTGGAAGAGAGCACCTTCTCCCACCTCCGCTCTTTCCTCGAGCAGTACTGCGACAAAATCAACAGCGAGGTCCCCCCTTTGCCTTTCCCTTCGTCCAGGTATTTTATTTGCAAGGCTTCCGTGGAGCCGCCTCCGTTTGAATTCCTGACCTTTGCCCTTTGACTTCTGTTGGCGCGCAACAGCGGGGGGGCTCGGAGGGTCGGGGCCTGCTTTCGGAGGAGTCGTTGTGTGCGTCGATGACTCCCAGCGCAGTCTGACGCAGTGTCACTCCAGCCGATCGGAACCGGCGGGTTTAGACTGGAGTGACTTTGCTTAGGAATGCACCGTTAGTCGCCTCCGATTCAACCAGACGTCACGTGTGTTTACTTTCTAGAACAAACCCTTAAATCGTGAACTGCAGAGTGCATTTTTGTCAATTCCACACTTCACGCTCCTGCAGCTGCGTTTTCTGATTCTGGATAAGCCCTGCGATGGGTGGTTCCCTAGTTCAGCCTGACAGGAGGCACGATGTGAGGCAATCTTGAAGATCCTTTTGCTAAGGAAAATAGGTCTTTTCGGGGCTTTTTTTTGTAGAAAAAGCCCAGCAGGAATTCATTAGCAGAATAGGCCACACCCAACAGCAGAAACTCATCAGCATATTAGGCCACACCCCTGACAGCACAGCTCATTAGCCTATTAGGCCACACCCCCATGTTACCAGAAGTGTGATCATCCAGCCACACCCACCTTTTGCTTCTTATTCTGTTCACCTTGTTGTCAAAACCGAGGGCTTTTTTTGAGCAGGAACTCCTTTGCATGTTAGGCCACACACCCCTCATGTAGCCAATCCTAATGAGTTTCTGCTGTTGGGTGTGGCCTATTATGCTAATGAGTTCCTACTGGGCGTGGCCAACTCGGGAGCCAGCCAGAACTCTGTTCCTGTGCGTTCCTGCTCCAAAATAGTCCTGGGTCTTTTCCAGTTGTCACCATTTTGGAAAGGTTTTTGCGCTACGTGCTTTCTCTCATCCTCCCCTCCCTGATGTTGCATTGGGAGCTGTCACTGCCACGTGACTTCTCAGAGGCACACGTCACCTGGAATAGGTCCTGGCTCCGTCCAGTCACCTTGCCGAGGATAAAGGGCCATTCTGCTTCGCTTCTGGAACCTGCCGCACTGGAACTATAATGCTTTTTAGATCCGGTGATGTGATTAATTGGCAGTCATTTGTTGGCAGTCGTCCTTGTGTTTGTCAAGGAAAAGCTGACAACTGCTTCTTGCTGACCTGCTGTTACTCTGTGAGGTCTGTCAGTAATTTCTCTTTTTGATGCATTGCCCACATGCAGCAAATGTGCTAGCATGTTGGGCGGGGGGATGTGCGTCTCATGCTACATATCTAGGGAGCAATTCCTTGTACAGAGCAGAAGGAACCAGCTTTGGAAATTAAGAACTTAAGTGTTCCCCTTTTCTCAAGGACCTGGCAGTGCTGTTGGAACTAGGCTTAATGGTCCTTCAAAGAAGTTTTATTCAAGGCGTGAGCTTTTGTGTGGAAGCACACTTCCTCAGATATTGCACACGAAAGCTCATACCCCGAATAAAACTTTTATCGGTCTTCAAGGTGCCACCAGACTGGGACTTTGTGTCTTTCAAAGAATATAGTCACAAAGTGACTTGGCCCTTTTGTGGCCATCGCTACTCTCTCTTGCAGGGAGCATCACAATTTCTTGAAGCTCTGCCTGAAGCTGCTGTCTAATCATCTGGCTCTGGCGTTGGCCGGGGGAGTCGCTACCAGCATTCTCGGGAGGCAGGCTGGCCCGCTTCGGAATTTATTGTTTAGACTGATGGACTCCTCTGTCCCAGACGAAATACAGGAGGTGAGTCTCTGCCGTGTCATCCCTTCTGCATACATTCCCCGGCGGTGTGCCCCTTCTCTGGGAGGCGGGAAACACTGTCCACTTGCAGCCAGGGAAGTTTTGCCATTCGAAATGCATTGTAGGCCGAGTCACATCATGACAACATTGGCAATTCCCCGTCACCAGAAATTAAGCGCAATAGCGTGTCACCAACAGAGTAGATGAAATAGTTCTAAGAGTTTTGAAATATTGCCTTCAGCACTTCAAGACTGAATGTTTGACATTAACGAAGTTTTTCCGAACTACCAAAGTCATTTTGATAATCTTCATCCAAACTGGACTATATTTCATGTGATTTGTCTTTTAGTATCCATTCATAGTCTCCACAGTTTTTTCACGGTTTCTAAGGTACAACTAGTTGTAAGCGGGCCAATCTGAAGAAAGATAAGTACGGTCATCAGAAGCACCTTTTAAGGCTTGCATCTTTCTACCCAGATGGCTTTAACTTCATTCTTCAGATGGCCTGTTTGCAACTAGTTGTACCTTAGAAACCATGAAAAAGTTGCAGCGATCCGTTTTTCCGCGGAGTTAGCCATATACAGAATAAGTTAGTTTGTTCATTACCATGAATGGATACTAAAAGGCAATCACATGAAATATAGTCCAGTTCGGATGAAGGTTCTCGAAACGACTTGGTAGTCCGGAAAACTTTGTTAGCGTCAAACGCTACTTCTTGGACTTTCTTCTTGCTCTTATGCTGTAATTGTTTATTACACTGTTTAATGCTTTATGTTTAATATTTATGGTTAAAAATAGTCACAATATTATATTATTGTAGTGTATAACAGCTTTTTTGTCTCTTAATTTGTCATTCAGAGCTGTAATTCTCTTTTCACCGTTTATTTATTTTAAACATTTTAATGCTGCTTTTCCTACCCGATTGGGGCTCCCCCCCCCCCCGAAAACACATTCCCCAAACACGTTCTGGCTGCTGCTGGCGTGTTGACAGTGAGGCCTCCTCCTTCTCCACTTCAGGTGGTCATAGAGACCCTGTCGGTAGGAGCCACGATGCTGCTGCCGCCTTTGAGAGAGAGGATGGAACTGCTGCATTCGCTCCTCCCCCAGGGGCCCGACAGGTGGGAGAGCCTGTCGAAAGGGCAGGTAAGAAATGTGCAATTATTTACTGAGTCGACGGCCGGTGAGCAACGTAGCAGGATTAACTTGCAGAAATCTAAATTGATAATTAGTGATTACTGTGTACAGAGCGGCTTGAGGATGTGACCCGTATCCTGGAAGACCTTTGAGCACTGGCTTGGAAAGCAGACATTTCAAGGCAGTCGCAAAATTGGGTCAGCACGCTGCACTCCGTGGAAATACCTGGAAGCGGGGCTATTTTGGGGCAGGAACGCACAGGAACGGAGTTCTGGCTGGCTCCCGAGTTGGCCACACCCAGCAGGAACTCATTAGCATAACAGGCCACACCCAACAGCAGAAACTCATTAGGATTGGCTACATGAGGGGTGTGTGGCCTAACATGCAAAGGAGTTCCTGCTACCAAAAAAAGCCCTGGGTTTTGACAACAAACAAGGTAAGCAGAATAAGAAGCAAAAGGTGGGTGTGGCCGGATGACCACACTTCTGGCAACATGGTGATGAGGCCTAATCTGCTAATGAGCTGTGCTGTCAGGGATGTGGCCTAATAAGCTAATGAGTTTCTGCTGTTGGGTGTGGCCTATTATGCTAATGAGTTCCTGTTGGGCTTTTGCTACAAAAAAAGCCCTGCCTGGAAGTCATGCCGATTAGAGAAATCACGATCTTGGGATGGCACAAGAACTCCGAAGTCGGCGGCAGCGGCTGCTTTCTCTGCTTCTTGGCGCATTTCATTGGGCCACCCGTCGCTGCTGTCCCAGGCAGATGGAGAGCATTGTTTACATAGGAGCCCGGCATGCTTTGTTTGTCAGATGGGATGCACCGGCTTGTCATTCCTTCGTCGTTACTGAATTGAGGGCCCACTCCTCCGAGCAGCTCGTTTGCAGTTGTCCTCCTTCAGCATAGCGGCACTGCTGTCAGTTATGTGCTACCTGAAATGGAACACTTCCCGAGAAATGAGACATCATTGGCTTCGTCAGAGGTTAAGACACTTTGCATCGCCGTATAGTTGAGACCAATGCTCCCGTTAAGCTGTGGAGTCCTGTGAGCAAAAATTCTACTTTGTGAGCTGCTGGCATTAAAGTTGTGAGCGAGCAATTTGGCTGCTGCATAAATTAGTTTGCTCTGGGGCCATCCTTCCTGAGCTAAGACAAAAACGTGTCATCTGGAGGCTAAAAAAACCTGAGCTGGCTCACAGTAACTCAGCTTAGAGGGAACACTGGTTGAGACCTGATCAAGTCGCCTGCCGCCCAAATAACTTAATTCTGGTTTCCTACCTGGGAGTTTTGGTCTTAAGGTAGACAAGCACAGAAAGTCCCACTCCTGTTTCTTTTTCTTTTTCCCTTTCAGAGAATGCAGCTGGATATCATACTGACGAGTCTGCAGGATCATACTCACGTCGCATCCTTACTTGGTTATAGCTCGCCCTCAGATGCCACTGACGTTTCCTCTCTGTGTATTGCTTATGGGAATATTTCTGACCCAATGTATAGCGACCAGAGTAACCATCCGGACACTCACCTAGCTGAAATTTTAATGAAGACTCTCTTGCGGAATTTAGGGTTCTATACAGTAAGTCGGTATCTAAAATTTTATTTTTATGTGTTGTTATTATTCAGTTGTACCAGTCAAGGGGGAGGGACTGTGGCTCAGTGGTAGAGCATCTGCTTGGCATGCA
Source organism: Gekko gecko (assembly GCA_029375565.1). Lineage (NCBI taxonomy): Eukaryota > Metazoa > Chordata > Lepidosauria > Squamata > Gekkonidae > Gekko > Gekko gecko. The sequence continues at coordinate 19,302,497 of JAPDNY010000017.1, forward strand.
AAAGGTCCCAGGTTCAATTCCCAGCATCTCCAGTTAAAAAGACAAGGCAGTGGGTGATGGGAAAGACCTTCCTCTGCCTGAGACCCTGGAGAGCAGTCTGCCAGCCTGAGTAGTCAATACTGGCTTTGATGGACCAAGGGGCTGATTCAGGATAAGGCAACTTCATGTTATAGGCAAGGGCCTGTGGTTCAGCAACAGAGCCTCTGCTTGGCATGCAGAAGACTCCAGGTTCAATCCCCGGCATCTCCAGGTAAAAAGACCAGGCAGTGGGTGATGTGAAAGACCTCTCTCTCTGAGACCCTGGAAATCTGCTGCCAGTCTGAGGGAGGGCCCAGGGAACAGGGCAAGCATTTCTCCTTTTGGGGATCAGGGCAGAAAGCGTTGCCCTTGCTCTGAATTGGATTTGGCACATAATCATGTAGAAGCATCTAATTTACTAGGTGGTGTTGTGGTATGACAGTGTTGGGATTAAATTGCTGTCAAGAAGCACATGATTTTTTTGAAGGTGCCATAGCAGCCGTCAAGAGGCTATGAAAACCACCCCACCCCCCAAAAAAAAAATGGGGAGGGAGACCCATCTCATTTTTGTACCAGAATGTTCACTGTTTGCTGTAGCTCTACAAAAATAGGAACTCTCAGTCTGTTGGAGCAAGGGATGCTCTGTATTCGTGATGCTTGGGGGGTCAACAGTGGGAGGGCTTCTAGTGTCCTGGCCCCACTGCTGGTCCTCCTGGTGGCTCCTGGTATTTCTGGCCACTGTGTGACACAGAGTGTTGGACTGGATGGGCTACTGGCCTGATCCAGCACTGGGCTTCTCTTAGGTTCTTGTATCTGGGGCAAGGAATGCCCTGTGATCTCTTGGTGCTATGGGGAGGGGCAACAGTGCATGGAGTGGCCGCTTCTGAGTGTCCTGGCCCCACTTTTGCTGTGTACCTCGCTGAGTAGGCGACGTCCTGCCTGATTTCTAGGCCACTCGTAAGCTGAGTCCCAGAGCTGTCGCCAAGCTGGCTCCAGTGGGCCAGCTAAGGCCTGGCTGAGTCGTGTCAGCTAGCTGAGCTTCGTCTTCCAGGTTCTGCATGTCAACTGAAGTGGTTCAAGCAAACTAAGGTGTAGCCAGTCACTGCTCACAACCGTGCTCCCTCTGAGCTGTGGAGTTTTGTGAGCAAAAATCCTACTTTCTGAGCTCCTGGCATTAAAGTGGTGAGCGAGCGATTTGGCTGGTGCATAAATTAGTTTGCTCTGGAGCCCTCCTCCCTGCGCTAAGACAAAAATCTATGAGCCGGAGGCTAAAAAATGGTGAGCTAGCTCACACTGACTCAGTTTAGAGGGAACACTGCTCACCACTTCAATGCCGGCAGCTCACCAAGTGGAATTTTTGCTCACAGGACTCCTCAGCTAAGGAAGGCCTTGGTCAGAGTGGCCCTCAAAATGACAGGTGCTGTCTCTAGAGCCCGACGTGTGCTCTTAACCTGCCGGTGCTCCTCTGTGCTCTCCTCTGCCCCCCCCAGGACCAGGCGTTTGGGGAGCTGGAGAAGAACAGCGACAAGTTCCTGCTGGGGACGTCCTCCTCCGAGAACAGCCAGCCGGCCCACCTTCATGAGCTACTGTGCTCCCTGCAGAAGCAGCTGCTGGCATACTGCCACATCAACAGCGTGAGCGAGGTGAGCAAGCCGGCTTCCGGGCAGGTTGGAGACCCTAACACGACAGGGGCGGGGTGGGGAGGGGAGGGTGGTCAGCACTGAGGGAGGCTTGGCCGCTGTCCGGATCAAGGCTGCTTGCAGCGCTCATTTCTTTCAGTTTGGTGTAGTGGTGAGGAGTGTGGACTCTAATCCAGGAGAACCGGGTTTGAGTCCCCACTCCTCCTCCACGTGCAGCTGTTGGTGTGACCTTGGGTCAGTCGCAAGTTCTCTCGGAGCTGTTCTCTCAGGAGTGGTTCTCAAAAGAGCTCTCTCAGCCCCGTCTACCTTACAGGGTGTCTGTTGTGGGGAGGGGAAGAGAAAGGGGGTTGTAAGATATTGTGAGACTCTTTCGGGTAGTGAAGGGCAGGGTATAAATCCAATTTCCTCCTCCTTCTCCTCCTCTTCCTCTTCTTCTCCTTTTTCTCCTTCTTCCTCTTCTTCTCCTTCTTTTCATCCTCCTCCTTCTTCTTCTTCCTTCTTCTCCTTTTTCTCCTCCTTCTCCTCCTCCTCTTTCTCCTCCTCCTCGTCCTTCTTCTTCTTCCTCTTCTTCTTCCTCCTCCTTCTCCTTCTTTTTCTCCTTCTTCTCCTCCTTCTTCCTCTCCTCCTCCTCCTTCTTCTTCCAGACCTCCAGCAGCGTGGCACTCCTCCACAAGCACCTCCAGCTTCTCCTTCCTCACGCCACGGACATCTACTCCCGATCCGCCACTCTGCTAAAGGAAAGCTCTTGGAATGGCACTCTTCTGTTCTTATGTCTGGGGCAGTGCTGCTCTGTCTTCTTGGTGCTTGGGGGCAACAATGGGAGGCTTCTGGAGTTCTGGCCTCGTGGACCTCCGATGGCACCTGGTATTTCTGGCCACTGGAAGACACAGAGTGTGGAGCTGAGGTCTGCCAGTGGCCTGATGCAGCATGGCTTCTCATCTGTTCTTACATCTGGTGCAGTGCTGCTCTGTCTTCTTGGTGCTTGGGCGGCAACAGAGTGTGGGGGGCTTCTGGAGTTCTGGCCTTGCTGGTGGGCCTCCTGATGGTCCCTGGGTTTTGGCCCCTGTGTGACACAGAGTGTTGGCCTGGATGGGCCACTGGCCTGATCCAACATGGCTTCTCTTTATGCCCCCGCCCCTGCAGATGTCGTCTACGTGTCCGCCGCTGGAAGCATGCTCTGCCAGATCGCAAACGCCCTGCTGCTGCTCCCCGTGTCAGTCGCCCGGCCTCTCTTGAGCTACCTTCTCGATCTGCTGCCCCCTCTTGACCGCCTGAACAGACTGCTGCCAGCTGCCGCCCTTTTAGAAGACCAGGAGCTGCAGTGGCCTCTTCACGGTACGGTAGCCCCTCCGCCCGCTTTCCCAAATCAAAAACAGGCGCTTGGAAATCCAAGCAGGAGGGGCCACTGCTTGGTTTTGCCGGGTGTGCCCCTTTTCCTGCATGGGGTGCCCTTCCTTGGGGACCAATCCCCTGCCCGCCTGGGAGTATTCAGAGTGGATTTGCTTCTGAGGGTGCACAGCGTCACTGATCCTGGGCTCCGTCGTGCCCTTTGTGGGAGAGCCCGTTGGTGTTTTGCTTTGTTTTGATGTTCAGCAGCTTGAGAGGGGGGGATTTGGAGTGGGGTGGGTGATTTCTGCCAGGAAAATGGTGCAGGGATTGGAAGGTGCCCAGTAGCTGTTCCTCGGGATTTTTTTTTTTTAAGTGATTATGGGTCTCCTACATAACTTGTTCCCTCTAAGCTGTGGAATTTTGTGAGCAAAAAATCCCACTTTGTGAGCTACTGGCATTAAAGCTATGAGCGAGCAGTTTGGCTACTGCATAAATTAGTTTGCTCTCTGGAGCCATCCTTCCTGAGCAAAGGCAAGAACGTGTGAGCCGGAGGCTAAAAAACTGTGAGCTAGCTCACACTAACTCAGCTTAGAGGGAACACTGGTTGAGACCTCCATTTCCCAGGAGCCAAGGCCTGTCTGTGAAGGAACCCAGGTCCGAGGCTACTAGCTGCCAACGTGTTTCCTCTAGACTCCAGTTTGTTGTGTGCAAAAATTCTACCTCGTGAGCCAAACGAGCTAGTAGCATTACAGTTGTGAATGAGTCTGCCTTTGACTATCGTATAAATTAGTTTCTTAGAAGATTATTTCCATAACCTTGTAAAAAATCTCAATGAATTCTTTTAAACTGTATTTAAACTATATTTTAACAATAATTTAAATGAATCAAGTCAAATTTAATTGACCTATTGTCCTATTTGGGGGTAGGCTAAGCCTCAAGAGAATAGGTCTACCCACCCCTTTCCACTATATTGGTAGACTTGGCTTTGGAAACGGCTTTGGAATTTTCACTTCCGTGTCTGCTGTTTCTTCACTGTTACTCTTATCTCTGCTTGACCTTCAGTGCCTGGTGTAGTGTTTTCTCCTGGGAATTGATGCCTGTTAGTTTGGCGGGCTTATATCTCACCCCTCATTGGCCCTAGGCCATCAGGGGGGTCTCCTTGAATTATGTATAACTGCGGAGTTTTGGCCAGTTCTAACACAGGATGTCTGTGATATCTGCAAACTGTCATTAATCTCAGCAAACTTTACTTCTTTGAATGAAAGCTGTTGAGAACTGATGGCTGCGGGGGTCTGACACTACCCACCCCAGTCCACGATACTGATAGACCTGGCCTCAGACTGTCACCGTGCACTGAGCCTTAGAAGACATACCAGCAATTGGGTGGTTTTTAGTGAAATATGACAAATTTACAGGTCAAGTATACCAGTGATGGAACAATCACTGTCAGAAACCTGCCTAACCTAACAAACAGGAAGTTGCTTAAATGTTATCAACCTGTCCAAACTATGTATTTATTCAAAAATCTGTATCCCACTGTGAGTCAAGGCACCTCACAAATCATACTGGAAAACATAATCGGGGTGTGCAAAAGAAAAAAAAATCTATTTTTCCTGCTCCATTATAGCCTATGGGGACCATTATAGCCAATGGGCCCATAAGCTATAATGGAGAATTGATCTGGGGGTATCTGGGGCTCTGGGGGTGGTGGTGGCTGTTTTTTAAGGTAGCAGCACCAAATTGGCAGCATAGCTGCTGGTGCCTCTCCTCCAAATACCATTCCCCCCCAGTTTCAAAAAGATTGGACCAGGGGGTCCAGTTCTATGGACCCCAGAATGTGGTGCCCCATCCAATGAAGGGGAAAATGCTCCTGAGCTGGAAACTAAAATGTCTGAGCAGTTAGCTGAAATGCCCCCTAGCACAGCTTAGAGGGAACACTGCTATGAAATTTCTCTTCCCTCTGGCATCAGTCCCTCCCGTTTTCCCTTAATCAGAGTTCTGGCACACGTCTTGATTCTTTAACAGGCACCGGGAAAGTTTAAAGGCCAGGTCCTTAGAAAAACACGAAGCTAATTACCCTGAGGTTTGGCAGATCGGGGTAATGTTACCTCTGACAGTAGATCTGGTGCCCTCAGATGCCTGAGTAGATGCATTTCATTCAAAGAACCCCTGGAGAGGAGCTGTGGCTCCCTGGCAGAGTGTCTGCTTGGCTTGTGGAGGGTCCCAGGTTCAATCCCCGGCATCTCCAGTTAAGAAGATCAGGTAGGAGGTGATGGGAAAGACCTCCTCCTGAGACCCTGGAGAGCGGCTTCCAGTCTGAGTAGGCAGTACTGACCTTGGTGGATTGGGCGTCTGATTCAGTATAAGGCAGCTTCCTATGTTCATGTGAGACGCCTGGATAGATGCGTTTCACTCAGAGAACCCCGAGATGCCTGGTTAGATGCATTTCACTCCGAGGACCCCTGCTTATCTCAGCAGAGGCAAGCCGTGCACATGAAAACATTTGCAGCAGGCAGAGAAAGGGTTTCTGTTTGGGGCAGGAAAGCGTTGGAGCTCCCGTACCCAAGAGAGGCAACTGCTTGCCAGGAATGTTTTAAGATGGGAAATTATCGGTTCATATTTCCAGGTGGGCCCGAACTCGTCGATCCTGCTGGAGTGCCCTTACCACAGCCGGCCCAGTCGTGGGTGTGGCTGGTGGACCTGGAGAGAACCGTCGCTCTGCTCATTGGCCGCTGTCTCGGTGGGATGCTGCAGGGCTCTCCTGTGTCTCCCGAGGAACAAGATACCGCTTACTGGTTGAAAACGCCGCTGTTCAGTGATGGAGTCGAAATGGATATCCCACAACTGGGTAAGTGTCTCAGCTCTGCAACAGGAGCTTCAAGGAGGCGGCTCATGGAAGTGGGCAGGCTGCGAGTGGTAAGGTTGGGAAGGGCTGCCTTGGGGGGGAAGAAGAAGAAGAAGAAGGAAGGAGGAGGAGGAGGAGACTGGATTTTATACCCTGCCCTTTACTACCTGAAGGAGTCTCAGAGCGGCTCACGATCTCCTTTCCCTTCCCCTCCCCATGACAGACACCCTGTGAGGTCGGTGGGGCTGAGAGAGCTCTTTCGAGGACTGCCCTTGAGAGAACAGCTCTGAGATAACTTGTGGCTGACCCAAGGTCACTCCGGCAGCTGCATGTGAAGGAGTGGGGAATCAAACCTGTTTCTCCCAGATTAGACTCTGTGCTCCTAACCAGTACACCGAACTGCATCCCCCACTCGTTCCCTTTGCCCTTAGACAAATCCATGAGCTCCCTGCTGGAGGTGGCCCTCTCCGGAAACGAAGAGCAGAAGCCGTTCGATTACAAGCTTCACCCGGGAGTCTCGGTCTTTGTGGACTTGGCCTTGGGCTGTGCCAAGGAGCCTGCCCGGAGCCTCTGGATGAGCATGCAAGACTACGCCATCAGCAAAGGTGAGCGGGGGGAGCCGGACAGATTGGCTCGGTGGCAGGGGCTGAGCTGCCCCGTGGAAGTGACGGGCCGCCGCCTGAAATGAGCAGCACAGTGTCGATCTTGCGGTTGTCTTAGAGCAGGAGTTGGATCCCGGTACGCGTGCTGAGAAGCTCTGGATCCACTTAGGGATTCATTTGCTGTGAAGGTCTGTTTAGAAGCTTCTTCCCCACAAACCTTTTACCTTAGAAAGGAGTTTGTCTTGAGAAGACGAATTTGAGTGGTATGCAGGGCGATGCAGTGCCTTGGACTGCTGCTGCAGAATGGGCCCTCCCCCCTGGTAACCACTTAGCTGATATCTATGGGCAGAGGCCCATAGAGAAGGGCCTGCTGCGTCCATTGCTGGTTTCAGTGGCAGGCAGATTTATCTGGTAACAAGGAGAACTGCAGAGACCCTGGTCCCAGACTTGCTTGGGGCTTGACAGGCCAACACCAGCAGTGGTGCTTAGCAGTGCTGGATGGGGGGTAGGCAGTGAAGTCTTTTCACAACTGAGGAAATGTTCTCTTTGATTGTCTGACTGTTGTATTATGGACCAGTGGACGCTTCCAAATAGCCTTCAAGGGTGGCCTCAGTAGCATGCATTACAGTGGTCAAGCTTCCTTTTAGTCAGTGCTGGGAACTAGTTAGGAGACCTGGAGTCAAAGACCAGCTGAGTGTTGAGCTTAGCGTGTTTTCTGAATTAAATTTACTTCTGAAGGATTTTGCCTACTGCAGTTGAAAGCAATTGATGCAATTCTTAATCCCTGCGGTCTTTTTCAGCATGCCTTGAGTAAAACCATATTATTTCCTATCTCTGGACATTTGGGTTTATGTCATTGAGGGTAAAACTAGAGAATCACAGCTCCTGAGAGCTTTGATTGTGAAAAAGAAAAGCTGAATAAAGTGTGCTAGAATTAGTCTATTATTAAGTTATCAATATAATCTTTCAAAGAATGCCTAAAGTTCAAAATGGGCCATCTGTCTGTAAGAGCGAGAAGCCTTACATTATGGGAAATATTGGTGGAAATTTGTGATTCTTATGAATTAACTCAGGAACTGCTCTACATTTGATTATGGAATAAGTCCAAAAAAGACACAGTTGTACTTGGTCCTGTTTGGACGAAGTTTCCTCAAAAGGATTTGGCAATCTGGAGGATTTCGACAACAACAACAACAAATTTGGACCTCCTTGCATTTTTTTTGTATTTATTTGTAATATGATTGTATTGATAACTTAATAATAGACTAATTCTAGCTCACTTTATACAGCTTTTCTTTTCCATGATCAATGCGTTGAGGGTAAAAGAACAGGCTGTTAGATTGTTGCATGACTGTTCAAGCTGAGATGTCTCAGGGAACAGTGATCCGTTTTGTTTTCCTCCCGCACCTCTGTAGATTGGGACAGTGCCACCTTGAGCAATGAGTCGCTTCTGGATACCGTGTCTAGATTTGTTCTGGCTGCTCTGCTGAAACATACGAATTTACTTAGTCAAGCCAGTGGTGAGAGCAGGTGAGTAACCAAAAGGCAGCTTGAGATGTTTCCGCCTCTTCTTGAGGTACCCTCAGCCTCTCACCTACATGGAACTTGTGCTGCCCTTGTGGACCCAATTGGTCGGAAAGGCAGCTTAAAACTGTTTTCAATAAATAAATAAGCATTGTGTCTTTAGGTATCAGCCTGGCAAAGCACTAGTAGAGGTGTACCGTTGCGTCTACAAGGTCCGGAGTCGATTGCTGGCTTGCAAGAACATGGAACGTATTCAGACGAGGTCATCTTCGAGAGAGAGATGGGTGAGGCCGGAGAGCATCGGACCATATTGCTCTTTCTGTGCATTGTGTGAAAACGTCTTTAAACAGAAGTCTGCATGATCGGACCACTTCTTTGAGCCAGTTTGGTGTGAGAGCCAGTTTGGTGTAGTGGTTAAGTGCGTGGACTCTAATCTGGGAGAACCAGGTTTGATTCCCCATTCCTCCACTTGCACCTGCTGGATGACCTTGGGCAAGCCATAGTTCTGACAGAGCTGTCCTTGAAAGAGCAGTTTCTGTCAGAGCTCTCTCAGCCCCGCCTACCTCACAGGGTGTCTGTTGTGGGGAGGGGAAGGGAAAGGAGTTTGCAAGCTGCTCTGAGACACCTTTGGGCAGTGAAGGGTGTGGTATAAATCCAATCTCTTCTCTTCTAATAACATTTAAAATGATGTTTTGAGCATTAAAGTGAGGGCTTGTGGGATTCCCTGTCTCGGAAGAAGGAGGCTTACAGTTCCAGCCTGCCACTTGATGTGGGAACAGCTTGCAGGCTTCCCTACTGAGCCAAGCTAGTAGAGGAGTCCTAGGAATCACAGAATCATAGAGTTGGAAGGGACCTCCGGGGTCATCTAGTCCAACCCCCCACACAATACAGGAAATTCACAAATACCTTCCCACGACCCCTGTCCCATGCCCAGAAGATGGCCACAGAACCATCTAGAAATGTCTAACAAATTGTTTATTAATTTAGGGATGTGTTTTTATTGTTGTACACCACCCTGAGCCTTGTTTGCAACTGGGTAGGGCGGTCTAGAGGTTTACTTTATAATTAAATAAAACCATCTGTTACCCGTCCTGCTGGCCCTCCTGCTCTGTTGAGCTGCCCCAATGAAAAACCAGACACAGCCAGAAGTGGGGTATAAATCCGATTCCCTCCTCTTCTTCTTCCTCCTTTTCATCATCGTTGTCTTCTTCCTCCTCTTCTTCTTCCTTCTCTTCATTGTTGTCTTACTCATCGATGGTCTTCCTCTTCCTCCTCCTCCACCTCTTCTTCTTCTTCCTCCTCCTCCTCTTCTTGTAGTAGTAGTAGTAGTAGTCGTCGTCAGGCTGCTGCTTTGCTCTGTACCCAGCCACATAGCGCAGAAGAACTGTGCATCTCTCCTGTTGCTCAGGACGACATCTGAGCCATCATTATTGCCTGGGAGCAGTGTTCCCTCTAAGCTGAGTGAGTGTGAGCTAGCTCACAGATCTTCGTCGTGGTCTCTGTGCAGTCCCACACATGGGTTGGGCGCCTGCGCACGACCTCGATCGGAGAAACTTCTAGAGCTTTACCTCAGAAGAGCTTTTGGCGGGCTCTCCCCCGCTCTGGGAGAGGAGACATGCACTGCGCATGCCCAGAGCGGGAGAGAGAGCCGCCTCCCACTTAGTTCTTCTTCGACCGCCTTCGTGTTCACACCTCGTTCCTGTCGTTCCTCCATTTACCTCAGCTGAGTATATCTTTCTTCGCTTTCGCTTTATTTTTCCATCTGCTTCTTTCTCTTCTAAAAATATTTAAAAAAAAAAAAAATCTTTGTCTATCTCTCTTTCCCCCCCTCTCCTTTCTTTGGAGGGTGGGTGGGGATTTTTGTATGGGAAAGACTCAATTCTTTAAGGTCTGTCGTCGTTGCCCTGCTAAAATTCCATCCAACGACGGGCACGACCTTTGCTTACTTTGTTTGGGTGAGGCCCATAGAGTAGATTCTTGCCCTCATTGCGCGAGTTTCACTCGTCAGGCTCGCCGTAATCGAGAGGCTAGGCTCAAAGCTCTTCTTGTTGAATCGGCTCTGCGTCCCACAATGTCTTTGGGAGCTTCCCAGGTCTCGGTAGCCAAGAAATCAGACACCTCCTCGAAGGCCCCGAAACAGAAACCTAAGCGGGCTGAAGATAAGACCCCTTCGAGGTCGAAGGCCACGCCCTCTGCTTCGGTTTCGAAAGTGGACCCCATCATCGTGACTGGGTTGTCGACGTCGATGCCGGCCCTTGCCTCTACATCTCATCAGTCTGCGGCTCGACAACACACTCCGCAGCACCCTCACTCGTCACCTACGGGGACGATACCGTTGGGCCAATTGACCAGATCGCCTCCGCACCTGTCTCCACGAACAGGCTCCCGGTCTCCACGGAGGCGCTCCACTACCCCGATCCACACTTTGGACGAGGGTCTGGTTGTGCACCGCCATGCTCGGTCCCGATCTCGACTTGATCGTCGATGCCTGATCCGTAGGCAATCCCCGTCGTCGTCTGATTCCGCCTCTGACCACCAATGCTGGTCCTGCGAGGACCGTCGGGAGCGCCCGGATGCGGCCTACTATTATTCGAGGGTCTCCGACACCGGAGAGACACCGCTATGACCGAATCCGGCATTCGGAACGCGGAGATCAGGCCCACGCCCCTGACCGCCCTCGGCGCTCGGCATCTGTGGCCTCGGCTCATTCTGCCTCTCGGGAACAGCCTTCTGACCTTCCCAGAAATCGGGACGCTCCGAGGAGGTCCCCAATGGAACCTCGACACCGTCCTGCTGTCGACCATCCGGTCGTCGACCTTGTCCAACCCCGATCCTCCTCTCCTATGTCGATCTCGGACGGGTCGGATTCGGCGGAGTTCGATCCCGAGGTCTCTCGGATCGAGGACGAGCACCGACGCTCGGGGTCGATTTCCCCTACGGAAGGCCCTAAGGCATTTTTGGAGCTCGTTACCAGGATGGCGACTGCCCTCCAAGTTCAGGGCTTTACGGAGTCCCCAGCAGTGACCGACGTCGTTCACCGGTTGGTCCAGGCTGATCTTCCTCCGTCTCCCGTCTTGCCTTTGCTGCCTGTCCACCTTTCTATGTTGAAAGAGTCATGGGAACACCCGGCTTCGATCCCTCCGGTTTCGAGGCGCTATGATGGGATGTATAGGATCCAGGATGCTCCTGGCAAATTCCTCCTTTCTCAGCCACCACCGAACTCCATGGTGGTTCACTCTTCTTCGAAATCGAGGCAGCCTGCTCGCCAGTCCACGCCCCCTGACTGTGAGGGTCGTAAACTGGATCTTCTGGCCAAGAAGATGTACTCTCTGGCCTCCATGAATCTCCGGGTCGATACTTATCTGTCGTATTTGTCTGCTTACGCATTCAACGTTGCCAATGCAATTCGCCCTGTCCTGGAGTTTGTTCCGGAAGAGCACCGTCCCACTCTCTCGGCCGCCTTGTCTGAGGTTTGTGCCATATCAAAGCAACAAATCAATTCCGTTCGTCATGCAGTCAGCTGCTCCTCTAAACTCCTGGTGTCTTCTGTCGCTCTACGGCGTCATGCCTGGCTGCGGGGCACTTCCCTACAACCGGACGTCAAGTTCCGTGTAGAAGACCTCCCCTTTGACGGAAACGGCCTCTTCCACTCCACCACCGACGAAGTGTTGAAGGCTGTTGATGAGAGTCGTAAGCAGGCCCGAAACCTTGGAGTCTCGGCTGCACCTTACCGTCCCAGAAACCGTTCCTGGAAACCTTCCGCCTCCAGGCGATACCTATCTCCGGCACCTCACTCCCAATGGAGGAGGAAACCGTACGACTCCCGTCCTCCTTCCAAACACCGTTCCCAACCCACCAAAAAGCCGCCGCAGCCTAAGCAGTCTGTTTGACTGTCCCCACCGTCTCTCTCCAATGTCGTTCACTCCTTCCGTCCGTACCCGCCTCTTTCCCTTTCTACCAGCCTGGGAAGAAATTTCAACCGACTCTTGGGTCCTCACCATCCTGCGGGTCGGGTACGCCATAGAGTTCGTTTCGCCTCCGATCCTCCCACACTTTGTCGTCACGCCTCCAGACCCCCTCCTCGATCTCGAGGTTTCTGCTCTCCTTGCCAAGGGGGCCATCGAGGTCGTCCCGGAGGCGCAACGAACTCTCGGCTTCTACTCGAAGTATTTCCTGGTCCCCAAGAGGGACGGCGGCTTCAGACCAATTATGGACCTTCGGGATCTCAACCGTTACATTCGGTATCAGAAATTCAGAATGGTCACTCTGCAGTCGATCCTCCCTCTCCTTCCACGGGCAGCGTGGCTCGCGTCAGTCGATCTTCAAGACGCATACTTCCATGTCACGATCCGTCCCCAACATCGGCGGTTTCTCCGCTTCGCCGTTGGAGATGCCCACTACCAGTACAGGGTGCTTCCCTTCGGCCTTTCTACAGCTCCACGGGTGTTCACCAAGCTGATGGCTGTGGTGGTAGCCGAGCTCCACCGACGGGGAGTCACTCTTTATCCTTACATCGACGACTGGCTTCTCGTAGCTCCAACGCCAACTCAGTTGCTCCACGACACTCGGGAGACTCTCTCCCTCCTCCGTGCTCTCGGGCTTTGCGTCAACCACGCCAAGTCCTCCCTTCAGCCCCTCCAAATCCTTCGATTCCTCGGGGCTCGACTCGACACCAACCTCGAAGCGGCTTTCCTTCCGGAGTCCAGGGCTTCCAACATTCGGGCAATGGTGTCCGCCTTTCAGACGTGTCCCCAACAATCCGCCCGTTCGGTCATGAGGCTTCTGGGTCACTTTGCCTCTACGGTGTTCGTTGTTCGCAACGCCCGGTTGAAGATGCGGCCGCTTCAGCTCTGGCTCCTACGAGCCTTCGATCCCCTCCGGAGGCCTTGGCACACGATTCTGTCGATTCCACAAACCGTCCTCGCCTCCCTCGAGTGGTGGGCTCAACCTGTCCACCTCCTGTCCGGGATGCCATTTCGTCCTCCTCCTCCCGAGTTACTGTTGACCACAGACGCTTCCCTCTGGGGTTGGGGAGCCCAGTGTGGAGCGCTTACTGTACAAGGGGCTTGGTCTGCTCGAGATGCAACTCGCCACATAAATCACCTGGAGCTGCAAGCAATTTACCTGGCCCTCCGGTCTTTTCTTCTGACCCTCCGAGGCCGTGTCGTCCAAGTGGCTTCCGACAGCACCACGGCTGTTTATTATGTCAACAAACAGGGCGGCACTGCCTCTGTTCGTCTCTGCACCTTGGCGATAGACCTCTGGTCCTGGTGCCTCCGCCACTCCATCACGCTCTCAGCGATCCATATTCCCGGGGATCAGAATGTCGATGCGGACCGGTTGAGTCGTTCTGCCTCATCGGACAACGAATGGTCCATTCCCCTTCGGTATCTTCGGCCTCTGTTTCGGGAGTTCGGTCACCCATCTGTCGACGGCTTCGCGTCCGTCGACAATGCTCGATGTCGCCTGTTTTTCAGCAGGGGTCCCCCGTCTGCTCGGTCGCTCGGGGATGCCTTTCTCCACAAATGGAACGGAACCCTGTTTTATCTGTTTCCTCCGTTCCCTCTCATCTCTCGGGTCGTGCAGAAGATTCGTGCAGACCGCACCTCCTGCATTCTGATCACTCCGTGGTGGCCACGCCAGGTCTGGTTCCCGCACCTGCTTCAACTCTCCTGTCGATCCTTCCGTCCCCTCCCTGTCGTCCCAGATCTCCTTTCTCGGGCCCGAGGGAGAATCATCCATCCCAATCCGGGATTTTTCAAATTAATGGCCTGGAAGATCCAGCCCTAGACTTCTCGCCTCAGGTCTCTGAAATCCTCCTGAACGCTAGGAAGCCTTCTACTCGACGTTCCTATCGGTTCAAGTGGAACAGATTCCAATCCTATGCTACTGATCACTCCTTCGATCCGATTCGATCATCTCTCCGTGAGATCTTCGCCTACATCGTGCATTTGAAGGATGCAGGCCTGGCATACTCGTCCTTGAGGGTTCATTTGGCGGCGATCTCCGCCTACCACCCCCTCATCCAAGGCTCGTCAGTGTTCTCCCACCGTCTCACCAAGACGTTCCTCAAGGGTCTTCTTCGCATGTGCCCGCCTAGGAAACCGTTGGTGCCTTCCTGGAGCTTGTCTCTAGTCCTTTCTCAGCTCATGGCTAAACCGTTCGAGCCGATGGCTACCGCCAACCTCAGGTTAGTGTCCTGGAAGACGGCCTTTCTCGTAGCCATTACCACTGCACGCAGAGTAGGGGAGCTAGCGGCTTTTAGGGCCGATCCCCCCTATACCGTTTTTCATAGGGAGAAGGTGGTCCTTAGAACAGATCCTTCCTTCCTCCCTAAAGTCATCTCTGCCTTTCACCTCTCTCAGTCGTCTGTTCTGCCTACATTCTTCCCGAACCCGACTGATGCCTCTCAGAGAGCCCTGCACTGTCTAGATGTGCGCAGAGCGCTCTCTTTCTACCTACACAGGACACAGCCCATACGTAAATCTCCTCGGCTGTTCCTGGCTTATGGCCCCCTCATCCGGGGGAACCCATTTCCTCTCAACGTCTCTCTAAGTGGGTGACTTCCACCATAGCCCTTTGCTATGAGCTGGCGCATCAACCTGTTCCTACCTGTCTCACTGCCCATTCCACACGGGCGGTGTCGACGTCCACCGCTTTCCTGGCCGGTGTCCCGTTGGAAGACGTCTGTGCGGCTGCTACGTGGTCCTCGGCATCGACCTTTGTGACCCACTACGCACTCGACGTCCGAGCTCGGCGGGATGCTGCCTTTGGTCAGACGGTACTGCGATCTCTCTTCACTTGACCCTGCTGGACCCTCAGGTAGGACCCGTGGGTGATTTGTTTTGCTGGTGATGCTGTGTCTTAACCAGTATTTTTGTGTCCTTTGCAGCTGCCAGCTCCCTCCTCCAACTGGTTCAGCTCTTGTAATCACCCATGTGTGGGACTGCACAGAGACCACGACGAAGATAAACAGGTTGCTTACCTGTAACTGATGATCTTCGAGTGGTCATCTGTGCAGTACCACAATCCCACCCAGCTTTCCCCGCTGCTGGCATCTCCAGATGTCCTGTTTTGGATTCTTTGGCCTTGACAGTGGCGGTCGAAGGAACTGAGTGGGAGGCGGCTCTCTCTCCCGCTCTGGGCATGCGCAGTGCATGTCTCCTCCCCCAGAGCGGGGGGAGAGCCCGCCAAAAGCTCTTCTGAGGTAAAGCTCTAGAAGTTTCTCCGATCGAGGTCGTGCGCAGGCGCCCAACCCATGTGTGGTACCGCACAGATGACCACTCGAAGATCATCAGTTACAGGTAAGCAACCTGTTTTTTTTTTAGCCTCTGGCTCGCTCATTTTTGTCTTCTCTCAGGGAGGATGGCTCCAGAGCAAACTAATTTATACAGTAGCCAACTCACTCGCTCACCACTTTAATGCCAATAACTCACAAAGTAGAGTTTTTGCTCACAAGACACCACAGCTTAGAGGGAGCTTTGCCTGGGAGTGTGGCGTGTTCTTAAACGCAGGTCGCTTTCCTGTAATCTGTCGCTCTGTGGGAATCTAGTCTTCCCCATGTGGTGATACAATTCTGCTTCTCCCCTCCCGCCTTAAGATGTCGGAAAATCCGGAGTCTGCCGACCGCGAGGGCCAAGAGCACCCCTTCACCCGGACCATCGATGAAGAAGCGGAAATGGAAGAGCAGGCGGAACGGGAGCGTGGGGAGGGGCACCCGGAGCAAGAAGACGAAGAGGAGGAGCGGGAGCACGAAGTGATGACCGCGGGCAGTAAGTCGGCTCGGGGGGGTGGACCCGGCGCAAGCTGCTCGGGGGGGGGGCGGCAGATAAACGGGACTTCTGATTCGGAGTCGGTCCGTCCAGCGGACGAGCTTCGCCTGAAGATGACTGTTTTGCCCTTGAGCTGTGCCTAGACGTTAAGACCTTCTGTTTCTTTTCTTTTTTGTGTGTCGCATGTTACAGAAATCTTTCAATGTTTCCTATCAGCCCGTGAGGTCGCCCGCAGCCGGGACCGGGAGCGGATCAACGGCGGGGGGACGGGGGTTCGAGTGGACGAGCAGCCCCCTCCGTCCCAGCCAGAGCGCCGAGGCAGCGGAGACCTCCCCGAGGGCCAGGACGTGTACACGGCCGCCTGCAACTCCGTGATCCACCGGTGTGCCCTGCTGATCTTGGGGGTCAGCCCCGTGATCGAGGAGCTGCAGAAACGCAGGGAGGAGGGGCAGCTGCAGCAGCCGTCGGCAGGCACTCCGGAAGGCACCGGGCTGATGACCAGGTGAGATTGTCGAGCGATGCACCGGAGCATCCGGTTCCTCCTCTGGGTGCGGTTTGAAGCCTTGCTGAGCAAGGGTGAGGTAGGCAGCGTGAGGCTTATGAGGGAAGAACCTGGCCTTGGGGGTGGGGGGTCCCATTTCTGTACACGACAGTGGAGACGCGTGCACAGATAAGGTTGCCAGCCTCCAGGTGAGGCCTGAACATCTTCCGCTTTTTCAGCTGATATCAGTTACCCCTGAGAAAATGGGCTGCTTCAGAGGGTGGGCTCTAGGGCATCGTACCATGTTGAGGCCCCTCCCCTCCTCAAACCACACCCTCCTCAGGCTCTACTCCCCCTCCAAATCTCCAGGTATTTCCCAACCCAGAGCTGGCAACCCTATACAGTGTGGAGCTTTCCCATCCCTGACTTGAGGGAAGGAGGGGCATGCCGAGCCATTCCTAGCATGGATTAGGAAAACAGCCAGGCCCATAGCCACAGTGGGGCTTTGAGGGGGGGCCTGCCCCCTTTCTTAAAAGGCACAGCCCCACAACAATTTCTCCTTTAAATGCTTTTTTCAATCATTTTAAACCTTTTTTTAAATGGTGTGCGCTCCTTCAAGCAGAGTGGGGTGCTGTAGTTGACTGATTCCTGCACTGAGCAAAGGGGTTGGAGTAGGTGACCTCTAGGATCCCTTCTAACTCTGCGTCAAAGAAACTTAACTCCTTTAAGGGAGTTTTTCTGCCTAAGTGTTGGCTTTCTTGGCTGTAGAAGTCATCACCCTCATCCGTTGGCTTGTTCTCAGAATTGTTGCTTAGGCTGGCAGAAGTGATTTCACTTGCAGCAGGTGAGAACTGTCCTCTAAAGTGGTTGATAGCCTGCAATTCAGAGCTCTGTCCTGGTCACAGCTTTTCTGTTGGCTAAATGGCTTTTCTTTCTGCACTGAGGACATCAGCCCCACCAGAAAAAAATTTGCCTCAAGCCACAAGGTCCTGGCAATGGGCCTGGTGACAGCTCATCCTGGTGGTGATCAAGTGAAACATCTCTCTCTCTCTCTCTCTCTCTCTCTCTCTCTCTCTCTCTCTCTCTCTCTCTCCTTTTTGTTTGTGCATGAGGCAGAAGTGAAAGTCTTACTGCAGAGAGCCGGTCGGTCCACTCCACTTCCAGTTACAAACTGATGAAATCCAGGAGCGAATCTGATTTATCTCAGCCTGAATCAGACGAAGAAGGTTATTCACTGGTAAGTGGGAATAAGCGGGCGCCTCGTTGGCTGGCTGTAACCACCCGACTTGTGCTGTGCGTCGACAGACTGTGGTGTAGGATCGGCAGGCAGGTTCGAAGCCGTGGCCTTGGCCGTTCCGCGGCCCCAGAATGCACAAGAGCAATGTGGATGCTGTGGGTTTGTTCCTTCCTGGTTTTTCGGTCCTCTTCCTCCAGCCTGGCCTTACCAGTGGGTTTTGAGAACACTTCCCTGCACCTGAGGAGACCCTTGCAGTGCGGGACAAAGCGCTGCCTTGAGTGCGAATCAGAATCCTCACGAGGCTCAGAGTCAAGAGTAAAAGGGGCGTTTCTCAGGCCTGCAATAAAACAGTATTGACTGAACTTTTAAATATCTTTAAGGACTGTTGCACGAGCCTAAGATTTGCAAAGATGTGTATGGAAATTCATAGAATCATAAAATCATAAGAGTCGGAAGGGACCTCCAGGGTCATCTAGTCCAATCCCCTGCACAATGCAGGAAATTCACAACTACCTCCCCCTCCACACCCGCAGTGACCCCTGCTCCATGCCCAGAAGATGGCAAAAAGCCCTCCAGGATCCCTGACCAAACTGGTCTGAGAAAACCTGCTTCCTGACCCCCAAAGTGGTGACCAGCATTTTCCTGGGCGTGTGAAAAAGGCCCACGAGAAGCCCTGAGGCAACCCTTCCTGCCTCTCCCCTCCCGTGATTTGCCTAAGGTCACAGAATCAGCATTGCTGTCAGGTGGCCCTCGATTTTTCTGCTCACCTTGACACAGAGAGTACTCCATCTGTCTGTGTTGTACCTCTGAGGATGCCAGTCACATGCCAAGAACACGGCCGTACAGCCCGGAAAATCTACAACAGCTAACCAACGTCCAGCCTCTGTTTGAAAACCTCCAAGGAAGGAGAGCCCCCCACACACACACACACACACCTTCCGACCAAAGACGTTCAAGCAGAATGGCTCCGGAAGGCTGGCTGATGAGGCTCTGGAAAGGGTGTAGCGTGTTAGGATAATTTGTGCTGCTAGTTGCTGGTTGTATAGAACTTCCAAATGAACGAGCCGTTTCTTTGTTTAGACAGCTGGAAGAAATCACACTTTTTGTTTGTTTGTTTTCTCCAGAGCGGAAGGCGAAATGTGGATTTGGACTTGGCGTCATCGCACAGAAAGAGGGGTAATTTTTTTCCCTCTCTGATACTAAGTTTTAAGAGTATCGTGTTTGGAAACTGGCGCTGTTTAGAGAAACGAGTCTAACTTTATTTTCAGGGGAGGAGCCATGTTGGTGCTCAATAGAAGAGTTAAATTTGAGACCACCGAGAGTTTGGGGGGGGGGGTAAGCTTTCGAGAGGCACAGCTCCCCTCGCCAAACACGAGTAGAGTGGAAGTGGAGGGGCCTGAGTCCTTTTGTCCAGTTCAGAAGGTGAAAGGGGTGTTGTAAAGAGCGCTGGTGCCGGTTACAGGACTCTTGGCACAGTGCTGAGGATTCTGGGAAGCGTTCTGGGTCTTGCTGTCGATTCGCACGGGCACTCGCCAGCACTATGCGTGAACTGAACATGCCTCCCAGAATGCATCCCAAGCAATGTTCCCTCTAAGCTGTAGAGTATGAGCAAAAATTCAGCTTTGTGAGCCGCTGGCATGAAAGTTGTGAGCGAGCCATTTGGCTGCTGCATAAATCAGTTTGCTCTGGAGCCCTCCTTCCTGAGCGAAGGTAAATATGTGTGAGCCGGAGGCTAAAAACCTGTGAGCTGGCTCACACTCACTCAGCTGAGAGGGAACGCTGATCTCAAGGTGCCTTTTGTCAGCAGGAGAATAGCCATGCTCTGTTGATAAAAGGAAATCCCAGAGAGCCCCAGACAACCCCTGGGAAACCACCACACTTAAAAGCATTTCAGACATTCAGTGTTCTAGGCCGGAGGATGCTGAGCCGGGGGCACAATTGCTACAATC
This sequence comes from Gekko gecko, assembly GCA_029375565.1. Lineage (NCBI taxonomy): Eukaryota > Metazoa > Chordata > Lepidosauria > Squamata > Gekkonidae > Gekko > Gekko gecko. Next base: position 19,321,894 of record JAPDNY010000017.1, read on the forward strand.
CTCTTGCTTGGGAATACCCTCGTGGTCCGTGGCTGCCGGAGTGCGGGCCGGTGCCACCTGCTGCTTACTGGCAGGGCCGTGGCCCTTGCCCACTGTGATGGGGAGAGGAGCCCCTTGAGTGGCCCCGTAATTGCCCTGCCCTTTCAGACCCCCCCGTTCCCTGTACGTCCCCCTGCCTCTCTTGGACTCAAGAGGTTTCTCTGGCCTGTCGAGCCTTGCCCTGCCTGCTCCCAGCCTGGGAGGCCAGTTGTTGGGAGGCAGCGGGGGAGATTTGTTTGTTGGTTTGTTTATTATCGATTTATTGGAATATTTATTCTACCCTCGCCTTTCCTTGTGGTTCAAGGTCGCTTCAGTTCCCAAGCTTGCGCCCGATCCTGTCCAGTCCCTGGCGCCGCTCCCCTTATGATTTATTTTATTTCCAAAATTTATATCCCACCTTTCTGCCCTTGCGAGGGGCCACCAAGGTGGCTAGCCGTTTAAAACACACAGGGTAAGATCACAGCCTTTGGAATGCCGCTTCGTGGCCGAATTCTTGTTGGGCTTTGGGGGGGGGCATTATTGAGCCACCCGTCCTCAGTTGGAGCCCTGACCCATGCTCCCGCAAAGCTGTGGAGTCCTGTGAGCAAAAATTCTTCTTTGTGAACTCCTGGCATTAAAATTGTGAGCGAGCGGTTTGGCTGCTGCATGAATTAGTTTGCTCTGGAGCCCTCCTTCCTGAGCCCAGACAAAAACGTGTGAGCTGGAGGCTAAAAAACCATGAGCTAGCTCACACTCACTCAGCTCAGAGGGAACACTGGCCCTGATCCCAGTTGGGGGCCTGACTGTGTCCCAAAACCAGAGACGATTTCTGAGCCCCACCACAACGTTCATGTTCCCTGGTTGGCAAGCAACAAATACAAAATCCAGCCGCGGATCCCTTTCCAAGGCCTGGCGTTCCAGTAGGGAGTGAGAGCGTGGTTTTGCAGAAGTGCCCAAGCACAATAGCACAAAGACTGGCATGCTTACGAGTGCAGGAAGCAGCAATTCTAGGAGCGGCATGCTCAGAGGCGCTGCTGAAACGTTCATATTGCACCCCCCCCTTTCTTAAAACTGTTTGTCGTGAGTGGGCAGAATGCAGATTGCTGTATGTTGTCTCCTGTACCAAAAACTGTCTCTCTTTGTCTTCTGGTTCTCGTGTGGTAGTGTGTTTGCTCCTTTTTGGCCAGTTGAGCCCCCGAAAAAAGAAGAACTTCAAGCAAGTACACGATGGCATGTTCTGGTTTTTATTCTTCCTCTCTAGCTTGCCTACATATTTTATGTCTGATATAAAGTATGTATCGCAGCTGTTTTCCACATTCATTTTTGGAAGTTCCATTACTAGAAACTGGCATATAAGGACAAGTAAACGTACCTGGCTGTTTCCCGTGTTCAAGAATGTACTGTCAATATTCTTGATCTCGAGCTGACGTCTGAGTGCTGGGAATGTCTTAGCATGCTTCTGTATACGTTCGGGAGATTAGAGCTGAGAGGGTGGAGAAGGTGCATGTTTTACCTTTGGCAGGCTCCGCCTTCATTCCCCGGCCACGCCCCGCTGATGGGAATGGAAAAGACCGTTCCCGTCCGCGACCCTCATGGGATCCGGTCTGCGAAACTCGCAGCCTGTCCGATAGCTCGTTCTGGGGGAGGTGACTTATTGGGACTATAGAATGTAGCTCCTGGTGTACCACAAGAACTTGCTAAGTCAGACCAGGCGGCTACCCCCAGTTAACATAATCCAGAGGAAGATCGGCCTGCTGAAGCTGCCTCAACATCCGTTCCATGTCCCTGGTGCGAGTTCAGCTCTCTGGCAGTGTTGCAGGCCCTCAAACAACTCAGAGTCCTCCTCCTCCTCCCGTCAGTGAAGCAAAGGCGCTCGGGTGCTCCTTCAAATCTTTATCTCTGGCTATCTGCTTTCAGTCCTCTAGCTTGTGCAAGGAATACTTTTCACTGCTAATGAAGAAGGCTTGAAATGGAAGCAGACAAGGTTTTTTTTTAAAAACCCTGTAAAAAAACAAGTCCAACAACCCTTTCAGTATTCGGGCATTAACATGACCCAGTGTCCACATCAGCTTTATGAGCAGAAAGTGTGGTGTTTCCAAGCAAAGCTGCCGTGCTTTGCTGGTCATCACAGTGGTAAAGGATGAGAGTGTGTGGGTAAGAGAGAATGAAGTTTTTCTGGTGTCTGTTCTGGATTTCCCCGAAGCCCTGATGTCAGTTTATGGCAAGCCTGCAGTCGAGGCAGGTTTGAGCCTCCAGGTGTGGGTCAGGGGGGCACGTGTCTTTGTGGGGGGCTGTGGGGGTCCTCGGAAGGTGCCAGGAAGCTAGATGGTTCAGTACCCACATTCTGTCACACGGGCACCTGTTGCCAAAATGTTGCGCTTCTTTGATTTCCTTGGAGGGAAGTATATCCAAACCAGATCCAGAATTTGTGTCCGGAGCGCTCGTCTTTTGCACAGGCCTTTTTAATCTGGATGGCTGGAAGGGCCACAGAGCAGTCATAGAATAAATGTGGAGAAAGGGAAAGAGCTGGGGGGGGGGGGGCTCAATAAAGGAAGTATTTTCAGTTCGTGAAGCAGAGAGTCGTGTGAGCAGGGGGTGGGGATGAGTTGGGTGCCTTGGAAACGCAGGATACCTCTTCCCATTCTGATAGATCAAAATCCCATGGCGCACCTAGTGTACACGGCGCACTCTCAGCATTACACTTTTATCTCACCTTTCCTCCAAGAGGTTCAGAGTGGTGCGGAACTTTCTCGCCACCTTTATTTTATACCCACACAACCAGTGCTCCCTCTAAGCTGTGGAGTCTTGTGAGCAAAAATTCTACTTGGTGAGCGACTGGCATTAAAGTGGTGAGCTTGAGCGATTTGGCTGCTGCATCAATGAGTTTGCTCTGGCGCCATCCCTTCCTGAGCTAAGACAAAAATGTATGAGCTGGAGGCTAAAAAAAACAGTGAGTTAGCTCACACTAACTCAGCTTAGAGGGGACACTGCTCACAACCACCCTGTGAGGTAGGCTGGTCCCAGGAGACTTCACTGGCCCACGGTCACCCTGTGAGTTTAATAGCTGAGTGGCGATTCGGACCCTTTTGAACCTGGGTCTCCCCAGTCCCTATTTGATACTTTTAGTTTATGTCCCAGTTTTCTCCCTAATTGGAACCCAAAGTGGCTTACTGCAGCTGTCCCCCCCCCCCCAACAACAACCTTGGGAGGTGGATTAAGTTGAGAGTGTCTGAGCAGCCCAAGGTCACCCAGCCAGCTTCTCCCAGGTCCCAGTTTGGCACTCTTACGACACACCATCCCCATGCATTGGCCAGTGGAACATGTTCAGTCACCCCGACTGTCCCCCCCACCCCGTCCCCCACAACAACACCATCCAGGCATCCACACCAGCCTTTGTGGATCAGCAGGTCAGGGATTCCGGAGGTCTGCCGCAAGCACACGTTGCCCTCGCCCAGAAAGGTCTTTTTGCATAGGCAAGGTGGTCTTCATGACCATTTCCCAGGTGCCATCAGGAGGTCCACCATCGGGGCCAGGACTCCAGAAGCCCTCCCACTCTTGCCCCCCCCCCAGCACCGAGTATCGCTGCTGCCCCAGACATACGAACATAAAAGAAGCCCTGTTGGATCAGGCCAGAGGCCCACCCCGTCCAACACTCTATGTCACACAGTGGCCAAAACCCAGGCACCATCAGGAGGTCCACCTGCGTGGCCAGAACTCCAGAAGCCCTCCCACTCTTGCCCCCCAAGCACCAAGAAATACAGAGCATAAGAACATAAGATTAGCCATGTTGGATCAGGCCAATGGCCCATCCAGTCCCACGCTCTGTGTCACATAGTGGCCAAAACCAAGAGGCCACAGGAGGTCCACCAGCAGGGCCAGAACTCCAGAAGCCCTCCCACTTTCCCCGCCCCCAAGCACCAAGAAATACAGAGCACCACTGCCCCAGACATAACAGCATAAAAGAACCCATGTTGGATCAGGCCAGTGGCCCCTCCAGTCCAACACCCTGTGTCACACAGTAGCCAAAACCCAGGTGCCATCAAGAGGTCCACCGGCAGGGCCCTCGTGTGTCCATGGTTTTGCCCCCACACTCCCCCACCAATGCCGACTCCACAGAAGGTGGTTTGGAAGGGGAGGCAAGGAGCAGAGCGATTCCGTCGGAGTTTACTTGCCCTTCTCCTCGCCCCGCCCCTTTCCCTGCTTAAGGATGCCGTTCGAAGCCAGCTAGGAACCATCCCTCCAGCTTTGCCCGTAACAGTGCCGTTACCTGAGTGATCCCTTGCTTTTTACATACGTACGTAAATTTGAAAAAAAAAAACACTTAAGTGCCCAGTTTATTTCGTGGCCGCCTCTTCCTTTCCCCCCCCGTAACCACAAGCTGTCGTTTTGTATGCAACACCATCTTTATCCACTCTCCTAGCTTTCAGCCGAGCCGTCTGAGTGGCTTTTGCCTTTCGTTTCCTTCCGCGGCCATGTGTCGCTTAAGGAAATACAAGAAAAACATGGCGGAAGTTTCCTCCCCCCCCCCCGTACTATAATTTGCTAACTGTGTGCATGGTATGACAGGAAGCCCCATTCCCATCTGTTTGAATTGCAAGCTGCTCAGTCATTTCTGTTGTCATCTTCCCCCCTTTAACTCCCCCCCCCAATATTTGTTTAAAAAAAAGCTGTGCCAGTGAACCGGAGTTTATGGCAGCCTCTCTTGTGTGTTGCTAGGAGTCGTCCACAGCCCGATGGAAGCCCTGAGCGACTCCTGGACGCGGCTGAAACACAGCAGGGACTGGCTGTACAGCTCTGCTTGTTCGTTTGGGGAGTCGGATATCGATTTCACCAAGTCCGTCGGCGTCCACACCCTGATCGAGAACGTCGTTAGCTTTGTGAGCGGAGACGTGGGCAACCCCCCGGGCTTTAAGGAGCCCGAAGAAAGCATGTCCACGAGTCCCCAGGCCTACATTGTCGCCATGGAGCAGCAGCAGCTGAGGGCCGAGGTGAGCTCTTCCTCTCGGCCATGGAACACTCCACTCTCCTGCATCCTTTGCCCTGGCGTGGCAGACGGGGGGAGCAGGACCTTTCAGCTTGCTGGTCCATCCAGACCCTCCAGGTGTGTTTGAGGAGGGGCCGTGGCTCAGTGGCACAGCCTCCGCTTGGCATGCAGAAGCTTTCTGGTTCAGTCCCCAGTGGCCTCTCCAGTTAAAAAGGACCAGGCAGTAGGTGATGGGAAAGCCCTCCGCCTGAGACCCTAGAGAGCAGCTGCCAGTCTGAGTAGACAATGCTGACTTTGATGGACCAAGAGTCTGAGGCGGCATTCCTTGCTTGCAGTGTGTTGCAAGCCCAGGGTCTCCTCTCATTTTTATTTATTCCTGGCTTCTGACTGTCACGGGCTGGGGTGCCAGTCAAAGGGAGTCCAGAATAGACCAAGGTCAGGAGCCAAGAAGACAGTGTGAAGTCCAAAAAGCCAAGCCGGGGTCAGGAGCCAGGAGCACAGAGCCAAGTCCAAAGCCAGGGGGTCCAAAGGTCTAGGTGCAGGAGCCGAGCGGAAGTGGATGTAAGCAGCACGAAGCTGTCTCATTGCTTCCACAAAAAGCACACTGCCCAGAGTGTGGAGTTAAATGCTGCGACCAATTAGCCAGCTGCACGATCACCCAGGCTCCTGTTAGAACTCTGGGCTAGCCGAACAGTCTTCCCTGTAGCCTGGCCTCTCTTCGCCTGGTGGCTAAGTTTTGCCGCAGTCGCTCCCTTAAACGAGTCACACGTGGGGGTGAGTCAGGAGGGCTTTCAGCTTGCAGTTCTTTCCCCTTATCTGGGCCGGGTGTGAAGACTGCTGTTACAGGCAACTGCCAGCTCTCCTCCTCTGCTGCTTCAGAGGGGCCAGCCACGGTTCCCTCTTGCAGCTCTGTCAGCTCTCCCTCATCCACGCCCATGGCACTGACCCTGAATTGCTGTTGTCAGTTTACCCATTCTATAGAGTGTGTGTGTGTGTACAGAGCAGGGCTATTTTGGGGCAGGAACGGACAGGAACAGCGTTCCGGCTGGCTCCCGAGTTGGCCACGCCCAGCAGGAACTCATTAGCATAACAGGCCACACCCAACAGCAGAAACTCATTAGGATTGGCTACATGAGAGGTGTGTGGCCTAACATGCAAAGGAGTTCCTGCTACCAAAAAAGCCCTGGGTTTTGACAACAAACAAGGTAAACAGAATAAGAAGCAAAAGGTGGGTGTGGCTGGATGACCACAGTTCTGGTAAGGTGGGGGTGTGTGGCCGGATATGCTAATCAGTTTCTGCTGTTGGGTGTGGCCTATTATGCTAATGAGTTCCTGCTGGGAAAATTGTTTTTTAATAGCTGCGCTTGGAAGCCCTCCATCAGATCCTGGTGCTGCTCTCTGGGATGGAAGAGAAAGGCAGCACGCCCTCGGGCGGGGGCCGCCAGGGGCCAGGGTTTCCCTCTTCCTCGCTTCTCACCTCCGTGAGGCTGCAGTTCCTGGCCGGGTGCTTCGGCCTGGGTACCGTCGGGCACGCAGGAGCCAAAGGGGAGAGCATCCGTCTCCACCATTATCAGGTGAGAGGTGGCCGTGTGAGGGGAGGTGGGCGGGCCAGGCGTTTGCCTCCTGCCTGATTCAGTGCAGAGAGAACTTCTGTTCTTAAAACCGATAGCTATTCAGAGAATCCTAGAGCGGGAAGGGGCCACCCAGACCATCCAGTCCAACCCCCTGGCCAATGCAGGGCCAGCCTGAAGCATCCCTGACAAATATCCGTCCAGCCTCTTCTCGAAAGCTGCCAGTGAAGGGGGGCCAACCACCTCCCTGGGCAGCTGATTCCACCTTTGAACCATTCTGACCGTGGAAAAGTTTTTCCTAGTATCCAGCCGATACCTTTCTGCATGTAATTTAAACCCGTTGCTTCGGGTCCTCTCCTCTGCTGCCGACTGGAACAGCTCCTGGCCCTCCTCCAAATTACAGCCTTTCAGTTATTTAAAGAGAGCCATCCTGTCCCCCCTCAGTCTCCTCTTCTCCACACTCAACATTCCCAAGAAGTCCCTCAGCCTTTCCTCATAGGGCTCAGCCTCCAGACCCCGGATCATCCCCGTCGCTCTCTTCTGCACCCTCCCGGTTTTGCCCACGTCCTTTTTGAAGGGAGGCCTCCAGAACGGCACGCAGGACTCCAGGGTTGGCCTGACCAAGGGGCTATGACCTCCTGCGATTGCGGTGCTACGGCCCTTTTAATACAACCCAAGCCTGAATTTGCCTTTTTTGCCACCGTGTCAGTCTAGTTTACAGTCAGAGAGCTGAGGAGGAAACGGGAGGGTTCGCAGCCAGACCCGCCACAGTTTGGTCTGCGAATGAGCCTGCAGTCCTCGGCTTCATGCAGTCCTCCACCCTCATGTGTGGGGCCCAGGGGATCGGAGACTTTCTGATATAGCCTAGCCACAGTTTGGGAGGCGTAAATCGTGGGTGCTTGAACAAGTTCTGGAATTCTAAAGTCAGGTTGAATCCCAGTTTGCAGTCCCGGGTGAGGGCAAGAAGTTTTTGCTTTGTTTTCACAAAGCACCCCAGTAAATTCTGGCTGGATTTTGCTCCGGTGTTCAGATAGTTCTTGGGAGGTGCTCCCCGCCACCTAAGTTGATGCCGGTTGTTTGGGAAGTCCAGTGTCTGCATGAGCATGAGTGGAACCCAGCGCTGTCTGTACGAGGGAGGCAAGGGAGCCCCTGAGCTCCCCTGGAAAAGTCACGTGAGATGTAACTGGTTTGAGACCGGACTCCTGGTCTCTGGAGCGCAGCCCAGAACCTGCACAGAATTCAGGCTCTGAGCTTGTTTCTCCTAACGGTCACTTCCGTGCAAGGTTGGCCAGGTGCCCTGCGTGCGTCACGGTTCTGGGCAGCTTTTCCTCTCGTTGGCGCGGTCTGAGGACTCGTGTGGGTTTGGTTTGTCACGCAGGACGGCATCAGGGCGGCGAAAAGGAGCATCCAGACGGAGATCCAGGTGGCCGTGCACAAGATCTATCAGCAGTTATCCGCCACGCTGGAAAGGGCGCTGCAGGCAAATAAGCACCACATAGGTGAGGGGAAGCCGGAGTGGGTAGCGCTCGTCCTTTCCTTGTGGGCAGAAAACAGTTCCGATTTTGCCTTTGTGCTGTTTTTTTTAAAACCCCTCTCTTCTCTCGTTGGTGTGTTAGAGGCACAGCAGCGCCTCTTGCTGGTGACCGTCTTTGCCCTGAGCGTTCACTACCAGCCGGTCGACGTCTCCTTGGCCATCTCCACCGGCCTGCTGAACGTCCTCTCCCAGCTGTGCGGCACGGACACCATGCTCGGCCAGCCGCTGCAGCTCCTGCCCAAAAGTGGCGTCTCCCAGCTCAGCACGGCTCTGAAAGTGGCCAGCACCCGGCTCCTCCAGATCCTGGCCATCACCACAGGGTAAGCGCGGGGGGATTAAACGGCCTCTTCTTCATGGCTGTCCGAGGACACCGTTTCGCGGTGGGAGGCCACCCAGGAAGGCCCTGCCAAGGAAGGCAGTGGTGAAACCCACCCCTGCTTTTCACTCACCTCAACAGCCCCTTGCTGAGGTCGCCCTAAGCCAGTTGTGACTTGATGGCTCATAACGTGCATGTAAATGGCGTGTGAACGGGAGAGCTGTGTCTCTCCCCTTCTTGAAAGGGGAAAAGAGGTCAGCAGCAGTGTTCCCTCTAAGCTGAGTGAGTGTGAGCTAGCTCACAGTGTTTTTAGCCTCTGGCTCACACATTTTGTCTTCACTCAAGGTTGGCAGGAGCCAAATCGCTCACTCACAACTTTAATGCCCGGAGCTCACAGAGTAGGATTTTTGCTCACAAGACTCCACCGCTTAGAGGGAGCATTGATCAGCAGCGTGCCGATTTGTTTCCACCGCTGTTGATTTACAAACTTTTCTGTTGTTCTCCTTGGAAGTCGCCCTTTGGTTTGGTTAGGAGTGCGGACTCTAATCTGGGAGAACCGGGTCTGATTCCCCACTCCTCCTCCACATGCAGCAGCTGCTGGTGTAACCTTGGGTCAGTCACAGGTTCTCTCAGAGCTGTTGTCTCCAGAGCAGTCCTCGAGAGAGCACTCTCAGCTCCATCTACCTCACAGGATGTCTGTTGTGGGGAGGGGGAGGGAAAGGAGATTGTGAGCCGCTCTGAGACTCCTTTGGGTAGTGAAGGGCAGGGTAGAAATGCAATCTCCTCCTCTTCTTCTTTTACTCCTGGGAGATGGGAGGAAATGACTTCCTCAAAGAGGCTCCATCTGCTTCTCATGACTTAAACTTAGATGCCGTTGCTGGCTAATGAAAGGGGGAGAAACAGAAACGGGTCTCTCCCCCACCAGTGATTCTGGCTGCTGTTTCCAAGAGCGGTTCAGACCGAGGCGCACTCATGTAGACCCTCCCCTGCCTCTCTCCCTGTGCTGTGCCCGTGTCTTTCTCTGAGGAAGGCTCTGTAGGGCGTGCAGCATTTCTCAGGGCCGCAGGAGCAACCGTTTCCTCTTTCCCGCGGCGGCTAACCTTTGCGTTTCTACACAGCACCTATGCGGATAAGCTGAGTCCCAAAGTGGTCCAGTCTCTGCTGGACCTGCTGTGCAGTCAGCTGAAGAACCTCCTGTCGCAAGCCGGGGTGATGCTCCTGGCCTCCTTCGGGGAGAAAGAGGACGGGGAGGAGGAGGAGGAAGAGGAAAAGGCCGAGGCCAGTGGAGAGGGTGAGAGGAAGGACTTCAGAGGTAGGTACCAAGTTACCGTCCTTCTGCTGCTTGCAGGAGGGGAGGGGAAGGCTACTGGGGGTTGCAGTGGGGGAAGGGGCCTTAGCCTGGACAGCCCAGGGCAGCCCGATCTCGGAAGCTAATCAGGGTGGGCCTCGGCTAGTATTTGGATGGGAGACTTCCAAGGAATACCAGGGTTGCGATGCAGAGGCAGGCAATGGCAGATCAGCTCACCACCTAGTGGTGCATGACGCTAAAAGAGCTAGGACTTCTGGCTGCCAGACAATCTTAGGAAGTCCTGGGTGTTCTGTGCACAATGCCATACAATAATTATTATCATCAGTAAGGAAGGGTCTTTGCGCCAGTGTGCAGCTGCTCTGCTCGTGGGGCCCCTGTGGGAACCTTGTTGTCACCAGTCCCCCCCAATGTATGCAAACTGCATCATGTTGGCTCTTCAGATGCTGTTGCTGTGAATATGCGAAGCTGCCTTACACAGAGCTGCTGTGGTTCAGTGGGAGAGCCTCTGCTCGGCATGCAGACAGTCCCATGGTCAGTCCCCAGCTTCTTCAGTTAAAAGGACTAGGCAGTGGGTGATGGGAAAGACCTCCGCCTGAGATTCCAGAGAGCCACTGCCAGTCTGAGTGGGCGAGACTGACCCGGATGCATTGATGGCCCGATTCAGTATGAGGCAGCTTCCTGTATTCAATGAAGATGGATGTACTCAATGAAATCAATCAGCTGTAGGCTTAGAACAGATAAAAAGAAGTCCTTCTTCACCCAAAGAGTAATCAACACGTGGAATTCACTGCCGTAGGAAGTGGTGGCAGCTACAAGCATGGATAGCTTCAAGAGGGAATTGGATAAGCATATGGAGCAGAGAGGTCCATCAGTGGCTATGAGCCACAAGAACATAAGAGAAGCCAACGTTGGATCAGGCCAACGGCCCATCCAGTCCAACACTCTGTGTCACACAGTGGCCAGAAATACCAGATGCCATCAGGAGGTCCACCAGTGGGGCCAGGACACTAGAAGCCCTCCCACTGTGCCCCCCCCCCAGTGCCGAGAATACAGAGCATCACTTGCCCCAGACGGAGAGTTCCTATCTATACCTTCTGGCTCATAGCCACTGATGGACCTCTGCTCCACTTGTTTATCTAATTCCCTCTTGAAGCCATCCATGCTTGTAGCTGCCACCACCTCCTGTGGCCGTGAATTCCCTGTGTTAATCGCTTTTTGGGTGAAGAAGGACTTCCTTTTATCTGTTCTAACCTGACTCAGCAATTTCATGGAGTGCCCACGAGTTCTTGTATTGTGAGAAAGGGAGAAAAGTACTTTCTCTCTCTCTCTCACTCACACACACACTCGGTATAGATGGTGCACAACAGTGGGAGGGCTTCTGGAGTTCTGGCCCCGCTGGCGGACCCCGTGAGGGCACCTGGGTATTGGCCACAGAGTGTGGGACTGGGTGGGCCATTGTCCTGATCCAACATGGCTTCTCTTATGTTCTCTTATTCACATGGGCCATGATGTAACACAGTAATAAGAGCAAGTTTTCTGTGTGCATAACGATATATTTTCTTATATACCTGCAGTAGCCCTGCGAAAACAGCATGCCGCGGAATTACACCTCGGAGACTTCCTAGTTTTTCTCAGGAGGGTTGTTTCTTCCAAAGCCATTCAGTCAAAAATGGCCTCTCCGAAGTGGACGGAGGTGCTCCTGAACATCGCCTCTCAGAAGTGCTGTTCAGGTACGACGTATTCAAAAAATGTCTCCTGCAACTTTTATGCATGGGAACATTTAGTATTTCTGAATAGATTTTTAAGCACGGATCTTGTCCGTCCAGCGAACAGCTAGGGAATTGCAGGTCATCTATGGTTTGTGCATTCAGGCTGTATGACGTTTAAAAACTGCCCGTGTGGCGTGTTTCTGATTTGTTGTGTTTGTGTGTGTGGTCGTTAAAAGCCTCCTCCTGCTTCCTCCCGTAGGCGTGCCCTTGGTTGGCAACCTGCGGACCCGGCTGCTCGCCTTGCACGTGCTGGAGGCCGTCCTGCCTGCCTGTGAATCGGGCGTGGAAGACGATCAGATGGCGCAGGTCTGGTCAGCTTGCAGTATCTTAAAATTAAATCTTCAGTAATTCAAGGGTGCGGCAGGATAGCATGTGATACTGCTGGTGCTAAACAGGTTTGGGTCCGTTCGATTCCTGGAGGGAATCCCTGCTGGGAACTCTCTCTTGTGCTTTGCTCTCTGGCCGATGGTAGAAGGCGGGGAAGACATGAAGGCCAAAAACGAGAGAGGCCTAAATCACCACCTCTGAAGCAGTGTTCCCTCTAAGCTAGCTCACCGTTTTTTAGCCTCCAGCTCACAGGTTTTTGTCTTAGCTCAGGAAGGAGGGCTCCAGAGCAAACTAATTTACGCAGTAGCCCAATCGCTCGCTCACACAACTTTAATGCCGGTAGCTCACAAAGTTGAATTTTTGCTCACAAGACTCCACAGCTTAAAGGGAGCATTGTGAATGAGGGGCAATTCCAGCGGCCTGGGTCCCTGTACATAAGAACATAAGAACGTAAGAGAAGCCACTGTTGGATCAGGCCAAGGGCCCATCCAGTCCAGCACTCTGTCACATAGTGACCAGAAATACCAGGGGCCATCAGGAGATCCAGCAGTGGGGCCAGGACTCCAGAAGCCCTCCCACTGTTACCCCCCCAAGCACCAAGAATACAGAGCATCTCTTGCCCCAGAGTCCCTGTCTGTACCTTGTGGCTAATAGCCACTGATGGACCTCTGCTCCATATGTTTATCTAATTCCCTCTTGAAGCCGTCCATGCTTGTAGCTGCCACCACCTCCTGCGGCAGTGAATTCCAGGTGTCAAAGGATGCCATCAAAGGATGGCAGAGTCAATCTTGAAGCCCTTGCAAGCTGCCAGTAGGCTTTGTCTTGGATGCTGTCTATCGGATCTTCCACGAGGCAATTATGTAGCATTGGACGATGGGAAAGGGGTCGGAGTGTACTCGTGCAAAGGTTTGGATCCTGCCAGATTTTCCATAGGCCAAAGAGGGAGGAAACCCCCCCCAACTTATTCCAAAGGTTGTGGAGTTGGCGTGAACAAAAAAAAGCATTTGGGTAGGCACCAGCGAGGAGAGGAGTTGAAACAAGGTCATTTCCCTCTTTCCTTAGCAGAAAAACTGGTAGAATCCAGTCCAGGGGCCTAATTGTCCAGATGTTGACAGGTGGACACGATTTCTGACCAAGGCGGACGTAGCAGAAAGAACAGATTGTGGATTTCACTGTTGGCTAGAGCTGTCCAGAAACAGTCCGCAATACATACAATTGTGCCAGAACTGAAGTGTAAAAAACTGCCTGTTGTGTAATGATTTGAATCTTCCCTTTTTTGTTACGTATAAAAGTAAGGGGAAATAACACCAAGAATAATGAAATGCGACCTGGCAAATTCGATTCAGTGTATAAGAATTCTGATTATAGACCTAGAGTCACATTTGACGTGCTGGAATCCCCTTGTTCTGAAACGTGTGTCGTACGCCAGGTCGTGGAACGCCTGTTCTCCCTTCTGTCGGACTGCATGTGGGAGGGCCCCGTTGCCCAGGCCAAGCACACCATTCAGGTCAAAGAGAAGGAGCAAGAAACGAAGCTGCAGGTAGGGGCTTCAATCATCCCTCGTTCTCTCCTCTCCTCTCCTCTCCCCGCCCGACGTGTTTTAACTTGACCCTGTTCTGAGCAGTGTTCCCTCTCAGCTGAGTCGGTGTGAGCTAGCTCACCGTTTTTTAGCCTCCGGCTCACACATTTTTGTCCCCGCTCAGGAAAGGATGGCTGCAGAGCAAACTAATCTATGCAGCAGCCAAATCGCTCAAGCCCCCAACTTTAATGCCGGTAGCTCACAAAGCAGGATTTTTGCTCACAAGACTCCACAGCTTAGAGGAGGGGCCCCTGGTTCTGAGGTGTCCCCGTGATCTTCCCGACAGAAGCAGGGCGAGTCTGAAGAGGAGGATGAGAACCTCCCCATCCAGGAGGTGTCGTTTGACCCCGAGAAAGCCCAGTGCTGCATCGTGGAGAACGGCCAGATCTTGACTCACGGCAGCGGAGGGAAGGGCTACGGGTTAGCCTCCACCGGAGTCACTTCTGGTTGTTACCAATGGAAGGTAAGAGGAATCGGAGGCATCCTCGAGACATCCGAGGTGAGGAGGGAAGGCGGCCTGCTGGTAAACCCGTGTTGATACTTGGATACAAGGATTCGGGGGAGTTTTCAGCCTCCACGCTGTGTCTTGCTCAGGCTAGAGCCAGAGGAGGGGAAATGCGCTGGATCTTTGGTTCTCACTCCATTTCAGCGGGTTTCAGTGGGTAGCCCAGATTTGGCACCAAGCCTACACAATATTTGACCCTGGCAAGCTGGACTCAGTCGTTTTGGGCACTTCAGAAGCCCTTGAATTTGCTGAACTCTCTAGGCCTGTCTCTCAAGGGCCGTCTCTCATGGGCGCTGGGACCTAGAAGCCTCTGCCCCAGTGTGCCCCAGCCGAATGTGGAGGAACATCAAAGCCCATTCTGTGCCCAGTGCCAAATTCAGGGCTGAGAATCTGGAAAAACCTTCTAGTGCTGCTTGTTTTAGCCTGGAAGTATTCCCCAGTAAATAAATTCTCGAAGCAGTTTATTTGCTAGATGAGTGGCTTTTAGGTCCAAAATGCATTATCCTAATTATTTCTGTGTCGTCGTTGTGTTACTTACTGTTGTTTTAAGCCATAGATCGACAGGTCACTCTGTCAGTAGCAGTCAAAAAGAACAAGAGTCCAGTAGCACTTAATGGCTAACAGAATCTATGGCCGGGTAGGAGATTTTGTGAGTCACGACAGCTCCTCCCCTGCCACAAATCTTGTTAACCTGTAAGGTGCCACTGGACCCTTGCTCTTCTCTGTTGTTTTGAGCGTTAAGGGTCTTTGCGTCGCCTTCTTCCTAGTTCTACATCGTGAAGGAAAACCGTGGCAACGAAGGCACGTGCGTCGGCGTGTCTCGGTGGCCAGTCCATGATTTCAATCATCGCACAACCTCCGACATGTGGCTGTACAGAGCGTATAGTGGCAACCTCTACCACAACGGGGAGCAGACCTTGACCCTGACCAGCTTTACCCAGGGGGACTTCATCACGTGTGTTCTGGACATGGAAGCGAGAACCATTTCCTTTGGTTATAACGGAGAGGTATGGAAGGGCTTTTGGGGAGACAGAGTGTTGGAACAGGCACTTTTGAAAGCCTGGCCTCTGCTCGTTTCATGGTTTGATCACTCTCTTAAGCATTTTGAGGACAGTCATTTAGAGGAGGGGAGGGAGATGTTTCGGTCGGCGGTGGAAGGTCAGACTCAGAATAAGGGGTTTAAATTACAGGTTTGGTGTAGTGACTAAGACCACAGACTCTAATCTGGGAGAACCGGGTTTGATTCCCCACTCCTCCATGTGTAGCAGCTGCTGGCATGACCTTGGGTCTGTCACAGTTTTCTCAGAGCTGTTCTCTCAAGTGCAGTTCTCGAAAGAGCTCTCTCAGCCCCACCTACCTCACAGGGTGTCTGTTGTGGGGAAGGGAAGGGGAAGGAGATTGTGAGCTGCTCTGAGACTCCTTCGGGTAGTGAAGGGCGGGGTATAAATCCAATCTCCTCTTCTCTTCTTCACGTGGGGAAATATCAGCAGCATATTAGGAAAAACCTTTTAACAATAAAGGCAGTTCAGTGGTGGATGAACCAGTTGCCCAAGGATGTTGTGGGTTCTCCATTTCTGGAGGTATTTTAAGTGGAGGTTGGGTGATTATCCATCAGGGGTGCAATAGGTCGTCCTGTATGGCGCCGGGGGTTGGACTAGGTGGTCTTCAGGCCTCTTCCAGCTGCTTAACTCTATAATTCTACATGACCCCTTCTTGTGTATCCCACCAGGAGCCAAAACTGGCTTTTGAAGACGTGGATGCTGCAGAATTATACCCTTGCGTGATGTTTTATAGCAGCAACCCTGGAGAAAAGGTAATTTAAAGGTTCGCCTCAGTGGCCCCTCGTGATGTTGTCAGAGGCCTGTCAGATGGTGAGTGGAGGGGGGAGATGGAAGGCCGGCCGTCTCAGCAGAGAGCCTTTGTGTGGATGTCTTTCTCCAGTTTGGTGTAGTGGTGAAGTGCAGGCGGACTCTAATCTGGGAGGACCGGGTTTGATTCCCCACTCCTCCACATGCAGCTGCTGAATGACCTTGGGCAAGCTGTAGTTCTGGCACAGCAGTTCTTGAAAAAGAGCTGTTTCTGTCAGAGCTCTCTCAGCCCCACCTACCTCACAGGGTGTCTGTTGTGGGGAGGGGAAGGTAAAGGAGTTTGTAAGCTGCTCTGAAACTCCCTTCGGTAGTGAAGGGCGGGGTATAAATCTAGTCTCTTCCTCCTCCTCCTCCTCCTTTTCTTCTTCTCCTTCTCCTCCTCTTCTCCTTCCTCCTCTTCTCCCCCTCCTCCCCCTCCTCCTGCTGTTCTCCTTCCTCATCTTCTCCTCCTTCTTCCATCTAGGTCAAGATCTGTGACATGCAGATGCGCGGCACCCCAAGGGACCTGCTCCCCGGGGACCCCATCTGCAGTCCCGTCGCCGCTGTGCTGGCAGAGGCCACGATCCAGCTCATCCGCCTCCTCCACCGCACGGACCGGTGGACGCACGGCATCAACAAGAAGATGATGGAACGGCTCCGCAAGATCAAGACGTGCCTGAAGGAGGGGGGCCAGAAGCTGAAGAAGAGCCGCTCCCTCCAGAGCCGGGAGGAGAACGAGGCCCGAGAGGAGAAGGAGGAGAGCAGGGAGGAGGAGAAGGGCAAGCACGGCAGTCGGCACGGCCTGGCCGACCTCTCTGAGCCCCAGCTGAAGACCCTCTGCGTGGAGGTGTGGCCGGTGCTGGCGGTGATCGGCGGCGTCGACGCAGGGCTCCGAGTGGGGGGCCGCTGCGTCCACAGGCAGACGGGGCGCCACGCCACTTTGCTGGGCGTGGTCAAAGAAGGCAGCACCTCCGCCAAGGTCCAGTGGGACGAAGCAGAGATCACCATCAGGTACAGTGTGAACATAAGAACATAAGAGAGAAGCCCGTGTTGGGTCAGGCCAAGGGCCCATCCAGTCCAACACTCTCTGTGTCACACAGCGGCCAAAAACACCAGGTGCCCTCAGGAGGTCCACCAGTGGGGCCAGGACACCAGAAGCCCCTCCCACTGTTGCCGCCCCCCCCCCAAGCACCAAGAAGACAGAGCATCCCTTGCCCCAGACCGAGAGTTCCTACCCATACCTTGTGACTAATAGCCACTGATGGACCTCTGCTCCGTATGTTTATCCGATCCCCTTCTGAAGCCGTCCATGCTTGTAGCTGCCACCACCTCCTGTGGCAGTGAATTCCACGTGTGGATCACTCAATACTGGCTTGAGGCAAGGCCCTGTCTTTTAAATGAGAGTAATTTTCGGCTAAAGAGTAGGGAGAGGTTCCTGACAGAGCGTGGAACAGGCTTCCCCGGGAGGTGGTGCCGGGCTCTCCTCCTTTGGAGGTTTTCAAGCAGAGGCTGGACGATCATCTGAGGGTCATGCTGGCTCTGTGGACTGAGGCGGAAGGGAGGGCAGGCAGGGTGGCCTCCGTGCTTCGTTCTGGAGGCCCTTTCTGACATGCCCGCCGTAATGCCACTCACCACTTTGGAGACAGGAAGGGATTTCCCTCCGGATGAGGTCAGTCCAGGGATCCTGGCGGTTTTTTTGCCTTCCTCTGGGCATGGGGGGGGAGGCACTTGTGAATTTCCTGCGTTGTGCAGGGGGTTGGTCTAGATGACCCTTCTAGCGGTATGTTTCTTTGTTTCCCAGTGGGGTGGGCGTAGAAAACGCCATAAAATTTAAACCTGTGGCAGCAGCTACTAGTATCCAGAAGGTAATTAGAGAGCAGTTTAGGAATAAATTTTAGCTGCTCACAGATATTCAAGGGCTGTGGTTTTCAAGAGGCCGATCTAAGGCCCTTCCCTCCTGGCGGTGCCGAGTGAGAGGCTGGTGCCGTTTTGAAGGAAAGGGAAATGGCGCCAGTTGCAATGTGGGGAATCCCAGCGGGGCAGGGAAAACGAAGGGACTTGGGGTGACTCGGAGACCCGGTTTTGCGAGCAGGGTGTGGCTGACAGGAGCTTGGGCACCATGTCTCAGTGGCGCTTTGTTGTGTGCGCTTCCTGAGGGGGGCGTGCCTTTCCCCAAACCGGTGTCTGGGGACCGAGGATTTCTTAGCGATGGACTTGGTAAACATGTGGAGTTGCATGTCCTGTGGAAAACGCCTGCATGCTTTTGTTTCCGTTGCGTTGAGTGTCACCTCCTCCTCCCCCCCCCACAATCTGATCACGACCCCAGTTTCTTTCCCCTCGTCGCTCACGTTTACTTTTTTGAGACTGTCGGTCCGTTGAAGCTTTCGATGAAATATATTTTACATCTTATTTTTGCCTGCATTATTTCCTGTACTTTCCTCCTGTCTGTCCCTCACTTGCTTCTTCCTGTGTCATTCTGGTCTTTATTAAAGCTTCCCAACTTTTTGGTCGCCTAGTGACACGCCGCTGTATAACCTGGAACCTTGCGAGCCACTGCCCTTTGACGTCGCGAGGTTCCGGGGGCTGACCGCCGCCGTGTTGCTGGACCTGACCTACCTGACCGGCATCCACGAAGACCTGGGGAAGCAAAGCGCCAAGAGGCACGAGAAGAAACACAAGCACGACGTGGAGGACAAGGGGGACCTGGACCTGAAAACGGAGGGGGACTCCTCGTCGGAGGCGCGATCGGTGCCAAGCGCCGAGGACGTGAAAGGACACGGAGCCACAAGCTCAAAATCGGACAGCGAAGTCGCTTCCTTTTCTTTGGAGTCCGTTTCCTTAGGTGTGGATTGCCAGCACCCGAACGCCGAGGGCAAAAGAAAGAACCACGAACACGCTTCCAAAAATCACGACGTGGTACAATCAGAAATCCGGGCGGTGCAGCTGTCCTACCTTTACCTCGGTGCGATGAAATCGCTCAGCACTCTCCTTAGCTGTAGTAAATATGCCGAACTGTTACTAATCCCAAAAGTCTTGGCAGAGAGCGGCCACAACTCCGACTGTGCCAGTTCTCCCATCGTCCACGAAGACGTCGAGATGCGCGCCGCCTTGCAGTTCTTGATGCGCCATATGGTGAAACGGGCGGTCATGCGCTCTCCCATCAAGAGGGCGCTCGGACTGGCGGACCTGGAGCGGGCACAAGCCATGATCTACAAACTGGTGGTTCACGGGCTGTTGGAGGACCAGAGCGGCAACAGGATTAAACCAGGTAACCTCCCGGATAGCTTCTGATTTGAATGTTTGACCTTGCGCCTGGGTGGCTGGCTGTCTTGAGGGTCACTAAGTGCTCAAGACGATGCCTGAGAGGTTGGAGAGCGGCTCTGTCGGCCGGAGCAGGCGTTGCCGAACCAGACGGGCCGGGGTCTGACAGGGTAGAAGAGATCCTGGGTTTTCGCATGAGAGAGGGGGCTGTTCGTTCCCTCGGCAATCACGCATTCCCCGACTCATTTTTCCCAAACTAATAGGAGGGGCGGGATCAGGTGCTGGCAGCAGAGGCCTGGGAGGAATAGAACCTTGTTTTGCCCTCCAGCACCCGTCGGTTCTGGGACACACATGAAACTGCCCTATGCTGAATCAGACCCTTGGTCTCTCAAGGTTGGTATTGCCCACTCAGACTGGCAGCTGCTCTCCAGGGTCTCAGGCGGAGGTCTTTCCCATCACCTGCTGCCTGGTCCTTTTTAAATTGGAGATGCCCCTGGAGATTAAACCTAGGACCTTCTGCATGCCAAGCAGAGGCTCTGCCGCTGAGCCACTGGCCCCACAGGGTCTCAGGCAGAGGTCTTTCGCATCACCAGTTTGGTGTAGTGGTTAGGAGTGCAGACTCTAATCTGGGAGAACCAGCTTTGATTCCCCACTCTTCCACATGCAGCTGCTGGTGTGACCTTGGGGCAGTCACAAGTTCTCTCAGAGCTGTTCTCTCAAGAGCTGTCCTCGAAAGAGCTCTCTCAGCCCCACCAACCTCACAGGGTGTCTATTGTTGGGAGGGGGAGGGAAGGGAAGGGAAGGGAGATGGTGAGCCACTCTGAGACTCCTTCAGGTAGTGGAGGGCGGGGTATAAATCCAATCTCTTCTTCTGCTGCTGCTGCTGCCTGATCCTTTTAACTGGAGATGCCGGGGATTGAACCTGGGACCTCCTGCATGCCCAGCAGCGGCTGTCCCACCAAGCCACGGCCCTTTCTCCAAACGTGTCCCTTTGCCATAATTTCCCCGCAGCTGGGCTCAGTTCCAAATGTAGACGGTGGCTGCTCAGGTGGGGGGGGGGAGCCCTTAAGCCCCAGGCATTACTAGGAGAGAACTGGTGGGCAGTGATGGATTGGGCACCCTTCCCTGGTACTGGCACTCTCAAGGAAATGTGGGCACAACTGCCGCTGCCCGGACTGGTCACTTTTCCCTCTGAGGCTCTCTCACACGGTGGCTGCCTTAAGGCTTTCCCGGCCGGTGCCGTCAAGACAGTGCTGCATCGACTTGGAGAAGCTGCTGCCCGGGAGCCACCGTCAGTGCAGGACAGATGAATTAAATAATTAGAATAAACACTGGCAGTTGAACTGTCCGTTGTGTGGATCTTTTCTGGCTGGCGCTGTGAGGTTGAGTGTTCCTCTTGGCTTATTCTGTCAGTTGTATGACCAGCACAGTGTGTGTGTATTTGTGGGCTGGGAGGGGTAGTACTTTCCCCAAGCATGCTTGCCCATTAAGATAACCATGCAGGCTATCTAGCCCAAGCCATGGAAGAAGCGGCCCGGAAGGCAGAGATGCAGGGTCCGTGGCAATGCTCCCTCTAAGCCGTGGAGTCTTGTGAGCAAAAATTCCACCTTGTGAGCTCACTGGCATTAAAGTTGTGAGTGAGCAATTTGGCTGCTGCAGAAATTAGTTTGCTCTGGAGCCCTCCTTCCTGAGCTAAGGCAAAAATGTGTGAGCCGGAGGCCACAGAACTGTGAGCTAGCTCACACTCAGCTTAGAGGGAACACTGGTCTGTGGATGAGCTGCCTTCGGTCCTGGAGAACCCCCAAGCGGCATTGAGGGGCTTTCAACCAACTAAACGGTGTTTTTTCAGCAACACTGAGAGAGAAGGCACATCTTTCTGGTTTTTACCTTGGTGAATTATCTGTGTGGTTTCCTTTTCACAAGGTAGGGACCTTTGTCGCAGAGAAAAATCGACCTTTCTTCCTGCGATGCGGCTTTGGTGTAAGATGTGTCAGTCGATGATTACAGAACAAGGCCTTTGGGTTTTTTAGCTGCCGTATCTTAGACGACAAGCAAATGCATTGATTGGCATCTCTGCAAGAATAGTCTCCCTGAGGCCGCGGTAGCTGGTATCCTAGCAACTAACCAGATCCTCTGCGAATGGGTTAGAGCATCGTATGTCGAGTGCAGTTCCACTCCAGCTTCTGGACCATATTTTCACAAAATGTCGAGGCAGAGCATCCGGTTGGCGGAGGGAGGCTGTTCACAGGGTGGGCAAAGATGACTTGGGGGAATGTGGCCGTTTTCAGCAGGAAAGCCGTGTGAAATAGCTCCGGCCTTCCCTCGCATGGCTGCATTCCCACTCTCAAAAGTTATTGAGAAAAAGAAATCATTTCCTGGTGTTAGGACATCATTCTGTGCTCCTAGTTAAAAGGGAACTCTGTCCCTCCCATAGGACGGCTGAAAGCTAGCCAGGACGGGCAACCAGCAGGGGTGTGGTGCCTTCATGCCCTGCTGTTGAACTTCCCAAAGTGATTCCTCTGGATGCTGGAACCTTTAGTCTGAGCCTCACAAGATGTCTCAGTTTAAATAAGAGAACAAGTATAAAGAAAACAGTCGTGAGAGTCTGACCCACAAATCAGGCAGTCAACAAGACTTGCAAAGAAGATGCTTTCTGTGTATTACAGTCTGAAGCACCACCACACAATAAATAAATAAATAAATGCTTTCTATGTATTACAGTCTGAAGCACCACAACAAATCATAAGAAAATCCTAGTGCAAAGGTACATTCATCAACGTCGCCTCCGGATTGTCTTAACAACGTTTCGGAACTGGATCTTCCTCAGGAAATATTAGAGTAGTACAAAAGTTCTCTTGCTCATAAAGTGCTTTACAACAGGTCATGGAAGATAATACATTCAGATAAGGACGCTGATCTCAGTAAACGTTCAGGCTCAAATATGCTGCTAAGGCACCGATCCATTAGAAGCTTAGCAGCATATTTGAGCCTGAACATTTACTGAGATCAGCATCCTGCCTGAATGCATTATCTTCCGTGATTTGTTGTAAAGCACTTTATGAGCAAGAGGACTTTTGTACTACTTTAATGTTTCCTGAGGAAGATCCAGTTTTGAAACGTCATTATGTAATCCGGAGATGATGTTGATGATGTACCTTTACACTAGGATTTTCTTATGATTTGTAGGAATTTGTTTATTGTGTTGTGGTGCTTCAGACTGCAATACACAGAAAGCATCTTCTTTGCAAGTCTTGTTGACTGCCTGATTTGTGGGTCAGGCTCTCACGACTGTTTTCTTTATACTTGTTCTCTGATTAGGTCGTGTTTGTCCACATTTGTCATGTTAAATAAGAACATCAGAGAAGCCCATGTTGGATCAGGCCAGTGGCCCATCCAGTCCAAGACTCTGTGTCACACAGTGGCCAAAACCCAGGGGCCATCAGAAGGTCCACTAGCGGGTCCAGAACACCAGGTTCTTCTAGGATCCAATTCCAGTGAGAGGGAGGAGTTTGCCCCGTGATGTAGTAGCAGCCAGTGCCTCCCCCCCCCGGGCCTTCACCGTTAGCACCAAAACTTTAGGGTCTTTCCTAACTGCTGTGGGTGCCTGGGTGTCTTTCTGTGTCCCTCGATGAGACGAAAAATTGATTCTGCAGAAGTGGATCAACAAGCCGAAGAGAACGACCCAGCTCAGCAGGCCCAGACCCCCGTCACGACGAGCCCTTCCGCTTCCAGCACGACTTCTTTCATGAGCAGCTCTCTGGAAGACACCACGACGGCCACCACGCCGGTCACGGACACAGAAACGGTTCCTGCCTCCGAGTCGCCGGGCGTGATGCCTCTCAGCCTCCTTAGGTACAGGCTGACTTGTGCTCTGCCTTCCCGCAGATTAATCGGAAAGGCTTTAATTGCTTGCCTAATGAGACTGCGTTTGGCTTTTCTTAGACACAGATCCTCATTTTCTGTGACAGTATTTGCACATTTTAATGAACTGAAGATACTGTGGAGAAGAGCAAGTGAGAAGCAGCACATGAGTCCCATTTCAAGGGTGTCTCTTTCCCAGCCAGTTCAAGCCACATAATACCCCTCTCAGATAATTAATATTGATGATCTAGAGCTGGGTCCCCAACGTGGTGCCCACCAATCCCCTTTCTTGGTTTTTGAAAGTGGGTGGAGCCAGGTGGAACTTTTGCCCTGTAGGGCTTTTGATTGGCCATTGGAGATCTGATTGATTTGTTAAGCAGTTTGCCTCTGAAACGTTGAAGAGTTCCTATTACAATTATGCATAACGTTAACTCCCTGATAATTTATGCTTTACTCCACCTCCTATGGCAGCCATGTTGTGGTTGGGCCTCCACTACCCTTTGCCAAAAAAGTGCCCTCAGTTCAAAAAGGGTTCGGGTCACCTGATCTAAAGGTCTGGTACACTCGGGAGCTGTTTCTTCACCCACCTCTCTTCACTGTCTCCCAAACTGTTTCTAAAGAGAGCCAGTTTGGTGTAGTGGTTAAGTGCATGGACTCTAATCTGGGAGAATCAGGTTTGATTCCCCGCTCCTCCACTCACATCTGCTGGATGACCTTGGGCAAGCCATAGTTCTATCAGAGCTGTTCTTGAAAAAGGGCAGTTTCTGTCAGAGCTCTCTCAGCCCCATCTACCTCACAGGGTGTCTGTTGTGGGGAGGGGAAGGGAAAGGATTTGGTAAGCTGCTCTGAGACTCCTTTGGGTAGTGAAGGTCAGGATATGAATCCAGCCTCTTCTCTTCTTCTTCTAAAACTTCACTCAGGCTAAAAAGCAGCTTGCTGGACAAGGAGAGATGTAGCAAGGGGGAGGTGTGGCTAGGTTTCTCTGTGCTCAGGAAGTCTCCTTACTAGATTGTAGGTATTGCCTGGTGATTCCTGAGAGCCAGGAATTCAATTCAGAGGCTGGGCGCATCCTGTTTGCTCTTGGTTTAGATACGCTTATTCTATTTCCAAAGGCAAATGTTCTCAAGCTACCCAACGACGACGGTGCTTCCGACGAGGCGTGCACAGACCCCTCCCATCTCCTCCTTGCCGACATCACCCTCCGACGAGGTGGGCCGGAGACAAAGCCTCACCTCTCCCGACTCTCAGTCCGCAAGGCCCACTAACCGCACAGGTAGGCGAGTCCCGATATCAGACGCAGGGCTCAGCAGTTAAGAACATAAGAGAAGCCAGTGTTGGATCAGGCCAGTGGCCCATCCAGTCCAACACTCTGTGTCACACAGTGGCCAAAACTACCAGGTGCCATCAGGAGGTCCACCAGTGGGGCGAGGACACTAGAAGCCCTCCCACTGTTGCCCCCCCCCCCCAGCACCAAGAATACAGAGCATCCCTTGCCCCAGACTCTAAGCTCCTATCTATATCCTGCCGGACAAGGCAGGATATAAATCGAAACTAATAAATAAATAATTTTTTAAAAATACATTGTGGCTAATAGCCACTGATGAACCTCTGCTCCACATGTTTATCTAAATTCCTCTTGAAGCTGTCCATACTTGTAGCTGCCACCACCTCCTGTGGCAGTGAGTTCCATGTATTAATCACTCTTTGGGTGAAAAAGGACTTCCTTTTATCCGTTCTAACCTGACTGCTCAGCAACTTCATTGAGTGCCCACAAGTTCTTGTATTGTGAGAAAGGAAGAAACTACTGCCTTGGGCTAGTGAAGGGCAGGGGATAAATCCAATCTCTTCCTCTTCCTTTCTTATTTAAACAGCAGTGCTGCCTGTATCTTAATTTCTCTTTGGAGAGTGGCGGGGGGGGGGCGGCAACAGCTTTCCTCAATTGCACGTTTATAAATATTTCCCCCCATTAATTTTCAAGCTTGAACGAGGGCTGAATTTCTCAAATTCTTCGGTGCCTCTGGGGAACCAGCCGCCTTAAATGACACCTTTTTGTCTGTGCAGCCAGAAGTTCCAAATAATTTCTCAGGGTCAGATGGGATTAGTAAGCGTTCGGCAATTGCTGACTTTGAAGTTTTGGGTCCTTTGATCGTGCTCATCCATTGTTGTTGTCCTCCTCTTTGGAGCCTGCATATTGAGAGCCTCCTCCGCTTTTAAACGGTTGTCGCTTAACGGATCAAATGAGCAGCAGGCACCGTCGGGAGGGTGAACGCCAGGGGTGCTGCCGACCCACCATGACGGTGTCTCTCTTCCCCAACCCACAGCTTTGTCAGACCCGAGCAGCCGCCTTTCGACATCTCCTCCACCCCCTGCCATTGCGGTGCCCTTGTTAGAAATGGGGTTCTCCCTCCGGCAGATTGCAAAAGCAATGGAAGCCACAGGTAAGCCGTCTGTCGCCAAAGAACACGTGTCAGTGTGAGAGAGTGTGATCCCCTTCAGGTTTTTAAAAAAGAGGAAGCTGTCCTGACCAGGATAGCCCAGGGAAGCCCAATCTCGTCAGATCTTGGAAGTTAGGCAGGCCTGACCCTGGCAAGTATTTGGAAGGGAGACCTCCAAGGAATACCAGGGCCAAGATGCAGAGGCAGGTAATGTCAAGCCACCTGTCTGAAAAACATCCAAACCCCATTAGGGCTCTCCAGAAGTTGCCATGACTTCCAGGCATACAAGCACATACACACACACACACACACATCTACACGTGCACCCCCCCCCCCCAAAAAAAAGGAAGCTAAGATAGTCCAGTGCTCCCTCTAAGCTGTAGAGTCTTGTGAGCAAAAACTCTACTTTGTGAGCTGCTGGCATTAAAGTTGTGAGCGAGTGATTTGGCTACTGGATCAATTAGTTTGCTCTGGAGCCCTCCTTCCTGAGCTGAGACAGAAATGTGTGCGCTGGAGGCTAGAAAACTGAGCTAGCTCACACTAACTCATCTTAGAGGGGACACTGGTCCTGGTTCTACTCCTGTGACAAGGAGACCCAAATTCTGTGCTCAGGTTAAATGATGTAAATAAAACCCGTTTGTATGATTATTTTATCCCGAAGCGAGTCATGTTAGTTAATTGTAACAAGAAGACCAAAGGGCATTAACTGTGTTCTTTGAGTGAGGACCGAGCAAGGCCGTAATGTGTGTGTCGTAGTGATAGTGTTCTTGAGCATGTGCAGAGCGAGTGCTGTTTCACAGTCCAGATGTCATAATCCCAGCGCCATGTGCCTGGCATTGGGAGCTTGGGGGATTCCACATCAGGACGGCACTTCTCTTTGTAGAAGTTAACCACCGTTCTGGTGAAAGATCATCCTACAGTGATCACCCTCTAAAGCGCCGTAGTCATTTTTTGGTCAAACGCATGGCAACATCTGCCCAGGCTGAATCGATGAACTATGAGGGGAAGTGGGAAAGAGCGCAAGGTGAGGGTGTCAGGTAGCCCTGCCATGGGGATGGGATGTGGGGGGAGGACACTCAGTCTACAAGCCTCTGAACATTCCCGTTCTAACTGTCTGCATGTTATCATTTATATAACCTTGTAGACTCTCCAGCTGCAGAACTCCTAGGCTGGGAAACAGGGGCTTTTAGATTGTTTGCTTCCCTCTCCTGCTTGCTTAGCCTGCGCGCGCAAACTATGCTCATTGGCTTCAGCTTATTCAGGGGATGTTTGATTGTAGTATAATTTAGGTGGCCCTCCTGTTCCCGGGCATTCCTGACACAAGCTGTACACGTGTCTGTAGTTCTGATTCACCAATAAACAGCTCACTTCTGATGAAGCCCTGCATTGCGTGACCTGACTAAGGAGCCTGGCGGAGGGTAGGCACGGAGAAGGAGGCGGGAAAACTCGCAAGTTGTGGAACAGGAACTCTGTCCCTGGTGGTGTGGCCCCCAACCCAGTTTGAGAAACACACGACGCAGTCCTGTACAGGGGAAACACTAACAAATTTATTAATTAATAATAAAGGGAAGAGGACAGATACACAAGGAACTGGGACCCTCAAATACCCACCAGCTCTGCCAACGTTACAGTGGGTGACATAGCATTTTATACTCGTTATGACATAAGCAAACAAGAACATAGTTATTGGTTCCATCAATTTTCGTCACAATTTTCTAATTGGGCTATGACCTGTGGGTTGGGTTTTCCCAAGTAAAGTTTTTTTCTTTCTTAGCTGAACAATAGATTCTTCTTCTTCTTCTCAGGCTATGAGGCTCTAAAAGTATCTATATAACTGATATGGTTACAGGGTGCATATTGTTCTTCATTTTAGCTAGGCTGACCAACACATGGCAGTAGCCAGCCAGCCAAGGCCATAAGCCCCAGCAGAATAGCAAGTTAGCATTTTATTTCATTCTCCCAGCATGCATTTAAGCAGTAGCCATCAATGAACCAAAGCTAATATCTGAATGTATTCATGATTGATTTCCGTTTATGTAGTTAAAATCATAAATGGCACTTAGCATATGTACCATGGGAATGTTAAGTGTCCCCACTAAGTTAGCCTGTTAAGTCAGTGGCAGAGCGCAAAGTGTATAACAGTGTTTCGTAGACTGTACGTACAACAAAGGCACGCATGCCCCATCGTCCTGATGGTTTCCCCCTTTTCAGTCGCCAGGCACATTCACAGCTTTTCTCTGGAGCTGCAAGAGATAGAAACTGGCTTGTGGACAAAAGAGAAAGAGCGGTTTAACTCAGTTTTCATTTGTCAAGGGAAATGTCAAGAGTTCCGTAAAGTGAACTCTGGAGACTCAGTTGTTTCTTTGTCCTTTTTAATAGAAGGTGTAACTGGTGTTCCCCCCCCCATACTCGGTGATTTACTGGTGTGTTTTCCTTCTGCTTCAGGTGCCAGAGGGGAAGCAGACGCCCAGAATATCACAGTCCTGGCCATGTGGATGATTGAGCATCCCGGGAACGAGGAGGACGAAGAGCCTCAGTCGGAAGAGACGGCAGACCCACGCCATGGGTCGATTGTCTCCGGGGGCAGCGGGAAGTCTAGCGAACAGGGCTACTTGCAGTCTCCGGGGGACATCCCTTCCGCCGACGCCACGGAAATGGAGGAAGGCTTCAGCGAAAGGTAAAGCGCAACTTTCTTCGGCTGCACCAAAACCGGTTACAGGAAACAGATGAAGACGGTGACTCAGTTTTCTGTGGGAGTTTGTGACCACACCGCTCATTTCCACTGTTTCTCCTCTCTCCTGTGTGCTTCCAGCCATGAGAATATGGACCACGCAGAAAACGCAGCTTCTGGAAGCGGACCTGCTTCGAGGGGCCGGTCGGCAGTGACGAGGAGGCACAAATTTGACTTAGCCGCTCGGACGCTGTTGGCACGTGCCGGTGAGTGTCTGGACGTCCTTTTCTCCCACCTCTCCCCACTCTTAAGTTAGCAAGGACGGTGCTTAAACTGCCTGGCCACCATGTGTGAATGTTCATATGGCCATATATTAGGGCTGCGGTGGCTCAGAGGTTAAGGTGCTGAGCTGCAGACCGGAAGGTCAGTAGTTTGGCAGTTCAAGACCCGAGTGCCGCGTGATGGAGTGAGCTCCCGTCTCTGACCCCAGCTCCTGCCAAACTAGCAGTTCGAAAGCAAGAAATTGCAAGTAGATAAATAGGTACCACTTCGGTGGGAAGGTAACAGTGTTCCATGGGTTTATAGAATAACATGAAATGTCTATGAAAACATTAAAGAAGAAGGGGATTTAAAAACCTCAGAAAAGCTCCATACTTGAAGGGAAAGGTATTGCCGAGTAAGAGCTGCCTCTCGTCCTTGTGTGTGGTCAAGCCCAAACCAACCGACCGTGATCAAATCACGAAACCCCAAACTCACAAATACATAAATATAATTTAGTATGAAAATGCCAGCGTGTAAGCATTCTAAATACAACAATCAAGCCTAATCACACTCCTTACAAAATTCATATAAATACAAAAACTGGTTCATTCGTACCCCATACTTTCCCAAGAAAATGGAGGCGCCCGCCAAAATTACAAACCGGGTGTATGATGGAAAAAACCCAACTGTCTATACAATGTGGTCCTCGCTGGGATGATTCCAAGCAAAGTGCTGTAGACAGGCATGCAGTTCCCACCGTATCCAAGTTAATGTGCGTCTCTTAAGCCTCAACTCTGTCTTCGTTGGTATGACTCGAAACCCTGTCTCTGTGTCCCCCCGACATCCGAGCCCTTGTTATGATTTTCCGCCGTTGGCAACATGCCGTGTTTAGTGGTAGCTCCTGTTTACGTGCAAAATAAAGAATGTGGTTTTCTTCTCTGGTTTAAGCGGGATTGTACCGCTCTGTACAGGCTCACAGGAACCAGACTCGGCGAGAGGGGATCTCCTTGCCACAGGACCCCGGGGCGCTGTATGACTTCAACTTGGACGAGGAGCTGGAAATCGACCTGGACGACGAAGCCATGGAGGCCATGTTTGGGCAAGACCTGGCCAGCGAGAACGACATTCTGGGAATGTGGATCCCAGAGGTACTGGACTGGCCAACCTGGGTGTGTGTGCGTGCAGCCGGGGCTGCTTTGCTTTACTTATCCCTATTCCTAGACCGATGTTTCGTTTTCTGAATAACACCGCGTGTTATCCGAAGCCAGTCTTCATTAACCTTGTCGTTACTAATGCTCATTTGGAAGTTTTCAGGCTCAAGTTTTAGCGGTTCAAGCAGATTAGCTTCCTGCCGTTTTTGTCCCTGTGCTCGTGAGCGAGATTTGCTTTTTCTCAAGGAAAAGAAACGGTGGTGGTGTCTTCTGTTCTGGGAGAGCAATAGGCAGCAACCCAAATATATGATCTGTTTTTAAATGAGAGCGAGAGCGTGCCAGTGATTAGCTGTCCCCTCTGCTTTTAATCAGAGCCAGTTTGGTGTAGTGGTGAAGTGCACGGACTCTAACCTGGGAGAACCGGGTTTGATTCCCCACTCCTCCACTCGCAGCTGCTGGATGACCTTGGGCAAGCCATAGTTCTGACAAGAGCTGTCCTTGAAAGGGCAGTTTTGGAAAGAGTTCTCTCAGCCCCACCGACCTCACAGGGTGTCTGTTGTGGGGAAGGGAAGGGAATTTGTTAGCTGCTCGGGTAGTGAAGGGCGGGGTAGAAATCCAATCTCCTCCTCCTCCTTAATCAAAGCATTTGTTAGTTCTAAGACTGTCTTTCTTATCCCTCTTGGTTGTTATTGAAAGGTTATATTTTTCTCTGACAGTTTTGAGCCTTATACTTCTTGCTGCGTTCATGTTTGCACGATACGATTGTCCTTGGGATTCATGCTCATTTTGCATGATTGGCCCATCACCGCTAGCAGGCGGTTAGTCACAGTTCACAGTTGTTTGGGGGAGGGATCAAAACTCTCTTACAACAGGGCCTGCAGATTTTTCGGAGGATCTTCCACAAGAAATTGCATTCTGTCGTTACTTTCTGGGTATTTCTCCCCCCCCCCCGCCCCAATTAAAGATGGTATTCCATTGAAGAGGTGCAAACCTTTTCCGGGGTTTGCCTCAGCAGAGGTTTTGTGCTGAACATTTTGTATCACTTTCAAAGCCTTTTTTCCTAAGTGCTAATTTTGCCCCCATTGATGACTTTTTTCCCTGGTAGTTCTCCCCAGATCTTGCAAGACACGTTGTCAAAGGCTTTCATGGCCAGAGTTCATGAGTTGTTGTAGATTTTCTGGGTTGTGTAGCCGTGGTCTTGGCATAGTAGGACCTGACGTTTCGCCAGCAGCTGTGACTGGCGTCCTCAGACGTATAACATAGAAAGATGGAGTACTCTCTGTGTCAAGGACCTTGACGCACCTTGACAGAGACAGTACTTCACACCGGCAAGTCAGGATATAAATTGAAAGTAAATAAAATAAATAAATAAAATACAGCCCAGAAAATCTACAGCAACTAATCTTGCAAGATACCTCGCCCCATTCTCCTCCCCCGCCCCAACACATTAGAAAGACAACAGAAAATCCTCTGTCCCCCATTCCAGTGGAAGCAAGCATGGATGGGAAATGCATGAGGATTATTATTAAGGCTATGAAGGGAACCAATGAAAGCTGAAATACTGCAGAAAAGCTAGGGGGGGCCAGGACACTGGAAACCCTCCTACTGTTGCCCCCCCCCAAGCACCAAGAAGACAGAGCATCCCTTGCCCTGGACTGAGAGTTCCCATCTATACCTTGTGGCTAATAGCCACTGACGGGCCATATGCTTATCTAATTCCCTCTTGAAACCATCCATGCTTGTAGCCACCACCACCTCCTGTATTTCAAACAAGAAGGTGGTCCCATTTTAGATTGCTGGCCACTTCGCAGACAAGGGAGAGGAGGGCAAAACAGATGTGAAAAGCAGCTGCAAATTTAAAGAATTTGGCTCTTGTGGATCTCAGATCGCAGGAACAGAACGCAGCAAAGGATAAATATGTGTAGATTGGGAATGAGCAGGAGGTTTATGTATTTTGGTAGATCTGGCACAAAGTTAACCTTGCTCACCTTTGGATGCCCTGTCCATGTAGACATGTGGCTGTTCTGTCTTAATACTGAGCTATAACTAACTACTGCAGACAGTTGTGGATTTGAAAACAAAACCAGGGATGTGAAATTTTTCACGTGCACAAAAATAACCCGGGGATTGTGTCGCGCAGCACGTATGTGAGTCGGAAGACAGAGAAGAAGTCGTTGTGTGTGAGCTGTGCGAGTCTAGCGTTGTCAGCTTCAATCAGCACATGAAAAGGAACCACCCGGGCTGCGGGCGCAGCGCAAACCGGCAAGGGTACCGCAGCAACGGCTCCTACGTGGACGGATGGTTCGGGGGCGAATGTGGAAGCGGGAATCCCTACTACCTCTTGTGCGGCAGCTGCCGGGAAAAGTATTTGGCCCTGAAGAGCAAGTCCAAGACCTCGGCCTCAGACAGGTATCCAAGAAAGCGGGGCCTGCGAGGCCTCCTTCTGGGAGAGAGCCGTTTCAGGCTCCTTCCGTTTGAGGGAGGAAGGCAGGAAGCTTGAATGTCAGAGGCCAGAGCGCGTCCCCTTGGCTAGAGTTGGGTTTGGGTGGAGAACAGGTTGAAATCCCTGACCAGCTCCGTTTGGAGTTTTGGACAAGTTGAGGGTCTTTATTGTAACCCACCGAATTGCCAGGAATATAATATAAGAACATAAGAGAAGCCCATGTTGAATCAGGCCAATGGCCCATCTAGCCCAACACTCTGTCACACAGTGGCCAAAACATACCAGGTGCCATCAGGAGGTCCAGCAGTGGGGCCAGGGCACCAGAAGCCCTCCCACTGCTGCCCCCCCAACACTAAGAATAGAGTGCATCACCTGCCCCAGACTGAGAGTTCCTGTCTGAGATACTCCCATCTGTGCACACCCGAGCCCTTTGGAAGGGCCGTGCCTCCGAGGACTGAGCACACACCTTGCAGGCAGAAGGCCCCGATTTCTGTCCCTGGCACTTCTGGCTCAAAGGGTCTCCTAACCTTGGAGAGCGGCACCCTTCTCGCTTCGAATCTAGACTGGCAGCTGGGAAAATTTACTAACGGCTTAATACAGTTTGAGTCCAGTGGCACCTCTGAGGTATCTGAAGAAGTGGGCGTGCACACGAAAGCTCATGGTCTCAGAGGTGCTTGACTGGACTCCAACTTTGTTCTGCTGCTTCAGACCCACACCTGATCTCTAATCGCTTAATATTTTCCTAGGACTTTGAGGCATCTAATTGTGTGGAATAAACTCACAGCTGTCCTTTCTCCCCAGGTACAAAGGGCAGGCACCGGACCTGATTGGGAAGCAAGACAGCGTCTACGAAGGTACTCCCTGCTTTGTTTTGGTCTTGGTGGTGACATCCACGGCTAGTTCTGGTTTCCTGTGAAAATGTCGTTCCCTAACCCCAGTCTCCTTATCGGAGGGTAGAAGACTGGGACATGCTGGATGTCGACGAGGACGAAAAACTGACCGGCGAGGAGGAATTCGAACTCTTGGCTGGGCCGCTGGGGTTAAACGATCGCCGCATCGTGCCCGAGCCCGTTCAGTTTCCAGACAGCGATCCGCTGGGGGCCTCCGTCGCCATGGTCACGGCCACCAACAGCATGGAGGAAACCCTGATGCAAATCGGTAAACTTCGAAAAGTAATCGTCCAGAGCCTCGCACCCTGCGCATGCTTGCTTTGAAGCTGTGGCCACCTGATTGGCTTGACTTGTTAATGGGCGTGGAAGGTGAATTGTTTGCCTGGTGTGGGATGGGTGTGTGCAGTGTTCCCGCTAAGCTGAGTCAGTGTGAGCTAGCTCACGGTTTTCTGGCCTCCGGCTCACACATTTTTGTCTTAGCTCAGGAAGGACGGCTCCAGAGCAGACTAATTCATACAGTAGCCCAATCACTGGCTCACAACTTTAATGCCAGGAGCTCACAAAGTAGAATTTTTGCTCACAAGACTCCATGCCATAGACAGAGCATTGCTTGCCACCAGCGTTCCCTCTAAGGTGAGTTAGTGTGAGCTAGCTCACAGTTTTTTAGCCTACAGCTCACACATTTTTGTCTTCGCTCAGGAAGGGTGGCCCCAGAGCAAACTCATTTATGCAGTAGCCAAATCACTGGCTCACAACTTTAATGCAACTTGAGTAGCTCACAAGGTAGAATTTTTGCTCAAAAGACTCCGCAGCTTAGAGGGAGCAGAGTGTGTGTGTGTTTGTGGGGTGTAGCTTTCTGCATCCACAAAAGCTGGAGAGGCAGCCAGTGTTTCCTTTCTCCCCTTTTTGGTAATGGAATGTGGAATTTTGTGAGTGGAGCCAGAAAGTGAAACCGAACACAGTTTTTGTGGTAGGTATGGTGATGTGGAGGATATCTCCGAGCTACAGAAATGTGGCCTGGCCCCCTCCCTAAATGATCACATTCAATATTTTTTGAAAACGGAGCCTTTTTACTTGTAGGCAGCAGTATGGGATACCCCATGCCTACCTTCCCAGCTGTCTGTCCAGTAAGTGCAAAGGTACCAAGCAGAACATGCTTAACTTTGATACGCATAAATGTTGTTCCCGCATAAGACGATTAAATAGCTCAGTGGGGCACCTGCTTTGCATGGGTTCCTTTCCCTGGGGCAGGCTCCTTCCCTGCCCCCCACCCCACATCACCCCAGTGTTTCTTGGCATGGGGCAGGGACCGTTTGTGGGGAAACTGCAGGCCCAGAGAGTTCAGTGTCAAGGCAAGAACTGCTGATGTCCGGGGAGTGAGCTCTTTTCAGCCCAGCCCTCCAAGTGACGAAGAGCCCTTCAGGATCCGACTGAAGGTCCATGGAGCCCGGCAGCCCGTGATTCTGCTGCCGTGTCCCTCCCGTGGTTTGCTGTCACTTGAGGTGCTGGGGTAGATAGTGAGGGAGGGGGAGGGGGCATTCCTCACCAGGCCCTGCACGTGCAGCTCTCCGGGGTGAGGGCTTTCCACCCCGTTCCGCGCACTTCACTCACGCTCCCCTTTCTCTCTCTCTCTCCCTGCTTCCCGGCTCGCAGGCTGCCACGGTTCCATCGAGAAGAGCTCCGCAGGCAGGATCACCCTGGGGGAGCAGGCCGCGGCCCTGGGCAACCCGCACGATCGCATCATGGCCCTGCGGAGGGTGACGGCCGCGGCTCAGGTCCTCCTGGCCAGGACGATGGTGATGCGGGCCTTGTCCCTGCTGTCCGTAAGGTTCGTCGAGCTGCCCTTCGGTCAGAGGCCCCGGGGTGGTGCCTGGGAAGCGTCCCGGTTCTGATTGAGCTCGGCACGCTTTGGCAGGGGTGGCGGTCAGGTTTTGAACGGAGTAAAAGACTCCCGCTAGTAAATGCTTAGGGTTAAATCCACGGGTCATTTTTCCACCAGAGGAATGGGGGGCGGAGACAGTTTTACGTAAGAACATAAGAGAAGCCAATGCTGGTTCAGGCCCATGGCCCATCCAGTCCAACACTCTGTGTCACACAGTGGCCAGAAACACCAGGTGCCCTCAGGAGGTCCAGCAGAGGGGCCGGGACACCAGAAGCCCTCCCACTGTTGCCCCTCCTGCCAAGCACCAAGAATACAGAGCCTCACTTGCCCCAGACTGAGAGTTCCTATCTATACCTTGTGGCTCATAGCCCCTGGTGAACCTCTGCTCCACATGTTCATCTAATCCCCTCTTGAAGCCGTCCATGCTTGTAGCCGCCACCCCCTCCTGCGGCAGTGAATCCCACGTGTTGATCACTCTTGGGGTGAAGAAGGACTTCCTTTTTTATCCGTTCTAACCCGACCACTGAGCAATTTCATGGAGTGCCCACCAGTGCCCATGAGTTTTCACTCATTCTTCTCTCTCATTGCAGATTCATGCTTTGTCCCCATGCTGTTCCTGGGGGTGCTCGTCCCTCAGCTCAGCGGGAGGGGGAATTGGTGGAAATCATGTCAGCCCCACCTGCCTCACAGGGTGTCTGTTGTGGGGAGGGGGAAGGGAAAGGAGGTTGTAAGCCACTCTGAGACTCTGAGTGAAGGGCGGGGTATTAATCCAATCTCCTCCTCCCCTTCTTCCTCTTCTTCCTCCCCTCCCTCCCCCGGACAGCGGTTCCAGTTGCAGCCTTGCCGCCGGCCTGGAGTCCTTGGGCCTCACCGACATCCGGACCTTGGTGCGCTTGATGTGCCTGGCCGCGGCCGGGCGGGCGGGCCTCTCCACCAGCTCCTGCGCGGCCTCCGTCTCCTCGGAGAGGTCTCGCGGCGTGCACAGCAAGATGAGCAAGCCCATTTCCTGCCTGGCCTACCTCAGCACGGCTGTGGGGTGCCTGGCCTCCAACACCCCGAGCGCTGCCAAGCTGCTGGTCCAGCTGTGTACCCAGGTAGGGCCGTCCCTCCTCCTTTCCTGGGTTTTTATTTTCCACAAGTGCAGCTCTTGTTCTTTCTTAATATCGTGGGAAATCGTGGTGTTAGAGAGGGAAGTCTGAAATCTGGCCTGGGTGCAGACATCCAAGGTAAACCGGGCTTTAGTGACTGGGAGTAGGCCATGGGGGAGGGGGCCCTGTCCAAGGGTGTGCTTCTGTTCTTTCCTGTTGTGTATAAGACCTTCTCCGCACACGCTTCCGAACTCACAACCTCAGTCCTCCCCTGGCCAGGTTGGCTTGATTTGTGGCAGTCACATGGTCTACTTTTGGTCAGTGCTAAATAGTTGGTTGTGCTACACTGCCCATTTCTCTTAAGAAAAAATGGAAGTCCTGTTCTAAATGGAAGAGGAGGAGAATGCAGGGCTGTTCAATGAGCTGCTTCCCGGAGGATCGGCTCTCGGTCATGGCCGAGCCCAAGCCCGACATTGTACCAAGGCTCCCTCTAAGCTGTGGCGTCTTGTGAGCAAAAACTCTCCTTTGTGAGCGACTGGCATTAAAGTGGCGAGCGAGCGGTTTGGCCGCTGCATCAGTGAGTTTGCTCTGTGAGCCGGAGGCTAAAAAACTGAGCTAGTTCACCCTAACTCAGCTTAGAGGGAACACTGCTTTGTACCTTTGGAAATAACATCCGATACAATCGTTATTCTAATCTGTGTCGTGCTGTGACTCGGGAGACCTGGGCTCAAGTCCTCCTTCAGCTGTGAAGCTCCGTAGTGGATCTTGTGGTCCCACCATTTCCCTGCGATGGTTCTTCCTGTTTGCTGAGGGGTCCCGGGCTTTCCCGTCTGGGAGCAAACGCCCTGAGAGGCTCACAGCACCTCCCTGGCCGCTTTAGCTTGGGGCCAGGAGCCCCATGAATTGCAGAAGTCTCTCTCTCTCTCTCTCTCTCTCTCTCTCTCTCTCTCTCTCTCTCTCTCTCTCTCTCTCTCTCTCTCTCTCTCTCTCTCTCTCTCTCTCTCTGTGTGGAAACAGCGTCAGTCCTTTTGTTCCTGCCCTCGGTCTCCCAGATAAAATCCAGGCCTTGGGACTGCAAGATGGAGCTCTTCCGCCAGGCCTTCGAGTAGGAGCCGCCGCCCCGCTGTTTTGCATTCTGTTAAATAAACTTTGATCGATTGATTGACTTTGTCCCTCGGCTGTAGAACCTGATTTCAGCAGCGACAGGGGTCAACTTGACCACCGTGGACGACCCGATGCAGCGGAAATTCTTGCCCAGCTTCCTGCGAGGGATAGCGGAAGAGAACAAGCTTGTGACGTCGCCCAACTTTGTTGTGACCCAAGCCCTCGTGGCCTTGTTGGCGGACAAAGGGGCCAGGCTGAGGCCCAACTATGATAAAGCGGAAGTGGAAAAGAAAGGTATTTATTCTGAGCACGGAGGCTGTTTCAGTACCAGAACCGCCGATGGGATTTCCTCCAGTTTCTCACCGGGTTTTCTCTCCAGGCTGAGAACGTTCTCCAGAGCCGTTTCAGCTCCATTGAAGTGGGGGGGGCCCCCTTGTCCATGGGCTTCCTTGGGTCGGAATTTTGTGCGCTGACAATCATAATACACCAGTGGTGTCAAACATGCAGCCCAGGGGCAGGATCAGGCCCCCAGAGGGCTTCCATCAGGCCCTCAGTGGAACTGGCCATTTCCTGCATCATAACTAGCTTCGCCAGACTCTCTCAATCACTCAGCCATTTCATGTTTTCCCCCGGGTCCTAGACTCCGAACTCTGAGCATGAGATTTCTGTGGTGAATGCCAATAAATCAAAAGTAGGTTTGCAGCTGACAGCTGAATGTCTTAAGCATGTTTTTATTTTAAGTAAAAAAAAAATCTTTGTGTCTGTGTCCTTTATAAAGTTTATATCTCTGCTACCTGGCATTACCTTTTATGACACACATGGCCTGCTCATTTATGTCAGATCTGGACCTCATAAATGAGTTTGACACCCCTGTAATCGATGTTATCTACCTGCAATAGAGACCAGCCATTCTGTTCAAACTGTGAGTGTAGGTCTTAGCTTTTATGGGCCGTCTCCTGCGAGAACAGCCCTCTGGTACGCCATAACAGAATGTGAGAGCAAGAATCTTGATTGTGCCCAGGCACAAATGCTCCTGCCCATGGTGACTGAAAGACTAGCCAGCAGCCTCTGCGGGATCTCAGACACGAGGCTGGTTTTGTGCTTGGGAAGCCAGTGGCGACCCAGGATTCCCGGGGGTGCAAACGTAGTGGGGAGACCCGCTCACTCTTCCTCCCCCATTGCATGTGTGGAGCCAAGATGGAAAACTTCCCGTTTCTGAGTTTCCTCAGTCCAGCTTTAGTCCAAAAAAAGTCTGTTGCGGTATCAAGATTCAGGCAAAGTTGTGTCTGTTTCTGGGACTTGAAGTCATAGTTTAAGGACAAGAGTTTGCGGTCACATCAAAAGCCCCCCAATCTTGGCTCTGCACACGAGGGGAGGACAAAGGCAGCCCTCCAGTCCCAAAGCAAATGGGCTGTTCATTTGTGACAGCCCCAAACACAGCCCCAGCAACGTTCCTGGAATTAGCACCGGGACGTGTCTGCTGGGAGGGAGGGATCAGGCCCGTAGCCAGGATTTTGTGGCTTGTGGGGCATGTTTTTTCTTGCAGAAAGAAGAGCCATTTAGCCAACAGAAAGCTGTTACCAGGATAGATCTCTAAATTGTAAGCTGTCGGCCACTTTGGGTGACAGTTCTCAGCTGCTGCAAGTTCATCACTTCTGCCAGCCTAAGCAACAGTTCTGAGAACAAGCCGGTGGGTGGGGGTGATGACTCCTATAGTCAAGAAAGCCAACACTTGGGCAGGAAAACTCTCTGAAAGGAGACCCGTTTCTGGACACAGAGTTAGAAGGGATCCCAGAGGTCACCCACTCCAACCCCCTTGCTCAGGGCGGGAACTAGTCCGCTACAGCACCCCACTCTGCTTAAAGGAGTGCATGCCTTTAAAAATGTTTTTAAATGATTGGAAAATAGTATTTACAGGATAAATTCTTGTGGGGCTGTGCCTCTGAGAAAGGGGGCAGAGCCTCCAAAAGCTCCACCACCGCTGTGGGCCTGGGGGGGATAGGGTGGGCTGGGTGGGGCGTGTATCTTGGCGCCAGGGTTTTGTAGTGCTTGGAGTGTGGAGGCACTGGAGAGCGTCTCACCCGCTACCAGGCTCCGGAGTTCACTTTTGGAGGGGGGATTGCGGGTAACATCGTTCGTTCTGTGTTCTTGGCACTCGCCGTCTTGTCTGAGCAGGCATCACTGCCCGTTTCCATGCCCACCCTTCCTGTGCTCCTTCCGCTGTAGGCCCCCTGGAGCTGGCCAACGCACTAGCCGCTTGCTGCCTCTCTTCAAGGTTGTCCTCGCAGCACCGGCAGTGGGCCGCCCAGCAGCTCGTGCGGACTCTGGCCGCTCACGACCGGGACAACCAGGCCAGCCCCCAGACCCTGGCGGACATGGGCGGAGACCTGCGCAAGTGCTCCTTCGTCAAGCTGGAGGCTCACCAGAACAGGGTAACAATGCGGGAATCCCCGTTCCGGAAAATCGTTCGCAGGTTATGACATTTGACCCCGCTGTGTTCACACCACATGTTACCCTCACATAGCTCCAGTGGTTGGAGGGGATGTGGGCAGCCTGGCTCTTGCATTCACCACTGGTGGACGTGCCCTCTTATGGTGCAATACTGGACCACTGTATCCCCATGAGGCCAGAACTTGTCTCGCTTAACTATAAATCCACGTTGATGGGGTCCAAACTGGCAGAGATTGACCAAGAGAGATATCTTGGAGTTGTAGTAGATAACTCAATGAAAATGTTGAGACAGTGTGCAACTGCAATAAAAAAGGCCAATGCTGTGCTGGGGATTATGAGGAAGGAATTGAAAACAAATCAGCCAGTATCATAATGCCCCTGTATAAATCATTGGTGCGACCTCATTTGGAATACTGTGTACAGTTCTGGTCACCACACCTCAGAAAGGATATTATAGCTTTGGGAAAAGTGCAGAGGAGGGCAACTAGAATGATAAAAGGGTTGGAACACTTTCCCTATGAAGAAAGGTTAAAACGCTTGGGGCTCTTTAGCTCGGAGAAACGACAGCTGAGGGGTGACATGATCAAGGTTTATAAGATTATGCATGGGATAGAGCAGTTGGAGAAAGAGGTACTTTTCTCCCTTTCTCACAATACAAGAACTTGTGGGCACTCCATGAAACTGCTGAGCAGTTGGGTTCAAACAGATAAAAGGAAGCACTTCTTCTCCCAAAGAGTGCTTAACACATGGAATTCACTGCCACGTGGTGGCAGCTACAAGCATGGACGGCTTCAAGAGGGAATTGGATAAACCTATGGGGCAGAGGTCCATCAGTGGCTGTTAGCCACAAGGTATAGATAGGCACTCTCAGTCTGGAGCAAGTGAAGCTCTGTATTCTTGGTGCTTGGGAGGGACAACAGTGGGAGGGCTTCTGGTGTCCTGGCCCCACTGCTGGACCTCCTGATGGCATCTGGTGTTTTTGGCCATTGTGTGATACAGAGTGTTGGACTGGATGGGCTGTTGGCCTGATCCACCATTGGCTTCTCTTATGTTCTTATGGGTGGGGATTGATGTTCCTGCTGTCAGGAAAGATCTCCTTTCTTATATGTCAGTGGTGGCCAAGACTTTAGTGGCCAGGCATTGGAAAAATAGTATACGACCCTTATTGAATATGTGGTTCAATAAGTTATGGGAATACCTGGTGATGGACGAAGTATCAGATGTTATTTCCTTGGCAGAGAATCCGGGCTTTCATTCAGATTATTTGGAACATTGGTTCTCTTTTCTTGAATGTATGGAAAGACATAGTAAGCTTTAAAAGGCACTTCCTGATAATCTGAAGCTTATAGCTGTATATTGAATAGCTGTTTGATTTTGTTGCTCTGGTGGTAGTATTGCGTTTGTAATTATGTTATTGTTGTGGTTTCCTGATAGTATGTGCTACTGTAAATTGTTGTTATTTTCACGGAAGAGCCATTTTCAAATGCTTGTGGCTTGAAGTAGAAAGGTTTGGTTCAGGCTGTAAGGCCTGTTCGAATCCTTTCCCTAGAGACACAGGTAAGACAGAAGCCCTGTGACCTTGATAAGAAGTGTTTTCAGCTGGTACTGAGCTTGTTAGTGCCTGGGAAGAAACCAGCCCCAATCAAGTACATTCCTAAGTGATGGAATTATTACCACCTGTGCATTGGAGTCCAGCAGGCCCTTAATGGGATAAGTTTCGATTCCCCTTAAGTTGGGTTATTATGGGGTGTCATGTAGCCCTAGTAACAGAGGAGGTTGATATCACTGTTCTAGCTTTTGGTTGGTTGAAGGCCTGAAGTGACCAACAGCCACCATGTTCTATAAAAAAAGGTTTTCATTCTGAGAGAAGTGTGGGTGTCTGGAACTATGCAGACCTTGCTGGTCATTAGTTCTGAGCAAAACTGGGACTTTGGCTTCTCATGCTGACAGCCTGGATGGGCTTGCTTGTTTGACTTTGTCGTGGTTGTATTCCTACACCGTTTGTAACCTGAAGGTAACTTTGCAACTGCCTTGTAAGTTCTTAGCAAAGCTGGTTACTCTTAGGTCTTTTACTTTGTGTCCTCACTGTTTGATTGTCCAGTTTTATAATTTGTTTGCACCTTAATAAACCCGTAATCTTTTTTAGCCTGTTGTGGTTTGTGCTCTGTGAATCTCAAAAGGCTAATTCCAATTGCCTGGACTTGGGACCACTACTAGCAAAAATACCTTTTTGCATATGAGCTCAGTCTGTCACTCTCTCTGCAGAACTGACCTTGTGCTTAAGTCTCAGTTTCGGTCTGGAAGTTTGGTCTTTTATTCCAGGACTGTGAGAGACTGATTAAAAGACCTGGTGGCGGCCTACTGAATGCTTAGGGGAGTATTAGATTCCCTTGAGTGACTTTGTAAAGTGCTGTGCAGCCTGGTTTTGTAACCCAAATGTCTAACTGGAGGGTTGGGCGTTTGCGGCAATATTATATAAATAATAGATTAGTAAGTGGGGGGGGGAGAACAGGGTAACTGGCCATTGAGGGGTGATGTGATAGAGGTTTACAAAATTATGCACAGGACGGAGAAGGTAGAGAAAGGAGGACCCTTTCTCACAAGACGAGAACTTGTGGGCACTCAATGAAATTAAGGAGCCAGGAGGCTTAGAACAGATAAAAGGAAGTACTTCTTCATCCAAAGAGTGATTAGCATGTGGCATTTGCTGCCGCAGGAAGTGATGGCAGCTACAAGCATAGACAGCTTCAAGCGGGAATTGGATGAACGTATGGAGCAGGGGTCTGTGAGTGGCTATTAGCCACAAGGTATAGATGGAACACTCTGTCTGGGGCAAGGGATGCTCTTTCTTCTTGGTCCTTGGGGAGGCCACAGTGGGAGGGCTTGTGGAGTCCTGATGGTGCCTGGGTTTTGGCCACTGTGTGACCCAGAGTGTTGGACTGGATGGGCCATTGGCCTTGATCCGGCGTGGCTTCTCCTCTGTTCCTATGTCCCTTGCCACCAGCCTCCGCGTGGCCCCTTCTGCCGGAGCTGCCAGAAAATCGCCTCCATGTAATGTGGCTTCGCATCAGATAACTGCATGTGCATTGCAAACGTTTATCCCTTTGACTGGTAACTCCTGTTTTTATTTTGCCTTTAAAAACAACAACAACAGGTCATGACCTGCGTGTGGTGCAACAAAAAAGGCCTCCTGGCCACCAGTGGGAATGACGGGACGATCCGGGTCTGGAGCGTGACAAAGAAGCAGTACTCCCTGCAGCAGACGTGCGTGTTCAATAAAACGTAAGGGATTATTTTGGAGCTCCTAAGTTCATTTCCCAGCAGCCAGCAGAAGGCCAGCTGGGAGAATTGGCAGTACTCAGATTCGTCTTCTCCCCTGGAAATGTTTTCTTTGTCTTTTCTGATCCAGTTTAGTGTAACTTTTAGCCACTTGTATCCCACATCTACAGAATGATACTAACGTTGGTAACTGTTAAGTGTGAGGATAATGGCAGCTTTTAATAGGTAGCCCGGGCTGCTGTTTATTCTCCCCAAATGTTCTTGTGCATTTGGAACAAGTAGGACAAAACTCATCTAAAGAAATCAGGAGAAATGCCTAGCAGCCTCCCGGAGCCAGACATTTAAGGCCTCAGCACCTATAAGTGAGGCTGGGGCAGAGCTTCTCTCTGGAGGGGCTGTGGCTCAGTGGTGGAGCCTCTGCTTGCTGTGCAGAAGTTCCTGAGTTCAGTCCCCAGTATCTCCAGTTAAAGGATCTGGCAGTAGGTGATGTGAAAGGCCTCAGTGGCAGAGCCTCTGCTTGGCATGGAGAAGGTCTCAGGTTCCGTCCCCAGCATCTGCAGTTAAAAGGATCTGGCCATAGGTGATATGAAAGACTGCTGCCTGAGACCCAAGAGAGCGGCTGCCAGTTTGAGTAGTCAGTCCTGTCTTTGATGAACCCAGGGTCTGATTCATGTATTCATGTGTCCTTGAGCTAATGATCTTGCTGTAACATTGTGATAGAATCTGAGCCAGGGATGGGGAATGCCCTGTACAGCCTACAGTGAGCCAGTAGAGGAGGTGGCACCTTCCAGCTAGACTGCTCTTAGCTGGGGAGTCTCTGCATATGATGACGCTTCTGTTCTGTTGCAGGGAAGGCGAGGCCGACGACAGTCTTGGGTCCCCCAGTGACCCTTGCTTGTCTCTAGTCTGCTGGAGCGTCAGCGGCAAGTACCTAGCTGGAGCCCTGGAAAAGGTGGTGAACATCTGGCAAGTCAACGGTAGGTGTCCGGCCGGCCTTCTACTCTTGGGGCGTCGTGCTGTGGGCCTGCCGGATTCATCTTTGTTTTAAGTTCCAATTTTGCTTGTTAGTGTTATTTCTAAATGTTATTTTATTTCTAAATGTTATTTTATTGGAATGCTGGTTTTAATCAGTTCTGTTAAGTCACCTTGAGCATGGTAGAATTCTTTAAATTGCATTTAACAGTTTAAAAATATGTTGTCAAAGGCTTTCACAGCCGGAGTTCATTAGTTGTTGTAGATATTCCGGGCTGTATGGCCGTGGTCTTGGCATTGCCAGTAACTTTTTGCCAGTAGCTGTGACTGGCATCCTCAGTGGTGTAACACAGAAAGATGGAGGACTCTCTGTGTCAAGGTGAGCAGAAAAATGGTAGGCAGGTAATTTATATCTACTCAGGAAGGTGGGGTATCCTATAAGATAATGACTGTGCCCTACCTCACCTTCCTGAGTATAAATTACCTGCCTACCATTTTCCTTCTCACCTTGACACAGAGAGTACTCTGCCTTTCTGTGTTATACCCCTGAGGAGGCCAGTCACAGCTGCTGGTGAAACGTCGGGTCCTACAATGCCAAGACCACGGCCACACAACCCGGAAAATCTACAACAGCTAAAGTTTAACAATAATTTGAGAGACTCTCTCTCGTGGTTGCGATCGCTCAGTGTCAGGGAAGTCACTGAGACGTCAGCTGGACAGAAGATGAGGTGCCTTTTGTTTCCGTAGGTGGGAAAGGCCTCTTGGATACTCAGCCTCACTGGGTGTCGGCTCTCACGTGGCCTGAGGAAAGTCCGGCAGCAGCCTGGACGGGAGAGACACCGGAATTGTTGCTCGTCGGACGCATCGATGGGTCTCTTGGGCTGATCGAAGTTTTAGATATTTCTACCATGCGCAGAGTAGAACTGGAGCACTGCTACCGGAAGGACGGTGAGTGGCCTTTGAGGGTGCTCTGGAGCTCTGCAATCAGAGGTCTGGATCCCACAGCCCAGAGGCAACAGCAGGAGGCGGCCTGTATGCCCAGTTGCCGGCCCCCCAGAGGAGACAGGATGTGTC
Organism: Gekko gecko; assembly: GCA_029375565.1. Taxonomy (NCBI): domain Eukaryota; kingdom Metazoa; phylum Chordata; class Lepidosauria; order Squamata; family Gekkonidae; genus Gekko; species Gekko gecko. Next base: position 19,366,476 of record JAPDNY010000017.1, read on the forward strand.
AGACAGGGTGCTGGGCCAGGTCTCGCTGTGCAGTTTGGTGTCATGGTTAAGTGCACGGACTCTAATCTGGGAGAACCGGGTTTGATTCCCCATTCTTCCACTTGCACCTGCTGGATGACCTTGGGCAAGCCATAGTTCCATCAGAGCTGTCCTTGAACAAGTGCAGTTTCTGTCAGAGTTCTCTCAGCCCCGCCTGCCTCGCAGGGTGTCTGTTGTGGGGAGGGGAAGGGAAAGGAGATGGTAAGCCGCTCCGAGACCCCTTTGGGTAGTGAAGGGCAGGGTATAGATCCCATCTCTTCATCTCTTCTTATTATATTATGTCCCTGAGCTCACATTTCACGGGGTCGGGGTGTAGTTGTCTTGGCTGAGTTGGAACTGAGAAAGTTTCAGGTCACTGGGAGCAGAAGCCGGGACTCTCGGCTGAGAGGTGGTTATGCAGCCCTCGCAGCCTCATTCATGGCCACCCATAACATCCAGTGGCAGAGCGTGATGCAAAATTATGATTGATGCTGGGAAGGAAAAGGGTGGCGGTTGTTCCGGAGAAGGCGGGGGGGATTTGCATTGCTCAGTCCAGTTCTTAATTGGCAAGCCACAGTTTGCAGAGGCGTCCCGGCTCCTGGGTCTCACCGGTTTGATTCCCAGGGGTCCGGCTGACCTTCTGGTTCTCTCTTGGGCCTGAAAAGGACTTCAGTAATGTCATGGGTAGAGATTTATGGCTCTGCTACAGAAGCAACACGGATCCTGACTTTCTTTCTGATGGGAAAACATCAACCCATCTGGTTAAATACCAGCTTTGGCTGCTGTAGCATTCTGGACAGACAGCCTCCAAGTAAATTGTCTCGCAGCAGCAAAAGGCTGTCTAGAAGAACCTGCCCGCACAAATTTACACCTCCCCTACTGAAATGTCGAGTGCGCTGAAGAAGTGAACTCGCTGAGTGACACCTGTCTGGCTTGCTCGCACAGTGTCCATCACCTGCCTCGCCTGGTTCAGTGAAGACAAGCCTTTTGCGATTGGCTATCTGGATGGGAAGCTGCTGATAGGGACGAGGGAGCCGCTGGATAAAGGAGGAATTGTTCTGGTTGATGCACACAAGGTAAGACCGTTCACCTGGCCCGCAGGAGGGATTTTGAGGCATAAGATGCAAGTTGCCTGCCCAGTTTTGAAACACAAACATCACTCCCAGCTTCATGCAAGGTTTCCCCTTACTGCTCGAAAGCCAGTCGAACCCGACTCTAGGCTTGCAGTGCTCATCAACATTTCCGAGCCGAAGAGCCAGTGCTGTCCGAAGACGTTTTGTAGTCATGTGGCCGGCATAACTAGATGCCAAGGTGCACAGAATGCTGTTCCCTTCCCACTGAAGCAGTACCTATTTATCTACTTTCAATTTCTTGCTTTTGAACTGCTAGGCTGGCAGGAGCTGGGGCCAGAGACGGGAGCTCACTCCGTCATGCAGCACTCGGGTCTCGAACTGCTGAACTACTGACCTTCTGGCCTGCAGTTCAGTATCTTAACCACTGAGTCATCCTAACTTTTGCAGGGTTTTATAATTTTTTTAATGCAAGTGCATCTGAAAACTTGCAGTTGTCTGGACTAGTGTCTTGCAGTTGTCTGTGCTGGTGTCTTGGGACAAAAGATTATGCTTTTCTCTGTAGTAAGGTGGGAAGTGATAAGATACTCTGCAGTGTTTGCAAGGTAGAGCTTTGTAAGGTTCTCAGGAGGTCACCCTCCTCCAAGCGCTGGCCAGGCTGTCAATCAAAGCTGTCTGGAGCTTGGTTGCCATGGAGAGGTGGTGGTGGGAGTGTGCGAACCAGAATGTATGGTTTCGTTTCTGGCCACTATCTGTCCAGTGTCCGGTGTGGCCATGTAACCTTGAGACCTGCACTGTCTTTAATATCCCTTTTCCCCTGGGAATTTCGGTGGGCTTTTAGCTTAGAGGCGATTGGCCAAAAGCCACGAATGTCTTTTTGGTTATGCTTAATTGCTGGCTTCGCGCACTTGACCTTAGTCCTAACAAAGAACGTCACAAGTGTGGATCCTATCAATGTCTCAGTAAACTTTACTTCTTTTGGAAGATTGTTATTGGGAACTGATTTCTCCAGGGGCTCTGACACAGGCTGAGACTAGCTCAAGTTAAGCCCGGTTGCTCCATCGCATGCCTCTCAGCCGTCTCCTGGGATCTAGATTTCCTAGGGATATCTTGGAGTCGCACGCAGACTTTAGGAATGCCTCATCTTTTGCATGAGCAGTGTTTCCCTCCTAAGATTCAGAAGGGAATCCTTGTGAGGAGGCGAGCAGTGTTCCCTCTAAGCTGAGCTAGTGTGAGCTAGCTCACAGGTTTTTGGCCTCCAGCTCAGATATTTTTGTCTTTGCTCAGGGAGGAGGGCTCCAGAGCAAACTAATTTATACAGGAGCCAAATCGCTCACTCACAACTTTAATGCCAGTAGCTCACAAAGGAGAGGTTTTACTCACAAGACGCCACAGTTTAGAGGGAGCGTTGGAGGCGAGATGCTTTCTCTGGATTTGTGAGCCCCCTGCAGAGTTTCCATGGGTGGGACGCGGCTGTTTCACAGGCCCCGGCGTGGAGATCTGGGACCCAGGAACAGTGCCGTAGCTTTGTCAGAGTGTGAAATTGGCTTCTTTCTTCCCCGCAAAGATGAGCTGGTTTCTCACATGAAGTCTGTTGAGTAACCATCTTGGCCTGCAGAGAGGCTTGAATATATTTTTCCTGGCCCTTCCTCATTGAATTTCCTCAGGACACGATCGTTAGCATGAAGTGGGACCCGACTGGGAAGATACTCCTGACGTGTGCGAAGGAAGAATCGGTCAAACTCTGGGGACACCTGGGGGGCTGCTGGCAGCACCTGTACTCCCTCTCTCACCAAGCGGTTGTGAACACCATCGCCTGGTGCAGCCTGCCCGGGAAGGGGCCGAGGCCACAGCTCCTGCTGGCTACGTAAGTGGACGCTTGGGCTCTTATTCTTTGGTTTGCCTCGGGGCAGGTCTGCTAATCCATGAGGAGACGAGGAGGAGGAGGAGATTGGATTTATTCCCCGCCCTTCACTCAGAGTCTCAGAGCATCTTACAGTCCCCTTTCCCTTCCCCTCCCCACAACAGACACACCCACCCTGTGAGGTCGGTGGGGCTGAGAGAGCTCTTCCGAGAACTGCTCTTGAGAGAACAGCTCTGATAGAACTGTGGCTTGCCCAAGGTCACCCAGCAGCTGCATGTGGAGGAGGAGTGGGGAATCAAACCCGGTTCTCCCAGATTAGAGTCCGCGCTCCTAGCCACTACTCCAAACTGGCTTGTATATGTCTGTTACAAGCAACAGAAGAACTGCTTTTAAATGGGTTTGCAGGACAATTTAGCTTTTTTAAAAAAAAATCTGTTGCAGAATAGTTCATCGTCGTGGCTTCTGTGCAGTCCCACATGGAACTGCGCAGTCGCAGGCCAGCCACGGAAAAGATTTCCAAGCTTTCTAATAGACTAGGAGCGCTCCTCCTCCCTCTGGCGCTTTCCCGCCAAAACGCTCACATGACCAGGAGGAGGGGCGCTACTCCCTCAGTTCTCTTTTTGCCGCCGCGGAGAGATCATCTCCACTGCTGTTCTCTGTGTTTTTCCTCACCTCAGTTTTGAGGCTGAGGAGATTTTTTTTCTCTCAACAGTTTTTTATTCTTGTGAACAATGAAATATGTCTAAAGAAGACACTGCTCTCTATTAAAAATACAAAAGTGGAAAATGAGAGATGCTATCATAATTTGGGGTTACTGTGTGTGGCGTACTCTGAACTTCCGTAATCTCAGGTCTTCTGATGGTAGCTTCTCTTGGCAGCAGAGGAAACAGCCTGTAGCGCACATTTCTCTCTCTTCCTGAGGCAGCAGGTGGATGGGGAGAGGATGGATGGGGAAGCCGGGCCCAGAGTCAGTTTGGTGTTAGTGGTTAAGAGCGCCAGAACTCTTTATCTGGAGAACCGGGTTTGATTCCGCACTCCTCCTCCACGTGCAGTCAGCGGGGTGACCCTGGGTCAGTCACAAGTTCTCTCAGAGCTGTTCTCTCAGAAGCAGTCCTCAAAAGAGCTCTCTCAGCCCCACCTACCTCACAGGGTGTCTGTTGTGGGGAAGGGGAAGGAGAAGGAGATTGTAAGGTGCTCTGAGACTCCTTTGGGTGGTGAAGGGCGGGGTATGAAACCAAGTTTTCTCTTCTTCCTCTCTTTGGGGATGGCCTCTTAACCTCTGCTGGGGACAGAGAGAAATGCAGAGTTTGAAGATGGAAAGGGCAGATTTCCAGTGGTCCTTGGAAAAGATTTGTGACTTGTGCTGTCGTGGTCCAGCGCACGCAACCCTTGGCAAGTGTGCCGGAGAACAGCACGTCAGACTGTTCCTGCCGGGTGCTCTCCACTCAGGCCGCCCAGGAGAACCCCCGGCTGTTTCCGGTCCCTGCCTCCTGGGCGCACCCAGCCCCCTGCCAGGCGGCCTGAGGCCGGTCTCCGAGGTGCAGGCAGGGCCATGGGGGCTGGCCGCTGGCCAGGGACAGCCTGTGCCTACTCCCCCTCCCCTCCCCAGCTTCACAAAGAGAACCATAAGAACGTCAGAGAAGCCCATGTTGGACCAGGCCAATGGCCCATCCAGTCCACCACTCTGTGTCACACACAGTGGCCAAAAGTACCTGGGGCATCAGGAGGTCCAGCAGTGGGGCCAGGACGCTAGAAGCCCTCCCACTGTTGCCCCTTCCCTGAAGCACCAAGAATAGAGAGCATCACTTGCCCCAGACTGAGAGTTCCTACCTATACCTTGTGTCTAATAGCCACTGAGGGACCTCTGCTCCAGGCGTTTATCCAATTCCCTCTTGAAGCCGTCCATGCTTGTAGCTGCCACCACCTCCTGCAGCAGTGAATCCCAGGTGTCAGTCCCTCTCTGGGTGAGGAAGGGCTTCCACGACTACATTTTCCCAGCACTTCCCCTCCGAAAGTTGCTTGCCCCCTGGAGATACTCGACTCTATGACCCGCTCTCCCTTTTGGGCCGCCCGTCAAAGGGCCAGCTGTCGTCCCTCAACGGCCCTCTCCTTCTCTCCGTCTAGCGGCTGCCAGAACGGCTCGCTCTGTGTGTGGGCCGTCCCCCAGGACGAGGCGGTCTTGCTGCAGCCCAGCTTGAGTTGCTCGGGAGGATGGTGGGACGAGGAGGCGAGCGGCAAGGTAAGAGGCCCCAGGTGGCGGCAGAAGCCGGGAGGCCCCCGGGTCTTTCGGAGTGGGAGTGGCAAAGGGGGGCGGGGGGATTGGATCCTTGCTCGGAAAGAGGCGGCCTCAGGGCCGAAGCAAGGGAGGCATGGGGGGGGGGGCACTGGTCTGATCGGAGAGCCTGGAATCGCAGAATCACAGAGTGGGGAGGGGGCCTCCAGGGTCATCTAGTCCAACCCGCTGCACAAGGTGGGGAATTCACAAATCCCTCCCCCTCCACACCTGCAGTGACCCCTGCTCCGTACCCACAAGATGACCAAAAAAACCCCAAAACCCAGCCTCCAGGACAGTGTTCCCTCTCAGCTGAGTTAGTGAGCTCCCAGTTTTTTAGCCTCCAGCTCACCCATTTTTGTGTCCGCTCAGGAAGGATGGCTCCAGTGCAAACTAATTTATGCAGTGGCCAAATCACCTGCTCACAGCTTTAATGCCATGAGCTCACAAAGCAGAATTTCTGCTCATAGGACTCCACAGCTTAGTGGGAACATTGCTCCAGGATCCCCTGGCCAAACCGGCCTGGAGACGAATGGCTCCCTGACCCCACAGTGGCGATCGGCATTTCCCTGGGCATGTAAGAAAGGGGCCACGAGGCAGCCCTTCCTGCCCTCCCTTCCCGTGATCTGCCCGAGTTCACAGAATCAGCATGGCTGTCAGGTGGCCATCCAGCCTCTGCCTGAAAACCTCCCAAGGAGGAGAGCCCACCCCCTCCCGAGGAAGCCTGTCCCCCTGAGGAACTGCTGTAACTGTCAGGAAAGTCTTCCGAATGTTTAGGCGGAAACTCTTCTGATTTAATTCCAACCCGTTGGTTCTGGTCTGACCTTCTGGGGCAGCAGAAAACAACTCCACACCATCCTCTCTATGACAGCGTCCTGTATTTTTGCAGTGTTACCAGAGGTCCTTATTGCGTTAGCCTGGTGTTGGGATTTCTGTTGTAACGCTGCTGAGCCAGATGGCCTGACACAGCTTCTGATGTTGGTTAAAGAAATGGATACGTTTCCTGGAAGTCTCTGTGTGGGACAGGTTACCTGAAGGATGAGTGGCAGAGGGCAGAGCGGGTTTAGGAGCACAAATTTTCCTTTTTGGTGTCCAGCCCAGCCCAGAGGGTTCTGATGATGGGATTTAATTTCCAGGACACGTACAGGACGGTAGCAGAAGCCAAGTGCCTCTACCAGCTGAAAGGGCACATCACACCTGTCCGGACGGTGGTCTTCAGTTCCGACGGACTCACCTTGGTGTCCGGCGGACTTGGTGGTCTGATGAATATTTGGTCTCTACGGGTAAGCGGGTGTCTTTGTTTGAGAATACAGAAGCCGAGTCTCGGCCCACACAGCATCATTCATCTAGTAGCTCTGGTAGTAACCTTGGTGCCAAATTTAGCAAATATGGTAAAGTAACTTACACACGAGATGAAAGACGCAGGCTGTATTTGACCCGGGAATACAGACGTCGGCACAGAAGGGACCGAGTGTTTGTGGCCTTCTGTTTCCTCTCTGTAGGATGGCTCAGTCTTGCAGAGTGTCGTAATAGGTTCGGGAGCGATACAGACCACCGTGTGGATCCCGGAGGTTGGCGTTGCCGCTTGTTCCAGTAGATCAAAGGTATCCTTCCCTTCCAGCAAGAAGCACCCAAATGCCTGCTGGGTACCCCGATACAGACAGGGTCTGCCCACAGTGAGGGGCTTCTGACTCTCTGGCTGTGCCCTGGGCTCTCTCCGCTGGTGCCGGCCACTCCACTGGGTCCTAGAATCCAGTGGGGGTTTCTCACCTGGAACATTCCATGTAGAATCGTGGGTGGGCGGGGGAAGCACTTTCCCTGCGTAAAAGAACTATAGACTGGTGGTCAGTAGCATCGTAGAGACCAACAGGGCTTTCAGGGCAGATTTCTCGGGTCAGAGCTCCCTCTTGGTCTCTACAGAGCTCCTGGGCTTGCATCTCACTCTTCCACTGTCGACCAGCGCGGCTCCCCTCCTTAAGCTTTCTCTGTGGTCAAAGCCAGTGGTGATTTCAAAAATGAGACCCCAAGCAGCACTCGGTTTCTTGCCAACTGGAGTGAATGCCCTGGGAAACAGGAGGCACGTAGCCGGTTTGGTGTGTGAGCCAGTTTGGTGTCGTGGTTAGGAGTGTGGACTCTAATATGGGAGAGCCGGGTTTGATTTCCCACTCCTCCACACGCAGCTGCTGGCGTGACCTTGGGTCAGTCACAAGTTCCCTCAGAGCTGTTCTCCAGAGCAGTCGTGGTGTAGTGGTTAGGACCCGGACTCTACTCTGGAGAAGCAGGTTTGATTCCCCATTCCTCCACACGCAGCTGCTGGCATGACCTTGGGTCAGTCACAAGTTTTCTCGGAGCTTTTCTCTCAAGGGCAGTCCTCGAGAGAGCTCTCTCAGCCCCACCGACCTCACAGGGTGTCTGTTCTGGGGTGGGGAAGGGAAAGGAGATTGTAAGCTGCTCTGAGACTCCTTCGGGTAGTGAAGGGCGGGGTATAAATCCAGTCTCCTCCCCACCGCCACCGAGGCCCTTGGGAAGAAGGGGAAGAAATACGATTAGTGGAAGCAAATGGCCAGATCGCTGTAATAAAGGGAAGCAGTTATGCTCGTCGGGGATTGTGATTTTGTGTGGCAGCTGGGCATTTCAGGGACTTTTTGGCAGTCAGTAATGACGGGGCTGTTTCACAGGCGTGCCTTTCCCTTGTGTCTTTCCTGCCTGGCCCTGGTCTGTGTCCCTAGGACGTGCTGGTGGTGAATTGTACAGCGGAGTGGATCTCCTCCTGCCACGTCCTCGCCACGTGCCGGACGGCCTTGAAGCAGCAGGGCACCCTGGGGCTCAACATGGCCCCTTGCATGAGGGCTTTCCTCGAGCGCCTGCCCTTGATGCTGCAGGAGCAGTACGCCTACGAGAAGGTCAGGGGCGCCGAGGGGAATGCTGGGGGTGGGGGAGCAGGGAGGGGCCGGGGGTTGACGGAGCGTGTTCTGTACTCGGGATCTTTGCTGAAGCGCCGGCCTGTGGCCCGGAAGGGAGGCACGCAGGCCTTGCCAGAAAGGTTTCTCCGGGGACTCCTTCACAAAAGAGAAAACACAGCCCAGGAAGTTGGTATTCTTGGGCTCTTTTGACACATGGGCCCAACGTTCTGCCATTTGTCGGGATAACTTCCTCCGTGTCGGCATGGGGTACCGAAAGGACCGGCTCTCCAGTTAATCCCAACCAGCAAGGACTGAGATGTCCCTAGAAAACCAAGAGGCAGGGGTCGTTTCTCCAAATCTGTTCATTCTGTGATCCTAAGTATTTTTAAAATATATATTTTATTGTTTTTAACATGCAAATTTTGCAAATGAGCATGTTATAAAATGACAGCAAGCTCAACACTGAAATCTTAAAATAAAATGTAACTAGCTCAAAACTGGATACAGAAAATTCATTAAGTCAAAGGTGACCAAGTTTCATTCAGCCTTTGAATATTTCTTACAAGGTTTCTGGGATGCAGATAACTTGACAAAGTCCCAGAGACCCAGAGTTTTCACGTAGTCAGCTGAGAAGTGGCTGGCTTCCAGGACTTGGCGTCAGCCACACTAGGCACTGGTACCAAGTTGACGCTCAGGAAGGCAGAGTTCTTCCGTGTGTTGCTGAATTGTCAATCCGGACCCCCCTCTCGCCCTTCCAGCCCCACGTGGTTTGCGGAGACCAGCTTGTCCACAGCCCGTACATGCAGTGCCTGGCCTCCCTCGCCGTGGGCCTTCACCTCGACCAACTCCTGTGCAATCCGCCCGTCCCGCCTCATCACCGCTCCTGCCTCCCCGATCCCTCCGCCTGGAACCCGACGGAGTGGGCCTGGCTGGAATGCTTCTCGACCACCATCAAAGCTGCCGAGGCTCTGGCCAAGGGGGCCCAGTTCCCAGAATCCTTCACAGTCCCAGACCTGGAGCCCGTGCCGGAGGATGAGCTTGCACTCCTGATGGTAACATGTGCCACGTGTGTGTGGTTGCAGGAGGGGATGCAGTGGGAGTTCCTTCTTGAAAAGGGATCTTGGAGGGAGGTGGAGAGGGGTTCCCACAGCCATGCGTTTGTGAATTGCAAATGCATGTGCACCCTTGTAAGACTGGTGTCGCTGCTGGGTTATTGTGTGGTGGTTGCTGCTGGCCTCTGGCTTCAGGCCAGCAACTTCTTTCTTTACTTACAACAACATCTTTCTTTATTATGTGCAAATTTGTCACTGCATCTTTTTTGCCTACTGCTTGAAGGTAGATTTCCAGGGGGGCACGGAGTAATTTTTTTTTCTGAAAAGGGGGCAGGAGGCCAAATAAGTCTGGGAACCTCTGGTATACACTTTCGTGTGCTGTGTGCACGCTTCTTCAGGTATTCTGAAGAAGTGTGCTTGCACACAAGCTGGTCTTAAAGGTGCCCACTGGACTCAAAGTGAACTCTCAGACATTTCGCTCCGACCTTTCTGGAGGGCAGGCTCTGAGAATCTGGGGTGACGTAGCAGTTAATACTGTCCCAGACAACGATACTGTCAGGGCCAGGCGTTGGGGAGAAAGGTGGGGCGGGGGCTGTAGCTACAGATGGGATGAGCTCCACCCAGCCTGCACTGGTTTCCGGGAACTGTAGTTCCTTGAACGCCTGCCAACATGGCCTGGAGAAAAACGTGCTGTCCTTTTAGTAGAAAAGGTGTGGGAATGAGGACTTTTCATGGCATGAATGCAAGTAACGTCACCTGCTCAGTAGCATCCGGTTAAGCCTCTGTTAAAGGGACAGGTTTGTCTCCCGGCCGGTGGTCCCAGGTGGAGTGGGGGGCTAAGAGCATGAAACTGCTCGGTGAGCTTGGGCCGGTCCTCTGCTCTCATCCTAGCTGGCCTCACAGGGCCGTGGTGAGGATGAAATGGAGGAGAACAGTGTAGTCAGCCGTAGGTCCCCAAAGGAGAGAGAAGTGGTTTATCAATGCAGTAAATCAATGAAGAAATTACGCCCAGAGTCTAAAATGACCCAACAACACTGCCCGTCCCAGAGGGGAGTGGCACGCAGCATCTGGACTTGGTTCTGAGCAAAATTTCGGGTTTTGCAGGATAACGGCAAGTGGATCAACGGGATGGATGAGCAGATTATGTCCTGGGCGACGTCGCGGCCTGAGGTGAGTGGAGCAGACGATGGGCTCAGAATGGCCAGATGGGGTGGCCTCTCCCTGAGAGTCTTTTCTCGCTAACCCCAGGACTGGCACCTCGGTGGGAAATGCGACGTGTACCTTTGGGGAGCTGGCCGGCACGGGCAGTTAGCTGAGGCTGGACGCAACGTTTTGGTACCCGTGTCGGCGCCATCCTTCTCGCAAGCTCAGCAGGTAACTCGTGAAAGGTTTCCTCCGGGTTTTGTTCCCTTTCTGTAACCAGGAGAGCCCCCCCCCCATGGTCTGGGACTACCCTTTTCCAGTTTTCCCAGTTCCCCCTTCTCACTGCAGCCCCCGTTATTTTCTTGGGTATCCACTGACCCACAAGAGCACAATTTCAGGAAACCCAGAGGTATTTCTGGAGGTTTGCCCTGCTCCCTGGTAGATGGGGGAGCCAGTGGACCTCACAGTACCCCCTGAGCCCTTCAGCTGGGCCTTTATTCCACACCCAGCCTCTGCTCTTCGTGGTGATGCCCGTCGCTCCCCTACCAGCTATCCTGTTTGGTGCAGTGATGAGGAGCACGGACTGTGATCTGGGAGAACTGGGTTTGATTCCCCACTCCTCCTTCCCACGCAGCTGCTGGTGTGACCTTGGGTCAGTCACAAGTTCTCTCAGAGCTGTTGTCTCCAGAGCAGTCCTCGAAAGAGCTCTTTCCGCCCCACCTGTTTCACAGTGTGTCTGCTGTGGGGAGGGGAAGGGAAGCCACTTGGAGACTCCTTTGGGTAGTGAAGGGCAGGGTATAAATCCACTCTCTTCTTCTGGTGTTCTGCAATTAATTGAAAGCACACTGTGAATAAAAATATATGTTCTCCCTGAAACAGATGACTGGACTGACTTTTATATATTGTACAGCCGAATGTGTGAATGACAGAGCACGCTTGCTGGATTTTGAGTGTGTGTCTGACCGTAAGATCTTTAGTTTAAAAATAAACCAAAAACTAAGTGCCGCGCTTTCCCCCTTAATCATTAGGTCATTTGTGGTCAAAACTGTACATTTGTTATTCAAGCGAATGGCACGGTTTTGGCCTGTGGAGAAGGGAGTTACGGCCGGCTGGGGCAAGGCAACTCGGACGATCTTCACGTCCTCACCGTGATATCAGCGCTTCAAGGTAAAAGAACAAAGACGGTTGTTGAATTTGGGGCATAATCACACACACACCCCATTCCCCCCATTCCCAGTTTTAATGGGACGGGGTGGTATCACTGAGAGGGGAACGGTCACACGAGGAGCTCGGTACCCCACCCTCTGTGCTGGCATGATGCAAAGATTTACTTCAACAGAATTCAGAAGCAGTTTATATCAGATCTCACTCTTGGAGCCCTGTGTTGGGTTTTAATTAGTGACATCCCAGAAATCTTTTCTCAGAGTAAGGGCTCAAGGAAAAGTCTTCTTGAAGCAGAACCTCAGCCGTTGCTTAAAGCCATCTTCCAAATAAGCAGTCTTGGAGCACTTCAAGGACTAGCAGGTTTTTATCCCAGCAGAAGCTCTCGTGGCCTAGAGCACGCTCTGCGGGATGCAGTCCTGACGTGGCAGCATTGAGCCATGGCTCGGATGTCCGGCCTTCACCCACAGCCACCGTTGCAATGAGGGAGTTTAGGTCACTTGGTGAGCCACGGCCGCTCTGCAACAATATTCTGATGTTTTAAATGTCTCCTTTTGCCCAAGGCTTCGTGGTGACCCAGCTGGTGACGTCTTGTGGCTCTGACGGGCACTCCATGGCTTTGACTGAGAGCGGCGAAGTTTTCAGCTGGGGGGACGGCGATTACGGCAAACTGGGCCACGGCAACAGCGACCGGCAGCGCCGACCCAGGCAGATCGAGGCCCTGCAAGGAGAAGAAGTGGTGCAGGTGAAGAGGCGGTCACGGATTTCCTCGTATCAGATGTCTCCTGTTGCAAAACGTAGCTAGTCCCTCTCACAAGTATTGGCCTGATTTTTGCAGTAGAAAAGAGCCAGAGACCCAGAGCACCTTAAAGACTGATGACATTTGTGGCCGGGGAGGCGCTTCCGAGGGTCACTGCGCGGACAGGTCTCAGCCTGCAGGGCCTTCCAATCACTGCCTGGGCAGCCGCTCCCAAAAGCTCCTCCCCCGCCACCAATTTTGTCAGTCTTTAAGGCGCTTCTGGATTCTGGCTCTTTGCTGCTGCTACAGACAGGCTGACATGGTGACCCAACTCGGCCTAATGATTATTGACATGGTGACCCAACTCGGCCTAATGATTATGTATTATTTAAAACATTTTAACGCTGCCTTTCCACCCAATCAGGGTCCACAAGGCGGCGAACATTAAAACAATGAAAAATACCACTAAAAATATAAAATGCAATTTGAAATATCTAAACACACAGTGCTAGGAGGAGGGCCGGTATTGTTTCTTGGGAATGTGCCAGATGAAATGAAAAGGTTCTTGCCTGCCGGCAAAAGACACCAATAGAGGGAGACAGACAGATTGGGCATGGTGGGATGCCTTTCGCTGGAGAGCTGTCTTACTCGGGGAAAAGCTCTGTGGTGTTATGGCCCCCCCCGGGGGGGGGCGTTGAAGGCAGCCCTGCATTGAATCCTGCCCCCCCCCCCCCAGCTTGCTTCCTTGCTGCGGCAGCCGGTGATGCGGAGCTGGGGCAGAGCAAGAAGCACAATGTGCTGCTGTTCTTGGTGCAGGAAGTGTGACTGAATGTGAAGAGGAACTCGCCGTGGGGCTTCTGTCCTTGACTGGCCGGGGTCATCCTGTCCACCTGGCTCTTGAGGTCACCTGGAAACCACGAGGTCAAGGCCTGCCCTGGAGTCAAATCAACCTCTGACCTTGCACATTCTGGAGGTGCCAGATGAGTGAATGAAGGAAGGAGAAAGTGCTTCGATCTGAGAAGGCCTCTTCTGACGAAGATGTGGCAGGAATCAAGGCTGCCCTCTTTTTTAGGTGTAGGGAGGATGACTCGTAGCATCCTGGCTAATAACAGGAATAGTAAAGGGTAAAAGTCTCCCTTGCTCAAAAGCCAGTCGAATCCAACTCTAGGGGGCAGTGCTCATCTCCATTTCCAAGCTGAAGAGCCAGCACTGTCCGAAGACTTTTCCCACGGTCATTTGGCTGGCATGACTAAATGCCGAAGTGCACGGAACGCTGTCACCTTTCCTCCAAAGCCGTCCCTATTTATCTACTTGCAATGTCTTGCTTTTGAACTGTTAGGTTGGCAGGAGCTGGGGCCAGAGATGGGAGCTCACTCCATCACACAGCACCTAAGTTCTCAAACTGCTGAGCTACCGACCTTCTGGTCTACAGCTCAGCGTCTTAACCTCTGAGCCACCATGGTTCCCAGGAACAGGAATAGCGGAGTATAAAGATATCTGATAAGCTCTGTTAATACGTTCATAAACCTTTTTCCTTCACTGCCTCCTTATGTACCGTTCCTGTCAGCTGTTTTAAATTACTTCTTCAAGGATGTGTCGATGGGAAGGTGGCCTTGGGCTGTGGCTGAGCGCCTCTTGCAGAATTGTTTTAATGAAATTGACTAAGTACAGGAACTAAGTATAGGAAATCAGGCTGGTGAGACCATGGTCATAACGAATAAGACGTCGTTTGGTTTTCTGCCCCCCACCCCACCCCACCCCCCAGATGTCCTGCGGCTTCAAGCACTCTGCGGTGGTGACAGCCGACGGCAAGCTCTTCACGTTTGGGAACGGTGACTACGGCCGCCTGGGGCTGGGGAACACGTCCAACAAGAAGCTCCCTGAGAGGGTGACCGCCCTGGAAGGCTATCAGATCGGAGAGGTAGAACCTAAGAGAAGCCCGTGTTGGATCAGGCCAGTGGCCCCTCCAGTCCGACACTCTCTGTGTCCCACAGGGGCCAGAAACACCAGGGGTCCCAGGAGGTCCAGCAGTGGGGCCAGAAGTACCGGCCCACGAAAAAGCTTTCCTAGCTGGAGGCCAGAGCCCGGCATGACTCTTGCTGTGCCCAGAGTGGCCTGCTGTGGGCCTCCTTCCCTAGTGATTCCCGGAGCCCCGAGTTTGTTCTTCTGTCCTGATTTCCGCAACTCTTTGGTGTTGCTCTCCCGGTGGAGCTTGGTGCTCTGCTCAGGCACTTCCAGAGGCGGTCAGGCCAGAGCGATCGAGGAAGATCCTCAGGGGGCCCCCTTCCTCCTCCCCCGGAGCGTAGCCCAGCGCTGGGGGCCTGGAGAGAACAACGGCAGGAGGAGTGGCGCTCAGGCCTGGGGAGGGGGCGTACAGGGCCCAGCCGAGCTGGATCTCACTCAGTGCAGGTTGCCCACTCCGGCACAGTGTCCTGGCCGGGCAGAGGAAGAGGAAGGAGGGAGACCAGAGCTTGACAGGGGTTGTGTCCCAGTCTGCCCTCCGTGGAAGCAGGGAGGGGGGGCGGGCATGCGGGCCGGGTGGTCTGCAGCGGTGGCACCAGGAGCAGGCCAATCAGAGGAAGTTCCCAAAGGGCAATAAATGAATGGAAGAGAGGCAGGCCGTGTCTGAGCAGCCGTCCTCCCTTCAGGCACCCGTCCTGGGGTGCAGTTCCATAAAGCGGAGGCTGTGCTTCCCAGAATGTGCGAGGGTTTCAGACCTTTTGAAATTTGCACGATTGCTTTTTTGGGCGGAAACCTAACCCAACCTTGACTGTCCCCAATTAGGTGGCCTGTGGGCTGAACCACACCATTGCTGTGTCCACGGACGGCTCGATGGTCTGGGCGTTTGGCGACGGGGACTACGGGAAACTCGGCCTGGGAAACTCCACTGCCAAATCCTCGCCGCAGGTGAGCCTCCCTCAACACACTGTCCCCCGATGGATCCCGAAATGACTTCTGATTAGAAGCTGGGCTTCTGAAGCCCTTTGCTTCCTGCATGTGCTGCTGCATACTGGTGGCGCAGCAGATGTGGCTGGGGGGTGCCGTGGCTACTTCTTCCTCCCCACCCTCCTCTGAGGAGCGCGGGGTGGCGTTTGTTGTTCGCCTTTTGTCTGCACAATGACCTCGCAAGGGAGGTTCGTCTGGCTCAGCGTAGCCCAGGGACCTACACCCTAGTCAGAGACCCTGGCTCTCTGACTCCCCCTGGGCCTTTAAGAATGGGGTGTCCAGGAGACCTCTTGTCCTGTGCATGTTCCAAAGACCTAGTCAAGACAGGACTCCAAGTAAGAATGCATGACACTGCAACTTATGTATTCATTGGAACATTTCTGCTGCACTTTTCCTTGTGGTTCAGGGTGGCGTCAGGCCATGGTCTCCGTCCTGCGTCCCCAGAACGCCTCCAGCTGGACTCGGGTGTGTGTGGAGGGGCCCCTGTGGCTCAGCAGGGGAGGCCCGGCTGAATGTCTGAAGTCAATTAATACATTTGGTATCATCCAATTCTAGCCGACTGGTGCTTGGTTCGATAGCAAACGGTCATCACAGGGTGATGTTTTGCCTTTCTGATCTTTTACCTTAGAAAGTAGATATTCTTTGCGGGATTGGAATCAAGAAGGCGGCGTGTGGGACCCAGTTTTCCGTGGCGCTGACAAAAGACGGACACGTGTACACGTTTGGGCAAGGTAAGCTGGGCGGGACCCACTCGGCCGCCGCACGCCTTTCAGGGCCGACTCGGTTGGGTGCTGCAAGGGAGGATCTGTGCGCTTTTGCCGTGAGAAAAGAGGTGAAGCCCCGGTGGAGACAGAGCCCTGGAGGAGAGGCCCATCGGTGGCTACTAGCCGTGGTGTGTAAAGGGAACCTCCACGTTCAGAGGCAGTCAACCTCGGAATCCTGATGCCCAGAGACAGCATTGGGAGAAGGCCTTGGCCTCTGTGCCTTTTGCCAGCCCTCCAGAGGAACTGGCTGGCCACTGTGTGAGACAAGATGCTGGACTAGACATACTATCGGTCTGATTCAGCAGGACTCTTCTGATGTTCTTAAGAAGGCCTCAGCTTCTCTGCCGTGTTGCTGGCCCTCCAGAGGAAGTGGTTGGCCGCTGTGTGAGACAGGAGGCTTAGACTAGATGGACCCTCTCTGGTCTGACTCAGCAGGGCTCTTCTGATGTTCTTATGAAGGCCTCAGCTTCTCTGCCCTGTTGCTGGCCCTCCAGAGGAAGTGGTTGGCCGCTGTGTGAGACAGGAGGCTTAGACTAGATGGACCCTCTCTGGTCTGACTCAGCAGGGCTCTTCTGATGTTCTTATGAAGGCCTCAGCTTCTCTGCCGTGTTGCTGGCCCTCCAGAGGAAGTGGTTGGCCGCTGTGTGAGACAGGAGGCTTAGACTAGATGGACCCTCTCTGGTCTGACTCAGCAGGGCTCTTCTGATGTTCTTATGAAGGCCTCAGCTTCTCTGCCCTGTTGCTGGCCCTCCAGAGGAAGTGGTTGGCCGCTGTGTGAGACAGGAGGCTTAGACTAGATGGACCCTCTCTGGTCTGACTCAGCAGGGCTCTTCTGATGTTCTTATGAAGGCCTCAGCTTCTCTGCCCTGTTGCTGGCCCTCCAGAGGAAGTGGTTGGCCGCTGTGTGAGACAGGAGGCTTAGACTAGATGGACCCTCTCTGGTCTGACTCAGCAGGGCTCTTCTGATGTTCTTATGAAGGCCTCAGCTTCTCTGCCCTGTTGCTGGCCCTCCAGAGGAAGTGGTTGGCCGCTGTGTGAGACAGGAGGCTTAGACTAGATGGACCCTCTCTGGTCTGACTCAGCAGGGCTCTTCTGATGTTCTTATGAAGGCCTCGGTCTCCGTGCCCTGTTGTTGGCCCTCCAGAGGACCTGGTTAACCGCTGTGTGAGACAGGATGGTGGACTGGATGGACCGTCACTGGTCTGATCCAGCAGGGCTCTTCTTGGAGAAGAGGTAGTCAAAACCTGAGTTGCTCTCCTAACTGTTCTGGTCATTCAAAGAACAGCACATTAACTGTTTCCCTTAAACTTTCTCCCTCTGAATGCTTAGTGTTCAGACAAACACTGATGGGCAGAAGTTAGCTGTCTCGAGAGAGGCCCGCTGTGTGAACCACGTAGTTAGTGTTGTGCGATGCTGGCCTCACTCTTTCCAGAGACAGATGTGTGTGTTCCCCCCCTTCCTGGCCAATCCTTGCACCCCTGAACGAGCGCGGCCGCCCTTTGGGAGTCGCCTTTCTTCCCATGATCCAGCCTGGGACTTCTTACCCCATTTCAGACCGTCTGATTGGCCTGCCAGAAGGCAGAGCCCGAAACCACAATCGGCCGCAGCAAGTTCCAGCCTTATCGGGGATCTTTGTCGAAGACATAGCTGTTGGAGCCGAACACACCCTCGCCTTGACCACTTCAGGGGACGTCTACGCCTGGGGAAGCAACTCAGAAGGGCAGGTAAGTGTGGAATGGGTCCGGCACACAAAAGGCATCATCTGGTTTTCTCTCCAGTAATTGGAATAAAGTCGGTTGGTCAGCTAAACTTTTGATTACTGAGACCTTTTTGCTCCCAAGTCTGCCCCCGGCAGCATCGTTAGGAGCAGATCTCGGGCCTCTGTCCAGTTCACCAAGCACAGGATGTAGCGCTTGGAACTGGAGAGGCCGTGGAGGATGCCCGTGGCCCTGCAGGGTCATTTGGTGGATTGTCTTTCACATAGATTAGGGGTCCCTCATTCATTCCCTCTTCCTTTGTCCTTTCTAGCTTGGACTGGGCCATACCAATCACGTCCGGGAGCCAACGCTGATCACTTCTCTGCAAGGGAAGAATGTCCGGCAGATTTCTGCGGGACGGTGCCACAGCGCTGCATGGACCGCGCCACCTGTTCCCCCCCGAGCGCCAGGTAAAAAAATGCAGGTGATGGTTGCTTTAGTCGTCTTCATGGCCGTTCCAGAAACTCTCTGAGTCAGTCCATTTGGGCATCAAAGTATTTTGTGGTGGCCCAAAATCTGTTCACTCTAAAATCCATGAGACCGCTGAAATGCACTAAAGGTTAGTTCTCTGACTTTTCCCCCCAAAAATGGTTTTATTCATTCCACACTAACCACGGGATAGGCATGTACACATAGCCCGCGTACATTATTTTATACAGGGCAATCGTACCAGCAATGTATGTAATTGCCTATTTCTTTGCATCCCCTCCAACACAAAAGGGTCTGAGTTACTTGAGATGTGTGATACTTGCCGGGGAGTTTTGTACCACTTGGACATTATTCTGAAGTTCTGCCGTTTTTGTTTCATGACGGGGGACTTATTTTCATGAGTTCTCCAGATTTCTAAGCATTTGTCCTGGGTGAGATTGGATGTACAATTTTTTTTCTGACTTTTTGATTTAAAATAGCCGTCCATAAAAAAAGTTATGCTCAGTGCAGCTGATGTGATAGATTAGAATGATTAAGCAGCAGCTCTAACAAGTTAGGAGGCTGGCCTGGCATGTGGAGGATGGCATTAGGGGAAGAGAACAAGTGAGCCTTTGGGGTGGGAAGCGCTTCAAGAGTAAGGCAGGCAGGTAGGCGTTGCCCTGAGTGGAGCTCGAGTCAGGGAGAAAGAGAGAGAGAGAGATTGTTCAGGAGAAGGCCGCTTTGACTCTGACCGTGAAGCCAGACGGGTGGGACGCGAGGGGCCCCCTCTCAGGCGACCAGGGCTGGTGGAGCTTTCCTCCTCGAGGATCGTGTGTGCCAGGATGACAGCAGGTGTGGCACCCGAGGGCACAGCCCCCTTCTGACACGCCTTCCCTATCGCTTATTTGCGTGGCATGAAGTCTTCTCTGTTTTGGGCTCCAGGTTGAAACGGGTTTACCCTCCCAGGCATTTCGCAGGGCCGCGCTCACCTTCCTCACCCCCGTTTGTCAGATTACTTTTGTGGTGGTTTTTAATAGGAACGTCGTTGTGTCAAAATGTTCTATTTTGCGTTCCTTTGTTGTTTGACACCCACCGATTCTGCTTGAGAATCATGAGACGTTAAGTGTCTCGGATGAATGATGGCTGTCGGAGAGTAGCTCTGTCTGCACCCATTGTGATGAGCCACGGGCAACGCCGCGTCCTTGCCGTCTCCATCAGTGACCGTGCGTGGCTTCTCTTGTGCTTCGGCCCTGGGCGGACCTCCACGGCATGCGCGTGTGTAAGGCCTGTGATGTCGGCAGGATCCAACCGCCTGCCCTTTAATGTCTGCTCTGCCCCCCGGCAGGCGTGTCTGTCCCTCTGCAGCTGGGCTTACCCGATGCCATCCCGCCGCAGTACGGGGCCCTGAAGGAGGTCAGCATCCACACCGTCCGGGCCAGGCTGCGGCTGCTCTACCATTTCTCCGACCTCATGTATTCTTCCTGGCGCTTGCTGAACCTCAGTCCCAACAATCAGGTAGACCTTCTTCGCTTTGGGGGCCTTTAAAATCTTTGCCTCCTTGCAGCTGGAGGCTTGGGTAAACCACGAGAAGGCCAAATGCAATTCCTAGGGAATCGGTTGTTTATATGGAAGGCTTTCCTGCATCTTGGGGGGAGGACTTAGCTCAGGGGTGTCAAACTCATTTGTTATAAGGGCCGGATCTGACGTAAATGAGGCCTCGTTGGGCCAGGCCAATGTGTGTCATAAAAGGTAATGCCAGGCAGCGGAGATATAAACTTTATAAAGGACACAGACACAAAGGGTTTTTTTATTACTTAAAATAAAGACATGCCTAAAACATTAGCGCTCTTGCAGTATTTTGTTTATTTCAGTGTCTGATAACGGACACCTCTTGCTCTGAATGGCTGCATCAAAATGTCTGTGTGCTGTTGCAGTCCTGAGTCTGCTGTTCAGGTGTGTGTATCTGTAAGCTGCAAACCTATGATCACACAGCAGCAGCAGAACTGGAAGCAGAAGCAGAAGGCGGCCAGTTCCACTCCGGGCCTGATAGAAGCCCTCCGGGGGCCTGATGTGCCCCCGGGCCGCATATTTGACACCCCTGTCCTAGGGGATCGCTTGCATAGGGAAGGCTTTTCTGCATCTTGGGGAGAGGACGTAACGTCTCTAGGTCATCGTTACCTTTTGTAGCTCTAATGCTGGGCTGAAAGAGGGGCCTCGGTCAGCCGGTTCAGTTCCTGCGGCGATCTTGCAGGCTCCGTACTCATGAGGGTGGCTCTCTAAGACCCTGGCCTCTTGGTACCTTATCCCTGACCGGGGGCTGGGGGGTGTGTGGGGGGCTGTGAAATGAGGCCGCTGGAGCAGGGGCTCAAGTTCTGAGGAGACGGTTTGGATGAGCAAGTGAGACGGACGGTTGTGGCTGTTCCTGAGCAGTTCTGAGCAACTCGGTCGGTCTGTTTTTGAGCAGTGAAGGCCTCAGGGCCGCCTCCGACCCGCGCCTTGAGCCCTCAGGGTCTGCAGGTCAGGAGGTTGCGGAGGAGGGAGGAGTCCAGCGAAATCGGGTCCCTCTTTGCAAAAGTGCCTGGAGTCAGTGTTCCCTCTAAGCTGAGTGAGTGTGAGCCAGCTCACAGTTTATTAGCCTCCGGCTCACAGATTTCTGTCTCAGCTCAGGAAGGATGTGGCTCCAGAGCAGACTAATTTAGGCAGCAGCCAAGTCGCTGGCTGACAACTTTAATGCCACAGTAGCTCACCCAAGGTAGAATCTTTGCCCGCGAGACTCCAGAGCTCAGAGGGAGCCTTGACTGGAGGGGGTGTGTGGAATTCAAGCCGGGTGTCCCCTTGCCCGGTTACAGAACAGCGCCTCCCACTACAATGCCGGGACCTGGGGGATCGTCCAAGGGCAGCTGCGGCCGTTGCTGGCACCGAGGGTCTACACGCTGCCCATGGTCCGCTCCATCGGGAAGACGATGGTCCAGGGGAAGAACTACGGGCCCCAGATCACCGTCAAAAGGATCTCGACCAGGTCAGTCTCTGCCGGGGGCAGCCCCCACCCCCCAGGAGTGGCACAGGGCTGTGCTTCTTGCCCTCGGCAAGGTGGCGTTCGGACACTCCATTATTAGCTCCTTTGTGACGAGCCTCCTAACTGCGGCCTTTCGCTCTCTCTCTCTCCCCGCTTTCCGAAAGAGGTCGGAAGTGCAAGCCGATTTTCGTCCAGATAGCCCGGCAGGTGGTCAAGCTCAACGCCTCCGACCTCCGCTTGCCCTCCCGTGCCTGGAAAGTGAAGCTGGTGGGCGAAGGTGCTGATGATGCCGGGGGCGTCTTTGACGACACCATCACCGAAATGTGCCAGGTGCGTCCGTTCGGCCAGCCCGCGTTTGATCCCGTTGCTCTCCTCCTCCCGATCTATTGACTGTGGGGGCGCCTGGGTCTCCAGCCCGTATGTTTGGTGTAGTGGTTTGATTAGGTGGCTAGGGAGCCAGTTTGCTGTAGTGGCTAGGAGCGCAGACTCTAATCCGGGAGAACCGGATTTGGTTCCCCACTCCTCCACTTGCAGCTGCTGGATGACCTTGGGCAAGCCAGTTCTGACAAGAGCTGTCCTTGAAAGAGCAGTCCTCGAAAGAACTCTCTCAGCCCCATCTACCTCACAGGGTGTCTGTTGTGTGGGGAGGGGAAGGGAAAGGAGATGGTAAGCCGCTCTGAGACTCCGAGTGAAGGGCAGGGTAGAAATCCAATCTCCTCCTCTTCTTCTTCTTGTGGGTTTGTTAGAGCCAGTTTGGTGTAGTGGTTAAGTGCGCAGACTCTAATCTGGGAGAACCGGGTTTGATTCCCCACTCCTCCACTCACACCTGGTGGATGACCTTGGGCAAGCCATAGTTCTGGCACAGCTGTTCTTGG
The DNA here is from genome assembly GCA_029375565.1 of Gekko gecko. NCBI lineage: Eukaryota > Metazoa > Chordata > Lepidosauria > Squamata > Gekkonidae > Gekko > Gekko gecko. The sequence goes on from JAPDNY010000017.1 coordinate 19,388,464, forward strand.
AAAAGGGCAGCTTCTGTCAGAGCTCTCTCAGCCCCGCCTACCTCACTGGGTGTCTGCTGTGGGGAGGTGAAAGGAGAGGAGATTGTGAGCTGCTCTGAGGCTCCTTTGGGTAGTGAAGGGCGGGGGATGAATCCCATCTCCTCCTCCTCCCTCTTCTTCTTCTTCTCCTCGTTGTCCCCACCCTGGACAGTTCTGGACAGGATGCCAGGGTAGCGCAAAACCAGAAATGGAACCGGGTGGGGGGAGCCGGGTGTGTCAGGCTGTCGAAGTCCAAAACACGAGATGGCAGGCAAAGCGTTGCTGTCACTTATATTGTCGTTCTGAGATGTGTGAAATAAGGTGCAATGCAACGTATATTATACCCTTTAAAATATGCCTCCCAAAACATTAATTTGAACAATGGCGACCTGTGCTGGGCGTGTCCACATCAGGCCTCCCGGGTGCAGAGGCCCTTCCTGAAGTGTATCGGGGGCGGGGGGGGGCCTCTCTTCTTTTCTCTGCCGCGGTCTCTCTTGGGCACTGCAGCAAACGCCTCCCCCTCCCTCTTAACTCCCAAGGAACTTGAGACGGGTGTCGTAGACCTCCTGATTCCTTCCCCCAACGCAACCGCGGAAGTCGGCTACAACAGAGACCGGTGAGTCGCAAAGGGCTTGTTTCTTCCGAGGTCGCTCCAGGTGGGTGGGTGGGTGGGTTTCTGGACCAGTGGCAGGGTTTGCTGATTCAGATAGCGTTAAGGGAGTCGTGCGGAAGACGCTTGGACGGCAGGAAGTGCTGCTGGGGTTCCGGAGCCCATCTCACCCAGCACCACGCTCTGGTGATCCTGTTGGAGAATCTGGACTCTGCTGGACTTAGAGGCTCGTGCGTCAGCCAGGATCTTGGCAGCCTTATGTGCTCTTGGGAAGTTCCCTTGTGTGGAAATCACACAGACACCCCGAAGGCACATCCCGTTTCCTCTGTTTGCACTTGGCCACCGGTCACCACCCAGCCGGTCCTCAATTAGATGCCGAGTCGTAGTTTGTTGAGCACCGTCACACAGCTGAGCCCTTTCCCCTGAACTCGGCTGGGCTCCTGTCCTGAGCGGCCCCACAAGCCGGACTGTCTCCCTGGCCCCCAGTCGTTCTGCTTCTGAAAGGGTGGTGCATTCGTTTCAGTTCGCTAGAATCACAAAAAGAGACTTTTCATATTCGTTAAACGCAACAACTCCCTCCTTCAAGGAGCGGGAAGGTTCACGCACAGTGTCTTCCCACCCTGCAGATATTATCATTATACAACAACTGTGGGAGGGGAGGTTTGGCGGGCAGGGGATGTTAAGTAGTTCAGGCTTCCACTGAGCTTCACCACGGTGTGGAGGATTTGAACTGCATCCCCCCCTTCCCAGTATCACCACTATACCACACTGGCTTTTCACAGCTTGGGAAATCAAGTTGTGCCAATTAGGGGGTGTCCCAGGCAGTGTTCCCTCTAAGCTAAGTTAGTGTGAACCTAGCTGACAGTTCTTTAGCCTCCGGCTCACACATTTTTTGTCTTAGCTCAGGAAGGAGGGCTCCAGAACAATTTATGCAGTAGCCCAATCGCCTGCTCACAACTCTCCATGCCAGCAGCTCACATAGTAGGATTTCTGCTCACAGGACTCCGCAGCTTAGAGGGTCACAGGTGTCTGCAGTGACACATCAGTGTGACAGGTGGCTACAGGAAGGACCAGAACATTGGGGGGGGGGGATTGTCTGTACAGGTAAGTGTTCATTCCAAGGTTTTTAAGTGGGTGGGAAGGATGAGAAACAGGGGCTTTCACCTTTTCAGGGCCCCCATAGCCCTGCGGGCACGGCCTCTCCATTGTTAGCCTGTTTGGTGTAATGTTTAGGAATGTGGACTCTAATCTGGGAGAGCCGGGTTTTGATTCCCCACTCTTCCACAGGCAGCTGCTGGTGTGACCTTGGGTCAGTCACAAGTTGTTTCAGAGCTCTCTCAGCCCCACCTACCTGGCAGGCTGTCCGTTGTGGGGGGCGGGGGAGGAAAGGAGTTTGTAAGCCGCTCTGGGACTCTCTTGGGTAGTCACCGTGGCCTTTTGTGTGTCCCGCCCTTCCCCGCCAAGGTTCCTCTTCAACCCTTCAGCCTGCCTGGACGAGCACCTGCTGCAGTTCAAGTTCCTGGGCATCCTGATGGGCGTGGCCATCCGCACCAAGAAGCCCCTGGACCTCCACCTGGCCCCGCTGGTCTGGAAGCAGCTCTGCTGCATCCCGCTGGCCCTGGAGGACCTTGAGGAGGTGGATCTTCTCTACGTGCAGACCCTCAACAGCATTCTTCACATTGAAGACAGCGGGATCATGGAGGAGAATTTCCACGAGGTGGGTGGCACAGCCGCGTCCTTCCCGGAACCGTTTGGGTGTCGTGGTGAAGTGCACGGACTCTAATGTGGGAGCACCGGGTTTGATTCCCCACTCCTCCACTTGCAGCTGCTGATGTGACCTTGGACAAGCCATAGTTCTGTCAGAGCTGTTCTCTCAAGGACAAGTTCTCTCAGAGCTCTCTCAGCCACGCCTACCTCACAGGGTGTCTGTTGTGGGGAGGGGAAGGGAAAGGAGTTTGTAAGCCACTCTGAGTGAAGGGCGGGGAATAACTCCAATCTCCTCTTCTCCTCAAGGCAGAGGGTGGCTGTGAGCGGCACCCGCTGGGGCCCCCGTCCGCATGGCCTATGTGGCAGACCTGCTTTTGGGGTGCTACGTTGGTTCTTGTGCCAGAACAGGATTGTGGGTGGGAGGGCATGTCCCTTCACCTGTGGCTGGGGAGGCACTCTCAGAAAGGGCAGCTAAGAGCAGCGCTGGAAATGGGAAGGGAAAGGAGTGTGGAGTCGACACAGTCCTCTGCGGCTGTGCGTGTGTGAAGATGAGCACCGCAGTGCCACAAAGGAGGGGATGGCAGCAGCCCTGCAGAAGGGGGGGGGTGCCCGACCCCCGACAAAAGAGGTGTCTGGAAGCGAACAGGGGCCTGAACGGAAGTCCTGGTCTGCCAGCCCGGGAGCGCTGAGAATGAGGCACGTTGCCGGGAGTATTTCCTCCCCTGCTGCCCAGATTCCTGCGTGGCACAGTGGCTGCTGACCGGGGGCAGGGTCTGCTGGGCCATTCATTGTGGGCAGGGGTTCTCCTCCCAGCAGAGAAGGGGTGCGGGTGTGGGGCATCACACTTCCTCCAGCTCTGCCTTCCGCCTGGGAAAGGGGAGACCTGGAGGGGGTGTGCAGGGCTGCTGCTGCCGCTGCCTGAACCAGACCGGAGTGGTCGGAGCGCTCACGTTCTGCTGTCCCGGCTTATTTCCTCTGGAAGTTTCTGTGTGGCCCCACGATCCATCCCCTACTGGGCCTGCGATTCTGGCCGTTGCGGCATTTCCCGGCTCACGCTGAGTTTTGTTGCTCTTATGGTGTTTGGGAGCTGCCTCAAAGACGCAGTGAAGGACACCCCAGATTTTGGAACGCCCTCTGTCGGTGTCTTCCACCGGTGGGCGAAGGCTTTCTTATTGTTTCATTTGGCATATCCCCAATAACAGTTGTTGTTGTTTGCGTATGTGTGTTTATTGAATTACTCTACATTTTCATTGTGTTTCATTGAATTATTTTACTGTTTTAAATGTCTTTAGTTGTTCCAGTATTTTTACGTTCACCACTTGGGGAGGGCGTGGCCAGGGGGAAGTGTGGCGTAAACATGTTTTAAGTCAACAAACCCCACAAAAAGCGTTAAACAAATGCATGATATAATACGTCATCCAGGGCTGCTGCTTCGTGTCTCGTGGCCCAAAATCAGAAGGAGACAGAATCGTCGCTGCTACTCTGCGTTACACACAGCCCCTCCACCCCTTCTTTTAACCCAGCCGTGCTCACTGACCCGAGCGGCGTCGGGAAGGCGGGCCCCCTCGGTCTGAAGAGCGTGCCTTTTGTCTCCCTGCCAGATGATTCCTCTCGATTCTTTTGTGGGCCAGAGCGCGGATGGGAAGATGGTGCCCATAATCCCTGGCGGGAACAGCATCCCCCTGACCTTTTCCAACCGGAAGGAGTACGTGGAGAGAGCCATCGAGTACAGGCTCCACGAAATGGACCGTCAGGTGAGAGGCCCTGATCCAGGGCGCGCTTTTGCACCCTCGTCCTCCGATTCCCAGGTGCCTTACAATTGAAGCACGGGTTCAAGGTTGTTTGATCCGTTGGCTACTGGGATTTCCCGAGACTTTTTCGGCATAATTCCTTCATCGTGCCCTCTGTGCAGTTCTGTAATTCAGGACTGGCTGAAGCCCAGGCTTGCCCCATCTCAGAAGCTAAGTGAGACCGGCCTTGGTTAGGACTGGGATGGGAGAGACGCCCAAGGAATGCCAGGGTCATGACGCAGAGGCAAGCCACCCCTGAACGTCTCTGGCCATGGAAACCACCCTACAGGTTCACCATCAGTCAGCTGCAACTTTCCATCCACCACCAAAGCTTGGAGCGGCAGTTTGGTGTAGTGGTTAGGAGAGCAGGGACTCTAATCTGGGAGAACCAGGTTTGATTCCCCACCCCTCCACATGCACCTGCTGGTGTGACCTTGGGTCAGTCACAAGTTCTCTCAGAGCCGTTCTCTCACGAGCAGTCCTTGAAAGAGCTCTCTCAGCCCCACCTACCTCAGAGGGTGTCTGTTGTGGGGAGGGGAAGGGAAAGGAGATTGTGAGCCGCTCTGAGACTCTTTGGGGTAATGAAGGGCGGGGTATAAATCCAATCTCTTCTCTTCTTCGTCTTCTTCCCACTGCGTGTGCTGCTCAGAAATGTTTTGATCTGGGAATGCTTCCTGTTTGCTTTTCAGGCCGTCACCCCGCACCAGGGAGGTCCCAAGGGGTGGCATCGAGGGGAGGCGGTCCCTCCTGGGCCGCCTCAAGGCCTCAGCGTTGGTGTCACTGGGGCCTGGTGGGCACCACACTCTGGTCGCTTCTAGGCAGACCCGTCCCAGATGCCCTTTGAGTGGGCACAGCCAGGGAGCGGCAGCTGCCAGGGTGGTCCCTGAGGGAGGAAATGGGCAACGGGATTGTCGGCCTGTGCTGAGGAGGCCCGCAGGCTCTTTGGCCAGAGGTCTGGGCCACTCTCGGGCTTCCCACCTGCTCTTTTGGGTTTCTAGGGGCATTTTTACCCTTCCTGGGGTTTTGCTTGATAGCCAGCGACAGTATAAAAGAATGGCCAGACTGGGTTGTTTACAGGTGTAGCAACCTGAGCTGCAGGGTTAGGAAAGTCAAGTAACAAATGAATATGCACTGCAAGAACCTTTTGTAAATTAATGTGTTCTGTTTATAACTATCATTCTATAAAGTGTGTTGTGTATTATTATAACATCCTAGTCAGGTACATGTATTCAGTACATTCACTATAACAATAACATACAGATCTTCGTCGTGGTCTCTGTGCAGTCCCACACATGGGGTTGGGCGCCTGCGCACGACCTCGATCGTGCGCAGGTGCCCAACCCATGTGTGGTACTGCACAGATGACCACTCGAAGATCATCAGTTACAGGTAAGCAACCTGTTTTTCATACAATATAACAACTACCAGTCAGTTTTGCATCAGTATTTTAAAAGCCAAACCCCAACGGGCGTTTCCAGAATTACACACCCACTTCTACTTGCATGAAGTCTTCCAGAAGGGGGGAAAGCTTTCATTTATAGCTGTGTCGATGCTTATTGCCGGTCCTACAAAAGACTATTCAAAAGACACCGTTCATAAGTCTAAAAGTTATACAGTTTTTTTACTACAGCTTGGCTTCATAAGTTTTCTTACCGCGATGTTGTATGAACTGTGTGTTATTGGTACAATGAATGTACTGAATGTATATACCTTATTAGGATGTTATAATAATACACAATGCACTTTATAGAATGATAGTTATAAACAGAATGATAGTTATAAACAGAACAAATTAATTTACAAAAGTTACTTGCGGTGTATATTTATTCGTTACTTGGTTTAGTTAAAGTAACTGCAGTATTTCGAAACCTGCAGTGTGCATTGTAATATTCTGTGGTTTCTTTATGGGCATTTAACTACAGAGCGTGCGTGAGAGAACGAGGCAGCTGTGCTGCTAGCTCCTCTGAGGGTGGTCGGAGCTGCATGCAGGGGTCCCAAACTGGCCTCTGCTGTCACCTCCCCTTGGGGGGGGCCCCTGGTTCCGTTCATCACAGCGAGGGCTTCGGCCGCTCTCGTAGCTGCTCACCAGACCCCAACCGACACGGGAACCCTCTCTTTGGGTCGCAGGTGGCCGCGGTGCGGGAGGGGATGTCGTGGATCGTCCCGGTCCCTCTGCTCTCCCTCCTGACCGCCAGGCAGCTGGAGCAGATGGTCTGTGGGATGCCCGAGATCTCCGTCGACGTCCTGAAGAAGGTGGTGCGCTACAGGGAGGTCGACGAGCAGCACCAGCTGGTCCAGTGGTTCTGGCACACCCTGGAGGAGTTCTCCAACGAGGAGCGAGTCCTTTTCATGAGGTTCGTCTCGGGAAGATCTCGCCTGCCGGCCAACACAGCGGATATTTCTCAGCGTTTCCAAATAATGAAGGTTGATCGGGTAAGGCGCCCGTTTCCTTCTCCCTCACTGCCCCGACTTGTTAATTCTTTTGGCGAAAGGAGGCGGGATTGAAACGACCGTGTACTCTTTCAGAACAAAACTGGGAGAAACCATCAGAGCTAGTTCAGGAGAAGAGCATCATCCGGTTTCCCCAGACTTGGTGTACGCAGTCCGTGCACGGGGGGGCATGTTCCAGCAGGTAGGGACCAGGGCAGAAGCAGCCCTGGCCCTGGTTGAGGCAAGATGGACATCTTTCAGGCTAGGGACCACCAAGACATGTCTGGTCAGTAGACCATAAAGCTCTTCGGGGTGTATACAGGAACAGGCGGTCCCTCAGAGATGTGGGCCCCCGGGCCATATAAGGCTTTAAAGGTTATAGGGGCAGAGCCTCCTCTTCAAAAGTTATAGGGAGCAGAGCAGAGCCTCCTCCAAGCCAGACCTTTGGGGGTGGAGAACGTTTGGGGAGGGTGGGCCCGCTGTTGGGGAACGGTGTAAATTCCTCCCACCCTGGAATCCTCAAAGGCAGTGGAGTTTTTGAGCATGCCTAGTTTTGGTGTAGTGGTTAAGTGCACGGACTTTAATCTGGGAGAACCAGTTTCGATTCTCCACTCCTCCACTTGCAGGTGACCTTGGGCAAGCCATAGTTCTGATAAGAGCTGTCCTTGAAAGAGCAGTTCTTGAGAGAGCTCTCTCAGCCCCACCTGCCTCACAGGGTGTCTGTTGTGGGGAGAGGAAGGGAAAGGAGATTTTAAGCCGCTCTGAGACTCCTTTGGGTAGTGAAGGGCGGGGTAGAAATCCAAACTCTTCTTCTTCTTCTTCTTCCTGAATTGAAAGGGGGAGGATTTGTGGCCCGTCCTCCAGGAGAGTGAGAGCGGGGTGCTTTCCCCTGGGGGGGGGTCACAATGGGCGGGTGCCTGATGCGGCCGCCTGCCTTCTTCTCTCTCTCCCTGTCCACAGCCTTACGACAGCTTGCCTACCTCACAGACCTGTTTCTTTCAACTGCGGCTCCCCCCCTATTCCAGTCAGCTAATCATGGCCGAGCGTCTGCGCTACGCAATCAACAATTGCCGGTCGATCGACATGGACAATTACATGCTGTCCCGGAACGTGGACAACGCCGAGGGCTCGGACACAGATTATTAGCTCTGTGCGCCCACCACCCGCACACCCCGCCCTCCACGGAGAATCGTCCTTTTCTTTTCTTCCTCTCTTGCACATCGTGTCCCATCTCGGAGTTCAATGTTGACACCATTTTACGGTAACGATAGATGTTTTAGAAACCGACCGACCAGTGGCCACGTTTTTAGTTAACGATAAATGTGATGAAACTTAGACGTGTTTTATTTTATTTTTTTGTGATTGTAAACAAAGGAAAGCAAAAGTGAGATCAACAGGGTTATTTCCCCCCCCAGCCTCTCCCTCTCCCCCCCCCCCCATGTTTTTTTCATTCTCTTTTGATAAGCTTGCATGGAGCCTTTCTGGTGCGTTTTCTGTTGGGACGGGCGCATCCGCCGAGCCTCCCAAGTGAACACAAAGAGTTGTACATTGTGTATAATTGTTCATTAGAAAGGACAGTTTTACATGGATATTCATATATTTATTTTTGTTTTAATTTGAAATGCCTGTGCAGGGTTCCTTATGCAGAGAAAAATAAAAAAGCAAATCGGAGAACTGAATGACGGGCGGGGTTATTCTGGCTGTTTGAACATGGGCTTCGACGGGCCACCTGCTCAGCCTTTGGAGCGGAGCGGACCCGGAACTGGCTTTGCCATTTTGGCCTTCTGCTTGTCCTGCTTTTTTAAATCCCCCTTCGCTGTTTGTTTCTGACTCTTTTTGGGGGGAGGGGGGATTTCCCCGTTGTCTTTTCAATATCAGCTGGCTGAGCTGGGGGGGTGGGCTGAAAGATGAATGTACAAACAGCCACCCTGTGGAGTGCTGAGGCAGTCCATCTTTGGACTGTGCAGAAGCCGAACCTTACCTGCTGTTCCAGCCTTCTCAAGTCCTGCACAGAAATAAATAATGTGGGATGCAGGGCCAGCTCTGCCGGCACAGCCCACCTGTTGCCTTTGCTTGTGAATCAGAAAATTTAGTCCTTTTATCTGCTGTGTGGTGAACATTGTGGCTGTGAGGACAGAGACAGATTGTGAGGACGCGATTTCATCCCGTATTGACTTTGGATAGTTTGTTGTTCAGTAGTGGGAAACTAATCACTTTGAACAGCCCCCCCTTCATAGCTAATGGGCAAATGGAAGCGCCTGGGGGTGGAGGGGGGGCCCTGCTTGGGGAAGGAGAGAGAGAGAGAGAGAGAGCTGCTGGATAATGGCCGCTGAGGTGCTGGTTTTATTTTCACCAAATAATTTATTTCAGTGGCAATCAACAGGTACGGTACACACACAGCCTTTGGGAGATGAGAGGTGCAGCTTCCTTCCCCAGCACTTGGGGTTTTTCAGAGATGATCACAAGTTGAGGGTTTTGGTAAAGGCCAGAAGTGCGTAAGTGAGAAATAATGTACATGTCTTATTGTCTGTGGGCTCATCACCTGTCAGTCGTGATGGTCCGGAGTTCCCAGGGAGATCTTTTTCAGAAGCCACTGTGCAAACAGGCTGCTGGACTCCATGTTTTGTGAAAAGGAAACAAGAGAACACTCCTTAGCCACGTGGGAGAGCGGCATCCCTCTAGCCTTCTACCACTTCCAGGCACGTGAGGCAACGGAAATCCGAGGTCCTTGAGAGACGGGCTGATGTCCTCACACTGTCAGTCGGTTCATGCAGGGGAATTTCCGAGTGGTTGTGCCCAAAGTTTTTCCATACAGATCCCGGAACGTAAGCCCACCGGTGACAGGACACTCCTAGTACCACAGCAGTTTTTTTGCTGCTCTCTCAGACATCCAGCTGTTGCCCGGTTTTTGGTCTGGGATCATGTCTGCGCTCCTCTCCGCTTTCAGGGTTACCGTGGGACGCCTTTCCCGGAATCTCTGCAAACCAGCCCGGGTGACGTTCCTGCAGAAATCCACCTGCAGCGTTTGCAAAGAGTCAGCGTAGAGAGCCGCGGCTTCCAGCGTCCGGTTGCTGATCCGGACACAGTTTTCCAGCTGGAGGGTCTTGAGGAAGGAGCAGCTCTGGAGCAGCAGCGCCACCGCCTCGTCCGTGACATGGCCACAACCCGAAAGGCTCAGGGCCAGGAGACTGGGGCATCTGGAGAAAAGCACGAACACGGCAGGTCAAGGAAGGAGGAGGAGGACCGTCCAAGGCCAGTTTCCCTCACCCTCTACAGGACTTCCAAACTGCATGGAGCAGAGCACCAGTTGCCCCCAGGGCTATGTGGGGGGGGGGGGCTTCCTGGCCAGCTGAGGGCACACGGCACTGACCCCACCCAAGGCTGCTTCTCCCTCAGCCTCTCTGCTGTAACCTCCCCGGCCTGCTTGAGCGGTTTGCATGAAGGGGGATTAGCCTTCTGAGCTCAGAGTCTTGGAACTCTCAGCCTCAAGCCGGGCCCCCGAAATAGGACGTGCTGAACAAGATGAAGTGTGAAGGCCATTAAGTGTTTGTAGCACAACGGGTTAAGAGAAGGAGCTGTGATCGGGGCTCACCAGTCCAAATGTCACTGTGCCCCATTCCCCGTTATGGGGCTGTTAGAAAAGATGGTGAGTAGGCTGTGGAGCTGTAGAATCAGACAGGACTGAAGTGTATGTATTTGGGACGGCGGTTAGGGGTTACTGCGGTGGTGGAAAGTGACATCTGATTTATAGCGGCTCTGTAGGGTTTCCAAGGCAGTTTGTTGTTGCCTGCCTCTGCGTTGCGACCTTGGACTTCCTCCTCGAGGATGGTGCATGCCAGGATTACAGCAGGTGTGGCACGGGAGGGCACAGCCCCCTTCTGACCAGTGTTCCCTCCAAGCTGAGTGAGTGTGAGCTAGCTCACAGTTTTTTAGCCCCCAGCTCACCCATTTTTGTCTTGGCTCAGGAAGGAGGGCTCCAGAGCAAACTTAAGTTACGCGGGAGTCAAATCGCTTGCTTTAATGCCAGCAGCTCACAAAGCGGAATTTTTGCTCACCAGACTCCACAGCTTAGAGGGAGCACTGGAGCTGACCCTGCTTAGGCTCTGCGGTCTGGGTATCTCTGTCCTGCCCCGTGGTGGTAGACGGCTGGCGTTGCTCTTCTGAACTAGCCTGTGGCATCTGGGCTGGCTGATGCCTGGCCTGAGAAGTCAATGTCAGTTTGCCCATTACTGGGAGTCTCATGGGAGAGTGACTTTAGGGAGGGCACCTTCGAGATGGACAAGATTTGGGGGGGGTTTAAGCTTACAAGAGGCAAAGCTCCTGTGACTCTTGGAAGCTTATGTTCTCCCCCCCCCCAAAAAAAAAATTAAAATCCTGGACTCTGGTCTGTGTACTACTGTAGACCGACACAACTTTAGGAAGTATCTTGCTGGTCTCTTCTCTGGCCCTTCTAAACCTTGCTTCAGCAGATCAGCGTCATGGTTAATGCTCCCAGGCAAGGGAGAGAGTGGCAGAAACTTTTTGGCTGCAGCTGGGTGGGCAGGACAGAGCTTTGGAAAAATGCTTGGCATGCCCAGGGCAGGATTGAGTGCACGATGCAGGGGAGGGTGGCAGAAGAGACACTTTGGAGGGCTGGGATGCTAGAGCGAAAGGCCAATCTTGCTTTTTCAAGGTGTAGAAATCTCGGCGTGGGAAAGTAGCAAGAGCCGAGGTTCAGGAAAATCCTCCCTCTTAATGTAACAGGTGTCAAGATTATTTCAGATGTTTATGTAGCAGAAGGCTTACTCCTGTGCAAGTAGCAGCAGGAGCCTTTTGGGAAATCCCAGGGGAAGGTCCCAGAAGGGTTTCTGTGATGTTCGTAGCAGGAATCGGCAGGCCCCGCTTGGGCATTCGTCGGTACTTAACTCCTGGAGCCTGCCTTTGGGGTGTGGTGAATCCTGTATGAGAGATCCCTATTGGCTGAAACGTTTCATAGTTGGGGGCGGGGGGGGCGGCTTACCTCTGGCAAACCTGGAGCAAAAAGTTGTTGACGGTGTGTTCGTGGGTGCTGCAGATGTCCCTCTGGAAGGGGCTCTTCAGCCAGTCCTCGACGTTGCAGACTTTGACGCGACTGGAGTGCCAGCGGACGGAGAGGTAGCGCAGGGCCGGTCCCAGCACAAAGTTCCCCTTGGTGAGTTCCGAAGGAGAGTGGAATTGGAGCAGAGGCCACAGCGAGGGCTCCCGGAAGACCGCCATCAAGCGGCGGCATGTCTGGCCCAAGTTTTTCCGGCTGTCTTTGTCCAGGAAAGAAAAAAGGTGGAGCAGGCACTCCCCGTTCAGCTGCGTAATGTGCATCCCTCTCCCAGAGTGTGTGCGGGAAGGAAGCCGTTTGTGCCGGCCACGGACCCGCTTCCAAGGCACTCCTGGTCTCTTGCACAAATATGGTCGTGGAGTGGAGGTTTATTTTTGGCCGGCAGCTGGTGAGGAGGGAGCAAGGATCAAGGGGGGGGGCCTGCAGCCGGAGTGCCTTCTCCCCAGGGAACGGCTCCAGCAGCAACACGACGGCTCGGCTGGATCAACTGTTGCCTTAAAAGGATCTCGCTCTTCCTCAGAGGCCAGGCGCGTTGTTTAGGAGATGGCCACTGGTTGTCTGGAGCTCCTCCAGAGGAACGGACACCGAAGCGAAGCCCCTTCCTGTGCCGCTAGCAGCGGCTCTCCAGCTGGGGCAGGCGGTGGGTTGGGTGCCCGCCCGGGGAAGGGAGAGCCATTCTGCAGCAGGCCGGAGCCAGAAGTCTGAGCAAGGGGCACTGCCGGCGTCACCAGCAGCGCCTTCTCTCTGGGCTGGCTGGAGGAGGGAGCCTGAGGCAGGTACGCCTCTTGTGTCTCTGGCTTCTGGGGGGGGGGGGGGCAGCTGAGGAGAGCCAATGCGAACTCCCCTCCTGGCGTCAGAATTGTTGGTTTTGGAGCACAGCACCAGAGCCTCAGAAGCAGCTTGAAACTAGTTAGACTAGGCGAGAGACACCTCCAAAGAGCTGCAAGGCCTAATGCCGAGGCAGAGCTGGTCGAGTGGACAAGAATACCATCCACTTGGTATGTGCTGTAGCCTACAGCTGCTATGGAGAAGGTAAAAACTCTTCCAGACGGCTAAAGAATAACTGCTCAAGTGACTTTCAGTGACCCCGTAGGGCTTTCAAGGCAAGAGATGATGGTTTGCCCCGGCCTGCCTTTTGGTGGTCTCCCATCCAAATATCGGACAAGGCTGACCCAGCAGAGCTTCCACAATCTCACGAGATTGGTCTACCCAGGTCAAGTTGCTGAGCCCCCTCGCCCCGCCCCCAACACCATGGCTTTCAAGGGGTCAAAAAGGGAACTCTTAGGAAATGCCCGACAAGGGGGGAAACGACCATTTTAGCACCCAGTTACCCAGGAAAACTCATCAAGACACACAGTTAGCACAGCTACCACCGAAAGGGGGGAAAAAAAGATTTTTTAATGGCAAATCTTCCAGAGAGATATTCTTTTGAGAGCTTGAATTGGGGCTTAAAGACAAAGAGCGCCGGACTTTCTCCCCGAGGCTCAAATGCTACATTTTAACGGCAAACACCCACGACGCTGGCCCTGCGGCCCTCAGGGGCAAGCAGAGATTTCAAGATGTCCAGGACTACGAAGAACAAGGCGACGGGCTTCCAGCACTCCCCTCCAGCCTGGCTGTGCCTGCCCTTTGGTGCCAACGGCAGGACTCGGCTCCATTAACACCCTTTCAGAGGCAATTCCCTACGCTTGGAGGCCCGAGTGGCTGAATGGCTTCCTCACGCCGCAGAGGCGGTCGGGAAGGGCACCCTTCCTTTCTGAACAACAGCAGGCGCCAGTCAGATGAGACCAGCTTTTAACGGAGTGCAGCAAGTAGCTGCCTTGCTTACCTGCGATGCCCACAATGTCACCTGTTGGCCGAACTGGCTGGAATGGAGGGTGTGCCCCCCCCCCCGCCTCGTTCTCCTCAGAGACAAGCTATATATATACACATACACAAGGGAAGATACAGATCCAATGCTAGCCCAGGCACAGCACACTTTTCGACTGCTTCAAATCCATCACTTTTTCACATAACTCACTGAGTAAAATCCAGTGGACAAGCAAAAGATCTCCACCAGGAAGAGGAATACGTGTGTCGCCACAACTCACTGATGAGACTGTGCGCCTCAGGAACAGGAGGAACAAGTAAGTGCATTTTGGAGGTCAAAACGGCCACATTCCAAAAAAAGAACAAACTCCGAGTCGCAAGGAAGTTAACACTCCTCCTCCTCCTCCGAGAACACGAAGGAGCAGCTGCTGTGGAAATCACCAGCTCTCTCTGGCGGCATCACACTCAGCGAGAGCGGCTAATACAGAAACATCGCAAACGGCCCTGGCTTTGTGCTCGCAGCTGCCCCCTACGCTGAAAAGATGCTATTCCGAAACCCACGGGCAGCATCCTCTCGGCGGCTGCGTCTTAGAAACCGCCAGGATCCCGGTGGGTGCCTTTCCAAATACCTCTTGCAAACAGCAGCCTGGCATCCTATAACTCCCATAAACAGAACTAGAAATGCCAATTTTTATCAAACTTGTAAGTCATATAACACGGCTGGATTGTACTTTTCCCGAAATCCAACTTGCACCAGGAAACCACCAACAGCTGATCGCAGGACGAGATACCGGCAGCGTGGGGTGGAGGAGAAGAGTTCGATCCAATTTCCTAGAGGGAAGCACCACCAGGGATCTCCCATTTTTGATTGTGATACAACAAGAATGAATCCCTCCCCGCCCTCTTTAAAGGGGGGGGGGGTAGACCTGTGGGACAGTTTGTCTTCTCACCAAGTGCAAGGAGTCGTGATGGGGACGCTGTCTCCACAAGTTGAAGTAGCAGCACAGTCGCTGGCCTGCTTGGTGAGACCGCATTTCTACCATCCCTTTGACAAAGGCAGTCTGGGGTCTGTCTGTGGGAAAACGCGCTTGGGACGTGACCCATGGACCCAAGACTCGAGCGCACGCGAGAGAGAAGTCCTACATAATAACAACTCTGTGGCTTTTCATAATCGAATACACATTAACGGTGCTGACGCTAAGGATTCAAGTTTCTCTGATGTAAATGTGCCTTTAGAAAGCAAACAAACATTGATATAAAAAAGTCAAAGCAACTAAAGTAGAAACTATATATATAAAAATTTAGTCGAAGCAGCAAATCATTATCTGCTGAGGGTTCGCCCTCCCCCTCCACCCTATGGCGTAACTAACCAAAAAAAAAGGAAGTTAGCTTGTGTCCGTGTTTAACAAATCAAACAGCTACTACTTACGAAGTAGAACTAGAACCCAAGAAATAGTCTGAAAAGTGCACAATGAAATCAAGAGTCTTGGATCAAGTATTTGTGGAGGATTGGAAATGTTTTGTCCACTGGACATGATATGCAAGAGAATGGGAAGAGGTATTAAAGTTTATCGGATCCCGACTTGGCCTGCCGGTCCACGTAGAAGAGGATGTAGGCTTTGGCTTTGACCACCGTCTCCTCATCCGTCAGCGTCACGGTGCTGTCGTTGAAATGGAACCAGCGCCCCTCGTGAGTCGCGTAGGCTGTGTAGTGGCCGGAGCCGACTCTGAAAACAAAAGTTAACAGACTGAGAAGGCAGGAAACTGCCTCAGAACGCTGGACTCCAAAGGGCAGCCTGGTCTCTAAGCTGATGGGGCAGTGGCTCTCCAAGGTCTCACAGCGAAGTCCCACACTTCAGAACCTTTGGAACTGGCAGTGCCGCATGCCAGCTGGCCCCTTTCACGTGGAGAGCAGAGGCACTACCACTCAGCCATGGGCAGGCAAGCAAGCAGTGAATATATAGACTGACTTTCATTCATTAAAGGAACTCAATTTGAATAAGATACTGAAGTTTTAATTTCAGGCAACTGTTCCTGCCTCCCAGTTTTATTAAGTTTTTAAAAAGGACTGATTATTTAAGTACTTTGGGGTGGATGCAGTGCTGTCTCCTCTGACCATTTAGAAGACAACGCCTGAGATTCTTTATAAGCTAGTTACGGACTGATCATCTGAAGCGACATCTTGCTACACTTCCCTCAGATCCCACGCAATCACAGTTTCACGAGAAATTCTTTCGGCTGTCAGGGGCACCCTCCTGGTGCCATCTTCATGCCCTCTCGAATACAGCCCAGCTCTGGGCATTTCTCAAGGGGCACTGCGTGTCAAATTTCCAACATGGGCTCCAGAGCAGAGGAAGTCCTGAACTGACCGACGTGGGACTTCTGGTTGGGATGGTGGGCACACTCACCCTGAGCCGTGGTGAACGACGACAGCTGCGAGGTCATACAGGCAGTTTTCGGGGCCGCTGTTTTCCGGCTGAGCGCAAGAGACATAGAAGGGAGATGGTGAGGACTCTGCCCATGCCTTCCAGGCCCCATAACACCGCCCCCTTCCCCGCACGGGCACTCTCCACCAAGTACCTCCAGCAAATAACATTTCATATCGAGGCCTCTCAGGGGAAACTCAACGTAGGTATCCACTTTGTTCCTCAGATACGCCGTCCAGTGAAAGCGCTTCAAATGCAAGCACAGCACCTGCAGCGTTCCAGGAAACACAAAACCCCGGTGACTCAGCAAGGAGGTCTTAATGGACGCCTTTGGCACAAAATGTAGAGCCGCGCAGAGTGGAGGAGGGGCCTCTGCGGCCTCCCTGGATGTCAAAGAACTGGTATTCAAGGAAAGTAACCCCTGCCTTCTGACCCCAGCGGGGCCCCTCCAGGAGATAAAATGCCACACGCCAAACTCCACAACGAAAGCAGAGATGGTGGAATTCTTGCGGCTCACTTTTTTGCAAAACGAACACAGGACGCAGAAAATGGAGATGCCCACACCGTTAAGGAAGGGAGAATGTTTTACGTGCTCTGGGTCAGGTCAAGGAAGCTGCCGTGAGAATCCGGATCCCTCGTCCTTCGCCACCCGCCCCTCACTCACCTTTGGCAGTTTCTGAATCCAGAACTTCTTGGTGGACTTCTGCTTCTTTTTACATTTGTGGCACATGTACAGTTCTGTCTCGTCAAGTTCTTCGAGGTCCGTAAAACTGCGCAGACAATCTAGAAGACAGTGCAGTTGAGAGGAAGGTTAAACCCGTTTTGCACACTTCATTTTCTTTTAACTTCCCCATTATTAAAGGAAACCAGACTACCGATTAGAGAGACTCTGGTTAAAAAGCATACCCCGTAACGTGCAACTTGGTCCGTTTTCTTGGTTCTTGTTACGTTTATTTCTGAACTGACTTGGAATATCTAAAGAGAGGTCTAAACGGAGACAGTCAAAATTAATGTCAGATATAAGAACAGTTTATTCAAGTTTTAACAAAATACCCGCAGCCCTGTAGCCAGGATGTTGTGGCTTGTGGGGCAATTTTTTTATGGTGGGGCTGAAGTTCTCAGTGCACAAAGAAAAGCCATTTAAGTTAATAGAAAGCTGTGACCGGGATAGATCTGCAAGCTGTCAACCACTTTAGATGACAGTTCTCAGCTGCTGCAAGTTCATCACTCCTGCCAGCCTAAGCAACAATTCTTTCTGATACTGTCGGCAGGTGGGGTTGATGACTTCTGTATGCAGGAACGCCAACACTTAGGCAGAAAACCTATCTGAAAGGAGGCCAGTTTCTTGACACAAGAGTTAGAAGGGATCCTAGAGGTCACCTACTCCAACCCCCCTGCTCAGGGTGGGAACTAGTCAATGACAGCACCCCATTCTGCTAAAAGGAGTCCACGCCATTTTAAAAATGTTTTTAAATGACTGAAAAGAGGATAAATTCTTGTGGGGCTGTGTCTTTAAGAAAGGGGGCAGAGCCCCCCCCCCAATCCCCACTGTAACTGAATACCCATCACAAAAGTTTAGCTGTACAGGGACAGAGAAGCCATACCTAGGAATGGGTCGAACTTTCTGGATTCTGTCCCACAGATTAAGCAGTTGACTTCATTTTGAAGAATGCCTCCAAAAATGGCAGTGACGACGGTAGAAGCTCCATTTCTAGCAGGAGAAAGAGAAGCGTCAGCATCACATGGGCTCAGGAACTGGAACTGCCCTGCAAGAGCACCTGGCAGTTCTGAGCCCCTTGGTGCTTTTCCTCTGAACCAGCACAGAAAGCAAGCAACGGTCTGAACTCCAAACGGAGCTGCTGTCACTCTGCCCAGCTGCTCACAAACCACAAACAGGTTCAAGGCAAACATACGTCAGAGACGGGCAGAAGGGACCCACTTCAAACGGGAACTGCAGGCGCCACATCGTCCTCCCCGCCCCGCCCCCCCCGCTCATCTAGCAGAGCAGCTGTCTGTCTGTCCCACCTAAGCAGAGGTCTGTACCAATTATGACACACTCTGGGAGATGAGGACGAGGGTTGATGGTAAGAGAAACCCTGCAGGGTCACCAGACAAGAATTCCCAAGGCTAGACTGATGCTGAAGTGCTAGAGCGTGCCAGAGAGTACAGGAGCACCTACAGGAGACTTAACAGAATTTGTGGCAGGGTTAAGGAGCTTTCGTGGGCTGTCCTGGAAGAGGGCAGGGACTCACGAAAAGCTCAGACGCGGCCACAAACTCAGTCAGCCCTGAAGGTGCTCCTGGACTCTGGCTCTGTTCTGCCTCTACAGACAAGCACAGCTCCCTGCCGTGAAGTTGTTGAGAACTGACAGCAAAATCCTCAGAATCCGATCCTTTTCCCCGTCTCTTATTCTTCACCCACTGCCGCAGCTGGGGCGGAAAGGCTTCCCACGGATGTGGTCCAGTGTCTCCCCACCCCCAGTACCGCATCTCCTGGCAAACAATCCACAATTGCCAGAGTTGGGCCCTACAAATTGCTGCACTACTTAAGGTGGAGAAAGCCGGGGGGGGGGGTAAGTGAGGGGGGCAGGTTTCCCCTTCTCCCACCGGCAGCGGTAAAACAGGGCGAGACTGAAGTGTATCAGCTGGGACCAGTGTTCCCTCTAAGCTGAGTTACTGTGGGCCAGCTTGCAGGTTATTAGCCTCCAGCTCACACATTTTTCTCTCGGCTCAGGGAGGAGGGCTCCAGAGTCAACTAACTGATGCCGCAGCCAAACGGCTTGCTTGCAACTTTAATGCGAGGAGCTCGCAAAGCAAGATTTTTGCTCACAAGACTCCACAGCTTAGAGGGAGCATTGGCTGGGACAAGCACAAGCCTTCCACTGAGGTGGGGGGGGGGTGAGATGGCCTGTCAGGAGACTGTCTCGCCTGCAGCCTTATCGCTATGTGGTAGTTCAGTGTTTCCTCTAAGCTGAGTTAGTGTGAGCTAGCTCAGAGATTTTTAGCCTCCGGCTCACACCTTTTTGTCTTGGCTCCGGAAGGATGGCTCCAAAGCAAACTAATTGATTCATCAGCCAGATCACTTGCTCACAAAGTAGTATTTTTGCTCACAAGACTCCACAGCTTGGAAGGAGCATTGTCAGTGATGCCTGCTGTTCTGGTCGGTGCCATCTTGTAAGTCTTTTCTTCCATATTCCTTCCCAATTCCAGTTCTCTAGATGCTTCCAGAAAGCATACAAGCTGGCATTTTCTGTGTTACAGCTAGGAAGGTCTCATTCGGGGAAGTTTGGGATGCAAGTTCCTAGGCTCTGATATTGCCATGGGGGGGGGGGAGAAGAGCCAGTTCCGGGACTGGAAAGAACAAAAGCCGTCTCCTTACATGCAACATCGACCGCCAGCAGACGGACTGGAATTCTCCTGCAAGATGACGGAGCGGGGAATGCCGTTGAAGCCGCCTTGAAGCTCCAGGTGCAGGTGGTCCAAAAGGTAACGCATGAATTCATGGGCATCTTGCTGCTGGTACCCCCTTAACAGAGAAGACAGGGATGAGTCCACTGACTGCTGGCGACACGCAGCCAGACACGTCAGGCGTGAACATCAGCCGAATAGGAACAGATTTCTCAAACCCGCAGAAACACAACTGTAGGAGCCCCACTCCCGGCTGTGACATTCTTTGCACACAGCACTTTCCTGCTGCTCCGGGCTCTCAAGCGGTGGGGAGGGGCTGCATCAGCAGATGAGGGGGGGGCATAATCGTTGCTGGCCCTGCCGCTCTGCATCCGTCCCTCGGGAGAAAGCCAAGGAGCCTCTCCCGCTGGGGGAGGAAGGAGCCCGGCAGTTGCAAAACAAAGTACGCCAATCCACGTGGGGTAAAACACGGACTTAATTAGCAGCTACAAAGTGCTCTGCAGATGGGCTTGCTTCACTTGACCCAGATGTCTTATTTCAAGGCAATCTTTTTGAATGCACACCCCCCTCCCCCCAAGCTCTGTCACGGAAGTGCTGGAGCATCTATCGTTGCTAAAAGCCGAGCTGGTCCCGTGCACAACCCCCCAGATCCCTCCTGCTACCACCCACCTGTCCCAGGCACCACAATGGCAGCAGCCACAACTCCTTGTGAATTCATTCATGTGGGCCTGTGGGCCTCAGCACCTCAGGGGCAGCTGGGGATTCAGCTCCCACACCCTGGCGGGGGGGCGGGGGATTTGGAGCAATGCCCACAGGAAGAAGCAGACACAGGCTGAGTGGGACGGCTGTGGTGTCCACGGGTGGTGTGCCCAAAATGCCACACACACCCCCATACAGATCTGCAAGACTCTGATCAGGCTGCAAAGCTCTTTCCATGCGCTGAAGTCAGATCTGACACACAAACATGCTGGGATGAATTTGGTTCATTTACAGCAGCACAATAAAGCAAGGGTGGCACCTTAAGCTGACCCTCCTTCCCATCTGGAATGAGCTGCCTTTTAAAGGTAACGGGAGCCTCCCCTGCAAGTCCTAAGAACACTGGATCAGTGAGGGTCCACCTAGTCCAGCCTCCTGTCTCACACAGCGGCCAGCCAGTTCCTCTGGAGGGCCAATGACAAGGCACAGAGTCCAAGGCCGTCCCCTGAGAAGAACATCAGGAGAGCCCTGCTGGGTCAGACTACTGAAGGTCCACCTAGTCCAGCATCCCGTCTCACACAGGGGCCAACCAGTTCCTCTGGACCGCCAACAAGAAGGCATTGAGCTTGAGGCCTTCCCCTGATAAGAACATCGGAAGAGCCCTGCTGGATCAAACCAGTGGGGGTCCATCTAGTCCAGCCTCCTGTCTCACACAGCAGCCAACCAGTTCCGCTGGAGGGTCAACAACAAGGCACAGAGGCCGAGGCCTTCCCCTATTGTTGCCTCCTGGCTCTGGGCCTCAGAGAATTAGTGCCTCTGAATGTGGAGGCTCCCTTCAGTCACCACGGCTAGTAGCCACTGACCGACTTATCCTCCATGAATCTATCTAATCCCCTTTGAAAGCTGTTTATCCCTGTGACAACATCCTCCGGCAGCGAATTCCACATTTTAATCACACTCCGTATGAAGTATTTCCTTTTGTCTGTTCTGAAGTTCGAGCCCCAGTGGCTTTCTGCCTTGAAGCTTTCCCTGTCGAGCCGGCTACTCCCCTCTGTGGCAATGGATGTGATCCTCCGGAGAGTGACAAGGGAAGGGGCACTGACTTCCACGCAAGGGGCATCAGCCACAGCTACACGCAGCATGTCTGCAGACGCAGTCTGGCTTTTCTACGGGCAGGACTAGGGTGGCAAGACAAAGCCAGCCTCCCCACTGGAATGCCCGTAACTTGTCTACTGACCGCGCAAGTCTGAGATCCGGCCTGCTCAGAGGCCGCATCCTTCATGTTCCTAACCAAAGCAACCCTCTCAAGGTTGACGGTTACAAACTGGGGGTGGAGGAGGGAAGCGGGAGGCCTGCCTGAGATTTTACAGCACTCCCCCATGTGTCCAGTTACCAACACAGTTTTGCATCTTGTATTAACACACTATTTTGCAAAAAAAACCTCCCTAAAATATCTTTTTAAAAAGAAGATAGACCGAACTTTAAAAAAGAATCCAGTGGCACCTTTAAGACGATGGAACAACAGACAGCTGTATAACAAGCGCGACACAAAACCTGGAATTATTACTACATAAGACTCATTACAACGAAGCAAATAGAAAATGTGCAAAGTGCAAAAAAAAATTACATCTTGCAGAATCTAATTGTACATATTCTGTAAGATGTAATTTTTTTGGAATAATCTTGTTAATTACACATTTCTATAGAGAGTTTCTTATGAAGTAACACAACCATTGCTAATTTATTCAATGATGAATAAGGAATAGAAGACACATTACTGTACGTAATACAATATACATTATTTTTCTTGTACTTACATTGCTATTGTATTTACATTGAAGGTACTTTGCACATGCCTATTGGTTCATATATATATATTTTTGTAATATTATAAGGTTACATACGGTCCCATTCGGATGAAATCTTTTTGAAACAAATTGATATTCTGGAGAACTTCGTCAACTACCACCATTGTGTTTGGACTCTTAACTACTACCGCTGTGTTTGGACCATTTTTGCACTTTGCACATGTTCAATTTGCTTCGTTGTAGTGAGTATTATGTAATAACAGGGACTGAACCTTACCTACCAGCCTGCCTCCCTCTCCCAGAGAAGATTCCCACGGCTGGCTGCTCTTCAAATGGCACGCCTTTTGCTCCCGCCCACGCCGACAGCAATTCCATCCTCTTCTATCACCCATCACGGGAGCCTCTCCACTGCTGGGTCGCCAGGACCAGAGAGAGGGGCGGTGCTCAGAATTCAGCTTCCCTCTGAAGAACTGCCAGCCAGGGTTCCCTCTAAGCTGAGTTAGTGGTGAGCTAGGTCACAGCTTTTTAGCCTCCAGATCACACCTAATTTCTGCAGCAGCCAAATCGCTCGCTCACAACTTTAATGCCAGTCACAACGTAAGAGTTTTTGCTCACAAGACTCCGGAGTTTAGAGGGATCACTGCTGCCAGCACATTCCCACACAACCAGCACCTGGAATGAAGAAGCACTGGGCCGCTGCTGCCTTATGGCCATTCAGACAGTTGGTGCCTCTAGCTCTCTGGGCAGGGAAAGACACTTCTTCCCCCAACCTGCACCTCGAGAGCCTTTAACCGGAGATCCCAGGAGGTGCACCTGGGACCTCTGACTTCCCACTGCACCAAAAAACGTGTTCCTGCTACGGAAAACGAAATACACTTTTGCATTCCCAAACGGCGGTCCTTTCTGTGAAAAGCAAACGAGAGAAGCCACAGTGCTGAAAATCTGCCAGAGCAGCTTAGGGGCGGATCTGTTCGTTTTTGACGTCAAATGACTGGTCAGAGGACAGTAACTGGCCAGAGACGTAAGAGGAGAAACAGGATTGGGACTCTTGAAACTACTCGTGCTAAACTTCCTTGATTCTCATCAGCCAGGAAAGAGGTGCCCGGGGACACAGCGTGAGCCTGGGTGTCTCGCTTCAGGGGGGGTGGGGGTTGGGGGTGTTCAGAGCATCTTTTCAGCACTGCTAGAGGCGTTCAACACATCAACAGAACAGCTTTACAACCTAAGAATGTGGAGCGAACTTACCTTCTGCACAATTATTCCTAACGGGGCTCAGTGCTCCTTTGAAAGAGGTTCAGGGGCCAGGACAGGGAGACCTTGGAGAGGAATGACACTTGCATTTACTGGCGTGAACTGTGCTCTTTTTGACAGCCTGGGCGCACGACGTCTACTGCACACAGGTTTAATCTCACTGCAGAAGCCATTTACCATTAAGCTTTCAGCATCTCGCTCACATTTAGAGAATCAAGGAAGTTTCGCCCGGTATGCTTTGCTCGGGCCTGTCGGAGCTGCACGTTCTTAATTAAGCGCGCTCGCTACCGAAAAGGGGTGTGTTCCCCTCGGCCTCTTCGGGGTTCCTGCACTTTATACATTTTAACACGCCTGCCTCTAAAATGGCCTCACAATGCTGTGCAGATGGTGAGGAAACCAAAGTCCTCCGACATGCAGCAGGCAAAAGCCACCGTTTGTGATACCCCCTGAAGAGGAAGGGGCTCTCAGAGCAGGTGGAGCGCGGCATTCATGGTCTACAAAATGCCTTCCTTTCCCGGAAAGACACACAGCAGCCTGGGTTCATTCTCCCCTTTTTTCTCACTGGACTTACCTAAAATTTGGCATGATTTTCCAAACGACATAGAACAAGGACTCCGGGCTAAACGCCGTCTGGCTCCCCTGCCACAGGGCGCAGAGCGTCTTACGAAACTCTTCCACCAAAGAACTGGGGAGGGAAAAATGGAAGTTAACCATCAGGATGAAAAACTTACTCAAGCGACGACTCGTATTCCCGCTTGATTTGGACATGATCTGTCTGGTGCGTACAAGCCAAGAGGCACATCTGGAAGACAGAGCTGTTGGAAACAGGACAATGGCCCACGCAGGCCCTTGGCCTGATCCGGCAGGGCTCTTCACATGTCCTTAAGGATGCATTACCCAATTCTAAGGGGGTTTTTGCAAAAAGGAGAACAGGCCACTGCACAATATCATCCAGCATTTTGTTTAAAAAGTAAAACACTTTCCCTATGAAGAACAGTTAAAGCGCTTGGGGATCTTTAGCTTGGGAGAAACGACGGCTGAGGGGTGACATGATTGAGGTTTATAAGATTATGCATGGGATAGAGCAGGTCAAGAAAGAAGTCCATTTCTCCCTTTTTCACAGTAAAAGAACTCCTGGGCATTCCATGAAATTGCTGAGCGAGCAGGTTAGAACAGATAAAAGGAAGTCCTTCTTCACCCAAAGAGGGATTAACACATGGGATTCACTGCCACAGGAGGTGGTGGCAGCAACAAGCCTGGACGGCTTCAAGAGGGAATTAGATAAACATATGGAGCATAAGTCCATCAGTGGCTATGAGCCACAAGGTACAGACAGGAACGCTCGGTCTGGGGCAAGTGATGCTCTGTATTCTTGGAGCTGGGGGGGGGGTCAACCGTGGGAGGGCTTCTAGTGTCCTGGCCCCACTGGTGGACCTCCTGATGGCACCTGGTATTTTTGGCCACGGTTTGAACTGGATGGGCCATGGGCCTGATCCAACATCGGCTTCTCTTATGTTCTTATGTAACGTACGCTACAGAGGCTCTTGTACATCTAGCCCTGCTTCAGAAACCCTACTAAACCTTTCGCCTTCAGGCTTCCTTCCCAAAGCTACTGGAAGAGACCATTTGGGGGCACTGAGTCCTTTGGTTCTTTGGAGAGTTCCAGAAGCTTTTTTGACTGGGATGGAGACCTTGCCATTTCTTCCAGGTTCTGGCAAATTGGCAAGCCCTTCTCATTCATTCTCACTATCGCTACCTGGGGCAGGGCAATATGGTGCCTGTTTCACAGAGGAAAACCAAAGCCAGGTTGTGGTTTGCTGGCGACTGGACTGAGCTTTGAACATCCGGGGGGGGAGAAGGTAACATGTGAACTGGGCTGTACGACAACCGAGGAGCCTTCGCCTGCAGCGTTCAATCAATTACTGACACGAGGTCAAGTTTTTGTGTGAAGTTTTCGCCCGTACTGTCAACTGTGAGATTTTTTTGAACAAGTAATATTGGAGGAGGGGGAGTCACTCAATCTCCACGCAAGGGATACCCATTCCAAATACAAATATTTTAGCTGATTTCCTTTGCTGTGCAGATTTTTGCTTGTCCATCTATTCCTGGATCAACATCAGAATGCCAAAGCCAGTGCAGAAACTCCTCTACTCCTTTCAGCCTCCGAGGCTGCCGGTCCCCCTGGAAAGAGGATGACTTACACGCCGTTATCCCCTTGGCTCCGGGTGTGGTACGTTCGCCGGCCTGCTGTCTTTCCGTTCCGGAGCTCCACGGCAGGCAACTCTTTGAAGTAGCAGCAGAACTGCTGGATGTTGCTGCAAAAGAAGGAAATAGAAACTTGGGAAATGTGGCAGGGTGGGAAGGAAGGGAGGGAAACCCCTCGCTATTTCCTTTGTGGGTATTCAGTGGGCGTCAGGAGTCACCTTTTAGCTGGCGGCAGAGACCCACTGGATGGTGCCTTGTGTTTGTTGTTAAATCACGTACAACGTGAACGTTTTAGAACTGCGTCTGGCAGTCCTGCACCTTGACGTGCTAGGAAATGAATGAGCCAACCAGCATTCCAGATTCTCTCCCCCAAATCCTGTCGCAGAATTATGCCAGATATGGGCACATCACTGGCAGGAACACAAGCTGACAAAACAGGAGATTGTACAGGTGCAGATTAAAGGAACTGTAGATTTTTTAAAAATTCCAACTAAACGTTATTTGGGTCTGAACTTGCAAAGAAGGAAAGCGACCTCGGGGTCGTAGTGGATAGCTCAATAAACGTGTCAGCCGCAGTGTGAGGCAGCAAGCGAGAAAGGCAGAGTCTGTGCTGGGGATGACTGGCAAAGGGACTGAAGACAAAACAGCCCTCGTTGGAATGCCCTTGTGTGGTGGCGGCCCCGTGTGGAATCCTGCATCCAGTTCTGGTCCCGGTATCTCAAAAAGGACCCCGCAGAGCTGGGAGAGGTGCAGAGGAGGGCGACCAAGATGATTAGAGGGTTGGAGCCCCTTCCCTAGGAGGAAAGGCCGGAGAGTCTCTGGGACTTGGGGGGTTTATAAAATCATATGCATGGGGCGGAGAGAGCTGACAAAGAAGCGACAAAAGAGACATTTTTCTCTCTGTCTCCAAATACTCAGACTCGAGGGGCATCCAATGAAACTGATCGGCAGCAGGTTCAGGAAGGACAAGAGGAAATACTTCTTTACTGAACGAGTGATCAAAATGTAGAATTCGCTGCCAAAAGGTGTAGTGATGGCTACAGGTACAGGTAAGGGTTTCCCTTGCTCAAAAGCCAGTCAAATCTGACTCTAGGAATGCGGTGCCCATCTCCGTTTCCAAGCCAAAGAGCCAGCGCTGTCCAAAGAAATTTCTGTGGTCATGTGGCCGCCGTGACTAGATGCCGAGGCGCATGGAATGGTACCTATTCATCTACTTGCCATTTCTTGCTTTCGAACTGCTACGCTGGCAGGAGCTGGGACCAGAGACGGGAGCTCAATCTGTCATGCGGCACTCGGGTCTCGAACTGCTGAACTACTTGAGCCACTGCAGCCCCTGGCCACATGTATAGACAGCTTTAAAATGGCATTAGGCAAATTCGTACAGAAGAAGTCTATTGGTGGCTATTAACCATGGGAACTAAGGAGAAGTTCCACATTCAGATGCACTGATCCTCTGAATCCCAGAGCCAAGAGGCAACATCAGGGGAAGGCCTCGGCCTCTAAGCCCCATTGCTGAACATCCAGAGGAAATGACTGGCCACTGTGTGAGGCAGAAGGGTGGACTAGATAGACCACCGGCCTGATCCAGCAGCACTCTTGTGAAGTTCTTACGAGCTTCAGCATATTCTTATGCACACTATTTAGAAGTCCAGCTTCTCATATAGCCTACGGCACTAATTTAAAAAAAAAGATACCTGAGAGACTGAAGGATTGCATTCATAAAACACGTGTTCCCCAGGTTCCGAAGGCCCGTGGCGCACAGGGCTGTGGTGTTCCCCTGCAAACCAGAAAATACCAAGAAAGAAACCCTCAGGGGAAAGCAGAGCAGGTTTAAGTAACGCAGATGCGCCGACTGTTTGCCTCTCCTGTAGGACCAATTTCTGTAAGCAATGAGCTACTTCTGCCCTGCCTTCACCCAAGGAGCTCTGAGCACGTGCCGGAGGGCAGACAGCGAGAGGGGAGGATTGGTTCAAGACCTGCCGGTGAGCACCGTAGCAAAGCAGGAATCAGAACCTGCATTCTCCATACCCCCAGCTCCCCACCCTAGCAAAGGAACCATGCTCCTCGTTTTCTGAATGTCTCGTGAGGCTGAACAGAACAGTAGCCAAACGTCAGGGCATCTTTACAGAATCAGTTGGAATTTTTTAGCATCGGGTGAAGGCTCTGCTATTCAGACAGGAGGCTAAAGGATCAGCCTGCTTCAAATGACAGTTTGAATCAAGCGCACTGAGACTGAAAATGTCATCCGAGGGCCTTGGGGGGGAGGACACGGGAGAGCTACACCAAGAACCCAAGACGTTTCAGACTTGGAAACCAGATCTACGGATTTTATGGCATTTGCTCCCAAAGCTCCCGTGCTAGGACTGCACCCTCAACAACCCCGTAAACGATGACGTTGTACCTACGTTTATTTTCAGTAATTTGCTCTTTAGAGAGGCGCTTTCCAGAAGTTTTCTTTTCCTGTGTCGGTCTGCTGTGAAGGCTGAACTGTGGCAAAGGAAGACAGTGTCTGTTAAAAACATACCAAGTGATCCAAAGGGCCAGAACGTCCGAACTGCGCAGTCACATCCGTGATGGTGCTCCTGCACGCAATGCAGACACGCAACGTTGGTCTCAAAGCCGCCGTGAAAAATTCACGGTGGCCTCAAAATAGATTTCTCCGTTCCCCAGGGCACGACGCTCAAAGCCAATTCTATCTGGCAATCAGAGAATATCCAAATTAATCTGATTAGGTTTTGCTACAGCAAGCGCCCGGGAGCCCATGCCCTAATTAGAATCAAAACTCCTCTCTAAAATAACTCACACTGCTTGACGAAAGGCTCCCCTCCCTGGCACATTCCCCCACACCAGAGCATCTCTCTGCTCACACAGATGTTATTCTAAACGTGACACTTTTAACTCCCCACTGCCGTCCAAAAGGAAGGCGCCCAGCGTCTGGAACCTCATAACATCCATGAGTTTGTGGGTTCCAGGCCGGGCCCAGACATTCCGGTGCCTGCCCTGAAGCCATCTTGGGCAATAGATGCTAACACAGCACACAGTGAAAGGTATAATCCCAATTACATCAATGCTCCCTCTAAGCTGTGGAGTCTTGTGAGCAGAAATTCTACTTTGTGAGCTACTGGTATCAAAAGTTGTGAGCGGGCGATTTGGCTCCTTCCTGAGCCAAGACAAAAATGTGTGAGCTGGAGGCTAAAAAACTGTGAGCTAGCTCACACTAACTCAGCTTAGAGGGAGCAATGGTTACAATCCACCCAGAACAGCTTAAGGGCATGGTGTGCCTCTTGGGCACACGTGAACACATGAAGCTGCTGATACAGAATCAGACACACACACACACACCCTTGGTCCGTCAAGATCAGTGTTGTCTATGCAGAGTGGCAGCGGCTCTCCAAGGTCTCAGGCTGAGGTCTTTCCCATCCCCTACCGCCTGGTCCTTTTAGCTGGAGATGCCGGGGATTGAACCCAGGACCTTGGGCATGCCGAGCAGACGCTCTTCCAGTGAGCCAAGGCCCCTCCTTCGCTCGCCCTCATTTCAATACACACTGTAAAGGAAAGTTTCCCAGTGAACTGTGCCCCGTGTTGATCAACTGGCGCTGTCTGGATTTCCTGTCTGTACCCTTCACGTGCAAAGACAAGCTGCTGACTAGGAATACCGGTAAACGGCTGCACTACCCAAGCCCTCAGGAGTAGAAATTCACTGCTTACTTTTCCAAATTCTGCAGGTGTTCTCGGACTTTCTGTACCAGGCCCAGCTTGGTATCGTTGACGACAAAGTCATCACAGCGGTAACTGCAGCAAAACACAAAACCCGGCCATCAATTCGGACAGGTTTCAGCCAAGCCTGGACCACCGCAGGTGGTGAGAGGACGGGTGCTTGTTCAGCTGCAGAGCAAAATCCGGCCCAGATCCTGCTTTAGTCAGAAACTGCAGCTCTCAGGGAGACACCCTGGCCCTCTCCGGGGGTCCCACCCCATAAGCAAACGGCCCAGTAAGCAGCCAGTTTTGACAGGCAGGGAAAGGCCTGCCCAGCACAGAGGTGGCATCGTTCCAGTTTTAGTCTATGTGCTGCTGAAGTGAGCACAAGAGATCGTATCGACTCACTACGGGTCATTTTGCCTCGAGTCCAAGTGAGAGAGGTAAACGACATGAGACGTAAACAGACACGCTGCCAAGTAGGCTGTGATTGCAACCTCTTGCGTTCCTTTTTTTTAAAAAAAGGGATGCAAACATATCTTTATTATCATTTATGATGTTAAAACTTTCACTACCTTCAAGATGGGTCGCCGTGTTAGTCTCTCTGTAGCGGAAGAAAAGAGCCAGAGTCCCAGCAGCGCCTTCAAGACTGACAAAATATGCGGCCAGGGAGGAGCTTTCGGGAGTCACGGCTCACTTCTCTCCAGATATCGGAGGCTGAAGAACTGGCTGCAGCAACTCATATCCTGCCACACGTTTTGTTAAGTCTCTAAGGTGCTCCTGGACTCTGGCTCTTTTCTGCTCTCCCTACCTTAAGGGGATTCAGGCGGGGTCGCCCTATTGGTCTGAAGCGGCAGGACCAAGTCTGAGTCCAGTGGGGCACCTTCAAGACCAACAGGTTTAATTCTGGGTCTCGGCTTTCGTGTGCAGGCACACTCCTGCGGGTACTACCTTAAGTGATCGTACGTATAAAAGGACGGATCATTTTCTACAGCTTCTGGGCAGCCTGAATCTGAGGTACAACTCTGGCGTACAGGGCCTTATTCGATTAATAATGGACACGGAATCGTGGCAACGGCGGCCGCTCTCTTTATAAGAAGAAGCAGGCATGGCTGCAAAAATAGATCTTTAAGATACATAAGCAGGTATACTGAAATGTCAAAATGCACTTTTAAAAATTTTAGCACCTTGGCTCCCAACCGCGTGACACACGTAACTTTAGGAAATCCCTACAAGCCAGGAAAGGGGGGACGGGGACATTCTAGTTTAATAATGGAGACGCCAGAGCTGCAATACCTGATTTGTGATTTTTAATGCATAATTTCAAGAAATAGTTCTACTGGGGAAATAAGACAAATATTCAAATTCTGCCTCCCTCCCCTCCTCCGCCCCGCCTTCCCAAAACACTAATTCTCTCCACTCACACAAGAGGCAGGAAATCTCTTTAGCAAGCATCAGAAAGGGCAAACTGAACATTTCAGGGGCTTGGATCACTGAGCTAACATTGCAAAGGCATCCAAGAGAGGAAATCTCTGCGGTGGCTGCGCTACTGAGGAAGTCCTTGGCTTACACCCTGCCTGAACTCTGATGCGAAGAAGAAGAAGGAGAAGAAAAGGAAGAAGAAGAAGAAGAAGAAGAAGAAGAAGAAGAGATTGGATTGATACCCCGCCCTTCACTCAGAATGGCTTACAATCTCCTTTCCCTTCCCCTCCCCACAACAGACACCTTGTGAGGTAGGCGGGGCTGAGAGAGCTCTCCCGAGAACTGCTTGTGAAAGAACAGCTCCGAAATAACCTGTGACTGACCCAAGGCCACACCAACAGCTGCCTGTGGAGGAGTGGGGAATTAAACCGGGTTCTCCCAGATCAGAGTCCGCGCTCCTAACCGCTACATCAAAACTGCTTTAGAGAACAGCTCTGAGAGAACTTGTGAAGGTCACACCAAGCAGCTGCATGGAGAGGAGTGGGGAATCAAACCCGGTTCTCCCAGATTAGAGTTTGCGCTCCTAACCACTCATGTTTGGGCTGGCTTTTAATAACCACCAAGTACACTGGCTGTGTTTCAATTCTAACTCAATACAACACTTTGCTTGCCGGGGTCTAGGAAGAGGGTCACACGAGGACAGACGGGGCGTGTTCAGCTTGCTAAGCAGCGTGTGAGAAGCCTCGAGGGAGGCAAGCAAGACGGGAACAGGGAGGAGGAAGAGGACGGCCGTTTCCAGCCGCATGAACCAGCCTCAGAACGTGACGACCAGACAGAAGAGAGATAATGGGGGGGGCAGAAACGCATCACGAGGAACCAGAAGAAGAGGGAGCTGCCCCATCTGCACCCCGGTTTACGTGTTATCAGGAAGAGCAGCTATGTCCATGTGCCAAGCTGAAAGGGTCTGTGCCGTGCTGGCGACGGGCCTTCATTCCCACGCCGCCAGCAGGATTGTAATCCACACCATCTGTCTTAGTCACGTGGGTGGCAGATCCCTGCATTGTCCTGAGAAGTGCGGTTACAGTGGCAGCGGCAGCAGCCCCGCCACTCCAGATAACACGTCAGCTAGGGCAAATCATGGCCCCGGGGAGAGGGAGGCACCCGCTGCCTGGCTTCCGGTGTATCACAGTGCCGCAGCTCAGACACGCAAAGAGGCAAGCCGACAACCACGTCTCACAGAGACCCCAACAAACGGCCGCGTTTAGAGATTATACAGCTCTCATCCTCAGTCTTTAATTATTATGCAACATGACCAACACCAGGAAGTTGCCTGTTAAGGAATCCAATCACTTGCGAAAGTCAAAATGTGATTTGTGGTATTCTTAAGTGGGCGGGGATCAATGCGTGTTTGGGCAAGGCAGGCCGAGCTTCCCAGTGCAACAAGCAGGCTGAACGAGACTGACTCTCCCGGCAACTGAGAATCCTGACATTCAAGATTTACAAAGATCCTTTGGGTGCTGTTTTCACCTGACCTGAGCCTCTGACATAGGGCGGGTTAGCAATATAAACACACAAACACTCAAGCTAGGTGACATAGTGGCTCACAGCAAAAAGTACATCACAGGTTTCCAGGCCGGGCACTCTGAGCACTGACAAAAGAAGAGAAGAGATTGGATTTATACCCTGCCCTTCACTACCCAAAGGAGTCTCAGAGCAGCTGACAAACTCCTTTCCCTTCCCCTCCCCACAACAGACACCCTGTGAGGTAGGTGGGGGCTGAGAGAGCTCTGACAGAAACTGCTCTTTTTCAAGGACAGCTCTGACAGAACTATGGCTTGCCCAAGGTCATCCAGCAGGTGCAAGTGGAGGAGTGGGGAATCAAACCCAGTTCCCCCAGATTAGAGTCCATGCACTCAACCACTACACCAAACTGATTCCCCTTAATTAAAAGCACTACAAGAAATGCAATCGTCCCAAATGCTAGGAACATCCACTTACCAGTAAGTGCTGTAACTACTACAGTCCATGCACACCGTATGCTGAACTTTCTCAGGCTTCTCTGTTCTTTTGAGGCTGGCCAAAGGGATCTGGGCATCTTCATAATGTTTCTTTGCGTGACCATTCACATACCTGAAAGGGAAGGTGCAGAAAACTGAGGTCACAGAAGACGTCCGCCCTAATACTCTTATCACTGAGTGAGCTCTAATTACGACGGCGTTCACTTCTGCTTCCGTACACTGATGGTCCAAGTTTTCTTCAGGGTAAAAGTGCAAACATCCAAGCAGTTTTTAAAAATACTCCACTGTGATTAGGAACTGCTTTTCTGTTTTTGCTCCAAGGGGCTTTTTTTCTGTTAGCTCGATATAAGATAACAGGAATCCTGCAATAAAACTCAGCCAGAGAGTGATTAACACATGGAGTTCACTGCCACAGGAGGTGGTGGCAGCTACAAGCACAGATGGCTTCAGGAGGGGATTGGATAAACATCTGGAGCAGAAGTCCATCAGTGGCTATTAGCCACAAGGTACAGATGGGAACTCTCAGGCTGGGGCAAGGGATGCTCTGTCTTCTTGGTGCTTCGGGGAGGGGCAACAGTGGGAGGGGCTTCTGGTGTCCTGGCCCCACTGCTGGACCTCCTGAGGGCCCCTGGTGTTTTTGGCCACCGTGCGACACAGAGTGTTGGACTGGATGGGCCACTGGCCTGATCCAGCATTGGCTTCTCTTATGTTCTTATGGATTATCTGCCATTTAATGAAAAGGACAGCAGTTTGCCTTAAACCTTCTTATTGTGAAGCACTTTTACTTCTTTTTCTGCACCCAAGAAGAGTCAAATGCATTTATGTTTTTTAAGGAGCGGCCTCTGGTCTGCACTGTTTCCTCCAAGGGGGAGCCATGCCTCCATTCCCTTGGCCAAATCCTGACAACATTCACCCTTCGCCTCTTTGGGCAGGTGTGGCACGTCACTCTATTGTGTACCGTGGTACCTCTGGAGCTGCTCATGCTCTGCGGCAGTTCCTCTGCTCAGCTGGGAGCAGAACCGCCCTGGACTAGCAGGCAGCCATGCAGGTTTATGTTTCCACACGAATGCCCTGCAGACGGCCCATTCCACTCTTGTCCAGGTGAGCTGCAGACTCCCCCCCCCGCCGCCCCTTGTGTGAATTGTTGCACTTGGGCCGCAAGCTGGCCGCCCATGATGAAAAAGGAGCGTGTAGCCACAATCGCTTGATACCCACCTTCCGCAGTGGACACTTGAGCAAGTCAGACAGACCCAGGGGCTTTTGTTAGACCTGCACACTATTGCGGGGAGAGAAGCAGAAGAGACGTTTAGTTAGACTGTGACATGGTTGCATAAGCCAGTCTTCTTTTTTAAACCAACACAAATCTCGCTGCGGTTCAAAAGTTATATAAAACACGACATTTGTCACAAAGCATTTACAACATCAGGCGCTCCAGCAGACTAAAATTAGGAACAGGCAAGCATGATGGTGAATCAGCTAAGGAGGAAAATACCTAAAATTGCAAGTCTTTTACTTCTTTCGCTATCAAACTGCCATTCAGGTTCAAGGAGCCGTTAAACTTGCCTTCCCCATTTCACACCCTCTTCCCCATTAATGTTACAGGTATTCCTGCGCTTTGCACCCTTCGCCAACACAGAGCACAGCAAATGCTTTTCTCACACACACTCCTCCTCCCCCCTTTTACGTGAAGACAACTGAAACTTCAGCTTCCCACCCTCTCCAAAAATGTGCAGATCTGGGGAACTGGAACTGAGACCCTCCCCTCATGTGGGGAATCTAAACTGCTAAGTCAAATGAGCTCACGGGCTCAAAAACCAAGGTGTCTTCACCATGTGGCAGAGCACACAAGCCCACCTTGTCACAAACAACAAGAGGTTTGTCCCAGTGTTTAAATGCAGCCGCGGTTTAGGTTAGCGATATTTTTAGAACAGCCTCAAGTATTTTAACAGGTTCTCAAATAGGAAAAATGTGTCCCAGTCGGTAAACCTGTGATGCCACGAAAAGCCTGCAATGCATCATAAACTCTCTTTCCCTCAGTGTCCTGCTAACTTGGGAATGTGGGGGACTACGTCTGCCATTGGGTAACAGGATAGAAAACAGTGCTGTTTACAAGTTAATAACTTGAAGCTGGGCTGCAGATTGAGCCAAAGCACTCCTTGGACAGGGAACTGCTCTACTCCATAGCAAGAGCAAAAGGAAAAGACAAGTCCTCTGAAGTCGCTTGGATGAAAAGGTGGGGACAGATTAGGGTGAATGATACTCTAATGATGAGGAGCCAAAGACGGAGGTAATAGGCAATAGGTGCCCACCACCCAGCTCCCGGGTCACGCCCACAACTCTTTGCCACTCAGCAGAGATATATGAACCCTACAGATTCCGTCCAATCAGATAAAACACCCAAGCTAGACCTCTTTCCCACTTGGACAAGAATCTTTAGTTCCCACACATGGGAAGAGAACCATGCACAAACAACCTCTCTAAAAATCTGCACATTCAGTATTTAAATTAATTTAAACCTTAAGTATAGATAACCCGTCTCCAGAAACACATGCTCAGACTCAAACATTGCCATTTTACATGGCCGTTTTACAGTTTGATTTCATTTTTCTAAGTTCTTGGCCCTGATTTTACTAGCCAGCTAAGGCAAAGAGTGCTACCCTTTAGGAAACTGTAGGGTCTGTGTCTGAAAGCAGAAATATTAATTTATCGGTGTCAGAAAAATTCTGCAATTGATCTGTTATTGCAGTCAAGAATTTACATCTCGGTCCCCAGTACAATGAGCAGACCATAGGCCGCAGTGTAGACCACAGTCTCGACAGCAGAGTGGAGATTCAAATGTGGGTCTTCCACAGCCTACTCTTCCCACTAGAGCGAGGGTGTCAAACATAAGGACTGGGGGCCAGAGCCAGCCCAGCCTGCGAGCAACTAGGGCAGGGGTGGCCAAACTCGCTTAATGTAAGAGCCACACAGAATAAACGTCAGATGTCTGAGAGCCGCAAGTCATGAACAAATATTACACACATGTTTTTAATTGGAAAATATGCAAATTTGCATTTATTAGCATTATTAAATGAGACTGCCAAAAATAAAAACAAAAGGGGTAAAAACAAATAATGATAATGGTATTTATTTGTCCAATGATATTTATTTGTTTGTTAATAATATTAAGAGAGAGAGGTGGAAAGAAAGAAGAAGAGGAGAAAGAAGAGAGAGAAAGAAAGCAAATAGATGGGGGAAGGGAGGGGGAAGGAAGAGAGAGTGAAAGGAAGGAAGGAAGGAAGGAAGGAAGGAAGGAAGGAGAAAAAGAGAAAGAAAGGTGAAAAAAGCAAGTAGATGGGAGAGGGAGGAAGAAAGGGGGAAAGAGAGACAAAAAGAAAGGTGGAAAGAAAGAGGAGGAAAGAAAGCAAATAGATGGGGGAGGGAGGGAGAAGAGGAAAGAAAGCAACTTTAAATGTGTTCTCCAAACCCCTCCACACTCCCACGCCAGACAGCTTGGCTTGGATAAGGGATTTAAGGAGACAAATGCCTTCACCAAGCTGGCCGGGGGGGGGGGGGGGCTTTGAGAACACATTTAAAGTTGCTTTCTTCTCTGTTCCCCGCCCACACACCTCAAGCCTACCCAGAGAGGGGAATACTGGCTGGGAAGGAAAGACCAATTGGGGAGGTATGCCTCCCCTTCGCTTCCCCACAATATGTGTGAAAGCCACAGTTTGGCCACCCCTGAACTAGTGCAAGGGAGGGAACAGGAGACTGCTGGGGGGGTGAGTGGGTGCAGCCACTCCAACTGTGACTTCAGCATGGCGGAACAACCTCATCTGCAGCAGTCAAGCAATGTGGGAGTGTCTGCCCAGTGCTGCACCACTGACTCTCCAGTCCGCCCATGTGGGTTTTCTTTGTGCACACACACCCCAAACCCATGGGGCCTTGCAGTGAGGATACACCAACTCTGAGCTTACCAGCTGCTGTCCTTTATACAGTTTAGATCTCCAGTATCTGGCATTACGTTTTACAAAGTGCCATTTACGTCAGATCCGGCAATCATAACAAATGAGTTCCGACACCCCTGCGCTAGGACATGCTGAGTCACTGCAGTTAGCCTGACTATTTACATTCCTTGGGAACAGGAATCTTTTGCACCAAGGACAGAACACTTACAAAAAGGTTATAGACAACTGGGATAATTAAGCACCAGCAGTGAAGTACAAATGGTTAGTTCCCATAAAGGAACCACCCCCACCCCAGTGCAGGCCTTTTGGTCCTGGGCGAAACCCCTCTTCTTTAACTTCTCTCACTGCTGCTCCTCCCACCAAGAACCACGGTTTGCTGTCACTTTCCCCCTAAGCAGTTAGCACATGAAATACCGCAAGGAGCTCCGCCAATAGAAGACGAGGAGGAGATTGGATTTATACCCTGCCTTTCACTACCGGAAGGAGTCTCAGAGCAGCTTACAGTCTCCTGTCCCTTCCCCTTCCCACAACAGACACCCTGTGAGCTATGTTCCCCTAAGCTGTGGAGTCTTGTGAGCAAGAATTCTACTTGGTGAGCTGCTGGCATTAAGTGCGAGCCAGCGATTGGCTGCTGCATAAATTAGTTGGCTCTGGAGCCATCCTTCCTGGCGAAGACAGAAATGTGTGAGCTGGAGGCTAAAATTGTGAGCCAGCTCACACTAATGCAGCTTAGAGGGAACACTGCCTGTGAGGTAGACGGGGCTGAAGGCTCTGACAGAAACTGCTCTTTCAAGGACAGCTCTTATCAGAACTATGGCTTACCCAAGGTCATCCAGCAGCTGCAAGTGGAGGAGTGGGGAATCAAACCTGGTCCGCATACTTAACCACTACACCAGACGGAAGTCGCCCCTCCAAATAACCTGGAATATGCACTCAAGATAAACAGAAGTGTCTTCTATGAACGCAGAAGCTAACACGATCTGCAGACGCATATAAACAGTAATATCTAAATTTACGGGGATCTTACAAGGCTGGAATGTTACAGGAACACATTTTAAGAGCTTCTCAAAAAAGAACGCTCGAATTGTTTTCGGTCTAAGCCACTCTAGACTGGAACCCGTTATCAGCCATCCAAGTATACACATGCCCAATAAATATCTGGTTTCAGTTCAGCAGCTGAGATGCCTATCTGCAGGCCGGCTGGGCAGGAGTAAAGAAAGCTGTTTTGCGTTTGCAGGGGAAGGAGGAAGAAAGCGAACGCTTGGCCTCCTCCCCAGAATTCCACTGCCAAGTTAAACACCTAAGAGAGGGTGAAGCAACATTTTGTCTCCCATGAACTTCCTTCGCACAGCGCTCCTTGGAGTGAGAACTAAAAAAGGCGCTCCACTCTCAGCTTTCAACTAACATATTTAATATCCCTGCTTGACTTCTGGGAAGCTGTAGCTTGACGAAATTAAAAAAAAAGTTAAGAGTCCCGCTTATGCCACGCACGCTGCCTTCTTCATTAAGGAAAAGCTTCGCCAGTTTGTTGGCTTTTTAAAACCCTGTGCAGATGACCACACTTTGTGGCACAGTCTCACCAGAAGCTTGACAATGGGAGCAGTTGGCTGTAGAGCACTGCAAGCAGGGGACAGCCAACTTTGCCTTACTCAAGCGACAAGTTTGTTTCCAAAGAGCACCCAGGCAGATATTACCTTTTCACGGCTTTAGAATAACATGATAGCTAAGAAACTGAGGTCTCAGGCCTTCATTCGGTGGCCAGCCACTCTCTCTTATAGCTTCAGCCCACTAAGTAATACAGAAGAGGAGGAGGAAGGAGGAGGAGGAGATTGGAGTTATACCCCGCCCTTCACTCGGAGTCTCAGAGTGGTTTACAATCTCCTTTCCCTCCCCCTCCCCACAACAGACTCCCTGTGAGGTAGGTGGGGCTGAGAGAGCTCTGAAAGAACTGTCCTTGAGAGAACAGCTCTGACAGAACTAGGGCTTGCCCAAGGTCATCCAGCAGCTGCAAGTGGAGGAATGGGAATCAAACCCGGCTCTCCCAGATTAGAGTCCGTGCGCTTAACCACTACACCAAACTGGCTCTCAATCTTTATCATCAGAAACTACACTCTCAGGAGTTGAAAGGCACTGCAGTTACATGCCTACATATGCTTTTGCTAAGAGAAGCCGTCTGTAAATGTCTGTGGTCCATCCATCAAACAGTCACAAAGACCATCTGACTGAACCACTAAAATCTGATCCAGGCACACAATCCTTAGGACTAACAAGGTTCCTGAGAGCCAAGAGACCTGGGTTCATAAAGTGGGGCTGCCGTTTGTAAAAACAGAAATATTAATGCCGTAACCAAAGGGAGGTGTCTCCCAGTGGACTGTCATCTGCTATGCCACCACGTGCTCTCTAATTATTCGCTGTCGAAACCCAGCTGGAAACTGGTGGCCAGTAAGAGCAGCTCTGCTCTGCTGCTGGGTTATCTCCGGACAGCTGGCAGGGCTGGGAGAGCAAGCAGCCTTCCTAAAGAAAAAAACATGGATGTCTTTGCCGTTCATTCATGCCAGACAGAAAAGCTGACGCATGCCTGTAATTAATCCAACGATTTGTGCACAGGTGAAACTTCAGTGACCAGAACAGTTAGTTCTCAGGGTGTGCTCAACCTGCCTGCGGGCAGATCTCCCAACACCCTGTCTTGCAGCATCTCATACCAGTTAATCGAGGGCTGGGCCCGTTCAGACCTAACCCTACAGTTAGCTCTTTCGGCTGGGAGCGGTTTCTGCAACCCCTTGCAGAGATGCTAGGCTGAGCTGGGGGAACCATAGCTTTGTATTCAGGGTAAGCCATGCCCACGAGGAGGCAGGAATTCACAGGGCTACCAAACCAACCCGCTTTTATTACCTTTAACTTCACAGGGACAAGTCCGGTCAGAAGAATAAAGGTAACAAGCAGATGCACACCTGTTTAGATCTTGGAAGCTCAGCAGGGTCAGCCTTGGGGAGCATTTGGATGGGAGACCACTAAAGAAGTTCGGGATTGCTATGCAGAGACAAACTGCCTCTGAATGTCTCTTGCCTTGAAAGCCCTACAGGGTTGCAAATAATGAAGAATCAGTGAAAGAAAAAGTGGGGGGAAAGAACTATATAAAATAAAGGCGGCTTCCGATTTTCTCTCAGGCAAATTTAAGTATGATTGCAAAGTTTTCTCTTATTCTGTAGTTATAGGAAAAGCCTCTCTCTCTTCTGTTATCTATATTTCCCCTTATTCATCAAATCATTTTTATCTGTTTCACGCAAGAAGTCTATAAGGGGTGCCCCATTAGCAAGAAATGATATTACTGCCTTTTCTCTAATCCATGATCATTTGTTACTTCTTTCTCTCAATAAAGAAAACTTTTTTAAAAAAACCTACTGTGTCACCATAAATTGGCTGTGACTTGACACCATGTTCCACCACCGCTTTACGCATGACAGTCTGAGGCAGAGCTTTCCTCCCACCTCGCTCTTTTCTCCTCTCGGCCACATCGCCGATGGTTGCTGTGTGTACCTCTGGCTTGTGTGCTTCCTTTCACCCCCACCACACGCAGAAAGCGGTGCCAGACTAGGAGATCCGCTGGCACTTGCTTCCACACAGGCGCGCCGCCGTCCAGCACTGCAAGAACTAAATAATCCTTTGATCAATAA
The DNA here is from genome assembly GCA_029375565.1 of Gekko gecko. Lineage (NCBI taxonomy): Eukaryota > Metazoa > Chordata > Lepidosauria > Squamata > Gekkonidae > Gekko > Gekko gecko. The sequence continues at coordinate 19,428,449 of JAPDNY010000017.1, forward strand.
GCACTGCAACGGACCGAAACATCAGTGGCTTCTATGCGCAGCTGTAATGCTGGTGAGACTTGCAATAATGGGCTTAAATTACAGGCAGAAAGGTACTGGCTAGATATTAGGAAAAAACGTTTTACAGTAAGAGTACTTCAGAGTGGAATTGACTGCCTGGAGAGGGCTTCTAGTGTCCCGGCCCCACTGCTGGACCTCCTGAGGGCACCTGGTATTTTTGGCCACTGTGAAACAGAGTGTTGGACTAGATGGGCCATTAGCCTGATCTAACATGGGCTTCTCTCATGTTCTTATGAGAGGTGGTGAGCTTCCCCTCACTGACAGTCTTCAAGCAGCAGCTAGGCTGTTCCCGCATTAAGTAGGGGGTCAGACTAAATAACCTCTATGGCCTGTTCCAACTCTACGGTGCTATGATTTTACGCTCCCACTGCCTTACTTAAACTCTGCTCTCTCTCTCTCGCTGCCACTTTGCATACCACTTTAGCACAACTGGAATGGCATGCTAATGTGGTGTGCAAGTCACAGCTCCATTTAAACAAGATGCTGAGCATGTGGAAAGACCACACGGGTAAGTTCTTCTTGCTGGCCGGCATCATGTTGAAATCTACAAAGGAGAGGAGGAACATCAGGTTGTTAAAGGGCCCAGCTGCTGCGTTTCAGTGGACACAGGGAAGCCTACCACTGGCTGCGTTTCCACCCTGTGCTTAAAGCCCTCTTCCAAAAGGACTAATCGGTGCCATGATTCTAGCCCAGGTGACAGCAGGCCATTTCCTAAGCACAAGGACACAATCTTCAATTGCCATGGCAACCTGGGAGCTGCCCGCTCTTCGGGACTGCTATCTACTGGGTCAATACCAACAGCATAAACAAACAAGCACTCAACCTTTAACAGAGGCTTTGTGCGTGGAAATCGGCAGCTGAAGGTTTTCACGGCAGGGAAGCAAACGACATCACCTGGTTCAAGGGGTGGGGGATTTCCCCCCCCCACACACCCAGATGGCTGGCAACCCTTGTGCCATCTGCACACACTACGGGGTATGGCCTGCGTACAATCTTTGCTATTTCTGATGCTCCAGAGCTACTGGCCTGTAACGTTAAGGCGGATTTCGAGGACACAACGAAGCTTCCCGGCCAATGGAGCCTGCACAGCAACTCACAACGGCTGGCCTCAAATCCTGGCTAAGCAGGGCCTCTGGCTTAGCTTTCCCTGCAATTAGAATGAATTAAGGTGGGTAGAGGGCTCCTTGCTTAGCAAAATACAGTTTTAACGTCGTAGGAGACGCTAATTTCTGGCGAATGCTACTGCAAAATCCTACCCCTGTTCCCCTACTGAAAGAAGGCAATGCTTTCCAGAGTTACATAAGCGAGCTTGAAGGTCTGCTGTTTTATGGAGGCCAATTTATAGCTCTCTCTGTGGCTGCACAAGACCGTGAACGAGCTTGCTGGAAAAACACCACACCCGAAAAGTCTTTGCTCGCACAACTGGAATAGTGAGTGGTACGGGTGCAGAACGCCGTGTGTGGATTCAGCAGCACCGGGCTGCCTCAGTCCGCGTCGCGCACACCGCTTAATTACAGAAGACACAGAGCCTCAGACAATATGCCCTTTCACATGACCATGTACGTGACGAGGGGCAGTGCAAAAAATAAAAAGCTTTTACGGCTCTGCTCAGCATCTTAGGCTGCCATCCGACTGAAAAAGAGGCAAAATAATCACCCCAAAGCATTTAATAATTGTGCAGAATTGTTGGACTGGATGGGCCATTGGCCTGATCCAACATTGGCTTCTCTTATCTTCCTATGTTTTAATGGACTAAATCTGCATATATTTGCAAATGGATAAAGAGTCTTCACGAAATACTACTTTGTTACTAGATACCACATGCATGTATTGCAGCAGACGCAATCTGAGAAGCAGCACGGTGCCCTGTAATGAAGGGGGTATGGTCTCTTCCTGTATGATGCTTCCCCTCGTGAATGTAAATGTCAATATTAAATGTAACTAACCTGGATTTTGTGTGGGGAAAACAAACTAGCGGTAACAACAGAGAAAATGCACACAGAGCGAAGCTGATTCAAGATATTAGTCCAGATTTCTATGCCTCTCAACTGAAGAGTATTCTCTAGCAGGAAAAATAAGATGATAGCTTTGGGGGGAAAGGAACATTAACCCTCTCCCAATTAGGAATCTTGCAACGGAACCACAGCAGGTCGAGCAAAGAAGCTCAGATTCGGCCGTTAAACTTGTATTTACGGGGACAGGATGTATTCAGACAATGGTCCCAGTCTGGTGTAGTGTTTAGGAGCGCAGACTCTAATCTGGGAGAACCAGGTTTGATTCCCCACTCCTCCACTTGCACCTGTTGGATGACCTTGGGCAAGCCATAGTTCTGATAAGAGCTGTCCTTGAAAAAGAGCAGTTTCTGTCAGAGCTCTCTCAGCCCCATCGACCTCACAGGGTGTCTTGTCATGGGGAGGGGAAGGGAAAGGAGTTTGTAAGCCGCTCTGAGACTCCTTTGGGTAGTGAAGGGTGGGGTATGAATCCAATCTCTTCTCCTCCTCTTCTCTAAGCAAAGTCTGAATTATACATTCTCTATGAAACATTCTGCAACTCGAACACCAAACTGGCAACAGACACCTTAGATCCAAGCCCCGCAAAGGACTTTCCAATAATTCTTAGCTTTATGAAATCAAGATTTCAGAGACAAGTTATGCTTTATGAAAAATGTAATTCTGTTTTCTTCTTGCAAATAATATATGCAAAATAATCAAAGGTGACACAGGATTTTGCATACCTGGGGGAACCATCAGGTATACAGAAGAATATTTATTTTCCCTGTAGGCCTTTGTATTCCTGGAGCATTTTCCAAAAAGGAATGTCTTGTGGCTACACAGGGGCAGACCCCGTGGTGAAAACAGACAGAGACATTGCTTTGTTCATTGTGGTTGCTAAGGCAATCCAGATGGCATCTGAACTCTTGTTCAGTTATTAAAATATTTATATCCCACCTTTTCTCTTGGCTGAAGGTGGACTCATTCTCTTGCAAGGTCCCCCTGGTGAGAAGAAAGGCAGGGCATAAAATGAAATAAATACTGAGATGGTGGGGTCCCAAAGGAAGCCACGGCCCTTAGTTTGCAAGATCCAAGCAAGACTAGCTTGATAAAAGGGTTGGAACGCTTTCCCTGTGAAGAAAGGTTAAAATGCTTGGGGCTTTTTAGCTTGGAGAAACAATGGCTGAGGGGTGACATGATCGAGGTTTACAAGATTATGCATGGGATAGAACAGGTTGAGAAGGAAGTCCTTTTTGCCCTTTCTCACAATACAAGAACTCGTGGGCACTCCATTAAATTGCTGAGCAGTCGGGTTAGAACAGATAAAAGGAAGTCCTTCTTCACCCAGAGAGTAATTAACACATGGAATTCACTGCCACAGGAGGCGGCAGTGGCTACAAGCATGGACAGCTTCAAGAGGGGATTGGATAAACACATGAAGCAGAGGTCCATCACTGGCTATTAGCCACAAGGTATAGATAGGGACTCTGGGGCAAGTGAGGCTCTAAATTCTTGGTGCTTGGGGGGGGGGGAGCAACAGTGGGAGGGCTTCTAGTGTCCTGGCCCCACCGCTGGACCTCCTGATGGCACCTGGTATTTTTGGCCACTGTGTGACAGAGTGTTGGACTAGATGGGCCATTGGCCCATGTTCTTATGTTCTTATGACTGTTGGCGATAGGACATTTTGGAGGACGTTAATTCACAGGGTCGCTGTACAATGGAAGGAATTTGTCAGCACTCAACGTACAGAGTCCTGGAATGGGAGAATGGGCCCCCACTTGGACTACAGGTGAGGTATTGCATGTATCAAGAATTCCTTATACTAATTACAGAGCCCCGGCCCTTGGCTTTGACATCTGCAGCCTGACATATCTACAGCTCGTATCAGGAAGATCACTGAGCAGAACATTTAGTTAGACCTTTGTATGCACTCATACAGTACACTCATGGTTAAGCAATTAATTAACTTTGTCGCCAGCACTTTATGACATTGAATTGTTTATTAAGTGAACCATTTTTAGATGATTTTATGTGGATTTTGTTATTTATGTACCTAACTGCATAAGCCGCCCTGAGCCTGCCTTCGGGGGAGGGTGGGGGTCTAAATTAAATAAATAATAATGTTGTGTTAAGCAGAGCATCTCAACGGCTATGCTAGCACCCTTTCCATTTATGTGCTGCTTTTAAAAAAAATTTGCAGGGAGAGTTCTTTAATGACCATTATGCCCATTCCACTAACTCACAGAATTCTACAATTCCGCTGCACGCAAAGAGGAGGCTTAGTTCTCGTGGCCCTGGGAAATGCTGATCCCCACTTTGGGGTCAGGAAGCCATTTTTCTCCAGGCCAGTTTGGACGGAGATCCTAGAGGTTTTTGGTCATCTTCTGGGCATGGAACAGGGTCACTGGGTGTGTCTGGGGGGGTTATTTGTGAATTTCCTGCATTGTGCAGGGGGTTGGACCGGATGACCCTGGAGGTCCCTTCCAATGCTATAATTCTGTTCTAACTTGGAATGAGGCAGGCCACAGCGGAAGAGGGGAGATGAATAACTCTTCCGCCACATGAAGGGACATCACAGCCAGAAAAGGATGAACTTAAAACCATCTGCTAAGCTTTTACCCAGCTCAGTAAAAACAACGTAATCCGAGACTCTGACATTCATACTTTGTTTTCAAAACCACATCAATGATGTGGAACATGATGCAACTTCTGCATACAAAAGGGGGGGGGGAGACCCTCCTTGTGTTTGGCACTCATTAGAACAAGCAAAGGGATTCAGGAATTCCGGCTGAACAAACTCCTTTTCTTAAGGAACAAAAAAAAAAGGAGAATGTCAATAAGAACGAACGGTGGTATTTCAGTCTAACCTTGTGCTCTCTGCCACACCCACCCCACATATATGAAGGCCAGCGAAGTGGAGAATTGGTTGTTGGTCATGATTGTGAGGCCAACGAGGCTGTGCTGCCTCTCTGGTGGCGGAAAGCACCTCCAAGCTGCGGCCAACTTATGGTGACCCCTCAAGGGGTTTTCAGGGCAAGAGATGAGCAGAGGTGGTTCGCCATTGCCTGCCTCTGCGTAGCAACCCTCCACTTCCTTGGTGGTCTCCCATCCCAAGTACTAACCCGGGACGACCCTGTTTAGCTCCTGAAGAGTGTTCAGAAAGTCCAACTGGTTCACAACCGAACAGTCAAGTTGTGAACTGGAGCGCACCAAAGGCATCATACCGTCACAACACTGAAAGATCTCCATCAGCAGGCACAGGACTGTCACTCCATGGCCAAGAAAGCTCTCTCTCAAGGCCACCAGCCACCAAAGCTCAGAAGGCAGGGGCACCCAAAAGCCAGCCCTTGGGAAGATAACCGTAGTGTAGTTCTGCTGTTTCCACACAGGGTTTATAGGTAAACTGTGACACTTTAAGCTGGACTCCGAAACAAACTGGGAGTTACTAGGGAAGGGCCCAGACTGGAGCGATACGGTCCCTACAACACACTCCGGTCAACATCCCATTCTGTACCAACTGATGCCTCCCAGCACTTTTCAAGGGCAGCCCCACGTAGAATCTAGACGCAACCGGGGCAGGCAGCACAGGGGCCGGATCTTCTCTGTCCAGGAAATGCCGCGGCCGGCCAACCAGTCGAAACTGGTCAAAGGCACCCTGAGCCGCAATGGCCACCCGCTCACCCAGCAGCAGGTCCAGGCAGGAGCACGCCCAAGGAGCAGACCCGTTTCTTGAAGGTGAGTGCGACCCCCATCCAGAACACGCAGGGACCACACATTTATTATCTGCAAGGCTGCACTAATGCTTCTCACTCTCCGTTCCAGCTGGGGTCATTTTATCTCCCTGTCATTCCTTGAGGAGGCGGAGCCCTCACGCCACGTGACCTTGCCCCGATGAGTTTTGTTTTCCTTCGATAACCCTGAACTGGCAGGCCCGCCCCTTCCCGGCTAGGTTTGTAAATACACTGCTTTGAACCAAGGGGGAAAAATTGCTTTCACTTACATTGCTGTTAACTCTCTCCAGATACTACATTGTAAAATAAATTCCCCCTTAACAATACAGGTTTTATAGAGTAAAATAACTGGTTTTTCCAAAACCCACCACACCTTAGCTCCAGGACGGTGTTACAAAGAAGGTTCGAAGTCCTAGCAACCTCTCTCAAACACAAAATGCCAGGCTTCGGAGCAGCCATTTTTCCTCTACAGAAAGAAACCTCTGAAAACTCCAGCAAGTCAGGTCCACACACACACACACCCCTTATCAGGACTAACCTCCCAGCAAATCCAATCCACACCCCATTGAATTGTAAATCTCCCATTAAGTGAGGGATGAGGGCCAACACACATCAATCCCAGCCGATTCAAAAGGAGTGCTTTTCAGAAGAGCTCAAGTGGGGCTTCGGACAGGAACAGAGGAAGTTGCAGAAGTACAGCCGCTGCAGAAGTGCAACTCTGTGTCTTACCACACGCTGCCACTACTACTGATTTACTTCCGCTTAAAAAAGCACAAACCTTCAAGGCCCAAGCTACTCTGGTCCCACAACAGCACTGAAATCCGAACACAAGTTTGCCTCGTGTTTATTTCTGCCATTGAATCAACAAAAGGCCCGGAAATGGAAATTTCAGCCTCTGTACCACAACACAGACCTTAATTGTGTAAATATTGATTTAGACGGCTGGTACACACAGTGGAATCATGTTACCCAACATTTCCTGCTGGGACTCTTTTCAGATAGTTTTATTGCATCACAGCCACCAGAGGAGAGACGTGCCTTCCATTCCCCCAGGTTAAACATGCAAGGCCCCTTAATCTCCCTCTCCTTCACTGCCACTCCCTCCCAGGGACAAAGCAGCTAGAAGGAGAGATGCCGGCATTCTTTCCCAGATGAAGGTGAAGATCGCTTGCTCTCTTTCTCCTTCTGAGCCCCTGGGAGAGACACAATTGTCTTGCCTGGTGGGCACATGGCTGGGATCAAGACAACCCGACTCCCATCTCTTCCCCAAACAGACAAAGCTCTGTGGGACTGTATAGTCCAAGAATTCCTGCATCCACAGAGTGGGGAAGAGGAGAGAAAGACGCCGAGGAAAACAGGGAATGGGGGAAGGTACTCTGCTGGTTTGCTGTTGGGGAGGCGAAGGCATTGCTTGTGTTCTACGTTTAAAGCGGCAGGGAAAGTCACAGCCCCCACCCCAGTCCTCAACCCAGGGCATTATTCTGCTCAAGGAAGAGGAAATCCCTCCGCCTGGGAATGGAAATAACTACCGACTCCTTCTCCTCTTAATCACTTTATCCTGCCTTCCCTCCTTTCCTACGCAGCCCATTCGCCACTGGCCCTGCAAAGCTGAGTTGCGGGGAAAGAGAGAGAAAGAATAATCCCACAAGGAAATCGGAACCAGTCTCGGAATTTGGGGGAGAGCTTCTCGGAGGCAGAGATGAAACGGCACCTTCAAGTCTCATGCAAATTATATCTCATCAGACAGCTGCCGGCGGCCTCTTGAGATGCAATACGCCAATCCACACCACACAGACTTCTCCCCCCCCCATAAGATTTCGATTTCAATTTCACTTTGTAGTGTCTACTTTTCATGCCCTCTCCCTGACCCCACCGGCTCCCCCTGCTCAAAAGTCCTCCATAAAGTCCTGCATTAGCAAAGGTGCCCTCCCAGCATCCACAAAAAAGGGCCCTGGAACAGCATGCCGTGCATCTCTCAGGCGCCTTTGCATACGAAGTTTGGGAGGGGGTGCCCAAGGAAGCAGGGGGCTGCGAGTCTATCAAGGAGAGGGAGAGAAAAGTGGGCTGGGGGGCAAGGAAGAGAAGCCCCCTTCCGTAATGAGGGTCCAGACTGCTGCTGGTTTTTTTCATAGGAAGCAAAGGGAGGGGGAGGTGGCTGAGGAAGGCCAGGGCCGCTGGTCTAATGGGGGAACAGAAAACAGCCAGAGTTCAGCAGCACCTTAAAGACTAACAAAGAAGGGCTTTGGTGAGTCACTGCTCACTTCTTCAGGTCCCCAGCCACCTCTTTTGTTAGACCTTAAGGTGCTGCTGGAACTCTGGCTCTTTTCTCCTGCTCCAAACAGACTAACACAGCGACCCTTCTTAGTCTAATGGGGGGAGAGAATAGCAGGCTGAAGGAGGGGGACTGAGAGGGGGAAGGAAGAGAAGCCCCCCCTTCCCTTAACAAAGACCAAAAAGGGGTCTCATGGGGGAAGATTTATGGGACAGGGTGTGGATAGGACAGGACTCGTAGGATAGGGCGGGGTATAACTGATGTATTTATTTATTAGATAAACTAAAGATAGGAAGTTAAAATTATTATTATACTGAATACTAAATATAATAATAATAAAACTAAATAATAAGACTAAATGATTATTTATTTATTAGATAAGTTACATTAAAGATAATAAGTTAAATTATTATTACTATTATACTGAACAGTAAATAATAATACCAATAATACTAAATAATAATATTAATAGTAATAATACTAACAACAACAACAATAGATGGAAGGAGACAGAAAAAGGAGGTTAACAGGGGTCAAGGGGGAGGGAGGGCTCTCAGACGCTGTCAGTTTTTCCACCAGAAGGTGTGGGGGGGTTGCAAAAAGGTGAAGGGATTGGGGGGGGGCTGCCATTCTAGCGGGGAGGGGGAGACCAAAGTGGGCTGGGGGGGGCTGAGGGGAAGGGAAAGAAGCGCTCCCCCCCCCAACATCAAAGGTCCAGACTGAGGTTAGTTTTTGTATAAGAAGTGGGGGGGGGGGGGCGCACGCAAAAAGGTGCGTCGCTGCCCGAATGTTTTTAACTCGTTTTAACCCGTTCACGATGTATTGTTTATACTTAATTGTGTGTCTCTTTTTAAAAAAATAGTAAAATAATCTTTTTAATCGTCATTTTCCCAAGCACAAGAAACAAAGGCAGGTTGCATAAAGCTGAAAGGAAATCCTTACACGTGAAACACTTTTTCTTTTAATTATTAAGAGGCGGTCCCATTCTGTCCTGGGATGGGGGGGATAGAAACCCAATAAAACAAAACAGGTGAGGATATAAGGGGGGGGGCTGCCCAGTCTAACTGGGGGGGAGAATAATGGGTCGAGGGAGGGGGGGTCAGTGGGGGGAAGGAAGAGAAGCCCCCCTCCAATGAGGGGAACACCCCCCCAAAAAAAGGATGCTGTGGGGGAAGGAAGAAGGAAAAGCAGCTGGGGGGGTCAATGGGGGGAGGAGGAAGAGAAGCCCCTCCCCGTTCACGAGGACCCCCCCCAAAAAAAAGGGGGAAGAAGGAAGTCGATTTGGGGGGACCCCAAAGGCGGTGGGGGGGCCAGAGCGAGCAGCAGCCCCCTCCCCCTCCCTCCCCCCCCGGGCCGGAGCCTCACCGCTGCAGCACCACGAGGAGGGCGAGCCCTGCGGGAACTTGGCCGAGTCGGGGGCGATGCAGACGCTGGCGCCGAGGTGCGGGCACTCCATGGCGGCGGGCGGCGGGCGGCGTGAGGCGAGGCCGGGGCTGAGGGAAGCGGCGGGGGGGAGGGAAAGAGCGCATGAGGGGAGGCGGGCGCGCGCCGCCGCCGCCGCCGTCGCGCGGGGGGTGGCGCCGTTGCGCCTGCGCGGGCCGGCCCGCGCAGGCGCAGCGGCGCCACCCTCCGCGCGGCGGCGGCGGCGGCGCGCGGCGGCTCTTTCTCTCCAGCTCGCCCCCTATTGGTTCTTTGTCGTCGTCTTCTTCTTCCCGACCCAGAGGATCCACTCTCCGAGTTTTGCCGGCCGCTCGCCGGGTTTTGCCGAGCCGCCTCGGGTCCGGCCGCGCTGCGGGGAGGGGAGTCCGGAGCAACGCTGCCTCTAAGCGGTGGAGTCTTGTGGGCAGAAATTCTGCTTTGCGAGCTACCGGCATTAAAGGGGATGTACTAAAAGGAAGGACAGGATTGCCCATTGGAATCCTGTCCTTCTTTTTAGTACATCTCGCATTAAAAGTTGTGAGTGAGCGATTTGGCTGCTGCATAAGTTAGTTTGGTTGGAGCGCTCCCCTTCCTGAGCGAAGACAAAAATGTGTGAGCCGGAGGCTAAAAAACTGTGAGCCGGCTCACACTCACTCAGCTTAGAGGGAACACTGGGACTCCCGAGAGTTTCGGGCGCGCGATGAGGCCGCTTTCCGAACGAGCGCCCCTTGGCCAAGCTCCAGGGGAGGCCGGGAGTCCTCCCGGGCTGGCCGGTTGGGACGCTCCCGGCTCCCAAACGGCCACCCGAGGTTAAAGGGTTGCCAAGCTCCAAGGCAGGCCGGGAGACTTCCCGGATTGACAGACGGGCAAGGAGTTCGTGATGTTCCTGGTTTCCATGCGGCCACCCGGGGATCGGTTGCCAAGCTCCGGGGGAGGCCGGGAATCCTCCCGGATTGACAGACGTGCAAGGCGTTCGTGATGCTCCTGGTTTGCGTGCGGCCACCCGAGGATCGTTTGCCAAGCTCCAGGGGAGGCCGGGCGTCCTCCCAGGTTGACAGACGCGCGACGATGATGCTCCCGGTTTGCGAACGGTCACCCGAGGATCTGGTTGCCAAGCTCCAGGTGCGTCACGGAGTTATCCCGGATTGGCAACTGGCTACAAAATAAAGTTCCCCTGGAGATCTGTGGCACTGTATCCTTCCTGAGCAATATCCCCTCAAATCCCCAGGAACGTCGCAACCCGGAGTTGGCAGCCGGACCGACACAAAGGGTTGAGAAGACGAGCAACTCTTATTTTCACTCGGTAAAGACTTGTTTTAAAATGTTGGCCTTTTGAATTTCTCTTTTGCACTATTATCAATCTCTGCTCCTGAATCATTTTGCATTTGTTATTATGGTTCGTTCTGGACTGGTTTCTATGGTCCCTCTGTGGCTTTATTGCTCAGTCTGTGATTTGTTGGAAAATTTGGAAATAAAAAATAAGCGTAAAAAAAAGAAGACGACGAGCGCCACGCAGGAAATCCAACCGCTTTACGACGTATTTATTGCATCGCTCGCAGCGGGTCGAGCCTCCCCCGCCGTGCACGCGCATTCCGGGGTCCTGCCCGCGCCCCGCATATGGCGGCTGCCGAGTGGAAACCGGAAAACGCTGGCTTGCGCTGGAGCGCTCGGCTACCGGGACCTCTTTGGGGAAGTCCCCGGGAACGCTGCGTCACAGAGGGAGTCCCGCTTCCCGCCAGCCTCTTGCCGGGAATCCCGCGCGCTCTCCGCTCTTCGGCTTCCTTCTGTCCCCAGAGGAGGGGGAGACCCTTTGCATTTCTCCCTCCCCTCTGCAGGGAAGGCGCCTCCTCCAACGCGACCCCTTTGCAAGACTCGGGCGCGCTCTCGTGGGCCCCTTGCTGAACCTGAGCTGTTTGGGCGGCTTCCCTTTCCCAAAGCACCAGCAAGCAGATTTTAGGGGGAGGAACAGGGGTGGGCCGGCAGTGTGCCCTCTAAGCTGAGTGAGTGTGAGCTAGCTCACAGTTGTTTAGCCTCCCGGCTCACACACTTTTGTCTTAGCTCAGGAAGAATGTGGCTCCAGAGCAAACTAATTATGCAGTAGCCAAATCGCTGCTCACAACTTTAATACCAGGAGCTCACAAAGTAGGATTCTTGCTCACAAGACTCCACAGCTTAGAGGGAGCAGGGGTGGGCACTGGCAGCTGGCCTGAATGTTCATGCCACAATTAAATACACCTGAGTCATGCACCTTATAGTTCAATGTTAACTTCTCTTTCACAGGGTTATCGGTCTCTGTTCCTGAATTACCGTGTATTTGTTATTATGGTTCCGAACTCGTTTCTATGTCACCTGAACGGCTTCATTACCTTGTTTGTGATTTGTTTGTTGGAAAATAAAAATATATATTTTTAAATATATAGAGTTAAATGTTACACCAGTTTGGTGTGGTGGTTAAGTGTGCAGACTCTAATCTGGGAGAACAGGGTTTGATTCCCCACCCCTCCACTTGCAGCTGCTGGATGACCTTGGGCAAGCCATAGTTCTCTCAGAGATGTTCTCTCAAGGGCAGTTCTTGAAAGAGCTCTCTCAGCCCCACCGACCTCACAGGGTGTCTGTCTTGGGGAAGGGAAGGGAAAGGAGTTTGTAAGCCACTCTGAGACTCCCTGTGAAGGGTGTGGTATAAATCCAAGCTCTTCTTCTAAATGTTAATTAAAATGTAGTTTTAGTTTTAATCAGGCTGGCTTGCAGAGGGGGGTCCAACTGGCACCAACTTAGAGCTGCTAACTCCTGCTTGGTTAATAACTGGAGATTTGGGTTAGGAAGAGGAGGCCAGGTGGGGGTTAGAGGGGCCAGTGGTTAGCCTCTTCGTGGGTTCTGTGTCTTGCCCCCTGCCTTATTCATGGGGGCCTAGCCCCAAGACACCTTGAAGCATCACGGAGGGTGCTGGAACAGGACACACCCCAACTGCCCACTTGGCATCGAAGGGCACGCTGCCACTAGGCCATTGGCCTGATCCAACATTGGCTTCTCTTATGTTCATCCAGTCCAACACTCTTGTGTCACACAGTGGAAAAAACCACGATGCCATCAGGAGGTCCACCAGCAGGGCCAGAACTCCAGAAGCCCTCCCACTATTGCGCCCCCCGCCCCAAGCACCAAGAACACAAAGCATCACCACCCCAGACATAAGAACATAAGAGAAGCCATGTTGGATCAGGCCAGTGGCTCATCCAGTCCAACACTCTGTGTCACACAAAGTTCAGGTGCTACCAGGAGGTCCAGCAGCAGGGCCAGAACTCCAGAAGCCCTCCCACTGTGGCCCCCCAAGCACCAAGAAGACAGAGCATCCCTGCCTGAGACAAATACTCAGTTGGTGACAACACCGAGAGACCTTGGTCCAGTAATTCGAACCTATCACACAGGGCTGTTGTGAAGATAAAATGAGGGAAGGACTAACCATGAATGTGGCCCTAAACTCCTCAAAGGACAGAATTTTTAAAAAATCTAATACAGGGCAGTTTTTGATTCATGGTATTTCCATTCCTAAACACTAGAGGGCCCTCCAACCACAGTGTATCCCAGTGAGTCCAATACCACTCAAAAAATACTTGCTAACTCAGAGGTTAAGACACTGAGCTGCAGACCGGAAGGTCTGTAGTTCAGCAGTTCGAGACCCAATTGCCACCTGACGGAGTGGGCTCCCATCTCTGGCCCCAGCTCCTGCCAACCTAGCAGTTCCAAAGCAAGAAACTGAAAGTCGATTAATAGGTACCATTTTGGTGGGAAGGAAACAACGTTCAGTGCGACTTGGCATCTAAGTCATGCTGGCCACATGACCATGGAGACGTCTTAGGACAGCACTGGCTGTTCGGCTTAACATAAGAACATGACAGAAGCCAATGTTGAATCAGGCCAATGGCCCTTCCAGTCCAACATTCTGTCACACAGTGGCCAAAAATACCAGGGGCCATCAGGAGGTCCAGCAGTGGGGCTTGGAAACAGAGATGAGCACCGCATCCCTAGAGTTGGAATCAACCGGCTTTCGAGCAAGGAAAACCTTTACCTTTTACCTTACCCAGCTATACTTCTATTTCTCTTGGGTTTGGTGGCAATCCACACAGGGCCAACAGGGTTTGTTGTGGTGGTGATTAAAGGTGTGAAATGGCTGGGGGGGGTGTGAAGCTCTGCATGGGACAGGCAGGGAAGTCCTATTCCAGGCCTGTGGTGTGTGTGGGGGGGTCTTCTCGAGCGGGTCCAGAGGAGGGCGACCAGGATGGTGAGAGGGTTGGAGTCCAAGTCTTATGAGGAAAGGCTGAGGGAGTTGGGTAGGTTTAGCCTGGGAAAGAGAAGGTTTAGAGGGGACATGATTGCAGTCTTCAAGTATTTGAAGGGCTGTTATGTAGAAGATGGAGTGGATCTATTCTCTCTTGCTCCGGATTGCAAGACTAGCTCTAATAGGTGGAAATTACAAGGGAGTCGTTACCGGCTTAATATCAGGAGAAACTTCCTGACTGTAAGAGTGGTTGAGCAGTGGAACAGACAGCCTCGGGAGGTGATGGATGCTCCTTCGCTGGACGTTTTCAAGAGGAGACTGGACAACCATCTTTTGGGTATGTTGTAGGTATGTAGGGGTTTCGGCTGTGTTCCTGCAGAGTGCAGGGGGTTGGACTAGATGGCCTGCAAGGTCCCTTCCAACTCTAACATTCTATGATTCTATGATTCAGTGGTGCTTCTCCATGGATTGTCCGTGCGGCCTCTAAGGACACACAAAACCCATCTCTGAAGCCAGCACTCCGGCATTTGTGCTTGTGTGTCCTAAGGCTACCAACACTGGCTTGGGAAATCCCTAGAGATTTGGGAGCCATTTCCTCCAGGGGCACAACCAAACGAAGAGAGACTCACGGAAACATCTATACCAAACAAGATTAAACCGTGATAGACTACCTAACGATAATCACTTACAGATGCATTTTATGGTTATTATCATTTTAAATGAGCAGTGCAATGCATATGAAAATATTCAGTGAGTTTCATAGGCAAATACAATCTCTTGTTTGTTATAAGCCCAGAAAATTCGCCTAAGGTGTTGGGTCCTAATTGTGAAGGGTTTAATGAAAGGGAAGAGTCTTCTTAAGGAGGGGAAGATGCATTTCACACCTCCTCAGTGTATCCAGATCAAAGAAGCTGACAATCCTGCATCCTGCGACACAGATGCCAGCATGAAGCTGTGTTTCAAGAGATTTTTTCCCCCAAAGCAGGGGTAGTACAGATAAGATTCTTTCTGAACTGACAGCTGCAAAGGAACATCAGAAATCCCTGACGCAGCTCCCTTCCCTAGGAAACTCACTGAATATTTCCATATGTACCAGGGCACTTTTTGTAGCAGGAACTCCTTTGCATATTAGGCGACACACCCCTAATGTAGCCAATCTTCCAAGAGGTTTGGAGCTACATTAAATGTGTTGCCTACTATGCAAAGGAGTCCCTGCTACAAAAAGACCCCTGTTAAATATTGCACTGTTCATTTAAAATGACGATGAAGAAGATGAACAAAAAGAAGAGGAGGAGGAGGAGGACATTGGATTGATACCCCGCCCTTCACTACCCAAAGGTGTCTTAGAGTGGCTTACAAACTCCTTTCCCTTCCCCTCCCCACAACAGACACCCTGTGAGGTAGGTGGGGCTGAGAGAGCTCTGACAGGAACTGCTCTTTTTCAAGGACAGCTCTTGTCAGAACTATGGCTTGCCCAAGGTCATCCAGCAGGTGCAAGTGGAGGAGTGGGGAATCAAACCCAGTTCTCCCAGATTAGAGTCTGCGCACTTAACCATGACACCAAACTGGCTTTTATTGTTTTATGAAAACTATAAAATGCATTTGTAAGTAATTAGCATTTCCTCCAGGCGAACTGATCTTTGCAGTCTGGAGATCTGTTGCAATTCCAAGAAAACTCCAGGCTCCGCATTGAGGTTGGCAAGCCTAGAGTGTCCCCTCCTTATGTCGACCTAGGCCTGTTCCGTGGGGCAGCACTGGCCAAATTGCAGGGAGGCAGGCTGAACAAGCCAGAGGATCTCGTCCTCTCCTGGCACCTAATTACACTGCAGGGCATCTTTATAAACAGGGCTGTCTGAGATGCAACCATAGACGCACTCTGTCACTTTTCTTCTGTACTAAACAGGGCCGGCTGTTGCCAAAATACTCTCCCCGTCTCTGCTGCTATTTCTGCACCCGGGTGTTTCTCGTAAACCACAGAGGCGGCCGGCCCGGGCCACGTTCAGGCCGTTCTTTGTTTAACCAACGCGGCAGCTGGCTCTCGCCTGGCCTGGGCTGGAAACATTTGGCAGAGGTGATTCTCGAACAGGCCGGCACTGAGCTGAGGCCTGTGGGCCAATCGCAGCGCCCTCCCCGTCCGTTTCCCGATGCCCCTTCGCATGGCACTGCTCTACGTCTTCGGGGGAGCTTCTAAGGTTCTTCTAACCAGGGTATCACTTTGCTCTGCTCTGGTCAGAGCTCCCCTAGAGTATCATGTTCAGTTTTGTGGACCACATTTTCAGAAGAATACAGACAAGCTGGAACATGTCCAGAGGAGGGCAGCGAAGATGGTGAGGGGTCTGGAGACCAGGTCCTGTGAGGAAAGGTTGAAGGAGCTGGGTAGGTTTAGCCTGGAGAGGAGACGACTGAGAGGTGATATGACCACCATCTCCAAGTTCTTGAAAGGTTGCCATCTAGAGGATGGCACGGAGTTGTTTTCTGCTGCCCCAGAAGATCAGACCAGAACCAACGGGTTGGAATGAAATCAGAAGAGTTTTCGGCTAAACATTAGGAAGAACTCCGTGACAGTTAGAGCAGTTCCTCAGTGGAACAACAGGCTTCCTCGGGAGGTGGTGGGCTCTCTTTCTTGGGAGGCTTTCAAACAGAGGCCAGATGGCCATCGGACAGCAATGCCGATCGTGAGAGGGAGGGCAGGAAGGGTTGCCTCCGTGCTTAGTTCCTGTGGCCCCTTCTGGCATACTGAGTTTCCAGTATACAGACTGAAAACTTCATTTCCCTCTTGAGAGTTCTGGCACCTCTTTTTCTAAAAAAACCCAAAACCAAGCCCTGCACTGGCTCACTTCTTCAGACGCAGCTAGAATGGGAGTCCATCTGCCCTGATATCACAAGGTTGCTGGATTTCCATTCTGTAGGACAAAATGTGGTGATAGATCAAGATGAGTCGCCACGTTAGTCTGTCTGTCGCAGGAGAAAAGAGCGAGATTCTGGGGACACCATAAAGACTGACCGGATTTGTGGCGGGGTACAAGTCTTTGTGAGCCACTGGCCCACTTCTTCAGAGCAGGTAGAACGTGGGTCCACCTGTCCTTATCTCTTGGAGAGCGGACTGAATTCAGATGCCAAATGACAATAGCAGGTGGATGAAAACAGCTGGCGTGATTGGATATAAGGCGTGATATGCCGAGGGGGAAGTAGGTGTGGCCGTTCTGTATGGCTAAACATGGTGCCTTCCCTGGAGACAGACCAAGACGGGCAACCGTGTTAGTCCGTAGCAGTCGAAAAGAAAAAATGACCAAAGTGTCCTTTGGTTTAAAATGTGCCTCCGTGAAGGCCTTGCTGTTTGGGTCAGTGGTATGGCCCCTTCCAGTTCTATGATTCTATGTTTCTTCCACAGTCATGTGCTTTTCCTTTTCAGGCCTCACCCTGCCCAAAAAGTGTCCCAAGACTCCCACTCTAGAGTCTTTAGTCTGAAAAGCATCAGGCTATATTTAAGTCGATGGGGAACAGTTGGCACTGGGAGAAACCAAGCACACAGCTTCTCCTCTCGGTTCTTCTAAAGCTGGAAGCCGGGGGTTGTCTTCACACCTACTCGTTCCCATCAGCGCCAGCATCTCTGGGTCCTGCCCACACTAACTCCATTCAGGTCGGGTCTGAGAAATGAACCTGGCCAGGATGTTCTCCCAGCAGGACAGCCAACCAAACCTAAACATTTGTTTTCAGGCCTGTCCCCATGTTAGCAAACAACAAGGTGGAGAGAGTTGGCAAAAAGGAATGTTTCTCCCCCTCCCAAAAGACTAGAACTCGAAGGCAGCCAGTGAAGCTGATGGGCAGTAGGTTCAAGGTGGACAAAAGGAAATACAGCTTTATACAGAGAGTGAGTAAAATGTGGAATTCGCTGACAGAGGATGTAGTGATGGTCACAGACATAGATGGTTTTAAAAAGAGGTTAGACAGATTTATGGTCTATCGGCTGGCTACTAGGCAGGGCGACTAAAGGAACCTCCATGTTCAGAGGCAGTCAACCTCTGAATCCCAATGCCAGGAGGCGATATCAGGGGAAGGCCTCGGCCTCTCTGCCCTGTTGTTGGCCCTCCAGGGGAACTGGTTGGCCGCTGTGTGAGACAGGAGGCTGGACTGGATGGACCTTCACTAGTCTGATCCAGCAGGCTCTTCTAAGGTTCTTATCATGGGAAGGCCTCAGTCTCTATGCCCTGTTGTTGGCCCTCCAGAGGAACTGGTGGGCCTCCGTGTGAGATGGGATGCTGGACTGGATGGACCCTCAGTGGTCTAATCCAGCAGGGCTCTCTTGATATGTCAAGGGACTGCAAGGAAACCGTTCGTGCTGCAGCCCGTTGCTAGGAGAGTGATGCTCAAACCATCGACTTGGTTCGGCTCGCCAACACTGAGCACCCAGGCCCCCCGAGTGCTGAACAAGGTAGCTCTCACCTCTCAACCCTGGAAATCCTGCCAGGAGTAAAAAACAAAGCTGGGCAGGGCCCGTCGGGCTTCTGTCAGGATCTATTTTAAAAGCCTGTGTTTAGCTGTGTGGTGGAAACTCGCCCGTCACTCCAGACGTCTGCAAGAAACTGTTCCAAGGAGCAGAAGAAAGTTTGAGTCCAGTGGCACCTGTTAAGACCAACAAAGCTTTCTTCAAGGCATAGACTTCCATGCGCCAAACACACTTCTTCAGATACCTGACGATAGCTGAAGAAGGGCCCATGCGCATGAAAGCTGATACCCAGAAGAAAACTTTGCTGGTGCTAAAGGTGCCTGGCCGGACCCAAACTTTGTTCCGCTGCTTCAGACCAACACGGTGACCCATCCGAATCTCCGTCTGAAGGAGAGGTGTTTTGCTTTGCATTCCTTTCGGTTGTGGCGGGGCGGGGCCGGCTGTACCGCCATGATCCAGAGAAAAATTAGAGTGTTGATTTGGTTATTTATGGTTGGCCTTTCCTGGCCGAGAGTCAAGGTGGATGACGTGGTGTCATTCGGGTACAGTCAACAGGACGGGACAGCCAAAGAACAATAAGTGTGTGCCGATTGAAGTCAATGGGACTGCAGTGCATATTTAAGTGTTTACGTCTCGTTGATGTTAATGGGAGTAGGGGACACTTACGCTTCCCTGGATCGGGTCCCTAAAATTCCCTAAGGGTTCACGTGTGAGACAATCGGGGCTAAAGCAAGCGTGGAGTAAAGCTGGCGTCTTGACGACTCTCTTTTCGATGAAGCAGGACAAAAGGTTTCAAAATGTATAGGAAGTTTGAATGAATGAGGAGGAGGAGGAGGAGGAAGAAGAAGAGATTGGGCTTATGCCCCGCCCTTCACTCAGAGTCTCAGAGCGGTTTACAGTCTCCTTTCCCTTCCCCTCCCCACAGCAGACACCTTGTGAAATAGGCGGGGCTGAGAGAGCTCTTTCGAGAACTGCTCGAGAACAGATCTGAGAGAACTTGTGACTGACCCAAGGTCACACCAGTAGCTGCCTGTGGAGAAGGAGTGGGGAATCAAACCTGGTTCTCCCAGATTAGAGTCCGCCCTGATGAGGGCGGAGGAATTCCTGCAACCGACCGAGTCAGAGGATGCTGAGAGAAGATTTCCAGCAGTTCGATGGCAAGGCTTGGGAATGCCATCTCCCTTGCCCTGCCCCATGGCTGGCCAAAGCGGAAATAAATAAGCTATGCAAAAGAGTAAGCGAGAATTACTCTTGCTAAAGCCAAAGAATAATCCAAAGTCTGGAAAGCCCCAACCTGGGTCTCCCGGCCTAGCCTGATCCCATCAGATCTTGGAAGCTGTTGGTCCTGGTTAGTATTTGGATGGGGGACCGCCAAGGAATTCTGGGGTCATGATGCACAGGCAGGCAATGGCAGGCTACCTCTGTTCCTCTGCCCGTACCTGGGTAGCCCACGATGGCCCCATCTTGTCAGATCTTAGAAGCGATGCTCCCGCGAAGCTGTGGTGTGTCTTGTGAGCAAAAATCCTTCTTTGTGAACAGTGTTCCCTCTAAGCTGAGTTAGTGTGAGCTACCTCACAGATTTTTAGCCTCCAGCTCACAGATTTTGGTCTTAGCTCAGGGAGGATGGGGCTCCAGAGCAAGCTAATTTATGCAGGAGCCAAATCGCTCGCTCACAACTTTAATGCCAGCAGCTCACAAAGTAGAATTTTTGCTCACAAGACTCTGCAGCTTAGAGGGAACGTTGTTTGTGAGCTACTGGCATTAAAGCTGTGAGCGAGCGATTTGGCTGCTGCATCAATAAGCTTGTTCTGGAGCCCTCCCTTCCTGAGCTAAGGCAAAAAATGTGTGAGCCGGAGGCTAAAAAACTGAGCTAGCTCACACTAAACTCAGCTTAGAGTCAACACTGCTTAGAAGCTAAGTGGGGTTGGCTCTGGTTAGTACTTGGATGGGAGACCTCCACGGAAGTTTGTCTCTGGTCTTTAAAACCCTGCAGGGTCTTTGTAAGTTGGTTGTGACTTATTGTACCTACAAGGCAAAAAGGCTGCAGTGCTGAAGTTTTCCTTGCCACGAAATCTGTCCACTTGGGGGAAAACGGCTGCTTTGAAGGGTGGACTCTGTAGCCTCGTACTCCACAGAGGTTCCTGTTCTCCCTGATATATATTGATGTTACATTGGCCCCAATTAAGGTGATTGGTCTTGTAATCTCAGGACCTAAACTCCAACGGTGGCCTCACATATCTTTTTGTAGAATAAAATTAGAGTCCAGGGATACCTTTAAGACCAACCAAGGTTTATTCAGGGTATGAACTTTCGTGTGCGAGGGACGCTTTTTCAAATACATCGGAATGGCAGATGAGGTTCTAAACTTATAGGCAGGGATTCAACCGCAAATTAACAGGTAACACGATGAGGTTTAAGTTTACGCAAAGCGAAAAACTAAAAAACAAGTTAAGGTCAACAGTCGTAAAGCAATAAATATGTCACAATAGCAGATAAATGTCTAAAGGTGTTTTTTTCTAATTGTGGGAAGTGACAGAATCTTAATTATCTCCTGTCAGGCACGGAGGGCGTGTGGAAGACACTTAACAGTATATTTTGAGCTGGACGTATCATATCTTTTTGTGTGATTCGACTCCAGATTGGCGCCTTCCTGTTCGGGTCCTATATCAATTGTTTACTGCCTTTCAAGTGGGGGCTTGGTTGCATGTCCTATTCTGTACTATTCGACCTCTGAAGAAGGCTCTTTGGGGCCGAAACAACGTCAGGGTACGTATGGTTCCTCTTGTGCATTTGTCACTTTCATGATTTTATCAGAGGTTTTTAACTATTTTGAAATAAACATGTTGTATTTTTGCCTATCATTATTGACGCGCTTAACTTTTAGCTCCTGACCAGTTTTCTAAACTTCCTCTGGAGGTTTTGGCTCCACCCCCAAAACTCTGGGATTTCCCCAGCCTGAAGTTGGCAACCGCACCCCCTCCACCCCCTGGGCCTGGCAACACTCGAAAAGACAAAAAGGAAGGGCCTAGTTATTACGGAGGTGGTTATTTCAGGCAGACTGCAGCTGCAGGGCAAATGTGCGACAACTCGGCCGGAGGGCCTTCTCCGGCCTCACCTCAACCTCACTTGCCCCCTTTCTGACTAGACAACCGGCCTTTCCCGCTGAACGCAGACCAAGCAGAGGCCGTGATTTCACCCGGGTGTCCCTATGATTTCCTTTCTATACTAAGCCCAGCTGTGAGCGCCGAAAACAAACAACCACTGCAATTTATGGCTGCTGTGTTTTAAAGTTAATACAAAGACACCTGTTGCATAGATAACAGGAAAATGTCACAAGTAATGATGTGACCTTGTATCACAAATTTTACCTCTTTACGAAGGAAGCGAGTCAGTCGATTAGCCTTTCCTTCATCAGGTACAAAGCGGCCTGCTCTAATAAAGGTAAAGGTTTCGAAAGCCAGTCGAATCTGACTCTAGGGGGCGGTGCTCATCTCCGTTTCCAAGCCGACGAGCCAGTGCTGTCCGAAGTGCATGCACACTTTTCACCCTGTGATGCCTGTTTGCAGCTGTGAGCACCAGGCATCTGACGGCAAGAACAACTCCAAAGTTCCAGCTCGCAAGCTGTGGGAAAAGGGGAACTGAACAGTCATACGGCTTTATTAGTTGTTGTAGATATTCTGGGCCATGTGGCCGTGGTCTTGGCATTGCAGTACCTGACATTCCGCCAGCAGCTGTGACTGGCATCCTCAGAGGTGTACATACAGCCCAGAAAAATCGACAACAACTAATGAACTCCGGCCGTGAAAGCCTTTGACAGCATATGGTCACACGGCTGGTTGCAGGCGCGATAGAACTTTTGGTTACGTGGGGAATTTGGCTTCCTGGGCAGTTGGATTTGAGCCCAGTAGCACCCTAAAGACCAGTAAGATTTTTTGGGGGTACAAGCTTTGGAGAGTCAGAGCTCCAAAGGGATATAAGTCGGAATGGAGACCTGAGAGTTGTTATTGGTCTCAGCTCAGGAAGGGGGGCTCCAGAGCAAGCTAATTGATGCAGCAGCCCAATCGCTCGCTCACGGCTTTAATGCCGGCAGCTCACAAAGCGGAATTTTTACTCACAAGACTCCACAGCTTAGAGGGAGCATTAGCGTAGAGTAAATTCTAGCCTGGGTTTACAGTTTGGGGTTTATTGTTTCCAGGGAGCATTCAGTTCCCTTTTTCTGCTCTGCTGGAGAACTCCCCACCCCACAGACACGCTTTGCTCATTTTTACAGCAAATAATAAAAACAATAAGAGGAAAGTAACCTTGACACCCTTTGGGCTACATAGCTGTGTTCACTGCAAACACTGAACTGGGAACATCCAGCAAGACTTGTGCAGTCAGACAACGCTCCTCTCGCCGCTTCTGCGCCAGGGAGGGCCTGTCCTGGCCGAGCAGGCAAAGCAAGCACCTGAGCAGAGAGACTGTGCCAGAGCAGTCCAGAAAGCGGAGTCGAAGCCAGTCCAAGAGTCGGCAATTCGTTAGGTGCAGACAGGTCCGAAAAGCAGAATCCAAAGGCAGCCCAGGTAGCAAAGTCCAAGGTCAGTTGGAATATCATGAGGTGCAAGGCGGGAGTTGTGGCTGCTGGGCTCACAGAGATGTGGCCCGTTGCTCTCCCGGCTGGAAAGGCACGCCAGCTCGGCTTGAGTAAGCATCTCACCATGAGCTGAGTTATGCAAGGCAAGGTCCCACAATCACTCAGGACTACCGTTAGTCAAACGCCTACGTTGAGCCATAAGACGCGCACTGCCAGTTTGGTGTAGTTTGAGTAGAGAGCTAGTCTGGTGTAGTGGTTAAGTGCACGGACTCTGATCTGGGAGAACCGGATTTGACTCCCCACTCCTCCACTTGCAGCGGTTGGATGACCTCAGGCAAGAGCTGTCCTTGAAAAAGAGCAGTTCCTGTCAGAGCTCTCCCAGCCCCACCGACCTCACAGGGTGTCTGTTGTGGGGAGGGGAAGGGAAAGGAGATTGTGAGCCACTCTGAGACTCCTTTGGGTAGTGAAGGGCGGGGTATAAAATCCAATCTCCTCCTCTTCTAATCGGGGAGAACCGGGTTTGATTCCCCACTTCTCCACTTGCAGCTGCTGGATGACCTTGGGCAAGCCATGGTTCTCTCAGAGCTGTTCTCTCAAGTGGGAACACTGCTGGAGACTAGTTGTACTTCTGAGAGCTCTCCAGCCACCACCTGGGGAATGGCAACCCGATGTACTATCACCGATGAACATGGCAATCCGTGTGTCTGGATGCTTTGATTTTTTAAAAACTTATTCTATTGCAACACTGCTTTGCAAAGATGGCTGCGAATTGTTTTGAGGACTAAGATACAGAAATGGTTATACATTTTTTAATGAAACAAGTAACAGCGTAAAGACTATTTTTTAAAAATCCCCTGCGTTCGAAGATTTCAGCCTGAATGCCCAGCAGAAAGGACAGTTCATAGCAAGAAGGGCCGGGGTGAAAAAGTCAAGAAGCAAAGACGCCGATCTGATCAGACGCAATCCCCATGGAAGACATTTACAATTAACGGACTTACAGCCTGTGATCAGCTCCAATTACGGCAAGCCACAGGGAGAACGGAGACCCACGCCAAAGGAGGGCCCCTCCGGAGACCGTAGGTGAAGCAGAGAGGGAAACACATCCGATGTGACCTGAAGAGCAGGCGGCCTGGGCTGGGCCCTCCAGCAACACAAACCCGCTGGTATTTCCAGCCTGTCCTGTCTGGGAGCAAATGCCTTTTCCCTCTCTTTACTTTCCCAGAACGGACTCTGGAGCTCCCGACAAGGTTACCAACTTTGGGTTCAGAAACACCTGGAGATTTGAGGGTGAAGCCTAACAGATGGGGTTTGGGGAGCAGAGGGAACCCGGTCAGGCACGAGGCTACGCCGTCCACCTTCTGAAGCAGCCCTTTTCTCCAAGAGAAGTAGGAAACGCGTTTTAGAGAAATGAATAATAAATAAATAATAAACAAGCAAGCAATCTGGAGGGCAGCAACCCTAACTTCAGGCCTCGGTGGTCCACCCTTGGCACCAGTGTTCCCTCTCAGCAGAGTCAGTGTGAGCTAGTTCGCAGTTTTTTAGCCTCCAGCTCACACATTCTTGTCTTCGCTCAGGGAGGAGGGCTCCAGAGCAAACTAATGCGTACAGTAGCCAAATGGCTCACTCACAACTTTAATGCCAGGAGCTCACAAAGTGGAATTTTTGCTCACAGGACTCCGCAGCTTAGAGGGAGCCTTGCTGGGCACCTCACCAAATGGAGCCCCCTTCACCCTCCTCCCCCTCCCCGGCTACCTTTGAGCAATGCTCCCTCCAAGCTGTGGAGCCTTGTGAGCAAAAATTCTGCTTTGTGAGCTCCCGGCATTAAAGCTGTGAGCGAGCGATTTGGCTGCTGCAGAAATTAGTTTGCTCTGGAGCCCTCCTTCCTGAGCTAAGGAAAAATGTGTGAGCTGGAGGCTAAAAAACAGTGAGCTAGCTCACACTCGCTCAGCTTAGAGGGAACACTGCCTCTGAGTATCTTGGGACCTCGGCTTGGCCCTTTTCTGCCTCTCTGCGGCCATCAATCCTCAGACTCACGTGAACCTGTGAAGCTACCTTCTACGAAATCAGACCCTCGGTCCATCCACATCGAGAGCCAGTTTGGTGTCGTGGTTAGGAGCGTGGACTCTAATCTGGAAGAACCGGGTTTGACTCCCCACTCCTCCTCCATGGGCAGCTGCTGGCATGACCTTGGGTCAGTCACAAGTTCTCTCAGAGCTGTTCTCTCAGGAGCAGTCTGGGGAGGCGAAGGGAAAGGAAGAAGAAGAAGAAGGAGGAGGAGGAGGAGGAGGAGGAGGAGATTGGATTTATACCCTGCCCTTCACCTGGAGTCTCAGAGCGGCTTACAAACTCCTTTCCCTTCCCCTCCCCCCAAAACAGACACCCTGTGAGGTAGGCGGGGCTGAGAGAGCTCTTTCAAGAACTGCCCTTTCAAGGACAGCTCAGACAGAACTATGGCTTGCCCAAGGTCATCCAGCAGCTGCGAGTGGAGGGGTGGAGAATCAAACCTGGTTCTCCCAGATAGAGTCCGCGCACTTAACCACTACACCAAATTGGCTCTCAATTGTAAGCTGCTCCAAGACTCCGAGGGAAGGGTGGGGGTATAAATCCAATCTCTTCTTCTCTCTTCTTCTCTCTTCTTCTATCGTCTACTCAGACTGGCAGCCGCTCTCCAGGGTCTCAGGCGGAGGTCTTTCCCATCACCCACTGCCTGGTCCTTTTGAGTGGAGCTGCTGGGGATTGAACCTGGGGCCTTCAGCATGCCAAGCAGGGGCTCTTCCACTGAGCCATGGCCCCTCTGACTCTTCCTTTGGAAAGACGGACGTGTGCATGAGAAATTCCTGGAGATCTGGAGGTGCAGGCTGGGAAGGGCAGACCCTCAGCGGGGCACGTTGCTACAGAGCCCACCCTCCAAAGCGGCCGTCTTCTCCAAGAGAACTGGTCTTGATCCTCGGGAGAGCAATTTAATAGCAGGAGATCTCCAGGTGCCACCCGGAGTCTGGGAATCCTACTTCTAGTCTGGAGATCAGCTGAAGTTCCGTGGGGTCTCTGGGCCCCACCAGGAGATTGGCAACCCGAGGGGATCCAAGATGTCCTCTTCAATTGCTCTTCCACTCTCAGTGCGAATGGAGAGTCTCAGTTTCCTTCCCACAATTCGAAAAGATACCTTTACGCATTTATCCCCTACTTTGACGTATTTATTGCTTTGCCGTCCTTTCCCCCCCTTTATTAAATCAAAACAACGGTTGACCTTATAACCATAGCTTGCTATTTAGTTTTGTCTTTGCACATCTTAAAACCTCTTCATCATGCTGCACATTAATTTGCTGTTCAGCTCCTGAACATTTGAACCTTACCTACCATTGCATTGTATTTGAAAAAGGGTGCTTTGCACATACCTTGAACAAACCTTTGTTGGCCTTAAAGGTGCCCCACTAGACTCTAAATTTGTTCTTGTGCTTGGATTAGTGCCCCAATCCGCAGGCAGTTACACACAGCAGCAGGTAATTGCAAGCACATGGGTCCACGCTCAGTTCTGGCACCAGCAGAGCAAATGTTTGGGGCAGTGCTACTCCACCACTCCCCACCCCCAGGTAGAACTGAAGGGGGGCAGAGTTTAAAAAAAAAACACCATTGTCCCTTCATGAGTACGTGCAGGGACTCTCTCCAAGACATGTGGGTCATGTTTCGCAAGGGTTTCCACTTTCAGACTGAGATTGAGGGATAAGGGTCCGGTGTGCAGGTTCAGCGAGTTGCTGTGAGCAGAGAGGCAGGTCTTTGCGCTGACATAATTTGTTTAAGGGCCGGGACTCCAGGAGGCAGCAGCAGCCGCCAGAGTGGAGTGGAAAGGCAGCAATTCACTGGCAGGAGGTGTGTGCAGTCGGTGTCCCTTGCTCCAAGGAAAACGCTGTGAGGCATCAGTCAGAGGGAGGGCGAAGAACCTGGTGTGAATCTCGGAGAAAGCTACACGTATCACCTGGAGATGCCAGCCCAAAAATCCAACACAGCTGCTGCTGCTGTGGTTCTCACACTCTTCTTCTGGGCTCACCTTTCAGAGCAGGCACCTGTGAATGGTAATGCATCTTTCATGTTTTTGCTGTTTCTCAAGCCTCGCATCCGTCACGCATGCCGCAGATGGGAAGCCGTTAGACGTCTCAGGAGCACACCTGCACATCTGTAGAATGTGTTTTGTGTACAAGGTGCACAGCTTTTTCAACAGCCTAGCAGTCTGCACATCTGCGCAGTGGCCACTTAAGAAACAGTTTAAAGCACCCAAATCTCTGATGGCAGCAGACTTGGGATGCTGTAATAATAAGTTTCTGGTGGCTTCGGCTTTTCAAAACATTCCTGCTGGCTCTGTTAACGTTCTCCGTGCGACTAGGTTGGTTTGTTTGCACTTTGTAACTCTGCTTTGTGTTTTATTGTTTTATTGATTCACTCGTGTTTTATTGATTAGTTGAATCTTTATTGATTAATTGCATTTTTGTGAGAGTTAACTTATATTTTTATTGATTTCTGGTTTTGTGATCTGCCGTGTGGGCATTGTAGCCAAAAGGTGGCGTAGAAATATCTTTAACAGCAAATAATACTATTTTCAGGTGGGCAGCTATGTCGATTTGCAGTAGAAGAGCGGAATTTGAATCCAGGGCACCTTAAAGACCAGTGAGATTCCCAGCTATCTGACAAAGGGAGCTTTGACTCTTGAAAACTGATACCCTGGAAATCTAGTTGGTCAAAGGTGCTACCTGGACTCTAACCTTGTTCGAATAATACTGCATAGTGCTTTTGCGTACCCAAAGATACGTGTTCTCTACATCTCAATAAAACAGCTCAGTAAGTCTAAGAAACTGTATTCTGCTCAACCTGTAGACACTGGGCTGATATTGGATTTTTATGATCCTTTTTATTGATAATCCCGTTTACATACGCCTCTTGATAACGGGAGAAAGGTGTTGTGTTTTGAACATTTTGGATACAGGGCGGACTGCTGACGAAAGCAGTCTGGTCTCCCGTTCCGTGACTGTGACCTGCTAGGATCACTTTGGGACATCTTCTATCTGTCCATTAAAGGAGATTTATTTTGTTTAGATACTTCTTGGTCCGCAGCTTACCCAGCACCCTGGCTGCATCACCAGGGAACTGATGGACCTTCCTGGTCCATGTCGGGCACAACTTCAAACACCGGAGCCACTGTTTTAAGGCTCAGTTGTGGTGGGAAACGCCATCTAGTCACAGCTCGCTTATGGCGAAGACACGCTCAGAGGCGGTTGGCCATGGCCTTCTTCCTCTGCGTAGCAACCCTGGACTTCCTTGGTGGTCTCCCATCCAAATATTGACCAGGGCAGACCTTGCTTAGCTTCTGAGATCGGATGAGATCCGGCTAGCCGGGACCATCCTGGTCAGGGTGGTTAAAGCTTAGAAAGTGTCCCGCCCCACCACAGATTTTCCATCTAACACGATCAACAACTTATACAGAACCGCCGGCTGTAGAGGACAATCATGTGCCCTAGACTGAAACGACACGTGCCTCTTAAAGCACGTGAAGTCCGAAAGGCGGTTGTGGAGTCACCTTCTGCCGTGACCCCCCAGGGACTTAGAAACCCAGGACGAGGACATTTGGAACCGTCCTCTTGTTTCTCACGAGTGCACACTGGCAGCGGGAGGGGGGGACTCGGGGGTGTGTTTCAAGGGCCGTGCGTGCGCCCAGCCTTAGTGCCGCTGCCGTGTGCACGCTGCCATACAGATGCAATTCAAAACCTTTAATCCATCGGTTTGGTGGGGGGCGGAGGGGAGAAATGTGAAGGATGACAGATCCTATGAGACAGATCGGGGTGGTCAGCTGTGTCTGTCCGGAGCAGCAGAACAAATTTAGAGTCCAGTTGGGCACCTTTAAGACCAACAAAGGTTTATTCAAGGTAGGAGCTTATAGTAGAAAGGTAAAAAGGCATTCCTGAGACCCTTCCGAAAGACATAAAGGGGACAGGGATTTACGTGGCAATTTGTGTGCATTTTGGGGAGGCACCAGATTTCCTCCTCCCCCTTTGCTGCTACAACCCAGCTACCCCTAACTGGACGTTGTAGGGGGAAAAACCAAGAGTCCAGGAGCACCTTAAAGACTAGCAAAATTTGTGGCAGGGGAGGAGAGGAGAGGAGAGGAGAGGAGAGGAGAGGAGAGGAGAGGAGAGGAGAGGAGAGGAGAGGAGAGGAGAGGAGAGATTGGGTTTATACCCTGCCCTTCACTACCCAAAGGAGTCTCAGAGCAGCTTACAAACTCCTTTCCCTTCCCCTCCCTACAACAGACACCCTGTGAGGTAGGCGGGGCTGAGAGAGCTCCTTCGAGACTGCTCTTTCAAGGACAGCTCTGACAGAACTATGGCTTGCCCAAGGTCATCCAGCAGGTGCAAGTAGAGGAGTGGGGAATCAAACCTGGTCCTCCCAGATTAGAGACCACGCACTTCACCACTACACCAAACTGGCTTTTGTGAGTCATGGCTCACTTCTTCAGGTACAGCTAGGATGGGAGTCCATCTGTCCTATTTATTGGAAAGCGGAGTGGTTTCAGATGCCAAATGACATTAGCAGGCGAATGTGAGTGTCTAAAGGATGTAACGTCCTGTTGCAGCTGATTTATGGTGACCCATAACGGGGCTTTCAAGGCAAGAGGCGAACGGAGGTGGTTTGCCATTGCTTCTACACGGCAACCCTGCACTCTCGCACTGGTCTCCCACGCAAGCAGTAGGGTTGCCAAGTCTGGGTTGGAAAATACCTGGTGACTTTGGGGGTGGATCCAGGAGGGGGCAGGGTTTGGGGAGGGGCCTCAGCCTGGTACAATGCCCGAGAGTCCACCCTTCAAAGCAGCCATTTTCCCCATGGGGAGTTGATCTCCATCAGAGGGAGGTCAGTTTTCAAAGTGGGAGGCTGGCAACCCCGCCAAGTAGAAACCAGGGCTGACCTTGCTTAGCTTCCGAGCTTTGCTGAGATCCCAACTGGAGAGGTTTTGATCAAGGGGAAAGCTGCTCCGACTGTGAGCTCAAAAAACGAACAGTGCAGCTGTTCGGAAAGGAGTTTGCCCGAATCTCCGGATACTTTTTGTTCCCTGTTTAGTCTGAAGACGGACTGCGCAACAGGCCCGAGGACAACAGGGCTCTCTTCCTTCTAGCTGCCCAGAGCATTTTGCAACTGGAGAGGCGGGGGCAGAGCTCTGTAGAGCAAATAAAATAACTGGACGCAGGAGCATCTCTCCGAAGCGAACGCTTCTGGCATCTAATACAGGGAACGTTGTTCTTCGCTCCCCTCCAAACCCTCCGCCGCCGCTATTAAAACAAGAGACAGGAGCGCAGCTGTGGAGAGAGGCGGCTGGCAGAAACGCCGGCTTGTTCTGGAAATGTTTTTGCGGGCAGCGGCGGAGGTGGCCCCGACCCTTTCTTCCCACATGAGCCACACAGGGCCCCCCACGCAACAGCCTGCCTACAACAGGCTACTGACGGCAAACGCCAGACAGAAAAAAGCACCCTTGTTTTTTAAAAAATGAAATGAAAATTGCGAATGTGTCCCCAGTTTCCTTCTGTTCCCTGAAGATGAGTTTCAGGAGGGGAGCTCCGTTGGTCTAGAGAAGAGCGAGATTTGAGTTCAGTTATAAGAACATAAGAGAGAAGCCAATGTTGAATCAGGCCAATGGCCCATCGAGTCCAACACTCTGTGTCACACAGTGGCCAAAAATACCAGGTGCCATCAGGAGGTCCAGCAGTGGGGCCAGGAGGACACTAGAAGCCCTCCCACTGTTGCCTTGCCCCCTCAAGCACCAAGAATACAGAGCATCCCTTGCCCCAGACTGAGAGTTCCTATCTGCACCTTGTAGCTAATAGCCCCTGATGGACCTGCCCTCCATATAAGAACATAAGAGAAGCCAGTGTTGGATCAGGCCAATGGCCCATCCAGTCCAACACTCTGTGTCACATGGTGGCCAAAAATACCAGATGCCATCAGGAGGTCCACCAGTGGGGCCAGGACACTAGAAGCTCTCCCACTGTTGCCCCCCCCCCAAGCACCAAGAATACAGGGCATCCCTTGCCCCAGATATAAGAACATAAGAGAAGCCAATGTTGGATCAGGCCAATGGCCCATCCAGTCCAACACTTTGTGTCACACAGTGGCCAAAACCCAGGGGCCACCAGGAGGTCCGCCAGCGGGGCCAGAATTCCAGAAGCCCTCCCACTGTGGCCCCCTCAGCACCATGAATACAGAGCATCCCTGCCCCAGATAGAGTGTTCCACCTGTATCTTGTGGCTAATAGCCACTCATGGATCTCTGCTCCCTCTCTTTGATTATCCACCCCCCAGCTGGGCACAGAGAGAGAAGGAGAGAAAGAAAGAGAGAATCTCTCTGCACCCCCAAGGCGCTTCACCTCCAGCCAGCCCACTACGCTTGCCTTCCACCCCTCCCTCTCTCTCTCTCTTTCAACATTTAAAAATGCCAAAGCTTCCCTTTCTTATCTACAATTGGTGCTCAGCTCTCTCCAGGGTTTGGCCCCACAGGGCTCTGATCCCTATCAGCCTCCAGTGCGGGAGGAGGACGGGGTTTAACTCTTCCCACAGTGCGGGAGGTAAAATAAGTTTCAGTCTGCCCGTTAGGCATTCTCTCCCATGCCCACTGCTGCAGTTTACCTTTAAATAATTGCTGGGATGACCTCATCAGGGACCTTCCAGAGCCACATCCAGCATTCCCTCTAAGCTGAGTGAGTGTGAGCTAGCTCGCAGTTTTTTAGCCTCCGGCTCACACATTTTTGTCTCAGCTCAGGAAGGAGGGCTCCAGAGCAAAGTAATTTATGCAGCAGCCAAATCGCTCGCTCACAGCTTTAATGCCAGCAGCTCACAAAGTAGAATTTTTGCTCGCAAGACTCCACAGCTGAGAGGGAGCATTGGTCACATTCAGTTTGGTCCTCAGAGCCTAGTCCTGAAAGTGAATGGTCTGTACAGGATCGATGCTCAGCGACTTGAACACTCCAGTTCCTGGTTGGTTACCTTTTTAGGAAAAGCCTCTGTGACTGATCTGTTCCCGGTGATCGACAGCAAACAATGCACCACTGAGTTAAACCGAGATATTTGTTTTATGCACAGGTGAACACACGAGAGACACCATTAGCTGGTCCTTTGCATTCATCACTTTCTGCATCACTTTTCTGCATGCGTACGAAAGCTCATACCTTGAATAAAACTCTGTTGGTCTTAAAGGTGCCCACTGGACTCTAAATTCTCCTGCTTCAGACTAACACGGCTACACCACCTGGGTCTACTCCACTTTTTTGGCAGTCATCTTAGCCTGGGTGTGTTATTCTGCGTGCAGTCGTGTTTTGTGCAAGTGAATAAAGAAAGAAAGGTCGTTTGTGACTGTGAACCTCATACCCCTCTTTCCTTTCCTTCCAGGGTCGACGTGGTCTTACCTCGGTAAGTAGCGGCTTCAGTTCATATTCTGAAATCGTCATTTCTTTATCCCGCACGTCGGCTGCCAGATTAGACCTGGGAAGCTGTAATTTAGTAAACAGCCTGTCATTTGTCCCCGCTGGGGTTGACAAGCCACCCATTCATCCGTGTGACCCAGTCTTAATGGGCATGTGACGAGATCTCGTGATGACTGGGCAGCGTGTGATGCCTTGATGATGCAGGTTGCCTCTCCCAGGTGAGCCGTCGGGGTCAGGGATGGTACTTGAAGTCCCATCATGCGAAAACGATAGCAAACAAGTCGACCCAATGAAGATCCACTTGACTTTCTCCCATTCGAGCACCGAGCCTGCTTAGTTTCCGAGCTCTGACGGGATCGGGCTGGTTTCGGCTGGCCACCACGATATCACGGCTGGCCAGGAAGATAAACTTCTTGGAAACCTGCTTGGTGAGGGATGAGAAAGTGTAAGGGGGAAAGGGGGCGGCAGGGGGACACAAAATTAGCCTGTTTGAGGCCCTTAGAGCTTACAGACTTCCAGAGGGGAGGTTTTGGAGTGTGATGATTGCCTCCCCCCCACCACACACAATTCCTTGAAAACTTGTAACTTTTAGTTTGTGTTATCACTATGTTAATTGCTCTATTGTGTTAAGAACTATCAACTTATGCTTGAGAAGGATGGGTTATAAAATGCCTGTAATAAACACTAACCACTTACGGCCAGCTCCGTAGTTAAGGTGGGGCTTTCGGGGGGCTCTGCCCCCTTTCTTGAAGGCAGAGCCCCACATGAATTTCTCCTGGAAATGTTTTTTTCAATAATTTTTTAAACATTTTAAAGGCTCCTTTAAGCAGAGTGGGGTGCTGTGGTTGATTAATTCCCGCACTGAGCAATGGGGTTGGAGTAGGTGACCTCTAGGATCCCTTCTAACTCTGTCTCAAGAAACTGGTCTGCTTTCAGAGAGTTTTCCTGCCTAAATGTTAGCTTTTGTTGCTGTCAAAGTCATCCCCCCCCCACACCTGCCATCTTGTTCTCAGAACTGTAGCTTAGGCTGGCAGAAGTGATTAACTTGCAGCAGCTGAGAACTGTCATCTAAAGTGGTTGGCAGCTTGCAGTTTAGAGATCTCTCCTGGCAACAGCTTCCTATTAACTTAAATGGCTTTTCTTTCTGCACTGAGAACTGCAGCCCCAGCAGAAAAAATCTGCCCCACAAGCCACAAAATCCTGGCTACGGGCCTGCTTATGGCGGCCTGTGGGCCTGGCTTTGGTTTGGCTTCTTTGGGAAAGGGCCGTGGCTCAATAGCAGAGCACCTCCTTGGCATGCAGAAGGTCCCAGGTTCAAACCCCGACATCTGCTCTCAAAGGGACCAGGTAGTAGGTGATGGGAAAGACCTCTGCCTGAGACCTTGGAGAGCAGCTGCCAGCCTGGACAGACAATACTTAGATTGATGGACCGAGGGTCTAGTTCACTATAAGGCAGCTACGTGTGAAACTTCCACACAGAGGAGGGGGCTGTGGCTCAGTGGTAGGGCATCTATTGGGCATGCAGAAGATCCCAGGTTCAGTCCTTGACATCTCCGGTCAAAAGGGTCAGGTTGCAGTTGAGAGCCTGCAGAGCAGCTGCCGGTTTGAGCAGACAATACGTACACTGACGGACAGATGCTCTGATTCAGTGTAAGGCAGTTTCCTGCGTTCCTAGGTACCACGTCCAAGAGAACAAGTGTCTTTTTGACAAGGGCCAATTTCCCAGGAGTGGAGCATTTTGTTCTTTGTTTCAATCGACTCCGAGATCTTGAGACGCTTCGGCCTGCAACAAAGGTCCCCTTTCAGATCCCCTGTCCAGATGGCAAGGCTTGGCGCTTCGTGTCTGGCTCCTGCAATGGGAAAAGCCCTCCAGGGGTAGGAGAAAGGAGGGATTCACGGCTGATTCTGGCGAAACCTTGCCTGCGATAGCGGCAGGGCAGTCCCTGGTTTCGGCCACAGCGGGAATCCCTCGGCCCTCGTGAGATAAGGGGGAAAGAGCACTTGTGCATTCTCTGCATTTCTCCGTTGATACTCTGTATAGTTGAAAAAAAAGAATCACGCCAGAACAGATTTCACTTCCAAGGGAAGGTGCTCAGTGCATTGTTTGGTAGCTCTCTGCTTCTTCAAGTGTCGGACATTTGGGTCAGTTTGCCTGCCGGCAGAAAGTGGTAAGGCTTTATGACATTTTTTTAAAAAAAGATCAGATTATTTCCAAGAGAGAAGTGGCGAGAAGAAGAAGAGATTGGATTTATACCCTGCCCTTCATTCGGAGTCTCAGAGCAGCTTACAATCTCCTTTCCCTTCCCCTCCCCACCACAGACACCCCTGTGAGGAAGGTGCGGCTGAGAGAGCTCTTTCAAGGACTGCCCTTGAGAGAACAGCTCTGAGAGAACTTGTCACTGACTCAAGGTCACACCAGCAGCTGCATGTGAAGGAGTGAGGAAATCAAACCCGGTACTCCCAGATTAGAGTCTGTGCTTCCTAACCACTACACCAAACTGGTTCTCAAGTCAACACCCTGTGAGGGAGGTTGGGCTGAGGGGGTGTGACTGGCCCAAGGTCACCCAGCCAGCTTCCGTGGCACAAATGCAGATTCAAACTTCGGTCTGATGCTCTAACCACAACGCCTCGCTGGCTCTGAAGGACCCAGCCATCTTGGGTTGAAAATAATGAAAGCGCCGATCTGTAGCAAGGCCAACAATTAAAAGCAAATCCAAAGATTAGAAAAACGTCATGGGGTTGTTCCATGTAAAACAACCCCTCCTGAAATATGTTGGAAAATAATAGTTTTCACAGTGGGCAGTGAAGCCTTCAGGGCAGGGCAGGCCATTGCCTGGGGCCACAGCTGAAAAGGCCCCGCAAACCATCAACCTAATTTCTCTTTTTTAATTTATAATTTTTATTTAAGAATTTAATAACAATACAAGGTAAATACAGTAGATGTCTGCAGATGAAGTACAAAAACAGGTTAGGAAAAACATTAATGCTTAACTATGTCCAGGCTGAAGACGCTGAAGAACTGTATTACACACTACAAAACATCTCTTAAGGCAGCGATCGTATAATAAATGCATATCTTTACAGGCAGATTTTAAATCAGTGTTCTGAAAGTAACTTCAGATATTATCTTAGATCTAAGGCAAATAATGTTTCAGGTTCAAGTTTCAAAAGTATATCACTGATTTGTATAAAGGATTTGCTGGAATCACATCAGATTCAACCATATAGTTAATGAGTGAATACCAGGACGCTATAAATTTTTCTTCAAATTTGCTGGAGGAGAGAAGCCGGCAGGGCAGGCCATTGCCTGGGGCCACAATTGAAAAGGCCCCGCAAACCATCAATCTAATCTCTGTCAATGTGGGCACCCACCACACGGTACCAGTAGCCAGTAATGTTAAGCCCCGGTTCCCGCATGGTGGTTCCCAGTTTAAACCCTGGAGCTCTTGAAACTCGACTGGATTGCTCTAAGCTCAGGTTGAGGTAAAGCCAACACAGGTCTGTGATCTAGCTCTCAGGGAAAAGGATGGAACCTGATATGCGCCGATGCTTTCCAATCCAAGTTTGAAACACTCAAGAACTACTTGGCTTTGGGAGCCAGGACAGTATATGAGAAAAGCAAACAGCTTCCCCACCCACCTCACCCCAGCCAGGGTCATGGCAAAGGAGCAATTTGAGAAAACACATCAAAAAATACGTTTTGGGCTTGTATCTTCCTCCACGCACAAACCAACAGTTCCCAGGCAGCAGCGCAGGAACACACACGCAACTTATTTGCGATCCAAACTGGAACATCTTCAAATGCTTAATTTAAAAGTGAGCGATTCTGGGACTTTTATTTATTTATTTATTTTATAATTCAATTTATATCCCGCCCTCCCCAATTGGGCTCAGGGCGGCTAACACTTTAGGCACCAGGCCATGATTAAAACAACTAACAGTTAGGGCACAAGCCATGATTAAAACACAAGTTAAAAACAATCCCATTCAGCCCTGAAGTGCTGGTGCTCTAGACGTTACTACTGTCCTCAGTTCCACGATGGGTTCTAATAAGAATTTAAGCCCAAAACAATTCCATAGCAGTGCTCCATCCAGTCTTTGTTCCAGGGCCCAGGGCCTGTTCCCACCCAGGTCATGGTGGCAATGCATTGATGGTACAATAGCCTGGCGGAAGAGCTCCATCTTGCAGGCCCTGCAGAAGTCCACAAGGTCCCACAGGGCCTGGATCTCCTCCAGGAGCTCATTCCACCAGGTAGGAGCCGCCACCGAAAAGGCCCTGGCTCTGGTCACAGCGAGTTTGACCTCCCTGGGGCCTGGGGTTACTAAAGGTGTTGCGCCCCTGAGAGCGTAACACATTCTGAAAAAGTGTCTCACCACCAACGTCCTGAAGCCATTGCAAAGATAGACATGCTGCCTCTACAAACATCAGGAAGTTAAAAAATTCTGCCTTAAGGCCCAAGCAAGAATGTACAGAATTGGACACTTGAGGAAACCCATTTGGATTTCCCCTCTGAACTGGAATAAACCTAATCAAAGAAGTGAGACATTCCATAATCCTGAGGCAATAGGAAAGGTAAAGTTAATGTAGGCTTACACAGTGGCCAGATTTCCTTCCTGATAGACATAGAATCTAAATACGATGCATCCCCAGTTCTTCCACATGGGAATGGAAAGGCTCCCTCCAGCAAGATAAAGTTGAGAGCTAATTTTATGTCTCTTTGCAAACTGAAGGAAAGCATCTTGGAGAGCGAGACAAGGTAGAAAGGGATTAAAAATAAACTCGGTTCGCAACAAGACATTCTTTCCGTGCATCTGATTGCAAATACACATTGGAGAGAGAAAGGCCACGGAAACTGGGTGTGGGGGGGGATGCTTATAAAATAGTTTTTGTGGTAAGATTAAATCTGGCACCCAGAAGCTGAGATAAAGAACATATGAGAGTAAAATGTACACTTCTGAGTCAAAAGTCAATCCGTGGGGCATTCGATGCATATGCTCTGTTACTGTTCAACATGGTAGGCTATAAATATCTTAACAAGGTAGAAACAAGAAAACGATTCTTTCAGCTTTACCGGGAGAGGTATTAGGAAACAAGATTAAATTGGAGATTAGCCTCTGTCGCTCAAGTTTCTGGGCCATTAAACACTTTTTAAAAAGTGAGCCGTTACAACATTTCTTGTCCTTCTTTGAGTGAGTTTTACCAGCACAGGGTCCTATCAAGGTCAGATCTCTCCCCTGTTTCTAAAGAGAAGGCAAGTGACATTCTCTGAGGCACGTATGGCAAATATCAAGGTGCCTTCCAGTCTGGCTTGTGTGTTCTGCGAAGATTCCTGGATTTGTTCCGCATGCCAAAAGTGAGCTACTAGGAGATGGGAAGTGAGAGCCAGTGTTGTGGAGTAGATGAAGAAGAAGAGAAGAGATTGGATTTATACCCCGCCCTTCACTACCCAAGGGAGTCTCAGAGCGGCTTACAAACGCCTTTCCCTTCCACTCCCCACAACAGACACCCTGTGAGGTCGGTGGGGCTGAGAGAGCTCTGACAGAAACTGCTCTTTTTCAAGGACAGCTCTTATCAGAACTATGGCTTGCCCAAGGTCATCCAGCAGGTGCAAGTGGAGGAGTGGGGAATCAAACCCGGTTCTCCCAGATTAGCCACACACAAGTGGCCAAACCAGCAGTCGCTTTACAGAACAGAAACAACTTTGAGAGAAGAAGTGTTAAGCAAAATTTTAGAAACAGCAGAAATGGAAAAATTAACTTTAACTTTGAAAGGACAACCGGAAACTACATTTGAAAATACATGGTCAAGATTTTATAAGTGGTTTGAAGGCTACAATAAGTAAACTACACAGACATTTAAAATTTCTTAAGGATATATTAAGTATACTTGCAAGTGATATACGTAATTATATCAGGTGAGATATATAAATCTACAATCAGGCATGAGTTTGTTAAACAAGGAACTGTAAGAATAGCTTTCCCTCCTTTATGTTTGTTTTGTCTTTATAATAAAAACTTGTTAAAAAAAAAGAAAGCAGTCGCTATGGCAAAGCGCGCCCAGACTCTCACCAGCGAGGTGGCTGCCGAAAACCCACAGCTATAGTTCCCATTCTGAACATCGCCTTCCTATTAAGTCCGCCTCACCTTATGTGGTCTACAGGTCTGGCGGTCAGCCATTTATACTCTGGGGCTCGGTCCAAAATTAAATATTTCAGGGATTTTTTACAAGTCTAAACCAATGCGCTTGAACCAATTCAATTGTGGATGTCTTTGCACATATTAAAAATAAGGTATTTTCTATGGAAAAAAATAATCTTTTCCATACCAGCTTTAAATTCTCCAAAGGATTTTCACGGGGCGGGACGCCAGGATTAAACCATTTGAGGTCACGTTAAAGGCTTTCTGAACACTCCCATAATAACCAAATAGTTTAAATAAGATCCTACGCAATTTAGAATTTAGAAAGGGTGGCAATTTTTAATATAGGCTTATAAAACTATTAAATATTAGTTGATGATAAGTGGGCGGTAAGATGAGGTAGTTAAAGAGATATAATAATACTATTGTGAATACTCTCATGTATGTTTGTTTGTCTGCTGGTTGGTTTGTTTGTGTGATTGTTGGTTTAAAAATAAAATTATTTATTTAAAAAAAAAAAGATTCCACAGCTTAGAGGGAGGGTTGGTCTTAAGTCCTGGAAAAAAGGAATCAAAATCTAATGAGAATGTAACGTCTAGTTACCTTCCTTGGCTTTCCCCAGGTCCTGAAGGAGAAAAGATGTGGGTGAAGAAGTACCCATTTTGCGGGGGGCCATTCCAGTCTCCCATCGATTTCCATGAGGATATTCTCCAGTACGACTCCAGCCTCTTGCCTATAGAACTGGAAGGGTACAACGTGTCATCTCTTGAACAGTTTATCTTGATCAACAATGGACATTCAGGTAAGGGCAGGACATCCTGGGGCGGAAACAGAGACCGTAACCATCACCGTTGTCCTCTCTGGGGAAGCACTTATTCGAACACACAAAATAGATTATGTTTCAAAACACTTCACGTACTTTAACTTGGTTCTCCACACAACAACCCTGAAAAGCATGCCAGCAATATTATCCGCTTATTGGAGGGTGAGTTTAGGGCTGAGAGTGGGTAGTTTTCTGGAATTTACAGGAGGGACAAGATTTAGGTACTGTCCTACTCACAGTTCACACTCTTCGACTTAACATGTTCACGTACACCTGCATAGATTCATAAACATATATATAGTGAATTTGTTTTCCTCCCAATGGGTATGCCACTGTTTGGTGTAGTGGTTAAGTGTGCGGACTCTAATCTGGGAGAACCAGGTTCGATTCCCCACTCCTCCACTTGCAGCTGCTGGATGACCTTGGGCAAGCCATAGTTCTCTCAGAGCTGTTCTTGAAAGAGCAGTCCTCTAAAGAGCTCGCTTAGCCCCACCTACCTCACAGGGTGTCTGTTGTGGGGAGGGGAAGGGAAAGGAGATTGTAGGCCGCTCTGCGACTCCAAGTGAAGGACAGGGTATAATCCAATCTCTTCTCCTTCTTATCTAATCAGGAGGGAAGTGCACACAAACAACATGGTAACAAAAACATTAAAAGGACCACCTTCTAGGTCAAAACAAGAGAGAGCCAGTCTGGGATAGTGGTTAAAGGATCAGACTGGATCAGACTAGGGCAGTCCTCGTTTCAAATTTTGCTGAATGCCTTAGACGAGCTCTCCCCCATCTGCAAAATCGCTGATGATAATGCTGTCCGACCTTACAGGGGTGTTGTGAAGAGTGCAACATGCTTATGTGTATGTTGCAACCCGAACCCTAAAAGCACAACAAGAAAGCTCTTAAGAATTATTCTTTGCAATTTTTTATTTTATAAAAGACAAATAAAGAACAAACATTCGAAAAATCGGGGACTGTCAATGACATCATTGTTTTGTCTGTTTGGTTACCTCATGCCTTGTCTAATTATATTTTTTATTTTTCCCCCCACCATATATTCTTGAATAAATCTTAGCTCATAACCAAGAATATAGTTCATATTCTCTCTTAATTCAGTTGCATGTCCATATGGTTTATTTGTTGTACTCTTCCACCCATTTATAAAAACCTGACCGTGTATTCTCAAAGCTTCCTTCGTTTTGCCCTCTCACAATTAAGGTCCATTTATCCATCTCTGCAGTTTCAAGTATTTTATTTATAACTTCTTCTTTTGAAGTAACCTCATTTTCCCTCCAATATTTGGCATATAATATCCTTGCAGCTGTCACTACGTGTATAATAAGTTAGGAATCTTGCTTTTTACAATTTTCTGTTATTGTATTCAACAGAAACAGTTCTGGTATATCAGGTATAGTGCATTTTAACATTTCTTGTAACAATTCGTGAATCTGTGTGCGTGTGCCCATGCCCGGAAGTCATGGCAACCTCTGGCGACTCCTCCTGGGGCACGGAGGACATTCAGAGAAGTGGCATGATTGCTTGCCCCTGCCTCCCAGCCCTGGTATTCCTTGGAGGTCTCCCTTCCAAGTACTTGCCAGGGTCAGCCTTGTTTAGCTTCTGAGATCTGACGATCCAGGTCAGGGCTTAAGAATCATTCTTAAAAGGGAGAGCTGCCTTTCTGAATTGTTAACTAGGGCCTGTCTGGATCGTTCGCTAGTCCAGCAACTCAACCCCATCTGTCTTCCATGTTTCTCCACAGTCAAAATGAGCCTCTCCCCCACCATGCATGTCCGAAACCTCCCGAAGAAGTTCTGTGCTGCTCAGCTCCATTTACATTGGGGGAACCGGAACAAGCTGGAAGGATCGGAACACACGATTGGCGGGAAACATTTCGCGGCCGAAGTAAGATGAACGCCCTGTTGGTTTATTGGCTGGCCGTAATTTTTTTTTTAAAATCACAAATCTTTATTGAAAGTTATAGCAGAATAGCAACGATCTCAATAAAAACAGAACTATAATAATAGTTGGGCAGTGGCGGCTAAGTGGTTAAGACGCTAAACTGCCGACTGGAAGGTCGGTAGTTCAGCAGTTCGAGACCCGAGTGCCACGTGACGGAGTGAGCTCCTGTCTCTGGTCCCAGCTCCTGCCAACCTAGCAGTTCGAAAGCAAGAAATTTCAAGTAGATAAATAGGTACCGCTTTGGTGGGAAGGAAACAGCGTTCTGTGTGCCTCGGCGTCTAGTCATGCCAGCCATGTGACCACAGAAACGTCTTCGGACAGCACTGGCTCTTCGGCTTGGAAACGGAGATGAGCACCACACCCATAGAGCTGGATTCGACTGGCTTTCAAGCAAGGGAAACCTTTACTTTTACCCATGGTTTGTTGTCGTGGAGACAACTCATTTCTGTGGTTAATAATAGTTTGTGCCTGGGGGAAAGGCAATACTTCCCTCAGATAATGGATTGATTACCATGATGCTCGCCCTGTGGAATGTGCTTACAAGTGAGAATGAAGCTCCAGGTGGGTCAGTGGCTCAGGTCCCAGGCAGTGCTCCCTCTGAGCTGTGGAGTCTTGTGAGCAAAAATTCTACCTTCTGAGCTCCTGGCATTAAAGTTGTGAGCGAGCCATTTGGCTACTGCATAACTTAGTTTGCTCTGCAGCCATCCTTCCTGAGCTAAGGCAAAACTGTGAGAGCCGGAGGCTAAACAACTGTGAGTGAACTCACACTATCTCAGCTTAGAGGGAACACTGGTCCCAGGTTCAATCTGCAGCATCTCCAGTTAAAAAGGACCAGGCAGCAGGTGATGTGAAAAGACCTCAGCCTGAGACCCTGGAGAGCGGCTGCCGGTCTGAGTAGACAATACTGACGTAGCTGGACCAAGGCTCTGATTCAGTATAAGGCAGCTTTATGCATTCATGTGTGCTCACTCACATGCAACTTGCAGGGTGGAAAGACAATGGACCAATATTTAGTGTGTTTTCACCTCCTCTACTTGTGCCCTTCTTGATGGTTAAGTGCGTGGACTCTATTCTGGGAGAACCGGGTTTGATTCCCCACTTCTCCACTTGCTCCTGCTGGGTGACCTTGGGCAAGCCATAGTCCTAGCACAGCTGTCCTTGAAAAAAAGCAGTTTCTCTCAGAGCTCTCTCAGCCCCACCTACCTCACAGGGCGCCTGTTGCAGGGCAAGGGAAACGAGTTTTGAAGCCGCTCTGAGACACCTTTGGGTAGGGAAGGGTGGGGTATAAATCCAATCTCTTCTGTCTTCTTCTTCTTGCCTTGCTAACTTTCATCTCCACTATGATGCTGATCTGAGAGATTATTCCCAAAGCGACTGAATTCTGTCAGTTGGCTGGTTCCAGGGAACAGAGGAGGGTTTTTTTCCCTGCATGCAGTAAGCCCCGCCCCTCCTCGTTGTGTGGAGCCACCACCAATGAGGCTGTGAACTCGCCAGCCAGCTCTGTCTACTTGCAGCTGCTCCAGAGAATCTGCCCATCTGGAGAGCGGGCGTCTCGCTGAAGTCTGCAGCCAGGGCTGAAATGTGGAAATCTAGAGCGGCAGCTCCAGCCTGCAATAGAATTAACACAGTGCGTGAAAGAAACAGAGGCGGGAGAGGTCCTGCTCTAGTTTTGAACTGGCTCAGTGGCACCTTAGAGACCAACACAGTCTCCACGGTGAAATACCCCCCCCCCCCGTTTCTTTTGAGAAACAGTTTGGTGTAGTCTGGGAGAATCGGGTTTGATTCCCCGCTTCTCCTCTACATGCAGCTGCTGATGTGACCTTGGGTCAGTCACAGGTTCTCTTGGAGCTGGTGTCTCAGAGCTCTGTCAGCCCCACCTACCTCACATGGTGCCTGTTGTGGGGAGGGGAAGAGAAAGGAGTTTATCAGCCGCTCTGAGACTCCTTCGGGTAGTAAAGGGTGGGGTATAAATCCAATCTCTTCTTCTTCTTCTTCTTCTTCTTCTTTAAAGGTTTTGCATTCTCTTTTTCTCCTTTTCCCATGACTCTTCTGTGAGAAACACAACTTCATTTCTCTCCCTTGCTCTCTCTCATTTTCTTTCCCCCTTAAAGACTTTGAGTTCATGTGAAACTAACTTATCTGCAGTGGGGGATTCTGTTGTGTTCTCACAGCCGCCTTTCAGTCCTCATCTGCTAATTTCGATGGGCCATTACTTCCAAAGAAACAAAGCGCTAGCTGTCATTTCTTACCCGTTGCATAACCCAGCATTAGACGTTTGCTCTACATGATTGCCTGGGAGGAGACCTCGATGAACACGGCACAATCCAATTGGTGGATTTGCCCACCAATTGTTATTTTGCTCAATTCCTTTGATTCATAACCACTAAGCTGGTTCATGTCTTAGCCTAATTATAAGTCTAGACTTCCAGAGTGAAGCGTGGAAGCGACGAAGTGTAATTCCAGGTCAGAGACAAGAGGACTTTGAATGCAAGGCTGCTCCCACATTCAGGTGCCTGGTGAAAAACCCACGTGGCACAACCACCCTTCCTGGTTATTCATGTGGGCACTGCCTCCAAGAAAGTACCCTCCTGGTCCACAGCTCCTAAGAGTAACTGAATGTCCCATCTTGTTGATTTTACTGACTCAGGCTGTGGTCACACGGTCATTTTGATTGGGTTTCACCGCTGTTCCCTCTCGCATTTAAAATTGCCGATCAGATGCCCACATCCGTCTCCCGCACCGAAGTGGGCTCACTTGCGTGATCCTCCTGGTTCCCTAGCGAGTCTTCTGACACCAGGAAAATCAAGTCCTTTCTGGGTATTTGCGCTTTGAATCCACGGTTTTACCAAACTGGACAGTCATCTCTCGCAATGATCATGATTAGGTCGTCTGACCGTCCTTCTTCCAGTAGTTCCCCCCCCCCGGCTTTCACCATTGTGCGCATATGTGCATGCGCACATGCACAAAGATTTTTTTTTTTTAATGTCTGGACGGTGCCTGGAGCATTGTCGTGCAATGCAAGTGGTTGGGTAAGGGATGTTTGATCATCTGAACCCACTTAAAAATATCCCCGATCAACTCTACAGCGGCAACAAATCGCGGTATGCTTGCTGTGTGACCACAGCCTCACTCTATGTAATCCACCTTGTGCCCCAGGGCGAAAGAAGGACTATAGATTGGGAATCCTCCGGAACCTGCAGAGAGGGATCGTGATGGGTCGCCCTGTTAGTCTGTCTGTGGCAGGAGAAAAGAACCAGAGTCCAGCGGCACCTTACAGACCAACAAAATATGTGGCAGGGGAGGAGCTTTCGGGAGTCATGGCTCACCTCCCTTCATTCTACCTGTATCTGAAGAAGTGAGTGGTGACTCACGAAAGCTCCTCCCCTGGCACAAATTCTGTTGGTCTTTAAGGTGCCACTGGACTCTGGCTCTTTTCTATGGG
Organism: Gekko gecko; assembly: GCA_029375565.1. Lineage (NCBI taxonomy): Eukaryota > Metazoa > Chordata > Lepidosauria > Squamata > Gekkonidae > Gekko > Gekko gecko. The sequence continues at coordinate 19,473,021 of JAPDNY010000017.1, forward strand.
TTATGTAGATCAAGATGGGCAGCCGTGTTCGTCAGTCTGCAGCAGAAGAAAAGAGCAAGAGTCCAGCGGCACCTTCAAGACTAGGAGGAGGAGAAGGAGGAGATTGGATTTACACCCTGCCCTTCATCACCCAAAGGAGTCTCAGAGCGGCCAACAATCTCCTTTCCCTTCCCCTCCCCACAACAGACACCCTGTGAGGCAGGCGGGGCTGAGAGAGCTCTTGACAGAAACTACTCCTTTTCCAAGGACAGCTCTGACAGAACTGTGGCTTGCCCAAGGTCACATCAGCAGCTGCAAGTGGAAGAGTGGGGAATCAAACCCGGTTCTCCCAGATTAGAGTCCGCACACCTAACCACTACACACAAACTGGCTTTCATGAGTCACTGCTCACTTCTTCAGATACGGGTGTGAGCAGTGACTCATGGAAGCTCATACCTTGCCACAAATTTTGTTAGTTTTTAGTCGTGGACGCTGCCTCTTTTCTATAAATAAGGTAGATAAATAAATAAATTGGGTAGGATGGCTTCTTGGCAGATGGTACCCTGGGCTAAATTTCTCAGGATTCCGCCTTACCCCCAGGGCATCTGCCCTCCAAGTGCAAGGCAGCTCTTTCTGGAATTCAGGCTGGAATGCTGATCCCCCTAATCAGGCATCGATGTCAGCTTCGTAGGAGTCCACTAATCTGCACAACCACCATTTAACTCAATGGGGCCTGTGAAGAAAAGCTCAGATGCCCAGAGCTGGGGGATGGGCCCTCTAACCCAAGCCACAACAGAGCACCTTCGACAGATGTCCATCACACACAAACACACACAAAGCTGCCTTATACTGAATCAACCCCTTGGTCCATCAAGGTCAGTCTTGTCTACTCTGACTGGCAGCCGCTCTCCAGGGTCTACCGGGTCCTTTTAACTAGAGATGCTGGGAATTGAACCTGGGACCTTCTGCACGCCAAGCAGGGGCTCTACCATTAAGCCACGGCCCCTCCTGTATAATACATGGGCACATGAAGCTGCCCTATCCTGAATTATCGAAATATTATTATTATTATTATTATTATTATTATTATTATTTAGACCCCTAGTGCATCCAGGTCAGTATTGTCTACTCAGACTGGCAGCAGCTCTCCAGGGTCTCAGGCGGAGGTCTTTCCCATCACCTGCTACATGGCCCTTTTAATGGGAGATGCTGGGGATTGAACCTGGGACCTTCTGCATGCCAAGCAGAGGCTTTACCACTGAGCCACAGCCCCTCTTTACAACTCTCCAGGGTCTCAGGTGGAGGTCCTTCACATCACCTACTGCCTGGTCCCTTTTAACTGGAGATGCCGGGGATTGAACCTGGGACCTTCTGCATGCCAGTCAGAGGCTCTTCTACTGAGCCATAGCCCCTCCCCTGTGATACATGAAGCTGCCTTATACTGAATCTGACCTTTGGTCCATCAAGGTCAGTATTCTCTACTCAGACTGGCAGCCGCTCTCCAGGGTCTCAGGCAGAGGTCTTTCCCATCATCTGGTCCTTTTAACTGGAGATGCCAGGGACTGAACCTGGGACCGGCTGTTTGCATGAACTGACAAAGCTGAAATCTACCTTCTTGTAACTTAAGCCTCTCTGAATGAGCGGGGGTTGCACAGACATGGGAACTTTCCTGGATGGCCTCGTCCCTTGCAGCAGCATCTTAAGCTATCGCTGTGGCCTGTTCATTAGTTCTGATTTTCAGAATGTATGCAGAATTCTAATTTTAAAAAAATAGCCCGTTGAGTGTGTTTTTCTAACGAAACGATGCCAGCGGGCCATCCAGTAGGCCCCGTGCCCTTTTCTAAGTTTTGTGAGCTTCCGATGCATTCCTGTTGATCCCGTTTGTCATTTCAATTCCTCTCCGTAGCTCCATATCGTACATTATAACTCTGACCAATATCTGGATATGGATTCGGCGGCAGACAAGGCTGACGGACTGGCGGTTTTGGCAGTCCTGATACAGGTAAGAGAGTCTCTTTTTTCGTGATCCAGCCATAGCTGCTTCCCACTAGGGGGACCTCATTTCCTTCCCACTAGGGGGACTTCATTAGGTGTGTTCAAAACAACAACAGAAGCATTTTCATACTGTTAGGCAGGCGTCCCCGGCATGGTGCCTGTGTGCCTGCCAAGTGTTTTTAGAAAGTGGGAGGCTACTCTTCAAACTCATTCTGTTGAGTATGGTGGCCCGTCCATAGATTCTTGTTATGCTTTGCAAATTTCCATAGGAATTTATATTTCCTGTCGTGAAGAATAATGATTGGTTAACTGTATACGGACTTGTCCACAAGTAGAAAAAAATGGTTTTTGCATACTGAAGTTATATCGGTCTTTCTTAAGAAGAAGGAGAAGAAGAGGAGATTGGATTTATACCCTGCCCTTTAGAGTCTCAGAGCGGCTTACAAACTCCCTTCCCCTCCCCACAACAGACCCCCTGTGAGGTAGCTGGGGCTGAGAGAGCTCTGAAAGAAACTGCTCTTTTTCAAGAACAGCTCTTGTCTGAACTACGGCTTGTCCAAAGTCATCCGGCAGGTACAAGTGGAGGAGTGGGGAATCAAACCCAGTTCTCCCAGATTAGAGTCTGCACATTTAACCGCTATACCAAACTGGCTCGTCTTAGAAGAAGACTCACGAAACTAATATAATATCCAGCAGTGTCAGCCTCGGACCTTTGTTGTATACTTCATAAAATACTTTGTATTTATTTATATTTCACTGAATTACAAATTACATTTTTGGAAAATCATTTCTGTGTCTCTAAGCACTTATGCACAGCCTTTTTGGGTCTTCTTTATACGACACACACTGCCGCACAACAATTAATTAATTGTGAGAAAAAGGAGGCGGAGCAGAGAACCATGTTCCAAAAGCCGCTTTTCAGCCTCAACTGGGGAGAATTAGCAGGGTATAGATAAATCAGTGCAAATGCATCCTTCATACTGCGTTTATTGAAAACAAAAGGGGACTCCCTCTCTCTCTCAAACACACACACACAAATACACGTTTCAGTCCTCTGAAACACTGGTTTGTGCTGCGCTTCCAATGTTATTTTGCCAGCCGGTGAGTGAACTATAATTATGACTATTGGGTATTTTGGAATGAGGTAAAAGAGATGGCTAACCGCAGGGCACCATTATTCTAGTGAGAACGGGTCAAGGGGTGACGGGGAAGAAAATATGGGGCCCAATTATGGAGATGTTTGCGCCTTGCCAAGAGGTTGCTATGCCCACTAAATGGGTGGCGTGGATTATTTCACAGATGAACAAAGGAGTAAACCAAGCGGAAAGGCTGAGATGAGACGTCTGCTGCCTAAGCCCACACAAAATCCAGTGTGATGTAGTGAGTGCCCAGGTTCGAATCCCGCCTCGTGCCATGGAAGCCCACTGAGTGACCTTGGCCGGTTGCACATTCTCAGCCTAACCAACCTCGCAGGGTCATTGTGGGGGTAAAATTGGGGAGAGGAGAATGATATAACCTGGTTTGGGTCCCTCACTGGAGAGATAGGTGGGGTAGAAATATAGAAAGAAACAAAACAAGCTGCCTTATATTGAATCAGATAATTGGTCCATCAAAGTCTGTATTGTCTACTCAGACTGGCCGTGGGTCTCAGGTGAAGGTCTTTCACGTCACCTGCTCTCAAGTGCTTTTAACTGGGGATGCCGGGGATTGAACCAGGAACCTTCTGCGTACCAAGCAGATGCTCTACCTCTGAGCCACAGACCCCCTTTACAGCTCCCCAAGGTCTCAGGCGGAGGTCTTTCACATCACCTACCGCCTGGTCCTTTAACTGGAGATGTCGGGGATTGAACCTGGGACCTTCTGAATGCCAAGCAGAGGTTCTGCCACTGAGCCACAGACCCTCTTTACAGCTCTCCAGGGTCTCAGGCGGAGGTCTTTCACATCACCTGTTCTTTTAACTGGAGATGCCAGGGACTGAACCTGGGACCTTCTGCATGCCAAGCAGAGGCTCTGCCACTGAGCCACGGCCCCTCCTGTATAATACATGAACACATGAAACTGCCCTATACACTGAATCAGACTCTTAGTGCATCCAGGTCAGTCTTGCCTACTCAGACTGGCAGCAGCTCTCCAGGGTCTCACGCAGAGATCTTTCCTATCACCTGCTATCTTGGTCCTTTCAACAGGTGATGCCGAGATACTGGGGGCTGAACCTGGGACTTTTTGCATGTCAAGCAGATGTTCTACCACTTATTCATGCCCCTTCTCACACGGTCCTCATCACAAATTAACAAGCAGCCCAACCCACCAGAAGGTGCCCTGTCCAAGGTCCACTGACCTACTGTCCCCATGTGCTTCCACACATCTCCTGGTCAACACGGCTGGAGCAGAAGATCTTCTGGGTGGAAGGTGCTCCGCCACTGAGACTCGTGCTTACTACTCCGCCATCTTGGCCGGGAGGGTGGGGTAGAAATTTAATTAAGCAAAGCAAAGCAAAGCAAATCTTTACTCGTGTTCCAAAGTGACCTCTTGAAAAGGCATACAATTGTGATTCGCCTTCAACAATCTACCCTCTCCATTTGTTACAGGTAGGCCGGTTCAACCCTTCCTATGAAAAGCTCTTCAACCATTTGCAGAATGTGAAATACAAAGGTAGGAAGCGGGGTGGACCAACTGCGTGAGAATTCCACAGCCCAAAGCAGTCAAGTCAGAAACCTTCAAATTAGCCTATTTAGGAGAAGCCTGCATAGCAAACTCGTTCCTTATTGACGTGGGGTTCATTTGGTTTTATGCTGGGTTTATAAAGGCTGGAATGCAAGTCTCAGGCAGAAGCTACCCCTATAGTTTATGAACCATCAGGACTATTTTTGGGCGGGAACGCACAAGAATGGAGTTCCGGCTGGCTCCCGGGTTGGCCATGCCCAGGAGGAACTCATTAGCATAACAGCCACACCCAACAGCAGAAACTCATTAGGATTGGCTGCATTAGGGGTGTGTGGCCTAACATGCAAAGGAGTTCCTGCTCCAAAAAAAAGCCCTGGGTTTAGACAACAAACAAGGTAAACAGAATGAGAAGCAAAAGGTGGGTGTGGCTGGATGACCACACTTCTGGGAACATGGGGGTGTGGCCTAATACGCTAATGAGTTTCTCCTGTTGGGTGTGGTCTGTTATGCTAATGAGTTCCTGCTGGGCTTTTTCTACAAAAAGAGCCCTGTGAACCATCAATGAAACAATTTGCACCCTGACCTGGATGGCCCAGGCTAGCCCAATCTCATTAGGCGCTGGAAGCTAAGCAGGGTCGACCCTAGATGGCAGACCACCAAGGAAGTCCAGAGTGGCTATGCAGAGGCAGGTGGTGGAAAACCAACTCTGAACGTCTCTTGCAATGAAAACCCTACAGATGTTGTAGGTCAGCCAGGGCTCAGTGATAGCGAGGACTCCTCAGGAGGAGAGGAGCCCCATGTAGCCAAGCCTTGAGTTAACAGGAGAAGCTGACAAGCAGGAAAATGAACTGCAGACTTGTCAGGATTCCAAGCCAACAGCTGGTGCAGAGCCACCGGACACCCTCCAGCCCCGATTCAGCAAGGTGAACCTCAGTTGACTGTTCCTAGCCCACCAGTATCACCCACACACTTAGAGCACTGCAGATAGAGGCTGAGAACAGAGCTACAGAAAAGACGGCAAAGTGCACACCTCCTGGTCCAACACCAGCTGCTTGCTGATAACAAAGGTGAGTAGTTGCAGGATTGCTTCTGAGCAGCTGGCTGCAAGCATGACCCTTAGGCATGGGGCCATAAAAACTAGCCAAGAGAGGCTGTTAGGTGTGGATGCAACACTTATGATAGATGCTAAGCCACTGTCTCCGCTTTGCCTGACTTCTGGACCCCTGACCTTGGACTGAACGACCCTGCCCCAGAGGAATTTGACCTGCAGTTGCACTATCACACCTCCCTTTGAGGCTGTGGGCTCAGTCTGTCAGTGTGTGATCAGACGCAACTCCGGTTGAGTTGGGGGGGTTGGTGCCATTTTCCCCCATGGACTTAAACGAGGAATCAATGAATCGCACCTCTGCACCGAGGGCTCCCTATGGAGTTTGCAATGATGCACATATTGTGAAGGTGGAAAAAACAACGGCACGGAGTCGGGATGGCCTGGTCAGACCATCCTGATGCCATGAGAGCAACGCTGGAGCGATCAGACACAGGAAAGTCCATCTGTGGCTCGTCACAACTCGTATACTACCAGAGTTTCCCCGGTGTCTTTTAACTCCACTTCTGCGGCAGAGCAGAATGGGTTGCCGATGGCTGCGGGGCGCTTCCCAGACGTTGTTGTCTGATCACACCCTTTAAATCCACCTGGCATTCGCACCTATGTCGGCTCTAATTGTGCGTATGATCGCAGCCTAAGATTACCTGATGGTTTCTACTGCCTTAACAGAAATGCAACCATCCACCCGATGAACACTCTGGTCCATCCCACAAAGTGAGCACATTCCATGTGGTCATGGAATATGTGCCATTGAGTCTCACAGCTGACTTATGGTGACCCCATAGGGCTCTCAAGGTAAGAGACAGCCAGAGGTGGTTTGCCATTGCCTGCCTCTGCGTAGCGACCCTGGATTTCCTTGGAGGTCTCCCATCCACGTATTAACCAGGGCTGATCCTGCTTAGCTTCTGAGATCTGACGAGACTGGGCTAGCCCCGGGCCGTAGCCAGTCCCATCGAACTGCCAGGCCTTTACAGGCAAATCCAACACTTCTTTAGATGCACGGTACAGCTAAAGAGTGTTTCTAACTGGCGATTCGGGTAACAGAGATTAACCGAGAGAGATTAACAGAGAGAGCCAGTTTGGTGTAGTGGCTAAGTGTGCAGACTCTAATCTGGGAGAGCCGGGTTTGATTCCCCACTCCTCCACTTGCATCTGGCTGGATGACCTTAGGCAAGCTGTAGTTCTGATAAGAGCTGTTCTTGAAAAAGAGCCGTCTCTGTCAGAGCTCTCTCAGCCCCGCCTACCTCACAGGGTGTCTGTTGTGGGGAAGGGGAGGGAGAGGAGTGTGTAAGCCTTTCTGAGACAGCTTTGGGTAGTGAAGGGCAGGGTATAAATCCAATCTCTTCTCTCTCTTCTTCTAACTGGTGACTCGGCTAACAGAGATTAACTGTTCCGCCAGGAATGATGGCAGAGAGATCAACGGACAGGGTTTTTTTGAGGGGGGATATTCTACCCAAAAAGGAAGCAGCGGAGAGGTAGGAAATAAAGGGATGTCGTTACTAAAACACAGTCCTTGTTTTTCCAGATCAGGAAACATACATCTCCGGTTTCAACATCCGAGAACTGCTTCCAGAGAGACTGGACGAGTATTACCGCTATGAAGGATCCCTGACCACGCCTCCTTGCTACCCAAGTGTTCTTTGGACGGTTTTCCGAAACCCCGTATATATTTCATGGGAACAGGCAAGTGGCTGTGGAAAACGTATTACTGTTGAGTTGTACAGCTCACAACGTTGCCTGTAGTTGTTCATAAAAGATGTATGCATTGAAAGCCAGTTTGGTGCATTGGTTAAGAGCACGGACTCTAATCTGGGAGAACTGGGTTTGATTCCCCACTCCTCCACATGCAGCTGCTGGTGTGACTTTGGATTAGTCACAAATTCTGTCAGAGGTGTTCTCTCAAAAGCAGTCCTCGAAAGAGATCTCTCAGCCCCGCCTACTTCACAGGGTGTCTGTTGTGGGGAGGGGAAAGGAGAGGAGATTGTAAGCCACTCTGAGTGAAGGGCGGAGTATAAATCTAATTCCTTTTTCTTCTTCCTCTGCTTCCTCCTCCTCTTCTTCCTCTGCTTCCTCCTCTTCTTCTTCCTCTTCCTAATGTTCTACCTAGACAGAACCACAGTTTGGTTGAACTACGGTTGGTGTGATTGTCTGCACGTAGGTCACTGCCCTAAATCCCTCACCACAGTTAGGATTTGAAACCATGGTTTGAAGTTGGTTTCTTAACTCTTTGTCTGAACTGAGGTTCCACAGGTCTGTCTCACATGTTGTATATATGCCAATATCCTGGCTCTGCCGTCCCCCTTGCTCCCAGCCCACATGCACTCCTTGAGTCTCTTCTTTGCAACATACCTTCAGACTGGGATATAAGGACACAGGGATCTGCATTCCTACTTGTATCTGATGAAGGTAGCTTGGACCCTTGAAAGCTCATACCCGCCAAAATCTTGTTGGCTTCTAAGGTGCTCCTGGGCTTGAATCTAGCTGTTCTACTGCCAACCAATATAGCTACTCTTTGAACTTAATTAATTAATTAATTATCATATGGCATTGTGTGTAGACTAGGCAGGAAATCCTAAGATTGTCTGGCAGCTGGAAGTTTTAGCTCTTTTAGCATTATGCACCGCTAGGTGGTGAGCTAGACTTGTTTTTTAAGGCAAGAGATGTTCCAGAGGTGGTTTGCCATTGCCAGCCTCTGCGTCATGACCCTGGTATTCCTTGGAGGTCGCCCTTCCAAATACTAGCCAAGGCTGACCCAGCTTAGCTTCCGAGATCTGATAAGATCGGGCTAGCCTGGGCTTAATCAGGTCAGGGCCTCCTCTGAAACTATCCTTGGCTTGCAGTTGCTTGGCCAGAATGAACCAGCACTTGTCAGGACAAACCAGGGTTTGAGTGACTACCTTCAAGCTGACTCCAGGTTTCACAAAACTATCCAAAGTCAAAAAAGAGCCATGATTCTGCATTGAGTCGTCATCTTACTAGCGAGTTCAACTTACGCTGGATATCAAGGAACATGGCAACCGTCACAACCATTAGGCAAGGGAACAAAATTGCCCCGAGGCAAATGCACACCTTTTCCTTGACCGTCTCTTGTATGTCTGCATGTTCCGCTCACAGCTGCTGGCTCTCCAGACGGCTCTGTATTGCACCCAGTCGGATGATCCAGCCCCCATAGAAATGGTGGACAACTTCCGGAAAGTGCAGGAGTCTGAAAGGATGGTTTTCGTCTCCTTCCGGCAAGGTAAGCGACGCAAGGCAACTTTTCCGCGAATCGTTCTTTCAGTCAGCTTTGAACGTCCCAGTTTTGTGGGTGAAAACGATCTTCTAGGGTAGGAGGCCTGAGATCACAGTATCTAATTTTGTCCCTCACCCATTTCTATACATCAAACTGGGGTTTAAACAGACAGGGAGTCCTCGACGAAATTCCCTTCGTGAGAGTTAATTCTCACAAGCAGTTTGCCGCAGTGATTTGTCACCTTTGAATGACGGTGACCCGCACAGAACATACCTTGGTGCAGGGGGTCATTTCACAGAAAACGAGGTGCAGGAGCTCATTAGCATAACACACTAGCATAGCTTATTTGCATATGCCACACACCCCTGACATCACCAGAAGTTTGTCAGAAGGCAACACCCACCGCTAAGGCTCCAATCCAAAAATCTCCAGGTATTTCCCAGCTCAGAGCTGGCGAGCCTACCTACACACATAACACATATAATAATATTAAATAATATTAAATACATAACCAAGTTGATACATACCTGGTGAGAGGATACACCCCTGTTCCACTCCAAAGAAGTTGCTAGAGCGGACACCGATAGCCTCTGTTTTTGGCCATCAAATATGCCCAGGGGTGGGGGGGTTTCCATCTGCTCCGTCAGCGCAATATCATCACAAGATGCTTTATGACAACAAAAGTGCGTGACTGAAGCCTATTGGACAGCAGGGGAACGAATTTCAGGCTGAGCAAAGTTGGATGGGGCATGGGGGAACAAAAGTCTTGACAGCCGACAGTCTTGCACCAGAAAATCAAGTCCTGAAATGGGATGGTTCTTTTATTCCTTAAACTTATTAGCATTTATATTATTTAGAGTTTAGACTGCCCAGACCCTGGATGGCCCACGTTGGCCTGGCCTTCTCAGATTGTGGAAACTAAGCAGGGTCAGCCCTGGTTGGGACTTAGATGGAAGGCCACCAAGGAAGTCTGGGGTTGCCACGCAGAGGCAGGCAATGGCGAAACCACCTCTGTCTTTTGTAAGGTTACCAGATGTCTTCCTTGGCTCAGTGGTTAAGACGCTGAACTGCAGACCGGAAGGTCGGCAGTTTGGCAGTCCGAGCCCCGAGTGCCGCGTGATGGAGTGAGCTCCCGTCTCTGGCCCCAGCTCCTGCCAACCTAGCAGTTCGAAAGCAAGAAATTGCAAGTAGATAAATAGGTACCGCTTCGGTGGGAAGGTAACAGTGTTTTATGCGCCTTGGGGTTTAGTCATGCCGGCCACATGACCGCAGAAACGTCTTCGGACAGCGCTGGTTCTTCAGCTTGGAAACGGAGATGAGCACCGCACCCCCTAGAGTCGGATTCAACTGGCTTTCGACTCTTCTTTTGGTGTCCATCCTCTTCCTTAAAACTGATTAACATGTCCCCTTTTGGGGTCAAAAGGTTAGGGATATTCCTACTTAGTATCAACGATCCCAGTTCAAATAGCAGAGGTATTTAAAATGAGAATGGCCACCGTGATCACTTGTTTGAAGTAGCCTGTCAGGGAATATGTCCTCTTTTTTTGCTTTTCAAAATATCGTAACCCACTCTCTTGCCTTGGAAACCCTATGGGGTTGCCATAAGTGGGCTGGGACTTCCCAGCAATTTCCACCGCCAGAGTTTAGATGAGGGGGAGGCACAATTTTATTTGCTAAACCGCTGGATTTGCTAGGGGCTGGGGTCTTTGCGACCACAGCCGTACAGTGAATGAGGTGACTGTCCACCTAAACAGAATCACAACTTTGCATTGCAGGGAAACACTTTGTGGGGAAATTGAAAGCGTCCGAGGAAGCTCTTGAGGAGATTGACACGTAACCCCCCCAGAAAATACTCATAATGCTGGATTGCCAAAATATATATATATATATATATAATCCACTGTCATGGGTGCAGAAATTAGCCATCTGATTCGTGGGTCATGCAAGCCCACGGGGGACTTCTGATGTGGCTCGGAACAATGGACAAATCGACTCAAAGACCAAGCTTGTCCAAAAAACACAAAACAAGAAAAGAGCACCTGCGTAACTGAGCAGGCACCCGGCTCTGGACGTTTTTGTTTTTATTTGGTTGCTTCTGTGTTGCTAGAGTCTCAAAGCACACAAAGTCTGGCAATGAAGAAAAGTACGCCTGGCTATCATCCTGCAACTATGGAAGAATTTGGGGAAGGGGGGAGTGTATGCCTTTGCTAGATTTCTAATGCACTTGCAGTTACTTTAAATGGGCCAGGCAGAAAGCCCGATATTTATTCTTTTGGCTTACAGAAGAGTTCCCCTTTAATGCTGTCATGACCCCAGTGGGTTGCCACCTTCTGCTGCCACCACTCTGGACTTAGGGTTCCTTGAGAAGGCCCAAAGTACCCTCCCAAGCCCAACCAATATGCCCCTTTTAAGCCGAGAAACATAGGTGTGGTGACCAGGCACAGAACAATTAAACAAATGGTTTATTCATACAGTACTGGGGCAAGGAAAACAAGACAAGGTGCTTTAAAATATATAACAGTGTCTAAAAGTAAACAGCCCATAGCCTTTTATACCTGCCTGTGCCTGCACTCACTCAGTCCCAAGTGAGAGATCTTTCTCTCAGACCAGCCTGTGTGACAAGACTGCTGTAGAGAAAAACCCAGTTCCATAGTTTAGCTCTGTGAGAGGAAAGAACACGGTCCCCTCAGCTTTACTTTGAGAGAGAGAAAGAACACTGTTTCACAGTTGAGAAAGCTTAAGTTCACATCTCCTTGCACAATCCCTGTATGCTGATTGGCTACAACCGTCGCTAAGCTTTATGGGGATTGTAGGCTGTCTGCTTTCCACTCCCACATAGGTATCTCCTGGGCCTAGGCCTGTCTCCCAGTCCTACACAGATTATGACAAATGCCAAAGAAGTAATGTCTGTCTTTGATTATCAGACAAAATAAGTTTACATCAGTACATACTGTACAAAAGGAGTCTGGTATACCTGGATTCTTGGCTGATCAAGAAACCCCAGCCAGATACACATACTCAAGATACACACACACACACACACACACACACACAGAAACATGCACAAAATGGTGAAGTGTACCCTCCAATGGCAAACCCAGATTTGGTGCTAGGTAATGCCTCGGAAAGTCCTGAGTTTCCCGCCTCTTTCTCCGTTTCTGAACTTTAAAAAGTAAACAGGAAGCCGAACTTACTTGAAAAATGATCAAAGATGGCAAATTTTCCTGTCAAAAAGATTCTTTCTTCTTAAACGAGCGGAGGCCTGATTTTGGAAATGATGGTTGCGGGTTTTTTGGGAGGGGCCACCAAATATGTTGCTATTCTAATGTTATTCTATTTTGTATTTTTGCACTGATGTATAATAAAAAGCAAGATGTAAACTCTTACTGAAAACTTAATTTGAAGAAAAAGAAAAGGTCAGAAAACCGATACGGAAACGTTAGCATCCTTATCGTTATTTAATTCATCTATAGCTCACCTTTCTGCCCAATGGGAACCCAAAGTGGCTGATATCCATCTCCTCCCCTCCTTATTATCTTCACTACAACCCTGTGAGGTAGGTTAGGTTGAGATTGTGTGACTGGTCCAAGGTCACCCAGTGAGCTTCCGTGGCACAAGTGGGGATTCGAACCTGGGCCTCTGAGATACTAGTCCGACACTCTTATCCACTATGCTACACTGGCTCTAGTAGATGATGCCAACTAACTGCTGCCCAAGGGGCAGGCATTCGTCCCACATACCTGCCGCCATTGGCAACAGAGGCCAGGGGGCCCGGGCTCAGCCACCACAGTTCTGCAGAACACACGCCCGGTAAGCAACAGAGAACAGGACGGGAGAAGAGCTGCTTTGTCTTCAATGACAGAGGCTCGCTCAGATAGTCTCTGTTTCCTTTGCACACCTGACTGTCCCAGCTGCACCGCACCCAGACCTGGATAGACTGGGCAAGCCCGATTTTCTCAGATCTCGGAAGCTAAGCAGGGCCGACCCTGGCTAGTACTTGGAAGGGAGACCTCCAAGGAATACCAGGGCTGGGAGGCAGAGGCAGGCAATAGCAAGCCACCTCTCTGAAATGTCCAAGCCCCACTAAGGGTGGCCAGAAGTCAACAAAGATTTCCAGGCACACACACACACACACAACTCACCAAAAAAGAAAAAAAAGATACCCAGCAAGTCATTTGTTGGTGACACTTGTTATGGTCACAAAGTATTGGAACACACCATTTCGTGCACATACTTACAGCCAATGTGCCCTCTAAGCTGGGGTGTCTGGTGAGCAAAAATTCTACCCCGTGAGCTCCTGGCATTAAAGCTGTGAGCGAGCGATTTGGGTGCTGCATCAATTAGTTGGCTCTGGAGCCCCATCCTTCCTGAGCTGAGACAAAAATGTGTGAGCCGGAGGCTAAAAAACTGTGAGCTGAGCTCACACTATCTCCGCTTAGAGGGAACACTGCTTACAGCACTGACCAATGAACTGCAGAGCCTTTTCTGGGGCGCCACGATTCCCAGGTCCCCTGAAAAACAGTTCTAGGTGTGGCCCATTCAGAGAAGTCACTTGCACGCCTTTCTCTGTCAAGGGAGCGACTTACAGAAATCATCTTACCTTAAAAACCATGCTAGAAGGGATGAGCAATGGGCCTTAGCCGGAGCAAGTTCTTCCACATACATTCGGGTCGCAATGGGCATGGAGATCTTTATCTCTCCTTTGTGCAGGCAAGATCAATTTGTCGGGTTCCTTCAGGGGGAGGGAAAAGAACAGAAAACGGGACGAGGGCAAACCTTGATCAACCACGGGATGCTGTTTCGAAGGGTTCCTTTCAGTACGTAGAGGAAGGAAAACTAGTTTCACATTAGAACAAAGTTTTGAGTCCAGTGGGGCACCTTTTAAGACCAACAAAGTTTAATTCCAGATATAAGCTTTTCGTGTGCATGCACACTTTTAATACCCAGAATTAAGCTTTGTTGGTCTTAAAGGTGCCACTGGATCCAAACTTTGGTCTGTTGCTTCAGACCAACACAGCGACCCCACATGAATCTAGTTTCACATCAGTCATTGATTGTTTCAGAGGGGAGACAAGCGGGTCTTCAGTAAAACAAGTCCAGTGGCAACTTAGAGACCACCAGAATTTCAGGGTTTGGGTTTTCGAGTTATGGATGTAGCTTTCCCAGAGAGCAGGCGTCCTTATTCCTGAGACCACCCCTTCTAGCAGTCCATCAACATCCATGGGACATTTCAGGCCTTTAAATACTTAATTTTGTAGATCCACAAAATTTAGCAGGGGACGCTGGATCAACACTAAGACTTGAAACTTAGTAAACTTATTTGAGTCCGAGGATATAGCCGTTCTGCTCCGCTTACAAACTGGAGAACCTCTGGAAATCCAGTGTGGCCAAACCTGGTCTGAAGACGGCAGGTACCTCTCAGTCCAACACGCTGAGCCGCATTCATTCTACTCCTATTGGATTTCTCTTCCGCTTTTAACCACCGCTGGGAGACACCAAGAAGACAGCCACAGCAATTAGCATTCAGCCTAGCAGACGGAAGAGAACGGAAACGCGGAGTCTCCGGATCCTGACTCCTCTGCTGGTCAGGTAGAAATGAAAGTCGGATGAGCAGTCATGTCCAAATCTGCCGCCCAGACACACACACACACACGTGTAACAAAGGAAAACCTGGAAGATGTTTGCCAAAGACTGGGCAGGCGGTACTTGAACATACTGTGCAGACTTTCATTTCTCTAGCCCTGTTGGTTGCTGCATGAACATCAATGTTCTTGGTGCGGCACTGTGAAGGTTGCATGCATGTGTCAGCGTGGTCTCGCTCGGGCTACGCACGCAGCCCAATATGTTCCTTTATCCTGATGACAGGGAAAAAATGGAATCTTACATTTACCTTTTCTAGGACCTAAAAGCATTATCCTTGGGGCTTTATCTTCAGCTAAGGTTTATAAAGTTGCGCCAGGGTGAAAAGGAGACTGTTCTATTGGTCTTTACCACCCACCCACTCCGTTTTCTCTGTTAGTTGATAGTAGTAGTGAAAGAGGTCAGGAAAGGACAGGTATGCATTCATCACTAAGGCCTTTTCTGCATTCTCATTTTGCTCCCGGTACGTTCCTGTTTCTTCAAGGTTTTTTTCCTTTTCCACATGTGTTTTTTCTCCATCTAGTGGTCGATTCGATATCACACAGGTTTATTTCCAGCGTCTTTCTCTGCAAATTTAAATGGCAGGTTTTAATGCTGGAAATAAACCTGTGAGATATCGAATCGACCACTAGATGGAGCAAAATATGTGAAATACATGGGGAGAAAACCAACTCCTCCCCCCCCCGCGAAATTTACAAGCACATAAAATGAAAATGTGGAAAAGCCCGAGAACAAAGTTGCAGTGAACATACAGTTCAAGGGTTAATTGCACATCCTGTCTTTCAAGGATAAAGAAACCTGGGAATTCCCAACTCCCGTGCATGCGCGATGTTGTATCACTTGTGTAACTTGCTGCACAACAAACTGATACAACACACGCACAGGAGTAAGTCTCACACCTCTCAGATCTGCAATGGAATCGCCTGCTAGGGTCATCCTGCGTTTGGCAAATGTCCCTTACAAGCTAGATCAGGGCAGGAGGGTCTCTCTAGTCCCAAATCCTGTCACTATCAATGGGGGGGATCCAACCAGGTTTTCTGAGGCAAAAGGGAGGACGGGGGTCATTTCACCCAATACCTCTTCTCACTGCAGCCCTCTCCTTAAATTGCCTTTGCCTATTATTATTATTTATTAATTTATTAAATTAGATTTCCAAACCGCCCCCCCCCCCTGTAAAAACAGGGCTCAGAGTGGTGTACATCAATACATCTGCAAAGAAGCCAATGATCAGGACATAGAGACGACACTTCCACTAGCCGTCCCCCCAGCGAGCAGTATTTAGAGGCAGACTGGAGATGGGGTGTGTGTTCATCATCATCAACCTCACACAATTACCATCACGGAATGGTTGAGCTGCACATGACTACCGGGATAACCGTGGCCAAGGTCAAGCCTCTAACTGTGCAAAAACGTTTTGCACGAGCGTAACTAAATTGTAAGCCCAAACCACTTCTGTTTCTGGGAAGACATTCGTAGATGCCGGAGTCCTTTCGACCGTGCGGCAACCCCCCCTCCACCATGCATGGGAGCAAGATTCCAGCTGCAACTTCTGCACTGCTTTTGCTGCACTGCCTGCTTCGTGGTTAACTGGGCGACTCGTTAGGGATGGGTTGTCAGACCTGGACGATTCAGCTTCTAATTAGCAAAAAAAGCTAGACGTTCTTTAACTCGGTGTGGGAGGGCACCCATCACATTTGTGGTCCCCCTCAAATAACCAGTTGCCATTTCATGAAACGACGAACTGGGAGGAGAGAGAGAAAGAGTGGGCATACCTCACCCAGGTCAATTATTAGCAGCCGCGGGAGAAGCCACAAAGAGAATGGAGAGACGTAAAACACTGCAGAGCTTTGGCTGGGGAGGACTGGGCATCGTGGCTACTGGGGCATTTCCCACTGGGCCAACAGCCTGTCTTTACCCAGAGCTGGCTAGCCCAGTCCAGCCAAGCTGCTTCTGTCACGGGAATGGTGGGAGTAGCTTCCAACCAAGCCGTTGTTGCCAGAAGGCACCATGGGAGCAAGGCTGCCAATTTCCAGGCGAGCCCTGGAGATCTCCCAGAATTACAACAGAGATCAGTTTCCCCTGGAGAAAATGGCTGCTTTGGAGGGTGGACTCTAAGGAATCACACCCTGCTGCGGTCCCTTCCCTCCCTAGGATCCATCCCAAAATCCCCAGGAATTTCCCAACCTGGGCTTGGCAACCCCTTCCGGGGAGGATTGGGCCACCACCCTTTTATCCAGGGCCGTTTTTCCCCCTTCCAGTCCATTCCTGGCTGTGACAAAATATGCCACCTACATTCAGAACCGGTTCAGCGTCCCACCAGTGACGGATCGTTCCTAGGATCTGGCATTGTGGGGCCGACCGCCTCTCGACACAGAAGTATCTACTTAGGTGTACGAGAGAGAGCAATTCTAAGCAAGTTGACTCGGTATCAATGGTTCCTCTAAGCTGTGGAGTCTTGTGAGCAAAAATCCCACTTTGTGAGCTACTGGCATTAAAAGCTGTGAGCGAGCGATTTGGCTGCTGCATCAATTAATTTGCTCTGGAGGCACCTTTCCTGGGCTAAGACAAAAATATGTGAGCCGGAAGCTAAAAAAAACTGAGCTAGCTCACACTCATTCAGCTTAGAGGGAACACTGTTCCTGTGAGCAAAAATTCTACATTGTGAACTACTGCCATTAAAAGTTGTGAGCGAACGATTTGGCTGCTGGATAAATTAGTTTGCTCTGGAGCCATCCTTCCAGAGCAAAGACAAAAACGTGTGAGCTGGAGGCTAAAAAAACTGTGAGTTAGCTTGCACTAACTCAGCTTAGAGGGAACACTGCTCGGTATCCTACTCAGTTCTGTTCAATGGGGCTTCTTGCCAGGAAAGTGTATTTTGTATTGCACTGAAAATGTCTTGGGCCAGCCCTGGACGTGAAGGAACTTGGAGCATATGATCACTGGAATCCGGTGAGGTCTGTAACCAGCAGACCAAAGAAACCCAAACTAACAGCAGAGAAACATGAAGCTCGTCCTTTCCCATGTTTGTGAGACACAGGAGGTCCGTGGCTAATCAGGTGTATCCCCTAAAGATGCTAAGACTGAAAAAAAAAAATGGGAAAGGCGCTCCTTGTGTTCCCAACACTGATTTCCGTGAAAATCATAGTGATTTTACATTTTCATTTTCCTTCCCCCGCTTCTGCCAAGACCCAGTGTGCAGTCGACTGAGCATAGGTATGTTTTAAGCAAGACCCCACTGCTCCATAGCCAGTCCTTTGATTGACACCATGATTATAACCTCTCTCCGCTTCATCTCCCAGCCTCCTCTCCCGCATGCCTTTGCGAGCAATCTCTTCTCTGCACCTTAACCGTAGACCTGAACGAATGCCAACTAACTCGAAACCAATCAATCAAAATGCTGAATGAGTCTGTTGTCGGCCACAAGCCTCAGAATAATGCACCGAACTCGAATCAGCGCTTTTCTGGAGAGAGAGGAAAAGGACAAAGCGATTGGTTGAGCCCCAAAGCAACTGTGACTCAACCAGGGCTGGCCCAAGACAATGCCAAAGAACACCCCCAAAATTACAAACCACACACACACCAACGGGGGGGTGGTCATTCGCCAACGCAACCCCAGAGAAACACAAGGGAGCTGTATGAAGAACACTGAAGACGGAAAACAAAATAATAATAATAATATTTAGCAGTCGCATCACTTGCTTCCCCCTCCAAAGCTCTCCATCACAGGGCTAATGAATTGTCATTTGCATTAGTAACACGCACAAATCTTTCTTCAGAAAGGGTCCTTCGCTGCCTGTCCGTTTCGATCCTCCTTCCGAGGAGCCCTGCATCCCGCACTGCAGCCAAAGCACTTTGAGCATGGCCACAGGTTAGCAGTGCGCACTCTCGATGATCCCCGACTAGTGCTAACTGGCGTCTCTCTCCCCACCCCTCCAGGTTTCGTGGAATCCATTGTCTTGGCCAGTAGTCTCGTAGCCGTTGTGGTCCTGGTCCTGGCCTTTTGGCTGGTTCGGAGGACAAAGAGGTAAGACGCTTGGCTACTGTCATCAGGATTATTGGCTCAGTTTCCCAGAGCTCAGTTATATTTCCTGATCTCAGCATCAGGCTAAACCCATTTTGTTGGTCTAACCGGGGCTTTTTTGGTAGAAAAAGCCCAGCAGGAACTCATTAGCATAATAGGCCACACCCAACAGCAGAAACTCATTAGCATATTAGACCACACCCCCAAACAACACCACGCATTAGCATATTAGGCCACATCCCATGCCTTCCCTTGGCTTGCCCGGGCACCCCGTGGCTGTGGGAAGCCCAGGCAAGCTGGCCCTTGGACAGGCTGGGGAAGGCATGCCTCCCCGATCCTTACAGGGGCTCTGGCCTGCCCACCTCAGAGTCACTGGGGGGGGGGTCACTCTCCAGGCCTTCCTCTGTAGCCATGCACACAGAGGTTTTGGCTGTAGTGGGTGTGGCCAACTCTGAAGCCAGCCGGAACTCCATTCCTGTGCGTTCCTGCCCCAAAATAGCCCTGGGTTCTAACGATTATTCTAGTGCTCTTCAAATCATGTTTCTACCATTCCTTCCTCGCCCTTGGGGGGGCCAACTGGAGGACTAGTCACATTCATTTGTTTGGACCGGTACCAGCTGGCCGTGGGAGTATCGTGAGAGAACAGTGATGATTCAGAACAAAACTTATTCCATGTGGCAAAAGAAATATAGATGCATGACAGAAAGAGCTCATCTGGATAGCTGAGACAGGCAGCCGGGTTAGACTGTCTGCAGCCACAGAAAAGAGCCAGAATTTGTGGCAGGGGAGGAGCTTTCGGGGGTCACAGCCCACTTGTCAGAGCTTGGAAGCTACGTCGGTGCCAGTTAGTACTTGGATGGGAGACCACCCGTGAAGTCCAGGTTTGTGATGCAAACCACCTCTGACGGTCTCTTGCCTTGAAACCCTACAGGCTCGCCAGTTTGGTGTAGTGGTTAAGAGTGGCAGACTCTAATCTGGAGAACCGAGTTTGGTTCCCCACTCCTCCACATGCAGCCAGCTGGGAGACCTTGGGCCAGTCACAAGTTCTCTCAGAGCTGTTCCCTCAAGGGCAGTTCTCGAAAGAGCTCTCTCAGCCCCACCTGCCTCACAGGGTGTCTGTTGTGGGGAGGGGAAGGGAAAGGAGATTCGGGTAGTGAAGGTCAGGGTATAAATCCTGCTCCTTCCTCCATAAAGTCAGCTACAACTGACGAAAAAAATTAATAACAAAGGCAGCTCTGTAGGGGCCCCATATGTCTGCTGGGAGGGGCCGTGGCTCAGTGGTTGAGAATCTGCTTGGCATGCAGAAGGTCCCAGGTTCAATACCCGGTAGTAGGTGGGGTGAAAGACCTGTGCCTGGGACCCTGAAGAGTGACTGCCAGTCAGACTAGACAATACTGATCTTGATGGCCCAAGGGTTGGATTCAGTATAAGGCAGTTTCTTAGGCAGAGCCTCTGCTTGGCATGCAGAAGATCCCAGGTTCAATCCCAGGCATCTCCAATTAAAAAGGACCAGGCAGGAGGTGACGTGAGAGACCTCCGCCTGAGAACTTGGAGAGCGGCTGCCAGTCTGAGTAGGCAATACTGACCTTGATGGGCCAAGGGGCTGATTCAGGATAAGGCAGTTTCATGCGTAAGGAGCGGGCTTACAATAAGTCAGGAAAGGTGGCCTGTCTAGCCTGGTACTGGCCACTCCAACTGGCCTTGGAGAGCCAGCCATGCTACCAGGGACTTCTTGGCCAGACATGGTCAAATGTGGGACCTTTCCAATGGAAGGGAGATGTGCACCGCCCATACGTTGTGGTGATTATTAAGCATTTGAAGCTCTTTGCTCACTTAGGCATTAACAGCAGGGGGAAATCCACACATTCGGTAGCCCAGGTTTGGAAAACGATCGTGCTTCCAAACAGCTTGTCGTTTCGGCCTTTGCTAACGCAATTGTTCTCTTCCAGAAGCAAAAGGGCCAAGGAAGACAAAGGCATCATCTACAAACCGGCCATCAGCAAAGAGGAGGAAAACACCTCCACAGCGTAAGCCCCTGATGTGCCTTCCGCTCCAAGCGCCGCAGTCTACCTCTTTTGTGTCTGTAACAGCTCAGCAGCTTGAAGATTCCTGTATCTCTTTGCCTTTTTTATCTATCAATCCAACCAGAGCTTTTTGGAGATTTTTTCCTGAGCGCACAAGAACCGGCGTCTTTCAGCTGTTTGCTCTTGTGAAATACGATATGAAAGGACAAACAAATTTGCTCTCAGATCGACAGAACCAGTGGGTGTCTTGGACATCTAAGGACCGAACAGTCTATTAAGCAGCTACAGGGAGCTCTGCTTGTGCTACGACTTCTAAAGGTGAGCTCTGATGAGCCATTCCTGTCCAAATCGGAAGAAAGCCATTCACCCGAATCTACTGTGTAGGTGGGAGTTTCCCCTAACAGAAACAACACTGGCAGCCAGAGTTCCCTCTAAGCTGAGTGAGTGTGAGCTAGCTCGCAGTTTTTTAGCCTCCGGCTCACACGTTTTTGTCTTTAAGACCAACAAAGGTTTATTCAAGGTATGAGGGTTTCGTGTGCAAGGCACACGTTTCCAAATACACTGGGATGGCAGGTAAGGTTCATACTTTACCTCTGTCCTTTCCACAGGATAGCATTCAGTTATGAGGTCTCCAGTCTTTATCCTAAAGCGGGACAGGCCAGGATAACCACACACACACTTGGAACCCCCAAGCTTGCCAAGTGACCTTGGGGCAGTCACACACTGGAGGGGGAGAGGAGAATGTTTCCATCAGCCCTACAGAATGCCATGGCATGATGCCCCACCCCCATTCCAGTGAATTTGCAGAATGGGTGGCGGGCACAGGGGTACCAAGGAAAGGGGGAAATGCATTTCCCTATGCTGCTTGTTAGATGCTTTAGCATCAAACACGTGTACCTGGACGGGAGATGACTGAGAGGTGATAGGAGGCTATACCTGCATTACATTGATTCTCTGTATTACGCTTGGGTGGTGCCCGAAATAAGAACACATGTAACGAAGTTCTGGAAGTATTCTCTTCTTTGATGACTCACACTTATGTAACAGCTATTAAATGATTGATGTACTGTGAATAGTTCCACTGATGAAGTGTGCCGAAACGAGGCTCAGATATCCAGAATCCTCGTGTGATTTCTGACTTTGACTTCTGATCTTTTTGGACTGATATTCTTGGACTCCTCTGGGCCATTCTTTAATATTTAATGTATTATGAGATTCTGTTATGTTATTCTGTTTATGTTATTCTATATATTACATAATTTCATGACCTTATTAATACATAGCTTGTTAATTTTGTGTTTTATTATAGTGTATTTGTCATTACTGATTCTGCAAACTTAGGCAGATCATGAGAGGGAGGGCAGGACGGGTTGCCTCAGTGCTTAGTTCTCATGTCCCTTTCTTACATGCCCAAGGTAATACTGATTGCCACTTTGGGGTCAGGAAGCAAATTTTCTCCAGGCCACTTTGGCTGGAGATCCTGGAGGGTTTTTTTTGCCATCTTCTGGGTGTGGAAAGGGTCACTGGAGGTGTGGGGGGGAATTTCCTACATTGTGCAGGGGGTTGGACTAGATGACCGTGGAGGTCCCTTCCAACTCTATGATACTATGAACACATGGAGCTGCCTTATACTGAATCAGACTCTTGGTCCTTCAAAATCAGTATTGTCTACTCACGCCGGCAGCTGTTCTCCAGGGTCTCAGGCGGAGGTCTTTCACATCACCTCCTACCTGATCCTTTTAAGTGGAGATATCGGGGATTGAACCTGGGACCTCCTGCACGCCAAGCGGATGCTCTGCCAGTGAGCCACAGCCCCTCCCCAATTCTCACAAGGCTCTTTTCTGCAAGCTCACCGGACTGATTTGAAAAAGCAAAGCTAACCCTGTTTTCAGCCCTGACCCACATACCCCAAGCTAGCCTGACCTCGTCGTATCTCAGAAGCTAACAGGGCCGGCCTTGGTTAGAACTCGGATGGGAGACGTCAGAGGAATACCAGGGTCATGACGCAGAGGCAGGCAATGGGAAGCCACCGCAGAACATCTCTTGCCTTGAAAACCCTACAGAGTCACCATAAGTCATCTGCGAATTGACCCCACTTTCCACCACCAACCCTGTTTTCAACAACTTGGACAAGATATGTTTGTTGCTGACTAAAGCAACAGCTGGACGAAAAACAATGTTCAGTTCTCTTTTGCCTGTCCCAGCTGGATAGATCAGACTTCCTTGCAGAGCTGAGCAAATGGTTACTCAGGTAAAAGATAAGTCATACTTGAAGCCATAAGCTTCAGGAATGCAGCACGGATGTCCTAATGTAAGGTCGCTTTACCCCATAAAGTATACAGCTAGGCAGAAACAAAAATCATTCCAAAAATCACTACTCTGTGCTTTGGATTCTGTTTCCAAGTTTTCTTTCCTGGATGGTTCTGGCTTATACTAATGCTGGCGTGCATCTGCTGAGGTACCGACAGTGACGGATTCCAAATCACTGCCGCCAGAAAAAAATTATAACAAAATAATCAGTCAGTTTTAGTTTATTGTCTTAGCCAGTGGCCATAACAACAAAATAATATTTAACAGTTGGATGCTCGGAAAGCACAGACCCATAACAGAGGGTGGCTGGCCAGAACAACAAGGAACAAAACTAAATTCAGACATATAGGCTGTGATCACACACACGCACTAGATAATCCATTTTCGATCCATTTCCCAACTGGATTTTGCCAGTTCACGGAGTAAAATCCAGTTAGAACGTGCAGTGAAAAGTGGACTGAAAACCGATTGTTCCGTGTGTGTGATTGCAGCCATAGTACCCTTTTCCAACCACAGGGGTTAACGTTAACCATCAGTCAAGTTTGTGACGAGCATTTGACATATATCTCTGACGTACACAACAAACCCAGCCATTTCTTTCTATCTCTGGGGTCAGGAAAGTCCAGAAAAGTCAGGGTGACTCAGAGAGCCGAGGAAGCTAGTTACAGATACTCTATCTGTTTAGTGACTTCTGACTTCTGCACTGTATAAACATTCCCAGAAGGCAAAAGTCATGTGAGGTGAAAAGGCATGTACAGGGTTCTCTGTAGTCGAAGGCCACGGCACTCAGCGCAGTCCTGCCTCCTGAGAAACAGAACCAAAGATTCAACTAGAGAGGCCAATTACTGCAGGCGTTAAAGTCTCGTAGGTTTAACAGAGGACCGAGGCTCAAACCAGGCCCCAATTCCGTGACAGAGCACAGCACACAAAATGGCTGCTTCGGGAGGCAGAGCCGGCCACAAAATGGCTGCCGCAGTATACCCTCAGTCACACAGTTAAGATCCCTATGCAGTGGTGCCAGCTGCTGTCAAAGCAATGTTTCTAAAGATCTACACAGCCAATCGGATCTCCAGCGGCCGATCAGAAGCCGTGCTGGGCGAAAGCCCCACGTGAAACTGCCCAGTTTCTACAGACATTTGGTGGGCACCGGGAAAGGCGTCAACAGATGCTGTGGTGACCGGGGACGGCTCTCCTACACTGTTGCGTTCGGAGGCAGGATATGCCTCTTCAAATTCCTTGAGGGAAAATCACAGACTTTATCACCTTTAATCGTATACGGGCAAGAGGTCAGAGGCCACAGTTGGCTTGGAGGGGCCCTTCCATGAGAAGGGTGGCTGAGAAGAAAATAGGGGGCAGTTGCAGGAAGCATAGGAGGAAATATTAAAACAACAAATCGGGTATAGGAATGAATGTAAAGACATGTGGTGACTATTTTACAGCACAATCCAGCCCAAGCTGAAGACTTTTAGACACCCTTGCATTCAGTGGAAGTGAGCTGCACACCTGATTTAATACCCCCACTGAAATTAATGGCTTATAACAGTTCCTAGAGGTTTTGTGGGATCGTGCCCTTAATTTCTAAGATATTTGACCTGCCCTTCAAAGAAGAGAAGAAGAGAAGAGAAGACGAGATTGGATTTCTACCCCGCCCTCCACTACCCAAAGGAGTCTCAGAGCAGCTTACAATTTCCCTTTCCTTCCCCACAACAGACACCCTGTGAGGTTGGTGGGGCTGAGAGAGCTCTCTCGAGGACTGCTCCTGAGAGAACAGCTCCGAAAGAACTTGTGACTGACCCAAGGTCACACCAGCAGCTGCATGTGGAGAAGTGGGGACTCAAACCCCATCTTCCAGCTTAGAGTCCGCCACTCTTAACTACTACACCAAGCTGGCTGTATGTGAGTGATTTAATTTGATTAATTCAGAGGGTCAAACAGCATAGGTTAAACTTTTGTTCAGCGGTTCTCAGAACATGAGACCCAATTAGTCAGCAGAAGACGGCTGAGTATCGATCTACCCCCATCTCCTAGACTTGGGGCAATTACAGCGAAGTGCATACGCCGGATTTAAACCTCTGGAGTGTTCCAGGATGCGTTTATTAATGGGGTGGTCCACAAAGCACCAAAAGATCTCCTAAAACCCCCTCGTGTGTCGATTTAAGCAGGGTGGGTGGGGGGGATGTCAAATAAAACAGGTCAGATCACACGCCCAAACATGTGAGTGGGTAGGCTAAAGAAACCGTGTTTCCTCCTAGAGAGGTTGTTGCTCACAACAATCGGCAGAAGCCGTGCTTTGGTACCAAAGGTTCTGTCTTGTGATAACAACAGTCTGGTGTCAACAAAAGCAGTCGTTTAATCTTCGTGCAGCCGCAGATAATAAATATTTTTATCTAGACTTTTGTGGTGCCTCCCTTTCTTCTTCAAATATTTACTGTTACATCTCTCCTGCACACAAAATCCTCTTCCTGCGGTGGCAGGGACCCTTCTAGAAAGTGTTTCCTCCCTTGGCTTCCTTCACTATCTGGGGGTGGGGGTGGAAAGTGCCTTCAAATCAAAGCTGACTTATTGCAACTCCGCAGGGTTTTGAAGGCAAGAGATGTTCAGAGGCCGTTTGCCATTGCCTGCCTCTGCATCACAGCCCTGGTATTCCTTGGAGGTCTCCCACTCAAATACTGTCTGTAGCCGACCCTGCTTAGCTTCCAAGATCCGACGAGATCGGGCTAGCCTGGCCTATACGGGTCAGGCCTCTGTAATGATCTACATGCAGTCATTTGGACTGGAAGAATGTTTCTTGGGAAAGGAATACTGGCCAGATTGCGGAAGCTAAGCAGGGCTGGCCCTGGTGAGCAAGAATGTGAGAGAAGCCATGTTGGATCAGGCCAATGGCCCAGCCAGTGCAACACTCTGGGTCACACAGTGGCCAAAACCCAGGGGCCATCAGGAGGTCCACGAGCAGGGCCAGAACTCCAGAAGACCTCCCACTGTGGCCCCCCCAGCACCAAGAGACAGAGTATCACTGCCCCAGACATAAGAGAAGCCATGTTGGATCAGGCCAATGGCCCATCCAGCCCAACACTTGGTTGCACCATCAGGTGCCATCAGGAAGTCCACCGGCGGGGCCAGAATTCCAGAAGTCCTCCCATTCTTTCCCCACCCCACAAGCACCAAGAATACAGAGCATCACTGTCCCAGACATAAGAACTATAAGAGAAGCCATATTGGGTCAGGCCAATGGCCCATCCAGTCCAACACACTGTGTCACACAGTGGCCAACTACCAGGGGCCATCAGGAGGTCCACCAGTGGGGCCAAAAATCCATAAGCCCTCTCTCTCTTGTCCCCCTGCCCCCAACCACCAGGAATACAGAGCATAAGACCATAAGAGAAGCCATGTTGGATCAGTGGCTAAAACCCAGGTACCATCAGGAGGTCCACCAGTGGGGCCAGAACTCCAGGAGCCCTTCCACTGTGGCCCCCCAAGAACCAAGAACACAGAGCATCATTGCTCTGGACAGAGTGTTCCATTTATACCTTGTGGCTAATTGCTACTGATGGGCCTCTGCTCCATATGTTTATCCAATTCCCTCTTGAAGCTGTCACAAGAACATAAGAAGAGCCCTGCTGGATCAGACCATCTAGCCATAAGAATGTAAAATAAGCCATGTTGGATCAGGCCAATGGCCCACACAGTCCAACACTCTATGTCACACAGTGGCCAAAACCAAGGTACCATCAGGAGGTCCACCAGCAGGGCCAGAACTCCAGAAGCCCTCCCACTGCGCCCTCCCAAGAAGACAGAGCATCACTTTTCTAGACAGAGCGTTCCATCTATACCTTTTGGCAAATAGCCACTGATGGGGTACTTGGATGAGAAACTGCCAAAAAATATTGAGGTTTCTACTCAGAGGCAGGCAATGGTGAATCATCTCTGTTCATCTCTTGCCTTGAAAGCCCTACAGGAACACCATAAGTCATCTGCAACTTAACGGTATTTTACACACACAAGAATAAAAGCAACCACCGGAAAAAAGAGAAAACAGCAGTAGTGCTGGAGAGTCAATATCTGCCTGCTCAGCCTATCCCAGAGTGGCAACACAGATAAAACACGGGAGGGACACGGCTGCGGACTCCTTAGGGGGGTGGGCAGGATATAAAGAACTAGATGGATTGGGGTGGGGGCAGGCAAGCTTCATGGGGCAGGGAGTTCCACAGGCTGGGTGCAACAGATGAGAAAGCTTACGCCTGTACGCCCAGCAATCCACCCTCAGGAACGCAGCCACACAGAAGCGGCACCAACAGACAATCTCATATTGCAGGCAGGTTCATATGGGTATTAAGTGGCACTGTCGGGTGAGATACTTGGACTTTCCCATCTTGGGCAGCCCCTGGAAAGCTGATTGTAGTTTGGCCACTGGAACACACCCAAAGCTGTCCTGTCCTGAATCAGCCCCTTGGTCCATTAAATTCAGTCTTGTCTACGCAGACTGGCAGCAGCTCTCCATGGTCTCAGACAGAGAAAGGTCTTTCCCATCACCCCCTGCCTGGTACTTTAACTGGAGACGCTGGGGATTGAACCTGGGACCTTCTGCATGCCAAACAGGGGCTCTACCACTGAGCCACAGCCCCTCTCTACAGCTCTCCAGGGTCTCAGGCGGAGGTCTTTCTATATGATCTCCTGCCTGGTACTTTAACTGGAGACGCTGGGGATAGAACTTGGGACCTTCTGATTGCAAAGCAGATGCTCTGCCACTGAGCCACAGTTCCTTCACCGGTTCTGTGTGATGGAGCAACCACCAGGGCCAAAAGATGCGCTACCTGCAGGACCCAGGAAAGAGCTGAACACTCAGAGCCTTGCCGGAGCTATACACTTTGGGGTCCAGTCCAGACTGCCCTCCGAGTCATTCCCATGAAGGCGTTGTGCGAGTACAAAAAAGGCTGATGCAGGCACTGGCCGCCGCCAGGGATTTCCCTCGCGTGATCCTTAATGATGGGTCTGGCCGAAATCTCAATCTAAGGTGACCAATTCTGACTTACTGTTTTCCCACACTGCTGCAGGAATAATTACAAACCCACCTACGCGTGAATATTATGCAGTCGCTGGACCACAACCAAACAGGAGTCAGAACGGCTCCTGTCAGGGTCAGACCACAAAGCGTGCTCAAGCACGGAAAACGTGCCCTTCCGACATCTCCAGGAGTTCCCTTGGCACGAGTCATACCTGCCCGCCTTTTCCTTTTACTCCTTGAGGGGGAAAAATGCACCCTTGTGCTATTTCCTCACTACCTTGCTTGGGATATGTGCGGAGCCCGGGTTAACCTTGCTAGGATCTTGCCAGCGGAGGGAGAGAAAGCCCAGAGGAGGTCTGGCTACAACTTCTGGAGGTTCCCGCCTCAGCTTGCAATGTCAGCACGGGGCTCCGGGCAATTACCGAAAATTAGCCTCACCGCGGCCCTGCCCAGTTAACAGAGAGGACCAGCTGTTCCGAAGGCCTTGCTTCGACAGGTCACGATTCTGCAAGGTAATTATTTTGCGTCGTATTATGACAACCACTCATAGTTGAAAAAAAATCAGGCTGTCACGCTCATGACGAGGATCTTTGCCGATACGCCCCCAATTAGGGCTCTCTCGGGGCCTTCTGAGGACAAAAGGGTGATAATCATAGAATCATAGAGTTGGAAGGGGCCAGACATCGGAAGCCGGTTTGGTTACGTGCGCAGACTCTAATCTGGGAGAACCGGGTTTGATTCCCCACTCCTCCACTTGCAGCTGCTGGAAGACCTTGAGCAAGCCAAGAGCTGTTCTCTCAAGGGTAGTCCTCAAAAGAGCTCTCTCAGCCCTGCCTACCTCACAGGGTGCCTGTTGTGGGGAGGGGAAGGGAAAGGAAAGGAGGTTGTACGCCGCTCTGAGACTCTGAGTGAAGGGCAGGGTATAAATCTAATCTCCTCCTCCTCCTCTTCTTCTTCTTGGTTTAAAGCTCCCAGTTTTTTAAAACATTCCTGGCCTGCGGGGGTAGAATACAAGTCAGGACACAGTGGAGGGCGGGTTTAAACCTTCTCCCCTGGGTCAATAATATACGGAAGGGAGCTTGATTCTCTCCCATTGTCCTGATCCAAACTGGGCTCCCGTGTGGCTTAAGTTTAAATAACGCTCCAAGCTACCATCACACATCTAGTTTGCCCCTTACAGGCCTATTGTCTATGAGTATGAACAGTGCTTTTGAAAATCAACTGAGATGGTGGCCATTATCGCATCTTCCTGCCCTCTCTCTGACTGTTTCCACGGTAGTGAAATTCCCTGCATTGATGTTTTTAAAACTGCACGTTATGTGAAGTTTTCCACAGTAGGTTTTTCCTCACTAGGGGCAAACCCGACATTTTCTCCTTCTTACCTCGTGTTTTTGGAATCTCCAGTTTTACCAAGTTCTGAAAATGCGGGTTAAGGAGGAGAAAACTTTGGTCTTGCGCCTGGTGAGGGAAAAAAATCTACTGCGGAAAATTTCACGTAGTGAGCAGTTTTAAAAACGTCAATGCAGGGGATTTCACTACTGCAGCAATGGTCATCTGGAAGTCCCAAACAGCGGAAACTGAAAGAGGAGGGTACATCTTATCACAGCCTTAACATGGGGGCGGGGAGGAGACATTGACAGAGTTTTATACATTGGTGCTCGGGGGAGAAAGTGGACAGAGAGCAAGTCTTCTCCTTTTCCCATAATACTAACATTATAATTCCCTGGGTATTTTTTGTGGACACCTCAATGTTTTAAACAGATAACATATTTGCAGTGCTATGCATTTGTCCTAGAATCTGAATGAGATGGGCCTTTGTTTAAACTCTACTTGCCCCAGTTTGGAAAACAGGGATACCTAAAGAGACCCGGTGGTAATCAAGAATGCGGAACTCCCTTCTACTTGATGACCTGCAGAGGCCTAAAGTTCTTTAAGGATTACATCAGACCTTTTATTCAGGCTGGCTTGGGTGGTCAGGAGAATGCAAAGAAAAACAATTTTAGAGTCTGTTTCACTTCAGCTGTTGTAATCTGCTGCCCCCCGCCCCCGGTGTAATGACCCACAATGACAAAACTTTTCCTTGCCAGCAATACTCCCTCTAAGCTGTGGAGTCTTGTGAGCAAAAATTCTGCTTTGTGAGCTCCCGGCATTAAAGTTGTGAGCGAGCAATTTGGCCACTGCAGAAATTAGTTTGCTCTGGAGCCCCTCCTTTCTGAACTGAGACAAAAAGGTGTGAGGCGGAGGCTAAAAAACTGTGAACTAGCTCACACTCACTCAGCGTAGAGGGAACACAGCTGTCCAGTTCCTTTGGGAGACATCTCCCGAATGAACCACCTGGAGGTTAAGCAAGGTCGTGGTCTGAGCTCCCACCTTTTACAAAGGCAAATTTGCTAGAGCACATGATAGAGGTCTTTTCTGGGAACCCAGATCTCCTGGGATTACCACTGATGTCTGGGAGACGGAGATCAATTCACCTGGAGAAAATGGCCACTCTGGAAGGTGGGCTCTGTGGCCTTAGAACCCACTGAAGCCCCTCCCTTCCCTGGGCTCCAGCACCCCCACGATCTCCAGCTATTTTCCAACCTAGAGCAGGGAACCCCAACTCTGTGTCCACACTCTGGAATTCCGCGTCAGAGAGATATCCCAGATAACCTCTCAGTAGGACTGTCACTCCCAGGTGGAAACTGACGTTTCTATCTTTCAGAAGTTTTTCCCTTACCACTGATGAATAACAGTGATACTGGAGGTTTATTTTCAAAATACCGTTTGCTGCTCTTTGTCTTAAGTAAATTTTAATGCATTGTTTTGGATTTTATTTTCGGTTTTATTATTGGCTTTTTGAATTGTCCATGTTGCCTCCATTATAGGAATTAAAAGCACAAGTATAGAAATTGTATTTTATAATATATCACAGAGAAGCAGCGGGTAAATACTGAGTGAATTCAACAAGGCCACTGAGAAAAGGTACGAGACTGCTTCCACTTTTCATTCTTGACAGGAAGAAGAAAAAATTGGATTTATTCCCCACCCTTCACTACCCAAAGGAGTCTCAGAGAGGCTTACAATCTCCTTTCCCTTCCCCTCCCCACAACAGACACCCTGGGAGGTAGGCGGGGCTGAGAGAGCTCTTGACAGAAACTGCTCTTTTCAAGAACACCTCTGACAGAACTATGGCTTGCCCAAGGTCATCCAGCAGGTGCACGCGGAGGAGTGGGGAATCAAACCCGGTTCTCCCAAATTAGATTCCGCGCACTTAACCACTACACCAAACTGGTAGTGGTGATGGCACAAACCAGGCCATCATTCTTACACAATTCCTATTATTAATACACTGGAGCAACTGGTATGAAAACAACACTAGTGCTCCTCTCAAACAGCTTTTTAGATTTTCCTCTTCCCCCTTCACTAAACTGAATGATTAAACAGCAGTGTTTCCCCCTCTCATTTCCCATCAAATGTCTACTTTAGTCTGCTAAAAAGATTTTTATTTTAAGAGTAAGCAGTGTGCGTGGGGGATGGACAATACCAAGCAAAAAAAAAAAAAGATAATGAAACATTAAGGAGAGCAAAGCCAGACAAGGCACATTTTTAAGAATTCGGCTTTTACTCAATGGTTGCTGTTCCTGTGCAAACACATCCTAAAGACTCTCTCCTTTTTTGAAACCCAACTTCAAGCAGGCCTTAATGTGCAAAGTAAAGCACTTTAGTGCCACCTAGTGGGAGATGGGCAGGATGACACCAAGAAGAAAAATGAAACCTCAGCAGAGTAGTTATCCAACAAAGGGAGCTTGGACTCCTGAAAGATTACATCCCAAAAATCTTGTGGGTTTCTCAAAGACCAAAAGAACACAAGAGAAGCCATGCTGGACCAGGCCAATGGCCCACCTAGTCCAACTCTGTGTGTCACACACAGTGGCCAAAACCCAGGTGCCCTCATGAGGTCCACCAGTGGGGCCAGAACTCTAGAAACCCTCCCACTGTGGCCCCTCCAAACACCAAGATGACAGAGCAGCACTGCCCCAGACATACTGGACTCAAATCTAATTGAAAAATTAGGAACGTGGGACAATTTTCTGGAGACATGGATTTTGTCAGCTGCCTATTGGCACAATAAGAGCCAGAACTATTACAACCAGATACTCTCATTTTCACTGTTAAACATCTTCATTATGTTTTATGCTAATTTACCGCTCACCCTCTACCTATATGGACTGGCAACTTCCATTTCGTTGTATCTGAAGAAGTGTGCTTGCACACGAAAACTTATACCCAGAATGAAACTCTGTTGGTCTTAAAGGTGCCCAACTGGACTCAAACTTTGCTCTGCTGCTTCAGACCAACACAACTACGTGCCTGAATCCATCTCATTTTCACTGTTATGGCAAGATTTATTTTTAACAGCTGTGATTAATAAAACAAACATAAATTAAGGGAGGACTTAATTTATGCGGTGCCAGGACATTCTGTAGATCGCCACCCCCCCATGATGGTGTCCCAGTAGAGTTTTTAATCGGATACCTCCAAATCCTGGCTCCTTACATTTTTTCTTTTTGCCACTTGTGAAAGTGGTCCAGTCGGGGGAACGGACACCTGATGTGTTGCTATAATCCAGTAATATAGTGTGATACAATTTCTGTGCCTAAATATTTCAAAAGTAGTGAAAAAAAGAGCAAGCATCCAGGGGCACCTTAAAAGACTAACTGTAAAGTCGGTCAAAAGCGACAGAGAACTCAGCCAGAAAGCGGAACTTGCTTCAAGAATCCATAAAGGAGAAAGCAAAAAGAACTCCAGGAACAGAACCCAAAAATGTCACCTCGAGGATGAGGGCGGCCTTCGGGAGCGACACCCTGTGAGGAAGCCGTCAGGATGAACCAAGAAGGCAGACGTGGCCAGTGGCGGTTTTTATCGATCCCTGAATTGTGGCCGCTGAACGTTGTCTTCACTTTAGGGGTTTCCTCCGCAGCCTCCTGCAATGAATCGCAGAAAGACAGTTCTGGAAATCGTCTGAAGGGAAGGAAAAGGGATTTAGAGCGTGCCTGGCTAGAAAGGGGGTAATGGGGGGTGACAGGGCTCCTCTGCAATCTTGGGAGGGCTGCTAAGAGGGGGGAAGGCTGTATTTATTTATTAAAACATTCGTACCCCGTCTTTCCTCGTGCTTCAAGGCACGCTCACAAGAATAGTTAACCCCACAAAATAAGACAAGAAGTCCCAGTTCTCTGCCATGGCGGCATCAATGAAAAGGACTTTCCCACAATTAGCCCCACTTGAGACGTTTCGCCTCTGCCCTTTCCCTGAGGTACTTTTTGACTGAGGCCTAGCAACTGTCTCCTCCTCCGAGGGCAGCATCCTCAACGGGTGGCGATGTCCATTCCAGGCGCCGCCACCCATCCATTCGGAGGCGAATAGTCCCAGGCCCGTGTGGGCCACCAAAATGATAGGCCGGGCGGGCGGGAACTGACGTGCCTCAGAACTTGTCCGGCAGGCGAGGCCAGTGTGGAGCCCCTGAGGTGATTTGGACCAGGCATGTGGCCTGGCCTAGCCCGCCAGCCTCCATTTTGGCACCCTGCCCCATCCAGTGCCTTGGCCAGAGGGGGGCCGACTGCAGCTGGTGAAGGAGGCAGATGCAGGCCCGGGAGACCGGCTCACAAGAACAAAACAGAGCCCTTTGGGAGGTTTTCTTACCATTCAGGGCCCCCCCCCGGTGGCTTTCCTTGAGGGAAAGGGTGCAAACTCTTTTGGATTCTACATCACCACTGGCTTTGCGTTTATGGTTGGGTCAAAAAAGCAGGACGGCTTTTCACTGGAACTTTGCATACCTCGAGACCAAGGCTCCTTCTAAGCTGTGGAGTCTTGTGAGGAAAAATTCTGCTTTGCGAGCTACTGGAAAGTTGTGAGTGAGCAAGATTTGGCTGCTGCATACATTACTTTGCTCGGGAGCCACATCCTTCCTGAGTGGAGACAAAAATGTGTGAGCCGGAGGCTAAAAACCTGGGCTAGCTCACACTGACTCTGCTTAGAGAGACGTAAGAACTGAGCTGTCCTGTTTAGGGGGGCGGGGCCTAAAATGCAGGAAGAACTGGATGAAAGGTTAAGCACGGCCGAGTCAATAATAATAATAATAAAACCAGTAGGAAATAAAGAGACATAATGAGCTAATCTCTATTTTACTTTCTACAGCAAGATATACGGTTGCTGCCCATTGGAAACACCCTTTGCCCACCCCGCATCGATACTTGGTTTAGCCGTACTTGGGTCTTGTTTTGTTATGGCAAAGGTTACCACTGGCACTACGCAACCATACTCTGAGAAAGCTTGTGATAATTTTGTGGCCACCTGGTTTCCACTAATGTGATTTTTTTTCCTCAACAGGATATCATTCCAAACAACCCAATTTACAAAGATATGATCTTCTAGTTTTTACTTGGTTACCCATTTTCTTTTCTTTGATGAAGGCTGTTTTTGCTGCTTTGGTTGGTTTACCTGTATTTGGATGGGCTAGTGTGCTGTTCTTCTTGTATGGAATTGTTAAATCTATCTATCTATATATATATATTGTATGCCAGGGTGTGCAGGAAAGCCAGGAGACCCTAAGATTGTCTGGCAGCCACATGTTCTAGCTCTTTTAGCATTATGCACCACTAGGTGGCAAGCTAGACTTGTTTTTTTTTTTTTTAAGGCAAGACATTTCAGAGGTGGTTTGCCATTGCTTGCCTCCGCATCACAACCCTGGTATTCCTTGGAGGTCTCCCATCCAAATACTAGCCAGGGCTGACCCTGCTTCGCTTCTGAGATCTGATGAGATCGGGCTGGCCTGGACTATCCAGTTCAGGGCCAAGTCAAATCTAACCATGGAGAATACTTTATTAATTCTGCAAAACGTTTAACACCTATAATGGGTAGGGAAGGAAGGAGGTAGGAATAGAAACCTAAAGAAACAGATGCCACTAACACCTGGTCCAGGTTTTGTTAAGACCGTCACAATGAGATAAAATCCTTGAATTTAACCGGGGCTAGGAGGTGGCATAGACCTTCTTCATGAATCCTAGCTGAGTAGTTTCAGACTAACTGTAGATGCGCTACTCCAGAAAGTCCTCGCTCAGCTAGAGCAGTTTTTAAGCAGTGAGCAGTATTCACAGACTCTTGCATTTGTCTTGAAGGAGATACTCTGGTACAGAATTACAGAAGGAAACGCAATACAACAGAGAGATTAAGTAATAAAGACGGGCAAGTTTTCTGTTACGAGGAGGTAGGGAAACCCTGTAAGGCATCGCAAGGAAGGCAGCCGGTTTGACCATATACTTGGTTTGCCAGGCCTGTTCCAATGTTTTCTGCAACAAGACCAGATATGAGATACACAAACTGTTTTTACAGAGCTGTTTCCTTTCTTCATTGGTTATTGCTGAGCTACGCTACACACGGATGGAGACCACCATGAGTCCATGACCCTTGAATACTCTGAGATTTTTGGACCAAAAGTGGAGTCAACCATGGGTGCATCAGAACAAACCCAAATGTGTTATTAAGCAGAAAAGTTCCACAGCAAGGCACACAGGAGAAAGCATGTCATAAGGAATTTCTGAGACACAACGGAAGAGGGTTCAGCCCAACTCCTTAAGGTTGTGCCTTGCCCCCTATCCTAGCGACATACACCAAGCCAGGGACCGCCGACCTTCTTGAGCCTGTGCGTACCTTTGGGATTCTGACACAGGGTGGTGGCTGCATCACCATCAAAATGGCTGCTGCAGAAGGTGGAGCTAGCCACAAAAAGGCCGCCATAGCTTACCTTCAGTCACACAGGGAAGATCTTTGTGCGGTGCTGGCAGCTTTTCCCAAGGCAACGTTTTCAAAAGTCGCTTAAGCCCATCAAACCTCCAACGGCCAATCGGAAGCCTTTCTGAGCAAAAGCCAAACCAGGCCACGCACAATGCGGACCCCTGCACCGAGCAGTCATGTTTCAACCAGAAGAAGAGTCGGGTTTTATACCCTGCTTTTCTCTACCCTAAGGAGTCTCAAAGCGGCGTACAATCCCTTCCTCTCCCCATAACAAGCACCTTGTGAGCAATGCTCCCTCTAAGCTGTGCAGTCTTGTGAGCAAAAATTCTGCTTTGTGAGCTGCCGGCATGAAAGTTGTGAGCGAGCGATTTGGCTGCTGCACCAATCAGTTCGCTCTGGAGCCATCTTTCCTGAGCTAGGGAAAAAATGTGTGAGCCGGAGGCTAAAAAACTGTGAGCTAGCTCACACTCACTCAGCGTAGAGGGAACACTGCTTGTGAGGCAGGTGGGGCTGAGAGAGTTCTGAGAGGACTGTGACTGGCCCAAGGTCACCCAGCCGGCTTCAGGTGGCGGGGGGAGTGGGGAACCAAACCTGGATCTCCAGATTAGAGTCTACCACTCTGAACCACTCTGGCTCTCAAGAGCTGGTTTCACCACACTATTTCACACAAAAAAACTGAACACTTAATTATGTAATTTTATTTGAGACGCACATAGTTATAAAAGGGTTCAACTGAAATAACGCCCCCCCTCCCTCCCTCCCCACCCACCCCCTTTTTCTCTTTTTACACAGGATCAGTACACAGTTAATGATTAGAGGTTTACATGTTAACCACATGACCAGTCCACATTATCTGCAGGAGCACTTTCACCTGATGCCTTTGGAGCAGTGAAAAATGTGCTTCGCACGTGGCAGAAAACAACGGCGTGTCAAAAAACCCCAAAACTAAAAACCTGGGCTGTTTCGAGGTCACGCTGGATCTCTCGGAATTTAGCATATTGCATTAAGATAAAGCCAAGAATGTACTATTTGCACAGGACAAAAAAAAATATTTGTAAGGCCATAGGAATGCACTTAAAAATCCCTAGAACCCAGGAGGAAAAAAAATATATGTATGAAGTTTGCCTTCAAATGTCAAATTTGAGAGTGGGCATCCAATAAAATGGAGCATCAGCCATTTCTTAAATCTTCAGCCTTACAATAATTTTTTTTACACCTTCTAATCAGGC
This sequence comes from Gekko gecko, assembly GCA_029375565.1. Classification (NCBI taxonomy): domain Eukaryota; kingdom Metazoa; phylum Chordata; class Lepidosauria; order Squamata; family Gekkonidae; genus Gekko; species Gekko gecko. Next base: position 19,509,995 of record JAPDNY010000017.1, read on the forward strand.
CATTCCTGTCATCCCCAAAACATCTGCACATTTTTTTTTATCTGTCACAAATCCTCCCAAGATGTTAACCACCAGACCACTGACACAACTGAGAGTTTTATTGTGCATCCCTTTCGGCTCACAGAAGCAATGGACTTCATTCCTGCATACCTGGAAGTGAAAAGTGGAAACGTACCCCGTTTGTAAAAAAACCCACCAACAACACTACACTTCCCCCACCCCTCCAAAGCTGAAAAGTATTTTACAAGTACTGTACAGAGAGAGTGCCAGGTCCAGTAAAGATTAATCTTTCATATGCATGGAAGAAATCCAAATTTATAACTGGATGTGTAAACTTAAAAAAAAAAACCAAAGCCAACGGAATGATACAAGGCTTGCACTGGGACAAAAGTTTTAGGTACTGCCTGTTTCCGGCGGGCATTTTCTCGTTTAGCGGGTCTACTGACATTCTGGGAAGCAAAGGAAACAGAAAACGGATGATCTCTTCCTTAGTAAAAAGAAAGAAAGCTTGCCCTTTGTGGAAGTGAAGAAAGGTCTTCAGATTAAGGCCAAAACTTGCATCTAGTAGAGAACGCAGAGTCAGGTGTGACCCAACCCAATTTCAGGCATCAGTTCAACGCTATCAAACTTGTCTTTTAAAAGCCTGAACAGAAAATGACTCTTCTGTAGAGTTATAAGAATGCACCAGATGTGTTCAGAAGCAAGATAAACCTGCATCAAGCACATGAGACACAGAGACAGGCTATACCGTGTGTCTTTGCACCTCACACAGTCTAGAGAAACATCTCAAGTGACACTCCATACAATCAGCTGGACAAGGAGGCCTGTTCCTGGGGCGGGGTGGGGTGGGTCCTAGATCAACCTTTATGGAAACTGCAGCCCCTGGCGCTTAATACTACTGGCAAAAAGGGCTGCGTTTTGTTTTTCCTCAAGACCACAGTTGCTTCCATGTGAAACAGAATACTCTTCAGAACTTCAGCAGGGAACAGACAATATCGTCACTATTCCTTTCACAGGAAAAAAAAAATCAACATTAACATTACGAAGCAAAGTTTAACTGTGTGGCATCGTTACACCAAGCATAAAGTGAATTTCCTATGGTCTTACTCAAATTTATGTACATTTTAACACAGCTAGAAGTAAGAAAATAGCAAGTTTTTTTTTTTAATAAAACGGAGCAGACGCTCCCATTTGCTGCTGCTTCAAGAAGCACTCGACGTCGACTAGTTTTTACAGGCTCCCTCAGAGGGAAATCCACAGAGACCACGTTCGTACACAGAACCATGGAGTGAAAATGCCAGCGAAGAGCAGAAACGAGCAATGAAAAGCCACAGAAAGTCGTGGGACCTGCCGATTTTTGCCTCCCAACGACCCCCATGAGATACAAACTGAAGGACGCCACCATTCAGAGGTGACAAAAAGATGGGACACTCGCCATGGGCATAATCTACACATGCTGTGAAGAAAGCACTTTTGCTGGGGCTCGTGGGCTTTAGTCCTTTAGCCTTTTCCAACGGCAGGACAGACTGTTGCCGGGCATCCTTTTTTGTTTTTCTGTTCAATACTCCAGCCAAATCACCTATCTGGCAAACTAGCTGGTGCACAGCCCCGGATGGATTCAAAGGAACATACGTGGAAGGGACTGGAGGAACCGCCCACCTTCAGATTTCACAACTCCCACTGCAAGACGTTTCTTCCCCCTAACCTGCACAGGATGGAAGACAAAAGAGATGTTTCGGATTCTCTGCTGGTGGCCAGCCCCGTCTGTTCTCACAGGTGTGAGATGCACCTGGATTTGCAGCAGTGCTTGACCTGGGCCCCTGTGCCGAGCCAGCAAGTTAACAGCAGTCACTGGAGCAACTGCTACCGAGTGGGGAAAGCAGGACGTTGCTTTGAATGAGAGGTGAGGGCGCGTGCAGCGGCAAGGTTTGGCATGCCAATCAAACCAAAGCACCTGCTCCGTATCACCCGATGTTTTGGTGGCTGGATTTAATTAGCAGCACAAACGACTCAAGAGAGGGGGGGGAGCCCCTCCCTGAGTGATAAAGGCGACTACGCTTCTGTCTGCTCCGAATGTCTGACCCCGTTGGCTTGGTGGCCAGATGCCATCAGGAAGGGTCATTTTTAGCTGAACAGCAACTGTGCGTTTCTTTCAAGGACTTTCCTTACTGAAAACTACAGAGGCTGATAACACACGCTCCCTGGGTATGCCTTTCCTTCTATCAATATTCAAAACGTTGGAGAGAAAACAGAAAGCTTCAGGCTCCAACTGCTGCCGCATTTTACACGGTGGACAACTGAGGGTCCACGAGGCACAGACGTGAAGTCCGAGGTTCGGCCGCCTCACTGTACAAAGGGGTGCCATCAGAAACCAAACACCACTTCCTGCATTTTAAAGAAGTGAAAAGCACCACCCAAAAAAAGGGGGGGAGGGGCCTTAATTTAGATCACTAGTGACTAAGAGGAAGAAGACAACATGTCCCTTGAATTTTTCACAGGAACTTTTCCCAAGAAAACCAACATCCTGCATTCTGGGGTGGGGAAGGATATTTCCACACAAACAGGCCTGTGCGTTTGTTAAAGACAAGCAAGTAAACCCAAATGGGGACTTTTAAGTGCCTTGGGTGTTAAAAACTTTCCATCACTGGATCATGTAGAAACATTTATTTCACAGATATTTGTGCGCCTGAGAAAGGGCAAAATCCAGTCAACCGTCGGCTGTGCCGCCTCTGTGCCCCGAGGACTCTCGCAAAGACCAGTTCCCCCCTCCGCCCAGACAAATGCGGGAAACAGCCACCAGAGCAAAAGCTTGGAAGTCTCTACACATCTCCAGAAGCATTTCCTCTGGGTCACCTGGATACCAATAATCCGTCCTCCGAAGAACCACAAAGGGAGACTCTACGAGGACAGAGGAGGGCCCCAGAGAACCTTCCAACAGCCCCTCACAGAGCCTGGTGACACAGACCCGTAGGCGGGGAGAAGCGAAGCAGGGCTCTATCCAGCTTGGGACAACCTCCAGCCCCCAAGAACAACCCTCTACGGTGGCCAGGACCATGCCGTACATTTGGTGGGATCTGTTCTGTCCCTTTGATCTCTGAGCTGGAGGAAAAAGAAGAAAGAAACAGGCGCGTGGGGATAAGGATCTCGGGCCAGACCTAAAAAAAAAAAAAAAGCTGTGCAGAAAGAAGCGTTAAGACTGTGCTGACAGGCGACGAAAGGCCGACGAGACAGATGTGCAGCAGTTTAAAGAGGGGGGGGAGAAAAGAAGCCACGACCGCTTCGGAATCAGGCAGCGAAGAAGCAAAAGTGACGAAGGGGAACGTAGACGTGGCTCCGGCACAGGTGTGTCTCTTTCAGCCTCGCGGCTTCCGTGCCTGAGAAGAGGGAGCGGAGCGAACCAGAATCCGTCCTCCTCGGTTCCAGCACGCTCGGTGTTCGAACGAGAGCTCTCAGCAAGCAGCCGGGGGGGTGACATCTCTTGTGGCCGGGAGAGCCGCGTGTGCTTTCAAAGAAGCAGGAAAAGGGGGTTTTTTTGTTTTGTTTTGTTTTGTTTTTTCGTCTAGGTCTGCGGCAGTCTGTTATGAGGGAGTTCATCAAAGCAGCGCGCACCGGAAGAAGCTGGTCTTCTTCGATCTGTTTTCTGTTATTTTCACGGGCCCGCCTGCGCTCGCCGAACTGCCGTCGTTCTACGAGGAAGGAGGAGAGAGAGGGGTCAGGGGACTCCGCGACTCCGGTCTTGGCCCCCACCCCCACCCCAAACAATATGTAAACCCAACAAAAGGCCCGCAAAATAGTTTTAATTATGGGAATGGCCTCTATTTTCAGTGAGCCAGCAAGAGCATGTCCTGGCTAACCCCGATCTTGTCAGATCTCACCAGTGTCGGGCCCCAGTTAGTCCTTGGATGGGAGACCAAGCAAGGAAGTCCAGGGTTGCTACGCGGAGGCAGGCAATGGCAAGCCCACCCCTTGTGTTCGTCTCTTGCCTTGACCTGGATGGCCCAGGCGAGCCTGACCTTGACGGATCGTGGAAGTTAAGCGGGGTCCGGTTAGTACTCGGAGGGGAGATCGCCAATGAAGTCCAGGGGTGCTGGGCAGAGACAGGCAACGGCAAAACCGACTTGGTATGCCTTTTGCCCTGACCTGGATGGCCCGGGAGAGCCTGGTTTGGTTGGATCCCAGAAGCTAACCAAGGTAGACCCTAGTTAGTAGCTGGATGGGAAACCACCAACGAAGCCCCGGGTTGCTATGCAGAGGCAGGCAATGGCAGGCCACCTCCGTTCGTCTCTTACCCTGACCCGGATGGCCTGGCCCTATCTTGTTGGGTCTGGGGAGCTACGCAAGGTCAGCCCTCGTTAGTAACTTGGATGGGAGGCCACCAAGGAAGTCCAGGGAAACCCTGCACTCTTGCCCTAGGTCAGCTGGAACTCGATGGCACTTTCTACCGGCAGCACTGGCAATTCCCAAATTGTGTGCCAGGGCACCGGTAGAGTGCTCCAGGAAATAACGATGGGCTCCTACTTGCGAGCCGACAGAGACTGCCCATGGGGTTCCAATCCAGGAGTCTGAGCATTTTGCTTCCAAGCATACGGAGCACAAGGGGAGCTGGACAGTCCCTCTGATCTCCACAGGCAAGACTGGCACATTCTACATAACCTATATTGCATCTCGGGTTGGATGTCAGCAAAAGCTGCCTTTGTCTCAGGTTAACTATTCTGTGCTGTGATTCCCCCCCCCCCCGCTATTTCTTCAAGCGGCAGGATAAATGAAGGCGCTTGGGAACAGTGCACAGGCTAGACAGCTCAAAAGCTCTCACACTCTCTCTCAGGGACCTACAAATCCACCCTCTGCAGCTGCTGTGTCAAGTGTCCCTCCCAGTTTGGCAACCAAGAAGCGGAGTGCTATAAGAGGGTGACCCTCTAGCCCTTCTCCCTGGCTCAGAGATCACTGGGTTGAGCTTGCCGTGCTCCAAGAGACCACAGACCTCATCAGAAATATGAGGGATTTATTTCACATGAGCAGGGATAGAGGCAAGGCACCCTCTCTCCCTGCCGGGGGAAGCGGGCATGGTCAGCAGTGAGCACAAATTCTGGCTACGGTTTGCAGATCCCTGCGCACAGTACAAGACAATACAAGAAACCCACCATTTTTCTGTTGAGTTTTGTCATAATATCCCGTGCAAGAGTGAAGAAAGCCTGGAAACAAGAGGGGAAGGGGAAAAAACAAAGATTTAATACATTCAACAGGACTGAGGAGTTCACTTCTGACCAACTAACATCTTAGAACAAATGTAAAGAAAACAGTTGTGAGAGTCTGACCCACAAACCAGGCAGTCAACAAGACTGGCAAAGAAGATGCTTTCTGTATATTATTGTCAACAGGCACTATAACACAATGAACAAATTCCTTCAAACCGTAAGAAAATCCTTGTGTAAAAGTACATCAACGTAGTCTCCGGATTATACAACAGCATTTCAAAACTGGATCTTCCTCAGGAAAATATCAGAGTAGGACAAAAGCTCTCATGCTCATAAAGTGCTTTACAAAAAATCAGGAAAGATAATACATTTAGATAGGACGCTGATCTCAATAAGTATTCAGGCTCAAGTCTTTTCTTTGCTAGTCTTGTTGACTGCCTGATTTGTGGGTCAGACTCTCACGACTGTTTTCTTTACATTCGTTTTCTGATCAGGTCCACATTTGTCTTGCAACTAACATTGTAAACATTTGGGGTGCCAAAAAGAACCCCAACAACCTGGTTTAGAGGAGTCCTGCGGTAAATGCTTTTTCAGGCATTTTAAGACTTGTCAAGTTTTGGGCTGTAGGGGAATGGGCTCCAAAGCAGAAGATTCATTTTCATGACCCCAAAGGATTTCAATATGTACTGCCCCAAAAACAACACACACACCCCTCATTGAGTACTTCCATCCGTCTGTCTGGGAGGAGCTCTAAGAATCTGCCTGAAGCATATGGACTCAAGGAAGTAGTACAGGTAGATAGCCCAGAAAACATTCAACAGCTCCGGTATAAGTCAATACATTGTCTGCATAAACGTGGTACTATGATACAACTCAGAATACACGTATCCCTGCTGGATCAGACCAATAGTCCATCTAGTCCAGCATCCCGGCTTACAGTGGCCAACCAGGTCCTCTGGAGGGTCAACAACACAGCACAGAGGAGGAGGAGGAGATTGGATTTATATCCTGCCCTTCACTTGGAGTCTCGGAGTGGCTTACAGACTCCTTTCCCTTCCCCTCCCCACAACAGACACCCTGTGAGGTAGGTGGGGCTGAGAGAACTCTTTCGAGAACTGCTCTTGAGAGAACAGCTCTGACAGAACTATGGCTTGCCCAAGGTCATCCAGCAGCTGCGAGTGGAGAAGTGGGAAATCAAACCCAGTTCTCCGAGACTAGAGTCCACACACTTAACCACTACACCAAACTGGCAAACTGGAAGGCTGAGGCCTTCCCCTGATGTTGCCCCCTGGCACCGGGATTCAGAGGCTGACAGCCTCTGAATGTGCAGTTTCCCTTTAGTCCTCATGGCTAGTCAGACCTCCCCCTCCACATGCATTTTAACCACCAGCAACCAGACAAGCACATAGCAAATTCAGTCCCCATTTACCTCTTCCACATTTATGCTCGATTTCGCACTTGTCTCCAGAAATTTGATGCCGTAATCAATTGCTAGCTGGAAAAAGAGTGTTGAAACTCGGTCAGGACTTAGGAGGGTTAACTTTCAACCAAGCAGTCAGACATACTGGCATGACTACAGATGATTAAGAAGTGCAGACTTCCCTCTGCAAGCTATTACCCTGCCTAGGTGAGATTCCCAAAGGGCCTGTGTAGAAAGCACCGTGTGTAGGATTCGGGGGAGGGAGAGGAGGGGTTGTCTATTCTTCCGGAATTCAGAGCCACCCCTGGCTGGAGGAACTAGATTGTTCTGACGAGCACAGATAGGCCCTGGACGGTCGCCTATGTGCACAGGGGACAGCATGCTGACTGCCCTTGGGGTTCTGGCTTCTGTATTGTGCTGGTATCTAATGTGTTGCCATTTGATGTTCAGCAGACTAAAAAAAACACCTCAGGTCAGCAAAAAAACAAAAAGCCACAGCATTTAACATGCGATATTTATAAAACTACCAAGTCTTATCACACCATCAAGACTAGAAGCTCTATACCCTTCAAGACCAGAAAATCAATACTTGGAAAAATGACTGGGACTTCTATACTGCTGTATATAGTGTATTGTTAAGTAGGATCTTATTATGTAATTTCTGGACAGCTTAATGACTCATGTGAATACTTATGCTACGCTTCTGTTTTTTTCTGGTGGCTCCAGATCCCTTGAATCCTTATGTGCTGGTCACCTGAGGATATAACTGACATTTTTAACTATACTGCTACATATTTACAGAAGAAGAAGAAGATGACGACGACAAAGACGAAGAAGAGATGGGATTTATAACCCCCCATTCACTCAGAGTCTCAGAGCAGTTTATAAACTCCTTTCCCTTCTCCTCCCCACAACAGACACCCTGTGAGGTAGGTGGGGCTGAGAGAGCTCTGACAGGAACTGCTCTTTTTCAAGGACAGCTCTTGTCAGAACTATGGCTTGCCCAAGGTCATACCAGCAGTTGCAAGTGGAGGAGCTGGGAATCAAACCCGGTTCTCCCAGATTAGAGTCCATGCACTTAACCACTACACCAAACTGACTGAGAGCCAGACTGTTTTTAGCGGGACAAGTTAACTCCGTTCTGCTCTGGATTCTACATTCACCTTTTGCATTTCGTTCCCACTCCTTCCGGGGCATTAGCCTACCTTACTATACAGTTAGTGGTTGAACTAATCAGGATGGTTACACTAAGTTCGTATTTAATTCATGCATTAAGGTCCACATTGGCTTAAAAGAAGATCGTGGCTTGTAATGGGCACGATGGAGCGGATAATAATGGAAAGATTGGTTCTCTGTGGGCCAGGCTGTTAAGAAAGTAAACGCACAGAGGGAAACTATATCCAAACGGAGACAAGGAGGCCATCTTTCCAAATCAGTAGAGTTGCACCTGAAGGAGGAAGCACGTGCAATTCCCACTTAAGAATCCCACTGCCTGAATCTTTTTTTCTCAGCCTCACTCATTAGGGCAAATTTCAGGCTGCAATTTAAGCTCGAAGGTGATGAATTCGACCCCTTTCTTAAATCCAGGACATTTTCCTTACAGCCGGAAATCCCATTCTGTCCCCAAAATGAACAGAGACACCAGAGCAACACCACTGCCCGCTTCAGTGGTGGGGTGGGGTGGGAATAAAGGCCATCGGGAACATCAGAGACCCCGTCCAAAAAGCTTTTAAGTGGGCAAGACTTACCTTCTCTCCTTTTTCTTTTGAAACTTGTCTTTTTTCGTTCATATCGCATTTGTTACCCAGGATCATTCTCTCTACGTCTGAAGAAGCATGCTGAACGGAGAGGAAAACATGAAACACAACCAAGTCACAAAAAGTGTGCCAGGTGCAACTTGAGTCAAGTCTAAGTCATATACCTTAATAGTCCCTTAAAGTCTTATTAGGCAATTTCTGTTATACATGTAGCAGCCTTATCCTGAATCAGAGACCCTTTGTCCATCAAGCTCAAAATGGCAGCGGCTCTCCAGGGTCTCAGGCAGGGGTCTTTCGCATCACCTACTGCCTGCTCCTTTCAACTGGAAATGCCAGGGATCGACCCTGCATATCAAGCAGATGCCCTTCCACTGAGCCACGGCCCCTCCCTATTTCATCTCCATTCCACCAGGCAAACAAATTTGGAGAGAATCATCCTTTTCCTTCCATCTCTCTCCCCTCCGAGGAAAGCCAACTGAAAGTGATTCCTAGAATGAATCCACCTTCCCCCTACCCACCCTTCATGTTTACTTATTTCAGACCTGCAGTCCCACCAATGGATCCAAAACCACTTGGATTCCATGATCCTCTGACACAAAAGCAGCATGACATTTTGGCAGCTTGGTGATCTTTCCATCGTTTTGGTCCAGACTGCCAGCCACCCTTAGCCCACTATTCTGCAATGGAGACCTACCTCTTCTATGTTCCTTATCCAGTTTTTAATATTGTCGAAAGACTTCTCATTCGTGATGTCGTACACCAGCATGATTCCCTAGAGAAAGTAGAGTCACCGTCAGCAATGAGGCACGCCCGCCTTATCCCACTCACGCTTGGGACACTTGGAATCGTTCCTCCAAACCCCCAACAGGTACATCAGCAGAGAAGTAGTAGATCCATTTTCACACTATCCCCCCCATTCAGATTTTTTGAGCTTCCCTCATGTTAAGTAGTATCAAAGTAATATGTACAAATTTGATTCCATTGTATCTTCTAAAGACAGAACCTTATTTCGTTTTAGAATCTTCGGTTCTTAGATTTAAAGAATCTTCCTTAGTAAGCAATGGAGAGGTTAGAAAAGCACACCACAAGGATCTTCACTGTGTGACTGACGGTAAAGCTGGGACAGAGATTTTGTGGCCGGCCCCACCTTCCGCAGCAGCCATTTTGTGGCTGCGCCCACCTCACCGTGTTAGAATTCCAGAGGCACCCACAGGCTCAAAAAGTTTAGGGACTCCTGTCCTGGACCATCAGCACCAAAGTCCACTCACCATAGCTCCTCTGTAATACGCAGTTGTGATCGTGCGGAATCTTTCCTGACCTGCCGTATCCCTGTAAGTAAACCAAAGAAGGTTGCGTGAAAACTAAAGGCAGGGTGGGGAGGGGGAATGCAAAGGCCCAGTGCTCGGCCACGAACCCTCCCCCAAAACTGCCACTCTTACTAAGCAACATTTAGCTCTTCCATTTAACAGTAACATGCAGAGACCAACATGCACTTAAGCTCCACATTAGACAAGATCAAGCAAGCAAGTCTTACGCATTCACACTTAAAAGTACCAATTACTTCGGGGTGGGGGTGGTGGTTTACAAGCAAGACAATTCCGGGTTGCAGGCTTGGACCTCAACCCTGACACGCTGATCTGGAAGCCTCCTGTTTCCCCAGCAGAGACTCCCCCTTCGAGAACAGCGTTGTTCAGGAGCAGTTTAGATGTTACTTCTGCCCCTTGCTTCTGTGCACAGAGAAACTGGGTCTCTCAGGCCACATCCTCCACCTCAACAGCACCACCACTATATGCATTTAATTCATATTCAGTGCAATCTCATCTCCCAGTATTTCCACAAGGGCACAGCAGTAGTGTCTGAAGATGCCCTCTGCCTCCTGTGGCGATTTTACGCTGGCTTCTGCTTGCGCAAACTCTGGTGGGGGTGGTGGAAGAGGAGGCTGTCAAGTTGCAGCCAACTTACGGTGACTGCAAGGTCTTCAAGGCAAAAGACGGTCAGAGGTCGCTTGCCATTGCCTGCCGGGGTGAAGCGACCCTGGACATCCTATTTATTCGTTTATTTTATGAGATTTTTACCCCATCCTACCCCGCAAGCGGGCTCAGGGTAGCTAACAACATAGCGTAACCAATAAAACAAGAGTCAAAACAACCATCCGTTAAAAACATCAAAATTAATCCAGTTATGACTTAAAATTTGAGGTGACTAACAATCCCAATACTAACCAGGGCTGACTCTGGTAAGTCTCCAAGATCCAATGCGAGTCGGCTAGTCTGGGCCATACAGTTCAAGGCGAGACTAAAAGGTGGTTCGCCACTGCCTGCCTCTGCATTGCAGCCCTGGAGTTCCTCAGTGGTCTCCCATCCAAGGAGTAGCCAAGCCCAAACTTGCTTACCTTCCATATAGGCCAAGGCAAAAGGTGAACTGAGGTGGTTTGCTATTACCTGCCTCTGTGTAGTAACCCTGGACTTCCTGGGTGGTCTCCCATCCAACGACTAACCAGGGCCAACCCTGCTTAGCTTCCAAGATACGATGGGATCGAGCTAGCCTCGGCCAATCAGGTCAGGACTCAGCAAATCTTAAACTGAAAGAAACTGTGCAGGCTCATGGTTGGCAGGTGAGACTCTGCCAGGGGTCATTTGGAGCAGGAGTGCGCAGGAGCAGAGCTCTGGCAGTTAGAAGCACAGGCGGTGGCAAGCTCCGCCCCCAGGTCCCAGCAGGAGCACAAAGCAGCATGTGTAGCATTCTTCCTGGGCCCAGGTAGGCTACTCTGGGACTGGAATGACAGCCCCCAGAGTGGAAGGACAGTCCCTAGAGGTGGAGCCTGAGTGGTGGGTGTTGCCTTCTGACACACTTCCGGTGATGTCAGGGGTAGTGGCATATGCAAATAAGTTATGTTAATGAGTTATGCTAATGAGCTCCTGCACCTCTTTTTCTACGAAATGACCTCTGGACTCCACCAATTGCATTGGTTACCAGTAAAATTCCGGATCCACTTCAAGGTGTTGGTAATAACCTTTAAAGCCTTACACAGCCTGGGACCAACATATCTGAAGGACTGCTTCTTCCCTTATGTGCCCCGAAGTGCACTACAGTCTATGATCAACACCTCCTGGTTGTCCCCCAGCCCAAAGGATGTCCATCTTGCCTCGACCAGGGCTTTTTCTGCCCTGGCCCCTGCCTGGTGGAACATGGTCCCCATTGAGATCAGGGCCCTGCGGGATCTACTTCAATTCCGCAGGGCCTGCAAGATGGAGCTGTTCCACCAGGCCTTTGGCTGAGGCAGCGGATGTCCAAATACGGCCTCCCTGAGGTGTCTGTCACTGTTAACAACTACTGGCTATGGCCGGGAACCTCCCACAACCAGAAAAAAATTTCTTGTGACCACCCTTTTAATAATGATGATATTTTAAATTTTAATATTATTACATTAACTAATATATTTGTATAAATGACACGTTGTTACCCACCCTGAGCCCGCTTCTAGGAAGGGCAGGCTATACATATGAAGAAATAAATAACAATAAAAATAAAATACATAAAAACTAAGTTTGTCTAAGAGCACCACAGTACATATGAGGACATTCTCTAGACTTCTTATGATTACGGAAAAGTGTGTGCAGCTCTTTTCACTGTGCTGTCTAATGTCTGCAGCTGACAGAGAAGAAGCATTTCATGAATACCATTGAACATAGGTATTTGCAAGATAAGTTTATACAGCAGGCTGCGCATCATGCAGTGCTAAAGGAACATAGAGCTCTCAAGCCCCAACAAGGCTGCCTAACCAAAAGTTATTCCCCGTGAAAGGCATCTGAATGCAGAGCTTTTGCCGACTTCCACTGACTTGAGATAAAGTGCAAGAGGTGAGCTAACAGTTCAATGGTCCGCTATTTGGTCATGAATACCTTAAGCAAAGCCATGTAATTCCAGCTGCCGAAAGTTTTTCTGTTACCAGTTTTCACAAGCTGATTTGAGCACTGAGTAATTAGGCCCATAATTATTTTTAATGCTTCAAGAAGAGTTTTGCAGACAGTCTATCCTGCAGCTACCCCCACTATGGATCAGCTGTGGACACCGGCTCATCAAATCAGATCAAGTTACACTCTTATAAACTTACCATATCTGTAGTTTGATTTTCTTCCCATCTAGTTCTATTGTTCTGATTTTAAAATCAATTCCTAGGGGACAAAAAAGATTGCTTTCATTAGGATTCTATACTGTTCTGCTACTTTTCTCTCAAATTATACATTGACCAAGCAACAAAAACATGGCAGAACGGATAAAAGGAAGTACTTCTTCACCCAAAGAGTGATTAATACCTGGAATTCACTGCCACAGGAAGCGGTGGCGGCTACAAGCATGGACCACTTCAAGAGGGAATTGGATCAACATCTGGAGCAGAAATCCATCAGTGGCTCTTAGCCACAAGGAATAAATAGGAACTCTTAGTCTGGAGCAAGTGATGCTCTGTATCCTTAGTGCTTGGGGGTGGGGTCAACAGTGGGAGGGGCTTCTAGTGTCCTGGCCCCACTGCTGGACCTCCTGATGGCATCTGGTATTTTTGGCCACTGTGTGACACAGAGTGTTGGACTGGATGGGCCATTGGCCTGATCCAACACTGGCTTCTCTTATGTTCTTAAGTTTAGTATTTTCCAGTGCACTAAAGCAGGTATCTGGTGTGCATTTGGAGAAGCACCGGGAAAATTCGATCTATCACACACGGAATGGGATGGCAGACAAAACGGCCAAGCCATTCTTGAAAGGGCTTTTCTCATTCATGCCGAGGGCTCTCTAGATCTTTCCACTGCTCCTGACTACTTAAGAGATAACTGCAGGATTGCCAACCTCCAGGTGGTAGAAATCCAAAAACAACGTCCGTGACAAAAATATCCAAGAGTCAACAAAGATATGTTGCAAAATCATTTACTGCAAAATCATTTACTGTAGTAATTCTATTATCACATGTGAGCGATAATAGAAGAGAATTTTCTACAGGATTACTACAGTAAATGATTTTGCAACTTATCTTTACTGACTCTTCGTTATTTTTGGATTTCCACTTCCTCCCGTGATGTCTCGTTTTTGGCTTCAGCCTCTGGGTGGTGAATGGCGATCTCCTGGGATTACAACTGGTCTCCAGGAGCCAGAGATCAGGTCCACCTGGAGAAAATGGCCACTTTGTGGAGGGTTGACTTTATGGCACTGTACCCCACTGGAGTCCTTCCCCTCCCCAAACCCCACCCTCCTCAGGCTCCACCTCCCCAAAACTCCAAGCACTTCCCAACCCAGAGCTGGCAACTCTCCTTAACTGCCATCACTTGAAACAAGAAGAAACAAGATTCCAGTTAAATGCAACCGTAGCCCCAATTTACAAAAAAAGGTGATTGCTCAATTCCTTCCAACTATGGACCAATCTCAGCCTGCTCTCCATCATGGGCAAACTGTATGCCAAACATTTACTATCTAAGCTGACCATATGGATCACAGAATGGAGAGTCTTAGGCCCAAAACAGCTGGGATTCTGTAAAGGGAAAGCTACTTTAGACCACTGCATTGTTTTAGAGCACCTGATTAATAAGTATGTTGAAAGAAGCAATGTAGAATTATACGCTGCCTTCATAGATCTTAAAGGGGCATTCAATTCAATCGACAGGGAACTCCTTTGGGCTAAACTACAACAACTAAACATAGATAAGAGACTCCTTAACCTTATAAAAAAGCTATACACATCAACAAAATGCCAAATCAAATGTTCACTGACAGGGAAATCATCTTCAAAAATCCCGTCAAATAAAGGAATCAAATAAGGCTTTATACTGGCACCCTTTCTATTTAACCTGTTCCTTAATGATCTTTTCCCTTACCTCGAAGCTGTCGATTGCCATGCTCCTAAACTGGGCTCTGTCCATGTCCCTCTACTATTATATACAGATGACATGGTACTATTGTCCCGCTCCAAAGTTTGTTTTAAAGCGTTCACTAAATAGATGTATTTCATATTTTATAACAAATAAATTACTTTTAAACCATGAAAAATCAAAAATACTTGTCTTTTCCAAAACTTGGAAACCACTCAAGAAACAAGGGGCGGGGAGAGAGAAGATGGAAACAGACCCTGCAAATGGAGTCACACTAATTAGATTAAAAGTTGGCCTTAGGAGCTTCCAAACTCCTCATTCTAAGATTTCAAGAAGCAAAATGCATGTTTACAAACTAGTTTTGAAATGTGAGCCACCCCCCCATTAAATCGTCACCCCTGCCAACGAACAGCTGGAAACAGTGCCCACCACTAAGAGCCGATGTGCAGTTTCCCTTGTCGAGGGCATAAGTTGCTGCAGAGCCATGGAGATAAAGCGATCTAGTTTAGTAGAGGGCAGCAGAAATAAGTTTCTCAGCCTGCAACTACATCTGAAGCTGAAGGCAGATTGGGCTTCCCTTCCGTGTCAACAGAAGCCACCAGACGTCTGCAAAAAGGGCTAAATGCACAGGTAAGTATTGCTCCTTTAGTGTCAAAGGAAGTCTTCATCCAGCTTCCAGTCATGAAGATGGTGTTGCACCCAGCATGGGTATATGCCCTTCTGTACTCTTCATCCCAGCCTCATTTATTTGTTTAAAATATTTCCATCTGCTGCAGAACACACTAGTAGCAGCTTCCATACAGCAGTTAAAAATAAGAGACTATAAAAATTAATAATAATTACTGTATGGTGATGTGTGTATAGATCCTAGATTGTCCGGCAGCCTGAAGTTCTAGCTCTTAGCATTATGCACCACTAGATGGCAAGTTAGACTTATTTTTTTGGGCTGAGAGTGCTCTGAAAGAGCTATGACTGACCCACGGTCACCCAGCTGGCTTCATGTGGAGGACTGTGGAATCGGACCCTGTTCTTCAGATTAGACTCTGTTGCTCTTCACCCCTACCCGCCCCCCCACGCTGGCTCTCAAGAGACTATAAAACCTTCCTTAGAATGCTTGAAGCCAAAGACAGAGAGAGAAAATGCCAGCGTGCTCTAATGGTGAGAGCGTTGGTCTAGGGAAAATTCAGGCTCAAATCCCAGCTTGTCATGGAATCTGCTGGGTGACCTTTGACCAGCCATTATGCCTCTCAGCCTGTCCTACCTCACCAGCAGGTTGTTGCAAGGATAAAACAGAGAAGGGAAGAATGATGTGCCCTCGGGGTGGGGATGAGTTAAAAATGCATGAGATACATAAGTTAATTCTGCATGAAACCGGCCACTAAACTTGCGTTAAAAACCCCTTGTCACCCCTGCAAGCTTTTGTTTTTTTTAAAAAAAAAACCACGATTGGTTAATCAGCAAAGAGAATAAAACAATGTCTTGTTTTAAGTGCCCTAAGCCATTCCGAGGGCCTCATAGTCAAAGAGATTAAAAAACGAACAAAACATAAACTCTTGTATCTGACGAAGGGAGCTCTGAATCTCAAAAGCTTATACCCCAAAAATCTTGTTGGTCTCTCTAAGATGCTGCTGGACTTGAATCTGAGTCTTCTACTATAAACCGACACAGCTACCCCCTGAAACTACCCTTATGGAAAATGCAGATGGTCATAAGAATATACCCAGCATTATGGCGCACATAGCTGTGGTGGAGCTGTGGTGGAGCTGTGGTGGCTCAAGTGGTTAAGATGCTGAACTGCAGGCTGTGGAAGGTCAGTAGTTCAGCAGTTCGAGACCCGAGAGTGCCACATGACGGGGTGAGCTCCCGTCTCTAGTTCCAGCTCCTGCCAACCTAGCAGTTCGAAAGCAAGAAATTGCAAGTAGATAAATAGGTACCACTTCGGTGGGAAGGTAACAGCATTCCGTGCGCCTTGGTGTTTAGTCATGCCGGCCACATGACCACGGAAACGTCTTCGGACAGCACTGGCTCTTTGGCTTTGAAACGGAGATGAGCACCGCAACCCTAGAGTCGGATTCGACTGGCTTTCGAGCAAGGGAACCTTTACCTTTACCTTTATGGCGCACATACAAAAAGAAGATCATACGTAACCCATTAAGAAATTCAATGCTGACTTACCCACAGGACTAAACAAACACTTGGAATTTCTAACTTGAGACAGTGGTTAAATGCCTATGCTAACCCATGGGACTCCCCCTCCCCCCCCAGACAGGTTTTAACAATGGGACTGGGACTACTAACTCACTTTTGGCTACTGGTATCTTCACTAAACCCGTGACTTTTACAGCTGCCAGCTAGTCTTTGCTGAATCAGTGTGTGATTTCTTTTCCTGATTAGATTTAACTGTTGTGTAAGACCTCTCGCCCTGTATTTTAACCAAACGGGATTCGCATTGTCTTACTTGACTTGTTCAGCCCTACCCACTTTGAATCTACGCATTACTTTTCTGATTGGATCTTGGCTATCTCCAGGTCACGGATCTTGCTTTATCTGTCGCTGAAGATACACTGGGGCTTTCGACCGCTCTCCTAATTCACTACATGTAACAACCACAATTGTTCCAGTCGCTTTGACGGGGGTCTAACACTTGCATGACTTACAACGTGCTTCTATTGGCTCTGCTACAACTCCCCTTTCTCCTGCCTGTTATAACTCCGGCTATGAAGACGTCCACAAAACGATTTATACGCTCTGTGTATCCGATGGAGGGAGGTCTAACCAGCAGAAGCCTGTGAGGTGCCACAAGACACCCATTTCATTTTATTGTACTATAACATATTAATACAGCTTTCCCTTTCGATGGTAACCCAAGAAATTCACCTGGTGTAAATTTCAGGGTATGCCTAAGAAAGCAATGAATTCCAATCCAAACTTGAGAAAGAACTAAGTCCCCCCCCGCCCCCCAGGACAATGGAAAGTCTTACAACAGCCTGCTGCTCTTAATGAGCGAAGGAGCAGCTAGAATGAGCCATAGCCATCCGCTGACATTTCCTTTGTTTCCTCACTTTCAGAAACAGGAAGTGGCGAGAGCTGCGCCCAACAGCATCGCGGAGTCTGGTGACCTAGCTGGGGTCTGGTGACTTCGCTGCCGTTTCCTGATGTGCAGGTTACGTGGGACAAGGAAAAAAAATGCTGAGAAAACTCACGGAAGATACCAGAACTGTTCAGAGCTTAGCCAGACTACTAGAATGACTTTCTATTCTGCGGCAGTGGCAGAGTAAGCAACATCCCGCCCACCCCCAACACAGGTGCCAAACCGCAGTATGCTCAACCATTTTGCTTGGCACATGAGGCTGGTTTTTCACCCAAGGGAAACAAGAGCATGCTTGCACGGCACTGGTAACACTGGTGCTGTGCTCCCCCGGCAATTTATTTTCAGCAGCAGCAGCAGCAGCAGCAGAGAGGAGGAGGAGACTGGATTGGTACCCCGCCCTTCACTCGGAGTCTCAGAGCGGCTTACAAACTCCTTTCCCTTCCCCTCCTCACAACAGACACCCTGTAAGATAGGCAGGGCTGAGAGAGCTCTGACAGAAACTGCTTTTTTTCAAGAACAGCTGTGAAAGAAATATGGCTTGCCTAAGGTCATCCAGCAGCTGCAAGTGGAGGAGTGGGGAATGAAACCTGGTTCTCCCAGATTAGAGTCCGTGCACTTAACCACGACACCAAACTGGCTGCATCACAAAGTTTTTGGCCAGCATGCCCTCAGCTCCCCACCCATTTTACAACATCAGAGGTTAGGCCACCACACGTTGAAGTGCGCAGTGTAAAGAAAAGTATAAAGTCCTCAGCAAATGCTCAGCCAGAGAGGTTCCTAAATTGTGATTTCCAAATTTTGGTTCTATGTATTCTATTTTATTTATACTTATACATATTTATGCTGCAAGCTGCCCCGAGCCCTGTAAGGAAGACAGGTGGCTCATAAAAAACAAGAGGATGCATGCTCACTCTAACAGCTGCTGCTCTGGACTGGCCTCGTTTTCATTCATTCTTTCATGTGCAGAGTAGTGACTTAGAGAAAGAGAAGGGGAAAACGACCTCCTCTGAAGGCAGCAAGCAGGCCTCGTACTTCTGCACTATAAAAGTACACATTTTCAAGCATAAGAGGGGAAATGTACGTCTAATCTTAGCTCTGCAAAACACCCTGACTTAGCTACCAGAAGTTCAAATGTAAATTAGCTGCTCAGGTTAAAAAGTTAGTGTGCTGTAGGGGTGAGTCTTTCATGCCACAACCAAGGGAACCTGCAGTCAAACCCCTGTTGAGCCACCAAGTTACCTGGGTGATGATGGGTCAGTCCTTAAGTTGTCTCACAGGGTTATGGGATGGTTAAGGTGGAGGAAATGAAAACTGTGACTACCCCAACCCCAAGTCCCTTGGGGGAAGGGTGGGATGAAAATGCGACAGAAGTCTCTCTTAGCATCCCCTCCAACCAGAGGTGGCCTTGCGCTTGAGGCCATGCGACTGGGCCTTCTTAGGTGGCAGATCTGGGGCATTATTGATAGGAACGCAGAATCCACTGGAAAGTTCACTCCCAGCAGATTTGGTCCCAACCAATGCTCCCTCTAAGTCTGTGGAGTCTTGTGAGCAAAAATTCTACTTTGTGAACTCCTGGCATTAAAGTTGTGAGCGAGCCATTTGGCTGCAGCATAGATTAGTTTGCTCTGGAGCCATCCCTCCTGAGCGAAGACAAAAATATGTGAGCCAGAGGCCGAAAAACTGTGAGCTAGCTCACACTAACTCAGCTTAGAGGGAACACTGGTCCCAACTATCCTCATTTAAGGAGTAGCTGGCGCAGGGGAGCTTCCCACGGTACCCTGTGCCCCGCTTTATGGAGATGGGTTATTACACTTCCTGCCTTGGGCACCCTGTCCCCAACCCTTTTAAGGCATTGTAAGATTTTACAACGCTTGGAATGCAATATGTGACGTTCCTGGTTAGAAGATGAAGCAACTGGGACTAAGATAAGTTCTTAAGGCCCTGAATTAGCACAGCAAGGAAACACGGGACTATCACCAGTGATTCCAGATGTGAATAGAACAGACTGCTCTATCTCATACGGTTAGGCTCTGCAAAGTGATGCGACAATCCTACTGATATCCTCTGGCCATTTCTTTTTTTTTACCATTCAGTTACAGCTGATTTATGGTGATCCCCGTAGCGTTTTCAAGGCAAGAGGCTTTCAGAGGTAGTTTGCTGTTGCCTGCCTCCACATCACAACCCTGGTATTCCTTGGAGGTCTCCCATCCAAATACTAGCCAGGGCCAATCCTGCTTAGCTTCTGAGGTTATGATGAGATCGGGCTGGCCTGAGCTATCCCAGTCAAGGCCCTGCATTCTTCCTACGCTCACGTGGGTCTACGACAGACATGTGCGTATCTCTCCCTGCCAAGAGAAGATAACACTTTTTACATCTGACAAAGTAACACCACAATAAAACTGCCTGTCTTTTTAGGGTGGGAGGTGGGGCAGTACATACTCAAAGCACTGATTCTCACACCGGTGGTCCTCTCTCAGCCGTTGCCATATGTATCAGAACCTCACAGAGGAGGGGGGAAGCCCCTCACGGTTAAGAAACAAAAGTGACTGGCTAGGATGCCACAAAGAAACATGGTTTAAACAAACAGATGCATACGCAGCAGACTTCGCAACACAAACAAAGGATTGCTTTTCCAGGAGAGATAAGCCACACAGCTCTGTGGATAATTTCTCACAGCACTTGATTCTCGAGGGATCGTCCCTTGCTCTGCATTCTTCCATGGGGGCATCATGCAGCCAGAGTACCCACAACGATGCTTAGAGAGCATGTCTTTTAAAACCCCAAATTAAAAGCACAGCCATTCATCTTGTCAGCCCAGAAATATTTTAAAAGATCAGGCTTACAGTCTAGAATCACTCCATGTTTTATAAAAATTAAGCAGGCACGTCACCTCCATACTGCAGCATTCTCCCCATTAACAAGCCACAGCTGTCTCTTTGACTGTGCACCAACCACGGCTCCTTGCACATGGCTACAGTCACAACACACTATGTAGCCACTGTGGTTATGCGCACGCACCCTGTATAGAGGTGCTTATGCGCTGGTTCTACAACTTGTAACAGCTGCCAATCCAGCTAGTAACTAGTTAGCAGATGCTAATCCAGGTTTCACACCAAGCAACATTCCGTAGGTATTTAAGAATTTAAGCCACACGCACAATGTTTTGACACAGCCTCTCCCTCCCCAAACAAGGATTTCTGAATTCACATTTCCGCAAACTATGAGGCAGGACACAGAACTTCATATAATGAAGATCTCCTGCAGGCAATTCTAGCTACAGGTGACCAGGAAAGGTAATTGCTTCCAAAGGAAATGACAGAATAACCCCCCCAAAATACACATGGAACTTTGCACATGTTTTTGTCTAGTGAAAATCCTAACTGGACAGGATACAAAGCAATAGTTTACGTCCTCATGAAGAGAGCTCACTTTTCCACTTCCAAATAAAAAAATGAGCTCCTTTTCCAGTTCTGAAACAGAACACATCCACAAGAAGCGTAGGGGTTTGTCCCTTGTAACATACTCAAGACATGCTACGTCTTTACAGAATGCAGTTCCCCAGAACTTCTACAACTCATTTGCCAACACACACTACAGTGCGGACAGAAAACATGTCTCTACAAACTACTTCAACTTTTGAGAACAGATCTGTATCAGATCCTTCCCCAACAGGGTAAGGTTCCCAGGTATTTTCCAGATATAGGGAACTGGATTTACTCAAACTATTCTACCCATTAAGCAGAAATTCACCCACCCAACAGGAAGTGACAATCCACTGTACAATAGTGAAATACACAATGGCGAACATGTTTGTCACATTCTTCCTTCGTATTTTGATGTGAAGAAGCAACACATCAGTATCTGCCCTTGAAAGTGTTGTGCACCAGGGTCTTTGGCCTGCCAACATTATGATTAAAGTTTAAAACAAACAAACAAACTTCCTTTTGTAGGCCACTTCACCAAGACTTAAAAGTTAGACAGAAGACACACTTACTACTTGCTAAAGTTAAAGAGGAGTCCCAGTAGCAACATAAGATAAGGACTAACAAAATTTAGTCTCTGGAGGTGCTAACAGAATCCAGTTTAATTCTGCTACGATAAACGAAGACTGTTTCTCCTCTTACTCTGCTTACTCTTCCGTTCTCTTCACCTCTTATACCCACTGCAAGCTTTGCGCTTCACCCCTTTACTGCAAGTAAATTTGGCTTCAGTTCCTGAGCAGTACAGCTGCAAGCCCCTATCAGCCATTGCTGATATTCACCACATGCAACTGCAGCCTCTTCATAAAGCCTCAAGTAATCTGACAGGAAGCGGATGCAGGAGGCCTCAAGAGAAGCCAGCTGAGAGGCAAGTGGAAACTTATGTTTGATGAGGCATGCAAGTAGATGAGACTTAAAGCTGTACTTCAGAAAACACTACACTGACACGCAAAGATTTGCAAGTTTTCAAAACAGACCAAGCGCAGATACAGATTTCTCTGCAGGTTCTCTTAGAAGATGGGCCCATGTTTCACTTTCCCTTTGGAAACTTTCAAATGCACAACACTAAGGCCTGTTGAGGGATCATTTTGTTGACTTCTGAGTTAATATTTGTCATGCACAGACCGTCTGCACAGCAGCCTTCAAGAGAAAGGGACACATGCATAAAGATTAGATCCCAAGCATTATGTCTAACCTCTGGAGGCTCCCCCATGTTTAATTCTGCATGCCGCTAGCTTTTACTGGCCCCCACAAGATCTGCAGACGGTGAGCATGCTCAGTCAATTCTTGACGTCTCAAAAAGTCATACATTAATGCTGAATGAAACTTTCAGATTTGCTTATATTCTCCCTCACCCAAATGTTGGGCCAGAAATACTGACAGTTTTAGAGAAAACAATGCTTGTGTGGGTGGCATGTTCAGAGGGTGGAGCACAATTACAACATGATTGTGTCATGCAGTACAAAGTCACAAAGACAACTAATCTTTCTGAACTTTAACCTTTGGCTCTCCTCCCCAGAAACATCTGCCAGAGAAAATATGGGATGTATCTGGAGTGTAGAAAACAGCACGAACTTGGGTACGGCAGCTAAAGTTCATGCCAGATCCCAAGCACACGTGTGATACGCGTGAAGCTGCCTTGTACTGCATCAGACCATTGATCCATCAAGGTCCTACTGTCTACTCAGACTGACAGTGACTCTCCAGGATTTCTAGTAGAGGACTTTCACATCACCACCTGATCCTTTTAACTGGAGATGCCAGGGATGGAACCTGGGACCTTCTGCAAGCCAAGCAGATGCCCCACCACTGAGCCACGACCAGCTCCCCAAATAGGAATGAGTATGAACTTCTGGACTTTACAGTTGAGTTATTACAAGCAGCACTAGAGACTGATAGAAAGATTACAAGAACTCGTGGGCACTCAAATGATATTGCTGAGCAGTTGGGTTAGAATGGATAAAAGGAAGTACTTCTTCACCCAAAGAGTGATTAAGACCTGGAATTCACTGCCAAAGGAAGTGGTGGCAGCTACAAGTATGGACAGCTTCAAGAGGGAATTGGATCAACATATGGAGCAGAGGTCCATCAGTGGCTATTAGCCACAAGGTATAGATAGGAACTCTTGATCTGGGGCAAGGGATACTCTGTATTCTTGGTGCCTGGGGGGGGGCAATAGTGGGAGGGCTTCTAGTGTCCTGGCCCCACTACTGGCACCTGGTATTTTTGGCCACTGTGTGAGAGAGTGTTGGACTGGATGGGCCATTGGCCTGATCCAACATGTGGCTTCTCCTACGGAATGATCCCCGTCTCTGGCCCCAGCTCCTGCCAACCTAGCAGTTCAAAAGCAAGAAATTGCAAGTATATGTATAGGTACTAGTTTGGTGGGAAGGTAACAGTGCTCTGTGCGCCTCGGCGTCTAGTCATGCCAGCCACATGACCACAGAGAAGTTCTCGGACAGTGCTGGCTCTTTGGCTTGGAAATGGAGATGAGCAACACCCCCTAGAGTTGGTTTCTAGTAACTTTTGAGCAAGCGAAACTTAAAATCCAGTGAATGCTTCTCTCTCTTCTCTGCATAACAAGTGTTTCAGTAGAGGAGAACCAGTTTCCACACAGCCTCCCATTCCCAACTTCCAAACAATTCCCAGTTTTCTTGTGGAATCTGCAAACCATGAAGTAGATACAAGTTTATTGCTCTTAGGACGTGGATAGCAGAGAACCTCTCCACCATGAGAAAATCACAACACCCATTTCCACTAGTTAAGAGAGATTTTCGCTCATAGGCCGTAACGCTCAGCCTGGCCACGTTTACATGACTAATCAGCAAGTTTATCAGCGGTGAATATTAATTTTAAAAGGATTTGTATCTCAGCCACTTCCTACCATTCAGGTCTTCAAAATATTTGACACACAATTTAACACATTATAAGAGACCAAAGAAAACAAGCTAAATGAGACAAATTAAGCACTTGAAAAAGAATCAGGTAAACAGGAAAGAGAAAATGAGCATTAATTGTGGTAAGAGTCTGGGGTAAACAGCATTTTGCCAGATGTATAAAGATAACAAGGGAGCTAGGTACACATGCTGAAGGAGGTGGGTTCCATAGTCTGGCACTACCACAGTCTCTCTGTGGTAGCCACCAGATGAATTCCAGCAGCGACTGCTCCTTTTAACTTGCCTGTAAGGGCGGCCTGATGATGAGGCAAGGTTAGGAGACCAAACCAGAGAGAGCCTGCAACTGTAGCTTATAGGACCACGACCACTTGGGGTGACCTGTTTACCAGTCCCTTAGATGCAAGCCCCAGAGATTTACAGCACTCTAATGGGATGACATTATGAAACCTGAGACTTTTAAGAAAGGTATGGAACCAGATTCCATAATTAAGGGGAGAGAACGCAGGTATATCTTCTATTCTTGTGCCCTTTAATAAGGTGAGGGGAAATGCAATGATGCTGAAAGGTACTGGGAGCCGCTGCAGCTGGATGATCGAGGATGGACGTCTCCCTTAGGGCCCTGAGGAAAGCAGCCATTTGAAAATGACTTTACAAAGCCCCACAATCATTAGGGGGACTTGTAGGCAACGCTTGAGAGGGGTGTTTAGGCTTGGCACCTGTCCTTTGTTTCGAGATACCACTCCTTATTCATTTTGGAAACACTCATGAAAAAGAGATGCACCATAACTGTGAAAAGGGCAGTTAATTAGTATACACCTTCCTTGCAATATATTACAAGTACTGAAAACATGTGAACAAGTTTAGGGCATTCTCGCAACTCTTTAGGTGACAACCCATCTGGGGGACCCTATTTAGGTGGAAAGGTAGCATAAAAATGTTTTAGATAATTTTTTTTTAAAAAAGCCCTAGATGTGCTCCCCAGACGAAACATACTTACTAAACAAGACTTCCATACACAGGCCTCTTGGTCCTTATCTGGCAGGGGCATTAACATGAATGAAATGCTGAATCACTACTGAAGAAAGAACAAAGTCTGAGTCCAGGGACACCTTTAAGACCGAGAAAGTTTTTATTCAAAGTGTAAGCTTTCTTGTGCAATGCACACTTCTTCAGACAAATGGAATAAAATCTCCTCAAGGGAAAAAAGAGGGTGGGGGAAGCCGTTAGGAGGGGCTTTGTTCCTGTAAATAACCCTTGAGGAGATTTTATTCCATTTGAACATAAGAACATCAGAGAAGCCAATGCTGGATCAGGCCAATGGCCCATCCAGTCCAACACTCTTTGTCACACAGTGGCCAGAAATACCAGGGGCCATCAGGAGGTCCCGCAGTGGGGCCAGGACACTAGAAACCCTCTCACTGTTGCCCCCCCCCAGGCACCAAGAATACAGAGCATCACCTGCCCCAAACAGTGTTCCATCTAGATCTTGAGGCTAAGAGCCACTGATGGACCTCTGCTCCGTATGTTTATCTAATTCCCTCTTGAAGCCATCCATGCTTGTAGCCTCCACCACCTCCTGTGGCAGTGAATTCCAATTTGTCTGAAGAACTGTGTGTTGCACACGAAAGCTTACACTTTGAATAAAAATTCTGTTGGTCTTAAAGGTGCCACTGGACTCAGACTTTGTTCTGCTGCTTCAGACCAACATGATGACCCACCTGGATTTTACTGAAAAAAGGAGTTTTCCCCACACTTCAAAAATGGCTGAAGCCTGCTCAGATCTCTAGAGCCAGGGTCAGAATAGCTGCAACTGGCTACAAACAACACCCCTCCCTGATGAGGCACTTTTACGACCAACTGGAAAGGCCTTTATTCTGCAACAATGTGAAGCCCTAGACCAAAAAAGGCAGCAGGCATCTATCTAATGGTATTTCTGTCCACAAAGCCACCTATGTTTCATTAAGATTCACTACATTTAGCAAAACCGAGCAGATGTTATGTCCAGTTGGGGCAGGAGGAAAAACTACAAGCTATATATATCAGTAAGTAAATAATCTTAAGGAAAAACCCCTAAGAATCACTACAGATGGAACACTCATGATAGCGAAGCCCAATTAAACCAGCCCGAGTGTTATATTCAGCCTTCCCGTATCCCTTTAAGGAGGGAATTGCTAACCTGGCTGCTTTCAGAATTGGTCTCTTCAATTGATCAATCATGCAATTGTTACAAGACACTGTCCCAAGTCAAACAGCGAGCGGCCAACAGTCAGAGCATTGTTCGGGGAAATCCATGCATGCAAATAACTCCTCATTAAGATGTATAAGGATTGCACTGTGAGAAGCCCATTGCATAAGCGGTATGGAATGCAAGCATATGAAGTTCATATGGCCAGCAGAGGGAATACAAAAGAATCCCATTTCTGCAGAGAATCGTTTTCGTTTGATACAAGGAGTGTTTCGGGTTGGCATGTGCTTCGTTCACTACCACAGGTGCTTGAAAGCTTCCCCTCCTTTCAGCTGGAGGTGGCAAAGGAGGTCTGCAGAAGGTGGACCTTCCCAGTGAGTACGCTCGTCGAACAGAGCAGATTAAAACCTTTATCTATAAAACCACTGAACCACCCAACAACCTTCCCAGAGTAACCAAACTCCCCATCTTGTTGGTCCTCTAGCACCGGCCCTAAAATCCTGTTCAGACCAGCAAGAGGGCATTGCACATCCTACTGTACTTATTGTCGAGCAACACACACAGACCCCTTTGGATTTTAGTGTAAGAGGTTATAACAGCATAGTAAGATCTGTGGAGCTAAGATAAGCACGTGCGTCTAACAGGCTTACAGCCCTTGCCTCACTGGCTTGGCAGCAAGTCTTATTATGCTCAATGAAAGTTTAAGCAGGAAGGCCAAGGACTTCAGCTTCAGTACTGATTTGTTACATTATAGGGAACTGAAGAGTTGGTTAAAAACTACTTTTAGACCTTCTTTTGGCAAGGTGAAGAGGACATGGGAGCAGTGCAAACCTCACAAAAATCAGGTTTTCAGAGGGGCATACCCTTCTCTAATCTGCCTGGGCACTGTGAAATTCAGCTTTCTTGGTTGTTGGTTCAACTGATATTCTTAGAAAGAAACTGCTCTAATTCCTACCAAACTTCCAGGGAAAGGTATTCTATGCTTAGGGATAGGGAAACGATATATGCCCAGAAGTTATGACCTTAGCAATTGCTTAATTATGGGATAAATATGGTTATCGCCTTGTTCCACCTGCGTCTGCTTCAATACAGATATTTAAAAATCCTAGGTCTTTGTTTTAAGTTTTGTTTTAAATTGGACAGGAGTACTGCATTATTTACTGATCTGGAAAGGCATAATACTTGTACACTAAAAGATACGGTAGACAGTAGCAAATTCATAAGCCATTAATATATTGCAAGGAAGTTTAATGTCTGGACTCTGTCGTGCTTCCAATACTTTTCAGTAAGACATTCCATCTTGGCAGTCTTAGGTCCACAGCTGGCAAAACAGCTATTGTCTAATCGTGAATAGTTGATATTATATTGGGGGGGGGGGAAACACATGCACTGTCAGAGGCCTTCAGTAATAAAGGTATAAAATTCAGTGAGGAAACAGATCTTGGCCTTGTTATCTCTTTGGAAGAACAACATATTTAATATTGGACAGTTCTCTCCCACTGATACTGTACACCAAGAGAAGCTTAGTATATAGTTCTCTTTCGTTGTTACCTCACCCTGGCAAGACTTAACAGAATATTTAAAACAACTACTTTTAAATACTGTAAGTATTATGTCCTTTATGTAGACGTTTCCTCACCCTTTTATGTATTATGTTATTATTTTAAATTTGTTGTCACCTGCCGAGCCTCGTGGTGCAGGGGAGGCCAGGCTAAAAGTCAAATAAATAAATAAATAAATAAATAAAAATGTGTTGGTTCCAAGTTATTTCAGTAATTTGAGTGGCTATGGACACAATATATTTCAATTCATTGTAATATAGAATTGTATTCAGGTGCACTGTCAATCTTCTATAGAGTCCAGAGGCGCCTTTAAGACCAACAAAGGTTTATTCAAGGGATGAGCTTTCGTGTGCAAGGAACACGTTTTGAAATATACTGGGATGGTAGAGGAGGTTCTAATTTATAGACAGGGACTTAACAGCAAATTAACATGTAACATGATGATGTTTAAGTTATGCAAAGTGAAAAACTAAACAACAAGGTCATAACGTCAACAGTTGTAAAGCAATAAATATGTCAAAATAGCAGATAAATGTCTAAAGGTGTTTTTTCTAATTGTGGAAAGTAATTATCTCCTCTCAGGCGTGGAGGGCTATGATAATCTAACCCAGGGGTGTCTTAACTCATTTGTTATGAGGGCTGGGTCTGACATAAATGAGACCTTGTTGGGCTGGGCCATGTGTGTCATGAAATGTAATGCCAGGTAGCGGAGATACAAACTTTATAAAGGACACAAACATGGGTTTTTTTAACTTAAAATAACTTAAAATAAAAACATGCTTAAAACATTAGTATTCTTGCAATATTTTGTTTATTTAACAGTGTCTGATAACTGACACCTCTTGTTCTGGATTATTGCATCAAAATGTCTGTGCGGTTGCAATCTTGAGTATGCTGTTCAGGTGTGTGTATCTGTAACTTACGATGACGCAGCAGCAGCACAACTGGAAGAAGAAGCAGAAGGCAGCCAGTTCCACTGTGGGCCTGATAGAAGCCCTCCGGGGGCCTGATCCAGCCCCCGGGCGGTATGTTTGACACCCCTGATCTAACCTTTGTGACGGGATAAGAAAAGCCTCATCTCTCCTCAGACTCTGCCCCCCCAATCTGTTAAGTCTTCAAGATGCTACCTTTTTATTCATTCATTCATTTATTTTTGCTGAACGCAGTTAGCTCGTCAGAATGAACTGTCCACTACAGAAACAGCCACACATACAGTGGCATTGAGAGACGTCACCCCCAGTTTGAACCAAGCTTCTCCTGTACAGCAAGAGCGGTTCTTCGCTAGAAGAAAGCTCAGACTTTGGGGGATGGGGGTGGGAGGGAATACAGGAAATTAACAGAGGCAGAATAAGCAATTCACAGCATGGAGCCTCAAAGTCTTAAGAAATGCTGGGCTCTTGTTGCTTTAAGGGCTACTTGCGCTAAGAAGCATTAGATTTGAGTAAGCTGTTCAGAAATACCAGTACACTGACTTCACTGCTGGGATCCAAGAACCGGAGCATATTTCCAGTTGGTCTCAGAACACAGAGGTGTAAGTTCAACCAATGTCTGCTATAAATCATATATCAGATGAGGTGAGTTTTTACCAAAGAAATTCAGAAGCCATGGTGCTGCAGGAACACAGACTGAAGCCAAATACAGTTGCCCACTTGGGGCAAAACCATAAGTAAATGGACAAGCCTAAGAAGGTACCAACAGGCAGCGGCTCCCTCTCTTACAACTCACAGGAACTTGCTCAGAGCATATGGTATTATCCCATCAGGAGCTGCAGTTGCAAAGTTATTAAGGGCTGATTGATATTTGAACAAAACATCGGTCGCCCTGTCACTCTGAGATTGACAAACATCAGAAAGCTCCATCTGGCAATTAAAGTCGGGGATGAAGCGGTTAGACATCTGTCAAGGGGGAGACGGAGATGCTGACGCTTTCCCCCCATCCCAGCTGCCTCACCAAAAATTCCTGCCGCAAACAGAAACAAAGAGCAGAAACGTTCCCACTTGAACAGAACATTTCATCCCAGGTCAGCCGGGCACTGTTAAGTACAACACTGGAGCCAATGCCAGCATTCAGAAGCCGTTCTGGGGATGATCAGATATTTAGGTAAACAAGACATTTTACTCTGGGACTGCGGCTATTAGCCAAGACCAGCCATCTCAGATGAAACAGTCTTGTCTGCCTCCAACCCCCACCCCTCCAGTCCCATTTCCTGATTACTCAGTCCTCACATTGTCCTTTAGAGATGAAACTAGAGATGTAAAGGCCGAGGACAGAAGAAGACGAAAATGCTTCTCAGTTGTTCCTCCTGGTTTCTCAGCTTCCGAAAAGCAGAGAGTAGAAATTAGCTGCAGCTAATGAACTCTGGCCGTGAAAGCCTTCAACAACATAGAGTGGAAACACTGGCAGTTTAAGGAACAGGAAGCAGACCTTTATGCTACATATTCTTTCAGAATGAAACAGCTTTAAAGCAATGCTTTAGAAGAGCTGACACAGTCAATGCATGATATAGCATGATATAGCAATGCTGCAGATCAAAATGCAAGGGACAGTTGTGGCACTTTGTGTTAGAAAAGACCTTTGACATATTACAGAACCTCTTCAAGTATCTGGCCCAGGAGTATACTCAGGGAATCCACGAAGGATATGGCTCTTGAATCATCATTACAAGGCCTTTGGTACAACATAGCCTCTTGACTCCTCTTGCTTCTTACCTGCCTCAGATTCTTACATCTTCTGTATCAACTGAAATGCACTAAAGAATGTTTGAATGCACACACTAATCAAGGGGAAAGCCACTAACCCCCTAAGTTGGAGAGTCTGTATTAGTTCTTGCAAACCTTCTACTTTCTGACACCCACAAAGTGGTGGTCCAGGATCAGCAGCGAAGGCTCTTCCAGATCCAACTCTGACTGGCGAAATTAACCAGGCCAGTATTTTTTCAGGATATGTTTAGAAATATGGAAGATAACGACAACAACGTTCAGTGTACCTTTAACCATGACACTTGGTGTGTCTGATAAGCCAAGAGTTAAATCTAAAGATTTTTCAGCAAAATAACACACAGAGTTTAGGTAAGGACTTTGTTTTGTTGACTACAATGTTGACGGTCTCTAAATTTTCAGCTTAGTCTTTAAGGTGCTACTGGACTCTTGCTCTTCTCTCTTACCAGTTGTGAAAACAGGAAATAGGAAACTACTAACACAATTTGTGGCAGGGGAGGAGTTTTCGTGAGTCACTGCTTGCTTCTTCAGTGTATCTGAAGGAGTGAGCCGTGACTCACGAAAGCTCCTCTCCTGCCACAAATTTTGTTAGAGGTGCTACTGGACTCTTGCTCTTTTCTACAGGCTAACAAGACTAACACGGCTACCCGCCTTGATCTACGACTGGCAAAAGATATCCTTTTGCAACCTTCAAATGCAGGAACATCATTCTCCTCTCACAAAAGCCCTGTGAGGTTGGCTAGGCTGAAAGTGTGAGACTGGCCCAACCAAGGTCACCTGGGGAGTTTCCATCTGACAAGACCGTCTTGCGTCCCAGTTTACATCCTCTCCTCTCTTCCCCTCCCCCCAATGGCTTCAGAACGTCTGTTATCTCCATCTTGAACTTTCCCTCACATCATTGCCGTCATCTTATCTGAGAGCTTGCAGTGCATTCTGTACAATGTTAAAGATTGATACCATGCTGCAAATTTTTTTTAAAAAACGAAATGGACTCACAGAAAGTGAAACTAAGTGGGGGGAGGATATTAAAAGAACTCTGAAACAGTAAATTATTTGACACAAACAGTGCTTGGGGCTTCTGCCAGATGCTGATATCATCTTGGATAAGAATGTAAATATTACAGACTTTCACAGTCAGCAAGTTTCTGAGAGGAATCTGAACCCCTCCCAGGCCCACAAGGAGATAGCTATACAAATTCAGCTTGCATTACTATCATCAGGGGAAATGTAGCAGACTCTGGTTATTGTAAAACTGAACAAAACTAACCAGAAAGCACAATGCACGGCAATAAATTTGATGCTTCAAAAAGGCCTTGGGAATTAGTATACATGCATCTCAGTGCCCACAGGGTAACAGCATTCGTGGAAGGGCAAAGTTGGAGAGCACTGGACATGATCTGTACTACATTAACCTTTGATCAACTTTTTAACGCAACGATACAGTGACTTGTTAAGCAAGCTGATTTCATATGTGATCAGCCCAAGTTTCATTTCCCTTTTTAAATGAGATCTGCGTAAGGACAAGCGTTTTCTCTCAAGGAAGCAGAAAAGAACTGACTGCAAAGAGCCTGGGTCTGAGATGTTTCCATGCAGCACAGAAATGTGCAGAGGTGCATGCACAGAGGTGAGGATTCCAGCACAGATTAATCAAGTCTGGGGGAAGCTGGGAGAGATGCAAAACCTATGCATGTGGCTAGCAGTGTATGAGAAAGCATGCAAGGGCAGGGAGAGAAAATCTACACAATCTGACTAACTGCACATAAGAACAAGCCAATTTGAGCCTTAAAATGCAAGGAGAAACACACTGGGGCAAAGAGCAGTTGGAACAATGCCACACCAGAAGTAACTCAGTTCAGTTGTTGGTAGCAAGGAAAGTGAAAAATCCAGGCAGAGCTGGATTTCTAATGACAATCAGCTACTGAGTGGCTTCCTGGGCCAGACCTTCACAATCTCAGCCCCTATCAACAAAACACAGCGCTCTTAATACAGGTTATAATTTCACACGTTCTTCTCACCACCGGATGATTCCACTACACTGCAATGGATATTGGAGCTACAATGCAAAAGATATATAACTTCAGTATTACCATATAAAAACATTTATCACAGCAGTGAACACATAATTAAGCAACCACAAACAGAAGTCTATACAAAGCATTCAAAAACTTGTCTGGGCAAAACCCTAGATTTGTGCTAGAAATCTCTCTGGTACTTGGCCTCCCAGCTCCATTAAGCCATTCCTCTACAAACAACAGAACAGTAGTTATGCAGCAGAAAAAAGGGTAAGGAACGCAGTGGCACCTTAGACTAGCCAGAGAAAAGTTTACTGCAACACGTTCATGAAGCAGACCTGAAAAGCAATGAGTTCAGTGGCTTGTTTGTAAGTGGATAAATGAAGAGCCAAGATAAAAGGCAGCAGGGATGCAAATGCAGTGTATGATCTGGTCTATCATCTCCTTGAAACTACCAAAGCAACCAGCAATCACTGACTTTGCAGGCACGGTCAGCTGTCACTCCTGGGGCTGGTTCACACATGCATGTTCATACCTCAGTCGCCACAACAGCAAGAGATGACTTGCATGTGTGAACAAACCCTCACTGAGCAACCACGGCAGACAGAACATGGTATCAGCTCAAACACTGTTCTTTGCAATGGATTCCGCCCACACATTCAACTGCGGTATATCAAGAACCAAGTAATCGGGGAGATACAAGCATCTACAAACTGCCTCGTAGTGGCACCACAAAATTCACACAAGGAGCATCTCCAGGAGCGTTCGGACAAGGCCTCGTCATGGGGAGGAATTAAACAAGAAGAAAAGTAAGAAGGCATCTGGGATTATGGGATTTCAGTTAAATCTGGGAAAATATCAAATCCATTATCGCTGCCTAGCTGCCTGAGACGTTAGGTGACAAAGACAATGACACTGTATGACCACATCTAAATAATTTACTCAGAGCTCCACTGACTTCCAATTAGTTTAGATGCCTCAAACGCTTCCAAAGTCATTTGCTGTATGTATTGCGTGCTCTGCAAAATTCCCTGATGGGTATTATCACACACACAACACTCAAAGTGGCTCCAAACCGCCTTCCTGCCATTGGTTTGCATGCGTCCACGAATGCTGTTCCTGATGGATAAGCAGTGAAGGCTATTTTTAAACCAAGGGTACATTCAATCCAATGTAGGTCTAGCAATAAAATTAAAGCATACACAGAGTTAGCATCATCAGCGGCAGCACCTTTAACAGGAAGGCATAGCGATGCCCATTAAATAATAATGCTTTCAACACCAAGAAATCCCTCATTTACATTAGACAATGTGTACTGCTGCTCTGCTAATGAAAAACTCGGATTTCTCAAAGTATTAACAGCCCCCAGCTCTAGGAAGAGAGCCTATGGAGATATACCCCTAAAGTGACAGGTGAACAATGTAAACCCAGCAGAGCTGGAAAACCACTGAGCCTTTGAACACATGACCACTCTTGCTCAAGTTTGGTTACCACAGCTAATTAGAATTTTTTTTCATACAGCACAAAAAAAAAATGACATCCAGCTAGAGCGGTTTTTCTCGTGGCCTCTTTCATTTCCTGACAATTTCTGTGCACTCAGCATTCAAATAATTTAGTTCACGAGCCAGTTACCATGACAATGGCTTGACGGTAAAGGAACACCCTTCCTTGAATCAATTGTCTCCCCACCCCACACACACCAACTCTGAAGCAAGCTTGTTTAAGAGTCCTGATTCACTGAACTAGCCATAGAGACAGCTAGTGCTCAGGCCTCCCCCTACAGCACCATCCTACAGAGCTCTTTCCCTAAAGATGCCCATCTAGCAGGCTCTCTCACAAGTTTCTGGAGGCCACTAACACCCAAAAAGCTGTGAGATTGTTGTGCAAGCTAAGATGACTCTGTGTTTTTAATGTTTCACAGACACAGTTTTAACTTCTTTAATGTTTATTTCATGTGTTCAAAATCTCGTAAGCCAACGTAAAGGCCTACATGATGAACAAGCAAATGTAAACAACTGAATTCCATGTTCTAGACTGGACTTCCAATTCACCAAATATTTTAGAAAGCAGTTATAAAGATGCCCCAGCATTAAGAAATTAGTATTTCAAAACAAAAACAAAAAACAAGCTCAATTGACTGCAAAGGCATTCCTCAGAAACATGTGTTTACAAAGACATTTTTTATCAGTTGAGAACATTTCACTTCAACTGCTTGAGGATGCATAGAAATGCAGCAACAAGCCAATTACTCTTTCCAAATTTACACAAGTTCTATTATAAGAAAAAACTGGACACTGTCAGTACTCATTCAACAGCCTATATTTAGTACAGGAGACTTGTATTCATGACCAAGCACCATTTTGTCATCATTTGAGGGCCTAAAAGCAAGCCACTAGAGACAAGGAAATTTTTCCACCTGTGGTTAACTATAGCTTAACACCAACAACACAAAATGAAAGTTGCTAGACCCCTGTACAAAAAAGAAGCCTTAGCAGTAATTGCTTCTGCACAAAAAGCAGTAACTTCTCGAAGGAGAAGTTGAGAAGGAGGAGGAGCATGTGCCTGTAGGACTTGGCCTAGAACTTCTCAAATATTCTCTGCTAGAATAAAAACAAAGCAGCTGTTTTCTTTTTTCCTCTGGACAGAGTTCATCACTCTAAGCTTCAATCAAGGCCTACCGGTTCAAAAGCTCATCAAGGGTGTTACGTACTTGCTTATCGCAGACAGAAATCTATTACCTCTGGTCATAGAAAGAGGCTGCCATTTGGCACGGCAGTTATTGCTTTGCTGCTGTGATTCTGATGTGTGAAAACACCAGTCTATGACATTAACCAAAAACTGCCACATGCCTGGCCTCAACTGGCCATAAGAACCAGCTAAGGAAAGGAGAGACACTGATCAAATGCGTCAATTACATACATACAATGGAAATACACCAGCATGGGGTAGTGGTTAAGAGTGGCGGACTCTAATCTGGAGAACACGGTTTGATTCCCCACTCTTCCACATGAAGCCAATTGGGTGACCTTGGGCCAGTCACAGCTCTCTCACAAGGTTCCTGTTGTGGAGAGAGGAAGGGAAGGCGATTGTAAGCCGCTCTGAGACTCCTTAAGGTAGAGAAATGTGGAATATAATAACCAACTCTTCTTTTTCTCATGGGGAAGAAAGGGAGGAGATAAATAAATAAATATCTGCCCGCTATGTTAAACTGAATTCTTAAAAGCCCAAACTTCTGGCCTTTAACTTAAATTGGATCCTATAAGATGGTGGCTGCCCAACCTGGAATTATCAGAGTACAATTTGTTCAACGGCAAACTGAACTGAACTATTCAGCAGTCAACTACGAGGGTCTGGGAGGCTCCAATCAGCCATCCACCTAGTTTTTCAGCCCTCCTAGGACTGGAAAACAGGCAGATTCTCAAACAGCCACTAAGACCCTTTACATGGCTAAGGAAATGCATTTGTTTGGTGGGACACAATCTACCGTGGCCTGGAATAAGGTGGGCTACAGATCAAGAACAGGGAAACAAACCTTAAACATTGGATGAAGTATGCCAGAATCTGGCCAGCTGAGCTACCTACATAGCACAAGTTCCACCTCTGTCTGTGGAGAGTTAGGTTTCACCTGGAAGGTTTTTATTATTACTACACTGACCTGGCAATAATGATAGCCAGTTCTCAGACCTCCTCTACAGCAGCATCCTATGGATCGCCTTGCCCAAGGTTCTTCTGCCAGTTTCTGGAAACTAACACCCAAAACAGTGGGGTGTAAATATTTTAATAAACAAACTGATTGTTCACAGTGTTTCCCTCTTAAATGATGTGGAGGAGAAGGGGAACTGGGCAAGTTTTGCCAGCAGCTGAAGCCAGGCAGGCACACAGTGGAATACCGCCAGCAAGACAGAAGGGACAATGATCAGCTAAATCCAATAATTCTTGAAGTTTGAGACAGTAGCTGGAGGAAAGCTGCAAACCCATCGGCAAACTCATAAGGCAGCTCCTTCCAAGCAGAACCTGAACCAAGCAACAAAAGCACACACCAGATCTCTCAAAAGGTGCCCAGATGACTGGGTAGGTGGGCATGGCTCTGTGGCTTTGAATGCAGAAGCTCCCAAGTTCAACCCCCAGAGCATCTTCAGTTAAAATAAGGGTCAATAAGTTGGTGATAGAGACCTCGAAGAGCCACTGCCAGTCAGAGGAAACAATGCTGATTTTGATACACCTCTGGTCCAAGTCAGAATAAGGCAACATTAACATGATTCATGGCGGTGGGGGCGGCGAACCACACTCAGCAGCAGAGCAGAAAGCCCAAGGTTCAGTCCCAGCAACGGCAGTTAAAAGATTTCGGAAGCCAACTGCACTTCTGCAAAAGTGCTGTATGTTGCTCACAAGACTCCACAGCTTAGAGGGACCACTGCCTAACACCCCCAGAAAAAAAGGACCAGGGGGCAGGTGATTTGAAAGACCTGTAATGTGACAGCGGAGGGGTAGAAGTTAGCACACCAGACCAGGACCTGTGAGACCCAAGTTCAAATCCCCATACATTCCGGCCCCATGTAAATAGATAAGGTTGTCAGGAGGTAGCCATGTTGGTCCACAGAGGAGCTGGGTCTGAGTCCAGTAGCGGAATAGAGACCAACCAGATCTTTG
This sequence comes from Gekko gecko, assembly GCA_029375565.1. Classification (NCBI taxonomy): domain Eukaryota; kingdom Metazoa; phylum Chordata; class Lepidosauria; order Squamata; family Gekkonidae; genus Gekko; species Gekko gecko. Next base: position 19,546,815 of record JAPDNY010000017.1, read on the forward strand.
AGGAATGAGCTTTTTAGGGTCAATGCTCTCTTCATCAGATAATGGGATATAAAGACTTGGCGATCTCCATTCCCACTTTCAGAGAGGAGCTGTGCTGGTCTGTGGCAGAAGAGCGAGATTCAAGTCCAGGATCACCTTGCAGACCAATGCTTTCGGGGTACCAGCTTTCCAAAGTCAACACTCCCTTTCTCAGATCCTGGGATGGAAAGACTCACAGATCTCCCTTCCTACTTGTACCCAATGAAGGGAGCTTTGACTTTCCAAAGTTCATACCCCGCCCTCCCCCACAAATGCTCCTGGCCTCCCATCTCGTTGTAACCAGCTAAGTGAAAGAACAGAGATCAGCCAACAGTCACGCCTGCCTCAGTGTCTAAAGCCAGCTTCCTGTCATGAGGTCTAGCAGCTTGAGTGTGCAAAGAGAATACAATCATCAGAGAGATCATTGGGGTGGGTGGGCCTGGAAGGCGTTTCCACTCTGGGAGGGAGGCAACCCATTGAGACAGGAAGGCGTGCCCCCCCCCAGCTACTTGGATCCTGTTCTGAATTTAGCTGCTTAGCAGGGCGAGGGGGGGGGAAGGAAGAGAGAGAAAAAGAGAAACCGGCGCCTTTTCTGGGCACCAAAAACCTGAGTCCACACCTCCGCCCTCTCCTCTCCCCACATCCTCTATGCAACCCCCTCCCCCCACCCCAGGAAGTCTGAAGGAAGGTGAGTGAGCTGCACGCTGCCTCCCCAACACACATTCGCTTGAGAATAAACACCCTGACGGACCCCCCCCCCGCAAAAAGGCAAACTCCCCCAAAAGAGAGGAGCAAAAGTGGGGGGGGGTAGGAAGGGGGAGCCCCCCCAAATTGACAGACTCTCATCTTCTCTTTAGAATAAAGGCCTCAGCATGAGTGACAACCCCCCCCTCCCCGGGGAAGGGCAGGAGACGTGGCAGGAGATTCTCCAGGCCCCAGACCAGACCCCAACTCAAAGTAATGGAACCCCACCCCAGACAAACCTCCTTTTCTCTTTAGAATGAACACCTCAGCATAAGACCAGACCAGCTCCTGCCTCAAGTGACCCCTCCCCTCCACAGACAAACCTCCCTTTCCCTTTTGAATAAACACCCCAAGGGATCCCCCCACACACAAATAAGGGAAGATTTAAGAGAAGATTTAATAAATGATATAGACATATAAAGTACTCAGAACAAATTTTCCTATGACACAATAAACAGGTAGAAATTCACAAGTCTGCTGGCGGAGACACCACTACATCCTTACAGTTCAAGGACTTTTTTGAATTTGTTATTACAAATTGTCTTTGGGGAAACTCCACCTGTGAATTTCTACCTGCGATTAACTTTGCCTGTGAATTTCTACGTGTCTACTGTGTCATAGGAAAAATTTGTCCTCTGTACTTTATACATATCTATACAATTTATTAAATCACTGGTTTTCGGTGAGAAAGAAAAGAGGGGTGGAGGGGCTGCCTCAGGAGATCCCCCCATAGAAAAGTCAAACTACTGCCTCAGAATAAGTAACTCCCACTCCCCCCCCCCAAAAAAAAAGACAGAAAAGGAAGAGGAGGGGGGGAGGGCAGGAGGGCACCTGAGGAGAGATTTCCCCTCCACACACAGAAAAGACAAACTCCCTGTTACCTCTTCAGAAGAAATGCCTCAGAATAATAACTGACCGCCAAGGGTAAGAAAGAAGTCTGATAAAGGGCCTGTATTAAAAGCCTGGCTGAAACTTATAATATACAAAAAATACATGTATTTATTAGAAAGACCGTTAAAAACATATAAGGGCCCAATGAAAGCCTCGTTAAAAAGTTCAAGTGGCCTGAACACAAGGGCCAAGACACATGACCTGACCAATGCTCCCTCTAAACTGTGGAGTCTTGTGAGCAGAAATCCTGCTTTGTGAGCTACTGGCATTAAAGTTGTGAGCGAGCGATTTGGCTACTTCATAAATTAGTTTGCTCTGCAGCCCTCCTTCCTGGGCAAAGACAAAAACCTGTGAGCCGGAGGCTAAAAAACCGTGAGCTAGCTCACACTAACTCAGCTCAGAGGGAACACTGGATGCGTTTGCCACCCTATTGGGGCCTTCTTCAGAGGTCAAACAATATTGAGGTACACGTAACAATAATACATATTACAATAAGGTAACCAATAAGTGAATACTGGTCCACGAAAAGGAAGGTTAAGCAGACAGACAAACCTCCCCACAGGAGAGGGGAGAGGCAGGGGGAGGCTGCCTGAGGAGAGATCCCCCCCAAAAGAAAGACAGAAAGTGACCCCCCCCCCAGACAGAAAGAAAAAGAAGAGGTAAAGGGAGGGAGGGCACCTGAGGATATCCCCCCGAAGAAAAGACCCCTCCCGTTTTCTCTTTAGAAGAAACGCATCAGAATAATAACTGACCCCTCCCCCTGAAAAAAGACAGAAAAGGAAGAGGGAAGGGGGGTGGAAGTGGCACCTGAGGATATTACCCCCTCCACCCAAGCAAAAGATCCCTCCCCTGTTTTCTCTTTAGAAGAAACGCCTCAGAGTAATAACTGACCCTTCCCCAAACAGTCAGAAAAGGAAGACGGGGGGCGGGAGAGAAGAGGGCACCTGAGGGTATTCCCCCTACCCCCAAGAAAAGACCCCCCCTACCCCCCATACTCTCTTCAGAGGAAACGCCTCAGAATAATAACAACAACAACTGACAACCCCTCCACCCCCACCCACCCACCCACCAAAAGGCCAGGCGGGAAAGAGGGTGGGGGTGGTGGAAGATATCCCCCTCCTCCCCCCATAGATAAAAGACCCCTCCCCCATTTCCTCTTTGGAAGAAACGCCTCAGAATAATAACTGACACCCGCCCCCCCAAAAAAAAACCAGACAGAAAAGGAAGAGGGGAAGGGGTGGGGGTGGAAGGGGCACCTGAGGATATCTCCCCCACGAAGAAAAGACCCTTCCCCTATATTCTCTTCAGGGGAAACGCCTCAGAATAATGATGATGATGATGAAGAAGAAGAAGAAGATGATGATGATTGGCAACCCCTCCCCTCCCACGAAATAACGGAAAAAAGAGGAGGGCGGGGGGGCGCCTGAGGAGATCTCCCCCCACCCCTCAGGAGGAGGAGGAGGCCCGGCGGCCCCCGGCTCACCCCCGCCCACCCACCCACCGATGGTGGAGATGAAGGTGGTGTTGAAGGCGTCCTCGCTGAAGCGGAAGAGCAGGCAGGTCTTGCCCACGCCCGAGTCGCCGATCAGCAGCAGCTTGAAGAGGTAGTCGTAGGTCTTCGCCATCTTTCGCCGATCTGGCCCGGCCCGACTCGAGGCTCGCTCCCTCGCTCGCGCGCGCCGCCGCCCGCCGAGGAGGAGGAGGAGGGGCCCCGCCGCCGCGCGCCCAACGACGCGTCACCGCCTCCCTCCCTGCCTCCCCGCGCGCCGCGCCCAATCGGAGGAGGTGGACACGCCTCTCGCTCGCGCGGGGTGGGGTGGATGGGGGGGGAGGGGAGGGAGACGCGCCGCCGCGCGCCGGAAGCGGCCTCGCTTGCTCGGGAGGAGGGGGGGAAATGTCCCCCCGCGCGCGAAGCGTTGTGGGAAACGTAGTCTTTCTCCGAACGGTGTCGGGCTGGACTTTGGGGGAGCAATGGATGAGCTGTGGAGAGTCCTGCGAGCAAAAACTCTGCTTTGTGAGCTACTGGCGTTAAAAGTTGTGAGCGACCGATTGGGCTGCTGCAATAATTTTGTCTGCTCTGGAACCACATCCTTCCTGAGCGGAGACAAAAAGGGGTGAGCCGGAGGCTAAAAAAACGGTGAGCTGGCTCACACTAACTCAGCTTGGAGGGAACACTGATTCCTTCTAAGCTGTGGAGTCCTGTGAGCAGAAATTCTACTTTCTGAGCTACTGGCATTAAAGTTGTGAGCGAGCGATTGGGCTGCTGCATCAGTTAGTTTGCTCTGGAGCCCTCCTTCTTGAGCGAAGACAAAAATGTGTGAGCCAAAGCCTAAAAAACTGTGAGCTAGCTCACACTAACTCAGCTTAGAGGGAACACTGCTCCGGAGCCACATCCTTCCTGAGCTAAGGCAATAAACTGAGCCGGAGGCTAAAATACTGTGAGCCAGCTCACACTCAGTCAGCTTAGAGGGAACGCTGGTGGGTGTTGGTCGAGTTGGAGCGGCGCGCAACAGATGGGGGGGCGGCGGCTCGTCCTCCTGGGATATGCTTGTGGGAGGGACGTTTTGCAGAGGCGACTCTGGCCGGGGCAGATTGACTCGCGCCTTTTGCGCTTTGCCGCCTCGTCCAGTGGGGCACCTTTAAGACCAACAAAGGTTTCTTCGATGTTTGAGTTGTCGTGGGCATGCACACTTTTTCACGTAGTTGAAAAAGGTGTGCATGCGTAGGAAAGCTCATACCTTGAATAAATATTTGATAAAGTGTGAATACACACGAAAGCTCATACCTTGAATATCTAAAAAGTGTGCATGCAGTTAATTTTTTAAAAAACTATTTTAAAATTGCACATGCACAGGAGAGCTCATGCCTTGAATAAATATTTGAAAAATGTGCGCGTGCACACAAAAACTCATACCTTGAATAAAACTTTGTTGGTCTTAAAGGCTCCACTGGATTCTAAATTTGCTCTACTGCTTCAGACCAACACAGCTGACCACCTGGAACTAGCCACAGACAGATGACCAGCACCAAACAACTCTCCTTTGCCCAACACTAGCCTGAAAAGCGTGTTTAATCCTTCATCAGTACATGGCCTTCCATAGTTCATTTATTTATTTATTTTATTCCATTTATATTCTGCCCTTCCCACAAGCAGACTCAGGGCAGATCACAGTAGGATTCTAAAACACATAAATAGAACTTACAGAATAATTAAAACAATTTAAGATAGCATAGATTTAAAAAGGGAGGAAAAACCACAAAGCAGGTTGCACAATTTCATTGTATACATTATTTTCAAGCTAGCACCACTGGGTCTCCAAGATCTTATTCAGGCGGCATTGTTTGTAGTAGGGATTTTTTTTCCAGAATGGACTCATGCACAGTCAGATGATAAACACCTTTTGCCCTTTGCCGACTCTTGCACACAGACAGATGATCCGCACCAAACAGCCCTTTGCCCTAGCTTGAGAAGCATGTTTAATCCTTCATCGGTGCATGGCCTTCCCATAGAGGTCAACAGCAGCATCCCCTGGTTTTAACAGAAGGGGATCGCACCCATTGTTTTCGTCAGCGTTCACAAGCCTTGCGCCTAACGTCTTCTTCTTTAGCAGATGCTGTTAGTCTGCATATTAAAAGGAGTTGGGTCCAGGCTGGTTTTTTTAGTCCTCTGGGAGCTGTGTCGTGAAAAGGGGAAAGAGGTGTTTGAACAGGCTGTGAGACGCAGATCATACTGAGCATTTGGTTGCAGACACACAGAAAGCGAGACACACACACACTGCGCTTGGAGAAAGGTTTTTAAAATTCATAACAGCACATGCTAACAGTTGATATTTTTAGAATAAAAGTTGACTCCAGTGGCACCTTTAAGGCTCTGTTGGTCTTAAAGGTGCCACTACAGTCAAACTTTGTTCTTTTGCTTCAGACCAACATAGCTATGCAACTGAATCTAACTTGATACAGAACAAAGTTTGAGTCCGGTGGCACCTTTAAGACCAACAAAGTTTTACTGCAGGGATGAGCGTTCATGAGCACGCCCACTTCCTCAGATACATATCTGATGCTTACACACACATACATACCAATCTTCCTGTATGTAAGGCTTGAAGAAATTTTGTTTCAATGTGTCTGAGGAGGTCTGTGAGCACACAAAAGCTTACACCTTAAATAAAACTTTGTGGGTCTTAAAGGGTGCCACTGGACTCAAACCTGGTTCTGCTGCTTCAGACCAATATGGCTGCCCCCACCTGAATCTAGTATCAAAGCAAGTTAATTATAACAATGGACACTAACAACAACCATGGTGAAATGCATCCTATCTGATCCAATACAAGCAATAGTGTGGGCCTGTAAAGTGATGTCAAGTCCCAGTGGACTTAAGGCAATCCTGTAGGGTGGAGGTGTCAAACTCATACAAACAAAAGCAATTGATTCCTAGCAGTGAAAGCAACTGATTTACTGGGGAAACCACACAAGCCCCAATAAATGTATTTAATCACACGCAAGACTGGGTTTCCCCCCCCCCAAGGGGTACATGAAAGGGGGAGTACCTTACATTTCCATACATACCAGTTGCTTGCGGGGCGGGTAAGAGCCCTGGACGGGCCTGTTCCGCCCCCCAGGTGTTATGTTTGACATCCCTGCTGTACGGTATTCAAGGCAAGAGATGAACTGAGGCAGTTTGCCGTTGCCTGCCTTTGTGTGGTGACCCTGGACTAATGAGGGTCAGCCCTGGTGAGGTTTCGAGATAGGACAAAATCAGGCCATCCAGCTCAGGGCAAGAGACAAACAGAGGGTGGGAGGCCCTCTGCACAGTGACCCTGGACTTCCTTGTACTAAATAGGGCCGCCCCTGCTTAGCTTCTGAGATCCGGCTAGCCTGGGCCATCCGGGTCCTGTAATTACACTGCTAAATATTTTAATTCCAACTGGCTTTTAGTGATAATGTCCAATAATCAGCGCACTTTGGCCTCAGTCATGGGGGGTGGCTGTTTCCATACCGGGTCTGAGTTTGAAGGATGTTATGGTTTTCACTGTTTATTGTATTTTAAGTGTTTTTGATTGATTTGATCTGATTGATTGATTGGATTTGTATCCCGCCCTCCCGGCCAAGGGCAGCTCAGGGCGACTTACAGAATAGGGTAAGAATTCCAGCAACACATATAAAAACACAGCAACGGTTAATACAAATACAGTGTTTTTATACTTTGTGGAGCCACTTGTTATACCTGTAACCGGTTAGCACTTTATGTACTGCTCACTGATATTGCTCCTTATATTACTGTTAAATGATTGTAAACTTTGTTAAAATAAATGTTAAAAGAAGCCGCAGCACTACAACTTTGGGGGGGGGGATTCCATCGTCCTAAAGACATAGGAAGCATTTAAATCAAGAAATGCACATCCATTAAAGTACGATTTTGCTTTAAAATTAAAACATCTATACGTCAAAACTATGCGGCTGCCTGTCAAGATATTAAAACAAGCCCGAAGCTCACGTGGGCAGAAGGCGGAGCCGCCTCAGTACGGTTCGCAAGGCGACCACTCCCTCGCCCTGCCACTCAAACCAAGGGGCTGGCCACGAGGCCATTCCTCCCGCGCCGATTGGTGGGCAAGACGGTCTGCGTGTTGTCACTCAGCCTCCTGACCGGCCAGTCAGAATCATAGAACCAGGCCGGTAGGCGGTGCAAACCAGTGACGAAAAAGAAACACCATTAAATACTTAATTTTTTTCCCCCAAGAGATTTTTTTTAACTTTTTTTTTTTTTTTGGCGGGGCGAGGTTTCCACCGGAAACAGGAAAAAAAATACGGTTCAGGGGGCCGCCGAATTTCCTGACGGGAGAACGACGCTCCAAACATAGAGCCCTATCTCCTAGAGAGGGCGGAAAAAGAACCCGTCGGGAAGTGGGCGTTACCCAGGAGAGGGGCGGAGGGGGCGGGGCTTGCGCCTGGCCGTGGGGAAAGGCTCGTGCTCGACTCCAAGCGGTGGCAGGGAAATAGAACAACATGCCTGTGAGTCGGCTTGCTGGGAGTGCTAGTTTAATAATGGGGGTGGGTTTGGTTAGCATCAACTTTGCTGTCAATCAATCGGGGGGCGTGTCTTGTTCTGCAAGGAAAGTCTTGGGGTGGGGGTGGGGGCTGGGAACTGACCTTCCAGGGGAGGGAGGGTGTAAATGCATTAGATCTTTCCTTTTGTATGCTGCCCCCCCCTTTAGAAATTTGGGTCTTTCCATAACAGGCAGTGTTCCCTCTAAGCTGAGTTAGTGTGAGCAAGGTCACCGTTTTTTAGCCTCCGGATCACACGTTTTTGTCTGAGCTCAGGAAGGGTGGCTTCAGAGCAAACTAGTTTATGCAGGAGCCAAATCGCTTGCTCATAACTTTCATGCCAGTATCTCACAAAGTAGAATTTTTGCTCACAAGACTCCACAGCTTAGAAGGAGCATTGGTGGTGGGGGGGGTGTCAAAAGGGACAGGCCTCTCCAAGAACCCTGGGCCCTCCCCACACCCATCGTGGCACTGCTGATGTCGTGTCCCATCTGGCTGCAAAATCTGTTTTTTTTCTTCACCTAGCTAAGCCAAGTGTGTGTGTGCGCGTGTGTCAAAGGGAGTAGAACTCTTGAGGATCCAAATTGTTCCCCCACACACACACACACACACACCAGCATCATAATCGGGGTCCTGCTCCGATCCAGCTGCGACCATCCAACCTGTCCTGTTCCTAATCCTTATTAGCCCTAAAGGCCCTATGCTGACTTTAAGAGAAGTTTTTCTCGCTTATAAAAAAGTGCTGCTGAAAGAAACTTCTTTATGTTGATAAAAGAAAACGGATCTTTCGGATCTCAGAGGTTTCACCTAAATCCCTTATCGGAGACATGACAAGAGTTCTCAATCAAACAGTTATTCTTAGCCTAGGAGGGAGGAGGTTAAAAGCCTCAGGACTGAGGAGAATCCAGTTGTCTTTGAGTGGTGGGAAGTGGGGGGGGGGGTCTGCTGACAGGGGCTTGGTGCCTTTCCCTTTCAGCCTTGTGGGAAAGCAGGTGGGAGAGGAGAGAGAGAACAATTCCTTACTGCTTTCCAGCACTAGACCTCTTCCCGGTGTGATTCTCCCACAGTATATTTAGGTGCCTTCTAGGTACTGCTTTCCACTCAAAGGTGCTAACAGCAGCAGGAGCCCAGCTGCTGTTACAGTCCCTAATTTTAGAACCGTCCAAGCAGAAGTCTTGCTCTTCCTTTATTCACGTGCTCTTTCCCAGGTTCTGGCACTCACTTGGCCTACTACCCTCTCACAGTTCACTTTGCAACAGTCTAGTAAGAAGGAATTTATAAAGGCAAGACGGTGGCCTTTCGCCATATGGGGAATCTATTGCCGTAGCAGCAAGTCACCATGGGGCTGGAAGTGCAGTGGTGGATTTGGGGTGGCAAGTGGAAAGACCCGATGTGAGACACCGTCCAGCGGGAAGGTCGGCTGAGACAAGTTGCGCAAAGCAAACAAGCTGGGTGGGTTGTGCCTCATATCGCCGTTTGTAAAACGCTTTCTGCCTTTGGGCGGCAGATCTCTCAGGCCAAGGAAGAGAAACCCAGCAGGGTAGTCACTAGAAAGGAACTCATCCGAGCGAGCTCACAAGCCGTGTTTTGTTGTCTCTGGTGAAATAACTTGCCTTCGGGTCTCTTGTGCAGCTGGCTAGAGACTTAAACCACCCATCCCTAGAGGACGAGAAGAGGAAACACAAAAAGAAACGCCTGGTGCAGAGCCCGAATTCCTACTTCATGGACGTCAAGTGTCCAGGTAATTTTGTCTTCAGAGTGCTCTCTTACGGACTACGGAAAACTCAGCATACAGTAGGGGAGTTGAGGAGGCGGCTGCCAGTCTGGTGGGCAGTTTCCTCTTCTTGGTGGGTAAGAGCGCAATCAAGCTGCATTACCAGTTTGGTGTAGTGGTTAAGTGCGCAGACTCTAATCTGGGAGAACCGGGTTTGATTCCCCGCTCCTCCACTTGCACCTGCTGGATGACCTTGGGCAAGCCATAGTCCTGTCAGAGCTGTTCTTGAAAAAGAGCAGTTTCTGTCAGAGCTCTCTCAGGCTCGCCTACCTCACAGGGTGTCTGTTGTAGGGAGGGGAAGGGAAAGGAGATTGTAAGCCACTTTGAGACTCCGAGTGAGAATCCAGTCTCCTCTCTTCTTCTTCTTTTTTTAAAATGAAAATTGAGTTTTGTTACACTCCCTTGTTTTAAGATTTCAACAGCTCACAATTAATATTCTCAGAAGGAGGAGGAGGAGAGGAGATTGGATTTATACCCCGCCCTTCACTACCCAAGGGAGTCCCAGAGTGGCTTACAATCTCCTTTCCCTTCCCCTCCTCACAACAGACACCCTGTGAGGCAGGTGGGGCTGAGAGAGCTCTGACAGAAACTGCTCTTTTTCAAGAACAGCTCTTGTCAGAACTATGGCTTGATCAAGGTCATCCAGCAGCTGCGAGCGGAGGAGTGGGGAATCAAATCCGGCTCTCCCAGATTAGAGTCCGCGCACTTAACCACTACCCCAAACTGGCAAAGAAGGAACTGCTTTTATAAAAAATGCCACTTTCCTCATGTATGACACATTTTAATTTAGATGGGAACTCCCCCCCCCGTTTCACTTTGAGGAAGCAAAATATTTGATCCCTTCTGCTGTTGGGAACAATGGCCGCTGCAGGCAGGGTAACAGCTGCTGACGTGGTCCGTTTCCCGTTCTTGCTCCTGAAACACTGCAGCTCCTTATCAGTGCGCTTTATGCTGAAGGTCAAACCGTGCAGATAGCTCCCCTCATAAAGATTTGTACTTGGCAGTGCAATGAACGAGAGGCATTGTGCATAGGGACCAAATTATTGTACATGAAAATGTCTCTGTGTGCTCCTCACAGTGAAAGTTCAAAGGGGTTGATTGAGCAGAGAAGAATAGATGTAAATAAGAGCAGTCCAGGAAAACCCATCTTTTGGTATGTGACCTCCCCTCTCTTGAGGAAGTCGTAGAGAGAAGTGGCCCGCCAGGGCAGGAGTCCGGAGCTATAAATACATGACCCCACTTGAGGTCTCGCCTCTTGGAGGGTGACCCCTCTGCAATCCCTGCCTTGCCGGACTTTGCATTCACACTCTGTGGTCACTGACCGCTTTGAGGTGCAGCTCCGGTTTCCTTCTCCCTTCAGCCACTACGTATCCTTTGAGAAGGAAAAACACACGGCCGGGCGTTATCTTTCTATCTAGGCACAACTATTAGCCAAGGAGTAAACACGGGCAAGCATCCAGAGAGCGGGTTAGATACCCGTCAGGCATGAACGCCAGCAAAATAGTATTTGTTCAGAGGTAAACAGACCTGTATTGCCAATGGCTTCAGAAACTCCATTCGGTTTCAGAGGTGGTTTACTGCGCTGTGCCGGGAGCTGCTGACAAGGCCGGAGCCCTCTTGCATCCCTGCCAAGTTTCTGAAGACGGACAGGGCTCGGGCAGATGGGTTACTCCTCATCAATAAGTCAGCACTCCGTACTTCTCTGGCCCGTGAAAGACAATGCCACCAGACCTCTGTTGTTAGTCACTAAAGATGCCAAAGGGACTCTCTGCTGTAATATGCCCAGCTAGTTCTGTGGGATTCTATCATTAGAGGAGACTGGTTTAGAGATCACAAGGAGAGCCCTGCTGGATCAGATCAGTGGTCCCTGGAGCTCAGCATCCTTTCTCACACAGTGGCCAGTTAGGTCCTCTGGAGGGTCAACAGCAGGGCACAGAGGCTGAGGCCTTCCCATTATAAGAACTTCAAAAGATCCCTGCTCAATCAGACCAGGGAGGATCCATCCAGTCCAGCATCCTGTCTTACAGAGTGGCCAGCCAGTTCCTCTGGAAGGCCAACAACAGAGCACAGAAGCCAAGGCCTTCCCACAATAAGAACTTCAGAAAAGCACTGCTGGATCAGACCAGTGAGGGTCCATCTGGTCCAGCGTCCCGTCTCACACAGTGGCCAACTGGTTCCTCTGGAGGGCCAGCAACAGGGCATAGGGGCTGAGGCCTTCTCCCGGTTTTGCCTCCTGGCTCTGGGACTCAAGAGGTTTAGTGCCACCGAACGTGGAGGACTAAAAGTGCTCCTTCCCTTCTCTGTATCTTTCACCTGGGTGATGGAAACTGCCCCAGCAGTGTGGGTTTGATTATCTGGAGGGCTCTAGCCAAAAGTTGCTGATCAGGGGGGCAGCTGTTGTTCCTGGCCCCAGAGTCTTTCGGAAAGGGGCTCTGGCTCTCTGTCTGTTCCTTTCATAGAAGGCCATAGGCTTGCCGTACGGGCCCGGCACTCCCTATGTGAATGGGCCAGGCTCATGGCTGCTTGCCGTATCCTTTTCACTTCGATCCTTCGGGCAAGATGAAGAGGTCCTGAGTGGTCCATGCAGAATGTAACCGGGAGGCCAAGAAACCAGCCTTCTAAGCGGCTGGGTTTATGAATGGCTGGCTAAAGCAGAGGGCCAAACCTGGATGGGACCGATGGCCAAATTCCCCATCCAGCGGCTCTCCTGTAGTCCCCTCCCCCCCTGCTTCATTTGAAAAGGGTCAGTTCTGCACACTTTGGAAGGGGTAGCACATGAGGCCATGCTAGGGACCCCTGGCTTGAGGTTTCATACCCCAGATGTCTACAGACCCATCTGAATGAGAAACGCCTGCTTTTAAAATTCAGGATGCTACAAGATCACCACCGTGTTCAGCCACGCCCAGATGGTGGTTCCGTGCGTCGGATGCTCAACTGTCCTGTGCCAGCCGACGGGAGGCAAAGCCCGACTCACAGAAGGTAGGGGACTGCTTAACCCCATTGCCCGTGCACAGATGCACCCCTTTGCCGTGGCATTCACCAGTTTGCTGTAGTGGTTAGGTGCGCGGACTCTAATCTGGGAGAACTGGGTTTGATTCCCCACTCTTCCACTTGCACCTGCTGGATGACCTTGGGCGAGCCATAGTTCTGGTAAGAGCTGTCCTTGAAAAAGAGCAGTTTCTGCCAGAGCTCTTTCAGCCCCACTGACCTCACAGGGTGTCTGTTGAGGGTACGAGAAGGGAAAAGGAGTTTGTAAGCTGCTCTGAGTTACCTTTGGGTAGTGAAGGGCGGGGTATAAATCCAATCTCCACTTCTTCCTCTTCTTCTTTGGGCACCTAAACATTATCATTATTTAAGAAACTCTTGTGCATTTCTCTCCTAACACATGCAGGCTCTAGAATTCCTGGGGAGGGCCCACAGCACAGCAGCAGAACTTTTTTGTTTGGGCTGGGTAAGATCTCAGCCTCTCTAGCTAAAGGGGGGGGTCTGGCTCAGTGGTAGAGCATCAGCTTGGCATGCAGGAAGGTCCCAGGTTCAGTCCCCAGCATCTCCAGTTAAAAGGACCAGGTAGGAGGTGATGTGAAAGGCCTCAGCCTGAGACCCAGGGGATCTGCTGCCAGTCTGGGTAGACAATCCTGACTTTCATGAACTGACAGCCTGATTCAGTATAAGGCAGCTTCATGTGTGTTCAAATGTAGGTGGACAGGCCTTGGAAGAACTTCCACTTAAGATCTTGGAAAGTCACTGCTAGCCCAAGGAGACAATATTGGGCTACACGGACCAGCTTGTTGGACTTCACATTCAGCAGTGCCATAGGTTCACACATGGCAGTCACCAGTCCACATCACTGTTTAAATGACGGGCATTTGGATTTTCTTTTTAGAGCCAAAAAACATGAACAAAGAAATGGCTCTTGTATTAAAAAAAGGTTGCATTCTGTACTCTGGCAGAAGCAGAATTGGGTAGATTCCCAGGACAATACACTATTCCGAGGCTGGTGACACTGTCCAAAATACAGGAGTTTATGCATGCTGGCGTCCAGATTTCTTAGCTGTTTGCCTGGTGCATTTCTCAGATCTATTCCTTCCTTAGAGGTGATACTAATTCTGCAGAATTTCCTTAGAGAAGAAACTGCATTAGCACGGCAGGGTGAGGCGTACTGACTGCTGAACTGTTTCAGCGGACTTGAAAAGAAGGGAGGGATGATGCTGATCACGCTTGTCTTTTGCCACCTCCCCACTCACTGTGTGCTTCAAACTGCCGGGAGAAAGAAGGATGCTGAACGGTAGACGTGTCCCTCTTTGGCTAGTGGCTTGGCGAGGAAGGCTTGTGCGGTCTTCGACGCTTTCCAGGAAAAGCGAATGCTTTTTATTTATTTTACGCTCTTGCCGGTTGACTCGTCAGAATCCGTGATGAGTCTTGGCAGAGAAAACGCCGACAAGCCCCGATGGTCTGGAACGTCTCTTTTCCCCATCTCTGACGTGCTTTATGCTTTCTTGCCAGGTTGCTCGTTCAGAAGAAAGCAGCACTGAGCGACCCCTTTGCCGCCACGCCTGCCGCGGAAGCCTTATCCATCCGTCCACACCACAGCCGAATCTAGCAAGTTAATTCTGCTTTGCTTGGCAAGCAAAAATCGAGTAATCAGCAAGGGTGGGCCTCGTCTTATGCGCAGGTTCTCTCTCTACCCCCACCCCTGGTGTGTCGAGGGGTAACTGAACTCTATAGCTTTTAGTGTGGGTAGGGCTAATAATTGCAAAAATCAATTGAATACACTTCCAGCATCTATCTATCTTTCTTTCTTTCTTTTCTCCCTTCCTTCCTTTCTTCCTTCCTTCCTTTCTTTTTCTTTCTTTCTCCCTTCCTTCCTTTCTTTCTTTCTCCCTTCCTTCCTTCCTTCCTTCCTTTCTTTCGATATTGATTGATTCCTTACTAGGGGCAAAGAAATGCAGTCTTAAGGAACCCCTGTTAGAGAAAGTTCCCCAGGAAGTGGCTACTCGCAGTTGAAAGCCTGCGAGGTTTGTGGCTCTGGAGCCAGGCCCCTGCTGTGGTGAAGACATAGGACAGGAAGGAATGGAAGCGATGTGAGCGCATCAGTTGTGGCATTGCGGCAGGCCTCACTTGCTGCACTTGGGCTAGTGTCCAATAGACAGTGGTCGTTTGCTTCTGGCTTGTTCAGTCCTTCAGAAGGGGCTTCAGAACACTCTCTCTGGGGGCCTGCCTGAAGGGCTGTTGGTTTGACCGACAGTTTGGGCTAAGATGCTGGTTAACCCAGGGGTGTCAAACTCGTTTGTTATGAGGGGCCGGATCTGACATAAATGAGACCTTGTTGGGCCGGGCCATCTGTGTGTCATAAAAGGTAATGCCAGGTAGCGGAGATATAAACTTTGTGAAGGACACACAAAGATTATTTTTTTTTACCTAAAATAAAAACATGCTTGAAACATTAGCTATGCAAGCTGCAAACCTACTTTTGATTTATTGACATTCACCACAGAAATCTCACGCTCAGAGCTCAGAGTCTAGGACCCAGGGAAAAACATGAAATGGCTGAATGATTAAGAGAGCCTGGCGAAGCAAGCGAAGATGCAGCAGAACTGGAAGCAGGAGATGGCCAGTTCCACGGTGGGCCTGCTGGAAGCCCTCCGGGGGCCTAATTCAGCCCCCAGGCTGCATGTTTGACACCCCTGGGTTAAACCGTTCCGGTTGCTCTGATGTAGACTCCCTTTTCCCATCAGGACTTCGGTGCACCGCACTGTTCTTAAGCGCTCCCGGACAGTCTAGAAAAGCAGGCACTACTCTGTCCGCTGCGACCAGTTGGGCAAAGCCAATCCCTGCAGTGGTAAAACCGGACAGTGAAGTGCCAAAAAAGGCAAAAAAAGGATTCAAGTTATTGTTCCAAGCAGTCAAACAAAAGTAGCACTTCCACTTAAGCGAGGAGGATCTCTGCTGCGCTGCTACGGTGATGATCACAAGCGGTGTCTTCATTATGCAGGTGTGCAAATGTCCACATGAATCACTGTTGAAAGTTCTGTCCCCTCTTGGGAAGCCAAGAGGGCCTCCTGTCATGGTGGGAGCGTCTCCTTGAAACTGTATTTTGTGCTTTTTCAAGTCTGATTTTACCAGAATCAATAAATCTGCTTGATGCAAGAACTGCAAGAGTCCAGGCCTTTGTTACACTGGAACAAAAAGCCTCCCTAACAGCTACATAGATGAAAGCAGAGG
This sequence comes from Gekko gecko, assembly GCA_029375565.1. NCBI lineage: Eukaryota > Metazoa > Chordata > Lepidosauria > Squamata > Gekkonidae > Gekko > Gekko gecko. Next base: position 19,562,506 of record JAPDNY010000017.1, read on the forward strand.
CAGCTTAATTTCTTAAATGTCCAGCCACCAGTTTGCTGGGGTGAATCAGTTTGTGTGGGTTATTAGCTGCTTTTCTCCCTCGCGAGACTCAAGGTGGCTTACGCTGTAAATAAAACGTTATGAAAACGACAGCTCGAAAACCCATAGAAAGTCAAAATTTAAGAACTCCCTCGGAAGCTAAGCAGGGTCGACTCTGGCAACGACTTGGATGGGAGACCTCCTTGGAATCCCAGCAGTCAGGAGACGGGGGCAGGCTGTCTTCAGCCACCTCTCTGAATACCGCCCAGGCCCCCAGAGGGGTTAGTCACCAGAGGGTGCCATGACTCCCAGGTGCACGCATGCACACATGCAAAATACAAAGAAAAAAGATTTAAGAACTCCCAATTAGGACTGCCAATAGTAAGTTTGGTGTAGTGGTTAAGTGCGCGGACTCTAATCTGGGAGAGCCGGGTTTGATTCCCCACTCCTCCACTTGCACCTGCTGGTGACCTTGGGCAAGCCATGGTTCTGTCAGAGCTGTTCTTGAAAAAGAGCTGTTTCTGTCAGAGTTCTCTCAGCCCCACCTGCCTTATAGGCAGTGCTCCCTCTAAGCTGTGGAGTCTTGTGAGCAAAAATTCTACTTTGGGAGCTCCTGGCATTAAAGCTGTGAGCGAGCGATTTGGTGACCGCAGAAATTAGTTTGCTCTGGAGCCACATCCTTCCTGAGCTAAGACAAAAATGTGTGAGCCGGAGGCTAAAAACTGTGAGCTAGCTCACACTAACTCAGCTTAGAGGGAACACTACTCACAGGGTGTCTGTTGTGGGGGGGAGGGAAAGGAGTTTGTCAGCCGCTCTGAGACTCCTTCGGGTAGTGAAGGGTGGGGTATAAATCCAATCTCTTCTTCTCCTCTTCTAATAGTTAATGCAAACATTTAAATCCGGCATTTCGTAGAATCATGGAGTTGCAAGGGGCCAGACAGGCCATCTAGTCTAACCCTCTGCTTCCATGTGGGTCATGGTGGCTTGGAGACCGGGAAGCGGTTTCGAGATTGACTTCCTGGCAGGTTCAAAGCAGTTCCTTTCCTTTTTAAGTCTCCCCTCTAAGCTGAGTTAGTGTGAGGTAGCTCACAGTTTTTTAGCCTCCGGCTCACACATTTTTGCCTTAGCTCAGGAAGGAGGGCTCCAGAGCAAACGAAGTTATGCAGTAGCCAAACTTGCTCGCTCAGAGCCAGTTTGGTGTAGAGAGCCAGTTTGGTGTAGTGGTTAAGTGCATGGACTCTAATCTGGGAGAGCCGGGTTTGATTCCCCACTCCTCCACTTGCACCTGGCTGGATGACCTTGGGTGAGCCATAGTTCTGATAAGAGCTGTCCTTGAAAAAGAGCAGTTTCTGCCAGAGCTCTCTCAGCCCCCACCTATCTCACAGGGTGTCTGTTGTGGGGAGGGGAAGGGAAAGGAGTTTGTAAGCCACTCTGAGACTCATTTGGGTAGTGAAGGGCGGGGTATAAATCCAATCTCTTCTCTCTTCTTCTCTAAAAGCTAAATCAATTAAATAAAACCGTCTCCAACTGCCTTCTGAAAACAGACAGTGAGGGGGCCAAGTGCATCTCCCCAGGGAGGCTGTTCCGTGGGGCTGCCAATGAAAAGGCCCCGTCTCATGCGTGCCCACCAGATGAGCTGCTCTGATTGGTGGGACAGTCAAGCGGGCCTCTCTCTCCCAGTGATCTTAATTCTCAGACAGGACCGTAAGGGAGAAGACAGCCCTTCAGATACCACACACACACACCCTGAGGTCCCAAGCCAGGTAGGAGCTGAAAGGACAAAACCAGCACCCTGAATTGGACTTGGGGGTGGATCAGGAGCCAGGCTGAGGGGTGACATGATGGAGGTTTCCAAGATTATGCCTGGGAAAGAGCAGGTCAAGAAAGGGGTACTTTTCTCCCTTTCTCACAATACAAGAACTCAAGTGGGCACTCAATGAAATTGCTGAGCAGTCAGGTTAGAACTGATCAAAGGAAGTCCTTCTTCACCCAAAGAGTGATTAACACATGGAATTCACTGCCACAGGAGGTGGTGGTGGCTACCAGCATGGACGGCTTCAAGAGGGAATTAGATAAGCATATGGAGCAGAGGTCCATCAGGGGCTATTAGCCACAAGGTCTAGATAGGGACTCTGGGGCAAGGGATGCTCTGTATTCTTGGTGCTTGGGGGGGGCAACAGTGGGAGGATTTTTGGAGTTCTGGCCCCACTGCTGGACCTCCCGATGGCACCTGGTATTTTTGGCCACTGTGTGACAGAGTGTTGGACTGGATGGGCCATTGGCCTGATCCAACATTGGCTTCTCTCATGTTCTTATGTTAGTGTAAATTGCTGTAGCTGAGCCAGTTACTCGGGGAGGTATCTTGCCTTCCACTCAGTCAACAGACGAAGCCACCTCAGGTATCTCGGCAAACTTCATTTGAATGCGTTTTGAAGCGACAAAGGAATCCCAGATGCCACCACAGTAAAAACCTTTCACACCCAGAGAGAGACGTGAAGGTGGCGCAGGAATGCCAGTTGAACGCTCAGTCGAAAATACAAAATTTTTATTGGCTAAGGCCTACAAAAAGGCCAGTCGCGACTGGTAAGTGGACTGACTAGGCATTGGCACACGATTAGGAACCAGCAATGACAGTATGGCCAGCTGTCAAAAGGGGGGGTGTGTGGATTCTGGACACTGTCCACGTCCTGGGACCGCAGAGCTCACAACGGACCCCAAAGCAGAGATGACTCCCCCCCGCCCTCCTTGACAGACTGATTTCGTTTCTTACATGATTTTAGCTGGCTTTGTTAACAAAATACAGAAATATGACAACGTAAGCCCTCTCCACTGATACTGTGGCAGACCTCCTAATTTTGAAGAAGAGAGAATCCAAGCAGTTTCCAATCAGGCACCTCGATGTGGAGGAAAAAGAAAGTTGGCAGCGTTGTTCCGTTTATCACCGTGCCGCTACAGCTTAAAAACTTCCTCCGTATTTTAATCATAACCACAAATTTGGCATTTCAACTAGTTTGTCCTGCACCCCCCCAAAAAAAAAAGTATGAAAACATCCATTTAACCGAGAGAATGGACACTCGTGGCAAAGAGTGCGTCTTTTAAGTATGCCCACCACCGATTTACCGCATGAACAGGAGAGCGTTTTGGTTTGTTTCGTTAACGTGACTGTACTGAAAATGTAATCTTATCATCTGAGTTCTTGCGGCCCACTTTTGGCTGGGCCGAGGCCACGATCCAGCTGAAGGCAGAGTCTGGGAAAAGCTTCACTTACCAAAGTGACCACCAAGAAATGAGAAGCAAAGAGAAAATAATCTGGACTGGGCAACTCCAGAAAGAAGTCCAAACCTGTCCGGGGACTGAGCAAAAAAACAAAGGGCAGTGTCTGCTGGATGAATGGGCAGGAGGTGAACGGAAGCTGCGGAAGGGGGGGGGGTCACCTTCAGGTGTAGTGAAGCCTCCCTCGGAAGCATTCCAAGAGGCTCAGACATCAAGAGCACAGCTTCTGGAACCAAGGCAAATATTGCCAGATAAGAGGCTTTTTCAGCCTGAACTCATGCACGTTTACTCAGAAGGCTTACTCCCAAGTAAACACACACAGGACGGCAGCCTGATGATACTTGCCCCGTGAATCTGGGATTCACATCTGCAGGAACGGATTTGGGAAAGGACAAGAAATGGGACGACATCTAAAGAACGAAGCTGGGGGTGCCTCGTGGAGAGTTGGCATTTGGCTTCCGCGACTATGTGGGAGAAGTCGAGCTTGTCAAATAACCGAAGCCAAATGTCATCTTGTGATCCGGAGCGCCAAACCGGACCTTGACAAACGTTCCAAGAAACCCCAGGCTCAAGTCCCCAGAAATACCACGGGGCCAGCAGAGCTCTTTAAAAACGGCATCCCTTTACAAGTTCAACACTCAGGTTCCCTGCCAAGCGTCTCTAGAAGAAATCCGATTCATCATAACCCCCCCCCCCGAGTCTTTCCGCACTCATGCAGGCGGGCAGCCAATCAGGGGACTGAGTCCTGCCAGCACCCTCCGCAGGGAGAAGGCAGGTAGCTCATCCGTGTCTTTCTTGGCTGTCCGTGGGCTCCAAAGGCGCCAAAGTGGGCTCTGACTGTGGCTGCCTGCTCCCTCGTTCCCTCCCTCGACTTAACAAAAGCTGGCACACGCGAGCCAGCTTGACAGAACTGAAATGTGGCACGGTGGGCCCTTCTGTTCATCCCTCGCCAGCAGGGCAACAGACAGCACCTCGCCCGCCGGCCAAAGGGCCTCAGCTTTCAGCAGAACGGTCGGTGTTTCCCATACAATTCTGTATTTCAGAAACCACTGCTGAGAAACGCGGGCAAGCCTGGCCCCGTGTGCAAAACCTCCCCTGAAAGGCGACCAAGGAAGACGCTGGATTAAAAACCTCAACAGGAATTGCAGCAGAGCAGGGAAAACGGCAGCAGCGTGCTCTCCGCTGGCCTCCGGCGAAACACTCATTGCTGGTAACGGGCCTGGCAGTTTGCACTTGAGGAACTTCCCTCTTCGACAGGGCAGTGCTAGGATCGTGCGGCAGCTTCCCTGAGTGGCGAATTCGAATTTCTGACACCGCCCGATCCATGTAGACGTGTGTGTGTGTGTGGGGGGGGGCACTTTCTGTTCTGCAAAAAAAGGATCCTTTCCGTGCTCTGGGCACTCGCCAGCGACATACCTCCACGCTCTCCTTCTGGAACCTCGCTCAGCGGCAGGAGGAGCCGTTCTTGTCGGCACGCCATCCTCACTTGTCCTTTTCAAATTCCATTGCGATCTTTAAGGCGGTTTTGCTCAGGGAGACGGACTGCAGGTTACAGATCACCGTCACCACCACGCCCTTGGGTGGCACCGGCGTGCCCCCACCCGCGGTCGCCCCGGAGTCCCGTTCCTCGGGGAGGATGAGCAGGACGCTGCTTGCCCCCACCGCTCCGCCGCAGTGGTACGCGTAGTGCCGCGGCTGCCGGCAGAAGCCGCAGGCCGGCTTCTTCTCCACCACCTGCCAAGCCATGCCGTACCGATCATCTTTGCTCCAGGACGCCTCCGTCTTTGGCACGGCTGTCCACAGCATCTCGATGGTGCTGGGCTTGAGGTAGCCGGGAAGGAGGCCGGGGGCGAGGGTCTGCCGCTGCCCGAGCTGATAGCCGTACAGCATGGCGTTCCCAAATTTGAGGAGGTCTCCCACGGTCGACAGGAAGCCGCCGCCGGCCCACTTGTAGGAGTTGTCCACGTAGGGGGTGTTGACCAACTGACCCTTTTTGTTGTGCGTGTAATACCTGGGAGGGAGATGTAAGAGGGATCACTGTCTACCAGGAAAACAAAGTCCCAACTGTAGCCTATTGGCTACACGAGGGCTCCTTTTAGAGCCAGTTTGGTGTAGTGGTTAAGTGCAGCTGCTGGATGACCTTGGGCAAGCCATAGTTCTGTCGGAGCCTTTCTCTCATGGACAGTTCTGGAAAGAGCTCTCTCATCCCCGCCTATCTGACAGGGTGTCTGTTGTGGGGAGAAGAAGGGAAAGGAGTTTGTGAGCCGCTCTGAGACTCCGTGTGAAGGGCAGGGTATAAATCCAATCTCCTCCTCCGTGTGAAGGTTCTGGGATCAACAGACAAGATATAAGAGGAGCCTGGTATGCGGGAGGCAGCCGACATCTGTTCAGTGCAACTGGAGAACGAATGGGCGGGCAAAGAGGTTTTTAATGCCTAGAAATAGAAAGCTATTAGAAGAAGAGATTGGATTTATACCCGGCCCTTCACTACCCAAGGGAGTCTCAGAGCAGCTTACAAATTCTTTTCCCTTCCCCTCCTCACAACAGACACCCTGTGAGGTCGGTGGGGCTGAGAGAGCTCTGACAGAAACTGCTCTTTTTCAAGAACAGCTGTGCCAGAACTATGGCTTGCCCAAGGTCATCCAACAGGTGCAAGTGGAGGAGTGGGGAATCAAACCTGGTTCTCCCAGATTAGAGTCTGCGCACTTAACCACGACACCTAACTGGCTCTCTTCAGCTTGGGAGCTTCCTGCTTTTGGAGTCATGTGATCCAGAAACAGGAAGCTATTGGGCATTTCAACTTGGGAGCCTTCCTGCTTTTGGAGTCACGTGATCCGCCTCTTGCCCACTGTTAACTCTGCAGTGTTCTCCGGGCTGATTGTTTGGCAGAATCTGGCCAGCATGGAGCTTGGCAAGGGCTCTGGGAGCCGTGCAACAACATAAGCATTTTCACCGGAAAGGCCTTGCTCCGTAAACATGGACCGCGGGACTCGGAGGCTGTTAGCCTAACTCACAGCTGCCTGGCTCTGCAAGTCAGCAGGCAGCAGCCTTCGAGTGGAATGCAGTCAGTGGGGTACAGGCAAGAGAGCTGCAGCAGAGCGACCAAAACAAAACAAGAGCACCCCCCCCCCAGCAGGGAGTCCTGAACGGGAGATTCTCTCTTGACTGGTGAGCCCTGGGTTCAAATTCCTGCTCTGCAGGTGGGCCTACACTGGGCAGGAGGTGAACTGGGGAGCAACTGGGCCGGGAAAGACTGGAAGAAAAGGCAGCTCCGGCCCCACAGACTGGGACAGACCGTGGCTGCCAAGAGGGCCCTCTGTATTCTATGCTTTGCTGCTCCCTGAGGCACCAAAAAATTCTAGCCCTTGGGAGTGGCTAAGAAATGAAAGTGTGATTTATAATGATATTAAAAAAATGTATAACAAACCATATCATTGGCAAGTGAAAGGGACTTCTTGTACTTCCATAACAGATTAAGATTGATTAGGGAAAAGATATGATGCGTATTGAATGAATGTAAGGGAAAAGTAACTTTATAATTTTAAGGCTATCACGTACCACAGATGATAAGATTAGAAATGACAAGAAAACATGCTATATTCATTTATGTACTAGTTCATGTATTTCTGAAACTCTGAAACATACTCAAATATATCCATTGAAAAAGATAGTAAACGCTTGAACAGTAGCAAGGTATTAGGATCAAACCACTGAATTGCAAGAATTATAGTAGGCTAAATGGTAGGTAGGTTATCAATCAGATATATATGTATGAGGTATTTTAATAGGTATATAGCTATGAATTCTCTCATCTATGTTTGTCGGTTTGAAAATAATAAACATTGTTTTAAAAAAAGACAGAAAGAAAGGCAAGCGTGTAGGGAAGTGACTTTCCACAGGGGGATGTGAAAGCCCCACGGGACTCAAGTACGGAGGATCTACTGCTAAAGCCAGCCCCCCCCCCCCCATCCCACACCCAGTTCCCTGCCATGGTATTGAAGGGGAGGCCTTTACATCTATGGCTGGGCCTTTTGCCTGGGAATAGGCTTAACAAGGGGACAGTGTAAAGTAGCAACGACTTCCCTCGCCCAGCGGGGTCTGCCTTCCAGAGAGTCACCAGGACCAGTGCTCCCTCTAGCTGCTGTGTCTTGTGAGCAAAAATTCTACTTTGTGAGCAACTGGCATTAAAGTTGTGAGCGAGCGATTTGGCTACTGCATAAATTGGTTTGCTCTGGAGCCCTCCTTCCTGATCCAAGACAAAAAATGTGTGAGCTAGAGGCTAAGAAACTGTGAGCTAGCTCACACTAACTCAGCTTAGAGGGAACACTGGCCAGGACCCCGTTCTTCCCGGTCTCAGATCAGTGGGCAAAAACCTTTCCCAGTCACCACGTTTGTTAATAAAACAAACCTGGAAACGACTGGCTTTCTCTGGAAGGTGTCAGAAGAAGAAGGGGCGCTTCACCGGGGAGGGGGCACGGCTAAGTCGCTTGCCGGAGCAGGGCCTTCCACAGGTGCCAACCTGCAAATGGGCAAAATTGGACAGCTGCCCATTCGCCAGCAGCTGTGACTGGCATCCTCAGAGGTATCACACAGAAAGATAAAGTACTCTCTTGTGTCAAGGTGAGAAGAAAAATGGTAGGCAGGTAGATTTATATCTACTCAGGAAGGTGGGGTAGGGCTGAGTCATTATCTTGGAGTAAGATACATAGCCTAACTCAAATGGGACACAGTATCTTATTCCAAGACACTGAAAGGCTGGACAACACATCCAATTACCATGTCAGATTACACAGGAAAGCCACTGAAATTCATAAATGTAAACACAATTTCAACAGGAAGGAAGAGAGTTTAAAAATAGAGCTTGGTTTCCAGTTCTGAAAAACATAAAATGCTCTACAACTCACAACAGCATTATAGATAAGATTAGAATTTCAACAGCCAATCTATATTGAAAAGAACCTCCTCAGGAAAGCTCCGCTATTAGCATATTTCACAGCCTGGGGAACTCCTACAAGATAATGACTCAGCCCTACCCCACCTTCCTCAGTAGATACAAATTACCTGCCTACCATTTCTCTTCTCACACTGACACAGAGTGTACTCCATCTTTCCATGTTATACCTCTGAGAATGCCAGTCTCATAATGTCAAGACCACGGCCAGACAGCCTGGAAAATCTGCAACAATTAATTAACTGGATAAATTATTAGGGACTGTGATCAATACTACTTTGTGTGGATTCCTGTAAACTGGAGCCTACTGTGGAATTTTGCATCATTTAATGTGTCACGTTAACCATTTGCTTTGCTTCAGTTCTGTTCTTAAAATTTCTGGTTGGCGCGACCACCCTGATCCTGATTTCACAGTTTACTGAACATCTCCATCCTACTGATTGTATTGACTCACTCTGCGTAATCCGCCTTGGGTTCCAAAGAGAAAGGTGGACTATAAGTAATGTAAATGAATAAGTGAGGGCTCGTTGCCTCTGAGACGCCCGGCTGATCCAAGTCCAGCACTGCTAAGTGGTCAAAGAAGGTTCCACTCCAGGAAGAGAGACGACAGAGGCTAGTGTTTAAGCTCTGCTCTTCACCTGGGCACCCTTTTGCTCACCTCCCTGTCCTGAGATGCTTGAGAAGGACCATCGGTATCATCCGAGGCCCCAGGCTCAGACTGTCATTTCACAGCCTCCGACCAGAGATTCATAAATGGAGCCAGAAGGGGGCAGCACTCACTTCTTTTACAGCCTCATCGCCAAAACTGCAAAGTTCTCTCCTGCTAACACTGCAAAGGTTTACTCTGCACTCCCCATGAGACTGATTTCCATTTATAAAAATCTAGCACTTGAGAACATCAGAAGAGCCTTGTTGGATCAGCCCAGTGGTCCGTCGAGTCCAGCATCCTATCTTACACAGTGGCCAACCAGTTCCTCTGAAGGGCCAACAACAGGGCATGGAGGCTGAGGCCTTCCCCTGATAAGAACATTAGAAGAGCCCTGCTGGATCAGCCCAGTGGTCCATCCAGTCCAGCCTCCTGTCTCATACAGTGGCCAACCAGTTCCTCTGGAGGGCCAACAACAGGGCACAGAGGCCAAGGCCTTCAAAAGAACATAACAGAAGAGCCCTGCTGGATCAGACCAGTGAAGGTTCATTCAGTCCAGCATCCTGTCTAACACGGTGGCCAACCAGTTCCTCTAGATGGCCAACAAGAGGGCATAGCAGCTGAGGCCTTTCCCTGATGTTGCCTCCTGGCTTTGGGATTCAGAGGCTTAGTGCCTCTGGATGTGGAGTTTCCCCTCAGTCACCACAGCTAGTAGCCACTGATCGACTTATCCTCCATGGATCTGTCTATTCTCATTTTAAAGCTGTTTATTCCTGTGGCCATCACTACATCCTCTGGCAGCGAATTCCACATTTGAATCACTGTGTAAAGTCGTATTTCCTTTTGTCCGTCCTTAATCTACTGCCCATCAACTTCATTGGATGCCCTCAAGTTTGAGTCTTTGAGCCAGTGTGGTGTTGTGGTTAAGTGCGTGGACTCTAATCTGGGAGAACCGGGTTTGATTCCCCACTCCCCCATATGCAGCTGCTGGCAGGACTCTGGGTCAATCAGAAGTTCTCTCAGAGCTGTTCTCTCAGGAGCCGTCCTCGAAAGAGCTCTCTCAGCCCCGTCTACCTCACAGGGTATCTGTTGTGGGGAGGGGAAGGGAAAGGAGATTGTAAGCGGCTCTAAGACTCCAAGTGAAGGGCGGGGTATAAATTCAACCACTTCTCTCTATCTTCTCCCTCAAAGAGACAGGACAACTGTCAGGCAAGTCTAACTTTGGGGTTCCTATGCTGAGAAGGGGCTGGACTAAACGGCACGGGGCCTCTGAAGAACCTGCCAGCCCACAGTGTTCCCTCTAAGCTGAGTGTGAGCTAGCTCACGGTTTTTTAGCCTCTGACTCAAGTATTTTTGTCTTAGCTCAGGAAGGAGGGCTCCAGAGCAAACTGATTGATGCAGTCGCCAAATCGCTCACTCACAACTTTTAATGCCGGTAGCTCACAAAGTAGAAGTTTTGCTCACAAGACTCCACAGCTTAGAGGAAGCATCACTCTGGACTATCTTGAGATGTGCCAGGGGAATAGCTTATTAGTTCCTCTGTGCCACGTTGCATCCAAATTAGTTCCAGACTGGCTACAGAGCAAACAGCTGGCACAGCTGTGAGTGAGAAACAGAAAGAGGAAGACGCTGTAGAAAGACACGCAGACACAGAAGTTGCCGACAGGTGCTCTCCGCCCCACCCCGCTTCACTCCCCCCAAAACAACAGATGCCGCAGTCCTAGAGGGGCACCTACCTTGCTCTGTTGTAGACCAGCGGCTCGTTCTCATCCATGACGGTGGACGACATACCCAGGTCGTGAAATATTTTCAGCATGTACTCGGTGAATTTGTGACCCGAGGCTCTCTCCACGACAGCGCTCAGAAGAGTAAAGCCGTGGGTGGAGTACAAATACTGGCTCCCTGGAAGGAAAGGAAGGAAGGAAGGAAAAAGAAAGACAGACCTGTTGACACGGACACAAAGGGAGGGGTGACTCTCGAAGGCTCATTACCCCCAATCTTGTTGGTCACTAAGGTGCTCCTGGACTTGGATCTAGATATTTGGGTGAGAATCAGTATCCGGTCTCTTCAGATCTACAGAAGATACATTTACGCATTTCACGTACACAACCCACCACACACACTACCAAGAGACCAAACCCGTGTACAGAATAGAACGGTGTATAAATCAGGTGAGGGGCGGGGGAAGGATTGTTAAGCACCATCCCGGTATGTCCCCTGAAGAACCTTCCGCTCACAAGATCAGGACTTACTGGCAGTTCCCGGCCTGAAAGATGTCCGGCTGCCCTCAACCAGAACTCCTGCCTGGGGGAACTCTCTGCCTGGAGAGTTCCCTGTGCCCTGTGGAGGAGGAGGAGGAGATTGGATTTATACCCCACCCTTCACTGCCCAAAGGAGTCTCAGAGCGGCTTACAAACTCCTTTCCCTTCCCCGCCCCACAGCAGACACCCTGTGAGGTAGGTGGGGCTGAGAGAACTTCTGACAGAAACTGCCCTTTTTCAAGAACAGCTGTGCCAGAGCTTGTGACTGACCCAAAGTCACATCAGCAGGTGCAAGTGGAGGAGTGGGGAATCAAACCCAGTTCTCCTAGATTAGAGTCCACGCATTTAACCACTACACCAAACTGTGGGATGTAGTGCAGTTCTGCGGGGGATGCAAGGCAGAGATGTTCCATCGGGTCTATGGCTGAGGACAGCTACGGGTTTTCCATCTCACCCTGCCCCATGGAAGGGGAAGGAATCACAGAATCACACAGAGTCGGAAAGGGTCCTGCAGGCCATCTAGTCCACCCCCCTGCTCAATGCAGGACCAGCCTGGAGCGTCCCTGACAAGGGTTTGTCCAGCCACTGCCTGAAGACTGCCAGGGGAGGGGGAGCTCACCACCTATCTAGGTAGCTGATTCCACTGTGGCACAACTCTGACTGTTGGAAGATTTTCCCTCATATCCAGCCGGTACCTCCCCGCCCTTAAGTTAAACTCATCCTTGCGAGTCCCCTCCTCTGCTGCCCACAGGAACAGCTCCCTGCCCTCCTCCTCCGAGTGACACAGCCCTTCAAAGACTTCAGGAGAGCCATCCCATCCCCATCCCCTCCCCTCCGCCTCCTCTTCTCCAGACTGAACATTTCCCCGCCCCTCAGCTTGCAATAGGAACACCCCATTCCGCCCCCAGGGCGGGCTGGCTGGTGGTGCCTTCTCTTAAAGGGATATCAGAAGAATCGCAGTGTTGCAGGGGGCCATAGAGGCCACCTACTCCAACCCCCTGCTCAATGCAGGGTCAGCCGAGAGCGTCCCTGACAAGTGTTTGTCCAGCCACCGCTTCAAGACTGCCAGTGGGGGGGAACTCACCACCCCCCTGGGCAGCTGATTCCACTTTATGAACAACTCTGACTGTCGAAAAGTTTTCCCTGAGATCCAGCTGGTACCTTCCTGCCCTTAATTTAAACCCATTCTTGCAAGTCCTCTCCTCTGCTGCCAACAGGAACAGCTCCCCACTCTCCTCTGAGTGACAGGAATGATATCCTGCACTGCCATTGTGGGGGGCATTGTTAACCGTTCACTGAATTATTGGCTGTTGATGTTTTTAGCTAAATATTGTATGTGCTAACTATGCTGTGCATCGCCCTGAGCCCTCCGGGGGGGGAGGCCGGTCTAGAAATTAGACAAATAAATAAAACGAATAAGGAGTGGCTGAAACAGCCCAGGGAGTGCTGCAAGTTGCCGTTTGGCATCCTGCTCACGTGGCCCCAGGAAGAGCTTTGGGGCCGGAGCACTTGCGACTCACCTGGCTTAAAGAATAAAGGATCGTTTTTGAAAATATTCAGCGACTCGATCACGTTATCGTATTTCTCCTTCAGGTAGTACTCTTCGTTCTCAAACTCTCTCTTCCTCCTTCCCCCTTTCGAATTTTTGCCTTCGCGTTCCAGCTTGGATTTCGCACTCGCTTCCGAGTCTCTCTCTCCGGGATCGAGGTCGACGGCGCCCTTCTCCGCTTTCAAAGCCCTGTTGAACTTTTCTTTCTCCTCCTTCACTTTGGCCATGTCCTTCTCGTAGTGGCGGATCCCACTTAGGTGCGAGGCGAGCAGTCGCGTGGTGATGGTGACCTAGGTTTTCGAGAGACATCGGCTCAAACCACTGTGGCATGATAGAAAAAGCAGGGAAATTACAGTAGCCCTGACGGATTTCCAGGGCTTAAGGCAGGAGTGTCAAACATGCGGCCGGGAGGCCGGATCAGGCCCACAGTGGAACTGGCTGCCTTCTGCTTCTTCTTCCAGTTCTGCTGCTGCTGCGCCATCGTAGGTTTGCAGCTTACAGGAAAGCAATGTATGCTGAACAACATACTCAGGATGGCAACAGCACAGACATTTTGATGCAATAATTCAGAGCAAGTTGATCAGACACTGTGAAATAAACAAAATATTGCAAGAGTGCTGATGTTTTAAGCATGATTTTATTTTAAGGGGGGAGAGCCCTCTGTGTTCGTGTCCTTCATAAGGTTTCTATCTCCGCTACCTGGCATTCCATTTTATGACACACACGGCCCGGCCCAACAAGAACTCATTTATGTCAGATCCGGCCCTTGTAACAAATGAGTTAAGACACCCCTGGCTTAAGGGAAGACAGAAACACACTCGGAAGACCGTCCACTGCTCAGCCATCACTGAACGATCCCCGCTGAAGTCAACACGAGAGGTCCAGTGCCAAGTGCCAGAGGGACCCTGCCCAGTCAAGCAGTCACATTTCCCCGTCACAGAAGCTTCAAAAAACTGCCACCGATTCACCACTCAGCACAGCGTTATAGTCAAGTGACTGACTAGATATCCCAGAAATCCCATCGGACCACCCAAACGCTTTGGAACGGCTTTGTTTACCTTGGTCCCTTCGTACTCCTTCTCAGGAAACTCCGGGACGTACTTCTGCACGGGCGCATCTAAATCCAGCTTGCCTTCCTCCCACAGCTTTGCAGCGGCGACCATCGTAAGGGGCTTGCTGATGCTGGCGATCCGCAGGACGGTCTCAGGCTTGCAAAGGACCCCGTTCTCCAGGTCAGCGTAGCCCAGCCCTGCGAGGGGGGGAAGGAGGGGGCGACAGTTAGGGGGCATTGTTGGCATCGCACTTCTTTAGACTTGTGGAGGAGGAGGAGGAGCAGCAGTAGTTGGGTTTATACCCCACCCTTCACTACTAGAAGGAGTCTCAGAGCGACTTACAATCTCCTGTGAGGTAGGTGTGCCCTTGGGTCAGTCACAAGTTCTCTCAGAGCTGTTCTCTCAAAGGCAGTCCTCGAAAGAGCTCTCTCAGCCCCACCCACCTCACAGGGTGTCTGTTGTGGAGAGGAGAAGGGGAAGGAGATTGTCAGCTGCCCTGAGACTCCTTCGGGTAGTGAAGGGCGGGGTATAAATCCAATCTCTTCTTCTTCTTCAGTTACTCCTCTCTCTCTCTTTCTGACCAGTCTACTAACTTCCATTGCAAACTGCCAAGTCAAGCACTAGATGGATCATTGCTCAGAACCAAGGATGTGTTGGATCATACAAATCTAAAGCAACGGGGTCCCCAGCCCTGGAGTAACCCTTAAGCAAAGCAAGCTGGTGCTTAGGGCACCAAGGGAAGGGGGGCATCAGAGTCCAACCCCCAGCTATCACACCCTTAACTCTTTCACTGCCACACTCAACTTCAGTCAGATTTTTTTGTAATTCTCCTTATCTGCCATGTCTGAGTTTAATTTGCATTGTTAAAAGATGTTTTCTTTGGCATGGAGGATGCCTAAAATTTAAAAGTCCGGTTTGAAGGTGTCCTCAGATGCCACTTTTTTAAAAGGTTATATTCGGGAGGGGCTGTGGCTCCAGTGGTAGAGCATCTGCTTGGCATGCAGAAGGTCGCAGGTTCGATCCCAGGCATCTCCAGTTAAAAGGACTAGTGGTGGTAGGTGAAGAGCCGCTGCTAGTCCGAGTAGACTATACTGACTTTGTCTGACAAAGGTTCTGAGTCAATATAAGGCAGTTTCATGTGTTCATATTTAATACAGTTGTGGGGTCCCACCTGGAAGAAAACTGAATCTTTAATCTCTATTTCACCTTCAGCACTTATTAAGTCTTAATGTCTTGTCAGTAAAGCAATGGAGGGCCGAGGGGCATCAGCTGGCCTTAATCTAGCCCTGAGACCCTCCCTCCATTATTGTTCCGTGCCTTGCAATTCCCATGTGTTGCTGTTTTAACAGTATTTGTCAATCACTGCTTTAAACATTACACAACAATGCTTTTGGAGAAGAGGAAGCACGCCACAAGCTTTAACAGACAATTCTTTAAAAAATTAAACTCGCTTGCCTTCTGACCACACTTCCTTCCCGTCGACGGCAACACCGACAACTATGCCTGGAGCTCCCACTTCATCCTGTCAAAATAGAGGACGGTTTCAGATCGCTGGTTCTGCCAAAACCCACCCCCCCTTTCCAAGCAGAACTCAGAAGCAACTAAGCCCCGCCAAACCTCAATGCGTCCAGATCTCCTTGCCGGCGTCCCAGCATGTCCTTATGCCCTAGACTGGGAAACGGAGGCGGCAGAGATGTGGTTTGCAGTGTGGTTTCAGGAATCCTTACCCTGGAACACCCTTTGCCCCACATGCCACAGTCCTATACATCCACTGTTACCCTAAGAGAGACTGAATGGGTGGAACAGGGCACCAAATCCCTCCACTACACATCAAATAGTTCCTGGACAGGCAATGTCTTTCATTGCCTGGACAGCAGGTCTTTCATCAAAGGCACTCTGCACATGCCAAGGAACACTTTGTCCTACATTCTTTTAAAACTAGAAGCTAGTGTGGTATAGCAGTTAAGAGTATCAGACTACATTCTGGGAGGTCCAGTTTTGAATCCTCAACTCTACGATGGAAGCTCGCTGGGGGACCTTAGGCCAGGCACATGCTCTTGGAGTAGCCTACCCTACAGGGCTGTCATGAGGATAAACCAGAGGAAAACAATGTTGCTGCAGCAAAAAAAGTACAAAACAAAGTTTTTCTTGGGAGGGGGAACATTTCATCCTGAGATCCCTTAAAATGCTTTTTTTTAAAAAAGAACTTTCTATTGGTTAAAGGAATCCTATAGATAAAGCATCTTATCAATAGGATTTGTAAGATCCAAAGACGCTTCACAGGGCCTCTAAGGGGAGGGGAATACAGATGCTGTTGGAGGGAGAGAGCAGGAAATCACTCCACATATGCCCAGCAACACTTTATCCTGAATCTTTTTTAAAAAAATAGAAACTTCCTCAGTTGGAAAAGCCACTGTACACATGCTTGAGGAATGTTAACCAGATTAAGGATTTTGGAATATATTATATAAAATATATATATTACGTATATAATTTTATTATAAAGTTGAAAGGGTACAGAAAATAAAAAAAGGGGGTGTTAAGAAATCAGAAAGTAATTTGTCATCAGCACTTTTTTACATTTTACCTTTGTTGAGGACACAATTTACTACTATTTAATCCATTAAGATGTTTTATTAATGATTTTAACTGTATTAAATGTATTTTATGTAAACCTTCCTGAGGCCTGCTTCAGCGGGGAGGGTGGGCTATGAACTGAATGAATAAATAAAATAAACAAACAATTTGATACCTAGAACAAGTGTAGGGTATCTTCCCATCAAAATTACACTAATTCCTCAGTATACCAATGTACTTTTAAAAAAGCGCATACCAAAGCATACCAAATTATAAACAGTTTAGGATAACGATTTTAAAATAACATGTATGATTGTTTTTCTTAAACTCTAAATACTTTCATTACTTATTATTTACTTATTTATTAATGACTTAAATTTATACCCCTCCAAAGGATACTGCTTCCTTAGTGTTATTTTAAACTTTGTTTTTCTTTAGACAGATACCTAACATATATAAATAAGTATTAAATACATTATACATTGATAGTGACTATAATTTCTCCTTGCCTCTGTGATTATTTCCGGAGGAGCCAACTTTTTGTCTCAGGCAATACAGACTTGCCATCAGTTACTAAGGGATGTTTTATCTATCCCTGCTCCAATAAAACCTCTCCTAGGTAGCCTGGGAGAAGGGGAGGTGGGATGCACTCTGCACATGCTCAGGAGCTCTAAAGCCTGCCATTCCCGCTGGGGGGGAAAGAACTCTGCACATGCCTGGGGGACCCCTCGCCTCCCACCCCGGCGCCCTGCCCACATACCTTGACCCTCCGGAGGAGCTCCCTGCTGCTGCCCACTGCTCTGGCGAACCGGGCGGCCGGCCTCTCCTCGTCGCCCCCCGCAGCAGCCGCCACCGCCGTCGCCGCCAGCGCCAGGCCCAGCCCCGCGCCCAGCCGCCACCCGCGCCGAGGCGGGCCCCAGTGGGCTCCGGCGCCGCTCCCCAGTCGCCTCAGGGGAGCGCAGCCTCCCAACAGTAGTGGCGGCGCCCGCCGCAGCGCCGCCAGGCCCGACGCCATCGCCCGGCCCCGCAGGCTTCAGCCTCCAGCTAGGCCTCGTCCGCCGCTGCTAGGCGACGCTTCCGGGAAGAGAGCCTTCTGCCAGGCAGAAGCAAGCGCCGCCCGAGCGCGTCGAGCAGAGCCGCCCGCTGACCGGCGCCAGGAGGAAGCAAGCGCTCCCCGAGAGCATCGAGCGCGGGTTCTCCCTACTGCCTGGCGATAGGACGCGCTAATGCTCCCTCTAAGCTGTGGAGTCTTGTGAGCAAACATTCTACTTTGTGAGCTGCTGACGTTAGAGTTGTGAGCGAAAGGTTCGGATGCTGCACGAGTCAGTTTGCTCTGGAGCCCTCCTTCCTGAGCTCAGACAAAAAAATGTGTGAGCCAGAATCTAAAAAACTGTGAGCTAGCTCACATTCACTCAGCTTGGAGGGAACACTGCGTCACCACTCTGCAGGAGGAACCTTTAAGACCAACAGAGTTTAAATCTGGGTTGCACTCTGCACACGTTCAGGAGCTCTAAAACTTTCCATTCCCACTTGGGGAACCAGAGATGCCAGCCTCCAGGTGGGATCTGGGGGTCCCCCAGAATTACAGTTTGTCTCCAGACTACAGATATCAGTCCCCCTGGAGAAAATGGCTGCTTTGGAGGGTGGACTCTGCGGCACTGTACCCCACTGAGGTCCCTGTCCTCCCCAGGGCCCACCCCCAAATCTCCAGGAGTTTCCCAAGCTAGATCTGGCCACACTACCTCCCATCCCCTGCTGGTGGCCAGGGAGGACCTGGCAATGCTAGAAAAACTCTGCACGTGCCCAGGGTACTCCTCACCTTCCACTTCGGTGCTCCTTCAGAGGAGCTCTCTCTTATACCCAGAATAAAGATCGCTTCAGGTGGGTCTTTGTGTTGGTCAGAAGCAGCAAAACAAAGTTTGAATCCAGTGGCACATCTTTGAGACTGACAAAGTTTTATTCCGCTGTTGTGGAACTGGCCCGTGGGAGCCATGGGAGCCACAACAGTTAATAAGATATCTGGAATAATTGACCTCTGCCCCAAAGGAGGGCTGTGTTAAGCTACTTTGAGCTGTTTTATTCAGAGGAACTTTGAGCACGGACAGTTTGGTTTACAAGGACACTTCGAATATTTGTATATTTTGTACTGGAACGTGTTGGGTAATTTGTAAAGGTAAAGGTAAAGTTCCCTTGCTCGAAGCCAGTCGAATCCGACTCTAGGGTTGCAGTGCTCATCTCCGTTTCAAAGCCGAAGAGCTAGCGCTGTCCGAAGACGTTTCGTGGTCATGTGGCCGGCATGACTAAACACCAAGGTGCACGGACGCTGTTACCTTCCACCGAAGTGGTACCTATTTATCTACTTGCAATTTCTTGCTTTCGAACTGCTAGGTTGGCAGGAGCTGGAACTAGAGACAGGAGCTCACCCCGTCCATGCGGCACCGGGTCTCGAACTGCTGAACTACTGACCTTCCACAGCCTGCAGTTCAGCATCTTAACCACTTGAGCCACCGCAGCTCCTTTGGGTAATTTGTACCATAATATAAATGCTTGAGGGGCCACGGTGGCTCAGTGGTTAAGATGTTGAGCTGCAGACCGGAAGGTTGGTAGTTCAGCAGTTTGAGACCCGAGTGCCGTGTGATTGAGTGAGCTCCCATCTCTGGCCTCAGCTCTTGCCAACCTAGCAGTTTGAAAGCAAGAAATTGCCAGTAGATAAACAGGTACCACTTCAGTGGGAAGGTAACTGTGTTCTGTGCACCTCGGTGTTTAGTCATGCCGGCCACATGACCATGGAAATGTATTCGGACAGTGTTGGCTCTTCAGCTTGAAAATGGAGATGAGCACCGCCCCTAGAGTCAGATTCGACTGGCTTTCGAGCAAGGGAAACCTTTACCTTTATAAATGCTTGATAATAATTACTATTCAATCGATTGCATAATGATATCATGGTTGTCTTTTGTTTACTTACAGCCTATCCTGTGATCTCATGTTCGTATAACCCCCTGGAGGTTGGCAAGGCAGCCATCTGGGGCCATTTCTACACTGGCTTCAACTGTTTTGCTCCTGTTGAAATAAAGGGAAGCACGGAGACCACTAGGCAGAGGGAGAGAAGATCCCCAGTCCCCCTACGATTTTCACATATAGTTCACCAGCTGGTGAGAGAAAGAGGGGCTCTGGGAAAGCGGGAGGGGAGCAAACGTCTCTGTTCGCAATTACTAATCTATCCCATAAAAGTAGCTCAGAACTTGAGAGATGTTAGAAATCGCAGCCCGAAGAAGCTTTGAACAACAGTGCCGGGCAGAAGGCCAGACCCAAACCACTGGCATATGGGAAGTCAAATGCAGGCCAGGTGGGCCCCCCTCCGCCACATTTGTTGTTTTAATTCTCATTACGATTCCTCCAATAAAGCCGAGTCATTTATCATCTGCCAGACTCGCATCCGGTGCCGGCAAAGGCTGGATCCACTTACAGAGTTTGGACTCGGGCGGATTGATTCATCGCGGGAGCATTGCTGGCCTGACAAGGGAGAGCTGTCTGCACTCGGGCAATGAATTATCTGCACAGAGCGGGATGGCTTCTCACTTTGTGTCATTTGCATTCGCCCAAATCGGGCTGCGGCTCTTCCAGCTAGGGCGGGAGTTGAATCGTCAGCTTTGCATTATGTAATCTGAGCCTGGGCCCGGAAGCGCACTCGTTAAAATCCACTCAAAAGAGGATGATTGATTTCTTTAGCATTTTTTTTCCCTTACGGCATCACTCCGGAGAGCTGCTTCAGGCACTTCAGAAATTAAAGCACGGTAGTCGTTACAATTGTTTCTACAAAACTGGCCATTTAACATTAACATGCAAGCTCCTATTAGAATAAACAGGAACAGCTCAAGTTGCCTCCTACTTTTATCTGATCCACTCCTGTCTTAAGCACCCATGATATTTTGCATGAAGAAGAAGAGGAGGAGATTGGATTTCTGCCCCGCCCTTCACTACCCAAAGGAGTCTCAGAGCGGCTTACAAACTCCTTTCCTTCCCCTCCCCACAACAGATACCCCCTGAGGTACATGGGGCTGAAAGAGCTCTGATAGAAACTGTTCTTTTTCAAGAACAGCTCTGCCAGAACTTATGACTGACCCAAGATCACACCAGCAGTTGCATGTGAAGGAGTGGAGACTCAAACCCGGTTCTCCCAGATTAGAGTCCGGGCAGATCATGTATAAAGTGAGCAATTTAGTCTTCATCAGCATCAACAACCTCCTGCTGGCCTTTATCAATGGAGGAGGAGAGGAAGAGGAAGGAGGAGACTGGATTTATACCCTGCCCTTCACTACCCAAAGGAGTCTCAGAGCGGCTTACAATCTCCTTTCCCTTCACTTCCCCACAACAGACACCCTGTGAGGTAGGTGGGGCTGAGAGAGCTCTTTCAAGGACTGCTCATGAGAGAACAGCTCTGAGAGAACTTGTGGCTGACCCAAGGTCAGACCAGCAGCTGCACGTGGAGGAGTGGGGAATCGAACACAGTTCTCCCAGATTAAAGTCCGCGCTCCTAACCACTACACCAAACTGGCTCTCCTCAGTGGATCGGGTCCCACTCCAGGCTTTGCAGTGCTACTGGACACAATACTCTTGAGCGGGGGCCTCAACTCTATTGTTATCCTGCTCTGACCAAGGTTGGGGAATACCTGGAGATTGGGGGGGGGAACGGAGCCTGTGGAGGGCGGGATTTGGAGAAGGATCGGAGCATGCCACTGAGTTCACCTTCCATTTTCTTCCAGGGGAACTGATCGCGGTCGTCTGGAGATCAGTTGCAATAGCAGGTCTCCAGGCTGCACCTGGAGGTTGGCAACATTAGCTCTGACCCATACAATTGCCCAAACCCCATCTGGACAGTCTTGTTGCAGGACTGAACAAGTCTTAAGTAGGAGCAGGGAAGGCGTTCAGACCAAATCCGCTTCATCTGATTGTTACCCACTTTTAGATTTAAGCGTCGACGTGTCGGTTTCCATTTCTAGAGCAGAAAAGAGGGAGATGAGGTGTCCGCATGACGTCTGGAGCAGGATTTAGTGAAATATAATTTTTAAAAGAACTCTTGGGAGAGGTTACTCCACGCTCGGAGCCAAAAATCTTCCTACCTTTCATGTATCTCATTTGCAATGCGGCTATCAAATGCAAATTAAGATACATTATTTTTGTTTGACTGCACAGTGTAAGTGAAAGGCATTTGCATGGTTATTTGCGAAGAGCGCTCTGCCATTAAAAAAAAAAATCCCGATAGATTTAAAAACAAAATGTTCGTGCCAAAACAGGATTAAAGCCTTAAGGCAAAATTCCCTTGGGTCAAACTTGACAAGTCCAGTTTCCCAGGGGCTAAGCAGACATGGGGCCATCTTCTCAATAAACATCCCAAGAGAGATACGGGTTTCGGTTGCACAATAGAAATAAGCTACAGACATTCTGTATGTTGTGAACAATACAGCCATAAACGATGAATGTAAACTGGCCATTACTTGGCTAGGTTTTCTTTTGGTATAGTGGTTAAGAGCACAGACTCTAATCTGGGAGACCCAGGTTTGATTCCCCACTTCTCCAGTGCAGTTGCTGGTGTGACCTTGGGTCAGTCACAAGTTCTTTCAGAGCTGTTCTCTCAAGAGCTCTCTCAGCCCTGCCTACCTCACGGGGTGTCTGTTGTGGGGAGGGGAAAGGAAAGGAGATTGTAAGCCACTCTGAGATCCCTTTGGGTAGTGAAGGGTGGGGTATAAATCCAATCTCCTCCTCTTCTTCTTCTTGGTTTTCTTTTATACTTTAGGAAGGAACGGACTCCGATGCTTCAGACCTCGAAGACCTCACATTAGAATTCGGCACCAATTTTCTCAGCCCTCATGCACATAGAACATCTGGAAGGGCTGCTAGCTGCATAAACCGAACATGGGTGTGTGCTCTTAGCTAGTAGCAGAACTGCTCTTCACCAGTACCGTTGCTTAAATTTGTCACTTCTAAAGGAGGGTTTAGACCCACCTCAGAGCCTAGCCGCTTCATGAATATGCTATACTATAAAATTAACCTTTGCATTCTTGTGCACCGCCTTCTGGGATGTGGTGACTATTCTTGCTCTAGTGAGACACTTTTGACTCAGACCTTTGGGCTAATTTATATACCTGCTTTTTGCAAAAAGCCTCCAAGGCTACTTCTCCTAAAGAGTTTTTTCTGTATAACACTCTGGTGTGTACAGAAGAAAAGGCAGAATGTTCTATCCCGCTCAAAACTATCTTCCTATGCAACCAACTAGTGGACACAGGAAGTTCAGACCCGTATGTTCTGTCATACCATTTGGACCCAGAGCCAGGAAAAACTTCCTGATCAGGACGAGATCTGCCGTACCATGGTCAGAGGAACTCTTGTCCTCTACAGGATACCCCATTGCTGTACTTCGATTTTCAAAATTATTTAATGCTGCGTTCAACTGAGCTGTAGTTCAGAGCGGTACTGAGGACTTTCCACACAACATTTCACTACCTCCCGAGATGTAGTTTGGTGTAGGGGTTAGGAGCATGAACTCTAATCTGGGAGAATTGGGTTTGATTCCCCACTCCTCCGCATGCAGCTGCCGGTGTGACTTTTGGTCAGTTACAAGTTCTTTCAGAGCTGTTCTCTCACAAGCAGTCCTTGAAAGAGCTCTCTCAGCCCCACCTATCTCACAGGGTGTCTGCTGTGGGGAAGGGAAGGGAAAAGGAGATTTTAAGCCACTCTGAGACGCCTTCGGATAGTGAAGGCTGGGGTATAAATCCAAACTCTTCCTCTTCTCCATGATGGGGGGTTGTGTGGGGCATGAACAGTAGTGATGCCTTGGTTTTTATTGTCACACAGAGAAGCCGCACAGAGAGACGCCAGAAGACCAGAAATTAAGACACAGAAACGGCGGCTTTTTTTAGAAAATGTCCTAAAGTGTGTGTTTTATTTCATTATCAATTATACAATGTTTACATACAAGATGATTCTTAAAAACTGCTCCAAACAGAACAAAAAAAATAAAGTGTGCGAAACAAACACGTGGCAAACACCGAATTTAACCGGTTCCCTTTCGTCGGAAGACAAGAAACAGAATGCAACCAGAATTTCACCCATGTAAAATATTCTAGGTCCCCCCCCCAAAAAAAATTTGCAGCAGATCTTAAAAACATCACAAATGGAACAACCCAAATACGCTGTCTTAAATTGGTGGCAAGCCCCATTAATGTTTCTTGAACTCAAGTGTCAACTGGTGTAAAACGTGGCTTGCGGGTCTGTTTCATTCTTGAACTTAGAAGAGGCGACGGGGAGGGCCGAATTTTCCCAGCTGGAGGCACCTCTCCAAGAAAACCAATTTGCTGAGCTGGACAAGCTGCCGAGTAAGACCAATACCAGTCCAAGGACCACAGAAATACCCCTCCCCTCGCTTGGGTTTCAAGCATTAAACTTTGTTTTAAGATCTAACTGGCAGTCCCAGAGGGAGTCTCTCTCTGCCATCGGCCGGGACTGCCCGCCTGCTGCATTACTGAGGTGGTGGTCAGAGCTATGGCACATCGAAACCAGAGAGAGAAAGAGAAACTACATGCAACTTTCCTGTCTCAGCATTTTCCTGCTTCCCCCAACTCCATGCCTGGGGTTTAGCAGATAGTTTTTTTGAACGTGGCAACTTGGAAAAGAGACACATTGAAGGGGGGGGGCGTTTGATGGCAAAGCAGGTGTTAAACAAGAAAAAAAAAGGTGTTGTGGTCGCAGCTAAGAGAGGGAAGTTCACATATTGTTTAGCTCCAGTAAAGTTTGATCAAGCATCTGGTGTATATTGAGGTTCTCTTCTTTGGCATGCGCCACTTTCTCTGTTTTGGAGTAGAAAAGAAATCAAGAGATGAACACACATGCAAAAAAAAAAGGTCATTTGCACAGACCTACTTATTTCAACTGCATGAGGGCCAGCAAATGTCATTTCATAAGGCTATGGACCGCAAACATCACCGACAGCAGGATTTTCCAGCCCAGACACGTCGATCATCAGTGTAAACAGATAAGTGGCAAAGCCAGCCCCCCCCCCAAACTCTACAGAGAGCATCCTCTCTGTGGGGGGGTGGGGGTGGCACAGGGGCAGAGGTCAAGTTCAAGGGCAATTTTGTGGCACCAAACTATTTCCTTAATGTTGCACCAAATTTCATGCTGCAAAAAATGGAGGCAGGATGGCAGGGAAGGTGCTCATGAATACAGCATACAGACTATTAAAAGGAAAGCAAGCCATGGCCCCCCGTAAAGACAAATTTGGCTCCACAAAGTGCCCAGGGCCGTTTCTGTAGGGGTCCGACAAGGCAGTCTTTTAACTTTCGTTTAAGGCATGTCAAACAGCCAATGGCAGAGGAATTCCAGGAGGAGGAAAACTGGAACGTGTTCTTCAGAAATTCCGACTCCAGAAGCAATTCTGCACCTTTGATATTTTAATGCGCAGAAAAGGGAGGCAGAGCGTTCCAAGCCCATTTTGACAGCCTGGGAAAATCCACGTGGGATTGCTTGTGAAGCAAAGTGCAAAAAGGTGATGGAAGGAACTTTCACAACAGTTAGCTTTCTGTTAACGTGCATACTTTCTTACATACAGCTATGAACACATGCTCACACCAACGCTGCATACCAAAACACGACATTCCCAGACCCCAAGAAGCACCAAAACGTCACCGACAGTTTCGTGGCAATTCAAGAGAGACCTTCACACAAAATCAGAAGTTAGCAACTAGAACGGGATTATTATTTGGGCACCTGGCGTCGTAACCTAACACAAAGCTGGCTTTCCTGGCAAACTTCAAGCAGCAGATTCGGTTCGCGGGTATAAGCCCGGCTGGAAAGCGCTTTCGACTTTGAAACAAAAAGCTTGGGTTTCGAAAGTCGCTAGTAAAAACTCCCCAGCCTTGAGATACGGGCTGCTTGGTTTGGGGCTGGTTGGTTGGTTTCTTTTTAAGCAAACCTGGG
Organism: Gekko gecko; assembly: GCA_029375565.1. NCBI lineage: Eukaryota > Metazoa > Chordata > Lepidosauria > Squamata > Gekkonidae > Gekko > Gekko gecko. Next base: position 19,587,806 of record JAPDNY010000017.1, read on the forward strand.
AACTGCAGAAGGAATGGGAAACTCTGAACAGAGGACAACCGATCGGAGAGCGCTGCAGTTTTGCCAGGCTGAGTCAGCTTTACGCCAACGGACGAGAGCCCTTGCTCTCCTCACAAACAGGCCGCCCTTGCATATTTCCAACGGCAAACAAAATTGTGAAACGCACAGTTAAAAACGGTTTATCCACCCTAAAGCTTAATCTTCATTCAGGGCTAGCTTTAGCTCGTGAGTTAGGCGCCGGTTCTGCTCAAGCTGGTGGTAAAGCTGGTCTGCGCACGTCAGCAAGCGGGTTAGAAGAGACAGGAGAGAGAGAGAGAAAGGCAGAGAAGAACACAGGGTTAGAGGAGGCAGAGATCAGGTTAACTGCAGAGTCACAGAATCCAGCAACGCATCCCAAAAGTGGGTTAGTAGTTTTTAGTTATGAGGAGACGAAACATCAGTTTTGAAAGGCTCGAGGAGACACACATTAGAGACTCTACCTTGTGGTGCGACAGAACCTCAGAAAGGGAGGAGGAGAAAAGAAGAGATCCAGGACTGGTAACACGTTCAGCGTAGACAGAGCGCCACGGGAGAAAAACGCTGGAGAACTGCCCCTTGTTGTGTTGGCCGTGAGGCGGAGTGAGAGAGACGGAGCCAGGCCACGGGGCCCAGTCCACTGGGAAGCTGACCTGCCCACAAGGGACACACACAAGCGCATCTCTAGGGTCATTGGGGCAGCCCTTGTGCTTGGAGTCACTGCTGGTGGACCTGATTTGCACACTATCTTCAAAAAAACCAGAAGGAGCTTCCTGCAGGGGCCAGGTGTGCAACCCTTGAGCTACACCAAGCTTGGATTCCCTTGCTCCGGATTGCAAGACTCGATCTAACAGGTGGAAATTACAAGGGAATCGATACCAGCTAAATATCAGGAGAAACTTCCTGACTGTAAGAGTGGTTGAGCAGTGGAACAGGCTGCCTCGGGAGGTGGTGGATGCTCCTTCGCTGGGCGTTTTCAAGTGGAGACTGGATGACCATCTTTCGGGTATGTTGTAGGGCTATCCTTCAGCTATGCTCCTGTGGAGTGCAGGGGGCTGGACTAGAAGACCTTCAAGATCCCTTCCAACTCTAACATTCTACGATCCTATGATTTTACGATTCGTCAGGCAAAATAACTCTAGAAGGCATACGAACTGTAACAACAAGGCTGGCAGAGCATAGCCTGGGATCAGGCACCTCTGCTGCCCATTCTGAGAAAATGGTTTAACAATATGGATTCACAGCGTAGGAGTCTGTATCAAAGAATCGCTACAAAAACAGCCACAACCGTGCAAAAATATTGATAAGAATAACAGATCAAATCGTCGTTGCACATAATCCACAATATCCTAATAAGAAGCACGTACATCCACGGCTAACCAAACAAAAGAGAACACAGTCTCTAATTGACGGTAATGCTAATGAAGAAGGCGTCCAGTTTGACTTTTGGAAGAGAGAACTCTTCCAAATGTTATATTTTTGTGCCTAAACTTTCCAATGTAATGTCTGGAACATTTTTTGGAGACAAGTCCTCTGACGAAAGGAATTCAGAAACAGGATTAAAGATCTCCGGGAACCTGTAGGGAACTGTCTCAGCTGATAAAGAGGACTGTTCCGGCAGATTAAAAAAAACCCATCTCAGAGCAACAACCTCAAATAGAATCGTCTCAGCCGACATACATCTGTGCAGAGAACAGGCCTTGAAGACATCTCGACGGATATAGCCCTAGGGATTTTTATCAGTGTTGCCAATAATTAGAGACTGTACTATCTTTTGTTTGGTTAGCAGTGGATGTACATGCTTCTAACTGAACATAAGAAAAGCCAATGTTGGATCAGGCCAATGGCCCATCCAGTCCAACGCTCTGTCACACGGTGGCCAGAAATACCAGGGGCCACCAGGAGGTCCAGCAGTGGGGCCAGGGCACTAGAAGCCCTCCCACTGTTGCCCCCCCCCCAGCACCAAGAATACAGGGCATCCCTTGCCCCAGACCGAGAGCTCCCATCTATACCTTGTGGCTGGTAGCCACTGATGGACTTCTGCTCCATATGCTTATCCAATCCCCTCTTGAAGCTGTCCATGCTTGTAGCAGCCACCACCTCCTGTGGCAGTGAATTCCATGTGTGAATCTCTCTTTGAGAGAAGGAGGACTTTCTTTTATCTGTTCTAACCTGACCGCTCAGCAATTTCACTGAGTGCCCACGAGTTCTTGTATTGTGATACTGTGGATCATATGCAACTACAGTTTGATATATTATTCATATAAAAATCGTTGCATCGTTGGGAGCTGTTTTCATAGCGATTCATTGATGTATACATTCTGAGACAATGACAAACCTTCGGAACCCCACCGTGATCAGCTCTTCCTTGGGCGTTTCGACTGCTCACTCCTATTTGCATGTTTCCAAGCTCACACGGGAAGGGCAGAAGTGGAGGAGCACAATGCAAGGAGAGAGCGGGCTGTGCCAAAGCCTCTCTGGCAGTTCTTACTGGGAAGGAGGGGACGGAAGGGCCCTCTGCCTGAAAGCGCCGGTCAGTGGACAGAGGCAAATGTCAGTGGCCAGGTTCCTGCATGATTCACAGTGTCTAACTGAGAGCTCAACCCCTGGAGAACCCCAACTGGGGAGAAATTCCAAGGATGTTCAACATCTGCCAGGCTCCCTGTCGAACAGTATGTCCTTGCATGGATAAAAATCCGTTTAAATAGTGGGAGAGTATGCAAAGCAGAAGGAAAATCTCTTTTCCCTTAGCTAGGAAACAGCTGGGGCACTAGAATGACCCCTGCCTCCCTCTGCCACACATGGGCGGGGGGGGGGTCACCCACAGCATAGAAGAACAGGGTGCAGGGGTGGTACTCAGCCAACTTGGGCAGGGTGTGGAGAAGAGGAGATTGGATTTACACCCTGCCCTTCGCTACCCGAAGGAGTCTCAGAGCAGCTTATAATCTCTTTTCCCTTCCCTACCTCACAACAGACACCCTGTGAGCAATACTCCCTCTACGCTGTGGAGTCTTGTGAGCAAAAATTCCAATTTGTGAGCTACTGGCATTAAAGTTGTGAGCGAGTGGTTTGGCTGCTGCCTAAATTAGTTTGCTCTGGAGCCCTCCCTTCCTGAGCCAAGACAAAAATCTGTGAGCTGGAGGCTAAAAAATTGTGAGCTGGCTCACACTACCTCAGCTTAGAGGGAACACTGCCTGTGAGGCTGGTGGGGCTGAGAGAGCTCTTTCGAGGACTGCCCTCGAGAGAACAGCTCTGAGAGAACTTGTGACTGACCCAAGGTCACACCAGCAGCTGCGAGTGGGGGAGTGGGGAATCAAACCCGGCGCTTCCAGATTAGAGACCACGCTCCTAAACACTACACCAAGCTGGCTCTCAAGTGGTCTGCTACTCCCTGCCCTTAAGAGTCCAGGGCTCTTAAGGGTGGCAGAGGAGAGCGAGAGTGTAGAATTGGGTTGGGATAACACCGGCCGATAGGCCAAAGGGTACATGCACCCTATGAACCTCAAAGGGGAGGCACTAAACTCAGCACGTTAAGGTGAGGGAGGGGCCAGGGTTTCCTTCCCCCTTCCCCAGACAACAGGGTTCCCCTAGTCCCCGGTCTACCTTTCCCTGTAGATAAACACACCAAGGATATACCATACCCCACTCCACTCCACCTAGAATTCTGATTTCCGCTTTGGACAAACAGTGCGAACGCCCATGACCCAGTTCACGGGAGACCTTTAGGTTTTATCTCCAGATCGACAAGAGCCTGCTAGCCGGAGACACCGCCTCACAAGTTCTTCCTCATTCCTTCTTGTGGAGACTCCCTTCTGCCCCGATGGTGCCCTTTGTCCGCCCCAAAATGTTATGCGGATCCCTGGTTTGACGTGGTTGACAACCCTGAGTTTTGTTAATGACTGCTTTTACTGGCCTGGCTTTAAACAACGTAATAAGATTTGACCTCGAAACCCGTTCTAGCTGACAACCAGACAGTCGAAGGAATCAAAGCCCCTCTTCCCCTCCAACAACCAGGGGCGCTCCCTGCCGGCTTCCCGTTACTCCCGAGGAGCCAGGCGGTTTGTGAAATGGCACAGAGATGAGGGAAGAAAGCAAAACGAAAGAAAAAAGAGAAAACCCCTAACAGCGAGAAAGCAGATCTTTTTTTTATTATTATTATTACTCATACTGGAAATGATGGAAATAAATAAAAGGCGGAAGGAATTAGCAAAACAGATACAGCATCCGCAGTGGGATAGTTTTATTTTACACTGAGAGATGGGGAGTTTTTGTACAGTCCACGGGCCCCGGGAGAGCGTGCCCCACGTCCCATGGGAGAGAGGGAGGGCGAGGAGGAGGAGGAGGAGGAGGAGGAGGAGGAAAGGCTTTGAGGGAGGTGGAAGGAGGACGGGGCAAGGGACCGAGAGAGAGCTGCGAGCTGCAGGGAGGTGGAGAGTCCAGCGCCACAAAGGTGTCTTTGGAGAAGTGAGGCAAAGACATTTATCTGCATGAAGATAAAAAGAGACAGAGAATGAAAATGGCATAATGGAGGCGGGGGGGGGAGGGGAGAGAAGATGCAGCAAGCATACTGAAATGAAGCATATCGGGAAAAGACAGCACACACACCCCTTGCTTTACACGCATACAAAACCACAGCCAGGACCGGCTGCACTCCCACGCACTAGGCAAACCCGAAGTCCGCAGAGAACTGCAAAACGCCATGCCCGAAAAGACAAATGTTTTCAAATTAGTACGGTTTCTGCAAGCCTGCTTGCTTTGGGTACGGTGGCTCACTTTGCTCCGGACACCACCCCTGAGCTCCACCAGGTTTAGGCAAGTAGGGGGGTGGAGGGGTGTCCAGAAGACAACCAACCCAAACTCCACACACACACACACACAAAAGAATCAGAGGCATCAGGGCTTAGTTCTCATGGCCCTTTCTTACATGCCCAGGGAAACCCCAGTCCCCACTTTGGGGTCAGGAAGCAATTTTTCTTCAGGCCAGTTTGGCCGGGGATCCTGGAGGCTTTCAGGGTTTTTTTGCCATCTTCTGGGCATGGAGCAAGGGTCACTGGGTATGTGTGTGGGGGGAGGTATTTGTGAATGTCCTGCACTGTACAGGGGGTTGGACTAGATGACTCTGGAGGTACCTCTTCCAACTCCATGATTCTGTGAGTCCGTCTGCTGTGCATTTCTGCATGAGTTTCTGTTCTGGGCATGCCAGGAGCAGTGACTCATGCAGAATGGTGGCAGGCAGCCTCTGCGGGGAGCCGCTTTGGGCTCCAATATATGCATTTCTTGTGGCACACCATTCTTCAAGGAAAATAGATTCAGGAGGGGCAGAACAAGCAGCAGAGCAAAGTTTGAGTCCGGTGGCACCTTTGAGAACAACAAAGTTTTATTCGTGCCTGTGCATAAAAGCTGATATCCAGAATAACACTTTGTTGGTCTTAAAGAACATAAAAGAAGCCCATTTGCCATTGCCTGCTCTGCATAGCAGCCCTGGATTTCCTTGGTGGTCTCCCATCCAAGGAGGAACCAGGACACCCTGCTAGCTTCCAAGGTCTGACAAGATTGGGCTCGCCTGGCCCATCCATAAGAACATAAGAGCATCAGAGAAGCCGATGTTGGATCAGGCCAATGGCCCATTCAGTCCAACGCTCTGTGTCACACAGTGGCCAAAAATACCAGGTGCCACCAGGAGGTCCAGCAATGGGGCCAGGACGCTAGAAGCCCTCCCACTGTTGCCCCCCCAAGCACCAAGAATACAGAGCATCCCTTGCCCCAGAGTCCCTATTTATACCTTGTGGCTAATAGCCACTGATGGACTGCTGCTCCATATGCTTATCCAATTCCCTCTTGAAGCCGCCCATGCTTGTAGCTGCCACCACCTCCTGTGGCAGTGAATTCCACATGTGAACCACTCTTTGGGTGAAGAAGGACTTCCTTTTATCCATTCTAACCCGACCGCTCAGCAATTTCATGGAGTGCCCACAAGTTCTTGTATTGTGAGAAAGGGAGAAAAGGACCTATTTCTCTACCTGCTCTATCCCACGCATAATCTTGTAAACCTCGATCATATCACCCCTCAGCCACTGGACTCAAACTTGGTTCTGCTTCAAGGAAAAGGTTACGCTTTCCCCCCCTTTCCGTTAAACAGAGGCAATGACAACCTCGACTGAGTGACAAGACAACTGATGCAATTTTGCCACGTGGTTTTGGCCACTGCAGCCCTCAGAAATGGGCACGGACCAAGATCCTTCGGCTGAAAAGAGCCGAAAACCCTGCTCAACCTGATCTACAACCTAAAAGGAAAAAAAAAGTCTGTCTGGACTGCGCGTACAATGGGCTTCCCAAGTCTAAAACCATGTATTATTTACTGGGAAGCCCACCCTGTTAACACTGACCAAGCTGCTCTGCAAGCAAGTGCGGTTATGGTTGCACACTCCAAATCAGAACACAAGAAAACGGAAAGGAGATTTCAAAAACCTAAAGCACAACTGGGGAGAGGAGCAGGAAGCAGGCACGGGTGGGAGGGAACTGAAAGCAGAAAACCAGGTAAAACCAAGCCTTGCAAAATGTTAAGAGGAACCCATCAACCCACAGAGGAAATTTGCCCACTCTTTAAGGGGAGAGAAACTTTCCAAATTGCCTTCCAATTTCCTTTTCACTGGGGTGGGGGGAAGGCACCCTGGAAACGTAAGATTCCGAGCCCAAGGGCCTGTTGGGATATTTGTGAGTCCTCTTCCTGTTCGGTCATGAAAGCATTTCCTGTTTGTCTTGGATGCTGCTTTCTAGTTAGAGATCCAACAGAACCGTCTGCCCGTGTTTCCCAATACAGCAAGGTGACAGAATGCATAATTAGCTAGCATAATTAGCTAGTGACAGAATGCATAATTAGCCATTTCTCCAACTGGATTATCAATAATTTGGGGATGAGTCAAGGGAAGGGAGCATCGGGTTTCAGTTTATTGCTCTCTTCGTCCTCCTTTCCTTGAAGTTTCTCCTCTGAGTCACAAGTTAAGTTCTTAGAGAAGCAACACGTAGCTTAGAGCTAGTAAGGATAATTTCTTTTACTTTTGTTCTCCAAGTCCCCTTTACCTAACCTTTAGTATAGTTCCTTTTTCTAGAAAAATACACATCTGTCTGGCTGCTTTAATCTAACTCTGCTATTTTTGAATCTTAATACCTAACAGGGCCAGGATATAATTAATCAACAATCTGCCCTAACAGGAAGCAGTCAGGCCTCGGCTGGTGGACAAACACAATTGGTCCCAGGCAAAGCCACGGACGGCCCTCGAAATCACAGAAGGGGCCAAAAAGCCACGGGACAATAACCTCCCAAATTCCTTCCGAGCATTTCTTAGCCTTTTGGAGAGTCAAAACAGCCATGGGACAATGACCTCTCAAATGCCTTCCAAGCATTTCTTAGCCTTTTCAAGAGTTAATGTTTGTAATTTAAGCTCCTCTTTTTAGAAAGGAAGACATCAAGAAGAAGAGATTGGATTTCTACCCCACCCTTCACTACCCGAAGGAGTCTTAGAGCGGCTTATGAACTCTTTTCCCTTCCCCTCCCCACAACAGACACCCTGTGAGGTAGGTGGGGCTGAGAGAGCTCTCCCAAAAACTGCCCTTGAGAGAACAGCTCTGAGAGAACTTGTGACTGACCCAAGGTCACACCAGCAGCTGCATGTGCAGAAGAAGGGAATCAAACATGGTTTTCCCAGCTTAGAATCTGCTCTCTTAACCACTACACCAAACTGGCTCTCAAGAGATCGACCCACCATTATAACCTGCACTAAAGAGTGGGCAAGCTTTCCTCTGCAAGGCCGCGCTTGGGAATCGGGAAGGGTGAAGGAAGGCACCGGGGGGGGGGGGAGAGGCCGTTTACATGGAAGTCATGTCGTTGAGAGCGTGGTCCAGCTCCTCGCTGATGGCTTTGTACTTGAGTTTCTGAGCATACAACTCGTCTAAGAGTCATCAAAGGGGAAGGCGGAAGTGCAAGGAAGGGAACACCGTCCAGAAACCACAGGAGTGCAAAGAGGAAGATGTGCAGATTAGGCGGAGGTGTGGTGAAAGGAGAGCGAAAGAAACCAAACAGAGGCAGGGAAAAAACAACAACAGGAGTCAAAACAAATTCCAAAGGAGTCCCGCAACTTAACTAAGTTACAGTAGATGGTGTGCAGAGGGGAGATTAATACAGTGTCCATTGACACACCAGCAAACAGGTAATGCGGAGATGTTTGAGGGAGAGAGTCCCCTTTCCTTCAGGCCCAAATAAACCTTTACCCCACTGACACTTTAGCTGCGCTCACACACAGTAAATCATTCATTTTCAATGCACTTTCAAACTGGATTCTCCAGTTAACACAGGAAAATCCAATTGGGAAGTGCATTGAAAGTGGATTATTTAGTGTGGGCTATCGCAGTGTTTGTCAAGGAGTTCTCCATACTGCTTTGCTTTTAGGGCCATGTAAAGGCACCAACTCAACAGGCAGGACCAGGAAGCAGAAGGAACTGGGGAGACCCCACCCCCACCCCACAAACAGCAGGACACAGCCACAGGCGCCCAGACCGCACGGTGGACAGGAAGGCGCTGGAGACAAGAGACTCCCTTGAACGGCTCCCTTCCCAAGAGACAGACACGGAATGTCCCTTCCGGCCTGTAAATGGCAATGCCTGGAGGAGGTGCAAGACACACAGCATCTCCGGGCCTCCTTGAGTGCAGCACTCAAATATCACAGCACTTTCCCTCCTCAGGCAGAGATGCATCCTGCGTTTTGTCCCTAGCCAAAATACAGGCAAACTGGAGTCGGGGGACTTTCCCACCATCTCTGGCTTCCCCAAGGAGTCCTGCACAAAAGCTCTCTTCAGGGCCAGGTGGGGGGAAAAAGAGAATTCTAATGTGTTTGCCAGCAAACTCAGAGCCACCCATTTCCAGCCGTCCAGGGGCTGTTCATTCGCACGGAGGCAAAACTGCGAAGGCCTCCGATCAATCAGTCACTGGGTGCCACTGAACTGCCGGCTCCGACCTTCCCTTATCTTCACCGAAAACCAAACTTGCCGCATGCCTAACTGGAGGGACACAACAGCCCTCTCCCCTCTGCTGACATCTTCTCAGCCTAAGAACGGAAGCATTCCACCACCTCTCCTGTGCGACTGTGAACTTCAGGCAATGGAACATTACAGGAAAAAAGAGGATTTAAAAACACGGAACTCCTAGGGTGCCAAATCAATGGTTCTACGTGCACCAAGAGCTCGCCCACCACAAGAATTCACGGTAATGTAAACTAAATCAGACAATTCTGGGCATTTCTTTGTAGTGCTGACTTGGGGGGGGGGAGGTAAAAATGGCTCCATTTTTAAAACAATGCCCTTAATATCAAGAACCAGTGAAAAGCATTTCATCTTAGAACAGGGAGGTGCTATTCAAAAGTCCCTTCTCCGAGGCCAACGGCAGGACTGCTTCCCTCCTCGGACAAATCCCAGGCTCTGAAGGGGTAGCACAAGTTCTCCTTCAGTCAGTGAGCCCAGAATGGGGAGAGGAGAGAAATGTCAGCACTGGGAGGAAGAAAGGGAGGCCCCTTTGGCAGAACTCACAGCCAAAAGAAATAGAACTGGGTCGCCCAGAGGGCACCTCGACTCCCGCCAGTAAGAAGATTCACAGAATCCTGGAGGCAGGTGAATTGGTGGAGCGACACGGTCCACCGAGTAGCAGAAAGAAAGTGGGAGAGCCTCTGCACATACGGAGCTCCAACCAGATCAAGATCTGGAGCACACAAACTCAAACAACCCACCACTCCTTTTCTCAACTGGAAACACGTTTTGGAAGAGACGGATTTGCCTTCAGGCAGAAAACAACAGCAGCCGTGTTGAACTGCGCAGATAAAATCCCAGCATGAACTCACTGCCACCCAGGTGAGCAGCGGACAGCGACTGGCCTCGACCTGTGAGAGGCGTTCACTAATTCCCAACTAGTTCCCAACCATCGCGAGTGGCTTCCCACGCTACATGGCTGTTGTAAAAAGGGGCACACAGGTTGTTGGGTGTCAAAAACATGTTTTGAAGACGTACCTTCTAAGTCATCGATGCTCTTCTCCAGCTTGGTTACTGACCTCTCAGCAAATTCAGCTCGGGTCTCAGCCTAAGACAAAGACACACAGGTGGAAGTCAAGACCCCGGCGGAGTCCGTGGGAAGGCGCTGCTGCATTTTAGATATTTATTAGTTCAATTTATACCCCACCCTTCCCGTCAAGGCAGGCTTAAGGTGGCTTACACAAAATGCAGAAAAATACATAAAATCCCTGCTTTGCAAGGGCGGGCGGGGTTGAAATCAAATCAAATAAAAATAAAATATATATATATATACATACAATTAAAAACATCCATAAAACATCCATAGACAATCAGTATACATTTTCAAAAAGTGCTGGAAACAATTAAAAGTGCAGAGCAGAGATTCCTAAATCCAAACGTACCACTTAGGTGTTAGCCCTGGTGGTATTCTCAGATCAGCTCAATTTGACCGAGCAATTTATGCGGCGGGATAGATTGAGGGTGGTAAAACCAGGGCATGGGGCTACTCCTCAGTATTTAAGGTGGCTCCTAATCGAAAGCCTGGTGGAAGAGCTCGCAGGCCCTGCAGAACTGTAAAAGGTCTGTCAAGGCCCTGATCTCCTCCGGGAGCTCAACCCACCAGTACGGGGCTGCTACCGAGTAGGCCCTGGCCCTCGCCAGTCTAGCATCTTTGCGGCCAGAAGCAAGGAAAGGGGATTGGTGGGAAGGAAAGGCAAAAATCCAAAAGCCATCTGCGCTGTCCTCTCGTTTGGAGGGACTTTGGGGAAGAAGAGGAGAAAGCCGCTAATGGGTGAAGGGATGCACCGAGAACAAGGAAAACAATGAGAATGAGGAGGAGGAGATTGGATTTATACCCCGCCCTTCACTACTCAAGGGAGTCTCAGAGCGGCTTATAATCTTTTTTCCCTTCCCCTCCCCGCAACAGACACCCTGTGAGGTAGGTGGGGCTGAGAGAGCTCTTTCGAGGACTGCTGAGAGAACAGCTCTGGGAGAGCTGTGACTGACCCAAGGTCACTCCAGCAGCTGCATGCGGAGGAGTGCGGAATCAAACCCGGTTCTCCTGGATTAGAGGTTGACACAACAGTCAGAACAGGCTGGTCTCACTGGCTTTAGCTATCTTGGAATCCCGCCACTGATTAGGCACCTGACGGAAAGAGACTCTGACCCGGAAAGGCACCACAACCACATCTCCAGCGTTATCTCTGCTTTCGGTCCAAAGACTCGGTTCACCAAGGACGTCTCTGACTCAAAGGAGAGGGAAGGTGGCCAAGAGCAGAGAGCTGGCTTCACTCACACACACGGATCGTTTCCACGAGGAGAAGGGGCCTCGTTCCCCTTCGGGGACAAAAAATAAATACAGGCATCTTTTTACCTCCTTCAGTTTGTCGGTCAGGACCTTGATCTCCTCTTCATACTTGTCTTCCTTCTGCGAGTACTGCAAGTCAGAAGAGAAGAAGAGCACCCAGACGCATCAGATCGACATGTTGCGGAGACAACTCTATGCAAGAATGAACATCAGAAGAGCCCAGCTGGGTCAGACCAGTGAGGGTTCATCTAGCCCAGCCTCCTGTCTCACACCGTGGCCAACCAGTTCCCCTGGAGGGCCAACAACGGGGCAGAGAGGCCAATGCCCTTCCTAGGAACTTCAGAAGAGCCCTGCTGGGTCAGACCAGAGAGGGTCCATCTAGTCCAGCCTCCTGTCTCACACTGTGGCCAACCAGTTCCTCTGGAGGGCTGACAACAGGGCAGAGAGGCTGCGGCCTTCATAAGAACATCAGAAGAGCCCTGCTGGATCACACCAGTGAGGGTCCCTCTAGCCCAGCATCCTGTCTCACACTGTGGCCAACCCGTTCCTCAGGAGGTCCAACAACAGGGCACAGAGGCCGAGGTTGACTGCCTCAGGATGTGGAAGTTCTCTTTGGTCACCATGACTAGTCGCCACTGACAGTCCTCTCCTCCACCAATCCCCCTCCTTAAACCTGTCTAATGCCTGTGGCCATCCCTACATCCTCTGGCAGTGAAATGCTGATGACCCCATTTTAACAAAGTCAAGATTTGATCCGTCTGAACCAGCAGGTTACAAAATTATAACCACCTGGACTTTCAAGATAATTGAAGCCTCTCTCGGCTCCAAAGCCATATCTGGGAGCAGGGCACCCGAAGGCTCATCGGCTCCGATACCAGCTCACCCATTAATTAAGATCACCACCTGAAGCCCTCTGCAAGGTACCCACCCCTCCGGGAACAAGGCAGGTGGCTACCCGAGAGAGGCACCCCGATCGTAGAATACCTCCCGGGCACCGTCGATACTCCATGTTCAGTGCCAGGCGAAGTTCGCGCTGTCGGCCCGTGCTTTTAATAGAATTTCAATACTGAACAGCTGCGCCCCACTCTTTACTGCCTCATCTACTCTTTATCTGCTTTTAATCTATTTTAATGATTCACGGCAGCTAACTGGTGTCGTTTCCAACTCGTCAGCAAGCCGCCTCAAGGGCGGCCGTAGTAGCAGAAACCAGGGAAAACTTGTTTCTTAAAAAAACACCAGTCAAGTTGATGCATCATTTAGGTCCCTAAATTAAACACACTGAGTAGCCACTGTATTCGTTGGGAGGATTAAAATCTACAATGACCAAGCGCAGAAGAGGGTCGTGGTTTTAACAGTCTCCAGATGGCTGCTACAGGTTTATGCAAGCCAGTTCATGTCCAACGTATTCTGCTCAGTTGGATCCAGCATCACTTTCCTCTAGTGTATGGAATATTGTGCATGTGGAAGAGTCTCTTATTTTTGCGGAAGGGTCCTTCTGCATTACTGCTAGCAGGACAGATCTCAGGGCTTAGTTCTTGTGGCCCTTTCTTACATGCCCAGGGAAATGCTGATTGTCTCTTTGGGGCCAGGAAGGAATTTTTCTCCAGGCTGGTTTGGCTGGAGATCCCGGAGGGTTTTTGTCCTCTTCGGGGCATGGAACAGGGGTCACTGTGGGCGTGGAGGGGGAGGTATTTGTCAATTTCCTGTATTGTGCAGGGGGTTGGACTAGATGACCCTAGAGGTCCCTTCAAACTCTATGATTCTATGATTCTGCCATATTTCAATCACTGTGCCAGTCATGGCCCAATTCTATCTAAAGAGTAAATATACCAAACTATGGGGTATCTGTATGCAGCAACTACCCACCTAATGAAAAAAGGTGCACTGTAAGAAAACTGGGTGGGTGGGGGCTTCTTGTTCCAGCACGAAGAGGGCTACTTGGCCGCCATGCCCCCCCGTACAAGGTGGTCCCTTAACAATAAGGACCACACAAGAGATTCCACTTTCGGTACCTGCAATCCCTCAGTTACGGGGAAAGCCCCTTGGCATCCTTCCAAGTTCTGCTATCAAAGGAGGCTGAACAAGATCTGTAAAATTATGGCTTGCGTCCAACTTCCTCTTTTTATAAATTTCTCGTTTTAAGAGGATCCGGGTACATGACGTGAAGCAAAACCATAAGGGGAAATTTTTAAGGCAGCAAGAAGAGGCTGTTTAAAGCTGTCGAGGAGAGCGAAAGTGGTCTAGAGGGTTTCCTAAAAACACTCGGTGGGTACCAGGGATGGTGTTAGAGTACTGCGTTGAGGATCCCTGCCTCTAAGCATGGAGCTCCATACTCAGCAGAACTGTTGAGCATTTTATTGTTTTATTGATCCATGGGTTCTTTTTATTGTGCTTTTTTTTTTTTTAACTTTGAGCCACTGCTCAGTGGGAGAATGCCTGCTTTACATGCAGAAGGTCCCAAGTTCAGTCCTTGGAATTCCCAGTTAAAAGGACCGCCAAGCAGCAGGGTGTCAGGAAAGAACTTTCTCTGCGTGCAGAGCTGCGTCCAGGTGGAGCAGAGAGACCACGGGTCTGACTCTGTACACAGCAGCATCACATGTCCGTTCTGCATTAGGCACATAACACTGTCCTGGGAGCCCGCCAGTGAAAAACAGCAAAGCGATTCACCAAGGCCTCCTCCCTAGGGAAGGCAAGGCAGAGGGACTGAATTCGGAGACATCTGTCAGCAAGACTGGGGCCGTCGACCCATTTTGCCCGGCCTGCGCCTCCCCAGCCAGAGCCCTACCTTCTCGGCCTGAGCCTCCAGCGACCTCAGGTTGTTGGTCACAGTTTTCAACTCCTCTTCAAGTTCAGCACATTTGCTATCGTTTTGGAAAGGGGGCAGGAGGAACACCAGTCAAGCAAAAGGAGAAAATAAAAAAAGAAGAAGAGGGGAGGGAAAAGATAGAGAAAAATGAAAAACGAATCCCAAGAGCAAAAGAAGGGCCCTTGAAAGGAGCTGGGGCTGTCTGAGACCAAAACTGGCAATCCGCCATAATGCCCCAAAGTGGGCTCAGGCGCCCAGGGTGATTTCCCGATTGCGCCCAGCCAGAGACACAAGAAACTCTGTTGGTTTTCAGAGCAGTAAGACTCTGCAGCCTGGGCAGGGTCTCCAGAACTTCTCTCCGTCCAAAAGGACACGATGCTCTCGTGTTTACATGTGCCGTGATGAAAGTTATGCATGCATCCAATACATACAATACATTAACAATTCTAATTCTCCGAATTTTAACTATATATAAGAATGCTAAACCCCACCTAAGAATTTACAGCGGGAGAAGGGTGTGTTCCGTTCAGAAGGAAGTTCACTCTAACAGTTTTGCCTGTGAAGCTTTTCGGAAAATGTTGGTTGCAAAAATCACAGCAATCCTCAGAAAAGAGGAAACTGAAAAAGGAGGACATCCGCGGCCACTTGTTGGGTCACTGGATTCTTTATGAATGGGTTTTGATGGCTATACACACCTGAGGCACGTTGAAGTATTACTTTGCAGAATTTATTGTTAGTGAGAATTCATTCTCAAGAAGACTGTGTACAATTTAATACAGAGTAACCACAGTGTATTAGAGTAAGTAAAAGGTAAAGGTTTCCCTTGCTCGAAAGCTAGTTGAATCGAACTCTGGGGGCAGTGCTCATCTCCGTTTCCAAGCCAAAGAGCCAGCGCTGTCCGAAGACGTTTCCATGGTCATGTGGCCGGCATGAATAGATGCCGAGACGCAGGGAACGCTGTGACTTTCCCACCGAAGCGGTACCTAGTTAACTACTTGAAATTTCTGGCTTTTGAACTGCTAGGTTGGCAGGAGCTGGGGCCAGAGACAGGAGCTCACTCCATTATGCGGCACTCGGGTCTCGAACTGCTGAACTACAGACTGGAAGGTCTGCAGCTCAGTGTCTTTAACCTCTGAGCCACCATGGCCCCTCATTAGAGTATTAGAATCAGGGCTCTGTTTGTAGCAGGAACTCCTTTGCATATTAGGCGACACACCCCTAATGTAGCCAATCCTCCAAGAGCTTACAGGAGCCCCTGTAAGAAGAGCTCTGTAAGCTCTTGAAGGATTGGCTACATTAGGGGTGGGTTGCCTAATATGCAAAGGAGTCCCTGCTACAAAAAGAGCCCTGATTAGAATACTGGATTGTAAAGATGCCTCATATATACAGTGCTCAGTTTATTACTGTTGAGGATTTCAGTTAGAAAATAAGAAGAAGAGAATTGGATTTATACTCTGCCCTTCACTACACAAAAAAGACTCAAGAGTGGCTTACAATCCATTTCCTTCCCACTCCCCACAACAGACACCCTGTGAGGTAGGTGGGGCTGAGAGAGCTCTCTCGAGAACTGCTCCGGAGAGAACAGCTCTGAAAGAACTTATGACTGGCCCAAGGTTACACCAGCAACTGCATATAGAGGAGGAGTGGGGAATCAAACCCGGTTCTCCCAGATTAGAGTCCGCGCTCTTAACCACTACACCAAACTGGCTCTATAAGTTAAATAGTTGCAAGATCTTCCAAATATATGGTAAAAATCTGGAAAATTAGAATTGTTAACGTAATGCGTGTATTGGATAGATGTTTAACTTCGGGCAGTATACATTAAGGGTCTACTCATCACAGTGAGTGTTGTTTTTTTGGTTCAATTCCCCACCAATCCGGTTTTCTCAATTTCATTACACGTGCCGTGAGACACAAACGGAAACCACACAAGCACAATGGTGCAAGAGCCGGGGACCCAAATCGATTCAGAACTAGTCCATACAAAACCGCTTTGGACAGCTCAGCTTCCTTTTGGGGCTTGTTCAGCGGCAGGAGGTTATCACACACACACACAAACACAGACGCCCAGACACACGCATAACGACAGGCCCACAGAAAGCCACACAAGCAGAAGGCAAAGGAAAGTGAAGGGCAAAAGGGGAAGACTCCGCCACGACTGCTGAAGGGCGCAACTAGCGGGTTAGAGGTGAGGAGAGCTGAAAGATCCGGGTTGCGCCTATGCCGGGCCGTTCTAGACACAGAGACAAGGTGTAGACGAGCGCCAGTACCTTCTCCTCCGCAGCCATTAGCGCTTTCAACGTTTGATCCATTATCCTTAACTGTTCCTCCAGCTGTCGGACTTGGCTGTTAGTGGACACATGAAAACGCACAGAGCCATTCACAAAATTCAGTGAGCGAGTCACAAAGCGTGCAGTGAACCAACAACCAAACCTCCCCCGGCTCCCTTCAACCCCCCCCACCTCCCCCAGGGAGACCACATATGGACACGCAGCCATCACACGCACAGAGACAGACGCCACTGGATTTGGTGCACGCAGTTTGCCACGGGACACGAGCCAGTCACAGTGCACAGCCGGACGCTAACAAACTGCCAGACGTATCGTCATGCTTGGCCGCAGCCCCCCCAAGACGCTCTACAGCGGAGGGGGCGGCGCTTACCTTTCCGAGAGCTCGGCCCGTTCCTCAGCCCGCTCCAGGTCGCTCTCGATGATCACCAGCTTACGAGCCACCTAGAGCGAGACAAAAGGTAGAGGGGGAAGAACGTTCACCTCGGGCAGCAAATTCGTGCATCCTAGGAGCAGAGGTCTCGGCCGGCTGGCACGTAATCGAGTCGCCGTGGCAACTGAACTGCCGCGCGGGCCGGGCAGTCTCTCTCCTTGTGGCTGCTACTGGGCACCGGGGTTGGCCAATTCCCTACGCCCTCGCGTCCCTTTCCCGGACAGCTGTCCTGTCTCCTCTCACTGGCACACTCGCCGGTCTACGCTGCTCCCTCCCCATCCAATATCAAGGGCCTGTCTGCTCTCACTCTGCCCACACTCAAGAGGTACAGACCGAAGGGGGGGGGGAATGGAGCAAGAACAGTCCGAATATCCCAAAGCAGAGAGGCCGATCCCGCAGCACTCTTTGCACAAGTGGAGAATAATTCGGCTTAACACTGCTGGTTCTGGGGAGACAGGTACGCAACTCCCAGAACTGGCTTAGTCTGTCTGTCTATCTTCACCTATCAATCTCTCTATCTATCGCCAATCTACTACCCCCACTCTCTATCTATCTATTATCTCTCTATATCTATCACCTATCAACTACCTATATCCATCTGTCTACCTACCTACCTATCACTGCTCATACAGCTGTAGCCTTAAGCAGAAAAGAATAAAATAAAATAATGCCTTACTTGATATTCTTCTGCTGCTGTTTAATTATTGCCCCTAAAAATTCTGCCATGGGGCAGAGCAACAGGGTCATTAGTAGCCGATAATAACCCCGTCCCCTCGTACTATCCGGTGCCTCGTTAAGCCTTCTCCATCATTTGGAGTAAAGGAGTAATTAACCTGGCCCTCAGCTCGTTAAATGTAGGACACTCCATAATAAATAGTTTCAGCTTTATCAGATGAGCATCTGCATATTCTATCTGTATATGGCACTTTTTCTTAAATATCTGCCTTCCGAGACTGCCGACGGAAGAGAATTCATTCTGGCCGAAGTAAAAGCTCTTCTGAGCTTTGGTACTGTCAACTGATTAAAAAGTACTCCGGCAGTCGCATCGGAAGGGCAATACCTAAATAATAATAGGTAACAATTACCTAAATAATAACTGGCTTATCCTTCTCTTGTTGGGATTCCACAGGACTGGGAACATCTCTTTGCGCTCACTAGGGGAAACGTCCTTCCTTTGCTACACCCGGTCTCCTTCCCCACAAAGCACTTCCCCGGCGCAGCAGCAGGGGTCTCCCAGACAAGCGGAACCCCCGAGCCCAGCTCTCCACAGCTTTCCTAGCAACGAGGGAAGCCAAACGACCTGCTGCCCCCAACAAGCCTCGGCCACCTTCGAACACTGACCTCCTCATACTTGCGGTCGGCATCCTCAGCGATATGCTTGGCCTCTTTCAGCTGGATCTCCTGGATCTCCATCTTCTCCTCATCCTTCAGGGCTCTGCTCTCAATGACCTTCATTCCTCTGAAAGAGGCGCCAAAGAGAAAGGATCATGGAATCACAGAGTTGGAAGGGGGACCCCTCCAGTGTCATCTAGTCCAACCCCCTGCACAATTCACAAAATTCGCAAGTACCTTGCCCTCCACACCCACAGTGACTGCTGCTTCATGCCCAGAAGATGGCAAAAAACCTCCAGGGTCCCTGACCAAACTGGCCTGGAGAAAAATTGCTCCCTGACCCCAAGGTGGCGACCAGCATTTCCCTGGGCGTGTAAGAAAGGGCCGCAAAAACTAAGCACTGATGCAACCCTCTAATATGCTGCCTAAGTTCACATTGCTCTCAGACGGCCATCATATGTGAGACATCAGGCCCAATGCCCAGGGCTGCATGTACTTGTGCTAAAAAACTAGTAATAAACTTGCTCCCCGGGCAGACCAGATTCTGCACCCAGCGGAGCTGAACTCCGCACCTTGCAGCTGCATTCGAATCCAGTACCAACAAAAGTTTTCGAAAGTCTAAGCTCCCTTCATCAAAGGTTGTACCCCCAAAAAACCTGCAGGATGACCTTGGGCAAGCCACTGTTCTGTCAGAGCTGTTCTCTCAAGGGCAGTCCTCGAAAGAGCTCTCTCAGCCCCACCTGCCTCACACGGTGTCTGTCGTGGGGAGGGGAAGGGAAAGGAAATTGTAAGCCACTCCGAGACTCCTTCGGGTAGTGAAGGGCAGGGTATAAAATCCAATCTCCACCTCCTCTTCTAATACTGACCCTTTATCAGGCTTCTTCAACATACACGCAGGGCTTTTTGCTAGTTTTTACATGAAATCAAAGGTTTCCCCAAGGACTATGCTCCCTGAGAGCAAGTGTGTGGGCAAGAGGCTGCCATTTTGGGCTTCCACCTCTGGTTCTGGCATCTCAGAACCAGCCCTGTAAAGTTCATCTTGTACTGCACCAGGCCAAGGCAGCCAGGTGGAAAAGTGCCAAGAGACCGCACGTGGACACACGAACCACAGAACTCCCCCCCTCGTGCCCCAATCCTGGATCGTAAAAGGCTCGGACGCCATTTGAAGAAGAGAAGAAGAGTTTGGATTTATCCCCCGCCCTTCACTACCCAGAGGAGTCTCAGGGCGGCTTACCATCTCCTTTCCCTTCCCCTCCCCACAACAGACACCCTGCGAGGGAGGCGGAGCTGAGAGAGCTTTGAGAGAAATGGCTCTTTTTCAAGGACAGCTGTGCCAGAACTTGTGACTAACCCAAGGTCACATCAGCAGGTGCAAGTGGAGGAGCATGGAATCAAACCCGGTTCTCCCAGATTAGAGTCCGCGCACTTAACCACTACACTACACCACTACACCAAACTGCCATCTTGAGGCAAAGCACCCGGGGGCTCAGCCAGCCCACCTCTCGCTCTCGTCGGCCGCCTTCTCGGCCTCCTCCAGTTTCTGCAGGGCAGTGGCCAACCGCTCCTGGGCCCGATCCAGCTCTTCCTCTACCAGCTGGATACGCCTGTTCAGAGACGCCACATCGCTCTCCGCCTGCAGGGAGGAAAGAAGGAGATGAATCAGGAGGGGGGCCTTTGGCCTTCGCCAGCTGCCGACAGAGCTGAAGAGGTCACTGCGGAACGGACTTGTGGAACCAAAAGACGCTGGAAGGACGCAGAGAAAGCACCTAAGAGGAAGGCAGAGAAGTGAGCTCTTCTCAGTGGGAAAAGATGCTCTTCAGGTGACTATTTTGGTTCGTGTGGGTCTTCCCCAGGATCGGATAACTGGTAATATATTTCAGTGGTGGCACGTGTGAAGGAAATCATAGTTACTTCACAGAGCACCTAGTCTGTTTCAAAGTTATGCACTATACTAAACATTATACCACGTTGGGGTGGCCAACCTTTTGGGCATGAGTGCCAATAAAAACTGTGTTTACCTTTAAGGCCCTGACCTGGATGATTGAGGTTTACTAGATTATACATGGGATAGCGCCGGTCAAGAAAGAAGTCCTTTTCTCCCTTTCTTACAAGACAAGAACTCATGGGCACTCCATGAAATTCCTGAGCGGTTGAGTTAGAACGGATAAAAGGAAATCCTTCTTCACCCGAAGAGTGATTAACATGTGGAATTCGCTGCCACAGGAGGTGGCAGCGGCTACAAGCATGGACAGCTTCAAGAGGGGATTAGATAAGCATACGGAGCAGAGGTCCATCGGTGGATATCAGCCACAAGGTATAAATAGGGACTCTCAGTCTGGGGCAAGTGAGGCTCTGTATTCTTGGTGCTTGGGGGGGGGAACAGTGGGAGGTCTTCTAGTGTCCTGGCCCCACTGCTGGACCTCCTGATGGCACCTGGTATTTTTGGCCACTGTGTGACCAGAGTGTTGGACTGAATGGGCCATTGGCCTGATCCAACATCGGCTTCTCTGATGTTCTTATGTTCTTATGGATGGACCAGGCGAGCCCAATCTTGTCAGACCTTGGAAGCTAAGCAGGGTCGTCCCTGGTTCCTCCTTGGATGGGAGACCACCAAGGAAGTCCAGGGCTGCTATGCAGAGGCAGGCAATGGCAAACCACCTCTGAGCCTTTCTTGCCAGGAAAACCTTACAGGATCACCATAAGTCCGCTGCAACTTGACAGCACTTTCCAACCACCACCACCCGCCTATAAAGATGTCCAGCATGGAAAAGGGGTGGGGACAAATGAGGGCAGACACACTGGAGGCAAACAAAGTCTACGGAGCACTGCAGTCCCTGAGGGACTCGCTTCAGACGCAGTCAGCAGCCGGGAGAGAGAGAGAGTCCACAAGGCGAGAATGGATGCAAACCCTCCCCATCGCCTTCTTTCTCGCCCTTGGCCCCGAGAACATCATCTCTGGGGCTTGCCTCAGTTGCTTGGCAGAGCTGAATGGCCTGGGGTGCCCACGCGTGTAGGGGGTCTGCCTAGCCCTATGCTATGCTATGCGGATGCTGATGTTCGCAAATGAAAAATAAGTTCTTTCTTTTGCAAAGGGAAGTGGTTGTACTAGGCCATGCTTGGCTTGCAGGAGTGACTCTATTAGGCCTTGAGATCACTTGAGCCAGCACAGGTATAAATGAAGGCAATATTATTGTTGATGTAACAGTCCAGGGTGTGAGTGGCTGGCATGGGGCACAGATGGCACTCAGAGACTGTGGCACTCTTGGGCAAAACCAGGCTGGGGCTGAGAGTCACAGAGGCCTGTGCACCCACCTGACCTCCCTCCACCAGTTGGGGGAATCAGGACCACGCATACTGGAGCGACACCGTCAAATTGCCTCCCCCCCTTCTATTCAGGGGCCACTCACCAGAGCTAGACTGGATGGCCCATTCCGGTCTGACCTCAGGGCTCAACACCTCCAGAAGAACAACGAGAACAAAGATGGAACTGCTGGGGGGGGGGAGGAACCTCTCAAGGAATTCAAGAGACCTCATTTTGGGGGAGAACCTCTCTCTGCGCCATCTTGTAAGGTTTTTCTCAATTTGCTGCTTCGAGCTGCCAGAAAACCAGATTTATAACTTGGAAGAGTGAGCGAAAAACGCCATCGCAAGCCAAAGCCACGATTCGACGCCACATCTATCGATGCTGCTTTTGCAAAACAAATAAGAAATCTCCACCATGTAAATCGTACGCAGGGATTTAAGGAAAGCAGCCAAACGCGATAACCTCCAAGTGCCCGTATCACTAGGAAGGGAAGCGCGTGGCTCAGTCCCAACAGGAAGTTCTTTCACGCACCCTCTATCGGGACTGCGCCAGGGCTTGGCGTGGGAGCCCTGAGAGATCTGTGCCCCCAGTTCCTCCGACGGAGCCAAGTTAGCCCTGTTATTCCATTCCCTTCCAGTTCCCAAAACACAGAGAGATTAGGGTATTTCAGGCTACAAAAGCTACGGCCTTTCCACCTTCCGGGAGGGGGAACTTGGCAAAGAATTCCACTCGCCAAAGTGTGGAAAGCCATTTAACCGCACGTTAATAATTACATTAGAAATCTCTTCTCCCCCCCTCCCTTCCCCTACCCGGAACGATTAAAGGTCATCTTTCAACTTCCTCTTCCCAAAGCCGCAGGGCCTGTCCTCACTACCCTATAAGGTCCAAATTACCACTCTCCGTCTCTCTCTCTCTCTTTCTCTTTTTCTCCCTCTGCAAAGCAGGACTTTGCCTTATATGGTCAACAAAACTAGCAATGCCACTTGTGGGCACTCCCTGGACTGACAGATACGCACCAGTTTCTCCCTTTACAATTGCAGTTTGCAGACTAGTTTCACAATGACCAAGCAGGCTGTAGGAATCGGCTGTGGCCTGCCGTGAAAGGAAGCAAGGATTTCACGGAAACACAGAGTTGGAAGGGGCCACACAGGTCATCCAGTCCAACCCCTGGCTCAATGCAGGGTCAGCCCAGAGCACCCCTGATGAGTGTTTGTCCAGCCGCTGCTTAAATTTCCTTTCCAGGTGTGGTAGAAGTGAAGTGAAGTGATTGGATTTATAACCCGCCCTTCACTCGGAGTCTCAGAGCAGCTTACAATCTCTCTTCCCTTCCCCTCCCCACAACAGACACCCTGTGAAGTAGGCAGGGCTGAGAGCGCTCTTGAGAACTGCACTTGAGAGAACAGCTCCGAGAGAACTTATGACTGACCCAAGGTCACACCAGCAGCTGCACGTGGAGGAGGAGTGGGGAATCAAACCCGGTTCTCCCAGATTAGAGTCCGTGCTCCTAACCACTACACCAAGCAGCCTGGGAAGTGAAGAACACCCCAGGCCTCCCCTTCCAAAGATAAAGAGCTCATTTTAGACACCACACACAATCACAGTTGTGAGGCCTGTATCTGAATACAGGAAGTTGCCTGATATGGAAGCAGGCCCTTGGTCCATGGAGTTCAGGAGGACTGTCTACCCAGGCTGGCAGCTGCCCTCCCGGGTCTCAGGCTGAGACCTTTCCCATGACCTCCAACCTCATCCTTTAAACCTGAGATGCTGAGGATTGAACCTGGGACCTTCTGCATGCCGAGCAGAGGCTCTACCACTGAGCCACAGCCCCTCTCTACAGCTCTCCAGGGTCTCAGATGAAGGTCTTTCACATCACCTACTGCCTGGTCCTTTTTAACTGGAGATGCCAGGGATTGAACCTGCAACTTTCTGCATGCCAAGCAGATGCCCTGCCACTGAGCCATGGTCTCTCCCCTATAATACATGAACGCACAGAGCTGCCTTATACTGGATCAGCTCCTAGTCAGACTGGCAGCAGCTCTCCAGGGTCTCAGGTCTTCCACATCACCTCCTGCCTGATCCTTTCAACTGGAAATGCCGGGGACTGAATCTGGGACCTTCTGCATGCCAAGCGGATGCTCTGCCGCTGAGCCCCAGCCAGGGAGGGGCTGTTTTTGCATGCAGGAGGTCCAGGTACCATCGCCAGGTAAAGGAAGGCGGTGATGCGGAAGACCTTTCTCTGCCCAAGACCCTGGAGAGCAGCTGCCCATCAGAGAAGATGATCTTGAGAGAGCACAGGTCTGAGTTCGGGCAGCGCCATGCCTTCGTCCAAACACGAGCCACTGAAATCTCAGATCCAAAACAGCAGTCCGGAGTTGGTGTTCACTTTAACGATGGCTCCACATGATGTACAGACACCTTTGCTTAATCTCTCCGTGTTCCCAGTGAAAACTGGGATCCTAGCTGGGCCTCTCTCTGCAGTGGTGGTGGGGGGGACAGAAATAGCAAAGATGAGGACACCGACATCTGTTGAAGCAAGCCAGGATTCGAACCATTGTCCACTGGCCAAACTCTAATTGCGCTTTCCTTCCAGGGATGCTTTAAAAAAAAAAAGCTGCCCGTTTGAGAGACGCTGGAGTCCACCAGGACGGAGCTCTTTCTGCAGAGTGTCCAGAACAGAATAGTGGAGGATGCCACGTGTGAACACGCCGGAAATCCACGCAGCTCCCAAAGTGCATCAGCCCCAGAGAGTATGTTCTAGGCAGGTGCAGAATGTCACCACCAAACTGAAACTGGGCAAGGTCTAAGCCAGGTCAGTGTCTGGGCGAGACCCCCTGGGGGCCCTACACATTTTAATTCATTCATGTATCTATTCAATTTATGAATCAGCTGTTCACTACAATGTAAGGCTCTAGGCGATGCCGTTTTGGTCTGTTTCAAAGCCAAGATGGTGCCATGGTTGGGGTGTTGGGACAACAACTTGGGACGACGCAGATTCAGCCGTTCTCTCAGCCTAATGTACCTCGCAGGGCTGTCGTGAAGACAATCACGGAAGAGAGAACTATTCCCCTTGGAAGGACAGGATGGGACAAGGATGTACTAAGCAACACATGTCATCTTCACCCAAAGAGCGATTAACACATGGAATTCACTGCCACAGAAGATGGTAGCAGCTACCAGCATGGACAGCTTCAAGAGGGAATTGGATAAGCATATGGAGCAGAGAGGCCCGTCAGCAGCTATTAGTCACAAGGTATAGATAGGATGTCTCAGTCTGGGGCAAGGGATGCTCTGTATTCTTGGTGCTTGGGGGGGGGCAGCAGTGGGAGGGGCTTCTGGTGTCCTGGCCCCACTGCTGGACCACCTGAGGGCACCTGGTATTTTTGGCCACTGTGTGACAGAGTGATGGACTAGATGGGCCACTGGCCTGATCCAACATGGGCTTCTCTTATGTTCTTATCTGTGGAACGTTGGAGGGTGTGGATCCTAACAGTATTTTCTGTGAAGCATGAATCACAGGACACGGAGAGCTTTGCTCCTAAACGAGGGCAGCGCTGCTGCCGAAATGGTAACCCGGTCCGGTTTTGGTGGCACGCCCTAGATCTTGTCTGTTTGCCTGCGGCTTCAGGGGACATTTCCTTCTCTCCTCCTGCAGTACCCGGCGTCCGTACTTTGCACAGAGAAAATAACCAGGCTGGCCACGGGCCAGCAAGTCAAGCCTAGAAGGGCCAAGTTCATACCTCGGGCAGCGTTCCTGCACCAGCAATTTCAACAACATGCAATATCGATCCGGTATCAGTTCTCACAATCATTCTGTGCGTGGGTGTGTGACACAGAGTTCTATATCCAAGGCTGCTTCAGATTGGATTTTTTTGCTTTCCTTCTAAACAAATGCAACCGAAGTCACAATCTGGTGCCCCATTGTAGGAGAAAGACCTACTGAACACTGGGGAATTACTTCTGAGTAAAAATGCATAAGGCTTCAGTGTAAAAAGCTCAGGCACACAGACTTGAGTTTTGAATCATGCAAAAATTGCTCTGGTGCAGTAAAAAAGGTGGGGGAGAAATACACACACCACTACCACCCCAGTTCCCAAACTCTTGCACAATTCCTGTGAAGTTTGGCCACTGCAGGCTTCCATCCAGCTGCCTTATACTGAGTCCAGCCAGGATCTATAAAGGTCGGGCTTGTCTACTCAGACTGGCAGCGGCTCTCCAGGATCTCAGGCGGAGGTCTTTCCCATCACCTGCTGCCTGGTCCTTCTAAACTGGAGATGCCGGGGCTTGTGGGACCTTCTGCATGCTAAGCATAGGCTCTACTACTGAGCCACAGCCCCTCTTTACAGCTCTCCAGGGTCTCAGGTGGAGGTCTTTCCCATCACCTGCTACCTGGTCCTTTTTAACCAGAGATGCCAGGGATTGAACCTGTGGACCTTCTGCATGCCAAGCAGAGGCTCTACCACTGAGCCACGGCCCCTCTTTACAGCTCTCCAGGGTCTCAGGCAGAAGTCTTTCACATCCCCTCCTGCCTGGTCCTGTTTAAGTTGAGATGCCGGGGATTGAACCTGGGACCTTCTGCATGTCAAGCAGATGCTCTACCACTGAGCCGTGACCTTTCCCCTCAAAGCATCCCCCCTTTGCATGCATCTCAAGAGTTGTGAATGCGTGCACACCCAGTCCATGCCTCTGATCCTGAGTAAAGAGAAAGCTCACAAGAGGTCCTTAGTCACTGCTGTGTAGTGGTTCGATGAGGATCTTGGGGAGCCAAGTTCAGATCCCCAACTCTGTCATGGAAGCTTGCTGGGCCAGCACACTTCATCTCAGCCTACGCTACCTCTCAGGGCCGTAGTGAGGACGAACCGGGCAAGTGAAAACCCAGTATAATGCCCCGAACTCCTAGAAGGAAGGAAGGACAGGATAAAAATATACTAGACTAGTAGATCTTCAAAAGAGGGGAGGGGGAGGAGGAGAAGAGGAGGATGAAGAAGAGGAAGAATAAGAGGAGGAGGAAGAGGAGGAGATTGGATTTATACCCCGCCCTTCACTTGGAGTCTCAGAGCGGCTTACAAACTTCTTTCCCTTCTCCACCTTGTGAGGTCGGTGGGGCTGAGAGAACTCTTTCAAGGCCTGCTCCGGAGAGAACAGCTCTTAGAGAACTTGTGACTGGCCCAAGGTCACACCAGCAGCTGCACATGGAGGAGTGGGGAATCAAACCCGGTTCTCCCAGATTAGAGTCTGCGCTCCTAACCACTACACCAAACAAGCTGCGACATTCTCAATGAAATGAACTGCAACCACTGATACCAGCCCAGGCAAATAAAGGATTTCTCTCTCCACAGATGCCAAGCACAGGGGCATCCATTGTAGCCAACTCCGAGTCTTGGACCTATAGCTACAGGCAATGTTCCCTCTTATTCCACCACTACCATCCCGGAGCTAAGCAGTTCACACCCTGAGCAAAAGACAACTGCTGTAATCTCCAAACGGGCCATGAGTGGCGCAAGACCCCTAGCCGCTCCAGAGCAGTGTTCCCTCTAAGCTGAGTGAGTGTGGGCTAGTTCACGGTTTTTTAGCCTCCGGCTCTCACATTTTTGCCTTCGCTCAGGAAGGCTGGCTCCGGAGCACACTCATTGAGGCAGCGGCCAAATAGCTCGGTCCCAACTTTAATGCCAGGAGCTCACAAAGTAGAATTTTTCCTCACAGGACTCCACAGCTTAGAGGGAGCATTGCTCCAGACGGCTCCCGAGCGGGGCTTCCCGTTTCCACGAGCGGCCGCTCACGTCCAAAGCTTAGAGGAAGCATTGTCTTCCCCCAGACGGGTCGTTAAAGGTGCACAAATAGGAATTCTGCCCCAGCTTTTAACCTGGTGCTCCTTGCGAGGAGCGCCGTGATCCTGTGAGACAGGCGAGGCTGAGAGGTTAGCGGTCCGCTCCCTGCCATCCACCCGGTGAGCAATGTTCCCTCTAAGCTGAGTGAGTGTGAGCGAGCTCACAGTTTTTTAGCCTCTGGCTCACACATTTTTGTCCTCGCTCAGGAAGGAGGGCTCCAGAGCAGACTAATGTATGCAGTAGGTGAATCACTTGCTCACAGCTTTAATGCCAGTCGCTCACAAAGTAGAAATTTTGCTCACAAGACTCCACAGCTTAGAGGGAGGATTGCCTGTGAGTACCCTAGTTAAGCAGGGATCTCACCCCCACCCCTGCATCTAAGTTTGTGGCTGTCACTTTCGCCCTGGGGCTGATTCTTCTTTCGCTACAGAAAAGTGGCCATCAGCAGATTGCTGCCACCCTGGCTCCCCTGTCTGAGAAACCAGACCGTAATTCACAGCTGAGCATGTACCCTTCACCACCTTTGCAGCACAGATTTGTTTTCTTGCTGCGTCCAGGTGTGAAAGGACAGAATGAGACATCACATTGGAAGAATAGCACAGCACAGTGGGAGCGACCTTGCTGTTTGCTCCCAGTATTTGTGAAATAGGTACGCTGCTCCTGTTTACGGAGGTTCCATTTGACCTGTTCCCAAGCTAGAAGCTGATTAAATTCCTCTAGGGGCACACCTGATTGAAAAGCCCTGTGTTAGTAGCCACTGTAGTACCCCAGTATTTGTTAAACAGGTATGCTACTCCTGTTTAGGGAGGTTCCGTTTGGCCTGTTGCCAAGCTAGTAGCTGATTAAATCCTTCAAGGGTGCACCTGAATGAAAAGTCCTCTGTGTCAGTGGCCACTGCGGTATTCTGAGTCCACAATGTACTGAAGGTAAGTTACCTGTTCAGACGGTAAAAGAATCTCCCCAGACGCGGCACTGCATCCCCGTTAAAACCACCGTCCTAATGGAAACCGCACTATGCGCAGAGGAACTCTTCTCTACCCGAAGGTCGCGCACTCCAGAAACCCGTCCGGAGCCCGGGACCGAATCCCACCCCGCGGCGTCACCTCTGCGAGTCCTCCAGCCTCCGCCTCGCCTCCGGGCGCAACCAGATTTCTTTTTTTTTTTTTTTTAAAGGAAACCGCCCTGGGGGAGATGCAGCGGCCGGCTCGGCGCCCGCAGCTGCTCCAACCTCCGCCTCTCCGGGAAAGCGTAAAAACCTCTCCGCTTCTCCCGACGGAGCCGCCGCCGCCCCCGCCGGTTCTTTCCGGACCCGGCGAGGCGCAAAATGGCAGGGCGGCGTCTGGGGCGGGAGCGTCGCAGGGAAAGAAAAAGGGATCTTCCCTCTCCTGGTCGGTTGGCCCTCGGGTGGAACGAGCCGGACCTGCCCGGAGGCCTCCCCGACGCCGCCCTTCCCCGAAACCTGAGCCCAGGCTGGGGAAGGGGGCGCACGAACGCCCGTCCCCCTCTGGAAGAGGCCGCGGCGGCGTCGGAAGCTGGGCGGAGGGACGGCCGGGCATCCCTGGCGCGGCGCGTAAAGGCGCGGCGGCGGGGCTCTCCTCCCTACCTGCTCGCGGAGGGCCCGCTCCTCGTCGAGCTCCCGCTGGAGGCGGCCGGCCCGCTCCTCGGCGCTGTCCGCCTGCTCCTGCAGGCTGCGGATCTTCCGGCGCACGGCCTCCAGCGAGCTCAGCCCCGCCGCCATGGCCGCTGCCGAGGGAGGGAAAGGAAGGGAAGGAGGACCGCAGGCGGGGAGGCGCCCAGGCCGGCCGTGCCACGCGCGCTCCTGCGCCGGGCTCGCTCCGCTCCTGGCCCCGCTGCGGCGGCGGTGGTGGTGGCGGCGGCGGCTGCGCTCCAAGGCGACGCGCCCGGCCAGCTCCGCCTCCGCCCGCCCGTCCAACCCCGCTCGCCACCTGGCCCAGAGAGGGAGGGAGAAGGAGGAGGAAGACGCCCTGCGGGCTTAAACGCCGGGGAGGGAAGGAGGGACGTTTGGAAATGCGGCGCCGCGGCCGCCCTGTGCGCAAAGCTGGCCGGCCCGACCCTCACCCCGCCCGGAAAGTTTCCAGGGGACGAACGGGATCGAGGCCCGCAGGCCGACAAGTCTTTGCCCTGAGAGGCTAGATTTCTCCTTGCAAGAGCCTCTTCCATGGAGGCACCGGCCTTAGCTTGGAGTAGTAAGGGGGTCCATCTGCAGACGCTGAGCAGAAGCCAAGTCCCCCGGGGGGGGGGCGGCACACACGCTCAAAGTGGCCAGAACTGCCTAAGTTGATTCCCTGAAATGTGGGGGGGAGGCCTTTGGCCTCCCTGCCAGGCAAAAGGCATAGTTTCATGTATTCCTGTGTAGGCAGCTCCTCTTCTTCCCCCACTGGGCACACAAACTCGCTTAGATTGTTCTCCTCTTCTCCATTTCATATTTACAACCAGCCAGTGAGTTAGGTTAGGCTGAGGGGGTGTGACTGGCCCCTGGTCACTCAGCAGATTTCCACGCCAGAGAAGGGATTCGAACCCGGGTCTCCGGGATCCTAGTCCAACCACTAACACCACACAGGCTCTACCTTGCTAAATTTTCCGCTTGCAAATGTGCAGAAGGGATACAAAGAACAGCAAAAGGTGCTGGGAGGACTCCCCCCCCCCCCAAATAGACATACACATGGCCAAGGGAAAGAATTGTCAGAAAGGGCTGCTTTGCCCCTGGAATGCACAGGAAGAGTGCTAGAGCCTTATTTCAAGGATATACAAAGGAATCCCTGCCTTCGCACAGAGAGACTCTGTCTTGCCAGTGGCACTTAGGAGAGGAGGGTTAAAGGCCAGGTTGGGGGGGGGCGACAGGCTGCAGCTGAAAAGGGGGTGGGAAAAAGAGAGAAAATATTTGCCAGTGGGGCAAGACCGCCACCTACTGCCCAACACCACACACTACGGTCCAAGGTGGGGCATTCACAAGGATTACCCCGCCCACCCCTGCAAAGACAACGACTCTTATCACTGGCTCTTCCACCAAAGCACAAAGTGCATTGCTGTCACTTGAAAGAATGTGAAATCTGGTTCTCACCTGCTGGAGAACAAGGGGTTAGATACATAGGTTCCCAAACTTATTTGGCCTGCCACCAAAAGGCGGCTTTAAATAGGTCCTGGACTCTTCTTTCTTTATGCTTCCATCGCCCCCTTATTTGTATCCAACATCCCCCAATTGCACCCAAGGCTCCGACCACCCACCTGGATCGTTCCAGCACCCTCAGGGGGCAGTATTACCCACCTTGGAAACCAGTGGATTAGAAGTAAGTACACCTGAACATAAGGGAAGCCAATGTTGGATCAGACCAATGGCCCATCCAGTCCAACACTCCTGTGTCACACAGTGGCCAGAAATACCAGGTGCTCTCAGGAGGTCCAGCAGTGGGGCCAGGACACTAGAAGCCCTCCCACTGTTGCCCCCCCCTAAGCAACAAGAATACAGAGCATCACTGGCCCCAGACTGAGAGTTCCTATCTTAGGATGCTCTCTTGTGTTAAAAAATCCAGCATTTCGGAATCATAGAGTTGGAAGGGGGACCTCCAGAGTCATCTAGTCCAACCCCATGCACAAGGCAGGAAATTCACAAATACCTCCTCTGCACACCCTCCATGCAAAAAACCTCCAGGATCCCTGTCCAAACTGGCCTGGAGAACAATGGCTTCCTGGCCCCAAAGTGGCGACCAGCATTTCCCTGGGCGTGCAAGAAAGGGCCACGAGAACTAAGCACTGAGGCAGCCCTTCCTGCCCTCCCTTCTCATGAGCTGCCCAAGTCTATAGAATCAGCATTGCTGTCAGGTGGCCCTCCAGCCTCTGCTTGAAAACCTCCCAAGGAGGAGAGCCCACCACCTCCCGAGGAAGCCTGTTCCACTGAATTTTATTTTATTTTTTGTATTTCCTGTTCTGTCATGGGCTATTTTTCTATTTAGAGACAGGTTTCATTCTATGGAGGAAATTCAGAGGTGGAAGATTGCCCCTGCAGTTTGAAGTGCTGCAGT
Source organism: Gekko gecko (assembly GCA_029375565.1). Taxonomy (NCBI): domain Eukaryota; kingdom Metazoa; phylum Chordata; class Lepidosauria; order Squamata; family Gekkonidae; genus Gekko; species Gekko gecko. The sequence goes on from JAPDNY010000017.1 coordinate 19,619,211, forward strand.
CTCTTCTTCTAATGCTCTCCCCCTTCTGAATGTGAACAAACCAGGCCTCAAACTATGCTCTAGCTTCCATTGCGACATTTAGGAGTGATGGATGCGGAGGGGGAAGCAAGAAGGAGCTAGCTGGTCACAAGCTACAACAAGATTCAGGAAGGAGTGACCCATAAAACTGCTACAGATCCCCAGAACTATTATTTTTACTGACAGTCAAATGTGCAAAAAACAAAGCAGGCTCTCACCAAATATGTCTCTCAGCACCTTGAAGACCAGCAAGTTTTTCCAGGGTAAATGCTTTTGTCTGAGAAAGCTCACTGAGAAAGTGTGTGAGAAAGTGTGCTTTGACTCCTGCCTCTAAGAAACTGAGCTTTGACTCTTGGAAGCATACTCTAGAAAATTCTGTTGGTCTTTAAAGTGCTAGTGGACTCGAAATTTTGTACACAGTAACAAGGCTGCCCACCTGAAATAATCCTCACACTAATGCACATCTCTTATCCCAAAGATGTACGCATGTATGTGATGAAGCGGTCAGAGGGACGGACTACAGCCTGAGAGACCCAGGTTTGAATCCCCGCTTTGCCACCGAGGCTCGCTGGCTGACTTGGGTCAAATACTCTCCACCTAGCCTACCTCACTGGGTTGTTGTGTGGACAAAATGGAGAGAGGAAGCATGTTCTAAGTGGCTTTGGGGAGAAAAATGGTGTATAAATGGGAGGGAAAATAATAAAAAAAAATGTGCACGGGTATTAAAGTGTACAGGCTACTGTTCTGAAAACTGCAGCTTCTGGGGGATTTCTTCCAACTGTTCGGGAATATCTTCAACAAAGAGAACGACCCTGACTGGGACTTTTAAATCCGTTTGGATGCAAAACTGTCCGTTCCAGGATGTCCCCCTGAGAAGCCATCCCCAAAAACAAGGCCGGGGCGGGAAAATACACCCGAATCATAGAATGTTAGAGTTGGAAGGGACCTTGCAGGTCATCTAGTCCAACCCCCCGCACTCTGCAGGAGCACAGCCGAAAGATCGCCCTACAACACCCCCGAAAGATGGAATCAGACCACTGGCCAGATGGGGATGTAATTAGCAAGCAGATGTGCAAGATCCTGGGTTTGCTTTGTAATGCTTCGATCTTATGCATGTTTACATGGGAGTAAGACCTGTTAAACTCAACTAGTCTGAGTAAGCATTCTTAGGTCCAAACTGAACAAAGTCTGAGTCCAGGGGCACCTTCTAAGACCAACGAAGTTTAATTCAAAGTATAAACTTGCGTGTGCATGCTCACTTCTTCAGATACAAGCATGCACACGAAACCTTATACTGAGATTTACACTTTTATTGGTCTTAAAAGGTGCCACTGGACTTGAACTTTGTTCTGCTGCTTCAGTCCGACACGGCGACCCACCTGAAGCTATCTTAGGACCAAACTCTGAGGCTAATGAAGTCTGTCAAGTCTTACAAGGAAAGGCCGAAAGAGTTGGGTCTGTTCAGCCTGGGAAAGAGAAGGCTTAGAGGGGACACGATTGCAGTCTTCAAATATCTGAAGGGCTGTCCTGTAGAAGATGGAGCAGATCTGGTCTCTCTTGCTCCGGATTGCGAGACTGGATCTAACGGGTGGGAATTACAAGGGAGTCATTACCGGCTAAATATCAGGAGAAACTCCCTAACTGTAAGAGTGGTTGAGCAGTGGAATGGACTGCCTCGGGAGATACTGGACACTTTCAAGTGGAGGCTGGATGACCATCTTTCAGGGATGTTGTAGGACTATCTTTCTTCTATGCTCCTGCAGAGTGCTGGGGGCTGGACTAGATGACCTGCAGGGTCTCTTCCAACTCTAACATTCTATGATTCTATGTTAAGTTGTGTGTTCATAGAGATCTCTGGGCTGTAAGACTGTGATCCTAAGTACACTTAGAGAGCAAGTTCTGGTGTGTGGGGGGATAGCCTTGTTAGCCTGTTGCAGCACAGGCTTGGGGACACCTTAAAAGACTCACGTTTCTAGCGGCAGAACATTTTGTGAACCAGCGCCCACTTTTTCTGGCCGGGCTGCTTGCGTTTCAAAAAGCAGCAGCTTTCCGTTCACACACGTTTCTGCCACACAATAAATCTCTCTGGTGCCACCAAGACTGGGGTTTTGTTTGTTTTCTTTTTTGCTAGGGAACAAGTTCAATTGTGGCTGGGAAGACTTAATTCTCTCTAGTGCCGTTTTTACCCTGCCCTTCCGTTCCCCTCCGGGGAGTTCAGGCCAACCTGCGTGGGTTTTCCATCCCAATGCACGTGATCCAGCCCCAATGTGTATGTGTGTGTTTTTCCCCCAGTGGGCCAGAATTATACTGCCCTGTGTACAAAGTGGAGCATGTCCAGACAAGGCCGTCCTTAACCCGAACAGAAATGAAAACATGAAACTGCCTGATACTGAATCAGACCATCGGTCTACCAACATCAGTATTGTCTACTCAGACTGGCAGCCGCTCTCCAGGGTCTCAGGCAGAGGTCCTTCACATCATCTCCTGCCTGGTCATTTTAACTAGAGATGCCAGGGACTGAACCTGGGACCTTCTGCACGCCAAGTGGAGGTGCTACCACTGAGCCACAGCCCCTCCCCTATAATATATGAACCCATGAAGCTGCCTTATACTGAATAGGACCCTTGGCCCATCAAGGTCAGTATTATTGTCTGTTTAGAATGGCAGCCACTCTCCAGGGGTTTCATGCTGAGGTCTTTCACATCACCTCCTGCCTGGTCCTTTGTAACTGGAGATGCCGGGGACTGGACCTGGGACCTTCTGCATGCTGAGCAGAGGCTCTACCACTGAGCCACAGCCCCTCTTGACAGCTCTCCAGGGTCTCAGGCGGAGGTCTTTCGCATCACCTACTGCTACTGGTCCTTTTTAACTGGAGATGCTGCCGGGGATTGAACCTGGGACCTTCTGTATGCCAAGCAGAAGACCATTGGTCCATCCAGGTCAGTATTGTCTACCCAGAGTGGCAGCGACTCTCCAGGGTCTCAGGCAGAGGTCTTTCACATCACCCACTGCCTGGTATTTTGAACTGGAGATGCCGGGGACTGAACCTGGGACCTTCTGCATGCCAAGCAGACACTCTGCCACTGAGCCATGGCCCTTACCATGAAATTAAAGGTTCAGTACCCGAAACTGGTGATGTTTTAGAATAAAAGGCACACCTGCACAGGAAAAAGTATCAGGAAAGACCTAGGAGAGAACAGGGTAGGAACAGCTAGCCTGCTGTTACTCATGAAGAACTTCAACCCACTTGAGTCAAACTGGTATCTCAAAGGAGGCTGAACGAAGTCTGCCTGGGCCATGACTAACACCAAGCCAGCCGTGCTTATTGCCCAACGCCATCACGTAAAAGGTGAGCTCATCCCACAGACCTGTCCTACCTTTCTTCCTAATGAGAGACATCCGTCTGTCTGTCTCTCCAATGAGAAAGATCTGCGTCAGCAAGGAAGCCGTTTCCTCTCTGGCCAACGTGGGCTTGAAAATTCACCCACGCAGGCATTTCCTCCCACCATCACCGCTTTTCTCTCACTCAAAATTAAGGAATTTTTGTAGTGGAAGGGGAAACTGGGCACTTACGACACCTCTCTGGGAAAGCGGCTACCCAAAGGTGCCCTGCATCCTCCCCCACCCCCCCAAGACACTACTTGCAAATTAATCTCACTGCTTCCTAAATGAAAAAGCTGCCGAAGAAAGGAAGGAAACTCTCTCTCCTGCCCGCCCTCTCTCTGAATCCAGTAGCATTTCTCTGCTCCCTCCAGCCTTCATCCGAATAGTCTGCATTCTTTCCCTTATAAGGAATATCTCCCCAGGATCTATATGCGGTTCCTTTGAACAAGTTAAATAAACGCCCGCTGACTCCCATCTATAGAAAGCCACATGCCGAGAAACACACATCTGAACCCTATTATGCCCTGCCGGTCTCAGACGGACAGTCATTTTGCGGTTCTAAGGGCTGGAATTAAAATCAAGGAGATTCCTTTCTCGGCTGGGCACCAGAAATTCCCCCATTCCTAGTCCCCCCCCCCAAAACCAACACAATGAACTAAATTGCGGGGCGGGGCGGGTGGATTTGTCTTCCAACTCCAAACGGAATCTCCCTCCCTCAACATTTTGCTTCCAGGCTCGTTTGATCTCGCCCCCCAAAAAAACTGCCTGCTTTTGCACTTCTTGCTGCATATATCATTTTTTCCTGGACGTCAAATAAAGTTTTGTGGGTTTTTTTAAAAAAAGAGGCAAATCTTAAACGCTGTCCGTCATCCGCTCAGAGACGGGCATCACCCCCTCTAATCGTGGGAAGAAGTCTTTACTCGGAAAGAATGTCCCTTGCACCGTAATGGATGTGGGGCCGAAAATGCTTGGGAGTTACACGCATGGAACTATTTAATGCTCGTCAGGGGTCAGACAGGTGGGTGGGATGAGAGACCGCCACGGGGGGGATGGGGAGGGGAGGCTCTCACACTATACCATATAAAGTGCTGAGCTATATATAACCCCCCTGCTTATTCTTTGGATCTCCGTCCCACAGACTGCAGACCCAAGCAAGTATCATCTTCCGAGCCAGTCCTTCGGACGGCGGAACCACGTTTTCCTTGACCGGCCCCTTTGCTAGCCTTAGCTCTTTTCTGAACTCTCCAAAACCAGGAGGAGGCTCGGAAAGGAGGAATATCTGGATACTCTTTCTTGTATCCCTAGCGGGCGCTCCCATGTGCCTTGGAGACCCGGCTCCAGGGAGAAACGGAAGGAAGCCCCAAGCTGGTTGCACAAAAGTTTTTATCAACCTGAAAGCACCACGAATTCTGCTTGAGTGGCAGGAAGTGCCATCGAATTGCAGCCGACTCGTAGCAACCTCGTGGGGTTTCCAAAGACAGAGACGTTCAGAGGTGGTCTGCCATGGCCTGCCTCTGCATAGCGACCCCGGACTTCCTTGGTGGTCTCCCATCCAAGGACTAACCAGGGCCAAACCTCGTTTAGCTTCCAAAATCTGACAGGATCAGGTTAACCTGGGCCATCCAGGTCAAGGCAAGAGACGTCCAGAGGTGGTTGGCCATTGCCTGCCTCTGCGTAGCAGCCCCAGACTTCCTTGGTGGTCCCCCATCCAAGGACTCACCAGGGCCAAACCTTGCTTAAGTTCTGAAATCTGATGAGCCTGGGCCGTCCAGTTCTGCTTTGGGCACCCATTATTGTGTGCGCCAGAATTCTGCGTGCCACAAACAGCAACCCTGTCGTCCCCTGTCTGTGTGGTCAGTCCTAAGAGGCATCCTCCCGCCTCAGGTTCGAGCCACGCCTGGTGAGAGCAGAGTTACTCCAAACACAGAACTCCTCTTGCCCTGTCTTTGGCTATCATTCCAGGAAACTGGTAGGCCGCTGCCCGGCCACACAGGTCAGGAGACACCTGGCCTTATGGCGCAGGGCTGTAGAAGCCGGGTGGACAGATGGGAGAGAGAAAGGGAAGCGGCGTGTCTGCGTGGGGCCATGGTCAGGGTGGGGCCTACTTACGTCTGTCGCCTTTTTCTCTGCCACCTCCAGTTTTTCCTGGGCATCTTTCAGGGACTCGGAGTATTTATCCAGCTCATCTTCTGTGCCCTTCAGCTTCTTTTGCAGAGACACCAGCTCATCCTCCAGCTGGGCCGGCGGGGAACCGAGGTGGGCAGAGGACGGAAGTGGTGGTGGTGGGGCGGGCGTGGGAGGTGGGGGTGCAGCAGGCAACAAGACGGTGCAGAGAAAGAGGTGCGGGTGCAGAAGGACAGACAACGACAGAGAGAGAGAGAGAGGAGAGAGAAAGAGAGAGAGACGTTAGCAGCATCCTCTGGCAACGATACCTTGGTGGCCTTCTCATCGGCGGTGAGCAGGCTCTCCTCAGAGTTATGCAGCTCTTCCAGAACCCGGTCCCTCTCGTCCTCCGCGACCCGCAGTTGCTTTTCCAACTGCGCTATGTCGTCCTCTATCTAGCCATGCACATGGCAAAAAGAGAGAGGAGGGAAGGACAGGTTGCGGCGGGATTTCCGAGCAGGCCGGTGGGATTTCCGAGCAGGCCGTCCACCCTTTCACCCCCCGTCTCCAACCCCCTCTAGCCCCAGTCCGGTGGGGGCCAAACCGGTCAGACATTCGGGGCAGCGGGTGCAGAAGGCAAGGACGGAACCGGCCCAGGAAGGCACCCGAGCTCCTCCTCATTAGCCGTGGGTGCAGCCGGATCCGCAAGTCAGCCGACTCCCCGTGCTTCAGACTCCAGCGCAAAGGCCCTCACCTAGCCAGGGTGAGTCACACCGCCGGGAAAAGTCGTTTCCCACCAAATTCAAGCTCCTCGTTTTTTCACAGGGACTTTGCGGAGACTAAACTGGGTGCCAAGGCCTCGCAGCATCGCACCGAAAGCGCAGGGGATTTGCCCCTGAAGAAACGCTTGGGAGATCACAGGGCGACTCGGTCGGATTGTGGGCACACGGCTGATTCAGGGCGGGCTGATTTCCAAGTCAAATAGGCTGGGTGCTGGCGGGACGCCGGTCCCTTTGGATTTCCGTTCTCCTGAGCTGTGGCTCAGAAGGACCCGTAGGGTGTCCTTTCCGCACCGGCCCCTGCTGCATCTTACTCTTCCGTCCCCAGCTCTGGACCAACCCTGAGAAATGTCCCCCCTCCCCACCCGTACAGCAAGCCAACACCCACAGCCCCCTGGGACGAGCCAAACCGGCCACTTCCCACTCGATCCTCCCCTCCTTCTCTTTCCCCTTCTCCAGCCTTCCTCCTCTGGACTCAGACACCCAGACATCTGGAAGGAACCGGGCCTTTTGACCAGGATCCCTCCCAGCCTCTCTCTGCCCGGGCAGGAGGGCACCCTCAGGGCCCGGCTACGGAAATCCGGGCCCCCTTGCGCTCAGGAGGGCTTACTCCCGAGTAGACCAAGTCCACCCGGAGGAGACGCTGGGGCAGGATCCTCGCCCCCCCCGCCTGACCCTCGGGGGACCTCTCGGGGTGCCAACTCCTCCCGTTTGCCCGCCTGGCATCCACCCGTCCCCGGTTCATCCCTTGCTCGCGCGGGTATGGATGGATCCCCCCCGGTCCCGGTCGCGCAGCACCGTCGCCCCAAAGATCCTGCCCTGCGCCCCGGCTGCCGCCCCTCGGGGTGGGGGGCGCACCTGCTTGCTGCGGTCCTCGGCGGCCTTCTTGTCGGCCTCGGCTTGCTCGGCCCGGTCCAAGGCGTTCTCCTTGTCCAGCTTCAGCATCTGCATCTTCTTCTTGATGGCGTCCATGGCGGCGGCGGGTTAGACGGCGGCGGCGGCGGCTGGGCGCAGAAAGAGAGTTCCCGGGACGGGCGGAAAGACGGGGCGGCTGTTCCCTGGCTGGGTCCCCGGGAGGAGGAGGAGGAGGAGGAGGCGGACGAGGCGGCTCTGGCTGCGGCTGTGGTGCGCGCGGGACGGGGCGGCGGGCCGGAGTGCGAGCGCCGCCCGAGCCGCGCCGCCCAGATAAGTACTGGCCCGGGGGGCTGCCCGCATTCCTCCCGGCAGCCAATGCTTTTTTGGGAGCCGGCGCGCTCCGGCCCCCGCCCCCCGCCTCGGCCCGCCTCCCCCGACGGCCCGCCCGGCCCGCGCCGATGCCCAAATATGGGGCGGGGAGGACCGCGCGTCGGCGGGGAGGGAGGGAGGGAGGGAGAGAGGAGGCGCGCACCCCCCCAGCTCCCGGCCAGGCTCTGCCCGCGGCGCGCCCAGGAGGGAGGGAGGGAGGGAGGGAGGGAGGGAGGGAGGGAAGGAGAGCAGGAGCCGCGCGAGGAAATCCTGCCCGACGCAACCGGGGATTCCAGAGTCGGCCGTTCCCTGCCAGGCGATTGGAGGGGACGGGTTCCTGCAAGAGAGGGCGGGCAGTGCTTGCAGGGCATGGGGACGGACGGAGAGGAACCTCCAGGCTCAGAGGCAGTCGACCTCTGGATCCCAGCGCCAGGAGGCAACACCCGGGGAGGGCCTTCGGCCTCTGTGCCCTGTGGCTGGCCCTCCAGAGGAAGTGGCTGGCCACTGTGTGAGGCGGGAGGCTGGACGAGGTGGACCCTCACTGGCCTGATCCAGCAGGGCTCTCCTGATATTTTTCTCAGGAGAAGGCCTCGGCCTCTGTGCCCTGTTCTTGGCCCTTCAGAGGAACTGGCCGGCCCCTGTGTGAGGCGGGAGGCTGGACTAGATGGACCCTTACTGCTCTGATCCGGCAGGGCTCTTCTGAGGTTCTTATGAAGGCCTCGGCCTCTGTGCCCTGTTGTTGGCCCTCCAGAGGAACTGGCTGGCCACTGTGTGAGAGGCAAGGTGCAGGGCTCTCCTCATGTTCTTATGTTCTCCTAAACAGAAAGAGAGAGAGATGAAAGTTTGAGTCCAGTGCCAGAGACTGCAGCTTGATCCAGGGTCATGCACCAAAGCGCCCCAAAACTATGAGGCGTCCAGTGGACTAGCAAGATTTGATTCCAGCAGAAGCCTTCCTCGCCTACAGTCCCAAAGCTGGAATAAAATCTTACAGTGCCCATAAACTCACAACTACTTATAAAATTGGGGCATGTGGGCATTTTTTGTGGCAGAATGCTTCATCAGAACATGACCTTACATTACAGTGGTGGTGGAAAGAATTCTCAAGTCACAGCCAGATACCCCCCCCCACACACCTCCAGTGACCGCCGTTCCATTCCCAGAAGATAACAAAAAACCTCCAGGATCCCCAGCCAAACTGGCCTGGAGAAAGATCGCTTCCTGACCCCAAAGTGGCGACCAGCATTTCCCTGGGTGTGCAAGAAAGGGCCATGAGAACTGAACACTGAGGCCGCCCTTCCTGCCCTCCCTCTCAGGATCTGTCCAAGTTCACAGAATCCACATTGCTGTCTGATGTCCATCTAGCCTCTGTTTGAAAACCTCCCAAGAAGGAGAGCCCGCCACCTCCCGAGGAAGCCTGTTGTTCCACTGAGGAAGCGCTCTCACCGTCAGAAAGTTCTTCCTAACGTTTAGCCGAAAAGTCTGATTTAATTTCAATCTGGTGGGTTGTAGGACCCACCAGAAAACAGAACCAAAGCAAGGCATACCTTTAAACATGACTCATTAAATGATACAAAAATAACATGGTAGGAGCCTAACCAAGTTCGAGTCCAGTGGCACCTTTAAGACCAACGAAGTTCGGAATGCCAACTGCCCACTTCAAAGAAGAGGATTGCTGCAAAGTCACCTCCGTGCTTGAGAGGAGACAGACTCTCGCCATTCCACAATTAAGGATACATCAGTCTCAAATTCCGACACTTATTATCTATGCTATGTTTGTCCCCCCCTCCCAGTTGAAACCGAACAGACTAAAGCCAGATCCAGGTCATCAGCTGTTTTGGTCTGAAGCAGTAGAACAAATTTAGAGTCCAGTCAGGCACCTTGAAGACCAACAAAGGTTTATTCAAGGTATGAGCTTTCGTGTGTACACACACTTTTTCAAATACAGCGGAATGGGAGGCAAGGTTCAAACTTAGAGACGGGCTGAACAGCAAATTATCATGTAACATGATAGAGATGTTTTAAGAAATGCACTCCCAGAGTGTGGAGATCACTTAACGGCGTGTTTACTTTCTTTTTTGAGGTGGAAGCAGTGTATGTCAGCCAAACATTCCAATATTCCTTGTATTATATTCAGTATTCTAATATACTATGCTTAAAAAGAAATACTCTAAAATACAGAGGATGTATAGTCCCTCTGTGTGAGAATATGTATGTGAGGACTGAATGAGTTAGCATATGTAATGAGATAAGAAGCCAATATCCCTGTTGAGTCCTGGGGAGGTTTTTGTTCCAGGTGTTGTAATAACATGTAATTCAGCAATTTCCCTTTCCATTCTGTTCCTGACGTCCCTTTGTAATAAAACAGCTACCTTGAGGAACCGACTGCCTTGGGAGGTGGTGGATGCTCCTTCGCTGGACGTTTCCAAGCAGAGGCTGGATGACCATCTTTCAGGTATGTTGTAGGGCTGTCTTTTGGCTGTGTTCCTGCAAAGTGCAGGGGGTTGGACTAGATGACCTGCAAGATCCCTTCCAACTCTGACATTCTGCGATTCTGTTCTAGGTCACCCATTGAAAGGTTGAAATGTTCTCCTACAGATTTTTCTGTCCTGTGATTCCTGATGTTAGATTTGTGTCCATTTATCCTCTGGCGTAGGGTTTGTCCTGTTTGTCCTATATAGAGAACCAAAGGGCATTGTTGGCATATTTACTAAGCTTATTATTCTTTTAACCTGTTAAAAACACCTTCATTATTCTGTACGCAAAATTACTACCCACCCTCAGTCTATATAGTAAAGGTAAAGATTCCCTTGCTTGAAAGCCAGTCGAATCCGACTCTAGAGTTGCGGTGCTCATCTCTGTTTCAAAGCCGAAGAGCCAGCACTGTCCGAAGACGTTTCTGTGGTCATGTGGCTGGCATGACTAAACACCAAGGTGCACGGAATGCTGTTACCTTCCCACTGGAGTGGTACCTATTTATCTACTTGCAATTTCTTGCTTTCGAACTGCTAGGTTGGCAGGAGCTGGAACCAGAGATGGGAGCCCACTCCGTCATGCGGCACTCTCGGGTCTCGAACTGCTGAACTACTGACCCTATATATGACTGTTATTTCTGTTTCAGTTTCAATGTATCTGAAGAAGTGGGCATGCACACAAAAGTTTGTACCTTGAACCACCTGAATCTATAGTTTATTTATTTATTTTATTTATATAATTTATAATTATAATTAATTTATAGTAGGAGCCTAGTTTCAGTAAGCTAAACACACGGTCCCTCATCATTTATCTGAGCAACTTTAAAATCAACACGGATGTGAACCGCTCATGGAAGTATTTTTCATGTTTTGCTCTTTGCCCCGTCCAGGGAAGGCAGATTTTTGTGACCGCAGCCTTGCTGGATCAGATTCTAGCATGTCATTACATTTCTAATAGGAACAACACATGTGGGAACCAAAAGGGGGATGATGTCAACAAAGGGAGGGATTAAGTTTGGCCCGTCTAAAACTGGGGAGGTATGAAAATATTTAGGCTCTCTCAGTCGCACACAAGTACTCGTGTCTGCACATTGGTACTACGGAGATGGTTGACAGTCAGCTTAAGTTTGTGTCCTGACCAAAGGGAGCTTTGAGTCTCGAAAGCCCACACCTTGAATCCCTTGTTGGTCCCTAAGGCACTACCGACTTGGCGGAACTCTGCCAAATACCGCCGGGGCCCTGCGGGACTTAATGGCGTTCCATGGGGCCTGGAAGGCAGGGATGTTCCGCCAGGCCTTTGGCTGAGGACAGCGACGGTTTCCACCTTACCTGGCACCCTCCTCTTTTCCTCCCTCTTCTCCCCGCCCCTCCTTCCCTTCGGCCCTCTCCTCACCTCCCTGCAAGACACAGTCCAGAGCGGGGGAGTGAAGAAATTGTCTGACGCCATCTGATATAATGTAGTCATCCGTTTTTGGTTTTTAAATTGTTTTTAAGGGTTGTACTGCAGTGGCTCAAGTGGTTAAGACGCTGAGCTGCAGACCAGAAGGTCGGTAGTGCAGCAGTTCAAGACCTGAGTGCCGCGTGATGGAGCGAGCTCCCGTCTCTGGCCCCAGCTCCTGCCAACCTAGCAGTTCGAAAGCAAGAAATTGCAAGTAGATAAATAGGTACCGCTTCAGTGGGAAGTTAACAGCATTCTGCGCGTCTTGGTGTTTAGTCATGCCGGCCACATGACCACCGAAATGTCTTCGGACAGTGCTGGCTCTTCAGCTTGGAAACGGAGATGAGCACTGCAACTCTAGAGTCTGGCTTTCGAGCAAGGGAAACCTTTACCTTTACATTGCCTAGAGCCTTACATTGTAGGGAAGAGGCAATTTAATAATAATAATAATAATAATAATGATGATAATAATAATAATAATAATGAAGAAGAAGAGAAGCGATTGGATTTATACCCCGCCCTTCACTCAGAGTCTCAGAGTGGCTTACAAACTCCTTTCCCTTCCCCTCCCCAAAACAGACACCCTGTGAGGTAGGTGGGGCTGAGAGAGCTCTGACAGAAACCGCTCTTTTTCAAGGACAGCTCTGACAGAACTGTGGCTTGCCCAAGTGGGGAATCAAAGCCGGTTCTCCCAGATTAGAATCCACGCACCTAACCACTACGCCAAACTGGCTCTAACTCACTACACCATACTGGACCCGAATCTAAACATTTAGCTTAGGCATTCTGTGTTACACATTAGTGTCACAATTTATTTAAAATGTTTATATCCCGCCTTTCGTCGTGGTCCAAGGCAGCTTGCAATAATAGTTAAAAAACATTTTCAGTTAAAAGCAACATAAGATAGCAAATCCCAAATTCTCCCCTTCTCCTTAAAAGATGCCTGCCAATTCACACCCCTTCAAAAGGCCTGGCAAACTGGCAGGCCCTGCAGCGCCTCTTGAAGATCCCCAGTGCTTTAGGCAGCGCCTTCCACAGAGCCAGAGCCACAATGGAAGAAGAAGAAGAAGAAGAAGAAGAAGAAGAAGAAGAAGAAGAAGAAGAGGAGGAGGAGGAGGAGGAGGAGGAGGAGGAGGAGATGATTGGATTTTATACCCCGCCCTTCACTACCTGAAGGAGTCTCGGAGCGGCTGACAGTCTCCATTCCCTTCCCCTCCCCACAACAGACACCCTGTGAGGTAGGTGGGGCTGAGAGAGCTCTTCCGAGGACTGCCCTTGAGAGAACATCTCTGAGAGAACTTGTGACAGACTCAAGGTCACACCAGCAGCTGCACGTGGAGGAGCAGGAAATCAAACCTGGTTCTCCCAGAGTAGAGTCTGTGCTTCTAACCACGACACCAGACTGGCTCTCTGGGAAAGGAGCTCTGGTCGATGCTAGGACGACCACCCTAAGTGGTGGGATAGCCAGCAGACAGCTGCTTGATGACCACAGGTGGTGCAGAGGGACATACGGAAGGAGACGTCTGAAAGGTGAAGCCCAGACTGCCACTGGAAGAAAGCCTCAGTGGAAAAGCAAAAATGTTGGACTTTTAGGGTGCTGGCCGGGTCTGATCCAGTAGGGTTACCAGCCCCCTGTTGGGAAATACCTGAGCATCTGGGGGGTGGAGACTGAGGAGGTGGTGTTCGGGGAGGGGTGGGACTTGAATGGGGCATAATACCATAAAGCCTGCCTTCTGAAGCGGCCATTTTCTCCAGGGGAAGTGCTCTCTGTCGCCCGGAGATCAGTTGCAATAGCAGCGGATCTCTGGCCACCACCTGGAGATTGGCAGCCTTCAATGGCTCCCTTCTCACCCCACCCCATTTCAAACTGCCTGGGCAAAGAGCCCCCGGCCAGCCCCAGGGGCTGTTCACGCGACACGTCCAAACCCACGACGATCCTAACCATTAACTAGCAAAAGTGTCACTTGCTTAGCCATCCGATGACCCTGATTTTAAGACACTTAACCTGAGCGACCCGTGTGCAGCAATTAAAATCCATGCCTCTCCTACATTCGGTCAGTTGCCAAAAATATGTGAGCAGAACTTCCAGGTCTAAATTATCTGCTGTGCCGCCCAAAGGAGCATTTGGTTTTGAAATGCCAATGGTGTGGGTTCAAGCAGCTCTCTGGGCTAACAAGAAAACCAAGGGCTGGGAAGGATTACCTGGCAAGAGCACCTCTGCCTCTGGGAGAAAGGGGAACGTCTTGCAACATTACACAGCATCCTGTTTGGTTACCTGAAGCGACACGCCTCCCCACCAGTCCCTTCCTTCACAGAAAGGATGTTGGATGTGGCTCGGGCACTCCAGGCAGGGGGAAGACACAGCTGGGCATGGAGACCTTCATCCCCCCCACCTGGGAAGGAAACAGAAGCCCACCAGCCCCCCGGTTTTATTCGAGCCCTTCAATTTCTGCATGGTTTTCTTGCTCGCGTCCACAGAGTCCCCGTTTCCCAGAGCACTGGGTCTTAAAGCAATTTAACTTGCTTGTCTTGTGCCAGCCAAGAAAAGACATGTGTGGGCAAAGGAGGCACATGAAAAAACCATTTCACCCTGCTGCTCCTGAAAGTGCTCCAGGGAAGGCCTCCACATGGGATTTCCCCCTTTCCTTGGACACTGGAGACCCGGCAGATACTTTGGCAACAGGCCTAGGCAACGGAAGGCGTGTAACTTATGGAAGTCTCCCCTTCTTTGCTGGATGTTTTTGGTCCCTGGGGAATCCCAAACATCTATTGTGTCTGAGGCCCGTTTCTCCCCCATCAGCTGCCTGCACAGACTTGTTAATGGGGGGAGGGAGAATGTCTCTTTTATGTTAGGGTCTAGCCAAGGAATGCTGCTGCTTTGGTAATCGGTGGGTCTTTAAGATGCCACAAGAATCCCTTTGGTTCTGCACCGCACTGGAGTCTAGATTCTGTGAAGATGGGGCTAACTTTTTCCTAAATAAAACACAAGTCCGGTGACTCCTCGAAGGCTAACAACACTTATCCTGGCATGAGTCGATTAGGTAACCACACGCTGCGTGGCCTGCTTGCCTGATAGACTTCCTTGCTCTGTTCTCGTAAGAACACAAGAAGATCCCAGCTGGATCAGAGCAGTGGTCCATCTAGCCCAGCTCCCCTGATGTTGCCTGAATCCTTGCCCTGGGACTCAGAGGGTGGCCACCTCTGCGGCTGGAGGTTCTCTTTACTCAACCATGGCTAGTAGCCACTGATGGACTCCATCCATCCTCCGTGAAGTGAGTTTCCAAGGGGAGCCCTGTCGGCCTGAAATAGAACAGATAAAGTCCAGGAGCACCTTAGAGACCAATGGGATTTTGGGGAGGAGGAGGAGGAGATTGGATTTATACCCCGCCGTTCACTACCCAAAGGAGTCTCAGAGCGGTTTACCATCTCCTTTCCCTTCCCCTCCCCACAACAGACACCCTGTGAGGTCGGCGGGGCTGAAAGAGCTCTGACAGAAATGGCTCTTTTTCAAGAACAGCTCTGACAGAACTACGGCTTGTCCAAGGTCATCCAGCAGCTGCAAGTGGAGGAGTGGGGAATCAGACCCGGTTCTCCCAGATTAGAGTCTGTGCACTTAACTACTACACCAAACTGGCTCCCTGAAAGCTCTCTTTGCCAGATATCTTGACTACTCACCTTGATGGACCAATGGTCTGATTCAGTATAAGGCAGCTACATAGGTTCATTGGTTGCCATTACAGATAGCGGAGTAGGAGAAAGATATATCTGCCCTGTGTAGGTTTGTCAGGTCCCTCCTGGCCACCAGCACAGGGTTGTAAGGGCTGCCAGATCCAGATTGGGAAACTCCTGGAGATTTGGGGACGGAGTTTGGGGAGGACAGGGACCACAGTGGGGTACAGTGCCATAAAGTCCACCCTCCAAAGCATCCATTTTCCCCTGGGGAAGTGATTTCCATCATCTGGAGATGAGCTGTAATTCCGGGACATGCCCAGGCTCCACCTGGATGTTGGCATCCCTAGAACTCCTGCAAAGGAGGAAGAAGAAGAAAAGGAGAAGAGAAGAAAAAGACATTCGATTTATAACCCACCCTTCACTACCCGAAGGAGTCTCAGGGCGGCTTACAACGTCCTTTCCCTTCCTCTCCGCACAACAGACACCCTGTGAGGTTGGCAGGGCTCTTTTGAGGACTGCTCTTGAGAGAACAGCTCTGGGAGAACTTGTGACTGTCCCAAGGTCATACCAGCAGCTGCATGTGGAGGAGTGGGGAATCAAACCGGGGTCTCCCAGATTAGAGTCTGTGCTCCTAACCACTACACCAAACTGGCTGTCTCTCAGAGGGGCACAAAGCACAAGAACCTGCTCATGAGAAAGCCCGATTGAATCACAGAATCAGAGTTGGAAGGGACCTCCAGGGTCATCTAGTCCAACCGCCTGTGCAATGCAGGAAATTCACAAATACCTCCCCCTCCACACCCCCAGTGACGGCAGCTGTGCAAGAGGACTTCCCAGGGGAACTGTCCCCAACATGAATGATGGTGTGTGGAGTTGTCCTTCCACTTGGCCTTACAGGGCACCATAACTGAAGCGTAATCTGGCTCTGTTAAAGAGAGAGTGTGCGTTGGTGTCGCGGCCCTCGCCTTTCTCCTTGTGGATAAATACTTTCTATGCCGCTCAGGGAAATAACCGCCTGCGAGCACCCAGGAGGGACAGGTTACGCCAGTTCTGAACAGACTGCTCTCCAACTGAGTCAGCATTTACAGAGGCTGGTTAAAGGGAGCTCAGGAATGACTGTGATTTGAACACAAAGTCTGATGGGCATCAGCTGTCCGAAAAGGAAAGTTTCAAGCAGATGCAATATACCTATAGGGATATTTAACTAATAAGTCCATGGAACGACAATAACAAATACATTTTGTCTTCATGTGGAGTCAGGAAGAAGAAGAAGAAGAAGAAGAGGAGGAGGAGGAGGAGGAGATTGGATTTATAACCCACCCTTCACTACCTGAAGGAGACTCAGAGCGGCCTACAATCTCCTTTCCCTTCCCCTCCCCACAACAGACACCCCGTGAGGTAGGTGGGGCTGAGAGAGCTCTGAGAGAACCACTCTTGAGAGAACAGCTCTGAGAGAACTTGTGACTGACCCAAGGTCACCCATCAACTGCATGTGGAAGAGGAGTGGGGAATCAAACCCGGTTCTCCAGATTAGAGTCCGCCACTCTTAACAGTTATACCAAGCTGGCTCCCAAGTTTGGTGAACCAGGTTTCATTCCCCACGTGTGTATCTCAGGTGTAAACCTGCAGGGCCTAAGAGCACACTGGCAACTAAGGCACATCACAGCCGTAACATTCCCAATTCCCTAACCAGTTAGGTGACTGGGAACAGGCTGACGTGGCTTTCTTCCTTTGCATACAAATTCCTTCGTCCCCTTTTTTCCCCAAAACCCACCAGTGGGTGACTCAACTTCTTGTGCCTCTGGGCTGCTTTCCAAACCTCCCCCACCCCAATCTTCTATGGCAATTTCTCCTTGCCGTCTTCCTCCCTTGGCTTCCCCACTTCCATTTCACAGCCGCCACTCCTTTACTCCAGCCCGCCTTGCTCTTCTTTGGAATCTGTGCAGCAGCTGATGGCAAAGGGAGAACCTTCTGTGACATCAGGCCAGCTGAACCAATCAGAATCCTTAGAGCCCTGCGATAGAAGCTTTAGGTGACAGAGCAGCAGTATGCAGGACTTCTTCCATACTGCACAGATTAAAAACAGAACCCCAAACGAAAAGCACATCTCTTGATCTCTGCCAGCAACAACCTAGCAAGCCCATGCCCTCAAGGGCTTCCCCAAGAGCGGCGCACCGACCCCCGTTGGAGACAGCGTACTGGGTTAGGCGGCCATTTTGTCTGATCCGGCAAGGCAGTTAGGTTTATGTGCTGTATGTGGCAGGACTTGAAATAGACATCGGGGGCCTTGACTCCCCCCAGCTGGTCTGCTCGTGCCTCTGAGATGGATTCATCCTGGAACCATCCTGGAATGCTGCAGCCATCTGTGCAGCGGCGTTCCCCCCACCCCCCCCAGGGGATTTATTGAAGAGGACGAAGACAAAAGAATCCATCTCTTGGCTTAAGACTGGAGAAGCGCTGGGGGGGATGTACCCCTCCCCTGCACATACAAACACACACGTAGAGAGCCTGGTCCTCCGGGACAATACAATTTTGTGTTTGCTCGTCCCGTTAGTCCCGGCTCCCTTCCTGGTCAAGCTGTCATTCAAAACACAGCCCCTCCTTTCTCCTTGCTAAGTTCTTAAGGGTGCGAGTATTTATAGCGTGCGCCTCTTGCACCTGCCCGGGTCTGTAATTCAAGAGTCCAGGCTCATGTACCGCACCAAATGTTGGGGGCTCGATGGCGTGAGCTCATGCCTTGAAATATCTCCGAGGAGGAGGAGAGCCCTTTGGGAGAGATTCCTGAATTCTGAAGTGGCAGGAGGAGAGAGAGAGAAAACCCAGACCTAACCACTAGGTGATACGTCTGGGTTCGGCCTCTGCAGGCACTTTACCTGTGCCCTTGCAAAAGCACTCTCTCTAGCCTTGATAATGCAATGGTGAGCTCCAGTTTCTGTGCACTGTATTCTCTTGTTTTTCTAGGCTTCTAGGCTTCTTAGAATCAGCTATGCCATAATCAAAATTGTTGTGTTTTGCAGAGTGGTGGTTACATGTTTAAGCTACTAGCTCTGACCCCAGAAAGGCTTTTTATATTTTGTTCTGTTCTGATGTTTCACAAGGGCTGCAGTGGCTCAAGTGGTTAAGATGCTGCGCTGCAGACTGGAAGGTTGGTAGCTTGGCAGTTGGAGATCCGAGTGCTGCATGACGGAGTGAGCTCCCGTCTCTGGCCCCAGCTCCTGCCCACCGAGCAGTTTGAAAGCAAGAAATTGCAAGTAGATCAATAGGTACCACTTCGGTGGGAAGGTAACAGCGTTCCGTGCGCCTTGGTGTCTAGTCATGCCGGCCGCATGACCATGGAAACGTCTTTGGACAGCGCTGGCTCTTCGTCTTGGAAACGGAGATAAGCACCGCACCCCTAGAATCGGATTCGACTGGCTTTCGAGCAAGGGAAACCTTTACCCTTTACTAATGTTTCACATCATTCCAGTACATGTTCCCTGCCCTTTCTCACAGCATACAGCATCCTGTACATAAGTTTCCCATATGCCCCCTGAGGGTGGAAGAGCTCTATGGTAAAATCATAGAGTTTCCAGCAATTCCTAGAGAGGGCTGATGTCACTTCCTGGTTTTCCTGGAAATGACATCATGCCATTGTCAACGGCCACCTCCATGTCTCCACCCTTCTTGGTTTCCGGCTGGGCCCGGCAACCCTTGGCCTTGACACGAACTCCCCTCCCCATTTTATCTTCACAACAACATTGCAAAGGACAGGGATTGTCTCAAGGTAACACACTGAGTTGGGATTTGAACTCAGATCTTCCTAAATCCTGGCCCAGCTTTCTAACCATTGCAGCACACTGCCTTTTCCCAAGCTCAGCCGGGTCACAGGAACCAGGAATTCAAGGGCACCTTCTAGCTACCATGACATCACTTTCTGGATTTTGATCCAGGAAAACAAGGACACCCTTTCTACCTTGCGCAAAAAAGGAGCTCATGATGACCCAGCCGTCGGTGAAGTGTCTGAGGACACACCCTGCCGTGCCATTTCACCAACCGCTTCCGCTCCCTTCCACCTCTTTGGCGCAGCGTCGCCTGGGAAGAATTCCAGTCCATTGCGAGCGGCTCATTTCCCCCAGCTTGAAATAGGACCGTTCGAATTCCTTCTCTTTCCAAGTGGAAGAGAGAAACAAGCAGCGACCCTCATCCAATCTGCACATTCTGTTCAGCACCGGAGAGACCTCTGATTAACTGCCGGCTTTTCTGTTCTCGAACGGGTCTCTCATCCTCCTTCCTAGAGGGCTTAGGTGCAGCCCAAAACCAGCGCTCCATCCCACACCACCTAATCAGATTGTCTGCTTTGCTTCCTGCAGAAGACGAGAGCTGGAAGCTAGAAACTTCTTCCCCCCACATACACCTTTTGTTTTTTAAAACATCTGCTGAGTTCCAGAGAAGTCAAAAGCTTGCCCACTGATCTATGCTAGCATTTTGGCTGGTTCTAATAAAAGGAACAGCACAACTTTTGGGAGCATTTAGCCTCCAGCTCACACATTTTTGCCTTAGCTCAGGAAGGAGGGCTCCAGAGCAAACTAAGTTATGCAGCAGCCAAATTGCTCACTCACAACTTGAATGCCAGGAGCTCACAAAGCAGAATTTTTGCTCACAAGGCTCTGCAGCTTAGAGGGAGCATTGCTGGCAACCCCAGTCCTGTGTGATGTAAACATGCCACAGTTGTGTCTGTGGGCTTGGTTTGTCATCTGCTAGTGAGGAGCGGCCTTAATACGGAGTCAGAGCATTGGTCCCTTGAACCACCAGCCATGTACGGCAGACCCATCACGTAGGCAGAAGCCCTCAATCTTTTTTAAAAAAACCCCATCTTTGTGAGAGTGTGTTTGTGTGTTTGCCAGCCTGGAAGTCAGGGTGACCTCTGGCGACCCCTAGTGGGGTTAGGACATTTCAGAGAGGTGGCTTGATAACCTGCCTCTGCGTCCCGGCCCTGGGATCCCTTCAGGGTTGCCCTTCCAAGTCCTTGCCAGGATCGGCCCTGCTTAGCTTCCGAGAACTGAGAGATCAGGCTTTCCTGGGGTCCCCAGCCTTTTGAGCCTGTGGGCACCTTTGGAATTCTGATGGCATGGTGGGCACAGCCACAAAATGGCTGTCACAAAATGGCTGCCCCATGTGGCGAAGCCAGCCACAAAATGGCCGCCGCCACTTGCCTTCAGTCACACAGGGCAGATCCTTGTGTTGTGGAGGCAGCTTAGGGGGAACACTGGTTGCCAGGTCTGGGTTGGAAAATACCTGAAGACTTTGGGGGTGGACCCAGGAGAGGACAGGGTTTGCAGAGGAGAGAGGTCGCAGCATGGTACAATGCCATGGAGTCCACCCTTCAAAGCAGCTCTTTTCTCCAGGGGAGCCGATCTCTGTCAGCAGCTGGAGATCAGTTGTCAGAGCGGGAGATCTCCAGGCCCCACCTGGAGGCTGGCAACCCTACACAGGACACATCTAATTCAGCTCTCGGGGAATCTTTCAGAATCCGCCCATTGGCGAATGGGCTCTTTGACTAGCCGTCGGCCGGGTTTCTCGTTGGTAGCATGCTCATAATCTATAAATAATAATGTGTTCAACACGCTATTCCTAAACAGCTTTTATTTTAAGTGGGGAGACTGGCCCACACCTTTCGAGTTTCCAAATTAGCGTTTCTAAGTAACGGGTTCCCTCCACCCACCCGCTGCCCGAACAATAGGCATCGAAATAGCGGCTTTTCGGCTTGCCAAGTAGTTCACCGGCTATGTGTGTGTGTGTTAAAATGTTTCACACCCGTCCCAACCATCCAGGGACCCATCCAGGGATTGTTAATCAAGGAGCACTGAAAGGTGGCCGGGAACAGGCATTAGCGCGAGGGGGAGATAACAGGACAGGAGCCAGCCGTGAGATCCCGTTTCATGGAGAGCTATTTTAGCAGTCAGGACAATGAGAGAACAATGGCTTCCTACAGTTGCCTTTGGCTGAGGATCATCAATTCCACCAGCCATTGTTATGGGGAACGCAAAGTCCGCCTCTGTCAACACTCGGTTGCAGGCAGACAAGTATGTTTGGTTAAAGGGGCAGATGCCCGTTCGAAACAGGGTTGGAGGCAGGGCCCGTGTGGGAATGCTGCGTGCCAAGATCTGGAAGTGGGTAAGCAAGCTGATCGGTTGGAGTCCAGGAGCACCCCCAAAACCAACAAGGTGTTCTAGGGATAAGCTTTCCAGATTCAGAGTTCCTTTCATCCAATAGATGATGAAGAAGAAGAGGAAGAGGAGGAGGAGGAGGAGGAGTTGGATTTTTGGATTTATACCCCGCCCTTCACTTGGAGTCTCAGAGTGGCTTACAGACTCCTTTCCCTCCCCTCCCCACAACAGACACCCTGTGAGGTAGGCGGGGCCGAGAGAGCTCTGACAGAAACTGCCCTTGAGAGAACAGCTCTGAGAGAACCGTGGCTGACCTGAGGTCACACAAGTCGGAATGGAGATCCCCAAGTCCTTACATCCCAGTCAGAAGGTGGGGAGGGGTCTTGCAAGAGAAAGGGCTCAATATGCAAAGGGACAATGCAACACCCCTTCCCACCTTCTGACTGGGATGTAAGGACTCGGGGATCAATACTCAGAAACAAACGGCAACTAGACGGTTAGATTCACACCCAGTAGTACCTTAGAGACCAACAAGAGTTTCAGGAGAAAAGAGCCAGAGTCCAGCAGCACCTGAAACACTAACAAAATTTGTGGCAGGGGAGGAGTTTCCCAGCATCAAAGTTCCCTTGGTCAGATATCTGCTCTTAGACTTGAATCTTTAATCAAGCTGTTCCATGAGGATAGAAGCCTCCGCAATTGTGTGGGGGAGATTGCATCACCAAGTTTGGTGTAGTGGTTAAGTGTGCAGACTGTAAGCTGGGAGAACTGGGTTTGAATTCCCCACCCCTCCACTCGCAGCTGCTGGGGTGACCTTGGGCAAGCCATAGTTCTCTCAGAGCTGTTCTCTCAAGGGCGGTTCTCTCAGAGCTCTCTCAGCCCCACCTACTTCAGGGTGTCTGTTGTGGGGAGGGGAAGGGAAAGGAGATTGTGAGCCACTTTGGTGTTAAGTGCGTGGACTCTAATCTGGGAGACCCGGCTTTGATTCCCCACTCCTCCACATGCAGCTGCTGGATGACCTTGGGCAAGCCATAGTTCTGTCAGAGCTGTTCTTGAAAGAGCAGTCCTTGAAAGAGCTCTCTCAGCGCTGCTACCAGGGAGGGGAAGGGAAAGGAGTTTGTAAGCCGCTCTGAGACTCTGAGTGGAGGGTGGGGTAGAAATCCAATCTCCTCCTCCTCCTCTTCTTCTTTTTCTTCTATTAACCCTCCCCCATTTATCAAAAGGAAGAGACTAAGAACTGTCTGATGCTGCTGCTCCGTCTGTCGCCCCCTCCTGTGTCCACGCCATCTGGCGAAGGGAACCCGTAGTTTTGCTCACAGAGGAAACCCAGCCTGGGAAGCTTAGAATAGGCACCGGATCCTGCTCTGGGTTGGGAAACACCTAGAAGTTTTGGGTGTGGAGCTTGGGGAGGGGAGGGACTTCAGTGGGATGCAATGACACAGAGTCCACCCTCCAAAGCAGCCATTTTCTCCAGGGGAGCTGATCTTGGTCATCTGGAGCTCAGCTGTAATACCGAGGGATCTCCAGGTGCCACCTGGAGGTTGGCACTCCTACACTGGAGGTCATGGTCAGGTGGGATTTTGCGCAAGAGAAGACCCAGGCAGGAAGAGCTGAATGGATGCCTGAGGTTGGAGTCATGCTGGGACCTTGGACAGAGTTCCGGTCCCTCCTTTCTCCGTTTTGCAGCCTAGTGAGCGGTCGTGTGCGGCCGTGCAGGCCAGGAAGTTCTTGGTCCAACTCTGCCCAGTCCCCTCCTGCTTTCAGAGGAATGGGTCGCATCTCATGAACGTGTGCTAATGCATATCCAATTTGGGCCTGCCTGGCATCCTGCAATGCGTTTCCCCAGGAAAGGGTCAGACCAGGTCTTGCCGAGTAAGCTTGTGTTACCGTCTGTGTTGATTTCTGAGAACACTGAGTTTTTAAACAGATTGTGTGATAGCTTAAAGAAGGAGAAAACAGAGAGCTAGGAACTTGATGAGTCTGTGTTTTGTAGGTTTCCTTTGCAAGCTGAAACTCTCGAATTTTCAGTACTGAATGATGGAGAGTTCCGCCAGGTTGGGGCCAGGGCCGAGAAAGCCCCAGCTCTGGTTGAGGACGGTTGGACATCTTTGGGGCCCCGGGCCAGAGATTGCCAGAGGATTGCTCTCTGCAGAGACGGTCCCAGAGATACAGAGGCTAATGTCTCTAATCTCACACAGTCTGCCTTCCAAAGAGGCCATTTTCTCCAGGCAAACTAATCTCTGTCGCCTGGAGGACAGTTGTAATCCCAAGAGATCTCCAGCCTTCACCATTGTGGTTCTGTTATTAGTCAACATGGAATGTTTCCTTCAAGAGTCGATAAGTAGTAATGGATAAGAATTGTGATCGCCACACGCTCAGATAAAGCAATTATTGTGAAACGAATTGTTTACTTTGCGCAGCATTCGTTAGCGTGTGAGCGATAATAGAAGAGAATTTTCTACAGAATTACTACAGTAAATGATTTTGCAGCATATCTTTATTGTCTCATCATTGTTTTTGTCACGGATGTTGTTTTTGGATTTCCACTTCCTCCCGTGATCTCTCGTTTTTGGCTTCTACCACCTGGAGGCTGGCAAACCTAGGCTAGAGCAAGGTACGGAGCTCCAGTGCCTAGTGACCTTGATATATTTAAGATGTTTCCCCAAAAGGCTTGCCTTTGTCTGGGCACTTCCTCCACTGCTGTTTGAACAAGGAATTACAGTATTGGCTCCCCGGGTTCTAATCCATAAAAGCAGTGTTCCCTCTAAGCTGAGTTAGTGTGAGCTAGCTCACAGTTTTTTACCCTCCGGCGCACACATTTTTGCCTTCTCTCACGAAGGATGGCTCCAAAGCAAACAAATTTATGCAGCAGCCAAATCGCTCGCTCACAACTTTAATGCCAGTAGCTTACAAAGTAGAATTTTTGCTCGCAGGACTCCACAGCTTAGAGGGAGCATTGCATAAGAGCCTGTGCTAGAACAGGGGTTCTCAGCCTTTTTGAGCCTGCAGGAACCCATTGGAAATCTGACACAAAATGGCTGCTGCAGGGGGTGGAGCCAGTCACAAAATGGCTGCTGCAGCTTCCCTTCAGTCACACCATAAAGATCCTTGGGCCGTGGGTGGCAGCTGCCGCTGACACCAGGTTCTTAGAGATCTGCACAGCCAATCAAATCTCCAGGGGCCCACCAGAAGCCCACGCTCTAAAAACACTTGGTGGGCACAAAGAAAGGGGTCAGAGTGAGCCACGACACCCATGGATGACAAATTGGGGACCCCTGTGCTAGAATAAAGACTTAGTCTTTAAGATGCCACGGGATTACTGTGTGTTATAGCAACATTGTGCAATTATATTCCAGATAAATCACTAGTGTCATTTTTAAAAGGGGCATTGGAGGAGATTGTTCCAAAAGGAGTGTGTGTGTGGGGACGGGGGGGGGGCTACAAAATCTATATGAGCAGTACCTGCAGCAAGAGGTACTTTCTGGCCCCGCTGGTGGGCCTCCTGATGGCACCTGGGTTTTGGCCACTGTGTGACACAGAGTGTTGGACTGGATGGGCCGTTGGCCTGATCCAACATGGCTTCTCTTGTGTTCTTACATCTGGGGCAGTGATGCTCTGTGTTCTTGGTGCTGGGGGGGCCACAGTGGGAGGGTTTCTGGAGTTCTGGCCCCTCTGGTGGACCTCCTGATGGCACCTGGTCTTTTTGGCCACTGTGTGACCCAGAGTGTTGGACTGGACGGGGCCATTGGCCTGATCCAACGTTGGCTTCTCTTATGTTCTTATGTTGTAAGAGACTTTTATTTTTGGTGGTATTAGGTCACTCTTCATGCATTCTCATCATCCCATTGAAGGAAGAAGGCAGGCGAGGGGGGGTAAAGCAGAATTTATCACTCAGGCAAAGAATTTGGCCAAGATCTCAGACAACTCTTTGCACACGAATGCGTCAAGATTCTCGTCAGAAAGCCCAGCTATGATTGTGTGTCAATTTTATAGTTCCCTCGTTCCATTCTTACTGGAGAAAAGAACAATTTTATTCCTTCTTCAGATAAAGAGACTTCCCACTGGGGGAACAGCAGGTGAAATGTCAGGGACTCACAAGATAAAATGTTGGTGCAATAAATCTACTTGGGAAAACGCAAGAGGGCCAGGGGAAATTATATAGATTCCTGCGAATGATTTATAATTGTCAACATGTCCCTTTCCCCCTGAAAATTGCACTGCAGCAGCAGCAACATGTAATTGTAAAACTGCTGCGGTTCTGCCTCCTTCAGTCACATCCAGTCCAGTTTTAGAAGAAGAAGAATAGGAGATTGGATTTATACCCCGCCCTTCACTACCCAAAGGTGTCTCAGAGCGGCTGGCAAACTCCTTTCCCTTCCCCTCCCCACAACAGACACCCTGTGAGGTTGGTGGGGCTGAGAGAGCTCTTGACAGAAACGGCTCTTTTTCAAGAACAGCTCTTATCAGAACTATGGCTTGCCCAAGGTCATCCAGCCAGGTCCAAGTGGAGGAGTGGGGAAATCAAACCCAGTTCTCCCAGATTAGAGTCTGCACACTTAACCACTACACCAAACTGCTTTAATATGTTAACAGACCGATCCTAAGTGGAGTCCCACATCGATTTATATAATTCATATAATTCATATTAGCCGGGAGTCCGATAGCTTTTCCAAGGCTAACAAAAGGTGTTTCAAGACTAACAAAAGTTGTCTGAAGAAGGGAGCGGTGACTCCCGAAAGCTCCTCCCCTGCCACATATTTTGTTAGTTTGAAGGGGCTGCTGGTCTCCGGCTCTTTTCTGCTGCTATGGACAGGTGACCCATCTTGAAAAGGTATTTCGGTGTGCGCTTTTCGGTGTTAGAGCTCGCTTCTTCGGGTTTATAGCACCTCAGATTCTTTGCACCCAAAGAATACACACACACACAAAGCTGTCCTATACTGAGTCAGCCCCAGGCCAGTGGGACTTTTGGAGGCTCTGCCCCCTTTCTTAAAGCCCCACAAGAATTTCTCCTGTAAATCTTTTCTTCAATCATTTTTGAGCATTTTTAAAAAGGTGTGTGCTCCCTTATGCAAAGTGGGGTGCTGTAGTTGACTAATTCCTGCCCTGAGCAAGAGGGTTGGAGTAGGTGACCTCTGGAACCCCTTCTAACTCTGTGTCAAGAAATTGTTCTCCTTGAAGAGCATTTTTCTGCCTAAGTGTTGGCTTTCTTGACTATAGAAGTCACTACCCCCCACCTGCCGGCTTGTTCTCAGAATTGTTGCTTAGGCTGGCAGAAGAGATTAACTTGCAGCAGCTGAGAACTGTCATCTAAAGTGGCTGACAGCTTGCAGCTTAGAGATCTCTCCTGGTCATAGCTTTCTGTTCGCTAAATGGCTTTTCTTTCTACCCTGAGAACTTCAGCCCCCAACGGAACAAAATTGCCCCACAGGCCACATAATCCCGGCTATGGGACTGGTCAGCCCTTGGTCCGTGAAATGTCAGTACTGTCTACTCAGATTGGCAGCTGCTCTCCAGGGTCTCAGGCCGAGGTCTTTCACATCACCTGCTGCCTGGTCCTTTGTAAGCTGGAGGTGCTGGGGATTGAACTGGGGACCTTCTCCATGCCAAGCAGATGCTCTACCCACTGAACCACAGCCCCCTCACCCAAGACATGAGCAGCGTGTTAGGCTCTGAGATGTTAATACAGTGGGAAGCACAGACAGGAAAAGGAGTAGTCCCCTAATTTTCTTTCAGGACAAAAACCTAATAATTCAAGTTACAAATAACCGAAGTGATGGGCTATGTCATCTCAGCACTTTTCTCTGCAGGTTTCCTTGCCCCTTCCATCGAAACATCTGGAACTTCCTGCTAGCGCAGGCAGGACACTGCAAGACAGAACAGGCTGACCTGAGATCACTGGCGGCCGGAGGCTGCTTTGGGGTTGCCGCTATTGGGCTTCCCAGGCTCCGTATCAGCGGCAGATGCGGCCCCGGCTTCCTGTGTACACAGAATGTCTGCACAAGGGCCGTTTGGTCTCTGGGTGGGGGAACTGAATGTTCAGAGAGGTTGGTTTCAAAATCCCTTCGTAATTAAAAACAGGCCTTGGGCTTTGGAATTTTGAAAAAGGCACATCTATGCATTGGTTTTAAAAAAACCCAGAGAGACAGGGAGTGAATTATGACCTTTTGTAAAACACTCAAACACACACACACATACAAAAAAAACCCTGCAAGGAAGTTGCTCGCCATTGCATGATAGGACACAAGCCATCGACAAAGGCTGAGTTCAGACTGGCAGTTTGTCCCGAGATAGGCACATTTCAGAAACGTTTCACAAATGGATTAAAGGGCCGGTTCACAAAGGCACATCTGTCAGGCGTTCCCCAGTCATACTCAACCCGTCTTGTAACACTTCCCTCCCAAGTTTAAAAAATACCAGGTGAAAGTGGTAGCAAACCCTGCAGACCGCGTTCATCCCGCTTCAGGGACATGTGAACGCGAACAAGCTGATCCGGCAAGGGATGCACTTATGCACATATAAACGGATTACACAAAAATAAGCCGCTTACAGCCGCGCCTCCACCAGGGGCGGGCCAACAGTGCGAATACTCCCTTGCGCATCCTTCCTGGTCTGCTCCCACATCAGTCGGTGCAGTGTGACTGGGAAAACCCGGAACAAAGTGTTTTTGCCATGACTCAAACTGCCAGTTTGACCTCAACCGAAGTCTCCTGCACAGGCTCCGTCAGCACACCAAATAGCAACGCACACACCCCTCCAAAACATAGTGATTAACATGGTGCATGTTATGTATTGGAACGGCCACATGTCCTTGTGCACAAACTCCTCCCGCTCCCGCGAATAAGCGCGCCGAGAACAAAAGCAGGCTAGGGTTCTGGAACAGACCTACAGGCTCGCCTGGACCCTAGAATTAACCAGTGGTTGAACCTTGCACTGTAAACAGCCTATCACGGGGAGTGTGTGTGTGTGTTTGGGTGTGGTGTGGTGTGTTGCAGGGATTTAAGCAGGCCCCGGACCCGGCTTGTCTGTCTTGAGTTTGAGCTGAAATCACAATAAACCATGAGCTGATCACCCTACGCGTCTGAACCCCGTAGGAAAGTTTCTTGCTTTCTTTTTCCTTTTTTTGTGTGTGCGCGCAAGGATTTATCTCAACAGGGCTTAGTCAGTTTCTGTCCTGCAAATCCCAACAGTTCCCCTGGAGCAGATGGCAAATTTGGAAGGTGGACTTTAAGACGTTTACCTCCCCAAATCCCGAGGAATTTTCTAACCTGGAATTGGCAGCTCAGATGGGCATGTTTCTCGTGCTGTCGCCCCCCTTGGCACCCCCTGTCTGCCCCTTGCGGCAAACACTGCACCCTAGCGTAAAGCACGAGGCAGACACCAAATCACCCATCCTCTCAGGAGCAACTGGCAGGCGAGAGATGGAAGCATCAGGCAGGCGCAGAAATGCAATGAATTCCCCGCACCAGGCCGCGGGGCATGGCAGGCATTCTGAGCAAGGCTATACCCGGCAACGGACCTCTCGCACAGAGTGCTAAAGACAATCTCTTAATCCCCTCCTCTCAGCGCCAAGGGAAGAGCGCTCAGGATCAAAACACACACTCTCCAGCATGACCTCACCTTGTTCCCCCACAGGCGGCCTGCCCCCATCAGAGGTCAGCGCTGCCAGTCAACCTGTGCCATTCAGCCTCTGCTCCTGGTGTGGATTTTGCCTTGTGTCAGGGCCAGCCTGAATGCTCCTGGAATGAGGGCTTTTTGCTAGTTTGGTGTAGTGGTGAAGTGCGTGGACTCTAATCTGGGAGAGCCGGGTTTGATTCCCCACTCCTCCACTTGCAGCTGCTGGTGTGACCTTGGGTCACTTACAAGTTCCATCAGAGCTGGTCTTGAAAGAGCTGTCCTCGAAAGAGCTGTCCTCGAAAGAGCTGTCTCAGCCCCACCGACCTCACAGGGTGTCTGTTGTGTGGAGGGGAAGGGGAAGGAGCTTGTGAGCCACTCTGAGACTCCTTTGGGTAGTGAAGGGCGGGGTAGAAATCCAATCTCTTCTCTTCTTTTTTTTCTGTGACAATAATACATGTTGTATTCCAAACCTTGAACTTAATATTAAACATTCTTTTCATACCATTTATAAACTCTGTCCCATCTTTTTTGGAAAATCTTATCATCTTTTCTTTGAAGTATAATAATAAGCTTATCCATTTCCGCAATTTCATATAATTTTCCTACCAGTTCATCTTTGGAGGGTAATTTCTCGGATTTCCAACATTTTGCTCTTCTTCTTCTTCTTCTCTGTGGGCAATTCTGCATCTAGTGTTTGCTCCACATTTTCTCAGCTGGGAGGTAGATGTGCAGCTCAAAACCACATTCAGATACCTCGGGGCAAGCTGTACTGACTGCAAAGTCACCCCTGAATGACCATAAAACGGCCATAAATCTATGGAGAAAGTACAATAAAATCTGAGGATTGAAGAACTCGAAAGTGGCACAGAGTGTGGAAGCTACCATAAAACCCGAGAATCAAAGGAAGTGAAACCAACATGCAATGCAGAGGGGAGTTTCTGTCCCAACCAATGCTCCTTCTGTGGTAAATACAATTTATTATTGGATATATCACATGTTCAAACATTTTCAACCAACCTACATACCCATTTTTCTAATTTCCCCTTCTCCCCCCCAAACAAGACTTCCCGCACCGCTCCAACCCCATTAATATCTCTCTTATTCTATTACAATTATTTCTAAACTTATTTTCTCTAGCAAACGGTAACAATTCAGAAATCTAATTCTATTTCATTTTCCACTTAATAACTATCAAAGCAGATCAAACCGCGTTTAATGTCCCAGTTTTTCAACAAGTATTTTTGAAAGTCTTTCCAGTCTTCAAAAAAAGTTTCATCTTCTTCGTTGTTTAATTTTCTTGTTAATTTGTCCATTTCTGCTAAAAACAACGTCTTTTTAATCCATTCCCATGTTTCAGGTACTTTATCTTGTTTCCAACATTGAGCAAAAGTCAGTCTTGCTGCTGTAGTCAAGTACCATAGTAGTGTTCTCTTGGCTACATTTATTTCTTCCATTTTAAGACCTAACAATAACATCTGTGGGTCTTTCTTAAAAGTACATTTCAAAATTTTTTGTATCTCATTGTGGATCTCTGTCCAATACTTTACTGCCTTATCACATGTCCACCACATATGGTAAAAAGACCCCTCATGTTTTTTACATTTCCAACATTTGTTGGACATACTTTCATTTATAATAGCAATTTTTTTAGGCGTCATATACCATCTGTACATCATTTTATAGCAATTCTCTTTAACATTTACACACGTTGAAATTTTCATTGATTTTTTCCACAAATATTCCCAAGATGTCATTAATATCTCATTATTAACATTTACAGCCCATTTTATCATTTGCTCCTTTACAACTTCATCCTCAGTATACCATTTCAATAACACCTTGTACAATTTAGAGATCATTTTTTTATCTTTCTCAAGCCATACAGTTTCAATTTCAATATTCTTTGCTCTAAAACCATGTTCTCTTTTATCGGTCTTAAATAGATCATAAATCTGTCTGTACTTCAACCAATCATATTCAAATTCAACATCAAATCTATCTTTTAACACAAAATTTTTCCCTTCAGATTTTAAAAGATTTTTATAAGGTAGCCAATCTAGTCCTTGGTTTCTTGAATATGGATTAATTACTTCCGCTGGTACAATCCAAAGTGGTCTTTCTTCTGAGAAGAATTTTCTATATCTCGTCCATGTCTCGAACAGTGATTGTCTTACAAAGTGGTGTTTAAAAAATTTATCCACTTTTTCTTTTCCATACCATAAATATGCATGCCATCCGAATTTGTTATCATGTCCTTCCAGGGCCAATAACTTCTTATTGTCCAAATTAATCCACTGTTGCAACCATGTTAAACAGACGGCATCATAATACAGTCTTAAATTCGGTAGTTGTAAGCCTCCTCTCTCTTTTGCATCACATAAAATTTTCATTTTAATCCTTGGCTTTCTTCCTGCCCATACGAATTTGGATAGTTCTTTCTGCCACATATCCAATACCTTCCTTTGTTTTAATATTGGAATAGTCTGAAACAAAAACATCAAACGTGGTAAAACATTCATTTTTACAGTTGCGATTCTTCCCATCAGTGATAAATTCAAAGTGTCCCATTTCTTCATATCTTGTTGAATCTTATGCCACACCTTTTCATAATTGTTTTTAAACAAGTCAATATTTTTCATAGTTAATTCAATTCCAAGATATTTGGTCTTTGTGACCACTTCACATTGAATTTTCTCTTGCAATTCTGTTTGTCTTTGTTTCGTCATATTTTTACACATCACTTTGGTTTTACTTTTATTAACATAGAATCCCGCAACTGACCCAAACTCTTCAATTTTTTCCATCAATTGTGGTATTTTCTCAATTGGGTCTTGAATCATAAACATTACGTCATCTGCAAATGCCCTGTACTTGTAGGCAAAGCCTTTCACTGTAAGTCCTTCAATACTATTGTCTTTCCTTATCGCTGTCAATAATATTTCCAATATCCAAATAAACAACAACGGGGATAATGGGCAACCTTGACGTGTTCCCTTTTGGACTCGGAAGAAGTCCGTCTTTTCTTTATTTATATTCAAAGCCGCTTTTTGTTCTGAATATATTGCCACAATCATGTTTAAAAAAGACTGTCCAATATCCATTTTTTCAATAACTTGTAGCATAAATTCCCAATTTAAATTGTCAAAAGCTTTTTCCGCATCTAAGAAGAGGAATCCTACTTCTTTTTCAGGATGCTTGTCATAATATTCAATTGCATCTATCACCACTCTCAAATTGTCTCTGATTTGTCTATTTGGTAAAAATCCAGCTTGTTCTTCCGCTATTGTATCTTTCAAATACTTTTTCAGTCTCTCAGAAAGTATTTTTGCAAATAGTTTGTAATCATTATTTAATAGCGAAATTGGCCTATAATTCTTTACTTGAGTCAAATCCAAACCTTCTTTAGGTATCAATGAAATGTTTGCTTCTTTCCATGAATCTGGGATCCGTTTAGTCTGTCTTATCTCATTCGACAGAAGTACTAAAATAGGGGTTAGCTCCTCTTTAAATTTCTTATAGAATTTTGCTGTAAAGCCGTCTGGTCCTGGAGCTTTGCCCAACTTTGCATCCTCTATCGCCATTGTCACTTCTTCTTTCGTTACTAAACCATTTAGTAATTCCTTAATTTGTTTTCCCAGCTCTGGAACTTCAATTTTCTCCAAATATTTCTTGATTCTCTGTTGATCAATTCCTTTCTTTTGAAATAATTTGGCGTAGTATTTAAAAAAAGCTCTTTTTATACCATTCAGATTCATCACATCCTTTCCATCTTCAACAATCTTAGATATAAAGTTTCTTTCTTTTCTATTTTTCAATTGCCATGCTAAAAACTTTCCTGGTTTGTTTGCACCCTCAAATGCTTTTTGCTGTAATTTTTTCAGATTCCAATATAATTCTCTATTTAAAAGAACATTCAGCTGATCTTGCAAGAAGTGGATTTCCTTAATAATCTTCTTCTTCCCTGGTCTTTTTTTTAATTCCCTTTCTTTTGTCGAATTTTTTCATGAAGGTCTTTCTGTTGCTGGATCTTTTGCTTTTTGTCTTTGGAGTTCAGAGAGATGAGCATACCTCTCATTACTGCTTTGTATGTATCCCATACAACTTGTATATCCGTTCCTTTATTCAAATTCAATTCAAAAAAACTTTTCGTTTCCTTTTTTAAAATTTCATTAATTTGTTTTTGATCCAGTAAATCTTCATTAATTCTCCAAAATAGTTGTTTAGGTTTTGCTTTAGATATCCAAAGTAGGGGATTGTGATCGGAATTAGTTTTCGGTAAAATTTGTATTTTATAAGTTTTTTGCGCCATCTCCTCTGACATCCAAATCATGTCAATTCGAGAAAAGGAGTTATGTCTATTCGAATAAAACGTGTAGTCCTTAGTCTTAGGATTCCACTTCCTCCAAACATCTTCTAATTTCTCTTGTTTCATCAATTGAAAAAAATTTTTTGGTAACTTTCCAGCTATTTCACCACTTGCTTTGGACTTTCTATCCAATGTGTTGTTCACTGTACCATTAAAGTCTCCCGCAAGGACAATTTGGTCATAGTTCAAACACTCCAACTCTTTAGCCAAATCGTTAAAAAAGTCTCTTTTGCACCATTGGGTGCATATATATTAACAAGCAATGTCTTTTTTCTGTCCATAAAAATTTCCACGCCAACATATCTCCCTTCTTTGTCGGAAAAAATTTGTTTAGGATCCAAATCTTTTGAAATGTAAATCACTGTTCCTTTTTTCTTATTAACTGCTGAGGAATGAAATTCTTCTCCCAATTTTTTATTAGTCAGATATTTATCATCTTGTTTTCTTATGTGTGTTTCTTGTAAACAAATTATATTACATTTTTGTTTTTCCAGCCAATGATTCACCAGTCTTCTTTTACCTGGTGAATTTAATCCATTTACGTTCCAAGATAAAAATTTGTAATCCATAATAGTGTTAAATTAAATATCTTTAAAATCGTCCAGATTGTTCGCTTTAAATCTATATAAGTCTCCTTCAGATTTAAGAGTTGATCTCACCGAGTTGTACATGAATGTAAGTCCATATGGAATCTCCCATCTGAACCTAATATTCATTTCCTTTAGCCTGTCTGTCAATTTCTTGAATTTCTTTCTATCTTGTAGAATTGATCTCGGAATTTCTCTCAAGATTATTATTTTCTTTCCATTAATTTCCAACGGTTGTGAAAATTGTTTCTTGAAAACGTCTTCCTTCATCTTTGTTGTCACAAATTGAACAATTACATCTCTGGGTAATTGCTTTCTTTTAGCATAAGCTGAATTTACTCTGTAAATCAAGTCAAAGTCTGCATCCAAATCTCCTTCATCTTCCCCTATGTAAGTTGTCAATGTCTTAATTACTAGGGCCCGTAGATCTTGATCTTCCTCCTCTTCTATCCCTCTCAATCTCAAGTGATTCTGGGTAGCCCTGTAATCCATCATGGTCTCCAACCTTGCATTCTCTGACAAGGTTTTTTTAACCTTTTGTTCCATATCTTCAGATTTTGTCACCAGACTTTTGACTTCCTTTTTAAGTTCTTCTGTATCCTTTTTAATCCCTGACACTTCTGCAAGTACCAGTTCTTTCAATTCTTCCATATTTTTTTTCTGTACTTGAATTTGCACTTGCTCTATTTGCTCCAATTGTTGTTGCAACTGTGATTCTATTTGTTTTCCAAGATTCTCCGTCATCCGTTTCTCCATCGCTTCTATAGCTGCTTGCCACTCTTTTTTTTCCTTAGCAGTCATTCTTGGACTGGGTGATGAAGCAGCTCTAGGTCTTGTTCTCAAATCCGTCTTGGAGGCCACTTCAATGTTAATCAGACTTTATATTAGCAATCTTCAAGCCAAATCGCCACCTTTAGAACTTATTTAAGCGCTTTTTCGGCTTGAAAATAACATTTTAAATTTTAGTCCTCCCCAAAATGTCGGGCGCAATTTCTCTATGGTTTTTCGGCTAGAGTAGGCTCCTTTCAAACTTCCTGCTCACCTGTCCGTCTCTGTAATCCAACTTCCGGTAAAGATGATGCCGCACACTAAAATGTCCCTCCGCTTCAAACACAGCAGCCTCTAAAAGCCTCCACTCTAGCCCACTTCCTGTATCACAGAGTCACAGTTAATTTCGTTTCTACTACGTAGCGTTTAGACTTGGCTGACCACAGGAATGCAAAACAAAGTCTCTTTTCAGCCTTTTTCTCTAACGGAAAGCTTTCTTTTTACTTTTAATTCAAGCGAAATAGTTCCTTAACAGTTTCAACGCTTATCCATACGTCTCAATATCACAGTCTCCTTTAAACCGGTAAGCGCTTAATCGTTTGTTTGTTACCTTGCTTGTAGTTTCGGGGTTTCGCGGTGCTTCTTCTTTAAACGATGTTAATCAGATGGTAAAGAGATCGGTAGATGGCGAATTTATGCTGAATTCTCAGCCCGGCTGGCATCTGTAGAGTTGATTTGCAACTGCCCTCTTCACGGAGGGAGATCAAAGTGTAAACAAGCTTCCTCCGAAGCTTATCCACACCGATCTCAACCCCCCTCAGGCTTCGCTGCTTGCTTGCCACTCCCCCGCCTGGAGAGTGCTGCGCTGGGCCAGATAAAGCCCAGACTGTCGTCAGATGCCGCAGTACACTTCGCACAACTCGCAAAGTGTGTCAATTCGCCATTTTCTCCGACCGGAAGCCCCCCAACCAATGCTCCTTCTAAGCTGTGGAGTCTTGCGAAAAAAAACCTCTGCTTTGTGAACTACTACTGGCTTTAAAGTTGTGAGCGAGTGATTTGGCTACTACATAAATTAGTCTGGAGCCCTCCTTCCTGAGCTAATGCGTGCGCTGGAGGCTAAAAACCTGTGAGCCAGCTCATACGAGCTCAGCTTAGAGGGAACACCGGTCCCAACCAATGCATGCGCTGGAGGCTAAAAACCTGTGAGCCAGCTCATACGAGCTCAGCTTAGAGGGAACACCAGTCCCAACCAATGCTCCCTTAAAGCTGTGGAGTCTTGTGAGCAAAAATTCTACTTTTGTGAACTCCTGACATTAAAATTGTGAGCAAGTGATTTGGCTACTGCATACTGAGCTAAGGCAAAAATGTGTGAGCTGGAGGCTAAAAAACTGTGAGCTGGCTCACACCAACTCAGCTTAGAAGGAACACTGGTCCCAATGTTTCGTAAGACAACGGAGGGAGAAGCCAATGCCGAATCAGCCTGTGTGGGGAGAGAGAGAGAGGCAGGCACGCAGACAGGGAGAACAAGTCAGGTGCAGGGTACGGTTGTGGCAGCGGAAATACCATTCCCCGGAAACCTCATCTCTCTCTGATGAAGGGGGAAGGGAAGGCGGCATGGTAGAGCCCGATCTCATCAGATTTCAGAAGCTCTGCAAGGACAGTACTAGGAAGGGAGACCACCAAGGAAGACTCTGCAGAGGAAGGCGAAGGGCAAACAGCCTCTGCTTCTCACTGGCCTTGAAATCCCTTTTGCCGGGGTCACCGTGAGTCGGTTGCACTTACGCACACACGCATCTGATAAAGAGAAGTTTTGGCTCTCGAACGCTCATGCCTAGGAAACTGATGTTTATTGTTTTAATGCTGTTCTATTTGTTTTAAGCAATCATTACTATTTTATCTTGTTGTCATGCTGGACGGCCTCAGTGCACATTGTGATCCGCCCTGAGCCCATTCGCAGGGAGGGCGGAATATGAATGTGATCAAATATATAAATAAATAAAATCTTTGTTGATCTCTCAGGTGTGGCTGGACTTGAATACGGCTCTTCTACTGCAGACCAGCAGGGCTCCCCGCCTGCAACGATCTTTCTCTAAGTCCATAGTGTACCTGATATCGTTTGATTTTTATTAGTAT
The DNA here is from genome assembly GCA_029375565.1 of Gekko gecko. Taxonomy (NCBI): domain Eukaryota; kingdom Metazoa; phylum Chordata; class Lepidosauria; order Squamata; family Gekkonidae; genus Gekko; species Gekko gecko. The sequence continues at coordinate 19,655,911 of JAPDNY010000017.1, forward strand.
GTTATCTAACTCTCCTGCAAACTGCCTTGAGAACCCTTGCTGGGGCAAAATGTTTGTTTATATTACAGCCTAACTATTTTTAAGAGAACTTTCTAGCCCTCATGGATCAGTTTGGAAGCCCTTAAGGACATAAGAACCTCAGGAGAGCCCTGCTGGATCAGACCAGGGAGGGTCCATCTAGTCCAGCCTCCTGTCTCACACAGCGGCCAACCAGTTCCTCTGGAGGGCCAGCAACAGGGCAGAGAGGCTGAGGTCTTCCCCTGATAAGAACCTCAGAAGAGCCCTGCTGGATCAGACCAGGGAGGGTCCGTCTAGTCCAGCCTCCTGTCTCACACAGTGGCCAACCAGTTCCTCTGGAGGGCCAGCAACAGGGCAGAGAGGCCGAGGTGTTCCCCTGATAAGAACCTCAGAAGAGCCCTGCTGGATCAGACCAGGGAGGGTCCGTCTAGTCCAGCCTCCTGTCTCACACAGTGGCCAACCAGTTCCTCTGGAGGGCCAGCAACAGGGCAGAGAGGCCGAGGTGTTCCCCTGATAAGAACCTCAGGAGAGCCCTGCTGGATCAGACCAGGGAGGGTCCATCTAGTCCAGCCTCCTGTCTCACACAGCGGCCAACCAGTTCCTCTGGAGGGCCAGCAACAGGGCAGAGAGGCCGAGGTCTTCCCCTGATAAGAACCTCAGAAGAGCCCTGCTGGATCAGACCAGGGAGGGTCCGTCTAGTCCAGCCTCCTGTCTCACACAGTGGCCAACCAGTTCCTCTGGAGGGCCAGCAACAGGGCAGAGAGGCCGAGGTGTTCCCCTGGTAAGGACATCAGAAGAGTCCTGCTTGATCAGACCAGGGAGGGTCCATCTAGTCAAGCATCCCGTCTCACACAATGGCCAGCCAGTTCCTCTGGAGGGCCAACAACAGGGCAGAGAGGCCGAGGCCTTCATAAGAAGAACCCTGCTGGATCAGACCAGTGAAGGTCCATCTAGTCCAGCCTCCCATCTCACTCAGTGGCCAACCAGTTCTTCTGGACAGTCAACAACAGGGCATAGAGGCCGAGGCCTTCCCCAGATGTTGCCTTCTGGCTCTGGGATTCAGAGGCTGACTGCTTCTGAATTGGAGTTTCCCTTTACTCACCGTGGCTAGTAGCCCCTGCTAGATCCCTCCTCTAGAAATCTTTCTAATGCCCTTTCAAAGGCCTGTGGCCATCACTACATCTTCTGGCAGCAAACCCCGCAGCCTCCAGTTGCAGGAATTTCTTAGGAAGCAAGAACCAACTCATGGTGGGGGAAATGAAGAAGCGTTGGATGGAACAGTTTGCAGGTATGACGACACCTGCCATAAGTTCGTTGTCTCATGAATGCAATCCAGCCCTTATACTCCCAGACTCCACACACACACACAACACACACACAGATCTCCAGGAACTCCCACTCTAGTGCCACTGGACATTTTCGTTGAGTCACAAAGGCCCACACCAGCAGCGTGGGGCTGAAAAGAACCAGGAGGGGAGGCCCGGTGTCCGGCTTTCCCATCGTAAATCCGGAGTCTCTTTTGTGCCCGGCTGTCTCATGAAAAGCGGGTAGAAGCCTCAGGGATACATCTCCCCAGGAATGCTTTTGTAGCTCCAAGCGGTAACTCGAAGAATGCCTGGAGCTCTGCCCAGGCGCTCCATAAATCAACAGGGCTATTTATTGAAGCCCTGACAGCTGGCTGGGAGATGGCGAAGCATCGCTAGTGGCGGCCATTTCAGAAGGGAAAGGTAGCCTTCTGAACCCAAAAATGAGAGATCACGGGAGGAAGTGGAATTCCAAAAACATCTGTGACAAAAATAATGAAGTGTCAATAAAGATATGTTGCAAAATCGTTGACTGTAGTAATTCTATAGAAAATTCTCATCTATTGCTCACACACTAATGAATGCTGCGCAATGTAAACAATTCCTTTCACAATATTTGCTTTATCTGAGCGTGTGGCAATCACAATTCTTATCAATTATTACTTATCAACTCTTGAAGGAAACATTCCATGTTGACTCTCTAATAGAACCCAAGGTCTTCACAAATATTTTGAAACAAATGGTTTTCATTGCGCAGCATTCGTTAACATGTGAGTGATAATAGAAGTAAATTTTCTACAGAATTACTACAGTAAACGTTTTTGCAACTTATCTTTATTGACTCTTTGTTAGTTTTGTCACGGGTGTTGTTTTTGGAATTACATTTCAAGAACCAGTAGCGGAGCCCGGGGAGGACAACAGGATGCCGGACACTGGGCCTTCGGTCACGGCAGAGCGTGGCTTTTCAGACACCGTCCACGATAACAAGAAAGGCAGGCTAGGAGATGGGATGGGATGGGAAGGGAAGGCAGTCTCACACCGCATTCCCGACAACAGTGAAATGCCTCTAAAATAAATGTGTTTGTTGTCATGGATGACTTGCCTAGGAAATGTGCGGAGATCACATCTGGAGGATGACTAGCTGAACATGTTCCCCAGGTTGGCATGAAGGTGGCTTGTTCCAGCAAGGTCACAACCTGCATGTGTGAGAGAAGAAAAGATTGCAGATAGATAGACTTTGGGAAAGATTAGGAATATACGCCACAGTGCTAAACAATGAGAAATGTGTTTGGTCAGGGCTGTTGGGAGAAGTGAAGGCTGAACGAAAAAAAAAGTATATCTGTAGGTTTGAATATTATAGAAAGGTTAGTTAACCCGCATCCTCTGCAGTAGGGGTCTCCAATACGGTGCCCCTGGGTGCCATTGTGCCTGCTGACACGATTCATTGTGAAGCTTTTGGCCTCTGGAGATTTGATTGGGTGTGCAGATTAATAATGTTGCTTTGGCAGCAGCTGCCACCACAAAACAAGGATCTTCATGGTATGACTCAAGGTAGGCTGTGGCAGCCATTTTGTGGCTAGCTTCATCTCCTGTAGCAGCCATTTTGTGAACTCTCTCATAAAGCCACACAGGATAAACTCTCTTGCTCATATATAGCCACACAGGCTAAACTCCAACTGCTTCCTCTTGTCATACAGACTCTCTCAAAAACTCTCCACACTCGTCTCTTCTAGAACACTGAATCACCTCAGAGACACCCCTCCTCCCACACTCTGTTATCAGCCAATCACATCATACTTGTCTCCCTCTATCACTCTCTCCTTACATTATTGCAGTCAAACTAAACATTTAAAGAAACACACACACCAGAAATGGAATAATTACAGGTAGGCTAGGCTTAAACAGAGTGACTGGGGGCAAGGCCACCTAGTGAGACTCATAGAGATCTGAATCCAGGTCTCCTGGTCCTAGCCTGGTATGTGCTTGACTTCTTCACAGTTCCCCGCCCCCCCTTTTCATTTCTGGCCTGCCGACTCCAACAGCCCAGGCTCAGTTCAAAATGCTCCCCTCCCAGCCTCCACCCGGCTGCAGCCTCCACCTAGGTGTGCCCCACATTTCAGCCCGGCCTCAGTTTCCCCTTAATTAGCACTCAGCCTTTGTAGCCAAGCCACTAAGCGGAGCACCACAGAGCTAGGTCGGGAAGGCCGCCACGCAATTATTCTTAATCAATCCATCACATGGGGCGTAAGCCTCTTATATCCGCAAACATTTGCCTGTGAATGAAAGCAGCATTTCCAAAGAGGAGAATTGTGCTCTGGTTCTAGGTGAGGCACACACCTGTCAGAGCCACCTGCCCCCTACCTGTGGCTTTTGGAAGTCTTTGCCTTAGAAACAATTCACAATGTCTTCTGCCCAACTGATAAGGGGCACCGAGTTGAAGCCTTCCGCCAGTTTGGTGTAGTGGTTAAGTGTGCGGACTCTAATCTGAGAGAACCAGGTTTGATTCCCCACTCCTCCGCTTGGACCTGCTGGATGACCTTGGGCAAGCCATAGTTCTGATAAGAGCTGTTCTTGAAAAAGAGCAGTTTCTGTCAGAATTTCTCTCAGCCCCACCTGCCTCACAGGGTGTCTGTTGTGGGGAGGGGAAGGGGAAGGAGTTTGTAAGCCGCTCTGAGACTCCTTTGGGGAGTGAAGGGTGGGGTACAAACCAATCTCTTCTTCTTCTTCAGATATATTGTGCAGAATCTTCCACCGCAGGAAGGCTCTTCCACTTAGCCAAACAGAGTGGTAGGACAGAAGGCACAGTGAAAAGGTCCGAAACCAATTCATCGTGTCTGGATAATGGACCTCGTGACACCACGAAACATTAACATCCAGGGAAAGGATCATGTGTTATGACACCAAAACCAGACTGGAGGTATGAGGTGACGAAGAAAACTTTGACTCTCAAAAGCTCACCTTGTTGGTCTTCAAGGTATTACCAAACTCGAACCCAGCTTTTCCACTGTAGACCAACACCACTACCCTCTGAAACCATCTTTCTCTCCCTCTCTGTCCTGACCTGGATAGCCCAGGCTGGCCCGATCCCAGATCTCAGATCTCAGAAGCTAAGCAGGGCTGGCCCTGGCTAGTATTTGGATGGGAGACCTCCAAGGAATACCAGGGTCGTGATGCGGAGGCAGGCAATGGCAGACCGCCTCCAAAATGTCTCGTGCTTTAAAAAAAAAAAGTCTATAAAAACAAACAAACTGGGAAGCCTAACGTCACAAAGATACCAAATATGAAGATTCCGCTAGGAAAACACCATCAGAAATTGCCAAAAATATATACTCTACTTCACAATTTATCCCTATATCACAGTTTACAATTTTAAAGTTGGTGGTATCACAACGTCAAAATAAGTGCATACTAGAACTATAAACAAGGTGTAGAATACAATGTTTCCTCCATCAAAGATAAATTATTTATTTATTTATTTTATTAGATGTATATAGCGCCCTCCCCAGTGGGCTCAGGGCGGTGTATAACAATTAAATATACAATATTAGTCTATATAGTCTGTTCAACTTGGTAGGAGGAATCCACATTCACAGAACATTTTCAAAAACAGTCTTTGCATAGTTGGAACCCGTACGATTCGCTCTTCACGCTATGAACCTTGCTGTCAGGAGAAATTGTTGAAATCGGGTTCCAACTACGCAGCCGGCAAACTGAAGAAGTTGATGGAAACGTCTCCTTTAAGTATCTGGAATGGACGTTTTTGCGAAGTTTTTGCGAATCTGCATATTTGGTATATTTAAAAAAAGTTTAGCTCACCACCTAGTGGTGCATAACACTAAAAGAGCTAGAACTTCTGACTGCCAGACAATCTTAGGATCTCCAGGCTATACTATACACAATGCCATATGATGATGATGATCTCCCCCCCAAAAAATCATAGTGCCTCTGATCTTGTTTGATATTTATTAGCATGTTATTTTATTCTTTCAACTGCTTCGAGTGCCCTTCCTGGGGCAAAAGTGCTTAAATAAACATAACTGTTCAGCAGATTTGCCACTTAGCAGATGGAAAGGCACTCTGCATGTGCTCAGGAACACTTTCCATCATCACCAAGATTTTCAGGGGTTAAGCTTTCAAAAGTCACGGCTCCCTTCATCCAATACCAGGTATCTCTCAGAAGCTCGTGCTCAGAAAATCTCGCTGGTCCGGAATAAAGTGTTATGGGTCTTAAATTGGGCTCTTCTACTCTGAAACGGGGTTACGACAACCCCTCTCTCCCTTCTAATTTCTTGGCAGTGTTTGCTCAGCCACAGCATGCGGGGTCGTCTTTTCCTCTGCAGGCAGCGACCTGCTCAGGTAATAGAGGCGCGAACCCTGTTGAGAGCTGTTTACTTAGGTGGAGACGGTGCCATGCTAATGGGCAAACCCAGGCCGTAGCGCATGCCTTCTCTGGGCGGCTGCGGGCGGCAGCTCCTTTGGAGAGGAAACAGCGGGAAGGATGTGGGTGTGGCGTTCTGAACACACAGGCTCTTCTTGGACACCTGCCCAGGTAATAGCAATCCTGACCTTCCACGGGCGTATCAAGTCACTCACAGGCGCTTATTTAGAGATGGGGCATGACACACACACATCTTCAGCGCAGGCGTTCAAAAAATCTCACACATCAACATTTGAAAGGTCTGAGGGAAATCGTCACGTTAATCCACGGGAGAAATTCCGGTTGTAAAAACTCTTCTCTCTGTACACCGACTCATGACCCTGATAAAGCAGAAAGGTGGAGTTTTGAATGTGGTGTGCAAATAAACATACAGACCTCTCCTGAAACCCAGACTCCGTTTTTGGTCTGTTACGTGCTGTTTTTGTTCCCATTCTCCTGCTTCAGATACAAATTGGTAGTTTTGTCTATGTGTGTGCGCGCGCGTGTGAAGTCGCTTCCAGTTTATGGTGACCCTATGAATTTGGAATTCACGACCTCCAAAACAATGCTTCCTCTACGCTTTGGAGTCTTGCGAGCAAAAATCCTACTCTGTGAGTGACTGGCGTTAAAGCTGTGAGCGAGCGATTCGGCTGCTGCGTACATTAGTTTGCTCTGGAGCCATCCTTCCTGAGCCAAGGCAGAAATGTGCGAGCTGGAGGCTAAAGAACTGTGAGCCAGCTCAGACTCACTCAGCTTAGGGGGAACGCGGCTCCAAAACGCCCTCTATAGGTAACAGCCTTGCTCACGTCTTGCAAACTGAGGGCTGTCGATCCGTCTCCTGTTGGGCCTTCCATTTTTCCCAGCATGATTGTCTTTTCCAGAGAGTCGTGTCTTCTCACGTGGCCAAAGTATGATAGCCTCAATTTAGTCGTTTTAGGTTCTAGGGAGAGTGCAGGCTGGCTGGATTTGATCTAGAATCCACTGGTTTGTCTTTTTGGCAGTCCACAGTATCCGTAAAATTCTCCTCCAACATCGATTTCAAGTGAATCTACCCTTTTCCTGTCAGTTTTCTTCAGGGTCCAACTTTCCCACCCTTCCATAGTAACAGGGAATACTTTGGCATGAATTATCTTGATCTTGACTGCCACCAGGGACACTTAACAAATTGGTGGACGTTTGTCTAAATATACAGGGGTCTCCCCCTCCCCTCCCGCCATCACATTTAGTGATGGGTCCGTGGGCAGGAGAACAAGTCGGTGCATCTGGATTTCTCACCTCTGCAATCTGGAAGGTTGAGACAGTACTTATTGAGTGCTGGAAATAACACAGTTTCTATTCAGGTTTCCCAAGACAACCTTCACTAGGCTCATTCAGTAGCTCCAATTGCCCTACTCCTCTTAGCGGTCTTTGCAAGCGGTCTTATCAGTCCACAGACCGGAAATTAAGAACATAAGAACATAAGAGAAGCCAATGTTGGATCAGGCCACTGGCCCATCCAGTCTGACACTCTGTCACAGTGGCCAAAAATACCAGGGCCATCAGGAGGTCCAGCAGTGGGGCCAGGTGTATAACACCTTTTGCTAGGACTAAAATATCATCAAACTGCTTGCATAGCAAAACCTTGTGCAAGCTTCCACCTTCTCTAGAAGAAGAGTTGGTTTTTATATTCCACTTTTCACGATCTGAAGGAGTCTCAGAGCAGCTTACACTCTCTTTCCCTTCCCCTCCCCGCAACAGACACCCTGTGAGGCTGCTGGGGCTGAGAGAGCTCTTTCGAGGACTGCCCTTGGGAGAACAGCTCTGAGAGAACTTGTGACTGACCCAAGGTCATCCAGCTGGCTGCATGTGGAGGAGTGGGGAATCAAACCCGATTCTCCCAGATTAGAGTCAGCACTCCTAACCACTACTCCAAACTGGCTGTCTTCACCATGCTGGATATTTCGTAAGACAAAGGAAAAAGTGGGGAGGGAGGAAAAAATACGGCAAATGTTGAAACTGTGTCTGAAAAGAACTTGCTTTTTGCTTTTTTCACTGAACGCCCAGCTGGATAAAGAGTTCTAGAGAACTTATAGCTTGTGTACTATGTTACGATGCACACGGTTCTGTGGTATTTGCATCAGTCCTGATAATGTGTGTTACGTATCTTTGGTTTTTTGGAGGGATACTCCTCCTCTATGGCGAGTCAGTATTGTCTGTCATCCAAAAAGGTGCTTTTCAGAGGCATCCAAAGAGCTTTTGAAGGTTCCCTCAGTTTCAGAAGTGAAGGGTTCTGTGTGGAGAGACAGCGTGCGGTCCTGGCTAGAGTGAGAGCTGAAAATCTGGACGAGCCGGGTTTGGTTCCCCGCTCTGCCGTAGCAGCTCGCTGGGTGACCTCGGGTTGTTGTGAGGGGAAAAATGGAGGACAGGGAGACAATATAAGCCACTTGGAGTCCCCTTTGCGGGAGAAAGGCCGGGTATCGATTAAGTGAAAAATAATAATGAGTAGAAACGCAAGCTCAGCCCCTTTGGCCGTGCAGAAGCAATGGGGCTGTTTCGCCATTCACTTTAGATTACTGTGAATTTGCTTGCACTCTGTTCCCCAACGGCCACGTCTGGCGTGCAAAATGTGAACGAAGCCCCGATCTGCCCACAGGGTAGCAACCTGAGCACAGATGTGACCTACGATGGAAGGAGGAGAAGGAAGGTAGGACAGGGAAAGCCAGAAAAGAAGAAGAAGGAGGAGAAGGAGAAAAGGAGAAGAGGAGAGGAGGAGGAGAGGAAGAAGGAGAAGAAGAAAAGGAGGAGGAGAGGAAGAAGAAGAGCAAGAGAAAAAAAGGGAGAAGAAGAGGAAGAGGAGACTGGATTTATCCCCCACCCTTCACTCAGAGTCTCAGAGCAGCTTACAATCTCTTTCCCTTCCCCACAACAGATACCCTGTGAGGTAGGTGGAGCTAAGAGAGCTCTTTTGAGAACTGCTCTTGAGACAACAGCTCTGAGAGAACTTGTGAGCGACCCAAGGTCACCCAGCTGGCTTCATGGGGAGGAGGAGTGAGGAATCATACCCGGTTCTCCAGATTAGAGCCCGCTGCTCTTAACCACTACACCAAACTGGCTGAAAGAGGCTGGCTGAAGTTCACCAATATTCAACCCCTGAGTACCTACCTGTATCTCATTTCCTGTTTGGTCGACCTCCCCTGGTGTTTGGTTAGATAACCACGGAAGGTGACCTGAGAGCAGAAGAGGCGTCACGAAGGGCTCGACCCCGTCGGCATGACTCAGAGGGAATTCTACTCTCTGTTCTTACACTCCCTGGAAACCTTCTAGAAGCCTATCAGCAGCTTTTGGAAATCTCTTATCATTTGCGCTCCCTTTGCAGACGGGGAGGCTCGAGGCCAGAGATCCCAAGCAGAGGAATCTTCATTGGGGGCACTCGATCCCCAGTCTAGGCCTGTGAGCTCCTTGCCGGCCGCATTAATCAGTGGAAAGAATGTCGGCCATTAATCCCAGAGAGGAATCCAGCGTTATCTTTGTGGTGCCTCCTGCCCTCTCTCCTGCAAAGTAATAGAGGGCAAGAAGTTAATGTGTAAGCATCCAAGCTACCCATGTTTTCCTCCCCAAATTTGCTGGCTTGACAAGGAACGGGAAAAGATGTTAAAACACACAGATGCTGCTGAAAATGGGAACTGTGCGTCTGAGTACTCTTTTCTCTTCTGTAACGTCTAGGACCCCTTCCCTGTATGCTGAGGTTAGAACAGCTAGTTGTTTGGTGTAGCCAGTTTGGTGTAGTGGTTAAGTGTAGCAAACTCTAATCTGGGAGAACCGGGTTTGATTCCCCACTCCTCCACTTGCATCTGCTGGATGTCCTTGGGCAAGTCATAGTTCTGTCAGAGCTGTCCTTGAAAAAAAGAGCAGTTCTGTCAGAGCTCTCTCAGCCCCACCTACCTCCCAGGGTGTCTGTGGTGGGGAGGGAAAGGGAAAGGAGTTTACAAGTCGCTCTGAGACTCCTTTGGGGAATGAAGGGCAGGGTATAAATCCAATCTCCTCCTCTTCCTCCTCCTCCACCTCCTCCTCGTCTCCTCCTCCTCCTCCTCCTCCTCCTCCCAACAGCAGCCAATAATGTGGAATTAAGGCAGGGAAATTAATCAAAATTCTGAGGTCGGGAGGCAAACAAATTGCCTGATGCCTTACGAAAGGGACCAGGGGTGTTAAGGGGGTTGGACTAGATGACCCTGCAGGTCCCTCTGTGATTGTATGATTCTGTGCAGGGCTTCTCTTTTTGGAAAAAGAGGTGCTGGAGCTCTCAAGAGGGAAAGGAAGTTTTCAGTCTGTGTACTGAAAACTCAAAAAACTTTTAAACGTTCAAAAAAAGATTTTGTCGGAGAGGTTCCGGAACTCCGCTCCGGCGCATTCCCCCAGGGAAAAAAAAAGCCCTGATTCTATTACTTATTTAATAAATTGGATTTTTAAACCGCCCTTCCCTGTGGAACAGGGCTCGGGGTGGTGCATGTCAATAAAAACATTCATACGTTAAACGCACAACTAAAAATAAATACAGTGATTAACCTATTCACCTCATTAACCTATTAACCTAATAAGACACCATTAAGATGACCAAATGTGCCACTGCCTCGTGGGGGGGGGGGGGTTGGAGAGGCAGGACAAACAGGAATGCCAGGCAGATGGAAACTGTCGCTGTCTTCAGGATCTCTGCCTTCCAGGCCCTGAGGAGCTGCATTAAGTCCTGCAGGGCATGGAAGTTGTTCGGCAGAGTTCCACCAGCTTGGGGCTAGGGTGGAAAAGGCCCCGGCCCTGGTCGTGGAGCACCAGGAGGTTCTTATACGCCAAGTGGAAAGCTCTTTCGGGGGTATACCAGGAGAGGCAGTCTATGATTCTAGAAGAAGAGAACAGTAGCTCAAAGTAGATTTTTTGCTCACAAGACTCCACAGCTTGGAGGGAGCATTGGAAATAGGCCAAGTAGAATTCTTCAAAAGGTCCAAATAAAGATGTTTATAATTCCTCTTCATAGTATACACCACAGTAATTGGTCAAGAATGAAAAAGATGCTGTGCATTATTCAGCATTGGAGCTGGGCGGTTTTGGTGTCCCACTTTTGAGGGAGCCAAGCGATACGGCAACTTGAAGCCGGAGGGGCTGTGAATGTGAATACACAAGCAGTGAGACGAAGAATTTGTGAAGAGGAATTATAAACATCTTTATTTGGACTTTTTGAGGAATTTGACTTGGACTATTTCTGAAGGTGGATTAATAGGGCTGTTTTTGTATTTGGACCGTGTACTTTTGAGTTTCTGACTACGATACTGTGTTTTTGAAAAACCATTCTATTGATTTAGGTTTAGGCTGTGATCACACACGCCTTTAGATCTGACATGGGTGCGAATGCCTGATGGATCCAAAGGGAGTGATTGAGCAGCAACATCTGGAAAGCGTCCCGCAGTTGGCAACCCATACTGCTTAACCACGGAAGCGGAGTTAAAAGGCGGCAGGGAAAGACTGGTGTTAACCGGAGATGGCGGGCCACGGACGGACTTTCCCCTTGTCTGATCGCTCAAGCACACTCTCATGCTGTCGGGATGGTCTGATAGTTCCATCCCGACTTGGTGCTGTTCCCCCACCCCTCGCAGTATGTGCATCATTACATACTCCATAGGGGGCCCTCAGTGTGGAGGTGCCATTCCTTGTTTACGTGCAATAAAAGCAAACGGCAAAAGAAAGAGACTCACCCGCAGTTGCATCTGATCACACACTGACGGGCTGCACCCGCGGCTACAGAGGGATGTGTGATCTCGCAGCTGCATGTCAAATTCCTCCGGAGGAAATAGTCCCGCTTCCCCTCCGCTTCAACTGGCGTGTGTGACCACAGCCTTAGATTATTCTACTCATTGGCGGTTGAATATATATTTTTTTGTTATTTATGCGTGGCCTGATCCTTTGTATCTTTTGTATTCCTGACTTCCTTCTGAGCATCTCTGCTGTTTGAGTCCCCAGGTGGGGGCTGGAGACCTCCTGGGATCACAGGCAATGCTCCCTCTAAGCCGTGGAGTCTTGTGAGCAGCAATTCTACTTTGTGAGCTCCTGGCATTAAAGTTGTGAGTGGGCGATTTGGCTACTGCATACATTAGTTTGCTCTGGAGCCCTCCTTCCTGAGCTAAGACAAAAATCTGTGAGCCGGAGGTTCAAAAACTGTGAGCTAGCTCACACTCAGCTTAGAGGGAACAATTTGTTACAACTGGCCTCCAGGTTGCAGAAGTCAGTTCCTAAGAGAAAACAGATGTTCTGGAAGGTGGGCTCTATGCTATTATACCCCACTGAGGTTCATCTCTTCCCAAACCATGCCCGCCCCAGGCTCAACCCCCTCAAATCTCCAGGGATTTCCCAACCCAGAGCTGGCAACCCAGGCTCCTAGCCATCTCACATGGGCATGAGCAGAAGAGAGAGACTGGGTTGGGTTGGGTGGGGCTGGGCTTTAAAGAGGAGCCAGAGATTTCAGGGACTTGAAACTGAGCTGAGACGGCGGCTTCACTTTGCATTCGCCTTTCAGATCCTGCGGTTTCTGCTTTCTCTTTTAAGTCAGCCCACAGAGCAAAATATGCCAACCCTTTCATCTTGGGAAACAGCTCCCTCCCTTGTCTTGTTTGTCCTGCACCATCCTGGAAGCCCTGTCGGATTATCAAGAAGACAAAACATTCAGTTCCAGATAGGTTCACAGATGGAGTTCAAGGGGCACAAGTCCTGCAGATTTCACCACTTTGGGGGCCAATTTGGTAAGATATGCTATATGCTGGGAGCCAGTTTGGTGTTGTGGTTAGGAGTGCAGACCCTAATCTGGGAGAACCGGGTTTGATTCCCCACTCCTCCACTTGCAGCTGCTGGTGTGACCTTGGGTCTGTCACAAGTTCTCACGGAGCTGTTCTCTCAGGAGCAGTCCTCGAAAGAGCTCTCTCAGCCCCACCTACCTCACAGGGTATCTGTTGTGGGGAGGGGAAGGGAAAGGAGATTGTAAGCTGCTCTGAGACTCCTTCGGGTAGGGAAGGGCGGGGTAGAAATCCAATCTCCTCCTCTTCTCCTTCCTCATCTTCTCCTCCTTCTCCCTCCTCATCACTTCCTCCTTCTCCTCCTCCCCCTCCTTCTCCTCCTCCTCTTCTTCCCCTCCTCCTCCTCCTTCAGAACTGCAGCTGCCGTCCAAGCGGCTGTTGTTTACAGCAAGGCCAGCCTAATTGTTTTTACCTGCCCTGGAGTGACTCAGGCCTTAATTGCTGTTGCCCAAAGTAATGATAGCCTTTGAACACACGGTAGAGCCCGGAGACTTACCTCAGCATTATTAATAAAGCTGATTATGGGGAAGACGTGTGCTTCAGGAGGAGCAGTACCATACGCCAAAGGCTGCTTCACCGTCCAGTCCCCACTGTCGTCCTGCTGGGCGGAACTCAAATTTGCCAATGAAAGACTGAAGGTCAAACAAGAAGAAGAAGGGGACGGCAAAGGATGAGATGGTCAGACGGTGTTATCGAGGCAACGGACATGAAGTTCAGCAAACTCTGGAGCACGAGGGAAGACAGGAGGGCCTGGCGTGATGTGGTCCTTGGGGTCGCAAAGAGTCGGACGTGACTGTGTGACTGAACAACAACGACGCTATATTGGCTCCTACTTTTAAAGGGGGGGAAAAGATTATAAATATTGCCTTCTTGGTCTTCTGTAGTGTTGGATTCACTAATGTAGCGGAGTGCCCCAGGCATTTGCATGCAGCAAGGCCTTGGAGCGGAGGGTGCCAGCAGACGTACAGAGTTACACAGAGCCAGTAATCAGATTCAAAACTAATAAGAGTTCTTTATTAGATGGGACTCCGTTCTAGACAGTATAGATGAGGGACAGAGATAGAATCTAATCTATCTAACTACGATGGGTGTGGATGCAGGGGAAGTGTGCCCAGCATCCATTGTCCCAAGCGTGCTCCTTCTTTGTGTGTGTGAGAGAGGAAGTGTGTGTGAGAGAGAGGGGTGTCAAGCCAGAAGGAAGGAAACTTGTTCTACTGCAAAGGGGATCGGATCAGAGAACAGGAAGGAAAGGAGGCTGTGTGTGTCCTGACCTGTCTGTCTGACGAAATTTATGTTGACCTCCTGACAACTGAGGCAGAGGACAGTGCATCCTCTGTCACTTTCCCAACATGTAGGAATTAGGGCATCTGTTAAAAAAAAATAATATAGCAGAGTTTTAAGATGGTCCTGGCATAGGCAGAAACAGCCTCTTCCAAAGGTGTCTCAGACTCCAATAATTAAGGTTGCTGCTGGAGGCTTTCTTGTGCCAAGTCGCAGACGACTTATGGTGACTCCCGCAAGGGGTCTTTCAAGGCAAGTGAGTAAGCAGAGGTGGTTGAGGCAGTTGGCCACTGGCGTAGTGGTTAGGAGCGCAGACTCTAATCTGGGAGAACTGGGTTTGATTCCCCACTCCTCCACATGCAAACAGCTGGGTGACCTTGAGTCAGTCACAAGTTCTTTCAGAGCTGTTCTCTCAAGAGCAGTCCTCGGGAGAGCTCTCTCAGCCCCACCTACCTCCCAGGGTGTCTGTTGTGTGGAGGGGAAGGGAAAAGGAGATTGTAAACCACTCTGAGACTCCCTCGGGTAATGAAGGGTGGGGTATAAATCCAATCTCCTCCTCTTCCTCCTCTCCTTCTTCTTCGTCTTCTTCATCTTCCTTGTAGTGACTCTGCTTAACTTCTGAAATCTGAAAAAATCAGGTTAACCTGGGTTAAAGTCAGGGGGAAAGAGATTTACTCCCCAAAGGAAAATGGGTGAAAGAGAAAGCATCTCTGACTTAAGAGCAGTTAAGACACATTGGCTGCGAAAGTTGTGCATGTTTAGCTGCAAGCCTCATTGAGCAAAGGGGTGACTTCCTCTGGAGTAAACGGGATCCGGGCTGGGCTGTCGGCATCTAGGAGCTGCAAGAACGAAGCCCCGTTTTGTTCCTTCGGGGTCCGCCCTGGCCTGCTTTCCAGAGACACCAAGGAGATATAAATAGCTGGGGTTGGCTCGACCTGCCGATTTCCAGAAAGAGACCAAACTCTGCATCCTCATGGGGTGGGGGATTAATTTATGACCACAAGTGGGAAGAGGCTGCAAACTTTGCCCAAGCGAAAGCTGAGAGTCCCGGCATCTGTTGGGGACCGCAGAGGAATTTTGCAAGTAAGGAGAAGACGGGGATGGATCTTGCAAGGAGACGGTGCTAAATCTTCCTCCTGCGTGCTAACAATGACGTCACATCAACAATTCCGCCTGGATTTATGCTCTGCTGGCATCCTTCGGCCTAGGAAAGTCACCGTGCTCTGACCAATGGAAAATCTGAGCCGGGCCCAGATGACTGGATTGTCCTTAAAAGCCGCCTCACCTGAATCGCGTTTTCACAAAGGGACACGAGGAGACAAACCAACCTTCCCTTGACTCCAACAGACGGGAGCTCTCCAGGCCTGGTTTCAACGGGTGGCACTTTGAGGCACTTGTTAGAGGCCCACCATTAAATACTGGGTTCTGGATGCATTGCAGTGACCAGCTCTAGTTCATTCAGTGATTCCAGCACACTACAAGGACGGACAAGCAGGGCTCGAACCCGGCTCATAAAGTATGCGCACACCACACCCAATGCACCCACCCTCTCCCAGTGATAGGCCGTTTACATTACAACACTGATCTTATTGGTTTGTTCTAGGATCCTGGCGAGCTATTGTTCTAAAGTGGCAAGCTTGACCCATTCCTAGAACAGCCTGAGGAATGGCTTAGGCTCAATACATAACACCCCACATACCAGCAGGGGCCTGGCACCAAACGGGGATGCCAGGGAAGAAGAAGAAGAGATTGGATTTATACCCCACCCTTCATTACCCAAAGGAGACTCAGAGTGGCTTACAAACTCCTTCCCCTTCCCTTCCCCGCAACAGACACCCTGTGTGGCAGGTGGGGCTGAGAGAGCTCTGACAGAAACTGTTCTTTTTTTCAAGAACAGCTCTGACAGAACTTATGGCTTGCCCAAGGTCATCCAGCAGGTGCAAGTGAAAGAGTGGGGAATCAAACCCGGTTCTCCCAGATTAGAGTCCGTGCAACAGGGGTCATTTCGTAGAAAAAGAGGTGCAGGAGCTCATTAGCATAACTCATTGGCATATGCCACACACCCCTGACATCACCAGATGAGGCAACACCCACTGCTCAGGGTCCACTGGAATGTTTTGGATTGCTAGCTATTGGGGGGGAAACGTGCAGATCTGTCCTCGCAGAGGAGGGAGAGCTTGTACCTGAATAAAACTTAGTCTTAAAGGTGCCACTGGACTGTTTTGGGCTGGGGGCCCCTGCAACTTACCTGGCTGCTTCTTGCTCTGACTGAGGGCTGCTGAAAGCAGGGGGTGGGGCTTGTTGCATGTGCCCACCTCCTGGGCTCTTTACTGCCGGAGCTCCGCTCCTGTGTGCTCCTGCAGGAAATGACTCCTGACCACTACACCAAAAGGATAAGACCAAGCCTGTGGCTGTTCCCCCTGGGGCTACTGGGCACCCCTCCCCATCTGGAAAGGGAAGACCACGCCCCCAGTTCCAGCCTCATGGTCGTGGCAGCTGAGGTGGATCCCCAGTTCCTGTTGGGAAGGAGCCCAGGGGCCTCACCCACATGTGGCTTCCTAGGGAAGGGAGGTGGTGTCCAAAGATGTGGCTGCAGTAGTTGAGTGAGCAAGAAAGGGGGCCCTCACTGGCCTTTGCTGCCTCCTCCCCAGTTGGCCATCCTCTGGGGGGGTCCTCTGGAGATCTTCCGGAATCACAACTTATCATCACGCTACAGAGATCACTTCCCTTGGAGGCAACGGTGGCTTTGAAGGGTGGAGGGTCTACGGAATCACATCCCTTCGGTGCTCTCGCCTTTCCCCAAAATCTGCCCCCAAATCTCCAGGAATTCCCCAAGTTGAGTTGGCAACCCTACTCCTAGGGGGATGCCAACCTCCAGGTGGGACCTGGGGATCCCCCAGAATGACAATTCTCATCTCCGGAGTACAGAGATCAGTCGCCCCCCAGGAGGACATGGATGCTTTGGAGGGGAGGCTCTGCGGCATTGTTACCCCCACTGAGGTCCCCCGTCCTCCCCAGGCTCCACACCCCCAAATCTCCAGTTTTCCAGTCTGGATCTGGCAACCCTAGTTACTCCCTCCTACACACATCCAGTGCTCCCTCTAAGCTGTGCCGTCTTGTGAGGAAGAATTCTACTTTGTGAGCTGCTGGCATTAAAGTGGTGAGCGAGCGATTCGACCACTGCATAAACTAGTTTGCTCTGGAGCCCTCCTTCCTGAGCTAAGACAGAAATGGGTGAGCTGGAGGCTAAAAAACTGTGAGCTAGCTCACACTAACTCAGCTTAGAGGGGACGCTGCTGGCAACCCTCCCTCCTCCCAACCCTGGAGCCAGTCTTTCCGCTTCTGCTCTGTCAGAGCTGTTATTGAAAAAGAACAGTTTCTGTCAGAGCTCTCTCAGCCCCATCTACCTCACAGGGTGTCTGTTGTGGGGAGGGAAAGGGAAAGGAGTTTGTAAGCCGCTCTGAGACTCCTTTGGGTAGGGAAGGGAGGGGTATAAATCCAATCTTCTTCTTCTTTCTTCTTCTTCTTCGCCTGCTTCTCAATGCATCCAATTTGAAGCCCCTTCTGTTGACTTCAGGGCATTTTTACTTTTGTATCAAATATGTTTAAGGTTTGCAGCTTTAATTCTTGTTGATATTCCGCATACCCCAGCGGTGACTTTCAGATGGTAAATCTTCTTCAGAATATGCCAGAGCCGCATTTTCCTAGGAATACTTCCAGTGCCAATGCCTTAGCAGATTAGAGCCTGAAGAGCCCGGAAGCCTATTAAAGTTACCTCCAGCTTAAGGTCTGAGTAGCTGACAAGTGATTTAGGAGCTTTGCAACAGGGATCTTTCGACAGTCTGCAGAGGGGAAGGGCTTGCACATGAAGCAACGCCTGCCCAGTTCTGATTTTCTTACTACAACAAGAGCACTCGGATGGTTGGGGGACTCTGAAATAAAGACCCGGACTTTCTCTGGGAAAAGTCAGTCAGCTGCTTGACTTATTCCCAAACTCGGTTTCTCAGTCTCTCACCCAGCAGCACACACTCCAGACAATAGTCATCTCTTTTACTTTGTCATGCTCTGGGCTCTGGTCATTTCCTTTCCCATAATTGGCTTCCTTTCCCCATTGTGACCGGTGATCATTTGAGCATTCTTTGCCCTGAGAAATAGATTAGGCAGGACTCCTAGGGGTGAAGAGTCAGAGGTCAGGATTCGCATGCCTGCAATCCGTGGACAGATGGATTCAGTCAAAAAGAGACAGCGCCACTATGAGAGGACGTAATGGCTTCTTCCAGCTCAACATCCAGAACCAACCCTGAACGCAAGGACGGTGAGCACGGGGAGAGGCTTGCAGGATTGGAGCAAAGGTCTAAATCAGGGGTATCAAACGTGTGGCCCAGGGGCCGGATCAGGCCCGCGGTGGAACTGGCCGTCTCCTGCTTCCAGTTCTGCCGCTGTTCCTGCATCTTAGCTTGCTTCGCCAGACTCTCTCAGTCGCTCAGCCATTTCATCTTTTCCCCTGGGTCCTAGACTCAGAACTCTTGAGTGTGAGATTTCTGTGGTGAATGTCAAGAAATCATAAGAACATAAGAACATAAGAAAAGCCAATGTTGAATCAGGCCAATGGCCCATCTAGTCCAACACTCTGTCACACAGCGGCCAAAATATACCAGGTGCCATCAGGAGGTCCAGCAGTGGGGCCAGGGCACCAGAAGCCCTCCCACTGCTGCCCCCTCCAGCACCAAGAATAGAGTGCATCACCTGCCCCAGACTGAGAGTTCTCATTCTATACCCTGTGGCTAATAGCCACTGGTGGACTTCTGCTCCATATGTTTATCTAATTTCCTCTTGAAACTGTCCATGCTTGCAGCTGCCACGACCTCCTGTGGCAGTGAATTCCATATGTTAATCACTCTTTGGGTGAAGAAGTATTTCCTTTTATCTGTTCTAACCCGACTGCTCAGCAATTTCATAGAGTGCCCACGAGTTCTTGTATTGTGAGAAAGGGAGAAAAGTACTTCTTTCTCAACCTGCTCAATCCCATTCATAATCTTATAAACCTCGATCATGTCACCCCTCAGCCGTCGTTTCTCCAAGCTAAAGAGCCCCAAGCATTTTAACCTTTCTTCATAGGGAAGGTGTTCCAACCCTTTTATCATTCTAGTTGCCCTTCTCTGCACTTTTTCCAATGCTATAATATCCTTTTTGAGATGTGGTGACCAGAACTGTACACAGTATTCCAAATGAGGTCGCACCAATGATTTATACAGGGGCATGATGATACTGGCTGATTTGTTATCAATTCCCTTCCTAATAATCCCCAGCATAGCGTTGGCCTTCTTTATTGCAGCTACACATTGTGTAGACATTTTCAGTGAGTTATCCACTACGACTCCAAGATCTCTCTCTTGGTCAGTCTCTGCCAGATCAGACCCCATCAACGTGTATTTATATTTAGGATTTTTGGCTCCAATGTGCATCACTTTGCACTTGGCCACATTGAACCCCATTTGCCACGTTGACGCCCACTCACCCATCCTCAACAGATCCCTTTGGAGTGCCTCACAATCCTCCCTGGTTTTCACCACCCTGAACAACTTCGTGTCATCTGCAAATTTAGCCACATCACTGCTTACTCCCAATTCCAAATCGTTAATAAACAAGTTAAAAAGCATGGGACCGAGTACTGATCCCTGTGGTACCCCACTGCTTACCACCCTCCACTGAGAAAGTTTCCCATTTATACTCACTCTCTGTTTCCTATTTATAAGCCAGTTAAATAGGAAACAGAGAGTGAGTATAAATGGGAAACTTTCTCAGTGGTAGGTTTGCAGCTTACAGAGCTAATGTCTTAAGCATGCTTTTATTTTAAGTAAAAAAAACCCTTTTGTGTCTGTGTCATTTATAACGCTTATATTTCAGCTACCTGGCATTACATTTCATGACACACACGGCCCGGCCCAACAAGGTCTCATTTATGTCAAATCTGGCCCTCCTAACAAATGAGTTCAACACCCCTGGTCTAAATAGTCCAGCATCCTGTTTCTCGCAGTGGCTGACCGGCAGCCCCAGGGAAGTCCATGGTCATGATAAGAAAGCAACTGCCTTCCACCTCACTGTTGCCTCCCCCCCGAACATGATACTCAGTGGTATACTGCATCTGAAGAGGGAGGTTCAGTTGATGGAATATTAGCCTGTTAATCGATGCCTGTTATGAGACCCATAAATTTGTCTGCAGCAGTAGAAAAGAGCCAGAGTCCCGGAGCACCTTAAAGATTGGCAAAAATTGCTGAGTTGTTGCCCACTTTGACAGATACAGACAGCCCTGCGGGTATTTCTAGGCAGAAGTGCTCCCCAGAGCCCCGGCGAGGTGGTGGTAGCAATCCGGGGGACCTGCTCGGTAGGGGATTCGTGCTGGAACAATTGCCGCTATTGAAGAGTTCTACTTTGAGCCACGGAAAGGGTTCAAAGTCGGCCTCTCCAAAATTGAAAAGCATGAACGGTGGGAAGGGGCAGAATCATGACACTAATTAATGCAGACAAAAATATGTAACAGGTGCCTTTCAACCCCCCCCCCCCCCGGCATATGTGTGGGAATGCCAGTGAATCCTGTCCGTAATCAAACACTGTAGGGGTGGATGCCTTCATGTTCGAGCTGCACTCACAAATCACTGCTCAGTGCGAGCAAACCTTTGGTCCCTCTGACTGGAAAGGTGCACCTAGACTAAAGAGATCCCGTCCAAGTAGATCCCAGATTTAGAGCAGCAGGTAGATTTCTCTTCTTGTATATTGCAGGACAGGACTAGAACATGGGAAAGAAAAGAAGAAAAGATTGGATTTATACCCCGCCCTTCACTCGGCGTCTCAGAGCGGCTGACAAACTCCTTTCCCTTCCCCTCCCCACAACAGACACCCTGTGAGGTAGGCGGGGCTGAGAGAGCTCAGAGAGAATTGTCCTTGAGAGAACAGCCCTGACAGAACTACGGCTTGCCCAAGGTCATCCAGCAGCTGCAAGTGGAGGAGTGGGGAATCAAACCTGGTTTAATAGCAAGTTTGGTGTAGTGGTTAGGAGCGCGGACTCTAATCTGGGAGAACCGAATTTGATTCCCCACTTCTCCACTTGCACCTGTTGGATGACCTTGGGCAAGCCATAGTTCTGAGCAAGAGCTGTTCTTGAAAAAGAGCAGTTCCTGTCAGAGCTCTCTCAGCCCCACCAACCTCACAAGGTGCCTGTTGTGGGGAGGGGAAGGAGAAGGAGTTTGTAAGCCCCTTTGAGACTCCTTTGGATAGTGAAGGGTGGGGTATATATCCAATCTCTTCTCTTCTCTTTCTTCTTCTTCTACCCCAAACTGGCATTTAACCCCTACACCAAAGAGAAGGGCTTTGGAGAAACGAGCTGTCTGCCGTGCATCTGGACAAATATTTCCTTCTCCCCACTTTGCCTCTTTGAAGGCCGACTCCTGGCCTAAATCCAGCCCTTCCACGCAAACAAACCCTCACTCTTCATTTGCTCAGCTATCGAGAGAACCCCCCTCCCCGGTTATGGCTTGTCAGCTGGGGAGAATCAGCGACTGCCAACAAGGCGAAAAAACAAAAACAGTCCTCACTGACCGGATCACCATCCACAAGAGCCAGGTGCAAATATCTGGAGTCACCCGAAACCCTGTGCAAACTCCAAACAGGAAATTGAGGACTTAGAAGAGACCACGTCGGCCCTGACACCGAATCCCTGGTTGCAAACACGGAAACCACAGCAGGTGAATTCCTCTGTCCTTTCACATTTGGGCTCTCTGTGTGACGCCAGTTCAAATAACGCAAGTTGGGGGGGGGGCGGGAATAAGTGATTTGGAAATTCCTTCTCCCCAACACAAATAGTCCCCCTTCCCAAACCCTCTACATTCTCCAGGGCTGCCCAAGAAACTGATCCCTTCCCCCATTTTCTACTTTCCAGGGTTCTTGGAGCACACTAAGTGTAGTGGTACAGTTTGGTGTAGTGGTTAAGTGTATGGACACTAATCTGGGAGGAGCCGGGTTTGATTTCCCACTCCTCCACTTGCAGCTGCTGGTGTGACCTTGGGTCAGGCACAAGTTCTGTCAGAGCTGTTCTCTCAAGGGCAGTCCTTGAGGGAGCTCTCTCTGCCCCACCTACCCCACAGGGGATCTGTTGTGGGGAGGGGAAGGAAAAGGAGTTTGTAAGCCGCTCTGAGACCCCAAGTGAAGGGCAGGGTATAAATCCAATCTCTTCTTCTTCTTAAAAAATGTATTTGTCATTTCCCCAATAACGGGGGTAATACAACTAGATACAACGTAACTCGGGTGTAACAAACTAAAGGTTTAACTTGCATATTACAACTGTATATGGAGTTCCATCCCATGGCACCTTGAAGACCAACAAAGGTCTATTCGCAAGGTATGAGCTTTCATGTGCTTAAAGGTGCCCAACTGGACTCTAAATTTGTTCTATTGCTTCAGACCGACATTGTTGACCACCTGGATCTACAGAGTTGCGTCTCTAACTAAATTCGGGGATAGTTCTTAGGACAATAAAAAATATAACAATTCCTGGTAGTGTGGATTATTCGGGACTATACTGCCTTCAACTAAATAGTTTACCACAAGAAACCAAACAGCTTGGAACTTCCCCCCCCCGGTAACGTTCTAGACTTGTTGTCGTAGAACGAACACACTTAAGTTCTCGTGGGAAGGTGAGTCAGGGAGCTCTGGTTAATGCACAATATTGTATTTTTGTGTATAGGGGAGGTGTCCCCCAAGCTCATGAAAAACTCCACTCATCTGTGGGTGATTGTAGTGCACTATTGCTTACTGTTAGATACAGCAGTCCTGTCTGGTCCCATATATCTGCTTTGGCCATCACTGTCCCGCAAAAATGGCCACAGAGGGCAGTCTGTAGCCACAGTAGGAAGAGACACCGACAAGCCCTCCGTTTGCCATCAACGCCCTATAAGACCAGCAGCAGCAGCAAACAGAGGGCAACGGGCCTCTCCAGATTTTGTTTGGAGAATCAAAGCACCAGGCCTATTGGCCACCAAACTGAAAGGCCAAAGGGAACCTCAAACAGAGAAGCAATTTACCTTCCAAAGCAGCCATTTCCTCCAGGCGAACCGATCTCTGCCACCGGGAGATGAGTTGTAATAGCTGGAGATCTCCAGCCAGCACCTGGAGGCTGGGAACCTGGCCCCTAGCTACTGTGGGGCGATTGGGGGCACTGCCCCCTTCCTTCAAGGGCCAGCCCCACAAGGTTTCCTTCTGAAAACGGGAAGGGATTTCATTGCTTTAGGCAGGGGAAGGGTGGCATTTCATTTATGTCTGGGGTGGCTGTTGTGTGGGGTTGTTTGTGCTGCATTTAATTTAATTCATTATTTGTGTTATTGTCTTCACTTTTACTTCAAAGTACAGTTGTTCAGAGACAGCCCCATCAGGAAAAAAAAATTGCCCCACAGGCCACAAAATCATGGCTACAGGCAAGCTGGAAGCCCCAGGAGTTTCCCTGCCCAAAACTGGCCATCCTAGCTGCCCTGGATCTTGCCATTTGTTCTTTTGTAAGTAAATTGTGCTTAGTTACACACTGAGACATCTCTCTGCCCTGTGCTCACAGCAGAACCCTCTCCTGTGGCTAGAAACCTGCACAGGTTCAGTTCCCACCTGACTATGGCCCGATTCTCGGCTCCCAACATCACCTCCTTCAGGATGACCTTGGCC
Source organism: Gekko gecko (assembly GCA_029375565.1). Lineage (NCBI taxonomy): Eukaryota > Metazoa > Chordata > Lepidosauria > Squamata > Gekkonidae > Gekko > Gekko gecko. The sequence goes on from JAPDNY010000017.1 coordinate 19,679,448, forward strand.
AACTGGGGCAAGGGAGGCTGGACTTTCCAGCAGAGCCTTGCTAATTGCCAGACTTCCCGGGAGCATCTTCTTTCCGGCCAGCAGGTCTCTTGGCAATCCTCTCCCCAGTGCCCATTTGCTGCTGAGGAATTCCTGTCTTGATCCTTTCTGGAACAAAGTCTGCTGGGCAAATTGACCTCAGGTGTGCCCGCTGCCTCCTGAAGTTTCTGAGGCCGCCAAACAGGCTGGTGACCCTCCGCTCCGCCACCTGTCCCTGAATGTCACTAGAATGCCCTGGCCCTGGGCACGGTGTTCGGGAAAAGCTTTTAAACAGAGATCGGAAATCAGCAGCAAATCAGATTTAAGAACATAAGAACATAAGAGAAGCCAATGTTGGATCAGGCCAATGGCCCATCTAGTCCAACACTCTGTCACACAGCGGCCAAAATATACCAGGTGCCATCAGGAGGTCCAGCAGTGGGGCCAGGGCACCAGAAGCCCTCCCACTTAGAATTAGAATGAAATGGCCTAGTGTGTGCTTTTCTCCCAGCCCTGTCTCTCTGAGAAGGTACCTGGGGAGAAAGGAAAGGTTAGTTTTGAGGCACAGGTAGAGTTAAGATGCTGAACTGCAGGCTGGAAGGTCAGTAGTTCAGCAGTTTGAGACCCAAGTGCTGCATGACGGAGTGAGCTCCCATCTCTGGTCCCAGCTCCGACCAACCTAGCAGTTCGAAAGCAAGGAATTGCAAGTAGATAAATAGGTACTGCTTCGGTGGGAAGGCAACAGCGTTCCATGCACATCGGCATCTAGTTATGCCGGCTACATGACCATGGAAACGTCTTCGGACAGCGCTGGCTCTTCGGCTTGGAAACGGAGATGAGCACCACAACTCTAGAGTCAAATTCGACTGGCTTTTGAGCAAGGGAAACCTAGAGTTGCCATCTGAGGCTTGGAAAATTCCTGGAGATTTGGGAGTGGAGGACCTCAGGGAGGAAAGGTTTTGGGGAGCGGGATGGACCTCAACAAGTCATAACGCCGTGGAGTCCACCCTCCAAAGCAGCCATTTGCTCCAGGGGAACTGGGCTCTTGAGTCTGGAGATTATGATTTATTACATTATATTTCTATAGTGCCCTCCCCACAACTGGGCTCAGGCCGGTGTACAACCAAGCCATATAAAATACATTAAAGCAATCTACAATTAGCAACCAGAGCCTCATATGTCGATGGCGCCACTGATACAAGATTTCTAGCCCTCCATTTATTGACGTGGGGGAGAGGGTAGAAAGTGGTTAATGAGCCAGATTGATGTTAAAACCGTTATTGTTAAAAACAGTTGCTGTCCTCAATGTTGGAAATATGTGTGTTGCAAGGTCTAAAATTCGGTCACTATAGGGCTAATGTGCTTTACCTTGTGTGCTATTGTTTAGACTGACCTGGAAGGAAACCTGGCACAGAGCCAATGGTAACAAAGCCTGAGAAAGTTAAGTCTGTTTACTCACAATCAGTGGTTAATGTATTCAGGTGATTTCCTTCTAGGGGTCAAGAAGAAGAAGAAGAATCTCTTTTGTTGTAGACCCTGTGGTTGAACTGTAAAAATGTAGCTTTAGGTGTCTTTGTTCTTTTGTAGATTTCCTTAGAAATAAAGATTTTTACATAGAAGAAAATGCCTGCTCTCCAGTGAAGCAAAGATCCACTGCAACCTCTGAGTATTTATTTTGGCAATTTTTCCAACACTCAACCGAAGCTGTAATTCCAGGACATCTCCAAGCCACTGTTGGGGGTGTGGGTTGCCAGATGCAGGTTGGGAAATTCCTGGAGATTTGGGGGTGGAAGGATGTTCAATCGCACAGCCAGAGTCCAGCTCCTCGCAACGCCATGGACCATTTTCTGCCTGAGCCGAACTGATCTTCCTGTGGTCTGGAGGTGGAAGGCTGTAATGTCTGGGGGTCCACCAAGTCCACAGCTGGACGTTGTCATCCAGGGGCTCTGGCAACCTGACTCTGAGAGGTTTCCAAAAGAGAAAGAAAAGCTTAGTTTTGAGGCCCAGAAAAGCCCCTCCCGAAAACGCAAGTTAAAAAATCTCCTGATTATGAATCTCTTAGAGACAACAAGTTCCTGTGCCAAAACACGCATCAAACAGTTTCAAACCGACTGATTCTCTCCATTATGTAAAAACAAAAAAAATCCATCTGAAAACCATTCAGACAGGGCAAAAGCCAGTTCCACCAGCGTAAAACAGGCGAGCTGGAAATTCTTCCAGGGCATCACCACATCGGGTATTTTCAAGTGGATGAGCACAGTAGATTCTCAATGGGGATGCCGTGGCAGTCTTTGGGCATATTTAAATCTAAATTGCAAAACCAAACAGGCCTTTTGTTATGACGACTCATCTATACGCCATACGGCAAAGCAATCAGCATAATCGCTCTCTCTTTTTAATTACGCAAAAGGGTTTGCACAATTAAGCCTGTCGAATGGAACTTCAGGACTTGGTGCGTGCAGTGAAAGCCGGCAGCCGGAGAGAGAAGCCCTTGAGGAAAACTCATGCCTGCAGGGAGACGAGAGGTATAGACAGAGCTTTGCTGTATTGACAGGTGCAATTTCCCAAGTGAAAAAGGGCTGACTAAATAGGGTGCTCTCAGGGAGCCTGTATTGAAAAGACTGTCAGCCTCCAGGTGAATCCCCTGAAATGGCAGCTCATCTCCAGACTATAGAGACCACTTCCCCTCGAGAAGATGGATGCTTCAGAGGGTGGACTTCATGGCATTGTACCCCACTGAGGTCCCTGCCCTCCTCAGGCCTTATCCCAAAATCTCCAGAATTTCCCCACCCTGGAGCTGGTAACCCTAACCCCCCCACTGGTGGCGGAGTGCTTCCACAGTGGAACAGGCTTCCTCGGGAGATGGTGGGCTCTCCTTCTTCGGAGATTCTCAAACAGAGGCTAGGTGGCCATCTGACGGCAATGCAGATCCTGTGAACTTAGGCAGATCATGAGAGGGAGATTTACATCAGTGCTTAGTTCTCGTGGCCCTTTCTGACACGCCCAGGGAAATGCTGATCACCACTCTGGGGCCAGGAAGCCGTTTTTCTCCAGGCCAGTTTGGCCGGGGATCCTGTGTCAAGGTTTCAGTTCCGTTTCTCTTTGCTTTGCTTTGCTTTACTGTCCACCTTGCCGTGCTTTAGGGGGGAGGGAATTCCTGAGGGGGGAGTGTGTGTAGGTTGAGTGCCTGTCTGTAGTAGCCATAATTATTCTTCAAGTTGCTCCCCTCCGCCTGTTCTCATGGGATTTGGCCTTGGAGACTCTTTCGCTAGGCTGGAGTAGATAAGACACCGTATATCTGTCAGGGTCGTCATAGAAATGCTAGCGGCTGAATGCTGGTGTATGCATGGGGTGTGGGGGTGCTTTGGGTTTTACCTATAACCTCTGAATTCCGCACGCTTTCTTGAGTCCTGACAAAGAACCAGTTCCTATAAGTAAGCATATCTCTAATAAAGCATCACTGCCAAAAGTGTTGTGGAGAGTGTTTTAACTGGGGATCTGACATCCTGGAGGTTTTTGTCATCTTCTGGGCATGGAGCAGGGGTTACTAGGGGTGTGTAGGGGGGGAGGTACTTGTGAATTTCCTGCATTGTACAGGGGGTTGGACTAGATGACCCTGGAGGTCCCTTCCAAATCTATGATTCTACGAGTCTATGAACCCTAACCGTTCATAGTTTAAAAAAGCAACACTCCAGTGGCACCTCAAAGACTAACAACATTTGAAGTGAGCCGTGACTCCTGAAAGCTCCTCCCCTACCACAAAATTTTGTTAGTCTTGAAAGTGCTGCTGGACTCTGGGCTCTTTTCTGCTGCTACAAACAGACCGACATAGCGACCCATCTTGATCTATGGTCACAGTTGGAGAGCCAGCGTGATGCATTGTGGGACCAGAATCTGGGAACAGGGAACGGGTAAGGAATGCAGCTCGACGACATTGTGCGTGGATTAGGCTGGATGCGTGAGGCAGTGTGGTGTAGGGTTGGAGGGCTGAGACAGGGATCGCGTGGGCTGAAGTAAGTCCCAGCTCAGGCAATACAGGGGCCCAGTGAGTCACCCTCTCTTAGCCCAGCCTACTTTGCAGGGTTATTGTGAGGATAAAAGGGAAGTCGGGTGGGATGAAGCTGTTAAGCGACAGAGTGCCCTAGTGACAAATTCAGAGGCTGAGGTGCAGACCCACCTAGAGGAAACATACTTCAAATAGGGAGAGGGCAGCAATCTCCTGCTGTGGTCAGGCCTCACCTGGAGTCCTGTGTCCAGTTCTGGCCACCACACTTTAGGAAGGATGCTGACAAGCTCGAGTGTGTCCAGAAGAGGGCAACCAGGATGGTGAGAGGGTTGGAATCCAGGTCTTATGAGGAAAGGCTGAAAGAGTTGGGTCTGTTTAGCCTGGGAAAGAGAAGGCTTAGAGGGGACACGATTGCAGTCTTCAAATATCTGAAGGGCTGTCATGTAGAAGATGGAGCAGATCTATTCTCTCTTGCTCCAGATTGCGAGACTAGATCTAAAGGGTGGAAATTACAAGGGAGTAGTTACCGGCTAGATATCAGGAGAAACTTCCTGACTGTAAGAGTGGCTGAGCAGTGGAACAGTCTGCCTCGGGAGGTGGTGGATGCTCCTTTGCTGGACGTTTTCAAGTGGAGGCTGGATGACCATCTTTCGAGTATGTTGTAGGTATCCAGGGCTATCTTTTGGCTGTGCTCCTGCAGAGTGCAGGGGGTTGGACTAGATGACCTGCAAGGTCCCTTCCAACTCTAACATTCTGTGATTCTATGATTCCACAACCTGGCCTTGCCCGTGGAAGGAACGGCTGCTGTGATCAGGGCATGCCGTTTCCCTTTTAAAGGCATGTTTCTCTGCTGGAAAGGTTTCTCGCAGGGGAAACTTGTGCTGAGAGATAATAACCTTGTCCATAAACCACGGCAGAACTCACTCGCTGGCATTCCTGACTCTGAGCCCCCGTCAAAAAGAGCGAGGCTGGTTGTGCTCCTTACAGAATGTTTTTCTGTTTTGGAAGAAACCCTTTATGTGGCCACGGAGGGAGGTTTTGAAAAGAAACGCGATCCTCAGAAGGCAGAATGTAAACTTGAAACAGCTCTCAAAGCCAGGTCAGATCAAAGAAGCGCAGATTTGTCTTGGGAAGGCCAAGTCCGCAAGGAATCTGTGGGGCGTTCGTGGCTGCGGCGTGATTCGATCTGACGGGCGTGAATCATAACAATCGATAATGCTTTCCACATGGTGATCAAACAGCCCTTTTTATGAACTGCTGATTAATAAAGAGGAGAACATCCCTATTAAACCAGAAGGCATTTTGGCACTTGGAAAGCCTCGTCCATTTAAGCCACGTGCACGACAGAGGATGTGGCCCCAGCCGAGAGCAAGAGCTGCATTAGCAGCAAAGTCCTGGGTTCAAATCCCTACCCAAGCAAGTATAATCATTATGAAGAGAAATATCTAGCCTCGTCTGTTTAAGCCACATGCAAAATGGAGGATGAGGCCCCAGCGGAGAGCAAAGGCTGCTTAAAAGCATTAACAGCAAAGTCCTGGGTTCAAATCTCGACCCAAGTACGTATAATTATTACAAAGAGAAGCGTCAAAGAACTCAGAGCCCCTCGCTTTCTGCCTCCTGATATTTAAAACATTGCTGTATCTTGCTGTTTGTTTCTTGGCCGGGGTGAGCGTTTGCTCCCAAAACGATGAAATGCCTGACAACAGCACAAGAGCAAGGAGCATCGTATTTAGCTGGGTGCTCCAGCATCAGCTGAGTGCAGACGGGCGAAGGAACTGCCAGGCAAGGGAGGTATTTGATTTCAAGGACTGCCCAAAATAAAGCACGCATGAGGTGCCAAGACCCAGTTTAGAAGGGGGCTTTGAGCTGACGCCGAAATACCTCCCCTCCTTGCGGGAGCAGCTTGGAGATAAGCTTAGGCACACGAAGAAGATGGTACAGTGAGTGCCAACCGGAGAAGCGCACTTGGGGGGGGAGTCACATGAGTGAGATGTCAGCCCCTCCAGTCCTGTGATGACCAGCATTCAAAAAGAATGGCCTCCTTAGCCAAAGAGCGCCTTCTCTTGAAAGAAAAAAGAAGAGAGCCAGTTTGGTCTAGCGGTTAAGTGTGCAGACTCTAATCTGGAAGAACCGGGTTTGATTCCCCACTCCTCCACTTGCATCTGCTGGATGACCTTGGGCAAGCCATAGTTCTCTCAGAGCTGTTCTCTCAAGTGCAGTTCTCTCAGAGCTCTCTCAGCCCCACCTGCCTCACAGGGTGTCTGTCGTGGGGAGCAGAAGGGAAAGGAGTTTGTAAGCCACTCTGAGACTCCTTTGAGTAGTTTTTCCCTAAGATCCTTTCCCCCCTCACAACAGACACCCTATAAGGTAGGTGGGGCTGAGCGAGCTCAGAGAGAAACTGCTCTTTCTCAAGAACAACTCTGACAGAACTTGTGACTGACCCAAGGTCACGCCAGCAGCTGCATGTGGAGGAGTGGGGAATCAAACCTGGTCCACCCAGATTAGAGTCCGCGCTCCTAACCACTACGCCAGACTGGCTGACTATTGTGTACCAACAGGGACTGCACACGCGGTCGCCTTCGCACGTGGTCATGCAAATGCACAAAGCTTCGCTCCCCTAAACAATAACTAGTACAGATCCTAGAACGGATGTATCGGGCCGTCTGGATCCTAGTAGGAACCCATGGGAAATGGGTGCACGGTAAATAAACCTATCATGGGCATGGGGTGTGTCTTGCAATGGGGATTTAAGCTTGGCTTCAGTCCAGCTTGGCTGTACCTTGATTCCTGCTACTAAATATACCTGAGCTGACCACTATGCTACGCCTCGGAACTCAGTATATTTCATGAACCACTACACCAAAAGGTTGGGCACCCTTCTTATAGGCAGTCCACTCTTCCATCACTCCATTACTCCCTTGTGAATGAAACCTCAATACGCAGACAATAACAAGGGCAATGGTCCCCAGCGGGGCAGCCACCAGTGGTTTCCTGGCAACCACCGGCTTCTTCAGTCTTGGGGATAAAACCCAAAGGAGTCTTGAATGGAACAGGGTGTGGGGGGGAAGCAGGGATCTTCAGGTTGCTCTCTCCCAGCAGCCTGATGAGCAAAGAGAGGAGTTTATCCTGAGCCAGAGACACCAGCTGGGTGTATGGGCAACATCCCCCCTGTAACTCTGCAGGGAGCTGTTTGTGGTGGTACCCCTGCCCCTCTTCTTGACATTCAAAAAAGTGACCGCGGGCTCAACAAAGTCGGGGAACCCCTGGACCAGAGCTCCACGCTTACATTTAGATATTTAGTATTTATATTCTACACAATCAAGTGTGGAGACCAAGCCCTACGAGGAAAGGCTGAGGGAGGACTTGGGAAGGTTCAGACTGGAGAAGAGGAGGTTGAGAGGAGGACAGGATTGCCCTCTTGAAGTGTCTGAAGGGCTGTGTCACTCGGAGGAGGGCAGGGAGCTGTTCCTGTGGGCAGCAGAGGAGAGAGGACTCGCGAGAATGGGCTGAAATGAAGGGCAGGAAGGCACTGGCTGGGTCTCAGGGAAAGCTTTTCGACAGTCAGAGTCGTGCCACGGTGGAATCAGCTGCCCAGGGTGGTGGTGAGCTCCCCTTCGCTGGCAGTCTTCGAGAAGAGGCTGGACAGACATGTGTCAGGGGTGCTCCAGGCTGACACTGAACTGAGCAGGGGAAGGGTTGGACTAGACGGCCTGTAGGGCCCCTTCCAACTCTGTGCGATTCTGTGATCCTATAGTCATATATTAGACGTATTATCCCAATAATCCTTGCACTAGCCCTGCAAGGTAGGTGAGCATCATCATACCCGTAATGCTGAAGGAGAGACTGAGGGAGGCAGGTTGGCCTACATCCGTGTGGCTGAGGCGACACTTGAAACAGGTGCTCTGAGGCACCTGCTATGACATTAACCTGATTGACTTGTGTGAGGCCATTTCTCCTGATATCTAGCCGGTAATGGCTCCCTTGTAATTTCCACCCATTAGATCTAGTCTTGCAAACCGGAGCAAGAGAGAAACCTTGGAAACACCATGAGGGGTCACCGTAAGTTGGCTACAACTTGATTGCATTTTCAACCACCGCCACCTAACAACCTCATTCAACCAGCGTTGAATAGTCTCATCCAACCCCTTTGCACATCAAACCAAATGACTGCTATCTGGGGGAGAGGTGCAGTATTTTAGGGGCACCAAGGAAGCAACATGCAGTCAGAGAGGTACCTCCTAGGACTCCGTGCCACGTTGCATCACACTAGAACCTACTTTGGCTGACCGAGATGCCTTGTCCTGCAGGGCAGACTCCAGATTTCCTTATTGTCCTCAGGCAGGCTGGATACGAAATTAGTCCAAGCAGTATGGAAATAACCTTCTAGCCCAACAACAGCCTCCATCTGCGAGCATGCCTTCTGTTTGCTCTGAGCCAAGGAAAGAGAAAAGTCGATCAGCCAGTATTTTACACCTGCTACACATCTACATAGATGTTAGAGGCAGAGAAATCCCAGTGGCATCTACCACCTCATTAAGCCTCAGGTCGCCAGCTTCAGGTTGAGGAGGTGGGGTTTGGGGAGGGACTTCAGTGGGATATAATGTGATAAAGTTTACCTTCCAAAGTGGCCATTTTTTCCAGGTGAATCGATCTCTGTCTCCTGGAGAGCGGTTGTAATGGAGGGGATCTCCAGCTCCCACCTGGAGGTTGGCAATTGTAATTAAGCCATAAATATCAACTTGTGCTTGCAATGCTCAAAGGGAAGCAAGGAGAAATGGTGGGCACCTTCGGAATTCTGACATGGTGTTGTTGGCGATGTCACAAAATGGCTGCCTTGGGAGGCGGAGCCAGCCACAAAATGGCTGCTGCTTCTTACCTTCAGCCACACAGTGAAGATTCCTTGAGCTGTGGTGGCAGCTGCTGCTAAAGCAACGTTTTCAAACTTCTGCACAGCCAACCCAATCTCCGAGGGCCTATCAGAAGACTTGCTGGGCAAAAGCCGCAACTGGCCCCACCCTCTTTTTAGAAGCATTTGGTGTGCCAGGAAAAGGAGGTGCCTGTCACCACAGTGCCCATGGGCACTGCACTGGGGACCCCTGCAAAATGGCATACATCAGTTTCCCAGGAGGCCTTCCATCCAGAGGTGTGATCAGGCACACATTGCCTGAGTTTCTGCAAAGCCGTTGCGTTAACTAACTTCAGATCTCCAGATCAGCTAAGTCCTTGCAAACCCACATTGGGTAAGGCCCCTCTCTAGCATTCACGGAAGGGACTTTGTGTTGGAGATATTACAGGAATCTGAGTAAGGCTGCACAGAATTAAAACACAGTGCGGGGACAGGCACAAAACTTGGGCCATGAAACTGATGCCAGACATTTGTGGTGCACTTGCCCATCATAAAGTCCAAGAAGACCCAAATGCAACTCCATTGCAGCGATATAAACCGGTTCAGAAACCCAGCAGAAATGCAGTTAGAGCACTTTTTAAAGAAATTGCAAATTGTACATCGATAGTGGGAGAAGGTCTAGAAAATGCCTCAGACTACCTGCATGACTTTGGACTGAAGATAAAGATTTCCCTTGCTCCAAAGCCAGTCAAATCCGACTCTAGGGGGCGGTGCTCATCTCTGTTTCCAAGCTGAAGAAGCCAGCGCTGTATGAAGACTTCTCCATGGTCATGTGGCCGGCATGATTAAACGCTGAGGTGCATGGAACACTGTTACCTTCCCTCCAAAATGGTATCTATTTATCTACTTGCAACTTCTTGGTTTCAAACTGCTAGGTTGGCAGGAGCTGGGGCCAGAGACGGGAGCTCACTCCATCATGCGGCACTTGGGTCTCGAACTGCCGAACTACCAGCCTTCCAGTCTGAAGCTCAGCATCTTAACCTCTGAGCTACCACGGCCATTTTGGACTACATCATCATCATCATCATCATCATTTATTTGGTCAATGACCAGCACAAGTCAAAAGATCAGAAGATTTACAATAAAGTAAACAGAAGAATACAAAAGGTCATCCTGCTAACATAACAGCTAGAATTTACTAAAATTTTAAAATACGTACATCGAATTTCCTGATGGATTTTACAAGCTACTGAATTTTTTTTTGGACAACGAATAGTGGTCTGTCGATTAACACCCAACAGAAGCTTCTTCAAGACATCAACATCAGAACATCCTGAAAAGCTTTTAAGCAACAGGCAGATTAGATCTGAGCAAATTTTCTGATAAAAACAACAGTAAAACGAAACACGCTCAACCTCTCGAATGCGAGTCAAATCCAGAGAGAGAGAGAGAGAGAGAGAGAGAGAGAGAAATTCTGGCTGATTTCCAATAGCAGTTCTGGTGAGAAACGAGAACTGCGATAGAATTTAGGGAAGGGGAGCGGTCCCAGGTGGAAAGGCGCTTTGCTTTCGATGCACACATTTCACGACACCACAGGAATTCAGCTGCACCGATCTAGCAGGCGTAAGGTATTTCAGACAGGTGGCTTTCAGAGCTGGGAAATGGGACACTGGCCTGACAAAGCTGCCGAGGCCCAGAAGCGGAAGCAAACTCTGACATGTCAGGGTGGGGGACTTCAAGCGTGGTTGACTGACTTTGGAGAATGCATGGCGTGGGGTGAAGAGTGGCGGCCACACTTCTCCAGGGAGGCCTCACTGGTGAGGTTCACATTACGGTTGCCAGTTCTGTGCTGGGAAATACCTGGGGATTTTGGGGTAGAGCCTGAGGAGGGTGGGGTTTGTGGAGAGAAGAAGGAGAAGAAGAGATTGGATTTATATCCCGCCCTTCACTACCCAAAGGAGTCTCAGAGCAGCTTACGATCTCCTTCCCCTCCTCTCCCCACAACAGACACCCTGTGAAGTAGGTGGGGCTGAGAGAGCACTCTCAAGAACTGCCCTTGAGAGAGCAGCTCTGAGAGAACTGTGACTGACCCAAAGTCACCCAGCAGCTGCATGTGGAGAAGTGGGGAATCAAACCTGGTTCTCCCAGATTAGAGTCTGCCACTCTTAACCACTACACCAAGAGGAGGGACTTCCATGGGTCCTAAGGCCATGGAGACCACCTTCCAAAGGGGCCATTTTCTTCTGTGAACGGACTGCTGTCTCCCGGAGATCCGTTGTAATCAGTGTTACCTCTAAGATGAGTTAGTGTGAGCGAGCTCACAGTTTTTTAGCCTCCAGCTCACACGTTTTTGTCAAAGCTCAGGAAGGATGGCTCCAGAGCAAACTAGCTTTATGCAGTAGCCACATCGCTCGCTCACAACTTTTAATGCCGGTAGCTCACAAAGTAGAATTTTTGCTCACAAGACTCCACAGCTTAGAGGGAGCATCGATTGTAATCCCAAAAGATCTCCAGCCACCACCTGGAGGTTGGCAGCCCTAGTTCACATTTAGCTTTTGCCTTTTTAAAGACACTGACTGACAGGCAAAATCAAGGCCTTTTAAGTCCCACAGGTTTCAAAGATACACCCAGGACTGAACAACATGTTATCTCGGGGATCCACATAGAAACATAGGTTTGAAATGCAGCTGAGGAGAATGACAAAGTTCAAGTCCAGTCAGGCACCTTTAAGACCAACAAAGTTTTATTCAAGGTGTGAGTTTTCGGGTGCATGCCCACTTCCTCAGATACAATGAAATGGAATTCACCAGTCCACACATATGAGGCAGAGGTTGAACAGCAAATTAGCATAACAGCATAATGAAGATGTTTTAATAGATGCAAACAGGAATAACAACCTAAGTTTATGAGGAGGAGAAGTTTTGGATCAGGTCTCACACAGTGGCTGACCAGTTCCTCTGGATGGCCAACAACAAGGCATAGAGGCTGAGGCCTTCCTAAGAACCTAAGAAGAGTCCTGCTGGATCAGAGCAGTGAGAGTCTATCTAGTCCAGCATCCTGTCTCAAACAGGGGCCAACCAGGTCCTCTGGACGGCCAGCGAACAAGGCTTAGAGGCCAAGGCCTTCATAAGAACCTAAGAAGAGCCCTGCTGGATCAGACCAGTGAGGGTCCATCTAGTCCAGCCTCCTGTCTCACACAGTAGCTGACCAGTTCCACTGGACGGCCAACAACAGGGCATAGAGGCTGAGGCCTTCCCCTGAGGTTGCCTCCTGGCTCCTAGATTCAGAGGATTAGTGCTTCTGAATGTGGAGGTTCCCCTCAGCCATCATGGCTAGTAGTCACTGACAGACCTCTTCTCCATGAATCAATCCAATCCCCTTTTAAAGCTGTCTATTCCTGTGGCCACGACGACATTGTCTGACAGCGGATTCCACATTGTAATCACTCTTTGTGTAGAGTATTGTTTCTTTTTGTCCATCCTGAACCTACTGTCCATCAGTTGCACTGGATGCCCTCTTCTAGTATTTGGGGAAAGGATCAGATCAATGAGAGTCCATCTCGTCCAGCATCCTGTCTCACACAGTGGCCAACCAGTTCCTCTGGACAGCCAACAACAAGGCACAGAGGCCGAGGCCTTCCCCTGATTAGAACATCAGAAGAGCCCTGCTGGACCAGACCAGAGAGGGTCCACCTAGTCCAGCATCCTGTCTCACATACAGGCCAACCAGTTCCTCCAGAGGGCCACCAATAGGGCAGAGAGGCTGAGGCCTTCATAAGAACATCAGAAGAGCCCTGTAGGATCAGACCAGCCAAGGTCCATCTAGTCCAGCACCCTGTCTCACACAGTGGCCAACCAGTTCATCTGGATGTCCAACAACAGGGCACGGAGGCTGAGGCCTCCCCTGACAAGAACCTCAGAAGAGCCCTGCAGGATCAGACCAGTGAGGGTCCATCTATCCCAGCACCCTGTCGCACACAGAGGCCAACCATCTGGAGATCCAACAACAGGACAGAGAGGCCGAGGCCTTCCCCTGATGCTTCCTCCTGGCACTAGAGTTCAGAGTCTGATTGCAATACTGACACAGCGGGGAAAATGTCCCCCTGTTACACCTCTACCTTGTCAGGCAGTTGTTGAAGACAGAGGTGCTCCATCCAGACTGTCCCCACGGCCACCCCCCAAAGGGACAAACGAGATCATCCAGTCCAGCCACCCCACCACCCTGCACAGTGGTGTGAATGCCCTGAGAGCCACACCGCAAACGGTCTGCAAGCCATGCCTGCAGACAGAAAGAGCAGATGTCAAGAGCCTTCATTATAACAGGCCACGAGCAGAGCATGGCTGGCGGGTGAAGGGAATCACCCTAAAGGAATGCACCCCAGGGGTTCTGGCATGACGGAGCACGGGCCCATTTCTTGGCCGCAAACACGGCTTCCTCTTCCTGCAGCTTCACCTTGATGCGGTTGCAGGTTAGCCTGCTAAAGCAGCACCCCCTGGTGGGATAAAGCAAGAAATTACTTTCCATCTCAGAATCCTCTGAACATGTGCTTTTTGTTAGCGTCCGGAGAGATCTCGGCTAATGGAAAACAAATAAGAGATGTCCTCTTCGATCTGAGAGAAATCTGAGCCTGGACGTTGCTTAGCAGATGCAATGCTGGCAGAATTCAGTGTTAGAGCACAGGTTGTCACAGCGGAAAGTGCCCCCAAGCATGCACAGAGTGTCTTTTTGCCTGCTAATCTACTGGATAAGGAGTGTGGCATCCAGGCATGTTACATCCCATATGCCTTTCAAAAGCACAGCCACTTCACGTTCCATCAGCAGTATAATGTGCTAACATGAAGATCTCTGGAAGGGTCCCATTTTCTCCAGTGAAAAGTAAATAAAACAAATTTCAGAACTGAGGAATGTAAAGAAAAACTGGGCAATTCCAGCTCCCCAAATGCTTTGTCATTTATTCATATTCCTCTTTTTCTCCCAGTTGGGACTCAAAGTGGCTTTAGAACACCAGTTCGGTGAAGTGGTCAGGAGCACGGAACTCTAATCTGGGAGAACCGGGTTTGATTCCCCACTCCTCCACTCGCAGCCAGCTGGGTGACCTTGGGTCAGTCACAAGTTCTCTCAGAGCTGTCCTTGAAAAAAGAGCAGTTTCTGTCAGAGCTCTCTCAGCCCCACCTACCTCACAGGGTGTGTTGTGGGGAGGGGAAGGGAAAGGAGACTGTAAGCTGCTCTGAAACTCTTTCTCTCTTTTCTTCTTCCATTCTCTCACAACAACAGCACTGCGAGGTAGGCTGGGATGACAGTTTGTGACAGGCCCGAGGTCACCCAGCAAGCTTCCATGGGAGAAGCGGGGATTCAAACCCAGGTTCTCCCACAGTCCAAGTCCGCTTCTCCACCTACTACACCACAACTGGCTCAAATGCTGCCATTCTGTTGATTTCTGGATGGGGTTCGAGCAAGGTGCTTATTATGTTATGCCACGAGGATTCGTAATCAGTTGGGCGGGCCAGTTCATTTGCCTCTGCCCAACTGTGGAAGATTTTGCTTGAACAAAAGGCATCTGTATTCATGTCAGTGCCAGGAAACTGTGTTTTCTCGGCCACAGAGAGCCACAGGGATGCAGTGGACATTTGGGGCATGGGGCAAGAAGGCCCAGTTTTGAATCCCTCCTCAGACATGATGCTCCCTGAATGACCTTGGTCCACTCATGCTCTTTCAGCGGGCTTATCGGGAGGATAAATGGAGGAAGGCAAATCACATACGAAGCTTCCCCCTTCCAAGGACTGCCTGGGCAAGGGAAAGAATGCAGCAAATAAACGCATAGGGCCACACTGTCTAGATGGAAATCCCCACAGCGCCCGCTGGCACCTTTTCGGGGGGCCATCAAGTGTTTTTAGGAAACAGGCGGTGCCAGGGAGGGTCTTTTGCCCAGCAAGGCTTCTGATTGGCCTTCAGAGATTTGATTGGCTGTGCAGATTTTTAAAAATTTCACTTTGGCAGCAGCTGCCACCACCTCAGCACAAGGATCTACACTGTGTGACTGAAGATAAGCTGTGGCAGCCATTTTGCGGCTGGCTCTGCCTCCTGGGGCAGCCATTTTGTGCCCACCATTCCATGCCAGAATTCCAAACGTGCCCACAAGCTCGA
Organism: Gekko gecko; assembly: GCA_029375565.1. Taxonomy (NCBI): domain Eukaryota; kingdom Metazoa; phylum Chordata; class Lepidosauria; order Squamata; family Gekkonidae; genus Gekko; species Gekko gecko. Next base: position 19,694,462 of record JAPDNY010000017.1, read on the forward strand.
AAAGGTCGGGGACCCGGTCTAAGAAATAGATTCCGGCGCCCAAGCCATTTTGGTGCCCTCCCCCCCCCCACAGTTCCTCTTCGAGACTTTCAAACAATACAAACAGAAGAGGACAGAAATCCAACAGGGACAGGAGACAGGCCTGCCGGCACTGGAATCTGGAGCCCAACACAGTCAGAGGAGTTGAATTTTTTGTTCCCCGATCCTGTGCCGGTTGGATTTCCACTCTTTGCATTAGGCCAGATCTTGCCCAAGACAACGAGGGGTGGCTGTGTTAGTCTGTCTGTAGCAGTACAAAAGAGCAAGAGTCCAGTAGCCCCTTAAAGACTATTTGGCCACAGCTGTATCTGAAAAAGTGAGCAGTGACTCACGAAAGCTCCTCCCCTGCCACATATTTTGTTAGTCTTTTAGGTGCTCCTGAAAAAGGCAACTAGAATGATAAAAGGGCTGGAACACTTTCCCTATGAAGAAAGGTTAAAACGCTTGGGGCTCTTTAGCTTGGAGGAACGACAGCTGAGGGGTGACGTGATCCAGGTTTATAAGATTATGCGTGGGATAGAGCAGGTCGAGAAAGAAGTCCTTGTCTCCCTTTCTCACAATGCAAGAACTCGTGGGCACTCCATGGAATTGCTGAGCAGTTGGGTTAGAACAGATAAAAAGAAGTCCTTCTTCCCCCAAAGAGTGATTAACACATGGAATTCACTGCCACAGGAGGTGGCAGTGGCTAGGAGGCATAGATGGCTTCAAGAGGGAGATTAGATAAACATATGGAGCAGAAGCCCATCGGTGGTTATTAGCCACAAGGTATAGGTAGGAATTCTAGGTCTGGGGAAAGGGATTCTCTGTATTCTTGCTGCTTGGGGGGGGGGCCAACAGTGGGAGGGCTTCTAGTGTCCTGGCCCCACTGCTGGACCTCCTGATGGTGCCTGGTATTTTTGGCCACTGTGTGACACAGAGTGTTGGACTGGATGGGCCATTGGCCTGATCCAGCATTGGCTTCTCTTACATTCTTATGTTCTTATGACTCTCGCTCCTTTCTACTTTCTCAAGACATCCTTTTCACCTTGCCTCATTGTTTAAGTTGTTTCTGCATGAGGTTACCCTCCGGCAAAGACGGAAACACAGTAAGAAAATGCACAAGAGCTCATTCCCTGGGTAAGCTCTAAGCCTCCTACAGGGACCCCCCCCCCCATTCAAGGCCTTGCTCTTAGCTGGGGGGGAGAGAAGGAATCGCCTTCTGCCCAGACTCCGGCATCCTTTGGCCATGACTCATCTGTCTCACCGTGTTAAGAAAAAAGGTCTCTGCTCTAATAAGGGAAAGGAAGAACAGAGGCCTTTGTGGCATGAGATACTCCCCAGACCTTCCCTGCTATGCTGTTAAGACAGGAATTCTTCCTCCTGGGCAGAAGTCCAGCAGACGGAGCCTTGATGGATTTTGCAAGCCACTCTCCGTCTCCCGTGCTGCAGTCTCTGCAGAATCCACCATCGACTCACGACGACAACGTGGCTCGGCTTGTGAACCGTTCCTGAGAGACCTTGGGGATGTGCAGTCGGAATCAGATTCACAGAAGCACTTTGAACAGTAGGCATTTGATTCAAGCGCCCCCCCACCCACGTCAGGTGTGAGTTTCCCTTTAGGAAAGCGCCAGGCAAGGAGAGAGGCTAGGCCTCTGACCAGGCAACAGTGGTAGTTTAGGAGCACAGACTCTAATCTGGGAGAACCAGGTCTGAGTCCCCACTGCTCCACGTGCAGCTGCTGGTGTGACCTTGGGTCAGTCACAAGTTCTCTCAGAGCTGTTCTCTCAAGGGAAGTTCTCAAAAGAGCTCTCTCAGCCCCACCTGCCTCACAGGGTGTCTGTTGTGGGAAGAGGAAGGGAAGGAGATTATAAGCTGCTCTGAGACTCCGAAGGAAGGGCGGGGTATAAATCCAATCTCCTCCTCCTCCTCCTCCTCTTCTTCTTCACCATAGTTTGGTGAAGCGAGTTTGGTGTAGTGGTTAAGTGTGCAAACTCTAATCTGGGAGAACCGGGTTTGATTCTCCACTCCTCCACTTGCACCTGCTGGATGACGTTGGGCAAGCCATAGTTCTGGCACAGCTGTTCTTGAAAAAGAACAGTTTCTGTCAGAGCTCTCTCAGCCCCACCTGTCTCGCAGGGTGCCTGTTGTGGGGCGGGGAAGGGAAAGGAGATTGTAAGCCGCCCTGAGACTCCTTTGCGTAGTGAAGGGCGGGGTAGAAATCCAATCTCTTCTCTTCTTCTGTCTCTTCATAGCTGTGCCTTCAGCTGCAAGTTTGACGTGCACACAGGAAGCTTACGGTCACCTTGCGCTCCATGCAACAAAGAGCCGATTGCTGAGCATCTGTCTGTTTCTAGAGGCTTAAGAGCCGCCAAGCCTGTTTTATCTTTCTGGGATCCTTCCTGGCAGCTCAGACCTCCCTTTGATTTATTTTCCCGTTCAATCCAGGCTCATAGCCAGAAACTTCTTTGTTCAGGGGGCATTTAAATGTTTAAGGGGGCAATTAAATTACAGTTCATTAAATTAATCTGAATGCCTTTCTTTAGAGGGGGAGGCTCTGAGCCTGTTTCTATTTATTCATTTATTATTTCTAGCCCTTCTTTTCAAGGGACAGGGAAGCAAGCACGTCAGTTCTTAGGGGGAAAAAACGGCTCAGAGAACATTTAATTGCCTCCGGAAGGCATTAAAATGCCTTCTGAGTTCCCTTCCACATGGCAAGAAAGCTTCGAAGGGCACTCAAGGGTGGCACCTTCAGTATGTCTCCCACAATCCCCCCTTCCTGCTAACCCAGTCCTGCTGTATACTACCACCTAGGTCATGGTCTTTCAAAAGCATTCCCATGGGCCTTTGGGAAACATGCAAAAACAAGATTTCTGGCATGGCTATTTGTGGGGCGGGGCTTTTAATTAAGGGGGCAGAGCCCCAAAATGCCCCACCATAGCTATGGGTGTGCCTAGGACTTCTATGGTGGCGGCAGAAAGCTCTACCACTGAGCCACAGCCTCTCCTGGCTTTTTTAAAAAACAAGAAAAATGTGATATGGACAATACAAAATCCTGCGCCTTGACTCTTGTGGTGGGCTTCCATGCCTTTGATTGTGGATAGTCCTGTCCACAGTTCAGAATTTCTCCACCCCATCTTCCTATTAAAAAAATTCCTCCATAGTTCTGTTAGGTCAGTTTCTCTCCAATGGCTCTTTCTAGTGACCCGTGAGCGATGATGGAAAATAAGATGTGAAGAGCCCCTGTGTCAAATACCCTGGCATGATCCACCGATTTCCCTCTGAGTAAACAAAAGGCTTGCGTTTGCCTTTTATAGCTGTTGAGCTGCCTGGTGCCAAAAGAACACAGGCCGTTCTTGCCAAGTTTCGCTGCAAACCTAGGTCTCGGAAGCCTGGGGAATTGCAAGCTCATCTAAAGTTTATGGAGGGGAGAAAAATGTTGGCATTGAAGGATTCAGGACCAGGGAAGGAATATTCCCAGCACCGGGGGGGCGCAGGGGGCTGCCGCACAAAGGGCTTCAGACCAACCATTGGACAACACAGCACTGGTGTGCAGTTGGATCCAGTTTTGCAAAGTGGTGCTTAGGGTGGCTTCTAAATCCATTCTGCCTTCTAGCCTCGCTGCAGCCAATCCGTGTGCAAATATTCTTCCACATATTCAGTTGAGAGTGGCCAAGTGAAAATTCTGTAGGAGCAGGACCCATGGACGCAGAACATTGTCTTTGTTCAAATGTTGCTCCCTTCTCTTTGCTCCTGTTGCCTCCATTCTCTTGCCCACCAACAGTCTCCCCCTGGTTACTCTAGGCCAGTGGAGTCAAACTCATTTGTTACGAGGGCTGGATCTGACATAAATGACATAAGGCTGGACAACACATCCAATTACCATGTCAGATTACACAGGGAAGCCATTGAAATTCATAAGCATAAACACAATTTCAAAACGAAAGAAGAGAGTTTAAAAATAAATAGGGCATGGTTTCCTGTCCTGAAAAACACAAAATGCTCTACATCTTACAACAGCACTACAGATAAGATTAGAATTTCAACAGCCAATCCCTATGAAAAAGAAACTTCTTAGGAAAGCTCCTCCATTAGCATGTCACAACCTGGGAAACTCCTACAAGATAAGGACTCAGCCCTACCTCACCTTCCTGAGTAGATATAAATTACCTGCCTACCATTTTTGTTCTCACCTTGACACAGAGAGTCCTACATTTTCCTGTGTTATACCTCTGAGGATGCCAGTCACAGTTGCTGGGAAAACATCAGGTACTACAATGCCAAGACCACGGCCATACAATCCGGAAAATCTACAACAACTAAATGTCACTTTGTCGGGTCAGGCCATGTGTGCTGTAAGATGTAATGCCAGGTATGGGAGATATAAAATTTATAAAGGACGCAGACAAACCCAAGTAATGATATTATTACTTTTCCCCCTCAAAATTAAAACATGCTTAAAACATTAACGTTCTTACTGTATTTCCTTAAAGTCTCTCCCTGATGTCCACCCTCATACTTCTACCTCCCATTTTAATTAGAACTGGGATGGTAAACAGGGACCTAATGCCCAGCCTCTGTTATCTGGCAATAAAGGAAATGACCAGTTGCTCGTGAGCTGGATAAGAGCTCTGGAGGGGCCAGTTCTGGCCATGGGCCATGTTTGACACCTCCGTTCTAGGCATTCTCCCAAAGGGCAGAAATGTCAGAATTTGTTCCTCTACCAGCTGCATGCAGATGTCAGGGTGAAGACACCCCCCTTATCCTTTCCAACAGCACTGGATTATTCCTAATGTCCCATGACTCCTTTGCAGGTGTTCTGGACCTCCAGGGGACTGGGATCCACATTTTGGGAATTTACTTTGCACCAGAAGAGACACGTCTGAAACAAAACATGTTCAACCAGGTTTGCTACATGGTGAGCATCTCAGGACATGCAGAATCATGGCTTCATGGACTGTACTAACTTTAGCCATGTTTGTTCAGCCATTGGGGGGGGGGTCTCTAGGATAGCAGAGTGACAAAGGTAATCTTTGCTTAGCATAGTAGGGTTTTTTTAATGGAAGCCAGCAATGGTTCATGCTTAGGAAAGAAAGAGTCCAAGTCACCTGATTTCAAAACCCACACCTACTCACATGGCTCCCTGATTTGAATCTGATGTCTGAGATTTTTAATCCTGCCTTCTTTCCCCCAGTGATATCAGGCAGAGTTCATGGTCTTGTCTGCAGACACAAAGAAAATGGGGAGAAGTCAGAGATAATAGCTCTTAGCTTGTCTAGAAGAAGCCACAAGGAAAGCCAGCTGTCTCTCGCATCAAGCAACTCACGTCTAGTTGCTTTTCTATGGAGCTGGAGGTCTGCCGTCTACAAAGGAATACCTTGCATTCTGGCCAGATCATCTGTCACTTTAAAACGCCCACGCTATTTCTCCATAAATTGGAACAAAGCATTTTAGGATCATGTTTGTTTTGTATTATTTTTAATGCTGTGATTTTTTTTGCACACATTTCTGTTTTTGGGGAAAATCCCACCGTAAAACAAGCGATATTTCCAAACTAAATTTTAAAAAGATCTGGAAAAGCTCCATTTGATACTGCAAAAGAAGAGGCAATAAGTGTGGGGGTGGCTCTGTGGAAGAGCCTCTGCTTGGCATGCAGAAGGTCCCAAGTTCAGTCCCCGGCACCTCCAGTTAAAAGGACCAGGCAGTGGGCGATGGCCTGAGCCCCCGGAGAGCCACTGCCAGTCTGAGTAGACAATACTGATCTTGATGGACTCATGGTCTGATTCAGGTGGCGTCGCCGTGTTGGTCCAAAGCAGCAGAACAAAGTTTGAGTCCAGTGGCACCTTTAAGACCAACAAAGTTTTATTCTGGGCATAAGCTTCCGAAACCTGAAGAAGCATGCATGCACACAAAATCTTATGCCCAAAATCTTCAGTCTGATTCAGTATAAGACGACTTCATGAGTTCATGTATTATAGGGCGGGGGCAAGACAGCCAGTTTGGTGTACTGGTTAGGAGCGCGGACTCTAGTCTGGGAGGAACTGGGTTTGATTCCTCACTCCTCCATATGCAGCTGCTGGTGTGACCTTGGGTCAGTCACAAGTTCTTATCAGAGCTGTTCTCTCAAGGGCACTCCTCGAAAGAGCTCTCTCAGCCCCACCTATCTCACAGGGTATCTGTTATGGGGAGGGGAAGGAAAAGGAGATTGTAAGCCACTCTGAGACTCCTTCAGGGCGTTAAGAGTGGGGTATAAATTCAATCTCTTCCTGTCTTGGATGGAAAACCACTCAGGAATACCAGAGACAGGAGGCGGGGGGCAGGCTCTATTCAGCCACCTCTCTGAATATTCTCCAGGTCCCTAGTAGGGGTCAGTCACCAGAGGTTGCCATTACTTCCAGGTGCACACACACAAAATCAGAACAAGCAAACAAAAATACCTGAAATGTTCTACTTGAATTGCACAACCCCAATAAATTAGCCACCCCTGCTTGCATTTGCCATTGTCCAGAGGCAAGTAAAAACACTGCAGTGAGTTCCACATAGCATTCCCCCACCCCACCCCCGAATGGTAATCAGTATTTTGCACAACCCAGTGGGAAGTTCTCCTCCTTCCCAGCCCCACCGACATGAGCGGGAGCCAAGGGGCAATTCACAGGAGATGCTGAAGACAGGCGGATCGAGGCAGTGGAAAACAGCTGATGCAACTTCATATCCCAAGAGAGCGAGCAGAGTGCGTGGACACAGGATGTAAAGCTAGCATTCCCAAGAGGGATGGAGCAGCAGACTCGATATAAAGCTCACTGAGCAGACAGAGGAAGCAGAAGAAACGGCCACAATGTCAACATCTCTCCAAATAAAAAGCTGATCCGCCCAAAGCAATTCAGTTTCTCTTGAGGCAGAGAAGCAGCAAAATGTCATGACTTCCTGAAGAGGCCGCATATTGTTTCTCTGCATGAGTCACAGCTGTGTGTTTTCTTCCATCCAATAGTGGGGAGCTAGAGAGTGGCACTCCTGCCAACCTAGCAGTTTGAAAGCAAGAAATTGCAAATAGATAAATAGGTACCACTTTGGTGGGAAGGTGTTCCGTGCGCATGACCACAGAGAAGTCTTCAGACAGCGCTAGCTCTTCGGCTTGGAAATGGAGATGAGCACCACCCCCTAGAGTCGGATTTGACTGGCTTTTGAGCATGGGAAGCCTTTATCTTTAAGGGGCTGTGGTGGCTCAGTGGTTAAGACGCTGAACTGCAGACCAGAAGGTTAGTAGTTCAGCAGTTCGAGACCTGAGTGCCGCATGATGGAGTGAACTCCTGTCTTTGGCCCCAGCTCCTGCCAACCTAGCAGTTCGAAAGCAGGAAATTGCAAGTAGATAAGTAGGTACCGCTTCAGTAGGAAAGTAACAGTGTTCCGTGCGCCTTGGCATCTAGTCATGCCAGCCACATGACCACGGAAACGTCTTTGGGCAGCGCTGGCTCTTTGGCTTGGAAATGGAGATGAGCACCGCATCCCTAGAGTCGGATTCAACTGGCTTTCAAGCAAGAGAAACCTTTACCTTTGCTAGAGAGTGGCGAGCCCAATCTTGTCCAATCTTGGAAGCTAAGCAGGGTCAGCCCTGCTGAGTACTTGGACGGGAGACCATCGTGGAAGTCCAGGGTTGCTGTGCAGAACTCTCCCTAGAAGCTAAAAGGACCAAACTGAGGCCCTCCTACTTTGGTCACATTCTGAGAAAACAAGCGGTCATATACGATTGCAGGCCGCAATGCATTTCCAGCAGCCCAGACGAAGGGCTGTTTTCTCAAGACTCCTCCAGACCAGCGCTGTTGTGACTGTCCTCTGATAGAACTTGGCTCGCTGTGTCGTGTTTTCTCCTATTGTCCAAAAACATGCAACAGCAAGAGAAAGATTCTTAAGAAAATGGCTGCCCAAATATTCATCTTTTCCTGATGCATCAAGATTAAGACGACCTCTGAGCTGCCAAAATTGCATCGTGGATGTGGCAAATTTCTGTTTTACTGTTCTTTTACATTCAGGGGCCCACCTGAAGCTATCTTCACAGAAGGAGAGGAACAAAGTTTTACGTCCAGTGGCACCTTTAAGACCAACACAGTTTTATTCCAGGTATACCTGGAATAAAACTGTGTTGGTCTTAAAGGTGCCGCCGGACTCAGACTTTGTTCTGCTGCTTTGGACCAACACGGCGACACCACCTGAATCATTAATTCAGGCCAGCATCAGTTGGAAGCGACTTGATGACACAACACACATCGACACACGCAGAGAGGCAGCTAAAATCAAAAGACAACAGAAAGCTGTATACATGCGCTAAACACAATCAATGCTTAGAAAAGGCGTACAGCACGTGTATACAGCTTTCTGTTGTCTTTCGATTTGAACTATTGGAGCTGTGATTCCTTCATTGCACATAGATCTCGGAAGCTAAGCAGAGTCGGCCTGCTTAGGAGACGGGAGGCCATCAAGGAAGTCGAGGGCTGCTATGCAGAGGTAGCCAAAGGCACTGAAGCTCAACTACTTTGGCCCCCAAATGAGAAGGGAGCGCTCACTGGGGAAGACCCTGATGCTGGGAAAGATTGAAGGTAAAAGAAGAAGGGGACGGCAAAGGATGAGATGGCCAAGACAGTGTCATCGACACAACAAACATGTAATTAAGCAAACTCTGGAGCGCAACGGAAGACAGGAGGGCCTGGCGTGATGTGGTCCATGGGGTTGTGAAGAGTTGGACTTGACTGTGTGACTGAGCGATGTCACCTAGCATTTGTGGCTGTGTTGAGGCTTGAACCAGAGACCGTCCTGGAGATCGTCTAGGGGTCTGCTTGAGGCCTTGCTGAAACCTTCCTGTGGGCCAGACGGGCTGATGTCATAAATACTTGTCCAGGGGCCCAGAGACAGATGCAAGCCACCCTCCTTGGAACTGGCCTTTGCATCATCATCAGCCGATGCCTCCCAGGCTCTCCCCTCCCTTTCCCCCTCGTCTCTCACACTCTCCAGATTTTGCAAGGACGAGATTCAGTTCCAGAAGTGGCCATAAAATACGGGGATGAGGTTACAAAAATGTAGCTGCCAGCAAAGCCATCCAGGACCCAAAGGAGAGTGGGGAAGAGAAAAACCCAGAAAAAACAGGAATAGAAAAACCACAGGGATTGAAAAATGACGGCCAATTTGCATTTCCTGTGGACACAGTTTCAAATCAAGGAAAGTGAGGGTATAAAAACCTTCTCTTCTAGAGACTAAAAGAACATAGAAGGAAAAAGGGTGTGATGTTTTACTGGGTTGGAAATGTCATTCTGATAGCCTGTAGTTTGGATTTCTTCTCAGAGCGGGGTGGAAAAAAGATTGCTTTCCCTTTAACAACCAGTTGGCACCCTTTGAAGATGGAAAGAGGAATGTCCCAAATGTGCATCTCAACGGGCAGTTCTGGAAGGCATTCCTGAGGCCAAGCTTTGTTTCACCCATCAGACGAGGAACCTGAAGCAACACAACCTAAAATGGAGCTGTTTGGGGGGGGGGGTTGTCCAAAAGCCCACCCCCCAATCCCTGCTCCCAAAAAAGCCGCTGTCACCCCTTCTGCCTCCACAGGAGAGCCAAAACCATCCACCCCAAATGTACAAACACAAACCTGTGAGGCCGATCTGTGCTCTGCTGGCCGAGGTTCTGTGGAGATGATCCCCAGGAAAGCCCTGTTTGTCCTTCTCAGCCATTCCCTGCTCAGAGAGAGAAACTCACTTGAACATGTCTGCTTCCCGCAGCAGTGGCCTTATTTCAAGGCAACTGCCAGGGGGTGGCAGAATTGGGCACCATCGAAGGCAGCAGAACTAGAGAGGAAAAGGTGTGCTCCATGGGCTCCAGTACCCAACCCCAGAAAGAGCGTGTATATATGAGCACACATGAAGCTGCCTTCTACTAAAATCAGACCTTGGGTCCATCAAGATCAGTGCTGTCTACTCAGACTAGTAGCCGCTCTCCAGGGTCTCTCAGACTCTTTCCCATCACCTCCTGTCTTGTCCTTTCTGTCGGCAGAGTTTAGATATGCAGTAAAGTGGAGCACAAGCTGTTTAAAAGAATAAAGTCGGTTTATTAAGAACAGAACAAACCTTGTAAGAAAGAGAGAGAAAAAGAGGTCTAACTGTCTAACTAGCTAGGAGAGAGTCAGCAGACTTAGCGGTTCTCAGCAGGAGCGGCAAAACCCCTAACTGAGCCAATCAGGAGACAGGAAGGAGGCTATTTGAAAATAATAGGAAGTCCTCACTATGCTAACTAGTTGTCCCCTCTGCTGCCCCCTGCAGGGTGTTCTTATCATCCTCTCTATCTATGCACGATAGACCTTGCATATTCCAACACTTTTAACTGGAGGTGACAGGGGTTGAACCTGGAACCTTCTGCATACCAAGCTGATGCTCTGCCACTGAGCCACAACTCCTGACCTATAGTACATGAACGCATGACACTACCTTATACTGAATCAGGCTATTGATCCATCAGTCAGTAACTGTCTACTCAGACTGGCAGCGGCTCTCCAGGGTCTCAGTCAGAGGTCTTTTACATCACCTTCTGCCTGTTCCTTTTAGCTGCAGATGCCAGGGATCGAACCTGGGATCTTCTGCATGCCAAGAAGAGGCTCTTCCATTGAGCCACAACCCCTTTCTCTGGATCACCTCCACAATAAAAAGAGAGCTCAATCCTTTCCAGGTTACAGCTGGGATATCCTTTTGTTACCAAATGATCGAGGACAACAAAACCACACTGAAAAAACTCATTTGTTGCATTATTGTAACTGGGGGCAATAAATACCTGCCATTTGTTCTGGTCTCTTTCCTCCTCCTCTGTTCGATGCCCAAGCACCTTGAAGACTACCTTTATTCCCCAGGGTGGGCCAAGGAACAGAAGAAGAAAAAGAAGAGTTGGATTTATACCCTGCCCTTCACTCAAGAGTGTCAGAGTGGCTTACAAACTCCTGTCCCTTCCTCTCCCCACAACAGGCACTCTGTGAGTAGGTGGGGCTGAGAGAGCTCTGAAAGAACTGTCGCTGTCAATTTTCCCTCTAAGCTGTAGAGTCTTGTGAGCAAAAATTCTGCTTTGTGAGCTACTAGCATTAAAATTGTGAGCGAGCGATTTGGCTACTGCATAAATTAGTTCACTCGGGAGCCCTCCTTCCTGAGCTAGGACAAAAATGTGTGAGCCAGAGGCTAAAAAACTGTGAGCTACCTCACACTAACTCAGCTTAGAGGGAACACTGGTCGCCGCGTTGGTCTGAAGCAGCAGAACAACGTTTGAGTCCAGTAGCACCTTGAAGACCAACAAAGCTTTATTCAACATATGAGCTTTTGTGTGCATGCACACTTCTTCTGATACCTTCTTCGGAAGAAGTGTGCATGCACACGAAAGCTTATACCCAGAATTAAACTGTTGGTCTTTGTCATGATCTGGGCTGGACAAGCAAAGGCCTAGCAGGTCTGGGAGCCTGACTAGCAGTGGGAGGAGGCCAGGCCTACAACTCCCAGAAGCCCCTGAGAGGTTTTGGCGCCTATTTTAGCCAATCACAGAGAAAGGGGACTTATAATAAAAGAGCTGGTACAGAAGAAGAGCTGGTTCTTTCTTCCAAGAGAGCAGGGCCAGAAGGAAGGCGGCTGCTGGGAGAGACCCTCACCCTGAGAGGAAGGCTGAGCAGACACAGGCCCCACGGAGGCAGTGGTCTAGGGACTGCGAGTCTAGTCGCGTTAGGGCACTTGGTTTCTGTTCCCTTCACCCACTTATCGTTATTCTTGCACCTTGTTTGTTTCCCATATTTGACTGACCTCCTGTATAATAAACCTTTTATTTGTTGTTTACTCTGCCTGGTCCACACGCCTATTATTTGGCCAAATAAGGGAGGTCTAAAGGTCTTGAGAGGATGTTCTGGGCCCTCTCAAGGGATCCTAAAACCAGAGTGGTGGCAGCATCAGGTGACAACCCATCAGAGCCATTGACAGTCTTCAAGGTGCCACTGGACACAGACTTGGTTCTCTTACCCTCTTACAGAGTTTGAATTGGGGATCCTGCCCCACTGCCTCATCTTTAGTTAGGCCAGAGGTCCCTAACTTTTTTGAGCCTGCAGGCACATCTGGAATTCCGACAAAGCATGGTGGGCACAGGCACAAAATGGCAGCCGCAGGAGGTGGAACCGTTGACACAATGGCTGCCACAGCTGACCTTCAGTCACGCAGTGAAGATCTTTGTGCTTCAGTGGCAGCTGCTGCCAAAGCACTGTTTTTTTAAAAATCCGCACAACCAATCAAATCTCCAGTAGCCAATCAGAAGCCTTGTAGAGCTCTCTGATGCCCAATGGACTCAAATCTGGACTTTTCCTGTATCCAATTCTAGATGTTACAACCAATTTTTGAATGTTAAAAGTGGTATCTAGGGGGTACCGCACACCAGCCAAACTCTCCCATGCGATCTTATTGATATCCCCACTATGTTGGAAAATGTGTGGAAAGAAAGGCACTCATTTACATAATTGGTGGCCATGCTCAGCAATTAATGCTTTTTGGAGTCAAATATTGAAAAGGATTAAAAACTCTGCAGGTTGCAACTTTCTGAAAACTCCAGAAGGTACTCTCCTTAACTTATGGGATATTCCAAGAATCCCTAGACCACATAAAGAATTGTTCATGATAATGTTAACAGCTGCTAAATGTCTTATACCTATACTGTGGGAAGACAAGACTGTCCCTAATATACAGCGCTGGCACAACAAACTCAGAGAATACTGTACTCTTGATAAAGTTTCTGATAGTATTATGAACTCAGACATGGTATCATACTGGAATGTCTGAAAAATGGTCTCTTATTCTAGATGAGATAGAGAAAGAATTTGCAGAGTGTTGGACTGGATGGGCCATTGGCCCGATCCAGCATTGGCTTCTGTTATGTTCTTAGGCAGATTGTTCTCCTTTATTATAATTTGTTTCTTCCATTCTAGTTCCTGATGAATTCTGATTTTGGGCACTTACAGTCAGAAGCTATGAGGTCATCCGTCCTATCAGACGTACTGACTAGATGCAGTCAACGGTTTTATGTTTGTTTGTGCTTTTGTTTATGCTGAAGTTATTCCCTTCCTGATGTATTAAATGGCGTTTATACAATATTAATACTGTAAATTTAAGCTATGCTTATGTACTTTTACAGCTCTTACTTAATGTTTTGTAATTGCGTTCAGTGTATCTCAATAAAGTTTATTTGAAAAGGGGGGGAAATGTTGGGGACCCCAACTTAGGCCATTTCACCCATTTGTTTTCTCAGCCTCATGTCGCGGCTGCTGATAACAAGGCAGAAGATATCCTTGGGTTCTGCAGGCATGACCCCCGGACGCCCAAAAAGACAACGATGGAAACAAAAGTTTCGACTGTAGCCACAGTCTCAGTCTATGGCCTGGCCGATCAGCACTTTCGTCGCTAAAATATTCTTTCAATTTCCAAAAGAAAGCAGAGAGACACAAACACATGGCGCGCATCACGGACAAGAGACACGTTAGCCAGACACCCTTAGACTGAACACAAACATTCCTTTCTCTTCAAGAGCCCAAACCTGGAAAACAACAGACGCTGAAGGCATTTCAGGAATGCCACCCCATCAATGAACAAATGAAAATATCAAACATTTTCTGAATTCCGGCAGCCTCTGAGGGACCAGCTGGCAAGGAATTCTTTTTGTTCGGCCTGTTTGGGTTCCGAGCAACAAATGAGTGGAATTCATCCTCCCTTGGTTTCAGTTTGCTCTTAAAATGCAAACAAACTAGATCACCTTTAATCCGCACATGATATACAAGGGGAGAGAGCTGGTGAGGGGGGAAACGTAAACCGCTGTAAAAAAATCCTCCTTTTTGCCAAATTAAATAAACCATTTCTAGTCACACACCTGCCCTTTTGCCTTTAGGAATGTACAATTCAGGGTGGCAACCTTGCAGTGAAAATAGCGTACACAAATGAGATTTGCCGCCAGAACGTGCAGACGGAAACTGAGCACTTCCACAATTCTAGCCAGGAAAGGGATCAGGCCATGTAGCTAGAAGGCATCTTTCTTTAAGCCTTTCTGTGAAAATGTACTATTTGAGTGTGGACTGCTCAGTAGTATGAGCAAGCTAATTCCTCCTGCCTTGACCCTTTGAAAGAAAGAGGGAGCCACTTGTATGGCTGCATTTTGTTGCAGAAGAGTACCAACTAACAGGTAGTTGCGTGAAGAAGAGATTGGATTTATACCCCGCCCTTCACTACCCGAAGGAGTCTCAGAGCGGCTTACTATCTCCTTTCCCTACCCACAACAGGCACAACAGCCCCCTGTTGTGGGGCTGGGAGAGCTCTTTCGAGAACGGCTCTTTCGAGAACAGCTCTGAGAGAACTTGTGACTCAACTAAGGTCACACCAGCAGCTGCATGTGGAGGAGGAGTGGGGAATCAAACTTGGTTGTCCCAGATCAGAGTCCACGCTCTTAACCACTGCACCAAACTGGCTCTGTAAGACGGCCCTCTTTGGACACAAAATGCAGGCGTGAAGACACTACATATGCCAGAGTAGAGCCCCTGTGCCTTTGCAGAGAGCTCCTGGTGTCCCACTGTAGTGTTATGGGAGCCCGTCTCTCGCAGCCAGACGCTTCTAAAGCTAGACGAGGCCCCCTCTCGGGGGGAGCATTCAGCCCCATTCTGCACAGCCGCTCCGGTTCATGCAGACGCTCACTCCGCTGCCAGTTTTGTCCGACTACCTTCGTTAATGAATAGCTTGCGATACCACCAGAGTTGGCTTGGGCTCCCTTTGGCCAGAGGAGAATCCCAACCGTATCATTTCAGGCAATTTCCTGCTACTGCATTTTGCAATACCCTAAAAAGCCCCATTGTTGTTTTAGGATTAGATCACGCTTGAAACTTTACAGATTCACCTAGAACTTTCTTTACGGGGAGACCTTCCCTCCTCCAGGCTAAAGCAGATAAGATGGCATGAAGACCGGAAGCTGACCTACACGGAGACAGAAACTTGAACCGATGACCCTGGCGTGGCTTCCTTTAACTGTCAACACCTCTCAAAGGTCTCAGGGAGGCAGGGGCCTTTCCCAGCAGGCCTGAGACCTAAGATACTCTCACAATAGGAGGGTGAACTCGACAGCACGGTAGCCTGATGAGGCCCCTCCCCCTCCCCAAACCCCGCCCCCCCAGGCTCCATTCCCTAAATCTGCAGGTATTTCCCAACCCAGAGCTAGCAACCCTATCTAACCGATCTATTTCTCCCTCACCTACAAGATGGCCAAATGTAAAAGATGTGTATTGAAAAAGAAGAGAAGAAGAGAAGAGATTGGATTTATACCTGCCCTTCACTACCCGAAGGAATTTCAGAGTGGCTTACAATCCCTTCCCCTCCCCACCACAGACACCCCATGAGGCAGGTGGGGCTGAGAGAGATCTTTCAAGGACTGCTCCTGAGAGAACAGCTCTGAGAGAACTTGTGACTGACCCAAGGTCACACCAGTAGCTGCATGTGGAGGAGTGGGGAATCAAACCCGGTTCTCTCAGATTAGAGTCCACGTACTTAAACACTACAACAAACTGGCTCTCTCAAATTAAGGAAACAAAACCCCAATAAAGCTGACTGTCACAGAAAAATCACAGTAATTATTCTTCGTCTCTCACCTTACTTTGGTGTCCAGTTATTCCAAAAGGTCTTCAACAAACTTTCGCAACAGGCAGTGAAACCAAACTATTTTCTACAATTCTTTCCCTGTTGAATGGCGAAGAGAGAATTAAGCTTTGGACAATTAAGTTCCCAGTCTGATCTGTGCCTCTGCTACAAACCCACTCAATAGCTCAAGGCAAACCATTCTCTCCAGCTCAGTACTGGCCTGCCATGCAGGGCTGCTGGTAAGGACTGCAATAAGATAATGCAGTTGCATGTGCCTTTTCACACTTGAAAGCACAATAGAAATGCTAGTCACTATTATCTGGGAGTGAGGTAGAGCCCTTCTGAAGCAGTCCCCCTTCTCCAATGATCAACGAACACAGAAACACGCAGATGAGAGGACCGTTCTTTCAAAAGTTTTATTTATGGTAAATACAAAACAGTTTTGTGGGCCAGATAAATAGCATACATACAGTGTAACATCAAGATCCGAACACACTCCCCTTCTCATGCTTTTCTTTAAGACGCTCGGCCTTTACATGACAGCAAGACTTGCACACGCAAGCCCCCGCGCTGCACCAGTCAGAACGCCATCATATGAAAAGAGTCTGTCTTGTTCGGAAATTCTCAGCTGCAAAGTTCAAGAGACCGACGCATAGAATTCAACAAAGTCCATAGAGGTTTCACTGAAGGGAAAGAGAGCGACCACGTCAGCAAGCAATCCTGATTATTCGTAACTGAGACATTGGTTAGTCTGCAAAATGGACCAAAAGAGGTGGCCTGGGTACGGGCACCGTCCTTCATGCGAGGGTTGGCACGTGAGAAACTAAAAGGCAAACATATTTGCGCCATCAAGAGGCACTGATATCCTCTTCGGAGTCTCAAAGCCCTAAGGGGAGAGCTGTTTCTTGGGGTGCCCAGGATGGCTTTGATGTTGCCAGTTCCCAGTTTACACTTTCTCCCTCTCTTACAAGCTCCACAGCTCCAAAGGGACCTTCACAATCACTTTACTCCCTTTTGAGTTGGAACGAAACATTTTGGAGCGCAGTTCTCCTGTGTAAACCCCGTTGGAAATGAATTAGGGCTGTGCAAGAGTGGTGTAACACCTGGAGGGGCCACGTAAATGTTTTCCTTCCAGCCCCAAAATGCCCTGGGCTGGCTTGGCTCATTTTTCTAAAACATGCCACCATGGGCTGAGGTTGAGAGGAAAAAACAACACCACATTTGCTGTTCTCCATTTTGCCACACTGGGGAGATATGTGTCCAAATAAGCCGGTTTAAAATACATTTTCAACAAACAAATCTTTTCCCCCTGTTTTGCATGTGTTTCACTCCCTCTAGTGGTCAGATCAATATTACACTGGGTTATGTCCAGCATAAAAACCTCCTGTTTAGATCTGCAGGGAGATACATAGACATAAACCAATGTAATATCAAACTGACCACTAGAGGGCGCAAAACATGTATGGAACAGAAAGAAAAGAAAACAGGAACTTACAAGCGAGGAAAAGGATGCGGAAAAGCCCTATAAAGGCTGTTTCGTAAAAAAAAAATCTCGACTACTCAAGTAAAGTTTTGTTGCCAGGGCTCACGGGACCACCTCATTCACAAGTGCAGCATAACCCGCCCACAGTTATGCACCAGTTCTGCCCCCTTATAATGCAGGATGGGATTCTTTACTTCCACAGTGGCGATCAAGTAGGAGGGGAAGAACGCAGCCATGCAGGCCCTGATTCCGTGGGAGGGCTGGAAAGCTGCAGAAGATAAAACTGACTGGGGTGTTCAGCTTCCTGAGAATCGCTTTCATTTAAAAAAAAAATGTTCTAGCCCTTAGGTGTGGCAAAGATATGCTTGAAAACAGAAGTTCAGAAGCCAGAGGGGGGTTGGGATAAACCTTCCAGTAGGTATTTCTTTTAGGGGGGAGCGGGGTTCGGCGCCTTGCAGACCTTGTTGCTCTCCATGACAAGCAAAAAAGCCAACTAAATTATGCCCCAAACTAATCTAAATGGACTATGCAAAGCAGGAAAGATCAAGCAAGTCTGAAGAAATCGCAAACGCGAACGAAGGTTGGCCTGTTCAGCCCTTGCAGTGGCTAACCGCTTCACCACGTTTTGATTGCTTTAGCACAGTAGAAACACAGCCCTTCGGAGCCTATCAAGCAGGAGTATGAATAGGCCCAGTACCAAAAACAGGCTTGCCAACTGCTTTTTCTGTAATTGTCAACGAGTTGCCAATCTGACTGCCTCTGAACTGTTTTGGCATCAGAGAAGAGACAGAGACGTATAAAACAGCATGGGTACACCGACATTTATTTGCAAACAGAAAGGGTAAGATATATGATGGGCGGGTGGCTGCCATGCCCTTTTCATGCAAGGATGCGTAAATAGAAACATTGAGCTGGGAAAGGAGACACCCCCCCACACCTTTACAGCCCTGGTTAGGATTTATAATTCCACTTGGAATGGACCAGGCAACAGACTTGACAAGGGCTGAGGCCTTCTCTCCTTTTCGTGGCCCCATCAACTTCCTGCCGGACTCTGGAAGGCAGGAACTGCTACACAAACCCAGTATCGTTCTGGCTGCAGGTGAGGGAAATCGCACCATTAACTAAAAAAGTACTCCCTGCCTTAATAGAAGGCTGATTTGGAGGGATGAAAGTGTTCTAAGAGAAGTTTTCTTTCTTTCTGGTTTGCCAGTCTTCTACACGAAGAGGAAGACAATCCCTCAGCTGCAGATCGAAATGGGTGGCTTCACCACCTTGTTGGCATCTTGCATGCACTGGGTCGCCATCAAAGAGGCTCGAGTAACGAGCTTTAGCACCTTGCCAAATTCATAGCAGCAGGTTCCCACTACAGACAGGCTTGGGTTCAGCCAGAGCTTCGCATGTCAACGGATGTGTCGTGAGATTTTTGTCAACAGGTACGAACTCGTGCTTCTGTAACCAAGATCACAGAGCTGGGCCACACATGGACACGATTTAAAATTGACTTCCTGGCCTTCATTGGGGCCTGGGAAACAGAAGCAACTTCCTGCCAGCAGAATGGAGAAATTTATTCCAGGGCTTTTTGCCACTGTCTGAATACGTTGTAGAATTACGAAGACTTGGAGAGTCGAGCGGTAGCCTATTAGTCAACCGTTTCCACAGTTCCACAAAATAAGTAACAGTCTGCCTTTGTTTTTGTAAAGAAACGATACTCTTGGCCTGAGGGCTTATGCCTTATCAGAGGAAAAATATTACAGTACCTTTGGAACAACAGATTTTTATTTTCTGGAAGCTGCTCTTTTGATACAAATGTAATGACTATGTACCGGAAAGCGCTATTTAGTGTGCGAGCTGTCAGTTTCCAAATATTTTCTTTCACAGTTCAAGAAAGGAAGTTTCTGACTTCTTCATGGCCTACAGATGTGTAAAGAGAGGGAGAAAAGAAGCCATAGAGGAAAAATAAATGGAGATAAATGTTTCCAAGTCCTCTGGGTTCCCCTCCTCTTTCGACTGAGACACAGCACAAATCCAGGGTCGGCTCAACTGTCCAAGACAACTCAAGCAGCTGCTCTGGGCAATTTTGGCTTGAACAGTGTCGCTGCACATGTGATTCAGTATCTGTGGGCGTACCTCTGGAATCCCACGATGCAGCTTTAAGGGGCAGCTAAGTATCTCATCTGGATCTGTACCAATCTCACCGTACAAACCAGTCTTCAC
The DNA here is from genome assembly GCA_029375565.1 of Gekko gecko. NCBI lineage: Eukaryota > Metazoa > Chordata > Lepidosauria > Squamata > Gekkonidae > Gekko > Gekko gecko. The sequence continues at coordinate 19,713,830 of JAPDNY010000017.1, forward strand.
ATAAACGAGAGGGGAAGTAAATGCAGTTTAATGCGGAGAATTTGCTTTTTGGATCACCTAAGTGAGAGGTATATAAACAACAAAAAGGCATTTTTCCTTCATGGACCTGGAGTAAGTTTTAAAACTGCACACACACACCATTTCCTCTTTCCTGGGTTATTTGTTCTCTGGGAAGGGGGGGAGGGAAGGCTCCCCAAACCCTTCATGGGCCAGAAACCCAAACTCCCCCCAAAACACTGTACAAAATCAGGGTAATAACAACAACCACGGACAATGTGCTGAAATGAATACTCCTAGTGCAAACAGGTACCGAGAAGGGTCCTCTGACTCAAGAGGGCACCGCGTGACGGGAAAATGCTCTCGGTCAGCGCACACACATTCAGACGTCTGGTTCTTGCAGAGACACGACAGCTGCCTCCAGCCTTAGTCTTGGAAGGAAAGAGAGAAGAGGTGACACCCCCCTGGCCCTCGTGCCGTTTGGGTAGCTTATTGGAGACAAAAGACTTCTTAACACTGGGTTCCTACGTATTATATGATACCAAAGTCCTTAAACACAGGTCAAACAGAGTAATAAATAGGTCAAAACTTCAGGTTATGATATAATACTGACTTTATAACCCCTCTGTAGAAATGCGAGGCTCTCTCGCTCTCTCCTGAGACGCATCGAGGAGAGGAAGGGGGACGGGGTGACCACAACACTGTACCGCCCGTTGGCGGACCAGTGCACCTCAGCGGAGGAGTCCAGAACAGCCCGCGCGCCGTGCCTTTCTCACCCTCCCAACTCGTTTGGGCAAGTGGTCGGCAGAGTTTCTCTACAGCGCGCCCCTTCGGCTCATTTCCTTCAAGAAAGCCTCCTCGGCGCTTAGCCCTCGTCTTCCCGCAATTCGGTCGGGAGGAATTTGTACTGCTGCTGACGGATCTGGGCCAGCTTCTTCCGGGCCTCTTCCAGCTCCCGTTCCTTCTTGAGCATCTCCTCCTGAGCCGCGATGATCTGGAAAAGCCAACAGCACGTGAACACTGACGCTACCGTATGAATGGATAAAAAGACGGTGAATTAGGCATATCACGATCGCTTTGCACGTTCGTGGCATTGAACGCCCAGGACTTTCAGAATGCAATCCAGGGTTTTAGCTCAGCTCAGGTGAAGCAAGCTCTGAGTTCAAAAACACCTGAAACTGCCAGGAGGAGGAGATTGGATTTATACCCCACCGTTCACTCAGAGTCTCAGAGCGTCTTACAATCTCCTTTCCCCTCCCCTCCCCACAACAGACACCCTGTGAGGTAGGTAGGGCTGAGAGAGCTCTTTCGAGGACTGCTCTGGAGAGAACAGCTCTGAGAGAACTTGTGACTGACCCATGGTTACACCAGCAGCTGCATGTGGAGGAGTGGGGAATCAAACCTGGTTCTCCCAAATTAGAGTCCGTGCACTTAACCACTACACCAAACTGGACAAGCACATATTCTGCCATTGAGCCACGGCCCTCTCCTCTAGTACACGGACACATGAAGCTGCCTCATATTGAATCAGACCACTGATCCATCAAGGTCAGGACTGGTGTAGTGGTTAAGTGTAGCGGACTCTAATCTGGGAGAACCGGGTTTGATTCTCCACTCCTCCACTTGCACCTACTGGATGACCTTGGGCAAGCCACAGTTCTGTCAGAGCTGTTCTCTCAAGGGCAGTCCTCGAGAGAGCTCTCTCAGCCCCACCGACCTCACAGGGTGTCTGTTGTGGGGAGGGGAAGGGAAAGGCGTTTGTAAGCCGCTCTGAGACTCCATTGGGTAGTGAAGGGCGGGGCATAAATCCAACCTCTTCTTCTCTTCCTCTTCTCTGACTGGCAGCCACTCTCTGGGGTCTCAGTCTGAGGTCTTTCCCATTGCCTACGACTTCATCCTTTTAACTGGAGATGCCGTGGACTGAACCTGGGACCTGCATGCCAAGCAGATGCTCTGCCACTGAGCCACTGGCCCCTCCTCAAGACTTCTCTGCGTCTTGAATGCACCAGGGAAAGTGCCTCACTCCTCCCATCCTGCATGGGAGACCATGGTTAGAAATTGTCCACTCATCTCCGTTGTGTGAAATGCAGGTCTGACCAGAGTCATCCCCCTCTCTCCCCTCACACACCAGGATTCTAAGACCGAATTACCCACTTTAGAATCTCAAGTTGTAGAGGACTAGAACTAACTCTGTCTAATCTAACGGGGTCTAAGAAAGTCCTGCCCCCGACGGCCCAGGCTACCCCAATTTTGTCAGATTTTGGAAGCTAAGAAGGGTCAGTTCTGGTTAGCACTTGGATGGGAGGAAGTCCAGGGTCGCTACGCAAAGGTGGGTAATGGCAAACCCCCTCTGAACATCCCTTGCTGTGGAAACTTCATGAGGCGTCGGCCATAAATCGGCTGTGACTTGACAGTACTTTACGCTCACTTCACACCAGAGGTAGCTTTTAATTAGGGGCTGTGCACAAGAAAGGGACAGGAAGGAGGGAGGAAAAAAACAGCGGCAAGCCAGGTTCGCATACGTCCTGGTTTACCGGGAATGTCCGAATGCAGCCGGAACGAAACTTTACAGTTAAACTTAGCAGAACGTCAGACAAGGCAGATATCTGCACCCACCTGTGCGATGCCGCCCACAAACTTGGTCTTGACCACCACATCATCGTCGTCCGCTTTGCCAAACGCCGCCTTCTGGGCTGCCCTGACCAGGTTGTCGGACGCTCGTTTGACTGCGTTGCCCGCCGCCTAGAGGGGATCGAAGCAGCAAGATGAAACGTCTCCAGGAGCACAAGCTAGAGAGCCGTCGTGGTTCACAGCAAGTTGCCACGATATCCCTTCTCAGTAGACTGATAGTTGGCAATGTGTGCAGGCAGGGGCAACTTTACGGGGGAGGGCACCAGCTGAGATGGCTGCCAGGAGCCACTGCCATTCTGTCTTCCTCTTCCCACCCCACTGAGGAGCCAGAGCTGGTTCAAGGTGTTTTGTCATCCCAAAGAAGAGACTCCCTGCTCCCAGCTGGGCCTGCCCTGGCCAGCTCCAATCCAAGCTCATGCAGCAGTGACACAGATGCAAGAGGGGGTGGCTGCTGCCTCCTGGGCTGCTGATTGGCCGGGAGTGAGCTGAGCTTGCGCCATGCCCCCATCACTGTGGCACCCAAAGCAGTCACCTTGGTGGCTCAGTAGGAGAACTGGCCCCCAACAAACGCTCCCTTCCCTTTGTAAGAATGTAGGAAGAGCCCTGCTGCGTCAGACCAGGGAGGGTCCATCCAGTCCAGCCTCCTGTCTCACACAGGGGCCAGCCAGTTCCTCTGGAGGGCCAGCAACAGGGCACAGAGGCCGAGGCCTCCCCCTGATGTTGCCTCCTGGTTCTGGGATTCAGAGGCTTAGTGCCTCTGAATGTGGAGATTCCCTTCAGTCACCATGGCTAGTAGCTATTGATAGACCTATCCTCCGTGAATCTGTCTAATCCCCTCTTAGAGCTGTTTATTCCTGTGGCCATCACTACATCCTCTGGTAGTGAATTCCACTTTTGAATCACTTTCTGTGTGTAGCAGCAGAAAAGAGCCAGAGTCCAGGAGTACCTTAAAGACCATCAAAATTAGAGCCAGGGTAGGAGCTTTCAGGAGTCACCGCTCACTTCTACAGAGGCAACTAGAATGAAGTGAAGTGAAGAAGTGAGCAGTGACTCCTGAAAGCTCACACCCTCCTGCAGGTTTTGCTGGTCTTTAAGGTGCCGCTCTGCTGGACTCTGGCTCTTTTCTCCTGCTACAGACCAACTAACATGCCTGCCCATCTCGATCCCTCTCTGCAGGCTCCGGAGCATTCCCAGAGCGCTGGGCGTTCTTACCTGGAGCCGCCTCATCGCCTCCGAGTCTTGATCGGCCTTCACTTTACAAGCCACCAGCAGCTGGGCTGTGGAAGCTGCCACTTGCTTGGCCGAGGAGATCAGTTTTTCCTCGCTGGCGTGGCCTTGGACCGAGGCATTCGCTGCTTCGCACAGGTTGCTGGTCGCAGCTGCTACCATTCGGGCCTGGGAGGAGGGTCACAACAGAAGACGGGCACGTGTCTAGACCATCGGTCCGTCAAGGTCAGTGTTGCCTACTCAGACTGGCAGCCACTCTCCAGGGACTCAGGTGGAGGTCTTTCCCATCACCTCCTGCCTGGTCCTTTTAATGGGAGATGCTGGGGATTGAACCTGGGACTTCTGCATGCCAAGCAGAGGCTCTGCCACTGAGCCACAGCCCCTCTTTACAGCTCTCCAGGGTCTCAGGCAGAGGTCTTTCCCATCACCTACCTGAGGTCCTTGTTAACTGGAGATGCTGCTGGGGATCGAACCTGGGACCTTCTGCATACCAAGCTCTACCACTGAGCCAAGGCCCTTCCCCTTGGGGTTTGGGGGCCCAGGGTGGCCAGCCTACAACCAGAAAGGAGCTACTCACCGCAGAAATGAGTCCTTGAGACCACTGCCCATCATCAGCTGCATTGGCAGGGATCGCCCCGACCTAGAAATACAGTTCAGATAAACGTGAGGAGAGTTATCTGTTATGGTTCATTATATCTGTACATCCACCCTTCTCCCAAGGATCCCAGGCAGTGTTCCCTCTAAGCTGAGTTGGTGTGAGCTAGCTCACAGTTTCTTAGCCTCCGGCTCACGCATTTTTGCCTTAGCTCAGGAAGGAGGGCTCCAGAAGAGCAAGCTAATTTATGCAGTAGCCAAAATCGCTCGCTCACAACTTTAGTGCCACAGTCGTTCAGAAGGTAGAATTTCTGCTCACAAGACTCCACAGTTTAGAGGGAGCCTTGATCCCAGGATGTGTGTCTGTAACGACACCGCTGTTTTAATTCTACCACCTTGTGAGGCAGGTTATGCTGAATTGTGATGACTGGGCCCAGCCACCAAGATGCTGCACACTTATCTCCTATGCACTTAGAAGACAGAGATGGCCATACATTAATAGACCAGGCTGCTGAAGAGTGTTTCAAAAGCACGGTCAGACGCCGGGCAAACGGGACGAGTTGAGGCAAGACGGCTTTAAGATCATTTGGAATTGTTCCATAATTTATTTAATGACATTTCCAGAATAGAGCTCTTTTTAAAAATATTCTTTCATTGGATGGAGACCCTCGTCTGAAAGTTTAGCTAAGGTATTGAATAGGTACAGTACAGGATATTAGCACTGGGAAACGGATTTAATAACTTTTGTTAAATTATAGCCAGATTGGATGAAAGCTCCCCCCCTCCCTCTTCTGTTTCCGTTCCTTTAAATTTGCTCAGTTTGGTACAGATTTTTTGTGTTTTTTTGTGGCTGGTAACAATACAGAATAGGACAGCATTGTCTACATATATTGGACATGAGGTTATCAGATGTCTGTGTTTGGCTTTTTTTCTTGTCTGGTGATTGTTGCTGTGTGTAAAATGTAAAACAATAAAGACTATTTTTTTTAAATAAAAAAGGGAAAAGTTGAAGCAAGGTCTCCCACCCCAAAAAAAAGGAGTCTCTTTTTTTGCTACGTATCTGTACCACAAGTGGGAGAGAGGGATATCACTGAGCCTTAGGAGACACCCCCCTTTTTACTCTGTCCTAGGATCTACTTGGTTCCGCCAACACATGCTGTTCTCACTGTTTTTATTTATTTCATTTATATATTTCATTTTCTCCCCAGTGAGGACCCAAAGTGGTTCATGTCATTCTCCTTTCCTACATTTTAGCCTCACAACCAATGTTCCTTCTAAGCTGTGGAGTCTTGTGACCAAAAATTCTACTTTGTGAGCTACTAGCATGAAAGTTGTGAGCGAGCGATTGGGCTACTGCATAATTTGGTTTGCTCTGGAGCCATCCCTTCCTGAGCTAAGACTAAAATGTGTGAGCTGGAGGCTAAAAAAAACGTGAGCTAGCTCACACTAACTCAGCTTAGAGGGAACACTGCTTACAACAACCCTGTGAGGTAAGTTCAGCTGAGGGAGTGTGGCTGGCCCAAGGACACCCAGAGAACTTCTATGGCGTGACTGGGGATTCGAACCTGGGCCTTCCAGATAACTAGTCTGACACGCTTAACCACCGCACCCCATTCGCTCTCATGCCAGCCAGTCGTGTTGATCATGTGACTTGTTTTCCACCCGTCAACTTGCATCTACTGACCTTTCCCTGAGCCACCAACTCCCTCTGAGCGGCGGACGCTGACTTGACCAGGGCGCTGGTCGCAGCTGCAATAGATTTCGCTGCTTCTAGGATCTGCTCCTCAAAGTCCAGAGTCTCGTCTGCCTGCTGCAACCAGAGGAAAAGACCGTCATCAACTGCTCTCCAAAATTCGCCCTTGAAATTTCAGCAATTCGCTTTTGCAACCAAGCACATGAGCTACAGAACGGGCTCAAACGTCCTTCTGAATGAGGAGAGAACGGCAAGGCATTCCGGTTCCCTTGGAAAGAACACTGAGGACAACTCTCTGCTCCTCTGTGGCTTCCAGGACCCAGTGAAATGTCCCCCCATGTGAGAGAGTTTTCTGCCAGCCTGCCTTCTCTCATTGTGCTCCAACTGGCAGCTGCGATGTACACGTGCCCAGGCAGTTAGGAAGGAAGGGATGTGCCGCTGTCGATGGCCATTGGCTGGGACTGCTCTGATGTCACAGAGGAGTTCAGCAGGCAGGATGGCCCCGGAAACGGTAAAAGCAGCAGAAGCAAGGCTAAGCTTGAAAATGCAGAAGGCCAAGGGTAGCAAAGAGAAGTGAGGGCTGGGAGGAGGGATGACAGCCTCCAAGTGGGACCTGTGGATCCCCCGGAACTACAGCTCTTCTCCAGACTAGAGAGATCAGTTCCCCTGGAGAAAAGGGCTGCTTTGGAGGGTGGGCTCTGGGGCAACTATACCCTGCTGAGGTCCCTGTCCTCCCCAAGCTCCATCCCCAAATCTCCAGGAGTTTCCCAACCTGGACCTGGCAACCCTAGTTGGGAGAGGCAATGGGCAAGAGGAAGGGGGAATCGGCGAAAGATGGCCAGAGGCAAGAGCTGCAGAGGACAGGAACTGATCTGAAATTGCCAAGCTACATGCCCTCAGTATTCACTGTTCTGGGCTACTAGCTGTGGACATGCGCCAGGCTAATCCAGCTGTTCCTAAACAGACTTTGGAATCCAAGGGACACAATCAGTCGGGCTGTCTCTATTCCTATCTCGTTATCCGACAGATCTTTGCATAAGGGTGAGCCCTTGTCGTGGACGAACCAGCTCATGTGCAACAAATAGATGCTCGTGTTTGCAAGACAAGATGCTGGAAGCAGAAAACTGCAGGTACAGGACTGCCTGCCACCCTAACAAATTCATTGGCAAGGACAACGGCCCCCTGTGCAAAGCTTGACAGCATCTGAAGCTAAGAACTGCTGTGCTGGGTCAAGCCAAGCGTCTGTCTAGTCCAATATCCTGTTACCAAAGCCAGTTCCCCCGGCAGGGCTTGAAAAGAGGTGGTCTCTCCCCTTACTCTTTGACCCCAGGAACATACAGTCTCCAAACACAGAAGTTCCATTGAGCAATTATGGTTCACAGGTCACTGATAAACCTGAATTTAAACCTGAATTTGTCATCTAAATCATGAATGTATCATCTAATTTTTTAAAAATGTGACTGGAGACCAACACAGCTTGGGGCCGTGAATTCCAAGGCCTTCATCTTCCCAAGACGGTCACGAGAAGGAGTCTTTTACTGTGTGCGTATCCTTTTAACCGGATTGAAAAGCCGAAGTCTTCTAAGCCCTTTAAGCCTCTTTGCAAATTACGGAGCGCTCCTTCATATTGCCTCCTGATACTTTACAGAAGAATTAAAAAAAGAATACAACCCCGGAGACAGAGCGGGACCCTGTAGGAATGTTTGATATATAGTTGGCCTAAATAACAACCTAATATATCAAACATATCACACAGAGCCCTGCAGGAAAAGGGCATCCAGGTTAGGACACGGCTCGGAATACGGATTTAAAGTGTTGAACGCTCACAATGGAAAGGGATAAACCTTATCTGTCCCCACGCACCCCACCCCCTTCCTTCCCTCCCCTTTTCAATGCTGAAGCCAACGGGGAGGCTGGGATGAAAACACTCCAGAGGACAGGCTGTGCTTCCAGCAATGCTTTTGGAAGGCAACCCCGTTCGTCAGCCCCTCAGGGTTACAAACGGCTTTCCAGCAGAAATGGAGAACAAAAATTATTCTGCTTTCTGTCACGAGAGGCAAACCCATCCATTAAAAAAATGTCATTTTGAACATCTAATTCTTATTTTGAACGGGAAAATATTTTGAGAAGTTCAGGCAGCTACCTTAGGGCAACAGGCAATATTGTGGTCCTTGATGCGCCTCAATAAACTGCTTTGAAGTTCGGTTTAAAGAGGGCTGCTGCTAGAATATGGAATTCATGGGCAGTGCATTGCTAAGATATGCTGAGATCACTTCCATTTCTGTGACAATGCACATGCAAATTCAGCTGGTTTGCATTTTTAAAAATTATTTTGCCTGATTTCTCCTGCTTTTGCCAGGCATGGAGAAGAGCCGATCCCTGCTGTAACCTCCGCAAATCTTATTCAGCCACTCCTAGATGCCACCAGACGCACGCTTTCATAAGGGCAATGAAACACTGGAATTCCTCAAAGCCAAAATCTGCTCATACTGAACCTTGCAGTTTCATGCAATGCCATGTAGACCCCAGTATAGCATGAACACATATGAACTCATGAAGTTGCCTTCTACTGAATCAGCCTTGGTCCATCAAGGTCAGTATTGTCTATTCAACTGGCAGTCGCTCTCCAGGGTCTCATGTGGGGTCCTTCAAATCACCTCCTACCTGATTCTGGAAATGCTGGGGATTGAACTAAGGCCTTCTGCATGCAAAGCAGAGGCTCTACCATTGAGGCACAGCCCCTTTCAGCCTTCCCAGCTCAGCCCTTTGGCCTACATGCGTGTTTCCACAAAGCAACAGATCTGTGCCAAAAAGTTTTACTTTGTCTTAGCTGAGAGTCGCCAGATTTGAGTCCAATTGCACTTTAGAGACCAACAAGAGATCTTGTTGGTCTCTAAGGTAGTACCCAACTCAAATCTAGCTGTTTTACTGAAGACCAACAACACTGCCCTCTGAGACTGAGCCAAGAGTTTAACTGAAAGTTCTAAGTAGGCCTAACCAGCACTTTCAACGCTCCCTACGCTTTCATCTTTCCCCACCTCATCTGTTGTTTCCTTGTCTTTTTTCAGATAGTCCAGGCTAGCCAGATCCCATCAGATCTTGGAAGCTAAGCTGGGTCAGCCCTGGCTAGTATTTGGAAGGGTGGCATCCAAGGAATACCAGCGTCATGACTCAGAGACAGGCAATGGCAAACCTCCTCTGAAACATCTCTTGCCTTAAAAAACAAGTCTAGCTCGCCACCTAGTGGTGCATGACGCTAAAAGAGCTAGAACTTCTGCCTACCAGACAATCTTAGGATCTCCTGGCTATTCTACACACACTGCCATACAATGATAGTGTAATAGCCAGTATGCCCTGATCTGGGGGGCCCAGGCTAGCCCAATCTTGTCAGATCTCAGAAGCTAAGCAGGGTCAGCCCTGGCAACTATTTGGATGGGCAACCTCCAACGAATACCAAGGTCGTGATGCAGAGGCAGACAATGGCAAAACACTTCTGAAATGCCAATTGCCTTAAAAAACAAGCCTAGCTCGCCACCTAGTGGTGTACAATGCTAAAAGAGCTAGAACTTCTGGCTGCCAGACAATCTTGCGATCTCTTGGCTATACTACACACACTGCCATATGATAACAAATTACTTTTCAGATTGTAAGCTCCTTGTGGACAGAGACCGGTCTATTTTTCCACTTACAGAGCTCTATACAAGGCCATGCACACTGATGTCACAGCTTTAAACATTGCGCCAACATGCACATCCCACCAAAGTGAGGTAGGTCTTGTTAGACCCTTCAGACCTATTATTTGGGTTCGCGTGCATTCCACACACAATGTTAAACTTGCAAAACAAAGAGGTGCTGGGGCTCACGTACCCTCTGAGTCATCCCTCAGGCAATCCCCATTCCTGGGATCCTAGCTACTTCAAGGTCCATGTGGGGTTAATTCAGCAGGTAAAGGAAAGAATTCTGCACCAGCTGACAGTTACCTTTCTAGTGCTACTCTTTCAGGTTTCAGCCTCAGCACTGAAAAAGAGTGCAGGCTGTGGGTTTCCAGTGCCATTTCTGATGCTGGAAAATGCCTTTACACACCCTCTGCTGAGGAGCACGTTCCAGAAACGAAGCAAAAAATGTGTGGCATTTGGGCACCACCTGGTGAAGGTTCAGAAATCTGCAGAGGAGCTGGAACTGCCTTGCCGAAGCCAGCGTGGGCGACTTTGCCCACAAAGCGCACTCCCCGTCCTCCTTGGCCCCGATCCTGCATTTTGACTGCGTCACTGCTGCCTCAAATCAGGAAATCTTTGTTGCCTTCCCCTTTCCTATCACCACCATAACCCTGAACTTGTGATTAAATGCAAACAGCCAACCAAGGTCACAAAAGCAGAACAAGACAAAAGGAACTCTGTTTTGCATACATTTGCTATCTGCAAATCTCTTTCTGTGTTCTGTCAGATGGCTCGACGCCCTGACCTGGACAGCCCAGGTTAGCCTGATCTTGTCGGATCTCAGAAGCTAAGCAGGGTTGACCCTGCTTAGTATTTGGATGGGAGACCACCAAAGAAGTCCAGGGCTGCTGTGTGGAAGCATACAACGGCAAACCACCTCTGGACGTCTTTTGCGCTGCCCTGGATGGTCCAGGCTCGCCCGATCTCATCGGAAATTGGAAGCTAAGCAAGCTTTGGTCCGGGTTAGTACTTGTATGGGAGACCCATACTGGGTAAGTCCAGGGTTGCGAGCAATGGCAAACCGCCACTGAACATCTCTTGCCTCGAAAACTCTATGGGGTCACCATAAGTTGGCACCTCCCACCACCACCAGGTGGCACGAACCACATCACAGAGGTCTACAAGGCAGTGCTTGCCGACGAAGCTCACTCCCAGCTCAGGACCGGCCCCCCCTGGATAGAGGGCTACTCACTCGCTCACCTTGGGCTTGGCTCTGGGCTTCAGCTGCTCCAGTTTCTTTGCCGCAGCTTCGATGGAGGCCGCAGCCCCCAGTAGCTCTGTCTCGGCAATGACTGTGGGGTCCTCTGGGTCGACCCATTCAGTGCCTGGATTTGGAGAGGAGAGTAAAAGGCGTCATAGCAAGGACTTGTGTAGCTGCTTTGGGGACAGACGGTCAGTTCTGGCACTTACTAACATGGTGTCAGAAGTAACTTAGAAAAGACCATCAGAACGGTCCTCCTGGGGGGACTGAGAGAGGTCGATTTAAGCCTGCATCCTGTTTCCCACAATGGTCAGCCAAATGTCTCCACAAAGGCCAACAAACAGGGAATGGAGGGTTTAACTCCCATTCCTCTTGTCGCCCCCCCCTCCCCAGGAATGAAAATGAAGATACACTGCCTCTGGACAAGGAGGTTCCACATAAAAATACCCTGCACAAATTTGTCTGACCCCTCCAAGGCATCCTTCAAAATGCAAGGTTTGCATCTTACTTCCAAGACTGAATAAAGTACAGTAATTTAAGCTGTATCAAGCTAAGCGGAATCTTTCCCCCAGAGTACCTAGAACTTTCACAAAACAGATCAAGATGGGCAGCCCTGTTAGTTGGTCTGTAGTAGTCCCTTATTTCACCTAGGCCACTGGCAGATCTTTTCCATCTCCTAGATTCAAAAACAAGATTTCTTGGGGGAAGTACTAAAGTGCTACTGGGCTCAAATCCAGCCGTTCTAGTACAGAACAACACAGCTTTCCTCTGAAACAGTTTCATCTCCTCTGCATCTTCTCTGACTGCTTGTCAGCTGTAGGTCTGTATGCTTTTTGTGCCACTTACATTATGGTACTACTGGTTTGAATCTTTTTTTTTAAATCCCTGCTGCGGTTTTTAAAACTTTCAGGCTGTGAGATTTGACTCCCTGCTAGGGGTGTGCGCTCAGTATAAACTGAGGAGAAAAACTACCTAAAAATACCTTACTGGTATTTTCCGAGTATTTTTCAGCCGGATATCAGGCAGGGTATTTATTTAACTATCCAATACGGTTGAGCCCAAAAAACCTGAAAATATTCGGGATCTTTTGGGGGTGCCAGATAGCTGACATTAAAGGGTGTTTAAAGGGATTGCAATCCCTTTAAATTTTGTTTATTTATTTCATTCACACCTTCTGGGTGAAGCGGGCATGGAGAAGGCATTTAAAGGGACCGCAAGCCCTTTAAATGCCTTTGGAGTTCAGCTGTGGCTTGTAAAGGCATTTAATGGGAACGCATTACCTTAAAATGCCTTTCCCCCCTCCACTGGAAACAATGGAGGATAGGGGCACCTTCTTCTGGGGCACATAAAATTGGACCCCAGTCCAAAGTTTTCGAAATTTTGGGGGGTCTTTTGAGGAGACACACCAGCAGCTATGCTGCAAATCTGGTATCTCTACCTCAAAAAACAGCCTCCCCCAGCCCCAGATACCCCAGGATCGATACTCCATTATATCCTATGAGGACCATTGACTATAACGGTTTCCATAGTGTATAATGGAGCTGAAAAAATTTGGGAATCTCAAATATTTATCAATTCCAAATACCATACTGGCAGTGGGATTCAGGAATATCAGGCAATACTGATTTTTTTAGTTCAATATACCCAAACCCGAAAAATACCAGGTTGTTCTTTCTTGCCGTTGTAACTGCTCACACCTCAGAAATGTGTTGAGAGTCCATGGAGAAATGTATTAATATTTATTCACTTATGGGCTACCTACGTGCCCTTCTAAGTTCTGGGGACTCATCGCTGCTTCCGCTTTGCCAGCTCTAGAAGGTGTGATTCACTTGGGAACAACAGCCAAAGAACTGCCCAACTCACCTTTCATTGCTTCGGTTGACTGTATGAGTTCTGTGACGGCACCAGCGACCCGTTTGGACAAGGCAGCCAGGGGTTGCTTTGACTCTGGAGTGGGCTTCTGGAGAGTCTATGGGCAGAAGAGAGAATGGAGGTTGACACCCAGCGCTGGGCTAGTTCGGCACTTGTTTGAGGTCTGTTTTCTGCATTGCCCCTCTTTGTGGCTATGTACTTCAGCTGGGGATTACTCAGACCAGAACTCCCCAACCTTTCTGGGCCTGCAGGTACCACGGGAATTCTGACACAGCATGGTAAATCCACGCACAAAATGGCTGCTGCAGGAGGTGGAGCCAGTCACAAAATGGCTGCTGCAGGAGGCAGAACTAGTCACAAAATGGCTGTTGTGGCTCACCATCAGTCACACAGCGAAGATCCTTGTGCTGTGGTGGCAGCTGCCACCAAAGCAATGTTTTAAAAATCTGCACACCGAATCAAATCTCCCATGGCCTATCTCACCCCATGCTGGGCAAAAAACACTTGTTGGGCACCAAGAAAAACTGTCGGTGAGTGTTGTGGCTCCCATGGGTGCCATGTTGGACCCCTGAGGATGAGGCCTTCCCCTGCTGTCAAAACCATTAGAACATCAGAAGAGCCCTGCTGGATCAGACCAGTGGTCCATCTAGCCCAGCATCCTGCCTCACACAGTGGCCAACCAGTTCCTCTGGCAGGTCAATAACAGGGCACAGAGGACGAGGCCTTCATAAGAACACAAGAAGAGCCCTGCTGGATCCGACTAGTGAGGGTCCATCCAGTCCAGCATCCTGTCTCACATAGTGACTCAACCAGTTCCTCTGGAGGGTCAACAACAAGGTATAGAGACTGAGACCTTCCCCTGATGAGTACATGAGAAGAGTACTGCTGGATCAGACCAGTGGTCCATCTGGTCCAGCATCCTGTCTCACACAGTGGCCAACTAGTTCCTCAGGAGGGCCAACAACAGGGCACAGAGGCTGAGGCCTTCATAAGAACATCAGAAGACCCCTGCTGGGTCAGACCAGTGGTCCATCAAGTCCAGCATCCTGTCTCACACAGTGACCAACTAGTTCCTCTGCAGGGCCAACAACAAGGTATAGAGACTGAGACCCTCCCCTGATGAGTACATGAGAAGAGTACTGCTGGATCAGACCAGTGGTCCATCTGGTCCAGCATCCCATCTCACACAGTGGCCAACTATTTTCTCTGGAGGGCCAGAAACAGGGCAGAGAGGCCGAGGCCTTCATAAGAACATCAGAAGACCCCTGCTGCGTCAGACCAGTGGTCCATCCAGCCCAGCATCCTGCCTTCACTCCAGAGGCAACTGGCTGGCCAACAACAGGGGAGAAAGACCAAGGCTTTCCCCTGATGTTGTCTCCTGGCTCTGGGATTCAGAGACTTAGTGCCTCTGAATGTGGAGGTTCCCCTCAGTCACCATGGCTAGTAGCCACTGATTGACTTATCCTCCATGAATCTATCTAACCCCCTTTGAAAGCTGTTTATTCCTGTGGCCATCACTATATCCTCTGGGAGCGCATTCCACATTTTAATCTCCATGTCAAGTAGTATTTCTTTTTGTCCATCTTGAACCTATTGCCCACCAGCTTCACTGGATGCCCTTGAGGTCTAGTCTTTAGGGAGAGGAAGAAAAAGGTCCCTTTGTCATCTCTCTCCACCCCATGCATAATTTTATAAACTTCTATCATGCCCCCCTCCACCTTAGTTGTCTCTTGTCTAAACTGAAAAGTCCCAGACTCCTCAGCCTTTCCTCCTAGGGAAGGTGTTCCAACCCCCTAATGACCTTGCTGGCCCTCCTTTGTTCTTCTTCCAGCTCTGCTATGTCCTTTTTGAGGGCACTTTAGAAAACACTCAACATGGCTTCCAGGGCGCTCTCCTCAGACATCCACACCAGCCCCAAAGAGACCCACACCTGCTCAGCTTCCAGGGGATCTCCAGACTACAACTCCGATGGCTTTGGGGTGATGGGGAGAAGGGGATGGCGTCCTGAGGAGCACCGTCCCAGGAGAGCAAACACCGCACACAATTAGCCTCTGCATATGTTTGTGGGAAGGAGGGCTTAGAGAGGGGGGTGGGATGATTCCAGTTGCTAGTTTCAATGCCCCCTTTCAGCAGAGACACCCACAGATCTCTTTCAGAGCTCATCTTTGCAAACAGCTGAAAGATCCCGAAATACACCCAGCTACTTGGGGGGTTTGTTTTCTGTCCTGCTGCAGAGAACAGGCAGGCGACATCAACAACTCTCAAATTAAATGAGCGGGAGGGAAAGCATACCAAATAGTCCCGCTGGAATCCCAGCCATTGCTCAGATTATAAGAATGGTTGGGGAGGGGCGAATGAGCAGATCCTAACCGGAGACACCCAAGGTCATCTCGGAGTCTGTGGGCAAGCAGAGGCCGACTCTGCCTGACGAACACGTGAAGCTGCCCCACACTGAATGAAAGCCTTGGTCCATCAAGGTCAGCACTGTCTACTCAGACCAGCAGCAGCTGTCCAGGGTCTCAGGCTGAGGTCTTCCACATCACCTCCTGCCAGATCTTTTATTACTGGAGATGGCGGGGATTGAACCTGGGACCTTCTGCATGCCAAGCAGAGGCTCTGCCACTGCCACGGCCCCTCCCCGATAATACTTGAACACAGGAAGCTGCCGTTTACTGAATCAGACCATCGGTCCATTAAGGTCATTTATTGTCTACTCAGACTAACGGCGGCGCTCCAGGGTCTCAGGCGGAGGTCTTTCCCATCATCTACCGCCTGGCCCTTTTTAAGTGGAGGTTGCTGGGTATTGAACCTGGGACTTTCTGCATGCCAAGCAGAGGCTTTACCCCTGAGCTATGGATCCTCCCTAAAAGAAACTCCCTTATACAGCTGACCCTCACTCCATCGAAAGTCAGTCTTGTCTACTCAGACTAGCAGCAGTTCTCCAGGGTCTCAGGTGAAGATCTTTCACATCACCCATTGCCTGGTCCATTCAACTGGAGATGCTGGGGATTGAACCTGGGACCTTCTGTGTGCAAAGCACGGGCTCTGCCACTGAGCCACAGCCTCTCCCCTATAATACATGAAGTCATGAAACTGCCTGATTTTGAATCAGATCCTTGGTCCATCATGGTCAGTTTTGTCTCTTCAAACGGGGAGTGGCTCTCCAGGGTCTCAGACTGAGGTCTTTCCCATCACCTCCTACATCACCCTTTAAACCAGAGATGCCGGAGATTGAACCTGGGACCTTCTGCATGCCAAACAGAAGCTCTTCTACTGAGCCACAGCCCCTCCCTAAAAGGGGGGGGGGGCGCTGTGTAAGCCAAGCACACATCTAGTTTGGCTCTCGGGGTGGATTTGAACACAGATCTTCCCAGTAAAGGCCTTGACACTACACTGGCTCCAAAACACACACATTTTGCGGGGTTTGGACTTACAGTGAGAACATGTTCTAGGAGCTCTAGGTATCCCAGAGTGCACTCTGTCCCATAGCGCAGTGCTCTTGCCCGGATATCCTCGCTCACATCAGGGTGGTACGAAGCTTGCTAACGATGCAGAAAGAAGAAGAGATTGGATTTCTACCCCGACCTTCACTCATGAGTGGCTATCAAAATATTACATTTGTTATTAACAATATGAAGCATCCGGAGCACTAGAATTCTGACCCGATTTCAACTGGCCAAGGCAAAACTCTCCTCTGAGCTTTCGCCCCCGCCACCCCCCCCCCCCGGTGTCTCACTTTAACTGGGTTTCCACCTTTAACACGGGAAGGTGTTGCAATATTAAAAATCAATACTTTCTAATACATCATGGCCCTGACCAATACTTCCTCTAAGCTGTGGAGTCTTGTGAGCAAAGAATTCTACTTTGTGAGCTACTGGCATTACAGTTGTGAGAGAGCGATTTGGCTGCTGCATAAGTCAGGAAGGAGCTGACAAAAATGTGTGAGCTGGAGGCTAAAAAACTGTGAGCTAGCTCACACTGACTCAGCTTAGGGGGAACACTGGCCCTGACCTAGCCTGATCTCATGAGATCTTGACCCTGGGTTGGTACTTGGACGGGAGACCACCAGGGAAGTCCAGGGTCATGATGCAGAGGCAGGCAATGGCAAAATTATTATTATTATTTATTAGATTTCTGAATAGCCCAACTCCTTTCCTCCTGGTGGTCTGGGCAATTTACAGCATTAAAACAGGTAAAATACAACCAGCGTGATAAAATTATTACAGTGCACTAATAAAACAACCAATCCAGACGGTGATCAGTCCTTGCTGGGTGCCATGCTCTCTGTGCAGCAGGGCGGGGAAGGGGACGCAGGGCCAGAAGTGGAAAAAGGAGGGTGCCAGTTTTAACTGTTGCTGTCCTCGACCAAACGCCTGACGGAACACCTCTGCCTTGCAGGCCCTGCGGAACTGCATAAGATCCCACACACGGCCCTGGTGTTGTTCAGCAGAGAGTTCCGCCAGTTCGGGTCCAGGACTGAAAAGGCCAGTTCGGGTCCAGGACCGAAAACGCCCTGGCCCTGGTCAAGGACAGCCAGACTTCCCTACGGCTGGGGATCACCAGTAAGTTGTTATCAGCTGATCTCAGTGCTCTTCCAGGGACATATTACAGGAGGCAGTCCCAAAGATATGTGGGTCCCTGACCTCAGAATGCCTCTTGTCCTGACCTGGATAGCCCCGGCAAGCCTGATCTTGTCAGATCTCAGAAGCTAAGCAGGGTCAGCACTGGGACGGGAGACCACCAGGGCTGCTACGCAGAGGCAGGCAATGCCAAAGCATTTCTGTCTGTCTCTTGCCTCGACCTGGATGGCCCAGGCTAGCCTAGTCTCGTCAGATCTCAGAAGCTAAGCAGGGTCGAACCCTGTTTCATACTTGGATGGGAGACCACCACGGAAGCCCAGGGCTGCTACACAGAGGTAGGCAATGGCAAACCACCCCTGTTTGACTCTTGTTTTGAAAACCCTACGGGGTCACCATCAGTCAGCTGAGACTTGAGGTCGCTTTCCACCACGGCCAATACATAGCTCCATGACGCCACTTGATTAAAGAGGGAAAGCCCCCATCTGTTTGTTTCTGGGTTCCATCTGGACGCAGCCTGTTTTCCCTTTCAGGTTTTCAGAATTAAGCAGGAAACACACAAGAAGGCATCAAAGCTTCCTGGGAAATTTCTCTCCTGAATACTTAAGTGTCCCCCCTCTCTTCTGCTTCAAGAGACGGCCCCTTTCACTCAAATGGTTTCCACAAATTCACCCCCCTTGCTCCCCACCCCCTTTTACAGCCACGAGGGCTCCCAGGGGCGTTTACAGGAAAAGAGAAAGCCCATTTTTTAAAAACCTTGCAAGCCACCAGCATGTCCGCCACCGCTTTGCGGCTCAGGTTGGCCGTGGCGATCACATCCTCCTGCCGGCAGGAGTTGCCAGCTGCCACGGCTTTGGCCGTTGCCATGGTGATGCCTTTCGTCATCCGGATTGATTCTTCCGGCGAAGACGTCTTTTCAGGAACCTCCTTTGACTGGAACACCTGGAAGCGGATTGGGGGGGGGATGGAGAGAGGTCAAGCGGAAGCGGCAAGAAACAAGATGAGCAAGACGGTTCCAGTGCGCGGCTTGACATTTGGCGTCACGGCATTTGCCTTGAAACCAATACGGCCATTAGGCAAACAGTCCAAATGTCAGAGTTGAGCTTGGGAATTCCAGTGTGGTTGGGAATTGCAGTCACGCTTATCGACAATACTGTTTTATCTACTGTTTCAAAGTGCTTTACATTCATGCATGGTTTTGCCTGAATACTCGAGCCTTCTGAAGGAGGAGGCGGCAATTTCTGCTGACTATTTCCCTTCCTTCTGTCCCCCCAAATATGTTGTTCCCTGACGTTATGTTGGAAACAATATTTGAACACACACGAAGCTGCCTTACACTGAATCAGACCCTTGGGTCCATCAAGGTCAGTATTGCCTACTCAGATTGGCAGCCGCTCTCCCAGGTCTCAGAGTGAGATCTGGTCCTTTTAACTGGAGATGCTAGGGATTGAATCTAGGACCTTCTGTTCATATGAACACATGAAGCTGCCCCCTTACTGAATCAGACCCCTGGTCCATCAAGGTCAGTATTGCCTACTCAGACTGGCAGCCGCTCTCCCAGGTTTCAGACAGAGGTCCTTCACATCACCTGCTGCCTGGTCCCTTTTAACTGGCAATGGCTGTGGATTGAACCTGGGACCTTCTGCATGCCAAGCAGATGGATATGAATGACCCATGGGCCCTCTCTAAATTAATCTGCCTTGTATTGAATCACACCCTTGGTCCAACAAGGTTGTATTTAACTGTGCACACTTAACTGTGTGGTTGGATGTGGGCCAGTATTATGGACCCCCCCATCTGCAGACGGTGGGCCTGAGTTTGCAGCAGCGGTGGGGTCTCAGAAGGGGGCCCGTATGGGTCACAGCTCATTCTCTTGGGCACGACCGTGCATCGGCCTCCCACCAGTCTCCTCAGCTCCAAGTCGGTCCTCTCACCTCAGTTGCCAAGAATGGCTACCAGGGGCCGGGGGTCTGGCCTGCCTACTCTTGGGGAGACCAAAGGAGGCCAGGTGTTTACCACAAGTTCCTGCTTGATGTACTCGATTGTGGCTTCGAGAGCTCTTGTCCCTCGAGTGGCTTCGTCTTCCACAGCTTTCACCGTCTTCAGAAGAGATGTGACGTTTGTCACCATCACCTAGAAAGGCCCGAGGAGGAGAAGCGGTTTTATTGCTAAGACTTCCCAGTACAGCACAAAGAGCATCAGGATCAGGCCCCAAATCTGACCGACAGGGAGACAAGCAGATTGAACGCAGTTGCCTCTTCCCCCTGTGCCACCTCGTTTTATTTATTTAATTTATTCATTTGCAAAAAAATTTTCTCGCCTTTCTACCCTTACAAGGGCCACTGAGACGACACACCATTCAAAACATACATGATAAAAAAAATCACATTTTGAAACCATTGAAATCAAATCAAATTCTTAAACTAAAAAGCAGTTTAACGTAGCATACAATAATGTCATATTTTAAGTGTGTTTCATCAGGTACAGAAGAAGAAGAGATTGGATTTATACCCTGCTCTTCATTACATGAAGGAGTCTCAAGAGTAGCTTACAACCTCCTTTCCCTTCCCCTCCCCACAATAGACACCCTGTGAGCAATGTTCCCTCTAAGCTGTGGAGTCTTGTGAGCAAAAATCCTACTGTGTGAGCTACTGGCATTGAAGTTGTGAGCAAGCGATTTGGCTTGTGCATAAATTAGTTTGCTCTGGAGCCATCCTCCCTGAGCGAAGGCAAAAATGAGGGAGCCAGAGGCTAAAAAAGTGTGAGCTAGCTCACACTAACTCAGTTCAGAGGAAACACTGCCGGTGGGGTAGGTGGGGCTGAGAGAGCTCTTTTGAGAACTTCTCTTGAGAGAACAGCTCTGAGAGAACTTGTGACTGACCCAAGGTCACCTAGCTGGCTGCACATGGAGGAGGAGTGAGGAATCCAACTCAGTTCACCATATTAGAGTCTGCTGCTCTTAACCACTACTCCAAACTGGTTCTTTGGAGGGAGTGTGGAGAGAGGCGGGCTTGAAGAGCTCAACCCAGACTCTTGGGATGCCTTTTCATCACTCTCAGGTTGCCCCCAGGACAAAGCTGGCCACTGGTAAGCAAATGCATTTCACACCTTGGCAGCTCCCTTGAGCTGGTACATGGACGGGTCGTCGGCTGGCTTGCTGGCAGCTCCTTTGGTGGCCCCGATGAGGTCTGACAGAGCCTTCGCGACGTCCTTAATGGCGTTGATCAGCACAACCTGACGGGATGGAAAACCAGAGCACTGAGTCAGCTCAACAGCTTCCCCAAGCTTTGGGAAGAGATGGGGGCACAGGTGTACTTCTTACATGATGCATTTACTCACTTAATGCTCATAGATGGCTTCAAATGGGGATTAGACAGATCCACGGAGGAGAGCTCTATCAGTGGCTATTAGCCATGGTGAGTAAAGGGAACCTCCATGTTTAAAGGCAGTCAACCTCTGACTCTCAGTGTCAGGAGACATCATCAGGGGAAAGCCTCGACCTCTATGCCCTATTGTTGGCCCTCCAGAGGAACTGGTTGGCCCCTTCCAAGAGAGCAGGGCCAGAGGGAAGGCGGCTGCTGGGAGAGACCCTCACCCTGAGAGGAAGGGTGAGCACTAGACTCAGGCCCCACGGAGGCAGTGGACTAGGGGCTGCGGGTCTAGTCGCGTTCGGGCACTTGGTTCCTTTTCTCTTCACCCACTTATCGCTATTGTTCGTGCACCTTGTTTGTCTTCCATATTGGGTTGACCTCCGCATCAGACCACAATGAAAGCTCACGGCTGTGCGATCGACTCTGCCTTTGGCCCTGGCCTTGACGGGCAATGGCTGTTGCTTTGGCAACTTGCCTCTCCTGAGTTCAGATACGAGGTGGGGGAAATAGTCTCCCAATCCCCACATTGTGCCGATGAGGCAGGCAGAGAAACTTCCGGGCCTCAGGGCCGCCCCCCTGAGCAGGCTTTGCCTATTGCCGACATGTATAAGGATCCCCCCCCCCGCCAATAATTGGCTTTGCCGCATCGTCAACTGTGGCTTGAACGCCTTATTGGATCACGCCTCTTTGGGGATCGCTTGCACCGAGTGTTTGTCTTTACAATTAGATTTCCCTAATTTATTGGATCAGGCTTAACGAGGCAAAACAAAGGCAAGGCAAAACAAATTAACTGCTGGAACAAGGGTGTTAAATCTGACAATGCCGAACCACCGAGCCTTTATTCCAGAAGGCAAGGCAACAAGTCAGTGTCATTCACTGAGCTCCTTGGCATGGAAACATGGAGCTGGAAGAGCCCCCCCA
Source organism: Gekko gecko (assembly GCA_029375565.1). Lineage (NCBI taxonomy): Eukaryota > Metazoa > Chordata > Lepidosauria > Squamata > Gekkonidae > Gekko > Gekko gecko. The sequence goes on from JAPDNY010000017.1 coordinate 19,735,630, forward strand.
AAGGTCACCTAGTCCAACCCCCTGCACAAGGGAGGAAATTCACAGCTACCTCCCCTCCCCACTCCCCCAGTGACCCCTGGGCCAATCTGGCCTGGAGGAAAACTCTTTTCTGACCCCCAAAGTGGTAATTGGCATTATGCTGGGCACATAAGAAAGGGCCACAACAGCTAAGCACAGAAGAAGAAGTGGAGGAGGAGGAGGAAGAGGAGGAGGCGGAGGAGATTGGATTTATACCCCGCCCTTCAGTACCCGAAAGAGTCTCAGAGTGGCTCACAATCTCCTTCCCTTCCCCTCCCCACAACAGACACCCTGTGAGGTAGGTGGGGCTGACTGCCCTTGAGAGGACAGCTCTGAAAGAACTTGTGACTGACCCAAAGCCACACCAGCTGGCTGCATGTGGAGGAGGAGTGGGGAATCAAACCCAGTTCTATCAGATTAGGGTCCACGCATTCAACCGCTACACTGGCTCTCAAGTAGCCTCCCCATGTTGCATTCTTGCTTCCTGCTCCTGAACATTTAAAACCACACAGCTGAGGTCACTCAGACATCGCTCCATCGCTCCCCCCCCCGATCCTGTATCCCTTGCTGTTACTGGTGGAGCTGGGGAGAACACGTCCCAGGGATGCCCCTCTAGATGGCAGTCCTGCATTCCACTTAGGACACGGGTGCTGCCTGATGGAGTGGCAGGCACTCCAATGGACAAATCACGCACAGTCAACGCAGTAAAAACGCAAAAGGGGGAAAAGGTTTACATCTTGCAATATATCAATGACCACCTTGTCTGAGCCCTGACATTAGGCAAAGCTGAGTTGCTTGTGACTTCAAGCCAAGTTGCCTCTGACTGTGACTGCCACCCTTGGGTCAGGCAGAGACAATGCATCCTGGTGAGTGGACAGGCCTGTAAGCCTGGATTTTGTGGGACTGAAGTTCCCAGTGTCTTTCTGAGGACTATGACTCAGCGACTGTGGAATCAAGCTTTTTAAAAGCAAAGCATAGAAAGGTTCATCTGTGACTATTAGCCACAAGATATAGATAGTGACCCTCATGGATCACTGCCTTGATGTGGCGAGGGGGCTTGCGTGGTTCGATGAGGCTGTGGGCTATGCCATGGAGGGCCACCCAGGATGGACAGGCCACAGCAGAGAACTCAGACCAAGTGTGATCCACTGGAGAAGGAAATGGCAACCCACTCCAGTATCTTTGCCAAGAAAACCCCGTGGACAGTAACAAAAGTGTTATCGAGGCAAAAAACATGAAATTAAGCAAACCGGAGCATGATGGAAGACAGGAGAGCCTGGTGTGATGTGGTCCATGGGGTTGTGAAGGGTCAGACTCGACTGTGCGACTGAACAACAACAAATAGATAGGAACTCTTGGTCTGGGGCAAGTGATGCTCTGTCTTCTTGGTGCTTGGGGGGGGGCAACGGTGGGAGGGCTTCTAGCGCCCTGGCCGCGCCAGTGGACCTCCCAATGGCACCTGACCACTGTGTGTGACAGAGTGTTGAACTGGATGGGCCACTGGCCTGATCCAACACTGGCTTCTCTTATGTTCTTAAGACTTCTGCAAATCTTAGTCCCAGAGTGTAACATGGCAGCAGAGTAGAAGTTGAAGAGACCTTCGAGGCAGTCTCATCTCCCTCTGAGTCTTCTCAAGCTGTCTGTTCTACATAGGTGTTCTTAACCATTTAGCCAGTAGAAAGCTGTTCCCAGGAGAGGTCTCTAAATTGCAAGCTGTCAGCCACTTTAGATGACAGTTCTCAGCTGCTACAAATTAATCACTTCTGCCAGCCTAAGCTACAGTTTTGAGAACAAGCCAGCAGGTAGAGGTGATGACTTCTATAAGTCAAGAAAGCTAACACTTGGGCAGAAAAACTCTCTGAAAGGAGACCAGTTTCTTGACACAGAGTTAGAAGGGATCCTAGAGGTCACCTACTTCAACCCCCTTGCTCAGTGTGGGAATTAGTCAACTGCAGCACCCCACTCTGCTTAAAGGAGCACACGCCTTTTTCAAAAATGCTTAAAAATGATCAAAAGAAGCATTTACAGGAGAAATTCTTGTGCAGCTGTGCCTTTAAGAATGGGGGCAGAACCCTCCAAAGTCCCACCATAGCTACGGACCTGTGGATGGAAAATGGCAAAGGGGGAACAGAGCCGGTCCTTCCAGTGTTACCTGTGTCTCAGGGTCATCTGAACCCAGGCTGGCAGCTCCCAACTTCACCACCTCGGCGAGTTGCGTGATGGTGCTGGCCGAGGACTGGGCCGCTTGCGCAAGCTTCTCTTGACTCGAGGCAGCCCCAGAGACCAAGAGCTTCGTGTCTTCGACCAAAGCTTTCGCCGTCTTCAGAATATTTTCCCTGGGGAAGAAAAATTGAGGAAAGGGGAGTGGATCAAACGGTATTCTGCAACGTTGCACAGTTGATGGCAAGTGAGATTTGCTGCCCTCAAGTGCACCACGGCCGCTGGTGCTCGGTGGATCAGCACCCAGGACAGATTGGCAAGTCAGGTTTGGACAGGGGAGTTTTTATCTCCAAAGCTGTGGACGTGTCGGACGAAGAGCAGTTCAACTGCAGCTACTTCTCCTCGGAAGGGAACCAGGTGTTGCCACAATGGAAGGGAAGAGACAGTCTGAGCCTCATGTATGCTAAAAATTCACAAGAACATCAGAAGAGCCCTGCTGGATCAGACCAGTGAAACAGGTTCCTCAGGGGAACAGGCGGCCTTGGGAGGTGGTGGGCTCTCCTTCTTGGGAGGTTTTCAGACAGAGGCTAGATGGCCATCTGACAGCAATGCTGATTGTGTGAACTCAGGCAGATCACGAGAAGGGAGGGCAGGAAGGGTTGCCTCAGGGCTTAGTTCTTGTGGCCCTTTCTTGCACGCCCAGGGAAATGCTGATCGCCACTTTGGGGTCAGGAAGCTGGTTTTCACGAGACCAATTTGGCTGGAGATCCTGGAGATTTTTTTGCCATCTTCTGCACATGGAACAGTGGTTATTGGGGGGAGGTATCTGTGAATTTCCTGCATTGGTAGGGGGTTGGACTAGATGACCCTGGAGGTCCTTTCCATGATTCTACACAAGCCACGAGGATCTTCAGTACTCTGAAAAAGACAGCTATTTCTCCCCAGCCTCGGGGTTCCAAATCCAGTCTCAATTCCACTTTTAAAAAGGCTGCCCAAGAGGAAAGCCGTGAAGGAGGCAGGCGACTCCTTCTCACAGGCAGACGTGCCTCGACAGACGTGCCTCGACAGACAAGTCACAGGCAGACTGCCTCGACAGACGTGCAGCTGGGTCTGAGTCCAGCAGCACCTTAGAGACCGATGAAATTTTAGACCTGTCACCTTTCAACAAAGCTCCCTTCATCAGATGCAAGTCAGGCACATTAAAAGATGCCAAATCCCATAGCAGGATCCTATGCACAGCAAGCTATGCACAGTAATAAAAGAAGGGATTGGATCTATACCCCGCCCTTCATGACCTGAAGACGTCTCAGAGCGGCTTACAATCTCCTTTCCCTTCCCCTCCCCACACGGCACCTGGTGAGGTAGGCGGGGATGAGAGAGCTCTGAGAGAAACTGCTCTTGAGAGAACAGCTTTGAGAACTTGTGACTGACCCAGGGTCACGCCAGCAGCTGCACGTGGAGGAGTGGGGAATCAAACCCAGTCTCCCCAGATTACAGTCTGTGCTCCTAACCACTACACCAAACTGGCTCTATAATATAGATCACAGTCTGTAACAATTTTTCTACATAATTTTGTGAATTGTTTAGTACAGTGCAAGTCTTACTGTCTGTGTTGAGGAGCCTTCTTGAATAATTCAGTTTTATAGCGTTTGTGACCAGCCAGGAATGCTAGAGCCTTCCTGGCCTCTTCAAGGCAGCCAGTCAGCCTCCGCCCTTCCTGAATTCCCAAACTGCACTGACCTGTGGTCGGCGAAGGACTCGTTGTTTTCAGCATTCAGTGTTCCGGCCGTGGCAAACATGATGGTGGTGTCCAGGTCTGCGATGATCCCCGAGACAGCGCTGGCAGCAGTGATGCAGGCCTGCGTGCCTTTGTTCCCGGCCTGGAGGGCTGAGAGGACCAGGGATACCTGCAAGAGAGGCCAGGAGGCTGTTAAGAAATCCAGGGGAGACACCCATTCCAGCAAGGGGAGGGCTATTGTAACTCAGTGGTAGAGCCTCTGCTCAGCGTGCAGATGTTCCCAAGTTCAATCCCCAGCATCTCCAAAGAGCCAGGTAGCAGGTGATGTGAAAGACCTCAGCCTGAGACCATGGAGACCTGCTGCCAGTCTGGGTAGACAATACTGACCTTGATGGACAGTCACCTGAGTCAGTATAAGGCAGCTTCATAGAGAGGGGTGCCATAGGTCAGCGGCAGACCCTCTGCTTGGCAAGTAGAAGGCCCCAGGTTCAGTCCCTGGCATCTCCTGCTGAATAGTGCCAGGCAGTAGGTAACATGAAAGACTTTTCTCTGTCTGAGACCCTGGAGAGCTGCTGCCAGTCTGAGTAGACAATACTGAGCTTGATGGGCCAGGGGTCTGATTCAGTACAAGGCAGCTCACAAGTGTGTTCAACAAAGTTGTATTGCTCAGGTCCCAAACCCAGTTTCACATATTTAGGAGGCAGCGCAAAAGAGCTGGGGTGGGGAAGAGTTGTGGCCCTGGATCTGAGCCCAAGTGGAATCTGCACAACGAACAGATCAGGTAGGATGCCTGGGTCTCAGCTGCACCCCTTCCCAGTTCCTGTTCCCCCACCTCGGCAAAATAAGAGCCCAGTTGACAGAGAGGTTTTGCACGATGCGTGAAGGACGCTGTACCTTTTCGCTGACAGTGCGAGCGCATTCAATCAGCTCCCTCTTTGTGTAGCCGTCTGTGGGGCAGATCTGCAGGGCGCCGGCCTTCTGGACCAGAAAGATGCAGCTGTGCCCAAGCTCTTGGACCCGGGTCCTGATCTGGAAGCCTATCTGGGGAGTCAAGAGGAGGGGTGGGGGGACACAACATCCCAACAATTACTCATTGCCAAGGCATTGCTCCCTTTTGCAAATACGTCCCCACACTGCACTCCGTCCCCTGTTCTGAAATGGACCGCTGGATTCCCTGCACCAAGCTGACCCAAGTGAATGTTCGTTAACTCCAAAGAAGAAGAAGAGAAGAGACTGGATTTATGTCCCGCTCTTCACTACCCAAAGGTGTCTCAGAGTGGCTTACAAACTCCTTTCCCTTCCCCTCTTCACAATGGACACCCTGTGAGCAGTGTTCCCTCTATGCTGAGTTAGTGTAAGCTAGCTCACAGTTTTTTAGCTTCCAGCTCGCACATTTTTGCCTTCACTCAGGAAGGAGGGCTCCAGAGCAAACTAATTTACGCAGCAGCCAAATAACTCGATCACAGCTTTAAAGCCAGTAGTTCACAAAGTACAATTCTTGCTCACAAGACTCCATGGCTTAGAGGGAGGATTGCCTGTGAGGTAGGTGGGGGCTGAGAGAGGTCATCCAGCAGGTGCAAGTGGAGGAGTCTGTGCACTTAACCTTGACACCAAAGAAATCCGAGGGCTACAGACCTCCTCTGGTTCTGCAGTGGCAGCTGCCATTCGGCCCTGGAATGCTAAATGCCCGTAGTCTGTAGTCATTTGTGAAGCCAGCCCTCCGAGCTCCTCCGGGTTGGTCACTGACTTGGTCATCTGGAGAGGAGAGACAAGGAAGAGAAGGTGGCGTGGGGATTCACGGACACAGCCCCTGGGATGGGTTTGGGAGGTAGAGCTCTAGCTGTCCTCAGTGCTAGCTGGGAACCAAGAAGAAGAATTTCTCAAAACGTGCAACTTTTGCCTGGGAGGCGTGTTGCTTTGATGCTTGCGGTATCTCTTTCTGGAAAGCAAAACAGCCAATGATATTGGCATTGACGACTGCTGCATTGCTCATCAGGAATCAAGACAGTCTACATCACTGAATCTTGCCTGCATATTCGTCTCTGTAGCTGTGGACTTTTCTACAAGATATATATTGTTCTTTAGGTTTTTGTTATCAATGTACTAGAATTAATAAGTTACATTAGAGTCTTTATTGTATATTTAAGTATATGATTTAAATCATAGATTCCCAAACTTATTTGGCCTACCGCCAAAAGGCTGCTTTAGAGAGGTCCTGGGCTCTTCTTTCTTTATGCTTCCACCACCCCCTTATTTGTATTCAACACCCCCCAACTGCACCCAAGGCTCCGACCACCCACCAGGATCGTTCCAGCACCCTCAGGGGGCAGTATTGCCCACTTTGGGAACCAGTGATTTAAATGAATATATGAAGTCATAGCAGCATATCAGAATTGTGTGTTTTGTTTTAACATGGTGTTTTTCCATGTTTACTCAACCTTGCCATGCTTCCCGTGTGTTTGTTGAACTTCCAGGTGGGGCCTAGATGTCTCCAGGCTACAGAGATCAGTTCCCCTGAAGAAATTGGCTGCTTTGGAAGGTGGACTCTACTGACATCATAACCGCACACTGAGGTCTCTTCCATACCTAAACCCTGCCTTCCCCAGGGATGCCTGCCTCCAGGTGGGGCCTGGAGCTCTCCCAGAATTACAGCTCATCTCCTGACTCCAGAGACCAGTTCCCCTGGAGGAAATGGCTGCTTTAGAGGGTGGACCCCACTGAGGTATTTTCCTTCTCCAGGCTCAACCCCCCGATTTCCAGGAGTTTTCCAACCTGGAGCTGGCAACCCGATCCCCCAGCACCCAATGATGGCCAGGGAGACCTGGAACCCTACCCCCCCCCCCCAAAAAAAAAATAAATCTTCAGGAATGCCCACATTTGAGTGGTCAACCAGATGCCCCCAGAAGGCCCAAAAGAAGGACATGAGGCCAAAGTTTCTCCCTGCTGTTGCCCCCAGCAACTGGTATTCAGAGGTGCACTGCCCTTGAACATGGGGGTTCCATTAAGACAGCTTGGCTAACCGCCATTGATGGACCTCTCCTCCAGTAATTTATATAACCCCGTTCCTTAAAAAACAGGATGCTTGTGAATTTCCTAGGATCCTCTAAGTTGGCTACTGCAGCAAACACAAAACGGTCAAGATATTCTGGTCTGACCCAACAAGGATATAAAGACAAGGCTCCAAGCTCCTCTCCAGTAGTTTCTCTTACCATTTCTTGGGCTGTGACAGCAATTGCCTTGGAGTACTTGACCACCGTGGTCTGATAATCGACAAAGGACCCCTTGGGCTCTGGTGGTGTTCCCTCGTCCAGCTGGGGGAGACAAGGAAGGAGGAGCAATGGGTTAGTGACAGAGCCTCTGCTCGGCATGCAGAAGGTCCCGGGCTCAGTCCCTGGCATCTCCAGTTATAAAAAGATCAGGTGATCAGCGATGTGAAAGACCTTTGCCTAAGACCCTGGAGAGCGGCTGCCAGTCTCAATAGACAACCCTGACTCTGATGGACCAAGAGGCTGACTCTGTATAAGGCAGCTTCATCTAGGGAGGGTAGAGCATCTGCTTGGCATGCAGAAGGTCCCAGGTTCAATCCCTGGCATCTTCAGTTAAAAAGGACCAGGCAGTAGGTAAACCCTACTGTCGGTGGAGAGCTGCTGCCATTCTGAGTAGACAACACTGACCATGATGGACCGGTGGTCTGATTCACAGTATAAGGCAGTTTCATGTCTTCATGTATTATAGGGGAGGGACCATGGCTCAGTGGCAGATTCTCTGCTTGGCATGCAAGAGGTCCCAGGTTCAATCCCCGGCATCTCCAATTAAAAAGGACCAGACAGTAGGTGGTGTGAAAGACCTCCGCCTGAGACCCTAGGGAGCTGCTGCCAGTCTGAGTAGACAATATTGACCATGCAGCTGACTTAGTAGAAGGCAAATTTCTCTGGGGAGGGGGCATGGCTCAGTGGCAGAAACTCTGCTTGACGTGCAGAAGGTCCCAGGTTCACTCCCTGGCAACTCCAGTTTCCAGAGAACAAGACAGGGCAATTCCCCCACGAGGGGGTACATATGCAGATAGCAGGGCTATTTTGGGGCAGGAACACACAGGAACGGAGTTCCAGCTGGCTCCTGAGTTGGCCACGCCCAGCAGGAACTCATTAGCATAACAGGCCACACCCAACAGCAGAAACTCATTAGGATTGGCTACGTTAGGGGTGTGTGGCCTAACATGCAAAGCAGTTCCTGCTACAAAAAAAGTCCTGGGTTTTGACAACAAAGAAGATAAACAGAATAAGAAACAAAAGGTAGGTGTGGCTGGATGACCACATTTCTCATAACATGGAGGTGTGACCTGATATGCTAATGAGTTTCTGCTGTTGGGTGTGGCCTATTATGCTAAAGACTTCCTGCTGGGCTTTTTCTATCCCTCCCTCCAAAAAAGCCCCGACAGATAGTCAATTCAAAGCTCCTTGGGCCAAAAGGAAGCCACAAAAGAGCATAAGCGCTTCCAGTGCATTGGCACAGAGGCACGGCTTTCCCATGCTTCCATCACAGCACTTGTGTGACCAAGAAAGAGAAATTAGGAGGAAGAGGTGGGGCTTATGCGAATAACAGCAGGATAGGTTCTCGGCTCTTGGCATCGCAGGGCAGAAAGGCAGCGCAGCGCCCTCTGGAGTCTTTGTGTAGGAGCGTTCTCGTAAAGCAGCTAAAGGGAGGGAACCCAGGGGGTGGTACGGACCTTGCTCATGGCCTCGGCGATGGAATCCACCATGTTGCCCACCATGCCCACTTCGCTGGCGGCTTCGTTCAAGGTGACCATGATGTCGTCCACGGCTTCCTTCATCAGCTGGGCGGCTTCCGTGATGGCATCGTGAGTATGCGAGGCCTGACGGGGAGTCGGCAGGGAAACAAACCACATCACTCTCTCAGATAGGATGGAAACTCAGAGACGGGGGCCTTGGCTCAGAGGTCAGGGCACCTGTCTGACATGCCGAAGGCCCCAGGTTCGATCCCAGCATCACCAGCTAAGAGAGATTTCAGGGATGCAGGGAGTGACCTTCCTCTGCCTAGACCTTCCTCTGACCTTTTCGAGCCTGCGAGCACCTTTGGAATTCTGACACGACGTGGTAGGAGCAGTCACAAAATGGCTGCTGCGGGAGGCAGAGCCAACCACAAAATGGCTGCTACAAAAGGAGGAGTCAACCATGAAATATTGGCAGAGGACAGAACAGCAGAGGAAAGGACGCGCAATCAATGCTCCCTCTAAGCTGTGAGCAAAAATTCTACTTTGTGAGCTACTGGCTTTAAAGTTGTGAGCAAGCAATTTGGCTGCTACATAAATTAGTTTGTTCTGGAGCCATCCCTTCCTGAGCGAAGACAAAAAATGTGTGAGCCGGAGGCTAAAAAACTGTGAGCTAGCTCATACTAACTCAGCTTACAGGGAACATTGCTCACAATAATGGGTTTAAATGAAGGGCGGGAAGGTTCCGGCTGGATCTCAGGAAAAACTTTTTGACAGTCAGAGTTGTGCACCAGTGGGATCAGCTGCCTGGGGAGGGGGTGAGCTCCCCCTCCCCGGCAGTCTTTAAGCAGCAGCTGGACAAACCCTTGTCAGGGATGCTCTAGGCTGATCCTGCACTGTGCAGGGGGTTGAACTAGATGGCCTGCAGGGCCCCTTCCAAGTCTGTGCGATCCTATGATTCTAACTGTATTAGTAACACTTCAGCATCTCAGGTAGATGCTGTTTAACAGCACACCTTTCAATATGTGCAGCCAATCAGAAGCGCTGCTGGGCAAAAGCCCCCCCTGCCCCAGCCCCTCTTTCTAAAAGCACTTGGCGGGCTCCAGGAAAGCTGCTGGCAGTTGCCAAAGTGCCCCTGGGCATTGTGTTGGGACCCCTTGCCTACACCTAAATGGACTAACAGTCTGACTTCATAAAAGGCAGCTTCGTTACCTCCTTATCTGGTGATTTGTGGCCTGCGTCTCCAGAAAATGCTTGAGGCAATTAACGAGAGGTGGGACAATAAAAATACAGATTTAAAATGCATAAATAATTAAAGCCAGTCCCATAAAAACTAAATCTATCAGCAATGAGACTATCCTAACGAATCAGTTAAAAAAAACACCAGTCAATAAGAGCAGCAGTAAAAATGATGAAAGGCATAAAAGGAAGCCATAAAAACAACATATGTGCAAAACGTCTTCTGACTAAGTCGTGTCTGGTAGTTTTCAAGAAAAGCAAACGAGCTTTTTGCCGGATGACAGGTGCAGAAGAGGATGTGGAACAAGGACAGACACAGAATACAGGGGGCGACCGTTGCAGAATCAGAGCAGAAGTAAAAAGGCAGACCGCTATTCGACACTGGACGCCCTGAAGCAAGGCGATGGAGCAGACCCTGTTTTAGTCTATCGCAACAAAACTGAAGAATCTTGTGGCACGTTAAAGACTAAGCAAGCTTTCTTATAAGCCTACTCTGAGAAGGGGAGTCCTGGGCATCAAAGGACATGGGGGCGGTCCCTCTAGTCCACAAAAGCATGGCCTGTCAGGAAGTTCTTTTAGCCTTTCGAGGGCCAGGAGATTCCTATTTGGACTAGGGGTGCGCATTTGGCTAAATCTGAGCCGAAAAAAATCTGGAAAATACCTTATCAGTATTTTCCAGATAGTCTTTCAGCCAGATAGAGATTTGGCTATTTTTCAGCTATCCAAAATGGCTTGTCCTTTCGGGAAAGCCGAATAAAGGGCATTTAAAGGGATCACAGTCCCTTTAAATGCCTTCTGGATAAACTCACCTCTTGGAGGAGGTGTTTAAAGGGACTGCATGCCCTTTAAATGCCTCTGGAGCTCACTCGTGGAGTCAAGGCTTGGTGAAGGCACTTAAAGGGACCGTGACCCCTTTAAAGCCTTTCCTCCCCTCTACTGAAAACAATGGATGATGGGGGCACCTTCTTTTGGGGCCCATAGGATTGGATATCCTGGCCCAATCTTTTTTAAACTTGCAGCTATGCTGCAAATCTGGTGCCTCTACCTCAAAAAACAGCCCCCCAGAGCCCCAGATACTCCTGGATCAATTCTCCATTATACCCTATGTGGTCCATTCATCATAATGATCTCCATAGGGTATAATGGAGCCAAAAAAAATCGGGAGACCCAAATATTTACCAAATCATAATACCATACTGGTACTGGGATTTGGGAATATTGGGAAATACCAATATATTTTGGGTGCAATATACCCATACCCGAAAGATATCGGGGGCTTTTTTGCACCCCTAGTTGGGACTCTCTCTTTCTTCAGCTCATAACGGCAGATGATTTTTTTTAAAAGAATTTTCCCCACTTAAACTATTCAGACTTCATTTTCTACCTACAGATTTCGTTTTTCTTAAAGGCAATTTAGTGTTCACTTCAATAAAATCAGCCCTAAGCAGACAGCGATGATTACTATAGGCTGGATTTTTAATTACACATGCCGGCTGAAGGGCCATTAAAGAATATCTCCCGGGTCTCTCGTCCTCTGTCGGCACACTGCTTAATTGCTCTCAAGGATTGTATTTTTAGACCTGTGATACAGAAAACCATCTGCCCTTCTCTGAAACGTTCCTTCTGGCAAACTGAAAATATCAGAATGGGAGACTAGACCACATAATAAAATTTAACTGAATGTTTTAAAAACTAAACCGTTCCTCAAGCAGGGTTGCAAGCTATGGGGTGCCAGCCTATGCATGCTTACTTTGAAGTAAGCCCCACTGCATTCAACATGGATTACTCCCGGGTTAACTATAAGAACATCAGAAGAGCCCTGCTGGATCAGACCAGTGAGGGTCCATCTAGTCCAGCATCCTGTCTCACAGTGGCCAACCAATTCCTCTGGAGGGCCAACAATAGGGCAGAGAGGTCAAGGCCTACTCCTGATGTCAAGAGCCCTGCTGGATCAGACCAGTGAGGTTCCATCTAGTCCAGCATCTGATCTCACACAGCGGCCAACCAGTTCCCTTAGACGGTCAACAACAGGGCATAGAATCTGAAGCCTCCATAAGAACACCAGAAGAGCCCTGCTAAATCAACCCAGTGAGGGTCCATCTAGTCCAGCATCCTGTCTCACACAGTGGCCAACCAGTTCCTCTGGATGACCAACAACAGGGCAGAGAGGCCGAGGCCTTCCCCTGATGTTGTCTCCTGGCTCTGGGATTCAGAGGTTGACTGTCTCTGAATATGCAGGGTCCCTTTAGTCACCTGGCTAGCAGCCACTAATATACCTCTCCTCCATAAATCTATCTAATCCTGCTTTAAAACCAGCTATGCTTGCAGCCATGATTACATCTGATGGCAGCAGATTCCACATTTTAATCACTTGCTGCATACAGAAATATGTCCTTTTGTCTGCCCATCAGCTTTGTTGGACGCCCAACTATGCATGGGACTGCAGCTTTAATTTAAAAACTAAACATTTGTGTGCCAGTTCAGTGAACACATTGGCAAAGCTCTCTGGCTTGACTTTCCTTTCTAGAGCACGCCAGAGAAGAAAAGGTGGTAGAGCTATCGCTGTGAGACAGAAGCAGACGCAGCCACATACCTTGGGGTTCCCTCCGCCTTCCTTGGCTGCGTAGAGCATCTGGAGTGCGGATTCTGCCAGTGTCTTGGTCTGGTCCAATAAGGTCATCTGCTGCTGGTGATTCATCAGTTTGGAGACCACCCCAACCGCAGCCAGGACCAATGGTTCAAAATAGCTTGCCAGCTGCATCACCTACAAGAGAGTCACCAGAGGCAAACGGAAAGGGTCTTAGGCACAGAGGTTGGCCTTCAATGCTGTGGGTGGTGAAAAACAGTCAGCAGTTGTAGAAAAGAGCAAGAGTCATAGAATCATAGAGTTGGAGAGGGCCACACAGACCATCCAGTCCAACCCCCTGCCCAATGCAGGACCAGCCTAAAGCATCTCTGGCAAATATCCGTCCAGCCTCTTCTTGAAAGCTGCGAGTGAAGGGGAGCTCAGCACCTCCCAAGGTAGCTGATTCCACCTCTGAACCACTCTGACCATGAAAAACGTTTTTCCTCATATCCAGCCAATACCTTCCTGCATATAATTTAAACCTGTTGCTTCGGGTCCTCTCCTCTGATGCCAACTGGAACAGCTCCTTGCCCTCCTCCAAATTACAGCCTTCCAGGTATTTAAAGAGAGCATTAACGTCCCTCCTCAATCTCCTCTTCTCTAAACTAAACATTCCCAGGGCCCAGCCTTTCCTTGTAGGGCTCAGCTTCCAGACCCCTGATCATCCTCGTCGCTCTCTTCTGCACCCCCTCGATTTTGTCCATGTCCTTTTTGAAGTGAGGCCTCCAGAACTGCACACAGTACTCCAAGTGCAGCCTGATCAAGGCAGTATATAGAAGGGCTATGACCTCCTGTGATTGTGATGCTATGGCCCTTTTGATACAACCCAAGACTGAATTTAACTTTTTTGCCACCACATCATCCTGACGTCTTATATTTACTTTACGGTCCACTCCTACCCTAAGATCTCTTTCGCATACACTACTCCCCAGAAACGTATCCCCCATCTGGAGCACCTTAAAGATTAGCAAAATCTGTGGCGGGGAGGAGTTTTTGTGAGTCACCACTCACTTCTTCAGATACAGTTAGAATGTGAGTCCATCTGTCCTTATCTCTTGGAGAGCGGAGTGGTTTCAGATGCCGAATGACAATAGCAGGTGGATGACAACAGCAGGTGTGATTGGATAAGGTGTGATATGCCGAGGGGTAGAAGGCGGGCCATTCTGTACAGCTAAAGGTGGGGCCTTCCAAGGAAACAGATTAAGATGGGTAGCCATGTTAGTCTGTCTGTGGCAGTAGAAAAGAGAAAGAGTCCAGCAGCACCTTACAGATTGACCAAATTTGTGGCAGGGGAGAGCTATCAGGAATCACCGCTCCCTTCCTCAAATACAGCTAGAATGTGAGTCCATTATATCTTGGAGATATCTGCATATCACACCTAATCCAATCACACCTGCTATTAGCACCCACCTGCTTTTGTCATTTGGCATCTGGAATCATTCCACTCTCCAAGATATGAGGACAGATGGACTCCCATTCTAGCTGCATCTGAAGAAGTGGGCAGTGAGTCAGGAAAGCTCCTCCCCTGCCACAAATGTTGTTAGTCATTAAGGTGTTCCTGGACTCTGGCTCTTCTCAGCTGCTACAGACAGACTAATGTGGCAACCCATCTTGATCTCTCCCTATAACTGGTGGTCGGGCACTTGAAATTTTACAGACTAAATTGCAAGGGAGGGGCGGGGGACAGGATCAGAGGAGAAATGTGAAGACCAGCACCCACCAGAGAGGAAACAGATAGCTTCTCAGAGGAGTGGAATTTGGGGACATTCGTCAGTTCTTTATATCCACTCTTTTATGTTTTCGCTCGCACCAGAAATTAAGGATCTTCTGATCCAGTTTGTTTCCCAGAACGATTCTGCAGCTTCAGGATCTCTCATGACCTGAATCAGGAGTTCCAGACAGTCGGAGGAGGAACCTAACTTTGATTTGCATTTATTCATTCGCTGAGGACCCTCCTTCGTGGCATTTGGGTCGTTCATCTTTGTTTCAGGGAGACGTTCAGGCTGGATTGTGTCCTGCCCCTCAGCTCTGTCTATCTCCTCTTCTGCTGCCTGAAATCTGCTCCAGTGCACGAGCATTTTTATTCTCATTACGTTTCCTTTTTTAAAAATCCTCACATATAACTAGGTGTTTCCTTCCAGTGACAAACCCTGGATTCCTTTGATTGTCGTGCATCAGAGCATCATACCACAAATTCCGCCTCTGGCACAACACACATTTCACAATCTCCTACCTTGTGCCCGAGCTGAGCAGCTTCTCCCCGGGCTGCTGTGGCGATGGGGTCTATGAGATGCCCGATTTCTTGGACAACAGATGTCAGCTGCTCCTGCAGGGCCTGGAAAGCAACAACATGAATGTGGCACCAGTCATTATTACATCCACCCCTGGCACAGAGGCAACTGCATCACACTAAGGAAGGGATCTCCCTGGCCTTTTTGACCTTGCGGGCACCTTTGGAATTCATATACAGGGCGGTGGGTGTAACCTTAAAATGGCTGCCACAGGAAATACAGCCAAGCACAAAATGGCTGCCACAGGAAGTGGGGAACCAAGCACAAAATAGCTGCTCCAGGAGGCAGTGCCAACCACAAATTGTCAGGGAGTGAGGTTATGCATAACTCTTCAGCATTTCAGGCAGAAGACATTAAGGAGGTCAAGAAGAAGATCTTGGGAAGATGCCGACAAACCCACTATCTCAGCCACTGACTGACTAAAATAATAATTATTGTATGGCAGTGTGGGTTGTATAGCCAGGAGATCCTAAGGGTGTCTGGCAGCCACAAGCTCTAGCTCTTTTTAGCACTATGCATCACTAGATGGAAAGTTAGACTTTGTTTTTAAGGCAAGAGACATTTCAGGGGAGGTCAGCCATTGCCTGCCTCCACATCATGACCCTGGTATTCCTTGGAGGTCGCTCACTTAAATACTAGCCAAGGCTGACCCTGCTTAGCTTCTGAGATCTGATGAAAGCAGGCTAGCCTGGGCTATCCAGGTCAGGGCAACTCCCTAACAGTGAGATCCTAGGCAGAGTTATTTCCCTGTCTATACCTGAAGTTTTCACAAGAGGGCACTGTAAGTCACTTTAACTTGAGCTTTGGGCTCTGTCAACCTCAAACTTGCATTCAAAACATAGGAATAATAATCCAGGCCTACCTTCCAGGGATGTTGTGAGAAAATGCACTGTATCAACACAGAGCATGATTTTAGTGATTGCCCACCATGGTTTCAGTCCCTAAATTCTTGCTTGTTTCATCTGCCACCGTTTGATCATCTTATGGCTATTTTTATGTTTTGGGTGGATGGTTATTGTTTTTATTGTTTTAATTGAAATTGTCATAAGGCCCCGGATACAGGACACGTAAAAGCACAGCTTAAATATTTTAAATAAAGAGATAAACAGCAGGCATGAATTGCAGCAAATACAATCAGTGCTGACTTAAAAAACAACCCCCTCCAACACAGACTTAGGTCAAACGTCCTCCTATGTTTGCGAAGCGCTAGAGTGTAGGTTGATTTATAATTCAAATAAGGTTCTGGCTTCCTGCCTTAAAAGCAGAAGAGGACATTAATCGTGGCCGCTTCAGTTGCCGGTGATGAACGGCTCAAGCGAACAGAGTGATCGTCTTCTCTTTCCCTACCGACTTCATATGCATCTTCCCCCCTTATCCCTCCTTTATTTTTCTCCCTATCATGACTCCTCCTTTAACCAAGAGAGAATATCCGTGGGTACCTCATGAAGGGGGAAAAAAGGTAAGCCTAAAACTCACATCCTGAAGAAGGGGGGCATGTGGATCTTGGCAAAACCTCCCTGTTCGGCATGCCCAACGTGCCTGCCCAATTAGCAAGGGCAGCAGTGCGTCTTGGGAATATCTCCTTGTTCTGTTGCAGCAAGCGTCTGCACAAGATTTAACGTCACTTGCTCTGTGCATCTCCCCCCTCCCTTCCCCAAAACACACACATCTGGCTGGGAGGGAGGCTTCATTTCCCTCCCGCCTGTAACACCATTTTCTGTACCTCAACAGAAATGTCGTCTCTGGTGGCCAGGTTCTGACTGACCGAGGCAAGGGAGGCCTGTTCAATATCCCGGATACATCTGTTGATCCCATCGATGGAGTAGTCACACTCCCTCTGGCCGGGGGCCTTGTCTCTGCAGAGGAAAGACAGTGCTGGTTACTTTGCAGGAAAGGAGAAGAACGCAAAGGGCAGAAAAACAGCATTACTTAATCTTTCCAGCAAAACCCCAAAGGACAACTACGGTGCTGGAGATAAGAGCATCTGAAATCACTCCAGTTTCCAATAAAACAGGACTGAAGGACTCCCATTCCAGCTGCATCTGAAGAAGTGAGCAGTGACTCACGAAAGCTCCTCCCCTGCCACATACTTTATTAGACTTTAAGTTGCTACTGGACTCCGGCTCTTTTCTACTCCTACAGTGTTGGGAGTTTTCAAACCCTTTTGTCAAGATCCCTCTTCTGCACAGATTCTGGCCCTATCTAAACTCTAGAAAATTCTCCACCGGGGGCCCAACTCAGATGCACAACCGATCCCAGCATTTGCAAGATCTGTAGAACAGAAAATGAAACGGCAGCGAGTTACCTGGATATTTTTGTCCGAACAGCAGTGCGCGGGCAAGAGAGAAAACGAGTTCAGGGAAACAGGACAAGGGGAACAAGCGAAACTGTTGCCCCCCCCCCGCACCAATTCCAGTTTGGAGCCCCCTCCCACCATGGCTGCTCTTGAGAAAGAATAAAACCGGTGGGCAATCCAGTTGTGCGTCTCTGTCACAAGCACGCCTCCTGGCTATCGCTCCTTTCGGGGTGTCATGAGGAGCACTCCCCAAACACTGGCAGTAGTACACCAATCCTTTGTAGAAGGAACGGGAATACAGCAAAGTAGGGGTCCCCAACCTTTTTGAGCCTGAGCCTTTGGGATGCTGACACAGGGTGGTGGGTGCAGCCACAAAATGGCTGCCACGGGAGGTGGAACCAACCTCAAAAAGGCTGCTGCAGAAGGCGGAGGCAGGCACACGGAGGAAACCCAAGCGCAGGGGAGAAGGGTAATTTAAAAAATATAGTGGGAAAGAGGGCGACAGCTGCTGAAACAAGGTTATGAGAAAACAGCTATAAGAGAACTTGTGGCTGACCCAAGGTCACCCAGGAGCTGCATGTGGAGGATTGAGGAATCAGATGAAGAAGAAGAGGAGGAGGAGGGATTGGATTTATACCCACCATTCACTCAGAGTCTCAGAGCGGCTTACAATCTCCTTTCCCTCCCCTCCCCACAACAGACACCCTGTGAGGTAGGAGGGGCTGAGAGAGCTCTTTCGAGGACTATTCTTGAGAGAATAGCTCTGAGAGAACTTTGATTGACCCAAGGTCACCCAGCTGGTTGCATGTGGAGAAGTGGGGAATCAAACCCAGTTCTCCAGATTAGACTCCACTGCTCTTAACCACTACACCAAACTGGTGAGATGTTAGAACACGCACATTACAAGCTGAAACGAGAAAGAAAACATACCGAATGGAAGTGATGAGGCTCTTAATAGACTCGGACACGGTGTGGGAGTGGCCGGCGAGAACAGACCAGGTGGGCGGGTCCTTGGGATTGATGGCCAACGAGCGGGCGGTTTTGATCAGCGACGAGGAGCTCTCCAGCATGGTCTTGGCAGAAGTGAGGATGGGCTCCTGAGCACGAGAACCCTGCAGGCCGAGGAGGAGAGGGGACTGAAATCTTCTACTCAGAAAAAATATAAACACAGGAGTCAAGCAGTCAAAAACCAAAAGAGCCACTCGGATTCAAAGTAGGAGAGGACGCTGGCAGATCAGCCTACAGTTCAGGCAAGCAGGGCTCCTTCTGCGTGTGGCAAAACAGGCTGAAGACAATGGCATATCTCAGCATCATGGACTTAGACTGGCTCCCAGATTAGCGTCCGCACAATTAACCACTACACCAAATTTAGGCGTAATCAGACCACTGGGCTAAACTACAACTAGGGCTCAGTACACCAAGGATTAACCCCGGGATCTTCTGCAGGCAAAGCAAATGCCCGACCACGTAGCCACGTCTCCTCCCTAAATGCTGATGGCCTGGTAAACTTGCTGCTTAGATCCAGACGAAGCCTGTTTCCTTCCTAATAGAGCGGAATGGGCCCTTGTACTCCCCCCGAGAAAGACCCCCCACCCCCACAGAGATGAGTGAACCAAGCGGTTCTCCTACCTCCGCACTAATCTGGGCTGGAATGCTGACAAATTCGGGGTTGGAGGCAAAGGCCGTCAGGTTTTCCACGGCTTCGATCAGCGGGGCGGTGGCAGTGCGACACTTTGTCCGGTTGTCTTCGGAGAAGTCGCCGTCCAGGGCCTAAGGAGGAAGCACAAAAGTTCTCAAAGAGCTCCTTGAAAGATCCAGAACCACAAGTCCTGCGTAGATTTGCAAAATGATTTCCTTCTCCTCCTATAAAAACAATGTTTTAATTTTTTTAAGAAGCCATGAATGTGGCCCCCGTTTACCTATTTTTTTGATTGAGGCTGTCCCTTTGGCTGCTGAATATCCCCTACTGCTGAGGAAGATGCTCCTACCTTGATGGTTTTCACCAGGTTGGCTGTGCTGTTCGCCACCTCCTTGGCTGACTGCACAAAGTGCCTCTTCGCAACGGGGTTAGCTGTCTTCGAGGAGGCGATTCGGCAAGCGTTGCACAGCGCGGAAGTGTGCTTTGCCACGATGGTTGCGGCGGATAAAACCTGGAAAAGCAGATGGAGCAAACATACACAAGAGTGAGAAGGTCAAAGTAGACGGTGGGATGTTTCCCACCCTGTGCTACCTCCAGAATGCTAATTTGGGGACCAGTACAGGGGGATGGCAGGGAAAAAAAGAGGGGCGATATAGATTGCTTTTCAGAATGGATCCGGAACATTTCTTTCATGAATCTCTCCTCCGTGAATTTGTCTAACTCCCTTTTAATTTACGAGCTGCATCCCAGAACCACTTGCAACGTTGCAGAGGGATGCTGGGGCATAAATTCTATTTATTTATTTATTTTATTCAACTTATATTCCGCCCTCCCCGCGAACAGGCTCAGGGTGGATCACAGTAGGATCCTAAAACACACAAATAGAATTTACAGACTAATTAAAACCAATTTAGGATAGCATAGATTTAAAAAGAAAAAAACACACAAGAGGTCGCATTATTTCATTACATACATTATTTTCAAGCTGGCACCATTGGGTTTCTTATGATCTTATTGATCCAGACCATGTTGAGGTGGTAGGCATCCATTTCAGCAGGGGAGGCCAAGTTTTTTAATTGGACGCCCACCGCCTCAGGCAAAGGCCTAGTGGATCAGCTCTCTTCTACAGGCCTTGCAGAATGGTAATAAGTCCCACAGGGCCCTGATCTCAGACGGGAGCATGTTCCACCAGGCTGGGGCTAGAGCAGAGAAGGCCCTGCCCCTGGTTGCGGCTAAGTGGACATCCCTTGGGCTGGAGACAACCAGCAGATCTTGACCAGCAGAGCGCAAGGCTCTCCGGGACACATGTGGGGAAGAGGCAGTCCCTCAGGTATGTCAGTCCCAGGCCGCGCAAGGCTTTAAACCCCGAGTATCTGCAGTCAAAGGTTACTGCCACGTTGTCCTTTGCAAAATTGCTCTGAATGTGGATAGTACACTTGATCTTCGCCAAAAGGCTGAGAAGCAATGTGATTCTCAAATGGCACAGTATACCCATGAGGGACGGCAGAACATCTCCAGGAATCCCTTACCTGAGATGGGCTGCTTGATGGATCTACCAAGTTCTGACATGCCATCTGGATCGCCTGGTTGGCCCTGGCAAACTGGATTGGATCCACAAGCCCCTGCTGACCCGCCTGGCTGTTTGGATCGGAGATGCCCACCAGGTAAGCAGCCTAGATGCAGATCAAAGGGACAGGAACTCCTCAGGGGGGGTTTCCCACACCTCAAGCCTTTCAAGTCAACGTACTTTGGGGCCCAGCAATGGAGAGGAGCCGTTCCCAGCTTCAACAGGCTTTTCAAAGTTTTAAAATGTGAAATGACAGGGATGTGAAATTCAGAAGGCGGCATCGTTTGGGAGATGGGCCCAGCCCCATTGGCCAAGCAGTTCATAGCAATGTGGGAGGAGATTTTCACAGCTCGTGGGCTAATGAGCAAAAGCTGCCGCTGTAATTTAAGGTGCTGGCAATCCAACGCCACTGTGAACGTTTACGAAGGCTTAACAGACAGCCCAGCAGAAAGGCCACTGAGAGAAGCCCACCCAAGACTCCAAATGCTGCTCTCCTTGTGTTTTGTATAAGTTACAGATATACACATGGCCAGTGTTCCCTCTAAGCTGAGTCAGTGTGAGATAGCTCACAGTTTTTTAGCCTCCAGCTCACAGATTTTTGTCCTAGCTCAGGAAAGATGGCTCCAGAGGAAACTAATTTATGCAGTAGCCAAATCGCTCGCTCACAACTTTAATTCCAGTAGCTCAAAAAGTAGAATTTTTGCTCACAAGACCCTACAGCTTAGAGGGAGCATTGCACATGACCCCAAGTTCCATGCTCTGTGGTTCACCAAAGGTGCTAGAAAATGCTGTCAAGATGCGGGTGACTTATGGAGGCCCCACAGGATTTTCAATGCGAGAGACATTCAGAGGTGGTTTGCCATCGCCTGACCCTGGAACTCCTTTGTGGTCTCCCTTCCAAATAAGAATTAATTAATTAATTATCATATGGCATCGTGTGTAGAATAGCCAGAAGATCCAAAGACAGTGTGGCAGCCAGAAAGTTCTAGCTCTTTTAGCGTCATGCACCACTAGGTAGCGAGCTAGATTTGTTTTCAAGGCAAGAGAGGTGGTTTTGCTATTGCCTGCCTCTGTGTCATATCCCTGGTATTCCTTGGAGGTCTCTCTTCCAAATACTAGCTAGTGCCCACCCTGCTTAGCTTCCGAGATCTGATGGGATCGGGCTAGCCTGGGCCATCCAGGTCAGGGCGAGAGACAAACGGAGGTGGTTTGCCTGCCTCTGCGTCGTGACCCTGAACTTCCTTGGTGGTCTCCCATCCAAATGCTAACCAGGGTCAACACTACTCAGCTTTTGAGACTGGGTTAGCCTGGGCGATCCAAGACAGGGAACCCATTCAGACAATTAATGGAGCGGCAACTGGAAACTTGCCTGAGCTGCCGCTTCGGTCAGACCACAGAGTGCCTTGGAGGCCACCCCGACGCACTCGCCGAAGATGGGCAGGTCTCCCGTCTTGGCATTCTGCGAGATCCCTGCCATCGCCTCTCCAAGCACCTATGGGAAAAATACCTTTCAGCACACTGGGATTGAATGCAGTTCTGCATCTCTGCTGCCCCGGGTTGTTGGGGAGGGGCTGTGGCTCAACAGTAGAGCATCTGTTTGGCATGCAGAAGGTCCCAGGTTCAATCCCCAGCATCTCCAGTTAAAGGATCAGGTGGTAGGGGATTCAAATGGCCTCCGCCTGAGACCCTGGAGAGCAGCTGCCAGTCTGAGTAGACAACACTGACCTTAACGGACCAAGAGTCTGATTCAGTATCAGAGGAAACACCCCCCCCGCATTCAGAATTCTCCCCCTTCCAAGCTTCCTACTTTAGGGAGCACTGACTTAAACTACATCACCCACTTCTCCTCACAGACAGCCCCGAAGGGACACAAGAATGGAGGAAACAAATAGGTTACCTTTGAGTTCTCCATCACGCCTTCAATGCAGTCAAAGTAAGAGAGGTCGCTCACGGGCTCGTTGGGGTTTTCCAGCATCCCTTTGACGGTCTGAAAGCAAGTGGAGCAGAGTCAGAGAGGAAAGCCATTCCTGAGGTGTAGCCTAAGGCCATTTTTGGTCTTTAACATCAGGTTCCAACTTGCACCAGAAGTCGAGAATATTTGCTTTCCAGAGAGAGGGGGGGCGGCGGCTTTGTTCACGTTTAATTGCCCTGGGATTCCAACCCTGTAACTCATTCAGTCGCTGCTGTGCTGTGATGTAAACCTGAAATCTGGCTACTGTCCACAGACACATTCAACGAATGCCTGGAAGTCCAGAGATACCCCCAAGAGGATGCTGACCCTCGGCTGAACGGGACAGCAAGATTTCACTGGAATGTTTTAGCACGACTGCTGATGTTATTCTGTGGATTTCTTTTTACTTTACAGGAACTGTGCTACTCATTTTATTCTGTTGGCCCTCTGTTTTGGGGGTGGTGGTGGTTATCTCTTATCTTTAGAAGTACAGAGCTGGAAGGGACCTTCAGGGGTCATCTAGTCCACCCCCTGCGCAACTCAGGAAATTCACAACTCCCCCCCCCATGACCCCTGCTCGATGCTCAGAGGCACAGTCTTTGTAAGCAGACTTGTGAATTTTTAGTAAAAAGTGTGGAGGAGAAACCTTTAATGTAATTAATTAAAACACATCAAGGGGAAATAATACCCTTCCATTTTATCTCTCTCCAAGGTAACATCCCTGTTTTTTAAACCATTCACGTAACTTAACACGTAAATGAAAATATTTAACTTTCTTTTAACTGAATGCAACAGCTGTTGTAAGATATCTACAAACTTACATCTAAAAATCAAAATAAGATTTAAAAAGTTCAGAAAAAAGACATCAAGGGGAAGAAAGGTCTCTGTTGCATTTACAAAATCCATCTGAGATTGTCAGAACTGCATGACTGTATTTAATCTCATGTCCATAACGATGCTCCCTCTAAGCTGTGGAGTCTTGTGAACAAAAATTCTACTTTGTGAGCTGCTGGCATTAAAGTTGTGAGCGAGAGATTTGGCTGCTGCATAAATTAGTTTGCTCTGGAGCCACCCTTCCTGAGCTAAGATAAAAATGTGTGAGCCGGAGGCTAAAAAACTGTGAGCTAGCTCACACTCACTCAACTTAGAGGGAACACTGGTCCACACAGGTGTGTGGGTATTCCCGATGATCTAATCAAAGGCTGTAGCACAATTGCAGCAGGTGAAGAGCCTGTGTTGAACACATGGACCCCTGAAGCTGCTTTAAACTGAAATCAGACCATCAGTCCATCTAGGTCAGTACTGTTTACTCAGACTGGCAACGGCTCTCCAGGATCTGTTACAAAATGGCAGGGCTTTAATCTGCATTTCAAGTTAGGGGCAAATGGTTCCAGGTAAACAACAGGCAGGTCTTTGTTTTGGGTATACAGAACTGAACAGATGGTGGAAGCCACCAGATGAGAGGCCGCAGCAAATGCAGCCAGGGATTCCCTGCCCATGTCAACAAGACGATAGTTTGAATTGATCAGTAGTGCTCAAACACTGCTGATAATTTCCCTAAGCATCAGAACACGTCCTTGCCAGACACACACCCCACAGACCTAGAAATGACCCTGATACCTCCAGTTCCCGGAGAGCGTTGTCGCATTCCTTCTGCCCCGGAGCTTGCTGGGTACACAGGGTGATCAACTGGTTTATACTGTCAGTCACGGCTCTGGAAGGAAAGATATTTTGTGAAGATGAATACGTCTTTAGGCTTTGCTCGGCCGACAACTGCATGTTCCTCTAGGGCAAGGAGCCCTCCTCTGATGCAAGAAAGGCTGGAGGGACACAAGGGCACCGGCTGAGTGGAGCAGGGGGGTAGAAAGGAAGTCCCAGGTAATGCAGAGGCAGGCAATGGCAAACCACCTCTGTTCCTCTGCCCTGGCCTGGATGGCCCAGGCTAGCCCAGTCTCATCAGATCTTGGAAGCTATGCAGGGTCGGCCCTGGCTAGCGTTTGAATGGGCAACTTCCAAGGAATACCCGGGTCACAACACAGAGGCAAGCAATGGCGAACCACCTCTGTTTGTCTCTTGCCTTGAGAACCCTACAGGATCACCACAGTTTGGCTGCAACTTGAAGGCACTTTCCTTCCCCCCCTCCACCCCACCACAGCAGAAGCTTTGCAGTGAACACCCATGCTCCCTGCAAGGAGTGACCGGCAGCGGCTCTCAAGCTTTTTTTTTTTTTACAGGGATGCCGCTATTGATTTCCAAGGAACTTCAATTTGGAAACCTCCTCCCAGTCCTTCCAGGCCACCTTCCGCCCTTACCTTGCAGCTGCGGCCAGGAGGTTCTTAGCGTTGGGCGCTCCAGGATCTACTGACAGAGACTTGGCCGCCAGGAGCAGCTTGCTGGAAGCCATGGAGATATTCTTCAGGTTCCCGATGACTTGAATCTGGTCCTCTTTAGTCTGGAAGCCCGGAAAGGAGAGACGGGGCATGAATTGAGCACAGCAGACAAAAAGCTGGCCAACACAACAGGGTGAGGGCTTCGAGAGGCACCCCCAGGGGCTTAGGGTGGCTTTCAGAAGAGAGAATTTCTGACTCCGGGCTTCTCTTCATGTCAGCAGAAAGGAAGCCGTAGTCAAGCAGTCTCGACAATAGAGGCCTTGATAGAGAAAGCGGGACCGGGGGTGGGGGGAGCTTTTAATCACTTGTCGGACAAGCCTTCCATTTGTCGAGCGGCTTGCCCGTCTCTTCCTGGCACGGCCAGCCCATAATTGTGGAGTTAGCAGGAGGGCTGGCAACCGACTCTGAACCAAACACTGCATCCCAGGCTCCTA
The DNA here is from genome assembly GCA_029375565.1 of Gekko gecko. NCBI lineage: Eukaryota > Metazoa > Chordata > Lepidosauria > Squamata > Gekkonidae > Gekko > Gekko gecko. The sequence continues at coordinate 19,760,708 of JAPDNY010000017.1, forward strand.
GGGCAGCAGTTAATTAGCGTGTCTTTGCCACCAAGTACTTCAATTAGCATATCATGTTCATAAAGACAACAAGCTACAGTGGGTGGGCAGGCAAGTTCTGCCAGCAAGGGGCGGATTGGTCTTTTCTGACTCAGCTGCCTCGACAGACGGCCATGCATTCTCTGGTGAGGCCGGTGCCCATTTGCCAGGCTTCTGGGCACTACCAGAGGCTCCCTGGAGATTAGACAATGTTTTGAAATCTGTTTCAGAGGGTAAGATTATAGAACCATAGAGCTGGAAGCAGTGTTCCCTCTAAGCTGAGTTAGTGTGAGCTAGCTCAGTTTTTTAGCCTCCGGCTCACAGGAAGGATGGCTCCAGAGGAAACTAATTTATGCAGTAGCCAAATCGCTCGCTCACAGCTTTAATTCCAGTAGCTCAAAAAGTAGAATTTTTGCTCACAAGACTCCACAGCTTAGAGGGAGCATTGGTTGGAAGGGACCTCCTGGGTCATCTAGTCCCTGCACAATGCAGGAAATTCACAAATACCTCCCCCTCCACACCTCCAGCGACCCTTGCTCCATGTCCAGAAGATGGCAAAAAAACCCTCCAGGATCCACGGCCAAACTGGCCTGGAGAAAAATGGCTGCCTGACCCCAAAGTCAGTCTGCAGTAGAAGAGCTCGACTCAAGTCCAGCAGCCCCCCAAGGACGACAACATTTCCCAGGGTTTCCCAGAGTCAAAGCTCCCATTGTCAGATTCCTGAAACCTGTTACACCAAGTTTTGGGCTTGGAATCTTCACACATGCAAATGGGGGTGAGGGGCAGAGGGCAGATCTGGCGTCTGCTATCACTGTGTTTTGCGGAAGACTTTCATGAGAGCTTATGGAGGTCCATTTTCCCAGGCGAAAGGACAGAGGAGTCCCAAAGCCAATACATCACCTCTCTTTCTCTCTCACGAGACTTCTGCTTTGCCAGTGAAATGACTCCAGAGAGAAGCAGACACATGGGGTGATTGTTCCGGTCATCAGGACAGCCGAGGATTCTTAAGGGTCTTTTGGAAATGCTCTGTGGATTGTGTGCCCACCACTAAGTAGCAGGCCACAGTCAGGGGTCATGAAGAATTCCTAGTTCAGAACTACCCACAGTTGCTCAAAATGCCCACACTGGGTGGTTAATCAAACTGCAGTTGTTGTTGTTATTAATTTCTATACTGTCCATAGCCAAAGCGGCTTACAACAAGTATAAAACAGTAATTAATTATCATAAGGCACGTGTGTGTAGCCAGGAGATCTGAAGATTGTCTGGCTCCTTTAAGTTCTTTTAGTGTTATGCACCACTAGGTGGCCAGGTAGACTAATTTTGGGGGCTGAGAGAAGAAGAAGAAGAGTTTGTATACCCCACCCTTCACTACCCAAAGGAGTCTCAGAGTGGCTTACAATCGCTTTCCCTTCCCCTCCCCACAACAGACACCCTGTAAGGCAGGTGGGGCTGAGAGAGCTCTTCCAAGAGAGCCCTTGAGAGAACAGCTCTGAGAGAACTTGTGACTGACCCAAGGTCACACCAGCAGCTGCATGTGGAGCAGTGGGGAATCAAACTTGGTTCTCCCAGATTAGCGTCTGCGCTCTTAACCACTCCATCAAACTGGCTCTCACAGCTCTGAGAGCTGTGACTGGCCTCCATATCAAACCGGAGGGGCAGCAAACCTCACCTGAGCTTGCCCGGCCATTTCGATACCAGCGTCCAGGAACTCATCAAAATCCTCGCTGAACTTCCCGGAGGCCGCTGCCAGCTCTCCACTCTGGCCCCGCGTTGCATGGACCACCTCTCCTGCCGACTGGTTCAGGTCAGCTGCAGCTTGGTTCAGCTCGCTCTGAGCCTCTTGGAATGATTTTGAACTGGGAGGCAGCTAGGAGGAAATGGGAGAACCGGGTTAGCGGCCCACCATCCGTAATTGGGTTGGGGGCTCCCAGGCGGTGCAGCGGCAGATCTGGCCTTCCGAAGACAACTGACTAGAGGAGGAAACATGTCTGCGAACGTGACAAGACACCTGAGGCTAAAAACGCTTCACAAATTGAACATTCCACCTGTAATGTTTTTGCGCTTTTCTGGGACCCCTTGTATGTAACACCTGTAATGGAGAGCCCACCGTTTCCCGAGGAAGCCGGAGTTCCACTGAAGAAATGCTCTGTCAGGAAAACTCTTACTTCCTAACGCCACTTAGTCTAATGATGTCCACGAAGCTTAATTTCCTAACTTGCCACTGAGGCTATTAACACATCCACACAGAACACAAGAGTTCTCTCACGCTCCACAGCACCTCACTCGCTCATCTCTCTTCCCAACCTTCATGACCTCCACCTCTTAGGGTTTGGCTACCGTCTAATCACAACACACTTCCATGCCCCCATCCAGCTTCCCTCTTTCTCGCTCTCCAGACCCGCCTTTTTAAAACCACTGCAACAGGCATCTAAAACCCCACGTGAAATCAGGGAACGTTTCTGCTGCAAGCATCTCACCGACTCCACCAGCAGCTTCTTGCTCGATTCACCGATGCTCTTCAAGGCCACGTCCACGTCCTTCTGTCCAGGCAGGCAATTCACACAGTTGTTCAGGGAGTGGGAGACTGCCTTGGCCACCTTCCGGGAAAGATAAAGAGCAGTGGGGTTCAGGCAGGCAGCCTGTCAGCATCTGGTGTCTGGAGCATTACCGGCCCCAGGAATTCCTCACCGTGTGCCAAGCCCCCCGTCGCCTGCCATTCACCTGCGCCAGCCTCTGCTGGCTCTCCGCGTCTCCCGGGGCCACCAGGGCCTGCTTGGCTTCGTGGATGAGCATCGCCGACCCTTCCATGACATCCCTGGCTGAGTCCAACATGGCGTGAGCCGCTGTGGGGTCGCTAGTGGATGCAGCCACGCCCCGGGCCGCTTGAGCCAGAGTCTTCAAAGCCTGAGCTGTCTCTCGGGCAGCAACCCCTGCAGGGGGGGAATGCAACCAGCCCTCAATTAACAGAGAGCACCGGCCGCCTTTCAAGAATGACGCAAAGCCGATCTCCCCCTTAAGAGGGAGCGCGAGCAGAAGGGCCTTTCCCAAAACGAGAATGCGGAAATGGAACGTCAGAGCTTGGCAAAAGCGGAATTCTAGATATTTTCGTTCCTCCCTTCCTTGAAGCTCAGGGTGACAAACCTGGCCCCAACCCCTTATTGTGTCCTCATGACAGCCCTGTGAGGTAGATGCGAATGAAGAGGGACTGACCCAAGGCCACCCCAAGAGCTTCTCATCTGAGGCAGGGTTTGGAACCAAGGACTCGCAGGCCCTAGCCTGGCACTCCAGCTCAGGTGTCCCAACACAGTGCCCGTGGGCACCCGCAAACACCTATCCTGCACCCAACAAGTGCTTTCAGAAAGTGGGCGGGACTAGGTGGGGCTTTAGCCCAGCACTGCTTCTGATTGGCTCTGCAGATGAAAAGGCATCCTGTTGAAGCAGAGCTTTTGCCCGAAACACTGAAGAGTTACTAGCAATAATTCCTCTAAGCTGTGGAGTCTTGTGAGCCAAAATTCTACTTTGTGAGCTACTGGCTTTAAAGTTGTGAGCGAGCAATTTGGCCGCTGCATCAGTTAGTTTGCTCTGGAGCCCTCCTTCCTGAGCGAAGACAAAAATGTGTGAGCCGGAGGCTAAAAAAACGTGAGCTAGCTCACACTCAGCTTAGGGGGAACACTGGTTACTACTGGAGTTACGTCTAACCTCGCCCCTGACATTTTGTGGCTGGCTCAGCCTCCTGTGGCAGCCCCTTTGTGATTGTGCCCGCTGCCATGTGTCGGAATTCCAGTGGTGTCCACCAGCTGAAAAACTTGGGGGACTCCTGCTATAGGGTAAGCTTCAGCCCTCAACCCTTTGCCTGTAGGGGGAGGCTAAGATATCACAGGGCCCCAGCCTGGAGCCCTATAGATCAGGCCCTCATTCCCAGCTTCCCATATCGCTAGCTCGTGCCATTAGGTCGACTGAAGCCTGGTTTTGGAGTTGGCTTTATACCCTGCTCTTCGCTACCTAAAGGATTCTCAGAGTGGCTTACAATCTCCTTTCCATTCCTCACCCCACAACAGACACCCTGGGAGGCAGATGGGGCTGAGAGAGCTCCGAGAGATCTGTGGCTGGCCCGAGATCACCCAGCTGGCTTCAGATGGAGGAGTGGGGAATCAAACCCAGTTCTCCCAGATTAGAGTCCGCCACTCTTAACCACTACACCAAAATCCACTTGGTGGCGAGCTAGACTTATTTGGGGGGCTGAGAAAGCTGTGACTGACCCAAGAACACCCAGCTGGCTTTCTGTGGAGGAGTGCGGAATTGAACCCGGTTCTCCAGATTAGAGTCTGTTGCCCACCACACCACGGTGGCCCCCATGGAAGGGGTCTGAAACCATGTCTCCCAGCTCCCAGTCCACCACTCAAACCATTACACTACCCTGGCAAAGGATCTGTAAACCATTTCTTCCAACGCAAAAGGAACAACTCCAGCCCAGCCCAGGTCACACCGTCCAGTTAGCATCTCTCAAATCACTGGAGTTTCTTAACTGCAGACTTCAGGAATTGCTACCACTGCATTAAGGGAAACCCAGGTGCTTCGCCCGCGGATTTCCACCGGCCGGCCAGCATTGCTTGCAAAAGCGGGATGGCTTTGCGACAGACAGCCAGAGTCGCCCTAATCCAATTACCTCCTCTTCTCAGCGAGATCGGCCCAGCCTGGAGCCCCCTCCCCAATGGACAGCGGCTCTAATGAGCTCTATCAGCTGGATCCAGACATCTCCTCCTGGGCTGGCCAACCGAACAAGGTCCTTAATTGGCAAATGGCGCGCAAACCGCCAGGAGAACCCCCTGAGCCGCTTCCAGTGATTCCCCGAGGGAAACGCGGCTTTCTTTCTTCTCCTCCTTAGGCCGAAACGCCCATTCTCATCACATTTCATTCCTCGACAAAGGAATGTGGACAGGATGCCCTGCGGAGCCCCTCACCAACAGCCCCCACCCCCTTTCCCCACATCCTCAGATCAGCAGATCCTCTGTACTCTTGTACATAAGAGAGTTCAGAGTTGCTGAGCGCATCCTGAACCTGAGCCACGAGGAAGCATTAAAGGCAGCATGTGCATTTGAGATGGCAAGCGAGAGCAAGAAAGTGCCCTGGCAATGCCCCCCAACCCCCTGACAGCAACACACCTTAGAGAAGCAGAGTCAGGGAAGAGAGGATGTCCCCTCCCTCTTGGTTTCCTTTTTGGTTCATCCAAAGGCACTGCGATCTGCTGTCCTCATCAGATAGTGCTGCTGAGGAAGTGGAGCAGTTTGGCTCTAATCTGGGAGAACCGGGTTTGATTCCCCACTCCTCCACATGCAGCTGCTGGTGTGACCTTGAGGCAGTCCCAAGTTCTCCCAGAGCTGTTCTCTCAAGGGCAGTTCTCAGAAGGGCTCTCTCAGCCCCACCTACCTCACAGGGTGTCCCGTTGTGGGGAGGGGAAGTGAAAGGAGATTGTAAAACACTCTGGGACTCCGAGTGAAGGGCAGGGTAGAAATCCAATCTCTTCTTCTTCTTCTCTTCTACTGAATGGACTCTAGTCTGGGAGAACTGGGTTTGATTCCCCACTGCTCCAGGTCTCCCAGATTAGAGCCCACTCAGTGGCAGAGAAGAAGAAGAAGAGATTGGATTTACACCCCGCCCTCCACTCAGAGTGGCTTACCATCTTCTTTCCCTTCCCCTCCCCACAGCAGACACCTTGTGAGGTAGGTGGGGCTGAGAGAGCTCTCCTGAGAACTGCCCTTGAGAGAACAGCTGAGAGGATTTGTAATTGACCCAAGGTCACACCAGCAGCTGCATGTGGAGGAGTGGGGAATCAAACCTGGTTCTCCCAGATTACAGTCCGTGCTCCTCACCACTACACCAAACTGGAGGACAGACCAACTGCACTGACGGCACAAGAGGGACTGGTCTTCCCTTGCCACAGAAGGAGCACAGGAGTGCACGGGGCTCTGATGCATCCTTCACAGATGACAAATAATGCTGCAGCCGGCCCACCTTGCCGTTCCGTTGTACCTGTGTAGTGTTCGTTCCCTTGAGCGGCGCACGTCAGTAGCTGGGCCATGGACGAGCCAACGGCCTTGGAGGTGCTTCCCAGGTCCTGTGCACACTTCTCCAGCTGAGAGACAGAGAGGAAGGCCTAAGTTGAGGCCAAGCAATGACCCACACCCAACACTCAATCTCCCGCCCCCTGATGGCTGCTGAAATCTGGCCCTCTGATGAGACAGAACGGCATCCTCTGCAGCAGTAACACCCTGACAGTGAATGGGCAGAAGATGGCCGCTGCCATTTCACCATCCTCTCAGGTTTGTTTTCTTCTCTCAAAATAACTTAATATGACCTTTTGTGCTCTGGATTACTTGTAAACTGCCCCACGTGATATTTCTAACAGGATGAAGACATCTTTAGCCTAATATAAATCATGCCTTCTGCAAACTATACAGAATCAAACTATTCAAGAGGGCTTTTCTACGCAGGTAATTATGGTCCCACCGCACAGAATGGGCCCCTCAATCTTTAGGAGGCAGCTGAAGGTGATTTTATTTAGGACTGCGTTTGGTTAAAGAGATTGGATTTATACCCTGCCCTTCACTACCCAAGAGTCTCAGAGCAGCTTACAATCTCCTTCCCCTTCCCCTCCCCACAACAGACACCCTGGGAGATAGGTGGGGCTGAGAGAGCTCTGACAGAAATTGCTCTTTTTCAAGAACAGCTGTGCCAGAACTATGGCTTGCCCAAGGTCATCCAGCAGGTGCAAGTGGAGGAGTGGGGAATCAAACCCAGTTCTCCCAGATTACAGTCCGCGCACTCAACCACGACACCAAACTGGCTCTCCTGACGAAGCCTGTTCCACTGAGGAACTGCACTAACTGTCAGGAAGTTCTTCCTAATGTTTAGCTGAAAACGCTTTTGATTTAATTTCAACCCGTTGGTTCTGGTCCGACCTCCTGGGGCAACAGAAAACAACTCTGCACCATTTATTCCAGCGCTCCCTTAATCCCCTCTTCTTTACCGTTTCTCCTGGGAGTGGTTTCAACTGTCCATCAATAGCTGCCATCTTTGCGTCTTGCAGTTCATTTTTGAGCGTCTGGACTGTGTTCAGGGCGGAGTCTATTTCCATGGGACCACATGCTTCATGCGCCTTCATGGAAGACATGAACAGAAAACAGGGGCGGGTGACCATTGCATCCATCTCTCTCAAAAGCATACACCTCATTTGTCGTTCAAAGGCTTTCCGCATGAAACAAGGCAGTGCATGGGAATGAACCTGCCCCCAGATGGCAGACAGAAATTGCACATCATCTCACTAATAGGTTTTTAAATGGAGCCAATTCACATTTTCAGCCATTGTGTCCCAAGCAATCATGCCATCATTTATTCTCTTGGGGGGTATTTTTTGCATTTGTGTGTGTGCGTATGCACCTGTGCCTGGAAGTCATGGCAACCTGTGGTGACTCCTACTGTGGCACGGAGGACGTTCAGAGAAGTGGCCTGATAGCCTGCCTCTGCCTCTTGGACCTGGCATTCTTTGGAGGTCTCCCATCCAAGTCCTTGCCAGGGTCGGCCCTGCTTAGCTTCCGAGAGCTGACGGGATCGGGCTTACCTGGGCTATCCAGGTCAGGGCAACCAAACCATTATTTATGTGGACCCCCACCCACCCAAAATGGAAACATCCACTCCTTCAAAACAGTTCAAACCAAGCACTGTTCTGACCATCCTAAGCAGGCCAATCCAAGAGGGTTCCCGACAAAACCCACATCTGGCGAATGGGTCGACTCACCTTCTGGGAGGCAGTCCTCAACTCGGCGAGGCTGGTGGCCAGGTTCTTGGCACACTGGCTTAGCTGCATGGCGGCTGCCTGATCGGCCACCGTTGGGACTGCCGCTTTAGCTGAGGCCACCATTTTGCTCCCCGGCTATTGGAAGAAACACAAGAAAACAAGGCAGGGCCATTGGCCAGGGTTGTCTTGCGTGCCCATCTACTGAGCTTATGCATTGCCAAGGGAATGGCCATGGCTCAGTGGGAGAGCCTCTGCTTGGCATGCAGAAGGTCCCAGGTTCAATCCCCAGCATCTCCAGTTAAAAGAAAAACAGGTAATAGGGGATGGGAAAGACCTCTGCCTGAGACCCGGGAGAGCGGCTGCCAGTCTGAGTAGGCAACACTGACCTTGATGGACCAGGGGTCTGATTCAGTAAGGGGCACCTACATGCATCCAAGGGGGCTCCCAACACACACAGCTTGTCTCTTCATGTTCTGCTCAAAATCCCACCGCCTCCCTTCCGCAGCCCAGCCCAGCCCCACCCATGCCAACTTTTCCTGACACTGAGGAAGGAGGCCTGGGGGAGGCGATCTTGTTTCCTTCCAGATGCCTGTTCCAAGCTGATCTAGGAGACTGAGGCTGGAGGGGCTGGACAGCCACCCCCCACCCCCGGGTCTCTCCAGACTCCTCGCATTCGCTGTACCTGGAGGAAATTCTGGCTGGAGTTTATCAAGGCGAGCTGAGCACTGAGGTCTTCGGCCTGGGCTTGGCTCCCCCTCACGCCCTGGACAAGTTGGGGAATGTGATCGGCGACATTCTGCAGGGGAGGAAGACGAGAAGGAGAAGGAGAAGGAGAAAGAGAAGAGATTGGATTTGTATCCTGCCCTTCACTTGGAGTCTCAGAGAGGCTTACAGACTCCTTTCCCCTCCCTGGAACAGACACCCTGTGAGGCAGGTGGGGCTGGGAGAGCTCTGACAGAAACTGCTCTTTTTCAAGGACAGCTGGGCCAGAACTATGGCTTGCCCAAGGTCATCCAGCAGCTGCAAGTGGAGGAGTGGGGAATCAAACACAGTTCTCCCAGATTAGAGTCCACGCTCTTAACCACTACACCAAACTGGTGAGGAAAGGAAGCCCTTGAGAATGACATGCAAGACCAAAGGCTGAAAAGCCAGAAGCTACCTTCTTGGCAAACTGTGAGAGTGGAGCAAAGGTATTCTAAAAGCAAATATCCTGCACAGATCACCCACAGAGGGAGAAAAGGGTATGTTTTAAAATTAATTAAATTAAGAAGATAAAAAGTATAGGATTACAATATGGCATTGCCAGCTATCCTCAAAACCTGCTGCTTGTGTACTTCTAAATTTCTCATTTTCCCCAAAGCTCCAACATTTCTAAGATCAAGATCTAGGTGGGTCACCATGTTAGTCCATCTGTAGCAGTAGAAAGGAGCAAGAGTCCAGGAACACCTTCATAGAACAGAATTATAGAATCATAGGCTGCGGACACACACACTAAATAATCCACTTTCAGTGCACTTTCCAACTGGATTTTACTTGTGTGAACAGGCAAAATCCAATTGGAAAGTGCATTGAAAGCAGATTGAAAGTGGATTATTTAGTGTGTGTGATTGCAGCCATAGAGTCATAGTTGGAAGGGACCTCCAGCATCATGGAGTCCAACCCCCTGCACAATACAGGAAATTCACAAATACCTCACACACACACCCAGTGACCCCTGCTCCATGCCCAGAAGATGACTAAAAATGTCCAAGATCCCTGGCCAGTCTGGCCCGGAGAAAAATGGCTCCCTGACCCCAAAGTGGTGATCAGCATTTCCCTGGGCGTGCAAGAAAGGGCCACAAGAACTAAGCACTGATGCAACCCTTCCTGCCCTCCCTTCTCGTGATCTGCCTTAAGGACTAACAAAATTTGTGACAGGGTAGGAGCTTTCGTGGAATCTGAAGAAGTGAGCCGTGACTCCTGGAAGCTCCTGCCCTGCCACAAATGTTGTTAAGTCTTTAAGGTGCTCCTGGGACTCTGGCTCTTTTCTCTTTCTAAGAGTGCGTGTAAAGAAGCCAGCGGCAGCCACGGAGGGACACGCTTCCTTCCCCCAACCCAGGAGCATGCTACACCAGTGTAATGCCAGGGAGTCTATGCACGCAAGCTGGATTGGGGCAAGCATGAAGCGCATTCCTCATCCACATAGTTGTATCTCTGTAGATAATCGATCTCATCCTTTCGGCCGCTCGTTTGCTCAGTCGCAAAGGGGGGGAAAAGCCCTTGGAGGGCCGTCTGAGCTCATTCCGCAGATTTGTTTGGATCTGCATCGCTCTCTGAGCACCGAGGGGACTACAGAGAATGCACGGCCTATCTCGCCTTGCCAGTGCATTAAGCCCTGAGATTATAAATATGGATCCGGCGGGCTTTAGGTCCCCCCCCCCGCCGAGCTGCAATTCTACCATGAGCCATTCGTCTGGAATGAAGGCCGGCCTCTCGTGGAGGAAGAACAGTTCCCTTTTGCACAACAAAAGAATATTATCTCATTATTTCCACGCTGCAACATCTTGGAAGAAGCAGCCCAACTCGACATGCTTAGTGAAGAATCCTGCTTCCAACAGGCCTTGGAGAAAACGCAGCCTTTTCCTAAGTCCCGTTTTGCTAAAGCAGAGGTCCGAGGCCCATCTATGCCCCCCCCCAGTCTGTTTCTGACAAATGCCCCCCAGGAGCTCCCAAGTGTGGCACAAAAGCGGGGTCTTCCCTCCTGTTTACACCCAGAGATACACAGCCTCTGAACATGGAGGTTCCATTTAGCTACTTTAGTTGCAGAATGATCTATCCTTCCATGAATTGTCCTAATCCTTTGATGGTTTCAGCAGAACTTGTGGCAGGGAGTTCCACACATCACATACGGTCTGAATAGTACTTTCAGTTTATAATACCCTTTCAGTTTATAATACCCTGGACTTATGAGGATTAGAGACAAGAAGGAAGAGGAAGAGGAGGAGGAGGAAGAGGAGATTGGATTTGATCCCTGCAATCTCCAGTTAATAGGTGTGATGTAAGAGAAGAGAGAACTCGAAGACGCTCAGAGATTTATACTCTGACACCCTGGTCACCTAGCGCTCAGTGGAGGAATCAAACCCAGTTATCCCAGATTAGAGTCCACACTCCTAACCACTACACCTTAGTGGTTGCAGTTCCGTTCTGTGGCATCGAGTAAGCAGGACACAGTTTGGGGCACGATTTTGGAGCTGGCAGACCCACCCTCTCCCTCCTGGGCTCATGGAAGACCAACAGTCCACCCCAAATGACTCCTCCTCCACTTTCTTCCATGGAAGTGAATGGATGCCACCCAACCCTGCTGGAAAAAGGAGAGCCCTGCGAACGGAGACAGTGTGGTAGGGAGGGCTAAACAGATGCAGTCTGGCCTGCTCCCAGTGCCGAGGATCCCGCAGCTGCGCAGGGCACAAGCCTTCCTTTCACACACGCGCACAGAATTGCCAGGACCATGTCAAAAATCCACAGGAAGCTGCCAAACTGGAATCCCTGCACATTTTCAGACTTGGTCCCAACAGGTCCTGGGATTGGATCCCTCACAAACGAATCGTCCCTTCTTAAAGGTTTGCATACACAGTTCGAATCACTTTGCCAGGCCGTGGTCTGTTGGGAACAGTCCACACCCATAATGGTTGGACCGTTGACTCTTTTGACTGGATCTCGCTTTTCATTTGTGCTCTGCACAGTAACAGAGCTCCTTTCTCCCCTGGACTGCACAGCCTGTCCTTATTCATTTTGTAATAATATCCCTTCTTTTCCCTCTTCTTCTCTTGGGCTTATCTGCCCACATACAAGGCATGCATCTAGCAAAAGAAGTCTTGGCTCACAACAGCTTCTATTGAAATAAATGTGTTAGGGCTTTCAGGTGTCACAAGTTTCTTGGGAGTTTTGACAGACTGAAAAGCAACCCCTCTGAAAGGTGCAATTTTGCTAGCAAAGGACAGCTGCCAACTCAAGACTGTCGTGGAGAACCATCCCATAATCTAGTGTCATGGCGTGGTTCAGAGCAGGCCCATAGATATAGCGGGGCATCTTGGGGCCTGGCCCCTGACCTACCGCCAAGCTCCGCCACCTCCCATCCAGCCCAGCCCATCCTTTGGGTGTGTGGAATGTGTGCGGGGTGCCCCCAGACTTATTTAAAGCCCCCCTCCAAATTAAAAAAAAATCCTGGCTACGGGCTTGGATCAGAGTGCTGGACCAGGATCCAAGGTTCCCTCTAATTTCTCTCCTACTGGGCAGAGCAGTCACAGGGCTCTTTTTGTAGCAGGAACTCCTTTGCATATTAGGCGACACACCCCCTAAGGTAGCCAATCCTCCAAGAGCTTACAGAGCTCTTCTTACAGGGGCCACTGTAAGCTCTTGGAGGACTGTCAACATTAGAGGTGTGTCGCCTAATATGCAAAGTTCCTGCTACAAAAAGAGCCCTCAGTTCACATCCTGAGCAGAATATAATGGTTGTAATCTAATAATAATAATACTTATTATTATCGTAAGGCATTGTGTGTAGAATAGCCAGGAGATCCTAAGATTGCCTGGCAGTGAGGAGTTCTAGCTCTTTTTTTAGTGCTATGCACCACTGGGTGGTGAGCTGTATTAGTTTTTAAGGCAAACTTTTTTTCAGAGGTGGTTTGCCACTGGTGTTGACCCTGGTGTTCCTTGGAAGTCACTCATCCAAATACTAGCCAAGACCGACCCTGCTTAGCTTCCGAGATCTGATGGGATTGAGCCAAATTGGGCTATCCAGGTCAGGGCTGCTGTGATCTTAAAATGGGCCGTAGGCAGTGCAAAACCCTATGGGACTCCAGATTGCTGCTGAGCAGGGCTTCCTTTCTTCATGAGCAGCTGCTCATGTGCACAGCTTAGACGAAACACTGCTAGGATCTGGAAGACCCACTTGGGCCATGGAAGCTTGCTGGGTGACTTTAGCCTACCTCACAGGGTTGTTGGGAGGATAAAATGGAGGACAGGAGGAAGGATGTAATCTGCTTTGGGTCCTGATTGAGAAGAAAGTGAGGGTATAAATGAATTAAATAAATAGTTTCAGGTGATATCTCACAAAGAAGAAGAAGAAGAAGAAGAAGAAGAAGAAGAAGAAGAAGAAGAAGAAGAAGAAGAAGAAGAAGAAGAAGAAGAAGAAGAAGAAGAAGAAGAGATTAGATTTATAGCCTGCTCTTCACTATCCAAAGGAGTCTCAGAGCGGCTTACAACCTCCTTTCCCTTCCCTTCCCCACAACAGACACCCTGTGAGGGAGGTGGGGCTGAGAGAGCTCTTTCGAGGACTGCCCTTGAAGGAACAGCTCTGAGAGAACTTGTGACTGACCCAAGGTCACACTAGCAGCTTCATGTGGAGGAGTGGGGAATCAAACCCAGTTCTCCCATATTAGTGTCAGCACTCCTAACTGCTACAGCAACCTGGCTCTCAAAAGCTTCTACCCAGGAACTCTTGTTGCTCTCTAAGGTACTGATAGACTCGAATCTTGCCATCTCACAATCTGTGATGTTAGAGCCAAGGAAAATGCTCTCTGTCCATAGAATTATGGACAACAAACCTTGTTCAGCCCCAAACAACCACCATCCTCTCAGCCCAAGGGGCAGCTTGCACCCTGAGGATTCTCAGCATAGTTATACTTACCTTGCAGCTCTGGACCAGCTGCTGGTGAGACGCCGTGTTCTTGTTCGAAATAGCTGCATTTTGGGAGGCTGCAATGGTCTGAGTCGCAGCTGCCGCTGCTTGCTTTGCAGCAACCTGGAAGAGAGCACAGACAGAGCCCCTCAGAGCGTGGGAGTGGGGGCGGGGTGAAGAGAGAGGAGGCGTGGCCTGACTCCCACAGCCTGGACTCCGGCACCCGAATGTCCTCAGCAGGAGTTCTGATCCAAGTTGTGCCACTTGCCCAACCAGGGGGAGAAATCGGTGGAACCTTTCTGAAGGAGGTACTTGTTCACAAACCAACTGCATGTATGCGCACCCGACCGAATGAGGCAATACACTTGGGAGCGTGAAGTGCATCAGTTCCCCTGAAGAATGATTTTAAGAACATAAGAGAAGCCAGTGTTGGGTCAGGCCAGTGGCCCATCCAGTCCAACACTCTCTGTCACACAGTGGCCAGAAATACCCGGTGCCATCAGGAGGTCCACCAGCAGGGCCAGAACTCCAGAAGCCCTCCCACTGTGGCCCCCCCCCAAGCACCGTGAAGACAGAGCATCACTGCCCCAGACATAATGTTCCCCATCACTAGAAGTCAATCATATCACGAAAGCAATGTGCAGGCTTTGGAATTCTTCAAAAACGCTTTGTCAAACTGGATCCTCAGAACAAAATAGATGACTACAGGGGGTTGAGGCAGAGAGAGAGATGCTTCGGGCCATGGTGGAAAGCCCCACAAGTCTCTAGGTCTCTGTTGTAGCCTGACCACCACCCCTTCTGTACCGAATGGTTCAGAATAATACAGGGTTCTACAACATTCTGTGATATTTCAGCTGGTCCTAAGCAAAGATAGTGCATGGTCACTCCAGCAGCTGCATGTGGAGAAGTGGGGAATCAAACCCAATTCTCCCAGATAAGAGTCTGCGCTCCTAACTACTACACCAAATTATGTCTCAAAAGGAAGTCCTTCTTCACCCAAACGTCATGAACACATGGAATTCAGTGCCACAGGAAGTGGTGGTGGCTACAAGCATAGACAGAGATGAAGACATGCGCCTGGGCTGGCTTCTCACCTCTAATCTGTTGACGATTTTCTTCTTAATGGCGTTCTGGGCAGCTGCGTTGGTGGCCACCCGCAGGCCTTCTGCCGCTTCCCGGAGCCTCTGCTGCTGGTCTTCGTTTTCGGGGTGGGCAGCAGCCCCCTGGAGGGATCAAGCAGAAAAGAAAGGCCAACCAGAGTTGGAGAAGCCAAAAGGCGCTTCGGTTCACTTGGATGAGGCCCCCAGAGCAACTCAGCCGAGCCCCCAAAAGTGGCTGTCTGAAATATCTATCAAGGAGGAATAAAATTGTTGTGTTTTGGCTGACAGTGTCACTTATTGAGAAGAGAAGCCACAGGGGGCAAAGCAAGGCACCCCAACCTCCGCTTACAAACCAAGGTCGCCACACAAAGAGGTGCCAGATCTCTGCTGTGGGACGTGATCCTGCACTGAGGCCAGCACGAATGAATGTGCAGAATGAGGAGTGGAGGGGTCGGTTGCATTTTCCGCCCCGGGACCAGAACATATTGCCAACGCTGTGTCCAGAGCGCACTTTTCTGTGATTAAAATTTTCATATGCCAAACAGCCACTTGCATTCATTAAAAAAAAAATGCAGTGTGGCAAATGGAAAGAAGTGCCAAGATACTCCTCGGTGCTTCCACACATGCTGAATAGCAAACTTTCAATCCACTTTGCAACTGGATTTTACTGCGGGCTTTTCCGCTTTCTCATTTCCCTTGCTTGTGTGTTTCTGTTGCTTGGGGGGGGGGGGATTTTTGTGTTCATTCTGTTCCGCATGTGTTTTGACCCTTCTGGATCTGATATCATGTCTCTTGATGTTGGGCATAAAAACCTGCAACTTAAATCTGCAGGGCAATACACCGGACATAAAGAGAAGAGAAAGAAAAGGCTTAGAGGGGACATTATTGCAGTCTTCAAATATTTGAAGGGCTGTCCTGTAGAAGATGGAGCAGATCTATTCTCTCTTGCTCCGGATTGCAAGACTAGATCTAATGGGCAGAAATTACAATGGGAGTCGTTACCAGCTACATATCAGGAGAAACTTCCTAACTATAAGAGTGGCAGAGCAGGGGAACAGACTGCCTCAGGAGGTGGTGGATGCTCCTTCGCTGGATGTTTTCAAGTGGAGGCTGGGTGACCATCTTTCAGGTATGTTGTAGAGCTATCTTTCGGCTATGCTCCTGCAGAGTGCAGGGGGTTAGACTGGATGACCTGCAAGATCCCTTCCAACTCTAACATTCTATGATTCTATGATAAATCAATGCACTATTGAATCGACCACTAGAGGGAGCACAACATGTACAGAACAGAAAAAATAAATCTCAAAGCAAGAGGAACACACAAGCGAGGGAACAAGAGAGAATGCAGAAAAGCCCTGTGCGGAACTGCAAAACCTACTTGCAATCGACTGCTAAAGTGCATTGAAAGTGGATGATTCAGTGTGCGTGAAAGTGCTTTGTGACAACACAATACAGAGCTGGGCCACAAACAAAGATTCCCATTTGAAATTTAAAGGGGGCCTTATGAATGAGACGAGGAAGCGTTGAAAGAAAGAAAAAGAAGCGGTACCATTTGCATTTCTCCAAGTTGAACTGGACTCCGAACACCCTTGCTGAAAGATGCCTGAATTCAACCCTCTTTCTAGCCATCTTGTTTATTTATTTCATTCAATTTTTTAACTGCCTTTCCCCGCTTATGTGGGCCTCAGGGCAGTTTACAACAACATAAAATCCAATACAATATCTTGCACATATATTTTTTTTTAGTTTTTTGTTTATTTAAAGTTTAGTAGGCCTTAGGCCATACACCATTTTTTTTTTTAAGGAATTTAAAAGAACAGTAAAACAAAAATTTGCCACATCCACAATGTAAATATTTAAAGCCCTATGTGGTCTGGCACCACCATATCTGCAGGACCTTCTCTCCCCATATGTTCTCCGGTGAGCACTGCGCTCTTCCTGAATAGTATCTTCTGGTGGTCTCGGGCCCCAAAGACATCCACTTAGCCTCGACCAGGGCCAGGGCTTTTTCAGCTGGGGCCCCGGGCCTGGGGAAACTCTCTGACAAGTGAGATCAGGGCCCTGCGGGACTTATTACAGCCCCGCAGGACTTGTAAAACAGAACTCACTGGTACCTATTTTATCCTACCTAGTTTCTCAAGAAGTAATACCAGATGTAATAAACACTCTTCACCTGTGGTAAGGTAAAGGTAAAGGTTCCCTTGCTCGAAAGCCAGTCGAATCCGACTCTAGGGTTGCGGTGCTCATCTCCGTTTCAAAGCCGAAGAGCCAGCGCTGTCCGAAGACGTTTCCGTGGTCATGTGGCCGGCATGACTAAACACCAAGGCGCACGGAACGCTGTTACCTTCCCACCAAAGTGGTACCTATTTATCTACTAGCAATTTCTTGCTTTCAAACTGCTAGGTTGGCAGGAGCTGGAACTAGAGACAGGAGCTCACCCTGTCATGCGGCACCCGGGTTTCGAACTGCTGAACTACTGACCTTCCACAGCCTGCAGTTCAGCGTCTTAACCACTTGAGCCACCTGTGGTAACTGTTGATTAATATGTCAATTCTATGCCTATAATGAACAGAATGCTCTCCCCTTTTTAATGGTTATCTTAAAATCTACTTATCCTTTATAAAGTTTGTTATATTTGTCGTTGAAAATGGAAAACTGAATAAAAATCATTTTAAATGGAAAACTGGATAAAAATTATTTTAAATAAATAAATAGATAAATAAAATTTCCTTCCCCCAGGGAAGCCAGCAGACACAATCCATGCGGAGGATCCCTAACCGCATCCCACAAGACCATGAGGTACCTTTGCTGCCTCAACCATCCGGGCTGTTGAATCGGCCAGCAGCTTAGCGGCAGCCAGGAGCTTCTTGGAATTCTCCATGTCGATTTCTGCCTCAGCGTCCGACCTCATGGCGTTTACGAGATCCGAGGTGGCCTGCGCGAGAACCCTGGCCTGCCGTACCATTTCACCTACAACAGTAGTGAGTTAAAAGCCTGCTTTTTATCTCTCCTTTATCCCTTCCAGACATACCCGCGCCCTCTCTAACTGGCCTGCCTGGCCCTGCTAAACTTTCGGACAGAGCAGTTTGGAATCGTGGTGGCTCAGAGGGGCATGCCGGGGCTTTCATATTTCCGTTTGGGTCAATGGAAGGATACATACTTGGCAGAGGTTCCAGGTTCAACCTCCTGCATCTGTGGCTGAAGGAACTGCCCCAAGAGCTCTTGATAAACACATCACCCTGCATGGAATCAACTGTACCAGGCTCAAAGCAGAACAGCTTCGAGGGTTCATAACACCTAGCTTGCTTGTTTCAAGAGACCGCCTGGCTCGTCCACACCTTGAGCACCCAAACATTAGAAAATGCTGCTGTATTCATTTGTAATATTCACATTCCATTGCCAAGTCAGAAGCAAACCCACTCTTTATATTTAGGTGGTGCTTAGTCCAAGCGCAGGGTAGAAGAGGAGTAATTTTAAAATATGCACTGGGAAAGAGGAGAGAGGGCGTAAAACCCACACTGTGATGATAGCTGCCACTGAAAACAACATTTGAATTGGCACAGCCATTCAGGTCTCCAATCACCAATCAGAAGCCCAACTCACTTGCTAAAAACACCTGGCGGGTGCCAGGGACTCTGACACTATGTTTGGGACCCCCGATTTAAATAATACTTAGCATTTACAATGTGTCTTTTATATATATATGTGTGTGTGTGTGTGTCTGTTTATATGCCGCCCTCCCTGTAAATGGGCTCAGGGCGGTTTACATCAATTAATATAGTACAATTAAAATACTGTTAAAAACGACAGTTTACACAGAATAAAATCATAAAACACCATGTGAAAACAGAAAGATCAGATGTCAAATCAGATCCAGGTGTCCAATCAGATGTCTAATCAGATCCAGACCACTAGTAGGTGAATGGCCACTAGTAGCTGATTGGTCGACTCGGGGGGGGGACAGGGGCAGTATAGAAGAAGAAGAGTTATACCCTATCCTTCACTTGGAGTCTCAGAGTGGTTTACAATCTCTTTTCCCTTCCCCTCCCCACAACAGACACCCTGTGAGGTAGGTGGGGTGGAGAGAGCTCTTTTGAGAACTGCTCGTGAGAGAACAGCTCTGACAGAACTATGGCTTGCCCAAGGTCATCCAGCAGCTGCAAGTGGAGGCACGGGGAATCAATCCCGGTTCTCCCAGATCAGAGTCCGCGCATTTAACCACTACACCAAACTGGTTCTCTTCTATATGTATGTCACACAGGGAATTTTTACTGAGTAACAAAATACAATTTTACTCCGATTTTGCGCCTTGGGCTTATTTTTTTTTTATCTTACTTATCTCCTGTGGGTGGTGTAGCCCTTTTATTTTCTTCACATACACACACACCTATGACGACCCTGCAAAGGAGGCCAAGGGAAACACACACAGGGAGGCCAGCGACCCCTCCCCTCCTCTGCTGCCACCCAGCAGTCCCAGCCGCTTACCAGCATCCCCCATGGAGCTGAAGATGCTCTCGGTGACGCACATGATGGTGTCGGTGGCCTGGTCGTAGCGGCCGATGGGCTCCCCCCGGCTGGCAAACTGCCGGACGTGCTGCAGGAGGTCGTTCAGGGCCTGGGTGACCACGCTGGCGGCCGCGCTGACCTGCTTGAGCAGCTCCGTGTCGTCCGTGGCAGCCTGGCAGGCACGCACGCAGTTCTCCACGGAACGGTCCACCAGCTTGCCAGCTTCAATCAGCTGCTCCTGGCACACTGGGGAGCTGATGGTGGGGCTGACCACCTGCACGGAAACACCGAAGGTCACGCAAAGAACACGCGACGATTCACGGCCCTCTTCCACGTGTGACTGCACCTTCAGGCGTGTGAAGAGACCTGCCCACATTGTTTGCACCAATAGAAATGAAGGCAGGAAACTGCCTTCTACTGAATGAGAGACCCTTGGTCCATCAAGGTCAGTACTGTCTGCTCTGACCAGCAGCCGCTCTCCAGGGTCTCCTCTAGAAGCCTTTCCCATCACCACTGCCTGATCTATTTTAACTGGGGATGCCGGGGATTGACCCTGGGCCCTCCCCTATAATACATGAACACACAAAGCTGCTTTATACTGAATCAGACCCCCCCTTGGTCCATCAGTCAGTATTGTCTACTCTGTCTGGCAGTCGCTCTCCAGGGTCCCAGGCAGAGGTCCTTCACATCACTTATTACCTGGTCCTCTTAGCTGGAGATGCCGCGGATTGAAGCTGGGACCTTCTGCATGCCAAGCAGAGGCTCTTCCACTGAGCCACAGCACCTCTCCCCCACATATGAAGCTACCTCATACTGAATCAGGCCCTTAGTCTGTCAAGGTCAGTATTGTCTACTCAGACTGGCAGTGGCTTTCCAGAGTCTCAGGTAGAGAAATGACTTTCCCATCACCACCGCCTGATCTATTTTAACTGGGGATGCTGGGGACTGACCATGGGACCTTCTGCATGCCAAGCAGAGGCTGTGCCGCTGAGCCAAGGCCCCTTTCCAAATGATGCTGTCCTCCTCTACTGCTGTTCCTATTTGTCTACCTCCTTCTCAAAATTTAGCACCCACAACTGGATACCAGGAAGGCATCACTGCTATAGGTTCCCAGCTTCTAGGAGGGCATCATTTTGCACGGCACACAAACTCTCACAGGGCAGCAACCCGATATTTTAAACAACACAACAACTGGCACCTTTAAATCCAGATGCTCCCAGAAGTGGGCTTGGTTTTGCTCATTAATCCAGGTATGTTGCCATCTTGTATTGAGAACTGCATCCATGAGCAGCTACTGGAGAGTCAACCCCACCATCCTGACGTGAGCTGCCGTACCTTTGCGCAAGCCACAAGCTGGGAGGTGGAGAGCGCACACTGGGTGGCGGCGGCGATCACTCTGTTCTGCAGAACCATGTCCTCGGCCACCTGAGCAACGTTCTTGGCCTTGAGCACCAACATGGCTGCAGCATTGGCCACAGCTTTGGCCAGACTCATCAGCACATCCTGGGAAAACAGAGGGGAAAAGAGGAGAAGGCGGAGAAGAAGGAAAAGAAGAATTGGTTTTATACCCCACCCTTCACTACCTGAAGGAATCTTGGAGCGGCTCACAATCCCTTCCCCTCCCCACAACAGACACCCTGTGAGGTAGGTGGGGCTCAGAGAGCTTTGCAAGAGCTGCTCTTAAGAAAACAGCAACTGACACAAGGTCACCCAGCTGGCTCCATATGGAGGAGTGGGGAAGTGGGTTGGATGAAAAGGCAGAGCGTGCAAATGGCCTGGTGCAGTGGTGATGTCCACTGAGGTAAAAGCACTTTGGACTGGGAACTGAGTACTTGAATGGTGTCTTGTTGCCCTGGGGTTGTTCCCCAGACAAAGCAACTAGGGTCTGCTCTGCCACATTCTGAGGTAAAACCCACATTATCTGAATCAGGAGGTCCCCAACCTTTTTGACCATGTGGGCACCTGACAGAGGGTGGTGGGCACAATCCCAAAATGGCTGCCCCATGAGGTGGAGCCAACCACAAAATGGCTGCCGCCGCTGAACTTCAGCCACACAGTGAAGATCCTTGTGATGTGGGGGCAGCAGCTGCTGCCGAAGAAACTTTTTAAAAAATTTACACAGTCAATCAAACCTCCAACAGCGAGTCAGAAGCCTTGCTAGACAAAAGCCCCACCCACTTTTTAAAAACATGCAGCATGTGCCAGGTGTTGGTGGGTACCACGGGCATCATGTGGGGGATCCATGACCTAAATGCACCAACTGGGATTTAGGTGGTGCCCGTATAATCCCAATGTGAGGATGGCAGGATCGTGTCACAGAGACAGCGTTAACACGCAAAGTTTTCTGGAAGGGGAGTGACAACAAGAAGAGATTGGATTTATCCCCCACCCTTCACTACCTGAAGGCGTCTCAGAGCGACTTACAAACTCCTTTCCCTTTTCCCTCCCCACAACAGACACCCTGTGAGGTAGGTGGGGCTGAGAGAGCTCTGACAGAAACTGCTCTTGAGAGAACAGCTCTGAAAGAACTTGTGACTGACCCGAGGTCACACCAGCAGCTGCAAGTGGAGGAGTGGGGAATCAAACCGGGTTCTCCCAGATTAGAGTCTGCGCTTCTAACCACTATACCAAACTGGCCCCCTGGCTTCTCAAGTTTTCCTAACCGAGAGGCAATGTTCATTCTGGATCCAAATGCAGTCCACCGGCAAAGCAATGCAAATCAAACCTTCGAAGCAAATCGAGCTCAGCTGTTCCAGAATCAACACACCAAGAAGGCATTTGGCAAAGCAAAAGAGGAAGAGTGGGGCTCTCCAAACGAGTCGTCATAAGCCAGGTTTGTGCACGCTTCCCATCTAATCTGGATGGAGCACATCTGAGAGGTGGCTGCCCCTTACCTGGAACCGTTCATCAGTTTCGTTCTCTCCAATCTGCCGGAGGAGTTCCCCACTGGCCTGTCCGATGCTCCCGGCTGCTGTCAAGACCGTTTGGCGAGGCTAGAGGACCGAAGAGCAACAGGGAATTAGGTGAGGGCACTTTGCCGTTTGGTTGAAAGACCTTAAAGCCCTCCATTCTCTGTGTGAAAACACCCACAGATCACTTGACGGCACGCTCAGAGCAAAGTAAACGACAGATCCAGACTGAGTTGATCCTCCAGGATCTTGAAACACACCAAGAAACCTCAAGCAACCAACCTCAGGGCAAAAAAACGCTCCCAACGCAGCCTCAATAGAGGATAGAGTAACTTGCCAACATGCGGTGCTCTCATAATCATAAATCTTAGCATTTTATAGGACCGGAAGTGTTCAAAGGGCTACACAAATGTGATCTTCCTGTAATCTTCACAGCATCCCTCTGGGGATTATTTACCCCTACTCGGCAGATAAAGGACTGAGGATAAGCATGGCTTTAAAAAAAATTAAAATAACCTTCCCTCTCCAAAAAAGAGGGACCCCAAGGAAGCATGCCCAAGGCACCCTTGTGAGTTCACAGCAGAATCAGGATTCGAACCAGGGACTTGGCAAGTCACGCGGCTTGGTCTCTAAGCCACCTGCAATGTTACACTGCACCAACAGCTCTGCAACTTGTTTGTGATTTTCAACTTGTGCGTCTCCTCATGCCAAGACTGGGAACTTCAAAGTTCTTCCCAAATGGGTCCCTTTGGGCCTTACCTCTCCTGAAGTTGGCTCCACGGCCTTCAGCAGATCCGAAACGGCACCTGCCAGGGTCCGGGCGGCTTTCAGCAGGTCCTCTCCGCTGCCGACTTCATCGTCCATCAAGGCGGCCAGCAGCTTCACCCCTTTGGACATCTCCGTGAGGTTGGAGGAGATGGTGGTGATGGCACAGCCCACTGCCGTGTAGTCGGTGTCCACGGGGTCGCCTGCCAACCCAAAAAGGACCATTGGTGAATACAACGCTTCTAGAAAAGGTGCCCAACGGCTTGGGGTTGCTTGCCGGAGGAGGCTACGGCATCTCTTTTGCTGCTAGGGAAAAGGGACATAAACCCACGATTGCGAGTCCTCTCCTCTGCTGCCAACAGGAACAGCTCCCTGCCCTCCTCTAAGTGACAGCCCTTCAAAGACTTCAAGAGAGCAATCCTGTCCCCCCGCAGCCTCCTCTTCTCCGGACTGAACATGCCCAAGTCCCTCAGCCTTTCCTTGTAGAGCTTAGGTCTCCAGGTGACTTAGCAGCATTTCCCACCAAGCTGCCTTGAATTCAGCAAGGTAAAAAGGTGGCCAATAAATGTTTGAAACAGGGAAATCAATAAATAGGAAGACTGTTTGCCCCACCAGGGTTCAGGAAGCCCATTTTGGCAAACGTGGCTTGCCCTACTGGGTTTAAAGATGCCAGGGAAAGAGCTCTGGGGATGCCAGCTCCTGGGAAGTAGTGCAAGACAGCATAGGAAGCAGTAATGATAACGGGGTGAGGCGGCAGCGACTGCGATCCCCACAGCCTCCATGTGCCTCACTGCAGCCGAGCGCAAGGCAGCAGGACCAGCGGGCAGCCATTTACCTGCCGTCAGGTTCACGACTGAAGCGGTTCCAGCAGTGATGGCGTCAACCTGAGAGTGGATTTCGTGCTTCGACTCGTCCACTTTGTTCTGGACCCAAACCCTGGATGCCTGCGAAAGAGGAGGGAGAGCATTTCCTTTATTTAAGACATTTCCCAGGTGCCTGTCTTCCTGATGGAGCTTGAGGCGTATCACAACAGAGATAAAACACATAAAATACGTGAAAAACATTCGGCCCCGAATTGAGTTAGACCACCCTGGGGGACCCTCACCACGCGCATTTACATTCTGGGTATTTCACTCACGTTTTCAAAACAAGAGCATGCAAAATAAGGGAACGGGCTTCCATTTGCGTACTGCTGAAACTGTCTATTCCGACAGACTCCTCGAAAACATGGGGAAATTGCCCAGAGGCGGCCAGATACAAGGATAGGGAGCAAAGCTGCCATGATACAGAACCCAAACGCACAGTTCTGAAAGGCAGATATTTCTCTCACCTCCCCCCACCCCTCCTGGGGTCTTACCATGTCGTTTCCTAGAGGCGGGAGGTTGTCTACTTCCGTGAGGTCCGCTTGTGCCTGCTGAACGGCGTGCATGCTGGTATTAATCGTCCCCATCAATGCCTGCTGTGCGGAGGTCTGTCGAGCCAGATAGAAAGGGGGGGAGGCTTCAGAAGCGGTCGGAGGGCAGCTCTGAGCTCCCGGATGCATTTGCAAGACAGGCCGCCTCGTCTTGCTTCACGGTAAGCGCCGCATGAACATAATGAGGCCAAAGTATCAGAAGCAATAGAAATCAGCATCGTTGGCGTTGCAAAATTCCACCACGGCCCGCTTTATGCAGGAGAGGGAACAGCAGTTATTATTCTCGCAACTATTATTTCTTTGCAGCTTGGGCATTTTTAATCATTTTCAGTTTGGCCTGAGATCATAACGGCCTTTGCCCATTTGCAATAAGAAAAAGAAAAAGAAGAAGAGAAGAGATTGGATTTATACCCTGCCTTTCATTATCAGAGCGGCTTACAACCCCTTCCCCTCCCCACAACAGACACCCTGGGAGGTATGTGGGGCTGAGAGAGCTCTTTTGAGGACTGCTCTGGAGAGAACAGCTCTGAGAGAACTTGTGATTGACCCAAGGTCACCCAGCTGGCTGTGTGTGAAGGAGTGGGGAATCAAACCCGGTTCTCCTAGATTAGAGTCCGTGTTCCTCGCCACTGCACCAAACTGGCACCAATTATTGCTACTAGTTTAACAAAGGCTGTGGCAGGTTCTATGCAGCTGAAATCCGCAACTGGAGAGCCAGTGTGGTGTAGGGGTTAAAGTGTCGGATTAGTATGGGGTGGACCCGGGTTCGAATGTCCACTTCCACCACAGAAGCTCGCTGGGTGACCTTGGGCCGGTTACACACTCTCAGCCTAACCTTATCTCACAGGGTTGTTGTGAGGATAAAATGGAGGAGAATGACGTAAGTCGCTTTGGGTCCCCCACCCCCCACCCTCCCTCTCTCTCTCGTGGAAAAGAGAGGTCTTGCCCAGCACCGGCCACTTCCTAGGGACTGATCCTGAGAGTTTCTGCATGCAAAAATATGCTCTGCGTCTGTTACACCACCTCCCTCTGCGGAGGGCTTTAAAGGCAATTTGCGGTTCATTCCCTACATTTTGCACTCTATACTTTCTCCCAGTAGCTCATCCCCCCCTCCTGTTTAAGCCTCACCACAATAACCCCGCAACAAGTTGTCCTTTCCACATGCACTCTATACTTTCTCCCAGTAGCTCATCCCGTCTCCTGTTTAAGCCTCACCACTACATCCCTGCAAGGTAGGCTTCATTACAATTCATTCACTACACTTGCATTCCAGACTTTCTCCCCGTACTCCATTCTCCCAGGGACCTCAAGCCAGTGGCCTATCTAGAGAAGAGGGAAGAAGAAGAGATTGGATATATACCCTGCCCTTCACTACCCAAAGCAGTTTCAGAGTAGTTGTCAATCTCCTTTCCCTTCCCCTCCCCATAACAGACACCCTGAGAGGTAGGTGGGGCTGAGAGAGCTCTCTCTCGAGGACTGCTCCTGAGAGAACAGCTCTGAGACAACTTGTGAATGACCCAAGGTCATGCTAGCAGCTGCACGTGCAGGAGTGGGGAATCAAACCCAGTTCTCCCAGATTAGAGTCTGCGCTCCTAACCACTACACCAAACTGGCTCTCCTAACCCAAGACTCTGTGTCACATAGTGGCCAAAACACAAGTAAAGTTTCCCTTGCTCGAAAGCCAGTCGAATCCGACTATAGGGTTGCGGTGCTCATCTCCGTTTCAAAGCTGAAGGGCCAGCGCTGTCCGAAGACATTTCCATGGTCATGTGGCCGACATGACTTAAACACCAAGGCGCATGGAACGCTGTTACCTTCCCATCGAAGTGGTACCTATTTATCTACTTGCAATTTCTTGCTTTTGAACTGCTAGGTTGGCAGGAGCTGGAACTAGAAATGGGAGCTCACTCCATCATGCAGCACTCTCGGGTCTCGAACACACAGGTACCTCACCACAATAACCCTGAGAGATAGGCAGAGAAGTAGTGACCTGTGGCTGAGCAAGGATTTGAATTCAGGGCTCCTGATCAAAATTCAACAATGGTTGGATGAGTCTTTGTTGATTCCCTCTGTCACCCCCCCTCCTACCCAGGTGGCACTCTATCCAGTTTACACAAGAGTAATTGAAGGGCACTCTGGTGGTGTCTCTGAGGGCATGGACGCACCACATAATTCCTAGGGGACCCAACAGGCAAGGCCACTCCAGGGTTTCTCAGCTCAGCACTGTGCCTAACCACGTTTCCCGAATCACTAGAATCAGTTTTTCATCTAAAATGGAACAGAAGCTTCCATGGAGACGGTCCCTGTCTCAACAGACCAGCCCACAAGACCAGCTCATGACAACCGTCAGTGCCCAAAATAGCTGCAAGGAAGAAAAACCCAGAGGTGATACCATCAAAAACCCGATGCCAAGATGATAACAAGAACACAGAAGTCCTTGTGCATTTCAGCTCTTCTTTTATAAGAACATAAGTAGAGCTAAGCTGGATCAGACCAAGAGCTCCTCAGTCCCAGCGGCCTGTTCACACAATAAAGAAGAAGAGGAGAAGGAGGAGGAGGAGGAGACTGGATTTATACCCCACCCTTCAGTCTCAGAGCGCCTTACAATCTCCTTTCCCTTCCCCTCCCCACAACAGACACCCTGTGGGGTAGGTAGGGCTGAGAGAGCTCTTTCAAGGACTGCCCTCGAGAGAACAGCTCTGAGAGAACTTATGACTGGCCCAAGGTTACCCAGCTGGCTGCATGTGGAGGAGTGGGGGAATCAAACCCAATTCTCCTGAATTAGGGTCCGCACTCCTAAAAACTACAACAAACTGGCTCTCAGTGGCCAACCTGTTGCCTCTAAGCTGCCCACAAACAGGAAGACTGCAACGTAACCCTGTCTCCCCCCTCCCCTCGTGCACCCCAACTACTGATACTAATAGGTAAAACTGCCTCTGGTACTGGAGGGAGAAGACATCCATCATGACTTGTAGCCACTTATAGCCCCTGTCCTCCATGAATGTGCCCACTCCCCTTTTAAAGCCTTCCAAGTTGACAGCCATGACCACATCCTGTGGCAGCGAGTTCCACAGTCTAACTATGCTCTCTGTGTGAAGAAGTACTTCCTTTTGTCTGTCCTGAATCCCCAACCCTTCAGCTTCAGCAGATGACCCCGGGTTCTAGCCTGATGGGAGAGGGGGGAAAGTTTCTCCCTGCCCTCTCTTGCCTTCCCATGCATAATTTTTTAGAACTCCACCACTTCTCCCCTTACCTTTTTATTCTACGCTAAACAGCCCTAAGTGTTTAACCAGTCCTCATACGCCAACTGCTCTAGCCCCCCTGGTCATTTTGGTTGCTCTCTTCTCCACCTTTCCAAGCTCTACAGCAGGGGAGTCAAATATGCAGCAGAGGGGCTGGATCAGGCCCTTGGAGGGCTTCTATCAGGCCCGCACTGGAACTGGCCATCTCCTGTTTCCAGTTCTGTTGTTACTGCTGCTGCCAGTTTGGTGTAGTGGTTAAGTGCACGGACTCTAATCTGGGAGAACCAGGCTTGATTCCCCATCCTCCACTTGCAGCTGCTGGATGACCTTGGGCAAGCCATAGTTCTGTCAGAGTTGTTCTTGAAAGAGCAGTTTCTTTCAGAGCTCTCTCACCCCACCTACTCACAGAGTGTCTGTTGTGGGAAGGGGAAGGGAAAGGAGTTTGTAAGCTGTTCTCAGACTCTGAGTGAAGGGCATGGTATAAATCCAATCTCCTCTCTTCCTCCTCCATCATAGCTTAGTTCACCAGACTCTCTCAATCGCTCAGCCATTTCATGCTTTTCCCTGGGTCCTAGACTCAGAACTCCGAGCATGAGATTTCTGGGGTGAATGTCAATAAATCAAAAGTAGGTTTGCAGCTTACAGATACACACACCTGAACAGCATGCTGAAGACTGCAACAGCACAGACATTTTAATGCAATAATTCAGAGCAAGAGGTGTCAGTTATCATACACTGTTAAATAAACAAAATATTGCAAGAGTGCTAATGTTTCAGGCATGTTTTTATTTTAAGTAACAAAAAACCCCTTTGTGTTTGTGTCCTTTATAAAGTTTATATCTCTGTTACCTGGCTTTACATTTTAAGACACGCATGGCCCAGCCCAACAAGGTCTCATTTATGTCAGATCCGGCCCTCGTAACAAATTAGTTCAACATCCCAGCTCTACAGTATCCTCCCCGCCCCCCCCGGCTGTTGTAACCAGAACTGCACCCAGTTTTGCCAGCACGGTTTCTATCCCGTCCTTTCCTCCAAGGAACTCTGGGCACAACAGCCCTGTAAAGCAGGCCAGACAGAGAAAGCTAGCCTCCATGAAGAAAGCTATTGTTTTAGTCTCTTTTTTTCATAAAATCCTAGCAGCGGGAGGGGAGCGATGTGAATGCTGCCAAGAATTGCATGAAGGAAGAAAAACCATGAAAAGAGAAAGAGAACGTGAAGCCCACAGACCCCCAGTAAAGTTCTTGGGCAACAGGTTCAGGGCAGACCGAACATGAAGCACTCCCGTGCTTCAAGAGCAACCCACAGCTTTGGGGCCACTTCCAGTTGGCTTTACAAGGAGAGCAGACCAATTCAGGACAGGGAAAGCCACAATGATGAAAGGGAGCTTCCACAGCCAGAAGCAGAAACCCTCTAAATAACAGCACCAGAGAGCACCAACAGGGGGCGACAAACTTGTAGGCCTTTCAAGGGCCGTAGAGTGAAACAGGCTGCTACACTAGATGACCCCACTGGATCCAGCGCAGCTGCCCTTAGGTTCTCGCGCTTCATTTCCAGCTAATGCAATCTCTGTGCATGCCGGAGGAACACGGGGCGCCTACACATGCTTTTGAGAAGGCAAGCTTGGATCGCAATCTTTTTTGGATCAAGTAAAATGTCTCCCGGAGGCGGGAGACTCAGCGTCAGGTTCACGGGCAACAATTTCCCAAATCCTGACTGCATTTCAAAGGCTTCCCTTAGGACAGCTAAACTGATGGAACGTCACCAGAGTCTTTAATGTACCCGCCAACTGGCAATTGGGAAGAAACTGCTGGCAGGAAGAGGCGCCAATCTGATCGGCATCCCCCCCCCCCCCAATGTTCTGTGTTTAATTTTGTAGCCCTCAGCAAGCTTGTGAGATTCCCTACTGCAAAAGGGCTACGGTGGGGAAAAACAAATGGTAGTATTTTTCAAAATGCACTGAAGAGTTAAACCGCCCGGTGCCAAAGGAGAAAAGGAGTGGGGGCTTACCAGGGGGGGCATGTGGCCCCGGTGCATTTGCCCGACAGTGACCTGTTGCTGGGGCGAAGGCATACTGCCGACGTTGAAGGTCTCTGGCCCGGTGGAGCCCGACCGCATGACTGCCGGTAGTGCCACAGAGCCATGCTCCACCTTCCCCGTCCGGTTGAACTGCTGCTGCAAGATAGTCGACCTGCCAGGGAACAAGCAGAACCCGCTCACAAAAATGCCATGCACGAATATCTGGGAGTCTCGGGTTCCAATCAGTGTTCCCTCTAAGCTGAGTCAGTGTGAGCTAGCTCACAGTTTTTTAGCCTCTGCCTCACACATTTTTGTCTCAGCTTGTGAAGGATGGCTCCAGAGCATCAGCAGCCAAATCGCTCATTTATGCAGCAGCCAAATCGCTCACTCACAACTTTAGTGCCAGTCGATCACAAAGGAGAATTTTTGCTCACAAGACTCCACAGCTTAAAGGGAACTTTGGTTCCAATTCCCACTCGTGCCATTGACGCTCGCTGGGTGACCTTGGCCAGTCACACTCACTCAGTCTAAACTACCCCACAGGGCTGTTGTGAGGATAAAATGGAGGAGAGGAGGCTGACGTCCCCCCCCCCAGTGAGAAATGTAGGGTAGAATCAAATCAAATAAACAACAGGAAGTGGATTTTGACCTACATGGGAGATATAGCAGCAGAAGAAGAGACCCCGCCCTTCACTACCCGAAGGAGTCTCAGAGCAGCTTACAACCTCCTTTCCCTTCCCCTCCCCGCAACAGACACCCTGTGAGGAAGGCAGGGCTGGGAGAGCTCTTTTGAGGACTGCTCTTTCAAGGACAGCTCTGACAGAACTATGGCTTGCCCAAGGTCATCCAGCAGCTGCAAGCGGAGGAGTGGGGAATCAAACCCGGTTCTCCCAGATTAGAATCCATGCACCAAACTGGCTCTCTGACTTTTATTTAAGCTTTGTTATATTAAAAGTTACCGCTAGTTTGAAGAAATGATGAAATATAGAATATGCAATTAATGATGACATTAATAATATAGTTGCAAAACAGAACAGTTACAAAATTTGAAATTCAAAAACCTATTATGTAGGGAATATTGGGGAGAAATATTTCTTCTTTCTATTTTATATACCCTACAATGTGCAATAATCTTGATATAATTTTTAATATAACTATGGCTATATTCAAATTGTGCTCTCTCACCATCCTATCTGTAGTACTGTCTGTGTAGCACTTTATAAATGTTTCATGATTTTAATTTGTTTTAACTTTTAATGTAGGCTGCCCTGAGCCTGCCTTGGGGGGGCGGGATGGCGGGGTAGAAATCTAACAAAATAAATAGCAAAATAAATATATAATCAGGTGTATAATCCCTCTTTTCCTTTTGTATCCCCTCCATATTGTATCTTGCTTTCTAAAACAAAATATGAATAAATAAATGCATTTCCCTGAACAAACTGGATTCTGGGTCTTTATTTATTTATTAGATTTATTTATATGCCGCCTTTCTGTTCAAGAGAACACCCAAGGTGGCTAATGAATATGAAATCCTATTACGATTCATAAAACAATAACCATTCACTTCAGGTCTCCCCCAGCCAACAGCAGCACCTCCATACTGCAGTTTTAAAAGTTAAAACGCTAATGTAGTTTTTTTTTTAACGTTTACAGACCACTTCCCTATGCATGGGTATGAAAACACATGAAGCTGCCCCACACTGAATTATACCCTTGGTCCATCAAGGTCAGTCTTGTCTGCTCAGACTGGCAGCCGCTCTCCAGGGTCTCAGGCAGAGGTCTTTCACATCACCCACTGCCTGGTCCTTTTTAACTGGAGATGCCAGGGATTGAACCCGGGACCTTCGGCTTGCCAAGCAGATGCTCTGCCACTGAGCCAGGGCCCCTCTTGCGTTGCTGCTGAGGCTCACTAATTCTCACGCCTCCCAGAAGCGTTAACAAGCATCCCCATTACTGGAGGTGATTTCGTTCTTTGAACAGAGGCCTGCTGTGTTTCCTTTTTCCTTTCTTCCTCTCGCTAATTTTAGAGATGGTCATATTCGCGTTACGATCATCGATCTCCTGTGTTTACATTTTTACCGCTTTCATTCATTCTGTTCTCCTTCCCTTTCCCACTAAAGCAGCTCTGAGCATTCGACGGCAGAAAGGGGCAGGACATAAATATCACAAACAAAACGGCGAAATAATAATAAAAAACACCCTCCCGTCCCCTCCCCGCAGAAGAGAAATGGCTGATGCCGAGAGCCCAAAGCTTGCCCAAGGCCATTCAAAGCATTTAACAAAGGTATGAAGGGAACCAGGGGGCTGCAACGACTGACGCAGACATCTACTGTGCAGGAGACAGGATACTCTGTCTCCAAGTCCCTGGGCCCAATGCAGACACCCTTACTCTGGCACCAAAGAAACACACAGAGGCAGTCCCGTTTTGCAGGAAAAGGCGTCTGGGGATGCAAGAACTGAGGAACGCCACAGCCAATTGGAACTGGGGACTCCCGGCTCACAGACCCCCCCCCCCCGTGTGGAACCTGCAATCCCCCCGACCCTGGGAAACATACTTTTTCGGCGATACGGATTCTTCCAGCATGGTCGATTCCTCATCCCCCTCCAGGCCAAATCGGTCCTTGCTCTGCTTCTGTAAAAGGTCAAACACGCCGTCTTTCATCAGCCTCTCGGAAATCCCACGCCATTTCCTCACCAAGGAGCAGCTTCTGCTGCTGGGCAGGGGCACCACTAAGGACACTGACTGTGCGCTGGGCAGACCTGAGCGTGGCTTCACACGCCAACTCCTCTGAAGGGTCTTGCAGGTTACTTGTCCGTATTCAGGTGCCTGCCCTCGTTTGGACCCATTTCTCAGACCCCGCTAACCAGAACGACATGTTCAGTGGCAGGAAACAAAAGGCGAGAGAACACAGACTAACAGCTGCTTGGAGTCAGCCTCTGGTAAGGGAGAGACATCCCCACCCTCCCCTGCAGGGCACCTGGTTCCATTGCGGAAGAAGAAGAGGAAGAGAAGAGACTGGGATTATACCCCACCCTTCACTACCAGAAGGAGTCTCAGAGCAGCTTACAAACTCCTTTTCCTTCCTCTCCCCACAGCAGACACCCTGTAAGATAGACGGGGCTGAGAGAGTTCTTTCAAGAACTGCTCCTAAGAGAACAGCTCTGAGAGAACTTATGACTGACCCAAGGTCACGCCAGCAGCTGCATGTGGAGGAGTGGGGAATCAAACCCGGTTCTCCCAGACTAGAGTCCACGCACTTCACCACTACACCAAACTGGCTCTCCATTGTCTGGAAGTATCTCCTAATGTTCATTCGAAATCTCTCCTCCTGTAATTGAAGTCTACTGGATCTACTCTCATCCTCTGGAGTAGCAGAGGAGGACCTGTCTCTAAGCTCGTCCTCGCAGCAGCCCTTGAGTTCTAAGAAGAGGGTGACCCAGGCTTCTCTTCTTTAGGCTGAAAAGACCCCAGTCTTTCAACCATTCCTTGCCAGTTTGGTGTAATGGTTAGGAGCATGGACTCTAATCTGGGAGAACTGGGTTTGATTCACATGCAGCTGCTGGTGTGACCTTGAGTCAGTCACAAGTTCTTTCAGAGCTGTTCTCTCAGAAGCAATCCTCGAAAGAGCTCTCTCAGCCCCACCTACCTCATCAAAGGGTGTCTGTTGTGGGGAGGGGAAGGGAAAGGAGATTGTAAGCCACTCTGAGACTCCTTCGGGTAGTGAAGGGCAGGGAATAAATCCAATCTCCTCTTCTCTTGTACAGCCTACATACTCAAGTGGGAATGCACTGAGGGCACTTCCTAGACATTGACAACCCACTTATTTCTTACGTGACAAAGCACGTACTGACTTGACCTACTGCTTAATCAGCATCCAAGGTTGCCATCCTCCAGGCAGGACCTCGAGATCTCCTGGAACCACTGCTCATCTCTAGGTGACAGAGATCAGTTCCCCTGGAGGAAACGGCTCCTTTGGAGGGTGGACGATGGCATTATACCCCACAGAGGTCCCTCCCCCCCGTCCACAGGCTGCACCTCCAAATCTCCAGGAATTTCCCAACGTGGAGTTGGCAACCCTGTTTGCACCAATAGGGTGAGGTTGGGAATCCCTCAATACCTGGCAGTAACTCAGCTAGTGCCACAGATTCCTCTCTTCGCCCCTGACTTGCTTCCCACAGAACTGTCCAACCATGACAGTTTTTCAATCGACACCCGAGGATTTACCTTCTTGAGGATGATATCGATGTAACCGGCTATCAGCTGAGAGATCTGCTCGCCTTCGGTGGTTTGTACCGAGTAGTAGCTTTCCTGATACTCGCCAAAATCCTGAAGAAAAATACAAGGAAATGTTGCATGCGCGTATAGAAACATCCAGAATACAATGGCTGGGGCTGGAAGACCACTGAACTGAAGTTAGCCATGGGGAAACAGGGAGGGGGGCCCAGGGCAGCCTCTGGCATGGAACCAGGGTAGAAAGACTACTCTGTTCAAGTTACAGTTCCTGTAAAGGAGCCCAGGGATCCAGTGTGTAGTGGATACATTTCAGAACAATGGAACCCCCAGGGCTGAATAGAGACCTAGAATTCTTTTTTTTTTTTAAGTTCAGCTTTATTGGCATAAATTGTTGATACAGATTATACTATTTAAGAGTGGATCAAAAACACACCTATAAAAATTCTATGTCTCTAGATTGCACAATTTAGGAGCAGATTAAAACACACCTATGAAAATACTATGTTTCTGGGATCCTTTGGTGCAGCTTTAAAGCAGAGCAGAGAACCTTGGCCACCTTCTCAGTGATGTCAAAACAGAAGTCATTTAGAAGTCTGTGTACCTTAAGTGCATCAGGGAAATCCATCATGCTACTTAAAGTAGAATGTAAATATGTATACCTAAGATCCACATACAGGTGACAATGCAGAAGGACATGAGTAATTGACTCAACGCATTTTTTTTTTGCAGGATACATTTCAGAACAATGGAACCCCCAGGGCTGAACAGAGACCTAGGATTCTTTTTTCATAACACTTATTTCCTGCCCCCAAGCATTTCTCCTTTGCCTAACCAAGCTGTTCATTATACCTCTGCATCCTGATGCCCTTCTCTGAAACACACCTCTCACCTTCTGACAGGGATATATGGGCTCAAGGATCGCCATTCTGACTTGTATCTAACGAAGGGCACTTGGACTCTCAAATGCTTATACCGAGAACATCTGGTTGGTCTCTAAGGCATTCCTGTACTCGAATCTAACTGCCCTAACTGCAGATTGATACAGATACCCTCTGAAAGTATGAATGGAGGTCCCCGAGTCCTTATATCCCAGTCTCTGATGAAGTGGAGAAATTAATATTTTTGCTGGCAGACGTAAGTCCTCTATGTTTTGAACAAACATTAGCAGCTAGGGAAGTTGCAGCAAAGGTGGTTCTCATGAACTGTAGCTAAATGAACTGTAACATTCTGATATGTAATTTTTGTTTCTTGATCTTGCCGGTGAATCTCTGGAGACAGATGTTTGTATTTTAAAAATTCAAGGTAATCGGCATTTCCAAGTGTGGAAAGTGAATATTTAAAGACGGACGTTGTATTTTAAAGTTTTAGTACGTTTTAACTTGTAACGGCCAATGGCCACATACAGTAAACTTGACTTGATGAAGTGAGATTTCGACTTCTGAAAGCTTATTCCCCAAAAATATTCTTGGTCTCTCTGGTGCTACCGGACTCAAATCTAGCTGTTCTACGGCAGAACAACACGACTACCGACCTGATTATCATCATCATCATCATCATATGGCACTGTGTGTAGAATAGGCAGGAGATCCTAAGATTGTCTGGCATCCAGAAGTTCTAGCTCTTTTAGGGTAATGCACCTGTAGGTGGCGAGCTAGACTTGTTTTTAAGGCAAGAGACATTTCAGAGGTGGTTTGCCCTTGCCTGCCTCTGCGTCATGGCCCTGGTATCCCTTGGAAGTCGCCCTTCCAAATACCAGCCAGGACCGGCCCTAGATAGCTTCCGAGATCCGACGGGATCAAGCTAGCCTGGGCTACCCGGGTCAGGGCTACTCACCTGAAACTACATTTGGAGTGTTATGCATGACACACAGCAGTTTGGGTTTGGTACAGTCACCGTCTGGGGGGGTTTAAATCATTGTAACATGGCTGGCGTGCACATAAGGAACGGCATGGCATGCACAGTCCCCCCACCCGTGCTAGGAGCTAAACAGCTTTCTTGTGGGGGCACTGCTGCACGTTTGCTGTGGGGGGCAAAATACCCAGGGCTCACCCAGCTGAAGGGAGTCCCCTAGACTGGTCCTTTGCCTGCAAGAACGCCCCTGATACGAGCTGGTACAGATTCATCAAGGGAGACTGATCAGTTGAGCGGATGGTGCTCGGGCCCCCTTTCATTCTCCCGCACCCGGGGCTTACCAGAGTGAAGCTTTTGGGTGAAGCCGCCCAGCGCTTGACGGTCGTCAGTGGCCACTCCTGCAGCACCTCCTTGGTCCGTTCATCCACGCGCATCACGGACTCCTTGGTGATGCCCAGCAAGCGAGGGACCAGCTTGTTCTTCCCTTTCATCTTCTCCTGCAAGGGGACACATCACACCCGGCTTAGCCAAGTGCGTGAGCAGACTGCCAGGAGGGGGGTGCATAAAGGCTCTGGGGAAGGCACCCTAGAACTGCGAGACACTCTCCAAATAGCTTGCAAGAGCTAACGTAAGAGCGTCAGGGAAGCCAATGTGGGATCAGGCCAATGGCCCATCCAGTCCAACACTCTGTGTCACACAGTGGCCAAAAACACCAGGTGCTGTTAGAAGGCCCATCAGTGGGGCCAGGACACTAGAAGCTCTCCCACTGTTGCCCCTCCCAAGCACCAAGAATACAGAGCATCACTTGCCCCAGACCAAGGGTCCCTATCTATACCTTGTGGCTAATAGCCACTGATGGACCTTTGCTCCACATGTTTATCTAATTCCCTCTTGAAGCCGTCCATGCTTGTAGCTGCCACCACCTCCTGTGGCAGTGAATCCCAGGTGTTAATCACTCTTTGGGTGAAGAAGTGCTTCCATCTGTTCTAACCCGACTGCTCAGCAATTTCATGGAGTGCCCATAAGTTCTAGTTTTGTGAGAAAGGGAGAAAAGGACTTCCTGCCTGCTCTATCTCTAGCTGCTCTAGCAGCTGCAGAGAGGACAGGTGAGGTGGCCGCCTACATTCAGATTTGATCCTTCAGCTACCAAGCAATGCAAGTTCTGCCCAGAGCAGAGATTTGTATTTTTCCCTCTCTTCTCCAGCACAAAGCAAGTTTCTAGACTCCATGGCAGGAAGTCACTGGAACTATTTAAACTTCAGGTTATGTAAAAGGGGAATGGATATGGATGGTCAGATCTGACTTCCGGGCAGTTGGAGGTATGGGCGTAGGCCGACTGCTTAAGTCAGCGGCGTCCCAGAAAACTTTCTGCTGCGTTGTGGCTCAGAAGAAAAAGGGAAAAGGCTTGTAGGAGGAGGTACCTGTGTCCTCACCTCCTGATCTGACTGCTAGCAACCTGAAACAGCTTTTACGTTCAGTGCAGAGTGTGGGGATGAGCACAGAGAGAGAGAGGGCGAATACTAGAGCAGGGGTGGCCAAACTTGCTTAATGCAAAAGCCACACAGAATAAACGTCAGATGTCTGAGAGCCACAAGAAATCAACAAACATTTATTGAGAAATATGCAAATTTGCTTTTTATTAGCATTAAATGAGACTGCCAGAAATAAAAAACAAAAGAGGGAAAAAACAGATATCTACAATGGTATTTATTTGTTTGCTACGACATTTGTCTAAGAGAGAGAAAGAGAGGTGGAAAGAAAGAATGAAAGAGGTGGAAAGAAAGAGAAAGAGAGAGAGAAACAAAGGAAGCAAATAGATAGGGGAGGGAGGGGGAGGAAGGAAGGTGGGAAGAGAGACAGACAAGAAAGAGAAAGAAACCAAGAAAGCAAATAGATGAGGAGTCTCACAATATGTATGAAAGAGCCGCATGCAGCTCCCGAGCCACAGTTTGGCCACCCCTGTACTGGAGTAACACGTGCCCCTTGTTTGGGAACGGATTGTTCTCAGGCTTTTAAAAGTTCTACAGGTCATGCTGCTACAAGCTGTCTTTCCACACACACCCCAAATCAGAGGACAGCAATGATGAGCCTCGGTTAGGTAAAAGAACTTGAGGCTCCAGAGACGCCCTCTGGCTTCCCCAACGAATCCGTCGCAGCTAGACGTTTCATGCCATGGTTACGGGAATCACATAGTTACGAGCGAAACAAAACAGACCAAAACCCCCCCACACACACACCCTTAAGGAAAGCTAATATGCACTTTTAATTTAACGTGGCCCAGCATGCCTGATGCAGACAAATGATTATCCAAACTGTGTTCTTCCTCTGGTGCCTGACCGTGCCCTGTCTGAAGCCACCTGTTATTAGGACCTCTGAGTAATCTCAGTGTCTGGAAACGCACGGCCTCATTAAGCCACAGCGTCGAGCATCCTGGGAGAGCCACTGGGGGCACTTTTAAATTTATTATTCGTTTGATTAATTTCGGCTTGTGTTCCGCCCTCCCCGTGAGCAGGCTCAGAGCGGATGACAACAGCGAATCCACAACAGGAGTTAAAACGCTTCACAATAAATACTTAAAAACAGTTTAAAAACAAAGCTATAAACTGAAGACAGACAGCACTGCAGTACTTAGTATAACAGTGTCGAAAACTGGAGCCACTAGTAAACCACAAACCACTCCTTTGTGGGATGGTTAACTCGTCTGGCAAGGATGTTGTGAAGAGACTGCGGACGGAAGTGTTGGGGTTCCTCAAACCACAGTCGGTGCCTTTGGTCTCCCTCAATTAGAAATACCACTAATAGGCAATGAAGCCTTAGGAAGGAGCATGAGAACCCCCCCCTTCTTTGTCTACAAACTGCAAACAGCTCCCCCTCCTTTTACAGGATTTTAGGGCCCTGAAAATAGGGACAAAGCGTTGATAGCCAGCATACTGGCCGGCAGTGTTCCCTCTAAGCTGAGTTAGTGTGAGCTAGCTCACAGTTTTTTAGCCTCCGGCCCACACCTTTTTGTCTTCGCTCGGGAAGGATGGCTCCAGAGCAAACTCACTTATGCAGTAGCCAAATTGCTCGCTCACAACTTTAATGCCAGCAGCTCACAAAGTAGAATTTTTGCTCACAAGACTCCATGGCTTAGAGGGAGGGAGCATTGCTGGCCGGGGAATCAGTCCCTGCAGCTCACACGACTGACATATATCACGACCTCTGGCACCAAATCAGAGTAAAGGCTGCATCTATCTGTACTCTGGGACCCCCAAAATACATTGGCAACCAGGAGCACCAGAGAGTGCAATCATGGCTTCTAGGACCAAAACTCCAAGGTAAGATGGTAAATGGATATTTGCTTTTCCTGAAACCTTCCCAGCCCCAAAAGCTAGCCCCACCCCCACCTCCATAGCTGAAAGTTATCTACAGAACTCAGATCAGTCCTATCTAATTGGAATTTTTGGCCGAGATAACATTACACGTATCTCAAAAAAGATAAAAATGCTGTTAAGTGACCTCCACGCCTGAGAGGAGCAAATGGAGAGTCTCAGTCTTATTTTGACACATTGATTGCTTTACAACTGTTGACCTTATAACCTTAGCTTCTTATTTAGTTTTGTCTTTGCATATCTCTTTCAAGGTGGAGGCGGTGTCCAATATTCCTTGTATAACATTCAGTATTTTAATAATTGTAAAAGTGTGCTTTGCACATGAAAGCTCATACCTTGAATAAGCCTTTGTTGGTCTTAAAGGTGCCATTGGACTTTAAATTTGTTTTAAAACATCTTCACCATCTTACATATTAATTTGCTGTTTATCCCCTGTCTATAAGCTTGAACCTTACCTCCCATTCCAGTGTATTTGAAAAAGTGTGCATGCCCACGAAAGCTCATACCTTGAACAAACCTTTGTTGGTCTTAAAAGTGCCCGACTGGACTCTAAATTTGTTTCCAGTCCTATCTAAGTTGGTCTTTAGTGGAAAAGGTATTGATAGGACACCTGGAACTATCTTGGGTCAGTGGGCTCCCCCATATTCTTATTTTTGCTGCTTGCGTGTCCCTCTCATTTCAGGGTTTTCCCCCCTTTTCCACATGTGCATTGCTCCCTCTAGTAGCTGATTCAATATTACATTGAATATCGAGGAACATGCCGGACACACAGAGATGTAATATCGAGTCAACCACTAGAGGGGGCGAAACATGTGCAGAAAAGGGAGGGGGAACCCTGAAGCAATAGAGATGCACAAGCAATGAAAACGAGAGTGCTGAAGAGCCTCTTTTCTTGCCTGAGCAAGTTTTTTTGCCCTAAGGAAAAATAAATGTAATCACACAGTTTCATTTCCAGCCCAAATCCCTCCTACCTTAACAAGGAAAAAGGAGACCCCATAGGTCCGCAGTGACCGCGCCAGCTTCACGTACTTCACCTTGGCTTCTATCTCGGTCATCTCTCCGCAGTTTTTGTGCTCCTGTAATGAGGCTCCCATC
This sequence comes from Gekko gecko, assembly GCA_029375565.1. NCBI lineage: Eukaryota > Metazoa > Chordata > Lepidosauria > Squamata > Gekkonidae > Gekko > Gekko gecko. The sequence goes on from JAPDNY010000017.1 coordinate 19,800,683, forward strand.
AATCACTTGGTAATTATCTGAAGACCTACTTGGCATGACAGAGCAGGACAACACACAGTGTTTCCCCCCCTTCCTCAGTCTTCTATTCGGACAATTCAAAATTAATCTCCTTTAAAGCCATGTGTTTAACTGCCGTGAAAATGCCGTTGGAAAAATGGCCGTCCTTGGAATCCCCAGAATCCATTCAACATCCAAGAGATCAGGGCTTGTTTTAGTTTAATATAAACGGTGAATGCTATGGGGTCGTTTTTCCATCCCTCTCAAAAACACTCACTATCCAAAACCAGGAGAAAACAAGAGAAACAGTAATGTGAAAACCCTCCTCCATAATTAACTTAACATTCCCCCTTATTCTATTTAATAAATGTATACCTAAAAGCTAATCCCAAAAGACAAGCCAGGAGGCTTCCACAATCACAGATCCAAAACAATAAACAATGCAGTGTTAAAACATCCAAAGAGGGTTCTGAAACCCCTTTTTTCCCACTCCAAGCCAGCAGCTATCTTTATCCCCAAGAGACTCTACATTCCTACAACACCACATTTCAGAATGAATATTTGCAAAAGCCCCTCTTCTTTCTCACCCAGAGAGATTCCAAGCTCCTCTTTCCCCCCATCCACGGAGGAGGCACATCTGTTCACAAATCAATTCCCCTCCCCAGTAGCCCTAAGTCCACTCGCTTCCTCATACTGATGGCAAAAGACAATCTGGAGTCTGACGGCACCAGAGAGACCAATAAGGGTTTATTCCAGCAGCTTCTTTCGTGGACTAAAAGCCACTACAGAGGAGCTGCAGACTACCAAAGCTTCTACGTGGTACAAAATATTGTTAGTCTTTAAGGTGCCACCAGGTTCCCATTTACTTCTACTGCAACAGTCTACTCCTGTGGAATTATTATCAAAAGATGTTCTGTCTTCCTTCCTGCCGAAATGGAACGATTTATTCCAGTAATTAGAAGACAAACTCCCCCTCCCAACAGCCTCTACTGAATTGCTCTTTTCTTCAGCGAAGCCCCAAATAAATTTACAAAAACACCCATGTCAGTTTGCATTACCCTCTAAGCTCCAAGGGAAACTCCAGGGACACTTCTATTAGCATGGGCAATGACATTTTCTCAGCGCTCGCCGTCCGTTGCCAACTCTTTCTGAGCGGCGCTGCGTCAAATTAAACTGACACGGATCATCTTTCCCAGTTGTAACTAACGGAAGATGGCGGATGGCAGTGGTAAACGCGGGCACGAGAATGGGTCTCTCCAGCGCTATTCAGGACAGTTACCTCCCCCATCCCACCCTGCTTCCATTCAGGAAAGAGAATCGGCACATTCTTCAGTTCAGCCTGCTGTTTGCAGAAGCAGATCTCAGTCTGGCTTCTGGAAAAGGAAATCCTCCAAAGCTAGGACACCAACAGTCCTTGGCCAACACCGTGCAATTACATTTTAAAAAGCTGAAGATGAAACATACACCAGACCAGCTCTAAGCTGAGTTAGTGTGAGCTAGCTTACAGTTTTTTAGCCTCCAGCTCACACATTTTTGTCTTAGCTCAGGAAGGGTGGCTCCGGAGCAAGCTGAGGCAGCAGCCAAATAGCTCACTAATAACTTTAATGCCAGGAGCTTACAAAGTAGTATTATTGCTCACAAGGATCCACAGCTTAGAGGGAGCATTGCACCAGAGGCATGTTTCATAAAACCCACTGAGGGATGACTCCACCAGAGGAGAAGTGGGGTGGGAGAAACATACCACCCCAATCAGCGGGGAAACAGACAGCAGAATTACAGAAGACACGAAAGTTCATTAGTATCAGAGTTAGATTTGAGGCCACAGGCAACTTAGAGATCAACAAGATTTTCGGGGTATAAGCCATGGAGTGTCAGAAGAAAAGGAGATTGGGTTTCTACCCCGCCCTTCACTCGGAGTCTCAGAGTGGCTTACAAACTCATTTCCCTTCCCCTCCCCACAACAGACACCCTGGGAGGTAGGTGGGGCTGAGAAAGCTCTGACAGAAACTGCCCTTTTTCAAGGAAAGAACTATGGCTTGCCCAAGGTCATCCAGCAGGTGCAAGTAGAGGAGTGGGGAATCAAACCCGGTTCTCCCAGATTAGAGTCCACGCACTTCACCACTACACCAAACTGAAGAGCTCTGACTCTCGGAGGCTTATATCTCAAAAAACAGTCGTGTCCAAAGTGCTACTGGACTCGAATCCACCTCTTTCACTGCAGACCAACACGGCTACCCTCCTGAAACATTAATATCTGGTTTTGTTATAGCGCCTGGATTAGTTCCTAATACTCTCCTGGTGTGACAATCAAGGGAGTGCATTCGCAAACAAACTCCTGCCCTGCCCTCGCCCCTGTTCTTCTCCTCCTCTCCCTGAACTTACCTAAATGTGATGATAAAAGCCACAAAGACAGCTACCAGCAGTGCCTCCATTTTTAACCCTACAGCGCTCTGGAACTACATTTCCCAAGATTCCTAGGACTTGGGCTCTTCCAGATCTGAGTTCCGGGGCATAACAGAGGCTGTTTTCAAGGCAAATTTTGTGAAAAGGGAAGGGGGTCGGAATTCAGGAAAGAGTGGTGCGGAAACAGGATGATTCAACTGGGTGGCATCTTTCGGGCTCCGAAATACCAACCCAACATTGTCGGCTTTAATGCAACACTGAAAAGGACATGCTTTCAGGGAGCTAGCACCTGATTCATCTTCGCAGCTAACAAAATACATAACCCTGGGCAATTTGGGGATTTTTTTTTTTTAGCAGCAAACAAAACAAAACAAAACAAAACAAAATGCCACGGTCTATGGAAGCTGAACATGCAAAAGAGCCCTTACGTAACCGTATTTTGCAAGCAGGAATCGAGAGGAGGGTTCAGACCCATTAAGCAAGACTGGGTCTTGGAGGAAGCGGTCTGAAAAACAAAGCTCCTCCGATCGCTCACGAGATTCGAATTAGGAGAGGGAGTTCGCCGAAGGGAGAAGATGGGAGAAAAACCGTCTGCTTCTTTTACACTCGAGTTGGTGCTAGTTTATCGCTGAAGCAGATGCAAAAAATATGACATATCCATACAAGGCTGGAGGGGTGGGGGTGGGGGGATGGAATAAACCTTTCTCCATTACCTGAAATATCCTCTTTTCAGCTCCTCTTTGTTTGATGTATTCTTTCGGAAGGAATTCTTTTAGACTGGGGGGGAAAAAAGCAAAAGCCGCCGTTGATGAAGATGCCGTCGCCCTCTACTTGCTCCGATGCATCACAGTTTGGAGGTGGTGGATGTCAACCCATTCGCTCATATGGCTTCTGGTACCTTGTCCCCTTCCTTTTTTGTGATTGGCTGACAGCTTCCCTCTCACCCAGAGGAAGCCAATCAGGGGATTCTACCTCAGACTTGACTGGCTCACAGAAGAAAGCAAGCAGCCAATCAAAATCCCCCAAACTACAGCTTCTCCATGGCCATCACCAGCCACATGAGAAGCCCATGAGAAGAATTTCCATTTTCTGTTCCATCTTCCTGGCTCTTGGCAGCCAACTTACATGAAAAACCCAATTCACGGTTTGAATTTCAGCAGATCTTTTGGTGTTCTTCCTTTTCCCCCTAACAAGAGTTTTAAATGCATATAGAAACCTGCCCTTCCATTTATCAACAAGCAATTGCTGTACTGAGGATACAAATAATTCAATGAGTCTTAATGGGAAAAAAGCCCCTAAAATCTCAAAAACAAACTACAAACCTCCTTCTGAAACCAGCAGTTGCAGCAGATCGAAGCAGTAAACACCTATTTTATTGGTTTGCTTTAATTCAAGAAGGATTTCGCACACAAATATGCAATTTGGGAAGGCAGGGGTCATATTTGACAAGGGGGGTTGTGGTTTTATGATTGCACACCCTCTCTGTTGTTCTTACATTTTGGATGCTTCCATCCAACTCACACCAGATGTAAGACGGTTTGGGGAGATTGCAGGACATGGGTCAGCATATGGACTGGACCCTAAAATTGCTAAGAATGTGTAGTGCTTAATCATGTAAACATGATTTGTAAAAAATGAAAACTGTGCAGTCATGCAGCAAAGGCAGTGAAGGCATGAAGGGTTTTGGCGTGGCTGCCAAATTTTTCAAAGCAGGATTTGGAACGGAAGGAATAGCACCTGGTATTGATGGAAGAGCAGTACTGGGACAGAGTTCTGGGCGATTCGAACAGTGGGTCAACTGCACCACAAGCTCAGAAAGTTTCACAACTTGACGGAGACATCCCCAGGGACTTGTAGCAACACATTTGTTTTCACCTAAAAATTTCAAGTTTTCAACCTAAAACTTTCAGAATATTTTTTTTTTTAAATAAATCGAGAACAAGCGAAACAGAACTAAAACAGAGGATAGTGAAAAGAGACAAAAACAAACTTGGGCATGAAACTGCCAAGGAAAAAGGTCAACTGAATCAGCTGATTGCAATTTCTGTTCCCTGACGTTGTTTGATGTGGACAAGTTTTCAACCCTATGGGCTGAAAGAATCATTTGTGGGAAGGAAGGCCATCCTAGAGAGAATGCCCCACTTCTGGAAGAGGCCAGCATCGTTTCAGTTTGCTCTCTGGAGTCTCACTAGCTGAGCTCCAGTTCTTGGAGTACTTTGGAACCAGTCTGATTTGTGCTTCATTTCCATGCCACATTTTCTTCCATCATGGAACTCAAGATGGCCACCTTGGGGCGACCTCTGGGGCATGGCAACAATGAGACCAGCTTAGCTTCAGCAAAGGGGCTACGTTATACATCCCTCTACCCCACACTCAGGATACCTGGCTCTGAAAACATAACGCTAGCCAATGTAATTGTTTCCTAAAGCCATCTTGGCTTGGTTCCTTTGCTTCTCTACTTATTGTTTGAGTTACCAACGGATGCCGAGCAAACCCTGGCAGGCGCCTTTAAGAAAGCTGAGGCTCAGCAGAAATGCACAAAGAATGCCTTTTCTGTTCTTCCAGAAATTATCCTTCCGTGCAACAGTGCTCTGCAGCCGAGACCCCCCGTCCAATTAAAATGAAATCATTCCCGAGGAGCCCCGGGGGGTCGGGGGGTGGGCGGGAAGGAGAGCCCAAAGCTCCTGAGTAATCATCCACGAGCTCTTTTTAATTTGAAACCAGAGCAGAATGCTTACGCCACCGAGGGGGAACTGCTCCTCTTTAGAGATACGCGATTTCAATTATTATTAAATTACATTATTTAAATTCCGCAGAACTGGCTTTGCAAAGCGAGCCAACGCAGCCCCTGGCGTGAACGCCTTTGCTATCTACTACACTGCGGGGGGAGGGAGGGGAGCTGCATACCTGTGGACACGCTCCCAAGGTAGCGTCCAAATCGGGCTGCTGGCCTGCACTGAATGCAAGTCAAAGCTTCAGGTCATACGAGAAGCTCAGCCCAAGCGGAATCCTTCTCTCTTCTCTTGGGGAGTCTCCCCTGTTGTTCCCCAGCCTTCTCAGCGAGGAATCCCCCCCAAAAAAGGGTTCTGTGACTCACGCCCCCCTCCGAGGACACCAGGGGGCTAGAGTAGCGATCCAAACAGCACAACCCGCCAACACCTCTGTGCCCCCAGCACTTAGGAGCTGCTTACTCTAAAAATCCAGGCTTGTGCTTGTGCTCGACGTGAGGTCCAAACTGGATCTGGGCCTGGAAACCTCCAAATTCGCACGCCTTCTCGAAGGAGACCGGATGGGAGCCGTTGAGGATGTCATCCCGAGCCTGCAAAGCAAGGGGAGAAAAGGTCTTGCTCCAGGGTCCCCGTCGCCTCACTGGCCTCTCTCTTCCCCTCCGGGGCTCAGAGTCAGGACACGTCAAGAACTGGAACTTCTTGCCCTCACGGTGCCCCTTTGAATGTTCCTCTTGCCTGAAAAACCTTCCCTCCCCCTCCACAGTTCTATTATGACACTGTTTCCTTGAGAATCAAACCCACTGGAGTGAAGGAGCTGAGCTTCCTTTTTTTCAACCATGGGAAAAAGGAACATGGGGGTACCCAGCACCAATTCTGCTGGGCTGCTCCAGAGCTGCAGGTCCTTTATTCTCAGAACAACAGGGAAAATATTCTGGCTTCTGAAAACTACTATTCACATGCACATTCAACTTCTTGTTTGGCTGCTATGGGATCTATCTTTTTCCCTCGTCCATGCTTAAGAGAATCATAGACTGGAAGGGACCTCAGGGGTCATCTAGTCCAACCCCCTGCACAATACCGGAAATTCACAAGTGCCTCCCCCCCACACTCCCAGTGAGAGTTACTAAAATACTAGTGATTCTTTCGCTTGAATTGCACCTCCCTGTTGTTTCTGTTTAATAAAGTTTGGTGTAGTGGTTAAGTGCGCGGACTCTAACCTGGGAGAACAGAGTTTGATTCCTCACTCCTCCACTTGCACCTGCTGGATGACCTTGGGCAAGCCATAGTTCTGGCACAGCTGTTCTTGAAAAACAGCAGTTTCTATCAGAGCTCTCTCAGCCCCACCTACCTCCCAGGGTATCTGTTGTGAGGAGGGGAAGGGAAAGGAGTTTGTAAGCTGCTCTGAGACTCCGAGTGAAGGGTGGGTTATAAATCCAATCTCTTCTTCTTCTTTATATCTCTCTCTATATATATTTTTAATTTATTTTTCGTTTTATATTTGTATTGCAAATGTTCTAAATATGTAATTGCACTGAATATTGTTTATTGTTAATGTAAATTTAATAAAGAATTTTTTAAAAAAAGGGTCTGGGGGAGAGACAATTAATATGGGGATACAACACATAGGGAAGTTCTCTTGGGCAAGAGGCATCCGAATACTCTCTTCTCTTGAGACTGCACCCACCACTGAATTATTGCGAGAAAACTACGTGAGTGAACTGCTTCCACTGAGAAGCACTGTGTGCCTATAGAAACAGGGCATTCAGTGTTATAGTGTTTTTCTACAAAAGTCCCAGATAGGAGCAGTGTTCCCTCTAAGCTGAGTCAGTGTGAGCTAGCTCAGTTTTTTAGGCTCCGGCTCACACATTTTTGTCTTCGCTCAGGAAGGATGGCTCCAGAGCAAACTAATTTATGCAGCAGCCAAATCGCTGGCTCACAACTTTAATGCCAATAGCTCACAAAGTAGAAATTTTGTTCACAAGACTTCAGAGCTTAGAGGGAGCATTGGATAGGAGTACTGTTTTATAAATACTGAGTCAGTGGTGGAAAGAGCATTCGACATTACTTGATAGGCATAAAACAGTGAATTACGGACACATTTCCATATTTGGGGTTTTTTCGCATGTCTTCTGATAGCGTGGCTACTGTAAAGGTCCATAAGTACTGAGAGAGGGAAAAGGAAGAGAATTGTGCTGGGGCAATGTAAGAAGGGACTCTGTCTGTGCTGTTTCATCTGTTAAGGTGCATTCAAACAGGCAAGTGATCCCTCGACGCTGCCTGGTGCATGTGTGTAATCAGCTAGGATTCTTCACCTCTCCAGAACCTGTTTCAGACTAGCAAATTTCCAAGGATTAAAAGTGGGCAAGGAAGGAAAGGGTATTTTTGCCTGGATGTAGAGCAGAAGAGCTGGGCAGATTTCTCTCCAATATATACCTGAACATAAAGCAAGTTGAGCTGAACAGGGTCTCTGGAATCGACGTTCTGGTCCGAGTAGAAGAACTTGCGCCTCAGCAGCAGCGTTTCATTCTCATCCACACCTTGCTCTCGGAAAGTCCGACTGTGATCCAACCAGTTCACTGAAGGGGAAAGAGAATCATAGAATCTTAGAGCTGGAAGGGACCGCCAAGGTCATCCGGTCCAACCCCCTGCCCAATGCAGGAAATTCACAAATACCTCCCCCCACACTCCCAGTGACTCTGGTCCATGCCCAGATGACAACAAACCTCCAGGATCCCCAGCCAAACTGGCCTGGAGAAAAACTGCTTCCTGATCCTCCTAAAGTGGCGGTCAGCATTTCCCTGGGCATGTAAGAAAGGGTCACAAGAACTAAACACTGATGCAATCCTTCCTGCCCTCTCTCTCATGATCTGCCTAAGAAGAAGAGTTGGATTTATATCCCGCCCTTCACTCGGAGTCTCAGAGCAGCTTACAATCTCCTTTCCCTTCCCTTACCCATCACTGACACCCTATGAGGTCGGTGGGGCTGAGAGAGTTCTTTGAGAACTGCTCCTGAGAGAACAGCTCTGAGAGAAATGTGACTGACCCAAGGTCACCCAGCTGGCTGCATGTGAAGGAGTGGGGAATCAAACTTGGTTCTCCATATTAGAGTCCGCTGCTCTTAACCACTACCCCAAAATGGCTGGAGAAGACACAAAGACACACGAATGATGGCATGTTGTCAAAGCGTTTTCTCCTTGCACGAAGCAAGAAGTCATGCGTCCCGAGCTGAGTTATTTATAGCCGTTCCTCCCTTGCTTCTTCAATTCTAGCAGAAGCACACCCACTCCAAAACCCAGGAATAAGCACCCAAATGGATGGCTTGTGTTGGAAGGAACTCCCAGCTACTATTCAGGGAGGCATAAATTGCCTGGTTTTGTAAGCAGAGTCCAGCCAGTCAACGAGCCATGCTGCAGGTGACGATACTCACGGTCATCATCCGTGTGCAACTTTGCCTTCAGCTTCTCCATCTTCTTCTCATCCCGTAGCAGCGTCCGGTCTTTTTTCAGTGTCCCCGTGCCTTCTTCCTTCTTCTCTTCATTGCTCTCCTGGATTAAGGAGTACTCTTCGTAATTGGTTATCCCTAGAATGGCACAAACGAAGTAAGCCACCTCTTCCGGGAAGCAGGATATATTATTGCAAGACAAAGGTAAACGTTTTAAGGTCTGAAATAGTTAAAGCTGAGTGGCTCCCCCTGCTGGTAGCTAGAGAAAGAACGGCACAGTGCACCACAGTGCACTTTAAGGTCATCAAAATTAAAGCAAGTGCGTGTTTTCAGTTTGAAAATGTGCAAGTGGTGTGAGCCAGTGTGGTGTAGTAGTTAGAATGTTAGGCTAGGATCTGGAAGAACCAGGTTTATTTATTTATTTGATTTATATCCCGCCCTTCCACGTGGGCTCAAGGCGGCGAACAAGGGCATAATGCCAAACATTAAGATTAAAACACCGAGGCAACGTCAAGAATAAATACTAAAACCATAAACAAGATATAAGCTAAAAAATTAAAACAGCGGTCACATTCTGCTTTTTAGTACACTCATGTATCATTGCATCCATAATATCCTGTGGGACTGAAATCCCGTGCCGGGGCCAGTAAGCCTCAAGATGACAATGCCGCGATGGTATGATGGTGATGAAGGTGGTAATAGAGGTGGTGGCGGCCCCTACTCGAAGGCCTGGTGGAAGAGCTCCGTCTTGCAGGCCCTGCGGAACTGCATAAGGTCCCGCAGGGCCCTGATCTCCTCTGAGAGCTCATTCCACCAGGTGGGGGCAGCCACTGAAAAGGCCCTGACCCTAGTCGCCACATATTTGACTGCCTTGGGGGCTGGGATGACCAATAAATGCTGCCCCTCTGACCGTAGTGCTCATATGGGGAAAGGCGGTCCTACTTGTTGTCAGTTATGCTGTCATTGTATGTGGTGGGGGGGAGGCCACTGGGTCAGCATCTTACTGTCCTGGAATGTTAGCTTTCACTTCTTCACTGTGTCTTATCTAGTAGCCTGACCTTGGGCACTTTGCACTCTCGCTCTGCCTGGGAACCTGCACCCGTTAGTTTAGGCGCGCAAGGCTTGCACCTCTGATTGGCTTAACTCCATCAGAGGACCCCAGTTTGAACACAGTATATTTCCCCCTCTCCCACCTGTTGGGTTAGCTTTTACACAGAACTGTATGCACAGAAGACCTGCCTTTACTGAACTCAATAAACTTGATATTTCAGAAAGAATGCTGTTGAGACTGATTGCCGCAGGACTCTGACACTTGTGCCATGGAAGCTCGCTGGGTGACCTTGGGGCAGTCACACGCTTTCTCGACCTAACCTACCTCACAAGACTGTTGTTGAGAGGCTAAAATGGGGGAGGGGAGAATGATGTAATTCCCACTGGAGCATAAGTGAATGAATAAACCAAGTGTTGGATAAACAGCCCTTAAGGGTTACCTTCACACGCACTGGAGTACAAGATGGAAGAGAACAGCCAGAGATAAATTTCTTTCACACAAATGAAGTCTTTACTCTCTCTCTTGTGAAAAAATAAAGAGCAGGAGTCTCAGACACCACAAACTACTCCCCTCCCCCTCAGCTGGGGGTGTTGGTGTTTCTCTTGCAGGAACTTCCAGCCACCAGAATGGGGCAATAAAATGAGAAGGGAGAGCATAACTGGTAACCAGCAAGAGGTACTGGTAGAGGCAGGAAGCATCTCAGTCAGTGCCCCAGAAACAAAGGGGTGTAGTGCAGCCAGCTTGGTGCAGGAGGAGGAGAAGGAGGTTTGGATTTATACCCGGCCCTTCCCTCAGAGTCTCAGAGCGGCTTACAATCTCCTTCCCTTCCTCTCCCCACAAAAGACACCTGGGTGAGGTAGGTGAGGCCAAGACAGCTTTTTCGAGAACTGCTCATGAGAGGACAGCCCTGAGAGAACTCATGACTGACCCAAGGTCACACCAGCAGGCTGCATGTGGAGGAAGAGTAGGGTTTAGGAGTGTGGGAACTGGGTTTGATTCCCCACACCTCCATGTGCAGCCAGCTGGGTGACCTTGGGTCAGTCAAAGTTTCTCCCAGAACTGTTCTCTCAAGGGCAGTCCTCGAAAGAGCTCCCTCAGCCCCACTTACCTCCCAGGGTGTCTGTTGTGGGGAGGTGAAGGGAAAGGAGTTTGTAAGCCACTCTGAGACTCCTTTGGGTAGTGAATGGCAGGGTAGAAAATCTAACTTCTTTTTCTTCCAGATTAGGGACGACCGCTCCTAACTACTACATCAAACTGGGGTTAGAATATCTGAGAGACCCAGGTTCGAATCCCCGCTCTTCCATGAAGGTTCACTGAGTGACCCTGGCCCAGTCACACGCTCTCAGCCCGACCTACCTCACAGGTTCAGGTGGGTCATCATGTTGGTCTGAAGCAACAGAATGACATTTGAGTCCAGTGGTCTTGAAGGTGGCACCGGACTCACACTTTGTTCCACCTCGCAGGGTGGTTGTTGTGAGGATATAATGGAGAGGTGAATGGTGTGAGCCACTTTGGGTCCTCAGCGGGGAGAGAAGTGGGGTGCCAAAGAGGTAAATAAGCAAACAAATAAATGGGTGCTGGCTGGCTTGCTTGTGGCAGGTGGGCTTCTGACTTCAGGACCTTGATGCCTTCATGGTGCTAATTGAGATGTCTTCAACCTCCACCACTGCAATGGTACTTCCTGGAGAACGACTTTTGAGGCCAGGGTCACAGCTGAGTGCTACAACCCCGACGCCCTCCCCCTGGCAGCCTGTTGCATCTCCGACGACCCCAGTTGCCTTTCAATTAGCAGCCCCTCTGGTAGAGGATACCCCTCGGGAAGATCAGAAGCGGCTTCAGAGTCATGACACCCACTACCAAATAGTATGACATTAAAGGTGGCTTGGAAGCAAGCCCCCCGCTGCCTTACCTATCCGGCTGCAAATGGTCACCAGCAGCTCCCCGACGGTTTTCGAGTCGTCCACCATCACCGTCTTCACCGACCCATCCAACATCCGGATCTTCTGCGGCCTCTGCTTCTTTTTGTACTCCAAGATGTCCTAGGAAGTCAGCCAGAGAAGCAAGCCACAATTAATTCCACTAAGGCAGCTCGCTTCGATCCCAGTAGAACCTTAGAGACCAATCAGATTTTCAGGGTATGAGCTTTGGAAAGTTTAAGCTCCTTTCGTCAAGTACGGAGCTTTGGACTTTAAGGGTAACTTTCCACTGACCTGAATGCTGAACTTAATAGCATTATGGTCACTGTTCCCAACTGGTGTAACAACATCTACATCTTGAGACCTGCTCAGAACCAAGATCATGACTCCCCTGGTTGGCTCTGTGACCATCTGTTCTGGTGCACAGTCGTTTATGTTCTCTAGGAATCTCAAAAAAGGACATTGCAGAGCTAGGGAAAGTACAGAGGAGGAACTCTCAGTCTGGGGCAAGTGATGCTCTGACTGAGGGGAACCCTGCACCTTTAGAATCCCAGAGCCAGGAAGCAACACTGGGGAAGGCCTCGGCCTCTGTGCCTCTCTGCCCTGCTGTTGGCCCTTCAGAGGAACTGGCTGGCCACTGTGTGAGACAGGAGGCTGGACTAGATGGACACTCACTGGTCTGATCCAGCAGGGCTCTTCTGATGTTCTTATGAAGGCCTTGGCCTCTCTGCCCTGCTGTTGGCCCTTCAGAGGAACTGGCTGGCCACTGTGTGAGACAGGAGGCTGGACTAGATGGACACTCATTGGTCTGATCCAGCAGGGCTTTTCTGATGTTCCTAGGAAGGCCATTGGCCTCTCTGCCCTGTTATTGGGTCTCCAGAGGAACTGGTTAGCCACTGTGTGAGTCAGGATGCTGGACTAGATCGTCCTTCACTGGTCTGATATAGCAGGGCTCTTCTGATGTTCTTAGGAGTTTTGACTCTTGAAAGCTCATACCTTAACAATCTTGTTGGCTTTGAAGTGCAACTGGACTCAAATCTAGCCATTCTACTGCAGCTAGATTTGAGTCTTGGAACACCTTAGAGAACAAGCTCCCTTCATCAGATAAAAGTCAGAATAGAGATCCCTGAGTCCTTATATCCTGACCAACACAGCAACCCTCTGAAATGTCCCTAAAGTGGAGGTTCTGGATCCAAAAGTGGGTCACCGACTCTCCTGCAGGTGGGTCACAGAGCCAGGAAGGAAGATAAGGATCCAGGAGGGGAGGCTCTGGGAGGCTCAATGGCAAATCTGAGTTTGCTTCTGCCTAATTTGCAAAAGGCAAGGAAGGCGGCACAGTATAGCCCAGTCTCATCAGGTCCTGGATGCTAAGCAGGGTCAGTACTGGGAAGGGAGACCACCAAGGAAGGCTCTGCAGAGGAAGGCAATGGCCAACCGCCTCTGCTTCTCCCTTGCCTTGAAAGCCCCCTGCTGTGGATGCCATACATTGGATGTAACTTGATGGCACTTGACACACACACAGTTTGCACAAGGGCTGCAAAATAAGAGCCTCTTGCTCAGTGACATCATATAAATGCAACAGATGAAAAAAAAATAAACACTTATTAAATGTGATTTGAGTTCCCTGCTTTTTATGCTGGGAAGGGGGGAAATTACATATTGTCACTTTGCAAGCAGGGCCCCCAAAGTTCAGCACATCTAGAAGTGGATCCTGCTTGAAAAAGGATGACCTGCTCTAACATCTTAAGGCTGTGTTGCAGTCACAGACAGGCAGCCATTCGTGATCTCAGTAGGGCAATTCAAGCTCTTTGGCAAAGTCACAGAAATTACTGTGGTATGCCCCTTGGATGGTGTACGGCTTCCCTGGTCCGCCTACACATCTTGTCATGACCAGCAGTCACAGGTTGTAAATCCTAGATCCCATGACAGGAGACGTGCAGACCTCAGCTATGGAGGGTACAACCCACCAGGAAAGTTCCCATGTGCAAGTGCCCCCCAAACAAACAGGGGCTCTGCGAAAGCACAGCTGAATAACGCTTTGAAATGCCTCTAGGGTAAGGGAATTCCCCTTCCATTAGGTAGGTTGTATCGACCTCGGGCAGCATATTCTGGGATATGGTTGGCAGCTGTTCAGTTATTACATTTTTGTTTGTTTGTTTGCCATCTCGGACTCTACATGACAAATTTAGTTTCCTGCATCCTTTTATACTCTGAAGCCTTCATCCCATGCCAGCTAATATGGCAAGGCCTTCTGGTTTTGAAACCGAACGTCCCGCGCTGAAGTTTTAGGAAGAATTCAAATGGCAGAGAAATAGCCGTACCCCATTTCGCAGCATGTAGTAATCCAGGGTCCTGCCGGCTTCCAACCAAATGCCTTTCCGCGGATCTTCGTCGGAGAGAAATAGCCCATAATCAGAGGCTGAGAAAGGAATGCAAACGAGAAGGGTCTTCAGAGACAGAGGAACAGGCACAGTCCTGAACTCCTGCTTCAAGTGGAAGCTTTTTACCTAATGCAGCCATAAAACAAGACCCTGCTCAAATTCCCAACTCCCCCACTCCTTCCCTGACCTCCGCCGTTCTTGAAACTCTTCTTTCTCTTCTCCCTTTTCCATTGGGGGTTCCCCCTAAAACTGGCTCGTTGTACAGAGCTGGAAGCTTGGGGGCCCAATTAATAGTTTCCGTCACAGAACCAGAAAGATTTAAGGTTGTGTATATACAGTGGGGAGGGAAAATTCAAATATATATATTTTTAAAGAGAGGAGAGAAATGTCTTTCAAGGTTGAAACATTAATCACGAGGGACAATCATCCAGATAGCTGCCATTACTGCCACTAGCAATGTGATTTTCCGTTGACGGACAATTATCTGCTATTGCGGCAAGGAATCGGCCCGAGGAACCGCCTGCCAAGCATGGGGGTGCCCGAAGGCCATGAGGATGTCATGAAGGAACCCGTGGGGGGACGGAGACTGACACGGCAGCCCCATGTCTCCAACAAGAACACTTCCATCATTCAGCACTAATTAATGGAGGCTGCGCTTGGAAGTAATGAAGCAAATAATACCAAGCAGCTGAGAGCGGACGCTTCCATTCCATCAGCGTCTGTTCCCTTAAGGCGTCTCTGCCCTCACGGATCCCCGTGTGGGGCGGAAAAGCTTTTGCCGTGCAGAGCAGAAACCCTGAGCTCAGAGTCGGGGCTCTCACGCAACACGGCCCCCACAGTGGGCGGCTGAGCGCTAACCTTTCATTCCTAACGAAAATTCCATTTGATCTTGCCTGCCGAATCCGAACACGGCACAGCTGGAGAATCAGGGAGCGACTCTCCAATAATCCTGAGTTTTGAGATTTCCTGCTGTCCCTTTGGTTTGCAAGGCATAAAGGTTATTATCAAATTTAATTGGCAAAGATGTTTTCTTTGCAGCTCCCAGCAGCAATGTCCGGAACAAGGTTAAAGAAAAAATAACATGAAAACCAAAGAAAGCCAACAAAATGGGGATAAGACACGTGTAAATAGCCACCCACGCACAATTAATTCTTAATCCAGACAGCACGGGGGGCACTCTTCAATAATATTTTCATCGCTGTAGTTGGCCAGTTTGTCACGGGGGCTCTCCAAAAGGGGAAAGAGGCAGTGGACTCATGCAAGGGTAGGTGGGGGGAAGTCAGCCTGGAGTTCTCTTTCTTGCTAGCCTGTCTTGTGGGAAGAAGGACTGGATTTATACCCTGCTCTTCACTCAGAGTCTCATAGCGACTTATAATCTCCTTCCCTTCCTCTCCCCACAACAGACACCCTGTGAGGTAGGTGGGGCTGAGAGAGCTCTGAGAGAACCACCCTTGAGAGAACAGCTCTAACAGAACTTGTGACCGACCCAAGGTCACCCAGCTGGTTGTGTGCGGAGGAGTGGGGAATCAAACCCGGTTCTCCCAGATTACAGTCCGTGCTCCTAACCACTACACCAAACTGGCTCTCCAACTATACCGAACGGGCTTTCTTAACCATGACACCAAACCGGGAGCAACCGCGAAGATAGGCAAAGTTCTTCCACAGCCCAGGAAGCAATGTCGGTCATGCTGGCCTCCGTCACTTGGGCCAGGATGACACAGAATGAGGAGGCAGAACAGAGTGCCCCATGCCAGACTGCAGACAGAGGGTCACATCTTGGAATGTCCCCTACATCATAAAACAACAACATCTATGCAAAAGGGTGGGCAGTGGGGAGAGAAACTTTGCCCCTGTGGTGCTAACTTTCTATCTGCATGGAGTTCTTAATGCAAAGGAGCATTCCAAACTGTGGTGCAGTTAATTCTTCCAGTTGAGTGAACACAACAAGCATGGCTTCTATAGCAGGAGGCCAAAGTAGACTGCAAATCCTCCGAGAGCCATGTCCCTGCCGCTGGGCTCAGTGGCTTGCTTGGATTTGCATGGGCCCATAACAGGATTGCCAAATTCCAGGCGGGGCCTGGAGATCTCCCGGAATTACAGTTCAGTTCTGGTCACCACACCTCAAAAGGGATATTATGGCACTGGAAAAAGTGCAGAAAAGGGGCAACTGGAATGATAAAAGGGTTGGAACACTTTTCCCTATGAAGAAAAGTTAAAGTGCTTAGGGCTCTTTAGCATGGAGAAATGATGGCTGAGGGGTGACACGATCAAGGTTTACAAGATTATGCATAGGATAGAGCAGGTAGAGAAAGAAGTACTTTTCTACCTTTCTCACAATACAAGAACTCGTGGGCGTTCAATGAAATTGCTGAGCAGTTGGGTTAGAACAGATAAAACGAAGTCCTTCTTCACCCAAAGAGTGATTAACACAGGGAATTCATTGCCACAGGAGGTGGCGGCGACTACAAGCATAGACGACTTCAAGGGGGAATTGGATAAATATATGAAGCAGAGAGGTCCATCAGTGGCTATTAGCCACAAGGTATAGACAGGAACTCTCAGTCTGGGGCAAGTGATGCTCTGTATTCTTGGTGCTTCGTGGAGGCCCCCACTGGTGGACCTCCTGATGGCACCTGGTATTTTTGGCTACTGTGTGACACAGAGTGTTGGACTTGATGGGCCATTGGCCTGACCCAACATTGGCTTCTCTTATGTTCTTATGTAATTAGAACTGATCTCCAAACTACAGAGGTTTATTTATTAAATTTCTAGGCTGCCCTCCCTTGCAAGCAGGGCTCTGGGCGGCTTACAACAGAAATATACAATGAATATATAAGTTCTAAAAATTGAAAACTGACAAAGAAAGCAACAGTCCTTTGTAAAAAAATTATCAGTTCCAAGATGGCTGGCAGTCAGAATTCCTGATTTAGCAGATCGCAGACCTCCCAGAAGAAACTTGTAAAAGATGGGAGTGGGGCACATAAAGGGTAAGAAGAGACTGCCAGATCACATAATTGTGCTGTCACTGTCCTCAGCCAAAAGCCGGGCAGAACATCTCTGCCTTACGAGCCCTGCGGAAACGCAACACATTCTGCTGGGCTCGGATGTTCTCAGGCAGGGAGTTCCACCAGGTAGGAGCCAGGGCCGAAAAAGGCCTGGCCCCAGTTGAGGACAGCCGGATCTCTCTTGGGCTGGGGATCACCAGGAGGTTCTTACCTCCTGAGCATAACGCTCTTCTCGAGGCACATTGAAAGAGGTGGTCCCGATCAGTTCCTCTGGAGAAAATGGCAGCTTTGGAGGGTGGGCTTTGTGGTATTCTGCCTCACCGAGGACCCTCCCCTTCCAAAGCTCCACCCCCACATCTCTAGGGATTTCCCAGCATGGGGCTGGCAACCCTTGCTAGCCGGCCACTAGGCTCCAGAGAGAATCTCAAGCAAGCGAGTGTCCAAACAGCTAAATGTTACCAAAACTGACCTTGCCCCGTTTGCGCCTCCGGCACCCGCTCCCGTATGACCCGGCATGCGTCGTAGACTGCTGTGGACGGCTCGAACTGCATAGTCTTGACCACATTGCACTGACGGACGCAGATCTTTAACGACAAGGCAACCATTTTGACAGATCCTTTGCACGCTTCAGTTTATGTTACCTTCAGGGGAGAGGAAAAAACACTTTATTACTATTTCAAAGAATACAGCCCCCTTTTGAAATCACGTGAAAATGAAACTCTGCATTTCCCTGGGCCTGCACATCTCTTGAAATACAGTACAGATACATCAGCATGGCTATCTCTAGGCCACACTAAAGACAAATTACAGTTCTGTGCCCAAGATTAATGGGGAGGATCCGGACCAATTCCAGAGCTGACCCAATGGATTCTGGGAGGCTAGCTCTGGGGTAGAGGAGATTTTCTCACCACAGCTTGTTTTCATCAAAAGGGCACAGACTCTGGGAGAACTGAAGAAGAGTTGTTTTTTATACCCTGCTCTTCACTACCTGCAGAAGTCTCAGAGCGGTTTACAATTTCTTTCCCTTCCCCCTCCCCACAACAGACACCCTGTGGGGTAGGTGGGGCCGAGAGAGCTCTTTCCAGAACTGCTCTTGAGAGAACAGTTCTCAGAAACTAGGGACTGGCCCAAGGTCTCCCAGCTGGCTTCATGTGGAGGAGTGGGGAATCAAACCTAGTTCTCCAGATTAGAGTCCGCTGCTCTTAACCAAGACCCACGGTGTTATGTACTGGGATTGAATCATTCCTGATTGAATCACCCCAGAGATTGGCTGAGTTTGGAGCACAAGAACAATAGCCTACCAGGATTCTGAAAGTAAGTAGTCTAGTAGTAATGTTCTGTAAATAGCCTATCACTGGGAGTGGGGTGTGTTTGGGTGTGGCAACAACATGCTGTTTAACAGAGCTGAGGCTCTGGAGTTTTTTGTCTTTGCTCTTGCTGAAATCACAAATAAAGTTGAGCTGATCACTGGACTCGAGCCTGCTCCTCCATAGAGCCCCCACTGTTTAACACACCGTTAAATCTCTACCCTCCCCCCCACTCCCTATTGTTGTTGCCTGCTGGCCCTACTGAAGGCTGACGAGAGGAAAAATTTGGTCTACATTGAGCTGCGCTGGTGGCATGACATCACTCCTGACAAACGCCCAGAAATGACATCACATCACTGGCATGACAGTATTCTAGGATTTGGGCCACACTCTACAGTTTTACAGTTTTGCTGACATCCGGGAGTGCCCCCTTGACATTACAGCGGCAACATAACGTCACTTTCGGTATTGGCCAGAGGTGATGCTTGGCCGCTGGTGTGGCACCGTTTCCCCCCTACTCCCTCCGCCCTCCTTCCAGCTGGCAGACATAAACAGCTCACCCAGCCACTCTGCCTGGGAGCCTGCTGGGTGACCGTGGGCCAGTCATTGAGGGATGTTTGTGAGCCTAAAACGGAGGGAGGATTGTTGTAAGTTATTTTGGGTCCCCGCTGAGGAGGAGAGTGAATGAAACAAACAACATGTCAACGGGAAGTTGTCTAGAGCAGGGGTGTCGAACTCATTTGTGATGAGGGCCGGATCTGACATGAATAAGACCTTGTTGGGCCGGGCCGTGGGTGTCAAAAAATGGAATGCCAGGCAGCGGAGATATCAACTTTATAAAGGACACGAACACAAAGGGGTTTTTTTAACTTAAAAGAAAAACATGCTTAAAACATTAGCACTCTTGCAATATTTTGTTTATTTAACAGTGTCTGGTAACTGACACCAACTGCTCTGAATTACTGCATCAAAATGTTTGTGCGGTTGCAGTCCTGAGTATGTTGTTCAGGTGTGTGTATCTGTAAGCTGCACACCTACGATGATACAGCAGCAGCAAAACTGTAAGAAGCAGCAGAAGACAGCCAGTTCTACTGCGGGCATGACAGAAGGCCTCCAGGGGCCTGATTTGTCCCCCGGGCTGCATGTTTGACAACCCTGGTCTCGAGGCCTTGGAGACTATTGTGCCCCTTCTACGTGGATCAGGCCCTTCCTCTACCCCTGCTGCCTCCGATGATTTAAGCAGAGCAGAGAGCTCAGGAGAGGCACAGCAAAGCCAGAGGTGTCTACACCCGATGCATTTCAGGAAAGGTCAAGGAGAGCACATCAAGTCCTCACTGATAGGGCTGCCACTAGCTCTTGGAAGGTGCCACCTGGCAAGGGGCAAGTCCCATTCAGGGGCCGAGCCCAGGCAGGGCTAGTGGGATAACGGGGTAGAGTGCAGTGTGGTTAAAAGGAAGAGGTGAGCTGCAGAGGTGGAGAAAATACCGATTTATTTCTCTCTCTGAAGAGGGGTCAGAAGCAGAAAAGGCAGCCAAAGTGAGCCTGCGGCATTTAGGAAAGGTCCTTGTGAGGCACAGAAAAGCCTAGGCTGGCCCTGAACTGGATAGCCCAGGCCAGCCTGATCTCATCAGATCTCTGAAGCTAAGCAGGGCCAACCCTGGCAAGTACCTGGAAGGGAGACCGCCAAGGAATCCCAGGGCCAAGACACAGAGGCAGACAATAGCAAGCCATCTTTCTGAAACATCCCAGCCGCACTAGGGGTCGCCAGAAGTCAACCATGATTCCCAGGCTCACATAGGGTTGCCAGGTGAGGCCGACAAGTGGGTGGGGGATTTACCAGGAGGCTCTGGGAAAGGGAACTCCAAAGAAAGGCACCAAACAGTTTAGAAAGGCCTCTCTACTCTTCCCTCCATTAAATGAAACTGAAAAAAAAGTCGGGGGCCAGCTGGCAACTCTTGTCCCCGCAAGTTTGTGCCCTTCCCAACCAGTTGGGAATAAACCATGCAAGAATTGAGTAATTTGGGTAAGCGAAATACTATTGGGTAAGAGAAAAACCAGCACCCTCCGCCAACGCATCAAACCCAAACCGCCTCCGAACCTTGAAAAACAGCTCATGGAGACGCAAGGTCATGTTGCTACATAGATACCCAGCACAAAAAGCCAACTCCTTGTTTGCAGGATATTTTCTCTTTTGGGAGGGGAGAAGGAGTTTGGCTTCACAATTTCCAACAGCTGGCAGAACGGCAGGCGTGACTTGTAAGCTGGCTTCCAGAGACAAACATCCACCAGGCTGAGATGAGCAATGCCTCGCAGCGGCCGTTTCTTCTGCTAAGATGCAGCCTCTCCATCCTGAGGACGAACCTCCCAGCCGCCCACAGGAGGCTGCCAGGGCGCGCTCGCTTTCTCACAGGCAGGAGGGGGCGTAAGCCAACCTCAGTTGCTTAACAAAATTACGCATGGTGTCAAGAGAGCAAAGGGGGAGCGAGATTTTTCATGCTGCTGCCTCCTATAGAAGATGAGAACTCTGAGGTGGGGGAGGGGTGGCGGGGGTCACCCAACGAAATTGATTCGCCACAGATGGAGGACAGACCAGGGGAAATTCTTCACACGGTGCGTAATTAAATTATGCTCTCCCTTAAGGGTCTGATGCGCCACGGATGCAGAATACATTTACATACTTCTAGGGGGCTAATCAGTAAAATCTTATTAAGGCCTAACCGAGACACGATTGCCCTTTGCTAAGGAGCACCGTGTGGTGTAATGCACAGACACAGCTAGACCTGGGTTCAGATCTTGGGTCAGCCAGGAAAAAAAAAACCCACACATGTGGGGGCTCTAAACAGAATGCAAAGGGACTCAGGCACTTCCAAGGTTAAAATGGGCATGTCCTGGCCTGTACATGGGTCTAACAGAGCCATCTCTTTCAGCCTACTCTCCCTTGCAGGGTTGTTGAGAAGGTAATATGGGATTCCACTCCGCTTTGTGTAGGTTCCCAGCTGCCTACTACATGACTTTGCCAGAGAGGTTCTTGCAGACTTTGGAGGAGGAAGGGCAGGATAAACGTGTGGGTGGAATGTGTTACAGATTTCTAGTTAAATCATAGAATCATAAGAGTTGGAAGGGACCTTCACGGTCATCTAGTCCAACCCCCTGCACAATGCAGGAAACTCACAAATACCTCCCCCCCAAACACACACCGCAGTGACCACTGTTCTATACCCAGAAGAGGACAACTCCCCCCGCCTCCAGGATACTTCGTCAAACTGGCCTGGAGGAAAATGGCTTCCTGAACCCTAAGTGGCGATCAGCATTTCCCTGGGCGTGTAAGAAAGGGCCACAGGAACTAAGCACGGAGGCAACCTTTCCTGCCCTCCCTTCTTGTGATCTGCCCAAGTTCACAGAATCAGCCATCCAGCCTCTGTTTGCAATCCTCCAAAAAAGGAGAGCCTGCCACCTCCCGAGGATGCCTGTTCCACTGCTCTGTCAGGAAGTTCTTCCTAATGTTTAGCAGAAAACTCCTTTGATGAATTTCAACCGGTTGGTTCTAGTCCGACCTTCTGGGGCAACAAAAACAACTCCACTCCATCCTCTATCTGACAGCCCTTCAAGTGAAAATGAAATTGCTGAGCAGTTGGATTAGAACAGATAAAAGGAAGTCCTTCTTCACCCAAACAGTGATTAACACGTGGAATTCACTGCCATAGGAGGTGGCGGCGGCTACAAGCATGGACGGCTTCAAGAGGGAATTGGATAAACATATGGAGCAGATGTCCATCAGTGGCTATGAGCCACAAGGTATAGATAGGGACTCTCAAGCTGGGGCAAGTGATGCTCTGTATTCTTGGTGCTTGGGGGGGCAACAGTTGGAGGGCTCCTAGTGTCCTGGCCCCACTGCTGGACCTCCTGATGGGCCCTGGTATTTCTGGCCACTGTGTGACAAGAGTGTTGGACTGGATGGGCCACTGGCCTGATCCAACATTGGCTTCTCTTATGTTCTTAAGTGCTTGAAGAGGGTTATCATATCCCCTCTCAAACATCTCCTCTTCAGGCTAAACATACCCAGCTCCTTCAACTTTGGTCACCATGTGGGGCTGAAGCTACACACCATAAAAGGATGAGGCCAATAGCTGTTGCAGGACAGGTTTCTGCCAATCACCGTGCTGTGCCAACACAGGACAGACCAGGGAAAAGACTGAATATTAATATCAATCGAACAAGACCATTGGTTGCTCAAGTGATAAAGAGCTCTTAATCGAAGTGGAAGGAAGGGCCGTACAATATACTCTTTTTCTTTATTAAATACTGTGAATTCTTGCAAGTGAAACCAATTCCAGCCCGACACGCTCAAGTTCTGCTAAACATCAGGGCTCTCCAAAAGTGACGTCTGAACCTGCGGAATGCTGTCAGGATCTGTCTGTGACCAAGAAAAGAAGCCAGGCGCTTCTCTGAAAATTTCAGTCCAGCATGTTTGGAAAGGAAGTCCCTCAGGAAACTGGGAGGGTCCTTCCCCTTCCTATGAGTCAGGAATTCACAGTGCCAAAAGGAATCACGTGGTCGAGTGTGTAAAGGGAGCAAAATCCAGCGCATGTTTTCACTTTGGCAACAAATATTTCTTTGCCGTACAAGACCGGCACTGACAACAAATCAGATGGAAAAGAGATGGAATGGTTGCTGATGAAACACTTTCTTTTCAATCACTTAAGTAACTCAATCAGTTACCTATCAGTGCTCACTGTGACCTTTCTCCCTGCATATGGTGACAAAACTCTACTATTATGGACGTTACCACACAGCCCACAAAATTTAGCAGATAGATCTGCCCTTAGCTGCCTAACAGAAACACGGCAGTCTACCTTACAAGACTGTTGTAACGAGGTAAGATACATAAAGTGGTTAGAACACGTGAAACCGACCTGATGCATTTTTAAAAATGCAATTCCTTTCACAATTGCAAACTTTTCCTAATGCAAAAAAGAGGACATAAGTGTCATCACTTAGTTCCTAGAAATTAACAGGAAAGCATATGTGATACAGAGGAACGGAACAAGGTCATATGGGTTACAAAGAGCACAAGTTGATGGGCCCCTCGGTTAACTCCTGCATAAAACAGGATATCCTGAACCAGAGGTTTCCCTGGCCAAGCTAGGCAGCCTCTCCTTCCTTCCTATGGACAAAAATCTGACACATGGCACAGAGCGATACAACTTTCGCTTTATAAAACTCTCCTAAAAGGAGAGGAGTTTATTCTTTTCATATAAAGAAAGAGGGAGGGTATATAGATGGATTAAGAAAAAGATGTGAGTGAGTATTCTGTTAATGAGGGTTAGTTTTAGTTAATATAAATGCATTTTTGACATTCACCGCGTTTGAAGAGTCTTTTTTCATTTTAACAAACTTCAAAAAAAAAGTCTCTGTTAATATGGTTAGTAATGTCCATTGGGGTTAATGATTATTCAGTTCCATTCTGGCGTTCTGTGAACAGTTACTTCTTAGGCAGTCTTTGCTTAGTGTCCCTTAAGTTATATGATGGGCCCACTTTAGCTTTCGCGGCTCCCGCTCCGGCACCTCCATCCTCCGGACTACTGTCGTCCTCGCTGCTTGATTCTGTCCAAGTTGCAAGTGCTGCCTCTTCCTCCGTGCTGGCGTGTCTCTTCAGAAATTCTTGTGCTTTGAAGATGGAGTCAATCTTCTCTCTTTTATCCTTATACTTAAATTCCAGTCCTTCGGGAAATCTCCATTTGTAAACTACCTGATTTCTTTGCAGAAAAGTGGTCAGTCCTTTGTATTCTTTCCTTTTCATACGAATTTCATAAGGCACATCTTTGAGTGTTCTTACAGTCTGCTCTCCAATCTTCAAGGGCACCGCTGAAACTGCACGCAAAATCTGATCTCTCGTACGCTGCTTAGTAAACTTGACAACAACTTCTGCTGGCAGATTATTTTTCTTTGTAAAGGTGGAATATGCCCTGTAGGCCAAATCCATCTCTTCTTTTAAATCTCGCTCTTCTCTGCCAGTTACGTGTGCCAAGGCATTCGCTAGTGTCGATCTGAGATCTTCTTTCTCTTCTTCTTTAATGCCCTGGAAGCGGAGGGTCAGATTCGATTTTTCCATCTGCAACCTTAAGATTCTTTTTTCTTGTTCATCCTGATATTTTTCTAGTTTGTTGACCCTTTTCTTTATTTTTCTAGTATCTTCCGTCGAGACCAGACATTTTTGTGCGATCTCCTCCATCTTCTTAGAAGTTTCTGTTAACTGTTTCTGTTGGCTGTTGAGAACACCTTGCATGCTTATTAAAGTTTCATTGATTTTTTGCATTTGATCCAGCAGGGGGTGCAGTAACTCGCCTTTCTGTTGATTGACAGCAGGCTCTGAGGGAGGATTGCCCGGACCGGAAGTCCCTCCTCCCTTCTTTTTCCGGTTTAAGTGGGACCTTTTTCATGGCTGACATATTTCCCGTTTGTTTACTTTTCTCCAGTTCACGTCGCGACCCTCAGGAGACACGCTGATTTTCAGTTTCAATAAAACCCCAACGGTACAGTCACTAGCCTTTCTTTCTCTTCGCCCCCTCTACTTTCCCTTTATAAATCTCGCTTCTCGATGGGGGGGGGAGTCGCCCCTCCTCCCTCCGTTTGTTCGCTTATCGGGGGAATCGATTTTGCGCTTTAATTCAGACCTCCAACTCACGGTTTGATGTCAGTTCTTCTTTTTATGTTGTTCCATGACGCTTTGCCTCACTCCTGGAAATCGGTGGCGTTGCTAAATCCCATGCGGGACACACTACGCAGCGGGGCCGATTGGGGCAGGGGGAAAGCCTCAACTTCCCGGCTGTCTGCCGGCAAAGAGGCTACTCCCCAAAGCGCCCCCGGTTCGGAGCCTTTAACTAAGGCTCACTAGGGTCCATCGCATAAGCAAGGACCCCCCCAACCGCGCGCGGGCTAGCCTCCTTCGGGAGCGTCCCGAAAGGTGGCCGCCATTCGCTCCGCCGAAACCGAAAGTCCAGAGCGATACAACTTTAAGCATCACAGCTGTGTTTTGTCAGTACCATCAAGCAAGATCCCCAGCCCAGTTTGGGGTAGTCTGATAAATTTCAGCGCTTCTGGTACAAGGAGTCTGCCAGTGTCAGAAGGCACGTTGGCATTAGAGAACAGTGCCACTGTTAGTACCATTGGTACACAGGATCCAACCTACTGTGTACAATCCACAGTAACTTGCACAGTTCCTATTTGTTTCAAGAGTGAATGTTCGAGAGAACACAGGAACGACCGAGCCTGCCTTATACTGACTCCGACTCCTCATCCTTCTAGCTCAGTATTGTCTACTCTGATCGGCAGCAGATCCCCAGAAAAACCTGCTGATAGAACTGCTCCAGTTTTGGATACTTGATGCAATTCAGGTTGTTCCAAAAGAAAATTTGCCTTACTACATAGCAATCATATTGGTCGAACCAAAATGGTAAAGACGACTGTAAAGAGCCAGTTTGGTGTAGTGGTTAAGAGCGCGGACTCTAATCTGGGAGAACCGGGTTCGATTCCCCACTCCTCCACATGCAGCTGCTGGAGTGACCTTGGGTCAGTCACAAGTTCTGCCAGAGCTGTTCTCTCAAGAGCAGTTCTTGAAAAAGCTCTCTCAGCCCCTGTCTGTTGTGGGGAGGGGAAGGGAAAGGAGATTGTAAGCCACCCTGAAACTCCAAGTGGAGGGCATGGTATAAACCCAATCTCTCCTCTTCTTCTTTCTTCTAATGTAATGACACTTGATATGCAAAATGCATAATGCAAAAATACTTGAAAGTCTACCCAGAATTGAATCCATCAGACAATCTGTAATTGTATTCTGCATCTCATCATCGCTCCTTCTCCAATTTCTATCATCGTCAGCTGCTGTTTCACACTTGGCCAGCTCAACAAGTTGCGCTACTCATGCACCAATTCCCAGAGAATATGCATTTTTCCAGACCCAGCTATGCTCCAATCTATCTTGACTTACCAAGTAAAGGCTTTGTGCTTACTGATTTCAGACCAAGAGTTCAGAATGCTCCAAGATTAGCTTCTAGCTCATAAGGTTACCAATAAACTAGTCCTAGTCAACTAGCTTCCAAACAGAGGAACTAATTTTGCATTGGCCCATCTGACAGAAGTCATGCCCTCCCTCTGGCTGCATCAGAAAATAAGCCCCTTGGATCATGCCCCGAGTTCCTTGGGAGAAGAGGAAGCCATTTACCTATTCCTCCTCTACTGTCTCTGCACAGTATCTCGACAGATACCTCAGAAGAAAAGCTTAGCTGCAAATCTACCCCATGACTACGACAGCTTTTTCCAGATTCCATACCTCACCAAAGCAACATCCAACCAAGAATAACTCTGCCTTGAACCAGGTGAGGGCAATGGATAGATCAGCATCTTGACTCAGTCCTTCAAGCCACATTTTAACAAACGGTCATCCCAGCCAAAGCAGAACAAACGCATGCAGTGGAAGGTAACTGAATCCCAGGACTTTTGCCTACAGTCACTGAATCCAAATGCCGACCATGACTGTAAAGCCAATGTGGCATGATCAACAGAGCATGCGCCTGAACCTTGGAGGCACAGATGAAGAGGATATTGAATTTATACCCCATACTTCACTACCCAAAGGAGTCTCAAAGTGGCTTACGATCTCCTTTCCCTTCCCCTCCCTACAACAGACACCCTGTGAAGTAGGTGGGGCTGAGAGAGCTCTGCCTGAGAACTGTTCGGTTGAGAGAACAGCTCTGAGAGAACTTGTGTCTCACCCAAGGGCACACCAGCAGCTGCAAGTGGAATCAAACCCGGTTCTCCCAGATTAGAGTCTGTGCTCCTAACCACTATACCACTACACCAATATACCTAACCACTACACCAAACTGGCTCTCCGATGGCAGGCTGGCTCATGATCCAAGCAGCCTTTCAGGGCATCATGAGTGGCACTTAGAATCACAGAATCATAGAGTTGGAAGGGACATACCCAGCTCCTTCAACCTTTCCTCACACTACTTGGTTTCCAGACCCCTCACCATCTTCGTGCCCTCCTATGGAGACGTTCCAGCTTGTCTATATCCTTCTGTAATTGTGGTGCCCCAAACTGAACACAATACTCTCAATGAGGTCTAGCCAGGGCAGAGTAAAGCGATACCATCACTTTATGTGGTCTGGACACTATACTTCTGTTGATACAGCCCAAAATCACGTTTGCCTTTTTAGCTACTTGCAACCCCGGGGGTGGGGTGGGTCCCTTGGCTTCTTGGCCATCTAGCCGGTCCCCTTCCAGCTGGAGGTTTATTCTTCCTCCCTCCCTCCGAGATCAGAGAAAGAGTTGGCTATCCTTTCAAACAAAATTCCCTCACTGCAGTCTCCGGAGGAAAGGCAGGGTGCAAGTGTGAAAGGAAACCCCCCAACCCATTTACATTTAGATTTCCATTTGCTGCAGAGTGCGCTGCAAAAACAATCAACTCTGGATAGGTTTGCTCATTGAAGGAGGGTAACAAGCGGCAACATCAAGCAATCAGAGGAAGAGCAGTTCAGCAGAACTCTCCCGGGGACCAAAAGGCTCAGTCTGCTTTTTGGGATGAAAAAGGCCCTGGCGCCTTTTCAGGAATGGCTTCCATTTGCTAAGGATCCTTTGAGAGAGCCATAAAGCATCAAGCATGATTAAGATCTCACCATCCAACCTGCAGCCTGGCACTTGTTTCCCACTGCAGCATGCAAAAGCACATTAAGGGGTTCAAACACTCCAAGGGCGAAGGCAGGCAGAGGCAGCATCCAGTCCTTGGACCACAAAGCAGGGTGCAACTGACATCCGATGTAAGAACTGGCGGGATCTAGCCTAGCTTATCTGGAAGCAAGCCACACTGACCTGAAGTTTGCTGAGACCACCAGCATCTTCTCAACACGCAACGGGAAACAAGTTACTGTTTTGATGGGGGCAGGGAAGTAATTGAAAATGCATTTTCTGCCTCTCCAAGGGAAAATAAACAAGTTCTGATTGGAAACCCCTAACCTTGATCTAGATTGTTTCTTCCGCCCTTGCTATTCTGGGCAGCTGACTGTTAACTTGGAGCTCTTGAAAGCAGGGAACTGCCTGACCCACACAGGCTGATAACACACCCAGCCGAAATTAACTGCACACATCTTCAAAATCTGATGCTGGGGAGCGGCACAGAACTCTTGGAAGCCGCGTCACTTCCACAGGCGCAATATTTTAACAGCTTGATTGCTTTCCCCCCCAGTACGTGGTCAGAGTTTGGCCAAGAACATCTTCACCATCACTGCAAGCCCGACAAGAATTCCTCCAGCTAGCTTTCCCATTTAATTTTAAACTCTGAACCCAGCTCTGTCTGAAAGCCACAGACCTTCACCAAGAAACAGATACCTCCAGATGAAAAGCCTCATGCTGTTCTTTCCTGGTTCCCGTAAAAACTCCTACATGGCAAAAAACGGTGGCGTTTATACGGGAGGGAATGCCGTCCCAAATCCTACAGCTTCTCTACTTTGAACAAAACAAGAGTCTGTGTACAACAGTGACAGAAGGAGACCCACAAGTGGTAGAGATCCATGTTATCACACACAACACGTGGATCTCTCGTTTTGGGCCAGACTGCACCACTGGTGTCATCAGCTTTGAAAATTCAAGCCCTTTAACGGCAGCAGTGTTGCCCGAATCCTGATAGCTGAAGCACGTGTTCATCCAAATTAAAACTGGACGCATGTTTCCAAAAAAAAGTCGATGCATGTAGGAGGAACATTGTCCGTTCTCAGAGTAGCCTAGCGCCTCTTTGTTTCTGCAGAACCCGCTAATCTGAATCAGCTGATAAGGGGAAGGGGGCACAGGTCTGGCATGAGTGGAAGTCCCAGGTTCAGAATTAGGGTGGAGTCGATCACTCATGTTCTTCTCTATTGTTACCTGTATACAGGTTTACGTTATATGCATTTGCATTCTGCTCTAGTTAGGATGAGGGACTGTTCTGCTGCATTTAAAGTTTATAGGCTTTTGAATGATTTCTCATCTAATGTCACTGAGAAGGTGGCTAAGTTTGCTATAAAAGTGCGCCAAGGGATCTCACAGAAATGACCTCATATTTACACGGATGTATATGCACGTTGCGATTTTAACTTACCTTTTAAACTGTATTAACTTGTATCAATTTTTTTTCTATGCCAATAAAGGCTACTTAACTTAAAAAAAAACTTAAGTGGGCAGAGCCAGGTGCGGGGTTTTTTTGCCCAGCCAGGGTTCTGATTGCCTCAAAAAGGTCAGGGACCCCTGCTATAAGAAGAAGCCATTGTTGAATCTCTGCACCCAGGACAATCCAGTGAGACAACTGTACCCGACGCACTGCTTCACACCAAGCACTCCTCTACAGCTGAGCTGGGACTTCTCCTTTGCGGCAGCCACTGCCCTGAACGGTATGTTACTCTGGCATGGCCATACAGAAGCCTTCCCTGGGATGGCCCTACTGTCGAGTTTCCGTACCCTGGGAAGGGGCCAAGAATTCAAGGGATGCCAAGCAGCTCCAGATGCACCCCTCAGTGTGTGCAGGCAGCTCCGACTCGATGAAAGCTGGACTGGGAACAGCCCCTGAAAGGCATGCCTCAGCCGGCCTGGCGCTTCCGTGGCCTCATGCACAGCCACCTGCAGGGCAAGAGGCTCGAATCCTGCCTGGCTTGGCATATTCATATATACCTGATTGAATTTGTATTTTATTGTATTTTAATCTTTTAATGTTAGCTGCCCTGAGCTTGCTTGAGCAGGAAGGGTGTGATACAAATCAAATCAAATAAATAAATACATACTCTTGGGAGTTAACAAATGTGAATCAACATGCATATTAAGTTATGCAAATAAACATGCATTGCTTTGTCAAGCAGCAAACTGGCGGGCCTCCATGTGGGCCACGAACACAGATCAGTGGTTGTTTCCCCCAAGAGACAAGGAAACAGTCTTGATCTACTCGGTAGGGAGAAAAATATGTCTTTGTAAATTAACCAAGGGCTGGTTTTAAAAACACAGCTGGATGAGGACTATGTTCTCGGAGGGATTTAGAGTGTTGGACTCGGATCTGGGAGAAGCAGGTTCAAATCCTTGTTTGCGCCACGGAAGCTCGCTCGGTGACCTTGGGCCAGTCATGCATTCTCAGCCTGGCCTACCTCACAGGGTTGTTGTGAGGATAAAATGAAGGCGAGGAGAAGGATGTAAGCCTCCTTGGTCCCCCCCTCCCCCTCGGGAAGAAAGGCAGGGTATAAAATGAAGGAAGTAAATAAATTAAAAATATTTCTTAGCTGCCTTTCTACCTTGCGAAATTCAAGGCCGCTTACAATATAAATAGAAAAATGGTGATTAAAAAACACACTTAAAACAATATAAATCAGACAATTACAAAAACACATTAAAGTCCAAAATTTAGAATCTCCAATTAGAAGAGGAGGAGGAGATTGGATTCATACCCCACCCTTCACTACCCAAAGGAGTCTCCTTTCCCTTCCCCTCCCCACAATGGGCACCCTGTGAAGTAGGTGGGGCTGAGAGAGCTCTTGAGAGAACAGCTCTTGAGAGAACAGCTCCAAAAGAACCTCTGACTGACCCAAAGCCACCCAGCTGGCTGCATGTGGAGGAGTGTGGAATCAAGCCCGGTTCTCCCAGATTAGAGTCCGTGCTCTTAACCACTTCACTGAACTGGCTTTCCCTGCCAATAACCAAAAAAACTAAATTAGTCAAATGGAGCCCTAAATAAAACTGTCTTCGACTGCCTCCTGAAGACTGAAAGGGGGGGCTCAAAAGGTATGGAGATGAAAGGCTAAGAGCAGGGGGGAGGAATTAGGAGGGGGAGAAAGCAGACAGCTCACACCCCTGTGATCTTAAAAGAATCCTGGAGTGGGACAACTTTAAGCCATGGGATGGGATTGCCCAATGCTTTATCCCTCCCGGTGACTCCCCCAGGTAATTTAGCCAAAAAGGAAAAATCTAAGGAGGCAGATTAAAACATAGGGCCATGACCACTGTCGACTTTAGGCTATTTTCAGTTTTTGTACAAGCATCACTTGGTGCAATTTATAGAGCAATTAACTAACTCCCAGGGATGGTAAATGAAGAGAATGTCTGTGGATTTTTAAACTAGCTTTGTTCTGGCATGATACAGGACAGGACCTCAGGATGGTATAGCCTTTTCTTTTGTCCTCATAATAACCACCTCATTACCCTCGCTCAGCATGACTTGTCCTGTAGTCACCCAGCGTGCTTCTTGGAAAAGCAGGGGATTAGAACCCAGCTCTCCTTGTTCCTCCTCAGACATCCCAGCCACAATTGCTCCCTGGTGCCAGCGTTTTGTCATGTGACTCCGGACTTCCTGACCGCCAGCAATTCTTTTCCAAGTGCTGCTATCTAGGGGGACAAACGAGCGTCAGTACTGGGACACAAGGATGCCCTCCCCCAAGATTAAGAAAGGACATCCCTATATTAGAAGTATTTACTACCAAAATCAAAATCCACTTGACTCCAACTGAGGCCCGCATAATTATTTTGGTGTATTTTTCAACCGGGCAGCAGAGAGGCAGTTTCAAAGCCAAATGCTTAAGGTGCTTGGCAAAGTTTCCCAGGGTGTGGAAGAGAACATTTCTCTGTTTTCCAAAATAAAAGTCATAGTTGTTGCTGGGAAGTCCCATTCTTTAGTGGTCTGAAGGTTGCTTACTGCAGCCCAGCTGCCCTGTCTGCAGCAGTCTGGCTTTGCCCAGTAGTTCCCAGGTCAAACAAGCACCACAGAACAGGCACTTAGAGATGAATACCTCTGGGCTGGCAGCACCATGCAGGCGGCTTTGTGTCAATGCAGTGGTGCAACTGAGAAAATCTGTCGACTGTCCTTAGACGGTAATACTCATGAGAAGGATTACTTAAAACTGGAGATGCAAAAGAGTCCTATAAAGTTTAGGAGTCCACTTGAATGGTAGGGGGATGGAGACAGAATCGTAGAATCACAGCGCTGGAAGGGTCCAGACAGGTCCTCTAGTCCAACCCCCTGCTCAGTGCAGAATCAGCCTAGAGCATCCCTGACAAGTGTCTGTCCAGACGCTGCTTCAAGGCTGCCGGTGAAGGGAAGCTCACCACCTCCCAAGGCAGCCAATTCAACTGCTGCACAACGCTGACCATCAAAAAGTTTTTCCTGAGATCCAGCTGATACCTTCCCGCCCGTAATTTAAGCCCATTCTTGCAAGTCCTCTCCTCTGCTGCCAACAGGAACAGCTCCCTGCCCTCCTATAAGAAACAGCCTTTCCAATACTTAGAAAAAAGCAATCCTGTCCCTCCCTCAACCTCCTCTTCTCCAGACTGAACATTCCCAAATCCCTCAGGCTTTCCTCACAGGGCTTCTTGGTCTCCAGGCCCCCCGATCATCCTCGTCACTCTCCTCTGCACAAGCTCTATTCAGTCTAAACTCACTTCCAGAGCTCCACAAAAGACTCCAGGTGTGGCCTGACCAATGCAGTGTACAGCGGGACTATGTGAAATCTTGGGGTTTGGATGTTATGCCTCTGAGCGTCTCGACCAGAGGCTATTCTTGCTCAGATGTTCTCATTCCACACACCCCACCCCAGCCTTGTACCAGGCAATGCTTACATCGAGAATTGCCAAGACTAAGATCTAGCTTCTGATTCGAGGCTGGGGGCAGCAAACAGCTGCAGTGAGGGACTCCACGAGGAGAGGGTGGCCAGGTCCCTCACTAAGTTTGCCAGACTCCAGGCGGTGGCTGGAGCCCTCCTGGGATTACAACTGACTTCCAGGGCGACAGAGGTCAGTTCCCCTGGAGAAAATGGCCACTTTGGATGGTGGACTCCGTGGCCTTATACCACGTTGAGTTCCCTCCCCTCCCCAAACCCCACCCTCCTCAGGCTCCCCCCCAAAAATCTCCAGCTATTTCCCAAGCTAGAGTTGGCAACACTGTACCCTCACAATGGCACAACTAGGGATGGAGGCCTAGGAGCCATGCAACCCCCTAGCCACAGGGCAATACCGATGTCCATCCACAGGGCCAACTTTCTTAGCAGCAAGCGACAACTGAATTGCTGCACCCTTACATGAGAAGAAGATGAGATTGGATTTATACCCCGCCCTTCACTACCCAAAGGAGTCTCTCAGGGTGGCTTACAATCTCCTTTCCCTTCCCCCCCCCACAACAGACACCCTGTGGGGTAGGTGGGGCTGAGAGAGCTCCTTTGAGAACTGCTCTTGAGAAAACAGCTCCGGGAGAACTTGTAATTGACTTAAGGTCACACCAGCAGCTGCATGTGGAGGAGTGGAGAATCAGACCTGGTTCTCCCCGATTATAGTCCGCGCTCCTAAACATTACACCAAACTGGCTCTCTAAGAAATGAGAACTGAAGAACAGCCATGCTAGATGACCTCAAGAGATCCCTCTAGCCCAATAGTGGGAAGCTTCCAAGCAGGGCACAGAGGAAACAAACCAGCTTGCCTTCTCCGTCCTCCCTGCTCCCCCTAGTATTTGTTCTTCCGTCACGTCCAGTAATTATTTTTAATTCTCTGTAGTTACAGGAGGGGGGGGGACATTACAGACCATTTAAAAGGGGATGTTATCTGTGCCATACGATGAAGCCAGATGCATTGAAAACTATGATTAAAACCCCTGCCACTTTGATTACTCCGAAAAGGAAGCGACAACATTAAAATCAATAGCGGGAGTAAATATTTTATGCCACTTCCCTAGATGCGCCGAGAGAGAGAGAACAGCTCGAGAGACGGAGCGTGCCACTGAAGGATGACAGATCCCTTTTAAAAAATGCATGTTGGCGCACTGAAGGTGTATTCGCGGTCCAACTGTTCCGGGCTGCGCAATCTTTCAAAAAGGTTACACACGTCGGGCCAAAGGCTAGAAGCACATCCGGCAAGATGCTCTCGTAAAACCAAGGTGAGTGATTGACTTCTTAAACTGGGCTGAGAGACGAAGTCCTGGGCTAGAAAGAGGTGGCATAATTGGGTAGCTCAAGAGTGTTTCTATCATGGGATCGGAAAACCCAGGTTCCCACCAGTTCCCACAGTTATATTTGAATCCAGGAGCACCTTAGAGACCAATGGGATTTTGGGGTGCGGGGCTTTCCAGAGTCAAAGCTCCCCCAACAGCATCAGGCGGTGGGCTTGTTGGGGGGCTCCCACTTAAGGTACTAAAAATGTCAAGTCTTCCGTAAAATACTGGCACTCTTGATTGTTTGGTAAATCCCTTTAACTATGGGCTAAGAAAGTGAACCGGCTTTTTAAAACTTTGCTCACTCTTTACCCAAACAACATTCGAATCCAGTCAGGCACCTTTAAGACCAACAAAGTTTTATTCAAGGTATGAGCTTTCGTGTGCACACACACTTCCTCAGATACAACGAAATGGATCAGTTCATACGTATAGGTAGAGGGAGGGCAGCAAATTAGCATAAGCATAATAAAAACCCAACAAAGTTTAACAGATGGAAGAACAGATGCAACTGAAGTAACAAGCTTAAATTGTCACCATTTGTTTGGGTTTAATTCTGGGGGGGAAGCAGTGAAGGGAATAAATATGTCAAAATGGGAGATTGATGTGCAAATGTATGAACAGGTAACTTTCATTCAATGTATCTGAAGAAGTGTGCATGCACACAAAAGCTTATACCTTGAATAAAACTTTGTTGGTCTTAAAGGTGCCACAGGGCTCAAACTTTATTCTATCTAAAGAAGTGTGCATGCACACAAAAGCTCATACCTTGAATAAAACTTTCTTGGTCTTCGAGGTGCCACTGGACTCGAGTTTTGTTCTGTTGCTTCAGACCAACATGGCTACACCAACTGAATCTATCTTTATTCAAAGAGAAGAGGTGATCCAAGAACAATCATGGTGGGGCTGCCACTCTGAGCTTATCTAGCCCTCTCTTGCGATTTTGGGATGTCTAGTTCCTGAGCTGGCAGAAACATAGAAACTTAGAGCTGTAAGGGACCCCCAAGGGTCATCAAGTCCAACCCCCCTGCACAATGCAGGAAATTCACAACTACGTTCTCCTCCCCACTCCCCCAGTGATCCCCACTCTATGCCCAGAGGAAGGCAAAAAACTCCAGGATCCCCAGACAAACTGGCTTGGAGGAAAATTCCTTTCTGACCTCTAAGTAGCAATCAGCATTATCGTGGGCGTATAACAAAGGGCCATGAGAGCCGAGTAGTGGCTCAACCCTTTCTGCCCTCCCTCTTGCAATCTGCCTAAGTTCACAGAATCACCATTTGCTTTCAGGTGGCCCCCTAGCCTCTGCTGAAAAACCTCCCAAGAAAGAGAGCTTTTCCTCATTTTTTAAAAGAAACATGGAGTGGGGATCAGTGTTCCCTCTAAGCTGAGTTACTGTGAGCTAGCTCACAGTTTTTTAGCCTCCGGCTCACAGATTTCTGTCTTAGCTTAAAAAGGATGGCTCCAGTAGCGATGGCTGATTTATGCAGTAGCCAAATTGCTCACTCACAACTTTAATGCCAGGAGCTCACAAAGTAGAATTTTTGCTCACAGGACTCCACAGCTTAGAGGGAGCATTGGTTGAGATCCAGGTTTTCCGTGGTGTAAAATCTCTGGACCAGCCCATTCTGGTGAACCAAATACAACTGCTGTCTGGTATCAGCCCAGCAACAGAGTCTGGTGGTGGTAGCACCTTTGGGCAAAACCAACCCTGGCTCACCAGTTCCTTGGACAATCATACCGAGATGTTCTTATGATCCCTTGGTTTGATTTTGTCATTGGAATTTAAGATGCCAACAGAGATAGCGCAGTTATACCCTAATGAGACAAAAAGAACCTACGAGGTTTTTATTTTTTTTAATGGAGTGTGTGAGAGAGAGAGGGAAAGAAAGCTGGAATGCATGACATTCCAGCATCTTTGGGATTTTCTTTCAAACAAACAAATCAGTCATGTTCGGGGTGTGTTTCCTGGAGCAGGAGAGCTTCATCCACTAAATGGGAAGCAGCCTGGACTTCGTGTACAAATGCCAAAAAACACGAAGGGAAGGCCTTTTATGAAAACAATGCCTACTTTCTTTCTTTTTTTGGTTTGTGTGTGTGTGTGTGTATGTATGCCTGGAAGTCATGGCTGACTTCTGGCAACCCCTAATGGGGCTTGGACATTTCAGAGAGGTGGGTCGCTATTTGCCTGCCTCTGCATCCCAGCCCTGGTATTCCTGGAAGTCTCCAAATATTAGCCAGGGTCAGCCTTGCTTAGCTTCCGAGATTGGGCTTGCCTGGGCTACCGGGTCAGGGCCACAACACTGCTTAATTTTTGACTGGAACATAGGAGGGTGTCCCACTTTAGTGTAAGGAAATGCATATGGTGCAGAAATTCTCAGTGGGCCTCTCTCCACTGGCAGAAACGGGCAGCTGCAAGAGGTGCAAGACCTCTTAGCTGTATTTGGCTACAAAATGCATGCTCACATGAAGTTCCTGCCTCCCGCCACTGGTCTCTTACACTGGTGAAGAGCACTGCTTTTAAAACAACTTTGGAGAACCAGGGAGTTGAGCTGGATTCTTGGCTTGCGATGGCTGATTTATTTGGCTTCAATTGCGTCTACCAATAGTGTAACTTCATGGCTCTTTCCCTGCTAACTTTCTGTGTATTGTCCCCCCCCCAATTTTTCTCCCTTACTTATTGCATGTTTATGACTTGTTGGAAGCTGCCCTGTGTATCCAATATATAACAGAAGGGTTTAAGTGTGCATCTGTGCATGTGTGAATTGCTGTCAAGTTGCTTCCAACTTATGGCGACCCTACGCATTAATGTCCTCCAAGACATTCGCTCCTTAACAGCCTTGCTCAGGTCTTGCCAACAGAGGCCCGTAGGCACAGATGCCTACATTAAAGGTTCCTACTTCTTCTCTCCCAGCATTCCTTTATTTTTGGCTGGAGATTTAAACATCCAGCTTAGTTGCTCTGATCAATTCTAAATGGTGGCCACTGGATTTAAATTTCCCACCCACCATGCCAGGGCACAGAGCTCCAACAGACCCGATAAAAAAACAGTGCAGGCTCTTGTTTAGTTAAACCAGCGGTCGGTTTCAGGCCATTATTAATAAAGACAGGCAGTTTGACATCCCAGGAGATTTTAGGCGTTTTACTTTTTCATGAAATTGCTGAGTCCCGTATATTTCATCTGACAATAGGGAAAGCAGAGTTTCATGGCAGAATGGGGAACTGAACCCAGACGGCCAAGGTTGTCGCTCGC
This sequence comes from Gekko gecko, assembly GCA_029375565.1. Classification (NCBI taxonomy): domain Eukaryota; kingdom Metazoa; phylum Chordata; class Lepidosauria; order Squamata; family Gekkonidae; genus Gekko; species Gekko gecko. The sequence continues at coordinate 19,838,142 of JAPDNY010000017.1, forward strand.
CACTACAACACACCGGGGTCCTCAGCAATGCTTCCTCTAAGCTGTGGAGTCCTATGAGCAGAAATTCTACTTTGTGAGCTACTGGCATTAAAGTTGTGAGTGAGAGATTTGGCTGCTGCATAAATGAGTTTGCTCTGGAGCCGTCCTTCCTGTGCTAAGACAAAAATGTGTGAGCCAGAGGCTAAAAACCTGTGAGCTTGCTCACACTAACTCAGCTTAGAGGGAACACTGGTCCTCAGGTACAAATGAATCTACCCTTTTCAAAACAACCAGAAGTGCTCACCGACATCAGCAGAGCCAAGCTCCCTCACCATCTCCGTATAAATCACCTGCATCTGTTGCAGAGGGAACATGGGGGATTTCATTTTTTTTTTTCATCTGCAAAATTCAGCCTCAAGCAATGGATTTGGGGTGTGTGTGTGGGAGGGGTCCACCAGCTTCTAGATCTCCAGCATGACCCACAATTGGAAAGTTCCGAGGCAGCCTTGAATGAAAAGGTGACGTGCCAAGCGGGGAGTGGCAGCTGCCCGTGGAAACCAAGTGCCATCTCGAGTGGCCCCAGAGACTCTGAGTCAACTGGAACAAATAAGAGCAAAGTCAAGAAGGAAGTGAAATTGAAAGCCCGGAGAAACATTTTTGCTTCGCCCAGCTGGAATTCGGCACCGGAAAGCTGAGAGAGGCAGGAATTCAAATGAATTCACCAAGAAATTCGACACAGTAGAGAAGGGTAAGTTTTGGGGGGCTGAGGACGATGACCTTGAAACCCGGCCATCTCAAGTGGTCGCACTGTCCTCTATTAACACAGAGAGAAATTAACACCTGGTCCTTGAAAAAGAAACAGGTACTCTGCTGTAAGCCTCCAGCACAAACATAGTGGGACACCTTCTTTATCCCTTGACTTGGACAGTCCAGGCTAGCCCGATCTCATCAGATCTCAGAAGCTAAGCAGGGTCAGCCCCAGTTAGTACTTGGATGGGAGACCCCCAAGGAAGTCCACGGTTGCTTTGCAGAGGCAGGCAGTGGCAAACCACCTCTGACCGTCTCTTGCCTAGAAAACCCTACAGGGTCGCCGTAAGTCAGCTGTGAATGGAAGGCACTTTCCACCCTCACCAGCACAGGAAGTATGGGACAATGGTGATTTGCAAGATATGACTCTTGCAGAAAAATACTCTCCATTAAAGCATCTTTACAGTCAAATGATTGCATTAAACCACTCAGCCACCACATTAACTTTCCCCAGTTAGAAAACGTCCTCGCTGCCTTTGTGTTTTTCGCTTCCAACTTTGAATAATTTACGCCTAAATGCTTGCTTGTAATTTGATTTTCATATTTGCTGCTGCATTAAAATGGGGGGGTTTTTTTTACGCAAAACACTGTACACGACGGCATAAGCGACAATAAATTTGTTACAATAAATTAAGCCCGTGAATCACAGTCGCAGGAGTATAGTGCCTTTATTTTGTCAGCAATTAATCAGAGAAATCCAAACCCCAAATGAAACCATTACATCACTGGCTTCATTCTTTCGCCCCGATGAAATCAGTCAGTTTTGACAGGACAGCATATTTCTGCTACTTATTTTCCTATTCAGTGTTTTGTGCGGCTTATGTTGATAGCAGAAATCTGATCACAGATTTGTTCCTGATCATTAAACTTCTTTTCCACTGTACATGGTAAAGGAAGTATTGGTGGCTCCAAAGGAAACTTCAACCTTTCAGTTCTCGAACTTTGCTTGTTCCCAAATGTTTTGGCCACTGGGCAGGCCCACCACATACTGGGATAGCTGCTCTCTCCCCTTTTGACACAATCAACACAGAAGATGGTACACGGCTCTTATCCCAAGCATCCTGTCTCACATGATGGCCAACCAGTTCCTCTGGAGGTCCAACAACAGGGCAGAGAGGGTGAGGTCTTCCCTGATGTTGCCTCCTCCTGCGACTGAGAGTCAGAGGTTTAAGGTCTATGAATGTGAAAGTCCCCTGTAAGAACATAAGAAGAGTCCAGCTGGATCAGACCAGTGGTCCATCTAGTCCAGCATCCTGTCTAACATGATGGCCAACCAGTTCCTCCAGAGGGCCAACAACAGGGCATAGAGGCCGAGGCCTTCATAAGAACCTCAGAAGAGCCCTGCTGGATCAGGCCAGTGGTCCATCTAGTCTAGCATCCTGTCTAACATGGTGGCCAACCAGTTCCTCCAGAGGGCCAACAACAGGGCATAGAGGCCGAGGCCTTCATAAGAACCTCAGAAAAGTCCAGCTGGATCAGACCAGTGGTCCATCTAGTCCAGCATCCTGTCTCACACATGATGGCCAACCAGTTCCTCTAGAGGGCCAACAACAGGGCATAGAGGCCGAGGCCTTCATAAGAACCTCAGAAGAGCCCTGCTGGAGCAGGCCAGTGGTCCATCTAGTCCAGCATCCTGTCTAACATGGTGGCCAACCAGTTCCTTTAGAGGGGCAACAACAGGGCATAGAGGCCGAGGTCTTCATAAGAACCTCAGAAGAGCCCTGCTGGGTCAGACCAGTGAGGGTCCATCTAGCCCAGCATCCTGTCTCACACAGTGGCCAACCAGTTCCTCTAGAGGGCCAACAACAGGGCATAGAGGCCAAGGTCTTCATAAGAACCTCAGAAGAGCCCTCAGAGTGGTGGCTGAATAAAGCCTGCCCTTGTCCTCCCACCTCCGGTATTCCTTGGAGGTCTCCCATCCAAGTAATTGCCAGAGTCAACCCTGCTTAGCTTCCGAGACCTGATGAGATCGGGCTTGCTGGGTCTATCTATGACACCCTCAGAGTGGGAGATGGGCAGGTAAGAGCCCCCTAGAAGCCCCCGGATGCAAGCCCCACGAAAGCAAAAAGACTGTCAAGTAGGAGCCCAATAGCATTTCCTGGTGATTGGAAATTCATGCCACCCACGGTTCACCAGGACAGTCAGAGGAAGCGCCAACTAGACTGCCCACTTGGAGCCCTGTGATGTCTCTTCAAATTGTGAAAAAGAAACCGAAAAAGGCAGTGTATGTCCAATGCTTGCTAAGAAGAACACAAAGGGGTAGCGGCATGAATTGCGTGAAGGCTTATTGTGGGAGAGCTTGCCGTTTCCAGTAAGCCAGAAAATGGCCCTTCCTCCTCGAAATTGATCAAGAGGAGTTCATTTAGAATTCCTGTCTATAAAAGAGGCCCTCCTGTCAAGAAGATGCGTCACAAGCTGGCCGTAAACATGAGCATCACAAGGGCCTTCCTTTTAGCTAATGCACGGCAGCGATCTCATTGCGCCAGGGCGTCGCAGAGGATCGATAGGAAGGGGGCAGAAAATCGGCTGCTCCTGCAGTTCACATTTAACAACCCCAGCTTCGCGTAAATGACATATTCTAAGGGTCAGGGTGCACTGCTTAGGACACACAAAGGTCTTTTTATACAGCCGGAAACGTTTTTGTAAGCCTGGGAATTCATGCTTTCTTTAAAAACAAACAGGTGGGAATATAAAACATCACAGACAGCAGCTCTAAGGCCTGGTTCATACATGCTGGGGACAGAAGTGATCAAATGGACCACATTATTAGGGCAGAAGGTGGAAGATGACATTTGGGAGCATCCATACCAGGAGAAAACTACTGCACTAGGGAGAAAAATTCTGTCCCCTCTATTTGCTTGTTCTGTTGGTTTTAGAGCTGCCGGTTGTACTCACCTGGCTGGCAAGGGGCTCCCGGGGCACTTCTGGTCGACCAGAAGTGGCGCAGAGGAACTTCCAGTGAAACTGGAAGTGCCACCCCCACCATGATGATAACACCCAGAAGTGATGTCATCTTGTTGGGTACGTCAGGGGCAACACTCTGCTTTCTGGGCAAAACTCTGGTAAACTTGACCTTTTACCATCTTCAACTGATCAAGCAGTTGGTTCCCTTCCTCGTCCGCACCAACCTAGCAACAGTGATCTATGCTATGGTCACCTCAAGACTAGACTATTGTAAGGCTCTCTACATGGGGCTGCCCTTGTCACAGATCTGGAAGCTGCAGCTAGTGCAGAATGCTGCAGCCAGGCTTTTAATGGGTCTCCCCAAGTGGAAGCACATCCAGCCTGTGCTGCGGCAACTGCACTGGCTGCCAATAGCATACCGAATCTGCTTCAAGGTGCTGGTTCTTACCTTTAAAGCCCTGTATGGCCAGAGTCCAGCATACCTATGGGACCACCTTTCCCCATATATACCCCAGAGAGTACTTCGGTCGGGGTCTCAAAATCGATTGACCCTCCCCGGCCCAAAAGAGGCCAGGCTTGCTACTACCAGGGCCAGGGCTTTCTCGGTGGCGGCCCCATCCTGGTGGAACAAGCTCCTGGAGGAGATCAGGGCCCTGTGGGACCCTCTGCAATTCCACAGGGCCTGCAAGACGCAGCTCTTCTGCCAGGCTTTCAGCAAGGGTACCACAACCATTATAGAGCCCTGGCTCTTGGTTTTAACATCCAGCCTGAGTCGCAGGAAGATCTTGAGCAGGAGGATTTTAGAGAGTACATTGAAATAAGCCATCCTGAGCAACTTTTTCAGCACTTTATGAAATTGTATTAATAATGGAATTGTTTTACATGGTTTTATGTGGTTTCAATTGTATTTTATGTACTGATTGTGAGCCGCCCTGAGCCTGCATTGCAGGGAGAGCGAGGTATAAAAATGTGATTAATAAATAAATAAGATAAATAAAACCATAGAGTTTTGCCCAAAAAGCAGAGTGGCTCCCTGCAGTGTCCCTGACATGATGGTGTCAGCCGGAAGTGATGTCATCATGTTGGAGATGCACTCCCAGTTTACCCAAAAGCTGGCCGGACGAGCATGCATCTGTGGACAGGGCTTTCCCCACTGGCCAGCTGGCTGGCATTGGTATGGAGCTCCCCCCATATCATGGGATCCCCCACTGGGGGGCTAGGAACCCTAGTTGGTTTCCTGTTTGTAGGGAAGTAAGCTTTCGGGAGTCACAAAGGGAGTTTTGACTTCTCGAAAACTTATATCCTGACATTCTTGTTGGTCTCTAAGATGCTACTGGACTTGAATCTGGCTCTTTATATCGGACGAAGGAAGCTTTGATTCTCAAAAGCTGATGCTCTGGAAGTCTTGTTGCCGTTTAAGATGCTGCTGGACTCTAGCTGTTCCCCAAGGGAGCATGCCATGAACTTCCGTCCTCAATCTGCCGTCTATTCTACCGCCTCATTCTCCTGCCATACGTGAACTAGGAGCAAAGCATCACAGAGTACTGTATTCACCATGGCCAAAAAAACCCTCCGTCAGTACTTTTAAAATCAAGAACTCAGCAGCCCCTGCCAAACAAACCAGACCATCTGAACTGCGACAGGCCTGTTTTGGACTCAAGCAGGATTGGTTTTCACGAAGCTCCCTTTCCATTGTGCTCTGCTGTTGCCTTCCACAATAAACTGGGAGTAACAGATTTAAATCAAATCAAATAAAAAAGGGTGCCTTTCTTCTCCTACTGAGCTGCCAAAAGGAGAAGTTGCATGAGAAGCTTGAGTGCTGAATCCTGGCAGAGGTTGACACAGGCAGAGATAATTACATCCTCGCCATAAGCAAAAAGTGTACAGCTTGGATCGGTGTCAAAGCCTTAGCCACCAATCAACACACATGCACACCATCCTCAGTGTGCCTAGGAGACAAATGCAATTTCCCAAACATGCTGCAGCGCACTTTTCCTGGAGCAATGGCTCTGGAAACCCAACTTTCAGGAAGGGAGCGGAATGTAATTAAAGCCATACGCTCCTAGAGTGAAAATGCTGCTTCTACCTGTACTCACACTGGCTTTAGCAACTGTCCTGTCACCTGGACTAGCCACTGCACAGAGGAAGCATCCCTGTTTCTCTGGCAATATTGCCGAGAATGCCAGGGTGCTACATTTGGACAACACCCAGTGGGAAGAAGAAGAAGAGGAAGATGATTGGTTTTATACCCCGCCCCTCCTTTCCCTTCCCCTCCCCCAAACAGACACCCAGTGAGGCAGGTGGGGCTGAGAAAAGCTTTTTCAAGGACTGCTGTTCTTGAGAGAACAGCTCTGAGAAAACTTGTGACTGGCCCAAGGCCACACCAACAGCTGCATGTGGAGGAATGGGGAGTTAAACCCGGTGCCCCCAGATTAGAGTCTGCACTCTTATCCACTACACCAAACTGGAAACTAGTACTGGAAACTATTCAAGCTACCAGTTCCTTCTAAGCTCAACTGCAAATGTAAGGTGGTGTCTGGCCACACCTAAGCAGTCCCAATCCCCACGGCTTGCTCCCTCCGATAGCTGTAAGACGCCACTATACTTTGTGCTCACATCAAAACTCTTGATGGTGGCTCTTTCTTAGAGTACTTTAAAAAGAGCAATTCCTAAACAAAAGCTTCCAGCACTCCAAACTCTTGTATAATAATAACTTCAAAAAAATGAAAAAGGGACTCTTCACAATCTCTCTCTCTCTCTCTCTGCAAACAGGCAAAAGCTCTGGATGCCCAACCAAATGCTGCTGAGCCAGACTGGAATTCAGAGGTGTTACGATGAAGTCCCTCATACTAGACAAGCAGCTGTGCTACAGACAGGGGAAGACAGTTTCCACAGAGTTGCACACAGAAACACCATTTCCTCTACCACGCACAGGGGATAGTTCAAACAGCGGGGACACCCCCCCCCGCAATGACGCAGTTGCCACCAATGACAAATCACCACAGCTCACCAGAAAAGGATCACTATGATGGTCGAAATTGTGGAGTTGCATGTACAGAGTTGGCTCGCACAACTGGCATTTCCCCGAGATCCTCACCCTGACGGAGGCCCTTCACACCCCGGAGGCAGCTGGCTCCCTGCCATCTCCACGTGAACCAGCCCTCAAACACTTAACATTCATCTCAGCAGTTCCCTCTGATAACTATTGAAACCTACTGTGTTACGAGCTCTTTGTTCTGGAAGCCAAACTCACCAAGAATGTGAGGAAGAGATTGGGGTGGGGGATCACCAGCCTTCAATTAACTTTTGCACAAATGAATTTGAGAGCGATGACCAGAGGTAACAGGTCCCAATTCTGTTCTGCTTAAATGTGCTGCTCCTGTACTTTTCAGGGAAGCTACCAAATGCAATTGTTTGGGTTCACCACAAAGTAATGTGCTGAAATTATAGACTCAATTGTCACCCATTCGTTTGATTTCAAAGTATGGAAGTTAAAAGATAAATATCTTTAGAATGATAAATGGTTGGAACACTTTCCCTATGAAGAAAGGTTAAAACACTTCGGGCTCTTTAGCTTGGAGAAAGGATGGCTGAAGGGTGACATGATCGAGGTTTATAGGGTTATGCATGGGATAGAACAGGTAGAGAAAGAGGTACTTTTCTCCCTTTCTCACAATACAAGAACTCGTGGGCACTCAATGAAATTGATGAGCAGTCGGGTTAGAACAGAAAAAAGGAAGTCCTTCTTCACCCAAACAGTGATTAAGACATGGAATTCACTGCCACAGGAGGTGGTGGCAGTTACAAGCATGGACAGATTCATGGAGTTTTGTTTTCTGGGGCAGGTGATACACTCTATTCTTGGTGCTGGAGGGGGCAGCAGTGGGAGGGCTTCTAGTGTCCTGGCCCCACTGCTGGACCTCCTGATGGCACCTGGTATTTTTGGCCGCTGTGTGACAGAGTGTTGGACTAGATGGGCCATTGGCCTGATTCAACATTGGCTTCTCTTATGTTCTTAAGAGGAAATTAGATAAACATCTGGAGCAGAGGTCCATCAGTGGCTATTCACCACAAGATGTAGATAGGGACTCTGGAGTAAGTGATGCTCTGTATTCTTGGTGCTGCGAGGGCAACAGTGGGAGGGCTTCCGGTGTCCTGGCCCCACTTTTGGACCTCCTAACGGCACCTGGTATTTTTGGCCACCGTGTGACAGAGTGTTGGAGTGGATGGGCCGTTGGCCCGATCCAACACTGGCTTCTCTTATGTTCTTATGTTATGTTCTTAAGTTACCAAATTTCCTAAATTCAGGCAGTATCTCTCCACTCAGGACAAAACTGCAGTTGTGTCTTTCCTTCCCAAATGTGCTAACAAAACCAGATAGGAACATTAGTTTTTGTGTAAAGCTGAGATATAATGTTGAAGGAGTAAACAAATTGCAAATATAAGTGATGAGAAACAGACAACATATGAAAATAGTGAAGCAGAGATCTTGGATAAAATGGGTACAGCTAGGCTTGAGAAATACCTAGAGATTTTGGGAGGTGAAGCTTGAGGAGGGCAGGGTTTTGGGAGGGGAGGGGCTTCAATGGGGGGTAATGCCACAGAGTCCGCCCTCCAGAGCAGCCATTTTCTCCAGGCGAACTGATCTCTGTCATTTGGAGATCAGTTGTAATCCCAGGAGATCTCCAGCCACCACCTGGAGGCTGGCAACCCTAGGTGTAGCTCTGTCACCTATCAGCTAAGACTGAGGAGCGGAAGTCCCTATCGGCTACCCTCTCACTGGGCAATAATATTTCACAAGCCATTTGAACAGCGGTACAAAGCAGTTTGTCTAGGATAACACTACCATTTCAGGATGAAGCTGAATGTGTTTTGTGCATGTTGGGTGTTTTCTTTTTGTGTGTATAAATGGGGGGGGGAGCATACCAAAATTTGACCTCCACCTAGCTCAAGTGGTTAAGACGCTGAACTGCAGACTGGAAGGTCAGTAGTTCAGCAGTTCAAGACCCGAGTGCCACATGACGGAGTGAGTGCCCGTCTCTGGTCCCAGCTCCTGCCAACCTAGCAGTTCGAAAGCAAGAAATTGCAAGTAGATAAATAGGGACCGCTTTGATGGGAAGGAAACAGCATTCCATCCACCTCGGCGTCTAATCATGCTGGCCACATGACCATAGAAGCATCTTTGGACAGCGCTGGCTCTTCGGCTTGGAAATGGAGATGCGCACTGCATCCCTTGAGTTGGATTCGACTGGCTTTCAAGCAAGGGAAAACTTTACCTTTACCTTACAGAGCAGTTTATCTAGAATAACACTACCATTTCAGGATGAAGCTGAACGTGTTTTGTGCATGATGGGCAATGTTCCCTCTAAGCTGTGAAGTCTTGTGAGCAAAAATTCTATTTTGTGAGCAACTGGCATTAAAGTTGTGAGTGAACGATTTGGCAACTGCATGAATTAGTTTGCTCTGGAGCCATTCTTCCTGAGCTAAGACAAAAATGCGTGAGCCGGAGGCTAAAAAACTGTGAGCTAGCTCACACTAACTCAGCTTAGAGGGAACATTGATGATGGGTGTTTCCTTTTTTGTGTGTATAAATGGGAGGGAGGATCCCAACATTTGACCTCCGCCTAGCCTGAAAGCCCTTTTGCTGTCAACAGCCCACTCTCCAACCCATACCTTCTGTTTATTGCTTTTGGTCATATCGCATACCGTTCTCTCTTTCATACCTTCAAGTCCACTTTTTGGGCTTCTCAGCATTGGACAAAATTGTGTGTTGACATTTCTTTTTGAGGGACACAAATCTGTGCAGAATACAGTTGCTTGTTTATTTGGAGTTTTGTTTTTGTGCTTTCTTGCTAGCTCACTGGAAAGGAGCTGGCTGCCATTACAGGATGGCTCAATTCAGTCCACTGGGGCAGGCGATCAAGATGGTGTCGCTCAGAGCCAGTGACCTCTCCTGCCAAGCGGGGCCTCGCATGAGTCATTCTTCTTGCAGGCCATATTTACAGGCGAACAAACAATGAGTTGAGTCCCTGGGGACATCTTCCATGGCCCTGTGGAGCTGTTAATTTAGTAGCCAAAGGCAGGATTCCCAGCCGCTGCACACTTAACCAAAAGGCCCAGATTGCAAAAGGACTGACTTCAAGGGAGGGTGATGTGAAAAGCTATGAAAACCTGGCAATTGCATTTCACTCACCACAGCGGTGGGCTGTACAAGTATCCGTTCAAGCATCTCTGCAGATGGCACTGTCAACTACCCTTTGGATTCAGCGCAGCACCAACACCTTTCCAAGGGCCTGCAGCATTTGGCAAGCTTCAGATTATCTGGCAATTGTATGTGATAATAACATAATATTTATTATTTATTATTTGTATTTATATCTCGCCCATTCCATGAACAGGCTCAGGGCGGGTAACATCATTTATAATAATACACTCAAAATATATATAACATATAAAACACAATACATTATAAAACACTGAAATTGGTAGTTACAGCCTAAAAGCAAAAATTCAGCTGGGTATAATGGGTTGTGGCCCATTGTTTTAGATCAGGGGTCCTCAAACTACGGCCCGCGGGCCACATACGGCCCGCCGAGGACATTTATGCGGCCCGCCGAGTGTTTATGCCCGCCCCTCCCCCTGCCTGGAGCCGCCTCCTCCTCGAGGAGCGCAGCAGCAGCGCCCCCACAGCCTCTTTCTTCCTCCAGCAGCCCTGGGCGGCAAGAGCGCCCAGGAGCTGAGGAGGAGGAAGGGGCGAGCAGGCTGGTCATGGGGGAGGGGGCGAACGCGGTGGCGGGGCCAGCAGGCTGGTGGAGGGCAGGGGGCGAACGCGGCGGCAGGGCGAGCAGACTGGTGGTGGGGAGGGAGCGATCGCGGCGGCGGGACGAGCAGGCTGGTGGGGGGGAGGGAGCCAATGCGGCGGCGGGCCGAGCAGGCTGGTCGTGGGGGGGAGGGGGCGAACGCGGCGGCGGGGCGAGCAGGCTGGTGGGGGGGAGGGGCGAACGCGGCGGCCCTCCAACGGTCTGAGGGACAGTGAACTGGCCCCCTGTTTAAAAAGTTTGAGGACCCCTGTTTTAGATGGAACAGTGGGCCAGTTATCAGTGGGTAGATGACAGCAACCTCAGGGAGGCCATGTATGGGCGCCTGCTGCCTCAGCCAAAGGCCTGGTGGAACAGCTCCATCTTGCAGGCCCTGCAGAATTGAAGAAGATCCTGCAGGGCCCTGATCTCAATAGGGAGCATGTTCCACCAGGCTGGGTACGTCAGAACATCAACTTTGCTGCATTTCTTGTTAGTTCCGGACTTCTACGATCCTAATCCTATGGCACTGTTTATTGAATGCTCCATTCTGTTGATTGTATTGACTAGCTCTGCGTAATCCACTTTGAGCCCTTTTGAGAAACGCAGACCATAAATAACATAAATAAATAAATGAATTAAATATAGGAATCTCTTCAACCACCCTATCAGGCAAGCCACTGTTAAGAGAAACATTTTACCTGGCAGTGGTACGTTAACATACCTGTATCACACTGCAAACATTTCATATAAAGTGGGTGGAGATGTGTATGTTTAACGGGAAAAACAGTCTCTGGACAGAGCACCACCATGTCACATCATTCCTCTTCTGTCCCTGACCTGGATAGCCCAGGCTAGCCTGATCCCGTCAGATCTCGGAAGCTAAGCAGGGTTGGCCTTGGCTAGTATTTGGAAGAGTGACCTCCAAGGAATACCAGGGTTGTGACGCAGAGGCAGACAATGGCAAAAAACACCTCTGGAACATCTCTTGCCTCAGAAAAAACAAGTCTAGCTGACCACTTAGTGGTGCATGCTACAAGAGCTAGAACTTTTCATTGCCAGACAATCTTAGGATCTCCTGGCTATTCTACATACAATGCCTGGTAATGATGACGATGACAACGATCCCCGCAAAGGCCTCCACCACCCAGGAATCTCTGAAAAGGTCAATAGTTTGCAGAAGGACAGATTATAGCAACAGGGAACAATCTATTGCCTCGTGGAAATGGCTTCATTCCAATGAGGTTTGCACGGAAGAATTTCCCAGTGGACTGTCACCTCTGAACCAGACCTGTCGCCACAATACTGGCCCTAGGTAAAGGTAAAGGTTTCCCTTGCTCGAAAGCCAGTCAAATCCGACTCTAGGGATGTGGTGCTCATCTCCGTTTCCAAGCCGAAGAGCCAGCGCTGTCCAGAGACTTCTCCGTGGTCATGTGGCCAGCATAACTAGATGCCAAGGCACATGGATTGCTGTTACCTTCCCACCAAAGCAGTACCTGTTTATCTACTTGCAATTCCTTGTTTTTGAACTGCTAGGTTGGCAGGAGCTGGGACCAGAGACGGGCGCTCACTCCATCACGTGGCATTCGGGTCTCGAACTGCAGAACTACCGACCTTCCGGTCTGCAGTTCAGCATCTTAACCACTTGAGCCACCGCTGGTCTTAACGGCACCCAAAATCCACTAGCTGCCACCGCCATAGTGTTGCCAACCTCCAGACGGCACCTGAAGATCTTCCACTATTACAACTGATCTCCAGACAGCTGAACTCATTTCCCCTGGAGAAAATGGCTGCTTTGGAGGCTGGACTTACAGGGCCTTATAACCTGCTGAGGTCTGTTCTGGTCATGGACTGTAAATAAAGTATTGATTGATTGACTGAACCTGCTGAGGTCCCTCCCCTCCCCAAACTCCACACTCCCCAGGCTCTACTCCCTCCAAAAAAATCTCCAGGGAGGGATTTCCCAGCCACCCTTTCCTTGCCTAATGGGGGGCTGCCTCCACCAGCCCGTGTTAATTCTGTCTCGCTGCAAACAGCCAGCCCAGAAACCCGACACACGGTCCCAGCCAGCAGTCCAGCCGCCGTCCCCCGGCAGATTCCGTCTCCCACCCTGGGAATATCCAGCTTCCACTGAACTAAAAATGGCATTCCTATATTCTCCGTAATGAGCTGGGGAGCCGGAGCCGGGAGCAACCGCTCAGAGCCGTTTCATAACTGTGCGCCTTCTGTGCCGTGCACCTGGCCACTGACGTAATCCGGTCAAATTTATATGCGGCTCATTTGGCCATCGGATGCATTAAATGAGAACGAGGGATGCATGACGAGGGATCTGGCTTTGGCAGTTGGTCTTCTGGAATGTCCCGGGAAGGGGACCCATATCCCCACGATCCCATGAAGCTGCCTTATACTGGATCAGACCCTGGGTCCATCACAGTCAGTACTGTCTACTCAGACTGGCAGCGGCTCTCCAGGGTCCCAGAGGTCTTTCCCATCACCTCCTTCCTGATCCTTTTAACTGTCAGGGATTGAACCTGGGACCTGCTGCACCCCAAGCAGATGCTCTAACCACTGAGCCATGGCCCCTTGTTTACTTCCTCTCTCTTCAAGACCTACTTCTCACTGATGCAGCCAAACTTCAGGGACACATCTTACAACTGGCTGATCCTCCACGGCCTTCAGAGAAATAGCAGGTGACACAGAAACCCTAAGCTGAAATTGTTTTTTCTCACCTGTTTAGTTCTTTAAGTGGAATAAATTTTCTTTTACGGAGAAATGTCGAGTCACATGAACATACGAAGCTGCCTCGTACTGAGTCAGACGGATTGTCCGTTTAGTCCAGGCTAATGGCCCATTCCTCTAGGGTGGAGGAAGCTCGTCCCTAGCACCTCCCCTCCTTGCAAAGTGGCTGCTCCGCCACAGGATCACGACAATCCCTCTGCAGATAAACCTTCACTCACACTCTGAAGAAGTTCAGCACACACACAGGTTAACCACCTTGGTGGGACAAAGGCCAAAGCCATTTGCATGCGCCAGTGCATTTCATTGGAAATTCATCCGGTCAGGTTCCAAAATACCCATGACATAAGACAGCCAGTGTGGTGCAGAGTTCAGGGGATCAGACTAGATCTGGGAGGCCCGGGTTCGAATCCCCACTCATGCCATGGAAGCTTCCTGGGTGATCTTGGGTCAGTCACACTCTCTCAACATACCCTTTCCCCCCCATTTCCTACCCCACCTTTCACCACAATGGAAACCACAAGCAACTTGCATTCTCCTTGTCTCCTTCATTTTATGCTCACAACCACCCTGTTAGGTAGGTTAGGCTGAGAGTATGTGACTGACACTTTAACCACTACACACTAGCTGTACTAGAGAGCAAGCGTGGTGTAGTGGTGAAGAGCAACGGACTCTAATCTGGAGAACCATGTCTGATTCCACACTTCTCGAATCCAGCTGGGTGATTTTGGGTCAGTCACAGCTTGCTCAGAGCTCTCTCAGCCCAAAAAACAAATCTAGCTCGCCACCTAGTGGTGCATAACCCTAAAAGAGCTAGAATTTTAGGCTGCCAGACAATCTTAGGATCTCCTGGCTATACTACATACAATGCCATATGATAATTATTATTACCAGCTGTGCCTCACAGGGCTGTTGTGAAGGTAATATGGAGGAGAGGAGAATGATGTATGCCGCTTTGGGCCCACTGGGGAGGAAGCCGGAGTATAAATAACATAACACAGAAGGGGAGGCCCCTTTGACTGTCCCATCGATCAAATAGCCTTGCCTCGTGGGCACACACGGAAGTGCCTTTTCGGTGGCAGCCCCATGACTACGGAACAAACTCCCAAGAGAGGTGTGCCTGGCCTCCTCATTGTCTGTCTTCAGAAGGAAGATGAAGACCATTTTATTTAGGACACCCCACATGTTCCCCATAGAGCGCTAAGATCAGGGTACCAAAACCATCTGGCCCTACCAGGCCCTAAAGAAGCCAGGCTGGCTGTGACAAGGGCCAGGGCCTTTTCTGTGGGGGCCCCTTACTGGTGGAATGAGCTCCCAGATGACATCAGGGCCCTGTGGCACCTTTTACAGTTCCACAGGACCTGTAAAACGGAGCTCTTCCACCAGGCCTTTGATTAGAGGCCGCCATTTAACATCGAGGCCCCTGCCCCCCTAACATTAGCACCAACTTAATACCTAATAACCTGACAAGAACTCAGACTGTGGTGGTAATTTGACTATCTAGATGCTGAGGCAATATCGCCATCATTTACTAGTACTATGTTTGCTACCACCTATTTGCACATGTTGTGGTTTTAACTTTATTATTGTTTTAATGTATCTCACTGTTTTAATATATTTACATATATTCTGTAAGCCACCCTGAGCCTGCCTGACAGGGAAGGTGGGATACAAATTAAACAAATAATTTAAAAAAAAATTGGTTTAAGCTGCCTTGCAATTTTAAATTTTGGTTTTAAGTATTTTTGTGTACTCTGTTTCAGGTATTTTATTTCCCTTGTAAGGTGCCTTGGGCTCCAAAAGGAAGAAAACCTCTAATAAATGTTACAAACAAAATAAAAAATAAAGTGATAAATAAATAAATACGTTCCCGTGGATCATGCACCGTGGTTCAGATCTGCCCCCTGCTCATCATGCTGCTCCAAACCGGCCACCCCAGACCATCTGCCTCGCCTGGGCTCCAGGGACAACTGCCAGCAAGGCCTTCAAGGAATTCCCATCCAGAACCCTTTCCTGGTTTCCCCTTGGCAACCGCGAGAACCGCGAGTGGTTTGCAGAGCCAGCCACCTCTGAACTTCTATGCATACTGTATTTAAGCATGCAAATACAGGCAGCTCCCCTGCAGTGGTCATCTTAGCACAGCCCACAGATAAATAAGGCTCTTCCCAGCCTGGGAGAGTGTTTGTAGGGGGTAGGAGAGGAGACAGAAGAAAGAATGAAGAAAGGTTAAAATGCTTGGGGCTCTTTAGCTTGGAGAAACGACGGCTGAGGGGTGACATGATCGAGGTTTATAAGATTATGAATGGGATTGAGCAGGTTGAGAAAGAAGTACTTTTCTCCCTTTCTCACAATACAAGAACTCGTGGGCACTCTATGAAATTGCTGAGCAGTCGGGTTAGAACAGATAAAAGGAAATACTTCTTCACCCAAAGAGTGATTAACATATGGAATTCACTGCCACAGGAGGTCGTGGCAGCTGCAAGCATGGACAGTTTCAAGAGGAAATTAGATAAACATATGGAGCAGAAGTCCACCAGTGGCTATTAGCCACAGGGTATAGAATGAGAACTCTCAGTCTGGGGCAGGTGATGCACTCTATTCTTGGTGCTGGAGGGGGCAGCAGTGGGAGGGCTTCTGGTGCCCTGGCCCCACTGCTGGACCTCCTGATGGCACCTGGTATATTTTGGCCGCTCGCTGTGTGACAGAGTGTTGGACTAGATGGGCCATTGGCCTGATTCAACATTGGCTTCTCTTATGTTCTTATGTTCTTATGACAGGAGGGAAAACTGTCAGCCTATGCAAAGTGCCACTTGCCAGAGACTCCACTGTGGGAAGAGCTGTCCCCTTCGTAGTGAAAGGGCAGGAAGGAAGCCCATCGGATTTGTCTTTGCTGTGCCCGTGAAATGCAAAAGGACCCCACTTTTTATGCAGCTGCTGAAAGGGCCATTCAGTTCCCGGGGGCCGTATTTCTTGCACACACGCTTAGGGCTGAACGGCTTGATTAGCATGCAGCTCTTCATGGATCAGCGACACGGTCTCTCCCTTTGGCCCCGGGCATTCCCAAGAGCCCATGCCACGACCACTTACCTCTACAAGAACACCGCAAGACTATCAGACTTGCCTCTCATAAGGAGCAAAACGTCTTAACACCATCCGAGGCTGGGGGAGTCTTCCTTTAGAAGGTCGTCCAGCCATTTGGAGATCTATATGCTTTCGATATGCTGCTGCCGCCGGCCGTTGGTAGACTGCCCCAAGCCAAGATGTTTCCTCAACATGATGTAAAGTTTGGGGGCTGCAAACCTGGTAACGTACTCATCGACCAGAAAAGACCCCTTCTTCTATACGGATTAAAAACATTCCACAGGATGCTCCTTCAGTCCGCAAAATCCGTTTTCCCCATCATTGGGGATTTCAGCTTCTGCCGCACCAGCCAACTTAGCCGCTAGACTACAGTATACTGGCGGGCACTTCTCGGGTTGCAAAGCTATTTATGTCTGCTCAGCAATGCAGGCACCCGTTACGGCTCTTATGTGAAACACGCAATCTCATAGGAAGGAGATTACAGGAACTCCATTAATACCTACTCTCCAAGGAACAGTCTGCACACACCGTACAGACGACACAAAACCCATGTATCTTCTGATGGGTGTGGACTTGTACAAGACACAACAGTAGGCCAATGATACCAGCCTACTAAATTCTGAGGAAGGCTCGTACAAGGTCATGGAAG
Source organism: Gekko gecko (assembly GCA_029375565.1). Classification (NCBI taxonomy): domain Eukaryota; kingdom Metazoa; phylum Chordata; class Lepidosauria; order Squamata; family Gekkonidae; genus Gekko; species Gekko gecko. Next base: position 19,855,095 of record JAPDNY010000017.1, read on the forward strand.
CCCTCGAGAAGTGAAGAAGAGCCCTGCTGGATCAGACTAGCAATCCATCTAGTCCAGCATCCTGTCTCACACAGGGGCCAGGCAGTATCTCCCAAGTGCCAACAAAAGGGCATAGAAACTGAGGCCTTCACTAGAACATAAGAAATGGCCTGCCGGAACTGACCAGTGGTCCATCTAGTTCAGCATCCTGTCTCACACAGAGGCCAACTGGTTCCTCTGGAGTGCCAGCAACAGGGAACAGAGGCTAAGACTTTCATAAAAACATCAGAAGAGCCCTGCTGGTTCAGTCCACTGGTCCATCTAGTCCAGCATCCTGTCTCACACAGTAGCCAACCAGTTCCTCTACAGGACCAACAATAGGGCATAGAAACTGAGGCCTTCCCCTGTCGTTGGGTCTTCTTCTTTGAGAGGACTAATGAGGCAGAGATGAACCAGCAGAATGTGGAAAAGGAAGAACAAAGGTCCCCTGAAGTCCCTGGCATCCCAGAAAGCAGGTCCCCTTAAAGTCATTTGTGTTTATTCTCCATCTAATGGAAACCCATAACTAAATGTGCTTTTCCTGGTTACACATCCCTGGGTTGGATCACAGGTGCATTCTGGGAACTCCATGCTCCCCAGCCACACAAGGGCCAGATTTGGGGTCAGGATCATGAGACGTCTCTGTGTCTCCATGTACAATTTTCCCAACCTGAAAAGGCCCTGGTAAGCTGCCATGTTGTCCCACTGGGAGTTGCCTGTGCAGAGGCATGGCTCCACGCCAGTTTCCCCATCAGTGCAAACAGTGGCTCCCTTGGCTATTTCAGATTGGGGAAAAGGCCCAAGGGGGAGGTCTGAGCCCCTTTTTTCCTGCATGCCATGGTCCCAATCCAAATCAGCCCCCCCCAGACCTGGGAAGCAAGGAACACCTACTACAGTGTAGCAGTTAAGAGTGTCCAAATAATATATGGGATACCTGGGTTCGAATCCCCGCTTGTGCCACGGAAGCTCATTGGGTGACTTTCAGCCAGTCACATTCTTTCAGCTTGACCTACCTCACAGGGTTGTTGTGAGGATAAAAGGGAAGAGGAGAACAACATAAGCTGCTTTGGGTCTCCATTGGGGAGAAATAAATTAAATAAATAAATAAATAAAAATTTTAAAATACCATTTCTGTACTCTGAGCTAAGAATGTTCATGGGAAGAACATAAAGGATAATCCAGCTCACAGAGCCATTAGTAAACCTGGAATAATACAGACAATATCAGAGGGCTAGGTCCAGAGATTCGTGCTATCCCCAAAAGCTGCAACGCTTGATCATAGAATCACACAGAGTTGGAAGGGGCCATACAGGCCATCTAGTCCAGCCCCCTGCTCAATGCAGGATCAGCTTAGAGCATCCCTGACAAGAGTTTGCCCAGCCACTGCTTAAAGACTGCCAGTGAGAGGAAACTTACACCCTCCCTAGGCAGCCGATCCCACTGTTGCACAACTCTGACGGTAAAGAAAGTTCTTCCTAAGATCCAGCTGGTACTTTCCTGCTCCGAATTTCAACCCATTCTTGCAAGTCCTCTCCTCTGCTGCCAACAGGAACAGCTCACTGCCCTTCTCTAAGTGACAGCCCTTCATATACTTAAATCTTGAACCCAAAAGTATCCTTTGCAACATTGTGAGGGATTTCAGCACCGAGCCTCAAATTGTAGCATGCAAAAAATAAACAGGAAAGAAGCTGAAGCCTTCAACGCTGGCGACAAGCTGTTCTCAACAAACTTCCACCACGGGCGTGCATCCTGGAAGGTGGTATCAACTACCTCCACTAACAAAAAAAGGAAAGGGAAAAGCCCGCCCGCCTGGGGTATCGTTGACACAGCACACCAGCCACTGAAACCTAAGAAAGCAGGATTAATATAGGACGACCCGAGCCGCAGCGTTGGCCGAGTTTGGTTCCAAAAGAAGGGGATCCCGAGAATAACCTGACTCTGGCTGGAAATAACTCGCGTGGAAAGAGATGGCCCCAGAGAAACAGAACTAAATATGCATCTTTTTGGCAACGAAAGGCAGCAGCCCAGCGCAGAAGTACGCTCAGTGATCTGTCTTCCCCCAGGATTTGCTGGCCAACATATCCTCTCCAAAGCAGCCATAGGACTGCAGGGAAGTCCGATGCAAGGCTTTCAATCTATCAGAGACAAAGGGAGCTTTTGTCTCTCGGAAACTCAAACCTGGAAAACTCTCTCTGGTCTCTAAGGTCCTGCTGGACTGGCATCTAACTGCTCTACCACAGACCGACACAGCGACCCTCTGAGACGATATCCAGCCTGCATGACTGTTGGGAGTTCAGGGGACATCAACATCCGGAAAAGAATATACAGACACTGTAAGATACTTCTGAAATGCCACAGCTCTGACTACCCCATAAATACCACAAAAAATAGCTGAGCCTCCGTATAATTTATGCACAATATGTGTTTACATATGTTTTACTGAATTATTTTATGTATTTATTTAAAACATATATTGACTGCATTTCTTCCTTACGGGACTCAAGGTGGTTTTTTTCTTTTTCTATTGCTGTCAAGTCACAGCTGGCTCCTGGCAACTTTGTATGGTTTTCCAGGCAAGAGATATTCAGAGGTGATTTTGCTACCACCTGACTCTATGTCATGGCCCCTTGGTGGTCCCTGTACTGCAATACTGGCCAGGGTCGACCTTGCTTAGCGTCCGGGATCTGATGAGACCAGGCTAGGCTGGGCTAGCCAAGCCAGGCCAAGTTCATGGCTTAAAATACAAATGAAATACATAAAAACACATAAAACCAGGGAGTCTCAGTTTACTTCCCACAATTAGAAAATGTTCCTTTACACATTTATCCCCTATTTTGATGTATTTATTGTTTTGCTTTCCGTTCCCCCCCATTTTACCTTATAACCTTAGCTTGTTACTTAGTTTTGTCTTTGCATATCTTAAAACATCTTCATCATGTTACATGTTAATTTGCTGTTCAGACTCTGTCTCTAAATTTGAACCTTACCTACCACTGCAATGTATCTGAAAAAGTGTGTGCGCGCACGAAAGCTCATACCTTGAATAAAACTTTGTTGGTCTTAAAGGCGCCACTGAACTCTAAATTTGTTCCACTGCTTCAGACCAGCTCGGCTGTCCACATGGATTTAACTGTTTATTGTTTTACTGATTTTAATGTGATTTTATTGCAACGAGTCTTGAACTTGGTTTTCCGTGATCCACCCTGAGTCTGCTTCAAGATGGTGTAATGAAAACCTCAAAATAGATAAATCAAATAAATAAAATTCACAGCAGTCCAGCAGCTGCTAATTCATGAGGATGGGCAAACACCAGAACTACCCTCCTGGATTGGACCAAAACAGCCATCAAAGCCCAGCATCCAGCTGCAGGGAAGGCCCAAAACAACCGCCTTCTTTCCCACCCCCCATGCACAACTGGCCCTTTGGCATCCTGAGGAGAAACATCGCCTTTCCATATCTGAAGAAACCACTTTCCTCTCTCCCTCCCCTTCTCCTGAGCCCGACTTCCCCTTCCAGAAATGAGATCATGCGTCTCCAAGAACTGTGAAGAATTAGGCATGGAGAAACAGGAGGGTTGCGTCAGGCAATGGGAAGGGGGGGGGGTCAGCATCTGAAGGAGAAGACGTCTCTCCAAGATCTTTATTGGGATGACGGGGTGGGGGAGCCAAAGACTGAATCTGCTGGGGGTGGGGGGAGAAAGACAATGGCTGGGAAGAGTCAGAGGAAAGGAGGGATGCAGAGAAATCAGTCACAGAGGCTCCATCGGGACAGACATGGGAGTCCTGCAAGTAGAGTTGCCAACCTCCAGGTGGTAGAAGCCAAAAATGAGAGATCACGGGAAGAAATGGAAATCCAAAAACAACATCCGTGACAAAAACAATGAAGAGCCAATAAAGATACGTTGCAAAATCATTTACTGTAGTAATTCTGTAGAAAATTCTCTTCTATTATCACTCACACACTAACTCTTGAAGGAAACATTCCGTGTTGGGTTCTGTTATTAGAGAGTCAACATGGAATGTTTCCTTCAAGAGTTGATAAGTAGTAATGGATAAGAATTGTAATTGCTACATGCTCAGATAAAGCAATTATTGTGAAACAAATTGTTTACATTGTGCAGCATTCGTTAGCGTGTGAGCAATAATAGAAGAGAATTTTCTACAGAATTACTACAGTAAATGATTTTGCAACATATCTTTATTGGCTAATTATTAGCTCTTCTGAGGACTGCCCTTGAGAAAACAGCTCTGGGAAAACTTGTCACTGACCCAAGGTCATACCAGCAGTTGCATGTGGAGGAGGAGTGGAGAATCAACCCCTGTTCTCCCAGATTAAAATCTGCACACCAAACTGGCTGCTTTGAAAGTGGACTCTATGGCATTGTATCCCCCTGAGGTCCTTCCCCTCCCCAAACCCTGCCCTTTTCAGGCTCCACCCCTCCAATCTCTAGGTATTTCCCAACTCGGAGCTGGCAGCCCTACCCACATGGAATAAACAAGTCTTCGCATGCAAGACACTGGAAGAATCTCCCAATATGTGGGTATGTGAAGGGCCCTCAAGTTGCAGCTGATTTATGGTGACCCTGGAGAGTTTTCAAAGCAAGAGACACTCAGAGGTGGTTTGCTGTTGCCTGCCTCCACGCAGCAGCCCTGGGATTCCTTGCTGGTCTCCCATCCAAAGACAAACCAGGGCCGACCCTGCCTGACCAAACCTCCGCTTGCTTCTCTGTTTCGCAGCCAGAGAGCAACCTCAGTCCAATTTACCCCCAAGTGCAAAGATTGTATCGCATCAGTTCCATCATTGGTCGGTTCTTCATGCCGCTCGTCGTTATCAGATAGTTGAGCAAGGAGGGAAGACTGAAGTCTGCCCAAACAGGAAAACACGAGCTTGAATTCAGATAAAGGTCCTCCAGAACTTGGTCGGAGTGCAGAAGAATGGGCGGTCCTTTGGTTGGCTTTTTTTTATTATTAAAAGGCTCATCTGCAGTACAGTAGCAAACCAAAAAGGGCATATGAGGGTGGGGAATTAAACAGAAATTACCTCCTTCTTATATGACAACTCTATGTACATGTGCCATGGGGGGGCGGTTAGGGAAGGGAGGGACGCTGGTCAGCTCTAATACCATGCCATTCACCTTCCAAAGCAGCCAGTTTGGTGTAGTGGTTAAGTGCGCAGACTCTAATCTGGGAGAACCAGGTTTGATTCCCCACTCCTCCACTTGCAGCTGCTGGATGACCTTGGGCAAGCCATAGTTCTGACAAGAGCTGTTCTTGAAAAACAGCACTTTCTGTCAGAGCTCCCTCAGCCCCACCTACCTCACAGGGTGTCTGTTGTGGGGAGGGGAAGGGAAAGGAGTTTGTAAGCCGCTCTGAGACTCCTTTGGGTAGTGAAGGGCGGGGTATAAATCCAATCTCCTCCTCCTCTTCTTCTTTCTCCAGGAGAAGTGGAACAAAGGGTTTAAATAAATAAGCAATTGACACAGTTTGAAGTAGTTTGAACGCCATCGTTTAGGGGTAAAGATTTTATAGTTTTAAAGTCTGGTTTTATTGTTCTTTAGCCAATGTTGTAACCCACCCTGAGCCTGTTTGTGGAGATGGTGGAATAGAAATCAAACTCAATAAATAAATAAATGCATAAATAAATAGTACAGAGATCGACTGTAATTCCGGGAGATCTCCAGCCACCACCTGGAGGCTGGCAACCCCAGTATGCGTGCTGAATCCAAGAACAAGAAACAATTCTGAAAGCTGGCATGGTCAGAATGTCAGACTAGGGAGCTGGCTGACCCAGGTTCGAATCTGCACTCTGCCACAGAGGCTTGCTGGGTGACCGTGGGCCCGTCAAACTTTCCCAGCCTGACCCTACCTCACAGGGTTGTTGTGAGGATAAAACGGAGGCAAGGAGAACAAAGGGAGCCTCTTTTGGGGAGGAAGATGGGGTATAAATGAAGTAAATACGTACATGAAAAAATTGGCCAGAGACCCACATGCTCTCTATGAGACTAAGAAACACCTTTATGAATACACACTTACACCGCAGTCTCAGGAAACCTTTACCACTGGACTCTGATGGGTATGAAAAGTTTCTCACAAGCATCTCAAGTCACCTGAACCAGCTCCCTGAACACCACCCGAACAATTCTGCAGCGAAGATGGTGAGGCTCAGAAAAAAAGGACGATTCCCTCACCTAATTAACGTGAACAAACTGCTGATTAAAGCCAGGGTCGATTCTACCCTTCAGTCACATCCTCCTTTGGCTGCTTTTAAACGATACTCTCTTTAAGGTGCTGAAACACTTCTTCAGGTGACTCAGAATCAATATTCAGGGGAAAGCCCACCAAGGCCAAACTAGTCTGTCTCTGTCCCTCGCTGGTTTCAATGGGGCAGAGTGAAAGATGGGCTCAGTTCTTCTGCTGCGACTGAGCAGGACTTTGTGCTCAGCTGGGGCCGGATTGTCTTCCGCCAGCCACAGGAGTCCCTGCTGGAAAGTCATTCCTACAGGCACACCCACGGAATGTGCGTGGAATGTCTCCCAAACAGATCCGTATCAAGCTCAGCAGAGCCGCTAGGCCCGGAGGCCGACCGAGATCGGCACAAACAGCCCATTGTTGACTTACGGAGTGCGGTGAGGATCCGTATTGTCTTCCTGACAGCAGCCGGGTTCTGCCTTGTGCACTCCCAAACAACGTCATCTTTCTTCTCCGCTTCCATAATTTCAGATATGCCACTTGTGTCTTCGGGAGTCAAAAGATGGCTTTGTGCGTTAAGCTTTAAGCAAATGATTCCCCTCTGGGATTGAAAAGGGCTTCCGGGCGCAGATTTTATGGGAACACAGTCTCGGCTGCAGTGAAGACACCGAAGTCTAGTGAGCCCACAACATGCTCCGGACTGGTACAGGTGGGCAGACAACCACATGCTAATACGAAACAGTTCTCGATTTACACTTCAGCCTTTCAGTACTTACTGGTTCTGGTTCTGACGATGCCTTCCCTAGAATCATAGGGCTGGAAGGGGGCCATAGGGACCATCTAGTCCAGCCCTCTGCTCAATGCAGGGTCAGCCTAGAGCATCCCTGGGAAGTGTCCGTCAAGCTGCTCCAGGGAGGGGAAGCTCACTACATTCCTGGGAAGCTGAGTTCACCACGGAACTACTCTGACTGTAAAAACTTCTTTCCTAATATCCAACTGGTACCTCCCCACCCTTAATTTAAACCCATTTAAACCCTACAGGAACAGCTCCCTGCCCTCCTCTAAGGGACAGCCCTTCAAAGACTTCAAGACAGCAATCCTGTGTCCCCCCTCCCCAATCTCCTCTTCCCCAGACTGACCCTTCCCAGGTCCCTCTGCCTTTCCTCGTAGGGCTTCTTGGTCTCCAGGCCCTCGATCATCCTCTTCGCTCTTTGCTGCACCTGCTCCGTTCTGTCCACATCCTTTTTGAAGTGAGGCCTCCAGAACTGCACACAAGACTCCAGGGGAGGCCTGACTATGACATCTTGTGATTTGGATATTATGCTATAGTATTACATGGCTAACATTTTCCCTCGTCCGGTAGCATCTTAGAGAGATCAGATCACATTTGACTCTCGAAAGCTCATACCCTCAAAGTCCTGCTGGTCTTGAACATGCTGCTAGACTCAAATCTCACTGTTCTACTACAGACCAATATGGCTGCCCTCTGAAATTTTTTTCCCTAGCGCATATCTCTCTCTCTCTCACACACACACACACACAGTAAGATCTGCACTTTGTAGAACCTCAAAGCCAGTTTGGTGTAGTGGTTAAGTGCGCAGATTCCCCGCTCCTCCACTTACAGCTGCTGGTGTGACCTTGGGTCAGTCACAAGTTCTCCCAGAGCTGTTCTCTCAGGAGCAGTTCTCGAGAGAGCTCTCTCAGCCCCACCTACCTCACAGGGTGCCTGTTGTGGGGAAGGGAAGGGAAAGCGTTTGTAAGCTGCTCTGAGACTCCTAGTGAAGGGCGGGGTATGAATCCAATCTCCTCCTCCTCCTCTTCTTCTTTAGGTGGACCTCCTATGGCACAGGCTGCTCCCAGCCCAATCAGGATCTCTGCTATTCTGTTTGTATTTGTATGTTTGTCTGTCGTGTTTGCTTGTTGTAAAATAATTAGGGGAGAAAAGAATCTCTGCAAAGGATTCTTTCCATGTGCTTTCCCCCCCTCCCAAGGTGTGTTTGGCATATCACGTACGCAACACCAGCCTATAAAGGCACGGTCATTCATTTTGCAGAATCAACACGAAAGCCCTTTCAAACGTACTGAATACTAAATGATAAAGCATAAGACGACTGATCATGAATAAAGGAGAATTGTCAATGTATTGTGGGTTTTTTTGTATCATCCCTTTCTGCTTTAAAACGGGTTCAGGGTTGAGTGGGGAGGGGCCATGGCTCAGTGGAAGAGCCTCGGCTCGACATGCAGAAGGTCCCAGGTTCAATTCCCGGCATCTCTCCAGTTAAAAGGACCAGGCAGCAGGTGATGGGAAAGACCTGCACCTGAGACCTTGGAGAGCCGCTGCCAAATGTTCCACTGCTGAAAGTGACTTTCAGCAGTGGAATGCACCTTGCCTTGCCTCTCATGTTCCATTGTGGCCCAAAATGCCCCTTGAAATTAGGGTGGCCAGCCTCCAGATGGTGGCTGGAGATCTCCTGGGTTTACAACTCATCTCCAGGTGACAGAGATCAGTTCACCTGGAGAAAATGGCCACTTTGGAGGGTGGACTCTACAGTATTATACCCTACTGGAGTCTTTCCTCTCCCCAAACATTGCCTTCTTCAGGCTCTGCACCAAAAAATCTCCAGGTATTTCCCAACCCAGAGCTGGCAACCCTACCTGACATGCATCTCTTGGGGAGCAGGAAATCCTCAGGCACAGAAAGGGGGAGTCAAAAGTCTACAGTACGGGAGATGGGGAACTGGTGAAAACCACCCCCTATTTGCCAAAGTCTTCTATAAGATCTAAGTGCCACGGTGGCTCAGAGGTTAAGATGCTAAGCTGCAGACCGGAAGGTCTGTAGTTTGGCAGCTTGAGACCTGAGTGATGCATGACACAGTGAGCTCCCATCTCTGGCCCCAGCTCCTGCCAACCTAGCAGTTCAAAAGCAAGAAATTGCAAGTACTGCTTTGGCATTCTGTGCACCTCAGCATTCAGTTATGCCGGCCACGTGACCACGGAAATATCTTCGGACAGTGCTGGCTCTTCGGCTTGGAAACAGAGATGAGCATCACCCTCTAGAGTTGGATTTGACTGGCTTTCAAGCAAAGGATACCTTTACTCTTTTTTTTTCTATGGGATCTAACTCTATGATATTAAACCAGCACAATGCTGGAAAACCCTGACACAGTTCAGCCAAAAACAGGTTCTTAGACACACACAAATAGTTCCACCCAAAATGGAACACAGGTTTTTGCCCTCGCAGTCTGCAACACCCTACACTGTGCCTTTTCATGCAGAAAGCAATACGGCCGTAAAAACTGCAGCTCTGCAAGAATCGGCCACGTGAAACATATCTAGCTGTACAAGCCAGAGGATTCTCTGCGCTGATAGGCACCCAACGTGAACATTTGAACTCTCAAATGCGGAGAGAGCCCAGCCTGGGTCCCTTTTCCTTTGAATCCGCTCCCAGATCTGCAGATGAAAACTTCATCCAAAAAAGGCAATCCAACTCCAGCTGCATCATCTTCGGTTCACCACCGAGGATTAAATTAATAGGCATCTTTGGGCCTATTATATGCCTTAGCTGGTGCCCCCAGAGAGGGGCCTAATCGGCACTAGGTGAGAAAATGCAAGTGGACGGAAATCTGGAAGAGTTTTCCACGATCAGCAGGGCTTGTCGCTTCCAATTAAGCCTCCCAACGCGGGAGAAGAAACACACGTGGATTATTTCGGCTTCTCGGTGCATCAGCTTTCCTTGACCCACAGTTTAACCAGTTTAGCAAGAAACGCCACAGCCACAAAGGCAACGCAAACCAGACAAAGCCAGAGAAAGCCACGAGACCGAAATCCCCAGTGCAAATCTCACCTGTGCCACCATCTCATTGGGTGGCCTTAAGACAAGCCTGCCTCTTGGCCTTCAGAATACAGAAGAAGAAGAAGGGGGAGGAGGAGACTGGATTTATACCCTGCCCTTCACTACCCAAAGGAATCTCAAAGTGGCTTACAAACTCTTTTCCCTTCCCCTCCCCAGAACAGACACCTTGTGAGGTCAGTGGGACTGAGAGAGCTCTTTTGAAAACTGACACTGAGAGAATAGCTCTGAAAGAATGTGTAATTGACCCAAGGTCACACCAGCAGCTGCATGTAGAGGAGGAATGGGGAATCAAACCTGGTTCTCCCAGATTAGAGTCCACGCTCCTAACCACTACACCAAACCATTACACCAAACCTATCTTACAGAGCTGTTTTAAGAATACAAGACAATGTACGTGGAAGTGTTTCATATGTTTCAAAGCAATTTATGCGTGCTAATTATTAGATAATAAACCACTAATGAACCACTATTGCCCTGACCTGGAAGCCCAGGCAAGCCTGATCTCATCAGATCTCTGATGCTAAGCAGGGCCGACCCTGAAAAGTGTTTGGATGGGAGACCTTCAGTGAATACCATCCACTTCTCCGAATGTCCTCTGTGCCCCAGTAGGAGTCACCAGAGGTCGCCATGACTTCCCAGCATGGGCACAGGCACACATACAAATGCAAAAAAAGAGAGAAATCACGATAAGTAAATAGGAACGTCACCGTGATGCACAGAGGGGTTCAACGGTTGCCTTCTGCAAGTCCTATCGAGGTCCTAACCTGAATGGCCCAGGGCTAGCCTAAACTTAATCAGATCTCAGAAGCTAAGCAGGGCTGTCCCTGGTTCGTACCTGGATGAGAGACCCCCAAGGAAGTCCAGGGTTGCTGTGTGGAGGCAGGCAATGGCAAACCGTTCATTTCTTGCCTTAGAAACCCTGCAGGTTTGCCATATGTCAGCTGCAACTTGATGGCCAAAAAACAATCCCAATGGCCCTGGATAGCTCAGGGAAGCCTGATCTCGTCAGATCTCAGAAGCTAAGCAGGGCCAACCCTGGCAAGTACTTGGAAGGGAGACCTCCAAGGGATACCAGGGCTGGGAGGCAGAGGCAGGCTATCAAGCCACCTCTCTGGAAACGTCCGAACCCCACTAGGAGTCACCAGAAGTCGCCATGACTTCCAGACGTGCAAGCTCACACACACACACAAAATACCTGCCCCCCACATACAAAAGTCCCAATGAACTATCTCTACCATGCTTTAGCAACATGTTCCACTAGACCCACTGGTCTCTAATTGTTGTGAAGTGTGTACTTTGACCACAACAGTGTGTAGCAACGTGAACGGGCAGAGACAGACTGCTTTCCCCTCTTGCCAGTTTCCCTCCACCTTTTGCAGTACTCAGGAATGGGCTGCCCACGTTCGCCTTACACCAGATCTTGACAATTATAATGAACAAATCATTTGGAGTTAAGCATCGGCTTGCTACGCTGGCAGGCATAATGCAACACGCAGAACTTTTCAGAACAAGTTAACAAAAAAGTAAAGGCTGGTCTCTGGCCCCAGCAGTTTACAATCCAGATACTGCCAAAGGGAGAGGACAGAAGAAAGGACAAAGAAAAGACAGAGAGAGGTGGACTGCAAAGATTAGGAAATACAGTCATCTATCCTGTGGCTTTGATTCAGTTACACATCTGTCCTAAAAGCAACAAACTGCTCAAGTGTCTGCCAGATTGCAGAATGCATTCTTGTTTTAAGATTTCTTTGGTGGCGAATGTGAGAATTCCCTGATTGGAGTACATTCCCCCACAGCACACAGACACAGATGCAGACACACACACACTACGATGACCCAAAGAGACGAAAGCAATTAGGCAATCTATCTGTGCTGCGAGCACTTCTCTAGAGGGAGCACAAATGTTCAGTCTCCAGTTTAAATGCTGTGCACAGGTGCAGCTGTAGGACTCTGGGAGCAAAGTCACCTCTCTGGCAAGGACTGTTGTTCCTTCCGGCTGTTCGACGGAAGCACAGCTGCCTGAATGCATCAGCCATTCTGAAATCCCTTCCAATCCGCCTGTGCTCTGGACAAACAGCAGGGGGATTAATTGGTCTCTGAAGAGGGGCCTTGTCTTTCAGGGTTTTCGGCTCGCAACACCTGTTTGCACCTAAACAATGGCCAAGGCCTGCTCTTTCTCACACCAAATGTCCATTATGGGAGGGGGGAGGACTCTGTATTCTTGTATGCGATATGCCAGAGCTGATCCAACACAAACACAGCAAGAACCCAATTTTTTGTCCTCGGCCTCAACATAGAATTTTGGCCACAGCTAAAAGAAACTGTTTCTCCTGCAACTCACACCTGACATGCCGCAGGATGGCTGCGTTCAGACGTAAGGAAAAACCAGTTTACAAAACAGAGAGTCATAAATGGGAAATTTTCCATACTGTAAGCCAGAACAGAAATGAATCTTTTTCTTAAAGCTAGACAAATTAATTTATCCCTGGAAGTTGAACAGCTTCCCCTCTCTGTGCAACAGTGCTTGCACAGAGAGCTTCCCAGCAGATCGGGTCCCACATTAACTGGTGCAGAGGGACAATGTCGGATGCTGAAGATACCACTTGAATTTTCCACCTTCAGGCTCCAAAGACATCTTTGGTAGACTCTTGATCTTATTCTTAATGGATTAGCCCCCCACAAAATGAGAACCCGAGCAGACAGCAGAGTAGATTATTGCATTTTCTAACCTCCAACTGCACTAAGCAAAATCTAATTTCTTCTGCAATGCCCTGTGGATATTTCTCACCAGTCGAGTCCAATTGCTCAGTTACAGGAGACAGAACTTCAAACTCCATTTGCTTTTAAACCTCCAAACAGTCTAGGGGAGGCTGCAAGTTTGGACAGAGGAACAGCAGAGAACTGGTCACCCTGTTGGCTGAACCCCTGGCCCGCCAGCCAGTTTTCTCTGATACAAACGCCTGCTTCAGGGCCCGTATGGGAAAGGCACTTTAAGGTTAGGGTTAGCCATTCTTGCATGCAAACTTAATGCTTTTCAGAGGCAGTCAACCAGGTCAAACAAAGGGCTACCAACCAGGTCAAACAAAGGGCTACCAACAGGGGTTGGGTAAAGGTAAAGGTAAAGGTTTCCCTTGCTCGAAAGCCAGTCGAATCTGACTCTAGGTTTGCGATGTTCATCTCTGTTTCCAAGCCAAAGAGCCAGCACTGTCCAAAGACATTTCCATAGTCATGTGGCCGGCATGACTAGACGCCAAGGCGCATGGAACAATGTTACCTTCCCACCAAAGCGGTACCCCAAATAACTGTACTACGATAAATGTTAACTGTTAATGGTTACCTTTATAGTGATATAATCTACAAATGTCTTAGTGTTAATTTTTGTTAAACTTTTGTTAAAAGTTAATGAAATAATAATTTTTTTTAAAAAAACGGGTTACGAGCCCAGCACGAGGGCACTTTGGTTTCAAGGCTGAAGGACTAAGTTAGGAAGGTTCAGTCTGGAAAAGAGGAGGTTGAGATGGGACAGGATTGCTCCCTTAGGGCTGTCACTTAGAGGAGGGAAAGGAGCTGTTCCTGTTGGCAGCACAGGAGAGGACTTGCAAGAATGGGTTTAAATTACGATCAGCAAGTATAGTATAGATAGTAAGAGTAGTTCAGCAGTGGAATCAGCTGCTAGGGAGGTGGTGAGCTCCTTCTGAATGGCAGTCTTTGAGCAGCGGCTGGGCAAACACTTGCCAGGGATACTTTAGGCTGATGCTGCACTGAGCAAGGGGTTGGACCAGGTGGCCTCTATAGCCCCTTCCAACGCTATGATTCTAAATCAGGACACACAATTGTAAAAGTGCAAGTTGCACCTAGTTTTGTACTGGAAAAAACCAAACAGGTTTCAACATTCAGACCCATCGGGGGGAGGAGGGGAATGCCTTGACAATCTAATGAAGCGCCTGCAGGGAAAGGGGACATGCAATTATTTAAATGTAATCAAAGATGATAAATGAACCAGCATTTTTAATAAATCATCTGACGAGCCTAATTAAAGGGGAGCCGTTTACAGCAAAGCTCATTAGTATATGCCTGCGCCCGCTCAGGAAAGGGAGGGCAAGATTTACACCCAAACAAGCGTATCACTACTGTGGGATCTGCGGCTGAGTATCATACTCAGGTTCTGTTCTGGTTCTGGCTGTGGCGCAGATGTGGTTCCCACCTGGAGGTCCCAAATCACAGCGGTCACTTTGCCTTTTTGAACAGACCGTGAAAGCACCTATTCTGGATTCTCAAATCAGAGCGATCTCTTGCATCGTCCATCAGACACATTTAAAAATAAAATGAGGAATGAACCTCTGGAATGGAGGTCAGGTGGCAAGAATGAGCAAGTATTCCTGCTTCTGGTGCCACGAGTGCACATTCCCAGTTTTTCTGCCCTCTTCGCCATGCATGCATTTCATTTTCTCCCCCACACTTGCATGCTAATCTACATTCGGATGCCAAGGATAGCTTTGGCTGTGAAGTCATTAAACACGCACATGGGTGCATGGAAATTAAGCCATTCATATTCTGAAATCATGGCACGCTCCTTGCCTCTTTGCTCTGGTGGAATCTTTTCAAAGGGAAGGAAGTTCCATTGTGGCTTTTGTAGACAGCAGGCTTTCTTCAAGAGTGTGAGTTTGGAACCCCCTGGCCAAGTTACGCAACCCACACAAGTCAAGCATCCTATGCTGAGATACATCACTCTTACCCACTTGTGGCTTTAGCACCTGAGCATCACGGTGGGCATATTTTAGAGAACGAAAATGGGAGATGCAATAGAACCAAAGCCTCAAACAGCTTCATAAGAGCATAACTCAAGCCATACTGGATCAGAGCAAAGGCCCATATGGTCCAGCAACAACATGGGACATCCAATAACTGATGCATTAGGACTGCAGAAGTCTGGAACCACCAGAAAGAACCGAAGCACACCATAAGTATTTACATGACACATCAAGTGATACGGTGATTATGTAACAGGATCCTCGTTTACATTAAGTGATACGTAGCAGTGTTCCCAATCATTTCTCCAAGTAAGTCTGTGAACTGTTCTGTATGGCACAACGTTATTCCCTGCACAGAAAAGCCTTCTTGAATAGTTCAGCTGAATCGTTCTTCGTGCCTGTCCTGAATCACCTACCCTTCAGCTTCAGAGGGTAACCCCCAGGTTCTAGCGTTTTGGGAGAGTCTCGAGCTGACAGACATACCAGCATAGGCATGACTTTAGTACTGAACGGCAGCATTCTCGCACTATCAAACTGACAGTTTCCACCACCAATCAGGGCCAGTCCTGCCCATTATATTGAAACACTGTGGGGGGGATGATCCCGCAAGCTGGCAGATTGGGCAGAGATGGAGGGACTGCTCCCAAAGTTAAACTGGAAACCACATAAACAAAGTTGGAGTCCAGAGGCACCTTTAAAACCAAGAAAGTTTTATTCAGGGTGTAAGCCTTCGTGGGCATGCATATGAAAGCTTATACCCAGAATAAAATCTTGTTGGTCTTAAAAGGTGCCCCTGGACTCAAACTTGGTTCTGCCTGAAGAAGTGTGCATGCACACGAAAGCTTATGCCCAGAATAAAACTTTGTAAATAAAGCACAACAAAGAAAAGTTTTTTGACCCCCACCGCCTGCTTCCATTCACACCAAGAAATAAGGATCTCTTCACTTCCAGAGTGCATGGGGGGGAGGGATCTCTGAAAAACGAGGCACATTGATTAAATGCAACAGATATTGATCCAATGTCAAGAATTAGGAGCACTCATTCAAGTATTACTGGAGGGCACAGAGTGACCAGTTCAGAGAGCTTCCTTGACCCCCATCAGTAAATATTTAAAGCCAACAAAACACAGCAGAAGAGAGTCACCCCAGTGAAAAACCTTAAGAATGTAAGAAGGGCCCTGCTGGACCAGACCAGTGGTCCATCGAGTCCAGCATCATGTCTCACACAATGGCCAGCCAGCTCCTCTGAAGGGCCAACAACAGGGCAGGGCTGAGGATTTCATAAGAACATAAGAGTCCTGCTGGATCAGCCCAGTGAGGGTCCCTCTAGTCCAGCATCCCGTCTTGCACAGGGGCCAACCAGTTCCTCTGGCAGGCCACCAACAGGGCACAGAGGCTGAGGCCAAGGCCTTCCTCTGAGGTTGCCTCTTGGCTCTGGGATTCAGGGGCTTAATGACTCTGGATGTGGAGGTTCCCTTTAGTCACCATGGCTAGTAGCCATTGAGAGATTCATGGAGGAAAGGTCTGTCTAATCCCCCTTCAAAGCTGTGTATTCCTGTAGCCATTGCTGCATCCTCTGGCAGTGAATTCCACATTTTAATCACTCGTTGTGTAAAGAGGTATTTCTTTTTGTTTATCCTGAATCTTCTGCCCATCTGTTTCACTGGATGCCCTTCCACTGGATGCCTGTTTATTGGTCCCCTGAGCAGCACTGAATCTCTCTCTCCCCTCCTTCCCAGAGGCTGCCTCGCCTCCTAAGCCCCCAAGACAAAGGGCGATTTGTTCATTGTTAGCTGGATCTTCCTGTTCTGAAAAAATAAACTTGTTCCTCCATATTAATGACAGCCGAGAACCAAGTTTGACAAAAGGCTGCCAAAAACATTTACATTTGCAAAACCCTCGAGAGTTTATCGTAAAGTTCCATCGCGGGACTGGATGCTAAATGCAATCCTCTCAACAGGCCACCTACGAGGCAGGAATGGTAAAAATGCCAAGCACTGGAAATGGACAGAGCACCCGGTATTCGGGTAGGCAGAAAATCCAAATAGTTAAAAACATTGTAGGGGGACCTAAAGAATAGGCAGTTTGTTGCCTTTTAATGGTATCTCAAAGTCCATCACTAAAGAGCTACATGAGAAATCTGCAGTCACAAGTCCCCAAAGGTCTTACCCCACAACCAAGGAGAAGAAAGAGATGTGGGGAGGGGGATTAGGAACAGCAAGGGAGAGGAGGGGGCCAGGAGGAAGGCCTCAATCTCTGGGCCCTGTTGTTGGCCCTCCAGAACAACTGGTTAGCCACTGGCAGACAAAGCACGCTGGTTAGATGGGCCACTACTCTGATCCACCAGGGCAAAACATATCCTCCCCAGTGTGGTCGAGCAGGTAAAGTGTCGGGCTGGGGTTTATTTATTATTTGATTGATTTATACCCTGTGTTTCTCCCTAATGGGGACCCAAAGCCAGTTGGGTGTAGTGGTTAAGTGTACGGACTCTAATCTGGGAGAACCGGGTTTGATTCCCCACTCCTCCACTCGCAGCTGCTGGATGACCTCGGGCAAGCCATAGTTCTGTCCAGGGCTCTTTTTGTAGCAGGAACTCCTTTGCATATTAGGTGACACACCCCTAATGTAGCCAATACTCCATGATCTTACAGAGCTTTTCTTACAGGGGCTACTGTAAGCTCTTGGAGGATTGGCTACATAAGGGGTGTGTCTCCTAATATGCAAAGGAGTTCCTGCTACAAAAAGAGCCCTGGTTCTGTCAGAGCTGTTCTCTCAAGGACAGTTTTCTCTGAGCTCTCTCAGCCCCACCTACCTCACAGGGTGTCTGTTGTGGGGAGGGGAAGGGAAAGGAGATTGGAAGCCACCCTGAGACTCTGAGTGAAGGGCGGGAGATAAAGCCATCCATCCTCCTCCTCCTCCTTCAAAGCAGCTTACATCTCTCTTCCCTTTTATCCTCACAATAGCCCTGTGAGGTGGGCTAGGTGGAAAGAGTGTGGCTGGACCAGTCAGCTTCCACAGCACAAGTGGGGATTCGAATCGGGGTCTTCCACATACTAGTCTGGCACTCTTAATCATGACACCCCACTAGCTCTTTGGGAGGATCTGGGAGACCCAGAAGTGAATCTCCACTCTGTCATGGGAGCCAATCACATGCTCTCAGCCCAGCCTACCTCACAGGGTTGCTGTAAGGACAAAGTGGAGGAGAATGATGGATGCCCCGTTGGGTCCCCATTGGAGAGAATGGTGGGGCATCAAAGAAGTAAGTAAATAAAAACAAATGCCACTCTCCAAATCAAACCAGCAGCCCTCCTTGGCAGCTCCAAAGCAAGCAAAACAAACCAGAAAGAAAGAACCCCCCTTGCGGGTCCAGATGACAAACAAACCCTATAAGAGGTTACCCCACACATACTCTGTAGCATTTGCAGCCAGATACCAATGGATGGATACTAACCAGGACCACTGTCCATTTCCCTTTCTGTCCCAAGGGTTGAGACCAGGCTCATAGCTATGGTGGGGCTTTGGGGGGGAGGGCTCTGCCCCCTTTCTTAATGGAACAACCCCCAAGAATTTCTCCTGTATATGTTTTCCAACCATTTTAAAACTTTTTTTAAGCCATGCACTCCTTTAAGCAGAGCGGGGTGCTGTAGTTGACTAATTCCTGCACAGAGCAAGGGGATTGGAGTAGGTGACCTCTAGGATCCCTTCTAACTCTGTGTCAAGAAACTGGTTTCCTTGAAGAGCGTTTTTCTGTCCAAGTGTTAGCTTTCTGGACTATAGAAGTCATCACTCCCACCTGCCGGCTTGTTCTCAGAACTGTTGCTTAGGCTGGCAGAAGTTACTAACTTACAGCAGCTGAGAACTGTCACCTAAAGTGGTTGACAGCTTGCAGTTTAGAGATTTGTCCTGGTAACAGCTTTCTATTGGCTGAATGGCTTTTCTTTCTGCACTGAGAACTTCAGCCCCTCTAGAAGAAAATTTGCCCCACAAGTCACAAAATCCTGCCTACAGGCCTGGTTGAGACCTATACTGGAAAGAAGATCACCAAGTTCCTTGATGAACCAGAGGTGGCATGTGTGCACGTAGCTGGCGTCCGTTGCCTCCTGCTATTCAGCTGTTGCGATAATTATCTTCCTTGCAAGGGAAAAAAAAATCAACTAATAGTGCACAGAAGAGTCACGAAGCCAGGGTGGGGGCTGAGAATGACAAACATTAAGTGTGTGTGGAAAGGTAAGGAAGTAGAAAACTTTGGCAGATACTCTTGCCAGGCTACAATCCTGTGCAAAGACACACTGAAGAGGGTACCTCAGATACTTGGCTGGTGAACACAATTCACCATACTGGGGTCTGAACTGGTGCTGATGACTCCTTTTGGCAGTTCAACACCTGTTCGCGATTGAAAAGCAAAATATAAAGTGGTAAAAAGAACTTTTCAGTGCTTGTAGTTTCTCTCTCTCTCTCTTTTACACACACGTACACACCCTCCTTGTTCGTGGCTGGCCAGTTCCTTCTGCAAGGAATGATTGAGTTGGAAACAGGCTGTTGCAGTTTCCTTTGTTTAAAAGCAGGGTGGGGCACCAAAGCAATGCCAAACTCTCAAGTGTCTTCACGAGAGCTATCAAAGCTCATGAGCCCCAGAAGAAAAGCACTTTATGTGCGAAGTGAGGCAGTGAGCTATCCAGATCCCCCCGTGACCCCGAGGTGGGCGATATGAAACTCCCATAAATCTGCAAAACACAAAACCACCCAAAAGACAAGGGTGCATGCTTTTTTTTTTTTTTTTGCAACATTTAGGAGACCGAATGGAAGGAAGGAGACCTGAGTGAGCCAGTAAGGTGGCTGATACTTTGGTGCTACATGAATGGGGCCTCTGAACTTGGATGCCCCCCCAGCTGGTTAATGACTTCCCAGCTGGCCATCAATTGCCACGACTCCCCTTCCAAATCCAAACTGCATACATCAAACTTGCTGAACTGGAGCGAACATCAGTATGTGCGGGTGTAAAGTACTGTCAAGTTGCGGGTGTAAAGTACTGTCAAGTCAAGTACTGTGACTTACTGTAAACCTATGAATTAATGTCCTCCAAAATGTCCTATTGTTGACAGCCTCACTCAGGTCTTGCAGACGGAGGGTTGTCACTTCCTGGATTGAGTCCATCCATGACACGGCCCTTCCTCTTTTCCTGCAGCCTTCCACCTTTCCTAGCATGATTGTCTTTCCTAGTGAGTCCTGTCTTCTTGTAATGTGACCAAAGTACGATAGCCTCAGGTTAGCCATTTGAGCTTCTAGGGAGAGTTCAGGCTTGAACCTACTGATTTGTCTTTCTGGCGGTCCACAGTATTGGTGAAACTCGTCCAATGCCACATTTCCAACTTTCTTCATGTCAGCTTTCTCCATTGATCAGCTTTCACGCCCATACATAGTAATGGGGAATATTATGACATGAATTCATAGAATCATAGAATGTTAGAGTTGGAAGGGACCTTGCAGGTCATCCAATCCAACCCCCTGCCCTCTGCAGGAGCAGAGCCGAAAGATAGCTCTACAACATACCCGAAAGATGGTCATCCAGCCTCCGCTTGAAAACGTCCAGCAAAGGAGCCTCCACCACCTCCAGAGGCAGTCTGTTCCACTGCTCAACCACGCTTACAGTTAGGAAGTTTTTCCTGATATTTAGGTGGTAACGACTCCCTTGTAATTTCCATCAATTACAGTAGAAAAGAGCCAGAGTCCAGTAGCACCTTAAAAACTAACAAAATATGTAGCAGGGGAGGAGCTTTTGTGACTCACTGCCCACTTCTTCAGATACAGCTAGAATGGGAGTCCATCTGTCCTATTTATTGGAAAGTGGAGTGATTTCAGATGCTGAATGACCTTAGCAGGCAAATGACAATAGCATGCGAATGACAATGGGATTGGATTTAGGTGAGATATGCAGAGGGGTAATAGGTGTGGAGAAATCAGCATTAGTAATGAGACAGGAAACCTAGGTCTCAGTTCAGTCCAGGTGGATGCATTGTCTTGAGCTTCATTATCAATTGCAATTCTGCAGTGATTAACAGCGATAATATTGCATAGACAGCCTTTGGCCATCTCCAACAGAGAACGATTCCTTATCTCACTAACCATGCAGAAAGGACACTGCATGTTGTGAGACAACTTTGCAAGCGTCCCACAAAAGACCAACACAACCAACCATTCCAGATTCCACTTTATCAGTCCTCGCTGGTGTTTCAAGTCAAACGGCGACATCTGTTTCTCCCCGGCAATCAGAATGGAACAAAAGAGCTCCCCCGCCTTCGCCCACCCAGCACACCGAGGTATGTTGCTTTCTAATTACAGCTCATCGAGTTATTTTAATAACTAATTACTCCTAGGAAAACATGACAAGGTATAAGAAGTCTCAATTATGTAGGATCAGATTCTTCGACTGCCACTACAACCAAATCCCAAACAGACTTGGAAATGAAGCGCCTCGTTCACTGGAGCCTCAATTATATAGTGGAAATTGCAAGCTGGGATACAGTTCAGATGTGAAGGGAGGCTAGCACTGGCACGCTGGGAGGGGAGATTAAAATATTTAAAAGCAAACACAGTCCTCGCGCCTGGTAGGCGACACATTTCCCCATAAGCCCCTCATCAACCCATCTGAAGGGTGTAGCAGGCAGGATTAGTCCATTCCCACAATAGTGAAATTCCCCGCATTGATGTATTTAAAGCGGCGCGTTATGTGAAATTTTCCACAGCAGACTTTTCCTCACCAGGTGCAAACCCTAGGTTTTCTCCTTCTTACACCACGTTTTCGGAACTTGCTAAAACTGGGGATTCCGAAAACAGGGAGTAAGAAGGAGAAAACTTTGCATTTGTGCCTGGTGAGGAAAAATGTACTGCCAAAAATGTCATACAACATGCAGTTTTAAAACCGTCAATGCAGGGAATTTCACTACTGTGGAAATGGTCTTAAGCCCAGCGCAACAAACTTCTGATTCACCCCCTTTTTTTCTGAAAATGGGTTAAGCAATTCAAGCATTTTTAGCCCCTTTTTTCCTTCTGATGGAGGGTGTTCCCCCCCCTGCTTTCAAGCACATTTGCTTGCATTTGAGGTCAGTTGCCCTACAATTCATTTCAGGAGGGGAGCAGTCTTGGCCCGCCATAGGAGAGCATGAATCGAGCCAGCAGCATCTTAAATGTGTGAAAGGGTAAACTAGTAGCCGATTCTAATGAACTGGAGATACTGGGGATTAAACCTGGGACCTTCTACTTGCCAAGCAAAGCCTCTGCCACTGAGCCACAGCCCCTCTTTACAGCTCTCCAGGGTCTCAGGCGGAGGTCTTTCCCATCACCTACTGCCTGGTCCTTTTATAACTGGAGATGCTGGGGTTGAGCCCAGGACCTTCTGCATGCCAAGCAGATGTTCTGCCACTGAGCCATAGCCCCTCCTGGGTCTCAAACCAGGGGATCCCTTGTTCACCCTGCAGGGACTACTCAGTTGGCCCTGGGCTGCAGTCACAGGGACATGAGGGGCAGGCCCATGAGGGGCAGGCTCAGGTGTGAGCAAAGCAGCCCCTAGCAAGCTACCAGCCCTAGACGAATGGGTGGGTTTCTTTTGTGCCAGGGCCATTTGAGCAGCCCAACACACATTTGGGCAAAGGAAAGCCTCTGGCTCTCCTAATCTGCAACAGGCCCTGAATTGGCACGCCTTGGTAGAGCGAGAATGAGAGAGGGACTTGCATTCCTCAGCAGCTTCAACAATCCCTCTCCTCGCCTGGAGCAAGGCATTATTCAAATGAGCCTGTTAACATGCACCGGAGGGATTGGGGGTATTGTCTCCAGCCCTCTCAAGCTCCCAGACACGTCCGAGCGGCACAAACAGGGCTCCAGGCAGCCTCTGAATGGCATTCCTTCACCTGCCACCAAATGGTGGCAGGACCAACACAAGGGCATCCGGCTGCCAAGGCCCAACCCTCAGTCTTGGAGATTACAGGAGAGCCCGGGACTTCCAGAGAGCAGATCCAGGCGAGGAGGGGTGAAGGCCCACCTGCACTTCCTGGAGAGCCAGTCCTACTGAACTCAGTGGGATTTCCTTCCAAGTAAGCATGCCTGCCCTGACCTGGATGGGCCCGGCTAGCCCTGTCTCGTCAGCTCTTGGAAGCTAAGCAGTGTCAGCCCTGCCTAGCATTTGAATGGGAGACTGCCAAGGAATACCAGGATTGCTACGCAGAGGCAGGCAAGGACAAACCGCCTCTCAACGTCTCTTGCCTTGAAAACTCTACAGGGGCGCCATAAGTCAGCTGCGATTTGATGGCAAAAGAAAAAAGCATGCATACGTTTGCACTACAGGAGACTGACCCATGATGCAAATCTGACCTGCATCACCCAGCATTGCTATGCAAGCCCTTCTTTTCTGCGCTGCACCCCTCTTCCCCCCATACCCACAGCACCACCAGCCTTTCTGGCAGGATTGCTGTGAAAAGGGCAGAACGGGCAATAAACACCAAAGAAACAAAAACCTTGACACAGAGAGTACTCCATCTTTCTGTGTTATACCTCTGAGGATGCCAAGTCACAGTTACTGGCGAAACATCAGGTCCTACAATGCTAAGACCATGGCCACAAATCTACAACAGCTAAAAAACACCACACTGCCGGGCAAAGTGAGGAGAGTGGCTGCGTTACTCTTCCAAAATATTTTTAAATGGCTTTCTGGGGGGGGCGGGGGGGAGATCAAATAGCTTTCTCTGCCCTCTTGATTTCTTTTAGTTGAAAAAGCATAAAACTGAATTAAAACTTCTCACTGCAACCGTTGCAACGTAATTATCCATGCTGTTTTAGGATTACACAATGCAAGATTACAATGCAAGAGAGAAGAATCTTGGAACATGGGGATTCACATGCAGCCTCCCACCCATGGTGGATAGAATCAGGACATTAACACCTCACATGTCTCTGAGGATTCTTTGCCAAGACAGAAGTCAATCCACACCCATATCCCATAAGAACAAAAGAGAAGCCAATGTTGGATCAGGCCAGTGGCCCATCCAGTCCAACACTCTGTGTCACACAGTGGCCAAAAATACCAGGTGCCTTCAGGAAGTCCAGCAGTGGGGCCAGGACACTAGAAGCCCCCCATCCCAAGCACCAAGAATACAAAACATCACTTGCCCCAGGGTCCCTACCTAAACCTTGTGGCTAACAGCCACAGATGGATGTCTGCTCCATACGTTTATCCCATTCCCTGTTGAAGCTGTCCATGCTTGTAGCCGCTGCCACCTCCTGTGGCAGTTAATTCCATACGTTAATGACTCTTTGGGTGAAGAAGGACTTCCTTTTATCTGTTCTAAGCCTCCTGCTCATAATTTCATTGAATGCCCATGAGTTCTTATACCCTGAGAAAGGGAGAAAAGTCCTTCTTTCTCTACCTTCTCTATCCCATGCATAATTTTGTAAACCTCTATCATGTCACCCCTCAGCTGTTGTTTCTCCAAGCTAAAGAGCCCCAAGCACTTTAACCTGTTTTCTATTCCGTTAGGACAGGGAATCAAACTGCTGTTGTCACCTGTTCATGCATTCCTTTTATGCCATACACACAACATTTATATATAGTGGAAACCAAAAACAACTTCGGGAACATGGCAATATTAAAAGGGGGGGGAATTCAGTACAAGGAAATGGAAGACGATGCACACAGAAAGTTCTGCAAGTCTGATTGGCATGAGAGAGAAAAGCAAGCCTGGAAAATGACCAACTGTGGGTTGCTGCTGGCCAGCCGGGAAACCAGAATTTTTTTGGGGGAAACCAACACTGGCTTGCAAATGATAGTTTGGGTTTGGCACCATGTCTGAATTGACACAGTACAGTCCGGCCATCCCTCCAGCAGTGTTGTGGAGTGGAGGATAAGTGTGCGCAAGAAGCTGGCTGATTCACACTGTTGGTCTCCTGAGATCAGCACTGTCTAAAATACTGACCTGTAATCCTACAGCAAGCCTGTTGGGCAGGTTAAAATTCTGATCCCATTTGGAAAGGGGAAAGAGAGCTGGGAAAGGCTACCTAATAAGTTCATGGCTGAGATTGGCACCAGGGGCCTCCCAAATTTTATTTTACTGACCTTCAAATGCCGCCCATCATGAAGCCTACAAGTCAAGAGAGCCAGCAAGGCTCAGTGGTGAAGAGTGTCGGGACTAGGATCTTGGAGACCCAAGTTCGAAACCCCACTCATGCCATGGAAGCTTGCTGGATGACCTTGGGCCAGTCACACTTTCTCAGAGTAACCTACCTCACAGGGTTGCTGTGAGGATAAAATGGTGTAGAGCAGAACAATGTTAGCCACTATCAGGGAGAATGGTGAGGCATAAATGAAGAAAATAAATAAATAAATCAGTCGCATACCCATTTTCCTAAATTTGCAAGCATATGCCAGATCCTGAAGGGAAAAAGGTTTAATGTGAACTGACCATTCCAGATAGCAAAGGAAACACATATGAAGCTGTCTCATACTGAATCAGACCCCCCCGCTGGTCCATCAAGCTCAGTATCGTCTACTCTGACTGGCAGCAGCTCTGCAGGGTCTCAGGTAGAGGTCATTCACGTCACCTACTGCCAGGTCCTTTTTAACTGGAGATGCTGGGGATTGAACCTGGGACCTTCTGCATGCCAAGCAGATGAACGTATGAAATTGCCTTATACAGAATCAGACTATCAGTCCACTAAGGTCAGTCTTGTCTACTCAGACTGGCAGTGGCTCTCCAGGGTCGGAGTTCTTTCACATCACCTACTGCCTGGTCCTTTTAAACTAGAGATGCTGGGGATTGAACCTGGGACCTTCTGCATGCCAAGCAGAGGCTCTTCCACTGAACCACAGCCTCTCCCCAACACATGAAGCTGTGTTACATTGAATCAGACCCCACGGTCCATCAAGGTCAATACTGTCTATCCAGACTGGCAGCAGCTCTCCAGGGTTTCAGGTAGGACTTTCACATCACCCAATGCGTGGTCATTTTTAACTGGAGATGGCGGAGACTGAACCTGGGACATTCTGCATGCCAGGCAGAGGCTCTTCCACTAAGCCATGGCCCCTTCCTTAATGAGTGCTGCAGAACAACAGGGAAAAGGGGAGAGGTCTGCCATTCAAGCATTCCTCAGACCTGCACAGAAGGCTTTCCGGTGCCTTCTTCGGAACAGGCTCAGATGATTTCCGTCCTCTTGGAAATTCCTCCCCATAAATGACACACACGAGCATTGCAACACATGCTGGGTTTTGCGTACATTCATTTACAACAAACACCCGCTTTGTTCATCGAGGCCATGTTTCAAGATTTCCATCCCGGCATGCCAGCCCCATGGGCAACTCCTGCAAACTCCTTGGACTGCAGTACTGATTATTTACTTCCTCAATTCATCCTGGACAGTCGCATGGATTCCAGATTTGCTTGCTTTCCGGTCTCTGCTGCCGGCAAATCAAGGTTCCTGCTTTGTCACTTGCTTGCAACCTCCTTAAAATATCATTAGGCCTGCATCTATGGGCACGAGAGTTATTCAGGATTCAGCCCCACACATGAAGCCACTGACAGAGCCCTGGTCTATCAAGAGAGGAGGAGGAGATTATATTTATACCCCATCCTTCAGTACCCAAAGGAGTCTCAGAGCAGCTTACAAACTCCTTTCCCTTCCCCTCCCCACAACAGACACCCTGGGAGACAGGCGGGGCTGAGAGAGCTCTGACAGAAACTGCACTTGTTCAAGGACAGCTCTGACAGAACTATGGCTTGCCCAAAGTCATCCAGCAGGGGCAACTGGAGTAGTGGAGAATCAAACAGACACCCTGTGGGGTAGATGGGGCTGAGAGAGCTCTTTCGAGGACTGCTCCTGAGAGAACAGCTCTGAGAGAACCTGTAAGTGACCCAAGGTCACACCAGCAGCTGCCAGTGGAGGAGGAGCGGGGAATCAAACCCATTATAGTCCGCGTTCCTAACCACTACACCAAACTGGCTCTCTGAAGACTGGGGCCTAGTCCACCCTGACAACTCAAGCCCAGTGTGGTGGGCCGGTCAAGCTCAGCAGAGCAAAGGGACTCAGAGGTCTCCTCGGAGAAAGAGGGTCAGCATACCTGACCCAAGCCCACAGCAAGAGGCTGAGGTACTGCAGGAGGAGGCCATCTCTGAGGGGGCACAGATAGATTCACAGCCAGGAACCAGTACACTGGCCCCTCAGCTTCCCAACCCTGGGCTGGTAACAGAGAATCAGCTGCCCCAGTTCACCCCCCTCATCAACAGAGACTTGGGAAGATTAGAATAGACCTTCAAGCCAGAAGGTGCAGCACCCGTCTAGCAGCACAGCACCAGCCCAGCTTCAGCAGTGAGGATGAGTGCTTACAGGAGCAGGACTGAGGCAGCCAGCAGGTGCATGACTCAGTACAGGCTGCTGAGCAGCTGTGGTGCTAAGAGCAGCAGAGAAGGGAGGAGCCATGTGAGAACCAGTAGTTGAGCACAGAATCTAGCCTGGGAGAAATGAGTTTGATTCCCCACACCTCCACTTGCAGCTGCTGGGTGACCTTGGGTCAGTCATAAGTTCTCTCAGAGCTGTTCTCTCATGGGCAGTTCTCTCAGAGCTCTCTCAGCCCCACCTACCTCACAGGGTGTCTGTTGTGGGGAGGGGAAGGGAAAAGAGATTGAAAGTCACTCTGAGACTTCTTCGGGTAGTGAAGGGCAGGATATAAATCCAATCTCTGCCTCTTCTTCTCTGTTAGCTACTGGCCTTACTGCCTGTATTCTGGATAGATTTCCTTGCCTCTGACCTTGGCCTGTATTGGAAAGACCTGGCTCTTGGATCTCCCTTTGACTTGAAGCGATGGGTACTACCTGACGTCTACTGTCTACCTGACTTCTATTGTGACCAACCCTGACATTGAGAAACTAACTCAGCCATGACACACCACTCCCGTATGGCTTCCAGAACTGGATCAAAGCCAGGATAGCTCCCCCCCACTTCATTAACAGAGATTATTTGATTATACTGGTACCTGTCTTATTAGTTAAGACAGATAAATGAATGCTTAGCTTCTTTGTTTAGTTGCATTTCAACCGTGAACCTGAAATCTCTCCAGCACAGGTGGTGCACAAGAGATCGATTTAAGCCCTGGACAGATCATCCATCATTGGAAATGCAGCAGATGGGAAAGATGTACCCTGCCCAGAAATACCACAGTGCAGTTATCCGGGAGGACTTCTCCGCCACAGACTCACTCGGGGGCCTCTGTACAAACCTCTCTCTCAACCTCATCCGCCCCCCCATACAGGGAGGATGCCGACCTGCTCCACAAGATTGTTAGAGGGACTGCAACTGAGTAATTGACTTGCTTGAAAAGAGCTGTAGAAATGCTAAGTTTGAATTAAACACACACACCCAGCTCCTGCATTGATCTGGAAACTACAGGACCATTTTGGAGGGTGCTGGAGTTGTGGAGGGGGTCTGTCATGCCACCCTTTGAAAGAGAGCTTTTAGAAACTTTTCGGGGCCTGTGTGTGGGGGGGCAGAAAGAAGACACACCTGCAGAGCAGACTCCACAGCAGTTTGGTGTAGTAGTTAAGAGCCATGATGGATAAGACCAATGGCCCATCCAGTCCAACACTCTGTGTCACACAGTGGCCAAAGTCCAGGTGCCCGCAGGAGGTCCACCAATGGGTCCAGAACTCCAGAAGCCCTCCCACTGCTGTCCCTCAAATCCCCAGGAATTAAGAACATAAGAGAAGCCATGTTGGATCAGGCCAATGGCCCATCCAGTCCAACACTCTGTGTCACACAGGGCCAAAACCCAGGTGCCATCAAGAGGTACACCAGCGGGGCCAGAACTCCAGAAGCCCTCTCACTGTTGTCACCCAAGCACCAAGAAGACAGAACATCACTGCCCCAGACAGAGTGTTCCATCTGTCCCTTGTGGCTAATAGCCACTCATGGACCTCCATATGTTTAGCCGATCCCCTCTTGGAAGCTGTCTGTGTGTGTAGCCACCATCATTTCCTGCGACAATGAATTCCACATGTTAATGACTCTTTTGGGGTGAAGGACTTCCTAGATGTGGCCCAGGCCTCACACACAGAAGCTAAAGGGACAACCCAACTGGACCTGTCCAGACTGCACATGACAGATGATGTTTGTGCGCCTCTCCCAAACCGTTGTGCATATTTGTGCAAACCCTCACAATGACTGAAGTATTCCAAGGCTAAAGAGCAAGTGGACACCAGGCGCCTGGTTCGCCTGGGACATTCTGATGACTCAAGAAAGAAAATGGGATATTTTTACATCTAATTGTCAAAAATCTGGGGCATAAAACGTGCCTCTTTGTAGAGGTCACCACTGCAGCACAGAGGGAGCCAAACGGCCCGTGGGACTGAGAACGGGGACAGGAAAATTCTGCTCCCTTCCCAGATTTGGCTGCAGCCCGAAATGCCTCTCCCTGCAAACCCAAGACTATGCTTGTGTTTACCGAACACAACCTTCCCTTGCTTGTTAACTCATGCAAAGATGCTCAGGTCTTGCTGATGGAGCAATTTATTCACTCAAGCTATCAAAACTGTCAGGGTACTTCTGCCTGACCTAGAAATCTGAAACAGGATACACGCGCAGTCCAAAGGAGAGAGGAATCTCTCAATATGCAGAGTTTTTCCCCAAGTGTACCCCCAAAGTGATAAGGAACTTGCAGACTACCTTAGAAACAAATCTGGAAGATATGCTGTCCCAAATAGCTTAATACCAGTCAAGTCTGCAAATAGAATATTTCAACATTTCTCCTTCAAAACGAGGGGCATGAAACATACCCAGAAATTGTCAGGGTCCACCTGGAAAACTGGAATTCAGTATGCATGCAGCCAAGGACATTTTTACATCCAACCATTAAAGCCCAAGGCAAAGTTTACTTCCTAGCAGAGAAAAGAGTAAGCTTCCAGCAGCACCTTAAAGACTAACAAAAGTTTGTGGCAGGGTGTGAGCTTTTGCAAGCTTTCCAGCATAACTGGGATATCTACGGCCCCTTCAGACCCATCCAGTGGAATTGTTTGGTGTGTGTGGGGGGGGAGATCTTTCAGTAGTAGCCAGGAATGTCTCTGCTCAACTAACACAAGTTTTCTTTCATCAGCTCTTCAAAAACCCCTCTCCTGTTCTCTCTTACCCAAATAAGTTTGGGGCAGCTTCCCCTGCACCAATTTATTCAAAGAGTCCCTCAAATGTCAAGGAATGGCCACTACTGCCAGAAAGCGACCCTACATACTTCTCTGAGTTGTAGTCCATAAGAGAGCAAGATCTACTGGACTGGATGGGCCACTGGCCTGATCCAGCATTGGCTTCTCTTATGTTCTTACAAGGCTGAATGTAGCATAGGCATCTTTTTTGTTGTTGTTGTTGTTGCTCTAGTTCACTTTCACAGCAAGACTTCCTGATGTACAGAAGGTCTTGGCAGACAGGCAAGTGGCTGAACAGTATCAGGAAATGGCACAAAGGAGTGTGGCTGGTCAGAGACTAACTAGTTTGTTTGCAGCGCAATACAGGGGAGAAAGTGGATCTACTTGGCGTGGCCACCAGGTTTGTGCAAAAGGACAGCCATTTCAGTCCTCCCTGGAAACTGAGCTCTGCTTAAAAGGAGTGGCAAAGAATTGAGGGTTAGGGTTACCCACACAAATGTGTAGGTGAAGTCTTATGTTGCTATAGCAAAATAGGCCTGCTCCGGCCTGCAGGCCCTGATCCACCCTGTCCTCCGAGGTTTTCTCAACCCCTGGAGAGGTTTTTCTTTCTCTCTCAGGTAACCCGCCACCACCACCTGACCTTTGTAAGGAATTACCTGCTGGGAGGGTCAGGACTCCCAAATTCCCTTCCCAGGTCTGAGGCGTTGCCTCTGAGTCTCCCACTGCCCAGCGCCTGGTCACCACAGGGATAGTTTACTGCCCAGTGCACCCCTGGAGGAATAGCCACTAGCCAACTGACTGCCTTCCCCCTGACGCTCCTTCTAAAATAGTGTGTCCAAGATGGTGGAGATCTATGTGGTACAGAGAACCACTAGCAGCACCTTGAGTTATAATCAAAAAGAAAATGTTCACAAGCATACTTTTAGCACAGCACCAGATTGAGCAAGGGATTCCAAAAGAAATGGGTAAAATGCAATACTTCTATCCCTCTCTCTATACATGCCCTATCAGATGTTAAAATACAGAACAGGCTCCTTAGCTTAGGAAGTTACAGATCTCAACAGAGTCTCTGTTACCTTGAAGCTACCTTCAGCTTTTTAGGCCAACATATGGCTAATGGCCACCTCCTACACATCTCAGTTAAGAGTTCTGTCTGCTCTGAGGGACTCCGCACCCAAAAGAAAGCTTCCTCCTCGCACCCCTGAATTTTATCACCTCTCTTTTCCTCACCCACTGACCAGGCCAGGCCAGGTCAGAGAAGCTTTTTCTGAAGCCTCTCTAGTTTTTAACACCTCCAAATCTGTTCCCTGCTTGAAGGGGGGAGCGTGACCATCCCATTGTCAGACCTATTAGCATCTATATGAAAGTGGGCTGAGGTAAGTCTGGAAAGCAACTGAACTGACTCCCCTTCCTCTTTGTTCTCTGCCCAGAGGGGGGGGGGGAGAATTAAAAACTCAAGAGTGAAATTTTTGCTCACTTCAAACCTCCAAAGAAAAAAATGCATTTCTTCACAGTTGTATGATTTATTTGGCAATTTTAGCTGGACGTGATGCTGAAATCTCACCCCTTTGGCCACCGGAAATCTTATCAATCCCTCCCATTGTCTCCAGAGATGATTTCATCATGCATTTTATCTCCCCTTCCTTTCCAGCTGGCATAACGGTGCTTCCCTCTAGGGTCATCTAGTCCAACCCCCTGCACAATGCAGGGAATTCACAAATACCCCCTCCCCCACGCACTCCCAGTGGCCCCCTGCTCCATGCCCAGAAGATGACAAAAAACCCTCCAGGATCCCTGGCCAAATTGGCCTGGAGAAAAATTGCTTCCTGACCCCCAAAGTGGCGATCAGCATTTCCCTGGGTGTGTAAGAAAGGTCCATGAAAACTAAGCACTGATGCAACTCTTCATAACCCTTCTCTCATGATTTGCCTAAGTACACAGAATCAGCATTGCTGTTAGATGGCCATCTATCCTTTGCTTGGAAACCTCCAAAGAAGAGCCCACCACCTCCCGAGGAAGCCTGTTCCACTGAGGAACTGCTCTGTCAGGAAGTTCTTCCTCATGTTTAGTTGAAAACTCTTCTGATTTAATTTCAACCCACTGGTTCTGGTCCAGCCTTCTGGGGCAACAAAAAACCACTCCACACCATCCTCTATATGACAGCCCTTCAAGTACTTGAAGACGGCTATCATATCACCTCTCAGTTGTCTCTTCTCCAGGTTAAACATACCCAGTTCCTTCAACCTTTCCTCATAGGACTTAGTCTCCAGACCCCCTCACCATTTTCATTACCCTCCTCTGGAGGCATCCCAGCTTGTCTATATCCTTCTTAAATTATGGTGCTCAAAACTGAACACAACACTCTACGTGAGGTCTGACCAGAGCAGAATAAAACGATATGACACAGGGCAGGCCACAAGACAGCAACAGCAAACTCCATTCCTCCTCATATGTGCTGAAGTCATGACTGGGGTTCCAAGAAGACGGATGAACTGAAAGATCAGAATACTTATCTTATTTACTTCCTTCACTCCCGCCTTCCTCCCGGAGACTCAAGGCGGGTTATGGAACCTAAAACAACCAGACAGCAAAGAACGCCAGCCCGCAGTTCAGCAAGACCGGGAATACAGGATGATAACGTTTGGTGAAACAAGAACAAAATCTATTTCTGTGTTCCCATTACTTTATGTTTGTGCTCATATGTCATTCAGATGTGAAGCCTAAGAGGTGTGGATGGGTAAGCGAATTCTGCCCAGAGACTTTCAGAAACATAAGCCTCCAGATACGGTTCTGAAGTGGCACAGTCCTCTCTACAAGTCTCTACCACCTCACTTCTGCTACATGCAGAAACCATTGTGCAAACAGGAAGTTAATACACAGGCCACAAAGTGACCCATTGCCAAGGTCTAGCTTAAATGTGAGGAGGGCGAAACTCAAGAACTCAGCCATGCAACTTGGGAAGCACCCAACCCCTCTAGGCGGCCGCCCACACAAAACAGTTGTGCGTGCCATGCCGCTACTTGGCACGCTTTGTAGCCTCCATCCAATGAGCCACCTGGCTTGTGCAAAGTTGCACAGGTGAGTCTTTTTTGCCTCACCGTCATTGTGTTAAAATAAGTTGCAGGCTGAAGCAGAGAAACTGCCATAAGTGTTCCCCACTAGACTTCTGGCACAGGGTGACCATCAATGCTCCCTTTAAGCTGTGGAATCTTGTGAACAAAAATTCTTTGTGAGCTACTGGCATTAAAGCTGTGAGCTGAGAGAACTGGGTACTGCATACATTAGTCTGCTCTGGAGCCATCCCTTCCTGAGCTAAGACAAAAATGTGTGAGCCAGAGGCTAAAAGACTGTGAGCTAGCTCACACTAACTCAGCTTAGAGGGAACATTGGTGACCAAGTCTCGAAAAGTGAGGATTTAGTCTGGCTCTTGGGAAGCCTGTGGTTTCAGCTCTAATCTGTGGCTGAACAACTTCCCTTGTTGGGCTGCAAGTTCCTTACGCACTCAGTCATGACCTCTGAGGATAGGACAAACTTGGATTTCAAAAGCAGGTTCCACCTAACAAAACCCACAGATGCATAATGACATTGCACTAACAAAGATGCACATGTGTATGCTGGATCGCAGGAACTGCAAGATCTTGTCAATGGGCAGTCAGGGGTCCTGTCTAGGAAAGCATTGTGCCATTAGGAGACTTTGGTGTGTTAAGATTCTCCAGTGACAAAGCCAGGAGACAGAGATTCCATCGCCTGCTTCAGCACATTCTTCGGTAGAGAAATTCAGCAGAGGTTTTCCCTTAGATCTGTTGCAAAGAAACCCAACTCCACTTGAATTTCAACAGGAAACCGGGCCAGGATTTCTGGCCGAGATAGCCATAATTGCAGCACACGGCCAACAGGGACATAACAGCTCACAAATTACGATGCAACACAAACGATCTGTTTGGCCCTGAACTGGATAGCCCAGGCAAGCCCAATCTCATCAGATCTTGGAAGCTAAGCAGGGCCAAGCCTGGCAAGTACTTGGATGGGAGACCTCCAAGGAATACCAGCAGTCGGGAGGCGGGGACAGGCTTTATTCAGCCGCCTCTCTGAATATCCTCTAGGCCCCAAGTAGGGGGTCAATCACCAGGGGTTACCATGACTTCCAGGCACAGCCACACACACATGCATGCAAATATACAAAAACCCCCACATATTATCTGTTTGCTCCATCAGACCCAAAGTCTGTAACATAGTTCCCAACAGTGATGGGGCAGGTACCCCTGGTCACTCACAAACAGGGCGTGGACCCAAGAACCTTTCCTAGATGTCTACACTTGCACTTGGAGGTAAACTGCCTCTGCACATTGAAGTTCCATTTCGCTATCAAGCCATCAAAGCAGGCATGAGGGAGTTACCTGCCTGCCAGGTTAACATGCTGTGATACAATCAAAAGACAGAAATCCCACACTGTTGGTTTGATTTAATCAGAACACATAATGGCCAAAGTTCGCTCAGCATGAAGGGTCTTTCGGATTGGATCCAGTGCTTAAAGATAACAGCAGGGGCAGGAAATCAGAGAAAGTTTTTATAAACATTGAATAAAGTATTTTGTGTTGCCTCAAATTTTGCAGCTTTAATCTCACCGTGCAATGTTCGCACCAGTCAACTGCAGAACACACAAAACTGCCTTACACTGAGTCAGACCGTTGGGCCATCAAAGTCAGTGTTGTCTGCTCAGACCTGCAACGGCTTTCCAGGGTCTCAGGCAGAGAAGGGTCTTCCTCATCACCTCCTGCCTGGTCCTTTTTAACTGGAGATGCCGGGGATTGAACCTGGGACCTTCTGTTTGTAGGAAGCAGACAAAACTGGACCCTCCCTGAACCTCTCAGGAAATCATCTCCAGTGGCCAAGTTGGCCCCTTTTCTCCATCCAGCCCTTCCTTTCCAACCCGACCTTCTTGTGCCCCCCCCCCAAGGCCTGATACAACCAAGCAATAGAACCAGGTGGTAAAGTCCTCTGAAGACTAGACTATGCCACCTCCGGCTCTTCCCACTCCGGAATGCCAGAACTCCCAGCCAACAGAAAGACCACATTGGCTGGACGCCAGGAGTCTCTTCCTGCGGAGCTAGTTTTCTCCTTGCAAGGAAAGGTCGGGTTTCTTCCTCTCCTCCCAGCCTGGAGAAGCCTACCAGCACGAGGCCCCTCCCCTCCCCCCATGCCCCTAGGCCATCCCTCCCCCACCCCGCTGCATGGCGCTTCCCAGGCTCCCAGCTAGCACCCGCTTCCTGCAAGGGAGAGGAGGCATACGCCAGGGGGTTTCCCACGCGGGGGGGCCAGTGCGACGCCAGCAAAAGACCAGGCCACCCCCCAATCCACGCATACACCGCGGACGGTCACACCCCCAAGGCAGCCCTCCCCCCCCCGCCCCGAGCCGTAGGGAATCATCGAAGCCAGGGATCCGAGGACCGCATCCCGAGGAGCGCATCCGAAGGGGCGCCGCCCGCCTGGCTGGAGGTCACCCGCTCAAGGTCGCCGCCTCCCAGCCCCCCGGTTGCCAAGGATTCCGGGAGACCCCACCCACCCCCTCCCGCGTCCTCAGCAGCAGGGGCCAGTCCACTGGGGCAGGGGGCGAGGAGGAGGAGGATCCGGGCGCGCAGCAGCAGCCGCCACCGCCTCCGCCAACATGGCTCCCCGGGAGATGCCGAAAGCCACGCGGAGGAACTCTCGGGCGCTCCCCCGGCACGGCCAGCTTCGCAGCCAGGGAGGAGGGCAAGGGAGACCCGGCGCAGAATGCACGTGTGGAAGCGCCCCAGCCCCCAGGTCGGAAGGCGTGCGCCGACGCCTCGCTGCAACCGGCACGGAGGAACCTCGCGTGTTGCCTGGCAGCCCCCCCCGACCCCCCAGCCCCGCCGGAGAGGTTGCCGAGCACAGTCACCACCCCATCTATAGGGGGTGGTGGCACAGTGCCCGGAGTGGCGGGCTGCATTCACGGGACGGGAGCTGGGTGGGAGACACAGGTGGTGACGCCGGCGAAGGCAGGGCTGATCCTGTACTCTGCCGCGCGCCCCCCGATTGCGCACCGACCTTTCCAACAGATGCAAGATGCACAGCCGGCGGAGGTGCAAATGCAAACGCGCAGCGAGAGAGCTTTTTTAAAAAGAGAGAAAAACCCACCCCTGCTCCAGCCGTGCCGCGGCGCTTAGCGGGCGAGGAGGCGGGCGCCTCTGGGGCATGGCCGAGCCGCCTCCCTTCTTCCTTTCCCTGCTCTGCGCCTGGCTCAGCCCCTTGGCGAGCGGCGCCTCCGCCTGCACCGACGAGCCCCCCAGCCCGGGGAGAGCAGGAAGCGCGTCATCACCCCGGGACCGGCCGGCCAGCCAGCCAGCCAGCTCTGGCCTTCCTCCCGCCTCCTCCTCCTCCTCCTCCATCGCACCGGCCTCCCCCTGCAGCAAGCGAGGCCGCCCGCCGGTCCCAGCGCCCCGCTAGGGCGCATCCGTGCCAGCCAGGCTGCAATGCAAACCGCCTTACCGGCGCTGGGCGGGGATCGGGTCGCTTTCCTCCGGAGATGGAGGCTCGGTCGCCGGGCATCCCCTTCCCAGCAGGGGTGACAACTTCGCCGGGGGCTGTCCGCTCGACCTATGCCTCTCGCGGCAGGCTCGGGATACAGCGACTGAGCAGGTTGGAACGCCTCCCGCCCGGGCGAGCCCCCCGGTCAGAAGCAGGAACTGCATTTTTAAAAAGGAGGAGGAGGAGGAATTTATTTTCTGTTTAATGAAGCTTATATCCCGCCCTATCCCACAAGTGGCCTCAGGGCGGCTCACAATATATACAATATAAAAAATAACATAAGAATCAACTGATAATCAAATGAAGAAGAGATTGGATTTATATCCCGCCCTTCACTACCTGAAGGAGTCTCAGAGCGGCTTAAGAACTCCTTCCCCTCCCCACAACAGACACCCTGTGAGGTAGGTGGGGGCTGAGAGAGCTCTGACAAAAACTGCTCTTTTTCGAGAACAGCTCTGAGAGAACTATGGCTTGCCCAAGGTCATCCAGCAGGTGCGAGTGGAGGAGCGAGGAATCAAACTCAGTTCTCCCAGATTAGAGTCTGTGCTCTTAACCACTACACCAAATAGAGGAGGAGGAGGAAGAAGAAAACTTGACTTCCGATAGGTTTGCCCAGTCAGCCTTGGCCATTGGCTGGGAATGGAGGGCCCTGCAGGGTTGCCAGACCCAGGCTGGGAAACTGCTGGAGATTTGGGGATGGAGCCCGGGGAGGACACAGGGACCTCAGTGGGGTAGGATGCCCCAGACTCCCCCCTCCAAAGCACCCATTCTCTCCAGGGGGAAGTGATCTCTGTAGTATGTAGATGAGGTGAAATTCCAGGGAATCCCCAGTTCCCACCTGGAGGATGGCATCCCTGAGTTACCTCAGTGGGGTGCAATGTCCCAGAGCCCATCCTCCAAAGCACCCATTTCCTCCAAGGGAACTGATGGCAGGGAGGTATTTGTCAATTTCCTGCATTGTGTAGAGGGCTGGACTAGATGACCTTGGAGTACCTTCCAATTCTATGATTCGATAATTATATGATCTCTAGTCTGGAGAGGAGCTGTAATTTGGGGGGGATCCCCAGTTCTCACCTGGAGGCTGGCATCCCTGGGGAGGGCAGGGTTTGGGGAGTGGAAGGACTTCTGTGGGGCACAGTGCCATAGAGTCCACCCTCCAAAGCAGCCATTCTCTACAGAGGGAACTGATCTCTATTGCCTGGAGAGGAGGTGTTAGGTCGGGGGATCCCCAGGCCCCACCTGGAGGCTGGCATCCCTCACTTGCCTGCTGGGCTGCCACTTTCCTCTTGGGCCCACAAAGGAGAAGCGTCCGAAAAGCCCTGCATTCCTGCAAAGCGGGGGGGGGGGCTGCTGAACTGATGGTCCCCCATAGGGACCTTCCTGCCAGCCTCGAGCATCTCATTCTTGGCCCAGCTGCAGGAGGAGCTCAGGGGAGTGGCTGCCTGGCCGGCCTGGAGGCTGAGAGAGCTCCCAGGTGGCGTTTTAGGGCAGAGATTGATGTTTGCGGACAGGAGGGCAAAGCCCCACTGATGGAATGCTGGGATGGCTGGGCCAGAGTGACCCACTGGGCAGGGATGGGAGACCACCGTCTTCTTGGCATCTGTGAAATGGAAAGAGGCATTCTCTGTGCCAGTGTATACCTGGCCAACCCTCAGCCTGCCCCAGATCGATGCCATTCTCGGGTGGGAAGAGCCTGGGAGCGTAGGTGACCCACTCCTTTAACCAGAAGGTTCCTTCAGGGAGAGGCCGGGGAAAACTGAAGCAAGAGCACCACCTGCTGGCAGGTAGAGAAACAGAGGCAACAGTCCTGAGCTGGGCAGGAGAAACTGGAAAAGTGGGCATGCACAGGAAAGCTTATGCCCTGAATAAAACTTAGTTGGTCTTAAAGGTGCCTGACTGGACTCAGACTTTGTTCTGTGCACAGACTGTAGGCCCTGACCTGGATAGCCCAAGTTAGCCCAATCATGTCAGCTCAAAAGCTAAGCAGGGTCGGCCCTGGTTAGTACTTGGATTGGAGACCACCAAGGAAGTCCAGGGTTGCTGTGCAGAGGTAGGCAGTGGCAAACCACCTCTGTCTGTCATTTGCTGTGACCTGAATAACCCAGGCTAGCCTGATCTCATCAGATCTCAGAAGCTGAGTAGAGTCAGCCCTGATTAGTACTTGGATGGGAGGCCACCAAGGAAGTCCAGGGAAGTGACGCAGAAGCAGGCAATGGCAAAAAAACCCCGCCTCTTTTTGTCTGCCCTGACCTGGATGGCCCAGGCTAGCTCCATCTCATCAGAACTCGGAAGCTAAGCAGGGTCAACCCTAGTTGGTATTTGGATGGGAGACCACCAAGGAAGTCCAGGGTTGCTGTGCAGAGGCAGGCAATGGCAAATCACCTCTGAATGTCCCTTGCCTTGAAAACTTTACAGGGTCACTGTACATCAGCCGTGACTTGACAGCACTAAGTTTCCACACACGCCCCGCCCCAACTTGTGTTTCACGTTTCTCTTATCTGCATACCTAGATGGTTTCTCAGATACCCAGAAGAGCTGTCCTAGCGTATTCTCATTCTGTTTCCAAGTGCAAATATCACCCACACAACCTGCCTTTTTATTTGTTTCTGTGGAAGCGAAAGGTGGTCTGGGTGTGTTCTTGTTCTCTCCAGACGCACGCACGGGCAGAAGGCCCTTTCACAAGGCTTCCCGGGGGCTTGCCATTTCTCAGGCAGGCCTCTGTGACCCTGAAGATTGCTACCTGAGAGCGGGGAGGGGGGTGTATTTGTGAATTTCTGACATTGTGCAAGGGGGTGGACTAGATGACTCTGGAGGTACCTTCCAGCTCGATGAAGGCAGACCTCTGCCCATATATCAATCACCGGTCTGTTTCCAATGAACCACGAAGTGTCTATCTGTACTTCTTGTTTATTTTATTTACTATATTTGTATGTGGGAGGGCTTCTAGTGTCCTGGCCCCACTGCTGGATCTCCTGATGGCACCTAGTATTTTTGGCCACTGTGTGACAGAGTGTTGGACTAGATGGGCCATTGGCCTGATTCAACATGGGCTTCTCTTATGTTCTTATGTATCTCGTCTCTCTCCCCGATGGGGACCCAAAGCAGCTGATGTTCTTCTCCACTCCTCTGTTTTATCCTCACACCAACCCTGTGAGGTAGGTTAGAGAGTGGGACTGGCCCAAAGTCTCCCAGCAAGCTTCCATGGCACCGGGGGGGGGATTTGAACCTGGGGTCTCCCAGATTCTGGTAGTTAGGATTCTTGCAAAGGAAGCTAATGGCCAGCGAGGAAGGTGATGCCATTCCATGGTTGACCAGGAACAGGATGAGGGGTTACTTCTAGGAATAGCAACCACCAAAGACGCGCTGATAAGCTCAGCTGATCACTCAAGATACAATTCGAATGCTTTGAAAAATCTCCTATCACTCACTTGGCAACTTCAGAGAGAAAAACGAGGCACTTAACTCTGCTGTTTATGGCCTGATTTCAAGTAATCAAACATCTGATAGAGGAAGGGAGAAATGGGAAGGCTTCTGTGCCAGAGTTTTACCCTCCAAGGATTCAGGCCCTTAAAAGGGCATTCATGTCTGCCAAACAATAACTCTCTGCAAGTGTCGTGAACAGCTGGGCCTCCGCCCACCTCCTGCAATGGGGGCCTTAATAATCTGGCAAAATTGAATAAAGAGAACATAAGCACGGATCCCGAGAATCGTGTTTGTCTCTAAGGTGCTACCGGGCTTGAATCTAGCTATGAGCACGCTGGAAAATCATTAACCTTTATGAAACTAGCAGATTTCTAGGATACGAATGTCCACATAGCGGTGATCATGGATAAAATGAACAGCCCGTGTTTGCCAGAGTTCCATTTTCTCTGCTCTCATAAAAACAGAATGTTGGGTCATTTTATTGGTGTAACCATCGCTGAACATGATTCAAGAGTGGGGAAAACATCTTCCTTAACAGCTGTGGTTAGGCTTGCCAGATCCAGCTTGGGAAACACCTGGAGATTTTGGGGTGTAGCCTGGAAAGGACAAGGACCTCAGTGGGGTACAACGCCAATAGAGTCTACCTTCCAAGGCATCTGATTTCTCCAGGGGAATGGATCTCTGTAGCCTGGAGATCAGTTGTGATTCCAGGAGATCTCCAGTTCCCACCTGGAGGCTGGCATCCCTAGCTGTGGTTTTGTTAGCCCGTTGCTTTCAAAGCTAGAGCGGTTCCTCAGTGGAACAGGCTTCTTCCTCAGGAGGTGGTGGGCTCTCCTTCGGCGGTTTTCAAACAGAGTCTAGATGGCCATCTGATTCTGTGAGCTTAGGCAGGAAGGGTTGCCTCAGTGCTTAGTTCTCATGGCCCTTTCTTACAAGCCCAGGGAAATGCTGATTGCCACTTTGGGGTCAGGAAGCAATTTTTCTCCAGGCCACTTCAGCTGGAGATCCTGGAGGTTTTTTGCCATCTTCTGGGCACGGATCAGGGGTCATTGGGGGGGGGAGGTATTTGTGAATTTCCTGCAATGCATAGGGGGTTGGACTAGATGACCCTGGAGGTCCCTTCCAGCTCTGTGATTCTAAAGAAGCTGTTCAAATGACCACAAGTCTCGGTCTACAGTCCTGCTTTCCTCCTCTTGGGAACTAGCCATATCTGTGTCTTCCTTTTTGTCCTGCAGTCTTTATCCCCCTCTTCCTCATCACAGATCCAGCTTTTGAGTGGAAATTCCACTGCCCTTCAGTGTTATAAAGCCACAAAACACAGTCCAGAACCTGTTTAGGTGGATCTTGACCACACCCACTCTCTGGGCCCTTCCAAAGGCGAGTGTCTCGAAAACACGTCTCCTCTCCTGGATGGTAGCCAGAGACTAATTGGCCTCGCTAACAAAATTCATTATTAGAAATTTTCTTGTATTTGTAAGTTTAATAAACTAAGAACATCTGCTGGCAAGATGGCTGGCATTGAAGCCTCGCTTTGGGCTCTTTTAATTTTTTTTTTTTTTGCATAAACCTTTTAAATTCCATTTAAAATCAATATTTATTTGTGTTTCGGCACAGCTCGGAAGAGACAGAGTTACATTTAAGTGTTCCAAGATATTTAATCTGCTCTGGTGCAGAACCAACCCAAACAAAATATTTCTTGTCAAGCCCAGGAATGAGATCTGTGTGCCGTCAGATGGGCACAATTCATTTCAAGGACTGTCTCCAAAAAGTGCCATTGGAATGTGCTGAGCCCATGATTTCTTATCAGTTATGGAAGACCTCATACTTAACCTGGGGGTTAAGCTGTGGGATATGTCCATGACCGAATGCATTTTTATGTCTTGGATCGTGTCTGTTGGGACTGAGTAACACTAGCAGTGGGCAGACGATCTTCCACTGAAGCCACGCATTTCCGCAAGGGCCCTGTCTCAGTACAGACCTTGGAATCTTCTCTGGGTCCTGCCCACATTCCTTTTTAGCCGACTGAGTATAGTTAAGGCCTCACAGAGTTCTTACCAGCTTCTGCTGCGATCCAGCCCAGGTTGGGCTTACAGTATGACCAGAACTGATTCTTAGGTGAAAACAAATTCCTGGGTTGCTTTTGGGCCATCCTTAGCAAAGGAGGCAGGGTATGCAATGCAGAGATGTTCCACCAGGCGGACAGCGATGCGAACAGTATGACATCTGGTGCTCCCATATACTTCCCCATCCTTCACAACCCCTCACCCCAAGGAGGCTGGGGAGCTGAATTCCTCCCCCCATCTTGTACATAGGTGGGCAGCTGTGTTGATCTGAAGCTACAGAACAAAGTTAGAGTCTAGTGGCACCTTTAAAACCAAGACAGTTTATTCAAGGTGTGAGTTCTTGTGTGCATGCACCCTTCCTCAGACACAATGAAATGGAATTACAGGTCATACTTGTATATATATAGAGTGTGTGGCTTGTTAAATTAGCATGCAAAACAGTGAAGGTGTAAAACAGATAAAAAGCTCAATTTCTGGTTATCATCTGTTTGGGTTCAATGGCCGGGGGTGGGTGGGTGGGTGGCGGGAACATAGGTAATATGTCAGAACTGGAGATTGATGTACCCTAAATTGTGAGAATTCAGTCATTAGATCCCATCCATCTCCTTTCTAGTATGTATTTTGTTTTACTTACTGATG
Organism: Gekko gecko; assembly: GCA_029375565.1. Taxonomy (NCBI): domain Eukaryota; kingdom Metazoa; phylum Chordata; class Lepidosauria; order Squamata; family Gekkonidae; genus Gekko; species Gekko gecko. The sequence continues at coordinate 19,897,739 of JAPDNY010000017.1, forward strand.
TTTTTAAGTGGTTTTAATGTTGGTTTTAGCTTAAAGTACTTGTATATTATTTTGTTTTAAGCCGCACTGAGCCCTACTTATAGGGAATGGAAGCCTAGTAAATCCAATTTAATAAATGAATAAATAAATAATAAAAAGAGGGGCTGGGCAGTGAATCTGGGTCTGTCTCCTCCTCAGGACCAATCTGCCAAACTAGAACAATTCTCCCACCTTGGCGGATGGCCTAGTGTGGCTCTGGGGAGCTATATGGCTGCTGCAATGAGCAACGGATCAGATCAGGCCTTTTCCCTTCAAGCATGCAGACATTAAATGGCCAGTGCTTGCTTGAGACTATCTACCAGACAGGTCTCTCTGACAGAGCCCATGCCCCCCAAAATCTGGTGGTCTCTACAGTGCTGCTGGACTTGAATCAAGTTGTTCTACCAAACAAAAGAATTTGGGTCCTGTCTTGGATAGATGCTGACGACACAAATCAGTTTTGTGCCATCTCTCACCCTCTCTAATGTCTGCCACATGCAGTCGGGTCTCTCTGCCTCCCCAATTCCCTGGTAATACAGCACCACAAATTTTGCTTCTGGTGTCTGAGATGTGCTCGTCATGTCCCCATGGGATGCCACTCGGAGCGATGCCACATGTCTGCCTCACATGTCTGTCCGTGCGAGAGGTGAGCATCACTGTGGCTACAGTAGACTATCTAGCGCTCACTTTTCTCTGGCTGAGCGCTGACAATGGCCCAAAGAAATCTCTGCCTGCGCATGGCCGTTTCTGCACTTCACGGAGGTGATCGTGTGCAGACTGCCAGACGTAGCCCTTTGGCGCATGTGGCGGGGTTCCCACACTCCTCTCTGGAGAGTGCTCTGCCGTGTCACATGTGAGAAATCAGGCCCTAGCCCTGAGGGGGGGAAGGACACGTATCCTGCCCAGTTATACATCATGTCACTTGGGACGGAGGACACACGTAGCCAGGATTTTTTTGTTCAGGGAGTGTTTACATTTTTAAGGGGGCAGTTAAATTATAGTTAATTAAATTAATATGAATGCCTGTCTTTAAAGGGGAGGGTCCCAGCCTGTTTCTAGCTCTTCCTTTCAAGGGGAGAGGGCAGTTCCTAGGGAAAAACTGTTCCTAGGCTTAATTGCCTTCAGAAGGCATCTAAATGCCTTTTGAGTTCCCTTCCACAGGGCAATAAAGCTTAGAAGGGCACTCAAGGGTGGCACCTTCAATTGTTGTTGTTGTTGTTGTTCAGTCGCACAGTCGAGTCCGACTCTTCGCGACCCCATGGACCAGATTACGCCAGGCCCTCCTGTCTTCCGCTGTCCGCTGAAGTTTGCTCAATTTCATGTTCGTTGCATCGATGACACTGTCTAACCATCTCATTCTTTGCCGTCCCCTTCTTCTTTGACCTTCAATATTTCCCAGCATCAGGGTCTTCTCCAGTGAATGCTCCCTTCTCATTTGGTGGCCAAAGTATTTGAGCTTCAGCTTCAGGATCTGGCCTTCCAGGGAACAGTCAGGGTTGATTTCTTTTAGGATTGACTGATTTGATCTCCTTGCAGTCCAAGGGACTCTCAAGAGTCTTCTCCAGCACCATAGTTCAAAAGAATCTATTCTTCGGCGCTCGGCCTTCCTTATAGTCCAACTCTCACAGCCATACATTACTACTGGGAATACCATTGCTTTGACCATGCGGACTTTTGTTGGCAAGGTGATGTCTCTGCTTTTTATCATGCTGTTTAGGTTTGCCATCGCTTTCCTCCCAAGGAGCAGGCGTCTTTTAATTTCATGGCTGCAGTCACCATCTGCAGTGATCTGGGATCCTAGGAACGTGAAGTCTGTCACTACTTCTACGACTTCCCCTTCTATTTGCCAAGGAGTGATGGGGCCAGATGCCATGATCTTAGTTTTTTTGATGTTGAGCTTCAAGCCCACTTTTGCACTCTCCTCTTTCACCCTGAGCAAGAGGCTCTTTAGATCCTCTTCACTTTCTGCCATCAGAGTGGTATCGTCTGCACCTTCAATATATCTCCAATAATCCCCCCTTTCTGCTAGCCCAGTCCAGCTGTATACCACCTAGGTCAGGGGTGTCAAACATGCAGCCCGGGGGCTGGATTAGGCCCCCCGGAGGGCTTCTATCAGTCCCGCAGTGGAACTGGCTGTCTTCTGCTTCTTCTTCCAGTTCTGCTGTTGCTGCGTCATTGTAGGTTTGCAGCTTACACACCTGAACAGCATACTCAAGATGGCAACAGCAGACATTCTGATGCAGTAATTCAGAGCAAGAGGTGTCAGTTATCAGACACTGTTAAATAAACAAAATATTGCAAGAGTACTGTTTTAAGCATGTTTTTCTTCTAAGTTAAAACAACTCCTTGTGTTTGTGTCCTTTATAAAGTTTATATCTCCGCTACCTGGCATTACATTTTATGACACGCACGGCCCGGCCCAACAAGGTCTCATTTATGTCAGATCCAGCCCTCATAACAAATGAGTTTGACATCCCTGACTTAGGTCATGGTGACTCTTTCAAAACCATCCCCATGAGCCTTTGGGAAACATCCTCAAAAATAAGGTTTCTGGCATGGCTATTTGTGGGCTGGGGCTTTTGATTAAGGGGGCAGGGCTCCCCAAATGCCCCACTGTAGCTATGGGTCCGCAGGCGGGACAATTCTTTCTGCTATGCCTTCCTGCATTTCCCAGCAGCCGATTTGATGGTAGCTTCCCAGCGGTTTTTGTAACAGATGGCATCAGCAAGAGAAAGACTGCTTTCCGTTCTAGCCAGTTTGCCGTTTTCGTGTAAGGGACACAGGAGGAGCTGAGACAAGATGGGGAGAGATCCAGGATGTGTGTGTGATTCATTTATGAGTTTTGCAGTGCAGTCCTGTGCAGGGTTATCCCAGTCTAAGCCCATTGTGGGCATTGATTGCATAGTAAATTTACCTCCTCCATCTTTCACATAGGTTTGTAGATAGATTGCTCCCTAGTTTAAACACAAAAATGTCTTGATTTTGTCACGCGGTTTTTACAGTGGAATACTTCTCCTTCCTTCTGTTCTTTCTTCGTCATCCTTGTTGTGTGATTACTTGCTGAAAGGAAAAAAAAATGTCTTTGGCGAAGTAATTCTTTTGGGTTGTGCTTTCTTTCCGAATGGCTGGCAACTCAGCTGTTGTGTTCTGGACTTCGTAAATAGGGAAATTGTGGTAACAGAGACCCTATTCTGGTGAATGGAGCAGATTATATATAAACCAACACCTTGATAAGAGAGCCAGTTTGGTGCAATGGTTAGGAGTGCAGACTCTAATCTGGGAGAACCGAGTTTGATTCCCCACTCTTCCACATGCAGCTGCTGGTGTGACCTTGGGTCAGTCACAAGTTCTCTCAAGAGCAGTCCTCGAAAGAGCTCTCTCAGCCCCACCTACCTCTCAAGGTGTCTGTGCTGGCGAAGGGAAGGGAAAGGAGATTGTCAGCCGCTCTGAGACTCCAAGTGAAGGGCAGGATATAAATCCCATCTCCTCCTCCTCCTCCTCTTCTTCATTTGAATTCTCACCCTGGAGGTATGGGAACATATGTACACAAAATCCACTGGGAATTTTCCTGCACAAGTTGGTTCTCATTTGGATCAACGGGGCTTGTGTGGGAGCACTCCCTGAGAATTGTGCCCCAACTTGATAAAACGCAGATTCTCCAGGCTGCTTCCCAAACCAAGAAATCTGCTTTTCAAGACAGGTGGTGGGGGGGGGCGATGAACACATAGGAAGGCCAGTCCAGATGTTGGCAGCTGGTGCAAGAGAGGCCTCTGCGATCTCCGTGGGGAAGTTTTTGAGAAGCAGCTTAGGAGAGTTTTATTTCTCAGTGGAGAGAGAGGAATCAAGTATTGATACATGAGTTAAGCAAGGCCCTCTGCCCTACATATGTCCCTGGTGTCGTCGTCCCCCCCCCCCCGCAAACAGTGCTGGTTGCTGACAAATGAAGCCATCCAGGGTTCCACCCCACCTCCAGCCTCCGCCTGCTGCAAGGAATCCTTTCCTTGGCTGGGACTCTACTATTGTTCTTTCAGTCATGGAGCTGACGTTTTTGGACAGCTACCCAGACCACACATTCTTCCATGTCCCTGATCGGATGCCGATAATAAATCCATTTTATATGCATGCATCTTCTCTTCGGCTGGAGTTTTGCTGTCCTGAGGGGGTCGTGGAGCACAGAGGGATGAAGTCATCTCTGTTTTTGCATTGTGCGGTGGGATCCTAGAGCCAAGGTTGAAAAGCATTGGAACAGCCTGAGAAGGGGTGATCTTGGGACTGGGCCACGATCCTCTGCAGGTTTTTCCTCTTCTCTGTTGCAGCTTGCAAAGTGTCCAAGTTTGTGTGTGGGGGTGGGGGTGGGGAGAGACCATTGGATTAACATGGGTGGGATTGCATTAGAATTCCAGCCAGACAGTCATCAAGGAAGAAATAGCTGTAATTGCTCTGGTGCCCTCCCCAACAAAAAATGCTAGGAATGCTCCCTGGATCCCAAAGGCTGAAGGCTTTGCATTCAACTCTGTACAGTCTCTTGAAACAGGTGGACTGTCTGGGAAATGAAGACATTAGCCGAAGAATGTTTAAGAACACAAGAACATCAAAAGAGTCCTGCTGGATCAGACCAGTGAAGTCCATCTAGTCCAGCATCCCGCCTCACACAGTGGCCAACCAGTTCCTCTGGAGTGCCAACAACAGGACACAGAGGCCGAGGCCTTCCCCTGGTAAGAACATCAGAAGAGCTCTGCTGTATCAGACCAGTGGTCCATCTAGTCCAGCATCCTGTCTCACACAGTGGCCAAACATTCCCTCTGGAAGGCCAACAACAGGGCACAGAGGCCGAGGACTTCCCCTAATAAGAACATCGGAAGAGCCCTGCTGGATCAGACCCATGGTCCATCTAGTCCAGCATCCTGTTCCATACAGTGGCCAAACATTCCCTCTGGAGGGCCAACAACAGGGCACAGAGGCCGAGGCCTTCCCCTTGTAAGAATATAAGAAGAGGCCTGCTAGATCAGACTAGTGAGGGTCCATCTAGTCCAGCATCCTGTTCCACACAGTGGCCAAACATTCCCTCTGGAGGGCCAACAACAGGGCACACAGGCTGAGGACTTCCCCTAATAAGAACATCACAAGAGCCCTGCTGGATCAGACCAGTGAGGGTCCATCTAGTCCAGTATCATGTTCCACACAGTGGCCAAATATTCCCTCTGTGCCCAACAACAGGGCACAGAGGCTGAGGCCTTCCCCTAATAAGAACATCACAAGAGCCCTACTGGATCAGACCAGTGAGGGTCCATCTAGTCCAGCATCCTATCTCTTACAATGGCCAACCAGTTCCTCTGGAGGGCCAACAACAGGGCATAGACGGTAAGACCTTCCCAGATGTTGCCTTCTGGCTCTGAGATTCAGACACTGACTACCTTTGAACTTGCAGGTTCCCTTTAGTCTTCATGACTAGTAGCCACTGACAGATCTCTCCTCCATGAATCTTTCCAATCCCCTTTTAAAGCTGTCTCTACCTGTGGCCATCACTACATCTTCTGGCAGCAAATTCTACATTTGGATCACTCTCTGTGTAAAGTATTTCCTTTTCCACAGACTCTTTCTTCCACTTCAAGTGCAGAGTTAACACTGGACAAATGCAGCTTGTTTCTTAATGGCAAAAGATTTTCATAACACTTCTGCTTCCTTTCTGATTTCTTATACCCTAGTCCAAAAGCTATGTGTACACACATCACTTTCAAAAAGATGTTCAACCAAAGGAGACTCTTTGGAGGTCAAAAAGAAGTAAAGAAGTATTTCCTTTTCCACAGACTCTTTCTTCCACATCAAGCGCAGAGATAACACTGGACGAATGCAGCTTGTGTCTTAATGGTAAAAGGTTTTCTTAACACATCTGCTTCCTTTCCGATTTCTTATACCTTAGCCCAAAAGCTATACATATGCACATCACTTTCAAAAAGGCGTTCAACCAAAGGAAACTCCTTGGAGGCCAAAATGCAAACCCAATGACCTTTTCCTAACACACAACCCCCTTATATCCTACAGCAATTAGGGTTGCCAACTTCCAGGTGGTGGCTAGAGATATCCCACTATTGCAGCTAATGTTCAGGCAACACAGATCAGTTCACCTGGCGAAAATGGCCATTTTAGAAGGTGGACTCTATGGCATTACACCCACTGAAGTCCCTCCCCAAACCCCACCCTCCTCAGGCTCCACCCCCAAATCTCCAGGTATTTCCCAACTCAGAGTTGGCAACCCAGTCATCAGTTCAGGGCCAAGGCAGGTGTAATCCCTGTGACACCCTGAAAACCTTAGGAAGGAAACACCTCTCTTGTGTTTTTGAATTCGCAGTCCACCTCTGTGGGGAACAGAACTCCAGAACATGCACAGAGTTCCTTTTGGCCTGAACTACTTCCCACACTCCCAGCTCTTTCCGTAACCCAAACAAGGTCTGTACCTACAAAACGTGAGCAGTTCCCTGGGTCACTGAAGAGCCCTATTCATTCTCTTCTAAATGGAGACCATGGTCTCCGTTAGGAACAGGGGAATGTCTTTGTAACTTAGCTGCAGCAGGAATGTGGGTGGGTGACTGTTCTAAAAACCCTGGGCAGAGGATTATATCAAAAGGTGTTTTAAAAAGAGGATTTCTTAGACAAGAACACTCAAAATTTACACGGCATTTCAAAACTTAGAAGCAAGAAACTTCTAATGGTATCTAAAGTTCCCCCCTTAACTTAACAATGACTTGAGGGTGAGGGGTTTCGCAGGGAATAAATGGGGCCTGATCCCTTCCACTACCACTGAGATTGTGTTTTGGCTCAACAGTCTCTGAACTCAGAAATAAACCTTATTTGGGGTAGAAGGAATGGACTTACGGGCATTTGCAAGAGAAAACTGATGGGAGGAGGAGATTGGACTTATATCCCACCCTTCACTCGGAGTCTCAGAGCAGCTTACAAACTCCTTTCCTTCCTCTCCCCACAACAGACACCCTGTGAGGTCAGTGGGGCTGAGAGAGCTCTGAGAAACCTGTGGCTTGCCCAAGGTCACCCCAGCAGCTGCATGTGGAGGCCTGGGGAATCAAACCCAGTTCTCCCAGTCCACCACTCCTAACCACTACACCAAACTGGATAGAAACTGACTTCGTAAACATCTTCCAAGCACAGAATTGGATAGATAACCAGCCTTTTGGGAGCGGGGGGCTTTCTGTGCAGACATCCCTTCTTCCTCAACCCAGCAGTCAACTTCTCATTCCTCAAAGAACTGCACTATCTGGATCTTCCCCTCTTTGGTCTAGTTCAGTGACCAGAGAGCACAGTCTGGCTGTGGCAGAAGCTATTCCAGCACATTTCAAATATATAAATAACTCTGTGCTGTCTCCCCCTCCTTGGCACGTTGGGGGAAAGAGCGTGGTGCTCCCAGCTCTGTACATGGAGCTTTTGTCCAAGGTTAGATGTGACCCAAGCAGCACAGACTTCCCTGTCTTTTCCAGGGGTCGGTAGGATCTTGGTTGGAACTCTCTGCTCCTGTTCAGATTTTCTGTGAGATCCAGTCTGAAGGAGCACCGTGGAAGGGGGAGTTGGTCCCCCTCTCTGCCTCATTTAGTGGGGCACTAATTAGACAGCTGGAGGGGAGATATTGAACCTAAGAACATGAGAAGAGACCTGCTGGATCAGAGCAGTGGTCCATCTGGTCCAGCATCCCATCTCACGCAGTGGCCAACCAGTTCCTCTGCAGGGCCAACAACAGGGCATAGAGGCTGAGGCCTTTCCCTGATGTTGCCTCCTGGCTCTGGGATCCAGAGGTTGACTGCCTCTGAATGTGGAGGTTCCATTTAGTGGTTCAACTGGAGAGACGGAGATTCATATTGCTGCTCTGTAGTGAAGCTCACTGGCTGCCCTTCAACCAGGCGCTCTTTCACATCCTAACCTACCTCACAGGGTCGTTGTGAGGATACAATGGAGCAATGGAGAAGGATGTGAGCGATTTTGGGTACCTCCTGAGAAATTAATTAATTAATTATCATGTGGCAGTGGGTGTAGTATAGCCAGGAGATCCAAAGATTGTCTGGCAGCCTGAAACTCTAGCTCTTTTTGTGGTGAGCTAGGTTTTTATTTTTTGAGCTGAAAGAGCTGTGACTGACCCAAGGTCATCCAGCTGGCTTTAAGCGGAGGAGTAGGGAATCGAACCCAGTTCTCCAGGTCAGAGTCCACGCTCCTAACCACTACACCACACTGGCTGTCTTACCTACTGAAGAGAAATGTGGGGTATAAATGAAGTAAGTAAGTAAACTTACACGTCTCCCATGGTTGCTAGGGAGCGAAATCAAAGGGTGGTGCTGAGAAGAAATGACAGAAAACGACTATAGGAATATTCTGGTTTTTCCAAAGGACCACTGGAAGGAATGGAAGCAAAGTGGGTTGGTTCCTCACAGGATGGACATGAAGGGCTGTCTCCGAATGGCAAAACCTGAGACAGTTCACACATACACACAACATGTATCCTGCATTATTATTACTCTATTGTTGCATTACTTCTCTCCAACCAAGCTTTACATTTGGCTAAGTAAGCCACGTGTCTGGGGGGCTACAGAGAAGTTCTTCTCCGCCATCTCAGGTAGAGAGACAGGCTGATGTGGTGAGAAGAGATTAATCTGGTAAACCTGGTGGATTAGCAGGGAGAAAGATGGAAGGCCCTTTGTTCCCTTTTTCCTCGGCTTTCTCGTTGGGAGAAACAAGGGAGGAAGGCTCCGCCATCTCCTGGGAGCAGCTCAGGGGCTCCCTTTCCCTCCTCCTCCACTTGTGGCGCAGGCAGACAGGCTGCTGCTTCGGATCTTGACCTGCTTGTCCTTCACGGTTTGTTCAGTCCTTCGCTGCTACCAAGAAGCCGGCAGCTGCTGTCCTCAGACAGGCGGCTTCCCCCGGTGGGTGGCCGGGAGGTACGGTCATGGTAGATTTTTTTCTTTGAACAAAGGAAAACAGATGCTGCTTTTTATCAACGGCATAACTTGGTTGCTTTTTAGCATGAATGTGGGTTCTTCTGCAAAGGTCTCGAAAATACCTAGTCAACAGGTATCTTAAACAGACAAGATACTCAACAGATTTCAGGGCGAGGGGAGACTGCTGGAGAGAGAAGGATTTATACCTTTGCCCTTCACTACTCAAAGGAGTCTCAGAGTGGCTTACAATCACTTTCCCATCCCATGACAGATACCCTGTGAGGTAGGTGGGGCTGAGAGAGCTCTTTCGAGGTCTGCCCTTGAGAGAACAGCTCTGAGGGAACTTGAGACTGACCCAAGGTCACCCAGCAGGCTGCATGTGGAGGAGTGGGGAATCAAACCTGGTTCTCCCAAATTAGAATCCACCACTCCTAACTACTACACCAAACTGTCTCTCAGAGGTGGGGGAACCTAGTGAAGGGGTTGTATATTGTGCTTCTATCCCACCCTTCCTCCAGGGAGGTCATGGCGGTGCACATAGATCCCCCCCCTCTGCTATTCTAACCTCATAACAACCTTGTGAGATAGGGAATTAGAGAGGGACTGGCTCACAGTCACTACTTTCAATAGCCAAGTGGGGATTTGAATGCAGATCTCTCTAGTGCTCTAGTGACTACACCACACAAATGCTTTCCAAGTTGGCCTGTTAATTCCAGCTGCTTAGTTGGGATGGTTGGCCATTGGATTCTCTGGCACTGTTTCCTTCTCTTTCCTCACCACACTGGAAGGTAAAAATCTTATCCTGGTACACAGAGGATGCTGACTGAAAAGAAGGGTGCTTATGGTGCTAACAGGAGGTGCTGTCACTGCTACACTCTGTTCCAACAAATCCTTTTCCCTGAGGGAAGCTACTGGCTCTTCTAGTGTAGAAACTTGCTGCGCATAGCACTGATTGGCTGGTAACTGCAGCATCACAAACCCTCTCCCACCAGCTCTGCCCCAATGTAGTTATGTGGCTCGTTTGAAAGGAACTGTGCTTTTTCAGCCAGTAGATGATTGAATGGGGATGTATAAGTAGAAGAAAAAGAAGAAAACAGATTGGATTTATACCTTGCCCTTCATTGCACAAAGAAGTCTCAGAGTGGCTTACAAACGCCTTTCCCTTCCCCTCCCCACAACAGACACCCCATGGACCAGATCACGCCAGGCCCTCCTGTCTTCCGCTGTCCTCTGAAGTTTGCTCCATTTCATGTTCGTTGCATCGATGACACTGTCTAACCATCTCATCCTTTGCCGTCCCCTTCTTCTTTGACCTTCAATCTTTCCCAGCATCAGGGTCTTCTCCAGTGAGTGCTCCCTTCTCATTTGGTGGCCAAAGTATTTGAGCTTCAACTTCAGGATCTGGCCTTCCAGGGAACAGTCGGGGTTGATTTCTTTTAGGATTGAATGATTTGATCTCCTTGCAGTCCAAGGGACTCTCAAGAGTCTTCTCCAGCACCATAGTTCAAAAGAATCTATTCTTCGGCGCTCGGCCTTCCTTATAGCCCAGCTCTCACAGCCATACATTACTACTGGGAATACCGTTGCTTTGACTATGTGGACTTTTGTTGGCAGGGTGATGTCTCTGCTTTTTATCATGCTGTTTAGGTTTGCCATTGCTTTCTTCCCAAGGAGCAGGTGTCTTTTAATTTCATGGCTACATCTGCAGTGATCTGGGATCCCAGGAACGTGAAGTCTGTCACTACTTCTACGACTTCCTCTTCTATTTGCCAAGGAGTGATGGGGCCATGATCTTGGTTTTTTTTATGTTGAGCTTCAAACCCAGTTTTGCACTCTCCTCTTTCATTCTGAGCAAGAGGCTCTTTAGGTCCTCTTCACTTTCTGCCATCAGAGTGGTATCGTCTGCATATCTGAGGTTATTGATCTTTTCCCCAGCAATCTTAACTCCAGCTTGTGATTCATCCAGGCCAGCATTTTGCATGATGTACTCTGCATATAAATTAAATAAGGTGATAATACACATCCTTGTCATACTCCTTTTCCTATGCTGAACCAATCAGTTGTTCCATATCCGGTTCTAACTGTTGCTTCTTGACCCTTATACAGGTTTCTCAGGAGACGTGAGGTAGTCTGGTACTCCCATCTCTTTAAGAACCTGCCATAGTTTGTTGTGATCCACACAATCAAAGGCTTTAGCATAGTCAATGAAGCAGAAGTAGATTTTTTATGGTACTGTCTTGCTTTCTCCATAATCCAGCGAATGTTGGCAATTTGATCTCTAGTTCCTCTACTTCTTTGAAACCCAGCTTGTACTTTTGGAAGTTCTCTATCCACGTACTGTTGGAGCCTAGCTTGTAGGATCTTTAGCATGACCTTGCTAGTGTGTGAAATGAGTGCAATTGTGCGATAGTTTGAACATTCATTGGCATTGCCCTTCTTTGAGACTGGAATGTATACTGACCTTTTCCAATCCTGTGGCCACTGTTGTGTTTTCCAAATTTGTTGGCAAATTGAGTGCAGCACTTTAACAGCATCTTCTTTTAAGACTTTGAATAGTTCAGCTGGGATACCATCACCTCCACTAGCTTTGTTGTTAGTAATGCTTTCTAAGGCCCATTTAACTTCGCATTCCAGGATGTCTGGCTCAAGGTCAGTGATTATACCGTCGTGGTTGTCAAGGACATTGAGGTCCTTCTTGTATAGTTCGTCTGTGTATTCTTGCCATCTTTTCCTAATCTCTTCCGCTTCTGTTAGGTCCCTACCGTTTTTGTCCTTTATCATGGCCAGCTTTGCATGGAATGTTCCCTTGATTTCTCCAATTTTCTTGAAGAGATCTCTAGTCCTTCCCAATCTATTGTTTTCCTCTATTACTTTGCATTGTTCATTCAGGAAAGCCTCCTTATCTCTCCTTGCTGTTCTCTGGAAATCTGCATTCAGTTGGGTAAATCTTTCCTTTTCACCTTTGCCTTTTGCTTTCCTTCTTTCCTTTGCTATTTGTAAAGCCTCATCAGACAGCCACTTTGCTTTCTTGCATTTCTTTTTCTTTGGGATTATGGTGATTGCTGCCTCCTGTACAATGTCATGAACCTCTGTCCATAGTTCTTCAGGCAATCTGTCTATCAAATCTAGTCCCTTAAACCTATTCACCTCTACTGTATATTCATCGGGGATGCGATCTAGGTCAAATCTGAATGGCCTAGTGGTTTCCCCACCTTTCTTCAGTTTGTCTGAATTTTGCAATGAGTAGCTCATGATCTGAGCCAGTCAGCTCCAGGTCTTGTTTTTACTGACTGGATAGAGCTTCTCCATCTTTGACTGCAAATTATATAGTCAATCTGATTTTGGTGTTGCCCATCTGGTGATGTCCATGTGTAGAGTCGCCTCTTAGGTTGTTGGAAAAGGGTGTTTGCTATGACCAGCGTGTTCTCTTGACAAAACTCTGTTAGCCTTTGCCATGCTTCATTTTTTTCTCCAAGACCAAACTTGTCTGTTATTCCGGTTACCTTTTGATTTCCTACTTTAGCATTCCAGTCTCCTATGATGAGGAGGACATCATTTTTTGGTGCTAGTTCTATGAGGAGTTGTAGGTCTTCATAGAACTGGTCCACTTCAGCCTCTTCTGCAGCAGTGGTTGGGGCATAGACTTGGATTACTGTGAGGTTGAATGGTTTGCCTTGGATTCGGACCGAGATCATTCTGTCATTTTTGAGATTGTATCCCAATACTGTCTTTCTCACTCTCTTGTTGACTATAAAGGCCACACCATTTTTTCTACGGGATTCCTGGCCACAGTAGTAGATATAATGGTCTTCTGAGGTAAATTTGCCCATTCCTGTACACTTTAGTTCACTGATTCCCAAGATGTTGATGTTCATTCTTGCCATCTCATTTTTGACCACGTCAAGCTTACCTTGATTCATAGATCTGACATTCCAGGTTCCTATGCAGTATTGTTCTTTGCAGCATTGGACTTTCCTTTCACTGTCAGACACATCCACAACTGAGCATCCTTTCGGCTTTGGCCCAGCCGCTTCACTCTTTCTGGGGTTACTTGCACTTGCCCTCTGCTCTTCCCCAGTAGCATATTGGACACCTTCCGACCTGAGGGGTTCATCTTCCGGCGTCAATGAAGATTCTTCTTTTGGAGGGGGGTTGTATTTTTCATATGTGTGTGCAAGTGTGTGTACACCTGGAAGTCATGGCGACCTCTGGTGACTGACCGTCTGCTGGGCTGAATAAGAGAGGTGGCTGAATAAAGCCTGCCTTTGTCCTCCTGACTGCTGGTATTCCTTGGAGGTCTCCCATCCAAGTAATTGCCAGAGTTGACTCTGCTTAGCTTCCGAGATCGGGCTTGGTCAGGGCATGATGAAGATTCTTGTGCTGTGGTTGCAGCAGCTGCTGCCAAAGCAATGTTTTCAGAAATCTGCACCACCAAACAAATTTCCAATGGGCAACAGCCCCATCTGGCCTCACCCACTTCCTAAAAACACTTGGCAGGCACCAGAAAAGATGTTAACGGGTGCCCTAGTGCCCACGGGAAGAGACCCATGCAATACAGGAAACTAGTAGATTGAGGAAAATGCCTCTAGCCCATATTCTCTTTGGCACACTGGTTTCTGCAGATGGGGCAGAGGAGCAGCCAGGGCAACTTGTTTCTGGTCATTTGGCAAGCTGTTTTGAAATTCCTCGAATATTTTCACCTCAAATTCCCTTTATCCTTGTAATACATTGTTATCCAATGCTGCCTCCAGGGAACATCAGGCAAACAGGGCTTTCCGATCTTCTATTTTGCACTTAACAGCATCCCTGCAAGGAAGGTTAAGGCTGGGAGAGTCTGCCCAGTCCCAGTTCACCCAGCCAGCTTCTGTGAAGAGTGAGGTGGGATCCTGGTGACCACTGACCACAGATTGGGGATCGCCCTGACCTGGGATGGATCGTTGGGGAACATGACTTCAGGGAGCAGAGGGAGGGAAAGTAGATTAACTTCTGAGTTTTTTTAACTGAGCAGCCGATAGGTGGCGCACGTGATCAACGAATGAGTTTCAGGGAAAGATCTTTCCTCCCTTGACATTGCCTATTATGTGGGGAGGCATAGGGGATTAAAAAAGAAGCAAAGTGGGTAGTTAGAGGATTAAAAAAACTAAAAAGCACCACAGCATTAAATTGCAAATGCCGTGAATTGCATTTGATTAGGACCCAATTAAAGGTAAAGGTTTCCCTTGCTTGAAAGCCAGTCAAATCCGACTCTAGGGGTATGGTGCTCATCTCGGTTTCCAAGCTGAAGAGCCAGCACTGTCCGAAGACGTTTCCATGGTCATGTGGCCAGCATGACTAGATGCTGAGGTGCCTGGAACGCTGTTACTTTCCCACCGAAGCGGTACCTATTTATCTACTTGCAATGTCTTGCTTTCAAACTGCTAGGTTGGCAGGAGCTGGGGCCGGAGACGGGAGCTCACTCCATCATGCAGCGCTTGGGTCTCGAACTGCTGAACTACCAACCTTTGTCAGTTCAACATCTTAAGCACTGAGCCACCGCAGCCCCAAGGACCCAACTAGAGCTTCTCAAGTCCCCAAAACTCATCTTCAGGTTTCTAAAGGGTCTGTATCCTGTCTGGAACAACCCAGGGACAAGTACTAAATCTTGAAACACCCTCTGATTTCCCTTCTTTTCAGTTAAAACAATTCGTGAGTTCAAGTTCAAGTCCAGGGCCACCTTTAAGACTAACAAAGTTTTGTTCTGGGTATAAGCTTTCTTGTGCAAGCACACTTCTTCAGATACACATGCACAAGAAAGTTTCTACCCAGAACAAAACTTTGTTAGCCTTAAAGGTTCCACTGGACTCAAACTTTATTTTGCTGCTTCAGACCAACATAGTGACTCCCCTGAATCTAATTCATGAGACTTCCTTTGCAATGGGGGAAAAAAACCTCCCAAATTAGAACAGCCCTGCAGATAAAGGGGGAAGAATCCTGCATTAGCAACCCCGGCATGTGCCATAGATTCTGGAGTATCATGTTCTTTGGCAAGTGGTGTTGGGGGGGGGGATGCTAATGGAAAAATCATCTCTCTGCCACCCCCTGGCCCGGAGCCCCTGACATTCGCCTGGCTCCCAAAGGCAGGCAGATGAAATTACTCCCTGGTCAGAAAACAGATTACTCAGCCTGGATTAGCACCAGCATGATTTTTTTTTCTTCCAGTGGGGAGGGAGGGCGGGCTGTGACATCCCCCCCCATTCGCCTGGCCATTTGGTTTTGGGAGAGCCGGGTCCAAACCCCCTCTCAGCCATGAATCTCCTTGGGTGACCTTCAGGCAGTCCTTGTGAGCCAAACCTACCTTGCAGGTTTGTTGTGAGAAGAAAACGGGAAGAGAGAACAAGGGAGGGAGTGTTTAAAGAAGTAGCTTCTGGGGAAGGCCAGTATAAAACGCTAGGCCTTCCTAGGACACCAGGACCAGGTAAGGATGTCAGCCTCCAGGTAGGGCCTGGAGATCTCCTGGAATGACAACTGATCTCCAGACCACTTAACAGAAATGGAGAAAATGGCTGCTTTGGAGGATGGACTTGATGGTATTATAACCAGTATCTCTCCTCCTCCAACCCCACCGTCCCTATCTCCAGGAACTTCCAACCTGGAGTTGGCAACCCTAGGATCAAGTGGTAGCAATGGCCCCCGGCCGGGCTCCTCCGTCCTTAGCCCGTTTTTCTCTCTAGGCGGGCTCTAGAGGGGCTGCCTCCCTCTAAGCTTTCTCCACTTTCAAAGCGTCCAAAGCACGTTGTGTTTTTGGAAGGCGCGCAGAATTCCTGCCCGGAGACGCTGAGGCTTCCTTGCTCTGAAGGACGTGGGAACGAGCCTCAGTTGCTCAGTGTTGACGAAACGGTTCTTTGCACATGCTCAGAGGCGGGTACCACTTGGAGCGGCGGTCTCGGGTCGGCAGACCTGGCTAAGGAGGGCGCCTCCCTACAACCCCGCGAAGGTGGCCAGTGTGGAAAAGGACGGCGCCAGTCCGGGAAAGTGTCGGGCGCAGAGGCAGCGGGTGGCCACCGGGGGGCGCGCTTGTCGCAGAAGTAGATTTTAAGGATCACAGAATCGGGACCGGGGGCAAGGTCGGGCGGTCGGGCAGCAGCTGCTCGGGCGAGCCCTCCCCTATGTGAGAGCCCCCCCCCCTCCGGTTTTGGGCCAGGACTCCCTGCCTGTACCCAGTCGATTCCCGCCGTCCTTCCACTTCTCTACGCACGCACGTGCCCTCCATTTATTCTCCAGCAGCCCCCTTCCCAAGCCCAGCAAAGGCTGCTGGCTCTCCTTGGGGCTACAGATCCGCGTAAAGCACTTGTGATCATTCTGCAAATTGCCGCGGCTACCGCTCTCCCTCCGGGGCCGCTGCTGCGCCCTGCGCTCCAGACGGGCCGTGGGCGTTGCGTAGCTGGGAAAGGAACGGGACGAGGCGTCCCCTCGAAGAACAGCGGCGGAGGCGCTCCACCCTCCCCTGCGTCGCTGGAGAGAGAAAGCGCTCTAGCAGCCAGCCAGGGCCCAGCCCCGGGAGGCTAGCCGCTGGCCTCTGTTCTTGCCCTGGGGGATACGCAGCCTTTGCAACACCCAGGCCAGAAAACCACGCAGCCTTTGCAACCCAGCAAGCATGCAGCCTTGGAACCACGCAGCTCTGCCAACTTTCTCCCCAAGGAACTTGCGAGTCTCTGGAAGGCGCCGCCGGAGGAGCGGGATCCCCCCTGCAAGGTAGGCCCATCCTAAGTACTGCCTGCCTCGGGGCAGCTAGCGAAGCAGCACTAAAGCGATTGTGCGGACTTCTTTGGGCGCAGCGACTTGTCGTGTTGCCTTGGGAAGCGCGCGGCTGCGGCAGCAGCGCGCCAGTCCTGGGCGAAGAGAGAGGCTATTAGCCAATGGGCGGCAAGCGGCTTCCGGAGCGGGCCTGCCATTGGTTGGGGCGCGGCAAGGCGCACCAATAAAAGCGCCAGCCGGACTTTCTGCCGGCAGAAGTTGTGGTTGGTTCACGTACGGAGATTATTGGGCTCGCTGCTGCAGGCGGGAGAGGCTCACCAACGAGTTGGCTAGGTAAGGCTCAGATCTCTTTTGTTGTCAGCCCTTTTTTTCTCTGCAGCTGAGACTGGCCGACCTTGTCCGGTGGTTGTAACAGTTGCGAGCTCGCCAGTTTCTGAAGCGCGTTGAACTCTTAGCGATGGAGAGCAATGCCTGTTCTTATTCTCAAGGCAAAGCTTCATCAGACGCTGTCTTTGGCGTGAGGGGTTCTGCTGCAGGGGTCTGCCCCCCTTTAAGTTAGAAAGAATGCAATCCAGTTATTTCAGAATTTGCTGGAGAGAGCCCTGCATCTTGAACATGGGGTGTGTTTAGTGGAAGCAAATCTGGAGTTTATGGGACTAACTGTTAAGTAGGTCACATGAACCCTGGTCCATGAAATGTATCGTCTACTCTGACTGGCAGCTGCTTTCCAGGGTCTCAGGCAGAGGTCTTTCACATCACATGCTGCCTGGTCCTTTTTAAACTGGAGATGCTGGGGATTGAACTGGGGATGTTCTGCATGCGGAAACTCTGCCACTGAGCCAGGGTCTCTAGTTGAGATCTTTACAAACTCTTACTGATTAGTCCTTTTAAAGGGAGCCAGGGTCTCAGGTGGAGGTCTTTCTTTTAAGTGGAGATGCAGGGGATTGAACCTGGGACCTTCTGCGTACCAAACAGAGGCTTTGTCACTGAGCCACGGCCCCTCCACATGAAGCTGCCTTCTACTGAATCAGACCCCTGGTTGATATTTAAGAGACTGGCAGTGGCTCTCCAGGGTCTCAAGCAGAGAAAGGTCTTCCGCATCACCTAGTGCTTGATTCTTTTTACCAGGAGATGCAGGGGATTGAACATGGGACCTTCTGCATGCCAAGCAGATGCCCCACCATTGCGCCACAGACCTTTGCCAAAAGTAGCACAGCAGAGACAAAACATATGTCCTCTCTTTTTCCTTGATGAGTCAGTTTTCTGCGGGGAAGGGAGTTTTCAGCGTGAGGCAGCATTCAAAATGTGAGCATGCATGAAGTTGCCTTGTACTGAATCAGACCCTTGGTCCATCCAAGTTGGTATTGTCTCCTCAGACTGGCAGCGGCTCTCTGGGGTCTCAGGCAGAGAAAGGTCTTTCACAGCACTTGCTGTCTGCTCCTTTTGACCTGGAGATGCCAGGGATTGAACCTGGGATCTTCTGCATGCCAAGCGGAGGCTCTGTCGCTGAACCACAGCCCTTCCCCAGGTCCATGAAGAAGAACTGTGGCCTTGATGTGCCAATGAGGTTTGGCTAAACAGTAAAGAGTGGGATTGGAGAGAGCAGGGCTAGGGAGTGTTGTGACCAGTAAATGCATCCTTGTCTGGGTGGGTGCCTGTTTCTCACCCCTGCAGGCTTTCTCTGTCAGGCGCAGGGTTCCCCCATTGATGTGGATTCCTTCTCTCTCTTCTCACAGGTGTCTCTGCCTTTTCCCAGCTCTTCTGCAGGACTGCGAAAAGCCAGCCTCGATGTGGTTCTTGGAGAAAGTGCGGGCTTCCCCTGAGAGCGGCAGTCCTTTGAGCCCCTCATTTCTGGGCTTGCCCCATGGCCAGTCCATGGCTGAGAAAAGTAAACTCGGGGCTCCGGCCCCAGCTTTCCCTAACATCTTGACCCCGGACAAGATCCCAGCATTCTGCATCCCTCCGAGACTGGCGGCTTCCCCTGCCCCGAAAAGCCCCAGCCCGGCCTTTCAGCCCCATCGCTGCCTCACCGAGCCCACCTTGCAGGCTGCCTCTGCTGCTGAGGGGGGCTCTGGCCTCTTCTTGCCGCACCTCATCCAAGTGGAGAGTGTGGAAGAGATCCCGGACCTGGAGGAGGAGAGCACCAACTCAGACCCCCACTCCCAGGCCGCCTTGTCCCTGCCGCACTTCCCCAAAGCTCAGACCTCCTACGGCTTCTGCACCCTCCTGGAGAGCCCCCACACCCGCCGGAAAGAGTCCATCTTCCACAGCGAAGCGCTGGGCCTCCCCCTGCCCCGTTCCCGGGCCAGCAGCTACAGTGGCCAAGAACTGGCCTCCAGCCCCATTGCCATAGCTGGCCACCGGTACCCACTCCTTGGCAGGCAGGGCACCTGGGACAGCGACACGGCCTCCTCTGCCGAGTCTTCTCCCTTCAGCTCCCCGCTCCTGGGCCGCTCCCCTCCCCGGGCCGGCTCCCTCTTCAAGACCCGTAGCCAGGATGGGCTGCTGCTGGGCAAGGCCCTGAGGGGACGGGGCAGGACGGGGATGGCCCGGGCGGGTTCCTTGTCGACGGACGAGGGCAGCTCCACGGACAACAGCCCCAACGCCACCCGGCGGTCTTCGGAGAGCCTCCTGGACCCTCTGAGCTCCCGGGCCTACAGCCTCTCCCCTCTGCCCATCTTCCCACTGGACTTTCCCTGTAGCCGTGAGAGGCTGGGGCGGGAGAGCATCGTCTCCATGGACAAGGGGGGGCAGCTCCGTCTGTCCTCAGAGTTCTGCTCGGAGAACCACCGGCTTCGGATCCGCCTGATCAGCGTGGAGGGGCTGTATGAGGCCTCGTGGGAGGCCAAGAGCATCAACTGCTGTGTCACCTTTGCGCTCATGCCTGGGAAGCTCCAGAAGCAGAAGAGCACCGTCATCAAGAGGAGCCGCAACCCCATCTTCAACGAGGACTTTTTCTTCGTCAGTGTCTCTGAGGACGACCTGGATGCTCTTTCTGTCAGGATGAAAGTTGTGAACAGGGGTTGCAGCATGAAAAGGGACCTAGTCCTGGGGGAGAGCGAAGTCAGTTTGATGCACGTTTTAGCTGCGTGAAAGCCCCACATCCCGGACAGATTTTATTTATATTTTTTAAAATTTATTTTTGTATGATTTTAATAAAGTGTGTTTTTATTTAAGCATGCAGGCTTCTTGTGTGGTTATCTGCAAGGTCAGTAAAGCTTCTGGTTGTTTTTTTAATTATCAAACAACTTTCTTTAGTGACTTTCCACTAATTTACATGTTCAAAGATAGTTAGATTTGGGTCCAGTAGTACTTCAAGAGACCAAGAAGAGTTTCAGAGTATAGAGAGTCAAATAGAGAGGAAAAATTGAAAAACTGATCAAAGACTGTTATTAAATCGGTGTTACTAAATATCGGCACTGTATGATTGAACTATATTTCCTGTCCTGTACAAAGTGGGAGAGAAGTGGGCTTTTCACCACCTCCCGCATGACATCAAATTTCAGAAGCTAAGCAGGGTTGGTGCTTGGAAGGGAGACCTCCAAGGAAGACTCTGCAGAGGAAGGCGATGGCAAGCCACCTCTGCCTCTCACTTGACTTGAAAAGCCCCTTGCTGGGGTCACCACAAGGCTTGGATGAGAGACCACCAAGGATGACTCTGCAGGGGAAGGCAATGGCCAACCACCTCTGCTTACTCGCCTTGAAAGCCCCTTGCTGAGGTCAGCACAAGCCAGCTGAGACGTGACAGCCCCCTACACACATAATACACAATTTAAAAAAAATGTTTATTTAGTTACTTCATTTGTACATTGCCTTTTTCCCCAAGGGGGACCCAAAGCACCTTATGTTGGTCTCCTCCATTTTATCCTCACCACAAATCTGTGAGGTAGGTTCAGCTGAGAGAGTACGACTGGCCCAAGGTCACCCAGTGCGCTTCCCTGGCATGAGTGAGGAGTCGAACCTGGGTCTCTCAGATACTAGGCTGACACTTAACCACTACACCACACTAGCTCTTGTGTGCTTCACACAGTGTTTTTATATATCCTTTTTTATATTACCCTTTTTTAAAAACTTACAACGTTCCTGGAAAGTTGGTTAGTATGACTGGGCCTATGCTGTAGACTGAGAATTGAAACCATCTAGTGCAGGGGTGTCAAACATGTGGCCCGGGGGCCAAATCAGGCCCCCGGAGGCTTCTATCAGGCTCGCAGTGGAACTGGCTGTTGTCGTCGTCTTCCAGTTCTGATGCTGCTGCACCATTGTAGGTTTGCAGCTTACAGATCCACACCTGAACAGCATACTCAAGATTGCAACAACACAGACACTTTGATGCAATAATTCAGAGCAAGAGGTGTCAGTTATCAGACATTGTTAAATAAACAAAATATTGCAAGAGTGCTAATATTTTAAGCATGTCTTTAAGTTAAAAACCCCTCTGTGTTTGTGTCCTTTATAAAGTTGATATCTCCGCTACCAGGCATTACGTTTTATGACACACGCAGCCCGGCCCAACAAAGTCTCATTTATGTCAGATCCGGCCCTCATAACAAATGAGTTCGATACCCCTGATCTAGTGGTATTCTGGCGTGGTTGAAACTTGAACAAGGGATTTGCCTGGTTAGCTATTCACGGCCTCATTCGCATATGGAAGTTTAAGAGCTGCCCCCTCCCCCCCACTGGTGAAAAGCACATGTCAAATACACAAAAGCTGTCCTATTTATTTGCAACCCACTTTTCTCCCCAGGGCCCCCCCAATGTGTCTTACATCATTTTATCCTCACAACAGCCCTGTGAGGTAGGTTAGGCTGAGAGACTGTGGGACTGCCCCGCAGTCACCCAGCGAGCTCTCATGACACGAGTGGGGATTCAAACCTGAGTTTACCCAGATCCTAATCAGACACTTTTAACCACCACACCACTGGGACACAATGTGATCGGGTGTATCTGAGACTTGAAAAATGAAGCTGCCTGACACTGAATCAGAGACCCTTGGTCCACCGATGTCAGTATTGTCTACTCAGACAGGCAGGGGCTCTCCAGGGTATCAGGTGGAGGTCTTTCACATCACCTGCTGCCTGGTCCTTTGAACTGGAGATGCTGGGGATTGAACCTGGGACCTTCTGGTAGCTAAGCAGATTGTTCTACTACTGAGCCATGGCCCCTTCCCTATGATACATGAACACATGAAGCTGCCTTATACTGAATCGGACCCTTGGTCCATCAAGCTTAGTACTGTCTACTCTCTAGGGTCTCCAGGGCAGCTGCTCCCCAGGGTCTCGGGCAGAGGTCTTTCATATTACCTGCTGCCTGGTCCTTTTACCTGGAGATGCTAGAGGTTGAACCTGGGACCTTCTGAATGCCAAGCTGAAGCTCTACCACTGAGCCACAGCCCCTCTTTAGAGCTCTCCAGGGTCTCAGAAAGAGGTCTTTCCCATCACCTGCTGCCTGGTCCTTTTTAAACTGGAGATACCGGGGGTTGAACCTGGGACTTTCTGCGTGCCAAGCAGGTGCTCTGCCACCGAACCACAGCCCCTACAAGTGCACGATCTTTTGTTTATGTCGATGTGGAAGGATTCAGAATGTGCCCCTTGGCCCCTCCCCACCCTCCTTTTGCTGCCACTACCCAGATGTTTTCTACCCAACCTAGAAGACTTCCCAGTGAGAACACAGAGCTTGGTGAGGGCTCCCTCCTGGAACTCTGGTTTGGCAAAGAACCGAATGAGGGCTGCATTGTGAATTAGACTCTCCCTTTCCCCCTCCCAGCTTTAAAACAACACTGTTTTCTTCCTTACAGTTATCACACTCCATTTTTTTAATCCTTTCCTCTTTTAAAATCAGTCCTGACACTGATAGGATTGAACAATAGGATATTTCGAGAGCTGCCATGGTTTAACGGTGAGCTGGCAGGCTGTGTTATTAACTCTTCTTGCCATTATGGGTGCATGAAACGCTTGGCAGGGTGGCAGCCCATGGAGTCTGCTTGAGCAGCTTGAAACCAGAGCCAGGTCTTTGTGGGAGGTGATGAAAAGCCCCAGATGGGGGCTATCCTGGCCTAATTGGATATTGCAGGTAATTGAATCCTCTCTTCTGGTCCAGCTAGCAATACAATTTGACAGGTGAGGAAGGGGAAAGGATCTTTGCAATTCACAATACAGCAGGGAATATGAGCTTCAGAAAGTTGGTCTAACATTTTGAAGAGCTGCACAGAGATTGGGAGACTTCCATTGCGTAAATTCTTTCAATGTATCCATGTTTTAAGATGGATACTGTGGACTGCCACCCCCCCCCAAATCAGTAGGTTCTAGATCCAATCATGCCTGAACTCCCCCTAGAAGCTAAAATGGCTAAACTGAGGGTATCGTACTTTGGTCACATTATGAGAAGACAAGACTCACTAGGAAAGACAATCATGCTAGGAAAAGTTGAAGGCAGCAAGAAAAGAGGAAGACCTAACAGGAGATGGGCTGACTCCATCAAGGAAACCACAAATGCCCTCGCTTTGCAGGACCTAACAGCAATGCTGATTATGTGAACTTAGGCAGATCACGAGAGGGAGGACAGGAAGGGTTACATCACTGCTTAGTTCTTGTGGCCCTTTCTTACACAGGGAAATGCTGATCACTCTTTAGGGTCAGGAAGCAATTTTTCTCCAAGTCAGTTTGACCTAGAGGGTTGTTCCCTCTCCTGGGCATGGAACAGGGGTCACTGGGGGTGTGTGGGGGGGAGGTATTTGTGAATTTCTTGCATTCTGCAAGGGGTTGTACTAGATGGCCCTGGAGGTCCCTTCCAGCTCTATGATTCTATCTGAGGAAGGCTATTACTGACAGGATGTTTTGGAGGACACTAGTTCATGGGGACACCATAAGTTTTTGCAGGCAAATGACACCACTCAACCAATGGAAAAAGTGGCAGATTTCTGGATCATTATACAACTGATTGTCCTGACCAGGCTAACCGAATCTCATCTTGTCTTGGAAGCTAAGAAGGGTCAGCCCTGGTTAGTAGTTGGATGAGAGACCACCCAGGAATACAAAGGTTGCTATGCAGAGGCAGCAATAGTGAACCACCTCTGAACATCTCTTGCAGAAGAAGAAGAGGAGGAGGAGGAGGAGGAGGAGATTGGGTTTATACCCCGCCCTTTACTACCCAAGGGAGTCTCAGAGCAGCTTACAAACTCCTTTCCCATCCCTTCCTCACAACAGACATCCTGTGAGGTAGGTGGGGCTGAGAGAGCTCTGACAGAAACTGCTCTTTTTCAAGAATAGCTGTGCCAGAACTATGGCTTGCCCAAGGTCATCCAGCAGCTGCAAGTGGAGGAGTGGGGAATCAAACCTGTTTCTCCCAGATTAGAGTCCACGCACTTAACCACTACACCATACTGGTGTCTCTGCGGAGGAGGAGGAGGAGGAGGAGATTGGATTTATACCCTGCCCTACACAAAGGCATCTCAGAGTGGCTAACAATCCCTTTCCCTTCCTCTCTCCACAACAGACACCCTGTGAGGTAGGTGGGGCTGAGAGAGCTCTTTCAAGGACTGCCCTTGAAAGAACACCTCTGAGAGAGTGTGTGACTGACCCCACAAAACATCACAACATTTCATCCAGTTTACACCAGCAGCCGCATGTGGAGGGGTGCGAAATCAAACCCAGTTCTCTCAGATTAGAGTCCGCACTCCTAACCACTACTCCAAACTGGCTCTGTTTGAAAACCCCACGGAGTCACCATGTCAGCTGTGATCTGACAGCAAAAAAATAAAATACAGCTGATTGTAAACTGGATGTAATTTTGTGATGTTTTACATTCTGCACGAGTAGTCTTTCTGCAATATTTTTTTTACTATAACAACTTCTATTGTTTAAGCCAGCAGTGGAAACAGATTCTGAACATAAGCAGTTCGGGGGAGGGTGTCACTTGGTTTCCACTTATGCATGCCACCAAGTTGCTCATGTCTGGCTACAAAGAAGTTCAGGAAATAATCTCCTAACTCAGTTTCCCCTTATTGCATGCTACCGAGGCGCTTGTGTCCGGCCGAAAGGAAGTTTTAGAAATAAATAATCTCCCAGTACCCAATCATCCTGTAATGAAAGTGAAGGCCTTAAATCCATCTTCACTCCATTTTTATTTTTTATTTTTCTTCTCTAGAGGTTCTTCCCGGGTCAGCCAGACTGCTGGCAAGGAGGAGGCAGGAAATGCGTTTCTTCAGTGGAAAGAAATCATCCCAGCTTTTCACGCGAGCCATGCTGGCACCAAAGCCATGCTGGGCCTCTTGGGACGCCTCGCTCCCGGCCCTGTTTGTAAAGCAACTGAAGAACAACAACCCATGATGTCAGGGCCTGAACCGGCATTGTTCCAGACAGGTCTCCGTGACATGTACCTCATAGGGTTGCCACGTCTTCCCCGGCCACCAGCGGAGGATGGGGGGGTAGGATTGCCAGATCCAGGCTGGGAAACACCTGGAGATTTGAGGATGGAGCACAGGGAGGACAGGGACCTCAGTGGGGTACAATGCCAGAGAGTCCATCCTCCAAAGTATCCATTCTATACAGGGGAATTGACCTCTGTAGTCTGGAGATGAGCTGAAATTCCAGGAGAGCCCCAGCAGTGTTCCCTCTAAGCTGAGTTAGTGTGAGCTAGCTCACAGTTTTTTAGCCTCTGGCTCACACATTTTTGTCTCACCTCAGGAAGGATTGCTCCAGAGCAAACTAATTGATGGAGCAGCCAAGTCACTTGCTTGCAGTTTTAATGCCAGTAGCTCACAAAGTAGAATTGTTGCTCACAAGACTCCACAGCTTAGAGGGAGTCCCCAGGTTCGACCTGGAGGCTAGCATTTCTACTCACCAGGTGGAACACAGGCCAGGGACAGTGCTCCCTCTAAGCTGAGTCAGTGCGAGCTAGCTCACAGTTTTTTAGCCTCCAGCTCACCCATTTTCCTCTTAGCTCAGGAAGGATAGCTCCAGAGCAAACTAATTTACACCATAGCCAAATTTCTCACTCACAACTTTCATGCCAGTAGCTCACAAAGTAGGATTTTTGCTCACAAGACTCCACAGCTTAGAGAGAGCATTGGCCGGGGGCTAGAATTTGTGGGTCCATGGTAAGGGACCCTTTTCGCTCTCACTGAGGCCCCTCCACCACAGTCCGATGGAGGCAGAAGACTGACTGTGGGGGCTGTTGTGGGTCCTGTATCACTGTAGAAGCTAGGGTCATCAGCTCTTATTTACCTATTTAATACATTTTTATGCTGCCTTTCCACCCAATCAGGGTCCTCAAAATGACGGACCTAAAAATATGAACACTTTCAAACTATAATAAATATAACAACAACAACAACTATTATTATTATTGTTGTTGTTGTTGTTGTTGTTTATTTATTTATTTATTTGCATTTACATCCCGCCCTCCCCATGAACGGGCTCCATGTGCCAAATCAGCACCGTGTGCCAAATCAGCATAAAACATTTAAAAGCAAGTTAAAACAATCATATAGTAAACAGTTAACAATTCAGTGCTTGCAATAATCGTCGTATATAATATAATTCTATATATCATAATTCGACAAAAACACATTAACAGACAACACTAGAACCGGGAAGGAGGGCCAGTAACTGTTACTAGGGGTAGGCCAGATGAAACAGAGACGTCTTCACAGGCTGGCAGAAGACACAGATAGAGGGAGACAGATGACTCTTCCTGGGGAGGGAAGACCCTTTTTCAGGTTGCTGCCTGTCTAGCCTCAGACGACGGGGGCAAGGCCTCCAAAGATGACAGGACCTTACGGGTAGGTTCATACCCACCAAGGGAAGCACATTAGACAGGCATTAGGCAACTGGAGGCAATTGGCTTACTCGGTTGGACACTCTGGTGTTCCTCAGTGAGCGGCTGATGCATCGGTCGTCACTTGAAGCCCCTTTATATTTTTAGACTGGCACTTAATGTATTTTTGGCACACACTTGGAAGTGTAACGTGCAAAGAGGCCTGAGGACTGAATGGGTTGCATCTGATCAAGACGCTGAGTTTACAGAGGCACGTTTCTCTGTCACGGGAGGCATTCCTCCATTGGAAAAGGCTCTCAGCTCCTGCCTTGGAGGAATGTGCGCCATCAGTTGCGCCGGGTGGTAGGACGCAGCCCCTTGGACTGGGGAGGGAAACGATGCAGACTTTTCTATCCTAGCAGGTCCCCTTAGGAGGACTTGTTTGGTGTAGTGGTTAAGAGTGGTGGACTCTGATCTGGAGAACCAGGTTTGATTCTCCAATCCTCCACATGCAGCTGCTGGTGTGACCTTGGGTCAGTCACAAGTTCTCTCAGAGCTGTTCTCTCAGGAGCAGTTCTTAAGAGAGCTCTCTCAAGCCCCACCTACCTCACAGGGTATCTGTTATGGAGAGGGGAAGGGAAGGAGACTGTAAGCTGCACTGAGACTCTGATTGAAGGGTGGGGTATAAGTCCAACTCTCCTCCTCCTCCTCCTCCGCTCCAGCTTGAGAAATACCTGGACATTTTGGGGGTGGAGCCTGAGGAGGGCAGGGTTTGGGAAGGGACTTCAGTGTGGCATAAGGGCAGAGAATTCGCCTTCTGAAGTGGCCATTTTCTCCAGGGGTACTGATCTCTGTGCCCCAGAAATCCATACCAATAGCCAGATAATGAAGGAGACTGGATTTATATTCTGCCTGTCACTGCCCGAAGGAGTCACATAGTGGCTTATAATCTCCTTTCCCTTCCCCTCCCCACAACAGACAAACTGTGAGGTAGGTGGGGCTGAGAGAGCTCTGAGAGAACTGCTCTTGAGAGAACTGCTTGGAGAGAACTTGTGATTGAACCAAGGTCACCCAGTGTCAGGTAGCCCTGCCATGATGGATGGAGAAGGGAGGGAGGATGGGATTGTTTCGTGAAGGGAGGGAGGATGGGACTGTGTGGTGTTGATTTATGCACCTGGACTGTTCGAATGGAATGTGGGGAGCTGCCTCGACTGCCTGGGCGTACAGGCCGTATCTTACCCAGACCAGAGACAACGACCTTGGGAGAGCCAGGCTGTTAGCTTCATATCGCTTTCGAAAGCAACAGCTAGGCTGGGAAAGTAGGGGTGGCGGGAACTACATTAATCATTGCTGTCTCTAGTTCCCGCGCGCACGCTGAGCTTCTATTGGCGGAGGAGGGGGGTCTCATTCCCCCTTGATGGTATAACTGTCTGCTTCATGTAACCAAGTTATTCTTAACAATGCTTCTGTTCCAGTAACCTAATCTTGCAGCTTTAAATAAATACTATTCTTGCTTCAATGAACAAGGCCTGGTATTTTGCTGACTAATTTAAGGACTCTGACACCCAACTGGCTGTGTGTGGATGCGTGGGGAATCAAAACCAGTTCTCCGAGATTAGAGTCTGTGCTCTCAACCACTACACCATACTGGCTCTCAACCCTACTGGGCAGTGGGCAGCATGGGTGGTACAGTACCAGCAAGTGAGTTTGCAGGGGATGCAGGCAGCCATGGGCATGGCAGAAAACCCGTGCCCTGCCAGAAGTCCTGGCACTGGTCCTGAACCTGGGCCCCCACGATTGGCCCCCATGGCTTGCCTTGGGCAGAGATGTGCTGGTTTGTGGAGTCCTCCTGGGTCTACGGTGAGGGTGGCTTGCCATCTGTGTCCAACATTATTACGTCAGCGCCCATTGCGCTGAATGAAAAAGACAGGCAAACAGACGACAGCACTGCCGTGCCAATTACGCATGGCTATTTTTTGCTGGGCAGATAAACCGGGCTTTGAAGAGTTCAGCAGGAGCCAAGAGCAATCTGACTTGTGTACCGAAACAAATCTCCACAGCAATTTGAAAACATTAAAGTTATATAATGGGCGGGGAAGACAACGCTGTTCTAGGCAACCGACTGCAGGCAGCAGACCTCTTCCCGGCTCCCTCTTTGCGAGTGACTTTCTGAATAAGGATTGGTGATCAATGGCTTATATCAGCCTGAAAGTGCAGAGTCTGTAGATCTCTTTGTTTTCCAGGACCCCAAACAGAAATCTCGTATCTGTGTTTGGCTGCGTTGCTAGGTAGCTGCTGGTGGAATGTGTTTGTGCTGGGGAAATTATTTATTTTTTTATCTTGGTCTTCTGGAAACATTAGCACCATGCGGTTAATTTCATTCATCGATGGCGTCATGCATCCAATGCGTTTGGCCAAATAGACGCAGAGGACAGAAACCTCCCGGGCAGCCTTGGTGCTTCAGAGATGATGTTCATGGCAATAGAGACAGGAAAGGCCATGACTCAGTGGAAGCGCCCCTGCTTGGCATGCAGAAGGTCCCAGGGTCAGTCCCTGGCATCTCTGGTTGAAAGGATCTGGTAGGAGGTGATGTGAAAGTCCTCTTTGCCTGAGGCCCTGGAGAGCTGCTGCCAGTCGGAGTGGACAATATGGACATTGATGGACCAAAAGGTCTGATTCAGTATAAGGCAGCTTCATATGTTCATGTGAGGGGTGTTGAAGTTGGTGATTCAGCATAAACCTTCCTCTTGCATTGTGGCTCCAAATAGAAGGATGTGGGGTGGGGTTGTGGTTGCGGTGGGCAAACCCCACCTGGTTAACCTGGTTACCATCAATAGAAGGTGGCTTTGAGATTTGGATGCTGAATGTGGGAGTGTGTCAAGGGATTTCACTAGTAGAGTTGGTTTCCATCATGACCAGGGAAATCCATCCTTTCTCTGCCTGATGTGTTGGCTCACAGCTGTTAGGGTGGTCAACCTCCAGCTGGTGGCTGGAGGTCTCATAGGAACATATGAGAAGCCATGTTGGATCAGGTCAAAAGCCCAACTCAGGTGCCATCAGGAAGTCCACCAGCAGGGCCAGAACTCCAGAAGCCCTCCCACTGTTGCCTCCCAAGCACCAAGAATACACAGCATCACTGACCCAGACATAAGAACGTAAGAGAAGCCATGGTGGATCAAGCCAATGGCCCATACAGTCCAACAGTCTGTGTTACACAGTGGCCAAAATCCAGGTGCCATCAGGAGGTCCACCAGCAGGGCCAGAACTCCAGAAGCCCTCCCACTGTTGCCTCCCAAGCACCAAGAATACACAGCATCACTGACCCAGACATAAGAACGTAAGAGAAGCCATGGTGGATCAAGCCAATGGCCCATACAGTCCAACAGTCTGTGTTACACAGTGGCCAAAATCCAGGTGCCATCAGGAGGTCCACCAATGGGGCCACAACTCCAGAAGCTCTCCCACTGTTGCCCCCAAGCACCAAGAATACACAGCATCACTGACCCAGACATAAGAACGTAAGAGAAGCCATGGTGGATCAAGCCAATGGCCCATACAGTCCAACAGTCTGTGTTACACAGTGGCCAAAATCCAGGTGCCATCAGGAGGTCCACCAACGGGGCCACAACTCCAGAAGCTCTCCCACTGTTGCCCCCCAAGCACCAAGAATACACAGCATCACTGACCCAGACATAAGAACGTAAGAGAAGCCATGGTGGATCAAGCCAATGGCCCATACAGTCCAACAGTCTGTGTTACACAGTGGCCAAAATCCAGGTGCCATCAGGAGGTCCACCAATGGGGCCACAACTCCAGAAGCTCTCCCACTGTTGCCCCCCAAGCACCAAGAATACACAGCATCACTGACCCAGACATAAGAACGTAAGAGAAGCCATGGTGGATCAAGCCAATGGCCCATACAGTCCAACAGTCTGTGTTACACAGTGGCCAAAATCCAGGTGCCATCAGGAGGTACACCAACGGGGCCACAACTCCAGAAGCTCTCCCACTGTTGCCCCCCAAGCACCAAGAATACACAGCATCACTGACCCAGACATAAGAACGTAAGAGAAGCCATGGTGGATCAAGCCAATGGCCCATACAGTCCAACAGTCTGTGTTACACAGTGGCCAAAATCCAGGTGCCATCAGGAGGTCCACCAATGGGGCCACAACTCCAGAAGCTCTCCCACTGTTGCCCCCAAGCACGAAGAATACACAGCATCACTGACCCAGACATAAGAACGTAAGAGAAGCCATGGTGGATCAAGCCAATGGCCCATACAGTCCAACAGTCTGTGTTACACAGTGGCCAAAATCCAGGTGCCATCAGGAGGTCCACCAACGGGGCCACAACTCCAGAAGCTCTCCCACTGTTGCCCCCCAAGCACCAAGAATACACAGCATCACTGACCCAGACATAAGAACGTAAGAGAAGCCATGGTGGATCAAGCCAATGGCCCATACAGTCCAACAGTCTGTGTTACACAGTGGCCAAAATCCAGGTGCCATCAGGAGGTCCACCAACGGGACCACAACTCCAGAAGCTCTCCCACTGTTGCCCCCCAAGCACCAAGAATACACAGCATCACTGACCCAGACATAAGAACGTAAGAGAAGCCATGGTGGATCAAGCCAATGGCCCATACAGTCCAACAGTCTGTGTTACACAGTGGCCAAAATCCAGGTGCCATCAGGAGGTCCACCAGAAGGGCCAGAACTCCAGAAGCTCTCCCACTGTTGCCCCCCAAGCACCAAGAATACACAGCATCACTGACCCAGACATAAGAACGTAAGAGAAGCCATGGTGGATCAAGCCAATGGCCCATACAGTCCAACAGTCTGTGTTACACAGTGGCCAAAATCCAGGTGCCATCAGGAGGTCCACCAATGGGGCCACAACTCCAGAAGCTCTCCCACTGTTGCCCCCAAGCACGAAGAATACACAGCATCACTGACCCAGACATAAGAACGTAAGAGAAGCCATGGTGGATCAAGCCAATGGCCCATACAGTCCAACAGTCTGTGTTACACAGTGGCCAAAATCCAGGTGCCATCAGGAGGTCCACCAACGGGGCCACAACTCCAGAACTCTCCCACTGTTGCCCCCCAAGCACCAAGAATACACAGCATCACTGACCCAGACATAAGAACGTAAGAGAAGCCATGGTGGATCAAGCCAATGGCCCATACAGTCCAACAGTCTGTGTTACACAGTGGCCAAAATCCAGGTGCCATCAGGAGGTCCACCAATGGGGCCACAACTCCAGAAGCTCTCCCACTGTTGCCCCCCAAGCACCAAGAATACACAGCATCACTGACCCAGACATAAGAACGTAAGAGAAGCCATGGTGGATCAAGCCAATGGCCCATACAGTCCAACAGTCTGTGTTACACAGTGGCCAAAATCCAGGTGCCATCAGGAGGTCCACCAATGGGGCCACAACTCCAGAGGCTCTCCCACTGTTGCCCCCAAAAGCACCAAGAATACACAGCATCACTGGCCCAGACATAAGAACGTAAGAGAAGCCATGGTGGATCAAGCCAATGGCCCATACAGTCCAACAGTCTGTGTTACACAGTGGCCAAAATCCAGGTGCCATCAGGAGGTCTACCAATGGGGCCACAACTCCAGAAGCTCTCCCACTGTTGCCCCCCAAGCACCAAGAATACACAGCATCACTGACCCAGACATAAGAACGTAAGAGAAGCCATGGTGGATCAAGCCAATGGCCCATACAGTCCAACAGTCTGTGTTACACAGTGGCCAAAATCCAGGTGCCATCAGGAGGTCCACCAATGGGGCCACAACTCCAGAAGCTCTCCCACTGTTGCCCCCCAAGCACCAAGAATACACAGCATCACTGACCCAGACATAAGAACGTAAGAGAAGCCATGGTGGATCAAGCCAATGGCCCATACAGTCCAACAGTCTGTGTTACACAGTGGCCAAAATCCAGGTGCCATCAGGAGGTCCACCAACGGGGCCACAACTCCAGAAGCTCTCCCACTGTTGCCCCCCAAGCACCAAGAATACACAGCATCACTGACCCAGACATAAGAACGTAAGAGAAGCCATGGTGGATCAAGCCAATGGCCCATACAGTCCAACAGTCTGTGTTACACAGTGGCCAAAATCCAGGTGCCATCAGGAGGTCCACCAATGGGGCCACAACTCCAGAAGCTCTCCCACTGTTGCCCCCAAGCACCAAGAATACACAGCATCACTGACCCAGACATAAGAACGTAAGAGAAGCCATGGTGGATCAAGCCAATGGCCCATACAGTCCAACACTCTGTGTTACACAGTAGTCAAAATCCAGGAGTCATCAGGAGTTCCACCAGTGGGGCCACAGCTCCAGAAGCCCTCCCACTGTTGCCCCCCCAAGCACCAAGAATACACAGCATCAATGTCCCAGACTAGCCACTGATGGACCTCTAATAGGCTAGCCACTGATGGACCTCTGCTCCAAATGTTTCTGCAATCCCCTCTTGAAGCTGTCTCCTAGAATTACAACTGATGTCCAGGCTACAGAGATCAGTTCACCTGGAGAAAATGGCCGCTTTGGAAGGTAGACTCTGTGGCATTATACCCCAAACCCCGCCCTTCTGAGGCTCCACCTCCTAAATTTCCAGGTGTTTCCCAACCCGAAACTGGCAACCCAACAACAGCAGTGAAGGTACGGGGGACAGGGTCAGCCATGATAGATGTGAACACTGTAAACTTGCTGGCTATAGTGGCAGACTAGGTCCCTGGCCAACCCAGGTTCGAATCCTCATATCTGCCATGGAAATTTGCTGAGTGACCTGGAGCTTGTCACAGACTATCAGAACTGGCCTACCTTGCAGTATTGATGTAGAAGACAGCGGCAGGGGGAATGCTTTCTAAAGCAGTTTTGAGTCTTAACTGGAGAGAAAAGTGGGATACGAATAAATGCAATGTCTGTGCACGTGCACTTTTGATGCCAGGCCTGGGAATGAGGAGGGGGAGAAATCAAAGCAAAATTCTGCAAAGTAAGCAAATTCAGGAGTCTTCTGGCTAATTCTTGTTGCAGTTGTCAAGCTCCAAGGAAGCTGGAGTGGGAGAAGTTTCAGGGGTTCCACCATGGTGGGGTGTCTCCATTTGCAAACCTGAACTTGCTGCAGAAACACTTCTTGTTCCCAAGTCAAGTTGGGATTGCTTCCTGCAGGTCAATGCATCCTTATCGATATGGTGGAGTTGGGTCACTGTTAAAGTTGCCCTCAGAAACATCCGGAGAGTGGGCGATGTTCTGGTATATTTTACAATCTCGCATTTGTGTGTGTCTTTTGTAAAAATCTGGGTTCCTGACGCCTTTCCCAGAAAACCAGGAATAGGGCAGCTTGACAAACAAGCACTCCTGTGTAAAGAAGCTAATGGCAGGCGGTTGCCAGGCTACTAATGACCCGCAGGAAGCGTCAGGTGAGTGGCTCTGGCTGGAGGCACCGCATATGAGAGAGGAGATGAGCTGGGAGAAGGAGAAGCGGGAGGCCCAAGCGGGCCAGCCAGGCATGGGGCTGAACTGGATCCCCTTGGCCGTCCTATCCCCCCTGCAGCTGCTGGCTGTCAGGCCTGGCTTCTGCCAGAATGGTGCTGCATTACAGGGTGCAAACTAGGGTTACCAAATCTGAGCTGGGAAATACTTGGGGATTTCAGGGGTGGAGCCTGGGGAGGGAGTGGTTTGGGGAGGGGTGGAACCTCAGCAGGGTATAATGCCATAGGGTCAACTTTCCAAAGCAGCCATTTCCTCCAAAGACATTTTAATTTCTTTTAGAAGAATAAAACTGGGCGACATAAAGGGGAAAAAATTGAAACTGTGCACCAATATCAACGGAATACAACATAAAAGATAAAAAATAGGCAAAAAAGAAAAAAGGGAGGAAAAAAAGAAAGGGAACAGAAAAGGCTTCCAATTTTCTCTACAACCTATATGATTTTGGTTACAGAGTTTTCCATGCTTACATATAGAAACAAGAACTCTCTCTCTCTTTTTAATTTCCCTTAAGCAGATTCCTTTATTTTAATAATTTTTTTATTGAATTTCAACAATAAACATGTACAATAACTGCAACAAATTTTCAAATACAATATAATAAAACATCCTGTATAACAACTAGAACGA
This sequence comes from Gekko gecko, assembly GCA_029375565.1. Lineage (NCBI taxonomy): Eukaryota > Metazoa > Chordata > Lepidosauria > Squamata > Gekkonidae > Gekko > Gekko gecko. Next base: position 19,932,320 of record JAPDNY010000017.1, read on the forward strand.
TAACTAGAAAAAAGCAAACAGGAAACAAAACAAAACAAAACAAAAAAGGTAAAACACTTAGTGTAATAATAGGGAGCAACAATGAATAATAATACCAAATGTAGATTCCTCACTACAAAGCAAGAATTGTTTGTAACGTGAAAGTAAAGTCCTCTTTATCTGATAGAAATTCTAAGAACTGAAACCAAATTGCTGTAAAGTTAGAACGATAAGATTCGTTGTTCTTTTGTCTCAAAGATTCGGTAATCTTATCTAGCATACACAGTTCACTAGTTTTTAGGATCCAAGAATTCCTTAAGCAGATTCCTTATTCAGAAAAGCCACAAACCATCCTTATCTTTTTTCATGCAATCTCTAATAAGCAAAGCGTCAAACTCTGTCTCTAGTTTGCCATGATTTGTAAGGGGAGGAAAATTCCTGAGGGGGGCGTGAGTGAGTGCGGGAACTGCTCTATCGTAGGCTGATGTAACTCTTCCCTAAGACACGTCCCTTGTCCAGGGACGACCTTGAAGCCAAACTGTGCCTGCTAGAAACCATATTCACAGGTGGGGGTGTCATGAGCACGAAAGCTAGGCGGGACATTTGTGAACTGTGATTGGACCTTGTTTAGGGGGAGGACTCATTTGAACTGCCTATATCTTTGGATTCTCCTGCCAGAACCTCAGTTCTGATATGGTACTGATCTAGCCTGGAACATCTTTATGCAGGAGCATATCCAGCCTGCACTAAAAGCACTGCACTGGCTGCCTATAGCATACCAAATTCGGTTCAAGGTGCTAGTTCTTACCTTTAAAGCCCCACATGGTCAAGAGCCTACATACCTAAGGGACGGCCTTTCCCCACATGTTCCCCAGAGAGCACCACGATCAGGATCCCAAAACTGCTTGGCCCTACCGGGCCCCAGAGAAGCCAGGCTGACTGCAACAGGGGCCAGGGCTTTTTCAGTGGCAGCTCCACACTGGTGGAATGAGCTCCCAGAGGACATCAGGGCCCTGTGGGACCTCTTACAGTTCCGCAGGGCCTGCAAGATGGAGCTTTTCCACCAGGCCTTTGATTAGGGAGCCACATCCAAGAAATTGTAGCCCTGGCCCAACACTAACATCATTGTCAACAGCCAGTTAACTCAGACTATGCTATCGGCCGGCTGTTGTTTGAGGATGCTGCTAAGTCCACCATCTGATATAAACTAGCACTTTATATTTTATAATATTTATAATTGTACTGCTCCGATTTTATTTAATGCTGTTTTAATTGTTTTATATTTCATGTTAGCCACCCTGAGCCTGCCTTGGCAGGGAGGGTGGGATATAAATTAAACAAATAAATAAAATAAACAAATCATTGCCAAAGAGAGTGTTGTTGAGAGTAACTTTGTCCAGGAGTCTGACACAAGGTAATTATCTTTTCCTAACCAATACTACAAACTTAGTCATATCTGCCAAGTACAACATCTTCTCCAGGCATTCTTCTCAAAGCAGCCACTTTCTCCAGGGGAACTGGGAACTGATCTCTATCGGGTAGAGATAAATTCTAATTCCAGATCTCCAGGCCCTGCCTGGAGGTTGGCAACTCTAGGTGCAACAGAGTCCTTGCTAAGGGGCACCTGAACAAACCTCATCTGGAAGCCTGGATTAAGCTCAGGGCATCACCTGATCTGCTTTGGTTTATTCCTTTGGCTTCATGTATTTTAAAGTTGTTCACTCTGGGATTACCCCTTCCAGAAAAAGTATTCGTTCTTTTAAGACTCCAGTACTGGGAAATGTCCTGTTTTGCTTCATGTGAATATCCCTGCCAGCTCTGTTTGGTGTTGTGGTTAAGTGCACAGACTCTAATCTGGGAGAACTGGGTTTGATTCCCCCACTCCTCCACTTGCACCTGCTGGATGACCTTGGGCAAGCCATAGCTCTCGCACAGCTGTTCTTGAAAAAGAACAGTTTCTATCAGAGCTCTCTCAGCCCCACCTACCTCACAGGCTCAGTTCCCTCTAAACTGAGTTAGTGTGAGCTAACTCACAGTTTTTAGCCTCTGGCTCACACATTTTTGTCTTAGCTCAGGAAGGATGGCTCCAGAGAAAACTAATTTCTGCAGTGGCCAAATCACTCGTAGTTCACAAAGTAGAATTTTTGCTCACAAGACTCCACAGCTTAGAAGGAGCATTTCTCACAGGGAGTCTGTTGTGGGGAGGGGAAGGGAAAGGAGTTTGTAAGCCACTCTGAGACTCCTTTGGGTAGTGAAGGGCATAGTATAAATCCAATCTCTTTTCTTCTTCTTCTCTTGGTTCAGGTCCTGACACAGATACTTCTGCTTCCTCAGGAAGCATAATTTAGCTTGTGGAACTCATGGCCACAGGATAACGTGATGGCTGATAGATTAGGCAGGACAAAGGGGTAGCTTCAAAGTTGTGTGAGTGAGGTGCTGTCAAGCTGTGGCTGACCTCTGACAACCCCAGCGAGGGGCTTTCAAGGCAAGTGAGAAGCAGAGGTGGTTTACTATGGTCTTCCCCTGCAGAATCTTCCTCGGTGGTCTCCCTTCCAAGTGCTGACCCAGTTTAGCTTCTGAGACCTGATGAGATTGGACTATACCATGCTGCCTTCCCTTCCGAATTTTATTTATACGTCCTTAGCTTGCATGTTTAAAAACAAAAGACAAGCCGCAAAGCCTTCAGCCAAAATTGCCAGTGAGGCGAGGGAGAAAAGGTGCTGTCGGAATGGTAGCTGAGGCAATAAAAGGTGACTCACCTACAGAGATATCTTTTTGCTGCAGGATGTTTGGATAAAGCAAAAAGCCCAGGCCAACGTCACACAGGGGACATATTTATGTTGAACCTTTTAATATTAATTTCACTTATCCCTCATGATAAAGGGCAGGAATGATTTGGCCACGTGCAGGAGGGGTGTGAGTCATTTCCCCCCATGCTGCGATGTTCAGAACAAAGGGGACAAAAGAAGGTGTTTTTTTCCTCGGTTGCTTAGAGAAGTTCTTTGACCAAGAGCAAGTCTGCAGAAACCGTTAAGGGGGGGATGAGACCTCCTCATTGGAACGGCAGCAGATCATGCGCTTGCTTGCAGTCTTTGTACCAGTCAATTTAGAAAGGGTGCCCCCCTCCTCCAGGACACCCTTGTCTTTGATCACGAGAAGTGAGACAGACCTATGCTAAATAAATAATGTTACTGGATAAAGCCAAAGATTTGTATTGTTCATTGGTCTGTACTGGGTAGCGGCCCATTTTTTAATTATTTTTTTAGCAACATACATAAAAAGAAAAAAAAACCCAAGAAAACATTTAAAAAACAAAGAAACATGAAAAATATAAGAAAAGTAAGGTAATATCTTTCAATTTTTGTCTATAACGGGTACAACTTAATCTAATTTCTCTATACTAAAACCTCTCCCTTATCTGTAATCTATTTTTCTTCTCTTAATCTTCAAAAACAGAAGTCATCACTTCATTTTTTTCCTGTTTGGTATAAAAAGTCTATAAGGGGTTTCCAGTTAACCATAAATGTCTTTTTCATTATCAGAGAAGTGGGCTTGATGTATTGGAGAGTGGTTAGGAGCACAGACTCTAATCCGGGAGAACTGGGTTTGATTCCCCACTCCTCCTCCACATGCAGCTGCTGGCATGACCTTGGATCAGTCACAAGTTATTTCAGAGCTGTTCTCTCAAGGGCAGTTCTCTCACAGCTCTCTCAGCCCCACCTACCTCACAGAGGCTGCGGTCACACACACTAAATAATCCACTTTCAATGCACTTTCCAACTGGATTTTTACTGTGAGAACTGGCAAAATCCAGTTGGAAAGTGCATTGAAAGTAGATTGAAAATGGATTATTTAGTGTGTGTGACCGCAGAGTGTCTGCTGTGGGAAGAGGAAGGGAAAGGAGACTGTAAGCTACTCTGTGACTCCTTGGGATAGTGCAGGGCAGGGTATAAATCCAATCTCTTCTCTCTTGGCCATCTCCGCAAGTTCCACCATCTTCACTAACTGTTCTTCCATTGTAGGCAATATTGAAGATTTCCATTTCTGAACATATCCAATCAGGTGCTTCTAGAAGCTCCTATAGATAAAGAGTATCTCTTTCTGTTTTCAGTGTCTTATGATAAAAGGATATACTGCCCCAAAACATGGAAGTTTCACTGAGCCACATGGCTAGGTTCATCCATGAACATTCTGTCAGATCATTTTACAAGGCCATTGTAAACTAATGGGTGCCCCCACGGTTGGTGTTTCTGGAGTGCAGAATGGCGCTTCTGTCAGCTTTGAATGTGCTGCCAATTAATTCTGCTAAATGCTGCTAGCTTCTAGTATTTATAAGAGAAGGGAGAGAAATGTCCACCTGTACACACCATGCACATCCAGGTGCCATGTTGGATAGAGTTGCAAACCTCCAGGTAGGGCCTGAAGATCTCTCAGAATTACAACTGATCTCTAAATCACAGAGATCAGTTCCCTTTCAAAAATGGCTGCATTGGAGGGTGGAGTCTATTGTGTCGTACTCTGCCGAGGTCCCTCCCCTCCCCCAAACCCTGCCCTCCTTAGCCTCCACCCCCAAATCTCTAGGGATTTTCCAGCCCTGACATCAGGCCCAGGGCCCATTTAGTTCAACGTGCTGTTCCACACAGTGGCCACCGACATGGTTCCAGAGGGCCGGCAGGCAAGGAACGGAGGCTAACGCCTTCCCCCTGTTGCTGCCCCTGAGCACTCACATTCAGACAGCTACTGCCTCTGCCCATGGTGGCTCATCCGTTGGTCATTCCTTGTGGCCAACGGCCATACCAATTTGAATCTATAGCTCACGAAATTCATAGTGTGCCCCCAAGTTCTAATATTACAGGAGAAGAAGAGAAAAATCCTCTCTGTCCACTTTCTCCAACCTGTATATAATTTTACAAACCTCTATCATGACTGTGCCTCAGCTGCCTTTCCTCTAAAAGGAAAAAAAAAAGCCCAAACTCCTGTTTTCCTGGCAGGTGATTACTACAACCACGTTGGAATGCTTGACAAACAAAGACCACGGCAGCGTCTCCAAGATTTGGGCTTATCATGTTGGTTCAATGCAGTACATTCTTTTATGGCCAGGTGTGTCTGGATTTGCGGTTGTGGATGTACATTGGGTGGGTCTGTAGACTTCCCTGACCTCAGTGTGCTTGTTCTTTCTTTTTAAAGTTTCAGTTTTGAAGCTTCCTGGAAATGTGCTGATGCTTCTTTGACAGGGAAGTACCACATCAGAAAAGGACAAAGAAGAGCTTCACACGATCAAGGTATCCTAGATTCTGTGTTTCAGACAGGGCTATGCATGCCATGTTGCCATAATGGTGTCTGTTGCTTCCAGACTGAGAAAAAAAGCAGAATTGTGGTAGAGTGGGACAAAACTGTTGTCAAAGCCCTCATGTGGAAGTTTGTGAAGTTCATGTCTGCTTTCTGTCCTGTCCAGGTTTGCAGCATTAAATAAATGAATATTTATTCCTGCCCAAAAATAGCCGTGTGTGTGTGTGTGTTCCTTGGGTGGCAATGAGACGAAGAGGTCAGTGTTCCCTCTAAGCTGAGTTAGTGTGAGCTAGCTCATAGTTTTTTAGCCTCCGGCTCACACATTTTTGTCTCCGCTCAGGAAGGATGGCTCCAGAGCAAACTAATTTATGCAGTTGCTAAATTGCTCGCTCACAACTTGAATGCCAGTAGCTCACAAAGTACAATTTTCGCTCACAAGACTCCACAGGTTAGAGGGAGAATTGGGTTGGATGTGGCTGGATCTGGTAGATCCATCCTGGCATGGGATCTGGTAGATCCATCCTCCTAGCAAAGGCACTTTCTTAGATTAGGAGACGCTTCCCAGTAGGGTTGCAAACTCCAGGTTGGGGAATCCCTGGAGTTTCTGGGGTGGATCCTCATCAGGGGGACATCAGCAGAGTCTAATGCCAAGGAGTCCACCCTCCGAAGCAGCCATTTTCTTCAGAACTGGCCTCTCTGTAGTTTGGAGATCAGTGGTAATTCCAGGGGATCCCCAAGCTCCACTTAGAGATTGGTGATCCTACCTCCCAGTGAAGCACCTCCACTGGCAGAACAAATCCACAGGCTCCAACCCATGATCTGCTGGTTTTAAAAAAATATTTTATGTGCTGTGTTCAGGGATGCCAAGAGCCCCTATGGGTTGCTTCACAACACTCAGACTTCAACAAAACATCATACAAACAGAAACCAGGGTGGCTTGTTTTACAGGCCTTGGGATTTGATCCTTCTGACCTGGACGGTCCAGGCCTGCCTGATGTCATCAGATCTCAGAACTTAAGTAGGGTTAGGGTTAGTAGTTGGATGGGAGGCCACCAAGGAAGTCCAGGGTTGCTATGCAGAGGCAGGCGATGGCAAACAACCTCTGAATGTCTCTTGCCTTGACCTGGATGGACCAGGCTAGCCCGATCTCATCAGATCTCAGAAGCTAAGTATAGTTGGCCTTGATTAGTCTTTGGATGGGAGACCACCAAGGAAGTCCAGGGACACTAAGCAGAGTCAGGCAATGGCAAACCACCTCTTGCCTTGGAAACCCTGCAGGGTCCTAAGTCCTTTGTGACTCAAAAGCACTTCCTCCCCCCAATATTCCTGTTTCATTTCTACCTTGACCTGGATGGCCCAGGCTACCTCGATCTCCCCAGATCTCAGAAACTATGTAGGGTCGACCCTGATTAGTCCCTGGATGGGAGACCACCAAGGAAGTCCAGAGTCCCTACGCAGACGCAGGTGATGGCAAACCACCTCCGTTCATCTCTTGCCTTGAGAACCTTACAGGCTTGCCATAAGTCAGCTAAGACTTGACAGTACTTTCTACCACCAGTTCCCCCTCCTCAATAACCTTGGCTGCCTCCAGTAATTTGTTGATCTTATTTAAAAACAACAACAACAAAGTAATATATTGTTTTGTTGTAAACTCCTTCTATCGGCAGGAGAAGTGTGGGTGTTTGAAGGTTCTAAATAAGTGCTCACGCACTTACTTGGCCCGGCAGCTGAATGTTTCTGTGCAGTGGCTGAGTGGTGTACAAGATGTCCCCAGCGTCCTGAGAGGAAACAGCTTTTTCCTGTAACTTGTACACTTCTTGTCTGTACCAAAGGAGACAGCGTTCAAGTACATGACTAAGAGGCTATTCAGGCGATGAGTGGTAGACCTCCCCCCCCCGCACCCGGTAAATGAAAGCAACCCAGAGACAAGTTTAGAACAGCTGAGTAGGCTACGTGTATGGATTACTCCAAGATAAGTATAATGAGGTAATCTCGTCTATGTGAGCTCCCAAGTCTCACAAATTCTGCTCTGGAAAAGACAGTGCATGGCCGTTCTGTTCCTCCTCTGTTTTTGTTTGTCGCCTGAAAGATCGCATCTAGCAATACAAAGGGGGGGGGCAAGAGCTCTGTGGAAAGTTAAGTAAAAAACCCTCCACATACATACAAAAAAGGGAATAGAAATGTCAGGGGTGTCGTCGGAGTTGGCCTTTGGGCAAAAGTTGATGGGGTGCTATAAGGGTAAAAAATGATAAAGGGAGAACCATCTGCCTGGGGATAGGACTCTAGCTCAGTGGCAGAGCATCTGGTTGGCATGCAGAAGGTCCCAGGTTCAGTCCCTGGCATCTCCAGTTTAAAAGGGACCAGGCAGGAGGGGATGTGAAAGACCTGACTGAGACCCTGGAAAGCCGCTGCCAGTCTGAGTAGACAATACTGATCTTGATGAACCAAGGGTCTGATTCAGTATATAAGGCAGCTTCATGTGTTCATGTATTATAAAGGAAGGGCCAGTGGTTCATTGGAAGAGCCTCTGCTTGGTATGCAGAAGGTCCCTGGTTCAATCCCCGGCATCTCCAGTTTAAAAAGGACCAGGCAGTGGATGCTGTGAAAGATCTCCTCCTGAGACCCCAGATAGATTTATTAGAGGTAAATTAAATTTAAATACGCTGAATTATGGGGCTGGATTTCATTTGCTGAGATTTTATGGCTGTCTGGGACAGCCACAACCTGTTCTTGAATCCAGACAGAACCCAAGAGTTACTTTTTTCCAGGAAGGATTTATCCGCATTATCCAGTTTCCTGGGGAATTCCATCTCTTTGCTTGCTTTTGGTCCTTATTACATTTCAGGAAGAGAATGGCAGGCGGGAGGGGGCTGTCCTGATGCACAAATTTGCATTTTCCCAATAATTAACAGAGTCATAAAGCAAATATTTTAAATAAATGGAAAACCCCACAGATAAGATGCAGGTGGGGGAAAAAAGGCATTTGGTTGCTTAAGTGATTTACATGCAAACTGTTCAGCCGGAGTCTAATCTAACTTGATTTCTTTGTGTTTCCACTTAATGCAATTAGAACTGGCAACGGTGCTTTAGCTGAGCCCGGAGTCCAGCAGGCAATTTGGTGAGATAAGACAGGGTTTTGCATTTGTGTCAACAGGCAGGGTAGCTGCTGCTAGTTTATGCTGATCCCTCACGTATCTGTTGCCGAAATTCAATTACTGTATCCTTCGTGGACCAATGTCTACACAGCCAAGTTTTTGTGTGAGGGGGCATTGATTCGGGCATTGAAGCATTCAGAAGCAGCGCTGACTTGAATGGTTAAGACAAGACCTAGCATTGGGGCTGATGTATGAATATGCCATATGATGTATGAATATCCCAGTTTGGTGCAGTGGTTATGAGTGGCGGACTCTAATCTGGAGAACTGGGTTCGAGTCCCCACTCCTCCACATGCAGCTGCTGGATGACCTTGAGTCAGTCAAAGTTCTCTCAAGAGCAGTTCTTTCAGAGCTCTCTCAGCCCCACCTACCTCATAGGGCGTCTGTTGTGGGAAGAGGAAGGGAAGGAGATTGTAAGCCACTCTGAGACTATGAGTGAAAGGTGCAGTATAAATCCAATCCCCTCCTCCTCCCCCCCTTAACTTAAGCCTACATTCTAAACTTGCCACAGCTGTGAGCTAGAAAACATGACAGCTTCACCAACCCAGGTCTGTCTAAAATATTGATAGGAGTGTGAGAAATGCATTGCAAGCTGGGCATGCAGCAAAGGGATCACAAAGCTCAGATCCACAGAATTTGAATCTTGTACCACATTGGAAGTGGTAATTGGTCACTGCATGCATGCACAGCTGACTTTTGCCAACCTTGTAGGGTTTTCAAGGCAAGATATGAACAGAGGTGGGTTGCCAATGCCTGTCTCTGCATAGCAACCCTGAACTTCCTCAGTGGTCCTCCAATCAAGAGAGCCAGTTTGGTATAGTGGTTAAGTGTGCGGACTCTTACCTGGGAGAACCGGGTTTGATCCCCCACTCCTCCACTTGCACCTGCTGATGTGACCTTGGGTCAGTCACAAGCTCTGGCACAGCTGTTCTCTCAAGGACAGTTTCTGTCAGAAGTTCTCTCAGCCCCACCTACCTCACAGGGTGTCTGTTGTGGGGAGGGGAAGGGAAAGGAGTTTGTAAGCCGCTCTGAGACGCCTTTGGGTAGTGAAGGGCGGGGTATAAATCCAATCTCTTCTTCTTCTACTAACCAGGGCTGACCCTGCTTAGCTTCCAAGATCTGATCAGTTCAGTTGTCACAATCTAGGGCCAATCCAAGTCAAATTCCAGAGTCAGAGTCAAAGTTCAGTCCAAAGGTCAGTTACCAAGACAGCAGAGTCCAGTTCAAAGCATTATACAGGAAGCAAGGTCCAACAGTCCAAGGTCATTCACAAGTACAGGGAGGCAGATTCCAGAGTCAGTGTCAAGAGCCAGTCCAAGGGTCACACAGGAGCAGCGTTCAGAGCTGTGATCACTGAGTCAAGAGTTTGGTGACTTGTTGCTTCTACAATATGCAGGCTCCCAGCCCAGGGTTTTATAGGCATTTCCTAACAAGCCGTTGTTAGCAGCCAGCTGCTTGGGAGTACTACTGCCACTTCTCCAGGCTGTCATCAGCAAGCAGCTGGTGATGGGCCAGGAGATGAGCACTCTGCCTCTTTGCTTGCAGCTCCCTTCTAAGCTTCTGTCTCTGGCACTCAAAGGGTGGAGGAGAGCCTAGTGGAGTTGTCTTAATCAAGCGAGTCTCACCTGCTGCATCAGGGCTAGGTGCTGGTGGTTCTGGGTCAGCTGCTGGCTGTGAGCCTTGTTTAGTCTGTAGCTCCTCTCCTGTTGATTCATGGCTGACTATACAGGGCTCCTCTGCACCCGAGGAGTCCCCTTCTTCTGAGGAGTCCCAGCATTGCTTGTCTCAGGTTGATGCATGGTATTCAGACTAGCCTGGACTAACCAAGTCAGGGCAAAAAACATGCAGAAGTGGTTTGGCATTGCTTGCATAGCAACCATGGACTTCCTTGTCAGTCTCTCATTCAAGTATTAACCAGGGCCGTCCCTGCTTAGTTTCAGAGATCTGATGAGATCAGGTTAGCTTGGCCAATCCAGCTCCAAACAAAGAGACATTCCAAGGTAGTTTGTTATTGCCTGCTTCTGCATCACAACCCTGGACTTCCTTGATAATCCCCTGTCCAAGTACTAATCTGTCCCAATCCTGCTTAACTTCCAGGATCTAATGAGATCCAACTAGCTTGGGCCATCCAGGTCAGGGCAACTGAGATGTGCATTATCATGGCTGTGGGGTTGTATGGCAAGATAAATATTCAATGCATCCTGCTTGCAGTTTTGTTAAGAGAAGGTATTGTGCAGGTGACATGATCATGTGACTTTTCAACACACACACACACAGATGGATGGATCCTGCAGTATCATCCCATTTTGCTGCTCAACCCATTGTTCAGAAGTGATGTGATAATGCCCTAACAGTGTTGCTATGCCATATAGATTTGAGATTAAGCTGCCTGGCATGGGGTAGGGGATTACACAGTTGATTCATGCACCTGGAGGTCCCTGCTCCCACCCACCCTGGGGAGCAATGGCTGGGACTACAGGGCAGCCAGGACATGGTGGCCCGAAGGTTTCCCCTGGCAAGAATCCAGATGCATGGCACATCTGCTCTGCTCCCAGGTCGGCTGAGGGGCAGGGAAGGGAACTCCTCTCAAGGAGGAGCACTTCCTGGGGATTCAGCCCTCACCTGCTCTGGGCAACGGGGTTGGTTTGGAGGGCTTGAGAAGGGAAACAAGCAGGTCTGGCATCCTCCTGGGGTGGGGGCATTGCAGATTTGGGAGGAGGCACCCCCTCCGCCCACTACAGCCCGGAATAAAATACCTCCAGGTGCTCCTGTTCAGAAGGGGACAAAGAGGTGAGAGGGGTTTGTTCCTTCCTCCCAGTCATAACTGCAATTCTGCTGCAACCAGCTGCCACCAAGACCACTTGAGGACAGCCACAGATAAGGGACAAATCTAATAACTGAGCATTAATGGCACCAGGACTCTGGCTAATCTCTCATATTTATATTTCCACTTACCACTCATGTTGTAAACAAATATTACCTTCAGAAGGGCTTCCTTCAGTGCCAGGTTGCTTTTCTTTTTACAGTATTTGCCAGCGTCCTGATTAAAGGGCATTTGAACTCTGCCTGGTGATCAGAAGATTGGTGTGTCGTTTGTATAAAACTCTCTGGGCTTTTTGTAACTCATAGTCGGTGTTGTTGACACTGTAGTACTTTATCTTGTTATGTCTTTTGTATTTGGTTTGCTTTCACCTTCCAGGCACGGGAGAGGAAGGTTTGGGATCAGGTCGGTTTCACATGATGGTTCCGGTAACATTTCCAGGAAGACTTATGCAACCCTCACACAATGCTGCAAACAGCATTGGGGAGCTTAAAAAAAAAAAATGAGATGATATTCCCTGTAAAGAAAAATGGTTCCTTGTTCTGTGCTGTAAAATGAAATCTTTGGTTCAGGCTTTAAAGAGGCCTACAGGAATCTTCCCAGAGATGGTTAGAGACAGCTTAGAAGTCGATAGCACGGTGTTAAAGCACTTGGGGCTCTTTAGCTTGGAGAAATGACGGCTGAGGGGTGACATGATCGAGGTTTATAAGATTATGCATGGGACAGAGCAGGTTGAGAAAGAGATCTTTTTCTCCCTTTCTCACAATACAAGAACTCATGGGCACTCAATGAAATTGCTGAGCAGTCGGGATAGAACGGATAAAAGGAAGCCCTTCTTCAACCAAAGAGTGATTAACACGTGGAATTCACTGCCACAGAAGGTGGTGGTGGCTACAAGCATGGACGGCTTCAAGAGGGAATTAGATAAGCATATGGAGCAGAGGTCCATCAGTGGCCATTAGCCACAAGGTATAGATAGGAACTCTCAGTCTGGGGCAAGGGATGCTCTGTATTCTTGTTGCTGGGTCGGCAACAGTGGGAGGGCTTCTAGTGTCCTGGCCCCACTGGTGGACCTCCTGAGGGCATCTGGTATTTTTGGCCACTGTGTGACAGGGTGTTGGACTGTATGTGCCATTGGCCTGATCCAGCATTGGCTTCTCTTATGTTCTTATGCCAAAGCTAAATTGTTTTCAGCTGAGGGTAGTACCAACCGCCCTTGAAGCTCCCAATTAGCACATTCCAAGCAATTGTGCTATAGACACCGGGGGGGGGGGGGCTGGGACAGACCTAGCTGCAGTATGGTTTCATTTCTCTCCCTCTCTCTCTTGTCCATCCTTGGAGGTCACGTGCCTAGCAACTCAGAGGGTTACATCACCTCTCAGGTATCTCAATGGTCTAAAGGCCTAAGACCAGTCAGAGACCTTTTTCCTATAAATCTAGTTAGCCCTTACTCTGTGGTGTGGAGCTTGGTGACTACTTGACAAGGCATCATGTCAGTGTCCCAACCGCTCCCGGAATGGCATCCCACTTGATTCCTGCCTGGACTGGCTAAAGTTGTGAACATCTTGTCTTGCTGGAACTGACTGCCTCTGTTGAACCTTTTTTTTGTTGTTGTAAAACTCTCTTAAAAAGAGAGAATTTTATTCTTTTTATAAGAAAAGGGAAGGGTAGACAGATGGAGAAAGAAAAAGGTGGAGTGAAAATTTTTTTCTGTTAGTGAGAGTTAGTTTAGGTTAATAACCAATACCAAGATTTGGCATCCATCATGGTTAGAAGATCTTCTTTTTAACTAAAACAAAGTCCAAAATCACTCTGTTAATGCAGTTAGTAAAGTCCATTGGGGTTAGTAATTAAACAGCTCCTTCCAGATGTAACACGAACAGTCCTCAAAGTATCTTCTTCTTAATTTTCTTCCAGTTATGGATTAAGTCCATTTTAACTTTGAAGTCTTCCGTTCACGTCCATCACCTTCCCTGGGCTGCTGTCTTCTGCACTTATCCCAATTTTGAATGCTGCATCCTTCTTCCTGCTGGCGTGTCTCTTCAGGAGTTTTTGTGTTTTGAAGATGAAATCCTTCTTCTTTCTTTTCTTTTTTTTCTTAAACTTCTGGCCTTCAAGCTTCCAGGGCTCCACAAACTCAGCAGATGAAATTAGATCTCCCGTTTGTCGCCTGCTATGCTCGACATCCCCTTCTACTGGCAGAGTATTTCTTTTTATAAAGGCGGAATAGGCTTTGGGAGCCTTATCCACCTCTTCTTTTAACTTTATCGCTCCACTGCCAGTTAGGGGTGCCAAGACATTTGTCAAGGTAAATCCGAGATCTTCTTTCTCCTCTTCTTTAGCGCCCTGGAAACCTGGAATCAAATTCGATTTCTGTTCAATCTCCTTCATCTTTCTAGTTGTTTCCAATATCTGTTTCTGTCGACTGATGAGAACACTTTCCATTTTAAACAAAGTTTGGTTGATCTTCTGCAATTGTTCCAGCAGGGGGCACAGCATCTCCTTTTTCTGTTGATTGACAGCAAGCTCTTGGGGGGGCTATCTGGACCGGAAGTCCCTCCTCTCTTCTCTTCCGGTGTCTGCAGGGCTTGTTCCATTATCGACATTTTGTTTTTTGTTTACTTTTAAAGTTCTGTGAGTCCGCATCCCCCAGGAAGCTAGGATGAACACATTCTTCCATGCAGCCCCAACGGTACTTTCACCAACACTTTGTTTTCTTTCTGCCCCCCTTCGCGCTCCCTTTGAATAGCTTGCTTCTCGAGGGGGTGGGGACTCCTCCCTCCTCCCAACGCTTATACGCATGCAGGGGGCTCCGATTTACGCTTCAAAATAGAACTTCAACTCACGATTCGATGCCACTACTTCTTTTTATGTTGAACCATAGCGCTGTTTTCACTCCTGGAATTCGGTGGCGCCGCTAAGTCCCATTACGGGCACGCCGCAGCGGGGCCGATTGGGGCGGGGAGAAAGTCTCAATTTCCCGGCTGTCTGCCGGCAAAGAGGCTACTCCCTAAGCGCCCCCGGTTCGGAGCCTTAACCTAAGGCTCACTAGGGTCTTTCGCATATGCGAAGACCCCCCTAACTGCGCGTGGGCTAACCGCCTCCGGGAGCGTCCCGAGAAGCGGCCGCCATTCGCGACGCCGGAAACCGAAACCCCTCTGTTGAACCTTTGAATGGTAACTGGAACCTTGTTTCTGTATGTTCACGTATACTGGACAATTGTTTTATTCCTTCACTGTCTAATCTTGTTTTAAATATTTTTGCACCTTAAATAAATATATTTTTACTCTGCCGTAGTTTTTGCCTTCAATAACCTCAAAGCTTTAAATCCAGAGCCTTGGCTCCTGACCGCCTATCAGTGAACTGTTTTGTCTTGGAAACTCAGACTGCAGTCCCACTCTGCAGGGCTGACTTTTCTTGTTAAGTTCTCTGAGAAGCCAGGAGGCTTAGTCTTTTTCTCCTGGGCTGTTTGGATAGATTGAAAGACCTGGTGGCAAACCTACCAAGACTAGGGTGAGTTTTAGACTCTCTCTGGTACTTTGTAACTTTATTTTGTGAAGCACTCCCCTTGTACCAAAAGTCCTTACCTGGGGTTGGGACAGGGACTTTTGACATTCCTGTTCTGTGTTGGGGACTGAGGCTGGTTTGATGTGTGAAAGTGAAATGGAAAATAATCTTGATAGTCTACCAGATTCTGCTGAGGAAGGCAAACATGCTGTAGATTGCAAATGGGAAAGCTGGGCATGACCTTACCTTCCATCAAGGTTATGGGAAAAGAAGGTTAATCTATAAATGCCCCACTGGCCCAGTTGGACATGATGGACTCTGGGGTCATGAACTACAAGTCTCAGAGGCCGAAGCTGGGACTTAGGGGAGAAACGGTGATTGGATTCTCCTGGCATTTCTAACATCAGCCACAAGGGAGCCTAATGTGGATTGGCCCTGTGTGGGAAGGAGGAGGAGGAGATTGAATTTATTCCCCACCCTTCACTCGGAATATCAGAGCGGCTTACAACTCCTTTCCCTTCCCCTCCCCACAGCAGGCAGCCTGTGTGGTAGGAAGGGCTGAGAGAGCTCTTTCAAGGACTGCCCTTGAGAGAACAGCTCTTATGACTGACCTTACGTCACACCAGCAGCTACACGTGGAGGTGTGGGGAATCAAGCCTGGTTCTCCTCTTAACCACTACACCAAACTGGCTCACAAGGGATTAATTATTCCCCCACATTGTTCTGCAAATCAGAACCACCTCCTCAAGCTGCAATTTGATGTAAGTAGAAAAAATAGGCAGTCAATTTTCTTTGATGGCACTGGGGTTGGGTATGTGTCTCAGACAGTGTGGACACAAGCAGTAATTCTCACCCTGGAAATCAAACCAATTTATATTTTGTTGGTTACGGAAGACTGTATTTGTAATGTTGGCTGTATTATTGTAGAAAGGTCTTTATTTATTTATTTTTAAAAACCCTCCCTTAAAAATCCTTTCTCATAAAATCAAGCTACCGTCTAGCAGCAAGCCCTGCTCCACTCCTTCAGGCTATTGTTTGATCTTATTTCACACAAACATTACAGAAATCATTATCGCTCCCTTCCCATAAAGAAGAAATAATCTGGAAAGGCCGATGGTCTCAGGATTTGACCTAATTCTGGAAGGGCTCTTAAAAGCCAGGAAGCCAGCAGTTAGCTGAACATTTCCTGCAGGGTATTTGGATTAAGGACAGACTTTGACAACAGCTGTTTTGCTTCATCTGATAAATCTTAATTGTGAATATCTAGGCATTTATGTCCTCTGTTAACTGTCTCGGTGCCTCTAAGACATAAATGAGAACAAGGTGGTTCCGAAGGTTTATTGTTCGGGCTTCCAAATGTGATTTCTTCAGGCACAGATAACTTTAAAAGGTGAATGAACAGGATCATGGAGAGGTCTACCAGCGGCTACACATCATGGTGACTAAAGTGAACCTCCACAATCAGAGGCAGCAAACCTCTGAATACCAGTGCCAGGGGCAACATCAGGGGAAGGTATCCTCTGTATCCTGTGGTTGGCTCTCCAGAGGAACTGGTTTGCTGCTATGTGAGACAGGAGGCTGAACTACATAAGAACATAAAAGAAGCCCATGTTGGATCAGGCCAATAGCCCATCCAGTCCAACACTCTGTCACACAGTGGCCAAAAATACCAGGTGCCATCAGGAAGTTCACCAGTGGGGCCAGGACACTGTTGACCCCCCCCAAGCACCAAGAAGACAGAGCATCAGTTGTGTCCCTATCTATACCATGTGGCCAATAGCCACTGATGGACCTCTACTCTGTGTGTTTATCCAATTCCCTCTTGAAGCTGTCCATGCTTGTAGCTGCTGCCACCTCCGGTGGCAATGAATTCCATGTGTTAATCACTCTTTGGGTGAAGAAGTACTTCCTTTTATCTATTCTAACCTGACTGTTCAGCAATTTCATGGAGTGCCCATGAGTTCTTGTATTGTGAGAAATGGAAAAAAGTACTTCTTTCTCAACCTGCTCTATCCCATGCATAATTTCGTTGTAAACCCTGATCATGTCACCCCTCAGCCGTCGTTTCTCCAAGGTAAGGAGCCCCAAGTGCTTTAACCTTTCTTCATAGGGAAAGTGTTCCAACCCTTTTATCATTCTAGTTGCCCTTCTCTGCACTTTTTCCAATGCTATATTATCCTTTTTGAGGTATGGTGATCGGAACTGTACACAGTACTCCAAAAGAGATTGCACCATTGATTTCTACAAGAGCGTTATGATACTGGCTGATTTGTTTTCAATGCCCTTCCTAAGAATCCCCAGCATAGCGTTGGCCTTTCTTATTGCTGCTGCACACTGTCTAGACATTTTCATTGAGTTATCTACTATGACTCGAAGATCTCTCTCTTGGTCAGTCTCTGCCAGTTTGATCCCCATCAACGTGTATTTATATTAAGGATTTTTGGCTCCAATGTGCATCACTTGATGGACCCTCATTGGTCTGATTCAGCAGGGCTCTTCTGATGTTCTTATGAGGCTTCAACTTCTCTGCCCTGTAGTTGGCCCTCCAGAGGAACTATTTGGCCACTGTGGAAGACAGCATGTTGAACTAGATGGACCACTGGTCTGATCCAACAGCGCTCTTCTTACATTTTCATGATGGCCTCAGCCTCAATACCCTGTTGTTGGACCTCCAGGGGAAGTGTTTGGCCACTGTTTGAGACAGGATGCTGGACTGGATGGACCACTGCTCTGATCCAGCAGGGCTCTTGTGATGTTTTTATGAAGGCCTCAACATCTCTGCCCTGTGGTTGGCCCTCCAGAGGAACTGTTTGGCCACTGTGTGAGGCAGGCTGTTGAACCAGATGAACCACTGGTTTGATCCAACATGGCTCTTCTTACATTCTCATGATGGCCTCAGCCTCAAAGCCCTGTTGTTGGACCTCCAGAGGAAATGTTTGGCCACAGTGTGAGATGGGATGTTGGACTGGATGGACCACTGCTCTAATCCAGCAGGGTTCTTCTGATGTTTTTATGAAGGGCTCAGCCTCTCTGCCCTGTTGCTGGCCCTCCAGAGGAACTGGTCAGCTACAGTGTGAGAGAGGATGCCGGACTAGATGGGCCACTGGTCTGATCCAACAGGGCTCTTCTTACATTCTTATGTTCCAGTCTCTATTGCAGTTCAAGGTGCACTGGGCAGTCAGTTTATTTGTTTGTTAGGGGTTTTTTTTTTGCAGATGAGCCTGAGTGAGACTGCCAGAGCATCAAAGGAATCTGAGATATACCTATCAGTTAGGGAGCATGGAATTGTGCTGGCCAAGGTCCTGAAACTAGGAGAAGTTGTTGGGAAGTCTAACTTAGATTTAGAAGAATTATGGCCACAGCTTGTGCCATACACAGACACACAAGTGTGGTTTTTATGACCAATGTGCTTGCACATAAATACAACAGCTACCTTCTATAATAATAGGTAAGTTAAGTTAGGAATTGGTAATAATGAACAGATGCATGGTGGCCACGGAGCTGGGACCAAGAAGGCATTAACTCAGAATGTCACATTCCCTCTCCAAACTTTACACAATGCTTCTGTAAGCATGACTTTGCCAAGCAATGGTCGAATCATCTGCCTTTTAGTTGACCAATGACTCAATTAAGCTCATCAGTTAAGATCAGGTTGGCAACGCCATCTCTCTGTCTAATGAAGCTGAGTGTGAGGCCTTTCTCAACTGCTGTTCTGACCATCTGTAATACTCTTTCACGGGATGGGAGAACAGCCAGTTACATGTCTTTATTTTTTTGCAAGGGAGGCAAAATTAGCTTCTAATGGACTTTCCTTTATCCTGGAAAGACGTCATTAGCCTGCAGAAAATGATGCTGTTATTTTATTGTAGATTGTATGATTATAGTGTTCGATTTTATTACATGTATATGGTTCCATTGATTGTTTTTGTTACTGTCTTGTAAGCCACCTTAAACATAGGGGCAATGATATAAAAATTGATAAACATATAAATTTGCATATAGCCTCTAAACCTCATTGGATAGGTACCTTTTGTGTTGTAGAAAGAACTGGTTGACTGCTGATTGTGGAGGTAGATGAAGCTACGATCCCACCCCCCATGGTAGTTTGGTTGAGGAGGAAAGTAGCCAACTGTTCTCTGTTGCTTTTCAGGGCTACCACTTGAGAAGGTTGGAGACCGGAAGTCTACCAGTTCAGCTCTCTGAGGCACTTTTTGCTCAGGTAAAGATATATCTGTTCTCGGGCAGTTTCTGACTCCTGAATTTGACTTCTTCCCCTGCATTGTCCTGTATTATGAGAACCAGGGTCAGTCTAGGTGATTCTAGAGGTGGAAATTTCCATCAGGTCACTGCTGACTTATGGTGACCCCGTAGGGTTTTCAAGGCAAGAGATGTTCAGAGGCAGTTTCCCATTGCCTGACTCTGTGTCACAGCCCTGGACTTCCTTGGTGGTCTCCCATCCAAGTATAAAAGAGGGCTGACCTTGCTTAGCTTCCGAGACCTGATGACATTGGGCTAGCCTGGGCCATCCAGGTCAGGCCAGATGCACAGAGGTGGTTTGCCATTGCCTGCCTCTGCACATGACCCTGGACATCCTTGGTGGTCTCCCATCCATGTACTAACCAGGTGCTACCATGCTTAGTTTCCAAGATCTAATGAGACTGGGTTAGTCTGAGCCATCCAGGTCAGGGAAAAAGACATACAGAGGTGGTTTGCCATTGCCTGCCTCTGCATAGCAATCTTGGTCTTCTTTGGTGGTCTCCCATCCAAGAGCTAACCGGGGTCAACCCTGCTTAGCTTCCAAGATCTGATGACACTGGGACAGCCTGGGCCATCCAGGTCTGTAGCCCTAGAGGAAAAACCCAGCATGGGGTCCCAGAAGGACCAACAGCCCCCCTGCTAGGACCAAGCTGTGCCTAGACTATTGTGGAAATCTGGGTGAGTGTAAAATGTTCTTTTTATGATGTGTTGTTCATAAAGAAGCACTGGAATGCATGTATTTTGAATCTCTCTTTGGCTTCTTGTTTTTCACTGTTATACTGTAGTTCCATTTTTCAGCCATGTAACTGAGGAAGAATGTTCTGAAACTTCTGGCATACCTGGGAAGGACGTCTTTGTTCTTTCGGACATCCTCTGCCTTGTTTGTGTACTTTGAGGTCCTTTGGACACTATTTCATGAAAGGATTTAGAAGTCTCTCTTGTTGTTTACTACCATTGAATTGTCATACCTATTCTTGTCATACTTAGTATTCATCTTTATTTATGAATTGTGACCGTTGTCTTTGAATCGTGACCACCAATTCTTCTTTATTGATGTAACGTTACCATGTTTCAATAGACTTTTGTCTACTGGCAACATGTGAAATTTGTATATTTGTTGATGGTCTACCCTTGTGTTTTTGTTTCCTTAGGACTAAGCAAGGAGCAGTCTTTCCCTCCGCCAGCTGGAAGGTGGGTGGGAGCCGCTGTGGCCCACAAAAGACAGCTGCCTAAGCCCCAGAAGGTTACAAAATTATATAAGGGAACACAGTGCTACTGATGGCAAAAATGTAAAAATCACTGTGTAAGAACAATTTCTAATCAACTATATAAGACTGAAAATAAAGACTTAAACAAAACCTTATATATTGTACAGTTTATGTTAGTTCAACATAACCTTTCAATAGAATGGAATAATATCTCATAAAATGAAACCGTAAACCCAATGTGCACCATTTCAAAGGACAAAGCACATGACTATGAAAAACAGAGCCCAAGTCATACATATGAAGTTGCTCAACACAATTCTACTACTCTTGTAAGGAAAACACTTCTACCAACCCTTCTGAGTTTGAAGCAGTTTGCTTCTCTAGTACGGGAAGTGGTGAGATTTAATCATAAGTTTTGTATATTCATCACTCTGATGATGACCGGAAACGTAACCTTACCTGGGAGACACACTAGTCTGCTGGAAAGTTATACAGTCTGCAGAAAGATATATAACTGCTGTCATAATTATCACTAGCTGGAAAGTCACAGGTCATCTTGTTGTCAATGCTCTTTCTCCTTATGAGAATAGTAGAATTGTGTCAAGCAACACAATTGTGTAAGGTGGCGGATGTCCAAATCCGTCTTGGCCTCCCTTACTGGCAGCGCTGATTTTTAATCTAGTTAATTATCCAGCTGTGCCACTCTGAAACGTTTCCATCCGAGCAATATTATCAAGGCTAGCTAGCTCTGGTTTGCTGCGTAGTTGATTTTACTGTTAATTTTATTGTTAAACTTCTATTTATTGTTATGTTAGTCACAATGTTTATGTGACTTTATAACCTGCCCTGAGCCCGCTTGTGGGGAGGGTGGGATAGAAATCGATATAATAAATAAATAAATAAATAAATAAATGCATCAAGGGAATGGTGGTTGATGGCAGTTAGGTGAAGGTTCATTTGCTATGAGCAGACTCTTCTATGCTAGGGGTGTCAAGACCCGGGGGCCAGATCCGGCCCATCCAGGGCTCTTATGTGGCTCACAAGCAGCTGATGCAAGGGTGGGAAGATGGCTCGGGGAGGGGAGTGGGCAGAACCACTCCAATTGCGGCTTCAGCACAGTGGAACAACCTCATCTGCAGCAATCAAGCAGTGTGGGAGTGTCTGCCCAGTGCTGTGCCACTGGCTCTCCAATCCACCCATGTGGGTTTTCCTCTGCACCCCCCTCCCACCCCGGAAGCCTTGCAGTGAGGATACACCAACTTGGAGCTTATGAGCTGCTGTCCTTTATATAGTTTATCTCTCCAATACCAGGCATTACATTTTATGGCACAAAGGCCCAGCCCAACAAAGTGACATTTATGTCAGATCTGGCCCTTGTAACAAATGAATTCGACACCTCTGTTCTATGGGATAGCTTTGGCCCTAATCTAATTCATGGACAGATTTGGCTGTGGTCACTTGAGGTAGTGTAATTGTGTCACTATTTATGTTTTCTGAATATTTTTGACCTTGTATTTTTAGCACTGCTGCAAGCTCTGCATGTACCGGCGTCGGCCTTATCAGGACCTGCCTAATCAACCTGGCAAAGCAAACAGGCTGGACCTGGGCAAAGCGTGCCTCTACTATGCTCCCGGATCAATAAATGCTAGAAATAAATATTTGGGTTGAGATCCTCTCTGTATCCCTGCAAGCCTGCAATGCTAGCTCCACGCATGGCTTGAGCCATAAAATAAAAACTTAATGGAGTCTCCAAGGTATACCACTCCCCTTTCCTTCCTCTGCTTGAAGGGGAGCAAACAAAATTAGGAACTTCTGTAGTGGTTGTTTTGGAGGGCACTTTCCCTTCTGTATTGTTCAAATATCATGATGGTGCATGGAAGTACAGTCTGTGCCAAAGAAATTGAGCCAAGTCATGGGAAGACATCCCAGCATCCATATGTGCTTCCTGGACTGTGGTCACACACACTAAATAATCCACTTTCAGTGCACTTTCCAACTGGATTTTGCCAGTTCACACAGTAAAAATCCAGGTGGAAAGTGCACTGAAAGTGGATTATTTAACATGTGTGACCACAACCTTGGAGTCCTTTCTCTGACAGACAGATACAAGTCCAGCAGTACCAACAACATTTTGGGGGTATAAGTTTTTGAGAGTCAGTTTGGTGTAATAGTTAAGAGCGTGGACTCTAATCTGGGAAAACTGGTTTTGATTCCCCACTCCTCCACTTGCACCTGCTGGATGACCTTGGGCAAGCCATAGTTCTGGCACAGCTGTTCTTGAAAAAGAGCAGTTTCTGTCAGAGCTCTCTCAGCCCCACCTATCTCACAGGGCGTCTGTTGTGGGGAAGGGAAGGGAAAGGAGTTTGTAAGCCACTCTGAGACTCCTTTGGGTAGTGAAGGGCAGGGTATAAATCCAATCTCCTCCTCCCCCCCCCCTCTTCTTCTTCACTTCAAGGTGCTGTTTTTGACCTTTAAGGCCCTTAGCAGTCAGGGACCCATTTATCTTCGGGACTGCCTCTCACAGTGTGCCCCCAGCAGAGCATTACACTCTGGCAGTTAAAAACCTCCTGGTGGTCCCTGGCCCAAGAAAGTTCCAGCTGTCCTCAACCAGGGCCAGGGCCTTTTCAGACCTGGCCCCCACCTTTGGGGGGCTCTCTGCCAGAGAACATCTGTGCCCTGTGGAATCTATTACCTTTCTGCAGGGCTTATAAGGCAGAGATCTTCCTCCAGGCATTTGGCTGAGGACAGCAAGTAAATTGGCACTCTCATACCTCCCATCTCCTTTCACCTACCCCCTTAAAGATGCAATTTTTCCTGAAATTTTGCCATCTTGAAACCAACTGTCTTCTATGTACTAATTGTATGGTATTTTACTATGGTTTTAACTTAATCTAAATTATCAATTGTTTTTATCTTGTTGTTAACCACCCTGAGCCTGCCTGCAGGGAAGGGTGGTCTAGAAGTCTAAATTCATCATCATCATCATCAACAATAATAATACCCGAAGAATCTGGTTTCCTAAGCACATAAGAACATAGGAGAAGCCAATGTTGGATCAGGCCAATGGCCCATCCAGTCCAACACTGTCACACAGTGGCCAAAAATACCAGGTGCCATCAGGAGGTCCAGCAATGGGGCCAGGACACTAGAAGCCCTCCCACTGTTGCCCCCCCCCAAGCACCAAGAATACAGAGCATCACTTGCCCCAGACCGAGAGTTCCTATCTCTACCTTGTGGCCAATAGCCACTGATGGACCTCTGCTCCAGATGTTTATCTAATTCCCTCTTGAAGCCGGCCATGCTTGTAGCCGCCGCCACCTCCTGCAGCAGTGCATTCCATGTGTTAATCACTCTTTGGTCTCTAAGGTGCTAGTGAATTCGAATCTAGCTCTTCTACTGCAGAACAACATGGCTCCCCTCTGGAACTTTCTCTGCCAGTTACTCTACGGTAGACCAAAGCTCCCTCTAAGGGGCGCAGAGAGCTCCACTCTGGCTGCATCACCATGAACATGGAATTCAGGAACTGAGACACGTGCTCTCTGTTAACAGCTCTGAGTGACAACCGAACAGGACTTTAAGTGAATTTAAAGCTCGTAAAATGGAGGTAAATACTTAGCTCACTCTTCATGCCATTCCCTGGCAATAGTTGCTAGTTGTAAAACATAACAAGAGGTTTGCATAGCTGTATGTTCCAAGAAAGTTTGCAATGTCTGTAGTCATTGAACAGATGCTCGTGTTTTGACCACATCCTTGAGAGATGCCAGGCTGGAGTTTCTACTAGGGGAAAAAAAGAGAAAAGCATAAAAGCCAGTGAAAGGAGACGGAGGCAGTGTTTATTCATGCACCGAACAGGGGGTTGGACTAGATGCCCTGTATGGCCCTTTCCAACTCTATGGCTCCATGATTCTATGAGCCATGCTCAATGTGCAGTTTTAATCTGGAAAGGGGAGTGCACGGCCTCTAAAGATGATGACAATCTCAAAGCTGAACATGAATCTAAACCTCAAATGCCGGGATATGGCTAAACATTCTGAAACCAGTTTGGACCTAGGGAGAAAAGGCTGGAACCCCCCCTTTTTTTTCTTTGGTGGTAGGGGAAAGTATCATCATGTTGCAGCTGACTCCTGACAACCCCACAAGGTTTTCAAGGCAAGAGAAACAGAGGTAATCTGCCATTGCCTGCATAGCAAACTAGTACTTCCTCAGTTGTTTCTGATCCAAGTTCTAGCCAGGCCAGGCCTATAGCCAGGATTTTGTGGCTTGTGGGGCAATTTTTTTTCTGGTGGGGGCTGAAGTTCTCAGTGAAGAAAGAAAAGCCATTTAGCCAGCAGAAAGTTGTGACCAGGAAAGATCTGTAACTTGCAAGCTGTCAACCACTTTAGACGACAGTTCTCAGCTGTTGCAAGTTAATCACTTCTTGTAAGTAAGTAACAGTTCTGAGAACAAACTGGCAGGTGGTGGGGAATGACTTCTATAGTTAAGAAAGCTAACAGAAAAGCTCTCTTCAAGGAGACCAGTTTTTTGACACAGAGTTAGAAGGGGTCCTAGAGGTCACCTACTCCAACCCCTTTGCTCAGTGCAGGAATTAGTCCACTACAGCACCCCACTCTGCTTAAAGGAGTGCACACCTTTAAAAAAAGGTTTTAAAATGATTGAAAAAAGCATTTGCAGGATAAATTCTTGTGCAGAGCCCCCAAAAGCCCCACTGTAGCTACGGGCCTGAGCCAGGCCAGCCCTGCTTAGCTTCTGAGATATGACTAGTCCGGGCCACCCATTTTTAAAAAATCTTTATAACCGTTTTAAAAAACATACTATTGAACATATTACAACTCCAAATAAAGTTCAACCAGAACTATTATAAGAAACCAACATGTTATGTAACAAGAAAAGAATAATAAGCAGTTTTTCTGAGTTTCCACTGGTATTTAAAAGTATAACGTTTGAAAATTGAGGATTATGTGGAAGTATTTCATTTTCAGTCAGGTATTGAACTACTGGACCACCCATTTTTCTTTACCATGATAACAGAGAAGAGATTGAATTTATACCCCACCCTTCACTACCCAAAGGACTCTCAGAGAGGCTTACCATCCCCTTTCCTTTCCCCTCCGCACAACAGACACCATGTGAGGTAGGTGGGGCTGAGAGAGCTCTCTCTCAAGAACTGGTCTTCAGAGAACAGCTCTGAAAGAACTTGTGACTGACGCAAGTTCACACCAAAGAACTTGTGACTGACCCAAGGTCATGCCAGCAGCTGCATGTGCAGGAGTGGGGAATCAGACCTGGTTCTCCCAGATTAGAGTCTGTGCAACTCAGGGGAAATTTCTCTTGGAGACATGATGTTGGAGGGAAGGGGTTAAATTACCTCTTCTCTAACATCATGGTCTCCTCTAACATCATGGAGGGAAGGGGTTAAATTACCTCTCCTCTAACATCATGGTCTGGATCCTAATTCTCTTTTTCCTCTGTGTTTGCTTTTCAATAGCTCTTCCCATAGTTTGGCCATAAAGATTTGGGCCCTCAACCAGCCTAAATTGCTATTTCAATATCCGGTTGGGCTCCGACCCCTCACCCCATCAGAGCAGCCTCCCCCTTCCTGGGGAGCTGAACTGGGAGCTGTCCCGGGTCCTGCATAGTCTCATCCAGCAATGGCTACCTGAACATAAGAACATGGGAGAAGCCAATGTTGGTTCAGGCCAATGGCCCATCCAGTCCAACACTCTGTCACAAAGTGGCCAAAAACACCAGGTGCCATCAGGAGGTCCAGCAGTAGGGCCAGGACACTAGAAGCCCTCCCACTGTTGCCCCCCCCACCCCAGCACCAAGAATAGACAGCATCCCTTGCCTCAGACTGAGAGTTCCTATCCATTACTTTGTGGCTAACAGCCACTGATGGATCTCTGCTCCATATGTTGATCCAATCCCTTCTTGAAGCCATCTGTGGTTGTAGCCACCACCACCTCCTGTGGCAGTGAATTCCATGTGTTAACCACTCTTTGGGTGAAGAAGGACTTCATTTTATCCATTCTAACCCGACTGCTCAGCAATTTCATGGAGTGCCCACGAGTTCTTGTGACACACACACACACACACACACATACACACACGAAGCTGCCTTATATTGAATCAAAACCTTGGTCCATCAAGGTCAGTACTGTCTACTCAGACTGGCAGCTACTCTCCAGGGTCTCTAGTAGAGGTCTTTTCACATCACCCACTGCTGGGTACTTTAATTGGAGATGCTAGGGATTGAACCTGGGACCTTCTGCATGAAAAGCAAAGGCTCTTCCATTGAGCCATGGACCCACCTGGAGCCTCATACTCACTTGTAACCACATTCAACAGAAGAAGAAGATAAGAAGAGATTGGATCTATATCCCACCCTTCATTCAGAGTCTCAGAGTGACTTACAATCTCCTTTCCCTTACCCTCCCCACAACAGGCACCCTGGGAGGTAGGTGGGGCTGAGACAGCTCTTTCGAGGACTGCTCCTGAGAGAACAGCTCTGAGAGAACTTGTGACTGACCCAAGTTCACACCAGCATCTGCTTGTGGAGGAGTGGGGAATCAAACCCGGTTCTTCCAGATTAGAGTCTGCGCTCCTAGCCACTACACCAAGCTGGGTGAGCATTGTGGTGATCAATGCATTATCTGAGGGAAGTATTGCATTTCCCCCAGGCACAAATTATTATTAATCACAAAGTGTCCCCACAACAACCACCCATGGGTCACATGCAACAATTTATAAACAAATACACATTCCGTCCACAAAAAGCCATCGGGGAATAAAGCCACAAATTATTTTCACAAAATAGGTTGCTGATACAATGGAAGACTCGGACAAAAGGAATTTTTCTTCCTTGGATGAAAGGTGCTTTATTTGGTTTGGACTAGTAAAGGACAGAAGTAAATAAGACTCTGTCTCCTGGACCATGCTGAGGACAGAGTATGAGTTCAGACCAAGTGTGAATATTCCTCAGGATGGGGTCTCTGAGGTCCTTGGTGGGAGCGGGCATCTTGAAGTTTGACGTGCACGTGGCAGTGGGCACTACCCAGCTGAGAAGGAAGAGGGAAGGCTCCACATGAACCCATAAAGCTGCCTTATACTGAATCAGACTGTTGTTCCATCATGGTCAGTAGCTTCTATTCAGACTGGTAGCAGCTCTCCTGGGTCTCAGGAGAGAGTCTTTCACATCACCTCCAGCCTGATCCCTTGTAACTGGAGGTGCCAGGGCTTGAACCTGGGACCTGCTGCATGTCAAGCAGGGGCTCTACCACTGAGCCACGGTTACTCCCTGAATGAGGGCAGAGAGTTACTGTTATGGTCACCAGTGTTTTCATTGTTGTTTTAATGTCTTTTGTACATATTTTAGCTCTGTTTTAAAGATGTGTGTGTTTTTGGAGGCAGTTGATTTTATTGATTTGAAAATGCGGTTTTATCTTATTTTTTTAATTTGTTAGACGCCTTGGGAGGGCAAAAGGAAGGATATAAATTTTGCAAACAAATTAAATAAACTCTGGCCTGGGATACGCCTGGAGATTTGGGGGTGGTGCCTGTGGAGGAGGGGGAGGGATTTCACCTAGAATCTATGATATACCATAGAGCAGGGGTGGCCAAACTACGGCTCGGGAGCCACATGTGGCTCTTTCACACATACTACGTGGCTCCCGGCAGGTTCCCTTCCCTGGATAGGCTTGAGCTAGAGGGATCAGAGAAAGTAAGCAATTTTAACTTTAAATGTGTTCTTAAAGACACACACACCCCGCCACCACCGCTGGCCGGTTTGGAGAAGGTATTTGTCTCTCTAAACCCCTTCTCCAAGCCAATCCAGCAGGCGTGGGGGTCTTGGAAGATGCATTTAAAGTTAGAGTTGCTTTCTTTCCACCTCTCCCTCCCTCCCTCCCTCCCTCCCTCCCTCCCATCTTTCTTTCTTTCTTTCTTTCTTTCTTTCTTTCTTTCTTTCTTTCTTTCTTTCTTTCTTTCTTTCTTTCTCTCTTTCTCTCTCTCCCTCCCTCCCCATCTAATCATTATCAATGTCAACTTTTACCCCTTTTGTTTTTATTTTTGGCAGTCTCATTTAATGTTAAGAAAAAACAAATTTTCATATTTTTCTATAAAAACGTGTGGGTTCTATTTGATCATGTCTTGTGGCTCTCAAACATCTGGCATTTATTTTATGTGGCTCTTACAGTGAGCAAGTTTGGCCACCCTTGCCATAGAGTCTTCTCCAAAAAGCAGCCATTTTCTCCCAGGGAACAGATCTCTGGGAGGACTCCCAGCCCAAACTGGAGGTTGGCAACCTTAGTTTACTGTCTGTACAGAAGTACAGATAAAAGGAAATACTTCTTCACCGAAAGAGTGATTAACACATGGAATTCACTGCCACAGGAGGTGGTGGAGGCTACAAGCATGGACGGCTTCAAGAGGGAATTGGATCAACATATGGAGCAGAGGTCCATCAGTGGCTATTAGCCACAAGGTATAGATAGGATCTCTCGGTCTGGGGCGAGTGATGCTCTATATTCTTGGTGCCTGGGGGAAGCAACAGTGGGAGGGCTTCTGGTGTCCTGTCCCCATTGCTGGACCTCCTGATGGCACCTGGTATTTTTGGCCACTGTGTGACAGAGTGCTGGACTAGATGGGCCATTGGCCTGATCCAGCATTGGCTTCTCTTATGTTCTTAAGTAGAGCTCGGCTGAGCCAGCCTGCGTGGTCAAATATTTGCCCAATGCGCCCTCTCCCCTTGGCAACCTCCATTGTTTAAACAGTAGTCCATGATCAGTGTCTGAACTCGGAAGGATATGAAAAATGATGACGGGCATATTACGACGGGTACGTGTTTTCTGTTTTTGTTTTAAGAAAGCAAACTCATCCGTACAGCCGGCCTGTTAAAAAAGAAACCAGGGAGTGCAGTTCTGAATTGTACCCTGTGTTCCAGGCTTCTTGTTTACTTCTTCCATTGATCTCACGGAAAGGAAGAGATGCTTATCCTGGGTGGGTATTTGGGTGATGCAGTTCAGTAGGATAGAGTGTGTGGAGAATGGAAAAGAAATACATTTGGCTATTTGCTCTCTTTGTCTGTAGATGTAATGGGAACACCTATTCAAGCTGGAGAGCACAGCACTCATGTGATTTAAAACGTATTCTTGCTCAAAACATTGATCGTGAAGAGTGATAGGCAAAAGCTGAGGGCAGGACTCTGTCTTGAACGGAGGCACGAGTGGAGATTGGCAAGTTGGGATATCTCGTCAAGACCCAGTCCCAACCAAGATTGCCCTGCAACCTCTTGAGGTGTCAGAATTTATATCGGCTAATACTGCTGGGTATAAATAAAGGACAATCGTAGTAGTCTAGAAGGCAATGCGGTGGCTTTAACAACATTTAATGACATTAGGTTTTTGCAGTGAGCACAATTAGCTCTCTTTTTTCCAGTTTTAATAAGTGAATGTTTCGAATCTGACTAGATTTGCCAACCAGGCGGTAGCTGGAGATCTCCTGCTATTCACAACCGATCCTCCAGGCAACAGAGATAAGTTCCCCTGGAGAAAATAGCCACTTTGGAAGGTGGACTTTATGGCCTTATATCCCACTGTCGTCCCTCCCCTCCCCCAAACCCCACCCTCCTCAGGCTCCACCCCCCCAAATGTCCAGATATTTCCCAACCCAGAGCTGGCAGCCCTATGTGTGGTGTAAAGTGACATCAAGTTGCAGCTGATTTATGGCGACCTTGTAGGGTTTTCGAGGCAAGAGATATTCAGAGGTGGTTTGCCATTGCCTGCCTCTGTGTCATGACCCTGGTATTCCCTGAAGACAGTTTGGTGTAGTGGTTAGGAGCACAGACGCTAATCTGGGAGAACTGGGTTTGATTCCCCACTCCTCCACATGCAGCTGCTGGAGTGACCTTTGGGTCAGTCACAAGTTCTCTCAGAGCTGTTCTCTCAAGAGCTCTCTTGGCCCCACCTGCCTCATAGGATGTCTGTTGTGGGGAGGGGAAGGGAAAGGAGACTCTGAGTGAAGGGTGGGGTATAAATCCAATCTCCTCCTCCTCCTCTTCTTCTTCCCATCCAGATACTGGAGATCAGGCTAGGCTGGTTGTCTGACCTTTATTTGACAAGATTTGACCATATCTGAATTGACCCCATTTTATGGTCTCTAGTCTTTCCACAGGGAAATACTTCCCCCATCCTGGCTGCTGCTGAATTTTCACAGCCTATTTATCTTAGCAGTAAAGATAGCTGCGTTTGACTTGGGTAAAACCCCCTCATATTAAGAGACTTGTGTAAGGATTGGCAAGGGGCAGTCGGATGCTCTTTTCCTAGGTTTATCCACTACAAATGGCCTAGCAAAAAGTTTATATCTCCTTGTAAACAATCTGGCTTGCTTTGAGGCTTCCCCCCTCCCTGATTTATAGTGGCAAATCTGAGAGCATTTCATGTTTCCCATTAATAGATTTTCAGAGGGTTGTTTACTGTACAGGGCAGCCCCTTCAAAACATGCATGTTTTAAACAGATGGCTCGCCTTGACTATTGAAGCAATTCCTGCAATCGAGGCAACTCAAAAACAGAACAGATGGGAGAGACATTCTATTGACATGGAGGCTGATCTTTTCGCATCGCTGTCATCGGACTGTTCATATTCAGACCCTGTCACCCTAACCTTCCCGAAATGCCATCCGAGCGGCTGGATAAACCTCCCTGACATTTCATCAGCTTGTTTGTTTAAACGTGGATTTGTGAGCATGCAGATATCCAGGATGTTTGGATTTTGTAGATGGGGAAACAAGAGGAGGGGAAAGTGAAAAATGCAGACATATAGGATGCAGGACACAAATGTTTTAAAGACTATTAACATCTGAACAGTTAAGGCCCTTTTTATTAACTCGAACAATAACTGCCAGTGTATTATGACTTTATGGGAGCTACTGCCATCAGTATTTTATCTATTTTTATATGTATTTATATGTAGTTATGATTGCCATTTCTTTTTTAATACTATGTTATTGCACTGTCTCAATGCATCTGTGTTTTAATGTATTTTAACCACTGTAAGCCACCCTGAGCTTGCTATGCAAGGAGGGCGGGCTATAAATTGAATAAAATAAAGACAACAGAATGATCTTGTGATATGAGTACCAGGGAAGCACTGCTGAAAGTATCACAGGAGCTCTCAGGCAGTGCTCTTTCTAAGCCGTGGAGTCTTATGAGCAAAAATTCTACCTTGTGAACTACCAGCATTAAAGTTGTGAGTGAGCGATTTGGCTACTGCATAAATTAATTGGCTCTGGAGCCCTCCTTCCTGAGCTGGGACAAAAACAGGTGAGCTGGAGGCTAAAAAACTGTGCGCTAGCTCACACTAACTCACCTTAGAGGGAAGACTGCTCTCAGGGTATATCTGTTGTATTTTATATCCAGCTTAATCCTGCCTTCCTCTAAGGAGTGCAGGGTGGCATTGTCTTCCCCTCATTTTATCTTCACAACAACCCAGCGAGGGAAGTTAAGGTAAGAAAGAGTGACTGGAC
This sequence comes from Gekko gecko, assembly GCA_029375565.1. Taxonomy (NCBI): domain Eukaryota; kingdom Metazoa; phylum Chordata; class Lepidosauria; order Squamata; family Gekkonidae; genus Gekko; species Gekko gecko. Next base: position 19,964,055 of record JAPDNY010000017.1, read on the forward strand.
AAAGGTCACCCACTGAACTTTGATAAGCAATCTGAAAACCCAAACCCTTTTGTTTACCTTTGATTAGCAGCCGGAGTAACATCCCAGCAATGTTAGTCAGTGTACCCACGTATATTAAGTGCCTGATTGCCTGCATTACGAATAACACAACGTAAATCAGCTTCCATTCAGCTCTGGAGGAAGTAAAACGAACAGAATGTTCTACTCAGTTTCAGTTGGAGGTGGGTTGAGGAAAACATCCCCTAAAAGTTCAGCATGTGAAAATGAAAAGTTTCTAAAATAATATAGGAAATGTCCCTAACAAATTTAATTATTTTTGTTTTGACAGGTGGTGGTTTTGCAAAATGCATGCCACAACGGTAAAAGCACTGATTGAAAAATCAGTGATGAACCTATGAGAAACTGCCTTATATTACTGACCTGGAACTTCTGCAGTTTCGCTGAGAGCCAGTTTGGTGTAGCGGTTAGGAGCACAGACTCTAATCTGGGAGAACCGAGTTTGATACCCACTCCTTCACATGCAAGCTGCTGGTGTGACCTTGGGTCAGTCACAAGTTCCGTCAGAGCTGTTCTTGAAGAAGAACAGTCTCTGTCAGAGCTCTCTCAGCCCCGCCTCCCTCACAGGGTGTCTGTTGTGGGGAGGGGAAGGGAAAGTAATTGCCCACATGGTAAGCCGCTCTCCTTTGGGTAGTGAAGGGCAAGGTATAAATCCAATCTTCTCCTCCTCTTCTTTAATTCAGAATCCCCAGTCTGTCATGGAAACTTGTTGTGTGGCCTTGGGCCAGTCATGCATCCTCAGCCTAACCTACCTCGCAGGGTTGTCGTGAGGATACAGTGGAGGAGAATGGTGTAAGCTGCTTTGAGTCCCCAATGGAAAGAAAGGTAGCAGAGAATAAATTAAGTAAATGAGTCCTGAAGAGAGCCAGTTATATCAACAGCTCATGCCCTGAGGTTGCGGCCATTTCCTCTTTCCTAGTGTTGTCCATTTTCCTCCCCCCAACCAGTAGGACTCCATACCAACTGCTACACTGATCCCAAGAACTGTTAAAGCTTCACGACAGGAGGGTTTTGGTTTGCCATGGATTTGATCCACCGCAACACAGTCCAGAGCAACCCTGACGTATAAAGTTATACTGCTTCATCAATAGCGTTGTGATTCAGGCAGGCTTCATTGCCAGTGTTTGAAAAAGCACTATAGGCAAGTAATTGCCCACAATGCGCACTGAGTCGGCTCTGAGGTAAAATAGCTTAACGATGCCCATGACATTTCCTTCTCTCACTTTTTTTTTTGCATGAGCAAAGTATCGATTAAATAAATGCTCTTTTCACCAAAAACAGCCACTCTTCATTGATGTCTCATCCAAAGCTTCTCTATCGATTTATTATAAAGGTCAGTCTGAAAGGCCATCAAAGCCCCAAGAAAGGCTTGGATATTGGTTTTCCTGATGATGCTATGCTTGAAATCTAGAGCATTCAAGCAAGAAGGCCTGTTCTTGGATTAGACTGGAAACTGCATCATCTTAAGGATATGTTCCTCTGATTCCCCCCCCCCATTTAATATTGCTTCTCCTTTTTCTTTTTTTCTGCATTTTTTGTTTCCTCAATTTTATTTTATATATAAAAATCTTAATGATTTTTTTAAAAAACAAAACTGCAGTATCTTGGTATCCTTCTATAACAGTTTTGTAAATGGGAACGTCAATATTGTGAAATTCTTTGGGGCAGGTACCATGTACAGTCAAGTTTTGGTTGAGCTGGGAAATCCAGGGTTTCCAGCAACGGCCTTAGACAATTGGCAACCAAGGGACAAAGAGAACATCAGCAGACCAAAAAGAGACAGTGGAGGGAGATAAGGTATAACTTCCCTGAAATGTTAAACATGCTAAATGAAGAGCTAATTTCTTCAGTTTCTGCTTAACTGCCCTTTAAAGTAATCCTAAATGCATTTGAACTTTGCTCTGACTTAAGTAATGAGGCGGATTTTATGAGCAGCGTTGCAGATGAGGTGCAGAGAGACAGGCGCATGAAGTCTCTGGGCACTTCAGCAGCTGTGCTCTTTCAACAAATCCACGGGTGGTGATCAACAGCAACACAACAGCTTTCCCCCCTTGTAACTCATACGCTTGATTGCCTCTCTCAGGGCTGGTGCTGAAATGAATGTTCAGCAAGCGCCATCGTCTGTCAAGTATGTAGTTTAGCAGCCGTGATTTTGTTCCCACTTCCGTAGCTACCACTTGTACTACAATAGTAAATTAAATAGAATACTGGGAATACATAATACAGATAGGGAAAGGAAAAATTCTATAGTAATGTAAGGGGCTGTTTAGTCACTGCATTTCTTAAACATCTTCATTATTATGTTGTATGCTAATTTGCTGTTGTATGGACTGGTAACTTCCATTTCACTGCATCTGAAGAAGTTTGCATCCACACAGAAGCTTATACCTTGAATAAAACTTTGTTGGTCTTAAAGAGCGAGTTTGGTGTAGTGGTTAGGAGCACAGATTCTAATCTGGGAGAAGTGGGTTTGATTCCCCAGTCCTCCACATGCAGCTGCTGGCATCAGTCACAAGTCTCAGAGCTGTTCTCTGAGCGGTTCTCAAAAGAGCTCTCTCAGCCCCACCTACCTCACAGGCAGTGCTCCCTCTAAGCTGTGGAGTCTTGTGAGCAAAAATTCTACTTTGTAAGCTACCGGCATTAAAGTTGTAAGTGAGCGATTTGGCCACTGCATAAATCAGTTTGCTCTGGAGCCATCCTTCCTGAGCCAAGACAAGAATGTGTGAGCTGGAGGCTAAAAAACTGAGCTAGTTCACACTAGCTCAGCTTAGAGAGAACAGTGCTCACAGTGTGTCTGTTGTGGGGAAGGGAAGAGAAAAGAGATCACAAGCCCCTCGGAGAGTCCTTCGGGCCATGAAGGGCAGAGTATAAATCCATTCTCTTCTTCTTCTCCTTCTTAAAGGTTTCACTGGATTCAAATTTTGTTATGTTGCTTCAGACCAACAATGCTACCCACCTGAATCTATATCCACTGGAACGAACAGGACTTCTGGAGATCTTTCTTGCCTTCTGTGATGAATCTATGATCGTGGAAACAGTAGTCTTATCCCACCAACTGCAGAATTTCCAAATGTCCAGTAATAGGCAGGTTTGAGGACAAGACCCTAGAAAAGATGGGGATTCATGTTAGACATACACTGCCCATTCCTGCTTCTCTAGTTACGCTTTTTATACGCTTTCTCACATAGTCTCAAGACGGATTACATAGAGTGAGTTAGCAGAATCAACAAAATGGGATAGGTAAAGGTAAAGGTTCCCTTGCTCGAAAGCCAGTCGAATCCGACTCTAGGGTTGCGGTGCTCATCTCCGTTCCAAAGCCGAAGAGCCAGCGCTGTCCGAAGACGTTTCTGTGGTCATGTGGCCAGCACTAAACACCAAGGCGCACAGAACGCTGTTACCTTCCCACTGAAGTGGTACTTATTTATCTACTTGCAATTTCTTGCTTTCGAACTGCTAGGTTGGCAGGAGCTGGAACTAGAGATGGGAGCTCACTCCATCATGCGGCACTCTCGGGTCTCGAACTGCTGAACTACTGACCTTCCACAGCCTGCAGTTCAGCGTCTTAACCACTTGAGCCACCGCAGCTCCAACAAAATGGGATACGTTGATCCTAACTCTGCATAGCCAAGATTTTCAGGGTATAAGCTTTTTTTAAAAAAATCTATTTTTATTAAATATTCAATTATCCATTTACAATAAATAGTATCAATATTACATAGGATAAGTATACATCAACTTGATCACTTACAAGGGAACATTCTAATCACAGATAAAGATACAGTCTATCCTTCATAAACTTAGTATTAACACACTGTCAACATTTACCACAGATGAAGATTGTCTATTACATCTGGTATTATCTCTCTGGAAACTAGGTATGCTAAAATAGGTAGCCATATACTTCCAAGTTCACTATACTCGCCACTAATTTTGGTTGGTTTCAATATGTTTCTTACTTTTTCCATTATGTATAAATTCCATAACTTCTTATACCATAATTTCAAGGTTGGTTTACTTTCTGATTTCCATTTTGATGGTACGGTCGATTTTGCTGCAAATAACAGTAAAGTAATTATTTTACTTTGTATATTAGACAAATCATTTTCATATCTGAGACTTAAAAGTATTAATTCTGGAATCTTATTTATGATGTGTCCAGTTATACATCTAATTTCCTCTAATATTTCATCCCCAAAAGATGTGACAACAGGACATTCCATCCAGTGGTGTATGTAAGCACCATTCTCTTTGCACTTCCTCCAACAGAGGGAGTCGGAACTATGTGTGATATCATGAGCTCCCTCCATCAGGTAACAAGAGAAACTCCTGTTGGTCTCTAAGGTGCTGCTGGACTTGAATCTATCTGTTTTGCCGCAGACCAACACAGATACCCTCGGAAAGGGCTTTTTTTTGTAGAAAAAGCCCAACCGGAACTCATTAGGTCACATCCAACAGCAGAAACTCATTAGCATATTAGGCCACACCCCCATGTTACCAGAAGTGTGGTCATCCAGCCACACCCACCTTTTGCTGCTTATTCTGTATACCTTGTTTGTTGTCAAAACTCAGGGCTTTTTTGTAGCAGGAACTCCTTTGCATGTTAGGCCACACACCCAAAATGTAACCAGTCCTAATGAGTTTCTGCTATTGGGTGTGGCCTACTATGCTAATGAGTTCCTGCTGGGTATGGCCAACTCAGGAGCCAGCTGGAACTCTGTTCCTGTGCATTCCTGCCCAAAAATAGCCCTGCCCTCGGAAACAAATTTTTGCCTAGAGCAGGTCCCTTCTGTTCTGCTCCAGAGAGTCTTGACCTAAGTTTCTACCAGGCCCCAGTCTGGGCTGTTTTTCTGTGTAAGGGGGCGGGGGAGATCTCCAACTTTCTCTCTCTTTTGCATTTTGCGATTTTATTTAATTTCATTTTCATTTTTTAAAGCCTATTTATTTTTCGGCCCAGAAAAAATAAAAATGAGACTGAAGCTTTCCTGACTGTGCCCAGGGTCATTTTGGAACACCCCCACACATCTTTAAAAAAAAAATTATTTGAGGGAATGGCAGCAGCACTCACCTGTGTGGGGCATTGCCCCCAAAATGCCCCCCGTGGCTATAGGCCTGAGCCCAATCTTACCTGTTGAAACTCAAGGTGCTGGGGGTGGCGAGTTTTTTTTTTTTTTTGGTATTTTGTGATGCTGCTTCACCAGCTGGTTGTCCTTCACTTGGTCCCCCGCTTGACAAATCTGTTACAACAAGAATAACGTATGAGGATTTTAGTAATACTTGCATACCACCAGCTGGTGTATCCCATCTGCCGTGCAAGGTTTTGGGGGTGGCAATGAGAATGCAGCACTTCTGTGTAGGCCAAAGAGTTCATATCTGTCTCTGTAAATGTCTCTAGAGATTTTGCCAGCCATCAATTATGGGCAGTTATCTCATCTGACTTTCTAAAAAAAAAAAGGCATATTCTGATTCCCTGGAAGGTAATCTGTCTCTTGATCCTAGGGGTATCCATGTGAACTTGCAAAGTATGAACGCATGAACAAAAGAAGCTGCTTTATACTGGATCAGACTCCCCTTGGTCCATCCAGGTCAGTATTGTTTACTCAGATTTGGAGCTGCTCTCCAGGGTCTCAGGCTGAGGTCTTTCCCATCATCTGGTCCTTTTAACTGGAGATGCTGGGAATTGAACCTGGGACCTTCTATTTGTATGAACACAGGAAACTGCCTTATATTGAATCATACCCTTGGTCCATCAAGGTCAGTATTGTTTACTCAGATTTGGAGCTGCTCTCCAGGGTCTCAGGCTGAGGTCTTTCCCATCATCTGGTCCTTTTAACTGGAGATGCTGGGAATTGAACCTGGGACCTTCTATTTGTATGAACACAGGAAGCTGCCTTGTACTGAATCATACCCTTGGTCCATCCAGGTCAGTCTTGTCTACTCAGACCGGCAGCCACTCTTCAGGGTCTCAGGTAGAAGAGGTCTTTCCCATCACCTCCTGCCTGGTTTTTTTCAACTGGAGATGCTGGGGTTTGAACCTGGACCTTCTGCCTGCCAAGCAGAGGCTCTGCCACTGAGCAACCCCCCCCCCCCGCCTTACAGTTCTCCAGGGTCTCAGGCTGAGGCCTTTCCCATCACCCACTGGTCCTTTCAACTGGAGATGTCCAGGACTGAAACAGTGGCTGGGATGGGTGATTCAAAAATCTAATAATTTGATTTTCTTTTATTTCTCGAATTTATATCCCCCAAGAACGGGCTCAGGGTGGCTCTAATAATAATAATAATAATGGTAGTGCAGGGGGTTGGATTAGAGGACCCTGAAAGACCCTTCCAACTCTTGAATTCTTTGGCTCCTTAAGTAGACCTGAGGCGAGAGGAGACGCGCGCGCTCCCTTTTCCCGCCCTTTTCTCTCAACTTTCGCCTCTGAGACGACCGCGAGAGATAACGAGCGAAGGGAGGGGAGGAGGGCACGAGGATGAAGGAGCTTTTGAGCGGGGCTGATCACGCGCGCCCCAGCCTATCAGAGGCGTCAGCGGCACCGGCGCGCGCTCGGTCAGGCGGGTGGTACGCCGAGGGAGAGGCGTGGCGCGGTGGCTGGTGAGTGACAGCTCGAGGAACGAAGGGAAGAGCGGGAGGAGGGGGTGCCGCCGCCGGAGCCGCGCATGCGCGTGGTGGGCGGTCGGTGTTTCTGTCAGGAGCGGCCGGTCTGAGGCGAGGCGAGTCGGCTGGAGGGGGAGGGTTTCTGCCGCCGCCACCGCCGCCTTTGCCTCCGCCATGGTGCTCGAGTCGGTGGTGGCCGACCTGCTGAACCGCTTCCTGGGCGACTACGTAGAGAACCTGAACAAGTCCCAGCTGAAGCTGGGCATCTGGGGCGGTAAGCGCGGCTGGGGGGGGAGAGGAGGAGAAGATGGCCGCGGCCCCGGTGGGGGGGGGGAGGAGGAAGCCCACCTGGTGGCCCCGCCCAGGCGAGGCTCCTCCCCCTCCCTGTCCTGCAGCCCTGACAGCCCCGCCCCCTCCCGCTGCGCGCCAAGGCAGCGCTCGCTTGTGGAACTCCCCGCCACGAGATGCTCGTGGGTGCACGGTGGTGGAGCTCCCGTGGGAAGAGGCAGTCTACCTTTCAGAACCTGGCGTGGCAGAGAGAGAGAGGTGTCCTGGGGAAGGGTGGATGTATGGACCCTACTTGCTTATATCCAGGGCTCTTTTCATAGCAGGGACTCCTGTGCCTATTAGGTGACACACCCCTGATGTAGCCAATCCTCCAAGAGCTTATGGTAGCCCCTGTAAGAAGAGCTCTGTAAGCTCTTAGAGGATTGGCTACGTTAGGGGTGTGTCGCCTAATATGCAAAGGAGTTCCTGCTACAAAAAGAGCCCTACTTATATCTATATATTGTTTCCATGTGTGGCATAGCCAGGAGATCCTATGATTGTCTGGCAGGGAGAAGTTAGTGTTATCCAGGGTGCACCCCCAAGGTCATGAGCTAGAATCATGCCCCAACTTGGTTATGTATTTTATACTATTATATACTTACTACTTTAACTCTGCCATTTGATAAATAAATAATATGTATTGTTTTTTTTCTCCTGCCTGTGCCTATTATCTAAGAGGTGTGGAGAAATCAGTATTAGTAATGAGCAGGGAAACCTAGGGAATGCTCTCTCCTGCTGCATTGCCAAGGTAGCGCTCGCTAGTGGAACTCCCCGCCACAAGATGCTCATGTGTGCATGCCAATAGAGCTCCCATGGGAAGAGGCAGTGTACCTTTCAGAACCTGGTGTGGTAGAGAGAAACGTGTCCTGGGGAGGATGGATGTATCGACCCTGCCTGTTTATATCTATACGGTGTTGTTTCCATGTGTATAGTGTAGCCAGGAGATCCTATGAGTGTCTGGCAGGCTGAAGTTCTAGCTCTTTAGCATTATCCAGGTTGCACCCATGAGGAGGCAATGGGGTTGCCAGGTCCTACCTGACTGCCAGTGGGAGGGCTCCCAATCCTACCTTGAGTTTTTCTGGTGCACATGCAGAGCGTGCATGCTGCAGTGATGTCACCCAGTAATGACATCATCATGTTTTTGATGTCAGGACGACACTCTAGGTTTTGGGCAAAACTCTGTGAGGATTTTGTTGGCCTCAGAACCATAGAGTTTTGCCCAAAACCTGGAGCATTGCCTCTGATATCGGAAATGTGACAACATCACTGCCAGGTGGTGTCATTGTATTGGTAATGCTGGGAGGGGTTTCTTGGGGGTGGGGCTTCCACCAACATACAGATGGGCTGCAGTGGATTGGGCCCCCTGAAATCAGGGGACCCCCTAGTCTCTCTTGGGGAATAGCACCCCTAGAAGGCGAGCTAGAATTGCACCCCAACTTGGTTATGTATTCTATACTATTACATGCTTCCTGTGTGTAACTTTGCCACTTGATAAATAAATAAATGATACATATTGTTTTTGTTCTGCCCATACCTGTTATCTTAGGGCATCTTTTGTGTCCTTCCTTCCCAAGAGAGCCAAGGTGGTGCAGCTGATACAGTGTTGTGCCACAATCTGGGAGACTCAAGTTCAGCCCCCCCTGCCCCCATGCTGCTATGATGCTTGCCAGGGTGGTCTTGGACTGGTTGCCCTCTCTCAGCCTAATCTATCTCCCAGGGTTGTTGTGAGGATGGTAAGAGCTCCTTGGAGGAAGGGGGAAATGCGTTCAATAAATAAGGAGACATGCATGGCTCTCTTTTAACCCCATAACAACCCTGTGAGGTCGGTTAGGGTGAGAAGTAGGGTTACCAGCTCCAGGTTGGGAAATACCAGGAGATAAGTAGATACCGCTTTGGTGGGAAGGTAACAGTGTTCTGTGCACCTCGGTGTCTAGTCATGCCGGCCACATGACCACATCTTTGGACAGCGCTGGCTCTTTGGCTTGGAAACAGAGGTGAGCACCGCACCCCTAGAGTTGGATTCGACTGGCTTTTGAGCAAGGGAAACCTTTACCTAAACTGTAATTCCCAGGAGAATTCCAGCCACCACCTGGAGGTGGCAGTGGCGGTGGTGGCTATTTTCAATTTTCATACTGTCCATGCCCTGAAACAGGGCTCAGGGTGCTGTACAACAACATACTAAAACAACATATCATACATTTAAAAATTACAGTAATTAAAGTCCTAGTGAGAGGATGTGATTGGCCAGAGTTTTCCTGGTAAGTGAGGGTTTGAACCTGTGTGTCCCATCCCTCCCGTTGAATCTGTTATATCACACTGACTCTTGTCTTTCCTCCATGGTTCCCACTTTACCCACATAACAGCCCTGAGAGGTGGGCTAAGCAGACAGAGAGAGTCATGGCCCAAGGTAACCTGATGAGTTTCATGGTAGAGCTGGAGGGGCTGACTGAAGGGGGAACTGTGTACCAAGCTCCTTCCAAACTGTAAGTGTGTTTTGGTGAAAGAGTGATAGAAGGGAAAACAGACCACACAGAGGGGCTCGAGGACACTGCTTACTTTGTTGGCCTGATTACTGTCTCCCCCCCCCCAGAATAATAGTTCTTAAAGCTACATGTGGGATATGGTGCTGTTAAGTCCACACAGCTTTTAATAGCTACTGCAACAGCCTGAATGACAGTGTTGGCTAGTTGTGCTGCCTCTGCATTTTAAAGAAGTCCCTGGATTTTTAAGTTGTACATTATCTTTATCTTTTCCTCCTGTTCTTTCCCCTCCATTGGTATTGACTGAAGTGGAGACTGTGGCCCCCCAAAGGGGTGTGGTGCTGCTAGATGTTGCACCTAGTTATGAAATATACCTGCTCTGTTGACGTCCCTGATGCCACAATGCCCCAGGGAACAGACACTGTCTGCTCACAGTTCCTTAAAAAAAACCGACGGTCCTCCTTTCGCAAAGAGCCACATCTTCTCAAAAATGATCCGTCAGTTGCCTTTTACTCAAGGCGATTTGCCTGTCCATTTATTTTGGTGAAAGGTGAAAAGTTTTTATAAAAGTCCAAGTTCCTGGCTCACAGCATCAGTCTAGGTTAATAAATATGGCACAATAGAACATGTACTATATTTATCATGCTTGACCTCAGAAAGGAGGTATTTTTTGGGGGGGAGGGGCTCTTTATGGAAGAAAGCAGCCTAGCTCAATGACAGTGAGCTGTTGATTCAGCTTTAAGAGGAAAATGCATGTCTGAATATTCTTGTACTTGAAATTGAGATCTCATGTTAAAACAGGTTATTTAATGAGAACCAAAGCTAACGTGAATTGACCTGATTTAGGTGGTTAGGTGCTCGGACTCTAATCTGGGAGAACTGGGTTTGATTCCCCACTCTTCCACTTGCAGCTGCTAGATGACCTTGGGCAAGCCATAGTCCTGTCAGAGCTGTTCTTGAAAAAGAGCAGTTTCTGTCAGAGCTCTCTCAGCCCCACCTACCTCACAGGGTGTCTGTTGTGGGGAGGGGAAGGGAAAGGAGTTTGTAAGCTGCTCTGAGGCTCCTTCGGGTAGTGAAGGGCGGGTATAAATCCAATCTCCTCCTCCTCCTTCTTCTTTTCCCTCACCTCATGATAACCTGATAAGAAAAGCCAGCCCCCCCCCCAATGAAAATAATACCAAGGCTGAAATTGGGAGTTGAATCCAGTTTTCCCTTGCTGAGTAATGTAATACTTCCTGAGAAATACAGGTTTTTAAACGAGGTGAAGTTTTCTCGTAAAACTGATCCCAGCTGCTTTTCATCTCAGGACGTGTTTACTTTGTTGGGTTAGCCAAAAGCACAAAGCTGGATGAAGCGAGAGAACTTGAGGGGGGGGAAGGTTAGAAAAGATCAAGCGTTGCCTTGAAGAAATCAGCTGATCTGTGGTGACTAAGAGGAACTGGACTGTGTTAATTTGGTAGATGAAGGAATGGTTTGAGGATCATATACATGAACTGCCTCAGACTAGTTTCCTTGTGGAATGGTAAACTTTCCAGACATAATTATTTTGCACATTCTTGAAAGCTAGTTTTAAAGCTTTTTGGGGTAGGGTGTCACTTACTAAAGATTTGCTTTGCAGCATACACATGTGATTCTCCAGTTTAGTGTAGTGGTTAGGAGCACGGACTCTGATCTGGGAGAACCAGATTTGATTCCCCACTCCTCCTCCATGTGCAGCTGCTGGTGTGACCTTGGGTCAGTCACAAGTTATTTCATAGGTGTTCTTTCAGGACCAGTTCTCAAAAGAGCTCTCTCAGCCCCACAGGGTGTCTGTTGTGGGGAGGGGAAGCGAAAGGAGATTGTAAGCCACTCTGAGACTCCTTTGGGTAGTGAAGGGCGGGATATAAATCCAGTCTCTTCTTTCCTCTTCTCTCCATAGTCAGCCTAGATTGGCACAAGGTTTTTTTTCTCTAGCTATGCAAAACTCTTGGTGATCATTTGGATTTACTGCTTTAAAAGATTCCTCCGGTTAGGCAGCGAATTTTGAAACAGCGGTAGCATTTTGAATTCAAGTATTTGTACGAATTGTGGGTGGCAAGCACCGTATTCATAAAACAGGAGCCAGGGGGCACTTAAAAGACTAACAGTTTACATCCAGAAGTAAACTTTGTTGGACTGAAACATGCCACTGGACTCGAACTTTGTTCTGTTGCTTCAGACCAACACAGCGACCCACCTGAGTTTATTCCAGTGTAAGCTTTCGTGAGGCGGAACTTACATCATCAGATGGCTTGGATACATACACTCAGATGCATCTGATGAAGTAAACTCTGCCACTGGACTCTAGTTTTATTTTGCTGCCCATCTTTAGAAGTAGTGTTATCCCTTGAACTGAAGGGGATAGTTCATCTATAACAGCATCTGAAGGTATTATTGGAGGGGGACGAATGTGTGTTTCCTTCAGAGCTGTTTATTTACATGCAAAAATACATTTTAGTGGCATTTTAAGACTGGTAAGCTTTATTCTAGCGTAAACATCAGTTAGAGCCTACTGGCAATGGAAACTCCTGCTTAAAATTAAAAGCTTGCATGGCTTTGCTGTAATAGACTAACATAGCTATTTTTCTGCAAATATGTGCATGTTTGGTTGATCAGGACCTATCAGATTAATTCGCCAATAACTGACTGAAAGCCCTACTTTCCCCTGTTTGAGATAGGCTTAGAGTTGGAGTTAGATTTGAGGATATTTGCACATGAGCTTCAAACATGTCTCAGAGCCCTTTGGAAAATTAGAACGGTTTCTCGTGCTTCCCCTTGGACATGCTGAAGGCAGTGTGTGAAAGAGGAGACCAGGCTGTTGCTTCCAGCGTGGCAAATATTGTTGAAATGTGTCATCCAAGAGAGCTGTTTGGGGAACTGATGGGTGTGAACTGGTCCCGACTGTTGTTCCATAAGAGTTTCTTTTTCATGGAAGGTCAGTTTAATCCAGCACTGTTTTGTCAATAAGCAGACTGGTGCTGGCAAGGAGAGGACCCACTGGGGTTCACGCACAAGTCAGGGTTTGTTACTCCCATCTGGCAAAGTAACCTGTTTCTGATGCTGATCGAAAGGAGTTGATGTCACAAAGCCAGTTCAAAGTGGGCATTTGTCTCCGTCAGAGTGGTGCCCGGGTTGGAGCTGTGCTGTGAACATGTTCTTCCCTGTTCATGGTTTCCCCAGAATCACTGTTTTTGACACATGGGTTTTTGCTGTTGTTGCAAAATACAGGTCCTTGTTTTAGCTTGGCTCAGTTTCCCATTAATCAACATCACAAGGAAGGTAGCTGCCAACTTCAGCCATGCAAGCTTTGATTGCCCTTGGTAAATAAAAAAATATTATCCAACAGACCTACTGATATCAGCTTTCACTTTCAATCCCTGGAGTTTAGAGTTTCCTTTCTGTTTAAAAAGTTCCCACTGTAAGAAACGGAAGTGGTTCAACTTAACGGGTTTATGATGTGCCCTTCTGGAGCTTGGCACTGAGTCGAAAATCACAGGAAATGCAACTGAAAGACTTCAGCAAAGGGCATATTATGCTTTGCTCTTGCCCAGATGTCATTAGATCTTAAAATGTGGTGTGCATGTTCTGTCCAGGGAACACATAACTTGTTTTCTGTAAAAATTGGATGCATAGAAAAATGTAGGTGCGAAGGAGTAGAATTACATTGTTACTAATACAGATTTGTGTGTAAATCAATGTCCTTGACATTTCTCTTTTGACACTCCCTCAGACAGTAATTGAGACACATATGTATGCTGCTGTCACTTAGCAATAAGGAAGGAATAAAATACCTTATATTTTGCAGAATTGTCCCTTTCATAGTTATATTCATTCTACTGGCTTGCAGGCTCCAAGTATCAGGTGCCAGAAGTCATGCAGAGTAGAGTCCTTCAGGCAAAGACTGACCAAGAGACAGATCTTGGAGTCGTAGTAGATAACTCACTGAAAATGTCTAGATAGTGTGTGACTGCAATAAAAAAGGCCAATGCTATGCTGGGGATTATTAGGAAGGGAATTGAAAACAAATCAGCCAGTATCATAATGCCCCTGCATAAATCAGTGGTGTGACCTCTTTTGTAATACTATGTATGGTTCTGGTTACCACACCTCGAAAAGGATATTATAACATTGGAAAAAGTGCAGAAAAGGGCAACTAAAATGATAAAAGGGTTGGAACACTTTCCCTATGAAGAAAGGTTAAAACGCTTGGGGCTCTTTAGCTTGGAGAAACGACGGCTGAGGGGTGACATGATCGGGGTTTACAACAAAATTATGCATGGGATAGAGCAGGTTGAGAAAGAAGTCCTTTTTTCCCTTTCTCACAATACAAGAATTCGTGGGCACTCCATGAAATTGCTGAGTGGTCAGGTTAGAATGAATAAAAGGAAGTCCTTCTTCCCCCAAAGAGTGATTAACACATGGAATTCCCTGCCACAGGAGGTGGTGGTGGCTACAGACATGGACGGCTTCAAGAGGGAATTAGATAAACATATGGAGCAGAATTCCATCAGTGGCTATTAAGCACAAGGTATCAATAGGAACTCTGGGGCAAGTGATGCTTTGTCTTCTTGGTGCTTGGGGGGGGAACAATGGGAGGGCTTCTAATGTCCCCACTGCTGGATCTTCTGATGGCATCTGGTATTTTTGGCCACTGTGTGACAGAGTGTTGGACTGGATGGGCCATTGGTCTGATCCAACATTGGCTTCTCTTATGTTCAGACCAAGGTCAGAAGTCAGGCAAAGCAAAGGCCAAGGGTCCAATAGTCCGGCATTGTGTCCACCCCTAACAGCCTCTCTTGGCTGGTTTTATAGTCCCATTCCCTGGGCTCTTTTTGTAGCAGGAACTCCCTTGCATATTAGGTGACACACTCCTAATGTAGCCAATCCTCCAAGAGCTTACAGAGCTCTTCTTACAGGGGCTACCATAAGCTCTTGGAGGATTGGCTACATCAGGGGTGTGTCACCTAATAGGCACAGGAGTCCCTGCTATGAAAAGAGCCCTGGATATAAGCAAGTGTGTCTCCTAATATGCAAAGGAGTTCCTGCTACAAAAAAAGCCCTGCCCATGCCTAAGGGTCATGCTTGCAACCAGTTGCTCAAAAGCAATCCTGCAACTACTGTTCTTCGTTATCAGCAAACAGCTAGCATCAGGCCAGGAGGTGTGCACTTTGCCATCTGTTCTTTGTAGCTCTGTGCTCAGCCTCCGTCTGTGGCACTGTAAAGGTGTAGGTAATACTGGTGGGTTGGGAATGGCCAACTGAGTTCACCTGCTGAATCAGGGTGCAGGGTGTCTGTGACTCTGCACCTGCTGTTGGCTGTGAATCCTGAGAAGCCTGCAGCTCATTTTCCTGCTGGTCAGCTTCTGTTAACTCAAGCCTTGCTTACACAGGTCTCCTCTTCTCCCGAGGAGTCCTCACTAATGCTGAGCGCTGGCTGACTCCTGACATCCATTGTTCCCTGCCTTTTTGCACAGAGGGGACCAAAAGCAGCTTGACATCATTCTCCTCTCCTTTATTTTATCCCCACAACAATCCTTTGAGGTAGGCTAGGCTGAGAGTGTGCAAGAGGGTGTGGCTCAAGGTCACCAACCAAGCGTCTGTGGTGGAGGGGGATTCAAAGCTGGGTCTCCCAGATCCTATTCTGACCACTGTACCACACTGACTTTGTTCTATTATTTATTTATTTATATTAGGTTTGAATACTGCCCTTGCTGCGAATGAGGGCAGTATTAGGGTGGTTCAAGTCAAAGTCACATAAAACACACAAAATTTATTAAATAACTTAAAATACAGTTCTAAAGCTCAATAACGATATGGCACCATGATACAATTCTGGCCCCCCCAGTTTACATTAGCAATGGGGGAAGAGGGTTGGAAGCAGATTGTGAATCAAATGGTTCTTAAGAACCATTGTTAAGGAACCGTTGCTGTAAAAAAACGTTGTTAAAAACAGTTGCTGTTCCCAACTGTACGCTTGGCGGAATGTCTCCGCCTTGCAGGCCCTGCCAAATGAATTCGGATGTTTCAGACCTAATGCAGAAATTCTGATAATTATTTTTCTCTATTTTTACAGGAAATGTTGCACTGGACAATTTACAGATTAAGGAGAATGCATTGGTGAGCACTTCTTTTAATCCAATGAACATTCTTGTAATTTTCTATATGTGCTAGAGTGGGGCTAGACAAACATTGAAAGTAACTGCTCTGTGATGGAGTATGATAAAGAATTTTACTCTCAGGATGTTTACAATGATACTAAATATGTGGGGAGGCTAAAAACTAGTCTATTTTTAGATTATCCATATAGCAAAGCTATATATCTAAATCTGTGGATTGGGGCCATGCTGACACTAAACAGATTTTTCTGCAAACTTGCAGAAAAATCTGAAATCTGAAAAAAAAAATGGGGATGTTAAATTCTCCCCAACCACTTCCTGTGATTCTGTGGCAGCCATTGAGAGCTGCTCCGATGGCTCTCTCCTCTGGGAAAGTGTGGGTGGTGGGTGGGATTCCCCCTCCCTGTGAGTTTCACAGGCCCCAACTTGTTCTTTTCTAATTAAAAGCCTCATAATGTCATAAACTTTTTGTTACGGTATAGTGAAACAGGCGGTAAGATAGCTTTGACATAATAAATGTATATTTTTTCCTTCCATCAGAGTGAATTGGATCTACCTTTCAGAGTAAAGGCTGGGCAAATTGGTAGGTGGATAACTGAAGGCATATTTTTATTTGGTGGTTCTGCAAGGTTGGATAATGAGTGGTAACAACCTGGCAGTTAATAGATTTGTGTCCTAGAGTGAAATATACGAGACCTTTCAAGGAAATCGGGCCAGTGGCCATGGATGGTCGCCATACACATTTTAATTGTGGCAAATTCCACTGAAGGTAATTGTGTGTGGTCAGATTCCTGATTCTGTTTGACTAATACTAGAAACATGCTTTAGCGGAACTTAAACGGCAGTTTTTCACTTTTCTGCCCCAGTTGAAATGTGATATGGGTGGTCAGGAAGAATGTGACCTATGTGGCATTGAGCATGCCCAGTGTTTTGCGCAACCAGAGCCCTCAGTTGCAGTACTGTGCTCTAGAAAAATGTAAAGTCCAGCGGCATCTTTAAGACTAACAAAGGTTTATTCAAGGTATGGGCTTTTGTGTGCATGCACACTTTTTCAAATACAGTGGAATGGGAGGTAAGGTTCAAACTTATAGACAGACTGAACAGCAAATTAACATGTAACATGATAAAGATGTGCTCTGTTTGCACACCAAAGTTAGAGCAGGTAACACTGAGTTCAGTCCGTGGGCTCGGTATAAACTGTTGAGTTGTAAAAAAATAATAATAACAATTTGCCTTGCAAGCACAGAAGTTTTATGCAGTATCCCCGATCCTCCACATTTCCTGGTTAAGGGGAAAATTGCTGTACAAAAAATTACAAAGATGGTCTGACTCCAATGGTAACAAGAGGAAGAAATTTTACTTACAAAAAAAGAAGCACATGTATGTGACATATCCATGTAGGCACATTTAACTTACTGAGCAACTGATTAACTTCAAAAAAAGGTTAACTTGTTACAGCTCCAAGCCCAGGTAAGAGAGAGAAGAAGACAGGTCCTATATAAGATAGAAACAGAAGGCAATCAACGGCCGAAGAGGCTCAACATCTAACTGACGAGAGGGTGGGGTCGACTGCCAAGTGTACCCGAGCAGAGAATTCACGTAACATTTCCTCTTGCATGCAGAGTTACGACATCCAACATAAACAGCCAAAATAAAACATAGGTCCATACCATTCAGCTTCTTGCATATCCTCCCAATGGCTCTACAGTGTAAAAAGACTTTGTATCTTTTTTTTCCTGTAGATTGGAAAGCCAGTGCTTCCTGCTTTGACACAAACTTTATTTCTAAATGAACTTTCACCATTTTGGTAGAACACCAGATTTTTGAGGCATGAACCTCTCTCCAGAATGCTTGTAGCTTTTGGTATCTCTCTGCAGCTTGGGTAATGTGTAAAAATATTTATACAAGAAAACCTACATGTGCAAGGCAAAGATGCGTAGTTCCATAGTGATCTGATGAAGTAGGCTTCTTCTCATGAAAGTGGGTTCCCTGGGAAAAAAAATTGGTCTTTAAGGTCTCGAATTTTATTACATATAGTTCCATTATAGCTGAATCTCTCTGCACGGTCTATTGTCTATACTCATGTTTAAACACTCTCTCTAATGTATGGTATCTTATTTCTAGACAAGCTGACCTTGAAGATTCCTTGGAAGAATCTGTACGGAGAAGCCGTAGTTGCAACTCTAGAAGGCTTGTATCTTCTGGTTGTCCCTGGGGCAAGTAAGTTACCAGTAAAATGGGTGACAGATGGGGGGTGGGAGCTTCACACAGAGGCCGTGTTCTCTGTTAAGTTGAGTTAGTGTGAGCTAGCTCATAGTTTTTTTAGCCTCCAGCTCACAGGTTTTTGCCTAACTAATTTATGCAGTAGCCAAACTGCTCGCTCACAACTTTAATGCCAGTAGCTCACAAAGCAGACTTTTTGCTCACAAGACTCCACAGCTTAGAGGAAGAGTTGTAAGGAGGCCAGGCTGGCAACGACCAGGGCCAGGGCTTTCTCGGTGGTGGCTCCACTCTGGTGGAACAAGCTCCCAGTAGAGATCAGGGCCCTGTGGGACCTTTTACAGTTCTGCAGGGCCTGTAAAATAATGACAATCAGGGATAATAATACTAGCACTTATTATGTCACCAGTTGGTTGTTGTTTCAAGTGTTTTAATTGTTTTTACTCTAATTCATGTGCTGTTTTATGTAAGCCACCCTGAACTGGCCTCGGCTGGGAGGGCGGGGTAGAAATCTAACAAATAAATAAATAAAATTTCACAGGGGTAGGAGGATAGAGGGTGAATGGGTGAACCAGCAGCACATTCTTCATTAGAGAATGTGATGCATGAACCAGACCGAAGTGTGTCTTCTGTCGGGTACCCCAAAGGAATACAGCTTTGGGAACAGAAAGATATATAGAGGGGTATTTGGAGGAAGAAAGGTAATTGTAAGGGAGGAGGTGGTAACAAGCTAGTTCCTTCACTAGGCACTATCCTCCCACAGTTTCACCTTGTGTCTCAGTCATCAGTTCTGCATTACCGTGTCTTCTAGGCATTAAATATGATGCAGAAAAAGAGGAAAAGTATCTACAGGCTAGTAAGCAAAAGGACCTGGCAAGAATTGAAGACGCCCTGCAGAAAGCAACAGAGAAAGGTATTGTGACAGTTGTATTTCAGTTTTGTAAGATAATGCGTCTGAAGAATGGAGGCTAGCATGTTAAGAACAATGTCTGAAAACTGTCTTGTGGGAGGTCAGCAGTGGCGCTGGAAAGATCCCAGTTGCTTGGCTGGTCAGAAAAAAGATGCCGGAAGAAAGAAATACTGGTAAAAGTTTCTGAGTTGAAGACTCTTCGCGCTCTATGGGCCGGTTTCCATTCTTCTGGTTTTTACACTTTGAATGTTTTTTGGAAGCAGGTTAGTAGAATTCTTCTGAATCGTATAGACTTTCTGTGTTACTGGGTATGTAGGTTATGGCTTCTGAAAGCCTCTTTCTTGCACTGCAAAATCCAGATCAAGCTCCCTGCTTATTTCTTATCGGGTCAACTGGGAATAGATGTTTTGGCAGACTTGTAAATTGGCACAAAAACCAGCCAGTCAACAACAAAAAAATAGCTTCTACGTGTGTTTTGCATGATTGGCAAGCTTTCTGGAAAAAATGGATACTCTTAGTGACTGGTGTAACAACAAAATTGGAGCCTTCATTTCTTTGTTTTACACAATTGTAGAGTACCAGCACAGTAAGAAGCTGCAGTGGCTTAATGGTTAAGATGCTGAACTGCAGGCTGGAAGGTCGGTAGTTCAGCGGATCGAGACCTGAATGCCACATGACAGAGTGAGCTCCCGTCTCTGGTTTCAGCTCCTGGTAACCTAGCAGTTCAAAAGCAAGAAATTGCAAGTAAATAAGTAGGTACCACTTCGGTGGGAAGGTAACAGCATTCCATGCAACTCAGCATCTAGTCATGCTGGCCACATCACCACAGAAACATCTTCAGACAGCGCTTGCTCTTTGGCTTGGAAATGGAGATGAGCACCGCACCCCTAGAGTCGGATTCAACTGGCTTTTGAGCAAGGAAAACCTTTACCTTTACCGTACAATACCAGTAATACTACCTTTGTCATCAAAAGCAAAATCAGTGCTTTGTTTGTTGCAGAGAATGCAAATAGTCTTGTCTGTTTCAGTGTTAACAAAACTGGTCTTGTCTGTTTCAGTGTTAACAAAAAACTTTGTTGATGGTTCAGGTTGAAAAGTAGATGATGTTTAAAAATGTATGCTTTTTTGGTTGTTGCTATCACATGGATGAAGGAGGTCATTCCGATTTCATATACGGACTGGAGACCATTGTATACAAGGATGTCACACCTGGTGGGTATGCATGGTTAATTCCTGCTCCCCAGGAGCTTTGGAGAGGGAGGCTGAATGATTGCTGGTCAGGTTGGGTTGACTTAGAGTGGAGCTAGATGCCTGTTGAGTTGATACACCCATTTGGGTACTTCAGAACAGCACAAATAGATCTCACATAACGTTTCTGAAAAGTTTGTCATACAGTCTCTCTGTCATGCATGCTTGCATGTGCACGAAGAAATTCTGCAATTCTTGTATTTCAAAAGAAGGGTAGGTTAACGTTATTGTTCTTCTACAAATATATTATTTTTGAAGCCTTTTCTAAAATGCTTAATAACTAACTGCAGTGGGGAAGGAGAACCTTGTACTCTGCTCTGAGCTCTGTGAAGGAAAGGGCAAGAAAAATAATGCATTCGATAGACAGCAGCCTTTCTACAGGAAAGAAATTGGCTGGTCTGTACACCAGTCTCATTCAGGCTTACTTGGAAACACATCTCGTTGATTTCGGTCTGCTTCTGTGTAAGGGGCTCAAGATCCTAGCCCAGACAGGCAAAATTTGCTTGAAATAGTTTTTTATTCCACATAAATAATTATTTCATTGCACTACGTGCTGGGGCTACCAGGGAAAAACCGAATATGGATAAAACAGCCTTTGGGTTGATTATGATCTAATGTTTGATTCAGTTAACGTGGCTGAACTCAAAACAGAAGGATAACTTTTTTTTTTTAATCTCTAGGCACCCTATTAAAAAGAAGCTAGGCTAGATTATGCAGTTTAATCATTAATGCCCTAGGCGAGAATTTCCTGATTCTGTGCCATAGCAAATATTATGACCCAGCAAGTCAGTTGTCTTTTGTTTAAATGTGGTTTGTGGGGAAAGGGTGGAGCTTTCGTTTACTTCTTAAAATGCCCATGCCATATATGCCTGTAACGCTTTCCACAGCTGGGATTTAAATGGGAGATACAACATAGGTGAATATGGTGATGATGCTGGCAGCATATTGTGTATAGGATCAGTGTTCCCTCTAAGCTGAGTTAGTGTGAGCTAGCTCAACAGCTTTTTTAGCCTCCAGTTCATACATTTTTGTCTTTGCTCAGGAAGAACGGCTCTAGAGCAAACGAATTGGTGCAGTAGCCAAATCACTCGCTCACAACTTTAATGCCTAGTAGCTCACAAAGTAGGATTTGCTCACAAGACTCCACAGCTTAGAGGGAGCATTAATTAGGATCAGGATCAAGGTTCTGGTATTAATCTTTAAGGCCAACGTATCTATGGGACCGCCCAGGGCTTTTTTTGTAGAAAAAGTCCAGCAGGAACTTATTAGCATAATAGACCACACCCAACAGCAGGAATCTATTAGCATATTAGGCCACACCCCTGACAGCACAGCTCATCAGTATATCAGGCCACACCCCCATGTTATCAAAAGTGTGTACATCCAGCCACACCCACCTTTTGCTGCTTATTCTGTTTACCTTGTTTGTTGTCAAAACCCAGGGCTTTTTTTTTGTAGCAGGAACTACTTTGCATGTTAGGCCACACACTCCTAATGTAGCCAGTCCTAATGAGTTTCTGCTGTTGGGTGTGGCCTGTTATGCTAATGAGTTCCTGCTGGGTGTGGCCAACTCGGGAGCCAGCTGGAACGCTGTTCCTGTGCATTCCTGCCCAAAAATAGCCCTTGGACCGCCTCATTACATTCTGGGGAGAAGAGCCTACTGGTGATCCCCAGCCCGAGAAGCATTTTTGGCCCTGGCCCCAACCTGATGGAACTCTGTGCCAAGTGACACCAGTGCTCTGCGGGACCTAGTTCAGTTCCACAGGGCCTGTAAGGCAGAGATGCTCCGCCAGGCCTACGGTTGGGGACAGCAACGTTTCTTATTTAGCCTGGCTCCTCCTCTGCTTCTCCCTCCGCGCAGTGCAGGATACAAGTTAGTTTATTGCAAGCATCATCTGAAATTGTCTGCATTGTTAGTTTTAACTGTTTTAAGAATGCATTTATTGGAATTGTTGTCCACCACCCTGAACCCTGCGCATAGGGGAGGGCAGTCTAAAAACTGAATTTATTTATAAATAGACTACCAATATATTGTTGAGACAGTACCGATCAGACTCCTCACTACAACTGGAGAAGCCTGATTGGCACTGTCTATTTCCAACAGATATGGATACCTTCTTCTTCTTAAGATAAGATTCTGCAAATTCAGGTTTAAATGGGTGGTGGTGGGAACTGCTGTCAAGTCACTGAGGGCTTACGGCGACCCTGTAGAATTTTCAAGGCAAGAGACTTTCAGAGGTGGTTTGCCATTTCCTGCCTCTGTGTCACAACCCTGGTGCTCCTTGGAGGTCTCCCATCCGTTTACTAATCAGGATCAGCCCTGCTTAGCTTCCTGGATCTGACGAGATTGGGCTAGCCTGGGCTACCCAGGTCAGGGCAACGGCTATCCCCTCCCCTTACGTAGACACAAGTGCAGTCCTACAAGTGCTTTCCTGGGAATACGCCCCAGTAAGTAGACCTGCCTAGTATGGCACTGCCTAGCAGACAAACTGCTCTCTCTTCCTAGCTGGGACCTGGCCATTAAGGGTCTGTTAACAAGCAGTAATCTATGGCATATTCTTCCTTCTCCACCCAAGTTGCAAGAACTTTGCATTTCCCCTTCCGTTTCTTCTTCTTTGCTGAGACAGAGAGAGAGAGGGAGTTCCAGAACGGCACACCATCTTCAGCTGGCTCCTTTCCAACCCAAGGAAACTGCAAATCAAGCGCTACATCTGTGAAACAAAGTCATTCAATAACAATGTATTCTTTACTCAAACAATGTGTATATATAATAATCAAGTGCACAAGGAGAAGTCCTTGAAGGCAAACATTGACAAAGCACTCTGGATTGTTTTCTGTACAGCAATTCCTCCTTACAGCCATTTCCTATAGTCCATACTGGTATGTATTCGATTCAGAGCAGACAATCCAAAAGGAAAAAAAAAACGCTGCACAGATAGACTATGTTTAATGTTTAAACATTCAACAGTGTTCAAGAAACAGAAGATGTCAAGTTGTTATGGTCCTGTTCGGATGAAGCGTTAACGAAACGAACCCACAATCCGGAGAGCTTCATCAACGTTTGCCTTCAAGGACCTCTCTTTGTGCACTTGATATATATATATATATATATATATATATATATATACACACACACACACACACACACACACATACACACACACACATTGTTTGAGTAAGGAATACACTGTTATTGAATGGTTTTGTTTCATAGGTGTAGCGCTTGATTTGCAGTTTCCTTGTGTCTTCATGGTTGAACTGTGACTCTCTGATTTGATATCCTTTTCAACCCAAGCTGTGGACCAGAGAGAAACCTGGGGCTCCATGTTCCTGCCCCCCCCCCAGCTGGGCCAGCTCCTTGAAGGCGGGGTACGGGAAGCCTCTCGACAGCTTCCTGACTTACAACAAAGTCCACCCAAAGTCATCCCTGCTTCCATCCAGGCACAAATGGTTCCCAGATGGCCAGGAGCTTTTCTTCTCTCTTCTGTTTCAACGCACATCTGGAGGCATCCCTACTGCAGCGGTGATTTCCAGGTGTGCCTATAAATAGCCTCCTGTTTGTCCGTGCCTCTGTACTTTGCAGGGCCCGAACATGTAAAGGAACATGAACTTGCCTAGGAGGCTTTGGATGGGTGATTCATGCAAACTCTGCAAAACCTTTGTTAGTCTTAATGTTGCCATTGGACTCTAAATTTGTTGGTCTGCAAAACCTGTGCAGCCGTTCCTACTGGCTAAGAGGAATAAGGATAATTTCTTACAGGCCACAGGAAATAATAGTTAAATTTATGCAGTCATTTTTTCTTCGTCATGTTTTTTTTCCCCTTCAACCTTTTTTTTTTTTTTTGGTTTATATTTTTCTTGTCTTCCTCTATCTTCATGGCTTGCTCTGTGATACTTGCCTAACTTTAATTTATCCTCTTTCCTGTGAAATTGCTTGCATTGAGAAGGACGTAAGTCTAAAAAGTCTAAAAAGCATTTTAAGAAACGATTTAAAGGTCGCGATCGCTCAAAAGGTGGGTAAAACTAGTACAATGTGTTGCATATTCTGTTGTGTTCATTTTTCATTGTTATAAACAGGTGTTTTTTAAAAAAAAAAACCCAAATGCAGCAAGTCATCCATAATAAGATGACGAAGGGGCAGCTATGTGTATGTCCTTATTCATGGTGACAGCCACTAAATCAGTTAGTGACCGTTCGACTTTATTGGCTTAATCAGGTCGATTAAAGTAGTTGAAGTTAGCGTTTGTGTTTCAGTGGGGTGTCCGTTTGTCTGTCCGTCTGTCTGAAGCAAAAACCATGAGTCTTTCGTCACCTTAAATGTGAATAGATTTATTGTTGCCTAAGCTTTTGTGAGCAAGAGCCTGCTTTGGGAATCTGATGGAGTG
This sequence comes from Gekko gecko, assembly GCA_029375565.1. Taxonomy (NCBI): domain Eukaryota; kingdom Metazoa; phylum Chordata; class Lepidosauria; order Squamata; family Gekkonidae; genus Gekko; species Gekko gecko. The sequence continues at coordinate 19,988,410 of JAPDNY010000017.1, forward strand.
GGTTGCAGCCCACAAAAGCTTACACTTGGATAAATCTGTTTGTTTATAATGTGCCAAAGAACTCCTTTTTTGCTTACGTGTTTATGTGGATATGAACAGAGAAGCAAAGCAGTTCCCGATCAGATACGCCTTGCTCTCTCGAATTTTGGTGCCCTATTCAGAGCTTTCTCTCCTCACTGGGTTATACTGATGGCCCCCAAAGAGATCTCCATTTGATGCCTCTTTGTTAATATTCATTGAACGATGACCCATTCGTTTGATCCCTGACTTAGGGGGTTACCGAGTGGCTCATTTTGTGCAAAAGTCAACAGACAATGGTCAATGTTAGAGCTGTGTGAGGTTTTATTTCTGCCTTTGAGTTTGCGTCTGTCACCTTAGAACAGTTAGATTGTATTTGTAAGTACTGAGTGCTTTTCTCACTTATCCAGAGGGAATTAGATAAGCATATGGAGCAGAGGTCCATCAGTGGCTATGAGCCACAAGGTATAGATAGGAACTGTCAATCTGGGGCAAGTGATGCTCTGTATTCTTGGTGCTTGGGGGGGGCAACACTGGGAGGGCTTCTGGAATTCTGGCCCCACTGCAGGACCTCCTGATGGCACCTGGTATTTTTGGCCACTGTGTGACACAGAGTGTTGGACTGGATGGGCCATTGGCTGGATCCAACATTGGTTTCTGTTATGTTCTTACCAAATATAGATGCATGTCACATTCATTCCCAGTAGAGCTGTTTGCCCAACATCCTGTTTCAGTGCGAAAAGAGTGTTAAAGTTAGCATGCCTGAAGCAGCCTGGATATAGGTGTTTGTTTATGATTTATACAGGTTTGTGTCACAGGTTATGGGGTAAAGTGCATCAAGTAGGGTGGTGAAATCTCTGTGTGGCAGTGTGAACTGTGCGAGAAGGAATAACTGATAAATGGCCCCTGCTTGAGGTTTTTGTACTGTTCAGGGACTAGAAGGCAGGGAGCTGTTCTTGAATGTGCAGCGTCTTTCTGCACAATCTAACTTCTGTAGTTTCATACTAAAAATATTCTTAGAACAGTTTAATAACCGTCAATACCAGATGCAGTAAAACAGCCCGAATCCTTCTGAACTAGTACCTTAAAATTGTTAGGAGGTTTTGCCTCCGCCATAAAAAGACGGGTCTCTTGGAGGGAGGGTTTTGACGTTGTAGGGAGCATCTGCCAAAAAGGCCCTGCTGCTGGGGGACTCCAGCCTTGCATCCATCTGTGTTTGTCATTCCAAGGAGGGTCTCAGTGGCTGATCTTGAGAGCGGCGTAGCACCATCGTTTGCATCATGGGACTGGTCACAAGATTTTAAAAAGAAGCCTCTGAAATGAGCTGAAAGCAGGTCAAAGAGTCCCTGCCTGGCTAAGGGCGTCTGCCTGACTAAATTAGGGAGCTGGGTGGGCTATGGGAACACACTGCTCTCTGGCTTGCTTATGCAAAGGCGTATGGTGATCAGAATTCACCGCAAGCACGTAGCACGTGCCTCCTTTCATTGCACGGTCTTGGCTTAGTCGAGTTGCTGTGAATAAAGTCACTTAGCTGGGGCAGAAAGGAATAAGGTCAAGTTTTAAAAGACTGTATAAATATGTCATGTCATTTGGTAAAAAGGGGCTTCTTTTTCCCAGGAGTGAATTCTTGTGACTAAGCTGGTGACTTTCCACCTTGCTTTCTTCTTGTCTAGAGAGGGGAAAAAATGCAAATTAGGCCGTTTGCTGCAGATTAACTCCCCCTCTCCCAAACCGAAATCGTAAAATGAAACAAGTGTAGCTTGAAAACATAGATTAAGGATGATGGAAAGCGCACCTTGTTTGATGTGGCGGCTTGATGTGAAGCTTAATGGCACTGAATAACCTTTGGAGTGAAACACGACCTTGAGGTTGATTGCTGACAAACCAGGCTTTGTTTTTCTTTAGACAAACCAAAGGAAGAGAAGAAAGACACTTTTCTGGAAAAACTTGCCACACAGGTCATCAAAAACGTCCAAGTCAAAATCACAGGAATCCATATCAAGTACGAGGATGATGTAAGTATCGTGAATCCCTTCTAGCTGAAGTAAATGATGCTGTGGTCTTTTATAGCACTTTAGTAAAGTTGTTGGCCCTTTATGGCTATAGCTCAAATAGACCAGAACCAATTTACCTTCCTTTTCAGGGGAAAAAACAAAACCCTTTGTCAAAAGGTATTTAAATTAAGTTAAGTTGCCTTTATTTGCATGGAAAAAAATTGATAGAAATTAATACAGTTTAAAAGGTAAGTTAAAACCACAACATACATATACATCAGTGTAAATATAAGATTATTTTTGTGAGATCCCTTGGCGTACCTTTAAAACCACAACACACATATACATCAGTGTAAATATAAGATTATTTCTGTGAGGTCCCTTGGCATACCTGTATAACAGAGTAAAGAAACTTAGCCACCTTCTCGGTGACATTAGATTTATTTAATGGTATATACCCCCCCAGCCCAGAGTTGCAGGGTGCAGCATGTTTGTTGACTGATTATGTAGGCCCTCCATCTCTTGTCCATAAAGGCCATGATTCTTGCCAGTTCATGCTGTGATAAGTCTGCCAGTCATTAAGGGACTGTGACTCAGTGACAGAGCCTCTGCTTTGCATGCAGAAGGTCCCAGGTTCAATCCCCGGCATCTCCAGCTAAAAGGACCAGGTAGTAGATGATGGGAAAGACCCCTGCCTGAGACCCTGGAGAGCCGCTACCAGTCTGAGTAGACGATACTGACTTTGAGGGACCCAAGGGTCTGATTTTTGCTTCATAAGTGTTCAGGACTTATGAACTCAGCCACAGCCACAGCAAACATTCTCTGCCACTTTTGCAATGCTGTTTGTGCAGCTTCCAACAGGAGACAAAAAGCAGCAATGTTTAGAATGAACTAAACCCTCACAATGTAGGTGTTTGACAGTGAAAATGTTTCCCGAAATGAAATGGCCGTCTAGAGATACAAGGAAGTTCAGAGCAAGCTATGCATGGCCTTTTGGTGGGAATAACCAATTTCTGATGTCATTGGAGTGATGGAAAGCCAGTTGAAAACTGAGCTGGTTTGAAAATGTTAGTTATGTCTACAACAGGGGTCCCCAACAGGCTGCCCGTGGGTGTCATGGCTCCAACTCACACCTTTCCTGGGGCCCACCAAGCATTTTTAAAACGGGGGAGAAGCCAGGTGGAGCTTTTGTCCAGCTTCTGATTGGCCGTCGGAGAGTCAGTGGGCTGTGCAGATTTTTAAAAACGTTGCTTCGGCAGCAGCTGCCACCCCAATACCATGAGCTTCACTGGGAGACTGAAGATAAACCGTGGCAGCCATTTTGTGCTTGGCTCTGCCAAACGTGGCAGCCATTCTGTGGCTGTGCCCACCACCCTGTGTCAACATTTCAAACATGCCTGGAGGCTGGAAATGGATAGGGGCCCCTTGTCTGCCCCTTCTAAAACAAATGGCAGTCTCGTTGCAGAGCTTGGGAACACCTTACGGTTGCATCCAGAAGTCTTCTTATAAACCGATATGTAGATAAGCTGTAAGACTCCAGAAGCAATTTGTAGGGGGAAGCGTCTAATTGGCTTATCGCTGGAACTGAATCCTTATTTTTATTTTTGCATGTCTCAATCTGAATGTATATTTCACTCACATTGTGTATGTTATATGATTCGTGCAGTGAGCCAGTTTGGTGTAGTGGTTAAGTGCGCGGACTCTAACCTGGGAGAACCGGGTTTGATTCCCCACTCTTCCACTTGCAGCTGCTGGATGACCTTGGGCGAGCCATAGTTCTGGCACAGCTGTTCTTGAAAAAGAGCGGTTTCTGTCAGAGCTCCCTCAGCCCCACCTACCTCACAGGGTGTCTGTTGTGGGGAGGGGAAGGGAAAGGAGTTTGTAAGCTGCTCTGAGACTCCTTTGGGTATTGAAGGATGCGGTATAAATCCAACCTCTTCTTCTTGTTCTTATTCTTCTTCAACCATATTGAACTTTTGTTGTTGGATAGGTAATTATTTGCATTCTAGTCAGCTGTTCAGGACTGCCTTCGTGTGAGTTAGTTTCTAGAGAAGTTATCTAAAATACCTGAAGATACAAAGTCATAGTCTCAAAGTTAAGCTTTTTTGTTATTAGTGTTTGTTTCAGACCGACCACGTAGATTTTCTATCCCTTGTGACCTCTTTAACCAGGAACCAGAATGATCTAGTAATGTTTCACGTAATCATTTCACTTTTATTTTGTCTTCTTTGCAGATCACAGATCCCTGCCGACCCCTTTCTTTTGGAATGACTCTGGGCGAGCTGAGCTTGCTGGTAATTCGGAGCTCTTTGGGAGGAGCGGCTTTAATAAACCAGGGGGTGGCAGCAGGGCAGCCTCCCGTGCTTCACAGTTAATGAAAAGAGCAAAGCTCTCGTGTCTTGTAATCCTCAGTCTCAGGAATGTGGGCGTGCAATTGGGAAAGGGAAATATTAGTATGAGAGGCAGCACTAGTAGGAAATGGGTGGAATGTAGGAGGCCTGGCGTGATGTCCAAACCTAACCTGACCGGGCAGGAAGAAGGTCACTTTGTGACTCAGCACAAGCCATCAGGTCCTTGAAGCAAAAACAGCTGCAAAAACGGAGAGCCTGAGAGAGAAAATTACAAGCAGGTCAAGGCCATTTGGCTTAATACTTTTCTAGGAAATCTGCTGCGACACACAGTAAAATAACTATTTCTTTAGTACTGACACAGTTGCAAGTGAGTTCATTACTCATTTTGTGGGAGTTTTTTTCTGAATTAGGAGGGGATGAGTTGACAAGGCTGAAAAAGTTATATTTCCAGTGCTAAATGCTCAGGGCACAAGGTTGCCATATCTCCCCTGGCCATGGGCAGGAGGGGTGGGGTTGCAAGATCCTAGAGGTTTGGGGATGGAGCCTGGGGAGGACAGGGACCTCAGTGGGGTACAATGCCCTAGAGTCCACCCTCCCAAGCATCCATTTTCTCTAGGGGAACAGATCTCTGCAGTCCGGAGAGGAGCTGCAGTTCCGGAGGATCCCCAGGTCCCACCTGGAGGATGGCATCCCTAGTAAAAGGCAAGATGGGAACCTGCCTATTGCAAATGAGCAGGGTGGAAATGGATGTTTGGTCTTTTCCAAAACTTCCTTTGTAACAAGTTGCATATTGGGAAATCTTTCCTAAACTTGGTTATTACTTGATTAATATTTTAAAATGAGGAACGATTCAAAGTTGCCTTGGTATCAGAATGTGAGAAAACACTTGCAAGATTTCATTTTTGGTTACAGGAGTTTGCGGTTTTGAAACATTTGACGCCACCTAAGCATGAATTATTTTTTGCCGTTATTATTAAGTGGCCAAAAATTCTTTTCACTCAGAAGGCCGTGGGAGTGTATCAAGTATCTGTAATAAAAAGCAAGTGAAAAATGGCTAAAATGCATGTCTTTAATTTCCAGACCGCTAATGAAAACTGGGCTCCTTGCATTCTAAATGAGGCTACTAAAATCATATATAAGGTACTGTCTGTTGCTATTGCATTTTCTCGGAGCAGATGCTTAAATTAAGATGGAAATCCATGAAGGAATTAGAAAGTGCACACAAGAGAATTATAAGTTCAGCAGCTGGAATTCAAAGAGCTATTTTAGTGACAGCCATGCTTAATGGAGTGTTTTACTTTTTTCCTTTGAATGGCATCCCTCATCCTTTTTGAAAGCCTTTGTAGTTTTCCAAGTGGCTTGTGACATAAAGTGGATGCTTGTGGCATGAGAAACACCCTACCTCCCCCCCCCCCCCATATACACCATTGGGCACAGAGAACCAGTTGTACATTTCCTTGGATTCCAGAGTAGGTAATCATTCTCTGTGTTTTTGGCAGATGGGTGACTGACTGTAACAAATACAAAGATCAGATCAGTTTAACTGGATTGGCTGGATTTTGTAACTACTCTGAGTTTAAGACAGAGGGGCCCACTGGGCAAAACCATGTTAGACAACTTTTCCCCTTTCATTTCAGTAGAAAAGGATTCTAAAGCCTGTTGTGCTTATAAACTGCTGGTTCAGACCAGTGGAATTTGCAGTCCAGTAATGCTTCTCTGTTCCCGGCCTAATTTGAAGTACTGGAAATTCAAAACTGTAGGATGTTAATAAGCATGAAATTGCTTTCATCTGCTGCAGGCACATTCCTAGCATATTGATGTCCTCCTGAGCATTGTTCTTTCCACATCTTCTGTCCTCCATGGAGTTAATCTCCCCCCCCCCTTGTTGTAATTTTCAGTTGTGCCTTGCAGGGGGGAAGATGTGCTTTTGTGTTTTTTTCAAGGCTATGATATAGGAATTGGTATCTTTTTAATTTTTAGTATTAAACAGAAGGTTAAACAGGTGTCTCCTCCTGTTTGGTTTTGAATCCTCTCATGGTTCATTCAGTTGAGTTCCTTTGTGCATGAATCCTGACCACCATTTACCACCTAGTTTAAGAACATAAGAGAAGCCAATGTTGGATCAGGCCGATGGCTCATCCAGTCCAACACTCTGTCACACAGTGGCCAAAAAGACCAGGTGCCATCAGGAGGTCCATCAGTGGGGCCAGGACACTAGAAGCCCTCCCACTGTTGCCCCCCCCCCAGCACCAAGAATACAGAGCATCCCTTGCCCCAGATTGAGAGTTCCTATTTATACCTTGTGGGTAATAGCCACAGATAGACCTCTGCTCCATATGCTTATCCAATTTGCTCTTGAAGCCGTGGAACATCTAGATAATTTACAGTATCATCCCACGTAAGGCCCACAGAATAGACATGAATAGGAGTCTGAATAGACTTGCTTAGGATTGCTGTCTCACAGGGGCCTCCCAAGCCAGTCTACTGAGAAACTACTCAAGTATATTCAAGTGGGGCTTACTCCCAGGAAACAGTTCTCAGGCTTGCACTGTTATTCACAATAGAGCACCTGTACCCTGTATGAATACTGCTCATCTTACCAACTTTGCAGAGAGCAGATGATATTGAACGCCAGTGGTGGCCTTTTCTGTCTTGGTGGCCTTTTCAGTTGCTGCATCTTAGGAAGCCAAGCTTGTCTCTAGGGTCCTGCACAGTGAGCCATACCTGAACTGCCAAAATGGAGCCATGTGAAAATATAACAATTCAGATGATCTTTTGTTATTCATGTCCCATTATGTGATAATGGCAAAACCCATTATGCGGCAGGAGAAATGGGTTGCCTCCATATCCATCTTTTTGATACGTCTTAGCCTTTGTACACAGTGCTTATGTGGAAACATTTCCTATTTATTCCTAACTTCCTCTCTGTCTGGGAATTTTCAGTTTAGATAAAAGACGACAGAGGGAGGACCGGAGAGAGGTTTATAAAATTATGCATGGAGTGGAGGGAGTTGACAAAGCGAACTTTTTTCTCCCTCTCCCGAAATACTAGAACTCGAGAGCATCCAACAAAGCTGATGGGCACCAGGTTCAGGATGGACAAAAGGACATGCTACTTTACCCAGAGAGCAATTAAAATGTGGAATTCGCTGCCAGAGGATGTAGTGAGGGCCACAGGAAGGAACAGCTTGAAAAGGGGATTAGACAGATTCATGGAGGATAAATCTATCAGTGGCCAAGGTGACTGAGGGGAAACTCCATATTCAGAGGCACTAAACCTCTGAATCCCAGAGCCAGGAGGCAGCCTCTGTGCCCTGTTGCTGGCTGTCCAGAGGAACTAGTTGGCCACTATATGAGACAGGATGCTGGACTAGATGGACCCTCACTGGTCTGATCCAGCAGGGCTCTTCGTATGTTCTTATGTACTTAAGTTACATCTTCCATAAGGCAAGATCAAATCTATATAACACATAGGTTTCATTCAGACTTCATTTGTTCGTGATGAATATGAACCTGCTTAATTATTGGGTTTGCATGCGCTTCCTGTAGGATGGCACATAGAAGGTAGAAAACAAAACAGCTAGTTGTGACATCTAAATTTGGGTACCTGAATAGATCAGCGTTTTTAAAATCTCTGTTTGCAAGGAAAAAAATAAACTCCACTTTTGCCCAGTTGCCTGCATTTGGGTATTCCAACCAACTGGAGGGCAGAGAGAGTCATCCCAGAAGCACGATCATTAATCCCTTGCAACACTCTACCCCCCCCTCAGCCCCTCAGGTTGTTCGTGACAATGGATGGATGCACCATTGACCTCACTGTATTCTATAACATTTTGTCATTTCTAATTGTACTCCTTTGCCTTTCTTGCAGACTCCCACAAACTTAAGCCGCAGCTCAAATCTCTAGATTTAGAGCTAAAATTTCACCAGCAAGATACTGAATTGTTCATGCTAGCAGCTAATGAAGCTTAATCTGTTTTTCCAGCTGTTGCGTCTTGACTCCCTCAGTTTCTACTGGAATGTGGACAGTGAAATGTATTATTGTTCTTCCCGGGAACAAATACTGGTAATTCAATACTAAATAAGCTGCATGTTTATGTAAAATGTGCTGTTGTCTTGTTAATGACAGAGGTGTTTTGTTTCTTAAGAGCGAGAATAGCTTTTGCTCTGATCTATGATTTCTGTAGCTAGAATAAAAGTTTCTACATTCTAAGTGTGTAACCAACAATGCTCCCGCTAAGCTGTGGAGTCTGTGAGCAAAAATTCTACTTTGTGAGCCACTGGTATTAAAGTTGTGAGCAGGCAATTTGGCTACTGCATAAATTAGTTTGCTCTGGAGCCATCCTTCCTGAGCTAAGACAAAAATGTGTGAGCCGGAGGTTAAAAAACTGTGAGCTAGCTCACACTCACTCAGCTTAGAGGGAACACTGGTAACCAGTGCATGTAAGATTACTAAATGTGTAAAGCTGTACCATAACTGTGTAGCTCGCAAGAACTACTGTAACAGAGCTCAGTTCTTTTCCTACTGCCTTTTCTAAGCTTTGTATGTGTTGCATTGGCTACCATTGGGTAGAACTTTGTGTGCAAGGAGTGCAAGAATATTTGCCATTTTATTTCCTTTTGGGTGTTGGGGTGGCATTGTTCACTCTTGCCTCTTTCTAAAAGTGGTGAAGAGAAAAGGATAAAGAGTGTGATGGCGACTGCCTGGAGGAGAGGCAGTTTAAGGGCACACCTGTTGTAGCACACACCCCCTCGCAAATGTTGCACAGGTCTCAGATCAGCAGCTTGTCCCATGGTGGTTATTTTGGCCCTAAGCTAATCCTGTGTTGTCTCCTTGGACTGTGGTGACTGAATGACCTCTTCCTTGCAGACTTCACATACTGAAAAAATACAGAAGTTGAGTCATGGGTTTCTTCAAAACACGTGTTCACCCTTAGCAGCTCATCCTCCCGCCATTTCTTGAGGTGGCCTTGTTGGCCGAACCACCATTTTATCTCATAAGCAGATTACATCGTAAGTCTGCTTCAGCAGCGTGATTATTTGAAAACGAGCTAACGCTGTCTAATGGCCGACAGATGGCTCTCTCATTTTGTTCACGCCCCGTAATGTTTTGCAACCTGTAGCTTGGTTTTATTATTTTTTTTTCATTGCTGTCATGGTTAGGAAACTTACGAGGCTGGACTGAAGCTTTTATTGTTTATGACAACAAACACAGGGAAACAGAGCAAGATTGGGCAAACGTGGAAAAACACTCTGTTAAAACAAAACACACAATTCTAATTTGCTGCTACATATATTCATTTAAATCATATACTTAAATATACAATAAAGACCCTAATGTATCTTATTAATTATAGTACATTGATAACAAAAACCTAAGGAATAATATATGTCTTGTAGAAGCGTTCACAGCTACAGAGACAGATATACAGACAGGATTACATGCTGTAGGCTATCTTGCTTTCTGAGGAGAGACTGATGAGAGATGACCGACAGATGGCTCTCTCATTTTGTTCATGCCCCATAATGTTTTGCAATCTGTAGCTTGGTTTTATTAATTTTTTCATTGCTGTCGTGGTTAGAAAACTTAGGAGGCTGGACTGAAGCTTTTATTGCTTATGAGCCTGGGAAGCAGAACAAGACTGTCTTTTTTGGTTGTTTCTGTCTTGGAGTGATGGCTGCTCTCTCAGGCCCAGCCGTGCCACAGGTCATAAGTGGAGACACTAGGGCCTTATACTGCAACGCATGTGCTCTCTCACTGAGCTACAGCAAAAATTGGCTAGCATCTGTTTAGCCCTCCTCTTTGCCTGCCAGAAGACAAGCTACATTTGTATGGTTGACTTAGCCTTGATTTCCGTTTCCACGATGAGTCAGTGTGGTGTTGTGGTTAATCTGGGGTCCTGGGCTTGATTCCCCACTCCTCCTCCACATGAAGTCCGCTGGGTGACCTTGGGCCAATCACAGTTCTCTCAGGACTCTCTCAGCCCCACCTACCTCAGAAGGGGCTTCTTGTGGGGAGATTCAGGTGGGTAGCCATGTTGGTCTGAAGCAGCAGAACAAACTTATTCAAGGAATAAGCTTCTGAACGCGTGCACACGTCTTCATCTGAAGAAGTGCAAGTGCACACTAAAGCTTATACCCAGAATTAAACTTCGTTGGTCTTAAAGGTGCCTGACTGGATTCTGACTTTGTTCTGTTGTGGGGAGAGGAAGAGAAGGAGATTGTAAGCTGGTCTGAGGCTCCTTAGGGCAGAGAAAAGCAGAGTATAGAAATCAAACCTTCTTCTTCTTCTGGTTTCGGTTTCGGTGTCGCGAATGGCAGCCGCTTCTCGGGACGCTCCCGGAGGCGGTTAGCCCACGCGCAGTTAGGGGGGGTCTTCGCATGAGCAAAAGACCCTAGTGAGCCTTAGGTAAAGGCTCCGAACCGGGGGCGCTTGGGGAGTAGCCTCTTTGCCGGCAGACAGCCGGGAAATTGAGGCTTTCTCCCCGCCCCAATCGGCCCCGCTGCGGCGTGCCCGTAATGGGACTTAGCGGCACCACCGAATTCCAGGAGTGAAAACAGCGTTATGGCTTAAATTAAAAAGAAGAAGTTGCATCGAATCGTGAGTTGGAGATCTATTTTGAAGCGTAAATCGGAGCCCCCTGCATGCGTATAAGCGTTGGGAGGAGGGAGGAGTTCCCACCCCCTTTGAGAAGCAAGATCCACAAAGGGAGCGCGAAGGGGGCTGAGAGAAGAAAAAGTGTTGGTGAAAGTACCGTTGGGGTTGCATGGAAGATTTTGATCATCTTAGCTTCCTGGGGGATGCGGCACGAACTTTTAAAAAGTAAACAAAAAAACAAAATGTCGATACTGGAAAAAGTCCTGCAGATACCGGAAGAGAAGAGAGGAGGGACTTCCGGTCCAGATAGCCCACCCCCAGAGCTTGCTGTCAATCAACAGGAAAAGGAGATGCTGTGCCCCCTGCTGGAACAAGTGCGCAAAATCAACGAAACTTTGTCTAAAATGGATAGTGTTCTCATCAGTCGACAGAACCAGATTTTGGAAACAACTAGAAAGATGATTGAGATTGAACAGAAATCAAATTTGATTCTAGGTTTCCAGGGCGTTAAAGAAGAAGAGAAAGAAGATCTCGGATTTACCTTGACAAATGTCTTGGCACCCCTAACTGGCAGTGAAGCGATAAAATTAAAAGAAGAGGTGGATGAGGCTCCCAAAGCCTATTCCGCTTTTATAAAAGAGAATACTCTGCCAGTAGAAGGGGATGTTGAGCATAACAAGCGACAAACTGGAGATCTAATTTCATCTGAAGAGTTTGTGGAGCCCAGGAAGCCTGAAAGCCAGAAGTTTAAGGAAAAAGAGAAAAGAAAGAAGAAGGATTTCATCTTTAAAATGCAGAAACTTCTGAAGAGACACGCCAGCAGAGAGGAAGATGCAGTATTCCAAACTGGGACAAGCGAAGAAGACAGCAGCCCAGGGGAAAGTGGTGATGGAACGGAAGACTTCAAAGTTAAAATGGACTCAATCCATAACTGGAAGAGATTTAAAAAGAAGAGATTTTGAGGACTGTTCGTGTAACATCTGGAAGGAGCTGTTTAATTACTAACCCCAATGGACTTTACTAACTGCATTAACAGAGTGATTTTGGACTTCGTAATAGTTAAAAAGAAGATCTTCTAACCACGATAGATGCCAAAACTGGTATTGGTTTTTTAACCTAAACTAACACTCACTAACAGGAAAAATTTCACTCCATCTTTTTCTTTCTCCACCTGTCTACCCTTCCTGTTTCTTATAAAAAGAATAAAATTCTCTCTTTTTTAAGAGAGTTTTACAAAAAAAAAAACCTTCTTCTTCTTCTGTGAGCCTGCCATTGGTGTTTCCTGTTTCTGCTAAAAGTGCTGGACTTGTCCAGTAGGAATGGACAGTACTGACGGTGACCTCATGGGCTAGTAGAAGGCAGGGGTAGGTGGGTAGGCATTGTTTTTGCTTGGAGAAAGGAGGCATCTGACTGCGTAGATGTTGGTATGCCAACAAAACAAAAGCATGTGGTTGAGATGAGGGCTGCGTTTGGCCAAGTGCACTGGCAGCAAACCAAGCTCCAGCTGAACATGTAGAGCAGGGTCCAGTAATTCAGCCTTGAGACTGGCCAGGTCAAGAGAGGGGAGCTGATTTGTGTGCCAAATGCGGATAGTAAGATGGGCTTTTTTAGCCACCGCATCAATCAATTTCACTATTAGAAGAGCAGGGCCTGTTAACACTCCCAAGTTCTTACGAGAGTTAGCGAAAGAGAAATGCCCCCTCCCCAGAATTGGGGAGCCTCGTTCCCTCCAGATCTTTGGCCTTGGCATGGAGGGGGGTGGGGCCATGGTGGCTCAGAGGTTAAGAAGCTGAGCTGCAGACCGGAAGGTCTGTAGTTTGGTAGCTTGAGACCCTAGTGCCGTGTGACGGAGTGAGCTCCCATCTCTGGCCCCAGCTCCTGCCAACCTAGCAGTTGGAAAGCAAGAAATTGCAAGTAGACAAATAGGTTCCACTTTGGTGGGAAGGGAACAGCATTCCATGAGCCTCGCCATCTAGTCATGCCAGCGACGTGACCACGGAGGCGTCTTTGGAGAGCGCTGGCTCTTCAGCTTGGAAACTGAGATGAGCACCGTACCCTAGAGTCGGATCCAACTGGCTTTCAAGCAAGGGAAACCTTTACCTTCACCTATGGAGAGGAGCACAGTTTTCAGCAAGAGAGAAACTGCTGGGCTTGCAGAACTTTCCTCTTCTCTTCCTTCCCTCCATGTTTTTCACTAATTATTCTAGGTACGTATTTGCTATTACAGTATTTCCAACCTACTGTGGTAGAGTTTTAGACTTGCCTGCCAGAGTATCTTTCACCAGCAATTCTGCTGCTTAAGTCCAAACAGTCATGCAGTTATTACTGGAATTTAAAGGCTCCGTACTAGAAGCAGCACCGTTTCTAGGAATGTTTGACAGTGATCAAGCGGTGATCTTGTAGCTTATGAGAGGCAGAAGCTTTTGTGCCGATTGAACACAGGCCCTGCCACCGCCCTTTGAAACTTGTCATGCAGATTAGGGTTAAGCTGCCTAATTTGTAAGGGATGTAACTTGCAGAATGACCTGTTGCTTTCCAGAATCGGTTTCTGAACATGTGACGGGAGATACTGGGGGAACCACCTTATCAAACAGGAAGCAGAGCTGTTCCTCGTTTATCAGTCTGGCGTGTGATAGTTTTGATTAATAAACTGCAAGCTGTCTGTTCCTTTCTGTGTAACAAGTTGTGCGTTCCCCGGTAACACCGGTGGAAATTTCCTGGGGAAATTGGTTTTCGAATAGTTAATATCCCAATTTCCAAGAAGATTTTATTAATACAGTTGCGAGATAAGGAAATAGACCGAAATGCAAATAACATAAAAGTATCCAGCCGCTCTCATTTGTTGCAATACTTTATTAAGGGCAACAAGGAAGTACAAATGTAGCAATTGATGACCTTGTTTTCCCAGTTAACAGAATAATAATTTGGGTCTTGTGATGTTCTCCCCTGCCCCAGTAAGGAAGCACATCTGCCAACTATTTCACTGCACCTCAGTAATAAATATATTATTTCTTTGTATGGGGAGAAAGCTGAAGAACTGTTGCCTCTTTTAGACTGATCTTATCACGTGTTACTCTGTAACTTAACTTCCAAATCCAAAGCCAGTTTGGTGTAGTGGTTGAGAGCACAGACTCTAATCTGGGAGAACCAGGTTTGATTCCCCACCCCTCCACATGCAGCTGCTGGTGTGACCTTGGGTAAGTCATAAGTCCTTTCAGAGCTGTTCTCTCAAGGGCAGTTCTCAAGAGAACTACTTGTTTCTACTTTCGAAGAAGCATTCTTTAGAATCATAGGTGCATATTAAAGATGCTTGGACATGTAATTTCAGAGCCGTAACATTTGCATCGCCTTGGAGAAAAATCGCTGTCTCTGGAGCAGCTTCTAATCTCGAGTTACAGCCTAAGCACACAGACACTCTGCAGTTTATTTAACAGCAACGCAAACATGCATGTTACAAGCGAAGCTTCGCTGCAGCCATTTTTCCCCACGTGGCTATAATAATGCGGTTGATGCCGTTGACACTTAGCCTTTTGTCTTTGTAGGAGCAGTTGAAAAGAGGAGTCCCTTCGATTGGCCAAGAACCCCGAAACTATCAGTACAGTAAGTGTGTGGCGAGGAGAGGGGATTGCGTGTAGGGAAAGCCCGCAGGTGGGGGATTCTGGGTGGGCAGGTGAGGCCAAGGTCAGCCCAACTACCTTCGTGCTCTCACACCGCATTATAATGAGATGTCCAGGGAAATGCTGATTGCCACTTTGGGGTCAGGAATCAATTTTCTCCAGGCCACTTGGGCCGGGGATCCTGGAGGGGGTTTTTTTGGTCATCTTCTGGGTGTGGAGCAGGGGTCACTGGGGTGTGTGTGTGTGGAGAGGGGAGGTATTTGTGAATTTCCTGCATGGTGCAGGGGGTTGGACTAGATGACCCTAGAGGTCCCTTCCAGCTCTGTGATTCTGTGCAAATTCTGGAGTGGCAGGCTTCCTGGAGGTCTGGTGAGGATGGGTCAAGAATGGGAGCATCGAGCATATATGACTCCCACAGGCATATACTCAAGGTGGGGAGAAGAAGTCTTGGTGTGAAGTGAACAGGAGAGGATTGTGAAGCAGGCTGCAGGCGAAGAAGGACTCCAGTGCCACTCCTGGTATCTTGGAATGACTTGGCAGCAGATAGAGTCAGGACTGTCAGTTTCAAAACTTTGTTCCTGTTGTGTGGTTGTGCACAGCATATTTTAAATCTGCGCTCCTGGTTTTAGCACGGGGGGGGGAGTCATGGCTCAGTGGAGGAACCTTTGTTTGCACGCAGAAGGTCCCAGGCTTAATCTCCAGCCTGTCCAGTTAGAAGGACCAGGTAGGAAGTGACGGAAGGTCTCAGCCCGAGGCCCTGTAGAGCTGCAGCCAGTCAGAGTAGGCAGTAGTGACCTAGATGGACCAAGGGGGGGTCTGATTCAGTATGAGGCAGCTTCATGTGTGTGAACAGGAATGTGAACGTGTGACACCGTGCCCCCCCCCCCTGCATCCTTATTTTCTTGGTGCTTTAAGGCCAGTTGTAAATTGCGCACTTGTTTTCAGTATTCAGGCCGGTGTCAGCTTCCGCAAAGCTGTACATCGACCCTTATGCGGAAGCGGAGCTGAAAACTCCGAAGGTCGACTGGAGCATGGAAGTGCAGAGCATCGCGGTGGAACTGACCAAGCCTCAGGTAAAACGACCGGCCGTTCCGTGATCTCATTTGAGGGCTCGTAGCGTCGCCTTTAACTGCATGCTCCGGACTGGCTCCAATTTCTTGCTTATCCGGGGGCTCTTGGGAACGTGCGTTTGTGGGGAAAGCGTCTGGAAAATATGTATTTATTTAAACGGGCAGGCAAGCTCAGGACAGGTTACGACAAGCATTAGATACAGAATCCACTTTCTGAAACATCCAGTTAATCATTAATAATAATAACACAATAATAAAATCGCGTCAATAAGTAGAATAAGAACAGTAGATGGCATCGTCCAATTTTCCGCCTCCATCTGCTCCCAAACGAATCCCCACATCTGCGCAGATGGGTGGCAATTGATGCTGATGAGGCAAAGGCAAGAGACTGTACCTGACCTGCAAGGCAGTGTAGTAAAGGGGAGACCAAATAAATAGATCTCTGCCGCCTCAACCATAGGCCTGGCAGAACATATCCGTTTTGTAGGCCCTGTGGAACTGCATTAAGTCCCGCAGGGCCCAGATCTCTTCTTTTTTTTAAAACAAAGTTTTTTTATTGGGATACACTCAACATTTCCAATTATGTTACCAATACAATTTAAAAAAGAAAGTTCCCATCCCATCCCCCCACCCCCCCTAATAGGCTTCCAACACTGCTAATAACAAACAAAAATAATTATAAGGTAATCAAGTTTAGACTTAAATGCATCGACAAACCAGGTAACACATTTCAATTATATAAAACCTCTACAATTTCAACATATTTTCAAATAACAGTACATACAGTTCAAAATTAATTTCACTTCTCATTCAATATCCATACGTATCCAAGTTATATATTTTCCCCTTCATTTTATATTCAGTTTCTAGATACAGTTTCAATCCTTCCCAATCTTTTAAGTACTGTTCAGCCATTTGTCCATTTAATTTCTTTGTCATTTTGTCCATTTCCGCTAAAAATAACAATTTTCTCAACCAGTCATGTATATCTGGCACCTTCTCCATTTTCCATTGCTGAGCAAAGGCCATTCTCGCCGACGTAATCATGTACAACCGCAGGGCCCAGATCTCAACAGGGAGAGCGTTTCACCAGATAACATGGGTAATCTGTTTAGAACGTTTTTGGGTAGCCTAAAGTCTGAAAAAAGCTAGATTTAACGGAGTTTCTGAGGAAAGTTCCCTTGGAAGTTTTATGTACAGACTTCTTTTATACCCCACCATTCTGGGGACCCGAAGCGGCTCACGTACTTCTCCTCCACTTTATCTTTACAACAACCCTGTGAGGTAGGCTAGGCTGAGAGAGTGTGACTGGCCCAAGTCCACCCAGCAAGCTTCCACGGCATGAGTGGGGCTTCGAACCTGGCTCTCCCAGATACTAGTCAGACCCTTTAGCTGCTGCACCACGTAGGGTCTCAGTGTACCTTTCAGCAGTGAATCAAGAAGGTCTTTGACCAGACCCTTGCACAGCTTCTGTTAGTGTTTCCAACTGTGTGACTCCATGTCCTCGTTTGTTTTAGTACCTCAGCATGATCGATTTCCTGGAGTCCGTAGATTATATGGTACGGAACGCCCCCTACCGAAAGTACAGGCCGGATTTACCGCTGCATAAGAATGCCAGAAAATGGTAAGTTGGAAGCTTTTCTTAAATGGGGTAACAGGGTTGCTGTAGTAGCTCAGGGTGGCTGCTTGCTGCTGAGGAGAGAGTCTTAATTCCCCATAGATACTTGATGGCAAGTTGTGGAAGAGTAGGAGTTTTCGTGAGTCACAGATACCTGAAGAAGTGAGCAGTGACTCGTGAAACCTCACGCCCTGCCACAAATTTTGTTAGTCTTGAAGGTGCTGCTGGACTCTGGCTTTTTCTACTGCTACAGACAGACTAACACGGTGACCCATCTTGATCTGTCTAAGTTGGGCCATGTGGATAGTCAGACAGGAACCTGTCTGCGCTGTGGAAACACCTTGCATCCAACAGAACATGTGATGGGGTTGGTGGATGCTGTCAGTTCCCCAGGTCTCTCTACCTCTCGCAACGATTTATGGTTTGCTTGCTTTTGCTTTATAATATAAATATTTGAAAAGCAGACTTCAAGGAACGGAGTATAGAGCACTTATTGTTCTGCCCCATTTCAGCAGCTCTGGTGGTGTTTGTAATATTTAAACAGAGCTTCCCCCCCCCCAAGCATACATCGAAGAAACTGTCTTAGAACAGTGTTTGGAAACCTTTGCAGTACAATTCAAAGCGAGCATTGTTTTCATCACCCTTGCGCAAAGCATTCCAATGCCTGATTCCCTTGTCCTTGCATCACCTGACTGGAAGATAGTGGCCAGCGCTCATCCTTTCTTATTTTTCATGCTAGTGCGTAAGTTATTTCCGTACCACACCTGAGAGTCGGATGCTCAGTAGCCTGCCCTGGTATGCCCTTCCCCCCACACTAGGAAAAATTGGGCTCACCACAGAAAATCACCCTTCTATCACTTTAACACACTTAGTTGTACTTATATAGCAAATTCCCTGTATTAAGCAACATTCATTCTTGTGTGGTGCATTCCATGGACATAAGCAAAGCCAGTAAATAATACAATACAAAACAAAACAATACAAAATCTTGATGCAGTTGTTCTTAACACTGTTTTGGCTATGCTCCTGGAATGCTTACTCTTTAAGACATCCTGATGGAGCTGTGAAGTATACAAAGTAGGCTGAAAAGTCCTCGTTCTTCAGGTTCCCGAACAGTATTTATCACTCCTTCACTTGAAAACCTGTAGATCCAAGGAATGTAAGAGATAAAGAGTCTTAAGCTTCTCTAATCTTAGTTTCCAACTCTTTCCCCATATTCTCCAGGTCTATGAATGTTGCTTAATACAGGAAATGTGCTATGTAAGTACAACTAAGTGTGTTAAAGTTATAGAAGACTGATTTTCTTTGGTGAGCCCCATTTTTCCTAATGTATTCACATCAAAGCCTGTCTTGTTTTGGATACACTTCCCCCCACACTGGCTGTTTAAAAATATTAAACCAGTAACTTGCCTCCAACTATGAAAATGACATGTCATGGGGGATAAATGAAGCTATAAAGGCTTAATTCTTTTTGAAAAGGGTTTTAGCAGCTGCCATCAGGTCCATCAAGTGTCTTGGAAGCAGTAAATCATCAACTTCCACTAAAACAACAACACAAAATGTGTGCTCTACAGTGAAGCTTCCTTAATTAGCATTGCAGGAATTGAGGAAATAACCTTTTTTTCCACGGTGCATGCGCCGGATGGTTGATCTCTTTTTATTCAGGTGTTTTCTCATGATGTTCCCTCTCCGTTTAATGAAAATGAAAATTAATTTTCTTGTTTCTCTCAGGTGGCACTATGCAATAAATAGTATTCTTGAGGTTCATATCAGGAGGTATTCCCGCATGTGGTCGTGGAGTAACATAAGGCAACATAGGCAACTTCTGAAGAGTTACAGAAATGTTTATAAAAACAAGCTGACTCAGGCAAAAGTGTCCGAAGAAACACAGAAACAAATGCAGGTACTTGATGTGTCTCTAGAAGGATCGAATGTCTGAGGTGAGGTGGGAAAGCGAGTCTGGCAGGACACCTGCTGTCATAGATGGAAATATATTTCCACGTATGCCCAAATATTAGTTTCTCAACCTGTTTCGTGTCTGTACGTTGAAATATTTATAATGTGCCTTCCCCTTGCCCCCCCAAAGAAGGGGGCCCATGGTGAACTTGCATATTGTGCCAATAAAGCAGTGCACAAAACTTGAGTTCTGCCCCCCCTGGTGGACCTCCTGATGGCACCTGGTTCTTTTGGCCACTTGGGGACACAGAACGTTGGAGTAGGCGGGCCATTGACCTGATCCAACATGGCTTCTCTTAGGTTCTCAGTAGAGATCATTATCCAAAGAACAACCAACAATCAAGCAGTGGCTAGCCAAAAGCCCTCTTGAATCCCTCTAGCGTGTTCTTCTTAAAGTTTGGCAAGGTAGGTAAGCTTTGGCCCTCCACAGGGCTCTTTTTTGTAGCAGGAGCTCCTTTGCATATTAGGCGACACGCCCCTAATGTAGCCAATCCTCCCAGAGCTTATAGAGCTCTTCTTACAGGGGCTACTATAAGCTCTTGGAGGATTGGCTACATTAGGGGCGTGTCGCCTAATATGCAAAAGAGTTCCTGCTACATAAAGAGCCCTGGTGTGAAAGACCGCTCCGCAGAGCTGGAGACGCTGGCATAAACAGCTAGCCAATGGGATGCAACTGTTCTTATTAGATTGTTGACTCAGTAGTAAGCACCAAGCACGCCATTTGTCAGAAAGCCTGTTTATTCTGAAACGATGAACTTGGCTCAGTGGGGTAGATCTGGCTCAAAGGGATTTACACAGCCGGTGTGCCTCCCTGAAGTCTTCAGTTAGGAAGGAGGTTGGTGCTGACAGACACTGATTGGTGGGCTTCACTGGGATACATACCTTTAGAGCATTAAAGTGCGTTTTATCTGTTTGTTCCTCAGGATTTAGAAAAAAATCTAGACGTCTTCAATATCACTTTAGCACGGCAGCAGGCACAAGTCGAGGTACGTTCTGCAGTTTGCCTTCCCCATGTTCGTTTCAAAAACACAGTGCTAGAAGAGAGGCAGGGATCTGCATTGTGAGTCACGGGCCCCACTTTCTCCCTGCCCCTTATGTCCAGATCCGTTTGGAAACCATTTGTTTTTAAATTTAAGTCGATGATGGCCTAGAGAACTTAGACCGGTGCCTTTTAAAAAAGACAAAAAGCCATCTGAACCAATGTGCCGTCACTCGGACGTATTCTTTAAATTTTCCTGAGGACTGTTCCCTTAAGTGTCAGTTCTGTGTTTCATTTTTTAAAAACATTATTTTATTTATTTTTGTTTACTGTATTTATATCCCACCTTCCTTCACCCCAACGGGGACCCAAAGCAGCTGACATCCTTCTCCTCTCCTCCATTTTATCCTCACAACAGCCGTGTGAAGTAGGCTAGGCTGAGGCTGAGACGACTGGCCCAAGGTCAGAGCACAAAGTGGGGATTCGAACCTGGGTTTCCCAGGCCCTAGTTTGACGCTCTAACCACTGCACCACACGGGTTCTCTTTTAAGCATTGGGGTGTATGGAGCAGCAGCCTTTTTACTTTGCTTGCATTTTCTTATTGGTGCTTGGTCATAGGTTATAAGGTCGGGACAAAAGTTATTGAGGAAGAAATCCACTGATGCAGAGAAAAAAGGAGGCGGTTGGTTTAGTGGACTGTGGGGAAAGAAGGAGTCTAAGAAAAAAGAAGACGAAGAAGAGCTCTCCGTTCCTGAAAGTAGGTTTGAACCTAAAGCCAACGTCCGTATGCTTGCTGCTTAATTTAATCCTGTTTTCCATCGTAAGACTCGTTCATGTGTCGTGACAAGCAGAGGTACACTTGTGATGGGCATGAGCACGGCATGTTGTCACGCTTGCATCCTCTTCCTCCCTCCATCTCCTTGTGCCACGGTCTCCTAGTGTAGGTCCTCAGACAAAACTGGGGTTTGTTTACACTCCACAAGCTGGGAGGCTAATCCTTCGACAAGCACAGAAAGTGTGGTGCTGTCACAGAGCCTTCTGCAACAGACAAATAACATTAATGCGCAGTGGACAATTTGGCAAAAATGCCCATTTGGATCGGATAACTGTTGATACCCCTTGATACTAGCCTTGGGGTCCCCAGTGTGCGCCATGGTGCCCGCCAAGTGTTTTTAAACAGTGGGCAGGACCTGGTGGGCCTTCTGCCTGGCAAGACTTCTGATTGGCCGTTGGACATTTGATTGGCTAGGCCACAGCTGCAGCCATCGCTGCCATAACACAAGGACCTTC
This sequence comes from Gekko gecko, assembly GCA_029375565.1. Classification (NCBI taxonomy): domain Eukaryota; kingdom Metazoa; phylum Chordata; class Lepidosauria; order Squamata; family Gekkonidae; genus Gekko; species Gekko gecko. Next base: position 20,009,901 of record JAPDNY010000017.1, read on the forward strand.
AAGCAAGCTGTGGCAGCCATTTTGTGGCTGGCTCCACCTCCTGCAGCAGCCATTTGGAGGCCACGCCCACCTTTCATCAGAATTCCAAAGGTGCTCACAGGCTCAAAAGGGTTGGGGACCCCCTGCCTTGGACAATCTTTTGAGTTCCTGCTATGTAATAGCTTCTTGAATGTTTTGGTTCCTGCTGGAACTGCTTACTTCTGTGAATTCCGAAAATCGCAAGAATTGTGCTACCCTGCAGAGATTTGTGTCTGGCAAAGAGATTGTTAGTACTGTGTGAATGGGTTTAACAAATGAACTTTTAAGTACATCTTGTTAACAATCATATAATCATTTATGTAGTGATTGAAAGGCTAATAACAATTTCTCTGTGCATTTACTAGCTATCGATGACCTCATGACGCCAGAAGAGAAGACAAAGCTTTTCACTGCCATCGGCTATAGTGACAGTTCTCATAATCTTGCATTGCCCAAGAAGGTATTTGTACCTTTTCATAAAAACAGGACTATCAAATTGATGTGTTTATGCTAAGAGGGGAAGGTATTTTCTAACTTTGCCCTTTGGGGCTTTTCCCCTCCATTGAATGAAAGTCGATTCAAAATGGACTGAATGCCCTGACTATGTAGCATAACTAGATCAAATTTCCTGACTATGTAGCGCAACTAGACCAGATTTCTTTGTCACCAGCCGTTCATAAAATAGGTTTATGGTTTGTCTGCTTTATGGCTGGCAAAACTGCTGGATTTCACATTTGCAGGGAGGCCTGCGTACAATAGAGTCCAGTGCCTGTCAAATTGAATAATAAGAAGAGCTGGTTTTTATTCCTCACTTTTCTCTACTCTCAAAGCAGCTTACGGTCGCATTCCCCTCCTCTCCTGAAAACAGGCACCTTGTGAGGTAGGTGGAGGCTGGGAGAGTTCTGAGAGAACTGGGACTGGCCCAAGGTCACCCAGCAGGCTTCATGTGGATGAGTGGGGAATCAAACCCTTTAAGCAAATGTGAAGTCTGGGTTGCCATGGCAATGGGTGGGGAAGGAAGTCGTCGCAGTTTCAGCCCCATCGTTACTCCTGCACAGCTACCAACATAGGGCTGTAGTAATAAAAGACTGCTCTATCGGGAGAACCCCTTTATTTAAATCCTTTCCTTACCAGTGGCACCTTTAATTTTATACATTGCTAGGCATATGCTGTGTCAACTAGCCCTTACTGAATATTGGTGCGCAGGATGACTTCTTTTTTATTTCCTGTCTAGTATGTTGCCCGTGTGGTGTCCCTGAAGCTCTTAAGTACTTCCTTTACGATTAAAGAAGACAGAAATACTCCAGACACTCTTAAGATCCAGATTATTGATTTAAGCACTAAAATATCACAGAGGCCAGGAGCACAAGCCCTCAAGTAAGTGCTTAATATAATATTGATTTTTGGTTTGGGGGTATGTAGGGACATCAGCTAGATAATGTGTTCCTTTAAAAAAAAATTTAAAAAGAATAGATGAATTATTGGACAGTACCTTACAAGAGCCAGGACGACTTTGTGGTGCCCACGACCTCTTAAAATTATTAGTTGTGAAAAAGAGGCACATGAACACTTAAAGCAACTGTATATTGAATCGGACCCTTGGTCCATTAAAGTCAATATCCACAGCCAGTACTGTCTACTCCAGAGGTCCCCAAACTTATTTGGCCTCCCACCCCCTTTTCAGAAAAAAAAATTACTCGGCGCCCCCCCCTGGAAATCTACCTTCAAGAAGAGGGCAAAAAGATGCAGTGACAAATTTGCACATAGTAAAAAGAAAGATGTTGTAAATAAGATGCTTTGAAGCTCAAAATCATAAAAGTATTTTATAAAATCAACCACAGTAACATTTGCACACACACAGAAAACTAAGAGAACGAAGGCTGTGTTTGGCAGTGGGGGCCCACCTCCACCTCCCTCCTTGATCCCAGGGAAGACCAGGAGAAGGCAGGAAAAGGCGGCTTTAGATGGGGCTTTCTTTCTTTATGCTTCCACCCCCCCTTATTTTTATTCAACGGCCCCCAATTGCACCCAAGGCTCCTACCGCAAACCTGGATCGTTCCAGTGCCCCCCAGGGGGCAGTATTGCCCACTTTGGGAACCAGTGGTCAGACTGGCAGTGGCTTTTCAGGGCTGTTTATATCCTGTACTACCTCATCCTTTAACTGGCGATGCTGGGGATTGAACCAGGGACCTTGTGCATGCCAAGCAAAGGTTCTGCCACTGAGCCATGGCCCCTCCCCTCTAATGCATGGACACAAGAAGCTGCTTCATAGCGCATCAGACCCTTGGTCCATCATAGTCAGTATTGTCTCCTCAGACTGGGAGCAGCTCTCCAGGGTCTTGTGTGGCCGTCTTTCACATCACCTCCTACCTGACTCTTTCAACAGGAGATTCCTGGGGACTGGGAAGACCCGCCGTGAGATTAATTGACTCAATAAAGGAATGTCCCAAGTGCAGATTCAGTCATCGGTCTCACGTTATCCCCTCAACACTGTTCTTCCAGCAGGCTGACTGCTTTGCTCCCTTTAAGCGTCGCTTGTACATTTTTTTAACAACCTCTTTTAAAGAACGGCACAATGATCTTTAACGATATCGAGAAACTGCTTAGAGGAAAAGGAAGGGAGAGGTACATTGGTGAAGCCAACTGCTTCCAGCCACTCAGTGCTGTGCTCAGTCTAGTTCTGGTGTAGCTAATCAGTATCAGCTTTCCTGGAGCTTGATCCAGGAAAGCTAGTGGTGTGTTAGAATAAAAGCACGGAGGATGTGCTTCCCCAGGGCTCTGACTGCTCACATTATGTACCGACAAACGAACCTTTGCTTTATTTCTCAGGTGGACCTAAGTCCCCACTCTCCTTTCTGAGAACACTGGGAACATAAGAACATAAGAGAACATAAGAGAAGCCAATGTTGAATCAGGCCAATGGCCCATCTAGTCCAACACTCTGTCACACAGCGGCCAAAACATACCAGGTGCCATCAGGAGGTCCAGCAGTGGGGCCAGGGCACCAGGAGCCCTCTCACTGCTGCCCCCTCCAGCACCAAGAATAGAGTGCATCACCTGCCCCCAGACTGAGAGTTCCCATCTATACCTTGTGGCTAACAGCCACTGGTGGACTTCTGCTCCAGATGTTTATCTAATTCCCTCTTGAAACTGTCCATGCTTGCAGCTGCCACCACCTCCTGTGGCAGTGAATTTCCTGTGGCTGGGAAGGGAGGCCCTGTCGTTTCCCTTTCTCCTTGGCTTCAGTGAAGTCAAGTTGAATCTTGGAGGTTATACCTTGTGTTGTAAGTGCAACTGAATAATGTGAATTTACATTTTAAAAGCCTTGTTTTCAACTTGGTAGGGTAGAAGCAAAGCTGGAGCACTGGTACGTGACAGGCCTGAGACAGCAGAAGGTGGTGCCTTCCCTCGTTGCTTCGATCGGGGATGCCAGATCGTCCCTGCTCAGGATAGAGTTCGAAACAAATCCAGAAGACAGCGTGGCTGACCAGAGTATCGTCGTGGAGTCACAGCCTGTGGAAATTATATATGATGCAGTGAGTAGTACTCAGTAACCAATGACGTATCGTCGTTCCTCCCTCTCCTCGCTTGCGGTCACTGGCATCCCGTGAATGCCAACAAATCCTCCTTTTTCAGAGAACAATCAATGCGATGGTCGAATTCTTCCGGACAAACCGAGGCATGGATCTGGAACGCCTAACCACAGCCACGTTGTCAAAGCTGGAGGAAATTAAAGAAAAGACTGCTACAGGTACTTTGGAAGCACTTTCGCTGCTGTAGCTTGGAATGCTGCTGTTTTCAAGCATGTTGCTTTTGAAATGCGTTAGTGTAAAGTGCCGGCAAGTCACAGCCAACTTATAGGCGACCCTATAGTGTTTTCAGGGCAAGAGACATTCAGGGCAGGTTGGCCATTGCCTGCCTCTGTGTAGCAACCCTGGCCTTCCTTAGTTGGTCTCCCATCGAAGTACTAACCAGGGCCGACCCTGCTTAGCTTCCAAGATTTGATGAGATCAGACTAGCCTGGGCCTTCCAGGTGAAGACGTAACATGTCTTATTTCACACTGTATACTCTTTTGGTATACAGGGACTTCCTTGTTCCATTGTACTCTTTTCTGCTGCATAGGAGGGGTTAAAAATACCTTTCAGAAATTTATGTTAGGGTGAGATGAGTGTTTATGGAAATCAAACTAAAAATCTCCCGTACAAGGCCTGATATTACCCATGATTCCTTTATCAGCCAAATTGGAATTTTTTTTACATAGAACTGCTTTTGATTGTCAGTTCTGGGTAGCGACAGGGAGACTTTAGCCTTCATGCTCTGCTTGCAGGCATTCCAGAGCATCTGGTTGGACATCGTGTGAAACAGGATCCTGGATTAGATGGACCATTAGCCTGGTCCAGCATGGGGCTGCTCTTCTATCCTGCTCTTGGTTGGCCCCACTGATGGACCTCCTGATGGCCCCTGGTATTTTTGGCCGCTGTGTGACACAGAGTGTTGGACTGGATGGGCCATTGGCCTGATCCAACATTGGCTTCTCTTATGTTCTTATAGGAACTCTCGGTCTGGGGCAAGTGATGCTCTGTATTCTTCGTGCTTGGGGGGGGGGCAACAGAGGGAGGACTTCAAGTGTCCTGGCCCCACTGCTGGACCTTCTGATGGCACCTGGTATTTTTGAATATTTTACTGTGCCTCACTCCAGTTGTGTTGTGATATCACAGTCCAATTTGGCGTGCATTTCATCATGGAGTGGACATTCAGGAATTCCATAAGCCATAGAAAGCCATGACGCATAGTCCGGATGCAAGCTACCGCATTTCGAATAATTCTTATTCTAAACTAATAGGCTATAGTGGGACCCAGTCTCAGGAGAAGGCACATACAAAGCCAGTATAATCAGTCAGGAAGGATATACTGGCTTTGTATGTGCCTTCTACTGAGATTGGGTCCCACTATAGCCTATTGGTTTTGAATAAGAATTACTCGAAACGCAGCAGCTTGCATCCGGACTACATGTCATGGCTTTCTATGGCTTATGGAATTCCTGAATGTCCACTCCATGATGAAATGCACATTAAATTGGACTATGATATCACAACACAACTGGAGTGAGGCACAGTGAAATACTTGGGACTTTATTCTTTTTTCTGTACTCTGGTTACACCTTGGCCATTATTGTTATATTTCTGTATTACTGAATTGTCATTCTATATGATGATATATATACTTTATTTCTAGCCAGTGGTTTTTGTGCTTTGTTCTTGTCTTTGTACACTGGCTCCCCTTCTTTTTTGGTACCTGGTGTTTTTGGCCACTGTGTGAGACACAGAGTGTTGGACTGGATGGGCCATCAGCCTGATCCAACATTGGCTTCTCTTTTGTTCATGTGTTCTTATGCATCCAGAGCTGTCTTCCTTCTCCTGACACTCTAGCCCGTGTACACCGGAGAAGTCCGTAGGAGATACTCTGATGTGCAGGTAGGATGGGTAGAAGAAAAGCCTGCTAATCTCTTGCGTCTTGTCCTCTCCTCTAGGGCTGACTCATATTATTGAAACTCGAAAAGTGCTCGACCTGAGGGTTAACCTTAAACCTTCTTATCTTGTGGTTCCGCAGACGGGCTTCCACCACGAAAAGTCGGACTTTCTTATTCTGGACTTTGGTACTTTTCAGGTATTTCCCCCATCCCTTTTGCTCTCTCTCTCTCTCTCTCTTGAATCACTAGATTTCTACCAATCCAACTGTAACGGCATCCTTAAAGGGGAGGACTGTTGTCCTTTTGAGTGTAGCTTAAAGACCACTGTGGCCAGCTAGATTCAAGTTCAGGAGCACCTCAGAGACCAACGAGGTTTTTTGGGTAGAAGCTTTTGAGAATCACAGCTTCTTTCTCCTGTGGCCTGCTAGTGAACCTCAGAATCCCCCGCACCCCTAGCATCAGTCCTAAAACAACAAACCCGCCCTTGACAGTGAAAAAGGTGCATGATTTAGTTTCACTTATATCACACTTTACTCCCATGTGATTTAGTCCAAGGTGGCTTATTGCATTTTTCTTCCTTCTTCCACCTTGTCTTCACAACAACAACCACCTTGTGAGGAAGGTTGTTGTACACTGCAATGTTCAGGCCGTACCTGGAGCCTTGTGTGCAGTTCTGAAGGTCTGACTTTAAAAAGTATGTGGACAGAATGGAGCAGGTGCAGAGGAGAGCGACGAGGATGATCGGGGACCTGGGGACCAAGAAGCCCTGTGAGGAAAGGCTGAGGGACTTCTTGGGAATGTTCAGTCTGGAGAAGAGGAGGTCGAGGCGGGTGGACATGAGTGCTCTCTCTAAGTAGTTGCGAAGCTCCCTCTAAGCCACGGAGTCTTGTGAGCAACAATTCCACTTTGTGAGTGACTGGCACTAAAGTTGTGAGCAAGCAGTTTGGCTACTACATAAATTAGTTTGCTCTGGAGCCATCCTCCCTGAGCTAAGACATAAATGTGTGAGCTGGAGGCTAAAAAAACTGTGAGCTAGCTCACACTAACTCAGTTTAGAGGGAACAGTGGTTGAAGGGCTGTCCCTTAGAGGAGGGCAGGGAGCGGTTCCTGTTGGCAACAGAGGAGAGGACGTGCAAGAATGGGTTTAAATGAGAAGGTGCCAGCTGGATCTTAGGGAAAACTTTTTGACAGTCAGTGTTGTGCAGCAATGGAATCGGCTGCCTGGGGAGGTGGTGAGCTCCCCCTCACTGGCAGTCTTCAAGTAGCGGCTGGAGAGACACTTGTCAGGGATACTGTAGGCTGACCCTGCATTGAGCAGGGGGCTGGACTAGATGGCCTGTAGGGCCCCTTCCCTGTCATTCTGTGATTCTAAGGTGAGGCTGAGGGACTGTGCCAAGTCCACCATCACCCAGTGAGCTCCCGTAGCCTTCTTGTCCCAGGTCCTGATCCGACACTAACCATGATTCCGCACTGTCTGTCTTCATTGCAGCTGAATCAGGACAGTATAAAAATTAACCTACTAATACGACATTTTAGAGTACAAAAGAAGACATCCTTCATTTAAACAAATTGCTCAACTTTCCTTTTTACTGTATTTGGTGAAACGTGGTGATTGACTATGGCTCTTGTCTTGTTGTAATTGTATTATGTTAATTGAGGGGGAATTTTTCTTTTGTTTAATCGGTTTGTCTTAATTGAGAATCACTGCTGTTTTGACTCGTTACGCCGAAAGATGGATTTGTGGAAACTGAAGTGACGGGCGCGTTCTAAGCAGTAATGGAAACGATTTCCTCCCTAGCTGAACAGCGTCCATCAAGGCAGCCAGCTCACTTCTGGCACGTCGTTGGAAGAGATCATGGATAAAGCCTACGACAAGTTTGATGTGGAAATCAAGAACGTGCAGCTCCTCTTCAGCAGATCAGGTGTCTTGTTGTTCTTATTTCGGATAATCTGATGATGACCCAACGTCTTGGTGAATATGGATCACGCCAGAGGTGGTGGTGGGAAGCGCGGTCATGTTGCATCTGATCTGGGGAGATCCCAGTGCCGTTTTCAAGGCAGGAGACTTAACAGAGGTGGTCTGCTCTTGCCTGCCTCTGAGTAGCAACCCTGGGCTTCCTTGGTGGTGTTCCATGCAGCGTGTCCCTGATATGTAAACACGAGGGCCACGTTTCTGCCGTTGCACTGTTACAGTGAAGCCTGTGCATTTCTTCATTGTGCCCCAGGGGAAGACTGGAAGAAGGCTCGGTTCGAGCATCCGTCGACTCTGCACGTACTGCAGCCCATGGACATGCGCATACAGCTTGCCAAAGCAATGGTGGAGAAGGATATCAGGATGGCAAAGTAATGTATCGCAGCTCAAGTGGCAATATTTGTTTACTCAGTCGTCCTCCTTTCCCACTCTCAAGGCGTATTACAAAATTAGACAACAAGGCAATAATGGTAGAAAAGAGCCAGAGTCCAGGAGCACCTTAAAGACTAACAAAATATGTGGCAGGGGACGAGCGTTCGTGAGTCACAGCTCACTGCTTCAGATACAATGCAATAATGAAAAACAGTGTAGGACACGAGCATGGCACCAAAACTTTGAAACTCCCTCCCTGGGCAGATTCATCTGTCTCCCTCTATCGATGTCTTCTGCCTGTGAGTGAAGACTTCTTTGCTTCATTTGGCATAACGGTTATTGGCCCTCCTCCCTGGTTCTGGTGTGGTTGGTTTATGTGTTTTTATTGAATTATTTTATAATTTTAAATTCCATTTCTAATGGAGTGTTTTTGTGTGTGCTGCCTTGAGGACCCTGATCAGATAGAAAGGTGGCATAAAAATAAATAAATGCAACAGGTGGATTTCAAAAGCCAGAGAACAGTTCTGTACAAACAAAAAAATACATATGATAAACAGTGCAATAAACTGTAATCCTGTTCCCTTTATAAACACAGTTCCATTTTAAGAACATAAGAGAAGTCACATGTTGGATCAGGACAATGGCCCATCTCATCCAACACTCTGTATCACACAGTGGCCAAAAATACCAGGGGTCATCAGGAGGTCCACCAGTGGGGCCACAACACTAGAAGCCCTCCCACTGTTGACCCCCCCACCAAGCACCAAGAATACAGAGCATCACTTGCCCCAGACTGAGAGTTCCTATCTATACCTTGTGGCTAATAGCCTCTGATGGACCTCTGCTCCATATGCTTATCTAATTCCCTCTTGAAGCTGTCCTGTGGCAGTGAATTCCATGTGTTGATCACTCTTTGGGTGAAGAAGGACTTCCTTTTATCTGTTCTAATCTGTTTCTACAACCCTATTCCATTTATAAAAGCACTGTCCCGAACAATTCTGTTTTACACATTCCTTAGAACAATAGCAGTATGAATGGCTTTTTGAGGTCCTTGGGCTGGCTGTTCCACAGAGAGGGAGATACCCGCTTTCTTCTCTGATACCCAGCCATATGTCAGTGCCCTCCTGTATTGTCAGGAGTCATGCCTCTGATTATGTCCATATTTAGTACGTACCTAGGTGCAAGAATGTGAGGCTCTATTACAGTAAATGAGTTTCAGAATGAACAGGTTGAATTCTCAGCAGCTTCTTTCATACCATACACTTCAGTACCAGTGGAGTGTCCAGACAGCCTATTTTGTATTGTGATCATTGATGCCTTTTCTCACTCTCCTCCTTTTATCCTTAGGTTCAAAGTATCGGGAGAGCTTCCTTTGGTTCACCTGAGAATTTCTGACCAGAAGATCAAGGGCGTGTTTGAACTCATCGATAGCATTCCCCTTCCACAGAAGCCGGTCATTTCAGCTTCAAGTGCAAAAGTAAATATGTAATAGTGATCATGCAATAGGGTAAGGGGGAGAGATTGGAAAGGCGGTTCGAGTTGAGAATATTACCGTTGCTAAAGTCCATAACGTTTTCATTCGGAGTTGGTGATGAGACACATGTACTGATGCTGTAGACATGGCGGCTGAAAACATTGTCACAGAATGTAGAGAAATGTATGAAAATGCATGCAGATAATATAACTCAAACCGTTATTCGCTACCTTTTATCTTGCGCCTTTCTGCAGGCTCCTGCTATTCCTGTCATTACTGATAAAAGAGATGGATTTCTTGGCACGTCGCTGTTGTTGGAAGGGGTAGAATCAGGTAAACAGAAAATCCGAGGTACATTAGTCACTGGGGAGATGCTTGCCTTGAGCAGGTATTTAGAGGCAGGATATAAATGTGCTAATCTGAGGCAAGCATGAGAAGTCTTTATGGCAACAAAGCTATTGTTTACAAAAGGTGGTCAAACCAGTGGGGAAGGGTATTAAGCTGTCTTGGTAACACAGCGTGACCTAAATGACTGTAGACATGAATTGGGTTTTGTCACCATCAACAAGGCAACGTTGATTGCCTGTAGGATGTGAAGTTTCAGAAGCTTTCGAGGTTACAGTGACAGCTGATAAATAGTATTTTTATATATATTTATTTATCCTAGTATTATTTTACCCAGCCACTGATGTGGACTTCCAGACCGCACAAGTTGTGACAATATGTTGGTGGATTCTTGTGTTAAAGTTAACCAACAATTTAGGACTCTGAACCAGTCTTTTTCTTTTCAAGGAGCTGTATCAGCTAAAGGAAAATGTTGGAGAAACATCTCAAGGATCACAGTTTGGTGTAGTGGTTAAGAGCATAGACTCTAATCTGGGAGAACCGGGTTTGATTCCCCACTCCTCCTCCACATGCAGCTGCTCGTGTGACCTTGGGCCAGTCATAAGTTCTCTTAGAGCTGTCGTCAGAACTATGGCTTGCCCAAGGTCATCCAGCAGCTGCCAGTGGAGGAGTGAGGAATCAAACCCGGTTCTCCCAGATTAGAGTCCGCACACTTACCCTTTCATAGTTTGGTGTAGTGGTTATCTTCAGTATCCTTTGGTAATACTTTTGGTTTGAATAGCCTTTTACTGTAGAAAAGAGCGAGAGCCCAGTAGCGCCTTACTATCTACTTACTATATGCAGATGCTGAAGAAGTGAGCGGTGACTCTCAAAAGCTTGTACCCTGCCACAGATTTTGATGGTCTTTAAGGAGCCACTGGACTCTAGCTCTTTTCTAATGCTACAGACGGACTCACACAGCTACTCATCTTGATATAACCCCATAGAAAGCCTCATACTGGACGTATTTAGAAGTCTGCGGAAGGGAACCGACTTGATACAAAGAAATGTCCAGGCTTGTTATGTGTTGCTTGAGTGTAATAGATTAATCTGTGGGGAGAGTATGTTTTGTAGCCAGGGTGGTGTTTGTGTTTTTTTAAGGCTTTTATCCTGCCCTTTAGATTCCGAGGAAGAGTACTTCGACGCCACTGAGTGTTCCAAATCCCCGGAAAAGAGTCCTGCTAAACGAAGAGCAATCAAGACCGAAGCCGAGACGGTTCAGGAGGAGCTCACGGACCTTCAGCTGAAGTTCGAGATCAGGGAGGCAAGTATGTGTGGGGGGTCTTGTTCTCCCGCAGCGACAGACGTTCCAGGTGGTGGGATACAGGGGGCTTTTCCCAAAACGTCTCGCCGCTTACAGCATCAACGGCACTTGCAGAGCTGGAGCCCGAGAGCCTTCCCAAACGCACGACCTTGGCCGACTTGGCCTGGATGGAAGGGGGAGGGGTTCGGTGGCGCATGGCCAAGGCAGTGGGAAAGCCTAGTTCAGGTTTCCCTGCTGGGTGTAGCTCTGCTTTTGGATCCCCTTTTCAAGGATATTATAGCATTGGAAACAGTGCAGAAAAGGGCAAATAGAATGATAAAAGGGTTGGAACACTTTCCCTGTGAAGAAAGGTTGAGGCGCTTGGGGCTCTTTAGCTTGGAGAGAGGACAGCTGAGGGGTGACATGATTGAGGCTTATAAGATTATGCATGGGATAGAGCAGGTTGAGAAAGAAGGACTTTTCTCCCTTTCTCACAAGACAAGAACTTGTGGGTGCTCCATGAAATTGCTGAGCGGCTGGGTTAGAACGGATAAAAGGAAGTCCTTCTTCACCCAAAGAGTGATTAACAGATGGGATTCACTGCCACAGGAGGTGGCGACGGCTACAAGCATAGACAGCTTCAAGAGGGAATTGGATAAGCAGATGGAGCAGAGGTCCATCAGTGGCCATTAGTCACAAAGTATAGATAAGGACTCAGGGGCAAGTGAGGCTCTGTATTCTTGGTGCTTGGGGGGGGGGAACAGTGGGAGGGCTTCTGGTGTCCTGGCCCCACTGCTGGACCTCCTGAGGACACCTGGTATTTTTGGCCGCTGTGTGACACAGAGTGTTGGACTGGATGGGCCACTGGCCTGATCCAACATTGTCTTCTCTCTTACGATCTTCTGTTCTTAAGCAAGGTGTGCAAACCCAGCCAAATCTACTTCTTTCCCCTCCCTCCCCATATGGGAGCACATGCCCACATGTCAGGGGTCTCCAGTCTTTTTGAGCCTGTGGGGCTTGTGTGGAATTCTGAGCGGGTGGTGGGCGGAGCCACAAAACGGCTGCCGCAGGGGGCGGACCCAAGTACAGGGGAGAAGTGGGGTAATTTTGAAAAGCACACTGGGAAAGAGGAGAGAGAAAGAATAAAACCAACATTGGTGGCAGCAGATCCAGGTGGGGGAAGCCGTGTCGGTCTGAAGTAGCAGAACAAATTTTGCGTCCAATTAAGTATGTGATGTAATTTGAAATGGTAGATTTAAATGCATTTCTCTAGTCTGGGGAGAAGGAGAATAATTCTGCACAGCCAGTTGCCCCACTTCAAAGAAGAAGCCGCTGCAAGGTTGCCTCTGTGCTTGAGAGGAGACAGACCCTCACCATTCCACAATTAAGGATACATCAGCCTCCAATTCTGACATATTTATTACCCTATGCTCTGTTGGACCCAAACAGACATTAGCCATATATACTAAGCTTATTGTTCTTTTAGTCTGTTAGAAACACCTTCACTATTCTGTATGCTGATTTACTGCCCACCCTCTATAGGTATGACTGTCTTTTCCATTTCATTGTATCTGAGGAAGTATCCGTGCCCATGAAAGCTCACACCTTGAATAAACCTTTGTTGGTCTTAAAGGTGCCCCACTGGACTCAGACTTTGTCCCAGTTGGTGGCAGCAGCCACTGAAACGACGTTATCCTAATCTGCCCAGCTGGTCGAAAGTTGGCCCCACCCAGTTTCTAAAACCACTTGGTGGGTGCCAGGAAACATGTTGACTGGCGCCGTGGCACCTATGTGTACCACACTGGGGACTGCTGACCAAGGCTCCCTCTAAGCGGTGGAGTCTTATGAGCAAAAATTCTACTTTCTGAGCTACTGGGCATCAAAGTTGTGAGCTGAGCGATTTGGCTGCTGCATAAATTAGTTTGCTCTGGAGCCACATCCTTCCTGAGCTAAGAGAAAAATGTGTGAGCTGGAGGCTAAAAAACTGTGAGCTAGCTCACACTAACTCAGCTGAGAGGGAACACTGCTGCTGACATGTTAGTACAGGAATGAGGATTGCCCTTTGTTTGTGTTTATTATCAGGCATATAAACCTAGGCCAGATACACAACTGTGCCACTTAAACGTTGCTTGGAATATGGAGCCGCCTGCCTCATGCTGGTAGAAAAGAGCCAGAGTCTAGTAGAGCCTTAAAGAGTAACAAAATATGCGGTGGGGTATGAGCTTTCGTGAGTCACTGCTCACTTCTTCAGAAATTTTTTTAAACTGGAGATGCCGTAGGTTGAATCTGAGATTGTCCACAAGCAAAACATGTGCTCTTGTCATTTGAATCGTGGCTCCGCCCTCTGGCTCGCGTGGAGAGCTAGGGATATTGGCTCTTAGAATCCCCTGAAGTGACAGCATTAGGAATGTGCATGAGAGAGAGAGTGAGAGAGAGAGAATTTGAAAAGGGAAGGGTTTGATTTTAGATATCCTGTTTCTCTAGGTGATTTTGGAACTCACCAAGCAACTGCAGAAAGAGGAAACCATAGTTATGTTTAACGTAAAGCAGCTCGGAACAGAAGCAACCGTCAGGACCTATGACTTGAGAGCGGTGTCCTATTTGAAGAAGATCAGCCTGGATTATCATGAAATTCAAGGTAGCTGGATGAAGGGTGAGAGAGAAAGCGTCTCTCTTGTGAAAGTGACGTGACAAATGATAGTTGCACTTGCAACTTGTGCTCCTATGGAGGAAAAGCATAGGGATGACCTTGATCTTTCTAATAAGTCTGTGGCATGTGCAGTTGCAGGAAAGGATCAGTACACACTTCTGTTGAAAGGAGGCACGAATATTGGCAAATTGCTTCTAGACGTAGTTCCATATTACTTTATGTTACAGGTAAAAGACAGCCTCTCCATCTGATTAGCTCTTCGGACAAACCTGGATTAGATCTCCTAAAAGTGGAGTACATCAAGGTAAGTAGTTAAAAAAAGAACAATTGGCAGTTCTGAAATGTAAAGAGAACGCGGCATTGGAGCCTGTGCAGGATTTGGGTGGAGTCCCACATGGGCTGTCTCTTACCCCTTTCTCCCCTGACATTTTCTCTAGGCCAATAAACACGGTCCAAAATTTCACACGGATTTTGACAACACTGAACAAACCGTTCAGGTAAATGAAATGCCGAAACAAATTCTGGGTCTTGCATGGCTCAGTCTTCGCATAACCTCAGTTCGTTTAAGAAAACCTGGATGAAAACGTCTCCCTCTTGAATTGTTGTTGGAGTCTACTTGGACACCTTTCTCTGCTTTGCCGTGGCGTTTTTTTGTGAGGATAGGGTAAAGAGAGAAAGTTTAGGATTATGAAAACCCAAGTGAGAGCCAATTTGGTGTAGTGGTTAAGTGTGTGGACACTAATCTGAGATTAGGTTTGATTCCCTACTCCTCCAAACGCAGCTGCTGGATGTCCTTGGGCAAGCCATAGTTCTTTCAGAGCTGTTCTTGAAAAGAGCAGTTTCTCTCAGAGCTCTCTCAGCCCCACCTACCTCACAGGGTGTCTGCTGTGGGGAGGGGAAAGGAACGGAGTTTGTAAGCCGCTCTGAGACTCCAAGTGAAGCATGGGATATAAATCCAATCTCCTCCTTCTCTCTCTTCTTCTTCTCTCTCTCCTTCTTTTTAATGTAATGCAATTCTTTTCTCCTCTCCCTCCCCAGGTGGCTTTCTCCTCTTTAAACCTTCTGCTGCACACGCAGGCCCTCCTCTCAACGATAAATTTTCTCACGGCTGTTATTCCTTCAAGCGGCTTAGGAACCACCGATGCAGGACCGCCGCCGGCGCAGGAAGAAAAAGAGCACACGGATGCTGGCTCGAAGAAAGGTACGATAGATTTGTTCCAGGGGGACGGTTTTCTGTATTATGCTGACAATCCATGTAGGGAAAGCGATTGCCTGATGGAAGGGTGACTATAAAAATCTCTTCCCAACAGTGACAAAAACTGGCAAAGACAAGGACATGTTTGACTTCAAGCTGTTTGCCAAGTTGGACGCCTTCTGCTTGAACGTCTGTGACGAGAAGAGCAATATTGCTGAAATAAAAATTCAAGGTAATGGGAATTTTTGTGTATATGTGTGTTGGCTCAGTTGTACTTGGTTATTGGAACCTGATGACTTGGTAGCAATTTGGGGGGAATTATTAAAAATATCTGCGTTGACCAGCTCTTCTTTTTCAGGTCTTGACTCATCTCTGTTTCTTCAGTCCAGCCAAACCACCCTGTTTGCGCGGCTGAAAGATATAATTGTTACAGATGTTGATTCAAGGACAATTCATAAAAAGGTATGTCAAGTGCTAGGTCTGAATATATTGTGTGGCTGGTAATTCATAGAGCAGTGTTACTTTGTCCAAAAATTACAAATTTTTCCTGATGCGTATTCCTAATGTATTTGCTTTACTCATATTTTAAGTGTATTTGTCCTGTTAACACCACATACGTTTGAATATTAGAATGGAATAAATAAGAACTCAAGAGAAGCCAACGTTGGATCAGGCCAGTGGCCCATCCAGTCCAACACTCTGTCACACAGTGGCCAGAAATACCAGGGGCCATCAGGAGGTACAGCAGTGGGGCCAGGACAGCAGAAGCCCTCCCACTGTTGACCCCCCCCCCAAGCACCAAGAATTTCTGAAACTACAGGCTGACGGAGTCTGAACTTGCTGAGACTGAGAGGGAAAAAGGTCTTGGGGTCGTAGTGGAATAGCTCCATGAAAGTGTCACCTTCGTGTGCTGCAGCGGCGAAAATGGCAAACACTGCTCTAGGGATTATTGGGAAAGAAATTGAGAATAAGACGGCCGATATTGTAATGCCCCTGGATAGCTCTACGGTGCCGCCTCATTTGAAATAACCGTGTACAGTTCTGGTCACCGTGTCTCCAAAAGGACATTGCGGAGCTGGGAAAGGTGCAGAGGAGGGCGACCAAGATGATTAGGGGACTGGAGCACCTTCCCTAGGAGGAAAGGCTGAGGAGTCCCTGGGACCTTTCAGTTTAGAGAAGAGATGACATGATGGAGGTTTATAAAATTATGCATAGAGTGGAGACAGTTGACAAAGAGAAATTATTCTCCCCCTCTTAAAGCATTAGAACTCGAGGGCATCCAATGAAGCTGATGGGCAGTAGGTTCAGGACAGAGAAAAGAAAATACTACTCTACACAGAGAGTGATTACAATGTGGAATTCTCTGCCAGAGGATGGAATGATGGCCACAGGAATTAAACAGCTTTAAGAGGGGATTAGATAGATTCATGGTGGATAAATTTATCTATGGTACTAGACCTGCTGGCTGAGGGGAACCTTCACATGCATAGGCACTAAACCTCTGAATCCCAGAGCCAGGAGGCAACATCAGGGGAAGTCCTTGGCCTCTCTGCCCTGTTGCTGGCTGTCCAGAGGAAGTGGTTGGCTGCTGTGTGAGACAGGAGGCTGGACCAGATGGACCCTCACTGCTCTGATCCAGCAGGGCTCTTCTTATGTGCTTAAATAAGATGCTTGCTTCCCTCCACCCCCTCAGGCTGTTTCCATAGTTGGTGATGAAGTCTTCAGCTTCAACTTGGTGCTGTACCCGAACGCTACAGAGGGTGACGCTTACACAGACATGTCCAAGGTGGATGGGACAGTGTCTCTCAAAGTGGGCTGTATTCAGATTGTGTATCTGCACAAGTTCCTTATGGCGCTTCTGGTAAGTCTGACTGTGTGCCGAACTGAATTTATTATTATAACCAGCCAAAAAGTAACCAGCCAAATTCACAGGAAGTCTTCCCATTAGCTGTAGATTGTGCAGACTGGTAATATTACAAGGGTGGTTTGGAAAGTTACCTTTGGAAAGTAGCACCTTTAAGACTAACAAACTTTATCGCAGCATAAGCTTTCGAGAAACACAGCTCTCTTCATCTCCTCTGGATCTGTGTTTAGTTGTTCACACTGATAGTTTGTAACCTTATTATACTCTTCAGTATTTCAGTTCTGTATTCTTCAATGATCGTACTCTGTCCTGTTGAGAGATTGTAATATTATATGATTAAATAAAGGTTTTTGTTTTTTTAAAAACAGAGGCTTGTAGAGGCTGTGGAACTATAGTCTGGCCAGGCCTATAGCCAAGGTTTTGTAATTCAGGGGGCCTTTAAATAAGTCGGGGGGCACTGACATCACAAAATTAAAAAAAAAATTAAAATAAAATTTTTAAAACTCGCTTTTGCTGCATTCACACTCTGCTTGGCTACACGGGGAAGCCAGTCATGCTTGGGGAAGGGGCGGCGGTGGGGAGTCTTCCAGGCAGCCCACAGAGTTGGGAGTCCTCCGGGAGGATCAGAGAACTGGGGAGGGGCCTGGGGGCCAGATGGAAGTCAGGGGGCCAGGCCCCGAAATGCCCCACTGTAGCTATGGGCCTAAGTCCAGCTAGGTCTTAGCTGCCGTAGTCAAAAACACGTAAAATGTATGATACTTTCCCGAGTGAGGCTGAAAGAGGTGTTCTCACTCTCCACGCCCCCTTCTCCTCTCGGTTGCAGAACTTCCTGAGCAACTTCCAGGTGGCCAAAGAGGCCTTGAGCGCCGCTACCGTCCAGGCGGCGGAAAAAGCGGCCACGAGCGTCAGAGACTTGGCCCAGAGGAGCTTCCGGCTCTCCATGGACATTCACCTGAAGGCGCCCGTCATCCTCATCCCGCAGTCTTCGGTCTCTCACAACGCCGTCGTCGTTGACCTGGGGCTGATCAGGGTCCAGAACAAGTTTAGCTTGGTTTCGGCCGAGGGCTGCTTGCTCCCGCCAGTGATGGATAGAATGGACGTGCAGCTGACAAAGCTGAAGATGGCCAGGTGAGTCGGGACACTTTGCACCGCCAGGTTGACCGTCTTTTCACATGTTTACGACTTCGAATACAGCTGGAGTGTGAGTCCATCAGTCCTATATATTGGACAGATGGACTCTCATTTTACCTGTATCTGAAGAAGTGAGCAAGTGACTCACGAAAGCTCCTCCCCTGCCACAAATTTTGTTAAGACTTTAGGGTGTTTCTGGACTTTTGCTCTTTTCTGCTGCTACAGACAGACTAACACAGCTAACCTTCTTGGTCTTTCCAAATGTGAGTCTGCTTGGGGATATTTATTCCAAGGTGAGTTTTCAGTTCTTTGGGAGTCTGAGACCTGTGGGTGCCTCACACACTTGTTGCGAGGGGATACAATTAGCCTGTACCGCATTTAATAATTTATACAGGGCTTCCAGACGTGTTCTCCTAAAGTAAACTCTGTCCCTAGTCTTTCTGGAGATGGATTTGAGCATGTAGCCTGCTCAGAGAAATGTAAAAGTACCTGACATAATTTTCTTTTTGTAGCAATAAAAGTCATATGTGAGAACCTCAGGCTCCTGCTGGCTTGGAAGCAATGCCACCTCTAAGCTGTGGAGTCTTGTGAGCAAAAATTCTGCTTTGTGAGCTCCTGGCATTAAAGTTGTGAGCGAGTGATCTGGCTGCTGCATAAATTAGTTTGCTCTGGAGCCATCCTCCCTGAGCTAAGACAAAAATGTGTGAGCTGGAGGTTAAAAAACTGTGAGCTCGCTCACCTTAGAGGGAACACTGGTTGGAAGTTCTCTGCAGAGCATGAGGAGTGAATGTACCTTAAATGATGTGCAGCGCACCAGGGTGTTAGTAAGAATTACTCCTTGATGAAACTGATAGACACAGTTTCTGCTTAATGTATTTGCTTATGTGAACTTTATTGTGCTTGAAAAAACAATTTATATAATGGGATCAAATAAACATTTAAAATGTCCTTAACGGGTCTGAACTGTGGAGCTATGCATGGCGGTACTTTTAGGATCTCATGTTTTTTTCGTCCAGGACTTGCTTGCAGCCAGGCTTTTCCCAGCCTGACATCCAAATCCTGCATCCGATTAACCTGAACCTCTCTGTGGACCGCAACCTGGCTGGAACGTGGTATCACAAAATACCCATGATGGAAATCAAAGGGTATCTAGATAAGATGAATGTAAGTGAATTTTGATTTCAGATGCATCCGCTTCTGTTACGGTAGATTTCTTGGTAGGGTGTTGAGGCTGTGATGCAGAGAAGCATGTGAAAACGTTTGTATGCACAATTTTCCCTGCAGGATCCCACTGTGGTCTTTGCTCATCTGCTTTTAACCTGTTCTCCACCAAGTTTTAAATAAACAGCTTCTGTTGTTACATTGAAGGCCATTGTTCGGAGAACAGAGAGAGATAAAGAGAGTCTTGCCTATACATATGCCTGAGAGGATCCTGGTGTACACTGTGACTCCTGATCAGCCAGTAACTGGATCTCTCATTCATTCATTCATTCATTCATTCATTCATTCATTCATTCATTCATTCATTCATTCAATTTGTTTCCCGCCCTCCCCGCGAGCAGGCTGAGGGCCGCTCACACAGTTGGTACAAAATACCAATAAAACCACATAAAATCAAATTAAATCACTTTAAAACAATTCAGATACAAAGGAGTCATAAAATCATAGGTGCTAATTGTCCATCATTAGTTAATTGAGATGGCGTACTAAGAGTGTTGCAAGCAGACAATCCAGCTCATGGTCTTCTTGAGTTGCACGATGGTCTAGGCCAGGTGTTAGGCTAAGGGCCAGGCTCGTTGATGGTGATGATCAGGGCGGCTCCTAGTTGAAAGCCTGGTGGAAGAGCTCTGTCTTACAGGCCCTGCGGAACTGTAAGAGGTCCATGAGGGCCCTGATATCTTCTGGGAGCTCATTCCACTGGCAAGGAGCCACCACTGAAAAGGCCCTGGCCCTGGTAATGGTGAGCCTGGTGTCTTTGGGGCCTGGGGGGCGGTCATTCGGTTCTGTGACACTGACTGCAGTGCTCTCTGGGGTATATATGAGGAAAGATGGTCCCTCAGGTATTGTTTTCCTGGCTCAGAGCCAGCTGCAGCTGGCTGTTCAGTTACTGGCTGAGGGCTAGCAGGTAGCTCTTCATCTCAGAAATTTGAGCTATCACTCAGCACAGACTGACTTACAACACCTTTAGCTCACTCCAGTTTGGTGTGGTGGTTAGGAGCGCAGACGCTAATCTGGGAGAACCAGGTGCAGCTCCATGTGCAGCTGCTGGTGTGTCCTTGGGTCAGTCACAAGTTCTTTCAGAGCTGTTCTCCCATGAGCAGTCCTCAAAAGAGCTCCCTCAGCCCCACCTACCTCACAGGGTGTCTGTTGTGGGGAGGAAAATGGAAAGGAGATTGTAAGCCGCTCTGAGACTCTGAGTGAAGGGCAGGGTATAAATCTAGTCTCCTCTTCTCTTCTTCTCTTCCATGCATATCAAACGAATCAGTGCATGTAGTACTTTAGTTGAATCTCCGTGCTTTTAACTGCAGCCTGTCCGGGCTTTTGACATATAAACTGTGTGAATTGCTGTTGACAGTTCTGTAGTAAGTTAGCCAATCCATGGCACATTTTGAAAAGTGTGTAATTAGGGGATGGTAGGGATGGAAGCGGCAGGTGATAACATTCTTTGCCCTTCATTGCCCAACATCAGATGGGTCCTTGGTATGGAACTCCTCCACTGCATCACCTGTGCCTGAACACTTTAATGAAAGCTTGAGGAAATGTAGGTGGGCAATACAAAGTTATATGCTACTTTCCCCCCCAGATTATCCTAAGTCAAGAGGATCTGAATGTTCTGCTTAAGGTACTGACAGAAAACCTTGCTGAAGCAAACAAAAATGTAAGCGAGGTGAAACCGAGGACACAGAGTGAAGGTAAAGAAAAGCTATCTTCAAGTTCTACATTGTCTCTGTTTGGTTTCTCTTGTGGGCAATTCTTAGGCTGTTCCTTCCCCTTAAGGGCTAGGACAAGTTTTAATAGAATGGCCATGGTCCTTTTTAAAAACTTTATATCCTTTTTCTTTTACTTTATATGCTTTTTTCAATCATTTTAAAACATTTTTTTTAAAGGCATGCACTCCTTTAAGCAGAGTGGGGTGCTATAGTTGCCTAATTTCTGCACTGAGCAAGGGGGTTGGAGTAGGTGACCTCTAGAATCCCTTCTAACTCTGTGTCAAGAAACTGGTCTCCTTTAAGAGAGTTTTTCTGCCTCAGTGTTGCTTTCTTCACTAGAGAAGTCTTCACCCCCACCTTCCAGCTTGTTCTCAGAATTGTTGCTTCAGCTGGCAGAAATCCAAAAATGGAAAGATGAAGCTGCCCCCTCCCTGAATAACTGGAAAAACAGATTATGGGAACATTTTCTCCTAGAAAAAATTGCCTCACAGAACGCTGTGTTCTCCATGGGTGGCTGTCTACGCACATTTCAAGCCATTTGGTTTCCAGTTGTCGCATACTTGTCTAATGGGGATTTTCTCCCCAATAATCACTATTATCAAGACCATTTGTATTTTTGAAGCCTCTGCTAGGTCTCTTCATGATGCTTCAGTTTGTCCTGATTCTTGTCCAGCTTATTACCGAATATCTGTTCCATTTTATTCAAATGTTAATTTTTGTATTGTATTGAATTTTTTTAAAAGGCTGGCAGAAGTGATTAACTTGCAGCAGCTGAGAACTGTCATCTAAAGTGGTTGACAGCTTGCAGTTTAGAGATCTATGCTGGTCACAGCTTTCTGTTGGCTAAATGGCTTTTTCCACCCTGCACTGAGAACTTCAGCCCCACCAGAAAAAGCCCCACAAGCCACTAAATCCCGGCTACCAGCCTGAAAGCCAGGACCTTTCTGTTACTGCTCTATAGGAGCAGCTGCCTCAGAATATAACTGCAAACAAATAGGGAATGCTGTGGATACCTCACCTTTCCTTTAAACCCAGACCCACCCCAAAGATGTCATTGATGCATCACGTCTTTCCGAATGTGGTTTGTGGGAGGAAGTGTTTATTTCTGAGCAGGCCCTCTGTCAGAGGAAGGACACATATTTCTTAAAACTAGGAATAAAGGGGTATGTGTGTGGATGAAGAGTAGTAACGCTTCTTTTTTTCAAGTGGAGTTAACCTGTCTTTGGACTTGGCAGGCAGTTTAAAAGAATCACTGGTATCCCTGGGCCTTCACAAAGAGACCCTGTCGGGAAATAAATTATCAGGTGCATCGAAAGAAGCCTTGCAGGAAGATATCACCAGCATGCTGCTTAACTTTGAAATCAAAGAGGTACGACTGTGAACAGACTCTTGCCCTAAATCTTGGGTTCTTTCTGCCTTCTGTTGGGAGGATAGGTACCATGGCTCCTTTGGAGCAGTAGGCAAGCGCGAAGTCACCCTCTCTTATTAGCTCGATGGCTGCTGTCTTGACCGAGCTCAACAGCAAGTCAGAAGGATTTTCTCGGACCTTCCTAAGGAGTTTAGTTGTATGCCTTATCTTCTTACTTTTCTTGATCGTTTCCTCTTGGGAAGACTTTCATGCTAATTCAAACCAGAGGAGTCCAGTTCATGACATGTAGATGCCTTGGAAAAATCAAAATGTAGAGATACGTGGAATAATACAATTGTTCATAACACATCTGCTGCAGTGAATCTTAGCGAGCATTTTAATGTAACTCCCAAATCACCCCAAGCGTGTGTGTCTGTATACACTTCCTTAGGTTGTAGTACAACTAACAAAGCAGGTGGAAAAGAAGAGTGTCCCTATGCATACTTTAGCAGTGTCGCAGCTGGGAACCGAAGGCAGAATTAGAACGCATGACATGTCTGCTACAGCGTACCTAAAGAAAATCACCATGCAGTGCCTTGAATTTAAAGGTGAGTCACGCTCGTTTTACCGCTTGGCGGCACGGTGTCACTGAAAGGATACGAATGATGTCTTCATGTGAGAGCATTTACCTGTGGATTCAAGTTTCCTAAGTGTTCAATGTGTGTAACTTTTTAGAAACTGGTACTCATAAAATTCTTTATGTCTATTTTTCCTATTTGTGGATTTTTAGAAATTAGTCTTCAAGTTCCCCCTCTCATCTTCCACTGTGCTCTTTGCCTACTTTTTCAGTTGTTGTAACTCTTTGAGTTCAGGGGGAAACATAAGGATATTTGAAAATGCAAGTAGGTATATAGCGTAGGGTTTTTTCCTCCTTGTACTCTGAGAGACGACGGAATCCTTAGGTATGGAGACATTCCTCTAAACTTATATCCTAGATATTTGGTGAATTAAGTGATACCCTCATTAATATAGTGCTGCAATTGTCTTTTCTCCATAGACTCGAAAGGAGATCCACTGACTATTATTAATTCTTCTGCTGAAGCTGACGAGCATCTTCTAAAGATGGAATATATAAAGGTTCGGTGTTTTCCTTCACTAAAATTCACTGGGGGGAGGGAGGCGTCTTCAGGTCATTTTGATAGTAACAAGGCGAAGAAGAGTTGGATTTATACTCCGCCCTTCACTCAGAGTCTCAGAGCACCTTACAACCTCCTTCCCTTCCTCTCCCCACCACAGACACCCTGTGAGGTAGGTAGGGCTAAGAGAGCTTTGAGAAAACTGTGACTGACTCAAGGTCACCCAGCTGGCTGCATGTGGAGGAGAGGGGAATCAAGCTTCTTCAGATTAGAGTCCACCGCTCTTAACCTCTACACTACACTGGCTTGTACTCAGTTACGCAGGATCAAAATGAAATGTTAAATAAAGCCTGTGATTTGATTAAATTGAACGTTAGCTTTCTCACTCCCTCCTCTCATCCATGGAATCCCCAACCACTTGTCTGGCACTTTGTGGGGAAAGGACAGTTTGATGCTCCCTTTCTCTAACGGTCGCTGTAGGCACAGTGAATGTTCTGCTTTGAATGCATTCTGCCTTGATTTAGCTACGTGAGCTGCAGCGGTCTGAATGATCATTTCTTTGCACAGGCTGATGAAGATGGGCCACACTTTGCAACAGTTTACAAAAGTACAAAGCAAGCACTAGATGTAAGTAGAAACATGGATTGCAAGCTCAGATCTTCTTCATGGTCTCTGTGCATCACACCCATGGGATTATGCACCTGCGCTGATCCAAATCGGTGGTATACAAAGCTCACAACGGGATTTTTGCGCCTCCATCCCAGGCATGCGCGGGAACTCCACTGCTCATGCCCAAGGGGGTGGGGCGCGGATATCCTGCCAGTTCTCTTCTGACCGCCGTGCTGTTAACAGCTTGTTTCTGCTGGTCGGTGAAGAAGTGTTATTTCTCTCACGAGGGATTTTGTCTATTAGTTTTCTTTCTTATTTTTTCCTTCATTTTACTAAAAATACTTTTTTTAAAAAAAGAGGATTATTTCCTTTTTGAGAGTCACTGCTGCCTCTGGGGGCTTCCCTGCCCAAAGTAAATTTTTTTATTTGCCTCATCTGAGGGAAATTTTCTTTTTCTTGTGCCATTGTGTTTTTTTTATGGCCAAAAAGTAGAGGTGTTTTAAAAGATATGTCGGCTGCAGCAGCAAACTCACTCTCAGCAACGGCCACACACTTTGTATTCTCCGCACTGGAGAAACTCATCATCCAGAGACGGTTTATAGCTGTACTGGCCCAAAATCAAGGCCCCCCCCAAAGGCGGAATCTACGTAATACCTTCTGTTAGGACCGACCATAATTTATTTCTTTACTTCATTAATGTCACAAAACAGTGTAAACTGATTTCATCAGGCTGCATATTGCAAAATAAAAAAAGAAGTAGTGGGAACAACACAGGATATTCATATTCAACTGCGAGGTGTCATGGATAATAGCAAAATTGTGGTTAACTGAATCAGATTCTTTCAGGTAATGTATTTTTTAAAAAGTCTTTATTATACGTTGACTAGAGAGTCAGCATGTGCCGAAAAAGTATAACTCTTATTAACGAGAATCTTCGGGCCCATTAAAGACTTAAGAAGCCTGTTGTGGCATAAGTTTTTTTCAAGCCAGAGTCAATTTCATGTATCTGACAAAAGCTCCTGACATAGTAAAACTGTGCTAAAGTTTAAGGTGCCACAAGACAATTTGGGAGATGCATTTAATGGATCATAAATTAAATGCCAATTTCTTGTAACGAAAGGTTTGAAAACTCTTTCCACCTGGGGTGTGTCTCTGATGTTCATTCTTCTTCCTCTTAGGTGTCCTTTTCGTCTCTAGATCTCCTCCTGCACACAGAGGCCTTGCTTTCCATCATGAATTTTGTCACGTACAGTGTGGCATCGAGCAGTCCTGCAACCACTGAGAAGGAAACAGAAGCAAAGCTGCCGTCCGAGGAGCCCAAAACAGCTACTGCCAAACCAGGTACTGCGGTGTAGGAAATCCTGCGTCTTCTGACAGAGGGGCAGTGTTCCCTCTAAGCTGAGTTAGTGTGAGCTGGCTCACAGTTTTTTAGCTTCCAGCTCACACATTTTTGTCTTAGCTTAGGAAGAATGGCTTCAGAGCAAACTAATTTATGCTGTAGCCAAATTGCTTGCTCACAACTTGAATGCCAGTAGCTCACAAAGTAGAATTTTTGCTCACAAGACTCCACAGCATAGAGGAAGCATTGCAGAGGGGGATAGCCTGTGTTTCAGAGAGCAGCCGTGTCGGTCTGCAGTGGAAGAGCTGGGTTCGAGTCCAGAAGCACCTTAGAGACCAACCAGGTTTTCAGGGTGTGAGAGGCAGAGCTCCATTGGTCAGATGTCTATGTATGAATCGTGGCAAGCCGGTGAGAACTAGTAACGGATGCTTCCCAGCCTGCCACGGACCAGGAAAGAAACGCCACACAAAACTCACAGCTTGGGAGGAGAAAATAGCACTCCCCTCTGAAACCGCAAAGATGAGTTATAACTGTGATGTGTGTGATGCTGACTGACTTGCCTTGCTGCCTGACAGCTTCCTCTGCCGTGGCCCACGACAACGTGTGCGACTTGAAGCTCACTGCCAAACTGAATGCCTTCAACATTTTGGTCTGCGATCAGAAGAGCGATACTGCTGATATACGAATACAAGGTAAAAGCATTTCTGTCGCTTGGAACAGCATCGGTAATGAGTCGAATCCTACTGCTCCACTCAGCTGATTTTGTTGCTTGTGGGGCAGTTTTTTTTCTGGTGGGGCTGAAGTTCTCAGTGCAGGAAGAAAAGCCATTTAGCCAATAGAAAGCTGTGACCAGGATAGATCTCTGAACTGCAAACTGCCAACCACTTCAGATGACAGTTCTCAGCTGCCACAAGTTCATCACTTCTGTCAGCCTAAGCAACAATTCTGAGAACAAGTCGGCAGGTGGGGGTGATGACTTCTATAGTGAAGAAAGCCAACACTTAGGCAGAAAGACTCTCTTAAAGGAGACCAGTTTCCTCAAACAGTTAGAAGGGATCCTAGAGGTCACCTACTCCAACCCCCTTACTCAATGCGGGAATTACTCAACTACAGCACCCCAGCCCGCTTAAAGGAGCGCACCCCTCTAAAACAATGTTTTTAAATGATTGGAAAAAAGCATTTACGGGAGAAATTCTTGTGGGGCTGTGCCTTTAAGAAAGGGGGCACAGCCCCCCAAAGCCTCACCATAGCTATGGACCTGCTTACGCCAGAGGAAGAACCTCATCTGCTGGAACGGAGGAAGGCTCCACTCTCGCTTAGCAAAATAGTTGTGTACAACCTGGTAAGAAAAGTGTAATTATTTGTTATGTAGCGGAAGGTGCCTTGATTTGGAGAAAAAGGATTTTTTTAAAATCCCCAAGTTATTAGATAGCAGTTATAACGGTGCTTGAGTAAGTTATCTTTGTCTGAGTTCCATATGTTTGCACGTTTAATGTAGAAGCAAGCTGTGCAGTTGCTTTCTTGGCATTCGAGCAAGTCAAATCGTCAGTGGGTCATAGATCAAATCAAGCCTGAACTCTCCTTAGAAGCTTAAATGATGAAACCGAGGCTGTGGTACCTTGGTCACTTGATGAGAAGGCAGGAGTGATTGGAAAAGACAATGATGCTAGGAAACATTGTAGGAAACAGGAAAAGAGGAAGACTCAAAATAGAGTGACTCCATGAGAGAAGCCACGGCCCTCCATTTTCAATACCTGAGCAAGGCTGTTGAGGGTTGGATGTTTTGGAGGTCGTTCATTCACAGGGTCATCGTAAGCCGGTAGCGACTTCATGGCGCTGAACACACACAAAGTACCTACTGTGAGGCTCCCAGGCTATCCAGCCACTGAGATAAGGCTCAACCTGCTACTTTCACCATTGGTGTAGGAGGGAGTGTTTCCAGGTTACTTGCAGGGCCGAATGACCAAGGCCTCAAGTAGTGAGAGAACGCAGCCTGCAGTGGGGTAACGAAGCATGTTTAAAGCAGTCCTGTCCTATCCCACTAGTTTGTCTCCTAACCACTTTCTCAAAACATAACCCTTGCCCTTTTCATTTTCATAGAGAGCCAGTTTGGTGTAGTGGTTAAGTGTGTGGACTCTAATCTGGGAGAACCAGGTTTGATTCCCCACTCCTCCACTTGCACCTGGCTGGATGATCTTGGGCAAGCCGTAGTTCTGACAAGACCTGTCCGTGAAAGGGAAGTTCTTGAAAAGAGCTCTCTCAGCCCCATCTGCCTCACAGGGTGCCTGTTGTGGGGAGGGGAAGGGAAAGGAGTTTGTAAGCCACTCTGGGACTCCGAGTGAAGGGCGGGGGTATAAATCCAATCTCTTCTCTTCTTCTCTGTGTATTGTGTGTGTCTCCCTGTGTTAATCAGGTATGGAGGCATCTGTTTCTGCCAAGACCAAGGAGACTAACATTTTTGCCCGGCTTCGGGACTTTATAGTGACAAACGTCGATCCAAAGACAGTGCATAAAAAGGTGAATATGAGAATGGGAGTTCTGAGTCGAGAGGTGTCTGTACTTTGGCAGCAGTTTGAGGAAGTGCATAGAAGCAGAACTAGAAGCAGGAGCGTATGTTTGAAGTGAGGCACTCGGCCACGCCCGTTTCTTTTTGCCTGGTCTTTTTGCACTAGGTAGAAGAAGATGTGGGGATGGATGGGGTGAGCATGGCAGGTCCAGGGAGCTCTGAGTGGGTCGGGGGAGGTGGGAAGGGGCTGAAAAGTGAGAGATGCTAAGAAGAGTAACTTGAGCCTTCCCCAGCCCGTGATCAAAGCAGGCAGCCCATTTTGCACTTGAAATCTAGTCTTACAAACATGCTTTAACCGAGACATCTTCCACTGTAGATCAGGAAAATGTCCTCTTCAGTGTTAGATTACCATAGCTGGCTTGCTTTCACTGGACGCTGGTTGTCCAAAATGTTCCATATGTACCCCTGGCTGGTTTCTTCCAGAAACGTGGGCTAGAGTCATTTGAGTGTTGTATGACTGATAAGGCTGTGCTGGTTATCCACAACGTAGATGCACTCTAATTGTGGGTAGCTGTGAGTTCCTTATTGTGCCCCACTTATTTTGGGGATTCGCTTTTCATTTCCCATAATGTGCTTTGGAATTCCTCAGAGGGCGAGTGGGTCTTGCAGTCAGTATACATGTTTGAAAAATTGCAGTTATTCTGATCGGGCAGGATACACGTCACGAAAAATAATCCATTTTGCGCTGTCCCAGAAGACGGTCATGAATGTGATCTTTGCAGACTGTCTCCATAGTGGGAGACGAAGTCTTTCGTTTTGCCATGTCCCTTTATCCCGATGCCACAGAGGGAGAAGCTTACATGGATATGTCCAAAGTAGACGGGAAAATGTCACTGAAGGTGGGCTGCATTCAGATCGTCTACCTGCACAACTTCTTCATGTCACTGCTGGTAAGTGACGGTCTTGTTTTTCTGGTGTATTTTCCCCCTTTTAAAAATGTGGTTGGGAAAGTTCCCTGGGGGAGGGTTTGCTTTTCAAGAGTAACTCTCCCTTGTCGTCCTAGCTGAGGCTGCTTTTGAAAACCCCTTGCGTTTCCAAAGCAGATTCCCACTCGACATTGTGGGGAGGAGGGTATGGATGCCTGAGAGAGAGGAGTTTAAAGTCCTCTTGCTCAGGTGGGCTAGTTGCTCAGTTCAATGGGACGTTGCACATCTCGCTTCCTTAACGCTGGTGCAGCAGCTCCCTCCAGGAGGTCGAGTGTGTTTCTGAATCTCATTGTTCTGTTAAACTCCAAGCACTCGAGTCCTCAAGACAGGGAGTTAGCTATGAGTTATGGTATAACCCCCAATATATATTCCAAGACATGGTCTGGAGGCACATAAAGTGCTCAGTTGAAGTGAAGTGGATCCGGGTGTGGTCAGTGCCTTGGTGGGAGCCCGTAAGAGCAGGATCAGATCACTGGTCCATCTAGTCCAGTGTCCTGTTTAACACAGGGCTAAACTAGACATGGCTGTGTCCCTGTAGCCACCATGAGGCCATTGCTGTCATTCCATACTGTGAGGGCCTAATCCTGACTGATTCACAGCACAGAGCTCTTGTCTCTCTGACCTGTGCCTCTTAAAATACAGAAACTTGGGGGTGGGTTGTTGGAGTGCGGAAGTTTTGGCTCTTGACGGGGAAAACAAGAGTGCCTCAGCCTGCCATATTGCCGGCCTGATCAGGATTGTGCTCTCGTGGCATTTTTAAATGACTTTACGATGGTGGCAGCATCTTCATGGGCAGCTGTTCCATCTAGCTTGGTCCGCGGTGGCCAGCTAGATAAGAAGAAGAAGAAGAGATTGGATTTATACCCCGCCCTGTACTACCTGACCTAGAAAGGCAGTCCTTGTCTCCACCGCCACCCCTTTCAGTGACTGCAAAATGTATCTGCCACAGACGGACTAACACAGCTACCCGTCTTCTTGCAAAATTTATGGCTCTGATTGTTGCACGATTATGCCTTTCTGTAGAACTTCCTAAACCACTTCCAAGCTGCCAAAGAAGCTCTGAGTGCAGCCACGGCCCAAGCGGCGGAAAAGGCCGCGTCCAGCATGAAGGACTTTGCCCAGAAGAGCTTCCGCCTCTCCATGGACATCAACCTGAAAGCACCGGTGATCATCGTCCCTCAGTCGTCTGTCTCGCGCAATGTCTTGGTAGCAGATCTCGGCTTGATCACGGTGAAGAATGAATTCAAGCTGGTCTCTGGAGGAGAATCTGCTCTCCCCCCAGTGATTGACAAGATGGATGTACAGCTCACTCACTTGAAGCTCTCTAGGTATGATCGAGCAACTGATTACTTGTATTGCTGGATGACAGAGGCTGGGCATTATGTCCCTGTATACTGTCCCAGTGCCAGCTCTGTCTTGCAGGCCCTGATCTCCTCTGGGAGCTCATTCCACCAGAAAGGAGACACCACCAAGAAAGCCCTGGCCCTGGTAATAGCCAGCCTGGCATCCTTGGGACCGGGAAGGGCCAGTTGATGTTGTGACCCTGATCGCAGTGCTCTCTGGGGAACATATGGGGAAATATGCTACCCTGAGCTCTCTAGAGGAAGGGTAGGATAAAAATATATAATAAATACTCTTTGGAGAAGGCTTTTGAGCTCACACAGTTTGGTTTATATAGAGAACTGGTTCTTCAGTGAAGTGGCCATTTGATCGAAACTTGGAAAATATTATTGTGGAAGGTCCCAGGTTCAGGTGATCTGTGAAGTGATGTTGTTGAGATGGAGAGAAGCTGCCAGACGGGGCCTTTGGAAAGCTGCTGTCTGTCCAGTGAGAGAGGAACTCCGCAGACAGCGGCTTCATATCCTGTAACACGTCGACTTGCATTCTGCAGGATGGTAACCGCCAGCGGTTCTCAGCCCGATGTTGAAATTTTGCAGCCCGTAAACCTGCTGTTGTCCGTCCAGAGAAATCTCGCAGCTGCTTGGTATCCAGAGATTCCGGGGGTTGCGGTCAAAGGAGATTTGAAGAGTATGCAGGTAAGACATCTTGTTATCGATCTGTGTCCTCAGTGGCAATAAATACAGTGCAGGAGAGCTTTTCTATCACAGCAGGACCTTGGGGCATGATGGGTGATCGGTCTAGTTGCTTAGTTTACGTCTCTTGTCTTGAAAACCCCATGGGCTTGCCATAAGTCAGCTGGGACTTGACGGCGAAAAAAAAATCTAACTGAAGGCTGTTTCACCCAAGATATTATGCTGGAAGTGCATACAGCCTCAACTGTTGTGTTATACAGCCAGAAACAGTTCCTGTGGTTGTAGCAGCCCTTTTCCTTGTCACTGTGATCTCAGGGATTATTATATATACATATACATATATATACACACACAAACTAGGCTTGCCAAGAACTTACCGTATTTTGATGGGGGATGGATACATCCTGGCAGGACTATCCCCAGGGGAAGGAAAGACGCACGCACGATGCCGTCGCCAGAAAGTGACGCCGGGTGACGCTCTGGCAATGGGGATGAAAACTTGTTGGTACCATCAAGTTTCCAGCCCCATTGCCAGAGCGTCGCCCGGTGTCACTTCCTGGCGATGGCATTGTGCGGCATGGGTGTTGCCCGGGGGAATGTTCTGGTGGCTGACTCTGTGTCCCCCGCCAAAATACGGTAAGTACTTGGGAACCCTAACGCATACACATATGAAAAACACATCACTTGGCTCATGTAAAGGAACAAATGAAGACGGCCGTTGTCTTGCACGTCTAGTACAAACTAATCCTGGGATGATTGTACATGGGAGAAGTCTCCAGACTCTGTTATCTTTCAGTTTTCCAGCTTCCTCATAATTTGGGGAGTGCAACAAACAACTGTGGGCAGGGCTCTTTTTGTAGCAGGAATTCCTGTGCCTATTAGGCGACACACCCCTAATGTAGCCAATCCTCCAAGAGCTTACAGTAGCCCCTGTAAGAAGAGCTCTGTAAGCTCTGGGAGGATTGGCTACATTAGGGGTCTGTCGCCTAATATGCAAAGGAGTTCCTGCTACAAAAAGAGCCCTGACTGTGGGAAATCGCCATGTTAGCTGAGGGAAGTTGTAGAAGTGGTTCTTTTTGCCTTTTTAAAAATGGGCTTCCTGGGAATGAATAATGGATTTGGATGCTTTACAGATCGCTCTCAGTCAAGACGACTTAACTCTGCTGATGAAAATTTTGCTGGAAAATCTTGGTGAAGCTGCTGCCCAGTCGGGAGCAACCCTGCCGACCACGCCAGCGGGCCCGATGTTAAAAAAAGGCAAAGTCGAGGCTGAGTCGGGTGTTCGTGAAGGTGTGTTCTTCTTTCCCCGAAGCTGAGCGAAATCCCATTATATAGTTATGATTAAAACATTTGGTCATTCTCTCAAGCACGGTATTTTGCTGTAAGTTATTAAATGGCAACAGGCTTGGCAGCTAAATGACTAATTCAGATATGAGCTCTGTTCCGATACCATGAACAAACTGCAATTTTTTGTGTGATGCAGCTGAGTCTGGATTCCTTGAGTGGATTCATGCCGGCTTGGAATCATGGTTATTATAAAAGGGGAAAAAAGAAGAATCTAATATCGGGCAAAAATTGATGATTTTCTAAACTAGCTGTGTCTTGTATCCTGGCTCACTTCCTAAGGAACAGGGAAGGAAGAAGCTTGCACATGAGCCCAAAGAGATTGAAGTATATTCTTTATGTCTGAATGCAGCTTAAATGAGCGTTCTTGCTGTTATGCCTAATTACTGTAGTTTCAAGTGTTTCTTTCCATTCTAAATATTTCAGATACTTCCATCTCTTCAGGACAGAGGGATCTTAGTGAATTACAGCCTCCAGAAACTGCAGCCCTTGTGTTTGATTTTGACTTTGACTTTGAGTCACTTTCTGTCATTCTCTACAATATCGATGACAACCAGGTTTGCGAAGCCTTCAGAATTAAAAAAAAAATGCTTTGCTTTTGGTCAGCTAAATAGTGAATTAAGAAAAAAAAGGTCTAATAAACCCAGGTCTTGGGGATTGTTGTAGTGCGGTTGTGTACCGAAAGGGGACTGAATCAAGGTTACCTTCCTAACTTTGGTTTTCTCTGATAGTTATGTTTTTGAGACTGCAGTGTTAAAATCTTACGAGCTGTGTTTCTGCATGGAGGTTTAATTTTGGCAAATATTTTAGGCAAGCTCAAGACTTAAAAGGAATCGGGATTTCTGTCTGACCCAAATCTCCCAACTCCTTTAGAGTACCCTCAGAAGCTTAAACAGGCCGATTTCCCATCTTCCTCCCAAACCCCCCCCCCCTAACTGATGCTCAGATTCTTTTCACCTTTTGAAAGGACAATCATAATTTTCATTTCAGGCTGGGATTTTGGCAAGGCGTGTCTTTTTTAAAATTTACAAATGGATCCCCTCCCCCCCATTCCAGACTATCCTCTGAACATGCAGCAGTCCCATTCTTCTCTCTGTGGGCCTTTTTGTTCCTTATGTGATAGGCCCTTTCCCATGAACACATTTGGGGCTCACCAGGAATCTCCAGCATGGGGGGGTGGGGTGGAATAATCAGTTTGGAAATCCCCCTTCCCCCTCATATAGACATACTCAGATTTTTCTTCTGTGGGGTTTTGTAAGCTCTTTGAGGCCAGCAAAGGACGATTTCTTCATCTCTTTTCCTCCGCCCTGCCCGAGCTCCTTCAAGCAAACCCTCGGGTTCTTTCAGCATCCCCTGCTTTCTGAAGCATGCTCCGTCCTCCTCAGGGAACTTTTGGGTGTTTGTTTCTCTTTTGTTAGTTTACAGAGTCTTTGTGTATTAGGAGAATTCTCCAGCTGTGCAAAAACCCATGCACTTAACTAAAATCATTATTAGGTTTAATAGCAGTCATTCAGAACTGTCTTTGCTTTCCTGTGTGCTTAGCTAGATGGGCTGTTGATGCACTTCCAAGCCTTCCAGATTCTGCGCATAATCTTTTTCCCACTGGCCACTTTTCATATGTTTTGTAGAAATCCGTGCTTTCACTCCATAATAATAGTTTGCGTCTCGGAGAGCTCCGGCTGGACCTTATGAAGTCAGCAGGAAAAATGTTTTCGGATGGCTCCATGGATGTTAACACGACGCTGAAAAAATGTACACTGGACGATCTCAGAGAAGGGATTCAGAGAGCCACGTCCAGGTTAGCTCTTTCCTTATGAAATGAAAGACTTTTCGGTTTAAAGTACCGCTGGGCGTCCCGTTGGTCTGCGGTGCCAACAGAATGACATAGACCCTGACAATACCGGGCTGTATCCTGGAAGCTTTTCCTCTGGTGAAAGCAGGATGGGGGTGGGGCTTTTTGACCATGGGAGCCACGTAGACAAAAGCCATATGTAAAAGTGGCTACAGCGAGTAGAGGAATCAGAAGAGATGGGGCGGACTTCAATGATGCATGAGAAGATCTGCACTTGCAACTGTATTTGCCAGGCTGCCTTGTATAACAAAATAATTTTGAACTGTGATGAGTATTAGGCGTTCTCTTTGGACAGGGGTCAAAGAGCTCCCTGCTGATTGCCAGTGTTGCAGATCGCTCCTTCAGAAATAACACCCAATTTTGCAAATTCAGGCTATAAATGAATGAGCCCATTTATAAGTCCCATTATTTATTTGTTTATTATATTCATACCCTGCCCTCCCAGCCGAGGCCGGCTCAGGGCAGCTAACAACAGGTTAAAACAACAAAGATAACAAATAGTGAAAGTCATAAAACCAATTAACAATTAAAACTTCAAAAGGTGCTGGCATCCAGAAAAAACAAGTCCTGGTTTAATCTTCCTTGTGGGATGGTGCTTGACCTCTGTGCCATCTTGGTGGACGGTCCAGATCTAACCTTAAACAGGTGACCGAGGCTGCCTTGAGATTTCAAGGGGGGCAGGGCATTCTCTCCGGGGCAGCTCCTAATTAAACACCTGACGGAACAGCTTCGTCTTACAGGCCCTGTGGAACTGCATAAGGTCCCGCAGGGCCCTGATCTCCTCCGGAAGCTTGTTCCACCAGAGAGGAGCCGCCACCGAAAAAGCCCTAGCCCTGGTTGAAGCCAGTCTGGCATCCTTAGGTCCAGGGAGGGTGAGTCGGTGTTGAGAACCTGATCGCAGTGCGCTCTGGGGGACATGTGGGGAAAGGCAGTCCCTCAGGTATGTAGGTTCCTGGCCATAAAGGGCTTTAAAGGCCAGAACGAGCACCTGAAAGCGAATTCAGTATGCTGTCGGTAGCCAGTGCAATGCCTGCAGCACAGGCTGAGTGTGCTCCCGTAGTGGGAGGCCCATCAACAGCCTGGCTGCAGCATTTTGCACCAGCGGTAGCTTCCGAATCTGTGATAAAAGCAGCCCCATGTAGAGAGCATTACAGTAGTCCAACCTCGAGGTGACCATCGTTAGCTGATCTCGGCCTGTTTTGTGAAGCTTACTGTGTGTTGTTGTTGTTTTTTAAAACCCACTAGGATGATAGATAAGAAAGATGACCAAAGCAGTAACGTTATGATTAAGATCAACTACAAGCAAGATAGAAGCGGGAGCAACGTTGTGGCCGTCCTGGACAAACTTTACTTGTGCGCCAGCGTAGAGTTCCTACTGACAGTAGCAGAATTCTTCCTCAAGTCCGTGCCAGCAGCCTCCCCCGAAGGTCCCGCCCACATCCAGTTGAAGCACACCGTGCCCGGGAAGCCTCGGCCAGAAAAAGGTCAGCAGAGAGGCGCACGGCTCAGCAAGCCCTCCCTAAACTGGCCTGATGTAATCCCAGATTGGTCACCGTCCAACGCAGAGTTAGTCGCACTTAATCCTATTCACTTTGGATTAAGCCTGCATTGGGACCGCGGCCAGGGTGTGCTAGATGTAATCTGGAATATTCATCCACGTCGGGAGAGTGCAGTAGATTGTAATCAAAATCTGGCAAAAATTTTGCAAGCAAGTGCAATACGAAGGGAGGGGGACTCTTACGGTCTCTCCCATGTCGGCCTGTGCCCCGCCCGGTCACTTTAGGGTTCCCAGGTCTCTTCAAGGCACTGGTGGGGGATGGGGGGCACGCTCAAGGAGCCGGAAGAGTCACCCCTGACGTGCTGATGTCACTGGAAGTGACGATGCCCGTCTCCTAGAAGTGACTTAGACACACTGGGGGAGGCGACGCTCTGATTTTTGGGCAAAACTCTATGGTAAAATTGCCATCAAACCATAGAGTTTTGCCCCCAAACCAGAGAATCACCCTGCTCCCGATGCCATTGATGTGCCTACCTCACTTCTGGGTGACATCAGCTCGTTGCCCAAAGTTGCCCTTGGGTGGGAGGGATTTCCTCCCGCCGGCCAGCTGGCCAATGGTGGGCAGGAGCCCGCAAAAGTGTGTGAGGGATCCCCTGCCCTGAACTGGGGAACGGTCACCCTGAGTGTTTTCTCAGTTAAGTCCGTAAGATCATCTGTTGCCTGGGCTTCGGCCTTCTCTGCCGTAGCCCCAACACTGTGGACTGGCTGCCTGAAAGGGGGATGGTTGGGCCCCCTCTCTGTCGGAGCAGGTATGTCTAGGGTTGCCAGCCCCAGGTTGGGACATACCTGGAGATTTGGGGGAGGCGGAGCCAAAAATGGTCTGTCTCTATTACTGGGACAGTTTCAGCTTTGAGCTCTCAGACCAGGACGGTGGAAGTCCTTGTCAGTTGCAAAGGCTGCCGTGTCACCTGCTGGGCAGTTGTCCTAGTCTCAAAACACTCGAAAGCCCAAGGTGTGCTTTCTGATGATCAGTGCGATTTGTAAAAACAATATTCTGTACTGTTCTAGCCAGCGTATACTTTAATTGGGTGGGGGAATGGCTGACAGCACACAAAATTTTAACATCTACAGATGGAGCTCCGCGGTTGAGCATGAAGATAAGAGCATGTGTCACAGACCCGGAAATTGTGTTTGTTGCCAACTTGACCAAGGCCGACGCTCCTGCCTTAGCCGCTTCCTTCGAGTGCGACTTCTATATGTCCGCGGGCCCTCAGGCTCAAGACATGTCTGCAGAAGTGAAGGCCCTCAAAGTGCTGGCTTGCCCGTTCCTCCAAAGGAAAGGAGAGAAGAATGTCACAACCGTAAGCTCTTTTGCGCATATTTACAAGGTGTACAAATTAAGAACATAACATAAGAACATAAGAGAAGCCAATGTTGAATCAGGCCAATGGCCCATCCAGGCCAACACTCTGTGTCACACAGTGGCCAAAATATACCAGGTGCCATCAGGAGGTCCAGCAGTGGGGCCAGGACACCAGAAGCCCTCCCACTGCTGCCCCCTCCAGCACCAAGAACAGAGTGCATCACCTGCCCCAGACTGAGAGTTCCCATCTATACCCTGTGGCTAATAGCCACTGATGGACTTCTGCTCCATATGTTTAGCTAATTCCCTCTTGAAACTGTCCATGCTTGCAGCTGCCACCACCTCCTGTGGCAGTGAATTTGAAAAATTCTCTAGCACTAGAGTGCACGAGTCTCAAGGATTTATTTTGGGTTCTGTGTCTGTGTGCGCGGGTGTGTGTAAAGTGCCGTCAAGTTGCAGCCGACTTGCAGCAAGCCCGTGGGGTTATCAAGGCAACAGATGCCACCTTTTTTATTTCTGGAGACAGTAAAGCTTAAGTGTCCTTTATGATCCTCGGGATGATTCCCCTCCCCACCCAGACCCATGGAAAAGTGGTATAAAACTGTAACAGATGGAGGTCCTTTTCAAACTCCAGCACAGCACTGATCATCACTGTTTTTGGTGGTCTTTAGAAATGTCTGTCATACAAGACTTCACCTGTTGGCCTAAAACCTAAGGGAGCACCATGACATGCTCCCAGATACTTCCCTCCCCCCTCCCGAGACTTCAAAAAGATGTGTGAGTTGATTGTGCGAATCTTGAGAATTAAAAGTTAAAAAAAATTGAGAGCCAGTTTGGTGTAGTGGTTAAGAGCGGGGGACTGTAATCTGGAGGACTGAGTTTGATTCTCTACTTCTCCTCTACATGCTGCTGCTGGTGTGACCTCGGACCAAGAACAAGTTGTCTCAGAGCTGTTCTCTCAGGAGCAGTTCTTGAAAGAGCTCTCTCGGCCCCACCTACCTCACAGGGTGTCTGTTGTGGGGAAGGGAAAGGAAAGGAGATTGTTGTCAGGTAGCCCTGTCAAGGGGATGGAATGTGTGGAGGGAGTACTCTTAGTCCATCAGCCTCTGACGGTTACCGTTTTCACTGTCTGTATGTTATCATCTATGTGACCTTGTAGAAGCTCCAGGTGCAGAACTCCTAAGCTGGGAACCAGCGGCTTTTAGATTGTTTGCCTGCTTTGCCCGCGCGCGTGAACTATACTCATTGGCTTCAACTCGTTAAGGGGGTGTTTGATTGTAGTATAACTTAGGAGGCCCTCCTGTTCCTGGGCATTCCTGACACAACTCGTACGGGTGTCTTTAGTTCTGATTCACCAATAAACAATTTCCTTCTGCTGAAGCCCTGTGTTGTGTGACCTGACTAAGGAGCCTGACAATTGTGAGCCGCGCTGAGACTCCTTCAGGCAGTGAAGGGTGGGGGTATAAATACAATCTCTTCTTCTTCCTCTTCCTCCTCCTGTGGCAGCCATTTTGTGGTTCACTCCGCCTCCCACGGCACCATTTTGTGGTCACTCCCACCATCCTGCGTGAGAATTCCACAGGCTCAAAAAGGTTGGGGACCCCTGCTCTAGGTGAAACCTTCCTCCCTTTCTTTAACAAAGCATTATTTTTTACATTGTTAAGTAGTGCAAAGACAGTGCATGTGCTTTTTAAAAACATGGGTATTTTTACACGGTTTTTTCCTTGTGTTTTCTAAGGTCCTCCAGCCGTGCTCCCTGAAAGCAACAGTACATACTTCCGAAGAACAGAAAGTGTTTGTGATAATGGACGAATTTATCGTAAAGGTCAGTAAAAGTTATTGGAGCGCAACGCTATAAGATTTCATTTCCCCCCCCCTCCTGTACTTCCAGAAGATCCTGTTACATTGGTTTCAGGTTTCATAGTAGACAGCTGTAATGTTTTATAAATTTCTAATCCAGGGTTTTTAAAAAGCATGTTACGCTTCCAGGCCATGTTGGGTGGAAAGGCAGCATAAAAACATTTTAAATAAATAAATTTTAGTGTATTTCCAAGTACCAGGCCAGTTGGTCGATACCTTGTGTAGCCACTGGCTTGTACTAATAGACCATGGTGACTCAACCAAGTTTGCATCCCGCCAGTGCTCACTGTGCAACCTTGGATGAGTCACTGTGGTCCATTTGGGGCTGAAACTTAACCTGTGTGGACATGGAGAATTGGAGTGAGCAATTTACATTCAGCAATGCAGAGAAAGGAAAAAAATATTTTCGAAAAGGATGAGAGCCAGCAGATGCTGAGAAAACACAAGGTTAATCCTGAGTAGGAGAAATAGAGCGTGGGCTCCAAGTATAAAGCGACCTGACGAAGGATTGAGGGAAACAGATTGTTAACCCGGGAAATCTGTAGTCCCATGACAATTATTGGGAGCAGCAGCAGCAGCACTGCATAACATAAAATAAAGAAACAAAAAAAGGAAGAAGCAAATGCATGGACGGTAATTGGACTAGAATCAGTTTTGCACAGTGAACATTGGTGGGGTGCAGCTGTCTTGTACTAAAGCCGTACTTTTAATAGTACGAACCATGGAATTCTGTGTTTTGCGCATATGCATTATAAGGGCGCTCACCTGGGTCTTGTTTCTTTTGAAGGTTTCGCCCATCATTCTCAATACTGTTGTAACCATTATGGCTGCCATGAAACCGAAGCCGAAGGAGGAGGAATCTGGAGTTGCAGCTTGTAATGCAGGGAACCTTTGGGACACGAGGTCTATCGACCAGTGCCACTCGTGGTTTCTCGGCGTTGACGTAGCCACAGAAGTCACCGAGTCATTCCAAGGAAGCGAGCAGGTTGTGAAAATGCAGCACCTGGATTTCCAGGTGAAGTCCGTCCAGATCACCTTGGAGTGTGGCTTGGGGCATCGTACCGTCCCCCTCCTGTTAGTGGAGTCTACATTGGTGGGAAGGGCGAAGAACTGGTCTTCTCTTATGACTGCCCGAGCTGACGTGACGTTGGAGGTGTGTACGCAGATGAACTAAACGACAGGGTTATTGTGGGCAAACTTTTCTTCGTTCCAAGTTGCAGGATTCTTGGGTCAGGTGTGTTGGCTTGAAAAACCACTCTTGACATTTATGGATTCTAACCTCTGCATTTTAATATTGCACCCCAGGTTCACTACTACAACGAAACTCACGCAGTGTGGGAACCCCTTATCGAGCGGGTTGAGAAGGGAAGTCGACAGTGGAACTTAAAGTTTAAAGTAAGCAGATATTACATAAGAGTTGTGCCCATCTGGCTGTTACAGTTTTTTCACCATCAGAGGCTGAGCATTGACCCTTGGTCTGTCTGAGCTGTCCTGTCTCCTCTGTGGAGATCCACCAGGTCACCTACTACCTTATTGTTTCAACTGGAGAAGCTGGGGGTTGAACCTGAGACCTTCTGCATGCCATGCAGAGAGCCTGTTTGGAGTCGTGGTTAGGAGCATGGACTCTAATCTGGGATAACTGGGTTTGATTCCCCACTTCTCTGTGTGTGGCTGCTGGTGTCACCGTGGGTCAGTCCCAAGTTCTCTCAGAGCTGTTCTCTCACGGGCAGTCTTTGAAAGAGCTCTCTCAGCCCCACCTGCCTCACAGGGTGTCTGTTGTGGGGAAGGGAAGGGAAAGGAGATTGTAAGCCACTCTAAGACTCCTTTGGGTAGTGAAGGGCGGGGTAGAAATCCAGTCTCTTCCTCTTCTTCGTCAAGTCAAGTCAAGTCAAGTCAGCCTTTATTGGTATAAATTATCAGTACAAGTTATACAATTTCAGAAGCAGTTAAAAAATGGGTAAAAATACACCTATAAAAATTCTGTGACTTGATATTGTGCAATTAGGAGCTGATAAGGATATTATATTTCTAGGTGCCTTTGGCACAGCTTTAAAGCCAAACAGAGAAACTAAGCCACCTTCTCAGTGATAGTCAGGACCAATGTTCCCTCTAAGCTGAGTTAGTGTGAGCTAACTCACAGTTTTTTAGCCTCTGGTTCACAGATTTTTGTCTTCGCTCAGGAAGGATGGCTGCAGAGCAAACTAATTTATGCAGCAGCCAAATTACTTGCTCACAACTTTCATGCCAGTAGCTCACAAAGTAGAATTTTTGCTCACAAGACTCCACAGCTTAGAGGGAATATTGGTCAGGACCAAGATCATTTAAGAGTCTGTGTACCTTGAGTGCATCAGAACAATCCGCCATCTTCATCCACTGATCCCCCTTGCCCACGTTTCTAAGAATGACCATAGCTGCTCATAGCAAACGTCATTTTGCAGCAGTACAGTCGTCATTTATTTTCAGCTCTATTCAGATGAGCGAGGAGTCACTGGGCACTTGTGCCCTTCCCACTCAACCGCACGTATGCGGATCTGAGACCAAAAGGCTTGGGACGTTTTTGTGGTGACGTCCAAAGGGCGGTGCTCCGACAAACTGCAGTTTTGCTTCTTGCCAACAAACAGGGATTCTAAGCCGTGGTTCGATCCTGCTGTAAAACCCTGGACTGTAGGAACCTTTTGTCTAAAGTTAAAAAATTAAGCCAGGACGACCGGTGACTTGAACTTGGATCAAAAGAGGGCATTTGAGTTAAACTAAGAGTGCCCTAACCTGGATAGCCCGGCCTAGTTCAGTCTCGTCAGATCTCAGAAGCACATCAGGGTAGGCCCTGGTTAGTACTTGAATGGGGGACCACCAAAGAAGCCCAAGGTTGCTGAGCAGAGGCAGGCAGTGGCAAACCAGCTCCGTTCATCTGCCTTGACCTGGATGGCCCAGGCTAGCCTGATCTGGTCAGATTTCAGAAGCCAAGCGGGGTCAGCCCTGGTTAGTACTTGGATGGGAGAACACCAAGGAAGTCCAGGGTTGCTATGCAGAGGCAGGTAATGGTAAACCACCTCTGAATGCCGCTTACCTTGAAAACCCTCCGAGATCACCGTAAGGCAGCTGCGACTCGATGGCAGAGGGAAAAAAGAAGAATGCAGTGGAGGCGTGTTTAATGGCTTGTCGCCGTTCCTTTTAGATGAAGACTAATCCCGTGCAGGACAAAAATCTGCTGCCGGGAGATGACTTCATTATCCTTCCTGAGCCGCAAACTTCCATCAACATCTCTTCGAAGGATGTCATGAACATCACCCTGTCGAAGTGCTGCCTTGCCGTCTTAAACAATCTAGCCAAGGTGAGTGAGCAAAATAAGTTTGCCTTGCGATGCCTCCTCCTCATGCGGTCTTCCCCTCAAACCAGGGTCGAGGTTGTCTCCTAGGCGTGTTTTGAGCTGACGCTTGAGCTTTCTTGGCACTGTTTTTTCTACTTTGTGTAAAAAGCTGTCTAGCAAAGGGAAGGAGCAATAGCCAATACTGGGCACGCTGAGGAGGAATGGATTTTGTGACAGGATGACGGCAGCCAACAGGTTGTTGAATCCGTCTGCTCATATGTGTTCTGCACACAAAAGCGGAATCAAAGATACATCCCCAATTTTGACAGAAAACACACCTTTCCCCCAACAGTCGTGGTTGTTTGGTTTTTTCCTGCTCAGAGGGTGGGCCTGTTGTCCTGCGGTAGAGCAGTTGGAGTTGAGTCTAAATGGATTTTCTTTTTTGTTTTCAAATTGCACCATTTGGGAGAGGGGGCAGAAGTTCTGCATCCAGTGCAAAGCAGCCTTGAAGCAGTGGTGTGGGAACCCTGTCTTAAGCAGCAACCTTGGTCAGCTTTGACCTCGGTTCTTTCAGAGCTGTTCTCCCAACGGCAGTTCTCGAGAGAGGTCTCTCAGCCCCACCCGCCTCACAGGGTGTCTGTTGTGGGGAGAGGAAGGGAAAGGAGATTGTGAGCCACTTTGGTGTAGTGGTTAAGTGCGCAGACTCTAAAATGGGAGAACCGGGTTTGATTCCCCATTCCTCCTCTTGCAGCTGCTGGATGACCTTGGGCATGCCATAGTTCTGACAAGAGCTGTTCTTGAAAAAGAGCAGTTTCTCTCAGAGCTCTCTCAGCCCCATCCGCCTCACAAGGGTGTCCGTTGTGGGGAGGGGAAGGGAAAGGAGATTGTGAGCCACTTTGGTGTAGTGCTTAAGTGCGCGTACTCTAATCTGGGAGAACTGGGTTTGTTCATCGTCGTGGCTTCTGTGCAGTCGCAGGCCGGCCACGGAAAAGATTTCCAAGCTTTCTAATAGACTAGGAGCGCCCCTCCCCCCTTTGGCGCTTTCCCGCCAAAATGCTCACGTGACCAGGAGGAGGGGCGCTGCTCCTTCAGTTCTCTTTTTGCCGCCACAGAGAGATCATCTCCACTGCTGTTCTCTGAGTTTTTCCTCACCTCAGTTCTGAGGCTGAGGAGATTTTTTTTCCCTCAATAGTTTTTATTCTAGTGAACAATGAAATATGTCTAAAGAAGAATTTTTTGTGTATTTTCCACTGTGTGTGGAAAGAGCTGGACTCAGAAGAGCTCCCTTCAAAGGCTTCCCCCTCCCTGTTGAGGAGGGGTGGAAAAGGAGCCTGGCTGTGATGGCCCTCCTTGGAGGCCGCCTAGCTGGATGAAGGCCTATTTTTCCCCTCTGCTGAGGTGTGTGGACAAGGGGTCTGGCTTAGACGGCACTCTTTGGAGGCCACCTGAATGCCAAACAGCCTGATGAATGCAAATCCCCCCCCTCTGCTGAGGTGCTGGGGTGTTGTAGACAGAGCCTCAGAATAACTGGCTCTTTTCATGGGCTTGGGCTGCGTGCCTTGAAGTCACAACCCCCTCGACGTTGAAGCATTTCTGCCTAGTCGTTCCCTGAGGGGTCTCTGGCCTCTATGCCTTCGATGTCGACGTAGAAGCCCTTCCGTCCCCCTCCCTTCTCTCAGTGCCAAGAGAGAGAAGAACAGGCTGGGAGACGTGGCCTGGCAAAGTCTGCTTGAATGAGGGCCCCTCCCTTGAAAAGGTGGTGTGGGAACCCTGTTTTAAGCAGCAACCTTGGTCAGCTTTGACCTCAGTTCTTTCAGAGCTGTTCTCCCAAGAGCCCTCTCGGCACCACCCCCTCACAGGGTGTCCGTTGTGGGGAGGGGAAGGGAAAGGAGATTGTGAGCCACTTTGGTGTAGTGGTTAAGTGCACGGACTCTAATCTGGGAGAACCGGGTTTGATTCCTCACTCCTCCACTTGCAGCTGCTGGGTGACCTTGGGCAAGCCATAGTTCTCTCAGAGCTGTTCTCTCAAGGCCAGTCCTCAAAAGAGCTCTCTCAGCCCCGCCTACCTCACAAGGTGTCTGTTGTGGGGGAAGGGAAAGGAGATTGTAAGCCACTTTGGTGTAGGGGTTAAGTGCGTGGACTCTAATCTGGGAGAACTGGCTTTGATTCCCCACTCCTCCACATGGAGCTGCTGGATGACCTTGGGCAAGC
The DNA here is from genome assembly GCA_029375565.1 of Gekko gecko. Classification (NCBI taxonomy): domain Eukaryota; kingdom Metazoa; phylum Chordata; class Lepidosauria; order Squamata; family Gekkonidae; genus Gekko; species Gekko gecko. The sequence goes on from JAPDNY010000017.1 coordinate 20,053,997, forward strand.
CATAGTTCTGTCAGAGCTGTTCTTGAAAGAGCAGTCCTTGAAAGAGCTCTCTCAGCCCTGCTACCACACAGGCTGCCTGCTGTGGGGAGGGGAAGGGAAAGGAGTTTGTAAGCCGCTCTGAGACTCTGAGTGAAGGGCAGGGTATAAATCCAATCTCTTCTTCTTCTTCTTCTGAGACTCCTTTGGGTAGTGAAGGGCAGGGTATAAATCCAGTCTCTTCCTCCTCCTCCTCCTCCTGGCATGACTGTTAACGGTATATAGACTTGATGTGAAAAAAAAAATCATGTTCTGGGTGGGGAGAGGTTGGCAGTGAGGAGACAAAGCTTGCAATTCTGCATCTTGCTTCTTCCAGAGCCCGTTTCTCGAGATGGATCTTCGTTGCCTGTCCTTTTGGGAGGAAGAGCCCCAGATAAATGAATCGGAGAGCGCTGACCAAAAGCATATTGCCCTGTGGCCATAACGGGGAAGATACTAGATTCCCAGAGTGAATGCGGGGGTGGGGGGGTGGGGATTAAAGTGTTCCGTAACATTAACATTATTTTATGTTGAGAGCTGAACCCAGGAAGGTGGCAAGTCTGAGTGCTTTGTGGTCTGACTGGCAGTGGCTCTCCGGGCTCCCAGGCAGAGAGGGTGTTCCTCTGCACCTGCTGCCCGAGATCCCTTTGCGTGCGGGTGCCAGTGATTAAACCTGCCAACATTCTGCTGCTAAGTCCCAGCACCTCCAATCCTACCATTTAGGAAGCCCTGCCTCTTCCCTGTGGAACCTTCCTTTGTTTAATAAATAATTTTTGTTATTTTTGGAATAAACCTCAACATATAACAAGAAAAACATAAGCATCAACATGATGTGCATAACGTAATCTAAACAATATATTTAACTGCAGTTCAAACATATCTGAATAATTTTACAACTATTAGGAAATTGATCGATTCAGTATAAAGCCGTATCTCTTATATCTCTGTGGTAAACTGGTCATCATATTTGAGTGAGAAAAAATATATTCAAAGTATAAAAACTGTTTCTCAAGAAAATTGTTCTTTTTCAGCATAGACTGTGCTACTAACATTTGGGTAGCTATCTTATCTGTTACCAACACGTCCCATACTTTAGCGTACCAATTACTGAGTGAGAGAACTCCGTCCTGATTCCATTTATGTGCCTTCCCTGCAGAATCTTCAAAAGCCAGAGTGCTTTGAAACTAAAAAGAAAAAGGCTTTATCTGCTGACAGCCCTGCTAAGAATACCAAGTAACACCCCCCCCCAACATCTGTATGCACGCCGCAATTGCCTATGCCTAATAAGGATGTTCTTGCTTTGTTTTAGGGGTTTTCAGAAGGAACAGCCTCCACGTACGACCATTCTTTAAAAGACAGGGCTCCTTTTACCGTGAAAAATGCCTTGGGCATTCCCCTCAAAGTTCACGCGAGCAGAAATCTCCAGGTTGTCGGGTCGGCTTCGAGCAAAGATATCTACGATGTAGGAGTCGGTCAGAAGTTGGAACTGGAATACGCCACCCTGGAGCCCTTGCACAGAGGGAAGCTGTCGGTCTTCTATCGCCAAGAGAGCTCCATGTTCACTTTGGCCCTTGGTAAGATGTTGGGGAGCCACAATCATGAGGGAAAGCTGGGTCTGAGCTGCAGAAAGTATGTTCAGAGAAACGGAAGCATGCACGGTGGGAATGTTTTGCTAAGGGGTAAAGTCCTTCCTACACGTACTTCCGCTGCTGTATATTTTCTCTACTGTTCCCATTTCCAGAAATGCCTGTTCTCAACACTGTTCAGTTCCGGTTCTGAATCCCCCTATACCAATTTGCATTGCTCTTACGACTGCCATTTTAAAAAACTGATTTCCTAAGCTGATATGACTAAAACGCTTATGCCATTTTCATTTGGCCCTGTCAGCGAACTGCTAAATGGAATTCCAGTGGAACCTTTCTAGTCCTAATATTATACAGATTCCCCCCCCCCCCTGAGTTTGCAGAAAGCCAGAAGAGCGAAAACCTTCCTGGCCTCCTCAGGCAAACCATTCCATGAGGCGGGAGGAAGCGTGTGTGCGGGCAGTTGTTGATTTCCCTCCATTTGCAGGTAGGCACCCTGCTGGGGAAAAACCCCTGCCCATAGAAAACTTGCACCTTGAGCTAGGTAAGATCCATTTTCTCCGTTGGCAATGAGGAAGTATTCATGTGAATAGGGTCTCCTGTGACCGAAGTTGTCAAATCCCAGGACGGGCTCCTTGACACTCTCTTCCCCTTTCAAAGGAACTTGGCCGCTGCACAGCTTCAGGACTCCAGGAGGCGAAAGAGCGGTACACGAGCGTATCCGTCTTTTTAAAAGACAGGGTTAAATGTTGTCACTGCTTTTTGTTGTCAAACAGTGCCTCAGGACTACACGGAGGTGGCAAATATACCCATAACAAAACCAGGGCGAAGGCTGCACAATGTCAGAAATCCTTTCTTTGACCATTCCGACTCTGTTCTGGTACAGATCGACGCAGAGGAAGGAAACAAAGTTGTGACTATACGCTCCCCTCTGCAGGTAAATGGCAACCTTTCACATGTGTGCACTCCTAAAACCGGCAGTCTGTTCCAAAATATGTGTTAACTTAGGGGGGGTCCCCCTCTAGCTGCAGCCCCCATTGCTGAATCCCATGCAGTTCCCAAGCCACAGGAGCTCTTGGGAGTAACATTTCCCGGTGGGGGACGGGGGACAGACTCATTGAACTAGCAGAGTTATGCTTTGGATCCAGTCAATGTAAATGAATTGACATTGGGTGAAATGGAAGTTCTGCACGTGGTGATTGATTCACACATCTGTGTACGTCATTACGGCTATTTTGTTTTCGGTTTCAGATCAAGAACCACTTCTCTGTCCCGTTTATCATTTACAAATTGGTCAAGAATGTTAAACAGCTGGAGCCCATTGGCATAGCCAAGCCAGATGAGGAGTTCCACGTCCCATTAGATTCGTACAGGTAAAACCAGCATTTGTTCAGATTTCTTAAGTAGTCATCTTAGAAATCAGAAGAGTTTCTGGCTAAACATTAGGAAGAGCTTCCTGTTAGTTAGAGCGGTTCCTCAGCGGTTAGTTAGAGCGGTTAGTTAGACAGGCTTCCTCGTGAGGTGGGGGGCTCTCCTTCTTGGGAGGTTTTCAAACAGAGGCCGGATGGCCATCTGACAGCAGTCCGGATCCTGTGAACTTGGGCAGATCACGAGAGGGAGGGCAGGAAGGGTTGCCTCAGTGCTTAGTTCTCGAAATGCTGATTGCCATTTTGGGGTCCGGAAGCAATTTTTCTCCAGGCCAGTTTGGCCGGAGATCCTGGAGGGGTTTTTTTTGCCATCTTCTGGGCATAGAGCAGGGGTCACTGGCAATGCTGCCTCTAAACCGTGGAGTCCTGTGAGCAAAAATCCTACTTTGTGAGCTACTGGCATTAAAGTTATGAGCAAGAAATTTGGCTATTGCATCAATTAGTTTGTGCTCTGGAGCCATCCTTCCTGAGCTAAGACAAAAATGTGTAAGCTGGAGGCTAAAAAACTGTGAGCTCGCTCACACTAACTCAGCTTAGAGGGAACACTGGCCATTGGGGGTGGGGTGGGGGGAGGTATTTGTGAATTTCCTGCATTGTGCAGGGGGTTGGACTAGATGACCCTGGAGGTCCCTACAACTCTATGATTCTGTGACTTTTAAAGAAAAAAAGAATCATAGAATAGAATCATAGAATGTTAGAGTTGGAAGGGACCTTGCAGGTCATCTAGTCCAACCTCTCTACGGGAAAGACCCAGTCCTTTTTAAAATTTGTGTGAGCCTAATGCTGAGTCCATGACCTTTCCCTTCCTGTCATTGGACTCAGGTGTCACCTGTTCGTGCAGCCAGCTGGTCACTTAAAGGGCCTGTACACTCCATCCACTACCTACATAGCTTGGAGAGAGGAGCTCCACAGGAGCAGTGAAGTCAGATGCATGCTGCAGTGCCCATCGACCGAAGCCAGCTTCCTCCCTTTAATCCTGAACACGGCGGCAGTGCCCGACGAGCTGACTTTCATCGCCACCCATGGGGAGAACTGGGATCCCGCCTACATCATCCATCTGTATCCAACGGTCACCATGCGGAATCTCCTCCCCTACTCGTTACGCTATCTGCTGGAGGTACGGTTCTTAATGGCTCGTGTAACCTTTTGAAGGCCACAAAATGATCCCTAGGATTTCTCCCCCACCTTCTCCACTAGGTTTTAAGTTTGCCACATTCTTATAAAGCTTTGCTTTCAGCTGCTTTACGTCGGAGACAGAAGTCTTATTTGCGGTCACCCACCATAGAGGTTTGAAATTTTCATTGAGTCTGCTGTGTAGGTTCAAGATGGACAGAAGAAAATGCTATTTTACGCAGAGAGTGATTAAAATGTGGAATTCACTGCCAGAGGGTGTTGTGATGGCCGCAGGAATAAACAGCTTGAAAAGTGGATTAGACAGATTCATGGAGGATAAGTCTGTCAATGGCTACTAGCCATGGTGACTGAGGGGAACCTCCACATTCAGAGGCACTAAGCCTCTGAATCCCAGAGCCAGGAGGCAACATCAGGGGAAGGCCTTGACCTCTGTGCCCTGTGGTTGGACTTCCAGAGGAACTGTTGGCCCATTGCATTAGACAGGAGGCTGGACTAGGTGGACCCTCAGTGGTCTGATCCAGCAGGGCTCTTCTGATGTCCTTGTGAGAGGAAGGCCTCAGCCCCTGTACCCTGTTGTTGGTCCTCAGAGGAATTGGTTGGCCCCTGTGTGAGACAGGATGCTGGACTAGATGGACCTTCACTGGTCTGATCCAGCAGGGCTCTTCTGTTGTTCTCATCAGGGGAAGGCCTCAGCCTTCATGCCCCGTTGTTGGCCCTGCAGAGGAACTGGTTGTCCACGGTGTGAGACAGGATGCTGCAGTAGATGGATCACTGGTCTGATCCAGCAAGGCTCTTCTTGTGTTCTTATGTGTGTAGTGTGAACAGCCGTATCACTCTCACTCATTAGTTGGATGTCTTAACTCTGTTGATAACTTGATAGTGTTAGTAGCCTACTTTTAAAAGTTTCTTTTCCTTTTATCATCAAGGGTGAAACTGGCCCCATTGCAGTTAGAAGGGTGTGGAAGGGGGCTAGGGTGGCAACGAGGTATTAGAAGCTCACCATAGATACATGAGAGTATCAGCTAAAGCAGTTTTGTGTGCTACTGCAATGGGGTTATGCTCATGGGTGCATTTCTAGAGTCACATGCAAACTGAGTCTAGCAAATGTTAGGATCTAATCTGTGGCAGGTTTGGTTTAGTCATAGGGCTTGTGTCTTTTTCTTTTTGTCCCTTTACAGTATTCAGTCCTCCTTCCAGTTTGTTTTCTGTATTTAATTTCCCTCTGCATTTCCCGTGTTTGTTCTAGAGGACAGCAGAGGCCCACGAGCTGCCGGAAGGGAGCACCGCTGACATCCTCCATTCACGATTCAGCGGTGAAATACTGGAGCTCGTCCTGGTGAAATATCAGGGCAAAGACTGGAACGGCCACATCCGACTCAAGGACGGGCTGCCGGAATTCTTCCCCGTGTGCTTCACGTCGAACGCTGCAGACGTGACCACGGTGGATGTGCACATTCATATCAGGAAAGTGGGCTGCCGGGTGGTCCTGTCGGTGTTCAGCCCTTACTGGCTCATCAACAAGACGTCCCGGGTCCTCCAGTACCGGGCGGAAGACATGCACGTGAAACACCCAGCGGAATACAGGGATATCATCTTGTTCTCCTTCAAGAAGAAAAATATTTTCAGTAAAAATAAGGTACACACCCCCTCCCAGTTCACGCAAACTGACCTATAGGGATAAACCGCACATTCCCTTTCACAGCTTAGTGTCACCGAAGAAACACACTCAGGTTGCACCAGAAGCTTTGAAGGGAAGACGCAGTTTTCCTTCAAAGCGTCTTGTGCAACTTGGGGCAGGGAAAGGAGTTCATAAGCCGCTCTGAGACACCTCTGGGTAGTGAAGGGCGGGGTATAAATCCAATCTCTTCTCTTCTTCTTCTCTTCTTCTTGTTGAGAGCGACCACATGCGCCAACTGTGGTTATCAGGCAGCCATCCTTGGGCTATCCTACCACTTAGGGTGGCCCGTCTGGCTTCCACCAGAGCTGGGGCTTTTTCCATCGTGGCTCCAGCTCTGTGGAAGGGGCTCCCTGAAGAGGTGAGGGGGAACCCCTCCTTGGAGATTCTTCAGGAGGTGCTTAAAGGCCTGCCAGGGCTTTTGAGGTGGGGGGTTGGACAGCGGGGAGATTTGGGGGTCTGCCATTATATTTTTGCTTTAAACTGCAAACGTTTTTAAGCTCTTATTGCAAGCCGCCTTGAGTCACGAGGAAAGATGGGATGTAAACGTTTTAGTTTCAGTTTTATTTATGTACGTTATTTGTAGTCCAGCTTTCTCACAGGGACTTGGAGCAGGTTAGAATCGTTAAAGAAGGTTTAGTGGCCCCTCGCGTTTAATGCAGCTGACCTGCACTGAAGCACAGAAACATCCCTGCTTTCACTAGGGGTGGGGGTGGGCAGCTGTCTGGTGTAAGCGTCACGTTGGCTGTAAAGCAGTGTAGAGTGAAGTAGACCTTTATGATAAAGGTGTGACATTCTCTCTCTCTCTCTCTCTTTCTCCACCCCCCCTTCATGCTGTAGATCCAGTTAAGCATTTCAACCAGTACATGGTCCAGTGGCTTCTCTCTAGATACAGTAGGAAGTTACGGCTGCGTGAAGTGCCCAGCCAACACAATGGATTTTCTGGTAATGTCTGTTTTTGTACTTGCTGCTTACACTAAGCTCCGTTAGATTCAGGTGGTGTAGCCATGTTGGTCTGAAGCAACATAACAGTGTTTGAATCAAGTGGCACCATTAAGACCAGCAAAGTCTATTTCTGGGTATCAGCTTTCGCGTGCATGCACACTTCTTCAGATAGAGCCAAGTTTCAGTCCAGTGGCACCTTTTCAGACCAACAAAGTCTAATTCTGGGTATAAGCTTTCGTGTGCATGCACACTTCTTCAGATAGAACCAAGTTTGAGTCCAGTCAGGCACCTTTTCAGACCAACGAAGTTTTATTCTGCGTATAAGCTTTCATGTGTCCAGATGGAACTTCTCCAGATAGAATCAAGTTTGAGTCCCGTGGCACCTTTTAAGACCGACAAAGTTTTGTTCTGGGTATAAGCTTTCGTGTGCATGCACACTTCTCCAGATACCTATCTTAAAGGTGCCACTGGACTCAAACTTGGTGCAGTCTGATGTCTGGGGAAGGGGCCCCTGTATGTAAGCCGGTGATCAAGCCAAACTCCCCCCCCCGTTCTGCTGTGGAGCACCATGGGACTGGCCTTTGTTGTGTTGTCATTGTCTTTTTCCATTTTGAGATTTATGAGCTCTGTGGTTTCAGTTCAGCACACAACTACGTTTGGCAGTGTGTGTGCCTAAGTGAATGTACAGACCCGGGTTGTACACTAGCAGCAAAGCGTGTGAACGGGTACTGGTACTAGTGGTCTCATTCAAATGACCAACTAGACTGGATTACTCCATCTCTCGGACAACAAGAGAGTCATCCTTGTTGTGGTTTTTCCTCTCAGATAAGAAGTGCTGAACTGTTGTCATCACACAGATAAAAACATGTTGAAGGAATGGGCTTTTGGTGTAGTGGTTAAGAGCGGTGGAGTCTAATCATACATTCCAGCTCTCCGCATCTCGGTCCTTGGGTCTGTTGTAGAGCTGTTCTCCAGGGTAGTTCTCGACTCTCTGCAGGTTGGCGTTAGCATCAAAATGAGCAGTTTCAATCTGACCCGGATCGTCACTTTGACTCCATTCTACACCATAGCCAACAAGTCTTCCTTTGAATTGGAAGTAGGAGAGGTGGCCGCTGATGGATCACTGCCGACAAATAAATGGACTTATTTCTCAGCTTCAGAGGTAATCCTTCTGGTTTTTTGAAGCAGTTTGTCACTCGTTAAGCTCTTGGTCGAAAGGTTGCTGGAGCAAATGTTCTTTATTTTTTAATCTATAGCAAAACCCTTGGATTTCTATGTAATGCTTATTGGGACCAAAGAAAACTGTAACGTATCAGTAAACTGACAGATAATCACCCTCCATTTTCTGTTATCTGGTGCTCCCTGATTATTATATGCAGGAGCTAAACAATTCCTGCCCACAAACTTCTTGTGCACCGTAACATGCATTGTAAAGTTACCAGGCAGAATGGACGCTCACATGAAATCAGCAAAAATATTGAATCTTAGATAAAATATTATTTTTAATACGAAGTGGCAGTGTGTTGTACATTCTAACCAATTCAAGCGGAAACTGTTTTTCTTGACTGCCAGTGTCTTCCGTTCTGGCCAGAAAACTTGTCTGGCAAGCTGTGCATCAGAGTGATCGGCTGTGGGAGGGTGTCCAAGCCGTTCTTCTACAACAGGCAGGACAACGGGACTTTGCTGAGCCTGGAAGAACTGGTGAGATGTCGCTGCTTCTCATTAGCTTCTTTCTAAAGCGGTCATTTCCTTTCTGTGAGATTACTCAATGAGAAGCCTGAGTTCCCCCGCATATTGGCTGTCTTTGCTTCTGCACTGCTTCCATTCACCCCAATCAATCTCGGGTCCCCGGTCCTCTGAAAGAACAGAGCGTGGCTTTGGGGGGGGGGGGGGCTTTCTATGATCGTGAGCTGCTCACTAGAAGGGCTGTGATGGTTCAGTTGTTTGTTTATTTGCTAATAAAATTCATATCCTGCCTTTCCGTCCCCACAAGGGTCACCCAAGCAGCTCACATACATAATAAAATCCCATTTTAAAACCACCACCCCCATTTAAACCGGGGTCCCCAACCAATGCTCCCTCTGAGCTGTGGAGTCTCGTGAGCCAAAATCCTACTTGGTGAGCTACTGGCATTAAAAGTTGTGAGTGAGCGATTCGGCCGCTGCATCAATTAGTCTGCTCTGGAGCCCTCCTTCCTGAGCGAAGGCAAAAAAATGTGTGAGCCGGAGGCTAAAAAACTGTGAGCTAACTCACACTCACTCAGCTTGGAGGGAACACTGGTCCCCAACTTGGCACCCATGAGGATGGTGGCACTCAACAGGACCTTTTCTTAGAAAGTGGGTGTGGCCAGGTGAGGCCCTTGCTTAGCAGGGCTTCCGACTGGCCACTGATGGTCTGATGGGCTGTGTAGATTAACATAACTATTTCGGCAGTAGCTGTCATTCTCCCTCTAAGCTGTGGAGTCTTGTGAGCCAAAATTCTACTTGGTGAGCTCCTGGCATTAAAGTTGTGCGTGAGCGATTTGGCTAACTGCTTAAATTAGTCTGCTCTGGAGCCTTCCTTCCTGAGCTAAGGCAAAAATATGTGAGCTGGAGGCTAAAAAAACCCTGTGAGCTAGCTCACACTGACTCAGCTGAGAGGGAACACTGGCTGTCACCACAGTGTTGGTTTTATTCTCTCTCTTACTCATCTTTCCCAGTGTGTGTGTGTTTTTTAATATTATCCTCTTCTCCCCCACACTTGGGCTTTGTGTGTGTGTCTGTGGCTCCGCCTCTTTGGGTGGCAATTTTGTAGTTAGCATCACCTCCTATGGCAGCCATTTTGTCACTGTGTCAGAATCTCCAAGGTGCTCGCAGGCTCAAAGTGGGCCACAGGGGCTGGGGACCCCCAGCTTTAAACAGTTCTGAACAGAGCTTAAATACACGCAGGGACACAAAAAAGAACAATTAAAACACTGGACAGGAAGGAGGGATCGCTGAGGGAATGTCAAACGAACAAAAAATATCTGTTGACTGGCGGTACAAGAGAAGTTGGAACAAGGATCGGGGGGCCTCGCGTCGTACCTTTTTAGCACAGCAGTTTCTCTTCTTCCCAACAGAACACGGGCATTCTGGTCGACGTGAACGTGTCGGATCATTCGACGGTTATTAACTTCTCTAACTATCATGAGGGGGATGCTCCCGCTCTGATCATAAACCATACGCCCTGCGTCACCCTCAAGTACCGACAAAGGTATGTGAGGGCCTGCTTTCATCGAAGTGGTCTCTGGAGAAAGGGGATTTGCCATGGCGCTCAGTTCAGCATTTAGCTGGCTTGCACTGTAGCTTGGTTACCATGGTATTCACTTAAGTTTCCGGTTCCCCCCCCCCCACCCCCTCTAATGCAGTGGGTTACAGGAAGAGATGCAGCTAAAGCCACGGGAGGTGAAGTTGTTTGCCTGGGCAGACCCCACCGGAACTAGGAAACTAACCTGGACGTATGCACAGAGCGTTGGTGAACATGACCTACTTAAGGTATTGTGTGTGTGTGGGGGGGAATTTCCAGTTCTTTTAAAGCCCCATACTCCTTGAGAAACTGTTAGCACAGTCATGAGTAATATTTTTCAAGTGAGAATAGAGTTGAGTGTAAAATATACGCTTCGCTTTGGCCTCCTCTGTGTGTGTGTGTGTGCGTGTGTGTGTGTGTGTGTGTCCGTGCGCGTGTATGAGTCCCTTTCCATGTATTATGGCTAGTTCTTGATTTGTATTCATTGAAGTCTTGTGTTCTGTGCATTGTTCCAATCCAGACGGATAATGCTTGCTTTATTTTACCCCACTGTTTACTTGTGAAAAAATGCAGTATAAATTAAGGGTACTTCAAAAATGGCACTATTAACTACATTGTAATAGTGTTCTCCCCCTGAGCTGCATGGCCCAGGCTAATCCAGTCTCGGCAGATCTCAGAAGCTAAGCAGGTTAATACTTGGATGGGAGACCACTAAGGAACCACAGGGTTTGCTACACAGAGGCAAGCAATGGCAAACCACCTCTGTCTCTTGCCTTGAAGGCTCTATGGGGTTGCCATAAATTAAGAACATCCGAAGAGCCCTGCTGCACCCAACCAGGGAGGGTCTATCCAGTCAAGCCTCCCGTCTCACACAGTGGCCAACCCGTTCCTCTGGAGGACCAACAGCAGGGCACAGGGGCTGAGGCCTTCCTCTGACGTTGCCTCCTGGCTCTGGGATTCAGAGGCTTAGTGCCTCTGAATGTGGAGGTTCCCCTCAGCCACCATGGCTAGTAGCCACTAATAGACCTATCCTCCATGAATCTATCTAGCCTAAGCTGCCTATTCCTGTGGCCATCCCTACGCCCTCTGGCAGCAAACTGAGTTGATGGCACTTTCCACCAATAGCGCTTTAAGAGTAACGGGTCACTTTTGCCATCCACCCAGTTGTTTTTTGACCTTCTTTGTCACCCAGGATGAGTGTGGTCAGTTTCCTTACAACTCCAACACCCAGATCCACTGGGTCTCTTTCCTGGACGGACGTCAGAGGGTGCTGCTTTTCACAGATGACGTTGCCTTAGTTTCCAAAGCGCGTCAAGCTGAGGAGATGGAACAACCCGATCAAGAAATAACCGTGTCCCTTCATAGCCTCGGGCTTTCCCTGGTCAACAATGAAAATAAGCAAGAAATCTCTTACATAGGGATTACCAGGTACTGGGCGGAACCAAGAGGGCTTAGTCATGAATGGAAATGCTTTGAATCAAAAACACAGTCTATTCATAGTTTTTTTTTTTTAAAAAATGGCTGTTTTCTCCAAATTCCTCTTAACTGCTTCTTTGGTGATAGATCCAGATGGGTAGACATGTTAGTCTGTCTGTAGCAGTAGAAAAGAGCAGTGGAAAAGAGTGAGAATCCAGACCAGGAGCACGTTAAAGACTAACAGAATTTGTGGCAGGGGAGGAGCTTTTGTGAGTGGCTCAGGTGGTTAAGATGCTGAACTGCAGGCTGGAAGGTCGGTAGTTCAGCAGTTCAAGACCCGAGTGCTGCATGACGGAGTGAGCTCCCACCTCTGGTTCCAGCTCCTGCCAACCTAGCAGTTCAAAAGCGAGAAACTGCAAGTAGATAAATAGGTACCACTTCAGTGGGAAGGTAACAGCGTTCTGTGCACCTTAGCGTTCAGTCGTGCCGGCCACATGACCACAGAAACGTTTTTGGACAGTGCTGGCTCTTCGGCTTGGAAATGGAGATGAGCACCGCAACCGTAGAGTCGTATTCGACTGGCTTTCGAGCAAGGAAACCTTTACCTTTATTCACTTCAGAGAAAACCTATGAAAGCTCCTACAGATAAAGGTAAAGGTTTCCCTTGCTCGAAAGCCAGTTGAATCTGATTCTAGGGTTGCGGTGCTCATCTCTGTTTCCAAGCCGAAGAGCCAGTGCTGTCCGAAGATGTTTCCATGGTCAGGTGGCCGGCATGACTAAGACACCAACTCGCACAGAACGCTGTTCCCTTCCCACCGAAGTGGCACCTATTTATCTACTTGCAATTTCTTGCTTTTGAACTGCTAAGCTAGCAGGAGCTGGGGCCAGAGATGGGAGCTCACTCCATCACACGGCACTCAGGTCTCGAACTGCCGAACTACCAACCTTCCAGTCCGCAGTTCAGCGTCTTAACCACATGAGCCACCGCGGCCCCCTTGAAAGCGCCTTCCTTGCCATAAATATAGTTAGTCTTTTTGTTAGTCTTTAAGGTGCTCCTGGAGACTCCTTGTTTCTTTTTTTACTGCTTCTTTGGTATATATTTGAAAAACCACCTAAAATTAAACTACCTTTAGAAAATTTTCCTCTGTCGCCCTGCAGTTTTTCTCTCTGTGCATCAGCTGACTATGTCCCATGTGACTAAAAAGCACAAGTTCAGTTATTTGGAATTAAACTGTTTTAAAATTATGAATCAGAAAATATGTCTTTTCAGGTAAAAGTGTGGAAATACAGTGCATTTGCTAAGGCTCAGTTTTATTATTGAGACTTTCTTCTGCAGCTCAGGAGTGGTCTGGGAATTTAAACCAAAGCAGAAGTGGAAGCCGTTTAACCAAAAACAGATAAGCCTGTTGGAGCACGCGTATGAGAAACAGCTTTCTGGAGGATATGCAGACTCTTCTGGCTGGGTTCGAGTAGACAATAACCTGGAGGTTTGTTGGAATCTTTCAAATTATGAGGAGTGTATTGCCTTTTGTAGGAAGACTTTCTGTGAACCTTACCACGAGGAGTTGTAATCCTGTGGTTAACGGGGCCTCTTCAGCAGTGGCACCTCATCTGTGGAATGCCCTCCCCCCTGAGACTCTTCAAGGCAACAGGCCAAACCAGTTATTTTTACCTAGGCTATTGCTTAAGTGGTTGATCTTTCAACACTGTTTCATAGTCCGCTTCCAGCCTGAGAACTGATATAATCCGCTTTGGGTTCTCCACTGGGGAACAAAGGCATGAAGGTATAAATGAAGTAAATAAATTTGAGAGGCTTGTTTGAAGCTGCTCCGGCTGGGATTGTAATGGTTTAACGATTGTGTGCCATTTTATGGGTTCTCTGGAGAGCTGGCATAGGAATACTCTAAGTAAAACAAAAAATTAAATCTCTTCTGCAAATAACTCTTCTACGTGGTGAAGTGGAAATGGCAGATTCCACGTCTTAGCGCAAGTTAAACAGACATGCACCTTTTTCCTAGGTAAACTTTAACAAAATGCCAATGGAAATGCGCCTTCCTGCCAAGTGCCACATCAAGCGAGATTTCTTATCCGGCATCCATATTGAATTCAAACAATCCCCTCATCAACGGAGCTTACGGGCCCAGTTATACTGGCTGCAGGTATAAGTTTTACAATATGCCATTTTGTTTTTGTTGTAAAGGGACACCTAGACCTCTCTCAGCTAGGACGCTAGAATTTTTAATGACCCTCATTGAGGGCTGTGTTACAGTAACTCTGTGCTAGATTTGCCTGTGTTTAAGAGATTTGATTAGAGGGGAGCAGTTCTTCGAAAGTCTGTGGTTTGGGAATGAAGTTTTGTAAACTACTCAGAGTTGTAAAAATGTTTTGTTGAAGTGTTGAGATTTTAAAAATTTGGGCATGTTTTTTTTGTACTGCTCTTAATCTGTTTCAGCCCATTTCTAATTGGCTGCTCCTAAAACTGTTTAGGTGTGTTGATAAGGACATGGCTCTTAGAGTGGGCGATCAAACTAAAACAGTTTAAACTTCTGGGGTGCAGCTAAAGAGGCTTCAGCACCAAAAAAACTCACATGAGAGAGCCAGTTTGTTGCAGTGGTTAAGTGCGCAGACTCTAATCTGGGAGAACCGGATTTGATTCCCCACTCCTCCACTTGCACCTGCTGGATGACCTTGGCCAAGCCATAGTTCTGTCAGAGCTGTCCTTGAAAAAGAGCAGTTTCTGTCAGAGTTCTCTCAGCCCCACCTACCTCCCACGGTGTCTGTTGTGGGGAGGGGGAGGGAAAGGAGTTTGTAAGCTGCTCTGAGATTCCTTCGGGTAGTGAAAGGTGGGGTATAAATCCAATCTCCTCTCATCATCATGATGTTTCCTTGTTCTCTTAACAGGTTGATAACCAGTTGCCCGGTTCAATGTTTCCTGTTGTGTTCCATCCTGTCGCTCCTCCCAAATCCATAGCCTTGGATTCAGGTAACCGTCATCAAAGATTCCCAGCTGCACATTTCACCGGCAAATGGTACACTCCCAAATTTCTTATCCCTCTCTTATTTGTTCATAGAACCGAAACCGTTCATTGATGTTAGCATCATCACTAGATTCAATGAGTACAGCAAAGTGTTGCAGTTCAAGTAAGTGAAATAATTAATTGTGATGATTTGGTGTTTCAAAGGTTTCTCTTGTGTGTGTAATTTCTCCTGGGAGGGGAGAGATCTCAAGTCTGTGATTTTACCTGTGACAGAACCATTCTACAGGAGAGGCATTTGATTCTTTTTAACCCACAAAACAGCGAAAAACCAGAATTGCTGAATTAAAGCTTGTCATGGCTCAGGTGCAGTGTCACCTGACACCACTCTGGTTTTAGGTTCCCTTGAGAAGGCCCAGAGCATCCTCCCAAGCCCTTCAGACCTCCCTTGTTTGGCTGAATAATATTTTACAGGAGGTCAGTCAAATATAGGAGACAAACAGGGTGCACAAATGATAATGATAAGTGGGTGAAGAGAAAAGAAACCAAGTGCCCGAACGCGACTAGACTCGCAGTCCCTAGTCCACTGCCTCAGTGGGGCCTGAGTCTAGTGCTCACCCTTCCTCTCAGGGCGAGGGCCCCTCCCAGCAGCCGCCTCCCCTCTGGCCCTGCTCTCTTGGAAGAAAGAACCAGCTCTTCTTCTGTACCAGCTCTTTTATTGTGAGTCCCCTTTCTCTGTGACTGGCTAAAATTGGCGCCAAAACCTCTCAGGGGTTTCTGGGAATTGTAGGCCTGGCCTCCTCCCACTGCTAGTCAGGTTCCCGGGCCTGCCAGGCCTTTGCTTGCACAGCCCAGATCATGACAAAGCTATTTTAGCCGAACCGACTTTATTTATTTGCGTTATGTGTACCCCACTTTTCTCCCCCAGTGGGGACCCAAAGCAGCTTACGTCGTCCTCCTCTCTTTCATGTCACCCTCACAACAACCCTGTAAGGTAGGTTAGGCTTGGGAGAGTGTGACTGGCCCAAGGTCACCCAGCTGGCTTCTGTGAGACTGAAGCGGTTCCAATGAAAAGTGCATCGGTCTTGGGGTTTTACGGCCTAGGCTGTCTGTTGAGAAGAGATGGCTTTTCACACTGCAGTCCTAAGGGAAGCTACTCCATTGATTCCAATGGGATTAGACTAGAGTTCTCTGTTTAGGATCGATCTGTTTAGGATTGCTCTATCAGGAGCCTTGTGGCTAACAGTTTCCTCACAGCCATACTGTTTGGGGGTTTTTTCTTCAGAAAGCTCTGACGCAGTAGGTACCCTAGGGGTAGATGCATAAGCGTACGATGTTCAGGATCATGGGTTATGTTGTTGTCCTCCTGAAAGCCGCATAGCCAGTCAAGCAGTTGCCCTCTCCTTCCTCAGATATTTCATGGTTCTCATCCAAGAGATGGCACTGAAAATAGACCAAGGATTTTTAGGAGCTGTAATTGGATTTGCCACTCCGTCGACAGACCCAGAAGCTGAAAGACAAAAGGTAATAACCTGGCTTTATATGTGTATGTGTGGTTGTTTGGTAGCCTGCTTTTTAGAACTTACCGGTCTGTTAAGCAGTGCTCCCTCTAAGCTGTGGAGTCTGGTGAGCAAAAAATCTACTTTGTGAACTCCTGGCATTAAAGTCGTGGGCAAACTATTTGGCCACTGCATAAATTAGTTTGCTCTGGAGCCCTCCTTCATGAGCGAAGACAAAAAGGTGGTGCCATTAGCGGGATGGATCTACAGGATCCAGTTTCTGACTTCTTAGATGAGAAACTGTAAGTTGAGGTGCCCGATTCAGATGCCGCAAACGTTTTGGTCCGTTCTGAACCAGGAAGACTTCAGTCTGAGCAAGGGAGGGGAGGCAGAGGAGAGGGCCTCAGAGCCACACTACATTTGAATGCGATTATACTCCCTTGACGATAAGCCACTGCTATGTCGGCTACTCATGGGAACATAAGAGAAACCAGTGTTGGACCAGACCAACAGCCCATCCAGTCCAACACTCTGTGTCACACAGTGGCCAACAATACCAGGCGCCATCAGGAGGTCCAGCAGCGGGGCCAGAATGCTAGAAGCCCTCCCACTGTTGACCCCCCCAAGCACCAAGAAGACAGAGCTTCACTTGCACCAGACCGAGAGTTTCTATCTATACCTTGTGGCTAAGAGCTACCAATGGACCTCTGCTCCATATATTGATCCAATTCCCTCTGGAAGCCGTCCATGCTTGTAGCCACCTGTGGCAGTCAATTCCATGTGTTAATCACTTTTTGGGTGAAGAAGTGAGTTCTCATGAGTCCTTTTGAGTTGCATTTCAGGGACCCCCTAACGATGCTCCCGCTAAACCGTGGAGTCTTGTGAGCAAAAATTCTACTTTGTGAGTTACTGGCATTAAAGTCATGAGCGAGCCATCCTTCCTGAGCTAAGACAAAAAGGTGTGAGCCGGAGGCTAAAAAACTGTGAGCTAGCTCACACTAACTCAGCTTAGAGGGAACACGGCCCCCCTAGGCTGCAGCAGGAAGTGGGGAGGTGGGAAAACTTTGACCCTACGTTGAGCGCACCTCGACTTGAGGTCCTCAGAATCCAGCCCAGTGTTCTCAGACTGGCCCTGAGTTCTGATCTTTTGTCACTTCATGTTAAGTGAGAGATCTGGAATGAAAACCCGATCATGTTATACATGTTGGGTAAATGGCTCACGTAACCATCTGTCATAAAGGGAAGGCTTTGTGCAAATCCTTTGGTCCATCTTCGGCAGCCCACACTGTTCATGCTTGAACGTCATCGAAAGTGTCTGATTTTCCTCCTGTCGCAGACAAAGCTGATTCAGAAGGACATTGACGCTCTTAACACAGAGTTGATGGAGTCATCCATGACGGACATGTCCACCCTGAGCTTCTTTGAGCACTTCCATATTTCTCCTGTGAAGGTGAGTTTGGAAAATTCTGCTTTTGGGTGGTGGCGCAAGAAACTAGGCTTGCTGTATTTGGCTTCCTGATGTTGTGGTGTTAGATTTGGAATAAATTGAAATTGTGTTGCTTCAATAAATTAACGCAGACTGCTGCAGAGCTTTGATAAATAGTCTCACTTAAGCCAGGATGCCTCAATATTTATCCTAGATGTTCTCGATTATCTATACAATTGCTTATGGGGTACGCAGCTTAGGTAATACTTACAGAAAACCCCTATCATTCTCTCCACTGGGCACAGCCTGAGAACCGTCCTTGATTGTAGCTTGTGCTTCGTGGTTCCTTTCTCATTTTCTTTGTTTACCACCTCACAGCTTGCCCAGTGGGGAGGGGACTACGCTGTGTGTCTCGATTGCATTCTTGCTCTGCTCCTGTCTGTGGTAAATTAATTTCTCCCCCCATTAGCTAGCTAACTAGATGGAAGGAAATCTCTCTCCTGGGCTCCTTCAGAGTAATTGCTGGAACCAGTCTTTAAGTTGCGAGAGAACTTGGGTAGGGACTCGATTCTCTGAGCCCTGAGCCTAGAGGAGAGTTGTGTTTTAGTTACACGTTCCTGCCGTAAGCTGATTTTTCCGCTTTTGAACCTCATATGTAAAAGGCCTCAATTTGTCCTTGAAATAAATGCCTTTAATTAGGCAGTGCAGTTCTCCACTATTTTTCTGCTTTCGACCTTCACCTGTAAAAGGTCTCAATGTGTCCTTGAAATAAATGCCTTGAATTAGGCAGTACGGTTCTGAGTCCGAATGAATCAGGTTCTTGGGTAGAATTCTTTGGTGTTTCTGCTACTGAGACTTTAATTTGTTGGCCCCCATCTCTGCAGTCATGAACAATGTAAGTTGCAAACAAATTTGGCTGATCTTGGAAGCGAAGTCAGAATAAGTGGAGAAGCACCCAAAGCCAAGAAGGAAGAAGTTTGTGATTCTGAAAATCCTTTCTCAAGAGAATTTTTTGAATGCACACACGCATATAGAGAAGGCTTTTCTCCTCTGCTGTAGCAGTGTATGGAATTTTTTTTAAAAAAAACAAACCTCAGGAAGGTTTTTGAAATACATGGGAATTTTTAATTCATCATCTAATCCAGGGGTGTCAAACATGTGGCCCGGGGGCCAATTCAGGCACCCGGCAGGCTTCCATCAGGCCCACACTGGAACTGGCCATCTCCTGCTTCCAGTTCTGCTGCTGCTGCTGCTGCTGCTGCTGCATCATAGCTTGCTTTGCCAGACTCTCTCAATTGCTCAGCCATTTCATGTTTTCCCCTGGGTCCTAGACACAGAACTCTGAGCATGAGATTTCTGTGGCAAATGTCAATAAATCAAAAGTAGGTTTGCAACTTACAGACACACACCTGAACAGCATACTCAAGATTGCAACAGCACAGGCATTTTGATGCAATAATTCAGAGCAAGAGGTGTCAGTTATCAGATACTGTTAAATACTCCCTAGGATGCAGAGCCAGTTTGGTGTCGTGGTTAAGTGCGTGGACTCTAATCTGGGAGAACCAGGTTTGATTCCCCACTCCTCCACTTGCACCTGCTGATGTGACCTTGGGTCAGTCACAAGCTCTGGCACAGCTGTTCCTGAAAGAGCAGTTTGTGTTAGAGTTCTCTCAGCCCCACCTACCTCACAGGGTGTCTGTTGTGGGGAGGGGAAGGAGTTTGTAAGCTGCTCTGAGACTCCAAGTGAAGGGCGGGGTATAAATCCAATCTCTTCTCTCTTCTTCTTCTACACAAAATATTGCAAGAATGCTAAAGTTTTACGCATGTTTTTAAGTAAAAAAAATTCTTTTGTGTTTGTGTCCTTTATAAAGTTTATATCTCTGCTACCTGGCATTACATTTTATGAAACACGTGGCCCAGCCCAACAAGGTCTCATTTACGTCAGATCCGACCCTCATAACAAATGAGTTTGACACCCCTGATCTAATCTTATCTTTACTGGCTTCACTTTATGCCTGCTTCAGTCTTGAAAAGGGCCCACAGGAAATGGGTAACTTTTGCCACTCCCTTCCTCTGCCCAGACTCCGCCTTAATTATTTCATCCCCGTTCGCATACACCCAAAATTTGCATCCTTCTCTCCCTGGAGAAGTGCCATAAAAAGAGTAGCAAACAAAAACGGTGTAACCTCTCCCCCATGTTAGAGACGCTGAGGATACAGTGCGCGTGTTAAACTAAGAGCACATCCAGACCCCAACTTATATAAGACAAAGTTTTTGAGAAACTCAGTTAACGAGCTTTTCGGGAATCCCTCTGGCTGTCTTTTGTTGGCAGCCCTTTCAGCACCGTGGGAGAGGAAATGGAAATTTAATTAGCTAGCAGGAGGAGGTTTCTGGGAGAGCTATTGAATTTAATGTGACTCTTCCCCGGCATACCATGTAAACATGAATATTGTGTTCTGATAGGGAACACAAACAACCCAGTGATGATCAGTACAGCTGAGCGCTTCAAAATGTTGTCACAAATAAGCGACTCGAGGTTTAGGGTAGAGTCCCCCCTCCCATCCGTATGCTGTCTAGATCTCTATGTTGTGTTTTCACCGATCTCTGCTTAGTAGGGTGCTGAGCGTAACCGCCAACATTTGTGCTCAGCCACTGTGTTCTTCTTGTTAGCTACATTTGAGCCTTTCTTTGGGTGCTGGTGGAGAAGAATCGGACAAAGGCAAAGAGGAGATCGCCATACATTCTGTTAACCTGCTGCTGAAAAGCATTGGGGCCACTCTGACGGATGTGGATGACCTTATATTCAAGTGAGTGCATGAAGCGCCTCCCAGTTTGGTGTAGCGGTTAGGAACACGGACCAGGTTTGATTCCCCACTCCTCCACATGCAGCTGCTGGAGTGACTTTGGGTCAGTCATAGTTCTCTCAGAGCTGTTCACTCAAGGGCAGTTCTGGAAAGAGCTCTCTCAGCCCCACCTCCCTCACAGGGTGTCTGTTGTGGGGAGGGGAAGGGAAAGGAGTTTGTAAGCCACTCTGAGACTCCTTTGGGTAGCAAAGGGTGGGGTATAAATCCAATCTCCTCTTCTTCTGTTTCTGCGGTCTCTTGTTAGGGACTCAGACAAAACAGTTGCAATATCAGTTGGTGATAATAATTCCATAGCTAAGAAATTGATGGTCTGGCAAAAGGAGTGTAGGCCACTTCATAGGCTACACGTGTTTTTAGTCGCATGGAATAGATACAGGTGAATGATAAGTCGAGGGAGTAGATTACGAAGGCCCTTCACCCCCACCCCAGTTCAAATCTCTCAGCCTTAAGCCTCCCCCCCCATGCCACAGTCAGTAACTTGGGGGAGAACTTTGGCCTACCTTTCAGGGTTGTGTGAACTAGCAGAGCTGAAGTATCATTAGACGTGCCAAGCTCCCTAGGATGCAGACTCCTTCTCTCTGTTCTTTTCAGGCTGGCCTTCTTCGAAATCAGGTACCAGTTCTACAGAAGAGATCAGCTGATGTGGAAAGTCATTACGCACTATAGTGAACAAGTAAGCTTGTCTCCCTTTGGCCACCCCTGTGTCTTTGGAGAAGCTTCCGTGTGGCCCTTAAATAGTGTAGTGTGACATCTTCCAGTGCCTTTCCTAAACCCTGAAGCACCCCCGTCTTAGTCCATTAAGAGTCAGTGTCCTGTGAAGTTACAACAGACAGATCCCAACAATATGCACAGATTCTGTTGTGTTGTAGGCCAGGCGTATCCAGCTAACGTTTCTTCCAGCATGAAGAACAGCCAATATCCAACCAGTTGCTTTTTATTCATCAATTTTATTTATTTAATATTGGAGTTGGAGGGGAATGCCAGGGTCATCTAGTCCAACCCGCTGCCGGCACAGAAACTACAGCTATAATACCCTCAACAAGCAGGTATCTGAGTTAGTTTGGTGTAGTGGTTGGGAGTGCGGACTCTAATCTGGGAGAACCGAGTTTGAGTCCTCACTCCTCCACATGCAGCTGCTGGTGTGACCTTGGGTCAGTCACGAGTTTTCTCAGAGCTGTTCTCTCAAGAGCCAATCTCGAAAGAGCTCTCTTAGCCCCACCTACCTCACAGGGTGTCTGTTGTGGGGTGGGGAAGGGAAAGGGAGATTGTAAGCCACTCTGAGACTCTTTTGGGTAATGAAGGACAGGGTATAAATCCAATCTCTTCTCTACTTAAAAACCTCCAGTGATGAAGGTTCCACCAACCTCACAAGGAAGACTGTTCCAAAGTTGAACATACCTCACCATCAGGAAGTTCTCCCTCAAATTTAGAGGAAACCTCCTTTTCTGTAGCTCAGATCCATTAGTCAGAGTCTTGTCATCCAACACAACTGAAAACATACCCGCCCCATCCTCCACATGGTATCCCTTTAGGTATCAGAAGGTGGCAATCATATCATCTTGCAAGGTTCTCTTCTCCGAGGTAGAGGTTCCCAGCTCCTTCAGCCTCTCCTTATAGGACACGGTCTCCAAACTCTTCACGGCATTGTCGCCCTGCGCCGGACCCTTTCTGCCTTACCGACGTCCTTGTGTTCCGCTTTCTCGCTGCAGTTCTTGAAGCAGATGTACGTCCTGGTGCTGGGCTTGGATGTCCTGGGGAATCCCTTTGGCTTAATCAGAGGCTTGTCGGAGGGCGTGGAGGCTTTCTTCTACGAGCCTTTCCAGGTAGGGTGTCACCATGCCCCAGGCGCCGGTGTTCTAATAAACGGAGAGAGGTGGCATGCGTACCTGCCTGCTTCTCAAAACAAATAAAGGGTTTATAATTCCTCTCCAGGGAGCTGTGCAGGGACCTGAGGAGTTTGCAGAGGGGTTTGTGATTGGAGTCCGAAGTCTGCTGGGTCACACCGTGGGTACGTTGAGCACCTCACCGATTCACCCGTGTCGTGTTTTCAGGGTAGGGTGTGTTGTGTCACCGCACTGCATTCCTACTCTACATTCCGCACTACAGTTTGGTGTAGTGGTTAAGTGCGCGGACTCTAATCTGGGAGAACTGGGTTTGATTCCCCACTCCTCCACTTGCAACTGCTGGTGTGACCTTGGGCAAGCCACAGTTCTTTCAGAGCTGTCCTTGAAAAAGAGCAGTTTCTGTCCGAGCTCTCTCAGCCCCACCTACCTCACAGGGTGTCTGTTGTGGGGAGGGGAAGGGAAAGGGAAAGGAGTTTGTAAGCCGCTCTGGGACTCCAAGTGAATGGCGGGGTATGTGGAGTCTTGTGAGCAAGAATTCTGCCTTGTGAGCTACTGGCATTAAAGTTGTGAGCGAGAGATTTGGCTGCTGCATCAGTTAGTGTGCTCTGGAGCCATTCTACCTGAGTGAAGTCAAAAACGTGTGAGCCGGAGGCTAAAAAACTGTGAGTGAGCTCACACTAACTCAGCTTAGAGGGAACACTGGTTGCAAGTCTTTTTTTGTGCTTTGTTGATGATGGACAATTTCAGGCCTTTCTCAAGCAGTAGCGGAGCCTTACGGTCCTCCTCTGTTTGACCGGCAGGCGGAGCAGCGGGCATGGTGTCGCGGATCACCGGCTCCGTCGGAAAGGGCCTGGCTGCCATCACCATGGACAAGGAGTACCAGCAGAAGAGGAGAGAGGAGATGGGCCGTCAGCCCAAAGACTTCGGGGACAGCCTCGCCAAAGGAGGGAAAGGCTTACTGAGAGTAGGATACTTAAATATTCTCTGGGGAATTAAGGGGAAAGAGAATAAGAAATTTGGTTCATTAGCTCTGGGGCCTTCTTACTTCCGCTATGCTGAATTGCTCCTTGGTGATGCTTCAGCATGGGGCTGTGGTGGCTCAAGTTGTTAAGACGCTGAACCGCAGACCGGAAGATCGATACTTCAGCAGTTCGAGACCCGAGTGCCACGTGATGGCATGAGCTCCTGTCTCTGGCCCCAGCTCCTGCCAACCCAGCAGTTCGAAAGCAAGAAATTGCAAGTAGATAAATAGGTACCGCTTCTGTGAGAAGGTAACAGCATTCCATGCGCCTGGGTTTCTAGGCATGCTGGTCACATGACCACGGAGACGTCTTCTGACAGCGCTGGCTCTTCGGCTTGGAAACGGAGATGCACGCCACATCCCTAGAGTCGGATTCGGCTGGCTTTCGAGCAAGGGAAACCTGTACCTTTACCTTCTGCTTCAGCAGGGGCTTGCGAGCGTTTTTGTGCCGGGGATCTTTGTGCTCCTGTTTGCCCCTGCGGGCCCCCAGACCGGCCACAAGCAAAGAACTGGTTGATGCAGGCCCGTTGAGTTTGTGTCTCCGTCTCAGACATATTAAGGGGTTTGGTCCCGCTTCTCATGGGACTTTTAGCGATGGGGAAGTGCCACAGTCTGAGCGTGCGAAAGTAGATTAGGGTCTTCCTCAGGGGTCCCCAGTGTAGTGCCCATGGGTGCCCTGGCATCTGCCAACACCTCTCTTGGTGCCCACCAAGTGGTTTTAGAAAGCGAGGGGGGCCACATGGGGTCCTTGCCCAGCAGGGCTTCTGATTGGCTACTACACAGATTAGACTTATTGGGTTTTTTTGCAGCAGCAGCTGCCCGCCACGGTGTCTGTTTTGTTCTCTCTCTCACACACATCCCTTTCCCAGTGTATTTTTTTTAATTACCTCTCAGTTCAATTACCAGGAGCCAATTTGGTGTAGTGGTTAAGTGCGTGGACTCTAATCAGGGAGAACCAGGTTTGATTCCCCACTCCTCCTCCACATGCAGCTGTTGGAGTGACCTTGGGTCAGTCATAAATTCTCTCAGAGCTGTTCTCTCAAGGGCAGTCCTCAGGAGAGCTCCCTCAGCCCCACCTACCTCACAGGGCGTCTGTTGTGGGGAGGGGAAGGAGATGGTAAGCCGCTCCGGGACTCCTTTGGGTAGTGAAGGGCGGGGTATAAATCCAATCTCCTCCTCCTCCTCCTCCTCCTCCTCCTGTGCTTGGGCTTCCTCCGCGTGTGTGGCTTTACTGTCCTGTGGCAGCCCTTGTTTGTTTCCACCTGCTCTCCGGTGTCAGAGTTCCAAAGGTGCCCGCAGGCCGGGAAAAGGTTGGGACCCCCGGCCTGACACCACACTCTGGAAGAGAGAGTGTGCTTGTGGGCGCCCCCCGCCCCCCAGTGTCTCTTCCCCTGTCTTCCTTGAAGTGTCTTGTTGGACCCAATGCGTGATGTGGTGCCATTGCGCTGTGCGCTGGCCAGTGGGGGCAAGGGGAGCACAGCATGCGTTGTGATGAGAACCCTCGTCTCGTTCAACAAGGGACTGCGAGGAAGAGCGGGGGAAAAGGCAGGACCCCATCTGTGTCTGCGTCAGTGGAGGAAGGCTTCCTGAAGGTGGGTGGCGCCTCCTCCTTGTCCCGGCAGATGGTTCGTTATCCTCTGCAATGGGTGTGTTTATGTGGGGGGGGTCCTTTAAATTTGGGGGGCAGGATTGCGGGTGTTGAGAAATTTCCTCTTTGCCTTCTCGACCAGGCTAAGCACACTGTTTCCCTGTTCACTCTTTGTCTGCCTTGTGCGTATTTATGTCACCTTTCCTCCCGAGGTTCGCTCTTCTCCGTTTTATTCTCACAGCAACCCTGTCAGGTAGGTTGTGCTGAGAGGCAGTGCCCGATCCAGGGTCACCCGCCACACCTCCATGGCCGTGCGTGGGGGCTCTCTGTATTAATGGAAGGTTTTAGTCCAAAAGGCATACTGTATAGAATACATTATTTTATATCCGGGGGGTGGGGGGTGGTCCTGGACCCATCCGGCCACTGCGCTGGGCTCAAGTTAGCTTGCGGTTTTGGGGAAACGACACCAGAGACACTGCTGCGAATGAAAACCTTTTCCATGGTGACCCACACTTCCTTTTCTTTGTCTCTTTGAAGGGCGTTGTTGGAGGAGTGACTGGGATCGTCACGAAGCCTATGGAAGGTGAGCTAAAGGATTTCTCTAATGTAAAGGTAAAGGTTTCCCTTGCTCGAAAGCCAGTCGAATTCAACTCTAGGGGGCGGTGCCCCTCTTGGTTTCCAAGCTGAAGAGCCAGCGCTGTCCGAAGACTTTTTGCATGGTCATGTGGCTGGCATGACTAAACACCAAGGCACACAGAACACTG
The DNA here is from genome assembly GCA_029375565.1 of Gekko gecko. Lineage (NCBI taxonomy): Eukaryota > Metazoa > Chordata > Lepidosauria > Squamata > Gekkonidae > Gekko > Gekko gecko. The sequence continues at coordinate 20,079,437 of JAPDNY010000017.1, forward strand.
TTACCTTCCAACTTCCCATTTCTTTCTTTCAAACTGCTAGGTGGGCAGAAGCCGGGGCCAGAGATAGGAGCTCACTCCGTCACACAGCACTCGGGTTTCGAACTGCCGAGCTACTGACCTTCCAGTCTGCAGCTCAGCACCTTAATCTTTGAGCTACTCCGGCCCCTTCCTCTAATGACCTCATCACAAATATTGAGGGGAGGCTTGCAGAGTCCTCCAAACACCTAAGTGGGCGTTTAAATGTTTCCACCCGTACAGGGCATGTTCCTTTATTGCACCTGTGTAATATCTGAAACAGGTTCATAGATTTTTTATTCTGGACACACTTAATCTCTGGGGGAACGTATATTTCCCATATTCAGAGATAACCATCTTTTTGTAGCTGACAGGCGAAACAGAAGACAGCTACAAGCATAGACAGTTTCAAGAGGGAATTAGATAAACATATGGAGCAGAGGTCCATCAGTGGCTATTAGCCACAGGGTATAGATGGGAACTCTCAGTCTGGGGCAGGTGATGCACTCTGTTCTTGGTGCTGGGGGGCAGCAGTGGGAGGGCTTCTAATGTCCTGGCCCCACTGCTGGACCTCCGGATGGCACCTGGTATATTTTGGCCACTGTGTGACAGAGTGTTGGACTAGATGAGCCGTTGGCCTGATTCAACATTGGCTTCTCTTATGTTCTTATGTAAGACATTTTGGTAGAGGCCATGTGGTAGGAATTGCAGGTGATTCAGCCCACAGCAAACTACACACAGTGGTACAGAACACAGTCCCCAGTAATTTATCCAGTAAACTTTGTGAAGCCTTCAGTGCAGTGCTACCCTCTTGCCTGTGTAGAAAAGGCCCTCCTGAATAATTCAGTTTTGCAGAGTTTGCAGAAAGCCCAGAGACTGGGAGCCTTCCTGGCCATCTCTGGCAGACCAGTCCACAAGGCAGGGGGGCCACGACGGGGAAGGCACCCGTACGGGCAGTTGTTGCTTTCACCCATTTGCCGGTTGGCACCTGCAGAAGGCCCTGCTCAGATGAGTGGCAGTCTTAGACTTACTGAACCTTTTTGTGGCTTAAGAAGCCATGTTGAGCCATTAGATGGATTTGCAAGCTACTCCTGAAGTTTTATCAGTGGGCTTGCCCAAGCGTTCATAATTACAGATCCTGTCCTTAAAGGGCAGCCCGATTTGTTTACGGAGATGATAGTCCTCTTTGTGCTGTGTTGGGGCAGAGAGCTTGAAGCTCTGGTCGCTCTCCTGTGGCCCTAGAATATGGGGGCGGGGGCTTAGGTGGAGTATCAAGCGTAGGGTGGCAAATCTGCTTGTGGGTGAGTCTGACTCTGTCATCCTCATCTTGTGTCTCTTTGCTCGGAAGGTGCCAAAAAGGAAGGGGCAGCCGGCTTCTTCAAGGGCATCGGGAAGGGCCTGGTCGGCGTGGTGGCACGCCCCACGGGGGGCATCATCGACATGGCCAGCAGCACGTTCCAAGGGATCCAGAGGTAAAAGCAGCCGGGGCTCTTGGTGCTTGTGGCCTTTGCCGAGAGAGAGAGTTGCTGAATGCTCATCTTCAGCCCAGCTCCTTTGCCGTCTGAGCCACAGACCAGAGAGAAGCCTGCAGCCCCCAGATCTGTCCGCCCCACTTGTCCAGCGATGGGCTGGTCCCTGGGGGCGTGCTGCAGGAAGCTGCTGGAGAGCTGACTGGCTGACAGCCAATGCTTGGGCCCAGATGCCCACAGTCATCCTTATCCCTTCCTCTCCAGGCACAAGTGATGCTCCAGCTTAAGGTGGAGAGCTGGATCTCCATCTTCTTACAAGGCTTCTGGAGTTCTGGCTCCCCTGGTGGACCTCCTGGTGGCCCTTGGGTTTTGGCCACTGTGTGACCCAGAGTGTTGGGCTGGATGGGCCGTAGGCCTGATCCAGCATGCCCTCTCTTGTGTTTGGTGTAGTGGTTCAGAGCACGGACTCTAATCTGGGAGAATCGGGTTTGATTCTCCACTCTTCCACATGCAGCTGCTGGCGTGACCTTGGGTCAGTCACAAGTTCTCTCAGAGCTGTTCTCTCAAGAGCAGTCCTCAAAAGAGCGCTCTTAGCCCCACCGACCTCACAGGGTGTCCGTTGTGGATAGGGGAAGGGAAAGGAGATTGTAAGCCACTCTGAGACTCCTTTAAGTAGTGAAGGGTGCAGTATAAACCCAATCTCCTCCTCCTCGTTATCCGACAGCAGGATCTCATCCTTTCTAGAATACAGAGTGTCGGGTTAAAATAAAGGCCAGTTTGTCTGTGTATTCAACTGGCACAGTGAAGGAGCAGGAATGTGACTCCAGGGCACAGAGAGGGCACCTGGCACATGACTCTTGCACATGCAGAGCCGTGAGATGTGCCTTCTTTCCCCAGATTTCCTGAGAAGGACCGATCATTGTGAATTTGGACCCTGCACAACTATGTATCCACGCATGTTGCACTGGAGTTGTGTTTTGCATACGTTCTGAGAAGAGGCAGGCACACTTATGTGCCTCCAGCATAATGCCAAGTCTCCAGCTGGGTGCCTGTGTGAATAAAGAGAATGGTGACCCTGCTCTAGGCCTGCAGGATTTTGTCTTCGAGCCTGTTGCAACAACGTCGCCCGTTTGCATTTACAACCACCTGACAATGAAATCTGTAAATGTGCTGTAGAATGGAGGTTATTATTATAGTGGAGGCTCTGGCAGGTCCACTGATGGGATCACTGAAACTGATGTGCAGCAGATCCTAGTCTGAGAGAAAGGAAGGATTCCTCGGGTTGGTTACATCTCCAGATCTGCCCCCAGAGATCAGAAACTCTGCCCCTGGCCAATGCTCCTTCTAAGCCATGGAATTCTGTGAGGAAAAATTCTACTTGGTGAGCAGCTGGCATTGAAATTGTGAGCAGTCGATTTGGCTGCTGCATAACTGAGTTTGCTCTGGCGCCATCCTTCCTGAGCGAAGACAAAAATCTGTGAGCCGGAGGATAAAAGACTGTGAGCTAGCTCACACTCACTCAGCTTAGAGGGAACACTGACCCTGGCTCTCTCTGGTTTCAGGGTATTGGCTTTTCTCTAGTCTTTCCACTGATCTGACAGCCTGAACCAGTGTTCACGTGTTGAGAGTGTGCACGGAAGACATTGCACAAGCTGACCAGTTAGCTTACAGCAAGTTTAAGTGCAGGGTATAGACAGTGGAAGTCTGTACAGCTCACGGTGTTGCTTCGACAGGGTGGCAGAGTCTACGGAAGAAGTGACACCGCTCCGGCCCCCTCGCCTGATCCGCGAAGACGGCATCATCAGGCCCTACGACAGAGGTGAAGCCGAGGGGTACGATTTATTTGAGGTACGTTCTGATGCATTCTTGCCGCCCCCCCTCCCCCTTAGGGGAAAGAAACCGTAATCGCACCCCAGATACTTTTGTAAGGTGCATTGGCTAGGTTTCTGGTGGCAAAGCGTTTTCGAATTTGAATCACGTGTGTGATATAGATGCTCTGCCCACAATTTTCCGTTGTGATGGGATTTTGTTTTCAGAAGTTTGTTCTGAGAAAGACGTTTTATTACACCTCCCTTTCAGTTTTGTATGCAAGGTCCACTCCGGGCCCAGCAACAGGTGGGCTCTCCCCGATGGGTACATCTCTGTGTTTTTTCCTGCCTGCCGCCTTCCTGTCTGTTTTCTGCAGCCCTTCTTCAGTTTCTAATCCGTTTCTTTTTTTCTCTCTCTCTCCCTCTCTCTCTCCCTGCCATGCCTTCGCAGCAAGAACTGGATTAGGAGTCTGCCGCTTCTGTCCTCTTTTCCCGATTGTGTTTCAGCATCTTGATCTGCCATGGCTTCTCTCACCCGCCCCTTAAAATTACGGGCATGATTTCATTAGTCCATTTCATTCAGTGTCTTCCCGCAGAGCCTTTAGCTACCACTGATAACAGAGTTCAAAATTGCCTATCTTCTATATAATAATATATAAAAGCCCAGCCATGCTGGCGACGACTCACCTACCCTCCCATTGGCCACTGGGGAAGCTGCCTTGGCATCCTATTGGCCTGTCCCACTGACTGCTCCGTTCTTACACCCCCACTGTCAACACACTGCACATTGGGAGTTGTAGTTCTCAGCCGGCCTTACTGCAGCCATAGCAAAGGGAATTAAGACCTACAACTCCCAAGTTGGGAGTACCAAGAGGCCATGGGGCATTAGCAGGGAGTCAGTTGAAGTGTTAATCAGTTAAACTGTTAAACGGGGGCTGGGCGGAAAGGGAAGGCCCGGACATCTCCATGAATTACAATTGATCACCGGACTACAGAGATCAGTCCCCATGGAGAAAACGGTTGCTTTGGAGGGTGAGCTCTAAGGCAGTATACCTCACTGAAGTCCGCAGCAAAATGACTTGTGGACAGCCCTGCCTTCTAGCTAAGCAGAAGGACATAAAGATGGCTCTCCTCCCTCTGTTTCCCCCTCCCCTTCGCCGCCCCACCAGTCGCAGCCGGGATACTCACCTGGAGCCTCTTTCCAGAGCTTGTTGTATTTCTTCCCATAACAGGCCTTACGCCTAGTTTCAAATAACTGGGGGATTTTTTTTTATCAGGCTAGCAACACAGGACAGAGAACTGTGTGTGGGGGGAGTGCTGTTTTTACATTGTGTTAATGTGCCAATTCTTGTACACTTCAAACCAAAGAAATATTGATGGCAGTGTACGCCAGCTACTCTTGGTGAGGTGGCGGGGGACACACACACACACATGAGGTTTGTTTTGAATAGATAAATGGGGGTAAGGTTTTTATTGTACAACTACAAAGCAAATAGCACAGCCCCACCTTTTGACAAGCACAGTTCCATGCCTCCGTCTCAAGACCGTGGCTAGAACTTCTCCATACTCCGTTCAGATCAAAGATGCTGGTGTCTGTGTAGGGCTTTGAGCATGAGGCGCTGTGTTTCCCCTTTTGTTCTCCCCTTCCCTGGTAGGGGAAGCTGGCTGTAATCTCATGGGTCCGATTGGTGGCAATGCCTGCCTCACTGCGTAGAGGCTCATGAGGACAAATACGGTGGTCTGGAAGGGTGTTAGAAGAGTGTGGGTATCCCAGCGTGTCAAAGCACAGAGGGGGAGGCTGGGGACTTGGCCCCTACCTTTGACGTCATGTACCTGAGGGGCATGCCCGTGTGTTCCCAGTAATCTCCTCCTGAATGTGGATTTTCTCATCAGAGGGGGAAACCCTCAAACCAGAATTATGTGGACAGATTGAGCACTACTGATGGTAGTCAAATCAGACTTGCACTGGCCTGTTGAACATATTCTCATGGCAGGTCATGTACTGGGTCTTTGAAATCTATCTATCTATCTATCTATCTATCTATCTATCATCTATCTATCTATCATCTATCTATCTATCTATCTATCTATCTATCTATCTATCTATCTATCTATCTATCTATCTATCATCTATCTATCTATCTATCAAGACATTTGCTTGCTGCTTCTCCAGATACCTGCCTGAGGCAGCAGCCAACTAAACAAGAAAACAAAAACGACCAAGACAAATAAAAACAAGTCCATGCAACAAATAAGCCAGAGTACAAAAGCACACGAGAGAAACAGAGCAGCCTTAACTGATAGGGATCAAACAGTCTGCAGGCCAGGAGTGGATATAAAACGGCTATCGGAGATGGAGGCCTGTAGCTGAAACCTGGCTTCAAGAGAACTGTTTTGAGTCTAAGGAAAGGGAAGGCGGGTGCCAGTTGGGCCTCGGTGTGGGGGGAGGTGCTTTGCAAAGCATTGCCGCTGAATGAGGCCTGACTGGGGATGTTGCCGTCTCACTTCAGCATGCTGGGATACGTACAGAGAGCAGGGCTTGAGAGGGTCTTGATGAGTGGCCTGGACAATATGGGGGGGAAGGATCCCGGCCCCAAAACGTTGGAGGACCTTATTGGTAAGAACCAGCAGTTTGAATTTCTTCAAGAAGAGCTGGACAAATATTTGTCAGAGATGCTTTAGGCTGGTCCTGCATTGGGCAAGGGGTTTGGACTAAATGGTCTCTATGGCCCCTTCCAATTCTATGATTCTGTGATTCTCTGTAAACAGATAGGTACCCGGTGAACATCTTTCAGTGCTGGGAGATACATTCTGTATCCATCCCATGGCAATAAACTAGATGTCTCATTATGGTCCAGCTTGATATATTAGTATGTGTTGCATAAAGTTGTTGTTAATACAGTAGCTTCTTTTAGAGTATGGCAGTACCAAGAATCCAGGTAATATCCTGAATTGGATGGCCCAGGCTAGCTGGGATCTCATCGGATCCCGGAAGCTAAGCAGGGTCGGCCTTGGTTAGTACTTGGATAGGAGACCACCAAGGAAGCCCAGGGTGGCTACGCAGGGGCAGGCAATGGCAAAGCACCTCTGAATGTCTTTTGCCCTGACCTGGTTTGCCCAGGCTAGCCTGATCTTGTCAGATCTCAGAAGACAAGCAGGGTCGGCCCTGGTCAATATTTGGATGGCCTTGGTTAGTACTTGGATGGGAGATCACCAAGGACGTCCAGGGTTGCCGTGCAGAGGCAGGCAACGGCCAACCACCTCCGTTTGTCTGTTGCCTTGAAGACCCAACAGGGTGGCCTACGTCGGCTGTGACTTGATGGCACTTTGCACCCACAATGCCGAGAATGATTTTTGTAAATAACTGCCTTTTTTCTTGAAAGGAAAAACTTATCGACAGGTAGGTTTATTCCTTCTGAAGAGTAACCCCTGATGCCTTGATACTCAAAAGCAGCATTTTTTTTTTGTCCAGCGGTTATATTATACTTTATTGATTAAAGAGGGAAAAACGCATTCAGAGACAGTGAATCTTTATTGCATCGCACACCTTGTGAAAACTTTTTGTAGTTATCGGGGGGAGGGGACAGAAACAGCCCTGCCCTGACTTTGAACAGTGTCCCTGTTCGAATTTGCTAAGCGTGAGAAATGCCCAGTGAGCTTTGCCAGCGAGCACAAAAATTAATCTTACGCGGCTCCTTTCCAGACAGGATTCCTGTGCCTGTCTGCTCTTGCACTCCTGAGTTGCTCTTGCTCAGCAATTGGCTAGAGGGGGTTCATCCCCTTGGGAAATGTCTTCCCCCCGCCCCTTGAAAACAGCACAACTAAGAATGTAGCTTATTGTATGTAATGTAGTGATTTCAGATGTATTTGTAATAAATGGTCGCAGAAGCTCAGCGTAGATGTAACGCCATGCATTTTTAAAAAAAATGGTTTTAATTAATTTGAGCCCTTTTAAAAAAAAACAAATGACATTTGTTAATGGGGTGGGGGAGGCTACTTTTCTTTCTTTTTTGTGTGCAAGGGTGGAGTTTTGAGTAAGGACATGTAGCCCCTCGGCTAGTCATGCTCATCTTTTCCCACTCTTAGGTTCATTGTTCTCGCCCCAGAGCAGTGGGCTAACCTTTTGCCCTTCTTGCACTTGTGGGCAAGCCATTTCCCTGAATGTCTTCAAGAAGGACTGTGACTCAGTGGGAGAGCCTCTGCTTGGCATGCAGAAGGTCCCAGGTTCAATCTCCAGCATCTCTCAGTTAAAAGGATCTGACAGTAGGTGAGGTGAAAGGCCTCCGCCGGAGACTCTGGAGAGCAGCTGCCAGTCTGAGTAGGCAATACTGAACCTGATGGACCAGGGGCCTGATTCAGTATCAGGCAGCTTTGTGGGTTTGTGTGGCTCAGTGGTAGAGCCTCTGCTTGGCATGCAGAAGGTCCTAGGTTCAGTCCCCAGCATCTCCAGTTAAGGTCCAGGCAGTAGGTGATGTGAAATACCTCTGCCTGAGGCCCCGGAGAGCAGCTGCCAATCTGAGTGGACAACAGTGAACTTGATGGGCTGATTCAATATAGGGTGGCTTCATGAAGTTCACGTGTTCAGTTACTGGATAGTGATTTCTGGCCTGCCTTGAAGTTCTCATGCTCCATAAATTCTTCATTCATAAAACCAAATATTATTGACTCACTTCCACCGTCCCATTACAAGCCTTAGACTTTGAAAGGGGGTTCATAAATCAGTACCATGCTGGGTGTGTTAGGGTTAGGGTGGCTAAAAGCTACTTGGGAAGATGGGAGCTCTTTCCACACCCTATCGTCAGACAGTGCCTCGTAGGATGGACTGTAATGTAGATATCCTCTGTACGGGAACCCGTGTGAGCCCACCATGGGCACCATCCATCAAATCTGAGGAAGTGTCCTCAGGTTTGTTCTAACCATCTGCACATGCAGCAAGGAGCCCCAACACTGTGCACAGACCAGAATAGGCTCAGCTGCACCTGTCCCAGGAAAGAAGATGCCGAAGGTTTTACAAGTGGGGAATGGCAGCCATGTGTGGAACCTGCCTTCTGTGGCCGCCAGTGTGCATTATGTGGTTCTAGTCTCTATGAGAGTGTGGGATAGTGGTTAGCAATGCTCCCTCTAAGCTATGGAGTCTTGTGAGCAAAAATTCAACTATGTGAGCTACTGGCATTAAAGCTGTGAGTGAGCCATTTGGCTACTGCATAAATTAATCTGCACTGGAGCCATCCTTCCTGAACTGAGACAAAAAAGTGTGAGCCAGAGGCTAAAAAACTGTGAGCTAGCTGACACTAACTCAGCTTAGAGGGAACACTGGTCCCCACCAGTGCTCCCTCTAAGCTGTGGAGCCTTGTGAGCAAAAATTCTACTTCGTGCGCTCCTGGCGTTAAAGTTGTGAGTGAGCCATTTGGCTACAGCATAGTTTAGTTTGCTCTGGAACCCTCCTTCCTGAGCTCAGACAAAAATCTGTGAGCCAGAGGCTAAAGAGCTGTGAACTAGCTCACACTAGCTCAGCTTAGAGAGAACACTGGTTGTTAGCGTCAGGCTAGGATATGGAGGGCCTGGGTGCCAACTCCTGCTCCACCACAAAACTCACAAGGTGGCCTTGAGCTTGTCCCTCTTTTGGCCTTACCTACCTCACAGGGTTGTTGTGATGATAAAATGGGGAAGAGAAAACTATCTATGCTTCCCTGAGCTCCTTGGAAGGAGGAGGAGTTTGACTTATACCCCGCCCTTCACTTGGAGTCTCAGAGCGGCTTACAAACTCCTTTCCTTTCCACTCCCCACAACAGACACCCTGGAGGCAGGTGGGGCTGAGAGAGCTCTTTTGAGGACTGCTCTTGAGAGAACAGCTCTAAGAGAACTTGTGACTGACCCAAGGTCATACTGGCAGCTGCATGGAGGGGGAGTGTGGAATCAAACCCGGTTTTCCAGGTTAGAGTCTGCCACTCTTAACCACTACACTAGACTGGCTCTTAGAACTGTACCCAGGAGCTGGATAAAAGGGGAATTGCTGTGAGCCTTCCAGGACAGAAATGCGCCCCCCCCCTTCATTCCGCTTTGTTCTAATGTAAATCTTCAACTCACAAATGTAATCTTTCTAAAGGTCAGGGCAAAACGCGGGTCTGAGTAAATCCTTGTAGCTATATTATTGGTAATGACTTGAGAGGATCCTGATTTTATCTGCAGCGAATGAGAAGAACAGGGACCCTTGTGGATGAACTCCATGTTGGGGAAACTTTTTATGTCGCAGCAGGCAAAGGAAAGGTGTATGTGGAATTTGTAGAGTTTGGGTCCTGTTCTGTTGCTTGAACAAGAGAGGATCCTGCTCTAGTCGATAAATGCTAGACTCTCCAGTCAAATGTATATCGCGTCCAGGTGGCTTGCAGTCATTTGTACTGTATCCTGAGTTATCTGGTATCTCATTTCACTTTCGGCTTCTAGAACTGCATAAAACATCAGAAGTCCATTAGGCCAGGTCATGTATATCTACAAAATGGGGGGGGGGGGGATCATACAGGCTGCTTCCGGTTCCAGTCCGTCAAATCTCACTGCCCTGCAGCCTGTACCCACACTCTGGCAGTGAAGCAGTTTGTCTTCCTATAGGGCAGATGTTTGTCGTTAGAGCACAAGCTGAAAGAAGGGATGATTGTACTCATAATTTGTGATGCATTTAGGATGGATTTTCACTGGATCGTTGTCAGAACTTTTGCTTCTGTTCCCAACAAAAGAGGGGTGGGGAAAACCCCATCCGTCTGCCGCACATTCTTTTGTAGAAGAGTGTCGATTCACACATGCTGTGAACTCCTGACACTGGGTCCCTGTCGGTGAATGTGTGAACCATCTCCATTGGAAAGCATAGTGTGTAAGAGGACATTCCGTATACGGTCGTGGTGAACAGATTGCTCCCTCTAAGCTGTGGAGTCTTGTGAGCAAAAATTCCGCTTTGTGAGTTCCTGGCATTAAAGTTGTGAACGAGCGATTTGGCTGCTGCATACGTGAGTTTGCTCTGGAGCCATCCTTCCTGAGCTAAGACAAAAACCTGTGAGCTGGAGGCTAAAAAACTGTGAGCTAGCTCACACTAACTCAGCTTAGAGGGAACACTGGAGGTGGCTCATTCTCACATGCATGACTGTGAGTAGATGACATTGCCAACAAGCCCTTCGCTGTTGCACATTAAAAAGATTTTGTATATGGTGTTATATTATTTTTATATATATATTTCGAAAATGTACTTCAGACTTATTAAAAATAAAGTTTACTTGGGGGAAAAAAGGTGTTATTGTTACTTATTATTATTTATTTGATTTTTGACCACCCTTCCCGATAGCCGAGCTCAGGGCGGTTGACATCAAAGTTCATGAGGGGAACAGTTAAAACCAGCGTAAAACAGTCAAGCATCAAATTCCCTAAAAAGCCCTGAGCCCGCCTTCATGGGGAGGGCAGGATATAAATTGAATCAATCAATCAAAAGAACAACAACAACAACAGATGGCGTCAAAATCCTGACAGTGTTCCTCGGAAGCAGCTGTGTGGTCGGTCACAGCCTCCAAAACAGCCATACTTGTCACAGAGGGGCATTTAATATGTCCATTTTGCCTTTTGCTTTTCCCCCTCCTTTGACCAGTAATTTATGTAGCCTGAATGCACTTGTATTTTGCAGTATGTGGCTTGGTGTGGCTTGGGTCTTGGTGTGGCTTTTAAAAAATTTTTAAATTTTAAATTCTTTACACCGGACATCTCAGTGGGATTTATTTCTGGGGCCCCGAACCACCATGTGAATCTGAACAGCTCCCAAGCGCCGGAAACACCCCACCTGGAACAAAACAGTGGGCAGCGTGCTCCCCTGGAAATATCTCCTGGGAAAATTCCCGTCTCTCTTGCCTTGTAAGGGGAACTTAATGTCTGGATGAAAATCCCAGAGAACAAGAGAAAAAAAGCCATATACATGGACTAATAATGTAACAACAATACTAAATTTGTGAATAATAATAACAATACAGAATATTGTTAAGATACTATTTTAGAAGCCTCTGTCATTGGCTTTGAGGTTGCATAGCTAGAGTTTTGAGAACATTGTTAAGATACCGTTTTAGAAGTTTCTGTCACTGGCTCTTTTGTCTTCTTGTATTCTTTTATACATGGCTTGCAGAATTATGCCACAATAAGACGCTGAAGTATTGTATGCATTGCTGTTCTTATTCAACAGTGGATAGAAACTAGGAGACGACTGTGTGTCACTTAAATTTATTGAAAATAGAATATTACAAAATGTATTGGGCACATTACGCAACTGTAAATTTTATTAAAGTTGTTGTTAAAAGATTATGTATGGTCCAGTTCGGATGAAGACCTTCGAAACGACTGGATGGTCCAGAGAATTTTGTCAGCTCAATGTTTTGGACCTCTCTTCCATTTGTAATTTTTTCCCCACACAATTTCCCAATGTATTGTTATAATTATTCACAAATGTAGTATTGTTTTTGCATTGTTTAGACCAGGGGTGTTGAACTCATTTGTCATGAGGGCCAGGTCTGACATAAATGAGACCTCGTTGGGCCGGGCTATGCGTGTGTCATAAAATGGAATGCCAGGTAGCGGAGATATAAACTTTATAAAGGACACAAATGCAAAGGTTAATTTTTTTTACTTAAAATAAAAACATGCTTAAAACATTAGCTCCGTAAGCTGCAAACCTACTTTTGATTTATTGACATTCACCACAGGAAATCTCATGCTCAGAGTTCCGAGTCCAGGACCCAGGTTAGAACATGAAATGGCTGAGTGATTAAGAGAGTCTGGCGAAGCAGGCTGAGATGCAGCAGCAGGACTGGAAGCAGGAGATGGTCAGTTCCACTGTGGGCCTGAGGGAATCCCTCCAGGGGCCTTATCTGCCCCCCAGGCTGCATGTTTGACACCCCTGGTTTAGCACATGTATACGGCTTTTTCCCCCCTTTGTTCTCTGGTTGAAGATTCCAGCCGTGATTAAAAATGAATTGTTTTGTTCTAAATCTTTTTTTCTTTTTTTAAAAAAACAACCCTCTGACTCTAGAATTATCATATCAAGAAGCTGGAAGGGGAGAATTTCCGATCCCGCTGTGTTTTTCCAGGAAACAGGAAGGCACACCTTGTAATCACCAACAGGTAAGATTCAGATTTTTTTTCTTTTTTGGACAGCGCAATTGGGGCAGGATGCAAGATTCTCTGCTGCTTGGACTACAGCGAATGCTAACTGTTGCTGTGCTGTCGCTTTGAACCGGGGTCATATTGCAGGGCTCCATGGAAACTTTCTTCTGATTCTTGCGTGAGACTCAATCAAGGTGTGTGAAGAGCAAACCTCCGTGGTAGGGATTCCCAAGAACTTAGAGGAGAAATGAATTACCGGCATGCCGCTTCTCTGCTAAGAGCCTGTTTGGTGTAGTGGTTAAGAGAGGCGGACTCTAATCTGGAGAACCGGGTTTGATTCCCGATTCCAAATAGTCAGTGGTTGATCAAATGACCTGACATTCTTGACTGTCTGTGCCCGGTAGATTTAACTGAGTAGGCCCTAAAAATGGCAGTTTGGTGAGAGAGCCAGTTTGATGTAGAGATTAAGTGCGTGGACTCCAATCTGGGAGAACTGGGTTTGATTCCCCATTCCTCCACATGCAGCCATTTTCGGGTCAGTCAGTTCTCTCAGAGCTGTCCTCTCAAGAGCAGTTCTCTCGGAGCTCTCTCAGCCCCACCTACCTCACAGGGTTTCTTTAGTGGGGAGAGGAAGGGAAAGGAGTTTGTAAGCTGCTCTGAAACTCCTTCAGGTAGTGAAGGGCGGGGTATAAAAAACAACTCTTACTCTTCTTCCTCCTCCTCTTCTTCCCCCACCCCCGAAGCTCATAGATTGACACCTGGAGGCCATTTTTGGCCCTGGGGACTCCTCTTGCTGAAGCACCCCCCCCTTCTAGACCTGTGTTTTGCTGTGCTTTTTTGAAAACATGCTGTGAGAGGCTTGGTGCAAAATTAGTTTCATCTCCTGGCAAGGGAAATCTCACTCCCTCCTCATGCAGGGTCCCAGGGCTGGGATCTCGGTGTGCATTCCTTACCTGATGACGCACTTCCGTTAACTCTTTAGTGAAAGCTCAGTCAAGGACCCAAATGCTCTTTTGTTTCACCGTCCTCCACCTCATTCCTGTGATCTTTGGCGAGGCCTTCTTGAATTTCCTGATGTTGGTATAGCTCATCACCTTCTCTTTTTGTGTGTCAGAATGAAAAGGCATAGGTATGGGTCCATTGGCAGTTCTGCCATAACGCAAGGAACGGTATAGTGGTTAGGACAACAGTCTAACTTCCAGGATCTTCCATTGGAATAGTAGTGTGCTAATACTGCCTCACAGGTTAAGACTCTGAACTGCAGACCAGAAGGTCTGTAGTTTGGCAGGTGGAGACCCGAGTCCTGCGTGATGGAGTGAGCTCCCGTCTCGGGCCCCAGCTCCTGCCAACCTAGCAGTTCGAAAGCAAGAAACTGCAAGTAGATAAATAGGTGCCACTTTGGTGGGAAGGTAACAGCATTCTGTGCACTCCGAAGTTTAGTCATGACCGCCACATGACCACGGAAACGTCTTTGGACAGTGCTGGCTCTTCATCTTGGAAACGGAGATGAGCACCGCCCCCTAGGGTTGGATTCAACTGGCTTTCGAGCAAGGGAAACCTTCACTTTTACCTTTTTAATACTGCTAATCTGTTTGGTCACGTGCCTGGCCAGCGGAGATCCCTAGTTTGTATTTTGAGGCTTTTCCTCTGCTGCAAAGGACTCCGTGCTTCCGATAAATGGAACATATTAACACAACATTGTGTTTTTATCTAGGAGGTTGTTGTGCATAAAGGAGGTGGAGATCCTTGGGCACGTGACCACAGACTGGGATTGCTTATACGAAGACTTCACTCGCCACCCCACCGTGGTTGAAAATACACTACAGATCTTTGTCAAAGTAAGAAACCGGGGCACCAGGCGTAGGCCCCATGCTTGAGTGACGGCAATCGTCTAGTGATGCAAAGCGCGGCAGAGAGAGCCCCCGCAAATGTTTTCCAAGTTTTATTCTTGTTGTAAGGCCGGGTGCAGCCCTTCGAACAAGTTTCCGGAGCTCCAGCCACCATCCCTGTTTTTGCATCCCACCTACTGCCTGGATCCGGCTTCACTTCCCCCTTTGATGCAGAGAGATGCCGCCATTACTCGGCTCTCAAAATGCCATCTGTTGTGGGAAAAGTGTGAATCCGAGGTATTAAATGGCAGCATTGCTGGTCTTGAGTCCAGTAGCACCTTCTTTGAGACCAAGTTTTTCAGAGTATGAGCTTTCGAGAGAGACAAAAAGGAGAGACAAAGGGAGTCAGTTTGGTGTAGTGGTTAAGTGCGCGGACTCTAATCTGGGAGAACCGGGTTTGATTCCCCACTCCTCCACTTGCACCTGGCTGGGTGACCTTGGGCAAGCCGTAGTTCTTACAAGAGCTGTCCTTGAAAAAGAGCAGTTTCTGTCAGAGCTCTCTCAGCCCCACCTACCTCAGAGGGTATCTGTGGTGGGGAGGGGAAGGGAAAGGAGCTTGTAAGCCGCTCTGAGACTCCTTTGGGTGGTGAAGGGTGGGGTATAAATCCAATCTCCTCTTCCTCCTCCTTCTCCTCCTCCTCCTCCTCACCCCTGTCTTTTGGTCTTTCTTTCCCAAGATCTTACCATCCTGTGTTACTGTAGAGCTTTTCTGTTTGCGAGGCCGAATATTATTTCTACAATGGTTTTACAGGGGAGATTCCTGAATAGGCCGTATTCTGACCGAATCGGCCCTTGTGGTCTTAATAGGATAGCTACAGCCTTCCGTGTCCTGCTTGAATGCAGGTTCTTTTAGAATATAAGGGATCACCATATAAAGCCTTTAATCAACCAGCCGTCCCCCTATGCCTTGGAAACCCCCTGGCTCTTTTGCTCAGCGATAAGGATCCTAAGTTTACTCCAGCAGCTACAAAATTTGTCTCAGTCCTTTTAGACCTTGCATCAAAAAAAAAAAGTATCTTCTGCTGCTAAAGATCTCTGATCAATGAGCCTCTAAGGGAATAGAACTTTGACTCTGCGGAAGCTCATAACCTGGAGATGTTGTTTGTCTCGAACGTGTTCCTGGACTCAGACGGCCCTGGGGCACGGCTCCTCCTGGGGCTCAAGTGTAACCGGGGCCTAGCGGTGTCTCGACGGGGGCAAATCTGAATACGTAAAACAGGGTTGGGAATGCATTCTTATCTAACTTTGTGCATGGCCCTTTTGGGGGAAGCCATGGCAAAACGGTGTCTGAACGAGTCCTCTTCGGCGGTGGCATTTAATAGCATTTTTTGCAGCCTTTCAAGTGTCGCTGCTTGTTCCCAACAGGATCACGGGCTCCTGAAATTCCACAAGAAAGAGGGCTCAGGACAAGAGATTCTCAGGAAGATCCAGTTCAGTGATGCAGAGTCAGCAAAGGTAATAACATTGGAGCTGCTGCTGCTCCTTCACCGGAGACCACCCATTTAGCGTTTTAAAGTACAAATACATTTCTGTTGGAACCATCAGTATCTGTTGTCTGCAGCACTGGTGATCACAGCTGGCTCTCTGACGTAATTTCCCAAGCAGCCTGAAACATGCTTGCCTTGGTGTTACCGGTCATGCTTTTGAAAACCATTCCTGCTGCAGTTTGACATCTACATGAGACGGTCCTTGAAGACAGTTCAGAAACTGCAGCTGGTAGCAGATTCAGTGGCCCATTGGTAACCAGGGTCTGCTTGTTGGGACCATGTTACACTGGCCATGAAGCCTCTTCATTGGCTGCCTGTTTGTTTCCGGGTCCCACATGAGATGCTGGTGTACCTTCCAATTAAAACAGTCAGTGGTTGATCAAATGACCTGACATTCTTGACTGTCTGTGCCCAGTAGATTTAACTGAGTAGGCCTTAAAAATGGCAGTTTGGTGAAAGAGCCAGTTTGGTGTAGAGGTTAAGTGCGCGTACTCTAATCTGGGAGAACTGGGTTTGATTCCCCACTCCTCCACATGCAGCAGTTGGATGACCTTGGGTCAGTCACAAGTTCTTTCAGAGCTGTTCTCTCAGAGCTCTCTCAGCCCCACCTACCTCACAGGATGTCTGTTGTGGGGAGGGGAAGGGAAAGGAGTTTGTAAGCCACTCTCAGACTCCGAGTGAAGGGCAAGGTATACATCCAATCTCTTCTTCTGTTCTTCCTCCGCCTCTTTGGCAATGGAATTTTTCATCTTCTTGGGAAACCGCCATCATTCTAGGGCTCCTCTGGTGGAATAAATGGTCCAGGGCACACACATAGAGAAGAGTGCAAATAACCATCGCTGCTTTTCAGCTGCTAAACTAGAATTGCATTAAAACAGAAATCTCTCCGTTCTCACCATCTTATCCCACAAGCCAGCCCCTCCCCGCACATCCTGGGGCAGGTTGTTCAGAGGACCTTTGACGTTATGTTACACATGGAAAGGATCCCTGTCTCCTATAAAGAGGCATTACTGGAAGTTCTTCGCACAAATAAATAAATGCAGGAGGAGCTGGGGGGTGGTGTGCTGAGAAGTCTAGACAACTTAGTTGGAGGCAGGGTTGCCAACTCTGGTTTGAGAAATTCCTGGAGAGCCCAGGCAAGCCTGATCCTGTCAGATCTCAGAAGCTAAGCAGGACTGACCCTGGCAAAGTACTTGGAAAGGTGACCTCCAAGGAATACCAGGGCCAAGACCAATGCTCCCCCTAAGCTGTGGAGTCTTGTGAGCAAGAATTCTCCTCTATGAGTGACTGGCATTAAAGTTGTGAGCAAGCCATTTGGCTCCTGCATAAATTAGTTTGCTCTGGAACCATCCTTCCTGAGCGAAGACAAAAATGTGTGAGCCGGAGGCTAAAAAACTGGGAGCTAACTCACAGTCACTCAGCTGAGAGGGAACATTGGCCAAGACGCAGAGGCAAGCAATCCAGCCACCTCTCTGAAACACCCTAGCCCCACTAGGGGCTGCCAGAAGTCACCATGGCTTCCAGGCTCACAAGCACACAATACTCACGGGGGGGAAAAAGTTTTTAAAAAGAGAAATTCCCGGAGACTTGGGGGTTGGAGCCTGGGGAGGGGAGGGGCCTCAGTGGGGCAGGATGCCATCGAGCCCACCCTCCGGAGCAGCCGTTCTTCCCAGGGGGATTCCCAGAGATCTCCAGGCCTCACCCTGGAGGCTGGCAACCCGAGTGGGAGGGATTGAAAATGGCTGAGGGTCTTGCAGGCTAATAATGCTCTCCCAGAGGGGGCTCACCAGGAGCTTGTCCTGCCGCTTCTCTCTGTCCCCGTGTCTCTCAGATGCGTGCCTGAGTGTTCCCCTTCTTTCCACAAAGTGCTCGTTCCCTGTTTAGTTTTTCTCCATGAAGACTTCGGTGAGTCTTTGTTGTTCAGTCGCACAGTCGAGTCCAACTCTTCACAACCCCATGGACCACATCACGCCAGGCCCTCCTGTCCTCCGTCGTCCTCTGGAGTTTGCTCGACTTCATGTTCGTTGCCTCGATAACACTGTCTGACCATCTCATCCTCTGCCGTCCCCTTCTTCTTCTTTGACCTTCAGTCTTTCCAAGCCTCAGGGTCTTCTCCAGTGAGGGCTCCCTTCCCGTTTGGTGGCCAAAGTATTTGAGCTTCAGCTTCAGTATCTGGCCGTCCAGGGAATAGTCAGGGTTGATTTCTTTTAGGTTTGACTGATTTCGATCTCCTTGTGGTCCAAGGGAGTCTCAAGAGTCTTCTCCAGCACCATAATTCAAAAGAATCAACAGTGGGAGGGCTTGTAGTGTCCTGGCCCCACTGGTGGACCTCCTGATGGCACTTGGTGTTTTTGGCCACTGTGTGACACAGAGTGTTGGACTGGATGGGCCATTGCCCTGATCCAACAATGGCTTCTCTTATGTTCTTATATTCTAATCTATTCTTCGGTGCTCAGCCTTCCTTAAGGTCCAACTCTCGCAGCCATACATCACTACTGGGAATACCATTGCTTTGACCATACGGCCTTTTGTTGGCAGGGTGATGTCTCTACTTTTTATTACACTGCCTAGGTTTGCCACTGCTTTCCTCCCAAGGAGCAGGCGTCTCTTAATTTCATGGCTGCGGTTACCGTCTGCAGTGATCTTGGATCCCAGGAAAGTGAATTCTGTTACTGCTTCCGCGACTTCCCCTTCTATTTGTCAAGGAGTGATGGGGCCAGATGCCATGACTTTAGTTTTTTTGACGTTGAGTTTCAGACCAACTTTTGCGCTCTCCTCTTTCACAGTAAGCAAGAGGCTCTTGAGGTCCTCTTCACTTTCTGCCATTAGAGTGAGTCTTAAGAGGCTGCTAGTAAAACATTCTGTTTGCTTTCCAGCGGATGTGCCGTGCCATCAATGAAGCCCGAGCCACAAGGCAGCAGCAGAAGTTGGTGAAGCAGGCATCTCTCAAGCTGAGCAGGCCGCAGACACCCTCTTAGCTTGCAGCCGGTCCACGGAGGCAGCCTTCCCAGGGAGTGAGTTTCCCAGAAAGTGGGGTGGGGTGGGGTCTGCAGGGGGTTCCTCCGCCTGCCCGCCCCCAGCCACCTAGACCAACCTTCGTCTCCAAGAAATTACTGCCACACCTTATTGAAAATCTTGGTGTGTAATTATCCCCTGCAGCAAAAAAAAATACAAGAGACGGATAAAATTAATCATGCCTGCTTTATTTTTATCACTAAGATGTGACCAAAAAATATTTTAAAATTTTTGTTACAGTTGACAATATATGTTAAATGGGTGTATTAAGTACGCAAACAAAATAGTGTTCTAAGAATCTGTCTAGTGCGTCCTGGGGTATGTTTTATAATGTTGGAAATTGCTTCTTAGAGTATTTGGGCGGGTTTGGTCTTTCTTTTTCTTCTTCTTCTTCTATCTTTCAACAAAAGACAGAGCACTTTGAAAATGTATCTTGAGTTTAAAATCATTATCGTCCAAGCTGTATATGAAATCTGGCTCTCTAGAAATGAAGACGTGGCTTGAGAAACATGCTATGCTTCTTTCTCCTGGTGTGTAGGCCTAAAAGAAGGATGCAGTTTCTCATGTTGTTACCAATGAGAAAAATCATTTAATCGGGTTGTATTGTTTGCACAAGGGGAAGTGGGGGCGCCAACAGGCCTGTCTGCGCTAGTCATGGTACCCTGTTCACGTCAGCCAATAATCGGGCTTTGAAATATGCTGATATTACACACATCTAGTATATGTAGTACAGGTATATATTTAGAGGAACGCTTGGTTTTAAAATATCTTTGGCTGGAAGGTGTTCCGATTCTGTAGCCTGTGTGTAAACCTGGCTCAGGGAAACAACAGTGTGTATTGTACTAAAGTATGTATGTTTACTGATCACACAGGTTAATCTGTTCAGGCTAGCTGCCATATAAACAAAACCAGTCAGCGGGTATATAATCATTTTCACCTCAGAAGCACCTCTGAATCCTTTGTCTGAACGTTAACGCTGCACTTCAGCAAGGCACATTAACTGGCAGGGAACCTGCTGGGTTAACTCACAGATCTGTTTACAAGAGCTTTTGCACTTTTGACAGCAGCGGGGTATTATAAAGAGGGTCCTCTTTACAGACTATATATCGAATCAAGTAGCCCTGCTGCTGGACTTTTGCTTTACAAACGAAGGGATCTCTGTTGAAAATTCAGTATTTTACTAATATTTCTGTGCCCCACCAGTGATATTAAAAGGTTTATTTCCCTTTGCAAACGTTTTGCTTTAGGCATGAGTTGTTGTTTTTTAATGTGCATTTCATTTGGTAGTTCTGCATCAAGGCTTGGTGCTGGCATCCTCCAAAATTTGCTAATGATACTGAATGCATGAATTCTTTTCAATGTTGTTCAGCCTGTTGGTTCCCAATGAAGAAGGCTAATAACCAAAGGTGTAAAGCAGCACAAAGGAGGATCCGGTGCCATTTTGTGAGTCTGTATCGAATCAAGAGAAACAGAGTTTTGTTTATCATGGCCAAAACCAGTTCCAGCAGCTGAGAATTGTACTGCCGAATGCTATTCTTTTAAAAGGAAGAGTACTTTTTGTTGTGGTGTTGTTTTTAGTGTGCCTTTCTGCATCATGTTACGCTTTACCTTGACAAGTCAAAAGATGCGACAAGCCATTACATCTGGCTGACACCCACCCGGCTCAGTGACCGTCTCTGGGTAAGCACTCTGTACTTGGTGTGTTTTCCTTTATTTTCAACCCTCTATGTACAATATTGCCAAATAAATGATTTTATATGCATTTTATTTGTGGCATTTGTGTCAAGGAGTGGACGAGATTTGGGAACTTAATATAGAGCGGTGGGAGGTGTGAATCCCCCGATTTAATTTTTTTTAAAATGGGTCTTTTTAAAAAACAAATATTTGGTAAAAAGAAATTTGGATGCAAACCTTTACAAATTGGAGATGAATGTAAAGGTCTCTTTTGAGTTATTTCATAGCAATGAGGTTCTACCACAACACCTTTTCTAATGAAGAAGTGAGCAGTGACTCACAAAAGCTGCACCCCTGCCACAAATTTTGTTAGTGCTCCTGGACTCTGGCTCTTTTCTGCCTTTTCTAAGAAGAAGAAGGGAAGAGATTGGATTTATACCCCACCCTTCACTACCCAGAGGAGTCTCAGAGCGGCTTACAATCTCCCTTCCCCTCCCCGCAACAGACACCCTGTGAGGTAGGTGGGGCTGAGAGAGCTCTTTTGAGAACTGCTCCTGAGAGAACAGCTGAGAGATCTTGTGACTGACCCAAGGTCACACCAGCAGCTACATGTGGAGGTGTGGGGAAGCAAACCTGGTTCTCCCAGATTAGAGTCCACCGCTCTTAACCACTACACCAAACTGGCTCTCACAAGCTGGTCACAAGATTTCCAGGCTACAGAGCTCAGTTGCCCTGAAGGAGGAGGAGGAAGAGAAGAAACTGGATTAAACCCCGCCCTTCACTACCCAAAGGAGTTTCAGAGCAGCTTAGATTCTCCTTTCCCTTCCCCTCCCCACAACAGAGATAGGTGAGGCTGAGTGAGCTCTTTTGAGTACTGCTCATGAGAGAACAGCTCTGAAAGAACTTGTATGACCCAAGGTCACACCAGCAGCTGCATGTGAAGGAACGGGGAATCAAACCCGGTTGTCCCAGGTTAGAGTCCGCACTCCCAGCCACTACACCAAACCAGTTCTAATGATTTACTCTTAAACTTTCCACAAGGTAGATTCAGGTGAGCAGCTGTGTTGGGCCAAAGCAGCCAGAACAAAGTCTGAGTCCAGTGGCACCTTTAAGACCAACAAAGTTTTATTCAAGACATAAGCTTCCGTGTGCTTAAACCTTGAATAAAACTTTATTGGTCTTAGAGGTGCCACTGGACTCGAATTTCATTCTGCTTCCCACAAGGTGGCAGTATTTGCAAACCGGTTGCTGTCACTACTTCGGTATTTGGGTGGTGTTGCAAGAACCGGTGAATATGTTTAAGGAGGTGGGAGACTCGTTCCAGTTACTGGTAGAAGTCAGCCTGTATAGAGAAGTCGTGAAAAACAGGATAAAGGGAAAGCTCACACATTTTTTTAGGTGTGGTTTGAACGATGCGTGCCTCAGCCCCCAGGTCTATATTGTGTCAAGTGCCCTCAAGTCACTTCCGACTTATGGGTGACCCTGTGAATTAACATCCTCCAAAACATCCTGTCCTCCACAGCTTTGCTCAGGCCTTGTAAACTGAGGGTCCTTGTGGCTTCCTTGACGGAGTCTGTCCATCTCAGGATCCTGCACTGAGCGGGGGGTTGGACTAGAAGGCCTGTCTGCCCCCTTCCAACTCTGCGATTCTATGTTGGGTCCAGTGCTCCCTCTACGCTGTGGAGTCTTGTGAGCGAAAATTCTACTTTGTGAGCTACTGGCATGAAAGTTGTGGGCTTGAGCAATTTGGCTGCTGCATCAATGAGTTTGCTCTGGAGCCCTCCTTCCTGAGCCAAGACAAAAATGTGTGAGCTGGAGGTGAAAAAACTGTGAGCTGGCTCACACTGACTCAGCTTAGGGGGAATACAGGTTAGGTCCTCCTCTTTTCTTACCGCCTTCTGCTTTTCCTAGCATTATTGTCTCCTCCAGAGACTTTTCTCTTCTCATGACGTGACCAAAGCATGATAGCCTCAGTTTAGTCCTTTTAGCATCCAGGGAGACGTTCCGGCTTGATTTGCTCTAGAAGGCACTGATTGGTCTTTTGGGTGTTCCAGAATATCTGTAAATGTCTCCTCCATCACCACATTTCAAAGGCAACAGCTGGACATTTTTTTTAAAAAAAATTGAGTTTTGCTATATTATGGGAAAGGAAATATAAGGGTGGGAAGGGTACAAGGTGCAGGATACGACATAAAGGAAAATTTCATCAGATCTGTATTAACAGCTGTTACATACTTTCAGTCTTAATTCTTTGTTTTCCAGTTCTGTTTCTTTGTATAATTACTAAGATTAGTGTCACTTAATCGCTGACATATTCTGTTATGTTTCCTAGTAAGAGTCCAATTCTCTATCGTTCAAGTTCAAGTTTCTTCAAATGTATATTATGTGTGTTCATTGTTCTTGGTCTTCGAGGTTTCTTTCCACCCAGTCATAAAATAATGTCCAGCTATTTCTTACGTTTCATTTACTTCCATCCTTCACAACAGTTAGAATTCTTGATAGAACAAAATGTCACGCTGCATGTTTTGTGTGTGTGTAAAACCTTATTTGGCTAAAGATCTTAATTAACTGCCTTGATTGTTTCTGGTCCCAATTCAGGGTGCTGGTTTTGACCTATAAAGCCATGAACAATGGGGGGTCAGAGTAAAGAAGGAGGAGGAGGAGGAGGAGATTGGATTTATACCCCACCCCTTGCTACCCAAGGGAGTCTCAGAATGGCTTACAAATTCCTTTCCCTTCCACTCCCCACAACAGACACCCTGTGAGGTTGGTGGGGCTGAGAGAGCTCTGACAGAAACAGCTCTTTTTCAAGAACAGCTGTCCCCAAGGTCATCCAGCAGGTCCAAGTGGAGAAGTGGGGAATCAAACCCGGTTCTCCCAGATTAGAGACTGTGCACTTAACCACTACACCAAACTGTCCTTGACTGGGCACTGTATTTATCATCAGAAGCCCTAGGTCATGTTCCCTACACAGCTTGGGACCGGGGTATCCGAAGGACCATCTTTGCCCATGTGATTTCCCAGGGAGTGTCCTATTCAATCAAAGAAGCTCAGTTGATGGGCACATGAGAGAGGCTTTTTTGGTGGCAGCCCTCAAGATTCTAATCGGGGACAATTGGGTTTGATTCCCCACTCCTCCACATGCAGCTGCTGGTGTGACCTTGGGTCAGTCACTAGTTCTCTCAGAGCTGTTCTCAAGAGCAGTCCTTGAAAGAGCTCTCTCTCAGCCCCAGTTACTTCACAGGGTGTTCATTGTTGGGAGGGGAGGGGAGAAGAGATTGTAAGCCTCCGAGTGAAGAGTGGGGTATAAATCCAATCTCCTCCTCCCTCCCTTTAGATGTTTAAGCGGCAGCTGATAATGGTTTCATTAGGACTGCATTTATCAATTTACTAGCTGTTTTAAATTTTGTGGAGTTTTTTGTATTTTATGAAATTTTATCTACATTGTAAGTTGTCTTGAGCTCTGTAAGAAAGAAAGGCGGCTAATAAATGTTTTAAATACAACTTCAGATGTGAGGGACCTTGGTGGTTGCTCCTCTGTTACGGAACAGGAAATTAACTCTTAAGGCCTGCCAGAAAAAAATCAATTCTTCACATAGCGTATTAACGTCAGGAACTCATTGCACTGGTGGATCTTTCTTTAAAAACAAGAGTTAGACCAAATGAGAACAGATAAGTCCCGCCGATATCTACTGGAGACAAGAGCTAAAGTCTATAGCTTCGGACAGCAGATGCTGGAGTCATTGGGTGCCTGGCCTTCAGTCTGGTGTCCAGCTTGTAAATGCCCTGGAGCGCCTGATTGGCTGCTGTTGAAGACGGATTGTGGTCTTGAGTCAACAAAGCTGTTAGTGAACATGGGCCTCCACCATCGCTCTGTGTTTACCTGTCTCCTTCCATTTGGTTCCTGGTGGGAATCTAGAAGTATTTCAAGCGCCAGGACAACCAGTCAAAACTTGCAAGGCTCGAGTGGTTGTCTCAACACTGTCGGAAGTTCATCTGGATGCTTCGCAAAGAACACTAGTCTCTGTGCGAGCTATGGTTTCCGAGGAGCTGTTCGAGAAGACCTCTTCACATCTGAAGTTCATAAATATTCAGGGAAAGCGGAGTGAGACCACCGTGGGTGTCTTGAAAACGAGGAGTCTGAACTTGCAGTGCAGTAGCCGAGGGAGACCTTCCCTGCATTTTCAGCAGGTCCAGAAATAGATTTTACTTAATATGAAATGCAAAACACTACTGAACGATGGCTCCGGGATGCGTTGCAGATACTGCTTTTCAGATTTTAAGATTTATGTGTCACAGGTTTTTTTTAAAAAGAAAACATTTTACAGACATGTAACCAGAGCAACGTGGAAAGGGGGAAGAAAAATCCGAGGCGCAATTGTCATACTCCGATAAAGAATTATACCGGCAACTGGGTGTTCTTAATGCCATGCCTTGTTGGGGGGAGAGGAGGAGAGAGAGCGAGAGAGTGTGCGCCATTCTCAAATATCCCGCTGGTGGTCAGGAGCTAAGTGGCTCTGTAATTCATTATGCATGCCGTACCGCCAAGCGTGCGCTCTCTTACAGGTGAGGGCGGCTCCTCGGAGGAGAGTCTTCCAGGTCAGTGCTTGATTCATCTGCAGAAGAGGAGTGGGGTCTGCGAGGCTAGGCGAAGCCGGAGAGCCTTCCCTAACGACGGCCGCGTCAGCTTTTCATTACAGACCCAGGATTCCGTGAGACCTCTGGAATGTGAATATTTCTCTAGGTGAGGGGTGGGATTTGTCTGCAAGGGATTTTGGTGAAATCAAGAGTGACCTGTGCGTACAAACTCTGTACAGCAGAACTGACACAATCTGATTTGTCTCTTGCTAAAAAATGTGAGGGGACCACGGTGGCTCAGAGGTTAAGACGCTGAAGCTGTGGACTGGAAGGTCGGTAGTTCAGCAGTTCGAGACCCGAGTGCTGCGTGACAGAGTGAGCTCCCATCTCTGGCCCCAGCTCCTGCCAACCTAGCAGTTCGAAAGCAAGAAATTGCAAGTAGATAAATAGGTACAGCTTTAGTGGGAAGGAAACAGCGTTCCATGTGCCTCTGTGTTTAGTCATACTGACCACATGACCATGGAAACATCTTTGGACAGCGCTGGCTCTTTGGCTTGGAAACGGAGATGAGCACCGCTCCCTAGAATTGGATTCAACTGGCTTTTGAGCAAGGGAGACCTTTACTAATTAACATGAGGCCTAACGACTGGTTGCCTCAAAACAAACAAGAGTTAAGTCAACGTGTTGTCTCAAGCCATGGCTGGTAGGGAGACAGGAAGGAACTGGACTTCATTGAGTGGGAAATTGGGGGTGGGGATCGACTCCTTTTTCTCCACAACTCTTTGTGTGGCTCCTGACTTGCTGAGTTTATATAACTACTTACTACTAATTGTATCCACTACTTATAGTGAATATTTGATTATATTCACTGTTGTATGCACTATACACTATTAGATACATTATACGATATTATACTTCTGACCTGTATAGCCCAAGCTAACCCTGTCTCATCAGATCTCAGAAGCTAAGCAGGGTCGGCCCTGGCTAGTATTTGGATGGGCGACCTTCAGGGAATACCAGGGTCATAATACAGAGGCAGGCCATGGCAAACCACCTCTGAACGTCTCTTGCCTTGGAAACCCTGCAGGGTTCACCATAAACCAGCTGTGACTTGGAAGTAAAAAAGCAACAACAAACTTCACTCACTATTATATGTGTGATACACTATTATAGTCACTACTCACTACTTATTCTATTCACTGCTTAATTTTTTGTTTCTAGATCTTTGGCTTTAACACCTCAGCACTAACACACCATCAAGAAGAACTCCAGATAGGTTTATTCATTTTATTTATGTCACTTGTAGACCACCTTTCTCAGAGGGACTCAACCTGGATCCCACAGAGTGATCCCACAGAGTAATATGCCTTAAAATGGTCTGAATAAGTTTAAAGTTAATTCCATGCTTAATTCTGATTTCCCTCTCTCTTTTTCTCTCTCTCTCCCTCTTTCACTCCTGCCTTCCTTCCTTCCTTCCTAACCTTCCTTCCTTCCTTCCTTCCTTCCTTCCTTCCTTCCTTCCTTCCTTCCTTCCTTCTCCAAAAGCTTTTGGGAAATGTTGAGGACATTAGAGAAGTATGAGGACTGCCATGGCTTGATTATTTTCTGTCCCAGGCTGGTAGCCAGTGCTCCCTGTAAGCTGTGGAGTCTTGTGAGCAAAAATTCTCCTTTCTGAGCGACTGGCATCAAAGTTGTGAGTGAGCAATTTGGCCACAGCATAAAATAGTTTGCTCTGGAGCCCTCCTTCCTGAGCTAAGACAAAAATGTGTGAGCCAGAGGCTAAAAAGCAGAGAGCTGGCTCACACTAACTCAGCTTAGAGGGAACACTAGTAGCATCCCATCTTGTCTCCTGGCACCCCTGAGAGACAAAGACAGTCTTAAGGTTACCCAGGTTTGAGTCCAGGAGCACCATTAAGACCAAAAGTTTTAATTCTGGGTCTAAGCTTTCATGTGCATGCACACTTCTTCAAAACCCACCTGAATTTATCTTCAAAGTTACCCAGTGAGTTTAATGACAGACGGGAGTCAAACCTGGGTTTCCCCAGGCATAGCTTAGCATTCCAGTGGGGTTTCTCAATGCCATGGGACAATATTGTGTGTCCCTCATCTCAGCTTCCCAGCTGTTTCAGAATTTCCTCCATCAGGAAGGCCAAAGTACCTTTACGAAAGGAAGCACATAGGCGCATAACATGCGTCTCTGTATGTATCCAGCATCTCTGCCGAAACTAGCGGAGGGTGGCTGCATCTGGCCTTTTGCAAGCCTTCCCGCTTTAATGTGCTACGAAAGGAACTCCTGGAGCGCAAGTTGCACCTCTTCAAACCTCCCCTGGTTCTGGGCCTTCCTTATGGCCGGGAAAGAAGCACAAAGGGGAGGGGGGGCAGCCTCTGGTCTACTCAAGTGCCAGAGTTTTAATGATGGTGTTGCAATTGTCTCTCTACCTGTGACACCTGGGTATCCATCTCAATTTCCCCATTCTTCCCAGGGAGACAGTGATTAAAGATCCGCGGTGGCTGATCAATGGGAGCTGGCATTGGCCATTGTTCCTTCCACCAATCAAAGTGCGCGCGTGAAGATCAGCAAAGTCAGAAGAGAAAATGGCGTGTGTGAGTGAGTGAGTGAAAATAAACCGTACTCTACATTCAGTTTTGCTTTGGTTTTTTAGGTCAAGTGGAAGATGAAGTGAACAGGAATTTATAACCTCATAGGGCTTAAATTTGCATTCCCCCCATTTTTGGAGTCTGTTCTCGACACATCACTTTTCTTTGCCTACATGACCTCTTCATTCAGCCCTAAGGGAGACTTCAGTGGTCTTAATGTGCCTGAAGTCAAGCTAAGACCAATTTTTCCTCCCAAACCAGGATGGGGCTTTTCAGTCGGGGTGCAGGGTGGGAAGAAATCCCCACATTGCCTTCTTGGTGGTAGCCGTATCCTGGTGGAATGCTTTCTTAGAGGACGAGCGTGCCCTCTGTGACATTGTGAGGGCTTGCAAGAGACATCCCTTCCAAAGGTCCTCCCGGGCCCTAAAGACGTCAAACTGGCAACAACCAGGGCCAGGGCCTTCTCGGTGGCAGCTCCATACTGGTGGAATGAGCTCCCAGAAGAGATCAGGGTCCTGTGGGACCTTTTGCAGTTCTGCAGGGCCTGCAAGACGGAGCTCTTCCACCAGGCCTTCGACTAAGGAGCCACCGCCAACAACACCATCACTAAACAGGTATCCAACTCCACCATTATAGCCTGTGCCAGTTGATAAAGATTGAGAACTGTTTGTTGGCCATCCAGATGAACTGGTTGGCCCCTGTGTGAGACAGGATGCTGGACTGGATGGGCCACTGCTCTGATCCAGCAGGGCTCTTCTGATGTTCTTATGAAGGCCTCAGCCTCTGTGCCCTATTGTTGGCTGTCCAGAGGAACTGGTTGGCCATTGTGAGACAGGATGCTGGACTAGATGGACCTTCACTGGTCTCATCCAGCAGGCTCTCCTTACATTCTTAACTGGTTTTTAATTAGTCATTGTGTATGGCTTGTAGTTCTTGTTTCCACCAGATCGTTTTACTGCTGGGCTCTTGGATGTAGCTGTGTTTTGATAGGAGATTTATCAAGCCGGTTTGAAATTGTGTTATATATTTGTTATATAGTTACCATTATTGCCTTCAAGCTTGTCTACCGAATTGGTGGTAAGCTACCCCAAGCCTTGCTTGTTGAGGGAGTGGTGGGTGATGAATCTGATAGACGAAGAAATAAGAATGGCTGCTGTTGCCTGGCCTTATTTGCACCTAAGACGGCAGGCAGGTGTGGAGAACGTAAAGCAGGTAACATCTTTGCATCCTGCTGCGGAAGATCTGCTGAGAGAAACAGAAGTGAGAAATGGGGAGCTAAGTCAGCTTTTAAATAAGACCTGGGATGCTCTGTGACATGCGAGCAACTTAATGAGCCGGTGATTCCATTAGTGAAAAAAGGCATTTAGCCTCTCTGCTGACAAGAGGCCTCGTCCTTACCGGAGATCAGTGACTTTCCTAACCACAAGAACTTCCCCTGGGGTTGGGGGGAACAGGAGGCTGGAGGACTGCCTTCCTTGAGAACAGCCAGGGCCATTCCTAGGGATGCCAGCCTCCAGGTGGGACCTGGGGATCCCCTGGAATTACAGCCTTTCTCCAGACTAGAGAGATAGTTCCCCTGGAGAAAATAGATGCTATGTTTTGAGCCAGTTTGGTGTAGTGGTTAAGTGCACCAGTTTGGTGTAGTGGTTAAGCGTGCAGACTCTAATCTGGGAGAATTGAGTTTGATTCCCCACTCCTCCACTTGCACCTGCTGGATGACCTTGGGCAGCCATAGATCTCGTAGTCTGTGCAGTCCCACACATGGGTTGGGCGCCTGCGCACACCTCGTTCGTGCGCAGGCGCCCAACCCCATGTGTGGTACTGCACAGATGACCACTCGAAGATCATCAGTTACAGGTAAGCAACCTGTTTTTCTCTCTGAGCTGTTCTCTCAAGAGCAGTCCTTGAAAGAGCTCTCTCAGCCCCATCTACCTCCCAGGGTGTCTGTTGTGGGAAGGGGAAGGGAAAGGAGTTTGTAAGCCGCTCTGAGACTCAGAGTGAAGGGCAGGGTATAAATCTGATCTCCTCCTCCTCCTTCTTACCCCATGGAGGTCCCTATCCTCCCCAGGTGCTATCCCCAAATGGGAAACTAATAGCAAGTCAGGTCATCTATTTTGGGGTAGTGGTTAGGAGTGCAGACTCTAATCTGGGAAAACCGGGTTTGATTTCCCACTCCTCCGCATGCAGCTGTTGGTGTGACTTTGGGTCAGTCACAAGTTCTCTCGGAGCTGTTCTCTCAGGAGCAGTTCTGGAAAGAGCTCTCTCAGCACCTCGTACCTCACAGGGTGTCTGTTCTGGGGAGAGGAAGGGAAAGGGGATTGTAAGCCGCTCTGAGACTCCGAGTGAAGAGCGGGGTATAAATCCAATTTCGCCTCCTCCTCCTGATAATGTTAGGTTTGGGTAGGGAGAATAATTCTTTCTTCAGAGACCTCTGGTGAAATTTGGCAGCTGTGATTGGTACAAAGCCTTCTCAGAAGTTGAACCAAGATTGTTGCCCAGGCTGAAATGTTTGACCTTTTCCTTCTGGTATTTCCATCAGAAAGGGGAAATTGGTCTGTTTGGGCTGGGATTAAGGTTTCCCGTACATTCTGAAATGGACTTCTTCTTTTTTTGCCCCATGTACTTATGATGTTTAGTGAACAAGAGCGGATGGGCAGTTGATGATTTGCTTTGCTTTCTAGATAGCTGTCGAATGCTTCAAGTGTTATATCAGGAAAGAATTCTCCAAGTTGTCCTAAGTTAGAGCCGGATGACTCATTCCCATAGATCTGAGCTCGTCACCTAGGTTATCTGGGACCATTTCTCAGGAATAAAGTTCCGCGTTGAACGAAGGTAAATATTTCTCCTTAAGACTCTACAGCAAAACTCCTTGGCTTATTTCAGTGTGCTAAGAATAAATATTAGATTAAATGGGGGGGTGGGAGCGATGGTCAAAATGCACGGAAGTAAGCAAACCTCCGGAACGAATTTCTTCCAAAAAACCATCCCGCCCCCGAACCGAATGCTGTGGACTTGTCTCTCCACACCACTCTCAGCGTTTTCAAGTGCCCTCGGCTTAGCCTTGAGCTAAAGACTGTCCACCTACTGACATCTAGCCTACGGATGGCTCAGAATGCCGTCGACCGCCCAAAGTTTTTTGTGAAGCTCTTGAACAATGTGAAATGAAAGTTGTGGAGAGGCCAAGTGGCTCAGCTGCAGAGACTGGATCGAGCTATGGGTGGTGGCAGTGGTAGGGAGCTGGGTTCATATCTTTCTTCTGCCATGGAATCAACCAGGAAGTCATTCTTTCTCAGCTGTGTGGGTACACTGCCCCACTGAGGCGCCCCACTTAAGAATTTTTCAAAAAGCAGTTTTTTAAATACAGTGGCACAACAGCTTCTGTTTAGAGACTTAGAGCTACTTTTTAAAAGAACATTTCTGACCTTTGAAATAAAAATGAGGGACAGCAGATGCTTCTCCAATTCAGACCCCACTGCTGGACCTCCAAGCAGCACCTGGTATTTTTGGCCACCATGTGACAAGAGTGTTGAACTGGATGGGCCATTGGCCTGATCCACCATTGGCTTCTGTTACGTTTTTTCTGGTGGGGTTGAAGTTCTTAGTGCAGAAAGAAAGGCCATTTAGCCAACAGAAAGCTGTTACCAGGATAGATCTCTAAATTGCAAACTGTCAACCACTTTAGATGACAGTTCTCAGCCACTGCAAGTCAATCTCTTCTGCCAGCCTAAGTAACATTTCTGAGAACAAGCTAACATTTGGGCAGAAAGTGGGGGTGGGGGTGATGCAAGAAAGCTGACACTTGGGCAGTAAAACTCTCTTAAATGAGAGCAGTTTCTTGACACAGAGTTAAAAGGGATCCTAGAGGTCACCTACTCCAACCCCTGTGCTCAGTGCAGGAATTAATCAACTACAGCACCCCATTCTGCTTAAAGGAGCACACGACTTTAAAAAAAACATTTTAAAAGATTGAAAAAAGCATTTACAGGAGAAACTCTTGTAGGGCTGTACTTCTATGAAAGGGGGCAGAGCCCCCAAAAGCCCCATCGTTGTTACAGTCCTGACGGTCCTGTGTCTGCCTGCACAGAAGACCACTCGATGAAGAACCATTACAGGTAAGTGCAACCCTGTTTTCTCTCTGCTAGACTTTGGAGTCCGGCTCCAGTTAGCTATCTCGGGAATCCAGCGTTCAAGACCCTGCACTCCTGGTCTAGATTCAGGTACAGCTACCTGTCGCCTGGCCCATTTTTGTTAGAGACATTTGGCAAGCCAGCGTGCAGAGCGGAGTCCATGTTATGGGAAAGGAAGCCTGCGAAGGACTTAAAAATCCCTGCTTTGAAATGAAGTTTCTTCCCAAACTTGGTTTAACCTTCACGCCCTCCTCAGGTGCTGCTTGGCCGTGTGGCTTGAAGTGGCTTTACTGCCTGTTCTGTCTTGGAGGACGGAATCCACGTCCTACCCTGAAGGTGCAAAGTCCCCGGGTCAGCAGATGGCCCTGTGGTTATTTGTTCCATCCCGGCTTTCCCGACCGTCCCGACCCAGTATGAGCAGCTGTTCAGCTCACTTCGGTGTCGCCTGGCCTGATGGGTTATTTTTCTTCGGCCCTTTTCTTCCCGCAAAACATAAATCTTCTTCTCTGACTGCTTTTTTTTTTTTGACCTGCCCTGCAGTTCCATCCACCTGTGCCCACCTTGAGCAATCTATAAGCTGTTGCCAGCTTCCCCTGGCCTTCGCGAGCTACAATCATTCTGGCTTCTTTCTCTTTTTTTCTTTCTCCTGTGCACTTGTTGACTGAACAGCGAAACAGGTGGGACACCCTAGGCCACATGCAGCTGCTGTTGGGAGAGAAGAGGTTTGGGTTTATACCCAGCCCTTCATTCGGAGTCTCAGAGAGGTCTAGAGCCAGTTTGGTGTGGTGGTTAAGTGCGTGGACTCTAATCTCGGAGAACCGGGTTTGATTTCTCACTCCTCCACATGCAGCTGCTGGATGACCTTGGGCAAGCCATAGTTCTGTCAGAGGTATCCTTGAAAGAGCAGTTCTTGAGAGAGCTCTCTCAGCCCCACCTACTTCACAGGGTGATTGTTGTAGGGAGGGTAAGGGAAAGGAGATTGTAAACCACTCTGAGATTCCGAGTGGAGGCTGGGGTATAAATCCAACTCTTCTTCTTCTACTACTTCTTCTTCTTCTCCCTCTACTTCTTTCCCTTCCCCATCCCACAGCAGACACCCTGTGCACAACGTTCCCTCTAAGCTGTGGAGTCTTGTGAACAAAACTTCTACCTTGTGAGTTCCTGGCATTAAAGTTGTGAGCGAGCGATTTGGCTACTGCATGAATTACTTTGCTCTGGCACCATCCTTCCCAAGTTGAGACAAAAAAGTGTGAGCCAGAGGCTAAAAAACTGTGAGCTAGCTCACACTAACTCAGCTTAGAGGATACACTGCCTGTGAGGTAGGTGGGGCTGAGAGACCTGTTTTGTGGACTGCTCTTGAGAGAACAGCTCCGAGAGAACTTGTGACTGACCCAAGGTCACCCAGCTGGCTGTATGTGTAGGGGGAGTGGGGAATCAAACCCGGTTCTCCCAGATTAGAGTCTGCTGCTCCTAACCACTACACCAAACTGGCTCAAACCACTATACCAAACCCTCCCCCTCCAATCCTCTAGCAGTGGCACCGGGCAACTCTAGAAGGAATACGAATCTCCTAAATAAGCAAACATCTCACTAGTGCTGCCCATGCCGGGTTCGGAAATACCTGGAGCATTGAGGGTGGAGCCTGGCCAGGTGATGTTTAGGGAAGGGCCTAATGCCATAGAGTAATAAAGCAGCGTATGTAGTCTGGAAATCCGTTCTAATTCTAGGAAACCTCCAACCTGGAGTTTGGCAGCCCTACGTCTCACTGTAGCATTTCCCCCATATAAGTAGCTAAAAAGGTGATGCACGAAGGGGAGGGCATAGGAAGTTTCTGTCCAAAGAGCCCCCCTCTCCCTGTTCCATCCTTTTAAAAGCAAACCTCTATTGAGCTATGGAAACATCTGCCGAGATGGATTTGTCATCACTATGAAGGAGGAGGAGATTGGATTTCTTCCCCACCCTTCACTACCCAAAGGAGTCTCAGAGTGTCTTACAATCATTTTCCCTTCCCCTCCCCACAACAGACACCCTGTGAGGTAGGTGGGGCTGAGAGAGCTTTGACAGGGACTTCTCCTAAGAGAACAGCTCTGACAGAACTTGTGACTGACCCAAAGTCACACCAGCAGCTGCAAGTTGAAGATGATGAAGAAGACTTGGATTTATACCCCAGCTTTCACTCGGAGTCTCAGAGTGACTTACAATCTCCTTCCTTTCCCCTCCCCTCCCCTCAACAGACAACCTGTGAGGTAGGTAGGGCTAAGAGAGCTCTTTCAACAACTGCTCCTGAGAGAAAAGCTCTGACAGAACTTGTGACTGACCCAAGGTCACACCAGCAGCTGCGTGTGGAGGAGCAACTAGGAAAGGGCGTGACTTCAGAAGCAGCAGAAGAAGTTGAAGATAATGAAGAAGAGTTGAATTTATACCCCACCTCTCACTCGGAGTCTCAGAGTGGCTGACAATCTCCTTCCCTTCCCTTCCCCACAACAGACACCCTGTGAGGTAGGTGGGGCTGAGTGACCTCTTGGAGAACAGCTCTGAGGGAACTGTGGCTTGCCCAAGTTCACCCAGCAGCTGCATGTGGAGGAGTGGGGAATCAAACCCGGTTCTCCCAGATTAGTGTAAAGGAAGCCAGTGTTGGATCAGGCCAGTGGCCCATCAGGCTGATCACTCTGTCTCACACAGTGGCCAAAAATACCAGGTGCCCTCAGGAGGTTCATCAGTGGGGCCAGGACACTAGAAGCCCTCCCACTGTCGTCCACTGCTCCTAACCACTACCCTGAACTGGAAGGTCACGCTTTGTCCGTGGAACTTGTGCGAGCAGGAGAGACCCCCCAGCAGTCCCTGATCCCTGCCGCCTTTCTTCTTCCCGTGTGTCGGATTAGCCCCATGATGGAAAGCATTTTGTGCACGTGGCTCAGAAGGATGGGAACGGAGATCTAAATCTGTCCATATTCTTGCTGAACAAATTGAGGGTGAGGAGGAGGTAGCAGGATGGCCACTTGGTGGCACGGTGGGGGTTCTGCCCCCCGGACCAAACTCAAGCCTCTAAGCTGGGCATGACGGAAATGTCATCAGGACTTCCCTGCCGGCGGTGGAGTGCTTGCCAGCCTGCCAAGTGCGCTTGGCACACAGACTCCTTTCCCCGGGCCCGACCGACACGGCCATGTCTCTGCATTGGCGGAAACCTGCGATTGGGTGGCAAGCAGTGAAAAGGTCGCCGGAGAAGCCGGCGAGACGTTTAAATCAAAATGATGGAGCTGGGTAATTTCATTAACAACAGTTGTATTTACTGGGAGTCACAGATGGTGCAGTTTAGCTTATGGCCAATTTGTTAAGACAGAACGAGTATAAAGAAAGACGGGGGGAAATTTTCCAAGTGAGAGGTGGTTAAAAATTTAAACAGGGGACCAGATGGCGGCAGATCATCCTTCATCCAAATTTGGTGGAGGGAGACAGAGCTCGTGGACGGCGGAGGCTTTCTTGAATGGAGCCTCTTGGAGGTTGCGGGC
This sequence comes from Gekko gecko, assembly GCA_029375565.1. NCBI lineage: Eukaryota > Metazoa > Chordata > Lepidosauria > Squamata > Gekkonidae > Gekko > Gekko gecko. The sequence goes on from JAPDNY010000017.1 coordinate 20,114,732, forward strand.
GTTTGAGGAGCCCCTCTTTGCTTGTTAGGGGAGAGGAAGCCTCCAGAGGGATGTTTGGCGGGTCTGGGTTACAAGGACTGGCATGCCAGGACAGCTGCCGACATGCCAAGACGTACAGCTTGGCAGGGGGCTCGCCCCTAGCTGAGTTGGCCTCCCAAGAAGCATTTGGGAGCGAGCAAACTGCAAAAGAACCATTCTCTACTGCTGCCTCCTGGACACTCTTACAGCCAGTCCAGAGGCGCAAGCCCCGATGGAGGAAGAGGAAGAAGGAGAGAAGAGATTGGATTTATACCCGTCCCTTCCCTCGGAGTCTCAGAGCGGCTTACAAACTCCTTTCCCTTCCCCTCCCCACAACTTGCAACCCCGTGAGGTAGGTGGGGCTGAGAGAGCTCTTTTGAGGTCTGTCCTTGAGAGAACAGCTCTGACAGAACTATGGCTTGCCCAAGGTCATCCAGCAGCTGTGAGTGGAGGAGTGGGGAATCAAACCCGGTTCTCCCAGATTACAGGCCACATGCTTAACCACTACACCAAACTCCCTGCTGACAAGGCAAGAAGAAGAAGAAGAAGAAGAGATTGGATTTATACCCCGCCCTTCGCTTGGGTCTCAGAGCAACTTACAAACTCCTTTCCCTTCCCTTCCCTGAACCTGAGTTGGCTTCTTCCAGCATAGCTGCGGTGGTCTGCTGGTTTTGTTTAGGCCACAAGCTTGTGTATAAAGTCCTATCAAGTTGCAGCCAGTGTTCCCTCTAAGCTGAGTCAGTGTGAGCCAACTCACAGTTTTTTAGCCTCCGGCTCATGCATTTTTGCCTTTGCTCAGAGCAAACTGATTTATGCCACAGCCAAAGCTCTTGCTCACAACTTTGATGCCAGGAGCTCACAAATTTTTGCTCACAAGACTCCATGGCTTAAGGGGAGCATTGGTTGCAGCCGACTTATATCGACTCCTTGGCGGGGTTTTCAAGGCATGAGACGTTCAGAGGAGGTCTGCCCTTGCCCGCCTCTGTGTAGCAACCCTGGACTTCCTTGGTGGTCTCCCATCCAAGGACTAACCAGGGCTGACCCTACTTAGCAGCTGAGATATGACGAGATCAGGCTGGCCTGGGCCATCCAGGTCGGGGCAAAAGACATTCAGAGGTGGTTGGCCATTGCCTGCCTCTGTGTAGCAACCCCAGACTTCCTTGGCGGTCTCCTCTCCAAGGACTAACCGGGGCCGACCCTGCTTAGCTTCCGAGATCAGGTGAGATCAAGCTAGCCTGGGCCATTCAGGGCAGGGCAGGCTGCAAGCTTAGACTTCCACAAATAATGCTTTTGTCCTGGCACCATTCAAATATTTTTGTGTGCATTTATAGGCGAAGGAGGGACAGACAGAAGTCATGGTCTCTGCTGGAGAGACCATTGGTACAGTGGCCCTCCGCCCTGGGATGCCTGCTGCCGAACTTCGCTCCGCAAAAACACTTCCCTCTCGAGCCGAGTGCTTGCAGTTAGAACCATTTGCCGTAGACTGTCGCAGCCCCGCTCCACACGGGGCTTCCCAGTACCGTTCAGAAGCTTCCATTAGCGCAAATGGAGCCGATCGCTCAGCGAGTGTGGCGGAACAGAGCAAATTACTTCTTGGCTCGTTTGCACAGCTCTATCTGTCGCCCTCCGAGCTTAATGCAGTGTGCTGGTTCTAACCTCTGGAAGCCCTGAACGGCCCGACTCCTGCACCCTTGAGGGACGACCTTCTGCCAGATGTTCTCTTTTGTTCCCTTCGAATGGGTCTCTGCTTGACGTTCTGCCATTTATCTGAGGGAAATCAGGCAGCAAGCAATGCTCCCTCTCAGCTGTGGAGTCTTGTGAGCAAAAATCCTGCTTTGTGAGCTACTGGCATTAAAGTTGTGAGCGAGCGTTTTGGCTGCTGCATAAATGAGTTTGCTCTGGAGCCATCCTTCCTGATTTGAGACAAAAATGTGTGAGCCGGAGGCTAAAAAACTGTGACCTAGCTCACACTAACTCAGCTTAGAGGGAACACTGGTAGGGATTCAAGTTAAATAAATAAATAAAAATAGTTGGTTAGGTGGGAGGGGGCTCAGGATTGCTAACCCAGCTTAGAGGACCCACCTACCTCACAGGGTGTCTGTTGTGGAGAGGGGAAGGGAAAGGAGTTTGTAAGCCGCTCTGAGACTCATTTGGGTAGTGAAGGGGCAAGGTGTAAATCCAATCTCATCTTCTCTCGCCTCAGAGGCCAACAAGATATTCGGAGTATGAGGTTTCAAGAGTCATATCTCCCTTTGTCATCTTGTATCTGAGGAAGTGAGCTCTGACTCTCGGAAGCTCATACGCTGAAAAACTTGTGAGACTCTAAGGTGCGGCTGGACTTGAATCCGGCTCTTCCACTGCAGACCAGTGTTCCCTCTAAGCTGAGTTGGTGTGAGCTAGATCACTGGTTTTTACCCTCTGGCTCAGACATTTCTGTCTTCGCTCAGGAGGGATGTGGCTCCAGTCCAGAGCAAACTAATTTATGCAGTAGCCAAATCACCTTCCTGCTCACAACTTCCATGCTGGTAGCTCTGGAATTTTTGCTCACAGGGACTCCACAGCTTAGAGGGAGCATTGTTGCAGACCATCCACAACTGCCCTCTGAAACTCTCGTCAGGGTCTGGAAAGGCACCGCATTTGGCCACACGGAGTGGCAGGAATTCTTCAGTCGTTCCGAAACTTCATTTTAAAGCACTCATCATTTAAAACAGAAAGATGCATTTAAAAAATAAGAATAACCCATGACCTACAGTCATTCTTTCCCAACAATGAGAGGTCGAGAGTATTTAGAATTAATATATTTTCCCTGTTGGTGAGTCGTGAATGCAACTCGTTTCTATATGTGCAGTATAGATACTAGCAATTTATATTTTGGATTCACCCGAGAGAGAGACAGATTTTTGTATAATTCAGAACTACACTTAAGGGAGAAACGGGGGGGGGGAGGATGGATACCTTTAGGCCACAATGTGTAGTTAATATTCCAAATTAAGTCAGTTTATTATGCCTTGACTGGTAGGTCAAATTCAGCTTTGTGCGACATAATTTATAATACAGCATTTTGCCCCGAGCTGCATCAAAACCCCGAAGCCATGCTCTGAATTATTGTGGCTAAACAATAACGGGGCACTCCATACAAAAACTTCGACCCGGCCTAGGCCTGGCAATTGTGTTACTAGCTGACCGTGGTCACAAGTGCCTGAAGACGAGCCATTCCTGATGGAGATTTCACTGGTAATTTCAGAAGTTTGGCCTCCTGATGATCACTGCCATAGAGTTTCCAACAATGCCTAGAGCTACACGCTGTCACTTCCAGCTCGGATAGGGATGCCAGCCTCCAGGGGGGACCTAGGGATCCCCTGGAATTACAGCTGATCTCCCAACTACAGAGATCTGTTCCCCCAGGAGAAAATGGATGCTTTGGAGGGTGGATTCTATGGCATTGTACCCCACTGAGGCCCCTGTCCTTGGCTAAGGGATCCCCAGGAATTACGACTCATCTCAGACTTACAGAGATCAGCTTCCCTGGAGAAAATGGATGCTTTGGGGGGTGGACTCTATGGCGTTGTTCCCCTCTGAGGTGTCTGTCCTCCCCAGGCTCCATCCCCAAATCTCCAGAAGTTACCCAACCTGGATCTGACTACTCTATCCCCCAGTCCGCCTGCCGGTGGCCGGGGTGACCTGGCATCCTACCTGACACTTTTTAACTGGAGATGCTGGGTTTGAACCTTGGACCTTCTGCATACCAAGCAAATGCCCTGCCACTGAGCCACAGCCCCTCTTGACAGCTCTCAGGGTCTCGGGTGGAGGTCTTTCCCATCCTACCTGACACTTTTTAACTGGAGATGCCAGGGATTGAACCTGGGACCTTCTGCATGCCAAGCAGATGCTCTGTCACTGAGTTACAGGCCCAGTCTGCATCCAGCATTTGATCCGCTGTTTTACCAAACTCACATGGGAGCAGAAAAAGATGTGGCTCAAAACCACATTCAAATACCCCGGGCCAACGCCATACTGACTGCAGGGTCGCCCCTGAATGGCCATAAAATCTACGCAACCTGAAATATACTGGGTTGTAGACACATTCAGTGATCAGCTCACAGTTTATTAAGTGATTTCAGTTAACTCTAAATACACTCTAGCAGGACCCAAGCCCTGCTTAAATGTGTGCAACACACCACACCCAACACCCCCCCACTCCCAGTGATAGGCTCTTTACATGATAACTCCCGTTCCATAAGTTCCCTACAGGATCCTAGTGGTCTGTTGTTTAGCTGTTCAAGCTAGGTCAGTTCTCTGGTGCAATTTGGAGCTCAGTACATAACCGTAAAACCAAGAGATCAAATGAAGTGAAAGCAGCATGCAGTCTGGGCGCTGCCATAAAATCTGACGATCAATCAAAGTGAAAGTGGCATGCAATGTGGAGGGGAATTTCTGTTCCAGCCTGGGTTTGGTAAGACGGCGAAGCAAATGCTAGATGCAGATTGGGCCATAATCTCCTCCCCATTGGAAGTGCATTGGCTCCCTCATCCTTGAGCTAGTCAAAGCAGTCCCTGGGCTCCTGCTGAAGGTGCAGAAGTCTTCATTTTACAGCCCCCTGGGGCTGCAGTGTTATTTTTAGGCACACCAGTGAGTCAGCCGTTGACACTCCAAGACCTCCTGTAGTGTCACAAAGGCTGTACCGTTTTGTGCTGAGTGCCATAATCTTAGGTAAGCTCCTCCTAAACCCCCTGGGCTGGAAGAGCAGTGAAGCTCCAGCACTCTTTGGAGGGGCAAGGTCAGCCAGTTTGGTGCAGTGGTTAAGAGCGGTGGAGAACCGGGTTTGATTCCCCCACTCCTCCTCCACATGCAGCTGCTGACATGACCTTGGATCAGTCACAGTTCTCTCGGAGCTGTTCTCTCAAGAGCAGTTCTCAGAGCTCTCTCTCGGCCCCACCTACCTCACAGGGTGTCTGTTGCGGAGAGGGGAAGGGAAGGAGATTGTAACTCTGAGATTCTGAGTGAAGGGCAGGGCATAAATCCAACTCTTCTTCCCCCTCCTCCTCTTCCTCTTCCCATTCTATGTGCAGAACGGCCCCTCTCACCCATGCCGATATATCTGAGATTGGGCACATACAAGCATGAAAAGAAGCTGCACATTTCATGGCAAGCCACGCCTGGCGCACCGTTCTCGACAGATGTGATCGCTCGTGAGCCAAGCATCATATCTCTTTGCTGCCATCTAACTCAAGCAGTTGCCGAATGGCTTGGTACTTGTGGTGGCAAAGTTTCATTTCCTTCCGCCTTGTGGCTGCCTTTGCACTTTTTGGCCCTCCTTTAGGATGTAGTTGAAAGCATCAGTGTGCTATGTGTTTGAAGCCATGAAATAGTGGGTTGGAACCCCCATGAGAAGAAGAGAAGAGAATGGATTTATACCCCTCCCTTCAGTATCCAAAGGAGTCTCAGAGCGGCTTACAAACTCCTTTCCCTTTCCCTTCCCCTCCCCACAACAGACACTGTGAGGTAGGCGGGGCTGAGAGAGCTCTGACTGAAACTGCTCTTTTTCAAGAACAACTGTGCCAGAACTATGGCTTGCCCAAGGTCATCCAGCAGGTGCAAGTGGAGGAGTGGGGAATCAAATCCAGTTCTCCCAGATTAGAGTCCATGCACTTAACCACTACACCAAACTGGAGGAAGGGGTCTTCTTCCATCCATGTGAAATCATATCCAAAGATTTTCCGGCTGTGCACTCTCTAGGACAGGGGTGGGCAAACTTGCTCAACATAAGAGCCACATAGAATAAATTTCAGATGGTTGAGAGCCGCAAGACACGAACAAATATTACGCACACATTTTTATTTAGAAAATATGCAGATTTGCTTTTTATTACCATTAAATGAGACTGCCAAAAATAAAAAAAGGGGTAAAAACAGATATTGATAATGATATTTATTTGTCCAATGATATTTATTTGTCTAAGAGAGAGAGAAGAGGGGGAGGTGGAAAGAAAGAATGAAAGAGGTGGAAAGAAAGAGAGAGAGAGAGAGAAACAAAGAAAGCAAATAGATAGGAGGGACGGGGAAGGGAGGGAGGGGAAGGGATCAAATGCATGCCTCCCCTTCGCTTCCCCAGCTGCCCTGCTGGGAGCCACACAATATGTGTGAAAGAGCCGCATGTGGCTCCCGAGCCACAGTTTGCCCACCCCTGCTCTAGGATAAGGAGCAGCCTGAGAACTTAGAACCCACCTACTATGTATTAGGAATGTCAACCTCCAGGAGAGACCTGGAGATCTTTGGGGACTACCACTGGTCTCAAGGTTGCAGAGACCAGTTCTCCAGGAGAAAACGGCTCCTGTGGAGTATGAACTCTGTGCTGTTATAGAAGTCCGTCCCCTCAAATCCTTCCTTCCCCAAATCTCCAAGAATTTCCAGAGGTGGCAACCCAAGTCGATCACTCCGTTGTGCAAACAGGTATGGAGTGGTGCTAGCCACTCTTTTTCTTTTGCCTGGGGATCTTTGGGTCCAACTCAGTGCTAATCCCAATTATTTTCACAGTTAATTTAGGAAATTTGCATTTCCACCCTTCCACGCTTTAGTCCCGTCCCCCCAACCACTGTTGCCACCTTCAAAAGCACTACTCCGAAAACAGATTTATTTATTTTTTGGAAATGCACCTGCCTTCCTGGTTATATTATTTGCTATATAATTGTCGGACTTCCCCACCCCTCCCTGTTATGAAGCAGGGATAGTTTATTGAAGCAATAATTCACTCTGGATTATTCAAGTTGGCTGTACTAAAAAATTCCAGCACTCAAACGTCAAATAATGTTTAATCTCGGGGAAAGAGTTTGGTGATTTAGGTATGGGGCTGGGGCCCTCTTGGGCTATTAGACGCATTACACACATTATTAAGAAATAATAGGGGCACATTCCAAAGAGGAGAAGGCCGTCATAACAATGGGACGCTGATTGTCAGGGAGAAAGAAATTACATTTCTTTCCCCCCTTTTAGCTGCTCAGCGGGGATCCAGAATTTAGACGTGCCGGGCCTGACAGTCCCTGACAGATCTTCACATCTGGGAAACTGGATAATAACAACAATTCAGCTCAAGTAGAAGGAATGAAAATTAGGTTTTCAATCTTGATGCCGTGCAGGAGCTCCAGATCGGGAGATACAAATCTGAGCTTGCGTGAGCGGTGTATTTAAAAAGGGGGTGGGTTGGGGGGGGTTGTGAGAGCTGGGAGGAGAGAAAGGAGCCGGTGAGGGGCAACTACTGTGGTGGGTCTGTTATTTAAACGCAAGCTCTAAAGAGGAATCTTCTAATGGGCTTGCAAAGACTTGGATCCATTACAATCTGGTTTCAGGTCTCGTTATGGGATTTATACCCCACCCTTCATTCAGAGTCTCAGAGAAGTTTACAGTCTCCTTTCCCTTCCCCTCCCTACAACAGACACCCTGTGAGCAGTGTTCCCTCTAAGCTGAGTTAGTGTTAGCTAGCTCACAGTTTTTTAGCCTCCGTCTCACACATTTTTGTCTTAGCTCAGGAAGGCTTCCTCCAGAGCAAACTAATTCATGCAGTAGCCAAATCACTCACTTGCAACTTTAATGCCAGGAGCTCATGAAGTAGAATTTTTGCTCATTAGACTCCACAGCTTAGAGGGAGTGTTGCCTGTGAGGTAGGTGGGGCCGAGAGAAATCTGAGAGAACTGGGACTGACCCAAGGTCACCCAGCAGCTGCACATGGAGGAGTAGGGAATCAAACCCGGTTCTCCCAGGTTAGGGTCCGCACTCCTAACCACTACACCAAACCAATTCTTTTTCTTCTCTGCAGTCTGGAGCTCAGCTGTAATTCTGGGAGATCTCCTGGCCCCACCTGGAGGATGGCAACCCTAACACAGACTCGTGTCTCTTCTCTGGAGCTATTCAAACCCTGCCCCACACTTGATGCATGCAAAGTCAAGTAAGCAAAACTTGTGTCTTATTTCTGAAACAACATAAATAAACCATGCCATGTAATGGCCTTGTGCCTGGCCCAGATACCAGAGGCCCCGTAAAATGTACTTTTTCTTCCCCGTCACCCACATGCTTGATCCAGAACAGGGATGGGCATGAACCTAACCAGAAAGCAAAATCCGTTATGAATTTTTCCATTTGTGGTTCACGAACTGGGTCTATCGTCACAAACTTCCATGAACTCTTAAAGCAATTTGTGGTGGTTCATGACTGTTTGTGGATAGAGCAGAATGCAGGGGTTTAAAGGGACTCCAGGTCCCTTTAAACCCCTGCTCTCTGTTCCCCCTGAAAGCAACAAGAATAGCTGAGCAGCAATGAGCAACCTGCTCCTCTCTGCTCAGCTGTTTTCTGTGCTTTCTGCAAACCTTGTTTAAAGGGCCCGCAGTTCCTTTCAATGCGGTTGCGGCGCCATGAACTGGTTTGGTTCGCGGTTCTGCCTGCCATAAATTATTTGAACTGACAGGAACCACATTTTCCCAGTTCATGCTCATCCCTATACCTGAATAAACCTCAGGAAAAGTAACCAAGCTTATCCCAAATGCACAGTGTAATATTACAGTATTGGTCTGACCAGGTGCATTCGCTCTCTCAAAATGCTGATGTGCCCAACATTCCGTCTTGCCAAGAGACGGGAGTCGACCCACTTCTTTGATGTATGACTTGTTCTTCCTCGTTTGCCTTCCTATCTCTTCCACCCTGGATGTTTCGAAGTCAGAAAAATAATGGGGAATGCTAACTCAGGTTGTGTGTCCCCCCCCCCACTGCAATGCAGATGTTGAAGGCATTGACCTTTCCAGGAAAATAAGAAGACAGCATCCAAGGTGCTATGTAGCGTTACCAACCTCCAGGCGATGGCTGGAGATTTCCTAGGATTTATTATAAGTGATCTCCAGGCAACAGAGATCAGCTCACTCGGAGAAAATGGCCGCTTTGGAAGGCGGGCCCCATGGCATCATACCCCACGGAAGGCCCTCCCCTCCCCAAGCCCCGCCCTCCCCAGGCTCCACTCCCAGAAACAACCTCCAAAGGAAGTTTAGAAAACTTATTGGGGCCCAAAAGTTAAAAACATGAGTTAAGTATACAAAAGAGTGTTTATTTCAAAGACATGAAAACCTTGTAGGGGCCCAAATAAAGTCTCATAAAATGTTCAGAGTTACAAATACACAAAAAGGAACAGTGTTATGACCTGACGCGACAATGTATGACCTGTCAGTGTATGACCTGACAAGAGCCTTCTTCAGAGGTCAAACGGTGCAAAATGCATCGAGCAACAGAGTCCTTGTAGCACATGTAAGGCAATAAACAATAAATAAAATAGGACCAAAAATGGAATGCTCCAATATGGAATTGAATGACGCACCAAAAGGTTCCTATTTGGGGCCACAAATATACCTGGCCTTGGGTCAGAACTTGGTTGCATATCCTGGAAATGATATCAGCATCAACATATACCTTCCAGTTTAGGTCCTAAGAGTGCAAATAAAATTGCCTTGTCAGGGACAATGTGCCATCAATATGTGAGCCGAAACACTCTTTTGAACACTTATTCATTTTTTTAACTTTTGGCCCTCAATAAGTTTTCTAGACTTCCTTTGGAGGTTTGTGCTTGGTTGGTTTAGATTCCCTCCCCTCTCTTTTTTTTGGAGAGGGGGTGTCCACCAATGCTCCCTCTAAGCTGTGGAGCCTTGTGAGCAAAAATTTTACTTTGTGAGCTACTGGGCATTTAAGTTGTGAGCGAGCAGTTTTTGGCTGCTGTGTAAATCAGTTTGCTCTGGAGCCCTCCTTCCTGAGCTAAGACGAAACTGTGTGAACCAGAGCCTTGAAAACTGTGAGCTACCTCACACTAAATCAGCTTAGAGGGAACACGGGTGTCCACCCCCAGAATCTCCAGGTATTTCCTGATCTGGAGCTGGCAGTTTCTCCAGGAGAACTGACCTCTGTGGTGTAGAGATTAGTTATAATCAGGGCTATTTTGGGGCAGGAACGCACAGGAACGGAGTTCTGGCTGGCTCCCTAGTTGGCCACACCCAGCAGGAACTCATTAGCATAACAGGCCACACCCAAGAGCAGAAACCCACCAGGATTGGCTACATTAAGGGGGTGTGGCCTAACATGCAAAGGAGTTCCTGCTACCAAAAAAGCCCTGGGGTTTTGACAAGAAACAAGGTAAACAGAATAAGAAACAAAAGGTGGGTGCGGCTGGATGGCCACACTTCTGGTAACATGGGGGCGAGGCCTAATAAGCTAATGAGTTTCTGCTGTTGGGTGTGGCCTATTATGCTAATGAGTTCCTGCTGGGCTTTTCCTACAAAAAGAGCCCCGGATATAATTAGAGCTTTCAGACTCTAAGCTTCTTGGGGTGGGCATGATGCAGCTTCCCTTTTCCCACTGCAAACTGGGATATGGGACTTGCCTGGCCCATAGCTACAGTGGGGCATCTCGGGGCTAGCCCCCCCCAACTTGCTGGCAAGGCCTCCTTACTTCCCATCTAGTCCAGGGAGTCACGTCCTTCTCTCTCGGATTAAGCTGATTAGCCAGTGCCCCCTAAGAAATTTAAATGCCCCCTGGCTTTAAAAATCCTGGCTACGGGCCTGGGTGGGATACGTGTGCTGTGGACCCCGGCCACATACCGGACTGGCTTGTGATGCTGGTCTTGGGCACCTGCTCTTGGTAACCTCTTGAGATACTGACGGAGATAGGCCAGAAACCTCAGCTGCTCCAACGACCCTGTGTGTTTTCCTCTGGAAAGGCCATAGCCAATGAGATGAGGGATAAGGTAATCATGGAGGGGTTGGTCTGGGAAATTCCTGGAAATTTGGGGGTGGAGCCTAGGGAGGGCAGGGTTTGGGGAGGGGAGGGGAGGGACCTCTGCAGGGTACAGTGCCATAGATTTCAGTCTCCAGCACTATCATTTTTCTCTAGGGGAACTGATCTCTGTACCATAGAGATCAGTTATAATTCTGGGATATCTCCAGACCCCACCTGGAGGCTGGCAACCCTGTGGCTGGCACAAGACCACAAAATAGCTCTGGGAAGGAAGACATGCTTGGAAATCCCTGTCCTCTTAGTCCAAGGCCTCTGGGGAGGAAGCATAAACATATCCTGAACAATGTACCCATCACAGATCATAGCTGCTGATGGACCGCTCCTCCGTGAATTTGTCCAAATCTTCTTTGGAAGTCAACAAAACTAGTGACATCCTGTGTCAGGGAGTTCCATAAGTGAATGACACATTGTGCAAAGAAGCACTTTCTGCCCTGAGTTAAGGCACAGCTGGAAATAAAATGGAGGGTGGCTGAGCCATCCCAGTTTCAATAAACTACTGATATCAGTGGGGCTTGTGGAGGAGATGGTGTTTCCCCTGGATTGGCCACCTGATCACAGAAAATGTCTTCAGACAGCGCTGGCTCTTCGGCTTGGAAATGGAGATGAGCACCGCATCCCTAGAGTCGGATTCAACTGGCTTTCGAGGAAGGGAAACCTTTACCTTTACTTCTCACAAAGTTCCGAGGCTGCATCAGCTGTTTCCACTAAAAGAAATCAAGCCCTGCATCAGCCCAACACTCTGCCTGTGGACCCAGGGGAGCTCGGCCCTGACAGGATGTTTCCCCTGGATTGTGCCCCATGGTCACCCGCATGTGGCCAAAACCATCTGGATTTTTGTGCCTCAGGCCTCGTGGATGTCTCAGGCCATCTCTCGTTGCCGTTTCAGACGCAACACATAGATGAATGATAACTGATATGAGTCTTGAGCGCCACTGGAAATTCTAAGGAGATTCTTAAGGTAGCCTTCAAAAGAAATCTGTGTGCCGATAATCCGGTGGAGGGGATACCCTAACAAAAACCGTCTCCAGGCATTCGAGCACCAATGTGGAAGGAAGGCTGAGCTGACGTTAATTTGAAATCTTTTTTAAAAAAGCACTGGAGTTGGTTGGAAACCGGATTTCTGGAGTGAACTTCTCTAGACTAACTTATATTTGGGAGGAAAGTGGTGGCAAACCTAGACAGCATGATAAAAAGTACAGACATCACCCTGCCAACAAAAGTCCATATCCTCAAAGCAGTGGTATTCCCAGTAGTAATGTATGGATGCAAGAGTTGGACCATAAGGAAGGCCGAGTGCCGAAGAATAGATTCTTTTGAATTATGGTGCCGGAGAAGACTCTTGAGAGTCCCTTGGACTGCAAGGAGATCGAATCAGTCAGTCCTAAAAGAAATCAACCCCGACTGTTCCCAGGAAGGCCAGTGACTGAAGCTGAAGCTCAGCTACTTTGGCCACCAAATGAGAAGGGAGCACTCCCTGGAGAAGACCCTGATGCTGGGGAAGACTGAAGGTAAAAGAAGAAGAAGGGGACGGCAAAGGATGAGATGGTTAGACAGTGTTATTGAGGCAACGAACATGAAATTAAGCAAACTTCAGAGCATGACGGAAGACAGGAGGCCTGGCGTGATGTGGTCCAGGGGGTCGCGAAGAGTCAGATTCGACTGTGTGATTGAACAACAACAAAAAATGCTGGAAAAACAAACAAACAGCAAACCCGAGAGAGGGATTGCTGTCCCTGTTCACTGGATTACCTCCCTTAGCCTTGCTTCTGTCTTCTGAGCCTTCGCCAGAGATAAGCCTGTTTCCAAGCTTTCCTTTGGAATCCTAGAGCTTAGAAATTTGCTCTAAAAGGGGGGGGACCTGAAAATTGACAGTTTCGGCATCTGGTCCTTGATCTGATGCTTCTACAGGGAAGTAAGACTGCTTCCACACAGTGCCTTTTAATTTGCAGATGTCCAAACTGGCACACTTAAAAAAAAAATAGCATCCTCACAATGTTTTGCCACAGTTATGCCCCAGTCGTCATTCCCCCCCCCCCGCCGCATGCTCTTCCCCAGGCCTGCTTTGCTGTGATCCAAGCGTGTTGCCCGGCCATCTGGAGAAGAAGGGGCGTCCGTTCCAAGGCCCCACCTCTGTCAGTTCCATTTTCCTTTTCTCGGTCCCTAACAGCTGCCGCTTTCCTTGATGTGCTACCGGTGGGTTTGGGGAGGGCTGCGCCAGTTTGGTGTAGTGGTTAAGAGTGCGGACTGTAATCTGGGAAGAACCGGGTTTGATTCCCCACTCCTCCATGTGCAGCTGCTGGTGTGACCTTGGGTCAGTCACAAGCTCTGACACAGCTGTTCTTGAAAAAGAGCAGTTTCTGTCAGAGCTCTCTCAGCCTCACCTGCCTCACAGGGTGTCTGTTGTGGGGAGGGGAAGGGAAAGGAGTTTGTAAGCCACTCTGAGACTCCTTTGGGTAGTGAACGGTGGGGTATAAATCCAATCTCTTCTTCTTCTAATCGCTACGGAAATAATGTTTTTGTAATAACCCCTGATTCCTCCCTGAGCCAGTTTGGTGTAGTGGTTAGGTACGCGGACTCTAATCTGGGAGAACCGGGTTTGATTCCCCACTCCTCCACTTGCAGCTGCTGGATGACCTCAGGCAAGCCGTAGTTCTGACAAGAGCTGTCCTTGAAAAAGAGCAGTCTCTGTCAGAGCTCCCTCAGCCCTGCCTACCTCACAGGGTGTCTGTTGTGGGGAAGAGAAGGGAAAGGAGTTTGTAAGCCACTCTGAGACTCCTTTGGGTAGTGAAGGGCAGGGTATAAATCCAATCTCTTCTTCTTCTAATCGTTACGGAAATACCGTTTTTGTAATAACCCCTGAAAAGACTTTCTGTTTGTGCTGTGTAGGAAAAATGGCAGTGGATGGAGGAAAGGATACAGAAAGCTCCAGTGTGGAAAACACAAGAAGCAGCCTTCTGCTGAATCAGAGACGTCAAGGTCAGTATTGTCTACACAGACTGGCAGGCAGCCTCTCTCCAGGGCAGAGGCCTTTCACAACACCTTGCTCCCTGGTCCTTTGAACCAGAGATGCTGGGGATTGAACCTGGGACCTCCTGCATGCCAAGTAGATGCTCTACCACTGAGCCATGGCCCCTCTCTACAGCTCTCCAGGGTCTCAGGCAGAGGTCTTTCCCATCACCTCTTGCCCGGTTCTTTTAACTGGAGGTGCTGGGGATTGAACCTGGGACCTTCTGCATGCCAAGGAGAGGCTCTACCACTGAGCCACAGTCCCTCTTTACAGCTCTCCAGGGTCTCAGGCAGAGGTCTTTCACATCACCTACCACCTAGTCCTTTCAACTGGAGATGCCAGGGATTGAACCTGGGACCTTCTGTTGGTATGAACACAGGAAGCTGCCTTCTATGGAGTCAGACCTTTGGTCCATCAAGGTCAGTTACTATCTGCCCAGACTGTCAGCTGCTCTCCAGGGTCTCAGGCAGAGAAATGTCTTTCCCATCACCTCCTGCCTGGTCCTTTTAACTGGAGATGCTGGATATTGAACCTGGGACCTTCTGTTAACACAAACAAAAGAAGCTGCATATACTGAATCAGACCCTCGGTCCGTCGAGGTCAATATTGTCTACTCAGACCGGCAGCAACTCCCCAGGGTCTCAGGATGAGGTCTTTCATATCACCCACTGCCTGGTCCTTTTAAATGGAGATGCCAGTGGTTGAACCTGGGACCTTCAGTTAGCATGAGCACACGAAGCTGCCTTATACGGAACTGAACCATCAGTTCATCAAGGTCAGTATTTAAAAGACGGGCAGCAGCTCTCCAAGGTCTCAGGCAGAGGTCTTTCACATCACCTACTGCCAGATCCTTTCAGCTGGATATGCCAGGGATTGAACCCGGGACCTTCTGCGTATCAAGCAGAGGCTCATTCACGGAGCCACAGGCCCCCCCCCCAATGCAGCCCCTCCATTGCCAAGGCCTTTTGCATTGCAGGCAGCATTAATGAACGCAAAACAGAGGATCCTTCACTGTAGAGGGCAAACTCAGATGCATCCTGTCTTTAAACGAACAAACCATGATGGAGAAATGAACAAAGACGTGGGCCTTCCTAGGCAGACAGTGAGAAAGAGCTTCCCTTTGGTTTTGGGTGACATCCAGGATTGGGCAGAAGAGCCTTTCTGGATTCAGTCTGACGGGGCAATACGCATTTTGCTCCTCTCTCGTCAATAAAAATCCCTGCCCGTCCTCACCTTGATCTCATGGAGGACAAGAGCACGGAAAGCAATTCATTGCGCTGAGAATAGATGGTTGCTCGGAGGTTTCTGCCTAGGATTTACGGTTATGTTTATCAGAGCATTATGACTTGGGCGTTGTTATTGGGTTTTTTTTTTTCTTTTTCTTTGTAAAAATTTAATTTACGGCCCCCTCTCTCCCTGGCTTTTATTGCCGCTTCTCCTGTGTTTCGGAGAATCTGTGTTGCAGGTGGCAAATGCGCTTCCAGTGTAAATCAAGATAGCGTGGGAAATGAGATCTGGGATGGCAGGATGACCTTTTGTTGCAGGCGCTGCAGTTGCTACACGGTCGGATATTAAGTCCTCCTCTGCCACCAGCCCCCTCACCCAACAATTCTTCTTGCGGAAGTGCTCTGGTACGCGAATCCTTTAGAGCCGCCTTTCATTTCCAGATGGAGGGAGGCAGAATGCCGTCCCCCCCCAGGAAGTCCTTTTCCTAAATCTGATGAATGAATGATGGATCCAGTGAATCAGTGATGACGGGGAAATGCTCAGATGCACCGCCCTTTAAGTCATAGAATCATAGAATGTTAGAGTTGGAAGGGACCTTGCAGATCATCCGGTCCAACCCCCTGCACTCTGCAGGAGCATAGCTGAAAGATAGCCCTACAACATACCTAAAAGATGGTCGTCCAGCCTCCACTTGGAAACGTCCAGCGAAGGAGCATCCACCACCTCCCATGGCAGTCTGTTCCACTGCTCAACCACTCTTAAAGTCAGGAAGTTTCTCCTGATATTTACCCAATACTGACTCCCTCGTAATTCCCACCCATGTGATCTAGTCTTGCAATCCGGAGCAAGAGAGAATAGATCTGCTCCATCTTCTACATGGCAGCCCTTCAAATACTTGAAGACTGCAATCATGTCCCCTCTAAGCCTTCTCTTTCCCAGGCTAAACAGACCCAACTCTTTCAGTCTTTCCTCATAAGACTTGGATTCCAACCCTCTCACCATCCTGGTTGCCTTCTTCTGGACACGCTCGCACTTGTCAACATCCTTCCTAAAATGTGGTGCCCAAAACTGGACACAGGACTCCAGGTGAGGCCTGACCATAGCAGAATAGAGCAGGACTACCACCTCCCATGATTTGCCAAAAATATGGAAGTGCTTGATTTGTATCATGCTTCTGCCACAAACTGACCATGTGGTCTTTTAGCCCTGGGAGAGCATGATGCTCTTCACAGAATAACTTACTGGTGGTCTCCGGCCCTAGAGAGATCTGGCTGCCCTCAACCAGGGCCGGGGCCTTCTCACCCTTGGCCCCAACCTGGTGGAACTCTCTGCCTAATAACATCCAGGCTCTGAGGGATCTGATGCAATTCCACAGTGCCTGCAAGGCAGAGATGTTCTGCCAGGCTTTTGGTTGAGGGCAGCAACGGTTTTACATCATAGCTGCACTCTACCCGACTCTCCTATCCCTTGGGACTTATTCCCTCCCCATGCCCATGAAGCACTCACAGACCAGGAACGAAAAGGAACTGTTGTTGTTGTTCAGTCATGCAGTTGAGTCCAACTCTTCGTGACCCCATGCACCACATCACTCCAGGCCCTCCTGTCTTCTGCCACCTTCCAGAGTTTGCTTAATTTCATGTTCATTGCATCAATGACACTGTCTAACCATCTCATCGTTTGCTGTCCCCTTCTTCTTTGGCCTTCAGTCTTTCCCAGCATCAGGGTCTTCTCCAATGAGGGCTCCCTTCTCCTTTGGTGGCCAAAGTCTTTGAGCTTCAGGATCTGGCCTTCCAGGGAACAGTCCGGGTTGATTTCATTTAGGACTGACTGATTCGATCTCCTTGCAGTCCAAGGGACTCTCAAGAGTCTTCTCCGGCACCATAATTCAAAAGAATCTATTCTTCGGTGCTCGGCCTTCCTTATGGTCCAACTCTTGCAGCCATACATTACTACTGGCCATTTCCTGCTTCCAGTTCTGCTGCTGTTGCTGCATCATAGCTTGCTTTTCCAGACTCTCTTAATCACTCAGCCATTTCATGTTTTAACCTGGGTCCTAGACTCAGAACTCTGAGCATGAGATTTCTATGGTGAATGTCAATAAATCAAAAGTAGGTTTGCATCTTACAGAGCTAAAGTTTTAAGCATGTTTTTATTTTAAGTAAAAAAACACCTTTGTGTTTGTGTCCTTTAGAAGGTTATATCTCCACTATCGGGCATGATCTTTTATGACATGCATGGCCTGGCCCGACAAGGTCTCATTTATGTCAGATCTGACCCTCAGAACAAATGAGTTCAACACCCCTGCCATACACAAAGAGATCAAGGAGAAACCAGAGCTCACATCTGCATGCTGCATCTGACCCACGTTGTGGTCCTCAGACCCAATGTGTTTATTCCGTAATATGCGAATAGACAACATTATAAATGTTGCAAGAAACGGAATTAAGATATCAGGAAACACCAGCCTAGAATGGTGTTAAAGCAGAATGACCCTGAGGTGGAAAATGAAAGATTAGTCTCTTTCCAACGGCCTAATTTTAATCTTAAACCAGCCAATTTAAATGCACCGGTTAATGCTTCTGCGCTCGAAGGGATGTTTGCCTGGACCGATTATTGCAGGGAATCCGCGGCGGAGTGCAGCGAAGACAACCGCTGGCCAACTGTGAGAGGTGACTGTTTCCCCATCTCACATGAATCGGGCGGCCTAATGAATCCCCGGCTCCGCAGACGGCGATTGTCTCGGCCCGCCGCCGCGCACCTGCCTGCAACTGACTCTGTTATCACATTGTGGTTGTGAAAAATAGTTTGCTATTTTGGAAGCCCCTGGCAGCCGGAGTGAATCACTGAAGGCCCCGCTCTCATTTATCTTGTGTCAGAACAAAAGCCAGCCCGGTGCCATTTTACCCAACAGCTGAAGGAGGAGACAAAAGTTTTCACCGGCAGAAGGATAAAGCAAAATAAAACAGAAGAGCATGGGAGGGTTGCCACACTCACTCCACCTTCTCAGAAAATGCTCTTTTTTCCTGCAAGACCCTGGAGCACACAGTTATTAAATAGGTGTTTATAATTCATAGAATCATAGAATCGTAGAATTGGAAGGGACCTCCAGGGTCATCTAGTCCAACCTCCTGCACAATGCAGGAAATCCACAAATACTTCCCCCCCCTCCACACACACCCAGTGCCCCCATCTCCATGCCCAGAAGATGACAAAAAAACCCTCCAGGATCTCCGGCCAAACTGGCCTGGAGAAAAATGGCTTCCTGACCCAAAGTGGCAATTGGCATTTCCCTGGGCGTGGAAGAAAGGGCCGTGAAAACTAAGCACTGATGCAACCCTTCCTGCCCCCTCTCTCATGATCTGCCTAAGTTCACACAATCAGCATTGCTGTCAGATGACCGTCGAGCCTCTCTTTGAAAACCTCCAAGGAAGGAGAGCCCACCACCTCCCTAGGAAGCCTGTTCCCCTGAGGAACCGCTCTGACTGTCAGGAATAATGCATGAACACATGAAGCTGCCATATATGGAATCAGAAACTTGGTTCAACTGGCAGCGGCTTTCCAGTATCTCGGGCTGAAGTCTTTCTCATCACCTGCTACTTGATCCTTTGAACTGGGGGTGTCGGAGATGGAACCCGGGACCTTCTGCATGCCGAGCCAACGCTCTGCCACTGAGCCACGGTGCCTCCCCTAGCGCTTCCCACAAACCACCTGTCTATCTGGCCCCAATTTGGTCTCTCAATCCATCCCCCTCTCAAGTGGATTTAGAGCAAGCGTGTGCCGAGATGGCGGAGGCCGCCCTCCAGGTGTTCTGGGAGGGAGCAAAGGGGGAAGGGCTGGAAGCCACCTGGATTTATAGTTAAATGCTTTATAGCTAATCATAGAACCACAGAATGTTAGAGTTGGAAGGGACCTTGCAGGTCATCTAGTCCAACCCCCTGCACTCTGCAGGAGCAGAGCCAAAAGATAGCTCTACATACCTACAACATACCCAAAAGATGGTTGTCCAGTCTCCACTTGAAAACGTCCAGAGAAGGCGCCTCCACCACCTTCCGAGGCAGTCTGTTGCACTGCTCAACCACTCTTACAGTTCGGAAGTTTCTCTTGATATTTAGCCGGTAACGACTTCCTTGTAATTTCCACCCATTAGATCTAGTCTTGCAATCTGGAGCAAGAGAGAATAGATCTGCTCCATCTTCTACATGACAGCCCTTCAGATATTTGAAGACTGCAATCATGTCCCCTCTAAGCCTTCTCTTTCCCAGGCTAAACAGACCCAACTCTTCCAGCCTTTCCTCATAAGACTTGGATTCCAACCCTCTCACCATCCTGGTCGCCCTCTTGTGGACACGCTTGCGCTTGTCAACATCCTTCCTAAAATGTGGTGCCCAAAACTGGACACAGGACTCTAGGTGAGGCCTGACCATAGCAGAATAGAGCGGAACTACCACCTCCCATGATCTGGACACGATGCTTCTGTTAATGCATCCCACATTAGCTTTCTTCACAGCCACATCACACTGCAGGCTCATGCATCTGTTCTTGTGCTGTTCTCACAACACGATAGCTGGTCCTTTGGGGGGAAAAAAAGACAGAGATAAACATGGAAGTACACGAGGAACTATGATCCCCACCCATATGCCGTTCGTTTGTTCACGTTTCAGGATCTAAATGAGAAAGAGGCAAAGGAAGGGATACGTTTCTTAGGGGTGAAACTCCAAGCCAGCAAAGTGATCCGTGCAGCGGGATACAGTATTAGCTCCTTTGCCCTGCAGTGATGATTCTTCGTCAGATACTTGTAACGCGATCGAGGAGGCTGCGGAAGGCATCAGTGCCAGCTTCCCTGCTTTACAAATGCATCTTAATTTAAAAAAAAATCCACTTTTCCTTGGGTAATGCAGAGTTACGTGAGGCATGATCAACTTGAATGCCACAGTTTATCGGGGAGGCGGCAGTCAGTTGGCAGTTTGGATCAATTCAGATTTTCTTTCTGTTGTTGTCGCGTTAACACACAGGTCAGTCTGATCTGCGAACAGCGAACAATGAGGGCAGAGCAGCGGCTTGTGGGAAATCGGTCAGTCTGATTTGCGTCTGTCCATTGTTTTGCATCGGAACCAGGGCTATTTTGGGGCAGGAACACACAGGAATGACGTTCCGGCTGGCTCCCGAGTTGGCCACGCCCAGCAGGAACTCATTAGCGTAATAGGCCACACCCAACAGCAGAACCTCATTAGGATTGGCTACATTAGGGGTGTGTGGCCTAACATGCAAAGGAGTTCCTGCTACAAAAAAAGCCCTGGGTTTTGACAACAAACCAGGTAAACAGAATAAGAAGCAAAAGGTGGGTGTGGCTGGATGACCACACTTCTGGTAACATGGGAGTGTGGCCTAAAATGCTGAGCTGTGTCATCAGGGCGTGGCCTAATATGCTAATAAGTTTCTGCTGTTGGGTGTGGCCTAATATGCTAATGAGTTCCTTCTGGACTTTTTCTACAAAAATAGCCCTGATCGGAGTGGTCCTGTTTAGCCAGTGTATCTGGCACTAATGTGTGTCTGGCTCAGGGCTGTCTGTGGAATTAGAAGATGTGCTGGTGAGCAAACCCCTGATTGGTTTCACTGGGGATGTTAGATCCTGTGATAGTGTTGCCTGACCAGATACGGGGAACTGTAGGACACGGGACGGCTGCAGATCTGTGCTTCTGTTGAATGGTCCATTGTCATTAATCTGCCACTTGCTCTTTGGTTAAATATAAACCGTGTATGACTTAACATCAAATAAGGCTCCAAATATTTCTCAAATATACGATAGTATTCAATACAAGAAATACAAAAAAATACAATAGATAGGCTGGGGATTTTAAGCAATATCTAACATTTACTATTTAACACTCCCAAAAGAAGGACTTCACAGATTCCGCAATTTCAAGGGACTGAGAAACATGATCTTCAAATGTCCATAAAGCAAGTACATCCACTTCTTAAAGACTTAAGATAAACAATATAAAGTACGCTGCAATCAGCAAGTAGTTTCAGTCCTTAGGACTTGAGACAGACAATAAGAAACAGGCTGCAGTCAACTCATCCTCCAGATTCAATGGGTTTTCAATTCCTTCATCAGGACAGCAAACGAGGACTCCCATAGAGGCACAGCCACAGGAACTTCTCAACCAATAATGCCTCCAGAAAGTGGCCGTTCTTCCCAACATCTTGCAAGCAAAGTTTTTTTTTTTAAAGTCAAAGACAAGCGCTTCCCTCACCCCAATTTGGGCTATCCGTAATTATTCCAAGGACTCCAACTCTTGTTTGTTCCGCGTTCCATCTGGATTCTACCCCCCCCCCGCCTTTGGAGTCAGCCCAGCTCATTCACAGCATCAATTACTCCTCAAGTTCCGTGTAAACCCAATCAATGTGTTTGAACCGTTCGAATTGCCCTCATTTCCCAGGGCTTTGTCTCTGTTTGGAAATCAATCTGCCGTCCTTTGTGCCCAATTGCTTCTCTCAGAGTCCTTTAGAAGGCTTGCTGGCATTGATCACTGCCACCGCGGCCTATTGTCTCCTGTGGTTATAATGAGCACAGCCGGGCTCGAGAGACACGGACCAGATTCCGTTTCCTTACAGTGTGCCCTCTGACCCTCGCATTCTGCGTGCTGAGGACGGCACTGTAGTTCTGTTACGTGCGCTGGCTCAAACTGCTCGCTGCCACCTTCAATGCTCCCTCTAAGCTGTGGAGTCTTGTGAGCAAAACTTCTTTTTTGTGAGCTACTGGCATTAAAGTTGTGAGCGAGCCATTTGGCTACTGCATAACTTAGTTTGCTCTGGAGCCATCCTTCCTGAGCGAAGACAAAAATGTGTGAGCTGGAGGCTAAAAAACTGTCAACTGGCTCACAGTGTCAGCTTAGAGGGAACACTGGCCACCTTGCCTCCCAGTTTCAGAGCTCTGAGATCCCAAGGTCTGCCCATTTCCTTTGGACTGCAGCTACACATTCCCCTTACTATCTGATTTCTAAATCACTGGAGGATATACAAATGGCTTGGAGTACTTAAGCTGCAGTGACTTGGAGTGTTTTTGCCCAGTTTTGGCTGGTGCATCAGCTGCACCCATTCCTGATTCAGTCAGATCTAGCCACAGTGGTCAATGTCTTAGTTACAGGTAGACCGGACTACTGCAATACAGTCTACTTCGGGCTACCCTTGAAGAGTGTTCTTCATGTGCAGCTAGGGCAGAATGCTGCAGCTATACTGCTGCTCAGAGCTGACTACTGGGAGCATGTGACCCCAATATTACAGCGATTATACTGCTCCTGAGCCCAATTCAAGGTATTCGGTTTTATCCCATAAAGCCCTACGTGGCTTCGAACTGAGGAATCTGAAAGACCGTTTTCTCCTATACAGTCCTGTCCTGGATTTAAGACCACAGGGAGAGCGAGGCCGTCTTGTCTGTCCCACTAATCAAAGAAACTAGTCTGGTGGGTATATGAGAAAGGGCCTTTTTGGTGGTAGCCAGGCTGGTAGCTATGGTGGGGCACAGCCCCACAAGGATTTCTCCTGTAAATGCTTTTTTCAATCCTTTTGAAACATTTTTTTAAATGGCGTGTGCTCCTTTAAGCAGAGTGGGGTTCTGTAGTTGACTAATTCCCGCACTGAGCAAGGGGGTTGGAGTAGGTGACCTCTAGGACCTCTTCTAACTCTGTGTCAAAAAAACTGGTCTCCTTTCAAAGAGTTTTTCTGCCTAAATGTTAGTTTTCTTGACTACAGAAGTCATCGTCCCCCACCGGCCGGCTTGTTCTCAAAATTGTTGCTTAGGCTGGCAGAAGTGATTAACTTGCAGCGGCTGAGAACTGTAATCTAAAGTGGTTGACAGCTTGCAATTGAGAGATCTATCCTGGTAACAGGGTTTTTTTGGCTAAATGGTTAATAGGCTAAGGGTGATTGCTAGCATAAGAACACCTATGTAGAACAGACAGAGAGAGAATAGTAGCTGAGTCATAATCCCCAGAGTTCTGGCTTTTCGTTTTGCACTGAGAACTTCAGCCCCACTGGGGAGAAAAATTGCCCCACAAACCACAAAATCCTGGCTACGGGACAGATGGCAGTCCCATGGTCAGGGCTTTTTTGTACCAGGAACTCCTTTGCATATTAGGTGACACACCCCCTAATGTAGCCAATCCTCCAAGAGCTTACAGTAGCCCCTGTAAGAGGAACTTTGTAAACTCTGGGAGGATTGGCTACATTAGGGGTGTGTCGCCTAATATGCAAAGGAGTTCCTGCTACAAAAAAAGCCCTGCCCACAGTTATGAAACAGCCTCTCCAGGGAGGTGCGCCCAGTTCCCTCACTTTCCCTCTTCAGGAGGCAACTGAAGACAGTTTTGTTTAGGAGTGCATTTAATTTCGTTTTTCTTTATTGGCAGTCCTTGCTGAGATTTTAAACTGTCCTCTCTTAGGTGTTTTATATCCATTGTTTTATTTATATCGTAAGCCGCCTTGAGTTCTGCTAGGCAGAAAGGCAGCTAATGAACGTTTTGACTAAATTGATTGGCACACAGCTGCAGGGAAGGTCTCCATGCCCCTGTTCCTCAAAGCTACTCTCTTCCTCACCTGCATTGGCAGTGCCGGTCTCGACATCCTTGTTGCCAAAGATGCAGTCTTGCAAAAGCTGTACGCGCTTTGGTGTTTGCAAGGCTGATCACACACCTTCTTTCTGCACCCAGTGGTGAACTGAGATTGGAAACGACGCCCCCCCGCCGCGCTGCCGATCCCAGGCCTCTCATTATACCCCCGTCCTGAGAACCCAGTCATTTGAGGGGCTATCAAAATGTGTTATTATTGGGGGGGGGTGAGTGTCTCCGATAGCGGGTGCTGTGTCAGCGTTTCCATTAACAAACCGTGTTTCGTTTTCCTCGAGGTTACGAGCGGGCCAAGAAAACTGCATTCTGGGTAGGCAGGAGCGACATCTACCTGGGAGAGCTTTCTTCCCTCCCACCCCTTGATACTTTGAAATCTAATAGGAATGCAATTTTCTTTCCACTAATTGTCACTCCTATAAATGAAGAAAAGGATTTGGGAGATTTGAATATTTAAACCGTCTCCTGCAGGGCCGGGAAATGTAAACAGACGGAAACTTCTGCTTGACGATAGGAAGACGACAACCTTTTGTCCCGGGAAGCAAAACTGATCAACAAGCAGCGTCACCCTCCCCATTCCTCCCCCCCAGATCTGACATATTTCATCCCTTAGGCTAAAGTCAAGAGATTATTTTCTTCTTAACATCCAACCGCTGCGAGCTAAGCTGCAAGACTGGAAGGTGCAACAGAGGTTATTCATTTGTACCAAGGAATCTTTGCTGTTAACACCAGACACCCTAAAAGATAATTTGTACAGGCTTGATGGCTGCCAATATTCGGCCATGACTAGCATGTGCAATGAGAGATCGAATGCTACAGACCGAACTGTCAGGTTACCTTAAACGGAAAGAGTCTTGGGGGCAATGTTCCCTTAAGCTGAGTTAGTGTGGGCCAGCTCACGGGTCTGATCCATTGAGGCAATTCTTGTGTCTCCGAGTTCTTTCACTTCACCCCACAAATCTGGTTTTCCTTCTCAGATCGGTTTTGCAACATTGTGGATGGAATAATTTGTTTGAAATGGCTGGGTTTTTTTGGGATCTCTGTTATCCTGACCTGCTCTCTCTTTCTTTAATATGTAAATCAGGTTTTATGACCGTGCGCTTGTTCTTTGGGCAGGAGAAGCAGAAGAAAGAGCTGTGGGAAGCATTCCCCTGATTGGAAAAAAAACACAACAGCCACATGCCTTTCATTAGTTATGCTGAGCAGAAAGTCTCTGTGCTCGGAAATTCAGACCACATGTTTGGTTCCTGCTTCCAGACACCCCCTTTGCTGCGTCCTTGTCTTTCCACCTACTTCATCCACTCAAACAGGAGATGTTACAATAATATGTGGACGGAATCCATAAACTCTGTCCCAGAGCCGTTCCCTGCTTCACCCAAGATGACTCTGAACAGGCGCTGGTTCTAGCAGCGTCCTGTGGCTGCGCTAATTGCATTTTGTGCCCCGGGAGGGGAACGATACAAAGTTGTGTTGGGTTACCTTTCTTATTTCCTCTCCTTTGTACAGGACAGGTGTGTCTGCTTCCTGTTTCTCCTCCCCCTGGAACTGTGGTTTGTGTGTTTCCAAACTATTCTTTTTTAAATTGATCATTTTTATTTCTCAGGGCCGCAGTGTTCCCTCTAAGCTGAATTAGTGTGAGCTAGCTCACAGTTTTTTAGCCTCCGGCTCACACATTGTTGTCTTAGCTCAAGAAGGATGGCTCTGGAGTAAACTAATTTATGCAGCGGCCAAATGGCTCGCTCACAACTTTAATGCCAGCAGCTCACAAAGTAGAACTTTTGCTCACAAGACTCCACAGCTGAGCAAAGGTACTGTGCACTTCCAGAACAAAGGGACAAAGTTAGAGAAGTCGGTGAAACCTGGATTTGGCAGAGATAGCCTCACTTCTTTGGAAGTTCTCAAGCAGAGGCTAGATGGCCATCTACAGCAATGCTGATGGTGTGAACTTAGGCAGATCACGAGAAGGGAGGGCAGGAAGGGTTGCCGCAGTGCTTGGTTCTTGTGCGCCTGACCCTTTCTTACGTGCCCAGGGAAATGCTGATTACCTCTTCGGGGTCAGGCAGCAATCTTTCTCCAGGTCAGTTTGGCTGGAGATCCTGGAGGCTTTTTTGTCCTCTTCTGGCATAGAACAGCGGTCACTGGGTGTGTGTGGAGGTGGAGGTATTTGTGGATTTCCTGGATTGTGCAGGGAGTTGGGACTAGATGACCCTGGAGGTCCCTTCCAACTCTGTGATTCTATGGCTCTATGATACTTCTGTGGTTGCCTAGGGATACCTTAGGAGGGGGGTACTATGACTGTCCACACACTATTTAATTCAGAGTCCCATATAGGGTTGCCAACTCTAGGTTGGGAAATCCTTGGAGATTTGGAAACAGAGCCTGGGGAAGGTGAGGTGTGGAGAGGGAAGGAACCTCTGTGGGGCACAATGCCGCAGAGCCCACCTTCCAGAGCACCCATTTTCTCCAGGGGAACCAATCCCTGTAGTCTGGAGACCGATTTCCATTCTGGGAGCTCTCCGGGGCCTGCCCGGAGCTCAGATGGCCTAGGTGCCACCCGTCAATATGTTCTCCGGTGCAAGCTCTGAAACGGGCTCGGGCATGAGGCCTCCCTGGTGGGTTTTGCTCTCTGGCTGTGATCTCCCCCACCCCGCTCTGGCCACCTGACTGAAGGCCGAAGGGGGCCCTCCTCTTCACGGGCATCTCGGGGGGGCGCCGTTCCCCCTGCCTTTGGAACAGTTTGCTTCCTCAGCAGAGCTATTTCGAGGTGTTTTCCCAGCTTCTGGGTGCTGAGTCATTTTGTTAATCGTGCTTCCTTTAAAAGAAAGCATGCTTCTTTCGTTGTTGTCGCTGCAAAACTTGCACCCCGGTGTGGAGAGAACAGGCTCTGAGGTCCGGGCAATGAACTAAGCAATTTTCCCTCCGTGTTACAGACACTCCGTTGCTCGGACCTCTTCGCTCAAAGTGACCGATGCCCTTGTAGGGTTGCCAGATGCCCAGCAGCAGCAGCAGCAAGGGATGGGGGGGTCAACGGTTGCCAGCTCCGGGCCGGGAGGCTCCTGGAGATCTGGGGGTGGAGCCTGGGGAGGACACGGGGACCCCTCAGTGGGGTACAGTGCCACAGAGCCCACCCTCCAAAGCATCCATCTCCTCCAGGGGAAGTGATCTCTCTAGCCTGGAGAGGAGCTGTAATTCCAAGGGACCTCCAGGCCCTAACTGGAGACTGCAGACTTAAATCAGAAAACAATACTGACCTTGGGGGGCCAGTGGACCTCTCCTTGGCCTGCAGGGAGTCCCCGGTTCAATCCCCGACATCTACAAGTTAAAAGGGAATCAGGCACGAGGTGATGTGAAAGGCCTCTGCCTGAGACCCTGGAGAGCTGTAAAGAGGGGCTGTGGCTCAGCATGCGGAAGGTCCCAGGTTCAGTCCCCAGCATCTCCAGTTTAAAAAGGACCACCAGACAGGAGGGGATGGGAAAGACCTCCATCTGAGACCCTGGAGAGCCGTAAAGAGGGGCCGTGGCTCAGTAGCAGAGCCTCTGCTTGGCAGGCAGAAGGTCCACAGGTTCAGCCCCTGGCATCTCCAGTTAAAAGGGACCAGGCAGTAGGGGATGGGAAAGACCTCCACCTGAGACCCTGGAGAGCTGTAAAGAGGGGCCGTGGCTCTGTGGTAGAGCCTCTGCTTGGCATGCAGAATTTCCCAGGTTCAATCCCTGGCGTCTGCAGTTAAAAGAGAATTGGGTAGGAGGTGATGGGAAAGACCTCTGTGCCTGAGACCCTGGAGAGCAGCTGCCAGTCTGAGTAGACTGACCTCGATGGACCGAGGCAGGGTCTGATTCAGTAGAAGGCGGCTTCACGTATAGATGTGTAAGCACTCCACATAACGGCACCAGAGCACAGAGTCCATTGCCATGCACATTGGAGGAGAGAAGGGGAGGAGGAGATTGGATTCATGCCCCTCTCTTCACTCAGAGTCTCGGAGCGGCTTACAAACTCCTTTCCCTCCCCCTCCACACAACAGAGCTCTTTCGAGGGCTACTCTTGAGAGAAGACCTCTGAAAGAACTTGTAACTGACTCAAGGTCACCCAGCTGGCTTCATGTGGAAGAGTGGGGAATCAAACCCGGTTCTCCCAGATTAAAGTCTGCTGCTCTTACCCTCTACACCAAGCTGGCTGTCGTAGAACTTAGGTATGGATGGTCTTTCTGTCCCATGTTGGTTCCATCATCGAACATGAGGCAGCAGGCAGGGGGCTCCCCCCGAGGTCTCCCATCCAGGCAAAGCGGTTGCAGCAGAATACTTCCAGACTAGGTGTCCTTGAATTACCACAACATGAGCATATCATTTCTGACAGGCGTCCCTCATGCCATATAACGCTTAGTCATCCTTTTCTACGTGAAGAGTTTTAGGCTCGGAGAGAGGACAGTCCAGCCTCAATAACTAGTTGGCTTGTGGAACTCACTACCACAAGGTGTGGTGACGGCCACCACTTTGGTGGGCCGGCAGGCCACTTTATGGAAAAGCCACACGGGTGGATGTTAGGAGAGCACTTCTGTGACCTGCTATTTGAAGGGGTGCAGGCCTTTCCAGCATCTTAGGATATCCTGCTGCCTCATTAGGTAGAGCAGACCGAAGTGCCCGCAGGTCTGGAGGCCACTCAACAGGAACCACCAAGCGATTGACAGTTTCCAGCCTCCAGTCAGTAGCACGGTCCCCTCCTCCACCCCACCCCACCCCACCGAAAGGACCGTGCTTTCCGAAGGGGTCTATTTCACCGCTGATGGAAAGGGGTGATTTTAGGCTGCATTGATTCCGAACGCTTGCCTTCTGGAAACACGGTTCCACTCAATTGAACAGAGGCCGTAGCCGGCAAAGCGCTCGAGTAATCCTTACCTCTCTTTAGCAAAGCTTAGGCATGCATGGTTAGTTTTTTAACTGTCCCTGCAGTATCACTCGACACCAGCGGGTTTTGCAGAAATAAACGAACGCAGCTGAGAAACGGGGGTGGGTGGGTTACGCAGCCGCTCTGTCCCAGGTAGCCTGCCTAAGCTGCAAGGTAGGTGTCGATCGCTCAGCAATAAACAGTGGAGTGGCCAGTTTTCCAGGAGGGATTGTCTAAAGGGAGAAAATCCTGGGTCTCATTCACCCATTTCGTCATCCTGTGAACTTCTGCCTTACCCTTCTTCCGAGGAACATATGATTATATGAAGCTGCCTTCTACTGAATCAGACCTTTGGTCCATCAAGGCCAGTATTGTCTGCTCAGACTGGCAGCCGCTCTCCAGGGTCTCAGGCAGGGGAAGGTCTTTCCCATCACCTACCACCTGATGCTTCAACGGGAGATGCCAGGGATTGAACCTGGGACCTTCTGCATGCCACACAGATGCTCTGCCACTGAGCCATGGACACTCCCTATAATAAAACCTGGTCCCTCAGGTTCACTACTGTCTACTCAGACTGGTAGTGGCACTCCAGGATCTTGGGTGGAGGTCTTCCACATCACCTCCTACTTGATTGTTTTAACTGGAGATGGCAGGGATTGAACCTGGGGCTTTCTGCATGCCAAACAGAGGCTCTGCCACTGAGCCACGGCCCTTCCTTTGTTGTTGCCAGTAAACGCAACAAAACACCAATGTCAGGATCAGTGTTGTCATATGCTGTGGGGGGCAATGGAATTTCACAAAGAGCTGTCACTTTTTGCCAGCAGTTTGGTGGGTTGTGTGTATGTGTGTGTCTATTAGCTCAACTCTGATGGAAGACATGTCTGATGAGCATAATCATGGCCACCAGGTTAGCCTAATCTAGTCAGACCTCGGAAGCTAAGCCAGGTCTGACCCAGGTTCGTACTTGGATGGGAGACCTCCAAGGAATACCAGGGCTGTGATGCGGAGGCCGGCAGCAGCAAACCACCTCTGGACGTCTCTTGCCTTGAACACCCTACCGGCTCGCCTTAAGTCTGCTATGGCTGGACGGTACTTCCCACCACCCGCATTCTAAGTGCGACACAGAATGAAGGAGGCTCCGGCCCAGAGCGACTGAATGATCCCTGCTTGGAAAGACTGGTGGTGGAAAATGCCGTCTAGGCACAGCTAACTTACGGTGACCCTGTGGGAGTTTTCAAAGCAGGAGATGCTGAGAGGTGGTTTGCCCTTGCCTGCCTCTGCGTAGCAACCCTGGACTTCCCGGGCGACCTCCCGTCCAAGTAATACTCAGGGCCGACCCTGCTGAGCTCCAATGACTTCAGAGTTGCACAATTGATGCCAGGACATAAACTCCAGATGGCCCCTTCTTGGAACATCGGAAGGGGATCTTGCCCAGTTGCAGATCCCATTGCAGGTCTTCTTAGAGTTTCTATTTCATTAGTGTATTTACTTTAAACAGGGCTTTTTTTTTTGTAGAAAAAGCCCAGCAGGAACTTATTAGCATAATAGGCCACACCCAACAGCAGGAACTCATTAGCATATTAGGCACACCCCTGACAGCACAGCTCATTAGCATATTAGGGTGCACCCCATGTTACCAGTACTATGGTCATCAAGCCACACCCTCCTTTTGCTTCTTATTCTGTTTACCTGGTTTGTTGTCAAAACCCAGGGCTTTTTTTGTAGCAGGAACTCCTTTGCATGTTAGGCCACACACCCCTAATGTAGCCAACCCTAATGAGTTTCTGTTGCTGGGTGTGGCCTGTTATGCTAATGAGTTCCTGCTGGGCATGGCCAATTCGGGAGCCAGCCGGAACTCTGTTCCTGTGCGTTCCTGCCCAGAAATAGTCCCGACTTTAAATGTTAATATCCTGCCTTCACTCTCAGTTCCAGCCCAGCAAGGAAAGCTAACTGAACCGCCTCCATTGCCGAAGCAGGGAGCCATGACTCAGGGAAGTCCCTCCCCAAACCGCCGATTTTCTTAGTCTTTAAGGTGCTCCTGGACTCTGGGCTCTTTTCTACCTCCGTCGCTTATGCACTTGGTCACCACCCATGCTCCCTCTAAGCCGTGGAGTCTCGTGAGCAAAAATCCTACTTTGTGAGCCACTGGCATGAAAGTGGTGAGCGAGCCATTTGGCCGCTGCATAAATTAGTTTGCTCTGGAGCCAGCCCTTCCTGAGCCGAGGCAAAAACGTGTGAGCCGGAGGCTAAAAGACTGTGAGTGAGCTCACACTCACTCAGCTTGGAGGGAACACTGGTGGCCACCTCTCCGGATAATGTCTGAACCCATGTGCCCTGAAACATTTCAGGCAAGATGTATTTTGAACATAACCTGACGAAAGGTTGTGGGGTGGGGTTTTGTTGGGGTTTTTTTTTATGCTGCTTTATTATATATTTAGCCCTAATTCAAAGTACTCACTCGGTATCATTTGATGCCTTCAGTCTCGCGCTTTCTCAAATGGTGCGTTCGCCTCCCCTTTGCAAGATCCAGCGAGTGCCAAGACGCCGGCACATTTTAGGACGTGAGTCATCCTGATCTATTCTGTCCATACCTGGTACTGCTCAGCAGGCAAAAAAAGCCCTTTCCATTGTGTATCCCCCCCCCTTCTAAGCGTGCCGAAAGAACCTTAAAGGGTATTGAAAGTTCAGCTGTTCTTTCCCAAAGTTACCTGGCATTTCCTTTCCGCTTAGGAGTCGGGTGGAAGTTCAACTCACTCAGGAGACTTCCACAAAAAGCATCTCTGCAGATCCAGATCGAAGGAGGCTGGTTTGAGACAGAACGGCGGGATCGCACTGAGGTACAAGGTAGGGTTGCCAGATCCGGGTTGGGAAACCCCTGGAGATTAGGGGGGTGGAGCCCGGGGGGCGCAGGGCTTGGGGGAGGAACCTCAGCAGGGTACGGTGCCACGGAGCCCACCCTCCAAAGCAGCCATTTTCTCCAGGGGAACTGACTGTGCAGTCCCTCTCCACACGCGCTATCGGCAGTGAAATGTTTATTAGAGATATGCTTGCTGTAGGTTCAAGAGCTTTCGTTAGGACTAAAGAAAACCGTGGGGAAATACAAGGTAAAGGTGAAGCACAAAAATTCCACACCCTCACAGCTCACACCTACCCCCTGCGTTTCTGTGGCGACACAGACAGATCTATGGTGCCCTATCTAAACCTAGGCTGGCATAGAGATTCTCCAAGGTCAGTCTCATGGGAACCATTCCTAAGAACGTAAGAGAAGCAGATGCTGGATCAGGCCAATGGCCCATCCAGTCCAACACTCTGTGTCACACAGTGGCCAAAAATGCCAGGGGCCCTCAGGAGGTCCACCAGTGGGGCCAGGACACCAGAAGCCCCTCCCACTGCTGCCCCCCCCCCAAGCACCAAGAATACAGAGCATCCCTTGCCCCAGACCGAGAGTTCCTTGGGGTGCAGCTTCAGGAAAGTTATGGCCTCTACTCCCATGCACTCCAACAACACACACGCCCCCTCAGGAATTTAACATGACACACGAAGGTGAAAAGAAAGGAAATCGAAAGTCATGCCCAAGCTTGACACTGATCTCTGTCGCCTGAAGATGAGTGGTAATGCCAGGAGCTCTGGAGGCTGGCAAACCTCGGGTGACTCGCAAAGGCGCCTACCCCGGCCACGAGTTTTGTTGACAGTGTTCCCGCCAAGCTGAATTAGTGTGCACTAGCTCGCAGTTTTTTAGCCTCCGGCTCACACATTTTTGCCTTAGCTCGGGAAGGACGTCTGTAGAGCAAATTAATTTATACAGTAGCCCAATCGCTCGCTCGGAACTTGAATGCCAGTTGCTCACAAAGTTTTTGCTCACAAGATCCCACAGCTGAGAGGGAGCATTGTTTGTTGATCTTCTAAGGTGCTCCTGGACTCTTGCAAACTGCATATCACACCTCATCCAATCGTGCCGGTTATTGTCATTCGTCTGCTGTTGTTCTTTGCCTGGTATTGTCATTCGGCATCGGAAATCACTCCATGCTCCATGATATAAGGGCAGGTAAACTCACCTTCTAGCTGTATCTGAGGAAGTGAGCAGTGACTCCCGAAAGCTTCTCCCCTGCTGCAAATTCTGTGAGTCTTGAAGGTGCTCCTGGACTCTGGCTCTTTTCTCCTGCTACCGACAGACTAGCACGGCCGCCCATCTTGATCTGTCTCCGTGGAAGGCCCCACACTGAGCCGTGCAGAATGGAACTCCCATCAACCTCGGGAAGAAACTTGCACAGGTACAGACAGACGCCACTAGGAATGCTAATGTTTGAATTGTTTAAATGTCTTAAATGCTTAGATGCTTTAGGCTGGCCCTGCATTGGGCAGGGGGTTGGACTAGATGGTCTGTATGGCCCCTTCCAATCCTATGATTCTATTCTATGATTCAATAAATCAATCAATCAGACAAGCCTTTATTGGCATATACATGTAGATACAGTAATCTAAACACAAAATCCATGCAGAGTAAAATTAGAATTGCAGAATAAAACAGAGTAACATCATAATAAAACCTAATTCATTGTGTCACTTATCAGGCCGTTGTGACCATGGCACTGCAAAGAAACTTTGCTACTGTTTTAGTTATTTTCGTATCTGGATTATTTAGCAAAAAAAGGGACCTGTTCTATGATTCTGTGAAATAATGATGTTACCCGCTCTGAGCCTGGACTCAGGAGACAGCGGGATATAGGTCCCAGGAATCAAGCCAGATCAAATCTCAGTACGTGAAGAAATGAGCAGGGACCCACGAAAGCTCCTTCCCGTCCACAAATTTTTGTTGGTCTTTAAACAACAACAAAAAGGGTGTCGCTGGACTCTTGTTCTTTTCGGCTGCTATAGACAGACAAAGGCAGCTCTGCCCGTCTCGATCTAGAGTGCACGATGCGTCTGTATGCACACTGAATTCTCATATTTGGGGGTGGGACAGGAAGCAGAGGGAGGGAACTGCTGGAGTCCGAGAGAGAGAACCTGAAGTGCCCACAGCAATGGGGGGGGAATGGTGTCTGTGTTTCTTCACCTACCACAAAGAGAAGCTTGGCTGTTGAGCCTTGCTTGTCGGCCTTCCTGGTTGGGGCCATTGCCCGAACTTGGAGGGATCATTAGCCGATCCAGCACAGCTGCTCTTAAGTTCCTAAGACCTCTGGCAAGGGGTGCTTCGTTCCGGGGGGGGGGGTCCACCGCCTTCAATGGATCTTGACAAAATGCGAAAAAGCAATGACCAGCACTAGAGTTCTTGTACAGTTAAACTGAGGGCCACACTGGGGCAAAAAAACCAAACCCCACAACCCCCGTGTGTGTGTGTGTGCATGTGTGTGTGGAGGTTTGCTGACCTCCAGGCAGAGGCTGGAGATCTCTTGGAATTACAACTAAGTTTGAGTCCAGCAGCGCCTTGAAGACCAATGAAGTTTAATTCTGGCTTCAGGCCAACATGGCTACCCACCTGAATCTGGAACTGCAACAGATCTCCAGACTACGTAAATTGTTTATTTAGTCATTATTTATTTATTTGGAACGTTTATTCCACTTCTCCTGGATAAACTTGAGAACTTCTAAGAGGAAGAGGAGAAGAAGATGAAGAAGGAGAAGAAGAGATTGGATTTATTCCCCTCCCTTCACTACCTAAAGGAGTCTCAGAGCAGCTCACAATCTCCTTTCCCTTCCCCTCCCCATAACAGACACCCTGTGAGGTAGGTGGGGCTGAGAGAGCTCTTTTGAGGACTGCTTCTGAGAGAACAGCTCTGGGAGAACTTGTGACTGACCCAAGGTCACCCAGCTGACTGCTTGTGGAGAAGGAGTGGGGAATCAAACCCGGTTCTCCAGATTAGAGTCCACTCAGTGGCAAAGAAGAAGAGGAGATTGGATTTATCCCCCGCCCTTCACTCAGAGTCTCAGAGCGGCTTACAATCTCCTTTCCCTTCCCCTCCCCACAACTTGCAACCCTGTGAGGTAGGTGGGGCTGAGAGAACTCTTTCGAGAACTGCTCCTGAGAGAACAGCTCTGAGAGAACTGTGACTGACCCAAGGTCACTCAGCTGGCTGCAGGTGGAGGAGGACTGCATGGCAGTATGTCTTACAAAGACTCCTCCCCTCCCTAAACCCCACTCCCCAAGGCTCCGCCCTGAAATCTCCAGGTATTTCTGAACCCAGAGTTGACAACCCTACATTATTTAGAGGTGCACTCAGACAGAGTCCTTTCCTCCAAAGGTGTCATGGAAGAAGAAAGGGATACTGAGGCATTGAGGTGGGTGCATGCTGTCACCCCCCCACACACACACTCACGCAATTCCTCCTGTGTTTATTCTTCCGTCTGCTCCCCCTTTCATGGTATCTCTCAGCAGAGCCAGTTTGGTGTAGTGGTTAAGTGTGCAGACTCTAGTCTGCGAGAACTGGGTTTGATTTCCTGCTCCTCCACTTGCAGCTGCTGGTGTGACCTTGGGTCAGTTACAAGTTGTCTCAGAGCTGTTCTCTCAAGAGCAGTCCTCAAAAGTGCTCTCTCAGCCCCACCGACCTCACAGGGTGTCTGTTGTGGGGAGGGGAAGGGAAAGGAGATTGTTGGCCGCTCTGAGACTCCGAGTGAAGGACGGGGTATAAATCCAATCTCCTCCTCTTCCTCCTCCTGCTCCTCCTCTTCTTCTTCTTCTGTTTCTTTCTTGAACACTGAGGCTGTTTTTTGGACCCTGGCTGTATAAATCCTGAGTTCCCCGAAAGCCCCCAGAAAGCGAGAGTGTTAGACTCCTAAAGGGTCTCTATCCGGCCTCCTTCCCTGCAGAGTGAGGGGTGGTGGTGGAGAAGGCCTGCTCCTACAATATAGATTCTCTTTCCCTAATAAGGCCTAATGTTCCTTTTTGCCTTTTTTCGTGGCTGCCGCGCAGCGAGCTGACATTTTCAAGGAGCCGGCGAGAATGTCTCCGAGATCTTTTCCTGCACTGCTTCAGTACCCAAAGTTGCTTAATTGGGATAATTTCCTCCCCACAAACCCCAAAAGTTCACCCCTTTGCAAGCGATTGGCCTTGAATTTCAGCTCCGGATGTCTTTTCCGAACAAGCCCTAATCTATTAATTATTCCCATCTACGTGGGGGGTTCCCCCCCAATGCCATCTTTTTGCGGGGAGGGGTGGAAAAATAACAACCTTTGCGGTCCCGTCTTCGATTCAGTGTGGCTAATTAAACCGCTGGAGCTGTGAGACTGTGGAGTTCTCGGGGTTTTATGTCTCCTCCCCCAACTTCCTGATTAAATGGCGATGTTGCTTTTGAAAGAAAGGAATCGGCCCACTGCAAAAGCAGATCCCCAAGGAGCTGGAACCCCACCAAAGAGCAATTCCTGTTCCTTCTCCTGCACGGGAAGCGGAATGAGGTCTTATTAAATTCCTACAACTGAATTCACTTAAAACTCCCTCCGAGTAGGATATTTTGCCTGACAAGCTGTGTCGGGGAAAAAGGCACTTGTCTAGCTAATTAAGACATTTCTTTTGACAGGGTGGATTGCATTTAAGCTTGGTGTGTTGTACACAAGGTAATAATTTAATGTTTCCCCCCCCCTCAGTGCAGCTGAATATGCTATAACCAGAAAATGTCAAAATAACAGAAGGACTCAGAAGCTGGGTAGAAATGAGTCCTGGGTAGGAGCAACCCCCCCCCCCAAAAAAAAAAGATGGTTCGTTGG
Source organism: Gekko gecko (assembly GCA_029375565.1). Lineage (NCBI taxonomy): Eukaryota > Metazoa > Chordata > Lepidosauria > Squamata > Gekkonidae > Gekko > Gekko gecko. Next base: position 20,150,995 of record JAPDNY010000017.1, read on the forward strand.
GGAGAAATGTTGCTGACTGTGAATTGATAGGCGTCCTTTTATCAAAAAGGAGTTGGTGCACTGGATGCTGAAAACTTTAATATTTATGATACATGGGAAATGCAGAAGATGTGAAGAAGAAGAAGAGAAGAGATTGGATTTATACCCCGCCCTTCACTACCCGAAGGAGTCTCGGAGTGCCTTACAATCTCCTTTCCCTTCCTCTCCCCACAACAGACACCCTGTGAGGTGGGTGAACCTGAGAGAGCTCTTCCGAGGACTGCTTCTGAGAGAACTGCTCTGAGAGAACTTGTGACTGACCCAAGGTCACACAAGCAGCTGCATGTGGTGGAGTGGGGAATCAAACCCAGTTCTCCCGGATTAGAGACTGCATTCCTAACCATGACACCAAACTGGCTCTCTAAAGAGGATTCAGATACTCAATAGGGAGTGTGTATTCTGATGATCTGGATTAGTTTCAGAGGGTAGTCATGTTTGGTCTGCAGTAGAACAGCTAGGTTCTAATCCAGTGGCTTCTTAGAGACCAACAAGATTTTTGGGATAGAAGAAGAAAAAGAAGAGATTGGATTTATACCCCGCCCTTCACTACCCAAAGGTGTCTCAGAGTGGCTTACAAACTCCTTTCCCTTCCCCTCCCCACAACAGACACCCTGTGAGGTAGGCTGGGCTGAGAGAGCTCTGACAGAAACTGCTCTTTTTCAAGAACAGCTCTTGTCAGAACTATGGCTTGCCCAAGGTCATCCAGCAGGTGCAAGTGGAGGAGTGAGGAATCAAACAGACACCCTGTGAGGTAGATGGGGCTGAGAGAGCTCTGACAGAAACGGCTCTTTTTCAAGAGCAGCTCTTGTCAGAACTATGGTTTGCCCAAGGTCATCCAGCAGGTGCAAGTGGAGGAGTGGGGAATCAAACCCGGTCCTCCCAGATTAAAGTCCACACATTTAACCACTACACCAAACTGGCTCTCACACCAAACTGGAGCTTCTGGGAATCAAAGCTCTCGTCACAGATACCTCTAGAAAACTTGTACCCTCGGAAATCTTGTAGATCTCTAAAATGCCACTGGATTTGAATCCAGCTGAATCTTGGCTTGTGAGAAAAGGGTTGCCGTTTCACGCATGGTTTTTCTCACGAAGTTATCTCATAGGTGAAAGCCTCTTCCCAACTGTAGTTGCCACAGACAGCCACTACTGGAACAAGCGGCTAGAATAATTCCCTGCCTCTTTCCTATACTCTGTACTGCAGAGGGATTTGCAGAAGAGGGCAACCCTCCCAAACAAAACCCCGATGAGGCATTGCTTGCAACAGCCTAGCCAGTGTCGAAAGTTTCACAAGCCCTGTCATCTTTTTTGCAATTCTGTGAGATGAGCGTTGGCACCTTCCGATGGAAAGTGACAGATCTCATCTCCAGCCTTCCCTTACCCCTCTTCTCCCCACCCCGTCTTTCATCTTTGCGCCACCTGATTTATCTCTCTCCCAACCCCCCAATTCCATTTGAATTCTATATCTCGTGGTTGATTTACCTAAGTGCGACAATCCCACCCCCCTTTGGGATTTTGTAGCGGCTCGGTTCAAAAATTTCATTCTCGCGCGGAACCTTTAAACATGGTAGTTAAAGCATCGTGGGTAATCAAATGAAAAGATGAAATAGTCCCCTAAGGGAAAACAGACTGCAATTTGTAAAATACTCCCTTCCAGATGTCTGGGGGAAACACCCCCTCTTTCCCATGCGCTCCCCCACCCGCAGAAGGACGCGATTTGCATTGCCAATGTGTGGAAGTGAGTCGAGAATGGGATGGGGGTGGAACGTGCAGTCAAGTCGCGGTTGACTTATGGTGAATCCTGTAGGGTTTTCAAGGCAAGAGGCATTCAGGAGTGGCTTGCCATTGCCTGCCTCTGTGTCATGACCCCGGACTTCCTTGGTGGTCTCCCAGCCAAGTGCTAACCAGGGACGACCCTGCTTTGCTTCCAAGATCTGAGGACATCGGGCTACTCTGGGCCATCCAGGTCAGGGCAGAGGAACAGAGGTGGTTGGCCATTGCCTGCCTCTGCATAACAACCCTGGGCTTCCTTGGTGGTCTCCTAGCTCAGTGCTAACTTATCTTCCAAGCTCTCATGAGACTGAGTGACCTTTTGGGCAAGGCAAGAGACATTCAGAGGTGGCTTGCCGCTGCCTGCCTCTGTATAGCCACCCTGGACTTCCTTGATGGTCTCCCATCCAAGTCCTAACCAGGGCTGACCTTGCTTAGCTTCTAAGATCGGACAAGATTGGGCTGATAAAGAGCCATGCTTTAGAGTGTTTGAGACAAGAGAAGTTCAGAGGTTGTCTCCCATCCAAATACTAACCAGGGCTGACCCTTCATAAGAACACAAGAGAAGCCCTGTTGGATCAGGCCAGTGGCCCATCCAGTCCAACGCTCTGTGTCACACAGTGGCCAAAACCCAGGTGCCATCAGGAGGTCAACCAGCAGGGCCAGAACCTCAGAAGCCCTTCCACTTTTGCCCCCCAAGCACCAAGAATACAGAGCATCACTGCCCCAGATATAGAAACATAAGAGAAGCCATGCTGGATCAGGCCAGTGGCCCATCCAGTTCAACTCTCTGTGTCACACAATGGCCAAAAACCAGGTGCCATCAGGAAGAAGAAGAGGATTTTTATCCTGCCCTTCATTCAGAGTCCCAGAGCAGCTTGCAAACTCCTTCCCCTTCCCCACAACAGACATCCTGTGAAGTAGGTGTGGCTGAGAGAGCTCTTTCAAGAACAGTTGTGACAGAACTATGGCTTGCCCAAGGTCATCCAGAAGGTGCACGTGGAGGAGTGGGGAATCAAATTTGGTTCTCCCAGATTAGTCCGCACACTTAACCATTACACCAGCACTCTGTGTCACACAATGGCCAAAACCCAGGGGCCATCAGGAGGTCCACTAGCGGGGCCAAAACTCCATAAGCCCTCCCACTGTTGCCCCCCAAGCACCAAGAAGACAGAGCATCACTGCCCCAGACATAAGAATGTAAGAGAAGCCATGTTGGATCAGGCCAATGGCCCATCCAGTCCGACACTCTTTGTCACACGGTAGCCAAAACCCAGGGGCCATCAGGAGGTCCACTAGCGGGGCCAAAACTCCATAAGCCCTCCCACTGTTGCCCCCCAAGCACCAAGAAGACAGAGCATCACTCCCGCAGCTTCCGAGATCTGAGGGCTAGCCTGGCCATCCAGGTCAGTGAGGAACACATCGGCTTTTCCTTTATCCCAAAGAAATCCACCCACAGAGTGCAAAGTGAAGCCGCTTCCTTGGACAGCCAGTATTGGATGCCACTGATGGATGATACAAGAAGGGGAAATGGACAGAAATAAACACAAATGGAGCAGAGGTCCATCTGTGGCCATTAGCCACAAGGTATAGATAGGAACTCTCAGTCTGGGGCAAGGGATGCTCTGTATTCTTGGTGCTTGTGGGGGGGGGCAACAGAGGGATGGCTTCTAGTGTCCTGGCCCCACTGCTGGACCTCCTGAGGGCACCTGGTATTCTTGGCCACTGTGTGACACAGAGTGTTGGACTGGATGGGCCACCGGCCTGATCCAACATTGGCTTCTCTTATGTTCTTATGTTATGTTCTAACACCCTGGGAAGTTCTCCCGCATGACCCTGTTGAAGTGTGTGGGAGCCGCACAAGAAGACGGTATTTTGATCTCGTCTCATCATCCCACCCTGTCAAACCCTTAACTGATGGCGGCAGCGAACCCCCATCAACAAGTCTCTGAACACCCACCTGCTTAACCTGAATTCTTCACATATCTCCCTGTTAATTACACGCCGGCTCTTAATCTTACGTTGATGAGTTTCTTTTTTTGTGTGTGTTGGTAGAAGAACATCATACGTTGCACTTGGCACGAGAGCTGTTCTCTCTGCGACGGGGTAATTAAACAACAAAGACCGTGTGAGAGTGACAGGCGTCAGAGCAGTTCTTTCTTCTTAAGTCTGTGAAGGCATGGTTTATTAATTAAAAACAGAATTCCTAAATAGGGGAGACAGTTCAAAGTGGGCTTCCGAACTGGGTTGCTCGAGAAGTATCCAGCCAAAGCTGCGGAGAAATGGGGCAGATTAATCCAACTCTTGGATTGTTTGGTTTGTTGTCGGGGAGGGGCTATGGCTCAGTGGCAGAGCCTCTGCTTGGCATGCAGAAGGTCCCAGGTTCGATCCCCAGCATCTCCAGTGGAAAGGACCAGGTCATGGGTGATGGTAAAGACCTCTGCCTGAGACCCTGGAGAGTGGCTGCCAGTCTGAGTAAACAGCACTGACCTCGATGGATCAAGGCTCTGATCCAGTAGAAGGCAGCTTCATGTGTTCATGTATTATAGGGGAGGGGCCCTGGCTCAGTGGCAGAGCATCTGTTGGGCATGCAGAAGGTCCCTTGCTCAATTCCCAGTTCTCCAGTTAAAGGATCAGGTGGTGGGTGAAGTGAAAGAGCCAGTTTGGTGTAGTGGTCAGGAGCAGCAGTGCTCTAATCTGGAGAACCGGGTTTGATTCCCCGCTCCTCCTCCACATGAAGCCAGCTAGTATGATCTTGGGTCAGTCACAAGTTCTCTCAAAGCTGTTCTCCCACAAGCAGTCCTCGGAAGAGCTCTCTCAGCCCCACCTACCTCACAGGGTTATGGGGAGAGGAAGGGAAAGGAGATTGTAAGCCGCTCTGAGACTCCCAAGTGAAGGGTGGGGAATAAATCCAATCTCCTCCTCCTCCTCCTCTTTCTCCTTCTTCCTGAAACCCTGAAACTAAACCAACCAAGCAAAAACCTCCAAAGGAAGTTTAGAAAACTAGTAAAGGGCCAAAAGTTAAAAACATCAATAGGTATGGACAAAAGTACCCGTGTTCATTTCAAAAACATATAAAAACCTTGTAGGGGCCCAAATAAAGCCTCATAAAATAATCAAACCGACAAATGCACAAAAGGAACTGCATATGACCTGAGGCATTTCAGCCCACAAGGGCATTCTTCAGAGGTCAAGTAGTACAGAATACAACACTCAACAAAGCCCCAGTGACACTTGGAGCCTGGGGAGTCTAGGGACCTCCGTGGGGTGCATTGGCACAGAGTCCACCTCCAAAGCATCCATTTTCTCCGGGGGAACTGAACTCTGTCATCTGGAGATGAGCTGTAATTCCAGGGCATCTCCAGGTCCCACCTGGAGGCTGGCATCCCTGGAGGTTCTCAGTGTTATCCCCACTGGGTGACTGGGAAAAATGAAAGCGTTTGGCCAGTTCTCTCCCTCCCCCGTCAGCCTCTAACATTACGGATGGCGCAGAGATCCAGAGATCCCCGTCAGCCTGTAACATTACGGATGGCGCAGAGATCCAGAGACAGGTTACATGTTGGTTCCCTAACACAGCGCAGCCCCTTTGAACGCACAAGTCTCTGTTTGTTCAGACTGCCCTTTGTTTGCTCCAGGTATCTAAATTTAGCCGAGTATATATATATATATATATATATATATATATATATATATATATATATATAGTCAGCAGAAAGAACTTATGTTACAGGAGGAAGAATGTGAGCAGATCTTAGCCGTGTCACACCTTATTAGTCATGCAAGCGTTTTTGAAAGCCAAGGGGAAGGAACACCGCCATCCACGGATTTGCGGAGGCAGGTTCCTTTTTTATTAATATTATTGGAAAAATGCCACCCTGAGCCGTTTCGGGATTTACTCCGGCTCACCCCGGACGGCGGTTTAGCGCATTAAATTCTGTGAACAATGCAACTTTGGGCAGAAGGAATATTTTTGGTCCTAAAGGAGAGACGAAAGGAAAGCCACCACCCTCCCGCTTTTGTTACGACTGGGCGCAGTTTTCCATTTCTCCACTCCAGCATTCAAAAAGCAGTGCATGTATGATTTTGCTGACGCATTCCTCTTCTTGGAAACTCTTTGGAGTCTTGCAGGCTGAAGTGCTGGTTTGGTTAACGTAAAGGTAAAGGTTTCCCTTGCTCGAAAGCCATGAGAATCCGACTCTAGGGATGTGGCGCTCATCTCCATATCCAAGCTGAAGAGCCAGTGCTGTCTGAAGACGTTTCCGTGGTCATGTGGCCGGCATTGACTAGACGCCAAGGCACATAGAATGCTGTTTCCTTCCCACCAAAGCGGTACCTATTTATCTACTTGCAATTTCTTGCTTTCAAGCTGCTAGGTTGGCAGGAGCTGGGGCCAGAGACAGGAGCTCACTCCGTCACACAGCACTCAGGTCTCAAACTGACGAACTACCAACCTTCCAGTCCGCAGTTCAGCGTCTTAACCACTTGAGCCACCACACCTTACTGGTTTGGTTACACCCCCTTGAAGATAGTTTCAGGGGGCAGCCATGTTCGTTTGCAGTGGAAGAGCTCGATCCGAATCTTGGAGCACGTTCGAGACCAACGAAATGCTCAGGGCGTGAGCTTTCCTCCTGAGTCAAAGTTCCCTTTGTCAGATGCTCGCATGAACTTTGCTGTAAACTAGGGCACTGAGTTCTAAATACCCTTTTCCCCTCCCCCTTTTCCAATGCCCCTGTGATGACTGGCTAGTTGATGCTGCATATTGTTTGGACCTTATTATCAAGTAGGCATATAGTGCATTGCAGATAGATTCAGGTGTGTTGGGCTGAAGCAGCAGAGTGAAGTTTGAGTCCAGGGGCACCTTTAAGACCAACAAAGGTGAATTCTGGGAGGAGGAGGACAAGGAAGAAGAGGAGAAGGAGAGTTGGTTTTATACCCTGCCCTTCACTCAGAGTGCCTTACAATCTCCTTTCCCTTCCTTTCCCCACAACAGACACCCAGTGAGGTAGGTGGGGCTGAGAGAGCTATGAGAGAACTGCTCATGGAGAGAACAGCTCTGAGAGAACTTTGACTGGCCCAAGGTCACCCAGTTGGCTTCACATGGAGGAAGAGGAGTGGGGAATCAAACCCGGTTCTCCAGATCAGAGTCCGCCACTCTTAACCACTACACCAAACTGGCTCTCGTGTGCAGACACACTTCTTCAGATACAGTGAAACAGAAGTCACCAGCCGTTACGTATAGGCAGAGGGTGAGGAGGGTGTTGCCAGGAAGGGCCAATTAGAGTCAAGATGCATAAAAAGAGGATTGCAGAGTTAGCGTTCGCATGTCTATGTTGACCTGCATGTTCATTAGAGGTTTAACTTCTAGAGACCGAACCCTTGCAGAAGGGCAGCTCTCGCCTCTCGCGCTGGCAAGATTCTAAGGAGGCACCCCAAAAAGGCAAATAAAAAGGAATAGGGACAGTGAGTTTCCAGGGAATGGAGACCAGGGAATTCCAGGACTATTGGCTGGAGCAGCGGGACTTGGCCCTGGCATCCCAGACTTCTGGCTCGGACAGACATCTTTAACGGGATAAAAGCCAGAGTCAGTCTCTGCCTGAATGTCATCCCTGGTGCACCTGTTGAATTTCTCGGCCCCCTTGTCAGCTTTGCAGGCTGCCTGATTTTCTGCTACTGCCTGAGTCTTGCTTGGGATCTGAGGGGTTAAGAAGACTTTTTGGTGTGTGGTGCTGTCGTGGAGAAAAGAAAAACATTGCCATTAAAGAGGCACCAAGTAAGGAAAACAAGATTTTCCTGTGCTTAGCGAAGAACTATTAATCTACAATACTGATCTGGAATGCCTAGAAAATGTAGGCTGTGTCATTAAGGAACTAACAGAGCACCTATGTATTTCCAGTTTGACGCTTGGACTCCCAGCTCTTCCTGTGTCCTTTCAGTGGAAACGGCAACTGACTACTGCCTGAAAAAAAGTTCTCTGAATGCATCTCAGTGCTGCAAAACTGCAGAAAAGCTGGAAGAGGCATAGAATGTACATCAATGCATTTGCCTTGATAATCCTTGCTACAGCCCTGTAAGGTAGGTCAGCATTGTTGTTCTTGTACTGAGGTGGGACATGTTTGCTGAGGCCGAGAGAAATTGTGGCTTACCTCAGGCCGCTCAGAGAGCACATAGCGGAGGCAAAAAATTGATCTGGGACTTCCTGGTTCTTTGCTTTTACACGCAATTAAATCAACTACATTACCAAAATGTCAATTTGAGCACCTTTTTGAACTATCCAAGGAAATGCCAAGCGATTAACATTTTTTTTTTTTAAGCCAAACATTTTCTGACTCCTTGTTGCAGGGGCCAGCTTTAATGTTTCATCTTTGAAGCCCTTTCTTTTGCGTTCCTGGAACCAAAGTGTGTGTGGGGGGGTTGTTTGCTTTTTAAGCGAGAGTCTGCTAAATTCTCTTTTGGAAATTAATCAACATGCTTCCAGTTGATTAATCTACTAAACTGATCCAAATAAAACCTGCAGCCCCTCTAACTTTGCGTGGAAACACGACTCGACACGGCTGTCGTATATCTGTGCAAAAGCAATCGCTCTCTTTCACAAACACGACGAGCTCCTACCCCGAAAGAGGAAAACCTGTGCTTTTAATAAGCTGCATAGCAGGACGAAGTCTGCCAGGTGCGGTTTCTCCCATTGGAGGATGCCTGGAGGCCATTACTGACGTTCCAAGATTCCTACCTGGTTACCGAACCTCATCTCTCATTGCCAGATCCTGTTAGGCCAGACCCAAATGACAGATGGCCCTGCCGAAGCGCCAGCCGGCACAGATGTGATCTCCGTTCGTAGATAAACAGCAAGGGTGGTTGTTGTTCCCAGTAACCTAAATTGTCCCGGCCAAAAAAGAAAGAAGGAAAGGGGGGCAGCTGAGGCCACAGCGGGAATGAAACCGGCTAATTTTTTTTTGAGAGAGAGAGAGAGAAAGAGAAGCTAATTTTGTTAAAACCGTATCTCCAAATGAAAAGATTGTAAAATTATTTCATGATGAAGAAGAAGAAGAAGGGATTGGATTTCTACCCTGCCCTTCACTACCTGAAGGAGTCTCAGAGTGGCTCACAAACCCCTTTCCCTTCCCCTCCCCACAACAGACACCCTGTGAGGTAGGCAGGGCTGAGAGAGCTCTTTCGAGGACTGCCCTTGCCAGAACAATTCTGAGAGAACTCGTGACCGACCTAAGGTCACACCAGCAGCTGCATGTGGAGGAGGAGTGGGGAATCAAACCCGGTTCTCCCAGATTAGAGTCCGCGCACTTAACCACTACTACACCAAAGTGGCTGATAACTGCAATGCCACACTGATAGCTATAAACGGCTGGCAAACTGGCCCGATTGATCTCGCAATTAGTAAATCCATTGTTTAGGATTTGGCGGTCGGCAAAGCAGTACAGGTTAGTACCCAGGCCCTCCTCCTCGCCTTTTCTCCTGCCATGGATTAATTCTGATGTTGTGTGTTTTATTTCACATCCCATTCCCCCCCCATATTAGTCTTCCATTCTCTCAGGGAGACCGCGGCACTACAGAGAAATGCTGCGCAGCAGTGAAGAATCAATCTAGTTTGCAGTATTGATATGTCGAACGCACAGTGAGGGAGTCTTTTGCCAAACAATCGCTCAGTTCGGTTTAACAAAGATGAGCCGGTGGGGGGGGGGAGAAATCAAAAGACATTAAACTCTTAGTGAATAAATAGAAATGGGCATTGAAAAGTATAACAGTTTTGCTGCTGGTCTTGTTAATGCCTAATAAAATGCTACGGCTGCAGTGCAAATGTTTTGGTAATAAATATATATATAGAGAGAGGGTGTAACCAGATTTAGAATCATAGACTCACACAGAGTTGGAAGGGGCCATAGAGGCCATCTAGTCCAACCCACTGCTCAGTGCGGGATCAGCCTAGAGCATCCCTGACAAGTGTTTGTCCAGCCATTGCTTAAAGACTGCCAGGGAGGGGGAGCTCACCACCTCCCAAGGCAGCTGGTTCCACTATTTTACAACACAAGTTTTTTCTAAGATCCAGCGGGTACCTTCCCGCCCTTCATTTAAACCCATCCTTGCGAGTCCCCTCCTCTGCTGCCCACAGGAACAGCTCCCTGCCCTCCTCCGAGTGACACAGCCCTTCAAATACTTCAAGAGAGCCATCCTGTCCCCCTTCATCTTCCTCTTCTCCAGACTGAACACCTCCAAGTCCTTCAACCTTTCCTTGTAGGGCTTCTTGGTCTCCAGGCTCCTGATCCTCCTCGTCACTCTCCTCTGCACCTGCTCCATTCTGTCCACATCCTTTCTGAAGTGAGGCCTCCAGAACTGCACACAAGGCTCCAGGGTGGCCTGGCCAATGCAAGGTACAGCGGGACTATGACTTCTTGCGATTTGGATGTTAAGCCTCTGTTAATACGCCCCAAGATCGCATTAGCCTTTTTTGTTGCCGCGTCACCCTGGCTGCTCATATTTAACTTATGGTCCGCCGGTACCCCAAGTTCTTGTTCACACATAATTTCACAAAGTGATGGAATCCCTTCTTGTATTGCCACTTAATGTGATGATGACAGAACTGTGAGTGTGTTAAGTGCCTTCACGCTGCTTCTGACTTACGGCGACCCTCTGAATGAATGACCTCTGAAATGTCCTGTCCTTCACAGCCTCTCTCAGGCCTTGCAAACGGAGCGCCTTTGTGGCTTCCTTGACTCAGTTGATCCATCTCGTGTTCCGTTCCCCTCTTTGCTTGCTGCCTTCGACTTTTCCTGGCATTCTTGTCTTTTCCGGTGACTCTTGTTTTCACATGATGTGACCAAAGTACGACAGCCTCAGTATGGTCACTTGAGCTTCTAGGGAGAGTTCAGACTGGCTTGGTTTGATCTAGAACCCACCGATTTGTCTCTTTGGCAGTCCACGGTCTCTGTAAAGCTCTCCTTCAATGCCACATTTCAAACGACTGCATGTTCATGTATTATTCTGATCTATTTAACATCTACATGTGCCCCCTTGCCCAGATTGCCCGAAGGCATAGGCTATATGCAGATGACACCCAGCTATATCTGTTGTTGGGCGGTCAGTCCAACTCTACCCCAGATGACCTGGATTGGGCGCTTCAGGATGTGGTGGGCTGGCTTAGGCTGAGCCGATTGAGATTGAATCCAATGAAGATGGAGGTCCTGTGCCTGAGTCAGAGCTGCTCGGGGCTAGGGATCCCACTACCGACCTTCGATGGGGCGCCACTGGTGCCAGTGCCGAGGGCCAGGAGCTTGGGAGTGCTCCTGGATGCCATCTTAACAATGGAGGCCCAGGTAGTAGCCACTGCCAAGGCAGCCTTCTACCATCTACGGCTTATTAGGCAGTTGTTTCCTCGAACACAATGACCTGGCAACAGTGATTCATGCTATGGTCACCTCAAGACTGGACTATTGCAATGCTCTCTACATGGGGCTGCCCTTGTTCCAAATCCAGAAGCTGCAGCTAGTGCAAAATGCAGCAGCCAGGCTGGTGATGGGTCTCTCCGTATGCGATCAGATCCAGCCTGTGCTGAAGGCACTGCATTGGCTGCCAATAGCATACCAGTTTCACTTCA